>JAYESD010000007.1:2304920-5283636 GCA_036927565.1 Tuctoria greenei
GGGGGCTTTTTCTCTTAAGTGGTTGCACCTTCACCGCAATGGTGAACATCGAACCCACTGATGGTACCTCTCATGTCTGGCGCATCACGGCCGGAGACAACGAAGCCGTGCAGGACCAGCTCTGGCGCAAAGACATTGACCTCGTTGACGAGGGAAGATGGCAAGCCGCTCATCGAAATGCAAGATACCGACAGACGCACCAGCGCTACCATCAATGTTTCATGCAGAATAGGGAGTTGAAGGTAGGCGACCTGGTGCTGTGGCGCATACTTTCTCGCCAAGGGGGGCACAATCTCTCCCCGAGCTGGGAGGGCCCCTTCCGAGTCACAGAAGTTTGCTGCCACGGGTGCGTCCGCCAAGCCAGAAAATACAGTCACCCGCTCCCCAATCCTTGGAACATAGAGCACCTCCATAAGTTCTACCCTTAGTGCAGCGGCACGACAATTTTTCTTTTCTATGTAAGCGGCGCCATAGCGTGTAGGAGCAGCACGTGAAGTAACCAAACTCCGGGAGGGACCGGCCTAGGACGTACATCCTGCATAGCCTGGTCCTGTACCCTAAGCGTGTACGCTCTGCCTCCCTTGACATCTGGAGCGGGTCGTTGCCTTCTTGTAAAGCCTGACTCCTCCTATGAAATACCATGATTGGAAAAGATTTTTGTCTTATCCTGTGCACATTCATGTTCATTTAATTACGTATTAATTTTATATTCATGAAGTTATGCTCGTTTTCGCATATATCCTGTAGTATGCACGGTCACACTTTCCCTGTCTCGTCCTAGCCGGAGTTATGCTATCCTGCTAAAGGTCGGCCCGCATGAGGTACATGCAATGTGTTTGGGGTCCGATGGTCATTTTCTTGCTCGGGTCCATGGCGCTGAATGGTTCTCACCGTGAAGGCTAACACTGAACTGGAGATCCAGCGTGTGCAGCCTGCTTCGCCTAGTTCCGTACTCTAAGCCTGCGCACCTTGCCTCCCCAGGAATAACAGCTGAGTACCAGAGGCCGGACGGCTCATGCCCTGAGCAAGCAGTGATCATACCCTGAATGCTGTCGCACCGAATTACCCATGTCCCGTATCTTAGCTAAGGACGGTAAGCCATAGAGATAGAGATAGAGATAGAGATAGAGATAGAGATAGAGATAAAGATAAAGATAGAGACAGAGAGATAGAAATTGAGATAGATAGAGATAGAGAGATAGAGATAGAGTAATATGCTGCAGATTTAGATAAGAATTAGAGAATCTTTTTAGAGATAAATGTTGGTCGTAAGCTAAGCTACAAATTGTCAGCAACCCCCTGAAATAAATGGCTCCTTACAGTTTAATCTCATCCGTAATTCCAACATTTAGCATATGGAGCTTTATGTCTAGGATAAGGGCAGCCAATCCAGTGGAGGTGTGCGACAACCTCAGCCAAAATCCAGTTATTAATTGTTTTCCAGTTTCAAAAAAAAATATTAATTGTTTTCAGCAGACACTCTTTCATGAAAAAAAAAACAACTAAACAATATACAAGTTGCGAGATCAGGAGTTTGCCATACAGTCCCTATATATGTGTAGGCAGCTATTATTAATTGTAGATTTGTGACAGATCACTATGAAATAGATTTTTATTAGCAGTGTACTTTCAGCAGTATGCAATGCAGCATGTGAAGCATTAAGTAATATTTTCATTTTTAGTTTGTACTATATATACCCAAGCATTTGGAGGAGGCAGATCATACTAATTAAAACACCAATCATTTGCAGCACCACTGGACGCGAAAATAGCAAAAAAAAAACTAGTTATTTGTTAGTCACTACTACCATGGCAAAGTACAATCTTTTGGTGCTTCTCATGGTTGTTTTGGCATGCTCTACCATCCCGGACGCATAAGCGGTAACTAATAATTAATTCTTCTATCGCTAAAAGTTTGTCATTTTGTATTTCAAAAATAAATGAACTACTAAATGACAAACTTTTAGGAACGGCGGGAGTACTTGATGTGTTGTTTTTGTGTTTCCATGCGGGACCTTTTTTCATCCATCCGTCAGTAGCTTCTTCATTCACAAGAATTCTTCCAAATATGAAAACTGAGATATTTTCCAGCTGGTGGCTCCAAACGTATTATCACACGCGGGTTTCTAAAACCGTCTGAAACAAATAGTCTGTGATAATCTGCAATTTCACAGGCAGAAAGTGAAACCATCTGTGAAATAATTTATCACAGGCGGTTCTTTACTTATGACTAGCCGCCTGTGAAGAAACATTATCACGGGCGGTTTGTACAGTATAAGTAACTGCCTATCATAATGGTGTTATCACGGGTGGATCTTTACCTATGACAAGCCGCCTGTGGAGACAATTTATCGCACCCGGTTTGTACCATAATTATAACCGTCTGTGATAATGCATTTATCACAAAGAGATTCTTTACCTATGACTAGCCGCCTATGATAATATAATTTCACAGGCACCCTAGCCGTAGGTAAAGAACCGCCTTTGATAAATTATACCCTATGCAGTACTATCTGCTGTTATTTCTAATTTCCAGGTCAATTCAATATAATTACAGAAGTCAACAATATAATCACAGAAGTAAACAATATAATCACAGAAGTCATCTCACAGAAGTCAATTTCACTAAAACAATATACATAGGTACAAGTTACACATACAAGTCATCTCATAGTTTACAAGTTTCTCTAAAAACTGTTTCTATTGTCAGAGTCGCAAAGTTCTGGCACATCAGCTATTACACCATCCTCATCAAAGAACATCCCTCTTCAGTGCAAAATTTTGCAACACATGAATTGACACAGTTCACCGGCAATCTTGTCAGCTCCTCCATCAGGCATACTTCTAGAAACCGGCCATTATTGGTACACATTCTTCGTGTGCTGCAATGAAACGCATAACAAGGTTTAGAATGTGTTGGTTTGAACAATCTCAAAGTACATATCAAAGTGAGTATACAAGAATTTATTCGGTATTTTTGGAGCAGTTGTACTATGAGCAATTGAATTTCAAAGTTAGAATCAAAATCTAAAAATAATGTTTCTGGTAATATTGAACAACAGAGAATATAAATATTAAAATACGCTAGTTACAATGAAAATGAAACTCAAAAGTAAGAAAATAAGATATCGACATTAAGGATAACTTAATCCTCATGATTCACTCTATATTCGATGGTGGTCTGAAGACTCGCATACATAATACCCGCATAAGAAGCTCCCAACAGGCTGCTTGGCACAAGGATAACACTACAGGAATATCCATCACTTACGTCGGCCATGGCAACTTACGTCAGCCGGCCGACGTAAGTAAGTAACTTACGTCGGTCCCTGGTAGCCGACGTAAGTTAAATAAATTACGTCGGCAGACCGACGTAAGTACATACACCGACAGTAATAAATATTACCCACGTCGGCCTCGGCCCAAAGCCGACGTAAGTTAACTGGCCGACGTAAGTTAAGCCTAACTTACGTCGGCTCTGACGCCGGCCGACGTAAGTTAGTCGGGCCGACGTAAGTCGTTGTTTAACCTAACCGCGTGCCGCTCGCGCGCGCTCTCATTTCACGCGCGCTCGTTCTCCCAACCGACGCCGCCGCCCCGCCGCCGCCGCCCCGTCGCCGCCCGGCCGCCCGACGCCGCCCGGCCGCCCCGCCGTCGCCGTCGCCGCCCGGCCGCTAGGTATTCCCTCCCTCCTCTCCCCTCCCTCCTCTCCTCCTCGACCCCCCCCACCCCACGCCGGGCCGCCGCCACCCTGCCGCCGCCGCCGCCCTGCCGCCGCCGGCCACCTCCCCATCCCGACGCCGCCCTCCCCGTCGACCTCCCCTCCACGGCCGAGCGCCCCCCTTCCCCTCCCCTCCCATGCCGAGCCCCTTCTCTCCCCCTCCTCCTCCCCAATTTAATTGATTAATTGTTTAAATTCTTAATTGTTTGATTGATTAATTGTTTGATTGCTTAATTGTTTAATTGCTTAATTGTTTGCTGAAATTGTTTAATTGCTTAATTTAAATTTGCTGAAATTCCTTAATTGTTTATTAAATTATGCTGAAATTATTTAATTGCTTAATTGTTTCATTGATTATTTGCTTAAATATGCACGGCCGTCTTGCCGGCCGACGCGACCGCCGGCTCCCCTCCACGGCGAGCGCCGCCCCACCCCGGCCCCTTCCCCTCCTCCCCTCCCCTCCTCCCCTCCTCCCCTCCCTAACCGTCGGCTGCCCGGCCCCGAGCGCCACCGCCGCCGATTCCCGGCCGACGCCACCGCCGCCTTCCCGGCCGACGCCACTGCCGGCTCCCCTCCACGGCGAGCGCCGCCCCGCCCCGGCCCCTTCCCCTCCTCCCCTCCCCTCCTCCCCTCCTCCCCTCCCTAACCGCCGGCGGCCCGGCCCCGAGCGCCACCGCCGCCGCTTCCCGGCCGACGCCACCGCCGCCTTCCCGGCCGACGCCACCGCCGGCTCCCCTCCACGGCGAGCGCCGCCCCGCCCCGGCCCCTTCCCCTCCCCTACTCCCGACCGGCCCCTCCTCCCCTAGCTCCCCGACCCGGCCTCCCCTCCTCCCCGACCCCCTCCCCCTAGCTCCCCCGGCCCTCACCGCCGGCGGCCCGTCCCCGAGGAGCGCCGCCACGGCTTCCCGGCCGACAGCACCGCCGCCTCCCCCTCCCCCCTCCCCCTCCCCTCCACGGCGAGCACCGCCCCGGCCCCTTCCCCTCCCCTCCCCGACCCCCCTCCCCTGGCCCTCACCCTTCCTGACCGCCGGCCCGGCGCCGATCGTCTCCCTCAGCAACGTAGACGACTAGATGACATGACATAGATATCTTGCAGCCCTTCCCGGCCGACGCCACCACCGCACCGCTGCCTCCCCCTCCCCCTCCCCTCCACGGCGAGCGCCGCCCCCTTCCCCTCCCCTCCCCAATCCTCCCTGACCGCCGGCCCGGACCCGGAGCGCCGCCCCGCCATTCCCGGCCGGCCCCGGAGCTTAATTTGCTTATTTTTGCTTAATTTACTTAAATATGCATGAGTGGTTTATTTTATTATGATTAATTTGCTTCATTATGCTTAATTTCCTTATTTTTCCTTAATTTGCTTAAATATGCATTAGTGGTTTATTTTATTATGATTAATTTGCTTAGTTATGCATAATTATGCTTAATTTCCTTATTTTTGCTTAATTTGCTTAAATATGCTTAAGTGGTTTATTTTATTATGATTAATTTGCTTAATTATGCATAATTATGCTTAATTTCCTTATTTTTGCTTAATTTGCTTAATTACGCTTAGGTGGTGTATTTAATTATGTTTAATTATGCTTAAATTGCTTAAATTATGGTTACAATTTTAATTTTGATTGCTTGAGTGTTCTAGTACTATATATACATAAATGGGCTTCGGACAGGCTTGACAAGGCCCGACAAGGCCCATTTAGTGGTAAGGTAAAGTATGCGAACGACGACGGTGAGGATGGCAAGCACCTGGAGGACCGTCGCTGGAGTAGGGGTATCGAGGAGAGAAGGGGATCGTCGCGGCTGCCGTATCTGGACTCTGGAGCGATGGAATCGTGGAGAAGAGAAAGGAAAATGAGTAGGGTTAGGTCGGGGAGGACTTTTATGTGGCCGATCTGAAGTGTGGACTGTCGGATATTATCTGACGGCTCACTCGCCTCAGTCCTCCGCCTCCCCCGATGGCTTAGTCCTCTGCCTCCTTCTCTAAGACCAACTTTCCTCTCAGTCTTCTCTAGTTCTTTCCTCTCTCTTAAATGACCTCAAAATGAAAATGAGCAACGTAACCTATAGCAATGTGTTACCCGTTTCGGATCGGCACGTCTCACATGCCATTGGCATGTGAGACGTGCAGGTTCGGAATTGTCCCTTTTTGGACAGCCTCGGAGTGACCGAGGGGGCGTGGCTTGTGACGAGACGCGGGTCCGGATTTGGACGAGATTTCGGTGGCGTAACCCTGTTGTTCTCTGCTGCACCATTTTTGGGCGTGCAGTGGAGAACAGCGGGGTTATGCTGCCGAAATTTCGTTCGAATCTGGATCACGCGTCTCGTCATGAGCACGCTCCGCTCGGTCACTCTTGGGTGGGTTTAGGATCTATCTGCCTAGGTTGTAGGGCCGTGACACATAACATAACAATACATTAACGACAATTTCTTTCGCGTTAAACTGCAGAGTCAAACATGGGCGAAGACCGTAGTTGGATGTACACTGGTTGGAAGAGCAGAACTGGTGGTCACTCAGATGAGTAGTACGCCAGACAGAAGCTTTTGTGGAACGAGCTTTTTCGTTGTCAAATAGCGATAAGGCGCGGTGCCCATGTACGAAATGCCGAAACGGAACATTTTTGGACAAAGTGGAACTTACGTTGCACTTGTGTCGAAACGGTTACGTGTCACATTATGAGTTGTGGAACTTCCACGGCGAGACAGCTTCTCAAGCTGTACAAGAAGTGGAAGCTGACAATGATGATGCTCAAGAGGTTGATATGATGGATGAGATGCTGGAAGCTATACGACCAGAGCTTACAGAAGATACTCAAACAGCAGAGGTTAAAGAGTTCTTCAAACGTCTCAAAGATTCAGAAGAGGCTCTGCATGAACACACTAAAATGTCAATCCTCAATTTTGTGACTAGACTTATGGCAATTAAGTCTAAGTTCTTCTTTTCTAACAATTGTTACAACATGCTCATCGATTTGTTCAAAGATGCTCTTCCACAACCCAACAAAGTGCCTAAGGATATGTACAACTCGAAGAAAATTCTTTCTGGTCTCGGGATGAAGCACGAAAAGATTGATGTGTGTCCGGACAACTGCATGCTTTTCTGGAGAGAGCATGCCAATGAGAACAAATGTTTGAAATGTGGTCAACCGAGGTTTGTGGAAGTTGTTAATAACGATGGTAATACAGTGACGACGGAAGTCGCACGTAAGCAGCTTCGTTACTTACCTGTGACACCGAGGTTGAAGCGGCTGTTCCTTTCAAAAAAAACGGCCAGACACATGAGATGGCACAAAGAAGGTGAGCGTGAGAACAATGGAGTCATGACGCACCCGTCCGATGGTGAGGCATGGAAGGCTCTGGACCGGTTCGACCCAGAATTTGCTCGTGAAGCGAGAAATGTTCGCATCGGGTTGGCGACAGATGGGTTCACGCCGTTCAGCACAAACGCCGCACCATACTCCTGTTGGCCCGTCTTTGTCATTCCGTACAATCTTCCGCCGACCTTTTGCATGAAGAATGAGTTTATGTTTCTTAGCCTCATTGTACCTGGGCCAGATCATCCTGGGTCACGTCTCAACGTGATGTTGAAACCGTTGATCGAAGAGTTGAAAATGTTGTGGACAGGAGTCGAAGCGTACGACTGTTACAAGAAACAGAAATTCAACCTCCGAGTTGCTTATTTGTGGTCCGTTCATGATTTTCCGGCATACGGCATGTTTTCTGGATGGAGCACTCATGGTCGGTTGACGTGTCCGATATGTGCCTCGGACACCGATTGCTTTCGACTTACCCATGGAGGCAAGATATCTTACTTCGATTGTCATAGACGTTGGCTACCTCCGAATCACTTGTTTAGACAACAGAGGAATGTCTTTAGAAAGAACACCGTTGTCACTAAAGGACCACCGAAACGTCTTGACGGGTCAGAAATATCTGATATGTTGGACAAATTGGTGCCAGATGAAGGTCGTCCTGGATATTTCGAAGGTTACGGAGACAAACACAATTGGACTCACATATGTGGACTTTGGGAGTTACCGTATGTGAAGTCGTTGATTCTAAGGCACAACATTGATGTTATGCATCAAGAGCGTAACATGGCCGAATGTATCATAAGCACATGTATGGACATGACGGGCAAAACAAAAGACAATTTAAAGGCTCGAAAGGATCTTGCCGAGCTTTGTAACCGTCAAACTCTTGAGCTCTCCGAAAATGGTGGTAAACCACGCGCTCCTTTCTGTCTTCGACCTAAAGAGAAAAAAGAAGTTCTCGAATGGTTGCAAAGGTTGAAATTCCCAGATGGTTACGCAGCTAGTCTGAGACGAGCCGTGAATGTGAAAACGGGAAAGCTCATTGGGTTGAAGAGTCATGATTATCACATAATCATGGAAAGACTTCTGCCTGTTATGTTTCGAGGCTATTTTGACGATGCAGTGTGGAAGGTGTTAGCCGAGCTTAGCCACTTCTATAGGCAACTCTGTGCTAAAGAAATCACGCCAGAGATGATGACTAAATTGGAAAAGGAGGTTCCGGTACTTTTGTGTAAGATGGAAAAAATTTTTCCTCTGGGATTTTTCAATCCAATGCAACATCTCTTAATTCATCTTCCATTTGAAGCGAAAGTGGGCGGTCCCGTGCAATATAGGTGGATGTATCATATTGAAAGATCACTTAGATATCTGAAACCAATGGTTGGTAACAGGGCAAGGGTTGAAGGTTGCATCGCCGAAGCTTTTACTCTTAAGGAAGTAGGATACTTCTCAAGTGTTTACTTTGCAGAGGAAAACAATGTTAATACTTCGGTAATGCGATACAATATAGATGAGCAACCTCCTTGTAGCGATCTCTCCATTTTTGCAACAAGAGGCACTACTGTTGGTAGTTACACTTCGTATGATGTTAGCGAAAAAGAAAGGCGTGCTGCATTCTTCTACATGTACGCTAATATGGAAGAAATGAATGAATATTTCAAGTAAGTGTTTCTCCTACACTTATGCTTTTCACCATCTTTTCCGACACATGTATTCTAATAGGTTCTCTTTGTCGTGTAGTATGTTCGACAAGCAAAATTGGAGACATAGACATCAACCCACGAGCAAGCAAATAGAACATATTCGACGGGAAGGAATAAACGGGGGATCTAATTTTCTCTCCTGGTTTCGAGATCATGTAACGTTTTCTCGATAACTAATCAATGTTAACAATGTTTTCTTATAACTTAAGAATGCTTACGTTTTCTAATAATTTCATATCTTGGACAGTGCCAAAAAGATGCCAACGTCCATGAAGATTTGCGACAACTATCCCGTGGAGTGGTTAATGTTAGAAGCTATGGTCGATATGACGTCAACGGCTATCGATTCCGTACAACTCAATTTGAATCTCTTCGTCCTCTCGCGGCAACATGTAATACCGGAGTTGTGATGAGGGCAATCGATTCGCAAGATCATGAAACGCAGTACTACGGGATTATTAAAAAAATCCTTGAATTCACTTTTGTCGCAAACAAGCCAATTCGAGCGGTATTCTTTGACTGCGAATGGTTTGATTCCATTCGTGGAATTCGAGTAAACGAATTTGGCATGGTCGAAGTAAAACACAAGGAACGGTTGAAAGGATTCGATTCATTAGTTCTTGCACACCAAGTAGAGCAAGTGTACTATCTACCTTATCCATGCAATAAATTCAAAGCTTGGTGGGTGGTACATAAGGTGAATCCTCGTGAGCGGTTATACGCTCCAGGAGATGATGATTATCACGACGAAGCTGAGGTTGATTGTGTCTACCAAGAGGAAGAGTTGCCAGACTCCTTCTCAGTCGAGCCCGGTGTAGGACTCGATAACTTAGTTGGAGACGCTCAAGATATCGAGGCTGGCACGGAAGCGGAAACAGAATCAGAATCAGAATCTGAAGATATCGATGACATAGTCGAACCTGCTGATTTGCGCAAACGAAAACGATATGCGCAACAAGAAGATCGATGGGCTGGTTTAAGGAGTAGGGTGCATGATCGTGATGTTGATGAATTTTGAAGTAACGTTTTATTCACTTATCTAACATTAATTTTGTATATTATCTTTGTATATTAATCATTTATTCCTTGCAATAGGATGTCGTCAAAGGGGAAGGGGAAGGGGAAGCCAGTGAGAGGGTTTGAGCCGCCAGCAGACCCTTGCTCAGGGAGCTCGTTCCGTTCTAGTCGACGTGAGCTCTTTCTGGCACACGCTCCACCCTCAGCTGTCGTGTGCTTTCAGCGGAGAGAGGTAAACTTTAGTTACTATAAAGTTATTTTTGAAATTGCAATTGTTATTAATTATTAATAAAGTCATTCCTTTTGTGCAGTCTGGCTCAGAGACTTCTGAGTCTGAGTCAGAGTCTGAGGCTAGGGGGCCGCTACAGGAGCCCGACTCAGAGGCTAGGGGGCCCTCTAGCGCTAGCCTCCCTTCGGAGCCGGCTAGCGCTAGCCTCCCTGGGCAGCCCTCTACCACTAGCCTTCCTGGAGGCTCCAGGGGGTCTGCAGAGCCTTCAGGGTCACAGGACGCGGCAGCGTCGCAGCAGAGGCGACAGACGAGGAGGACCCACTTTGCGGCTCCTCCTCCGGTTACTACTCAGCGGACCACGATCCGTCCCGTTGGAGACAGGTATAAAAACTGTAAATAGTATACTAAATATTAGATGTTGTTTTTCTTTACTTAATGATTTAATATATTTTGTAGATGTTGGTACGACTTCTCGTTCACGGGGGCCGAGAAGCACCACAGGCAGGTTAACAGTGTCCTCGGTGCTATCGTCAAGTTGCACTACCCCGGTGTAATTGACGGTTTTCCTGCCTTGTCGTGGGATGACTAAGCTCGGGTCTCTCACCCGGTGCACGACACGGTTCAGGGAGCCGTGTGGCATGATTTTATGGTAAGTTTAACTGTTTCGTTTTTTCAACTCCTTTGAATTCTTAATTGCATTTCACTTAAATATTTGTTTGCTTAAAGTTGAGGTACCAAGTAGAGGAGCCGGGCATGGAGGACCACGCGAGACGCGTGTTCCATTACAACGCTCGGAAGCTCACGACGGCGGCGTTGTCATACGCCCGGATTCAGGCCGTCAACGCTTACTACAAGCGGCACCCCCGGGAGCAGGAGCAGGAGCAGCAAAGGGGTGTCTTTAGGAAGGACTCGGACTCCTACTTGACAGAGGAGCAGTACGCGGAGGTAAGTTTTTAATATTGTTAAATATTTACAATATCTACGTATGTTAACCGCGTTGATGAAAATGAAATATGTGCAGGTTAGTATTTCCTGGTTACAGGGTAACATCGAGGCGTACTTAGCTCTCTGTCGGTACTGGGCTAGCGACGCTTTTATCAACAAGTCCACGAAGGCTAGACAGTGCCGCATGGGGTCCGAGGGCAAGCACAACTATGGCGGTGACGGCTACTTGCGTTTGGCTAAACGCATGGTAAGTACCTTTTTATTTTATTTATGTGTTCTTAATATATTATTTATCTCACTAACACGGATGTACAGGAGCGAGAGCTGGGTCATGAGCCGACCCCGACCCAGGTTTGGAAGAGAGGTCACAAGGGAAGTGACCCTTCTCAGCCAGGGCAGTGTAGTCAGGTCGCAGCCGACCGACTGGTAAGTTTTCGAAATTCATCAATTTCATTATAACTAATACTATTATTGACATACTTACAAGATTTATTTGTTTTGTAGACAAAGTACGCGCAGGAGGTCGCGAAGATACACGGTGCGGATTACGATTGGGAAAGCGCGCCGATCGACCCCCAAGCCGCGTACGCAAGTGGAGGCGGGAAGGCCCACGGACGGTGAGTTCTTCGTGTGTTTCATTTCTTTTTCAATTAATCTTCTTCTACTTAGTGTTTTCATTCTTTTGCAGGTTTGCCATTTTCGATGGAGTTGTCGACTCGAGGTCGACGCGACCTTTGAGAGGCGCTTCATCGTCGCAGGCTTCGACCGCTGGGACCAGTGGTCGTCTCTCGCAGACGCAGCTGGAGCTCCAGGCCATGAGGGAGTCGCTGACGCAAACTCAGGCAGAGCTGGAGAGGACGAGGGAGGAGCAGCAGAGGACGGCCTTAATGATGGCCCAGATGCAAGCAACGATGGCGGTAAGTAATTTAAAGTACCGTAGTTAAATTTCACAGCACTTAATAACATATATCTGCTAATATCTTGCAATGGCAGGCTCTTGCTCGACAAAGCGGTCAGGACATCCAGATTCCTACGCTTCCGCCGCAGCAGACACCGGAGCAGGTAATATTGTCTATACCTAGGAGTTTGATTCCCTTTTCATTATGTTAAAAAGTTATTTGCATCACATTTAATCCTAATTATGATTCTTTTGCAGGGTTCCGGAACGCGTCGAGATCCCGGAGGCAGTGGAGGGGGTAGCGTGTAGACACTGGAGCAGGTGAGAAACTCTCTTTAAGTGTATCTAATCAAGCTTTAGTAGTTTTTGGCCATGGTAGAAATGATTAGTATATAGTGAATAAGTTGTCAGTGCTTCCATTTAACAAAAGGGCTAGTGATTATCGCTGATGTTTCCTTCTTATGTCGAAACTGATGTTCACTGAGTTAACAAAGGGCTAGTGCTTCCATTTAACTAGTGATATAGTACATTACTTCATTTGAAACTACATCATGCTTCCTTCTTTTGTCACTGATGTTCTTGGCCTCTTATGTTATCACTGAGTTGACATTGATGCTTACTAGTGATTATGTTTCTTTTGCAGGGATCCGGAACGTGGCGAGAAGATCCTGGAGGTAATGGAGGGGCTAGCGTGTAGCCCGGTGGTTGTTGATGTTGATTGTTGCAAATTGTGTTGTTGTTGATGTTTTGAACTATATATTGAAACTGTTATGTTGTGTATGAAATTATTTGTTTGTTCTGTGTTCTCGCCATCGAGCGAGGTAGTCAGTTTCTGTTTTTAAAAAAAAATCGAAAACTTAACTTACGTCGGCTACGGTCAGGCCGACGTAAGTTAGCCCAGATTAACTTGCGTCGGTCAGGCCATACCGACGTAAGTTAAACCACTAAACTTACGTCGGTTTGCCCTGGCCGACGTAAGTTACAGCACTTAACTTACGTCGGCCTGCCCAAGCCGACGTAAGTCCTCAGGCCCAGCCCAAGGCCCATCTCGACACTTAACTTACGTCGGCGTCCGCAGACCGACGTAATTAAGTTAACTTACGTCGGTGGCCGACGTAAGTCACCTTAATTACGTCCAAATGCCTACGTCGGCTGAAAGCCGACGTAATTAAGGTAAAACCGACGTAATTAAGTTACTTACGTCGGTTTAAGCCTTACTTACGTCGGCCTTGGCCGACGTAAGTGACCGTTATTCCTGTAGTGTAATATGTTTCAATGACCAATGCATCCGTATTAGAAGGTCTCTAACCGCCAAGCTGTTCCGTGTAAAACCGCCAAGCGCTGTAATACAAGAAATATTATATAAAACTTGTCAACACATTCTAAATGTGTGTAAATTAAAAGTATCGAATAAATTTACATTTTCAAAATGGATAGGAAATCTTTGTAATAATATGGTGGGTAATCGGTTGATCCAAGACTGTTGCCAAACCCTGCATTGGCTTGATGAAGATCATTATGTAGTGTTTGTTGCCATGTACAAACACACGTGTTAGGTTAACAATTAGCAATAATTGTTATTTCAATGTCATGTGTCAAACTTGCTCTCAAAGTAGTACAGAGCCTTTACGAGGTCCTTTCCATATCTGACAATGTTAAATATGGCATGTCCTATGTAAGCTGCAACCTCTGTCCTTTTATCCTCTTTTGTTTTGCGATTGATTTATTAAGCTATTTTTTTTCATGTTCTTGTACTGTTCTGAGTCTTGATCCACCTTAACATCGAATAGCGTCTTTGCAATCCGTGTAGGGTCAAGGATACCTTTCTTGCATTTCATCTTTTCATTATGCGTATTGCATCCTATTGAAGAAGTCTAGAATTGTTATAATCTCATGAAATGTGTATGCTTATAGTAAGAAAAGAAAATACAAAATATTAGAGGCACTTACAAGCATCAGATGAGTAGCAGGTTGATTTCGAGCAAGCCTCGATGGAAAAGGCTATGTAGATCTTCAAAGAAAAGGGATCGTTTATCTGCTCTAGTGCTCCAGAATGCTTCTTTTGGCACAGAAAATTTGACGCAAGAAAGATCATATTTTGTGTTGGCAGTGATGTACCACTCGTGAATTCATTTGAGCGGGACAGATTGTTTGCTAAGTTGTACCAATGTCATGAACAGCTTCCTATTCTTATATTCAGGAGGAACATCCTGAATCTCGTATATTGGAACTTCTGGTTTAACTAAAGTCATTCATCGATTATACATGATACCATTTTCTTCCCACTCCTCAATATCTTCTAATGTTGGCTCATGTGAAGAACGAGATGCACTCGATTTTATAATATTTTCTTTTTAATTTTCCAAATATTTTGACACTTATTTAAAAGGTTTCGTATTTTCATATGAACTAACGTTCATAGGCACTAATGATCGAGGAGTAGTCATCGGAAGTTGGACACTGGCTTGTTGTTGAACCTGTTGTTCAACTGATTGCTCTTTACTACCAGCAGCTTGCTCTAGTACTACTTCAAGCTGCTTCTCAACTGGTTGCTCTTTCCTAACAACAGCTTGCTCTGGTACTGCTTCAAGTTGTTGTTCAACTGGTTCTTCTTGGTTATCTTTACTAGCAAGGTTACCATCATCCTTGTTGAGGCATAGCGAGAGTAGATCTTCCTGAACTGGGAGTGGGTCTTACTAGACTTTTTCCTTAGAAGACGGGGTTGCAGTATTTTGAGATGCGACAGGGCTAGAAATTGGCTCATCATCCAACACAATATCACGTCAGTGCCAAATGATTAATTGGTTGACAGCCTACCCTAGAGTCGTGATCCCCTCATGTGTGATGTGGTCTATTTCATAATCTTTATAATCATTATCAATGATCTGAAGAACTTGCACCACAACATAATACAACAGAAGTGAATTGCTGTTGAAGTCATGATCAGGCTTTGCCATAGCAGTGGCAACCTATTTGGTTTTGGTCTCTGCTCTGCCAATAGGGACAAGAAGACAACAAGATCTGTCCTTAACAATATCATCGACAGCGAACTTATGAGTTGACCCTAAGCCTGGCACAGAACCTACACTGCTAGGGTAGGCAGTTGGAGATATCAAATGTTCCTTTGGCACGGGAACCATCGATGTACTCGGTGCCACTAATTGTCCCGATTGTATAAGTTCTTCCATTATTTCTTGCACATTTTCCTTGACCTTTTGAGCAATCATTTCATCAAGTGTTTTCTTGAATTTCTCATGTCTTCTATATGTTTCTTTATCTTCCGGGAAACCATCTAGCTAGGACATCTGAGAAGAGATTGCTCAAATCCGTCCACTGTGTTCAGGGTTTCCTAGGATAGTGGTAAGTTGGTCATTCTCCCTCTTCGGCTTGAAGAGACCCTTCTGTTGCTTTTCAATTACTTCTTTCATTTTTTGCTCTACTTCATTCACAGAGTCGGGCTTTTCAAGTTTGCCCTCGCTGGTCAAACCTGACTGAGCAAAGACTCATCGCTGAGTTCTCTCATCACAGCCTTCTAACGGGTGAGGATTGCCCTTAGTGGTAATTTCCTCTAATATCTTATTCTATTTCTGAACTTTGGGGGCATATTCGGCAGACCCCAAGAGATTATGGTATTTGTTCTTTTTGGTAAGCCTTGACCTAGTTTTCCTAAGGGCTTTAGCATCAGGTGTGGTCTTTTGACGAACAAATTATTGCCACTGAGCTTGTGTGATTTTTCCCATATTTCTCGGGCTAGGGACCTTATCGGCCTTAACATAAGCATTCATTTCACTCTTCCAGCATGAAACTTCTTGCCGCAAGAGACCAATGTTGCTTTCTTTACAGCTTCTTATGTGCCTTTCGGGAACTTTAATTGTTTCTTTATCCTCTCTCACAACTCATTCTTGCTCTCCTCAGGTAATTTTCTCCAATTCTCGGTTGTGATCGACACGAGCTCTCTAATAAGATAACCGCATGCATTTTGGTACTTTGTAACTGAATTCAGTGGTTCTTGGGGAAACCCATCTGGACCGACCCTTGTTATGTACATGATGTAGTTCAATGGACCCTTATTGGAACCTCATTGCCCTCAGTTTCACTTGAGTGAACCTGAGGATTCATCCATTGGAGAACCTTCTGCGGTTTTAGGAGCCAAAGTCACCTCATTGTCTTTGCGATTAAGTTAGGTAGAAAAGAATTATAAGACTTCATATACTTGATAACCAACATTAACTTAAAC
Organism: Tuctoria greenei; assembly: GCA_036927565.1. Taxonomy (NCBI): domain Eukaryota; kingdom Viridiplantae; phylum Streptophyta; class Magnoliopsida; order Poales; family Poaceae; genus Tuctoria; species Tuctoria greenei. Next base: position 2,320,979 of record JAYESD010000007.1, read on the forward strand.
TACTGGAGTTAAGATTCGTAATCCATACCTCGTCGGCAGGATCATATTCTGGGTCGAGATCTTCTGAAGTCTTTTTAATTTTTATTATTTGGAAAAGGACCCGATGGATTGTGAAAGGAGTCTGAATGGCTGGAGTCACTAAACTTCATATTACCTTCTTCATTGTTACTACCAGCAACAATATTCTTAGGGATTCCATGCTAGAACTAATAAGACAAAAAATATGTCTTACTTCAATGAAAGCTACAAAAATAAATGCTCTCAAAAGTTTAAACTTCATTTTGAAAGGCATATTCACAAGGTTCAATCTACATGAACTCTACATGAAGTGTTGCATGAATGGCATATTAACTCTACGTGAAGTGTTTCATGAAAGAAAAAGATGGAAGCATTCTATGGTTTGATAAGGCATTCTAGGGTTTAAGGCGACTGACCAAGTTTCATTCTAGGGTTTGAGGCGATTGACCAAGGCATTAGCTAGGCATGTGTATTGCTTGTATCAAAGGCTGCTAAGAAAATTTACGGTGCGACGGCGGCGAGGACATGACTTGGCCAGGTTAGGTATTGGTATTGCAAATGTAAAATGGGTACAAATATTGGTATTCTGCCAAATAGGGGAAAGTTTAATCTTTATATTTTTTCAAAAAATATTCCTGACTGCAAGTTATTAAGTGTGACCTAATGCAATTTCAAATCATACATAATAATACATAGAACCATCAGCAAGTCATTCAAATCATAAGTGTGACCTAATGCAATTTGTAATGACAGTGGCAACAACTAGCAAGTAAACCGAGATACAGTCTAAAACCAAAGCCCCCCAAACTGACACAAGTCACGGGGTGCGGTGGAGAGGACATGACTCGACCAGCGGTGAGGGTGAGGAGGGAGGTGGCACAGGGACGGAGGAGGGAAGGAGCGGTAGCATACCTGGCAGTCTTATTTCAATATGCTTTTTCAAAATCCAATTTCAATATGGTTATGCTCTATCTTCCATCTTCATCTTCATGTTTGGAACACTAAGAAGATTGAGCATAAACCACTGAAAATGCTTCTATCTTCATGTTTTATTTCAAGTTGCATTGCATGGTTCTTTGATTTATACTATAATTGTAAATGCTTTAAACAAGGGAAAGTTAAAGTTAAATTTTTTCACAAAATAATCTTCCTGCTGTTTTTTTTTTGTCAAAAAAAGGAACTACTCTCTAGGTAAGAGATAACATATGACCTACAATCTTCATTGTCAATCTTCATATGACCTACAACCTTCATTTGACTTTGTTGCGTGTTCAAAAACTTTGATCAATGAAAATTAGATAGGAACCTAGAGTTTGAGGCGACTGACCAAGGCACCTAGGGTTCAAAAACTTTGATTAATGCGTATGGGTGCGGTGGTGGCGAGGGCAAGGAGGGAGGCATCACGGGGACGGAGGAGGGAAAGAAGCGGCAGCATACCTGGCGACAAGGTCGAAGCTCGAAGGCGACGGCGAGGGCAAAGCTCGGCGTACCTGGAAGGAAGGAAAAGAAGCGGCGCGGCGAAGCTCGGCAGCGATGGCGAAGCTCGGCGGCGAGGCCGACGAAGATTTGGCGGCAAATGAAATTTTGGCAGCCTGACGGTGTCTAAGTAATTTCGCCCGGTTTAGGTTTTTCCAAAAGAGTCGAGCGCTATATATAGACGTATATCTTCTCAGGCAGTTATTAAGTATCAACCGCCTGAGCAGAGGACTTCTCTCAAGCAGTTATTAATTACCAACAGCCTGAGAAGATGTCTTTATCTCAGGCAATTAGTACGTAATAACCGCCTTTTATCTCAGGCGGTTATTCATAACCAACCGCCTGAAAAGATATTTATGTAGGCTTAATTAATATTCTTGATTAAAATGAGTGGCTTTTTAAAAGCTCAAATTCCACTTTCTTGTAATATGCTTGAGTATTAAAGGTTCCCATTAAATTTCACTTGGGTAAACCTTTGAAATTGGTCATAACAAAAAAACAAATAACACTGGTTATTTGTCATTTTTCTATCTTATTGAATATAATGATTTTTTTCATTGAATTTTTCAATAGAACTTTTTTGTCATCATACCAATATCTATGATTTGTTTCGGATTTTTATAAAAAAAAATTAATCAATGTGTGTTCAAAATTTGAAGAATGCCTCATATGTATATGAGCATTTGATTAGAATGATGGATAATTTGAATTTTTACATGTTGGAATGCTTTAAAAAATTAACAAAATTCATACATGTATAAATAAGACAAATGTTCATACAAACCAATTTCAGTGAAGGATCCCTTTTTTAGGAGATACAGAAATGTGATTAATATGTGAGTATAGATTAATTTGATATTTACCAAGACATAACAATGTTAGCTATACAAGTTTTAGAATATTTGGTCTAGGTGGTAGATATTAATTTTTGAAGGATATAGAAAAAATCATCGAATTTGGACTCAATTTGCAGAATCTATTCATGTTTGAGTGTTTATATTAGAATCTAAATAAAAAAGAATCAAAGGAAAAGAAAACTGAAGAACAGACTCGGGCCAGCAGTTAAAAATCACCAAAAAATGTACTGAGTCTAGTCTTTATTAATATTCTTGATTCAAATGAGGGGCCTTTTAAAAGCCCAAATTCCACTTTCTTGTAATATGCTTGAGTATTAAAGGATCACATTAAATTTCACTTGTGAAAACCTTTGAAATTGGTCAAAATATAAAAAACAAATAATACTGGTTATTTGTCATTTTTTATCTTGATGAATATAATGATTTTTTCATTCTGTTTTTCAATGGAACTTTTTAGTCACCATACTAACCTCTATGATTTTTTCAGATTTTTTAAAAAAATTTGAATCAATGTGTGTTCAAAATTTGATGAATGCCTCATATGTATACGATCATTTGATTAGAATGATGGATAATTTGAATTTTGACAGGTCGGAATGTTTTAAAAATTAACAAAATTCATACATGTATATATAAGACAAATATGTTCATACAAACCAATTTCATTGAAGGATCCTTTTTAGGAGATACAAAAATTTGAATAGTATGTGAGTATAAATTAATTAGATATATACCAAAATATTACAATGTTAGCAATACAAGTTTTAAAATATTTGGTACGGGTGGTAGATATTAATTTTTAAAGAATATAGAGAAAAGAATCATCGAATTTGGACTCAATTTGCAGAATATATACATGTTTGAGTATTTATATTGGAATCTAAGTAAAAAAGCAAGGGAAAATAAAATTGAAGAACTATCTCGGGCCATTATCACAGGCAGTTGTTTAGCAACAACTGTTTGTACTGGACTTAATTAATTTTTATCACAGGCGGTTTTTCATTAAAATCCACCTGTGAAAACGTACTCCTATATAAAGGGCCCCTCGGGCAACTCAGGAAACCTAACCCGGGAGATTTTCCATCGACCGCCAGGCTACCAAAATTTTCCAGTGTGCGCGCATCGGACCTTAATTCATCAGTTGATCAGTCTTCGAACAGAGAAAAGGTTAGAAGAGACTTCTTCTTCACTATCATGTTTTCAGTTTGTTGTCCTGTTTTTAGTTTCATTTTGTTGAGTTTGCATGGCTCCAGCCCGCCCGCCCCCTCCACTTTATGTATTTGAGAAGTAGGTTTGAAGGATTAAAGGTTGAAAGATGTATTTGAGTCTCCCCTTGAGCTCATCAATGAATTTTATAGAAAAAGAAGTAGATTTGAAGGATTAAAGGTTTAAGATGAATACAAGCACATCACATGTTCGATGAAATGTTTCAATGAATAAGCCCAACTTCATAAATCTATTATGGCCACTAGGAAGCTGAGAAAATTATGAAACAAATTTTCTTGGAACCCTTATGAACAGGACTACATGATACCAGTATTCACTCATATGATACAGGCTGGTTATGTCTTTTTAAATTCATTTTAAAGAAGACCTTTAGGGAATATTTGTGGCCAAATTCTGTAAATCTTTAAAAAATTCTGTTATTGAAGCATGGACCGTCGAGCATGGATGTATAACATGACAAGACCCGATCCTATGTACATTCAAAATGTTGCAAATTTTATTAAAGCATCCAAAAGACATGCGAAGATGCAAAAGATAGATGACATATTATGTCCATGTATCGACTGCGAAAATAAGATTGTTGAATAGATACTATAGTAATCCAATCTCATTTGGTGAAATGATATTTCAAAAAAAAACTACACAATATGGACAGAGCATGGTGAGTTAGATACACATGAAGTAGATACAGATGATGGTAGTGACAATCAAGATGGTGATGATGATGATGAGTTCGATTGTGAGGAGATGTTGCGTCACATTAAACCATATGTATTGACTTCTATGGGAGCAAGTAAAAGTTTAAGTGAAATGGAGACATTGCAGAATGCGGCAACAGAGCTTTTATATGATGAATCAAACTGTTGTGATAAAGAATTTACTACATTGCGTGCAGTCTTAGGACTACTAAAGTTGAAAGCCACACACGGATGGTCTGATTGTAGTTTCTCTGATCTTTTGAATATTTTGGCAGAAATTCTTCCAAATCCAAATAAACTGCCCAGAAGAACTTATAAAGCAAAGAAAGTTCTTTGCTCGATGGCACAAGGTGTGATAAAAATACACGCTTGTGTAAACCATTGTATTCCGTATCGCAAAGAGCATGAGTTCGCAATTAGATATCCCATCTGCAGTGTCAGTAGATACAAGAAGGACTACAATCACCAGTATGTTACCAACATGAAAAAGTTTTAGAAGAATAAGAAGTTTATTATTAGCTTTGAAAGTGACGATGACGATACTTCTGATGATGCAGACGTGAAGAATAAGAGAATATTTTCTGCCTTGGTGATGTGGTACTCTCCAGTAATTGATCGCTTGAAGTGTTTGTTCTCAAACCCTAGGGAGGCTGAACTTATGCGTTGGCATTCCGAGCAGCGCAAGAAGAATTAAAAACATATTCAACACCCTGATGATGCAACCCAGTGGAAAAATTTTGATATTCAGTATCCAGAATTTGCAAAGGAAATAAAAAATGTAAGGTTTGCCTTGTGTACAGATGGAATGAATCCGTTTGGTGAAAAAAGGAGCATACACAGCACATGGTATGTGGTCTTAATGATGTACAACCTACCGACATGGTTGTGTCACAAAAGGAAATATATTTTGTTATATGTTCTCAAACCCGACATCGAAATTGATGTGTTCTTGGAACCTTTAATGGAAGATATGGAAAAATTGTGGAATGAAGGGGTACGTACATGGGATGAGTACAAGCGGGAGTATTTCACGCTAAGAGAAATGATATTCATTATTGTGCATGATTATCCTGGACTATTTATATTATCGAAATAAATGAAAGGGAAGAAAGGTTGTGTAAGGTGCGCGGATAGAACTAGATTTCTACACCTCACTTCATCCAGAAAGATGGCGTACATGAGACACTGAAGGTTCTTGACAAATAAACACAAGTATAGGAAGATGAAAGAACAATTTGATAACAAAATCAAAAAATATACTGCACCAAAACCTTACAGTAGAAAACTTGTGTTCGAAATGGTCAAGAACATTCATATTGCTTTCGGTAAGGGCAAAAAATGTAAAGGAACAAAGAGAAAGAAAAGTACATCTTTGGGTGATACAACTTACATGGCTTTCAAGAAATAATCAATTTTTTCAAGTATCTTTCGTATTGGAAGAACCTGTAATTTTGCCATAGTATTGATTTGATGCACGTTACAAAGAATGTATTTGACAGCATCATTGGGACCTTTCTGGACATGCTGAGGAAAACACAGGATGAACTAAAATCGCGTATGGACCTAGTAAATCTTGATATGAGACCAGAGCTTCACCCAGTAGAAAAGGCGAACGGGAAGCATTACCTTCCCCAACTAGCTACAACTTGACACTACAAGAGAAAAAGGCAATCTGTCAATGCTTGGGTGTGATCAAAGTGCCCACGAGTTTCTCATCCAATATCCGTGAAATAGTCTTGATGAAAGACTTGTCTTTATTCGGATATAATTCTCACGATTGTCACATGATGATGACAATGTTCCTTGCTATTGCAATAAGGGTCATCAAATCTGAGCATATAAAAGTTGTAATCACATATTTTGTTACTTCTTCAATGCAGTATCGCAAAAGGTGATAGCACGTGTAGGGATGGCAAAAAAAAAACCGCGGGTGCGGTACCCGACGGGTGAGGGTTCGGGTGGAAATTTCCACCTGCGGGTCAAACCCGCACCCAACCCGAGGTCTCGCGGGTGCAGGTGCGGGTTTTATTTCCAACCCGCATGTGCCTGTTGGGCACCTGAAACACTCGTTGGGCCCATGTGACTACCGTCACACATCTGGAACAATCAGAACAAGATTGTCCTCTTGCTTGGATTGCGGTCCTTCAATGGTCTTTTTTTTTAGAAAAATCTAAACTTCCATGTCTGAATCGAAATCCTGTTTTGTTAAAGTTCTTTTCTACGGTTTATTTTTCAATTGGTGATCATAGAACCTACGTTTCCTTGAAACAATAGTTTCTGGATGACTACTTCTGCATGTTCCTTTATTTTTGCTTCTTTTTACTGCATCTTTTTGCGAAACAATAGTTGATAGCTCAGGAAAAATTTTGATGTGTTGTTGTAACATTGATATGCAAATGGATTTTTTTATAATTGTTCAGACCCAACGGGCACCGGAAACCCGACGAGTGCGGGTGCGGGTGTGAACTTTCACCCGCGAGTGCGGGTCTAAAAATCCACCCGCAGCCAGTTTTGAGTCGGGCGGGTTTTTCTTCCACCCGACCCAAACCCAACCCATTGTCATCCTTATGCACGTGAAGATTTAGACTATTTGAAAATGTACATCGTCGAGACTATGTGCAAGCTTGAGGTATGTTTCCCACCATCTTTTTTGATATGCAAGTACACCTAATCATACATCTTGTTGATTAGATAAAAGCATTGGGGCCACTATATTTACATCTTATGTTTCCGTTAGAGAGATATTTAGGACTATTAAAAGGTTACCTGCGAAACCGTGCTCAACCGGAGTGTTCAATTATGGAAGGATACACCACTGAAGAAGTGATTGAGGGTTGCACTGGTTACATCAAAGATGGAAAACCGATAGGTGTGCCTATACCAGTACATGAGGGTAGACTACGTGGGAGAGGCAAAGTGGGTAAGAAAACTTTTATCATTCAAGATTATGACAATGTACACTATGCACATTTTGATGTACTACAAAAGCTCACAATAGCTGAGTCGTACATCAAGGAACACCAAATTGAGCTTCGCAAAAAAAACCAAGACCGCACAAAGGACTGGATCATGAAAAAGCACAGATGATGTTTTACTAAATGGTTAATGAACAAAAATATACCATACGGAAACTCTATAGAAGAGGTAACAATGAAGAAGTTAGCTTCTGGCCCATATGCTTTGGTGACATCATGGCAAGCATATGACATGAATGGTTACACATTTTACACTAAGGAAAAAGACAGTAAGAGTGCTGCACAAAATAGCGGTGTTCGTATAGAGGCTTATGATCCACAAGAGCAGAAGACCACATACTTCGGGTTCATAGAGGAAATATGGGAACTCGATTATGGTGAAAGAATGGTAATACCCATGTTTAAGTGCCAATGGGTCAAACATCCTAATGGTGTGAAAGTGGACAACGACGGGATGACACTGGTAGACTTGTACAAAGTGGGTTATAAAGATGACCCGTGGGTTCTCGCCAATCGTGTTGCACAAGTTTCTTATGTACAAGATCCAGAAATTGAGAAGATGCACGTAGTTGTTTTTGGAAAGCAAAATATTGTTGGGGTTGAGAATGTGAGACATAATGAAGAGGAATATATTCAGTATGAAGAGATGTACCTTTTCACCAAACCAGAAAACATCGAGCGTGTAGAGAGAAGCATTAAAAGGATTTGAAATCCTATATGCTAGAAGATGTCAATGCTGGAAAAAATGTATGATATATATTGTATATATTTGTATCCTCTGAAATCAACTTAGAACAATGCTCCATTTAAGCTTTATATAGCATGTTTCAAACATTATTAATTCATCTTCTGTAGGGAAGACTAATTTGGACAAGTGATCCTTTTCGGCTTGACTATCATATTTATTACCTTCACCTGTTCCATAAGTTATCAAATTGTATGTGTATATAAATTTCTTCTGACCTATGATGTTGATGGCTTGCCTTCCAACAGCTGGGTTCCAAACAACATCTAGAGGCACAACTCTTGAAGCTCCTGTCAAGTTAATCCCTTCATAGCAAGCTCTTGTAGATGCAAGTAGCACTCGGGACTCATCATTTGAATTATTAAAAGCTTCAATTGAATCTGACGATACCTTGGAAGGATTTCCCATCCATTTGAAGGCTTGCTTGGATAGGAGTGGATCCACTTCAATCTAAGTGGATTGAGGTGGCTTGAGGAGAAAATTAGTTCAATTTTCACTCCAGTCCACTTCAATCCAATTAGATTGAGTACACCCAAATAAGCCCTGAAGGATTTATTTCTCTTCTCTCCATTTTAAAAACTTACGAAGATGCTACTTTATCAGTTCTAATGGCTAAATATATTGACTAAAAATCAGTAACATATCTCTTAGTACTTTACACAAGTGACGAAGCGAACAACTTCAATCACAAATCTTGTTTTTACCTTTTTCATAAGAACTTGACCTTGATATTTCAAGCATAGATTTATAAGTTTCCTCATCAGACATGTTAATGGCAGTTACAAGCGAAGGGTGTGTTGAAGCTAACGAAATCTCAATCAAGGCATGTTGTGAGGGCATAACACTTGTTGGGGCAAGCATAACTATGATGCCCCAACAAGTGTTATGCCCTCACAACATGCCTTGGTTGATGCAAGCATAACCTTGGCATCACTTTTCATGTTGTTGAAGGCTGCCATCATAGCTTCATGATGTCTAATCTGGACATTGCCACTCATATGCAGGATCTCTTTGTCTTCAGTCCCGTTGAGATTTTTTTAGCTTCAACACACCCTTCACTTGTAAGGGCCATTAACATGTCTGATAAGATAGCTTCACTTATTGATAAATATATGCTTGAAAGATTAAGGTCAAATCCCTATAAATGGGTAAAAACAAGATTTGTGATTGAAGTTGTTCGCTTCATCACTTGTGTGAAGCACTACAAGAGAAGGTACTGATTTTTAGTCAATATATTCATGCAATTGTCGGTACCTTACGTACCGTATACCCCTTGGGGCTGCAAAAAGACCAAAGGAACTTCACCTGTCTGAGTTGAAGACCTCCAAAGGCCCCACGTGTCATACGGAACCGGACCTACCTCCCTTCTATGGTTAGTCCCGATGCTGCCACGTGTATCCTGCAACCAGAGCTACATACTACACATGGGAAAGCTCCGGGTTAAATACCTGTGCGGCACCCCCGGACCTAACCCCTGACAGAGGGAAGCTCCGGTATCGACACGTGTACAACAGCACCGGACCTACCCATCCCAGATGGCAAGCTCCGGAGCTGCCACGCGTCTAGCTGTCGGACCTTTAGCCTCAACAATCAGACTAGTGGACCCCCAACGGCTCGGACCTTCAAGGGACAATCAAAGACTTCAAGACCCGATTAAGTGTCATTAATAACATATTAATGACACACGGTCGGAGGGCCCTTAATACCAGCAACGGCACTTTCAAGGCTCGTTACCACACTATTAAGGGTAATTAAGCTCATTAATTGTGTATTAGACATCAGTAACTGCTAGGGCCACATGTCGGGCCAGGCTAACGATGTAACGACCAGTCCTTGTAATATAGAAGGACTGGTCGAGCGATACACAGGGGGCTCTAGACTCTGGGAGGCTCTCTCAGACTCGGCTCAAACACACACACCCTCAAGCGCTCAAACGCTCAATACAACAACTACACACCCCGTGGAGTAGGGTATTATGCTTAGGCGGCCCGAACCACGTAAATCATCGTGTCAACTTGCCATCGTGTTTTGAATCTCTGCGTGCCAAATACCGAACTACAAACTCCGCAGGCTACCAACAATAGTACTGGAAGAATTGCTGGAACCAGACTCCGACAGTTGGCGCGCCAGGAAGGGGCACCCATGATTCAAACATGGTGAACTCTGTTGCTGGATCGTCCAACGGCAACCCTGCTGCGCAACCTGCTGGAGGCAATCCCTCCAACATGCAGCAACCAGCAGGTGTTGTGGCTCTAGCAGGAGTCATGCCACCGCCGCCACCGTCCGCACCGGCAAATCAAACTAGACAGCGAGATGGGGCGTCTGCGTCGGTCACGGCATCGGCGAACAACAACCCTGAACACGCGCTCCATTATCACGTGCTCTTCTCCAATGTCCATTGCCTCCAGGAGCATCCCAGGGTGCAATGGAGCAGTGGAGGGCTGATGTGGAACACTTGGTTGCAGCAGCAGCCGATCGCATCAGCAACTAAGGTCCTCCCCCCTCTGGGCAGGCCCCATCACAGCATCGGACCGTGTCGGGTAGACTTGGTCCGCATGATTCACAACACAGGAGGCGTGCTGCATCTCAACAGGTGATGTCTCTACCTTCTAGGGTGCGACGCACCCATACGGTAACTAGGCTTTCAACTCATGACCTCCGGGCGGAGCTTGATCGCCGTTACCGTCAACAAGATGGTCGCGTCCATATCGAGCGCGCTCGCGAAAGGCGAGAGGCTTGGGACATTCCTGCTCCCGAGGGAGCAGGAGGAGGCTGTTCAGCCCTGTCCATGCACCTACGCATGGTCAGATGGCCGCAGAAGTTACGGCCTCACCTGCCGGAGAAATTTGATGGGACTGTCAATCCCGCTGAGTTTCTCCAAATCTACTCCACCGTAATCCTTGCGGATGGAGGCAATGAGGCCGTGATGGCCAATTATTTCCCCGTGGCTTTGACTAGGTCCGCCAGGTCCTGTTTCATGAGCCTTCGGCCCGACTCCATCAACAGTTGGGCGGGCTTGTGCCAACAGTTCACTGCCAACTTTGGGAGTTCATACACCTGACCAGGCACCGAACTGGACCTTTTTGCTATCAAGAAGAAGGGGGGAGAGTCTCTGCGATCCTTCATCCAGAGGTTCTCCCAGGTACGAAACACTATTCCTTCTATCTCAAGTGTCTCTATTATTGTGGCATTTAGACAGGGCGTATGAGACAAGAAGATGCTGGAGAAGCTTGTGACCAAGGAGGTCACCAGCGTCATGGAACTCTTTAGCTTGGCAGACAAGTGTGCCAAAGCTGCAGAAGGCCATGAAATGCACTCCCAACCGCCTCCGGAGGACAACAAAAAGTCCTCCAAGGGTGAATCCACACCCTTCGGGAGTGGCAAGAAGAAGAAAAAGTCCAATGGCAAGAAAAAGTCGTCGGCCAGCACACCTACTACTGCAACTGCTGTAGCTCCGGGTGGTCGTGGGCCACATCCCGAGAAACGACCTCGGCCATCGTCTGAAGACGCAGGCAGCTCCAAGATGTGGTGTCCTATACACAAGATGAACATCCACAACCTGGAAGGCCGCCGAGAGGTCTAGAACCTTGCCGAGCGCTACAACAAGCATCGAGAAGAAGTTCCTTTCCGTCAAAGGGAAAGAAAACAAAAAGTCGACGAAGCTCCGGCTGAAGAGGAGTTAGGCTTTCAGGACCCTAGAAAGGTCCTGAAGGCTATTTACACCTCCGTCGACGACGACTCCAACGTCTCCGACAACGAACGTCCGAAGACCATGAACACCATCTTTGGAGGTTCGTGGGACATCACCTCCCACCGTGTCCTCAAGGCAATGTGGCGGGACATGGCCTCATTAGCTCCCACCGCCAGGGCGAAGCCGCACCAGAAGTGGGATGACACTGCCATCGCCTTTGATGCTTCGGACTGCCCTCAGAACATGATCGGAGCTGGCCAACTTCCACTGATGGTATCTCCTACCATCAACAACATCCAACTCCACCATGTGATGGTGGACGGAGGTTCGGGGTTGAACCTCATAAGCTTCAAAGCTTTCGTCAAGCTTCAGCTCCGACCTTCAGATCTTCGCCCCCCACGACCTTTCTTCGGGGTAGGTCCGGGGGCCATAACCCCGCTCGGTGCCATTACTCTCCCGGCGACCTTCGGGACCCGGGAGAACTACCACACTAAGAAGGTTGTCTTCGACGTGGCGCGGCTAGTCTTGTACAAATTCATGGCTGCCGCCCATTATGGTGTTGAAGATGCTAATACCAGCAGGTGTTCTCCGGATTCGCGGGGATCGCACCGCCGGAGTGACTGCTCTGGAGGAACTTCATGCGCTTGCTACAGCATAGGAGGAAGAATCCAGAAAGGAGCAAGCTCCAAAACCCCCGAGCATTCGTCATCGAGGCTCAACCTCCGCACCTCGCGTGCAACCAAGCGGCGGCACCAACATCCCTGTCAAAGTCGTCCAAATCGATTCCGACGAGCTCAGACCACCCGTATATCAGGAGGTCTGAATGACAAATAGGAACTCACGCTTGTCATTTTCCTCCGGGCTAATGTTGACGTGTTTGCCTGGCAACCATCACAAATGCCTAGGATCCCTAAGGAAGTGATCGAGCACAATCTGAAGATTGATCCCGATGCTCGGCCTGTACATCAGAAGCGTCGGAAGCAATCAGTAGAGCGACATAACTTCATACGTCAAGAAGTGAAGAAGTTGCTTGAAGTTGGATTCATCCGAGAAGTCTTCCACCCAAAATGGCTGGCAAACCCAGTCGTTGTACCTAAGGCCGGCGGGAAGCTTCGGATGCGTATCGACTACACTACACTGAATAAGGCTTGTCCAAAAGATCCATTCCCACTACCTAGAATAGATCAGATAGTGGATTCCACCTCCGGGTGCGAATTACTGTGTTTCCTAGACGCATATTCTGGGTATCATCAAATCAGAATGTCTAGGGAAGATGAAGAACATACTTCCTTCATCACAGTAGATGGATTATATTGTTATACTGCCATGCCATTCGGTCTCAAAACGCTCCTTCAACATTTGTACGAGCTATGTACAAAACTTTTGGAGAGCTTATCAGAGATGTAGTGGCAGTGTACGTCGATGACATCGTCATCAAGATCAATAACAAGGAGTCATTCCTTGACACCTTGCAAGCTGTCTTCGATAAGTTGCGAGTCACACGCACGAGCTGAACCCGAACAAGTGTGTCTTCGGGGTTAGCTCCGGAAAGCTTCTTGGATTATTGGTGAACCACCGAGGAATAGAAGCGAATCCGGTGAAGATTAAAGCTATTGAAGACATGCGGCCACCAGCCCGCATCAAGGATGTCCAGAAGCTAACTGGATGTCTAGCTGCCCTCAGCCGGTTCATCCCAAGACTGGCAGAATGGGCGCTACCCTTCTTCAAGTTATTGAGGAATTACGGACCATTCCAATGGTCTAAAGAAGCAGAAAAGGCATTCCAGGAGCTGAAACAACTCCTCACCACTCTACCAACCTTGGTAGCTCTAAATCCTGGTGAGCCACTTCTGCTTTACATTTCGGCAACTGACGAAGTTGTCAGCATGGTTCTAGTTGCGGAAAGACCAGAACCATCTCTATTTCAGGAATCCAGACCCCTTCGGGAGGGTCCGGAGCTACCTGAAGACGAGTCTGGGTCCCAGCTCCTAGACCCTGATCCTCAAGGCGAGACGTTGGAGGATCCGTCTCCTTCATATAAAGAAGTTATTGTTGCTGAGCAGCAAGATTCGGACCCCTCTGGGAAGGTCCGGATCACTTCAGAAGAAGCTCTGGGTTCCTCCAGTAGGAACCCAGAGGTCCCCGAACAAGGTCCAGACCCCTCCGGGAGGGTCCGGGTTGATGAGTAGGAAGCTCCGGGCCCCTTCGGGAGGGTCCGGACAGTCCAACGCATAGTGTACTTATCAGCGAAGTACTCCATGACGCCAAGACTCGGTACCTGGAAGTGCATAAGCTGCTCTACACAGTTCTTATTGCTTCTAGGAAGCTCCGACTCTACTTCCAAGCTCACAAGATTTCAGTGGTAACTTCTTATCCACTGTGTGTGTCCCAACTCTACTGGCTACATTGCAAAGTGGGCAGCGGAACTGGCCGAGTTCGACCTTGAATTCATCCCAAGACAAGTGATCTAGAGTCGAGTATTGGCGTACTTTGTGGCGGAATGGACCCCCTCTCCATCAAACCCTAGGGGCCCCAGTGAGCAGAAGCTGGAACCCAAGGTTCCGGTCTTCACCGAGCCTCGCTAGACTCTCTACTTCGACGGCTCTGTGCAGATGCAGGGGCCGGAGCTGGAGTCCTTCTCCTCACTCCGACTAGGGAGAAGGTCAAATACATGGTTCACCTTGACTTCAAGGCGACCAACAACATGGCGGAGTATGAAGCACTTATATATGGGCTCAAGGTGGCACTATCATATGGTGTCAAGCAACTGTTGGTAAAGGGTGACTCGCAGCTCATCATAAAACAAGTCAAAGGTGAATGATGCTGCAACAACCCTCAACTAGCTGCATACCTACTTGAAGTCCAGAAGCTTCAGAAGGACTTCGACGTCTTGGATATTTGCCATGTCCAACGTCTTAACAATGCTGAAGCCGACGAACTCTCGATGAAAGCTTCAACCAGAGCTCCGGCTCCTGACGGAACCTTCGTCCGGAGATTGTCAAAACCAACAGCTCAGCCTGCCGAACTGAGCGAAGGGGGTGAGACCAGCACCTTGAAGCTTGCGGTCCCGATGGGCCTATTACCATGGCGTCCATCAAGGGTCGTAGGTGCTGCAGGAAGCTCCAAGCAACCCAGCACGCAAGACTCAAATCTTCAAGTTAGCTCCGCTGCATGGATCTCGGAGATCCGAAGCTCCTTGAAAGACAATTTCCTTCCTGAAGATAATGTATCCGCTGATCGGATAGTCAAATTGGCTAAAAGATACACACTGGTAGAAGGGGATCTCTACCAGCATGGTGCCAACGGTGTCCTAATGTGGTGCATTACAAGGGAAGAAGGTTGTAATCTCCTCGCAGAAATCCATGGAGGCGAGTGTGGAAACCACGCGT
Source organism: Tuctoria greenei (assembly GCA_036927565.1). NCBI lineage: Eukaryota > Viridiplantae > Streptophyta > Magnoliopsida > Poales > Poaceae > Tuctoria > Tuctoria greenei. The sequence continues at coordinate 2,336,054 of JAYESD010000007.1, forward strand.
CTTCCCGCACACTGGTCGGTAAAGCCTTCCGGCATGGTTTTTACTGGCCTACAATGCTCCAGGGTGCAACTGAGCTAGTGAAGAAATGCGAAGCATGCCAGTTCCATGCAAAGAAAATTCACACACTAGCTCAGCCTCAACAAATGATACCTCCTACATGGCCATTCGCTGTGTGGGGGATGGATATCTTGGGACCTTTCCCAAGAGCCGTCGGAGGTTACAAGTTCCTGTACATTGCTATTGACAAGTTCACCAAATGGCCGAAAGCAAGTCCAGTTGTGACAATAAACAAGCAATCATCTATCAACTTCTTGCAGTCCATCGCATGTAGATTTGGAGTCCCAAACAAGATCATAACTGATAACGGGACCCAATTCACAATCTCTGCATTCTAATTATATTGCGAAGACCTCAGCATTCAGGTCAGCTACGCTTTTGTAGCTCACCCGGCAAGTAATGGCCAAGCTGAGAGAGCAAATGCAGAAATCCTAAAAGGACTCAAGACGCGCACATATGAGCACCTGAAAAAACATGGATCCAACTGGATAGAAGAGTTTCTGCCCACCTTGTGGGCCAACAGGACAACTCCAAACCGGTCAACTGGAGAGACACCCTTCTTCCTGGTGTACGGAGCTGAAGCAGTCCTTCCTCCAGAAATAACCTTGGAGTCGCTCCGGGTCCGGACCTTTGATGATGCCATGCAGAACCAGCTCCGGCGTGAAGACCTTGACCTCCTTGAAGAGGGAAGGTGTCGAGCAGCTGTTCGGAATGCCCGATACCGCCAAGCTCTTCGGTGCTATCACCAAAGGTATGTTCACACCCGACAGCTCGAGGAAGGCGATCTGGTGCTACAGAGAATACAAACTCGAGAAGGGTTAAACAAACTCTCCCCCAGCTGGGAAGGACCCTTATGAGTGATCAAAGTATCCCGTCCCGAATGCGTTCGCTTGGCAACCGAGGATGGGACACCTCTCCCCAATCCTTGGAACATTGAGCACCTCCTTAAGTTCTACGCTTAATATCACGGTGGTGAGTCTGTAATTACATATGATGTATGTTATAGAGTCATTGTACAGAGTCGGGTAGCTCCTTCGCGAGAACAGTCGTACCTTCCCCAGAAGGTCCGCAAAGTTGAGGCAACACTTGTCACAGTCTCGGAACTAAAAGTGTAGCTAGCTACCTTGGGTCAAATGAGAAAAGAAACACACTTGGCCTGGTCCCGTACCCTAAGAGTGTACTTATTTCCTCTGTACCCCGGACCTATAATGAAAGACATCATTGTGTGAAAACAGACTCCACATGCATTTATTTTGTACAGGCTCAATATTTTTTATTTTTCTCTTTCTTGTCTATAAAAAAGTTGTGCAATTCTTAAGAAACTTTAGCTCGACCAATTCATATATAATTCAAGTTGCATTGTCAATTCTTCCGGGTCCAAACATTGTTAATGGTCTACTCGTTTGAATGCCGTCAAGCCAATCTAGGTCCGGAGTGTGCTATCGACTTAGCCTGGTCCTGCACCCTAAGTACGCCACTCTACGTACACCCTGGCAGGCCGAAGTAAGACGAGTCTAGAAATGATCGGACCTGGAGAAAACAAGCCAGTGCACTTGATTGTATTTAGAATTGCGTTCGACCTAAAAAATTCTTCCGGGAATAGTAAGACGCAAACGAGTTATAGATAGGAAATGGATTTTACTGTTTTTCTTGACTTTAGTGTGCAGGAAAAATAAAGATCCCATGATGATGGTGGATGAAGTTGGAGCTATCAAAGCTCCGACACCCCCTAAGGTGGTCTACTGTCGATGTTTCAAACATTGTTAGTAGACATCGCCGAAGTTACAAAGTTCTGGCAAATCCAGGGGGCCAGCCATCAACGTGAGGAAAAGATGGTGGGAAGACTCCCCAGTGGGGTCTGCTGTCGACGCACCACGTGTTGATAGTGGTCGCTGTCGGAGCTACCAAGCTCCATCAACCCCAGAGGACTAACTGTTGATGCTTTACGTATTGACAAGGGTCACTGCCGGAGCTACTAAGCTCCGACAACCTCAGGGGGCTCCTACTATCGGCGACTTCGGACCTACAAACTACAAGTTCGAAGCGCGTAAGTCTTCAACAAAATGCTACATCCTCTTAGTACATGTTCACAATTAAATTAGGTACATATACCAGGGGGCCAAGTGGGATAAAGGTGTTGAAGACAAAAAATGAAATTCATAAAATTCTTGGATTTCATTAATCTGGAGACAAGAGATTACAAATTTGGAGAAAAATAAGAGAGAATACAAGCAGGAGCTACAAAGAGAGAGTCCTAGACCCTATGGAAGAACAAGGCGACCTTCTAGGCAACCTCCAACATGTTGATTTTGGCAGCTTCTCTCTCTCCGTCGATGGGGCCTTCAAGCACCGGGTCCAGTGGGAAGTGAGGGTCCCGGCTTGTGTAGCACGTCAGCATGAACTCTGCGATGTTCTTCGCCAGGGATTGTCCCTCAGTTTCTAGCTGGCCAGCGATGACATCGCCCATCTTGGTGAGCTTGTTGCCCGTCGAGATCAATGCCTGCAACGCCTGGTCCAGCTCCGGCTCTCGATCATCCGGACGCACGGGACTGAAACTCATCGGTGTCAGCACGTCGTTGGCTTTTCCCAAGAAGTCCCAAACTTGTTGGGACTCCGCAGCCCTTTCGCCTCGCATCTCTTCCAAGGATCTCTTGGTCGCCGCAAGCTCCAAACTCTCCCGGGCAAGGCGCTCAACCTCTTTGGCGTTCTGCTAAATCTTTTCAGCAACCTGCCTTTCGAGTTTACCGAGCTCCTCCTCCTGGAGGTGGATCTTGTTCTGGCGGTCAACCAAGTCCTTCTCCCGGCCCCGCAACTTCTTCTCCCTGGCGGCAATTTCATTCTCCCTCTTGTGGAGGTCCTGTCCTCGCTGCGAGGCCTTCTTCTCCTCCTTCTCGCAGCACTCCTCCAGCTTCTTGGTGCGCTCCGCGAGACTCTTGTCACCCAGAGTCAGCCTCTGAGTAAGCTCCTCCTCCCTCTTCACGAGGTCATCCCGCAGCTCCAGGAGTTTCTGCTCTTCATCTTCGAGCTTTTTCTCCCGCTCCTCAAGAGCCTCCCAGCGCTTGACGAGGCTGTCATGGATGGCGCTGAGCTTCTCTTGGCGATCACTCACTGCATTATTAGCGGCTACTGCCTGTTCGTGGATGGCTCGGGACTGGTTTTCAAGGGATCGCACCATGCTTTCCCTCTCGTCCAGCAGCTGGCCCCAGTACTCCATCCGGGCCTTCTCCTTCTTCACCCACTCCCTGTCGTCAGCCAGCCTAGTTTGCGCCAGCTTGGTCTTGAATTGGAGCTGGTTGCGCCACCTTCTAAGGGTTTGGCGCTCCTCCTCGAGAGCCTTGATGTCGTGGTAGAAGGCCAACTGCACTTGACAAAGGCTAGAGCAGACGTTGTCGATAGACAACGACAGGGGGATCGGCTCCGGACCTATCGGGGTCCTCTCCGCTGGTTCCAGCGGTTTCTCTACAACAAAAATCAGGTCCCACTCTAAAATATTGGTCCCCAGAGCCTCCATGGCACTAGGGACGCCCTCTGGGATAGCCTCGGCCGCCGCCGAGGAAGGTCCTGTAGCAGAAGTTCCTACCTCCGGAGTTGGCTCCGAAGGTCCTGTCGCCTGGTCATCAGCAACTGGTCCCTTAGGCGGGGGACCGACAGCTTCATCTTGGCACCCTGGCTCAGGCGCAGGCAGCTCTGGAGCCAATACCTTCAGGGCGGGCACTAAAGGTTCTGCCGGAGCTGAAGCCACTTCGGGCTCCAACGCTGGCGCCTCCTCCACCGCTAGTTTAGGCGCTGGTGCTTCGACTGCCATTGGCACGGGCGCCGACACTTCTTCGACAACCGGATCAGGTGCCGACACTTCTGCGACTACCGGCCCAGGTGTCGGAACTTCATCAAGACTGGCTCCTCCGCCAGAACTTCATCAACCACCGGCTCTACTGTTGGGGCTTCATCAACCACCGGCTCCACTGTCGAGGCTTCAACAACATCCGGCTCTAGGGCCGGAACCGCAGCTACCTCCGGCTCTAAGGCCGGGGCGTCCATCATCTCAGCATCCAAACCCGGAGCTTCAACCTCCGGGGCTGGTGCCGCTGGTACATCTTCATTCATGTGGTCTGGCGCTACCACAGGAGCTTCAGGGGATGACTCGAGGTCAAGGACCACGACAGCTGGCGCCAGAGCTGCCGCGGCCTCAGCCACCTCTTGGGACGGCGTTGGAACTGGAGCCGGAGCTTCCGTCTGCACAGCATCAGTTGCTGCTGCAGGAGTCGGAGCTTCAGCCCCTTTCTTGGGCACTCTGTGGATGAAGGACGAAGAAAATCAGAACATAGTTACAACAAAAAACAATCAACTGAGGTAAAAAATCAAACATATCTCGAAAGGCTTCCACTCCAGCTAGCACAGAACCTCTTCACTAAACGCTCAGGGCCAGACCGTGATGCCACTAGTGTAGTAGTTCCGGAATGCTCCCCGAAGCTTGATGTCGCTATCGGCGTCATCTTGGTTGAGGCCCCCCTCGACTGAGAAGGACCTTCAGACCTAGAGCCCTCAGCTGGCCCTGGTACTGGAGTCACATGGCCGGAGCTAGCGTCCTGAGGAGATGCTGATGCTGGAGTGGTTGCCGCCGTTGAAGACCTTCCCCTCCGGGGAGAAGGAGCTGCTGCAGAAGGAGCAGGTCTGACGCACCTCCCGTCAGAGTGCTTCAACTTCCTCTCACAGCTCGAGGGATCGGCCAATTCTTTGCCCTTGCCCACGACTTCAACTCTCTGTCTCGGAGTGGAAGGGGGACCACCCTCGGAAGCTCCGGGGATCGCCAACCCGATGGTCAAACGCCTCTCAACTTCACCGAGGTCGTCAAGCACCGGCATCTTCTGCCAGAGCTCCCTGCTGAACTCCACCTCCATGTTCAGAGGGAGGAAAGCCGCCGGTGGAGTCAAGTCGTCACCCTCGATGTCGATGTCGTGCTGGAACTTCTTGATATGAAACTCCAAAGCTACGCCTTCCAGGTTGGACTTCAAACTAGTCTCGAGCCGGTCATCGTCCATCACGCTGTTGAGGGCCCAGGCGAGCTTCTCCCTCTTCTTCAGCGAAGCCCACCTATTAACTAGGAAGTTGCAGAATACCGCCTGGGGAGTAACCCCTCCCTCCACGCATTGGCGGATCCTGGTCAGAGCAGGGTTGAAGGCGTCCGATAGCACCGGAACTTTGCTCCAAGCTTCAGTTTCGATGTTGGGGAGGCCTTCGGGCAGCTCCAGCTTCTCATGATCCTCTGCCCTGATGACAATCCAGTCCTTCTTCCAGTCGTCCCACTTGCCAGAAGGGATCGACCTCAAGTACTTGTACGGGCACTTCTTGTGCTTCACAAAATAATAGAAGCCAAGGTACTCGTCACTTTTGCCGGTGGTGTGGATGGTGAAAAAGGTGCAGAAGAGCTCGACGCAGGGGGGAATACCCACCCACATTTCGCAGAAGTGGACAAAGATCGACACCAGAAGAATGGAGTGGGGGCCAAGGTGGTACAGCTGCAGACCATAGAAGTATAGCAGCATCAAGAGAAAAGTGGAGAAGGGTGGGATCAGTCCCACCATGGCGTACGCGGAGAAGTACACCATGTCGTCGGCGCACTCCTTCTCGAACGGAAGCTTGCCGGTGCGGACCACGTGGTTGAAGGAGTCATTGGACCACCCCATGAGGGCCCGGACCTTCCTCAGATCACCGTCGGTCTTAAGATGGCTCTTGCGGAGACCCAACTCCATCGCAGCACAGCGGGGCGAGAGATGAAAAGCAAGCTAAAGTTTGGAGGAATCGAGTGCAAGTTCAAATGAAGGCATAAAGAATCCACAAATGGTGCGTGCTTTCCTTCTTAAGTAAGCCCCCGCAACGCTTAGATGGAAATCGCAGAGGAGCCGATGACACAGTTCAAAAACTTTACCCTGCCAATGACAAGGGGGCCCGGGGCCACCCCGACGATCAAGTCGAGGACCTTACCCCAGGCGAACAGTTGTCATCATGAGAGGCGAGAAACCCGAGGACAGCGGCCTGACAAGGCGTGCGAAACCGATACGGTTTTCATATCGGGAACCGACGACCTTCAATTGCATGAGATCTGCATGCTCAGATCTCACCTGTCGCATCCTAGATATGCCACGTGGCGATGGTTTAATTGCAAACTACCGCCAACGGCACATCCAAAGACCCTTGAAGACACGACTCAAAACCCGAAGGATTGACCCACCTCCGGCAGAACAACTTCATCCAAAAGGTCTCTCCCAAAGGTGGGCTCAGGGGGCCACTGTCAGTACCATGCGTACCGTATACCCCTTGGGACTGCAAAAAGACCAAAGGAACTTCACCTGTCTGAGTTGAAGACCTCTGAAGGCCCCACGTGTCATACGGGACCGGACTTGCCTCCCTTCTATGGTTAGTCCTGGTGTTGCCACGTGTATCCTGCAACCGGAGCTACGTCCCACACATGGAAAAGCTTCGAGTTAAATACCTGCACGGCACCCCCGGACCTAACCCCCGACAGAGGGAAGCTCCGGTACTGACACGTGTACAACAGCACCGGACCTACCCGTCCCAGACGGCAAGCTCTAGAGCTGCAACGCGTCCAGCCGCCAGACCTTCAGCCTCAACAATCAGACTGGTGGACCCCCAACGGCTCGGACCTTCAAGGGACAATCAAAGACTTCAAGACCCGATTAAGTGTCATTAATACCATCTTAATGACACACGATCGGAGGGCCCTTAATACCAGTAACGGCACTGTCAAGGCTCGTTACCATGCTATTAAGGGTAATTAAACTCATTAATTATGTATTAGACATCAGTAACTGTCAGGGCCACATGTCGGGCCAGGCTAATGATGTAACGACCAGTCCTTGTACTATAAAAGGACTGGTCGAGCGATACACAGGGGGCTCTGGACTCTGGAAGGCTCTCTCAGACTCGGCTCAAACACACACACCCTCAAGCGCTCAAACGCTCAATACAACAACTACACACCACGTGGAGTAGGGTATTATGCTTAGGCAGCCCGAACCACGTAAATCATCGTGTCAACTTGCCATCGTGTTCTGAATCTCTACGCGCCCAATATCGAACTACAAACTCCGCGGGCTACCAACAGTAGTACCGGGAGAATTGTCGGAACCAGACTCCGACAACAATTAAAACTGATAAAGGAGTATCTTCCTAGGTTTTTCAAATGGACAGGAGGGAAAGAAATCTTTCAAATGGGTGGAAAAATCCTTCCAAGGTATCGTCGGGCTTCAGTTGAGGCTTTCAACAATCTAAATGATGAGTCACGGGTGTTACTTGCATCTACCAGAGCTTACTGTGAAGGGTTTAGCTTGACAGGAACTTATCAGCATCACATGCGGTTCTTAATTATTAAGCAGCCTGTAAAAACAATAACTTTGCCCAGACGGTTCTTCAATAAAAACAGCTTGTGATGTTTGAACCAGTACATGCGGTTCTTAAACAATAACTGCCCGTGAAAATCATGTATTTATACATACGGTGGTTAATTAAAAACCGTCTGTGAAGTTTGTTATAGTACAAACGGTTCTTAATTAATAGCCATTTGAGAAAATAATATATTTACCCAAGCGGTTGTTTTTTAAAATTCGCTTGTGATGTTCAGTCATCACAGACGGCTATTGTATCATTCATCATTACACTCGCATTTTTTTACAAACTGTCTGTGTTTGAAAAATCGAGGCGCCTGTGAAAATGGTTTTTGTAGCAGTGCATGGTCGGGAGCGAAGGTGCGAACAGTGCTGGAGAAGTCTGCAGCCCAAACAAGAATTCACATGACATGGACCCCTGTTCTGCTGCGACAGGGACCACAAGTGCTGGCCGTCACTGCTTGAGTGCAAGCTCCACTGCCAAAAAAGAATCAACCCTGTCTGTCCTCCTCATTGCGGCAGTCCTGCCTGCCCTCCTCTTTGTGATTAGATCATCATATCAGGTGCTAACCTCGTGATCAAGTCTGTATCTAGATCTGCAGCCATAATGATAAACATCTGTATCTAGATGATTCTAATTTTGACAACTTCAGCTTTCTCCCAGCTATGGGCACACGTGGTGGTATCCTGACTGCATGGAAGTCACATCTTTCATCAACAGAGCCGGCAATGCTCAAGGATTTCTCTCTTACAGAGTGTACCTGAAATGGTCAGGATTCCCCATCTCCCTGACCAACGTATATGGCCCCACGGATGATTCTGCCAAGTCTCGCTTATTGGATGAAATTGTTTCCTTGAAGCCCGGTCATCCTGTCGCCTGGATATGTGCTGGTGACTTCAACCTCATCTATGAAGCCAGGGATAAAAGCAATCTCAATCTCAACCGCGGAATGATGGGGCAATTCCGGAGGGCCCTGGATAACAGTGAGTTGCTGGAATTCAACTTGCATGGCAGACGATTTACATAGAGCAATGAATGGCGCAACCCGACAATGGTTTGGATTGACCTCTTCTTCTGTAATAAGGAATGGGATCTTAATTGCCTTGGCTTCAGTCTGCAATCACTCAGCTCTTCAATATCAGATCATGCCCCCCTTTTATTGTGTGCTCAAAATCAGCCCAGACGCCCAGCACGGTTCAGATTTGAATCGCATTGGCTTCGCACTCCTGGCTTTTTGGACGCAGTACAGCAGGCATGGCAACAGGAAGTGCGCTCCCCCCCCCCCCCCCCCCCAATGCGCACTCCGCAAAATTTCAGAACACGGCCAAGGCATTGAGAGTGTGGTGCCACCGGGTCTTTGGCAATGCGCGACTGCGGCTGCACATGGTTAATGAGATCATTCAGCGACTTGAGACTGCACAAGAAAGTCGTGCACTGTCTGACGATGAGATCGCGCTAAGGCAGGACCTAAAAACGAAACTGCTTGGACTGGTTGCCATTGAGAGATCTAGGGGGCGTCAAGCCTCTCGCATCATATGGCTCAAAGCAGGAGACGCTTGCACGCGATTTTTCCATTTAAAGGCTAATGCATGGGCACGAAAACCTCTATATCCCAAGTCTGAGAACTGTGTCTGGAAACTTGGTCTGGAGCCATAATGAGAAGGAACAAACTCTGCATGATCACTTCCACTCTGCTCTTGGCACCAAAGTCGCAAGGATCGCATCCATCAATTGGGCAGCGATTCGACTATGCTCTATCGGCCCCGACCAGCTAGATGCAGAATTCTCTGAACATGAGCTTTGGAATGCGATTCAGGAAATGCCGGTAGAAAAGGCACCCGGACCGGACAGTTTTACGATCGATTTCTAACGTTTCTGCTGGCCGATCATCAAAGCCGATATAATGGCAGCTTTTCGGGCCGTGTACCTCCTCAACCTAGGCTCCTTATCTAAACTGAATGGCGCCCTTGTCACGCTGATACCCAAGCATGAACAACCTGAGCATGCAGGAGACTACAGGCCGATCAGTCTTGTTCACTCGTTTGCCAAGCTTCTCTGTAAAGTTCTTGCCATCAGATTATCAACACACATTGACCGTCTGGTATCGCCTGCTCAAAGTGCCTTCATCTGTGGTCGATCCATTCAGGATAACTTCATCTATGTGCGGAGTCTAGCAAGAGAGCACCATCGCAGAGCTGACCCAAGCCTCATGATCAAGATTGATATTTCAAAAGCATTTGACTCCCTGTCCTGGGAATTTCTAATCGAGCTGCTGGATAAAAGAGGATTCCCCACAAGATGGTGCAACTGGATCTCGACAATGCTAGCATCCTCCCACTTGGCTGTTCAGTTAAACGGTATTGTTGGACCGAGTGTATGGCACTGCAGAGACTTACGACAAGGTGATCCCCTGTCGCCGTACCTCTTTATTCTTGCCATCGACGTTGTCCAGAAGCTGTTCCAGATTGCCACCGACTGCAATATTCTGTCCCCCATACGACACGGCATGGAATGGCTCTCTCTCTATGCAGATGATGTTGTGTTGCTCCTCAAGCCAAGCCGAGAACAGGTCGCATCTGCAATGAGTATCCTGACCAGCATAGGGAATGCTACTGGGCTCAGAATCAACAAACTCAAAACTACTGTCTTTCTTATACAATGTCAAGAGCAGGATCTGAATTTGGCACTGCAGGAATTCCCTGGCCGCAGGGGAACCTTCCCTCTCAGATATCTGGGTCTGCCCATATCGCTAGGCAGGCTGCGTACGGTCAATCTGCAACACATCCTGGACAGAATCCATGCGAAGTTGACATCGTGGCAAGGGCAGCTTCTGACTTTGGGAGGATGTTGTGAACTGGTTCGAACGTTCCTCAGCAGTCTCCCTACCTATGCGCTGACTGCACTCAAAGTGCCAAAGAAGTTCATCAAGGAAATTGACAAGGCTCGCCGTCGCTTTCTATGGGCCGGCAATCAAGACCTCAATGGTGGAAACTGTAAAGTCAATTGGAGCCGGGTGTGCAGACCTACTGATAAGGGTGGATTGGGGATCGTTGACCTTCATTGCTTCGGCAGAGCATTGCGGCTCAAGTGGCTATGGAATCAATGGAAACACCCTGATCGACTATGGTCACGGTTAGAAATTCCAATTGACAGCTCTGATCGAGCCCTCTTCGTTGCGGCTACTGCGGTACAAGTGCACTCTGGGTGTCAAGCTCTGTTTTGGACATCGAGCTGGCTGAACGGTGTGTCCCCAGCCTCTCTGTGCCCCAACCTCTTCAGACACGCACGCTGGAAAAACAGAACGGTGGCCTCTGCAATGATAAATGATGTCTGAATTGTTGATATATCCCACAACATCACGGTCCCATTATTGCAAGAATTTGTGCAGCTTTGGTCCTCAATCCAGCAAATCCAATTCAATCCTGGGGATGATGCCACGGATGAAATATCATGGACTGCCTCTGCCAATGGTGTGTACTCAGCACGGTCGGCATACAATCTGCAGTTCGAAGGAAGCCTTCGCTCGTGGTTCCCGCAAGTGATCTAGAAGGTATGGGCACCATCTAAGTCAAAGTTCTTCGCATGGTTGATGCTTCAAGACCGACTCTGGATGGCTGCCCGCCTGTTACAACGCGGATGGCCAAATGATTACTTATGTGCTCTATGCCATCAGAATTTGGAAACTTCATATCACCTGTTCTGGGAGTGTACGATGGCCGAGACAGTGTGGATGCTATCTGCCAATTGGTTGAAGTGCCCGACCCTTCACCCAGCAAGATGGCCAGCAGCTGGAAACATTGAGTGTTGGTTCCAAGTGACAACCGCAGGACTGAACCGGGAGGCTGCCAGGGGTGTCCGATCCTTGGTCATCCTCATATGTTGGACGTTATGGCGCGAAAGAAATAATAGAGTCTTCCAACGCCAAGAACGTACAGCAGGTCAGGTCTTCCAGGCGATACAGAACGAGGCAAAGGATTGGGCTGCTGTCGGTGCCTCACGTCTGGCGCAGATCATCGGCCACCCAGCTGACGGGGAATAGTTCATTCCTCAGCCACGCTGCGAAATGATGTTGTCTATCTTCTCTGTTCTTTTCTTCCTTTGTCCTTTTCTCCTCTGTTTCTAGCCTGGGTTGCACCTTATGCGGCCCTGACCTGTAAAAAACTATGCTCCCTACTTAATTGAGATCACCGGTATTGCCGGGTGTTTCGAAAAAAATAGATGATTCTAAAAGAAACCGTACTTGGCGTTTGCATGGTATTCCCTCCGTTCCAAAAAGTTTGTCACATTGTTGTCTATTTTTGAACTACAAAGCGACAAACTTTTTAGAACGGAGGAAGTAGTGAACAATTGCATCCCGTTGCATGCATGGGTCGGCGTGCTCAGCACATTGTTGCGGACCGCGGTGCGGCGGCAGTTTGTTGTCATGGCCCGAATTTCCACTAAAGATGAAAATCACTCCGAGTTACTCCCTTCGTCCCTAAATACTTGTCGCTTTGTAGTTCAAAAATGAACTACAAAGCGAAAAGTGTTTAGGGACGAAGGGAGTAATTTTTTTCAACAAATCTCCAACAAACATAAACCGTCAATAGAAAATCTAACTATAAAATAGATCTGAATCAAACAAAGATAGATATGAAAGTAGAAATGAAATTATAACACAAACACATGTATAGGTGGGGTCACCACTGACCAATATAGGAAAATAAATGAGAACGGACTATTGATTAAACGCGTAGAATACTAGAATCTTAAGTTGATTCAACACTAAGACGAAAAGCAATAAAACATAAAGCGAACTCAAATTATGAATTTAAAGTGTAATGATTAAAACAAGAGTGACTAGATAAACGAAGTGGCACATATATATATACAAGTATATATATAATCGATTAAATATAACAAATAAATCAACAGTGAAAGCATTCAACCAAAAGGGTAACAAAGTAACCAGAGACAAAGTTACACAAAGGTGAATTAATTGGTGTAAACCTAATCCAGAATCAATACTAAATTCAAACTCAAATCAAACTACCAAAGTAGATCTGGAATAGTGAGTTAATTGAGCACATTTAAAATCTAATAAAACCATAATCCAAGTTAACCGAACTTGACTCAATACCAAATATATAATCAAACACCTTGATAAAATTTCTGAATAAAAATACTCACAGAAACTGAACTCGAATCGAAGTTCAAATCCATATTCAAATTGAAAATAGAAAGAGGAAATAGAAAAGGAGAAAGACATATGGGCACAGCCCACCTTCTCGTCTCCTCCCGAGGCCCAGCCTCTTTTCCATCGTGCAGCCCAGCACCGGCCCACTCCTCTCTTTTCCTTTCCCCGCTGCCTAGCACGGCCTAGCGCTGTAGCGCCTTCTTCCCTAGCGCGCCGCCTTCCGGATTCGCCCCAACAAAAGCCGCTCGCGCGCGGGAAAGAAGCGACAAGATGCACGCCGGTCGCATTGCCCATGGCCGCCCATGCTCAGCCACCCCTGTGCCCTCCGGTTCCGCTCTACCGTAACATCATGGCTGCGACAAACTGCGCGGCAAGGAACCGAGCGTAACTGCCCTTCCCTTGCGCGTTTTCCGCAAATTCCGCAGCCTGATGTCGCCTCCCCACGGCGTCGCCTGACCCGACATCAAGACAAGCATGTACCGCTCATATTCAGCTTTCCCCGTCGAGCATCATTTCCCCAAAGACCAGCAACGCACCCTACCCAGCCTGTAGTCAGCGCTCGTGCCTCCAAAAGGCACGCCAGCCACCACCCGCGTTGAACCGCCTCTTCCACCCTTATAAAGTGATCCCCATCTCGCCTATTTGCTTGCGCAGGACTACCTCCCACACATAACGCACACCACCGAGCTCGCGCAGCCCTCACCAAGCGGAATTTCGCCGTTCCTCACTTTCTTCCTCGCCACCAGTGACCTCGCCCATTCCGACGCGTCCAAGCCGAGGTAATCCAATTAACCTCTCCCACTATTTCCCCATTGTGTAGAACACGGGGAACACATGTTGTCTGGTCACTTAGCTTACCGCCGGCACCATATAGTCATTGTTGAGCTAGGAGCTCCCTCCACCCGAGACACCTTGCCATACATTCTTGTATTAGCTCCTAGCACACGTAGGTGCACTTCATTTGAACAGAAGACCACTGGAAGGTTGTTCGCGACGCGCTGATGCCAAGTTCGTCGCCACACCTCGTCAACGGCTGCCTTTAGCGCTGCTCCGGCTAGTTTGAGCACACCGAAGGCATCCTCACACCCTAGAACACGCGATTGGCCACTTGGTTGGAGGAAAACAGGCGCCATAGCTTGTAGCCCGTAGAAGCACTGCCGTGCCACCGCCCTTCCAAGTCGACGGCTGCTATGGGCCCCTTCCCTTACAATTGAGCGCACCAAAAGCACCGACGGACACTCGCACACTCATACAACCAACCAAAATTGTCGAGAACTGTTTCTACGTGCAACCACGCCGAGCGCCGCCGCCTCTAGCTGTCGTAGGCTGTCGCCCACCACCATGGGAGCGTCCCCAACCCAGCTGAGCATGCAGCGCGCTTTTGCACGCTCACACGCACCCGCCGTAGATGGCGGACTTTCTTTGGCCGACCGCTGGTGAACTCCCATGGCCGCCGCTGCCTCCCCTGTTTCCCGAGTGTTGTGCGCACGTGGTGCACACATGGCGGCCATCTAGGTGCCACCTCATCACAACGAGACGCCCAGTCAGCGCCACCACAACGAAAACAAGCCACCTCAGCATGCGTGCACTGGGTTTCCCTCCTGTGGACTTGGTTCACGTGGACCGGAGACCCACCGAGCGTAGACTTGGCCCACTGTGCACGACACCATTCTTAGCCTCTTCACTGGCGACTGGGACCCGTCTGTCAGCCTAGGTAAGTCGTGCAAATAGCTAGTCACATCCACAGGTGCACACACGTTGACCACCAGGTCCACTATCAACCTCACTGCTCCACATTAGAATACTAGGTGCACCGAGACTGTGTACCCAAAATATTACAAAATCCATTTACAAGTGTAGAAAAATCTTAGAAAAACTCATAAAATAGTATTTTGATACTTAGAGGGTACTAGCAGTGGATAGTAGCAAACATAAATTATGTTAACTAAAAATATCTATAACATGCTATATATCATTTAATTAACTAGGAAAATTAAGGAAATTCATTTTTAGACTAAGAAATGATAATCTCTCCATAAATGAACATCCAAAATTCTCTAAAAAGAATTTTTGTCTTTAAGAATATAATGCAAGTGGTATTTGGCTGAATTGAACTATGGGATGGTAAAATAATCATGGAAGTCCCAAAAATTGTTAAATAGTTAAAAATTAGAGAAAATGACATATGACCTCTAAATAAAATAATAGGTCCAATAATTAACTAAAAATCTTTAGAAATATTATTTGACATCTAGAATATATTGTAAGTAGTATTTGGCTAACATAAATTATGGGATATATAATTAGTTATCGCTCCCGTACGAAACTCATATTGACATTCATAATTAGTAAAATGCAGATCATATTCCACCTATGTTTTGCAATTGCACCCATTGGCCTGTTTTGATTGCATAATTGTGTGTCTATTTTAAAATTTTGCTATGCTATGAACCACTTGAAATGTGGTAGCATGGGCTATGTTGATGACTGAGTATCAATATTAGCTACTAGCCAACGATAAACAATAACACGATAGTTACTCGCTATCAACGGCATGAAACAAGACACTGCATCAAATAGCAGTGACTATCGCAACTCCTTCCTTGACCTTGACAACACAACTCTTTAACAACCTAACAGCTTCATCACTGCACTATAGCAGAGATGTGAGCACCTCCTTGTTAGTACTATGCTTAGGAACAGATGTTCGCATCACGAACCACTACACACTATATACATGATTATGAAATGTGTTAAAATGTGTTTGGTGGTGTGAGTTAGGATATGGGTGGGTGATAATGAACTGTGTGTGAAGAGGGATGGTGGTTGAGGCGGGTATGGTGATGGGATGTCGCGGGCTTCCTAAGAGGTATACCAGTTGTGACTGTATATTCGGTGTAGCCCATTGATCGATGCTAAGTGCTTTAGTATAGTCCAATGCTATGTTTTTTGGACTAGTTTTATGTTGAGTACTTCAGTTTAGTCTGATGCTGTGTGATCCGGACTAGTTCTTCTGACAAGGACGGATGGAGCTGCCTCACCAATATGAGGACCGGTTCATTTGACCTCAACATAGTGATTTCGTACAACTACAGAATCTGTATGGGTGGGACTCGCCCTACCTTTATGGTGACTGCCGCATGAGGCACCTGGGGTGCCATGTAGGACATGGTGGACCAGGAAATAGCATGGAGTCTAAGATCCATCCAATGTATGGTTGGGTAGTGAATACCCGAATAGCCCCTACGTCGGGCCGAGGTGTTATTGTGAGGTTACTCAGGAAAGATGGGATGAGCGCCATGTCATACCCTAGCTAGGTGTGCATGGCTTGTGGGTAAATTGTACAAACTCTACAAAGTCTTAATCTATCCGGATAGCTGTTGTCACAGTCTTAACACGCTATGCTCTAAGCTTCTTATAATTAGCATTAGTGCATCTCCTTGAAGTGTGTGTGTGTGGGGGGGGGGAGCTCGTGGTTTGGGAAAGTGTTGGCATGCGTGTCAGAGTCGTCAGGGCTATGGGTTCGAGGACTCATCTAAAAGTGAGGGAACAGGTGGGATGTCTGAAACTCACCCTGGGCCCACCAACTATAATAATACTAACTATGTCTCCCTCTGATTGCAAAACTCTTTTCAAATAGAACCTTGCATAAAATTCTTTTCGACAAAACTATGTCGTATGGCCTCACCTTGCTACAAGCCCAAATGCATGAAACACATTCTCTTGAGTAGTGTTAGGGCTTGCGGAGTACCTTATGTACTCACTCTTGCTTTATATGTGGTATATCAGAAGATGAAGAAGTTGAAGCGTGCGAGGATGACGATTAGGTCCAGGTCTACTTTTCAAGTCTGCCTGTTGGGCATGGCGCTGTTCTGCTCTGTTGTTTTTAAAGATTTATCTATTTTGGAGCTCGTCCCCGACCCCATCCAATTGTAATCTAGATGATGTTAGTAAAACTTATATTGATTATTAATAAATACTTGTTGTATGTATCTCGATCTATTTTGTTGTGCGTATCAACTACTGATCCAGAAATTGGTACGAGAAGAACAAGTGGACCCTCAAAAGGTGGGTCCTGACAGAGTGGTATAAGAGCCCTACTTGACCATAGGACGAAACCTTAGAGTCATCCTATACTTTGAACACATATTTTGAAAAGTACAAAACTATTTAAAGAAAAAATAATCTCTCGTCTATGTTCCTTCTTCAACTTGGACCCTATTCCACCACAGGGGGTGGCGGCGTGGGCGGGAGAGCTGCGTGGCGGTGCGGCGCGCGGTGGCACGAACGATCAAGCAGCTTGAGTAGACTAGCTCGAGTGAATGTATAATATATATATATATATATATATATATATATATATATAATTTTGTTATTTTGTGAATTGTTAGGATTGATGGTTAATTACATAAATTAGTGGTGAATTACACACTACCTAAGATACCCAAATAGGAGACAAAGATGGGTGACGCGCTCAAAGGTTACGTCTCTGATAATGTTAAGCGAGACGAGCCTACTTTAGCGAGGATCTAACATGGCTCGGCTGAAAGTACAAGGAGACAGGTTAAAACAAAGCCCGTCTTAGTTAAACTGGTATACGAGACATGCCATCTTCTCTGAAAAGTGGGAGACGCGCATAAAACACGGCGCATCTCCAATATGCGCAAGAAAGGAGACGTACTCTACACAAAGCCGGTCTCCTTTGTCTTTGTTTACAGACTCTTGTCGTCGAACATTTAATTCACAGTTGAACACTTAAACACCGATAAACACACAAAATATTCATCACACAGATGAACATAGATATTCATTAACAAAATATATTACAAAACACAAGAAAAAAGTACAAGACACAAGAAAATAAAAACAACATCAACTAAAGAACAACAAAAGGAAACATAAATCCTACTCCTCCCCCTCCTCCTCCTCCAGCTACTCCACCAGTTGCTCCGGCTGCTCCGTCGGTTGCTCCGGCTAGTCCGGATCTGGCGGTGCAACCTCGCGACCGAGTTTCCTCACCATCGCCGCCACCAGGATACTACGGCCCTTAGCGCCGAGCACCTCGGCCATCATCTCGAGCAGCCTCTGTAACCGGTCGAACATCATCTCAAGCAGCTCTTTGTTGATCCTCTCGGGGGAGCGACAACATTGTTTCTTGAAGGGTGGCTCCCTCGACGGGCTTGGCGGCAGAATGTTAGCCATGGTGGGTTGTCTGAGCGGAAATAAGCGAATAGGAGAGACTGATGGCGCCTTATATAAGGTATGTGTCGTAACGTAAAATGGAGACGGGCTTCCCAGTGAAGCGCGTCTCCTATGACCGACGTCTCCCTCTCCTCTGCTAAAAGAGAGATGATCTCTAATGGAAAGCACATCTCTGATTCCACACGTCACCTTTCTCTTTTTGATTTTCTCCATTTTGCTTCGGTTCACTGTTGATATCACACATCACTGAACTCTGAACACATTCTCACTTGATACCTGAATATATTCAAATCCTTCCTTATGATACATGAGGAACACGATGAACACAACACACATTCATTCATTCACACAGTTGAAGAACACATAAGATAATATTCAATCACATAGATAAGCAAAGATAGAATTCATTCATTAACAATATTTACAAAACAGGAGCTACTAAAAACAATAAAGAAAAACTAAATCCTACTCCTACTCCTACTCCTACTCCTCCTCCTCCTCGTCGTCCTCCGGCGGCGACTCCGGTGCCGGTGCAACAGGAGCCTGGGCTGGCTGCGCCGGCTGCGCTGGCTGCTCTGGGTGCGCCAGCTGCACCGACAGTGCAACCCCGAGAACGAGGTTGCTCTCCGTCACCCCCACCAGGTTTCTGCGGCCCTCGAGGCCAAGCACCTGGGCCATCGTCTCGAACAGAATGTCGAGACGATCGGCCACCCCCGTGAGGGCGAAGAGGTAGTGGCCGATGGTACCCATTCTAGTAAACAGGGGAAGGGTACCCAGACCCAAGGAACTCCTGGCGCGAGACGTATTGTCGTACGCCTCTTGCGCCATAAGGAGGCGTTGCTCGGTGTTGAACCTCTCGGGGGAGCTGCAGCATAGTTTCTTGCACGGTGGCTCCCTTAGAGGGCTTGGCGGCGGAAGGTCGGCCATGGTGGTGGTGGGTCATCAGGGTGGAGAAGACGAAGAAAAGAAGAGGATTCAAAGTGAGCGACGCGCTTGTGGAAAACTCACTGGTGACGGCGCGTCTTAAATAAGGTCCGCGCGGAGTCGTCAAGGGAGCTGTTGGTTTCCCGCGCATTGATGGAACGATGGGACGCAGATACCGACTCACGGAAACGAAAGATCGCGCACGGACGTCACACGCGTCTCTACACCACACCGTCGAAATTAAGTTCTTTGCATACCTCGTGTCGCGCATCTCTCTTTTGACAATGGAAGACGCACTTTAGATTAACACTCGTCTCTCTTTGTTATAGCGTGTCTCACATTTATCTCCCTCGTCTCTTCTTCGCCTCTGCCTCCTCTGTTCGCCATCGCTGTTGTCATCATCGTTGCCATCCTCATCATCGTCATCGTTGCCGTCCTAATTGAAATTTGTTAATTTAAAGAATCTCAATGTTTCTAGGATCCAGGGGAACATAAGAGACGTGTTCGGGAGCAAGCTGTACGGTACAGTTTAGATTGATCGATGGGAGAATTGAGAATAACTTTAAATTTTGAATTAGTTTAGAGGGCACGCAATGTGTATGAACTATGAAATTCATTGAGTTGCAAATTATCTCTGAATTGCAATATCATTGCGTTTGTTTATCCCTGAAGCTTGATTGCAATGTCATTGCATTTGTTTATCGCAACGGACGCTCACGATGCTGTGCAAGTGGAAAAAGGGAGACGTGACTTACTCGGGCACGTTTCTGATTCGTGTCGAAGATCTTTTGTCCCACCTTGGAAATCTGAGCGCAACGATCATAAAAGTTATTGCACACAGTTTGCAGTTGGACAAGTCCGCATGCGATAGCTATTGTTCGCAACAGCTGTCGCATGAGGCTTTTCCGTGCAGCCAAAACAAAATGCGAGACGTGCCTTATGTTGAGCGCGTCTCCGATTCATGCCGAAGATTTTTGTCCCACCTGGGAAAGTTGTGTGCATTGCAGCGATCATATAAGGCATTTCACACAGTTGCCAATTGGACATGCCCGAATGCCAAAGATGTTGTTCCTGGCTCAAGCACACCTGGTGCATCTTTGACATACGACATGCCCGTTCGACCACAAAATAATGCGAAACGCGCGTTACATATGTTTGTATCCAATTTTTGACCTAATTTTAGCTCTCACGCGGTCTCTGGCAAAAAATTTCGTGCAAAACTTACTCGCGCTCTCTACAAACACTTGGAAAAAAATTTAGCTCGCGCGCGCTCTCTCGACCTAGAAACCGCAGCTCCTGAGCACGCTGCCGCCATCCCTCTTCCTCAAGTCGCTTTTCATCATTGTTGCACTGCCGCTGTCGACCCCGATCTTCATCAACTGAGAGTTGAGCATGCTGGAGCATGCCACCTCATCCCCTATCCCTAGAGCACGTCGCCGCTCGACCCCGACCTCTGTAATCGGTATGAGCATGTCGCCGCCTTCACACAAGTGGAAATGTTCTCCCTCTCCTTGGAGCACACCGGTCTGCTGTCATCAGAGAGTTGAGGAACCGCTGCTCCGGCGCCTCCACCAGCTTGTCACGGAGCACGCCGCTGCCTTGTCCCCTATCCCCGGAGCACGCCACTGCCTCGACTCTGCCCTCAGAGCGTGCATTTCAGTGATTTTATTGAATTTGAGGGTGTCCAATGAAGGCTCATCGTTAATGAAGTCATTGATCCAAAGGGAGAATTTTAATTAAGCTATACATTCATCTTCCTTATTTATGTCCAATGCATAAGTAATGTATTTGTTTTGACTATCAATGTATATAATGAATTCTGATTCACAAATCCTTAAAACTGCAGAAATTGTGGTTGACACTAGCATTTGCCATCCCAGTGAGTTCGATTTCTACCTGGAATCAAGGTACCTATGTTAGAATCAGGCTATAAATGCATCAGTAGAATGTAAATTGTTTTTTTTTAGGGGACAAGCACACCAGCTCACTATCATGTCCTTTACCTTAACAACAATTTCTCTGCTGATGCTTTGCAGATGCTCACCAACTGCATGTGCTACAAGTAAACTCGGTTCTCCATTCACTAACAATTATTTGCTACCTTATGTGACTGGTTAAGCGAATGTGACTGCAATTTGATAATTTTTTATATGATTTCAGTGATTTTATTGAATTTGAGGATGTCTCAGTTGGAGCATTAGAGGTTATGAAGGCTCATCGTTAATGAAGTCATTGATCGGAAAAATTTTCATTACGGTATACAGGATTAGATGATGACAGTTATGATGTGTGTAATTAATTACATTGTAATCAGGATGAATAGTCTTTGTTGTGTAATTAGTATACTTGATAACCATAATTGACACTTTTTAATATTTGATTGGTCAATATAATTTAAGTGTGATCTTTTTTGCTATACATATTTTCATGAACAGTATGAACAGTATGTTGCTGACGCTGATAATACGGCTGCCAAATCCTGCCTAGCTCTAGGATGCAACCAACAATTAGGATAATCAGGTGTGGAGGGCACCTAATAGGAGACCTGCCTGTAAACAATCTCCGACGAGCTGTAGCAGAGAGTGTCTCGGATAACGTACATAAAAGAGACAAGCTTCCATAAAGCCCGTCTCAGATAACTTAATAAATCTGCGACGCGCTACAATATATAACGTCTCGAATCAGCCAATATATCTGCGATGCGCTTCATAAGGGCCTATCACGCATGTATGCTGATGGACGACGGGCACCGCAGGCGTCTTCAATGACCCTGTAAAGTTCGTTTATTATTACACAAAGAAAGGAGACGAGCTTCTTTTAAGCTTGTCTCGCACATAATCTGATCGGCGACGCGCCTTGCGGCCCGTCTTTGATGACAACGTAATGCGAGACACGACGACGGAGACACACAGTTTGTTCGTCTCCCTTCTTCTTTCGAGCGCGTCTCGTATGAGCCTTTCTTACGTAGTGACAGTAATTAGTTCCTAATTACCGATCGCCTGAAATTTTGGCGGATTTCAGGCGCCTAAAATATAGACATACCCTATAAAATACCATACTTTTGTAGACAGAAGGAGTACTTGCACATATTACCACTAACACATGGGTCGACAGATGCACACCAATAAAGAACAACATTATTGTTCGCTATTCCCACTTGTCATAGGTTCAGTTTGTTCCATTCTCGAGTTTGAAATTTTCCAATTTTCCTTGCCTTTGCCAAAATGCTTGATGTTCTAAAATGTATTCAAATTTGGAATAAACTACTTAAGAAGATGTTAGAATGAAATATATTATAACCATATCAAATAAGCAGGTATTTTTTTTGCAGCAAATAATATTATACGATGTATGTTGTAATTGACCACAATAAAGAGCAGCCATTTGAGTTGATACCTCACTTTTGAATGTTCAGCAGCAAGGATATCATGAGATCCAGCATCCTGCTAAGGGAAACATGTAAACTGTTCGTCAGTTATTTAGTACCATCAAATAATTGTGGGATTAAATAGACGTATAAAACCATGCTATCAATAAGTTATTAATTGTTTTGTTTTTGAAATATTGTGAGAGCTAGAGATAGAGGTAGATGTAGAGATAGAGATATAGATATAGATAGAGGGCGGCGACTACAGTGCAAAAGCAGCTTTGGTGCAAAAATACAAAAATTAATTCTAAACCGCTTGATCTCCATCCTACGGTGGATGGTTATTTTTCAAATGTATATATATATATATATATATATATATATATATATATATATAGACACACACACCCAATAAGCATTGGGAGGAGGCAGATCAAACTAAAACATCAATCATTTGCAACACTACTGGAGGCGAGAATAGTAAAAAGAAAAAACTAGTTCTTTGTTATATAGTCACTACCATGGCAAAGTACAATCTTTTGGTGCTTTTCATGGTTGTTCTGGCCTTCTCTACCATTCCGGCACACATAAGTGGTAACTAATTACTTCCTCCGTTCTTGAAAGGTTATTGTCGCTTGTTAGTTCAAAAATAAACTAACAAGCAACAACGTTTTGAAGATGGGGAATAGTTGATGTGTTGTTTTTGAGTTTCTTCCATGTGGCCTTCTTTCATCCGTACATCGTCAATAGCTTCTTCACAATTCTTCTTCCAAATATGAAAACTGATATTTTTTCCAGGTGGAAGAAGCATCGATACCGCCCTGGTCAGGAGCGGAGGTTCAAGCAATGCTGGAATCTGCAAGCTAACCAAGATTTCAGACATGGACCCCCTGTTCTGCTGCGACTTGGACCGCAAGTGCTGGCCGTCACTGGATCAGTGCAAGCACAATTGCTAGAAAAAATATGCTGGCGGACCTTACTGCCGCCCTCCTCTATGCGATTAGATCATCATATCAGGTGCTGACCTCTTGATCAAGAGTGTCTGTATCTAGCTAGATCTGCAACCATAATAAACATCTGTGTATCTAGATGACTCTATAAAAGAAACCGTGGCGTTCGCATGGTGCTGAAAAATCGCATCGCGTTGCATGCATGCATGCATGCATGGGCCGGCGTGCTCAGTCAGAGGATTGTTGCGGACCGCGCGCGGCGGCAGTTGCCGCCGTTTCATATGGTATGTATGGCCGCCGTGAATTGAAGAGATGGCTGACGCACGGCTGCGGCGGCGGTCGGGCAACTGATGGATCCGGCCGCCGCAGCAGTACACGCGAGCCACGGCAGCTTGGGTCATGTATGCACGCGCCCCTCTGCCCAATCACTCTGCTGCACGTAACGCGCGGAATCGACAACCCCGTCTTCGTCGTCTTGCTCGTCTTCTCTTGTTCCTCAATGCTGCCGTCACAGTACTCGATTTGCTGGGGCAAGTGCCACATAATTCAGTCAGTGTACACGTACTACGTACGACCCAGCCCGTGCGTCCACTTTTCTCCATGTGCTTCTACTCTTCTCGTTACCACAGTACAGTTGTTTAGACTATAAGTACGGTCTTCTTCCTTCCTTGGACGCTCAAGCTACACAGCGTCGTCCCCTAATTAGGTAGCTCCGCGTTCCCGAAGGATTCGGAGAAGAGGATGGCGGCGGCGGATCACCATCATCATCAGGAGAGCCACCATACTCACACGCAGGTGGGCGACTTGCCGGAGGCGGTGCTGGCGCAGGCCATAGCGCTCACCTCTCCGCGCGACGCCATCGTCTGCGCCGCCGTGTCCCCGGCCTTCCGCGCCGCCGCGGACTCGGACCACGTCTGGCGCAGGTTCCTCCCCGAGGACCTGCACCTCCGCCGGCGCGCGTCGTCATCAAGAGCAGCAGCAGCAGGAAGGAAGCCTACCTCGGCCTCTGCGACGCCGCCGGAGCCCTCGGTGACGACGACAGCGGCGGCGGGTGCAGGGTGTGGCTGGAGCGGGCCAGCGGCGCCAGGTGCTGCGCGGTGCCGGCCAGCCGGCTCAGCCTGCCGTGGGACGACGGCGAGTTCAGCTGGAGGTGGACGACGCACCCCTACGCCAGGTCCGTCCGTCCGTCCGGTCCCTTCGCCACCTCTTCCTCTACACAAAGCTGCTTCTTTTAATCAATCTTTTGCTGCGCCGCTGAGATGCTTGGCCGATTCCTCTGTTTTCACTTGCTGTATAAATATGAACCGGCGAGAACTTTCGAAAAATAAATTTGAACCAGCGAGACCGGGATTGATCAGATGAAGTGATGATGAACGCATCCTTGGTCATTCTTCGTTCCAAATTCCGCAATGGGCCTACACATACCCCTTTCATTTTTAAATTATTTTCATTAAGACAAAAACAATCTAGTTTATATATATATATATATATATATTTACACAGAAAAAACAACAGAGTAATACGGACTTGGTCTACCGTTGGATTACTAAACTCCGAGCTGCACATGTCATCACACTTGTACTTTCAGACAGGAGACAGTGGCTGCAACGACTAAGCTTTTCAACCAATTAAGCTGACGAAATTGCGTGCGATCGACGCCGGGTACATGCCGGCACGCAGTCGCAGCTAACCACTACTTTAAATTGACAATTGCGAGCGGCAGAGACAATAAGCAGGCACTTGCGATTGCAGACTGAGCTAGTCAGCATCTTCCACGATTGATCCTACTCCCCAATAGCGATGTCGCTTTTCTTAATAAGCTGTTTTTTCTTCGAGAAGTCGTTGTTATATTCATTAACTGAACAATGGCGTTAAATATTCAAATAATTAAGATTATTCCTCGATCAAAGTTTCTAAAAAAAGATTATTCCTCGGTCGAATCTAGTCTAGAGATACTGTGTTATTCATAGAAAACTTACAAGTGCCGCGTGTGCTTGGTCGTCAACGAATGAACTGCAGGTTCGGGGAGGTGGCGGAGCTGGTGCACTGCACGAGCCTGGACATCTACGCCCGGCTCCTGTCCGCCGCGCAGCTGCTCACGCCTTCGACGCCGTACGCGGCGTACCTTGTGTACGGCACGGCGGGGGAGGAGGAGGAGGGCCGGCACCCTCGCGGCCTGAGCTTCCCGGACCAGGAGACGGCGGTGACCGTGGGCGGCCGCGAGGTGGCGCGCCACGCCGTGTGCCTCCGCCCCGACGACGCCGAGGCGCGCAAGTTCAGGAGCGGCGGTGGAGTCGGTGCGGCGGGAACTGGCGGTGTCGTGGCGCCGACGAGGCGGCCGAAGGCGCGGGAGCACGGGTGGTGGGAGATGGAGATGGGGCGGTTCTGCGTGGCTGACGGCAACAGCAACAAGGACGAGGAGGTGGTGGCAAGCTTCGAGGTGCTCGGGTGGTACCCCAAGCGCGGGCTCATCCTCGAGTCCGTCGAGTTCAGGCCTCTCCCTCCCTGCTAAGAGTCGGTGCGGCGGGGACTGGCGGTGTTATAACGCCGCCGAGGCGGCCGAGGGCGTGGGAGGACGGGTGGTGGGAGATGGAGATGGGGCGGTTCTGCGTGGCCGCCAGCAATAACAAGGAGGAGGAGGTGGTGGTGGTGGCGGCGGCGGCGAGCTTTGAGGTGCTCGGGTGGTACCCCAAACGCGGCCTCATCCTCGAGTCCGGCGAGTTCAGGCCGCTCCCTCACTGCTAAGAGTTGAGATGCTAATCATGCATGATCATGATGAACTGCTTCACCTTCCTGCATGAACTACTTCATTGAAGCTGTATGCATGGCATGTGACGTGTGGTTTGTATGTGTTATACTGATCGACAGCTCAAAGTAGCATCTCGTTTCTGCTTTGTTCGGTTCTTGTGCTTTCCTTCCACGCCCACGAGGAAGACGAAACCCATCCGTTTCGGCCTAACTGGTCCTAAAGGCCATCATAAATACAGGCCCATAACTGGTAGCCAACGGCCCCATCATCTGTGGCCAGAGAGGCCGTCGTTTCCGGGCTACCATGCGGCCAGGGCCTGCCTTCGCCGCCGCCGCCGTGGTTTACGGACCACCCCTTATCATCGGCGCTATTGAAGTCTATGGGATTGTTTGGTTATATGCCTAAGTTGTCTAAGTCTAAACTTAATCACTTGCCACACTTATAACGTGCCTAAGCTAATTAATATAGTATATATTTGGTTTGCTATTGTAACTTAAGCTTAAGCGCGTCTAACAAGTGTGGTAGGCGTTTGGATTGTTACCATGACTAAGGCCATATTTGAAACCTCTAGAGCTAATAGCTAGCTGCTAAAAATTGACTCTAGAGGTTTCAAACCCCTCAGCTAATAGAGCAGCTAATTATTAGCTATCCCCTCAGCTAACTATTATCTCATTAGCTGATCTAACCCGGCTAATTTCAGCTAATTCTTGGCTAAAGTCTATTTTACCCCTGCGCTTATCTTTCAATCACCTCCTAAATCGAACCCTTCACCGCTCCAAAACGGTGCACGGCTCGGGCAGCTAGCGCCGCCGCCCGTCGCGCAGGTCCCAGTCGCGACGTCAAGGAGCAAGCCGCGCCACCCGTCGCGCAGCCCCGTCGCCGTATCCAGATTTAGCCGCCCATCGCGCAGCCGCAGTCGCGCCATCGGGCGGCAAGCGCGGCTGCGCCATCGGGCGGCAAGCCGCGCTGCCCGTCGTGCAGCCCCGTCGTGCAACCCTCACCCGTGAGGGTGATGAGAGCACTTCCAATTTAGGAGCAAAATAGTCAATTAGTGTCTAGAGATACAATTAGCTCTAGTGGTTCCAAACAACCTCTAGCTAAATAGCTGGTTCAATTCATCTAATAGATTATTAGCTAGCTAACAATTAGCTCTAGAGGTTGCAAACAGGGCCTAAGCTTAAGCGTGACTAATAAATATGTGGCGTTTCGATTGTCAACTTGCCTTCACTTAACTAGCTCGCCCTTGTGTTAAGTTGGATGTGATGGTCAGTTCTATTACAGCAAAAAGATTGATCATGCATACATGGAGGCAAAAGTATGTCCACATAGCAATACATACGTACTCATAAGAGCAATTAAAAAATTTACGTTATCATTATTGATGCTCGCCTAATTAAACGCGGTAAATTGTGCAAACAGTTAAGACGAGATTGCCTTTCCAAATCTCTAGACAATAATGGATCATACTTGATACGTCTCCTGTTTAGTCTAGATTTTTGCAACTTGTACCATAACAAAACTACACATATGTCAATAATAACAGTTCTTCGCCTACGCATATTAAGATTGTAGTTGTCAACATATTCAAAGTATTGCTTCATTGTAACACTCATTATTTCATGTACAAAAATTTGCTCAAACCCTTGATCATAGTTGTATGCATTTTTGGGTGATTTTTGAAGTTCAAACGAGTAGCATCCGTTTAAAATTTAAATTTGAATTCAAATCAAAAGAAAAGAAAGGAAAAAGAAAAAGAATTAAACCCCCTCCCTGGGCCGACTTCTCCCCTGTCCCAATTCCCATTCCTTCCCCCGCCAGCCCAACCGCGCCCTCCCCCTCCCTTCTCTCTCTGCACCGCGGACCCCACCTGTCATCTTCCCCAGGGCGCAACCATCGCCTTCTCTCCTTCCCGCGCGCAACTGCCGTGCCCACCCCGCGCCCACTTCTCCCCCCTCCCTCGGAACCACTCCCCCGCTCCAATTTCGGCCGAGCGCCACAACCGCACCCCCCCTCCGCGCTTAAGAGGAGCCGGCGCTCCCATTTCCCCCCTCCCCCGAGCTCTCTCTCTAACCCTAGCCCTTCACCGCCGGTAAGCTCCTCTGCACTCGTGTTCCCGTCGGTGCAACCCCCTTCTCCCCTCCATTCTTGGCCTAACGTGGTTGCTGCACCGCCAGGAGCATCGCGGACATCGTAGCTCAGGGAGATCGCCGGTGCACCGCTGCTTCACCCTTGACCGTCGAGCTCCGCCGCCATTCCTCGTCGCCGACCACCCTCCGGCCGATTTCAAGCCTAGCTACTCCCCTAGGTGAGTTCACCTTCTCTCCCTCTTCGTTTCTGTACGCTCAGATCTTAGAATTAGGTTGTAATTCAGTAGATTGGGTGATCTCCGACGAGTTCACCGCCATCGGCCGACGAGCGGCGCCGCGCTGCGCGTGTGCGCCGGTCAGGGGCGACGTGGCCGAATCTCGGCCCTCGGTTTCGACCGAACGGCCACGATTATACTATCGTAACGTTTCGGTTAATAAAATCCCACGCGTCCAATTCAAATCCAACGGCCCATATTCAACTTAGTTTTCCCGCCTTCAGTTTTACACCGCAGGCCCTGGAAACTAGCGAGCTACCCCTGCACTTCTCTGGAATTGAAGTCTAGCCCCTGGAAATTGCAGACTAGCCCCTGGAACCCTAAAAATTGGATTTAATCATCTAAATAAGCAATCTAACCCCTATAAATTGATAGAATCATGGATTTAGCCCCCTGTGCATTGTAGAAAACTATTTAATTAGTCTCTGGACTTTTATTTATTTGCTGAATATGGTTTTTAGGTGTATTTGAGGTGTAGAAAATAGATAAAAATGGTAATTAAGTGTAGAAATGTTAGGAAAAATTGGTATAAATTATTTTATGCTGTGAATAAATTGTAGAGTTCAGTTGAAATATATTTTGTCCATGGAATATTTATTATAAATGTTTAAAAATACATTTTGGCCATAGAAAATTCAATAAAAATAGTTTTAGGCTATATTTAATTCTCAAAAATGTAGGATAAATATAAAATGCACACTTTGGCCATGTAAGGTAATAAATACTTCGTAGGGACGCATTAGTGTAGTATTTTATGCTTATGTGTGTGTTGTGATGCATTGTTTTGCGTGCTCTTTACTTATTTAGCTTTATTTTATTCTTGCCATGCTTGGGTATATATCTAGAGTCGTACTACGACCCTAATATTAACCTCCAAGACCAGGACTTCTCCAACACTCAAGTCTTCAACGAAGGCAAGTGCCCTTGACCATTTTGTTCCAGTTCTAGGGATTTAGATAGATGCATGCTATTTAAATTGATGTCCTACTTCATGTTTACATGCCCTGTTCCATATAATTCCTTGTTACCTGAAATGGGTTGGGAAGTAGATAGGTCATAGTTATGCTTAGCCATGCTTAAATATTGGGATTGGGATTTTATACAATTGTGCTATGTTAAACTTTATGGATACTTGAACTTGTGGTGATTTCACAAATTGTAGTGGATAGGAATCTGGTGGTTGGTTAGTATTGGTATGGTGCAGTTTGCACGAGACCCGGGATTGGGGTTTGTTACCACCGGATTCTAAGGACCGGTTTATGGAGGAAGCCACTAAGCTTTATAGTACCACCACGAGACTGAGATGGGGCAGCTTGGTCAATTAATTAGGTTTCTCCCGATGAAATGCTAGTGGTTGGATGGTGCGGGGAATGATGCGGGTGATCTGCTCTGAGATCCGCAAGGGTCAAGAGGGGGCTCTGGGGCGGAGGGTTACTCCGAGAATCCCTAGTGGTGGAAACCTTAGAGGGCTAGCACTAGTCGGGAGTACCTTTGTAAAGGCCATGTAGTGATCTCCGGGCCACACACCTACGGAAGTGTGAAATGTGGTTGATCACCACGGGCTACATGGAGGTTTACTCAAGTCCACCTGGCAACAGGGGATGGAATCATTGATTGTAGGTAAAGGGTACACTCTCTGCAGAGATTTGGTAAAACTGTCATGACAGCCGTGCTCACGGACATGAGCGGCTTGGGGCCAGTTCATAATTAGTCTATGGTTGGGAAATGGTGGTTAATTATGATTTAAGTACATTCATTATCATTACCTATGAGTTGATTACTTCTTGAATTATGCTATTGGTAATTGAAAGCTAAGGTTAGGTTTAAGCATAGTGCTAAGCCATAATTGGCCTTCCCTTTGCTTTAGCCAATCATGTCATCTCTTCCCGCACTTGCTGAGTACTCTATGTACTCAAGCGTTTAATTTTCCATTAGAATATGAAGAAGAAGAAGCGGCACCGGAGGACTTCTACGTCAACCCGGAGGACTTGGTCTAGGCTGGCGACCTCATGCGCAACGGCTGCCTGTGGAGATGGAGCTACCCTCATCTATTAGTCTTCTGCTTTAGTTTGGACTTTGTTAACCTTGTTGTTGATGTAAATAGTTGTGGTGTGTATTTGTAGACCTTCGGGTCGTTCTGTAAAACTATTTTATGTATTCGAACATGGCAATGTATGATATTTCACTTTCGTCGACGCATGTACGATGCAACTGATCCTGGCGTACATGTGATTAGCGTCTGTTCATCTTTACGATGACCGGGCGTGACAAAGTGGTATCAGAGCCGTATTTCCCGTAGGACGCAAGCCTAGTTAGAAATGGCCGAAAATTAAGGACTATACTATTTTCTTGTAAAATAGTATTATCAAAACTTTGTGCTCTCCACCTCAACCCTTGTGTTTCTTATCTTGCTGTGCTATTTGCTTTATTCTAATTTAATTTATTGATTATTGATCTCACTCTCTTCTTTTCAAATGTTTGTAGATGGCGCGAACCAAGCAGACGGCTCGTAAGTCGACTGGGGGTCGTGTTCCTCGCCACGCCCTAGCCAGTTGCTCCGCACCTCACACCCCCAGGAGGGAGACGACGCTGTTCTCCACTGGGAGTGCTGCTTCGAGGATGCGTGTCCGTCTTCGCTCCCTTCTTCGTGCTGCGGGGTACCATGAGTACCGTGTTCGCCTAGTCTACCACACCACTAGGGTCTTTACACCCTATACTGGTGCACTGGAGTGGAGTTCTCAGCTAGCCGTCTACTACAACTCGGAGTTGCTGCACTCTCACTTCTCTCCGGCCTGGAGGAGCTCCCAGCGTGCGACTGAGGAGGACACCACGTGGGAGGCGACTACCTACTGGAGCCACGCCCACAGGTTCCTTCTTGGGTGCACGGAGCACGCGTACACCCCTCAGCGCCCTAGTGGCACGGCTGCCTACACTGGACGTGACGTCGAGAGGCCTTTGACCCACCCTCAGTGCGAGAGGCTGGTGGACGACGTGGTGGAGTTGTCTTCGCGACTCCAGCGTTGTCAGCAGGAGCTACAGGACAGCAGGGACCTGGTTGACCGCTACGAGCGACTTCGCCGGCGCTACGCGAGGATCACTGCAGCTGATCCTAACTCTCCTCAGTACGCTTCGGACGTTGAGCCTTGGGACCCGAACTCTCCAGATCGCCGTATGAACTCCCCCCAGGAATCAAGAGAGGACTCAGAAGAGGAAGACCCGGAGATGGAGGTTGAGGAGGACTCCGATGAGTAGGAGTGGACTTGTTTCCCCGCTGGACGACTCAGGACAGTTATCCTTAGTGTGTAGGAGCGTGTAGCTACGCCCTCTTTAGTCTTGAGTTGTGTTGTTTATGATGTTATGCTAGTAGTTTACTTTATGTTATGTGTGTGTGGTTGTGTGCGACATGAGTTGTGGAATGCTTCGGCATCCTGTCCACATCCATGTCATTTGTGTTTAGACTTGTTAGTGTGTCGTGCGAGTTGTGGAATGCATTAGCATCTTGTCCACATCCGCACTAGTTGGTTAGTGAATTTGCTTGCTTTATATATTTGTGTCTCCCTTGAAGCATGTAGTTGGGACCGTTTGCCATAGCGTACCCTTCTATATCTTATCTATTGTTCTAAAATTTCAATTATTCCCTACACAGATGTCTGGAAGAGGTAGAGGTAGAGGTCGTGGAAGGGGCGATGTGTCCCAAGATGAAGGACTTGGAGGTGTGCCAGGATGGAATGGTAGGGGTGCCCGAGGGGCCCCAGCCGCGCAACAAATGCAGCAGATGATGGCTATCCAAACCCAGCTGCTTAACAACCTTACACAGATTGTCACCAACCTGCAGCAAGCCCCACCCCCACCACCACCAAATTACAACCTTCCGCCACCACCACCTTTTCCACCTAGGTCCTTCCTTAGGGACTTCCTGAACACTCATCCACCCACTTTTGCCACAGTTACCGAACCCATGGATGCCGATGATTGGCTCCGAACCATTGAAAGCAAGTTGAGGCTCATCCACTGTGAAGGAAGGGAGAAAGTACTACTAGCCTCCCATCAACTCCAAGGACCGGCAGCCGACTGGTGGACGGCCTTTACTGAAGCCCACCGGGATCCAGAAAGCATTACTTGGGAAGAGTTCAGAACCAATTTCCGGAATCACTTGTGCCTGAGGGAGAAATACAAGCAAGACGCGAAGAGTTCCTTATGTTGAAGCAGGGTCGTATGACTGTGAGGGCCTATTTGAATGCATTCACCCAGTTGTCCCGCTATGCCCCAACCGATGTGGATACCGACTCCAAGAAACAATTCCGTTTCAAGAATGGACTGGATAAGGAGTTGAAGTTTGCCATGTCTTCCAGCGACTACAGCGACTTTCAGAAGCTGGTTGACAAAGCTTTTGAAGTGGAGAGGACTAAAAAGGAACTGGATGATGAGGAAAGAAAAAGGAAGTTGACTATGGCACATGCCTCTAGCAGCAATGTGCGCCCCCGTCTTAACCCTCCACCTGCAAACCAGATGACTCGTCCCATGAACTACTCGGGACAGAGATTTCCAAACCCCAACTACAGGCCACCCACTCCCTACAACCAGCAAATGCGCCAGCAGCAGCAGCAGCCACCACGCCAGCCAATGCCACCCCCACGTCATCAGATGCAGCCACCCCGCCCTTCAGCTCTAGCTAACCGTCCAAATGGCCAACCCCCAAGAAACCAGTCAGGAGGCAACAAGGGCCCGAATAATGCCGCGGGAGTACAATGTTACAAGTGCGGAGAATGGGGACACTATGCCAGCAGTTATCCAAAGAAGCAACAAAACCCAACTGGTCGTGTCAACCATGTGACTCTGGAGCAAGCACAGGAAGCGCCTGATGTGGTGATCGGTATGTTTTCTGTTAACTCCCACCCCGCCACCATATTGTTTGATTCGGGTGCTACACATTCATTTATATCCAAGGATTTCATAAAGAAGCATGATATGGTAGTTACATTCTTGAATGGGCCATTATTGATAAAATCTCCTGGAGGAGAGATGGTGGCAAGGCATCTATGCCTAAAAGTGAGTATAAACATAAGGGGGGTAGTCTTTTGGGCCAACCTAATAGTGTTGGACTCACAAGGATTAGATATCATTCTGGGAATGGACTGGTTGATGAAGCATCAAGGAGTAATTCATTGTGCAACGAGAACAGTCTGTTTAACACACCCGGATGGCACTACAGTGGAGTTCAAGCCAGATCAGACACAAGAGACAGTAGTACAACTCAATCATCTTGAGAGTACCAAAGACATCAGGATTGTGAAGGAATTTCTGGATGTATTCCCAGATGACTTACCAGGTATTCCCCCTGATCGAGAGATTGAATTTGTCATTGAATTAGTACCTGGAACGGCCCCAATATATAAGAGGCCATATAGAATGGATGCTAAACAATTAGCTGAACTAAAGGATCATATTGAGGAGTTATTGGCAAAAGGATATATTCGCCCTAGCTCATCGCCTTGGGGAGCACCAGTCATATTTGTACCTAAGAAGGATGGAACTCAAAGGTTGTGTGTGGATTACCGTGCCTTAAATGAGGTAACAATCAAGAATAAATATCCACTACCAAGGATTGAAGATTTGTTTGATCAGTTGAGAGGAGCATGTGTGTTTTCCAAGATTGATCTTCGTTCGGGCTACCATCAACTGAAGATTAGACCGTCAGATATTCCCAAGACGGCATTTGTCTCTCGATATGGATTATATGAGTATACAGTTATGTCGTTTGGATTGACCAATGCTCCGGCATATTTTATGTATCTTATGAACAAGGTATTCATGGAGTACTTGGACAAGTTCGTAGTGGTATTCATCGATGACATACTTATCTACTCCAAGACTGAAGAAGAGCATGAGGAGCACCTCAGGATGGCTCTATAGAAGCTTCGCCAACATCAACTGTATGCCAAACTTAGTAAGTGTGAGTTTTGGCTAAAGGAGATATCATTTTTGGGACATGTCATATCCGAAGGAGGTATAGCAGTGGATCCAGGCAAATTGGTAGATGTTCTTAAGTGGGAAACACCCGAGAGTGTGCATGATATACGAAGATTCTTAGGTATGGCTGGTTACTATCGGTGATTCATCGAGGGATTTTCAAAGATCTCTCGACCACTAACCAAGTTGCTTGAGAAAGGAGTTACCTTCAAGTGGACCCCCGAAAGTGAAGTAAGCTTCGCCGAGTTGAAGAAGAGGTTAACCAGTGCACCGGTATTGGTGATGTCTGATATGCAGAAGGAGTTTGTGGTCTATTGTGATGCATCTGGTCATGGTTTAGGATGTGTCTTAATGCAAGGAGGACATGTTGTGGCCTATGCTTTAAGACAGCTTCGGAAACATGAGAGGAACTATCCAACACATGATTTAGAATTGGCAGCTGTTGTCCATGCTTTGAAGATATGGAGACACTACTTAATGGGAAAAAGGACTGAGATATACACAGATCACAAGAGCTTGAAGTACATATTTACACAACCGAATCTCAATCTCAGACAACGTCGTTGGTTGGAATTAATAAATGATTTTGATGTGGGAATCAACTACCATCCAAGCAAGGCTAATGTGGTCGCTGATGCTCTAAGTAGGAAGGGACAAAACAATAACTTGTCAGTACAAGCTCTTCAACCCCAGTTATGTGAAGAGTTTGCAAGGTTAAACCTATGTCTAGTGTCTAGCACTGAAGCAGTTGCTATGGAAGTGGACTCAACCCTTGAACGTGATATACGAGAAGGACAAAAGAATGATGAGAAGGTCAAAGAGATCAAGCAGTTGATGAAGAAAGGGAAAGCTCCGAACTTTAGAGAGGATGAACAAGGAACCCTATGGCTTGGAAAGAGGATTTGTGTTCCAGATATCAAGGAGATTAAAGAGTTGATACTAAGAGAAGCTCATGACTCATCTTACTCTATTCATCCCGGAAGCACAAAGATGTATCAAGACCTTAAAGATCGATATTGGTGGCATGGAATGAAACAGGATGTAGCAGAATATGTGGCCATATGTGATACATGTCAATTGATTAAGGCGGAACATCAAAGACCAGCCGGGTTATTGCAACCAATCAAAGTGCCCGAATGGAAGTGGGAAGAAATTAGCATGAATTTCATTGTGGGACTACCAAGAACACAGTCTGGATATAATTCTATATGGGTTATTGTGGACCGTCTAACTAAAGTGGCTCACTTTATTCCTGTGAAAGAGACCTACAATGGTCCCAAGTTGGCGGAACTGTACATCTCCAGGATTGTATGCTTACATGGAGTTCCTAAGAAGATCATTTCAGACAGAGGCACTCAATTCACCTCAAGATTCTGGCAGAAGTTGCATGAATCAATGGATACCCGTCTAAATTTTAGTTCGGCGCATCATCCTCAAACTGATGGTCAGACTGAACACACCAACCAGATATTAGAAGACATGTTGAGAGTGTGTGCTCTAAAGAATAGCAAAAGTTGGGACAAGAATCTGCCATATGCCGAATTCTCTTACAACAACAGTTATCAAGCCAGTTTGAAGATGTCTCCTTTTGAAGCATTGTATGGGTGAAAATGTAGTACACCATTGTTTTGGAATCAAACTGGGGAAAGTCAAGTCTTTGGTTCTGACGTGTTACAAGAGGCTGAAAGACAAGTGCAAGAAATTCGGAAGAATCTAAAGGCAGCTCAAACAAGACAGAAGAGTTATGCGGATACTCGAAGACGTGATCTCACATTTGAAGTTGGTGACTACGTGTACTTGAAGGTGTCACCTATGAGAGGATTGAGAAGATTTAAAGTAAGAGGCAAGTTGTCACCCCGCTACATTGGTCCGTTCAAGATACTCGAAAGACGAGGTGAAGTGGCATATCAGCTTGAGCTTCCACCACACTTGTCAGATGTGCATAATGTGTTCCATGTATCACAGCTTAAGAAGTGCTTAAGAGTGCCTGAAGAGCAATTGCCTATGGAAGCCGTGGATGTACAGGAAGACTTGTCTTATGTGGAGCAGCCTGTCAAGATACTTGAAACACTGGAAAAGGTCACAAGAAACAAAGTCATTCGCATGTGTAAAGTGCAATGGAGACATCATTCAGAGGCAGAAGCAACATGGGAAAGAGAAGAAGATCTCAAGGCAGATTTCCCTCATCTATTCTCTTAGGACGTCCGAATCTCGAGGGCGAGATTCCTTTTAAGGGGAGTAGAGTTGTAACACCCATTATTTCATGTACAAAAATTTGCTCAAACCCTTGATCATAGTTGTATGCATTTTTGGGTGATTTTTGAAGTTCAAACGAGTAGCATTCGTTTAAAATTTGAATTTGAATTCAAATCAAAAGAAAAGAAAGGAAAAAGAAAAAGAATTAAACCCCCTCCCTGGGCCGACTTCTCCCCTGGCCCAATTCCCATTCCTTCCCCCGCCAGCCCAACCGCGCCCTCCCCCTCCCTTCTCTCTCTGCACCGCGGACCCCACCTGTCATCTTCCCCAGGGCGCAACCGTCGCCTTCTCTCCTTCCCGCGCGCAACTGCCGTGCCCACCCCGCACCCACTTCTCCCCCCTCCCTCGGAACCACTCCCCCGCTCCAATTTCGGCCGAGCGCCACAACCGCATCCCCCCTCCGCGCTTAAGAGGAGCCGGCGCCCCCATTTTCCCCCTCCCCCGAGCTCTCTCTCTAACCCTAGCCCTTCACCACCGGTAAGCTCCTCTGCACTCGTGTTCCCGTCGGTGCAACCCCCTTCTCCCCTCCATTCTTGGCCTAACGTGGTTGCTGCACCGCCAGGAGCATCCCGGACATCGTAGCTCAGGGAGATCGTCGGTGCACCGCTGCTTCACCCTTCACCGTCGAGCTCTGCCACCATTCCTCGTCGTCGACCACCCTACGGCCGATTTCAAGCCTAGCTACTCCCCTAGGTGAGTTCACCTTCTCTCCCTCTTCGTTTCTGTACGCTCAGATCTTAGAATTAGGGTGTAATTCAGTAGATTGGGTGATCTCCGACGAGTTCACCGCCGTCGGCCGACGAGCGCCGCCGCACTGCGCGTGTGCGCCGGTCAGAAGCGACGTGGTCGAATCTCGGCCCTCGGTTTCGACCGAACGGCCACGATTATATCATCGTAACGTTTCGGTTAATAAAATCCCACGCGTCCAATTCAAATCCAACGGCCCATATTCAACTTAGTTTTCCCGCCTTCAGTTTTACGTCGCAGTCCCTGGAATCTAGTGAGCTACCCCCTGCACTTCTCTGGAATTGAAGTCTAGCCCCTGGAAATTGCAGACTAGCCCCTGGAACCCTAAAAATTGGATTTAATCATCTAAATAAGCAATCTAACCCCTGTAAATTGATAGAATCATGGATTTAGCCCCCTGTGCATTGTAGAAAACGATTTAATTAGTCCCTGGACTTTTATTTATCTGTTCAATATGGTTTTTAGGTGTATTTGAGGTGTAGAAAATAGATAAAAATGGTAATTAAGTGTAGAAATGTTAGGAAAAATTGGTATAAATTATTTTATGCTGTGAAAATTGTAGAGTTCAGTTGAAATATATTTTGTCCATGGAATATTTATTATAAATGTTTTAAAATACATTTTGGCCATAGAAAATTCAATAAAAATAGTTTTAGGCTATATTTAATTCTCAAAAATGTAGGATAAATATAAAATGCACACTTTGGCCATGTAAGGTAATAAATACTTCGTAAGGACGCATTAGTGTAGTATTTTATGCTTATGTGTGTGTTGTGATGCATTGTTTTGCGTGTCCTTTACTTATTTAGCTTTATTTTATTCTTGTCATGCTTGGGTATATATCTAGAGTCGTACTACGACCCTAATATTAACCTCCAAGACCAGGACTTCTCCAACACTCAAGTCTTCAATGAAGGCAAGTGCCCTTGACCATTTTGTTCCAGTTCTAGGGATTTAGATAGATGCATGCTAATTAAATTGATGTCCTACTTCATGTTTACATGCCCTGTTCCATATAATTCCTTGTTACCTGAAATGGGTTGGGAAGTAGATAGGTCATAGTTATGCTTAGCCATCCTTAAATATTGGGATTGGGATTTTATACAATTGTGCTACGTTAAACTTTATGGATACTTGAACTTGTGGTGATTTCACAAATTGTAGTGGATAGGAATCTGATGGTTGGTTAGTATTGGTATGGTGCAGTTTGCACGAGACCCGGGATTGGGGTTTGTTACCACCGGATTCTAAGGACCGGTTTATGGAGGAAGTCACTAAGCTTTATAGTACCACCACGAGACTGAGATGGGGCAGCTTGGTCAATTAATTAGGTTTCTCCCGATGAAATGCTAGTGGTTGGATGGTGCGAAGAATGATGCGGGTGATCTGCTCTAAGATCCGCAAGGCTCAAGAGAGGGCTCTGGGGCGGAGGGTTACTCCGAGAATCCCCAGTGGTGGAAACCTTAGAGGGCTAGCACTAGTCGGGAGTACCTTTGTAAAGGCCATGTAGTGATCTCCGGGCCACACACCTCAGAAGTGTGAAATGTGGTTGATCACCACGGGATACATGGAGGTCTACTCAAGTCCACCTGGCAACAGGGGATGGAATCACTGCTTGTGGGTAAAGGGTACACTCTCTGCAGAGATTTGGTAAAACTGTCATGAGAGCCGTGCTCACGGACATGAGCGGCTTGGGGCCAGTTCATAATTAGTCTATGGTTGGGAAATGGTGGTTAATTATGATTCAAGTACATTCATTATCATTACCTATGAGTTGATTACTTCTTGAATTATGCTATTGGTAATTGAAAGCTAAGGTTAGGTTTAAGCATAGTGCTAAGCCATAATTGGCCTTCCCTTTGCTTTAGCCAATCATGTCATCTCTTCCCGCACTTGCTGAGTACTCTATGTACTCAAGCGTTTAATTTTCCATTAGAATATGAAGAAGAAGAAGCGGCACCGGAGGACTTCTACGTCAACCCGGAGGACTTGGTCTAGGTTGGCGACCTCACGCGCAACGGCTGCCTGTGGAGATGGAGCTACCCTCATCTATTAGTCTTCTGCTTTAGTTTGGACTTTGTTAACCTTGTTGTTGATGTAAATAGTTATGGTGTGTATTTGTAGACCTTCTGGTCGTTCTGTAAAACTATTTTATGTATTCGAACATGGCAATGTATGATATTTCACTTTCGTCGACGCATGTACGATGCAACTGATCCTGGCGTACATGTGATTAGCGTCTGTTCATCTTTACGATGATCGGGCGTGACATTCATTGTACTTATCTATACATTCATACAAGTTCAGAACAATATTTAGAATGACATGCACAATAAAAGGTATGTAAAATAAGGACACAAAGCAGAATATTTCTTACCTTAAATGAATGACATAATCTCTTCTTTGTAGATTACCAATCGTATCACTGCATCACAAAAGAATACAAAAATTAAATAATGCATGTTGAAAAAAAATGAAATTGAACATCAAAAAGTCACTGCTGCATGGATAGGCCGTGGTTGTACTCCCTAGGTCTTCCTAGATACTCACAGCAGTATAAAACAAATTAAGCATGTGTTGACGAAACTACTATGATATTATCACTAGTTAGGTACCGTATTAAAAAACATACGAGAAGATATTAACACAGGAACAATCTGAGATTCCAGATACCGATCACAGGAAATAAAGAACAAATGAAAGACTCCTGTCCCCATCCACTTACCAGGTTCAAGGATGCACAATTAAACAACAACAAACATCTAAAGTAGAGGCTTGGGAGGCAACAATTAAGCATGCATTCATAGATGCATCACCAAACACGAACAAGTGAAACATAACAAGATCTAGCTACAGCAACTAGAAAACACCGATCAACTAAACCTACTGTGATGCAACAGGGGAGGCCGGACGGTTAGCCAGCCAACGTGTTGCATTCTAGCTGCAGGCCTAATTCTACCAAGCTCCGATTGAGCTCTTTGATCTTGAAGCAAAAAAAAAAGCAATGACACAGCAATAGAAATCTCTTCTGTTTGCAGCATGAACAGAGGGGCTGCAGCCACCAAGATCCCAATCGAAGGAGACGAAACAAAGGAATCATCCACGAGCTGGATCTTCTCAGCTAGATCCAAGCACAGAAAGAGGAAAGCATGAAAGGGCCGACAGGGCAGGGAAGCTGGATCCACAAAGCAATCAACTAACCAATCACCTTGGGCCGGCAGGGCAGGACAGGGCAGGGCAGCGCAACGTAGGTGGGGCGGGGGAGAACGGAGAGCAAGGCCAGAGAGGGAGGGGCCGGCATCTCCTACTCTTGCTGACAAGTACAGATCTTGTCAGAGTGGCGACGCCCTAGAGACAGAGCCGGAGGAGCTCGGGGTGGGTTGCGCCTGCTTGGAGGAGTGCAAGAGCGGTGAGATCGGGGAGAGGCGGCCGGGCGGGAAGTGTCGAGCTTGTCGGTGGAGGAGAGGAGGACGGGAGCGGCAGCGCTGGAGGATCGGGACCCAGAGGAGCGAAGAGGAAGGCGGTGTTCACCTGAGGACGGCGGGTGTAGAAGTGTTGCTAGGACACTTCAACCGGTACTAATAAAGCTTAGTCCGCAAAGGTTCATATTAGTTAGACATGCGTGAGATTATGAACAACATGGTGACACAGAGAGTTTTTATATGATTTGGTCCGCCTAAGCATAATACCTTACTCTACGGGGTGTTTGTTGACTATATGAAAGTGTACTTAGTTGGCTTTGTTCGAGTTGGTTTCTACCGTGTGGCACAACCCTTTTATATGCCAAGGATTGGCTGTTACAGGGGTTGCCTGGCCCA
Source organism: Tuctoria greenei (assembly GCA_036927565.1). Classification (NCBI taxonomy): domain Eukaryota; kingdom Viridiplantae; phylum Streptophyta; class Magnoliopsida; order Poales; family Poaceae; genus Tuctoria; species Tuctoria greenei. The sequence continues at coordinate 2,377,036 of JAYESD010000007.1, forward strand.
ACAAGTGGCCCCCGCGGTATTCAATTGCCTAATACACGATCTACATGTATTAAGTATAATTAACGGTGTAATAACGTGTCTTAATGGCGGCGTTACCGGCCTTGCAAGTCCACTGATCATGTGTCATTAATGCTGGATTAATGACACATTAATTAGGTCTTGTAATGGCTATTTAATAGCATCTTGAATGTCCGTGCTGTTGAAGATCCTATAGTCGTTGTTGGCTAAGCTCCGGAGGTACAACACGTGGCAGCTCCGGAGCTTCCCTCTACGGGGAGGTAGGTCCGGAGCCACTCAACACGTGGCGGCACCAGAGCTTCTCTCTACTAGGGGTTAGATCCGGGATTGCTAGACACGTGGCGGAACCGGAGCTTCCCTGTGAAGGGAGGCGGGCCCGGTCTCGCTAGACACGTGGCAGTACCGAAGCTACCCAAACAAGGGATGCGGGCCCAGTGCTGTCAGACGTGTGTTTCCTTTGGGGGTCTTCAACTTGGACATAGGAACTCCTTGTCTTTTCTTGCGGTATCGTGGGGTACCCGGTACGCAGGATACCGACAGTGGCCCCCGGGCCCACCTTTGGGAGAAACCCTTTGGGTGAAATTATTCTACCAGAGGTGGGGCCATCTTCGATTCCCACGTTGTGGCTTCAAAGCTTCTTCGTGGACGGTTGAGGCAACGACAAAGATTTACGCCGTTGCCACATGGCCCGTTTTGATGCGGTGGGTGAGATCCTGGTGTGCGGATTTCACGCAATTGAAGGTCACCGGTTTCCAATACTAAAACTGTATCAGTTTCGAGCACCCTGTCAGGTCGCCGCCCTCGGCTTCCTACTTCCCATCATAATAACGGTTCACCTAGTTTGATAACTTCGACTTTTCTGTCGAAGTGGATCCGGGCCCATTTGTCATCGACGGGGTAGGTTTTTAAAATGTGATATTGATTTCGTCGTGATTTCTATCCAAGCGTTGTGGAGGCTTACTTAAGAAGGAAATTCTGCACGGTTTGAGGACTCTTTACATCTTCATTCGAAATTGCGCTCAAAGCCTCTCCACCTTTGCTTAGCTTTTCCAACTTTCGCTCCGCTTTATCGCGATGGAGTTAGGTCTTCCCCGTAGCAAGATCAAGAGCAATGAACAATTGGCGAGGGTCTAAACCTAAATGGGATGGTCCAACGACTCCTTCAACAAGTCGATCCACTTCAGCAAGCTTCCCTTCAAGAAGGAATGCGCCGGGTAGATCGTTTACTTCTCGGCATTCGCCATGGTGGGGTTGATCCAGCCTTTTTCAAGTTTTCTCTTGATGCTACTGGACTTCTATGGGCTCCAGCTTCATCACCTCAGCCCTCACTCCTTCTTGCTAGTGGCAACCTTTGTCCACTTTTGCAGATGTGGGTGGGAGTGCTGCCAAGCATTGAGCTCTTCCGGACCTTCTTCACGGTCCACACTACCGGTAAGGGGACAAAGTTGATTGGCTTCTACTACTTCGTGAAGCGCAAGAACTGTCCTTTCAAGTACTTGAAGACTTTCCCCTCCGGGAAGTGGGAAAACTGGAAGAAGGATTGGGTGGTCATCGCGGTGGATCATCACGACAGGCTAGAGTTGCCTACAAGCCTCCCCAACGTCGACACCGATGCCTGGAATGCAGCTTCAGAGTTGTCTGAAGCATACAAGCCCGTCTTGACCAGGATCCAGCAATGCGTGGAGGGTGGAGTGACCCCTCATATGGTCTTCGGCAACTTCCTGGTGAACATGTGGCTCCGATGAAGACGAGGGAGTGGCCCGCATGGGCCTTCAACAGTGAGATGGATCATAACCGGATAGAAGCCGGCTTTTAGACCAACTTGGATGATGAAGCTTTGAAGCTTCATCTATAGAAGTTTCAACACGGAGCCATCACTCGCGACGCTTTGGCCCGCCGGCAGCCTTCCTCCCTCTAAACATGGTTCATGAGCTCAGGAGGGAGCTCCGAAGGGGGATGCCGGAGCTTGATGACCTTAGCCTGGTGGAGAGGCATGGGACCACCGGGATTGCCATCCCCGGAGCTTCAGAAAGGGTTGCCCGCACTGCCCCAAGCCAGAACGTTGACGATGTCGGCAATGGCAAGGGCAAGGAGTCAGCCGAATCTTCCCGCCAAAAGAGGAAGCTGAGACATGCCAATGGGAGCTCTCTTAGGTCGGCTCCATCTCCAGTAGCCTCTTCTCCCCAGCCAAGTAGAGCTTCTGCGGCCAAGCCCTCTTCGGAACCAGTGTCCACAAGGGGCACTAGCTCCGGGAAATCGACCCCGGCCCCAGTACCGGCTACGAGCTCTAGGTCCGGAGGTCCTTCCCAGCCGAGGGAGGTCCCAACTGATGCGATGTCGATGGCTGGGACAAGTTCTGGGCAGCAACCCGGAGCCTCCACCACACCAACTACGATCGGTTAAGGCTCTGATCGCCCGAAGAAGAAGTTTCACACTGACTGGAGTGGAAGCTTCCCAAGCGATATATTGTATGTATGTGAAGTAAATCCATCATAAACCATGTATTTATCATAATACCAGTCCATATTTCATTACCATCATCCATATTCCAGATTTCTCATTACCATTAACCATATCCATTGCCATAAACCATAATACCATCCCATAACCAGAACCAAACCATCCTAATACCAAAACATAACCAAACCAACCCAAATCCCAAGTTTTCTTCTAATCATGTGAGGGTTCATGTTGCTCATGACCGGGAGCACGACTATCATGATAGTTTTTAAGACTCTAAAGAGTTTGTACCGCTTTACCCACGTGTTTGTGATTGCATCACCTTTCGGTGACTAAGAAATCTCAATTATGCCGTCTCACACATCCTTAGGTGTGTGGCCAAGAGATCACAAAATAGCCTTTACAAAGGGACTACTAGCATGTACAAACCCACTGAGGTTTCACCGGTGGTGATGCCTCCAACCGAGCACATCTTCAACCAAGGGTCCCTCTTGTGCCATTCGGATCCTAGGGAGTTCCGCCACAAATCCAAACCCAATCTGAGTCCCCTTCCCCAGTGCGCTAAATGATCCGCGTAATACTAGCAATACCCTAATTAATCAGCTATGCCACACCCATATTTGGCCTCGTGGTGGAATTGAAAATCCTGGATGGTCGCACCACGAACCGGTCCTTAGATCTAAAGAAAGCGAAACCATCATAGCATCCAACCCAATCCACATACCATGTTTGCTTAGATCACCCATTACCATGTCATATTAACTAGTTCATACTAACCATACTCTCATTAATGCATAATTAAATGGTATAGTTGTTTTCCCATCCCAATTAATTAAGCAAAGCAAAGGTAAAAAGCCCTTCCCGACTCTCTACCGTGTATTCCAAGTGACAAGGATGGTCAAACAAGACTAGTAAACTCCTATCTTGGGTTTCCCATCAATTTGACACAAGTAGTGCAGTTTTGCAAAACAAAACATTTAAAAACAGGATCAATATGTTCAAGGACACTTGCCTTGCTCTTGGGCTTATTGGGATCAAAGACTTCAAAATTCTGGTACTGGAGGTCCTCCGCAGTACTCTCTAGCGCAAATCCGTCTAAATCGCGCAATAAACATACAAGACAAGAATTACAATCAATAAGTGCACATATATTACTCAATATGTCATGACATGCATGATTAATGCAAATGCGAGCAAAACTAGTTAATGAGTTACTATTAATGTTCACTAATCATTTACAATGGTTATTAACAAGTTTACACAAGTTCATGTTGATATTACATCAAATTGGAATTAATTCATTATTAAACGAATCTGGAGAATGGACAAGTCCGCTGATGGCCAGACTAGTCCGCCCTACGCAGAACCAGCGAGTTAGAGTTTTCTAGATGGACGAGAATTTGGAGAAACAGGGCTGAATTCACGTGAGAAAGAGGAATTAGAAGGTATACCAGGTGTTTAGGACTCCAATAAATCAAGGGTTTTGGAGGCAACACTTGGATCTTGACGATCTAGGGTTCATGAGGAAACTTGAAGGTGACTTGTTGATGTAGAACGGAGACTTAATGGAGATCTTGATCACTTGATCCTCTTTCATTTCCCCCTCTTCTTCTTGCTCGGGATCTCCTTCTCCTCCTCGGTGGCGGCTCCCACTTTTTGGGTGTGTTTTGAAAGTGGCAAAGAGATGTAAAGTTAAGGGGTGGGGTTGTTTATATAGAGGTGGAGGATTAGGGTTTCAATGGAGGTCGATTTTAGAGAGGCTGGAGGCCAGTGTGGGGTCCACATGGGCTCCAAAAGAGTTAGACACGACGTCCTAAGGCCCACTTAAGGTAAAACCCAAAAACAAGTTGTGGAACAAAAGATCAACTCGTAATCACGATCACCAGTCAAGTCCGCGCAAGGCCGGACTAGTCTGATATTAGACAGAGAGAAATCGGACAAGTCCAGACTATATCAGATAAGTCTGAACTTAGTCAGAGGGGAAAACGGACAAGTCCGCTATGTCAGACAAGTTCGGACAAGTCTAGGGACTTGGCAAAATTTCAAGGAATTGGGATACCAGACTAGTTCACAAAGGAACGGACAAGTCCAAAAACGATACAGAGAGGAAAATGGACTAGTCTGCAGCAAAAACGAACATGTCCGAGGGAGGTCAGAGAGAAATTAGACTAGTCCGCACCAAAAACGGACTAGTCCGCACTTCTCAAAACTTTTGAGTGCGATTTTGCTTTAAATTCATTTTAAACTCATTTATTTTTATGTGGATTAATCTTAAACATGTATATGAACTTATGCAATGCATGATGCATGAAGATGAGGGTGTTACAAACCTACCCCCCTTAAAATGAATCTCGCCCTTGAGATTCGACGCGGAAGAGAAGAGATAGGGAAATTCCTTCTCGAGATCATCTTCCAGCTCCCAAGTTGCCTTTGATTCTATGTGATGCTTCCATTGAACTTTACACCATCTAATAATCTTGTTTCTTGTGACTCTCTCCTTGGTTTCCAAGATCTTGACCGGTTGCTCGGCATAAGTCAAATCTGCCTCTAGTTCCAATTCTTCAATTGTCACTCATTCTTCTGGTACCCTTAAACACTTCTTTAGCTGGGAGACATGAAACACATCATGTACATCATAAAGATGTGTTGGCATCTCCAACTTACATGCTATCTCTCCTTGTTTGTCCAAAATCTTGAACGATCCAATATAGCGAGGTGCTAGCTTGCATCTTATGTTAAACCTCTTGTGACCTCGCATGGGTGACACCTTAAGGTAGACGAAGTCTCCCACTTCAAAGGCTAGTTTCCTTCTCTTATTGTCCATATATCCTTTTTGCCTTGATTGAGCAGCCCTCAAGTTTTCACAAATAATCTGGACTTGTTTCTCAGCTTCCTACAACATATCAGGTCCAAACACTTGATTTTCTCCCGTCTCATTCCAGAACAAAGGTGTCCTACACTTCCTCCCATATAGCGCTTCATAGGGTGACATTTTCAAGCTTGCTTGGTAACTATTTTTATATGAGAGTTCTGCATACGACAAGCTCTTGTCCCAACTTCTTCCATGCTTCAAGGCACAAGCTCTTAATATATCCTCTAAAATCTAATTGGTCCTTTCAGTTTGTCCATCCGTTTGAGGATGATATGATGAGCTATGATTCAACTTTGTTCCCAATGCTTCATGCAATTTCTGCCAAAACCTGGAGGTAAATTGAGAACCTCTATCCGACACTATCTTCTTTGGAACTTCATGCAAACATAATATTCTTGCCATATACAGTTCAGCCAACTTCTCCCCATTAAAGGTGGTCTTGACGGGAGTAAAGTGAGCTGACTTAGTTAACCGATCCACGATTACCCATATGGAGTCATAACCGGATTGGATATGCGGTAAACCAACTATAAAGTCCATCCCGATTTCTTCCCACTTCCATTCTGGAATCTTCAATGGTTGCAATAATCCGGCTGGCCTTTGATGTTCCGCCTTCACTCGTTGGCACACATCACACAATGCTACATATTCAGCTATGTCCTTTTTCATGTTAGCCCACCAATAACATGTCTTTAAGTCTTTGTACATCTTTGTACAGCCGGGATGAATTGAGTATGGTGAGTCATGTGCCTCTTTTAATATTGTCTCCCGAATATGCTTCACATTCGGCACGACAATCCTCTTTACAAGCCATAAAGTACCATGTTCATCTTCATCAAACCTGAATTCTCTTCCCTCTTGGGTTCTTTTCTTGATCTCTTGGATTTCCTCATCCTTTTTTTGACCCTCTCGAATCTCCTGCTCCAAGGTAAGATTTAACTCCATTATCCCCATCTAATTCACAAATCTGAGATTCAACCGTTCAAACTCCTTGCATAACTCAGATGGCAACTCTCAAACCATGAGTTGGTGACTTACTCCCTTACGACTCAAAGCATCGGCCACTACATTAGCCTTCCCCGGGTGATAGTTGATTCCCACATCATAATCCTTGATAAGTTCCAACCATCTTCGTTGCCTCAAATTCAGGTCCATTTGCGTGAATATGTACTTGAGACTCTTGTGGTCTGTGTATATCTCACATCTATGACCAAGAATGTAATGTCTCCAAATCTTCAAGGCATGTACCACGGCTGCAAGTTCGAGATCATGCGTCGGATAATTCTGCTCATGTTTCTTCAATTGCCTCGATGCATAGGCTACCATTTGACCTTCTTGCATCAATACACATCCAAGTCCCCGTCTTGAGGCGTCACAATAGATACCAAAACTTTTGCTCACATCTGGCAATATTAAGACTCAGGTTGTTGTTAGTCTCTTCTTTAGCTCCTCAAAACTGTCCTGACAAGCTTGAGTCCATTAAAATGCTTTCCCCTTCATTAAAATTTCCATCACTGGCTTGGCTATTTTGGGAAAGTCCTTGATGAACGGGCAATAATATCCAGCCATCCCAAGGAAACTCCTTATTTCATTTTCCTTCTGTGGCGGTTCCCATTTCAACACGTCCCTCACTTTTCCGGCTTTGACCGATACTCCTCCTCCTGAGATGATATGACCCAAAAATGACACCTCTTTCAACAAAAACTGGCACTTGCTGAACTTGGCATACAATTGATGCTCCCTCAATTTCTGCAATGTGAGCCTCAAGTGTTCCTCATGCTCCTCTTCACTCTTCGAGTAGATCATAATATCATCAATGAACACCACTACAAACTTGTCCAAGTACTCTATGAAGACCTTATTCATGAGGTACATAAAATACGCAGGTGCATTTGTCAATCCAAAAAACATAATTGTATACTCATAAGATCTATATTGTGTCCGAAAATCTGTCTTAAGTATGTCCGATGGTCTAATCTTCATTTGAAAGTATCCCAACCTCAAATCAATCTTGGAGAAGACATAAGCACCCTTCATATGATCGAACAAGTCTTCTATGTGTGGCAAGGTGTACTTGTTCTTGATGGTCACCTCATTGAGAGCTCGGTAATCCACACACGTCCTTTGTGATACATCCTTCTTATCCACAAAAAGAACATGTGCTCCCCAAGGTGAAGAGCTTGGGTGAATAAAACCCTTCTCTAGTTGCTCTTGAATTTGCTTCTTGAGCTCCGCTAACTCCTTAGGAGGCATCCTATATGGCCTCTTAGCTATAGGTGCAGTTCTAGGTATTAAATCAATAACAAATTCTATATCTCGATCAGGTGGCATACCTGGCAACTCGTCCGAAAACACATTCGAAAATTCGCACACCACTGAAATCTCCACAATTGTGGCATCGTCCATGTGATTTAGCTCCAATTGCTTCGGTGCATGTTGAGATGCTTCAAATTCTATGGTGATCCTTTCCTCATTGGTCAACTTCACTGTCTTTGTGGCACATTTAATGACTCCATTGTGCTTCCTCAACCAGTCCATACCAAGTATAATGTCCAATCCTTGAGAATCCAAAACAATAAGATTGGCAAAGAAGTATATCCCCCTTATTCTAAGGCTTACTTTTGGACATACTATATTTGTCCTCATATCTCCTCCAGGAGATTTAACCAACAAGGTATACTTTATATGAGAGATAGGCAAACTATACTTGGCAACATACTTCGATGCAATGAATAAATGTGATGCCCCGGAATCAAATAACATAGTCGTCGAGTTGGAGTTTGCGAGAAACATACCAATAACTACGCCATCCGCTTGTTGTGCATCCTCCATAGAGACATGGTTCACATTGCCACGGGCAAAATTCTGCTGTCTGCAGTCCCCTTGCAGTTGTCCTCCATTGAGTATTGGGTTTTGTCTTGGAGCATTGCTTCCTTGACCAAGGCCTGACTTAGGACATTTAATTGCAAAGTGTCCTACTTCTCCACATGTATAGCACTTCCTAACTGCACCAGAATTATTGGGACGAACTTGATTTTGAACATTTGCACCAGGAAGGTTGACACGAGGTGCAAAAGGCATTGGAGTCCTAGGTTCTTGCATGACGAGGCGCTGCTGCACAAACTAAGTTGGGCACAGTGCATAACCAGGGCGCTGAGCATGCACAAAGGAGTTGTAATAAGGCGCATTGGGTGTTGCAAAGCGAGGGCGCACATTGCTTCCTTGTTGTTTTCCTTGATATGGCGCCTTCCTCTTATTATGTAGCTCCATCTCACGGACTTTGTTCTCCACAACAATTGCTTTGTTCACTAGCTTCTGAAAGTTGGCATAATCACAATTCAGCAATTGTACCTGGATCTCACTGTTCAAGCCCATCATGAACAAGTATTGTTTTCGGCTGTCCTGGCTCACATCCTCAGGTGCATATCTTGAGAGTCTAGTGAATTTATTGGGGTATTCACCCACACTCGATCTTCCTTGCCTCGAGTTTTCAAACAGTTGCCTCTTCAAGATCATAACACCTCCGAGCACATAATGAGAACAGAAGCTCTCCTTGAATTCAACCCAAGTGATCCTCTCTTGATTCTCATGGGCATTGCATAGCGAATCCCACCAATGCGCAGCTGCTCCAACTAGTTGATGAGATGCGAATAACACCTTCTCCCGGTCACTGCATTGTACTATTGCAAGTTTCTTCTCCATGGACTTGAGCCAATCATCGGCATCCATAGGGTCAGGGGCTTGAGCAAAAGTTGGTGGCCTAGTCCTCATGAATTCTCCCAACCTGTTATGAGGAGGTTGGGGTGGCGGTGGAGGCATGAGAGGTTGATTGTTGTTGTTGCGAGTCTGCAGTTGTCCCATAGTCTGTATCATGGTCTGCATGAGCTCGTTTTGCATGGCCAATAGCTGGTCAAGATTGATAGCTCCTTGGGCAGGTCCTTGTCTATTGTTATTCTCAGGTGCCCCATTGTCCTCCTCCTCATCATTGGCATCCCTCTGGTTGCGAGTCCTCACCATCTAAAGAAAAGCTAGAGATAAGAATTTAGAAAACGTCTCCAACTATATGCATCAAGGGATATGAAACTAAGCAACTACCTATACAAGCCTATATGGACATGGCAATGTTAAAGCATCCCAAAATCCTCTACTAAGTACACAAGCAGCAATTCATAGCAAACAACACACCAAGCAGAGACTCATCAATTTCTGAGTGCTCCTATGTTCTCTAAAGTGTCCATTCTATCTAGGTTGCGTCCTACGGTCAACCTGTGGCTCTGATACGAATTTGTGACACCCGGTCCAAAAAATGAACCAAGTGAATGCATATTTGTGCTCAGGACGTTCAACATACATACGCGGGTGCATTCACGAGGATATACAGAAAATTACCACAAAACAAGTTTACTTAACCACTTTATTATAGAATTCAGAATATTCTCAGTTTACAGCTCTAATGAATATTAATGACAAGTCTGAACTAATGCAACAGAAATTAACTAAATATGAGCTTAAACTAAACGAGCAAGCTAAGCAAAAGGGTAGCACGACTCCAAGCAACACCACAGGCAAAGCTGATGGCATACACGGCCTAGAACTCCTCAGTAATGTCATGATACTCCCAGTTCTGACCTACAATTGTTGGTGGGGGGAATTACAAGAGTGAGTACATGTTGTACTCAGCAAGTGTGGGAAAGTATGACATGTAGCTGATTCAAATTACAAATATAATAAAGGCTAAGTGCTGAAAGTACATTAAAACATTGGAAAAGCAATACATTGTATGTATGTGAAGTAAACCCATCATAAACCATGTAGTTATCATAATACCGGTCCATATTTCATTACCATCATCCATATTCCATATTTCTCATTACCATTAACCATATCCATTGCCATAAACCATAATACCATCCCATAACCAGAACCAAACCATCCCAATACCAAAACATAACCAAACCATCCCAAATCTCAAGTTTCCTTCTAATCATGTGAGGGTCCAAGTTGCTCATGACCGGGAGCACGACTATCATGATAGTTTTTAAGACTCTGCAGAGTTTGTACCGCTTTACCCACGTGTTTGTGATTTCATCACCTTTCGGTGACTAAGAAATCTCAATTATGCCGTCTCACACTTCCTTATATGTGTGGCCAAGAGATCACAAAATAGCCTTTACAAAGGGACTACTAGCATGTACACACCCATTGAGGTTTCACCGGTGGCGATGCCTCCAACTGAGCACATCTTCAACCAAGGGTCCCCTCTTGTGTCATTCGGATCCGTCACAAATCCAAACCCAATCTGACTCCCCTCCCCCCCCCCAAATGATTCGCGCAATACTAGCAATACCCTTATTAATCAGCTATGTCGCACCCATACTTGGCCTCGTGGTGGCACTAAAAATCCTGGATGGTCGCTCCATGAACCGGTCCTTATATCTAAAGCAAGCGAAACCACCATAGCATCCAACCCAATCCACATACCATGCTTGCATAGATCACCTATTACCATGTCATATTAACAAGTTCATATTAACCATAATCTCATTAATGCATAATTAAATGGTATAGTTGTTTTCTCATCCTAATTAATTAAGCGAAGCAAAGGTAAAAAGCCCTTCCCAACTCTCTACCATGTATTCTAGGTGACAAGGATGGTCAAACAAGACTAGTAAACTCCTATCTTGGGTTTTCCATCAATTTGACACAAGTAGTGCAGTTTTGCAAAACAAAACATTTAAAAACAGGATCAATATGTTCAAGGACACTTACCTTGCTCTTGGGCTTGATTGGGATCAAAGATTTCAAAATTCTGGTACTGGAGGTCCTCCGCAGTACTCTATAGCGCAAATCCGTCTAAACCGCGCAATAAACATACAAGACAAGAATTACAATCAATAAGTGCACATATATTACTCAATATGTCATGACATGCATGATTAATGCAAATGCGAAGCAAAACTAGTTAATGAGTTACTATTAATGTTCACTAATCATTTACAATGGTTATTAACAAGTTTACACAAGTTCATGTTGATATTACATCAAATTGGAATTAATTAATTATTAAACGAATCTGGAGACCGGACAAGTCCGCTGATGGCCGGACTAGTCCGCCCTACGCAGAACTAGCAAGTCGGGATTTTCTAGATCGGCATGATTTGGATAAACAGGGTTGAATTCAAGTGAGAAAGAGGAAGTAGAAGGTATACCAGGTGTTTAGAACTCCAATGAATCAAGGGTTTTGGAGGCAACACTTGGATCTTGACGATCTAGGGTTGATGAGGAAACTTGAAGGTGACTTGTTGATGAAGAACAAAAACTTGATGGAGATCTTGATCACTTGATCCTCTTTCGTTTCCTCCTCTTCTTCTTCTTGCTCGAGATCTCCTTCTCCTCCTCGGTGGCGGCTCCCATGAACCTTGGGTGTGTTTCGAAAGTGGCAAAGAGATGTAAAGTTAAGGGGTGGGGTTGTTTATATAGAGGTGGAGGATTAGGGTTTAATGGAGGTCGGTTTTAGAGAGGGTGGAGGTCCGTGTGGGGTCCCACATGAGCTCCAAAAGAGTTAGACATGACGTCCTTAGGCCCACTTAAGGTAAAACCCAAAAACACATATGGAACAAAAGATCAACTCGAAATTGCGATTACCGGTCAAGTCCGCGCAAGGCCGAACTAGTCCGATATTAGACAGAGAGAAATCGGACAAGTCCGGACTATATCGGACAAGTCCGAACTTAGTGAGAGAGGAAAATGGACAAATCCGCTAGATGTCGGACAAGTCCGGACAAGTCTAGGGACTTGGCGAAATTTCAAGGAATCGAGATACCAGACTAGTCTGCAAAGGACCGAACAAGTCCAAAAATGGTACAGAGAGGAAAACAGACTAGTCCGCAACAAAAATGGACATGTCCGAGGGAGATCAAAGATAAATCGGACTAGTCCGCTGCAAAAACAGACTAGTCCGCACTTCTCAGAACTTTTGAGTGCGGTTTTGCTTTAAATTCATTTTAAACTCATTCCTTTTTATGTGGATTAATGTTAAACATGTATATGAACTTATGCAATGCATGATGCAAGATGCATGAAGATGAGGGTGCTACACCAATTCCTTTGGCGTTGTCCATAGACAATGCCAGCTCGAGTATCCTTCAGGTCTAGCTCGCCTTTGAACACAAAAGCAAAGCCGTCGAAGAAGCGCGCAACACCTTGAGGCGTTGGTGCAACAGACTTCACTTTGAGACGAAGCTGACGCAGTCGATGCTGGCTGACCAGAAGGAATGGGTGGCCAAGGAAAAGGCTCGATTAGCGCTGTTGGACTGCTTGCTGAATGAGCAGGAGGCTACCATCAGGGCTCTCGACCAAAAGACTCGAGAGATTTTTGAGCATGCTAGGGAGACCAACGAGGCTGCTGATAACTGTCAGGACAACCTCAATGAGCTGAATGAAGTACTCCTCAAGCGCCTGAGGGCTCTCGACGAGAGGGAAGATAAGCTCCTGGAGAAGCAGGAGGACCTCTTGAAGAGGGAGGAAGAGCTCGCCGAGAGGCTGTCTCTAGGGGAGCAGAGCTTGGCCAACCGCACCAAAAAGTTTGAACAGCGGTGCAGGCAAGAAGAGGAGAGGATTTGGCAAGTGAGACAGGAACTCTCAAAAAGAGAGACTAAAGTCTCCACCAGAGAGGAGAAAGTGAACGGTAGAGAGAAGGATTTGGCGAACCGTCGGAACCGCATCCACCTCCAGGAGACAGATCTTGTTGACCACGAAAAGCAAGTGGTTGAAAGTATTCAGCAGCATGCCAAGGAGGTTGAGCGCATCTCTCGGGAAGGTTTAGAGCTTGCGGCCGCTAGAAGGTCGCTAGAGGAACTTAGGAACTTGAGGGCGACTGAGTCCCAACAAGTCTAGGACTTCCTGGGGTATGCCAACAAAGCTTTGGTGCCCCTTAGCTTCAGTCTGGTACGTCCGTCTGACCCGGAGCCGGAGCTAGACAAAGCGCTGGTGGCATTGAGCTCTGCTGGCAACAAAATGGATGCAATGGGTGACATCATCATCAACCAACTGGAGACGGAGGGGAAGTCTATGGCTAAGAAAGTTGCCAAATACGTGCTGATGTGTATCAAAAGTCGGGAGCCCCAACTTTCTCTAGATCCGGTAGTCGAAGGACCCATTATTGAAGAGGCGGATGCTGCTAGGGCCAGCATGCAAGAAGTTGCCGACAAAGTTGCCTCAGTTTTCCATAGGACCTCCAACAACTAGATCTTTTTTATTCTGCCTTCACTTGTATCCTCATTTTGTATGAATGAAATCCAATCTTTTGAATCAATGAATTCCATTTTGTGTGTGTCTTCAATACATTGCCTGAAAGCATCTAGGCCCCCATGAGGTATGGTTTCGGTGATTAATGACAAAAATTAGATTTTACTAATGAATTTGTGGATGCAAGGTCTCCCATATCACTCAATAAAATGAAATCTATAAGAATATGAACATCAACTACTGATCATTGGAGACCCCTAAAAAATCACTTTATGAGATCAATCAATGTTATGAAGATTAGAAGTAAAAGCTCATATGTCAAAGTTATTCAACCATAATTGACAACACTCAATGCTTGACAATCATCAGAAGAATATTTACAACAAGTGTCTAAGAGGTCAATCGAGAAAATTCCAAAAGAATCACTTAAAACAACTCGAAGCAAACAAAATCAACTCACCGGATCAACCGATGTTTCCAGAGAACAACACATCAGTCGAGTTGGTTCAGCAGAAGAAGAAGACCTCAGAACCAAGTACTCACCGTATCATCCGATGTCAAAGGACATGTTACATCGGTCCATCAGTGCAGTAAGCAATATCCCTGGATCAAGTGTAACATCGGATCCTCCGATGTACAGCAACATTGAACACATCGGTCAATCACTCCAGTAAGCATCAAGTCTGAACCAATTCTGGAGGAGGTGCCACCGGATCATCCGATAAGAAGACAAGTGTAACATCGGTCTAACAACGGTCATATCTGACACAGTGACATCAGCTAAAGTGAACTTGACCGATGATAACTGAAGGGAGAGCATTGGATCATCCGGTGTTCGCAGAGCAGTGATGTCAGCCTACTTTTCCAACGGCTATTTCGTGGAGGTTGGCTATTTATACCCCTTCAACCTGTCTATTCGACAAGACTTGAAGCCCAAACTTACTCTACACCTTACCAAGCATTCAAGGCATTGAGCTATCACTTCCATATCATTTTCACCACTTGTACACCAAGAGATAGGCTAGAACTAGCTAGAGATAGTGCTTGTGTGCCTCCATTCTTGGTGATTGGAATCTCTAGTGTAGTGAGAGCTGTAAGGGAGTGTCCCTTCGTGTTTGTAATTGAGAGAGACTTACGGAGCTTGCCAAGACGATTGTGGAAGCCCGGAGGATCCAAGTTGTACAAGGCTTGAGCTCCACCTTGCCGAGGTTGGCGAACGGAGAAGAATAGTGAAGATCCCTAGTCTCGGTGACTTGGGTGTGGCTATACCCTTTGGTGGGTGCCACAACGTGGATGTAGGAAGATCTTGACGATCTTGCCGAACCACGAGATAAATCTTCGTGTCTCCTTGGGAGTTTGCATTCTCTTCCTCTCACCCTACACTTATGCATTTTATATACCGCGAAGTTGCTATTTACTTGAATGCATAGGTTGTTTGTGTAGGGAATCGGGTTTTTAGTAATTAAGTTTTATTGCTTTGATTTTTGAAAAGAAGCCCAATTCACCCCCCCTCTTGGGCATTCGATCCTTACAATTGGTATCAGAGCAAGGTTGCTCATAGGATCATTCTAGCTTCACCGCTAGAGAGCTAAAATGGCCAAGATTGGGAGTTCGGTTCCTATCTTCGAGGGCAAGACCTTTGCCTATTGGAAAGCACGCATGCGCGCTTATCTAGAGGCTATTGCTCCCAAAGTATGGGAAGCGACCCACGCGGGGTTTGGTGAGAAAAATTATGTTGGTGATCAAATTAAATGGGATGCTAAAGCTAGGAATGCAATTTATGAATGTATTAGCCAAGATGTGTTTGCTAGGATTGCTAGCAAAGAAAAGGCTTGTGAAATTTGGGCTTGCTTAATAGAAATTCATGAGGGTTCTTCTCGAGTCAAGGAACTAAAATATCACATGCTTAAAGCCAAGTATGATGAGTTTAAAATGCTACCTCATGAAAATGTCAATGAAATGTTCACTCGCTTGAATGTGCTTATTGAAGAAATTAATGCTCTTGACATTGCTTCTCTTGGCAAAGGACTCATCAACCACAAGATTCTTATGCTCCTTCCCAAGCCAAAGTACAACATCATCAACTCCATGCTTCAAAAAGAATCTCTTGACCACATTGAAGTTTTGAAACTCATTGGAGAGATTCACTCTCATGAGATGAGTGTACTTGGGATGATGGAGCAATCATCTTCAAAAACAATTGCTCTAAAGGCCTCCACCAAGAAAACAAGTCTCAAGAAGAAGAAGGTGGTTGAGCCTAGCTCAAGTGAAGAAGAGCAAGCATCAAGTGAAGATGACGATGATGAGCTTGCATTGATGATGAGAAAGTTCTCACGCTTGAACTCCAAGATTACTAAGAAGGGATACACCTTTGATCCCAAGAAGAAAGCATTTCTACCAAGGAGAGATGATCACAAGACCTTCTATAATTGTGGTGATCAAAGCCACATCTCCTATGATTGTACAAAACCGGACAAAAGAAGAGAGAACCACAAGAGCAAGCATCGCAAGCTCGAAGATAGTGAAGATGATGAAGAAGAGGTCAAACCCAAACCAAGATCCTTTGGGAAGAGGAAACATGACAAAGGCAAGAAGGCAAAACTCTTCCCAAAGAAGAGAAATGGTCCACAAAAGGTGTTCTTGTGTGAGGCAAATGAATGGGTCACCGACGAAGAATCAAGTGATGAAGAGAGTGAAGCGGAAGAAGAAAGTTTGGCCGGCCTTGCCTTTGCCAACAATGATGACTCACCTCTTCATCCACCACCCATGTGCCTCATGGATAAAGGTAACACCAAGGTATGTGATGACTCTAGCGATGATGAGCTTTCCCCCGATGATTTAACTTCATTAATAAATGAATATCATACTATCATTAAGAGGGAAAAGAGTAAGGTTAAAGCTCTTGAAGAAACTCGTGCCAAGCTTGAGAGTGCTAACCTCGTTTTGCTTGACAAGTATGAAAGCATACTTAAAGAGCATGACACGCTCAAATCCCATGTCAAGCAAGTTGAGGAGGATAAGGCTCAAATCAAGCTAGATCATCATGAGCTTGACTTAGCCCACCAAGCACTCTTGGGAAAGCACAATGAGTTGATCCAAGAGCATCAAATACTTAACCTTTCTCATGAAGCGCTTGATCAAGAATTGAAAAATATAAAGAATATGATAAGGTATCCATTACTTCTCATGCCACTAATGTCTTGCACAAGTCTTTGCCTTTGAAAGAGAACACTAGGGAGAAGGACTTGTTGGAAGAAATTGAGAGTCTCCGCACTAGTGTGGCTAGACTATCAAAAGGAGAAGTCAAGCACAAGGAAATCCTCTTCCAACAAGCAAAGGCCTTCAACAAGAGAGGACTTGGATCCTTCCCGGTGCCTAACAAAGGAAAGGTGCCCTGACCGGAGCTTAGAACAAGCTTCATCAAGGAAGTTGGTTCTTATTGCCAACATTGTGAGGTCACCGGTCACCACACAAGGGAGTGTCCTCTTCCTAACCGGCCTTCTCCAAAATTGCCTATTAACTACAAATCTACTTTCAATGATCGTTTTTATCTCTTGAGTAAAGTAGATGGCAAGGTGAAGGCAAGATTCATTGGCAAGGATATGAAGGGCGTGAAGGGGAAGCTCCCCAAGCAACTTTGGGTCCCAAAAACACTTGTATCACACATACAAGGACCTAAGTTGGCTTGGGTGCCTAAAGTTAAAAATTAAATTCATGTGTGTAGGTGAACTACAAAGCCGGGGGAAAGCATTGGGTACTCGATAGCGGGTGCACTCAACATATGACCGGCAATGATGGTATGTTCACCACCATAGAAAACCCCGACAATCATGAACAAGTCACCTTTGGTGATAACTCTAAGGGTAAGGTAATTGGCTTAGGTAAAATTGCTATTTCAAATGATTTATCTATTTCCAATGTATTGTACATTAAGTCACTTAGTTTTAATTTACTTTATATTGCACAATTATGTGATCTTGGACTAACGTGCACCTTTAGCAAAAACAATGTTGTTGTGAGTAGTGAAACAAGCAAAGAACTAATCTTCAAAGGATTTCGGCATGGACATCTCTACCTAGTAGACTACTCCAACAAGGATGCTAGCTTGACCACTTGTCTTTTCACTAAGACAAGTTTGGGTTGGCTATGGCATCGACGCATAGCGCACATTGGGATGAGCAAGCTCAAGAAGTCATTCAAGCTTGGGATGGTGACCGGCGTGAAGGATGTCACATTTGAGAAGAACAAGCTTTGTAGCGCTTGTCATGCCGGGAAGCAAGTTGCTTCACACCACCCAATGAAGACAATGGTGTCAACCTCCAAGCCACTTGAGCTACTTCACATGGACCTCTTCGGACCGTTCACATATCAAAGTCTTGGCGGTAACCTCTATTGTCTTGTTATAGTTGATGACTACTCTCGCTATGCTTGGACTTTGTTTCTAGGTGACAAGAGTGAAACTCCGGAAGTGTTCAAGACCTTCGCTAACTGCGCACAAAGGGAATTTCAACTTCCCATCATCAAGGTCCGGAGTGACAACGACACCGAATTCAAGAACTACAACATTGGGGTGTGGTGTGACCGTGAAGGCATGAAGCATGAGTTTTCAGCCACATACACTCCTCAACAAAATGGTGTTGTTGAAAGAAAGAACAAGACTCTCATCACTCTTGCGCGAGCAATGCTTGATGACTATGCCACGTCGGAGAAGTTTTGGGCCGAAGCAATCAACACAGTGTGCCATGCCGCAAATAGGGTCTACCTACATCGACTACTTCAAAAGACCCCGTACGAACTTCTCATTGGGAGAAAGCCCAACATCTCCTACTTTCGAGTCTTTGGGTGCAAGTGCTACATCTACCACAAGAAAAGGCTCGGTAAGTTTGAAAGAAGATGTGATGTTGGTATATTTCTTGGTTATGCATCAAACTCAAAAGCATATCGAGTATTCAACCAAACCTCCGGTTTAGTTGAGGAAAGTTGTGATGTTGAGTTTGATGAAACTAATGGCTCCCAAGAGGAGAGTTTTGGTCATGATGAAATAGATGATGAGCCTCTACGAGAAGCTATGAAGAACATGACTATTGGAGACATGAAGCCTAAAGTTGAGGAGAGCCATGATCAAGGGGGAGCTTCAAGTTCCAACATCAACACATCTATGGCGCCTCAAGTTGACGAAGAAGATAAGGATGATCCATTGCCGACTCAAGATTCACAAGCCACACAACATCAAGAAGAAGAAGAAGAAGTCCATGATCAAGTCCAACCACAAGATGAGCAACACGCATCACCACCGCCAAGTGCTTCACAACCACTTATGAGGCATGGACGCATCTCCAAGGCGCATCGGATGGACCAAA
Organism: Tuctoria greenei; assembly: GCA_036927565.1. Classification (NCBI taxonomy): domain Eukaryota; kingdom Viridiplantae; phylum Streptophyta; class Magnoliopsida; order Poales; family Poaceae; genus Tuctoria; species Tuctoria greenei. The sequence goes on from JAYESD010000007.1 coordinate 2,395,993, forward strand.
TTATCAGAAGTCCGTCAAGGGGAGTAAGTACACATTCTCGCCATTTTGCTTCGTTTTGTGAGCACTACTCGTTTGTGTGTAGAACCCACTCACATTAAGGAAGCACTCCAAGATCCAAATTGGGTGATGTCCATGCAAGAAGAACTTAACAACTTCATCCGCAATGAAGTTTGGGTGTTGGAGGAGCGACCCAAGGACAAAAATGTCATCGGAACAAAGTGGGTGTACCACAAGAAACAAGACGAGAACGGCGTGGTGGTCCGCAACAAGGCAAGACTTGTGGCCAAGGGGTTCTCGCAAGTTGAAGGACTAGACTTTGGGGAGACATTTGCTCCGGTCGCCCGGCTAGAAGCCATCCGTATACTTCTTGCCTTTGCATCACATCATAATATTAGACTTTATAAAATGTGTGAAAAGTGCCTTTCTTAATGGTTACATTAACGAGCTTGTTTATGTTGAACAACCTCCCGGGTTTGAAGATCCAAGGAATCCTAATCATGTGTATAGGTTGCACAAGGCGCTCTACGGGCTCAAGCAAGCACCTAGGGCATGGTATGAACGACTAAGGGATTTCTTGATCATGCAAGGATTCAAGATCGGGAGGGTGGACACTACACTCTTCACCAAAGACATCAACGGAGAATTATTTATTTGTCAAATTTATGTTGATGATATTATTTTTGGTTTAACTAACGAAGCTCTTATCTATGAGTTTGGCAAAATGATGTCTAGGGAATTCGAGATGTTTGATTGGAGAGCTCAACTTCTTCCTTGGATTCCAAATCAAGCAACTTCAAGAGGGAACCTTCGTCGATCAAGAGAAGTATAGCAAGGACCTCTTGAAGAAATTTGAGATGGGAGATTGTAGCTCAAGAAGCACTCCAATGGCAACAAATTGTCATCTCGACGCGGATAAGGATGGTAAACCTATTGATCAATCTAACTACCGTTCTATGATTGGTTCATTACTTTACCTTACCGCATCTAGGCCCGATATCATGTTTAGTGTATGCTTGTGTGCTCGCTTTCAAGCGGCATCTAAAGAATCGCATCGGAAGGCGGTCTTTAGGATACTTAGGTATCTTAAGCATACCCCTAGTGTGGGCTTGTGGTACCCTAAAGGTGCAAAATTCCATCTCTTGGGATACTCGGATTCGGACTTTGCCGGATGCCGCGTGGATCGCAAGAGTACCTCTAGTGTGTGCCACTTGCTTGGGCGTTCCCTAGTATCTTGGTCTAGCAAGAAGCGAAATTCCGTCGCCTTGTCCACGGCGGAAGCGGAATATATTGCGGCCGGTGCATGTTGTGCTCAAACTCTTTATATGAAGCAAACCCTTTTGGACTTTGGTATTAAACTTGGTTGCGTGCCTCTCCTTTGTGACAATGAAAGTGTGGTTAAGATAGCTAAAAACCCCGTTCAACACTCCCGCACTAAGCACATTGATATTCACCATCATTTCTTAAGGGACCATGAAGCTAAGGGAGACATCTCATTGCGAGGTGTTAGGTCTGAAGAACAATTGGCGGATATCTTCACTAAACCACTTGATGAGAAAAAATTTTCTAGGCTAAGAAGTGAGTTAAATGTTCTAGATGCATCGAACGTCATGTAAGTTGCCATGATCATGTAAGAATGCATCTCATATAGGTCTTGTCTAACTTTCAAAGGATAGGGGTGAGCAAGGGTTAGCTTGGGATGGAGGTTCTTTTGGGTCCCCAAGGCTTGGAGAGTGGCTCTCCCTGAAGAATCCTTTGAAAGGTTCAAATTTGGCAAGTTAGATTTACTTTATGCCTTGCATGATGCTTGCCATATAGACTTGCACTCATATTTAAACTTCTTGCATTATAAATTGTTTGGCATTGCATACGGTAGATTGTCACAAAGGGGAACCCACCTCATGAGAAAGAGACTTGTTTGAAATGCAATATCTCAACTCATATGATGTGGGAAGAACAAAATGTTAGGTGTGTTAATGCCTAAAGGAACATGCTTTCAAGAGATAGAAGGCCTCATCCTCTAGCTCACAAAGCATGTGCCTTTCATTTTATTTGGATAATTTCCTCCCTATTTTCTTTGGTGTTCTATTTGCTTTAAGGCTTAGCCAAGTTATTGGCAATTAGTATTTTTGAGGGGTAAGGGGTTGCCCAAAAAGTCCTAAGACATGTGTTTCTCATTGTTTGTTTGTTTGGTCAAAGGACATATATGGGATGTTGCTGTTTTGTAGTCATCGGATTATCCGATGCTTAGGCCATACCATCATCGGATCAGTTGGTGTTCAAAAGCCAAGGGTCCGCTCAGTCAGTAACACAAATCAACCGACGAGTTCATTCTGAGAAACATCGGTGCATCCGATGTTCACATTTCTGGAATTGTGCTGAAATCCACCGATGCTATTCCCTTCCACGTCGGACCATCCGGTGTCAACAATACCTTTTTGAATACCCTTACTGTGCCATTCGACCGATGCTCCGATCTTTTAACGTCGGTCCATCCGGTGTTAAATTTTAAGCTAGGGTTTGGGACCCACTTTTTAAATGCCGCTCTGCCTCCTCACTTTCTCTCTCCCCGACCCCGACGCCTTCGTCCGATGCCTCCCCTGCTTCACGCCGCAGCCGCCCTCCGGCCGCCGCCGCCTCCAGCCGCCGTCGCACCACCGCAGCAGTGTCGCCACCGCCGCTTCCTCCAGCGCCGCCCTCCTCCACCGCCGCAGCCGCTCCACCCAAGCGCCGCCGACCGCCGCCTCCCGTGCACCACCGCTGCCGCCCCAAGCACAGCCGCACCGCCGCCCTCTGCGTCGTCGTGGTGCCTCCCTCTATGGCCGCCACTACGCCGCTAGGGTTTCTGGCCACGACGATCTTCGTGTCGCCGTTCCGTGTTCTTGACATCGTCGACTTCATTCACACGCATTGTCACTTGCCTCATCGCAATGGCTCGTGACAAGAAAGGAAAGGGCAAGGCCATTGCGGAGCCGGCCGCAAAGAAGCAAAAGCTGTCGAAGGAGGAAAAGAAGGCTTTGATGGCCGCTCGCGCCGCCGAGGAGCGAGAGCATGGCCGAGGAGGATCATTGAGGATCTGCGAGGCTCGTCCGAGGCAGCCTCCCGTGCTAGATGAGTCCTAGGAAGAAGAAGAGCCGGAAGTGCCGCTTGTTCGCCGGCACTTGGCCAGGACCCGTGGGGGTCATTCTGCAGCAGTACCACGTTCGAGACCCTCAGCGCCGATCTTCGAGAGGACAGGGCGGCCCAAAGATCCGTCTATGAGATGGACACCAACGTTCGTGTTGGTGAAGGTGTCCGGCTGACGGATTACAGAAAGATGAAGGCTAAGCAGCTCAGGAAGCTCAGATGGAACATTCTACTTGAGGAGTGGTTCCCTCGTCCCAGAGAGTCACTTGTGGACAGTCGGTTTTGGACCTTGACTCAGGCGTCGCTATACGAGACCTATAGACGCCGAGGCCATAAGCTCTTCCAGCACAACTTTCTGGACTGGAATCAGCTTGCACTGGCAGCCGAGACAGAGATACGCCCCTACTTTGAGAGGTATAGAGGGCTGGTGGAGCTGATGTCCTACGAGAGGAGTGCCTACATGGAGGACTGGTTCCGCGTATTCTACACTACCCTCTACGTCTCTGAGGGCCGCAGATCTATAGACTTCATGTTCATGGGCCAGCACCATCACTTGACGAGACAGACTTTGGCACAGCTGCTAGGAGTGGATCTCCACGACACTTGCCTGCACGAGAGAGTGTATGGACAGGCAGACCCGCCGAGGATGCCGCTCACTGGAGGAGTGGCACCACCACTGGAGGAGATACACTCTCTATTTGCACCGTATTTCTCTCCAGACCAGCCGAGGGTACCGGCACTGCTGACTCCATCTGCGCGCACAGTGCACCTTGCCTTGCGCCGCACACTTTTGCCGAGGTCCAGATACCTAGAGGGGTTCACCAGCCTACAGCAGACCCTCCTATTCTACATCATGAACAGGATGGAGTTCGATATTGTGGACATCCTCATATGTGAGATGGAGGACGTGATCACTGATGGAGTTGGCATGACGAGGCAGCTTGTGTTTGGACACTGGATCAGCTACTTGCTCTACATGGTTGTTCCTGAGGAGTCCGCCGTGCATGACAGTCTCACTGATGAGAGTGTCACACAGTTCATCCACTACCGCGCTCCAGCTCCTGGAGACCGCCGCCTTGGCCGTCCAGTCGAGCGTCAGGTCCGTGCTCGGCTATCCGAGGAGGATTGGTCAGATCTGGAGAAGGAAGATGAGAGACTAGCACAGGCAGAGGCTCAGGGTGAGGACCTTCATCACATATGGTCCGAGAGCGACACGGATGACAGCGTTGAGGAGTACTTCCCACCTCCTCCCTCACCCAGGCAGCACGACGCGAAGGCTGGAGGCTCGACTGTGCCACCTCCTACTCCACCTCTGGTGTCCGAGGCATAGGTCTCTCAGCCGTCCGAGCTCACCTCCCTACTGCAGCAGATGGTTGAGCAGCAGCGCCTGGACCGGGTTGCAGCTGAGCAGGCCCGAGCTGAGCAGGCAGCACGCCTTTTAGAGCTCCAGCAGCAGCAGCAGGAGATGCAGCGCCAGATCGCCCGTGAGAGGCGAGAGGACACAGACAGGCTGACTGGGCTGATAGATCAGATGCACCAGCGCTCCCTCGACCAGTAGCAGCAGACGCAGCAGGCGATGATGGGCATCCTGGGGTTGATCACCAACCTCTACACCCAGACCGGGATTGCCCTGCCATCGCAGCTGCCAGGCTTTGCTCCACCCCCGCCTGTCCTTGCTCCAGCTACAGCTCCAGTGCCGACCACGCCGATCCCGACGATCAGCATATCTCCACTGCTTGCTCCAGGCGCATCGATCCACTCTCCGCTGTTGGCTACGACGTTGTTCCAGTAGACGCCGGCATCCGTTGTCAGTGCCCCGTTGCCAGCAGCTCCGACTCAGTAGGCACCGACAGCGGCTCCTACGGCTCCTACAACTCCCTCCACTTCTACTCCAGCCTAAGTCTCAGCAGCAGGCAGCAGCTCTGACGACAGCACCCCCGACGGTGACTAGTTCGTCATCGCTCCGAGCACTCAGGATTCTTAGGTACTCGGATTCCTTTTTGGTGTCTTGATGCCAAAGGGGGAGAAGAGTTAGAGAAGAGTCAGGGGGAGGATAGCTTAGCCTCAGGGGGAGTGTTCTAGCTGTAGGGGGAGTTTATCTATATCTTTTGTAATTTGGTGTTTTTTTGGTACTCATTTGCTATTGATTGAGTATTCATGTGCCACTTATTCTCTTGAGTTATTGATCGATTGAGCTTTTGCGTTATTAATCTCTTTTGAGTCTTCAAGTTTAAAATGCCATATCTTGTACTCATTGCATATCTTCTTGAGTATTATACTATCAAATTCATTACTATTATGCTTCACTTGTTGTGTTGTCATCAATCACCAAAAAGGGGGAGATTGAAAGCATCTAGGCCCCCATGAGGTATGGTTTCGGTGATTAATGACAACCATTGGATTTTACTAATGAATTTGTGGATGCAAGGTCTCCCATATCACTCAATCAAATGAAATCTATATGAATATGAACATCAACTACTGATCATTGGAGACCTCTAAACAATCACTTTATGAGATCAATCAATGTTATGAAGATTAGAAGTAAAAGCTCATATGTCAAAGTTATTCAACCATAATTGACAACACTCAATGCTTGACAATCATCAGAAGAATATTTACAACAAGTGTCTAAGAGGTCAATCGAGAAAATTCCAAAAGAATCACTTAAAACAACTCAAAGCAAACAAAATCAACTCACTGGATCAACCGATGTTTCCAGAGAACAACACATCGGTTGAGTTGGTTCAGCAGAAGAAGAAGACCTCAGAACCAAGTACTCACCGGATCATCCGATGTCAAAGGACATGTTACATAGGTCCATCAGTGCAATAAGCAATATCTCTGGATCAAGTGTAACATCGGATCCTCCGGTGTATAGCAACATTGAACACATCGGTCAATCACTCCAGTAAGCATCAAGTCTGAACCAATTCTGGAGGAAGTGCCACCGGATCATCCGATGAGAAGACAAGTGTAACATCGGTCTAACAACGGTCATATCTGACACAGTGACATCAGCTAAAGTGAACTTGACCGATGATAACTGAAGGGAGAGCATCGGATCATCCGGTGTTCGCAGAGCAGTGATGTCAACCTACTTTTCCAACGGCTATTTCATGGAGGCTGGCTATTTATACCCCTTCAACATGTCTATTCGACAAGACTTGAAGCCCAGACTTACTCTACACCTTACCAAGCATTCAAGGCATTGAGCTACCACTTCCATATCATTTTCACCACTTGTACACCAAGAGATAGGCTAGAACTAGCTAGAGATAGTGCTTGTGTGCCTCCATTCTTCGTGATTGGAATCTCTAGTGTAGTGAGAGCTGTAAGGGAGTGTCCCTTGGTGTTTGTAATTGAGAGAGACTTCCAGAGCTTGCCAAGATGATTGTGGAAGCCCGGAGGATCCAAGTTGTACAAGGCTTGAGCTCCACCTTGCCGAGGTTGGCGAACGGATAAGAATAGTGAAGATCCCTAGTCTCGATGACTTGGGTGTGGCTATACCCTTTGGTGGGTGCCACAACGTGGATGTAGGAAGATCTTGACGATCTTGCCGAACCACAGGATAAATCTTCGTGTCTCCTCGGGAGTTTGCATTCTCTTCCTCTCACCCTACACTTATGCATTTTATATACCGCGAAGTTGCTATTTACTTGAATGCATAGGTTGTTTGCGTAGGGAATTGGGTTTTTAGTAATTAAGTTTTATTGCTTTGATTTTTGAAATGAAACCCAATTCACCCCCCTCTTGGGCATTCGATCCTTACATTGCCCTTTATATTGTTGGCCCCCTGGTAGATGTACACAATTTGATTGCAAACATGTACCAAAAAGATTTAGCAATGTCTTGATGACTTCACTTCTCGCTCGTAGCCAAATCGATAGCTCTGAGTTCTGAAGTTTACTTCCGACACCTTCAGGGATCCTTTATGACATTGACAGCAAGCCCCTGGGAGTTGTCAGAGCTAGGTAGGTCCGACGGCGCCCACCATCAACGCTTAGAAACGTCGATGGCGGCCCCTCTCGAAGTTTTCGGAGCTAGGTAGGTCCGACGGCGCCCACCATCAACGCTTAGAAACGTCGACATCGGGCCCCCTGGGAGTTGTCGGTGATAGGTAGGTCCGACAGCGCCCACTATCAACACTTAGGAACGTTGACGGCGGGCCCCCTGGGAGTTTTCGGAGCTTTGTAGGTCCGACGGTGCCCACTATCAACGCTTAGGAACGTCGACGGCGGGGCCCCTGGGGGTTGTCCGAGCTTGGTAGGTCTGACGACGCCCACTGCCAATGTTTAGAAACGTCAATGGCGGGGCCCTTGGGATCTCTGGAGCTTTCTTGGCTTCGGCAGTGTCCACTGTTAATGCATAATATGTGAGGACTGGGGTCCCGACATCCAAGGATCTCATCGGGTGGTGTCGTGCGATGCGACACCCAATAGCATACATGAAAAGAATGAGAATAAAACACAACACAAGTCTTTTATTTATAAACACAGCGGAAGTTTTACAATATATAACGTAGGAAAGAAGTCTATACATCATACTACGCTCTCAGCACTAACTATGCAGGAGTAAAGCTATCCATGCCCTCGGACGCTTTACACTAGCAGCACTCATAGATATCGGCGGCGTGCAGGGCTTCCACTCAGCCGTGAACCATAAAGGGGTAAGGCATCGTCGTCAATCCTGCCAATCGTATATCATGCAAAAATTCGTTAACTGCAAATGTGAGCATACAGCTCAGCAAGACTAAACCGTCTCACCTAAACATGTGACTCTATATGCAATATAACCAACTAAGCATAGGTAGGATACTGCGTAAACAGACTTGCCTACAAGTGGATCCTTAGCTTTGAAGTTATTAGCAACAAGTTAACGGTTCAAAAAGATAACTTTAATGAGCATATACTACATCACATAAGATTTCCAGGCAATTAATCATCAAGATCATATAGCATATTCTCATGGCATTCCAGTTATTTACTACGTCACGACAGCGACGGGCAAGTGGTACTCAAATAACCGCGAGGGATGGTGATTGCAATCAGTAGACACCCAGTTACACAACACGCACACCCGCGTGGGAGACACATACGTGCTCTCCTCCCCGCATCATATGTGGCCACCTTTCACCCAAGACCCCAATGCCGAAAAACCTCTTCATCCCGAGGAAAAGGTCCCCTACACGGACACGTCGAAGTTGCCCGCTAGAAGATTTACACCTTTGTACCTTCACATCTCCATTCAAGGACAACAGAGGAGTTTCCACACTACAGTCGGGAGTTACATCAGTTTATTAGTCCCATATCCCATTATGCAACTGGTACAGTTCAAGCTTGCCCAACGGTGCCGCATACGACATGGTCCTCAAGCTACACTGGCAGGACTATGCGCCCGAGACTCCATCTCGTCGACTCCTACCCCCCTTCCCGGTCTCATATACATCTCATAAGCCATTCTCTCATCTTCTATCCTTATATGAATTGTCCTTCCTATCTCGCGAGTAGATTCTAACAACTCGACTTCAACCGGTATATCTACAACATTAGCATGGCAGTTCTACACGTCAAGCTATAAACCTTTCCAACCCTCCCATCGGATTTGTGGATATGCAAGTGGAGTATCGAACACCGTACACGTAATGCACATATCATATACAACTTATAGACGTAAGTGAATAAAACTGGAAAACTTTGAAAAGCTCTTAAATGCAAACCGGGGCTTGCCTTAGTTTGCGACTCGATTAAATATCAATGGTCAGTGGTCTTCCTCTGGAGATTCCGCCAAGGGCTTCAAGTGGACAGCCTGGCCTTCTTTTCCAAGGAATGCTCCTAGTCGAGTTTCGACGTCACGTGAACAATCGAAATGCAAGTGCATATAGAGGCATGAGATAGCACAATATTTAATTCTGTTGTAACACATTTAGTACAGCAACTAAGTTATTGATAATGGAGTTCCTGTTGTTGTGATATACAGGAATAAACGAATATTGATGTGAAATAGAAAAGATTAACTCCACATTTGATGTAGAGTTTATATGCACATAGACATATCTAAAAGATTGCTGATGGTACAGAGGTCCAATAAAGCTTAAAATTTAACAGTAGCTTCAATGGATGATGTGTAGACTGTGTGCAAAATTTTAGTTCCAGCAAAGGTGGTATGTGGTCACAAAAATTCTATATGTGTTTCCAATTCTATGAATTTTCATTCAAATTCCAGAGTGGTATCATGGCTAACAGTGGTTGTATAATACAGAGGGGGTTGTCTTGGTTCTAAAAAAAATTATTTCACATTTTTCTAAGCTTTCTAGAGTGAGATGTAGAATTTAGAAGTTTGATTCAAATTATGATAATAGTTTCTGTTTATTAATGAACAGCAGATATAAATTTGAACTCTGAGGAAGTTATACAGGTCAAATGGTCATAAAACGTTGCCTGGAAGTCAAGAACATGATAAAGGAGTTTCTGGTATTTTTGAGAATTTTTCCAGTGGAAGGATTTGCTGTGAAAATTCCAGGAAGGTTTGGAGAAAAATAATTATCCATAAATGAAAAATGCTTTTTATGGACATTAATTGGTACTAACATAAACTAGATCTCAAGGGCTTTCAAACAAAATTTGTTTGAAGATTTTTGAATAAATATAAAGAGAGTTATGGATTTTCTAAGTTTGAACTAAATCGGGAATTGTTTGAATTATTTTGAATCCAAATCAATGGCGCATGGGCCCCACGGTTGACGTGGCACGCTCTGGTCGAAGCAACACCGAGGTTCACATGGATTTTCCCACGTAGCCACACGGGATCCCATAGCCACAACTGATCCGTGAATATCGAAAACACTCACTGACATGTGGACCCCGCCACGGTCGTCTTTAACCTTGCGCCAGCGGCTCCCGGCGGTGCTCGACCGGACCCGGCGGCGGCGCCTCGCCGGCAAGGTCTTCCTTGCCTCGGCACAATCCTAACCCCCCCCCCCCTAACTTTTTACGAGGAACACGATGGTACCCTCGGTGTAGCTTGCCGACGGCCGGAAACGGCAACGCATCGGTGGTGGCAGCGGCTAGGGTTCCGGCCATGTCGGAACCACTGCCCCGTGGCTCAAACTCTTCGGAAAAAGCTTGTGGAGGCTCCTAGGAGCATGAGGGAGGTGATAGGGAGGTGCACTCATCGTGGAAAGGTAGGTAAACAACCGTCAACAGCGACAGAGACAATTTTTCAATGGCAGAGGGAAGAACTTGGGATTCTCGAGCTCTGGTTTATCATTTTTGGTAATTCCAATTTGGGAGGTTGTGCACGGGAGTGAATAAACTATTTGCTAGCAATCGTGAAGAATAATTAAGTGTGGAAACCGAATTGAATGGAAAACCTTCATAAGCTTTGGCTGAGAGTAAAACTTGAATAGTTTGCTTGATACTCATGTAAACGAGGAACAACTTTCACCGTTGTGCAGAGCGAGTCCAGGCGCACCACTTTTCTGTTGTGGTCGAAGGCTGAAACTGCTTGCAGTAGCTTGGCACCGTGGAACAGAGACGGCGCACGGCGACCTCGATGGCGAGCTCCTGTTTGGCTTCAAAATACCGGCCAAAACATTAACGAAAAGAAGAACGGATTGAACCAGAAGATAGAGGATGGAGTGGGGAACAACTTTGCTGTTGAGGCCACGGCAGGAAACCACTTCGGTTGGCCAGCAAACGTCGAGCAGCGCCGGCGGCCGGAAAAATGCGCGCGGGAGCGAAACTTGAAATAGAAGCACCGATGAGAGAGGGAGAATGGTAGAGAGCAGAGTGGAGGCCTAGATATTGCTTGCAAGTGATAAGAACGAGCCTGGTATCCATTCACGTCAAATATCACGCTGTATACATCAAGAACGAAGGTGGCAGCTCTGTTTCAGCGGTAAACAAAGGCTGACCTATGGGCCCCACATGGCAGTCACACATGACACCACCAAGTTCAAAAATAAATTTAAAATAGTAAAGGATGTCCAAAAATCATGAAATTTTATGGGTAAGCTAATATTGAGGTGAGGAACAACCTGGTGCTCTCTGATTTGAAATTGAAGAAATTTTGTTTCAGATTCAAATCCAAATTTTAATTCAAATCCTTTTTCAAACAAACCCTTGAAATAAATAGTAAATAGACTTCAAAAATTACCAAATTTGGCAGGGGAGTTAATTGAAATATTTGAAATCAATTGGATGATTTAATTACATTAATTTGTGGAGTTTGAACATGAGTCATCAAATTCCAAGTTACTGTACAATAAATGTAATTTGAGAAAATTGTTTTAACTTCCAACATACTTTGTACTATTGTTAATAACCTAATTATGAGTCATATGGTGCAGTATGCCCTCATGTTAACAAATGAACATGAGTTAAGAAAAAAATTTGAAACCTTCTGATTTCATGGGTAGACATCAATTTAGGTGGGAAGCACTTCTTATATTTAAAACAGATTCACATAATTGATGAGAAAAGTGTTTACAAAAGTTAGGGCCTTTACATAATACATCGATGGCGGACGACCTCGGGGTGATTTCTCCACCATCTTTGTTTAGATCGCCATTAATTCTTCACGTCGACGGCTGGCCTCCATGGGAGTTGTCGGAACTAGTTAGCTCTGATGACACCCACTTTCAACGTATAAAACATCGACGGCGGGCCCCCTTGGGATTGTCAGAGTTTAGTAGCTCCGGCGTCATCCACCATCGTTATGAGTTTCTTATTTTTTCCTGCGCATTAAAGACAAGAAAAACAGTAAAATATGCCCTCTTGTCTACAACTTGTTTGCGGCTTATAGTTCTTATTTGAGATTCAATCCGAAGGAATTCAACATGATAACAAGTATATTAGTGCAATCTCTTTAGGTATGAATGCCTTCTGGACCCGCCCTACTGAGACCTGCCGAAATGTAGGTAGAGTGGCGTACTTAGGGTGTCTGACAAGTCTAAGTCAATAACACACTTCGTACCTTCCATTGGCTTTGGTTTTTGGGCGAGTAGAACATCTAGCAATGCTATGATCCGAAAGAAGATCAACAATATAACTTGTATATCATATGAATAACCTGGACTAAATCTCAAGAAGTAAAATATATAAAAGAAATGAGCCTGTACAAAATTAATGCATGTGGAGTGTGCTTTCACACAACAATGTATTTCATTATAGGTCCAAATTACAGGGGAGATAAGGACACACTTAGGGTACAGAACCAGGCTAAGCGTGCTATTCATCTTGTTCTAACCCAAGGTAGGTAAGCTACACTTAAAGTACAAGGACCAAGTTAAGTGTGCTTGAACTGCCTGGACCCTCCCAGAGGGGTCCGAATGTTCTTCTCAAGGACCTACCCGACTCTGTCCTTAGACTCTATAATTTACATTATGTGTAAGTGTAGACTCACCTCCGTGAAACTAAGCATAGAACTTACGGAGGTGCTCTATATTCCATGTATTGGGAAGCAGGGTCCCATCCTCTGTTGCCAAGCGAACGCATCCAAGGCGGGAAACTTTGATAACTCGGAAGGGACCTTCCCAGCTTGGGGAGAGTTTGTTCATCCCTTCTAGAGTTAGTATTCTCCGCAGCACCAGATCGCCTTCTCCAAGCTATTAGTTGTGTACGAACCTTTGATGATAGCGCCAGAGTGCCTGGTGGTATCGTGCATTCCGAACAGCTGCTTGGCACCTTCCCTCATCGACGAGGTCAAGGTATTCATGCCAGAGATTGTCATGCACGGCTTTGTCGAAGGTCTGAACCCGGAGTGACCCCATAGCGATCTCCAGAGGACCGCTTCAGCTCTGTAGACCAGGAAGAAGGGTGTCTCTCCAATTGACCGGTTGGGTGTTGTCTTGCTCGCCCATAGTGCAGACAGAAGCTCTTCTATTCAGTTAGCTCCGTATTTATTCGGGTGCTCATATGTGCGCATCTTGAGTCCTTTTAATATTTCTGAATTTGCTCTCTCAGTTTGGCCATTACTTGCCGGGTGAGCTACTTATGCGTAGCTAACTTGTATGCCGAGGTCTTTGCAATATTCTTGGAATGCTGCACTTGTGAATTGGGTCCCTATTGACATTTCGTAGGTCACAGATCATCTCTCGAAAGAGATGAGGTCCGCAAGTGCACGAAAACTGTTGTGTAGCATTTCACCCAAGAGTATTCCCAAGGGTATCGTATTTCTCCCAAAAGAAGGTAGTGAAGTAAAGTAAACACTATTTTTATGATCAAGGTATAGGGTACTAAGTGTTTATCAGAACAGGGGTAAGATGATAATAAGGGTAGTGTGACACACACCTAAGCAATCTGCACTAAGGGTAAGGTTGTCCTAGTAAGGGTTAGACTCAAGATGGAGCTACTCCTGCCGTGCTCTAATTACTCATATATATAGCCTAATAAAGTACACATGAATATGCTAATGGTGAATACTAGGGCTTAGTAGTCCAACATATCGGCCATGGGCTTACCCTGGTCTGTTAGGCGACTCCTGCCAAGAGCATATGTCGTAGCCGAACATGGAGGATTACAACGGACGGATAGGGCTGTCACCACCTACCGCCTACCTCTACAACCCGTGGACTACGAGGCATCCAATGCTACTTAACTATCCAAGCATCACACTTGCATGCTAAGTAAATACCTTAAGAGTTGCAACATAATATTCATCCTAAGGCAATGACTAACCTAAACATCGTTGAACCAATGTTGGATCCAAGCATATTATTACCTAATTAGACTATATTGGTGGTGTATGATGTTTATGATAACATGGTAATGGCATTATGTCTAGATCATAACAACATCTACACCTAGGACATACATGGACTCTAGAACCAAACAAGGAACGATTTGCCCAAGTATATAAGTAAATAGAGACTAAAAATATTATTATTATAAAGTAGAAAGTCACAAAAGTAAATAAAGATACACGAGCCATACCTTTCCCAATTTAGACTTGGGACTAGAGGCTCCTCTCTACAGCCTAACCTCCACTAAGGACTTGGAGAACTAATGTATACAATAGAGTGAATGCTCAAGTGGTGTGTGTTGAAGTGAGGGTTCCTATTTATAGCTTGGAGAAGGGTCGGTTCCCGCCACCAAAAGTGCGCGAATCAGTCACCACTGACTTCTTCAAGCCGGGAGGAGCCAACACGTGGAAGCTGACCGAGTTTGAAGGAAAGACCAGGTCGACCGACTAGGAGGGTCGGCCGACCTGGTAAGTCCTCCAAATGGTCTGTGCTTTCTTGGGGTGACTTTCCAGGTGGGTATCATCCCTTGATATGGGTGCTACACCGTTGGATGGCCTTAGATACTTCTGCTTGTGGGCCATTTGGTCCATGTGGTGCCACGTGTCGATGCTTCATTTGCTGAGATGATATTTTATAGGATCCATCCCCTTGTTTCACTTCAATTCTATGTAAAATACCCGCATGCAATAATTTCTCCAAGTACAAGTGGAAATAGGTTAAATAGAAAGGTGATGTGTGCAAGAAATGATATTTCCTTCACATAATTAAGTTATATTAACGGGTGAAATTGATATATAATAGTTGTCAACAAACTCTCCCAAGCTTATCCTTTGCTCGTCCCGAGCAAAGTCAAGACTTTAGGTTGATGATCAGGAGTTGCTACTATGTTCTATTTTTCAAAAGTACCATGTGCACAACAAAATACTCTACCTAGTATTACAAAAATTGGCATGGTACTTCACCCATCTTAAGTCATTATGGGGCTTATGCCATCTCCTATTCATGGGTGGTTGAAAGATAGAACAGCAAATGGAGCACACATACCCTAGGAATCAAGTTCCACTAAAATTCTTGAGAGTTCAATTTAGATTTTAAGTATCTCAATTTGATTATCTCGAGTCTCTACTTTATGTGTAGTGGAAATATGTCATCACCAAGACATTTTTCCTAAAATCATCCTACCTCTACGTAAGGCTTTTATGTGGAGCTTGGTAGGGAATATAGTAGGCATATTTGCAACACATACTATTGCTAAGTCAAAATAGCAAGCCTTAGGAGACATCAGTTCAAAATAATTTGATTCCAGACTTGTGCATGAGTGGTGGAATGGAGTGGATGTGGTATTTAGATGACTCCTTTTTTAGTGGACTCTCTTATTTTGCAGGGATGAAACATGGCTACTTTTCTTCATTTCTTTTTTCCTCATGCTTATGATGTAAGCTTGCATTTTCTTTTTTCTTTTTCTATTTCTTGTAGCCATGTCTTCTACCCCCTTTTATGCAATAAATTTTGGAGAGGGTACTAAGCATGAATGATATGGAGTTTCTCTTTTTATTGTGGAATGGTGGTATGATGGAATTTTGCTTACTTCTAGTGTATAAGTATAGCATGTGCAAGTGAAGTCTTGAATTCAAAAAGAGATGAATGAAATATCACATAGGTCTATACTAGTTTGACAAGGCTCAATGTGAAGACAAATAGCATATGCATAGGGTCTATCAATGTAATGTATCATATGGCTTTGGTAGGTATTTCCAATCAATTGAGAGAAACCTAAATCTTTTTAGAATTTCTTCGAAAATCTAAGTTTCACTTTCAAACTAGGAATAGCAGCCCTATCACTATATCATATCTCACAACAACATAGAATTGGATTAAGCTTTTGCAACCCAAAATTTCTAAGTCAAGGCAAAAGTAATTCTAGCCAATGAAAGTAATATTTTGGAGAGTAGTAAGTTGCACACTAGGGACTTAGGAAAATTAAAATAGAGCAACTATTCATCATTTCATCTATGTGAATTCCAAATCATTCTTACCGCACATCTTTTATTTTATTTTGAAAGCAAATCTACTCTACTTATTTTTAAGTTTTTTTATATGCAAGGTGGATGACGGGTGAATGGAAAATAAATATGCAAGGGTGTGATACAAGTTACCTCAAGTGGGGGTCCTCCCCCAAGCTTGTTCTTGGTCAAGGTCCATGCCAGGGGCTGAAACCCTAACGACGGATGTAGGCCATGAGGTTGACCTAACCTTGTTGCAACATGGCTTTGACATTGGAGGGGTTGAGTGTCGATGTTGGGTTGACTTCCATGGAGTCCACGAGTGTGGTCGAGGAGAGTGTTGTCGATGTTGCTCATCCACACATTAAGGTTTCCATAGGTTGGATGTACTTGGTTATTCCATGGCTAAGGTAATGATAACCTTTCGCACAAAGGCATGACGTGCACTCAACATGCTTCCGTCATTCTTTGGCTAAGGTGTGTCATACCTTCTTTCCATAAAGGGATTACTTGTACCCCGTATGCATTGGGTGTGATCTATCGCTCCTTGGCTTAAGTTAATGATAACCTTTAGCCACAAAGGAGTGACATGTACCCAACATGTGTTGAGTACAATCTTGTTATTTCTTGGCTAAGGTACATATACCTATTACCACAAAGAGATGACGTGCACTCAACATGGGTTGAGTGTGATCCATTGTTCCTTGGCTAAGGTATAAAATACCTTCTAGCCACATAGGAACAACTTGCACCCAATATACATTGGATGTGATCTTGTCATTCCTTGGTTAAGGTGCATAATACGTTTTAGCCACAAAGGAATAACTTACACCCAATGATTGTGGAAGTTCCCTTGAGCTTTAATGAGTGCTTAGAATAGTTTAGAGCATAATACTCTCACATATTCATAGCAACCCATTGGTTGCTCATGCAGGGTTTCCATATCAAATCTTCGGCCTCGTATAGTTATGGTTGACCTTCGGGCTTAATTTCCAATAGGTAGCAACCATCCTAATTTACTCCTTGGCCAAGAGATGTTGAAATGGAATCCTCTAAGGATTCCAACAATTGGATCTTTGAATGCTTGTATAGTTATTTTACTCCTGCAAACTTCCTCTCTATGATAGAGAGGGATGGTTAGCTCCCGATACTTGTACAAATGAATTTTTGGGTTTGGTAACCGAATCTTCGTTTGTACGCACGGGGAAGAACAAGACCAAAGATGCATTGGGTCCAATTTCTAGTGTATCCATGAGCAATGTATGAATCATTGATAGGAGTGGGGCTTTATGGATAAATCAATTTGCACATGTTCTAAATCTCCTACTCGTAGCAATGCAAGTGATATAAATACACTATATGGATCCCTTCATCTTATAAAATTTCTAACCATCATAGCCTTTTTACAAGAGCAATTATTTATCAATTGGATCATGGCAAACAAGGTTCTCAATTTTATCCTCTTGAACATTTTTAATTTGTTTCCTAGGAATTTGAATTTTAGTGATCCTTGCATGAATGAGTTTCAAATCACTATTCCTAGGTTGCTACATACTAATTCAACTATTAAGTCATTCCATAAGCATTACCTAGGCAGAAAAATGTCTAAGTCAATTTTAGCAATGCTTATGAAATTCTAGGTACTTGTTTAAATTTGTCCCAAAGTAAGGTGACATTCCTTTTTGAAGAATCAAAAGGAGCAATGCCAACACTTACTCTCATGAGGATGCATAATAACTGAATGACAATAAGGTGCAAACCTTCCTGACCAATGTAAGAAAAAATCATTCAATCCTAATGCAGTTTCAACGACGGAAAATTTTAAACTTGTACCTCAATTGGATAGCAGTCCTGGTTGAAGGTCGTTGTGTGAGGAACGCACGACCATGGATTTTGGTGTAGCCTTCATGTTCAATGACTTTTGCCAAGTTGAGGTTGGAGTTGAATGATCTTCATATTGCTCCTCTATTGGGCCACCATCTTGAGCATTCCTCCACCATGAAACTCAAAATGAGATCGATGGAGGGATATGCGCTTGATGGGGCCTTCAAACCTCTTTACAAATTTTGTCCTGGCTGCACTAAATTCAAGAACAAACAAAAGAACTCGAAAACGAGTTACGTTAGCTGAAAAACATGTTGTACCCTTTATCAAATTGTTTTGCCCAACTTGAAACAACTTGCAAATGCAATGATTGTTTACGGGAAATATTTTTGATTTGAATTTGGAATATGAATTCAAGTGGTTATGCCCAAGGTACATATCCAAATAAATTTATTTCCTAATTCAAAATTTTAGTTTTTATGATGGTTGGAAATTTTACTTTCCAACGTGCAAATGTGAAAATTCAAACATGCTAAATGCAAATGCAAAGATTGATGGGGAATTCAAATATGCAATTGGGAAATCAAATATGAGATAACTACCAATTAACCTATTGGCAAGGACTCACCAAATTTTGAAAGTCCGATGAGTGGGCCTTACCTCCGTCCTGTTTAGTGCGATAATTTGTTGTCCAACCCCAGAGTTGAAGATGTTGACGACTTCTCTTGCTTGTCATGCCAAATCTCCTTTGGCATGTCATTCGGACATGTGGGCCACATGGTGTCCCGAGCCTCTCCATCATCTTGATGAAGACTTGTTGATGTAGTGACGGTTTTTCCCTCTTGAAGATATTCTCTCATTAGCATGGTGAGGTTTGTCCTTCTTTTAGGGGTGTCACTTCGACCTTCTTAATATTCATTAAGGTCAACCAATACCTTGATCATGGATCAAAAGCTTTCCTGGGCATGATGACATTTGGACTCCACAATCAAACAAGAAATGCTTCATCCACAATGTCACTTGCCCTAGGTTGGTTGCATGGGCTTGGTCGAAGGGTAGGAATTCCAACAAGTGATTGTGGGATATCTTGGATCTTGAAGGCTCTTAAATTTTCTTGTCCTTGGCCACGGGCTTCATGTGGATGTTGTCTTGATTTCTTGCTTGGCCATGAACAAGATACTTCAAGGTAGGCTAGTTGAACTTAAATCCCATGAAATCACCATAGCCTCCTTGATTACAAGGGTGATGTTGATTTCACCATTTACCTCCTTGTAGGTGATAGCCATTGGAGTTGTGTTTGGAAAAAAAGAATCCACATGGTTCTTAGGGAAATGATTCCCCAAGTGGCTCATGTTGACATGGATTTTCACAAATCATGTGAATATCCATGACTTAGATAATTCCAAACACTTCTCCATTGACTTGATCTATCATGATAATTCAATGGGATGTGTAGTTCCATAGCTAGCATGTCCACCCTGTTAAGTGGTGTGCATGCCAAGCTAAAGGAACTAGAGCACTCTTCAATCCACCCCTTGAGTAGAGACCATATTCTCATCCATGATGAATGAGAATAGGACTCCTTCAGCTCCAGCACAAATATGGTCATGGATTGGTAGAGCCAACCCATGACACAAGTGTTGGATGAAGAGCCAACAATCCACCCCATGATGGAGAAAAATCAAGAACTCTTGGAGCCTCCCCCAAACTTGGAGATGGATGACTTTGGCTCCTACTGGAAGCTGAAGTTTTTTCGCGAAAGGCAATAGTGTTGCCTAGCAAACATTTGTTGAGGTACACCTTGAATCATCTTGCAGTTGAGTACTGGCGTCCTCGTTGGCCATCCCATGAAATGGGTTAGCCAACACTACCCTGTTTTCACCACAAAAAGGGGAAAACAAACAAGGGTAGTTCTGTCTAATAACTACTAGTATCTATAGCTTAATCACAAGTGATAGCTATCCTTCACTTCCTTTGCATGCCCCGACAACGGCGCCAGAAATGCTTGTTGACGTTTCTTACATCACAGATCATCTCTCGAAAGATATGAGGTCCGCAAGCGCATAGAAACTTTCATGTAGTATTTCACTCAAAAGTATTCCTAAGGGTATCGTATTTATCCCAAAGGAAGGTGGTAAAGTAAAGTAAACACTATTCTTATGATCAAGGTATAGGGTACTAAGTGTTTATCAGAACAAGGGTAAGATGATAATAAGGGTAGTGTGACACACACCTAAGCAATCTACTCTAAGGGTAAGGTTGTCCTAGTAAGGGTTAGACTCGAGATGGAGCTACTCCTACTGTGCTCTAATTACTCATATACATAGCCTAATAAAGTACACATGAATATTCTAATGGTGAATACTAGGGCTTATTGGTCCAACATATCGGGCACGGGCTTACCCTAGTCTGCCAGGCGACTCCTGCCAAGAGCCTACGTCGTAGCCGAACATGGTGGATTACAACGGACGGATAGGGCTGTCGCCACCTACTGCCTACCTCTACAACCAGTGGACTACAAGGCATCCAATGCTACTTAACTATCTAAGCACCACGCTTGCATGCTAAGTAAATACCTTAAGAGTTGCAACGTAATATTCATCCTAAGGCAATGACTAACCTAAACATCATTGAACCAATATTGGATCCAAGCACCAAAATATTCATTGTAACATAATCATATTATTACCTAATTAGACTATAGTGGTAGTGTATGATGTTTATTATAACATGGTCATGACATTATGTCTAGATCATAACAATATCTACACCTAACACATACATGAACTCCACAACCAAACAAGGAATGCTTTGCCCAAGTATATATGTAAATAGAGACTAATAATATTATTATTATAAAGCACAAAGTAACAAAAGTAAGGAAAGATACATGAGCCATACCTTTCTCAATTTGGACTTGGGACTAGAGGCTCCTCTTTACAGCCTAACCTCCACTAAGGACTTGGAGAACTAATGTATACAATAGAGTGAATGCTCAAGTGGTGTGTGTTGAAGTGAGGGGTGAGGGGTCCTATTTATAGCTTGGAGAAGGGTCGGTTCCCACTACCAAAAGCACGTGAATCAGTCACCACTAACTTCTTCAAGCTGGGAGGAGCCAACACGTGGAAGCTGACCGAGTTTGGAGGAAAGACCAGGTCGGCCGACTAGGGGGGTCGGCCGACCTGGTAAGTCCTCCAAACGATCTGTGCTTTCTTGGAGTGACTTCCAGGTGGGTCCCATCCCTTGATATGGGTGCTACAGGATTGGATGGCCTCGGATACTTCTGCTTGTGGGCCATTTGATCCATGTGGTGTCACATGTCGATGCTTGATTGGCTAGGATGATATTTTATAAGATCCATCCCCTTGTTTTACTTCAATTCTGTGTAAAATACCTGCATGCACCAATTTCTCCAAGGACAAGTGGAAATAGGTTAAATAGAAAGGTGATGTGTGCAATAAATGATATTTCCTTGACATAATTGAGTTATATTGACGGATGAAATTGGTATATAACAGCCGTCAACAGTCCCGTTGTCAGTGATGACTTTGTTCGGGACTCCAAATCTGCAGACTATGAACTTCAAAAACTTGATAGCAGATTGCTTGTTGATTGTCACAACTGGAGTAGCTTCCGACCACTTGGTGAACTTTACGATGGCGATGTACAGGAACCTGTAACCTCTGATGGCTTTTGGGAAAGGTCCCAAAATGTCCATCCTCCACACAGCGAATGGCCATGTAGGAGTGTGACACCCGGTTCCGAAAAAAGAACCAAGTGAACGTATATGTGTGCCCAGGATGTTCAACACACATACACGAGTGCATTCACAAAAGAGTATACAGAAAATTACCACAGAACAAGATTAATTAACCAAATTTTATTACACAAACCATATTATCCTTGAATACAAGCTCTAATGAATATTAATGACAAGTCCAACTAATGCAGCGGAAATAAACTAAATAAACAAACTAAACAGCTAGGTAGCATAAGCAATAGGGTATAGCGCAGCTCTATGCAACACCACAGGCAAAGCTAACGGTAGACACGGCTTAGGACTCCGCATTATCACCATTAAACTCCCAATACTGACCTGCAACTATTGGGGGGGATTGCAAGAGTGAGTACATGTCTTACTCAGCAAGTGTGGAAAGTATGACATGTGGCTGATTCAAATGACGAATATAATAATGGTTGAGTGCTGAAAAGTACAAATTAACATTTGAAAAGCAATATATTACATGTATGTGAAGTAAACCCATCATAATCATAAGTAATATCATAATACCAGTCTGAATTCATTACCATCATCAATAATTCCAGATTTCACCATTTGCCAATAACAATATTCAATACTAGAAATTAATCCATAACCATCCCAAACCAAGTTCCCTCTAATCATGGAAGTTGTCCAGGTGCTAATAACCGGGAGCACGGCTATCGTGATAGTTTTATTAGACCCTGCAGAGTTTGTACCACTTTACCCACGTGTTGTGATTTTATCACCCGTCGGCGACTAAAGAACCTCCCTTATGCCAATTACACTTCCTTTGGTGTATTGCCAAGAGATCACAAAATAGCCTTTACAAAGGGATTACTAGCCTATTTAGACCCCACTGAGGTTTCACTGGTGGTGATGCCACAGAGCACATCTTCAACCAAGGGCCCCCTCTTGAGCCATTCGGATCCCAGGGTAGTCCCACCAATCGTCAACAAACCCAATCCGACTACCCCTTCCCCGAGCATCCATAATGGTCCAAATAGCACTGGCAAAGCCCTAATTAATCAGCTACGCCGCACCCATACTTGGCCTCGTGGTGGCACAGTAATCCTGGCTTATTCTCGCATGAACCGGTCCTTAGATCTAAAGCAAGCAAACCACCATAACATCCAACCCATCCACATACCAGGCTTGCTTAGATCACCCATCATTTTAACCAGTTCATTTTAATCAATATATCATTAATGCATAATTAAATAATATAGTGGTTTCCCATCCCAATTGATTAAGCCAAGCAAAAAGGTAAAAATCCTATCCCGACTCTCTACCATAAATTCAGGTGACAAGGGTGGTTTAACAAATCTAGTAAACTTCCTACCATAGGATTTCCCATCAAATTGACACAAGCATGCAGTTTTGCAAACAAAACATTTATTTTAAAAACAGGATGAATATGCTTCAAGGACACTTGCCTTGCTATTGCGATTGATTAGGATCAAGCCTTCAAACTCTTGGTGTTGTAGATCCTCCGTGGCACTCTCTAGCGCAAATCCGTCTAATCCACATAATAAAAATACAAGACAAGAAACACAATCAAAGAGTGCACAAATATTACTCAATATGAGATGACATGCATGATTGATGCAAATGCAAGGTACAACTTGTTAATAGATTGCTTTTAATGATCACTAACTAGTTCTAATAGATTTTAACAAGTTTATACAGGTTTGGATGTGATTAGATCCAATTTTAGAATTAATTCAACAGAATTTAGTCAGCAAAATCGGACTAGTCTGCAGAAGGTCGGACTAGTCCGCACTTCGCAGAACTAGCGAACTAGGGTTTTCTAGATCAACATAAATTTGGAGATTAGGGGTTGAATTCACGTAAGAAAAAGAGAATAGAAGGTATATCAGGTGTTTAGAACTCCAATGAATCAAGAAACTTGGAGGAAACACTTGGATCTTGATGATCTAGGGTTGGGGATGAACTTGGAGATGAATTGGGGATGAAGAACGAAACTTGATGGAGATCTTGATCCTCTTTCGTTTCCTCCTATTCTTCTTCTTGCTTGGGATCTCCTCCTCCCTCCTTGGTGGTGGCTCTCCACAAACTAGGGTTTGGGTGGGGTGGAAAAGTGGCAAATATATGTCAAGCCAAGGGGTGGGGTTGTTTATATAGAGGTGGAGGCTAGGGTTAGATGGATTTCGAGTTTGAGAGGAGTAGAGGCCGGTTTAGAGTCCCACATGGGCTCTAAAAGAGTTAGGCACGACGTCCCTAGGCCCACTTAACGTGAAACCCAAGAAACAAGTCATAAAACAAAAGATCAATTCGAAGTCGTGAAATATCGGACAAGTCTGAAAAGGACCGGACTAGTCTGAAGTTAGTCAGAAAGAAATCGGACAAGTCTGGCCAAAAATTGGACAAGTCCGACTTTAGTCAGAGAGGAAAACAGGCAAGTCCGCTGGAACACCGGACAAGTCCAGGGACTTAGAAAATTTTCAAGGATTCTTGGAAAATCAGACTAGTCCGCACAAAATCGGACTAGTCCGAAAGTGTCCAAAGGCAAAATCAGACTAGTCCACAGCAAAAACTGACAAGTCTGATTTTAGTCAAAGGGAAATCGGACTAGTCCTCACCAAAATCGGACTAGTCCGCACTTTTCAGCATTTTAAGTGCGGTTTTGTTCCAAATCAATTTTAAACTCATTCCTCTTGATATGGATTAATGTTAAACATGTATATGAATGTATGTAGGGCATGATGCATGAAAATGAGAGTGTTACAAACCTACCCCCCTTAACATGAATCTCGCCCTCGAGATTCGACGCAGAAGAGAAGAGATAGGGAAATTCCTTCTTCATTGGTCAACTTCACCGTCTTCGTGGCACACTCAATAACTCCATTGTGCTTCCTCAACCAGTCCATACCAAGTATAATGTCCAATCCTTGAGAATCCAAAACAATGAGGTTGGCGGAGAAGTCTACCCCCTTTATTCTAAGGCTTACTTTTGGACATACCATATTTGTCCTCATCTCACCTCCAGGAGACTTAACCAATAGAGTAAACTTCATATGAGAGATAGGCAAACTATACTTGGCAATATACTTAGATGCAATGAATGAATGCGATGCTCCAGAGTCAAACAACATAGTCGCGGGGTTGGAGTTCGCGTGAAACATACCAATGACCACGTCATCTGCTTGTTGAGCATCCTATGTAGAGACATGGTTCACGTTGCCACGAGCAAAATTCTGCTATCCACGGTTCTCTTGTGGCTGTCCTCCATTGGGTCTTGTGTTTTGCCTCAGTGCATTACTCCCATGACCAAGGCCTGACTTAGGACATTGATGCGCAAAGTGTCCAGCTTCTCCACAAGTATAGCACTTCTTAACTCCACCTGAATTGGGATGAGCTTGGTTTTGAGAATTGGCACCAGGATAGTTGGCACGAGGTGCATAAGACATTGGAGGCCTAGGTGCTTGCATAATAGGGTGCTGCTGCACAAACTGAGTTGGGCGTGATGCATAACCAGGGCGCTGTATAGGAGTAGAGGAGCTGTAATATGGCGCATTAGGAGGCGCAAAGCGAGGGCGCACATTACTTCCTTGTTGTTGTCCTTGGTATGGCGCCTTCCTCTTGTTGTCCTCTTCCATCTCACGGACCTTGTTCTCAACCATGATTGCTTTGTCCACAAGCTTCTGAAAGTGGGCATAATCACAGTTGAGTAGTTGCACTTGGATTTCATTGTTCAAGCCCCTCATGAACAAGTATTGTTTCCGGCGGTCCCGGCTCACATCCTCAGGCGCATACCTTCAGAGTTGAGTGAACTTATTGAGATATTCACTCATGCTTGATCTTCCTTGCCTTAAGTTCTCAAATTCTTGCCTCTTCAAAATCATAACTCCCTCTGGCACATCATGAGAACGAAAGCTCTCTTTGAATTCGGCCCAAGTGATCCTCTCTTGATCCTCATGAGCATTGCATAGGGAATCTCACCAATCCGCAGCTGCTCCAACTAGTTGATGAGAAGCAAATAAGACCTTTTCCTCGTCACCGCATTGGACAATAGCAAGTTTCTTCTCCACGGACATGAGCCAATCATCAGCATCGATAGGGTCGGCAGCTTGAGCAAAGGTCGGTGTCCTAGTCCTCATAAACTCTCCCAATCGGTTATGAGGAGGCGGGGGTGGCGGTGGAGGCATGTGGGGCTGATTATTGATGTTACCAGCCTGCAGCTGTCCCATTGTCTATATCATGGTCTGCATGAGCTGGTTTTGCACAGCCAATAGCTGCTCGATGTTGATAGCTCCATGAGCAGGTCCTTGTACATTGTTGTTCTGAGATACTCCATGGTTCTCCTCCTTATCATTAGCATCCCTCTGGTTGCGAGTCCTCACCATCTGGATAAAAGCAATAGGTAATAATTAGAAAACGTCCCCAACTATATGCATCAAGGTATATGAAACTAGACAACTAACTAGCCTAGGTGGACGTGGCAATGCTAAAGCATCCCAAAATCCCCTATTAAGCACACAAGCAAACAATATATAGCAATAGCACACCAAACAAAACACATCAGTTCTTGGGTGCTCCTATATGCTCTAAAGTGTCCATTCTATCTAGGTTGCGTCCTACGGTCAACCTGTGGCTCTGATACCAATCTATGACACTCGGTTCCAAAAAAATAACCAAGTGAACCTATATGTGTGCTCAGGATGTTCAACACACATACACGAGTGCATTCACAAAAGAGTATACAGAAAATTATCACAGAACAAGATTAATTAACCAAATTTTATTACACAAACCACATTATCCTCGAATACAAGCTCTAAAGAATATTAATGACAAGTCCAACTAATGCAGTAGAAATAAACTAAATAAGCAAACTAAACAGCTAGTCAGCATAAGCAATAGGGTATAGCGCAGCTCCATGCAACACAACAGGCAAAGCTGACGATAGACACAGCCTAGGACTCCGCATTATCACCATTAAACTCCAAATCCTGACTTGCAACTGTTGGGGGGGGATTGCAAGAGTGAGTACATGTCGTACTCAGCAAGTGTGGAAAGTATGACATGTGGCTGATTCAAATGACGAATATAATAATGGTTGAGTGCTAAAAAGTACATTGAAACATTTGAAAAGCAATATATTACATGTATGTGAAGTAAACCCATCATAATCATAAGTAATATCATAATACCAGTCTGAATTCATTACCATCATCAATAATTCCAGATTTCACCATTTGCCAATAACCATATTCAATACCAGAAATTAATCCATAACCATCCCAAACCAAGTTCCCTCTAATCATGGAAGTTGTCCAGGTGCTCATAACCGGGAGCACGACTATCATGATAGTTTTATAAGACTCTGCAGAGTTTGTACCATTTTACCCACGTGTTTGTGATTTCATCACCCGTCGGCGACTAAAGAACCTCCATTATGCCAATTACATAAAAGTCAATTTGTTCGAGATGAGATAAAGAAAAGAGTTTAGAGACGACTCAAAAAATTTTGTAAGGATTTTTCTTTTAAATTCTGTCAGTAAAAATTAGCCAACTTGAGTCATGAGTATAAATGAAATTTGTTTTTTCTTCTATAATGAAATTAATGCAAGTCATAGTCTAATTTCTATCTACTTGTATTTTAGATAGAAGTTTGAATCATTCCTTTGGTGCATTGCCAAGAGATCACAAAATAGCCTTTACAAAGGGATTACTAGCCTATTTAGACCCCACTGAGGTTTCACCGGTGGTGATGTCTCCCACAGAGCACATCTTCAACCAAGGGCCCCCTCTTGAGCCATTCGAATCCCAGGGTAGTCCCACCAATCATCAACAAACCCAATCCGACTACCCCTTCCTCGAGCATCCATAATGGTCCAAATAGCACTGGCAAAGCCCTAATTAATCAGCTACGCCGCACCCATACTTGGCCTCGTGGTGGCACTGTAATCCTGGCTTATTCTCGCATGAACTGGTCCTTAGATCTAAAGCAAGCAAACCACTATAACATCCAACCCATCCACATACCAGGCTTGCTTAGATCACCCATCATTTTAACCAGTTCATGTTAATCAATATATCATTAATGCATAATTAAATAATATAGTGGTTTCCCATCCCAATTGATTAAGCGAAGCAAAAATATAAAAATCCTATCCCGACTCTCTATCATAAATTCCAGGTGACAAGGGTGGTTTAACAAATCTAGTAAACTTCCTACCATAGGATTTCCCATCAAATTGACACAAGCATGCAATTTTGCAAACAAAACATTTATTTTAAAAACAGGATCAATATGCTTGAAGGACACTTGCCTTGCTCTTGCGATTGATTAGGATCAAAGCCTTCAAACTCTTGGTGTTGTAGATCCTCCGTGGCACTCTCTAGCGCAAATCCGTCTAATCCACACAATAAAAATACAAGACAAGAAACACAATCAAAGAGTGCACAAATATGACTCAATATGAGATGACATGCATGATTGATGCAAATGCAAGGTAGAACTTGTTAATAGATTGCTTTTAATGATCACTAACTAGTTCTAATAGATTTTAACAAGTTTATACAGGTTTGGATGTGATTAGATCTGATTTTAGAATTAACTCAACATAATTTAGTCAGCAAAATCGGACTAGTCTGCAGAAGGTCGGACTAGTTCGCACTTCACAGAACTAGCGAACTAGGGTTTTCTAGATCGACGCAAATTTAGAGATTAGGGGTTGAATTCACGTAAGGAAAAGAGAATAGAAGGTATACCAGGTGTTTAGAACTCCAATGAATCAAGAAACTTGGAGGAAACACTTGGATCTTGATGATCTAGGGTTGGGGATGAACTTGGAGATGAATTGGGGATGAAGAACGAAACTTGATGGAGATCTTGATCCTCTTTCATTTCCTCCTATTCTTCTTCTTGCTTGGGATCTCCTCCTCCCTCCTTGGTGGTGGCTCTCCACAAACTAGGGTTTGGGTGGGGTGGAAAAGTGGCAAATAGATGTCAAGCCAAGGGGTGGGGTTGTTTATATAGAGGTGGAGGCTAGGGTTAGATGGATTTCGAGTTTGAGAGGAGTAGAGGCTGGTTTAGTGTCCTACATGGGCTCTAAAAGAGTTAGGCACGACGTCCCTAGGCCCACTTAACGTGAAACCCAAGAAACAAGTCGTAAAACAAAAAATCAATTCGGAGTCGCGAAATATCGGACAAGTCCGAAAAGGACCGGACTAGTCCGAAGTTAGTCAGAAAGAAATCGGACAAGTCTGGCCAAAAATCGGACAAGTCCGACTTTAGCCAGAGAGGAAAACGGACAAGTTCGCTGGAACACCGGACTAGTCCGGACAAGTCCAGGGACATAGCAAATTTTCAAGGATTCTTGGAAATTCGGACTAGTCCGCACAAAATCAGACAAGTCTGAAAGTGTCCAGAGGCAAAATCGGACTAGTCCACAGCAAAAACGGACAAGTCTGATTTTAGTCAGAGAGAAATCGAACTAGTCCTCACCAAAATCGGACTAGTCCGCACTTTTTAGCATTTTAAGTGCGGTTTTGTTCCAAATCAGTTTTAAACTCATTCCTCTTGATGTGGATTAATGTTAAACATGTATATGAATGTATGTAGGGCATGATGAATGAAAATGAGGGTGTTACAAGGAGGTATCATTTGCAGTGACTAAGTCGGCGTGTGAATTTGTTTCGCATGGAACTGGCATGCTTCACACTTTTTACCAGCTCAACTGCATCCTGGAGTGTTGTAGGCCAGTAAAAGCCATGCAGGAAGGCTTTACCAACCAGCGTGTGGGAAGATGTGTGGTTCCCACACTCGCCTACATGGATTTTTGCGAGGAGTTCGCCCAGGCAATGCACCGCATTAGAGCGCTGTTGGCACTGTGCTGGTAGAGATCCCCTTCTACCAACGTGTATCTTTTAGCTAATCTGACGATTTGGTCAGCGGAAGCACCGTCTTCAGGAAGGATGTAGCCTTTCAAGTAGCTCCGGATCTCCGAGATCCATGCATCAGAGCTCCAGCCCCCTGATTCTGCATGGAGTCGTCGAAGTAGAGAGTCCAGTGAGGCTCGGTGAAGACCGGAACCTTAGGTTTCGGCTTCTGCTCACTAGGGCCCCCTGAATTTTATGAAGGAGTCCACTCTGCCACGAAGTCAGCCAATGCCTTACTCTTGATAGCATGTCGAGGCAAGAATTCAAGATAGAACTCTGCCATCTCCGCTGCCCACTTTGCAATATTCCCGTAGAGTTGGGGTTATGCAGTATAGCACGTAGTGAATAAGAAGTTACCACTGATATTTTGTGGGCTTGTAAACAGTGACGAACCTTCCTTGATGCAATAAGAACTGCATAGAGCAGTTTATGCACCTCAAGGTACCGAGTCTTGGCGTCATGCAGTACTTTGCTGATGAAGTACACTGGCCGCTGGACTGTCCGGACCTTCCCAAAACGGTCCAAAGCTTCTTCTTCATCAACCTGGACCCTCGCGGAGGGGTCATACCTTGTTCTTGAGCTTTCTGGACCTTCCCGGAGGGGTCCGGAACTTCTTCTCCAGCCGTAAGAATTCCCTCAGATGAGAGAGGTTGATCCTTGGACAACTTGCCTTGAGGATCCGCGCCTAGAGGCTGGGACCCAGACTCGCCTTCAGGTAGCTCCGGATCCTCCCTCAGGGGTCTGGACTCCTGAACTAAAGATGGTTTTGGTCTCTCCACGATCAGGACCATGCTGACAACCTCTGTAGTTGCCGAAATGTCAAGCAAAAGAGGCTCACCAGGCTCCAGAGCTACCAAAATTGGTAGTGTGGTGAGGAGTTTCTTGAGCTCCTGGGAAACCTTCACTGCTTCTTTGGACCAATGGAATGGCCCGGACTTCCTCAACAGCTTGAAGAAAGGAAGCGCCCATTCTGCCAATCTTGAGATGAACTGGGTGAGTGCAGCTAGACATCCAGTTAGCTTCTAGACATTCTTGATGTGGGATGGGGGCCGCATGTCTTCAATAGCCTTGATCTTCGCCGGATTTACCTCAATTCCTCGGTGAGTCACCAAGAATCTGAGGAGCTTCTCGGAGCTAACCCCGAAGATACATTTGTCCGGGTTTAGCTTGGTGCGCGTCACGCGCAGCTTGTCGAAGACGGCTTGCAAGTTGTCAAGGAGTGATTCCTTATTATTCACCTTCACGACGATGTCATCGACGTAGACCTCCACCAAGTCCCTAATGAGCTCTCCAAATGATTTGTGCATGGCTCGCACAAAAGTTGAAGCAGCATTTTTGAGACCGAAAGGCATAGCAATATATCAATACAACCCATCTAATGTTGTGAAGGCAGTATGCTCTTCATCTTCCCTAGACATTTGGATCTGATGATATCCGGAGTATGCATCTAGGAAACACAATAGCTCACACCTGAGGTGGAATCCACTATCTGATCTATCCTAGGTAGTGGAAATGGGTATTTCGGACATGTCTTATTCAAGGTGGTGTAGTCGATACATATCCGAAGATTCCCGACGGCCTTTGGTACGACGACTAGGTTTGCCAGCCATCGTGGATGATGAACCTCTCGGATGAAAACAACTTCGAGCAGCTTCTTGATTTTTTGTCTGATGATGTTCTGCCACTCGACTGATTGCTTTCGGGGCTTCTGGTGTATTGGTCGTGCGTCGGGATATATCTTCAGGCTGTGCTCAATCACCTCCCTAGGGATCCCATGCATCTGTGATGGTTGCCATGCAAACACGTCAACATTCGCCCAAAGGAAGGTGATGAGCACGAGTTCCTATTGGTTGTCTAGACCTCCTGATATACGGGTGGTCTGGGCAGCATCAGAACCGATTTGTACGACTTTGACGGGAATGTCGGTGTCATCGCTTGGTTGCACACGTGGTGTAGAGGTTGAGCCTCGGTGGAGAGAGCTCGACGGATGAGTAGCTTGCTCCTTGCTGGATGCTTCCTCCTGCGCTGTTGCAAGCGCGTGGCTTTCTTCCAGCGCAGTGACTCCTGCAGTGTGGTCCCCGTGAATATGGAGGACACTGGAAGGAGTCGGCATCTTCAACACCAAATAGTCGTAGTGAGGTGCGGCCATGAACCTATACAGTGTTGGCATGCCTAAGATGGCGTTGAAGGGTAGACTGATGTGCGCTACGTCGAAGACTAGCTTCTCAATCCTGTAGTTCTCCCGAGTCCCAAAAGTCATCAGGAGTGTAACTGACCCGAGAGGAGAGATAGATCCCGGACCTACCTCAGAGAAGGGACGTGAGGGGCGAAGGTCCGAGAGTTTGAGTTGGATCTTCACGAATGCTTTGTAGCTGAGGAGGTTGAGTGTCATGCCTCCATCTACCAAGACATGAAAGTGCTGAACATTGTTAATGGTAGGAGAAACCATCAACGGCAGTTGGCCAGCTCTAATCATGTTTCTTGGGCAATCTGAAGCATCAAAAGTGATGGGAGTGTCCATCCACTTCCGATGGGGTTCTGTCCTAGTGTTGGGAGCTGCTACAGCCATCTCCCGAAGCATGGTATTGAGGACACGTTGAGAGGTGATATCCCATGACCCTCCATATATCGTATGGAGAGTCATACGACGCTCATTGTCGGAGATGTTAGAATCTTCGTCGATGGTGTTGTACACGACCTTCAAGACTTTCTCGGGGTCCTGGAAGCCTAGCTACGGATTAGCCAGACCTTCGTCGACCTTCTACTTTCCTTCCCGTTGACAAAAAGGAGCTTCTTCTTGGTGCTTGCTGAAGCGTTCAACAAGGCGATGGACCTCGCGACAGTCTTCAAGATTGCGGGTGTCTGTTTCGTGAATCGGACACCGCATCTTTTGACCACCGCCATCTTCAGATGATGGTCGTGGATGTTTTTCGAGGTGTGGCCCTTGGCCCCCAGAGTTGTAGCTGCAGCAGCAGTAGGCGTCCCGGCTGACGGCTTCTTGCCGTTGGACTTTTTCTTCTTTTTTCCACTACCGGAGGCAGCGACTTTGGCCTTGGAGGAGTTTTTACCAGCCTTTGGAGCTTGTTTGGAGTGCATCTCTCGGCCCTCCATAGTCCTAGCACATTTGTCGGCTAGACTGAAGAGGTATGTGATGCTGCTGACTTCTTTTGTTGCCAGCTTCTCCAACATCTTCTTGTCTCTAGCACCCTGTCGAAATGTGATGATGATAGAAGCATTGGAGATCGAAGGAATAGTATTCTGTACCTAAGAAAATCGCTAGATGAACGATCACAGTGTCTCTCCCGACTCTTGTTGCACAGCGAACATGTCCAATTCGGTGCCAGGTCGGGTATACGAGCTCCCAAAGTTGGCGGTGAATTGGCAGCAAAGCTCCGCCCAAGTGTTGATGGAGTCAGGCGGAAGACTCATGAACCAGGACCTTGCTATCCCAGTTAGAGCCACAGGAAAGTAGTTGGCCATCACGGTCTCATTGCCTCCCATCGCGAGAATGGTAGTGGAGTAGATTTGGAGGAACTCAATGGGGTTGATAGTCCATCATACTTCTCTGGCAAATTAGGCTGGAACTTTTGTGGCCATTGGTCCATGAGCAGTTGCATGGCCAGAGCCGAACAACCGCCACCTACCCCCAAGGGAGATGGGTTCTCATGTGCAGCTCGCCTCTCGCGAGCATGCTCCATGAGGATGTGACTGTCCTAGTGCCTGTATCGGCGATCAAGCTCCGACCACGGATCATGGGTCGAGAGCCTCGACGCTATGTGAGTACGACGTGCCTCGGAGGGCAGTAACGTCACTTGCTAGGAGGGTGTGTGCCTTTGGTGGTGTGACGCCTGAGGACCAAGTCTTCCAGACAGGGTCCTGTTTCTTGAAGGTGCCTGCCCAGCAGGGGGCGGACCTTGGTTACTGATGGCATTGGCTGCGGCTGCAACCAAATGCTGCACATCAGTATGCCACTGCTCCATCACACTATGAGGTGCTCCGGGTGCAGGTGGACGTTGAAGAAGAGTTTGCACTGCATTCAGCGCGTTCTTGTGGTTGTTTGTCGATGCAGTGACCGATGCGAAGACACCATCTTGCTGTGATGTTGGTGGTGGTGGTGGTGCAACACCCGCAAGGACAACAGCGTTCTTCGGTTGCTGCATGTTGAAGACATTTTCTCCTGCAGGCTGCTCAGTGTGGCCATTGGACGATCCTGCAGCAGAATTCACCATCTTGAAATCTTAGGCGCCCCATATCTAGCGCACTAAATGTCGAAGTCTTGCTACGACACTTCCCCCGATACTACTAAAGCATAGTAAACGGAGGTTCGTATTGGTTGGGGCGCGTGTGAGATTATGAACGAGATGGTGACACAGGGAGTTTTTACGTGGTTTTGGGCCGCCTGAGCATAATATCCTACTCCACAAGGTGTTTGTTGACTGTATGAAAGTGTAATCGAGTTGACTTGGTTCGAGTTGGTTTCTACCGTGTGGCACATCCCTTTTATATGCCAAGGGATGGCTGTTACAGGGGTTTCCTGGCCCGATAAGTGGCCTCAGCAGTATTTAATTGCCTAATACATGATCTACATGTATTAAGTATAATTAATAGTGTCATAATGCATCTTAATGGTGGCGTTATTGGCCTTGAAAGTCCACTGATCATGTGTCATTAATG
Organism: Tuctoria greenei; assembly: GCA_036927565.1. Taxonomy (NCBI): domain Eukaryota; kingdom Viridiplantae; phylum Streptophyta; class Magnoliopsida; order Poales; family Poaceae; genus Tuctoria; species Tuctoria greenei. Next base: position 2,430,029 of record JAYESD010000007.1, read on the forward strand.
TTGGATTAATGACATGTTAATCAGGTCTTGTAATGGCTGTTTCATAGCCTCTTGAATGTTCGTGCCGTTGGAGATTATGTAGTCGTTGCTGGCTAAGCTCCGAAGGTACAACACGTGGCAGCTCCGGATCTTCCCTCTAAGGGGTGGTAGGTCCGGAGCCACTCTACATGTGGAGGCACTGGAGCTTCCCTCTATTGGGGTTTATATCCGGGGTTGCTAGACATGTGGCGGGACCGGAGCTTCCCTGTGAAGGGAGGTAGGTCTGGTCCCGCTGGACACGTGGCAATACTGGAGCTACCCAAACGAGGGATGTGGGCCCAGTGCTGTCAGACGTGTGTTGCCTTTGGGGGTCTTCAAGTTGGATGTGGGAACTCCTTGGCTTTTCTTGCGGTATCGTGGGGTACCTGGTACGCAGGGTACCACTGCAGGGCTCTTGATCCAGAAGACAGCGGGGCTCTCAATCAGATCTGAGCAGAGAATGGGTGTGCCTCTGCTTCGGCGGTCGATTTCAGTGCCGCAACCGCGGCAATTTTTTGTTAGGCAGTGAAAAGAAAGGTTGCCTAACTTCTGTGGTGCGCCTAATGTTAGTCAATAACCAAACATCCACCCAAAATGGTGTGGCATGCCTAAGGTTAGGCTTAGGCAACTTAGGCATACAACCAAACAAGCCCTATAAGCGTGGCAAGCGTTGAACCCTTTACCTCGGATGCAATTTTATTTATAATCAATTCTGGTTACAAGATTAGGAAGGTTTGGATAGATTACAAATCAATCTCGTAACAGAATAGGAAGAGGAGATTACATTTGATATTGATTGATTCGGTTATGATTATATCTCTATATCTTCTAACAGCCACCCTTAGTCACAACTTGATCAAGTTGAGATTACGCTTGAACTCTTCCAAACTTCTTGTTGACAAAGCTTTAGTAAACCTGTCGGCCACTTGATCTTTTGAATGGAACAAATTGTATTCTCAGCTGATTCTTGCAACTCTTTCTCGGACAAAATGGTAATCAATATCAATGTGTTTCGTTCTAGCGTGAAACACGAGATTTGTAGACAAGTACGTTGCACCGAGATTATCACACCACAGACATGGAGCTTGATTTTCGTTAATTCCCAACTCGCTAAATAATGGTTTTACCCATATGATTTCTGATGTAGCATTAGCCAGGGCCTTGTACTCTGCTTCAGTGCTTGACCTCGATACCGTTGGTTGTTTCTTGGTGCACCATGATACAAGGTTCAACCCGAGAAACACTGCAAAGCCTCTAGTAGAGCGTCGGTCGTCCAAGCAGCCAGCCCAATCCGCGTCGGAGAAAGCCCTAACTGTTGTTGATGAGGATTTGTTAAAGAATAGACTGGCTGTGGATGTATTTTGCACATACCTTAAAATATGCTTGGCTGCTGTCCAATGATCTGTTGTCGGTGCATGGAGGTACTGACACACCTTGTTTACTGAATACGATATATCGGGACTTGTGAGGGTTAGATATTGGAGAGCCCCAACTATGCTTCTGAACCTTGTACTATCTTTAGCTCCAAGAGGTGTTCCTTGATGAGTAGACAATTTTTCTATATTAGACAGTGGCGTCGGCGAGGGCTTGCACCCCTTCATGCCGACCTTGGTCAATAGATCAACTGCATATTTCTCTTGCGAAAGTACTATGCCACCTTGAACTTTCTTTTCTTCAATTCCCAAGAAGAAGTGCAAGTCTCCCAAATCCTTTATTGCATACTGTGACCTGAGATCTCTCAACAAAACTGAGATTAATTCTTGAGAGGAGCCAGTGAGAATAATGTCATCAACATGAACTAACATGTAGAGAGTAATGCCATATTTATTGTAGATGAACAAAGAATTGTCTGCTTTGGATGATTTGAACCCGAAATCAACAAGTTTAGAGCTTAACCGAGAGAACCAAGCTCTTGGAGCTTGTTTCAAACCATAGAGAGCTTTGTCAAGTTTGCACACATATGAGGGTGCTTCTTTGCTTTCAAACCCAATAGGTTGTCTCATATACATCTCTTCTTCCAGAATGCCATGTAAAAATGCATTATGCACATCTAGTTGCTTCAAACTCCACTTTCTTGTCACTGCAATGGAACGAACAATACGAATAGTTGCTACTTTGACCACCGGACTGAACGTGTCCTCGTAGTCAATTTCATATCTCTGTTTAAAACCCTTTGCAACCAACCGAGCTTTGTATCTGTCAATTGTGCCATCAGCCTTCTTTTTGATTTTATAAACCCACTTACAATCAATTATGTTCTTCCCTTTGCTTGGATGTACAAGATGACATGTTTTATTCCTCATCAAGGCTGAGTATTCTTCCTCCATTGCTCTTCTCCAATATTCATTATTTAGTGCTTCCCTTGTATATTTTGGTTCTCCTGTAGTTGTTAGGAAACTATAGCGAATCATGCCAGGAAACAATTCTTTAGGATGGCTTATACCTCACTGTAACCGAGTTATTGGCCGTTGGGGTTCATTTTGAGCTGCCGCAGAGGATCCGATGTGCCCAACACTTTCTGCTGCTATCGTCGACGTGGCGGGCGACGGCTGGTTGCCTGGCTCCTGGCTGATGGAAGGCGATCGTGAATTAATGCTGGCGTTGCTGCCCTGATCTACACCCGGCACGGAAAGCACGGGTGGATCAGTATCAGATCTTGCGCTTGATCTAACGGGCATCGCAGGCGCATCTGCTTCGATTTCCGTGTCTGGCTGCTGATTGCTTTCTCTATGATTCCATGCATGATTTTTATGATTCCATGCATGATTTTGCTCCGGGTTTTCTTCAGTATTCCCTATAAAAATACTTCTTGCTGCACAATCACCATCTGACAGATTAGGCAGATTAGTAGATGGGTTAGTCAACATTTGATAATCCTGTAAATCACCCCCGTGATCAAAAAGTGAGGATCGAGTATCTTGTGGTAGGAGGAAGATTTCCTTGTGAAGGAGAGAACCTACATTTGGATGAAGCTTTCTAAAGGGAAAGACGGTTTCGTCGAATACCACATCTCCAGATATGTAGACACGACCTGTTTTAATGTCTAAACACTTTACTCCCTTGTGTTGAGAGCTATATCCCAAGAATACACATCTAGTGGAGTGAAATGCGAGTTTGTTGGTGTTGTAAGGTCTGCGATCATAATTCAAGACTTTACTAGGCAAAAGATTGATTAGATGTGTGGCAGTGAGAAAAGCCTCATCCCAAAATTTCAGAAGCATCCCAGCATTTGCCAACAAAGTTATGCCCTTCTCAACTATGTGGCAGTGCTTACGCTCTGCAGCACCATTTTGCTGGTGAGCATGGGGACAAGATACAAGGTGAGAGATCCCTTGTTTTTGCAGTGGTGAATTGAGCTTCTCATATTCATCACCCCAATCGGATTGTAGGGAAATAATCTTTCGCTCAAATTTCCTTCCAAAAAGAGCTTGGAAGTTTTGAAAGACATTAAGCACATCTGATTTCTTTCCAATCAAATAGGTCCATGTAAAATGCTATAATCATCGATAAAGCTTACATAGTATTCAAAACGACCGACAGACTTGGGAGCTTTACCCCACAGATCCGAAAAGATTAATTCTAATGGAGATCTAGACACACTAGTGGACATGGAATATGGTAATTGACAACTTTTACCACGTTGACATGAGTCACATATTGACTCTACACCATCTTTGTCTAGAGGGGTGATTTTATTTTGGATAAGAACTCTCTGTACAATGGACAAGGCAGGATGTCCAAGGCGATTGTGCCATCGGAGCAAAGGGACTTTGGTGGCACTAAAAACACTTTTATTTGATCTCTAGTCTTGAGGATCTAGGCCGTGCCCACTTGTCGCGAAACAAAATCTTCTTTGTGTCCTGATCCTTAATTAAAAAGAACCAAGGATGAAATTCTAGGAAGATGTGATTATCAAGGGAGAAACAATGAACATATAGTAAGCTTTTTGATGTACTAGGAACATGCAAAATATTGTCTAACTTGAAATTTTTCTGGGGTGTGGAAATTACAGAATGACCAATGTGACTTATACCCATACATGATCCGTTTGCGTTTGTATTTGTTCCTGGCCATGATACTTTTCTTTCATGGACATCTTCTCTAGATCTCAAGTAATGTGATATGTCGCACCACTGTCCATATACTAGTTGGTGTCGACACCATATCCTGGATTTGTGACCGAAGCAGCCAATCTTTCTTCGGGCTCATAATCTTCTTCAAAGCAATGCCAACAGTTTGACATCGTGTGACCTTGTTTGAAACAAATCTGACATGTCGGCCTTTCACTGCTGCGGGTCTTTCTAGAGTTCTGGCCTCCTCGCCCGTTACTGTTTCTGCCACCACGTGTTGTGTTGTTGTATTGGCCGCCTCCACGGCCACCTCTGGAACCCCCTCGACCGCCACGATAGGAGCCACCACGTCCACGCGGGGCTGTGTTTGCTGAGGACTTGAATTCAGCGGAAGAATCAACCCCTTGGAGAAGCTCTTGCCGAGTCTCAAAACTCGACAACTGGCCGAACAGATCGCTCAGCGTGACTAGATTTTTTTGATCTCCAAGCACCGTGACAAGAGGGTTGTATTCTTGATCTAGCCCGGATAGGATGTAGGAGACAACTTCATCTTCTGCCAGGGGCTTGCCCGCGGCAGCTAATTCATCGGCATTCCCGGTGACTTCTGCAAAATACGTAGGAACAGATTTGTTCCTCTTGGTGGCGTTTGCCAGCTTTATACGAAGATTGTTGATCTTGGACCTGGACTGAGAGGCATACATATCCTCAAGTGTGGACCACACATCATGAGACGTGTCATACACCGCAACTTGGCTCAATACTTGCTTGGATAGAGTTCCAAGTAAGTACCCCAAAACCTGTTGATCTTTGGCAACCTAGGCAATCACTACAAGAAACGGTGATACTTACGTCGTCCAGTTTAATTTAAGTCGGCTGGCCGACGTAATTTAATTAACTTATGTCAGTTGTGGGAACCCGACGTAAGTAAGTTAACCTACGTCGGCTGCCGATGTAAGTAACTAGCCCGACAACATTTAATGATAACTTACGTCGGCCCGGAAAACAGGCCGACGTAAATAAGTGGGCCGACATAACTAAGCGTTAACTTACGTCGGCTAAGAGGATGGTCATCGTAAGTTACATCGACCGACGTAAGTTGAATATTTAGTCGACCTAAGTTACGTATTTTAACCTACCCCGCGCACCCTTCTCTTTTCTTCATTACCCGCCGCTTTCTCTTCTCTTCCCCATCGCCCGCGCCCGACTCCGCCGCCACGCCCCGGCCCCGCCGCCCCGCTCCCGCTCCTGCTCCCGCCGACCCACGGCGCCCATGCCGCCCCCGGCCTCACCGCGCCCCCGTCTCCCCCGGTCCTGCTGCGCCGCCCTGCTGTCGGCCCGCCGCCCCCGGCCCTCGATGCCCTCGGCCTCCCCCGGCCCCGCCGCGCCCCGTCTCCCCTGGCCCTGCCCCGGCCCCGCCGCGCCGCCCTGCCTTCGGCCCGCCGCCCGCAGCCCTCGCCGCCCTTGGCCTCCCCTGGCCCCGCCACGGCCCCGTATCCCCCGGCACTACCCGGCCCCGCCGCACCGCCCTGCCTTCGGCCCGCCGCCGCAGGCTCTGACCCCTGCTGCGCCCCCCCCCCCCTAAGGTTTGCTCAAAAATTTTTTATTGTGCAGTATGCAAAATTGTCTATTGTGGCTAGTTGTCTATTGTGCATAATTGGATTTTAGGCTACCTTTTTGGCTACTATGTTTTTTATCTTGCATATAATTGTCTATGCTTTATATGTTGTCCTGCATAATTGGCTAATATGCTTTATATGTATTACACTTCTGATTTCACACTTGTCAATTGTGGCTAATATGTTTGTTGTTCAGATTTTGTAATAAATGCATAATTAGATTTTGTAGTACTGCGACCACATGATCCACACCACCTGGCACTGGGGAAATAATCCGAAGGAATTTTATTCGTTGCTAGTATCGTACGTGTCTGTGTTTTTGTTCGACCGGCGTGGTTGTCTTGTTGACTTCGATTGCGAGGGAGGGGTAGCGCCGGCAATTCACACGGGTAGGTGGGTTCCTGCAGTTTTCTTCCTTCCCCCGCTCGATGCCTACGAGAGAGACCATGACCAACCACGACCACGAGCGGCGGTTGCGGTTTCCGTGCTTCTGCTATTTCCCCAAACTGCCCTCGCCTCGTAGACCATGGTGGAGCTAACCTACGTGGGCAATCAGGACATTTCTCCCCGGTGCGTTTTGTGTTGTGGTGCGAGAGGCGTTCGGCAGTGGGGTCAAACCGACGGGCGTCACGGATCAAGGATGGTGCGGCCATGCTAGCAGCGAGTGGACGCCGCCGCCCAATGGGCCACCTCAAGGTCAGTGCGTCGGCCCGGCCTCGCTGCCCCCAGCCCGCCGCGCCCCCACCGCCCCCAGCCTCACCGGCCCCGGCCCGCCGCGCTGCACACCGCCACCCCTGCTCCCGCCGCTGAACCGTCGCGCCGCCGCCGCCCCGGCCTCGCGCCGCTGCCGGCTTCTCTTGTTCTTTTGATTGTGTGAGTGTTTAGAATTAATAATTTTTCCTATTCTGTTTAGTGTATATTTGAATTTAGTGTATTCATATAATGTTTTTGAGTGACTACTTAATATATATAAATAAAGGGGTTTTGGGTCGGCTCAGACCAACCCGGAAGGGCACGACACGTAATAAGTGTGATCGTGCCGTGTAGACCATTGTAGTGGTACCGTATGCGTCAAGTCGACACAGAAGTGAACGGGTTGGTAAGGACGTCAATGACCCTCGATTGCGTGGACGGTGGAAATGGATGTGGAATTGTCATCTAAGACCAACTTTCCTCTCACTATTTCTCTAGTTCTTTCCTCTCTCTTAAATGACCTCAAAATGAAAATGAGCAACGTAACCTATAGCAATGTATTACCCGTTTCGGTTCGGCACGTCTCACATGCCATTGGCATGTGAGACGTGCAGGTTCGGAATTGTCCCTTTTTGGATAGCCTCGGAGTGACCGAGGGGGCGTGGCTTGTGACGAGACGCGGGTCCGGATTTGGACGAGATTTCGATGGCGTAACCCTTTTGTTCTCTGCTGCACCATTTTTGGGCGTGCAGTGGAGAACAGCGGGGTTATGCTGCCAAAATTTTGTTCGAATCCGGATCACGTGTCTCATCATGAGCACGCTCCGCTCGGTCACTCTTGGGTGGGTTTAGGATCTATCTGCCTAGGTTGTAGGTCCGTGACATAACATAACAATACATTAACAACAATTTCTTTCGCGTTAAACTGTAGAGCCAAACATGGGTGAAGACCGCAGTTGGATGTATATTGGCTGGAAAAGCAGAACTGGTGGTTACTCAGATGAGTGGTACACCAAGACAAAAGCTTTTGTGGAACGAGCTTTTTCGTTGTCAAATAGCGATAAGGCGCGGTGCCCATGTACAAAATGTCGAAACGGAACGTTTTCGGATAAAGTGGAACTTACGATGCACTTGTGTCAAAACGGTTACGTGTCACATTATGAGTTGTGGAACTTCCACGGCGAGAGCTTCTCAAGCTGTACAAGAAGTGGAAGCGGACAATGATGATGCCACAGAGGTTGATATGATGGATGAGATGTTGGAAGCTATACGACTAGAGCTTACAAAAGATCCTCAAATAGCAGAGGTTAAAGAGTTCTTCAAACGTCTCAAAGATTCAGAAGAGGCACTGCATGAACACACTAAAATGTCAATCCTCAATTTTGTGACTAGACTTATGGCAATTAAGTCTAAGTTCTCCTTTTCTAACAATTGTTACAACATGCTCACCGATTTGTTCAAAGATGCCCTTCCACAACCCAACAAAGTGCCTAAGGATATGTACAACTCGAAGAAAATTCTTTCCGGTCTCGGTATGAAGCCCGAAAAGCTTGATGTGTGTCCGGACAACTGCATGCTTTTCTGGAGAGAGCATGCCAATGAGAACAAATGTTTGAAATGTGGTCAACCGAGGTTTGTCGATGTTGTTAATAACGATGGTAATACTATGACGACGGAAGTCGCACGTAAGCAGCTTCGTTACTTACCTGTGACACCGAGGTTGAAGCGGTTGTTCCTTTAAAAAAACGACCAGACACATGAGATGGCACAAAGAAGGTGAGCGTCAGAACAATGGAGTCATGATGCACCCGTCCGATGGTGAGGCATGGAAGGTGCTGGACCGGTTCAACCCAAAATTCGCTTGTGAAGCGAGAAATGTTCGCATCGGGTTGGCGACAGATGGGTTCACGCCGTTCAGCACAAACGCCACACTATACTCCTATTGGCCCGTCTTTGTAATTTCGTACAATCTTCCACCGACTTTTTCATGAAGAATGAGCTTATGTTTCTTAGCCTCATTGTACCTGGGCCAGATCATCCTGGGTCACGTCTCAACGTGATGTTGAAACTGTTGATCGAAGAGTTGAAAATGTTGTGGACAGGAGTCGAAGCGTACGACTGTTACAAGAAGCATAAATTCAACCTCCGAGCTGCTTATTTGTGGTCCGTTCATGATTTTCTGGCATACGGCATGTTCTCTGGGTGGAGCACTCATGGTTGGTTGACGTGTCTGATATGTGCCTCGAATACCGATTGCTTTTGACTTACCCATGGAGGCAAGATATCTTACTTCGATTGTCATAGACGTTGGCGGCCTCCGAATCACTTGTTTAGACAACAGAGGAATGTCTTCAGAAAGAACACTGTTTTCACTAAAGCACCAGCGAAACATCTTAACAGGTCAGAAATATCTGATATGTTGGAAAAATTGGTGCCAGATGAAGGTCGTCCTGGATATTTTGAAGGTTATGGAGACAAACACAATTGGACTCACATATGTCGACTTTGGGAGCTACCGTATGTGAAGTCGTTGATTCTAAGGCACAACATTGATGTTATGCATCAAGAAAGTAACATGGCCGAATGTATCATAAGCACATGCATGGACATGACGGGCAAAATAAAAGACAATTTAAAGGCTCGAAAGGATCTCGCCGAGCTTTGTAACCATCAAACTCTTGAGCTCTCCGAAAATGGTGGTAAACCACGCGCTCCTTTCTGTCTTTGACCTAAAGAAAAAAAAAGTGCTCGAATGGTTGCAAAGGTTGAAATTCTCAGATGGTTATGTAGCTAGTCTGAGATGAGTCGTGAATGTGAAAACGGGAAAGCTCATTGGGTTGAAGAGTCATGATTATCACATAATCATGGAAAGACTTCTGCCTGTTATGTTTCGAGGCTATTTTGACGATGCAGTGTGGAAGGTGTTAGCCGAGCTTAGCCACTTCTATAGGCAACTCTGTGCTAAATAAATAACTCCAGAGATGATGACTAAGTTGGAGAAGGAGATTCTGGTACTTTTGTGTAAGATGGAAAAAAAATTTCCTCCAGGATTTTTCAATCCAGTGCAACATCTCTTAATTCATCTTCCATTTGAAGCGAAAGTGGGCGGTCCCGTGCAATATAGGTGGATGTATCATATTGAAAGATCACTCAGATATCTGAAACCAATGGTTGGTAACAGGGCAAGGGTTGAAGGTTGCATCGCCGAAGTTTTTACTCTTAAGGAAGTAGGATACTTCTCAAGTGTTTACTTTGCAGAGGAACACAATGTTAATACTTTGGTAATGCGGTATAATATGGATGAGCAACCTCCTTGTAGCGATCTCTCCATTTTTGCAACAAGAGGCACTACTGTTGGTAGTTACACTTCCTACGATGTTAGCAAAAAAGAAAGGTGTGCTACTTTCTTCTACATGTACGCTAATATGGAAGAAATGAATGAATATCTCAAGTAAGTGTTTCTCCTACACTTATGCTTTTCGCCATCTTTTCCAACACATGTATTCTAAAAGGTTCTCTTTTTCGTGTAGTATGTTCGACAAGCAAAATTGGAGACATAGATATCAACCCACGAGCAAGCAAATAGAACAGATTTGACGGGAAGGAATAAACGGGGGATCTAATTTTCTCTCCTGGTTTCGAGATCATGTAACGTTTTCTCGATAACTAATCAATGTTGACAACATTTTCTTATAACTTAAGAATGCTTACTGTAGGATCGAAGAGCACGTGAAAAGCTACCAGAGGGGGGGGTGAATGGTAGATTTAAAAATCTTATGCAGCGGAAACAATTAAACCCCAAACCCTTTCGGCAGAAAAACGATCTGTTAAAGAAATCGTGTGTGAGACTAATATAAACGTGTTTCACCGTGACAAAAGTGATAGATATCAGAGATAATCAAGTCACGAAGACAACACAAAAAGAATCACTCAAATCCATCGATAAAAACTCAAGTTATGATCAAAATATCAAACAAAAGTCAATCTGCCCTACCCGAGAAAAAAACAGTTCTGGAACGCTGCAAAGAAACTCGTGTAGATCATAGACCACAAATCCAATGACCGTGAAATTTTGACAGATGATATACAATCAAGTTTTGAAGACAAACAAAAAAGAATCACGTCAATTGTATCTGTAAAACTCGAGTTATGATAAAACCACCGACGAAAGGTAGTGCTGTCCAGAAACTCGACGAGTAAAACTTGTCTGGAACAAGTCGGACGAACAAGGCACAAAAGTTCCTTCAAACTACGAATTTTATTCAATAGAACACAAGAGGAACAGCCCCAAAGTCGTGCACCATGAGCTCTGGGCTCCCTTGCTTATATAACCAGCCCTTAGGCCAACCCAATATCAACTAGAACTCCAATCCTACTCAGATCACAAATTGTAACTTTCCATAACTGCTCAAGATTCTTCTATACGCAGATAGAAGCAATCTTAAGACTTCCAAACACCTTAGGAACGTATCCCACATTCCTAAACAACTCAAATTCGTGACCCACACGAAATCCTATCATAACCAACTCAAATCTTTCCATATTTGAGTCAAACCCGACTCAGCCACAACCTGAGTCCATAACCTAGTCGATTGGACCTTTCCGACCAACTCTTTACGTCCACATCTCTTCATCACGTCTCAGAACCATGTAGCCACGTCCATGCACTCCTTGCACATGTGCAAACATCTTCCAATGACATCCATGATACCTTCATATGCATTGTTCTTGATTCAATCATGCTGCGCAACCTCCTGATCAGCTCAACCACAATTCCTCCTGAATTTGGTTGTTGGAACCTCATCTCCTCCCTGAGACTAGTCCAATGGATCCCGTCACCAGCCATGTCTTGAACTCAAGCAACACCTGCACATGAATAAACAACCAATCCATACGAGCTCAAGTCCTCGACTTGACTCAAGTTAGTTCCAAACACAACACCCTACGTGAGAACCTCACATAAGCATGTTGCAAAACCACAGTAACACGATATCATCCATATCAACCAAAACGCACCAAAAACTTAGCAAATGAATACTAAGAAATCTTTCCAACAATGTAAAGCAAGTATGAAACATTGCAAATGAAAAGCAGAAGCACTTCAGTCAAGTTCCGGACCATCCCACAGCAAGCCGGAGCTTGAGCTGGATCTAACAAAAGCTAGTAGAACCTAGCACCGGAGCTTACCAAAACTAGTACAACCAAGCTCCCGTCGGAGCTTACAAAACTAGCAGGACCTAGCGCTGGAGCTAACCTGAACTAGTCAGAACTAGTAATCCCGAAAACCGGAGCTAGACAAAGTACGTCGGAGCTTAGCAAAAGCATTCCGGAGCTATCAAATATATGCCGGAGCTAAAGATAAAGCTCACCGGAGCTAACCAAAGCTAGTTGGACCTTACCAAGAAGTCGGACCTAGCATCGAACATAGCCGGAGCTACCCAAAACAAGCCGTACCTACCGTCGGACCTTGTTGTAGCTCGGAGCTAGAGTCGGATCTTGATAAAAAGGTGTTTTGTGATATTTAAAACTTTTATCTTCAAAGCAAGTATATTCACTACAAGCTAATGTATTCAGCACATATAGGTCTTACAATCTCCCCCTTGATGAATGCATTGGCAACACCATTTAAAATCCGAACATTGGCTTATTCACATAAAAGTTTTGAAGACAATTTCTCCATCTTTGTAAATCAAAAGTAAAATGAGAAAAAAATCCAAAAAAATATCCCATATTATTTCTCCCCCTTTATTATCTCTCCTTATGCACATATTCTCTCTCTCTTTATGCTTATCTCTCCCCCTTTGACAATGTATTCAGCAAGTCATGAGCATATAAACAAATTATCTCTCCAACTTTAGTTGTTATGAGCATATTATAACATATACATATAAACAAAGCTCATCCAAGTCATACTATCAAGTAACTTACACTATCACATCAATGAGATACATAAAGTAGTGTAAGCCATGCTAGAGATCAAATGTAATTTTCAATTTAAGCAAGTCATGATCTCACAAACTTAACTATTTCAAAACCTGAAGGCATGACACTAGTTGCTGCATTTTATTATTTTTCAAAGCATAAATTTAGATCATATGATATTTGCAAGAGATTATATACACATCTACCTTATTCTAACCAACCAAGCCAAGCCTATGTCATTTGACAATCAGAAGCTTAAGGACATGGTTTTAGTCATACACAACTTCTTCCAAGTTCATATCTAAGTGCAATGACAAGCCATCTCAAAAGAAGAAGTGCGATGCATGCATATTCTCTTGATCTTTTCTCAATTTATATTTGTTCATAAAAACTCAACATGTGAGTTGATTACTTGATAAATTCTTAATGATTAAAAGCATTTGTGAGCATGCAACAAGTTCAAAACAGCAAGAAAGTTCGACCATGACCAGATTTAGTGTAAGTAATTATTCCAATTACTAGACATGGCAAAAACTACAAAATGTATAACACGAGTAATGTAGTAAGAACTTTCAGCATGTAAAAGGAATCACAAAGTCATATATGTATGAAATACTATGCTCATATTATTTTAATTTCAGATTCACACATAGACTTCCCAAGTTTTAAAAACTCCCCCTCAATTTAAGCCATGAGGATGCATAACCCCTATTTCACTACGAATGTAACAAAAACGAGTGAAATCCAAAGGTTTTGTAAAAATGTCAGCCAATTGTTGTTCGATATCTACATGGTGAAGCACAATGTTTCCTTTTTCAATGTTATCTCGGAGAAAGTGATACCTAATGTCAATGTGCTTAGTTCTAGAATGTTGCACGGGGTTTTTAGCAATGCAAATGGCACTAGTGTTATCACAGAACAGTGGAACACTATCTAGATCAACCCCATAGTCCTTAAGTGTTTGAACAATCCAAAGAATTTGTGAGCAAGCACTAGCAGCAGCTACATATTCAGATTCGGCTGTGGATTGTGCAACTGAATTTTGTTTTCTAGAGGACCAAGCAACAAGAGAATTACCAAGAAAATGACAAGCACCGGCAGTAATTTTCCTATCAATCCTACAACCCCCAAAATCAGCATCCGAAAAAGCTTTCAAAGTAACGGTTGAGGAAGAAGGAAGAAAAATGCCAAATTCTTGGGTTCCATGTAAGTACCTGAGAATCCTTTTGACGGCTTGACGATGTGAAACACGTGGGGAAGCTTGAAACCGTGCACAAAGACATACGCTGAATTGTATGTCCGGTCTTGATGCCGTGAGGTACAAAAGTGATCCAATCATGCTTCTATATTCTTTTTGATCCACGGATTCACCATCTTCATCAAGTTCAAGTGTTGTTGCTGTTCCCATTGGTGTCCGAAGAGGCTTGCTTTTGTCCATGTTCAAGCGCCTTAGGAGGTCTTTGGTATACTTCGTTTGATGCACAAAGGTACCCTCCTTGGTTTGTTTGATTTGCAGCCCCAAAAAGTAAGTGAGTTCACCCATCATACTTATTTCAAATTCGGAACTCATCATTGCTGAAAACTTGGACACAAGATCATGAGAAGCACAACCAAAGATAATATCATCCACATACACTTGAACGAATAATGAGTCATTGCCATGTTTAAGCACAAAAAGAGTTTTATCAACCTTGCCCATGGTAAACCCCTTTTCAAGTAAGAATGTTTTTAGCCTATCATACCATGCTCTAGGGGCTTGTTTGAGACCGTATAAGGCTTTGGACAGTTTGTAAACATGATTAGGAAAATCTGGATTTTCAAAACCCGGTGGTTGTTTGACATAAACCTCCTCATCTATGTAGCCATTAAGAAAAGCATTTTTAACATCCATTTGATATAGCTTAAAACCTTTAGATGCTGCAAAAGCTAACAAAATTCTTATGGCTTCTAATCTAGCGACAGGAGCAAAAGTTTCATCAAAATCTAGACCTTCAACTTGAGTGAAACCTTGAGCAACCAACCTAGCCTTATTCCTAACCACAACCCCATCCTCACTTTGTTTATTTTTAAATACCCATTTAGTTCCAATTAAAGTGTGCCCTTGAGGTGGAGGTACAAGTTTCCAAACATTATTTCTTTCAAAATTTTCTAACTCTTCTTGCATGGCAATAATCCAAGATTCATTAGTGAGTGCGTGTGATATATCTTTGGGTTCAAAAGAAGCAACAAAAGCAGAATGAGCATGAGAGTTTGGATCGCAAAACCTGGACCATGTGACTCGTTCGTGCAAGCTTCCAATCATCTGTTGTGGGGGATGATCTTTGTACAAACGTAGGGGAATAGATGTCTCACAAGATTCTTCTTCATTAGGTTCATCGTAGATTGATGAGCTTGTGACTTGTGGACGATCAGGACCAGCATAGGTGATAGCCGGAGCTTGTTCAACGTCCGGAGCTGGACACGTGTCAACTTCGGAACTACCAGGCAGTATTACCGGCTCTTCTTCATCTTCGAAAATACCCTCTCCCTGAGGATACGGATCTGGTCCTGCAACACCGGAGCTAGTACCTAAGCTAGCTTCATCAAAAGACACTTCACAAGTCTCCACAATTTTGTTAGTGTCAAGTAAAAGCACACGGTAGCCTCTAGTATGAGATGGATAACCAAGAAACATGCCATCAATGGATCTAGGTTCAAATTTATCAAGATTACCATGTTTCTTAACAAAGCATTTGCAACCAAAGACCCGAAAGTGTGTAACACTAGGCCTATGTCCAAACTGAAGCTCATATGGTGTTTTACCTAGCTTAGCACGCAAGAAAACACGATTTGAGACATAACAAGCGGTTGCTAACGCATCAGCCCAAAATTTCCTAGGAGTTTGATATTCATCAAGCATAGCCCTAGCCATCTCAACTAAGGTTCTGTTCTTTCTTTCTACAACACCGTTTTGTTGAGGTACATATGGTGAAGAGAATTGATGATCTATTCTATTTTCAGCACAAAAGTGATCACAAAATTGATTTTTAAATTCAGTTCCATTATCACTTCTAATTGCTTTTAATGATCCTGGGTGATCAATTGATAATCTAAGAAATAAAGTTCTAAAGTGACTAAAAACTTCATTCTTAGACGCCATAAAGTAAACCCAAGAGTATCTAGAATAATCATCAACAATAACAAGAACATACCATTTACCTCCGAAGGATTGAACACGTGAAGGTCCTACGGTGTCAAGATGCAAAAGTTGACATGGTTCAGTTGTCATGATCATTGTGAGAGGAGTATGTGAACCTGCAACCATCTTAGCATGTCTACAAGAAGAGCATACAATTTCTTTGTCCCCTTTAAGCTTAGGCAGCCCACGTATGCGATCAAGAGCACTAACACGCATTAGGTGATCAAAGCCTACGTGACCAAGTCTACGATGCCAAAAATATAAGTCCTTTGAATCATTAGCAACTAGACACCTATGCTTAGAGGAAGACATATCAAAATCAGCTTTAAAAACTCTTCCAAACTGAGACATGTTAAAAATAAGCTCACTATTTGAACCTACAACTTTGTAGCAGTTTTTATTGAAAATAATTTCTAGATTTTCATCTAGCAATTGTGCAACAGAAAGCAAGTTATATTTCAAATTTTTGACAAGTGCCACATCCTTCAAAGTGTAGTGATCATTTACTCTAACCGAACCCTTAGCAATTATAGGAGTTGAAGAATTATCGGCAAAAGTAACATTCTCTACACGTGACACAAAAGAGAGGGAGGAGAACCAATCTTTGTTACCGGTCATGTGGCTTGAGCAACCTGAATCCACAATCCAAATGTTCTCCTTCCTCAAACGTGTAACCTACATAAAAGCACAATACGTCGTTGACTCAATACTGGGGTTAGTCAAAAGGCATTTAGGAATCCAGTACTGAGTCACGCGACGTGCAGCAGGAAAAACACGCGAAAGCTGAGACAAAACAGCAGGTTTATGAGTCAAAGTTTGAGATTTTTTATTCTTGACTACTGACCTAAAAGGTGTTACTTGTGTAGCACAAAAATCAGTAGCTCCGGAGGCAAAAACAGAAGGTCCGGAGGTAAACTTTGAATGTTTTTGACTCAAAACAGCAGGTTGTACATTCGGTTTAATGTGTGCAGCAAATTTTGCATGAAAGTTATGAGATCTAGCAACCATTCTTTCCCTTTTCTGTTGTTTAGCTAGTCTATAACAAAAATCTATGACATGACCATCTCTACCACAGAAGGTACAATGAAATTTAACTTTGTGTTCATGTCTAGATGAGCAAGCAATATTTTTATTTGAAACCGAATGAGAGAACGCTCCTGCAGATTTGAAAACCACTCCTTTATGTTTAGGAACTGTTTGAATCAAACCACTTCCTAATGACTTTACAATTTTAGGTGGATGTGCCTTAGCATGAGTATGAGAATCAAAACCTAAACCAGTTTTATCATTGCATGACTTGGAAGAATTCAGCAGCAAGTTTAAATTCTTATCCCCATTACAAAACCGATCTAATGTCCTATGCATGTCATCAAGTTTATTGGACAGATCAAGGCAATTTTCACATGAAGTTTTTCCTTTTAGTTTGCAATTGGAACAAAATTTAACTTCATGAGAACGCAAAGCATTGTTCAATATAGAAATTTCATTCATAGCATCCTGTAGTTTCTTATCAAGATCATCACAAGTAGAACAATGCAAATCAATTGTAGAACAGCTAGCATCTTTCAAGTTTTTATCATTAAGTGCAGCAAGCTCTTTGTTCTTTTCAATTTCTAACTCGAGTTTATCAAGTGTGGAGGTGTGCGCACTTCTTAATGAGGACAATTGTTCATATATTAAATCACATGAGGAACATGCATCATCACTAGGAATCAAAGTTTTTAAACGGTTGATTTCAGATTCTAGTGATTCAATTTTAGCAGCACTATCCCTAAGTTTTTTGTCCTTTTTCTTAACAATAACAGTGGCACGAGAAATAGCATCACACATTTCTTCACAAGTAGGACATACCTTTTCATTGTCGCTGTTGTGTTCTGCCTCCTCCATACTTGATCTTGACTTGCCCGTCATAAAGCACAAGTTTGCCAAATCATCGTCATCTTCATAACTTCCAATGTCCACGTCACTTGAACTGAACTCTTGAAGCGCGGTGATGAAATTGTTGATCATCTTGCGTCCTATGGTACCTTTCTTCTTCTTGTTGGAATTTCCAGAGGAGGTCCGAACCTTGCTTTGTTTTTCTTCCCGGGTGGTCGGACCTGAAAGGTTAGTGCATTCTGTATGAAAGTGTCCTGTTTTACCACATTCAAAACAGTGTTTAGGTCCGGAGCTTCCTCTCCTTCTAGTTCTCATATTTTGCAATGCTTTTGAGAATCTAGTAGAGATGAGTGCCAACTCCTCTTCTGGAAATTCTTCGATCTGCTCCACGGTTAGTGAGGACAACAAAGCAAGAGTATTGCAAGATGATGATTGGCCGGAGCTAGCCATATCACGTTGTGAAACAAATGCAATAGACTTATTGGGGTTCTTACGTGAGATTATGTCAATTTCATGAGTTTTTAGTTTAAAATAGAGTACATCTAATGTAAGAGAACTCATGAAAGTAGATTCACGAATAGATGTGACTTTCATCTCCCAAATCGACAAATCTAATGCACTTAGCAATTGCCTAGCATTTTCAGCATCTGAAAAATTAACATTGACACTACGCAAGTTGCTGAGAATCTTATTAAAGCGAGCAAAGAGGTCATCAATAGACTCACCGGGCTGCATCTCGAAGCGCATGTATTCTTTCTTGAACATGTCTTGCCTTACCTCTTTGATCGTGTTGGATCCTTTGTGGTAGTCACAAAGTGCTTTCCACACATCGTATGCAGATCGGAGGTGTGCAACACGGTCGAAGTCGCTTTGTGTTAATCCTTGTATGATCAAGTTCCGAGCCTTGTTGTTGTTGTCGACATCTCTCAGATTTGTAGCTGTAACTTGATCATTTGATGGCACTTCGTAAGACTTGTATACCTTCTCCCATATTGCAAAGTCTTGTGCCTGGATGAAAGCCTCCATGCGTGCCTTCCAAACCTGAAAATCAATACCAGCGAACACACAAGGTTTGGCGGAGTACTTCTCCATGATGATTAGTCAAAAAACATGTGCAAATCACAAAGATTAGAGCAACGTGGCTCTGATACCAATTGTAGGATCGAAGAGCACGTGAAAAGCTACTAGAGGGGGGGTGAATGGTAGATTTAAAAATCTTACGCAGTGGAAACAATTAAACCCCAAACCCTTTCGGCAGAAAAACGATCTGTTAAAGAAATCGTGCGTGAGACTAATATAAACGTGTTTCACCGTGACAAAAGTGATATATATCATAGAGAATCAAGTCACGAAGACAACACAAAAAGAATCACTCAAATCCGTCGAGAAAAACTCAAGTTATGATTGAAAGATCAAACAAAGGTCAATCTGACCTACCCGAGAAAAAAACAGTTCTGGAACGCTGCAAAGAAACTCGTGTAGATCATAGACCACAAATCCAATGACCGTGAAATTTTGAAAGATGATAGACAATCAAGTTTTTAAGACAACCCAAAAAGAATCACGTCAATTGGATCTGTAAAACTCGAGTTATGATAAAACCACCGATGAAAGGTAGTGTTGTCCAGAAACTCGACGAGTAAAACTTGTCTGGAACAAGTCGGACGAACAAGGCACAAAAGTTCCTTCAAACTACGAATTTTATTCAATAGAACACAAGAGGAACAGCCCCAAAGTCTTGCACCACGAGCTCTGGGCTCCCTTGCTTATATAACCAGCCCTTAGGCCAACCCAATATCAACTAGGACTCCAATCCTACTCAGATCACGAATTGTAACTTTCCATAACTGCTCAAGATTCTTCTATACGCAGATAGAAGCAATCTTAAGACTTCCAAACACCTTAGGAACATATCCCACATTCCTAAACAACTCAAATTTGTGATCCACACGAAATCCTATCATAACCAACTCAAATCTTTCCATATTTGAGTCAAACCCGACTCAGCCGCAGCCTGAGTCCATAACCTAGTCGGTTGGACCTTTCCGACCAACTCTTTACGTCCACATCTCTTCATCACGTCTCGGAACCATGTAGCCACGTCCATGCACTCCTTGCACACGTGCAAACATCTTCCAATGACGTCCACGATACCTTCATATGCATTGTTCTTGACTCAATCATGCTGCGCAACCTCCTGATCAGCTCAACCACAATTCCTCCTGAATTTGGTTGTTGGAACCTCATATCCTCCCTGAGACTAGTCCAATGGATCCCGTCACCAGCCATGTCTTGAACTCAAGCAACACCTGCACATGAATAAACAACCAATCCATACGAGCCCAAGTCCTCGACTTGACTCAAGTTAGTTCCGAACACAACACCCTACGTGAGAACCTCACATAAGCATGTTGCAAAACCACAGTAACACGATATCATCCATATCAACCAAAACGCACCAAAAACTTAGCAAATGAATACTAAGCAATCTTTCCAACAATGTAAAGCAAGTACGAAACATTGCAAATGAAAAGCAAAAGCACTTCGGTCAAGTTCTGGACCATCCCATAGCAAGCTGGAGCTTGAGCCGGAGCTAACAAAAGCTAGTAGAACCTAGCACCGGAGCTTACCAAAACTAGTACAACCAAGCTCCCGTCGGAGCTTACAAAACTAGCAGGACCTAGCGCCGGAGCTAACCTGAACTAGTCGGAACTAGTAATCCCGAAAACCGGAGCTAGACAAAGTACGTCGGAGCTTAGCAAAAGCATTCCGGAGCTATCAAATATATGTCGGAGCTAAAGATAAAGCTCACCGGAGCTAACCAAAGCTAGTTGGACCTTACTAAGAAGTCGGACCTAGCATCGAACATAGCCGAAGCTACCCAAAACAAGCCGGACCTACCGTCGGACCTTGTTGTAGCTTAGAGCTAGAGTCGGACCTTGATAAAAAGGTTTTTTGGTGATATTTAAAACTTTTATCTTCAAAGCAAGTATATTCACTACAAACCAATGTATTCAGCACATATAGGTCTTACACTTACGTTTTCTAATAACTCCATATCTTCGACAGTGCCAAAAAGATGCCAACGTCCATGAAGATTTGCGACAACTATCCCGTGGAGTGGTTAATGTTAGAAGCTATGGTCGATATGACGTCAACGGCTTTCGATTCCATACAACTCAATTTGAATCTCTTTGTCCTCTCGCGGCAACATGTAATACCAGAGTTGTGATGAGGGCAATCGATTCGCAAGATTATGAAACGCAGTACTACAGGATTATTAAAAAAATCCTTGAATTCACTTTTGTCGCAAACAAGCCAATTCGAGCAGTATTCTTTGACTGCGAATGGTTTGATTCCATTCGTGGAATTCGAGTAAACAAATTTGGCATGCTCGAAGTAAAACACAAGGAGCGGTTGAAAGGATTTGATTCATTAGTTCTTGCACACCAAGTAGAGCAAGTGTACTATCTACCTTATCCATGCAATAAATTCAAAGCTTGGTGGGTGGTACATAAGGTGAATCCTCGTGAGCGGTTATACGCTCCAGGAGATGATGATTACCACGACGAAGCTGAGGCTGATTGTGTCTACCAAGAGGAAGAGTTGCCAGACTCCTTCTCAGTCGAGCCCGATGTAGGACTCGATGACTTAGTTGGAGACGCTCAAGATATCGAGGCTGGCACGGAAGCGGAAACATAATCAGAATTGGAAACTGAAGATATCGATGACATAGTCGAACCTGCTGATTTGCGCAAACAAAAACGATATGCGGAAGAAGAAGATCGATGGGCTGGTTTAAGGAGTAGGGTGCATGATCGTGATGTTGATGAATTTTGAAGTAATGTTTTATTCACTAATTTAACATTAATTTTGTATATTATCTTTGCATATTAATCATTTATTCCTTACAATAGGATGTCGTCAAAGGGGAAGGGGAAGGGGAAGCTAGTGATAGGGTTTGAGCCGCCACGAGACCCTTGCTCAGAGACCTCGTTACCTTCGAGCCGACATTCCTTCTTTCTGGCGCACACTCAACCCTCAGCTGTCGTGTGCTTTCAGCGGACAGAGGTAAATTTTAGTTTACAATAAAGTTATTTTTGAAATTGCAGTTGTTATTAATTATTTATTGTTAATCTTTTCCTTTTGTGCAGTCTGACTTAGAGACTTCTGAGTCAGAGTTAGAGTCAGAGGCTAGGGGGGTGCTACAAGAGCCCGACTCAGAGGCTAGGGGGCCACTACAGGAGCCCTCTAGCGCTAGCCTCCCTTCAGAGCCGGCTAGCGCTAGTCTCCCTCTGCAGCCGGCTACTACTAGCCTTCCTTTGGACTCCGGTGGTTCCGCAGAGCCTTCAGGGTCACAGGACGCGGCAAGGTCGCAGCAGAGGCGACGAACGAGGAGGACCCACTTTGCGGCTCCTCCTCGGTTACTATTCAGTGGACCACGATCCGTCCTGTTGGAGATAGGTAAATACTGTATATAGTATATTAAATATTAGATGTTGTTTTCCTTTACTTAATGATTTAATATATTTTGTAGATGTTGGTACGACTTTTCGTTCACGAGGGCCGAGAAGCACCACAGACAGGTTAACAGTGTTTTGGGTGCTATCATGAAGTTGCACTACCCCGGTGTGATTGGCGGTTTTCCTGCCCTGTTGTGAGATGACTACGCTTGTGTCTCTCACCCGGTCCACGACACGGTTCAGGGAGCCGTGTGGCACGATTTCATGGTAAGTTTAACTGTTTCATTTTTTAACTCGTTTGAATTGTTAATTCATATCACTTAAATATTTGTTTGCTTAAAGCTGAGGTACCAAGTAGAGGAACCGGGCATGGAGGACCACGCGAGACGTGTGTTCCATTACAACGCTTGGAAGCTCACGATGGCGGCATTGTTGTACGCCCAGATTCAGGCCGTCAATGCGTACTACAAGCGGCACCCCCGGGAGCAGGAGCAAGAGCAGCAAAGGGGTGTGTTTTGGAAGGACTCCAACTCGTACTTGACAGAGGAGCAGTACGCGGAGGTAAGTTTTTAATATTGTTAAATATTTACAATATCTACGTATGTTAGCTGTGTTGATGAAAAATGAAATATGTGCAGGTTAGTATTTCCTGGTTATAGGGTAACATCGAGGCGTACTTAGCTCTCTGTCGGTACTGGGCTAGCGATGCTTTCATCAATAAGTCCACAAAGGCTAGACAGTGCCGCATGGGGTCCGAGGGCAAGCACAACTATGGCGGCGATGGCTACTTGCGTTTGTCTAAACGCATGGTAAGTACCTTTTCAGTTTATGTATGTGTTCCTAATATATTATTTATCTCACTAACACGGTTGTACAAGAGTGAGAGATGGTTCATGAACTGACCCCGACCCAGGTTTGGAAGAGAGGTCACAAGGGAAGTGACCCTTCTCAGCCAGGGCAGTGTAGTCAGGTCGCAGCCGACCGACTGGTAAGTTTCAAAATTCATCAATTTCATTATAACTAATACTATTATTGACATGCTTACAAGATTTATTTGTTTTGTAGGCAAAGTACGCACAGGAGGTCGCGAATATACACGGTGCAGATTATGATTGGGAAAGCGCGCCGATCGACCCCCAAGCTGCGTACGCAAGCAGAGGTGGGAAGGCCCACGAACGGTGAGTTCTTGGTGTGTTTCATTTCTTTTTCAATTAATCTTCTTCTACTTAGTGTTTTCATTCTTTTGCAGGTTTGCCATTTTTGATGGAGTTGTCGACTCGAGGTCAACGCGACCTTTGAGAGGCGCTTCATTGTCGCAGGCTTCGTCCGTTGGGACCAGTGGTCGTCTCTCGCAGACCCATCTGGAGCTCCAGGCCATGAGAGAGACACTGACGCAAAGCCAGGCGGAGCTAGAGAGGACGGAAGCGGAGGCAAGGGAGGAGCAGCAGAGGACGACCTTAATGATGGCCCAGATGCAAGCAGCGGTTGCGGTAAGTTATTTAAAGTACCGTAGTTAAATTTCACAGCACTTCAATAACATATATGTTCTAATATTTGCAATGGCGGGCTCTTGCTCGACACAACGGTCAAGATATCGAGATTCCTACGCTTCTGCCGCAGCAGACACCAGAGCGGGTGATAAACTCTCTCTTTAATATTGTTGTATCCATTTTAGTATTTTACATAGAGAGATAAGGAGGTAGAACATAGAGGTAGATCTTGATGACTTGTCAGATATTGATTCCTATAGTGGTGAGGAAGTTAAGTGTATCTAATCAAGCTTTAGTAGTTTTTGATCATGCCAGAAATGATTAGTATATAGTTAATAAGTTGTCAGTGCTTCCATTTAACAAAGGGCTAGTGGTTCATAAGCTTGACCTGTTACCTCAAGTCTCCAACTCTAATACCTGCTAGTTTGCTTATATATGCAACATTACTTCATTTGAAACTACAGCATGCTTCCTTCTTTTGTCACTGATGTTCTTGGCCTCTTATGTTATCACTGAGTTGACATTGATGCTTACTAGTGATTATGTTTCTTTTGCAGGATTCGGGAACGCGCCGAGAAGATCCCGAAGGCAGTGGAGGGGCTAGCGTGTAGCCCGGTGGATGTTTTGTTGTTTTTGATGTTTTGGAACCTAATTTGCAACTGTTTTGTGTTCTGTGTATATCTGTGTACATCTGTATATTGTTCTGTGTTCTCGCCATCGAGCGAGGTAGTCAGTTTCTATTTTTAAAAAAAAAATCGAAAACTTAACTTACGTCGGCTATGGCCTTGCCGACGTAAGTTAGCCCAGTTTAACTTATGTCGGTTAGACCATACCGACGTAAGTTAAACCACTTAACTTACGTCGGTTTGGAACAACCGATGTAAGTTAGACCACTTAACTTACGTCGGCCCTCTGTGGCCGACGTAAGTACTCTGGCCCAGCCCGCGGCTCATCCCGGTACATGACTTACGTCAGCTGCTGCAGACCGACGTAATTAAGGTAACTTACGTCGATGGCTGACGTAAGTTACCTTAATTACGTCCAAACCGCTATGTCAGCCAACCGCCGACGTAATTAAGGGAAAACAGACGTAATTAAGTTACTTGCGTCAGTTTAGGCCTTAATTACATCGGCTTTAGCCGACGTAATTGATCGATATTCCTGTAGTGAATGTACTTTGGGTTTTCAATCATCTGACCTTTGTCAACACTGGCAATTTTTTCGTCTGGTGCAATATTTGAGCCATCTAGATAGCCTTGAAGACGTGCACCTCTAATCTGAGGAAGCACGGGTGCCTTCCATAGGAGGTAGTTCTCCCTTGTCAGCTTCTCGATGACAGAAGAGTTCAGGAGCACCGGCGATGTGTTGGAGGAAGATGCCATTGCGGCGAGGTAGAAGAAGCGCTACTAGACAATGCGTGGAAGCCTAGCTCTGGATGCCATATTGAAAGTCTATGAGTGTGGGTAGCATTGAACCCTTTACCTCGGGCCGCAAGTTTATTTATAATCAATTATGGTTACAAGATTAGGAAGGTTTGGATAGATTACAAATCAATCTCATAACTGATAGAATGCAAAATGCAGTGCGCAATTTCCATTGATCGATATGCCTTAAGTAGGCAGAGTTACAACGTGGAAGAGGCGTGGCTCCAACAGTTACACGTAGTGGAGATAAAGCCTACGAGTACATGATCTAGCTGACTACCGTACGTTTAGGAGGCAATTCTGATACTTGGTCAAGTGTGTCACACGTTAGTTGCCAATAGCCCCCCGCAGTCGTGACATTCCCAAACATGAAGGCTGTTCTTGAAGTCATGGAAGAGTGCTGACGGCAGACCTTTCATGAATATGTCTGCATACTGGAAAGCTGAAGGAATGTGTAGCACCTTAATTTCTCCATGTGAAACTTTATCCCGAATGAAGTGCAGATTGATCTCAACATGTTTTGTCCTTTAATGTTGGATCGGGTTGTTGGACATATATGTTGCACTTATGTTGTTGCAAAAGACGATTGTTGCCTTGGACAGAGGTTGACGCAGTTCGTTGAGCAGCTGACGCAGCCATGTAACCTCAGACACAACATTTGCTACACCGCGATACTCTGCCTCGGCAGAGGATCATGAGATAGTAGATTGTCTTTTGGATGACTATGAAATGATATTGTCACCAAAGAACACACAAAAACCAGACGTTGAACGTCTAGTGTCAGGGCAGCCACCCCAATCAGCGTCTGAATATACAGTCAGAGATTTTGATGAGGAATAGAAGATATGAAGGTCGTGCTTCACAGTGCCGCGAACATGCCGTAGAATTCTCTTCAACAGTTGAAAATGTGGTTCACGAGAAGAGTGCATGAACAAGCAGTCTTGTTGTACTGCATAGGTGATATTCGGCCTTGTCAAAGTTAAGTATTGAAGAGCCGAGGCAATGCTTCTATAGTCAGTCGCATTTTGTAGCAATGCACCATCATTTGCACATAGTTTGGACTTTGTGTCCATAGGTGTAGCTACTGGATTGCAATGACTCTTGTGGGCTCTGTCAAGGATGTCCAAAGCATATTGTTCCTGACTGAGAAAGAGACCACTTGGGTGTGCTGAACATGAATACCCAAGAATTGATGCAAGTGTCCAAGATCAGTCTTTGAAAATTCTTGACAGAGCTTCTTGATGATAATTTCCATAAAGCTCCTTGAATTTGCAGCGAGGACTATATCATCCACATATAATAAGAGATATGCGGTGTTGCTGTGATTATGTAGCATGAACAAGGAGCTATCAGATTTTGAATTCTGAAAACCAACAGAAGTACTGAACATGTGGAACCGCAAGAACCATGTCATTGGTGCTTGTTTAAGCCCATATAGTGATTTGTTCAACTTGCATACATAAGAGGGATGGTCACTGTCAAGAAAACCAGAGGGTTGTTGATAGTAAACTGTTTCAGCTAATTCTCCATTGAGGAAAGCATTTTTAACATCCAACTGATGTATTGGCCAATCTTGAGAAGTTGCAATGCTGAGGACAGTTTTGACAGTGGCATGCTTAATGACAAGGCTGAAAGTTTCTTTATAGTCAATATCTGCTTCTTGTGTAAAACCTCTGACCACCCATCTTGCCTTGTAGCGGTTGAGGGGCTCATCAGTGTTGAATTTGTGGCTGTAGATCCACTTGCCCGTGACCACATTAGCTCCTGCAGGTTTTGGAACAAGAGACCAAGTGTTGTTCGACACCAATGCATTATATTCCTCTAACATGGCTCGGTTCCAATTTGGGTCTTTCAAAGCAGAACGATAGTTTGTGGGTATGGGAGAAAGTGTTTTTGTGGTATTAAGGTTAAGTATTTTGCGTGGTCTGAATATTCCATCTTTTGCTCTGGTTATCATTTGGTGTTGTGGTATGGGAGTGGCAGGTCTTGTAGAGTTTGATGGACGGAGTGGCAGTTGTGCAGGAGAATTATGTCGTGGTGTGCTTGTCTGAGGTGAGTTTGTGTAGGAGAAGGATCCTGGTGTGGGAGAATAAGGAGTAGATGAGTGTTGAGTAGACTGAATGATCGGTGTCATGGGTTCAGGTGTCTGTAGGGGATGTGTAACAGGTGCAGTGCAGGAGGCCCAGGCAGATAAGTAATGTGTTGAGATGCAGGTGCCTGATGTGTGTACGTGGGTGGTTGTGCAAAATTAGTGGCAAATGGAGATAACGATTCATCGAATACTACATGTCTTGAGATGATGATTTCCCCAATGGACAAATCCATCCACCTGTAGCCCTTGTGTTCTGCAGGATATCCTAGGAAGACACATGCCTTAGATCGTGGAGCTAGTTTGTGAGGTGAAGTTGCAGTTGTGTTGGGGTAACACAAACAACCGAATACACATAAATAAGTGTAATCTGGATCAACACCTTATAGGACTTTGTATGGTGTTTGAAGGTTCAAAGGCTTGCTAGGGCATCGGTTTATAATGTAAGTTGCAGTGTGTAATGCCTCTACCCAAAAACGTGGTGGCATGTGAGCCTGAAATAGAAGGGTGCGCAGAACATCATTGATAGTATGCAAGGAGTGCTCAGCCTTGCCATTTTGTGCAGATGTAGAAGGGCATGAAAATCGAAAAGTGATCCCAAGTGCACTGAAAAATGAACAAAGTGCGTTGTTATCAAATTATTTCCCATTATCACATTGAAAGGTCTGAATTGTGGAATTGAACTGTGTGAAGATCAGGGCATAAAAGGTTTTTATGATGTTTGTGATTTCAGATTTGTGCCTGATTGGAAAAGTCCACAGATAGTGAGGGTAATCGTTGAGGATCACTAAATAATACTTTACACCAGTAATGCTGTCAACAGGGGAGGTCCAAAGGTCACAATGTAATATCTGAAATGGAAAATAAGTAACCGAGTTTGAAATTGCAAATGGCAGCCGAACATAGTGCCCTTTCTGACAAGCATCACATAGGTGATGTGGATCAGATTTTGTGGGAATGGAAAACTGGGAAAGAACATTGCTTAAACTAGATTTGTCAGGATGGCCGAGCTTTCTGTGCCATAATGTTGTGGTTGATGCAGGCGGAGCCTTTGGTGAAGATGTGTTGCAGGATGTGTAGAAGGGGTAAAGATCACCACGACTATTGGACCTCATGATCACGTCCTTGCTGCGAAGATCCTTTATAGAGAATCCAAAGGGGTCAAACTCAACGGAACAAGAATTATCAGATGTGAACTTTCGAACTGAAATTAAATTGTTTATTAAGTGAGGAGTGTGAAGGACACGGTGTAACTGAAATAGGTTGAAGGTGTGTGTAGTTGTGCTGAACCAGAGCCAAGTACTGGAATTCGTGAGCCATTTCCAACAATGACATTAGAGGAATTTTGCAAAGGTGAAGAACAATAATTGGTCAATTTACCTGAGTCGGATGTCATGTGGCCACTGGCACCGGTATCCATGTACCATTCCTGTGTAGATTGTTCCTAAGGAAGTGCAGCTGCTTGCAGAGCCTGGAGAAGCCCCTGGGTGTCGAAGGGTGCTGGAGCAGAGGGTGCAAACCGAGTCGATGGCTGTTGCAGATATGTATTGAAGGCTTGTGCTGGAGCTGATTGTGGTCTTGCACCAAGAACACCAGGCCTGGTGGCACCTGTCCAGGGCGAGCGCCAAGTTGCACCAGAGCCAAGCCAAGAGGCCACCCATGGTGGGATGTGATGCATCCACTGGTTGTAACCACCGTTGCCATGACCATTGTTGTTGTAGTTTGAGTTGCCGCGACCACCACGGCCACGACCACGATATCCACCACGACCACGACCACGACCACGTGATGAAGCAGTGAAGTTTGCACTTTCAGTCTCACTGATAGAAGCAGAACTATTTGTTGAAATATAAGTGAATTGTCTACCATCCCTCATTGGCTTAAGATTTTGAGAGCAACTGGTCAGCACATAGTAGCATAACATGGTATCAGAGCCAGAGGTCTCGAGTTCGGATCCTGGCGGGCGCTATTTATTAAAAAAATAAAATAAAATTGCAACCGACTCCTATTCCACGTATGCGGCCCAAAGGAGCCTGCACGTGAGGGGGGTGTTGAAATATAAGTGAATTGTCTACCATCCCTCATCAGCTTAAGCTTTTGAGGGCAATTGGTCAGCGCATAGTGTTAGATTGATCCCGGTCCCACCCGTTGGGCAACAACCAACGGGCAAGGACTTAGTCTCCCTCTCTCCATAAGAATCAGACGTGGGGTAACAACCCCATGTCGAGTCCCTCTCAGATGTGCGAAGCAACCGGGGGGCACAAAGGACTCGATCCATTGGCCCCCTCCCTCGCACGCGTGTATAAGAACAGGGGGACCTCCGGGCGTGAGGCATCCAAGCACACACGTTCCCAGAGGCCCCCGCCACAACTAATCCTAATTGCCATCGGATCTATACCGAGCCTCCACTGCGTCGAGGTCTCCCTGCACCGTCGGTCACCCTGCTTCAACTCGATCTCCAACGACCATCCACTTGAGCCCAATGGCAACAAGTGGACCCTCTGAAGGTATCCTCACCTCTCACCATACCCCCTTATAATCCTAGTATGTCTACTATGATCATAAGTCGCTAGCTATATTGCTTGCTTAAGTTGATTCTAATTGAATTAGACCTAAGTACTCTCGGCTAGAGGATTACTAGATTAGTTCTAAGGCTTTTCAGTTTTAACATTGGCATCAGAGCCAGGCTAGCTAATCACTAATCGAGAAATTTAGTTTTTCTCAAGTCTAATTGTTTTGTAATCATGTTTTAGTTAAGAAATTTCGGCTCTGTTGATTAAGATTAAGTTCAAATCAGTCTTAAGTATCAATTAAGCAATTAGAAGGAGGGGATTTCAATTTTAGTCCTAGATCAATTAGATATGAACTCAGAAATAAGAAAAGAAAAGGCGAATCGAATCACACATAAGGAAATTAGAAGGGGAAAGGACTTATCTGGGCAAGGTGGTCTTCACCACCGTCGTCCTCCTCAGAGCAAGGTTAGGGGGAACCCTAACCCTTGTAGCCTCCTTTCCCCATTGACGCCCGTCTGTTCAATCTCCCAACGGAGAAGAACGGCAGCGCCGTCATCCTCAGGCACAATGCTAGGGTAAGGCGGCCCTTGGCGGCGCCAGAGTACCTGCAAACAGCAAACATTCAGAACCCTCAACTCTCTTAGCGCTCGTCGGGCTAGGGTTAGGGTTACCCTAACCCTAGCCTCGGGTTTTCTTCAATGATGACCAATGCACTACTTCAGCCGACGACGAGCAACCTCTCGGTCGCTCGCCGGCGGCGGATGCGTGGCGGTACCAGAAGTCCACGCGGCGAGCCCTCCAACTCAGAGCCGGCGCGCGTCGGTTTTCCTCGACGACCGCCTCCCGGTGTCGCTGATGCCAACAGGGAAGTACCTCATGGTGCTGTTCCCTCACCGGAGTCGATGACGCGGTGGCGCCGGAGGTCCCACGCCGCCGGCCCGCTCGCTCCTTCACCTCGGCCACGCCGCTGCTCGAAGTGGAGAAGAGAGAGAAAATGAGCTAGGGTTTTGGATTCTGGCGAGCGACGGGATTAAGTATCGATCGAAATCACCGCGTGACCGTCGGATCACCAACGTCCGGCTCAGATCGACCTAAGTATTAAGTGGCTAGTGAATAGCAGCTGTCGGATTGGGATCCGACGGCCGTCAGCGCCCGCCGCGCACCGCCTAAAGAAATTGGACCCCGAGCCCATGCGGAAAGGATAAATAGGCTGGTGGGCTGCCCTTTTATTTCTCCGCGATTTTCAGTATTATTCTGCGAGCCAATTTCAATGTTGGGCCATTTAGGATGGTGGGCCGCGCGGCTGAGTTTTTTCTTTTTTCAGGGAATTATATTAGTGGGTCATAACAGCTTGTGGGCCATTTTGGGCCTTATTAATAGAATGAGTAAATTTTATCTTTTAGGGTTTTTTCCTGTTGGGCTGGGCCAGAGTAGTAAGTTTTGGGCCAAAATTTAAGTTTTGGCCTGTTTAGAATTTTAACAGTTTTTCTTTTCCAAAAATGTTTTAAATTTGAAGATAAATCAAGAAAATTTGAGAAATGATTAGAAAAATTAGTTAAATAACTGAGAAAATTTAGGAATATTTTGCTTGATGTTTTGTGTGTTTTTTCATTGCATTATTACTGCATTTTATACTATTTATTGTCAATTAGAGCATTTTCTCAGTCATTTAAATGCAATTAAGTGCTTTCTAAAGCAATTTTTCATAAATTAAGGAATTAAGTTTTACCTTCCGCTGTTATTAAGTGGTGAATTAATTGAGTAACCAACGTGAAATTTTGATTCATCAATTTTGAATTTAGTTTTAATTTTGTCTAAGTGGTAATTTAAATGAGTAACCAACGTGAAAGTTTAATTTTGCCAAAATCAATGTTAAGTTTATTATTTTCAGCTTGTGACTGTTTTAAGTTTCATAAAGTAACCAACGTGAAATATGATTAAGTTCATTAAGTATGGAATTAAGAGTAACCAACGTGAAATTTAATTTCCATGATAAGTTTATTATGCTAAGTTTAAGGTGCATTTTTGTGGAGTAACCAACGTGAAAAGTGAATGTCATTCTTATGTTATGATGTTTTAAGCTTGATTAATGATCTTCAACTTTGTTTTATGAAGGTTTTGGCTTATCATCAGCACTTAGCTACATCTCCACAGTTGAGACCCTCACGGGTCAAAACAATGGAGTGTGGAGAGAGGGGCTTCAGTGTGCCCTTGTGGTGTCTGACCTCGATTTTGCGATTACGTCTCCACGTCTTGTACTGCCTTCTATCCTGGTGCTGAGACAGAGGAATCTGAGGAATCTTTCGCTACGCGAAAGGCTGAGTATCTAAGCTTGAAGGAAAAGTATGATAAGGATTTGCCTAAGTGGGACACTTCCAACATGAAGTGTCTTGTCATCATTAAGAGCACCATAGCTGACTCTATTAAGGGAGGAATCCCTGATTGTGACACTGCTGCGGAGTACTTAGAGAGAGTCAGAGGTCAGTTCACTAGCTCCACTAAGGCGAGTGCTAGCATTCTCATGAGGAAGATTGTCACTGAGAAGTACTCTGGAGGTGGTGTGCGTGAGCACATCAATAAGATGAGTCACTACAACACTAAGCTTAGAGAGCTAAACATTGTGATGCCAGATGAGATGCTCATTTATTTCATCTTCAGTTCTCTTCCTAAGGAGTTTGAGGCTTTTGTGGTCAACTATAACTCACTTCCTGAGACTTGGAACATTGATAAGGTCGTTGCTATGTGCGTTCAGGAAGAGGAACGCATCAAGAGCTCTAAGGGTGGTGATTATGTTAATTTGGCTGACACTAAGGGTAAGGGAAAGGCAAAGAGATACTTTTCTTCTCCTAAACCACCTTCCTTCAAGGCTTCAGGCTCCAGTTCAGCTAATAAGTACAAAGGCAAGTCTCCACATAAGAAGGACAGGGATAAGTGTCTCTTCTGTGGCTCAGATGAGCATTTCCAGAAGGACTGTATTGGCTTCATTAAGTGGTGTGCTAAGAAAGGTAATGATATAATTACTTTTGTAAATGAGGCCTTATATGTGAACTATTCACGATCCACTTGGTGGATTGACTCAGGTGCCACTGTGCACATTTGCAATTCTATGCGGGCATTAAGTACGATGAGAACTATAAGAAGAAGAGAAAGGGTGATTAAGGTGGCAGATGAGCGTGAAGCCGAAGTCGAAGCCATTGGAGATTTATCCCTTAGATTAGTTAGCGGCTTTGTACTTAGGCTAAATAATGTTCTTTATGTCCCTTTATTAGAAAGGAACTTGATTTCAGTTTCATGTTTGGATGATTCGGGATACATTTGTCATTTTGGTAATGATAAGTGTTCTATTAGTTATAATAATGAGATTATTGGTCTTGCCTTCCGACAAGACATGCTCTACTTGTTGTCCACTCACGAGAATGTGTATGCTATAAGTGATGATCAAGTTTCGTCTAAGAACGACTATATACCTCGTCGAAATTGCATTGTCGTTTATGCCATATTTCGAGGGGAAGGATCGAACGATTAGTATCTCAATAGATTCTTCCACACTTAGACTTTTCAGATTCTGAGGAATGCATTGATTACATTAAAGGAAAATTCGCCAAGACTATTAAGAAAAACGCCATACATAGCACGGGGGTCTTAGAAATAATCCACATAGATATTTGTGGACCTTTTGCCGTGACCTTAGTAGATGGTTATGATTCTTTCATAACATTCACAGATGATTTTAGTCGTTATGACTATATTTATCCAATCAAAGAGCGATCTGAAGCGTTGGATAAGTTTAAGATATTTAAGGCTGAAGTAGAAAATCAGCACGACGTTAAGATTAAAGTAGTAAGGTATGACCGTGGAGGTGAGTACTACAATCGACACACCCCTTATGGCCACGTCCCTGGACCTTTTGCGAGGTTTTTACAGGAAAATGACATAGTAGCCCAGTATTCTACACCGGGCGAACCTCAGCAGAATGGCGAAACCGTACGCTTATGGACATGGTAAGAAGCATGTTAAGTTATTCTACACTACCAATTAGTTTGTGGATGGAGGCCTTAAAGACCGTCATTCACATACTTAATTGTGTTCCATCTAAGTCAGTACCTAAGACACCATATGAGATGTGGACGGGACGTAAGCCCTCACTAAACTATCTACATGTATGTGGATGTCCAACTGAGGCTAAGATGTTCAACCCGAACTTAAGCAAACTGGATTCTAGAACAATCAGTTGCCATTTTATTGGCTATCCTGAAAAGAGTAAGGGATTTAGGTTCTACTGTCCTGGTAGACACACTAAGTTTATTGAAACAAGACATGTCATGATTTTAGAGAACACTATGATCAGGGGGAGCATCGTACGGTGTGAAATAGATCTTGAGGACGAACGGATTAGTCTACCCGCTCCGGTGACTCAAGAACCTTTTTTCACCCTACCTGCTGTCGTTGTGCCACCGGTGCCTGCCACTAGTGACACAGCGCCTGTTGTTGCACCTTTGTCGGCCACAATATAAATAAGTGAGGTTCTACCTTCTCAGCCTGTTGAGGATATGGTTGAACAAAATGAGGTTCAGCAACATTCTCAACCCTTAGATGATGCTCAAATAATAAGATCACAAAGAGTAAGATGATCGGCAATCCCAAGTGATTATCAATTATACTTAAGTGAGAAAATTCAGATTGAGGATGACCCTACCTCTTTTGATGATGCCATGAGTAGACCAGTCGTCCGAATGGCATAAATCCATAGAAGATGAAATAAGCTCCATGAGTGCCAACAAAGTCTGGGACTTAGTAGAGATTCCTAAAGGAGCCAAAACAGTAGGCTGTAAATGGGTCTACAAGATTAAGCGTGACTCCAAAGGGAAGATCGAAAAGTATAAGGCTAGGCTTGTGGCTAAGGGATTCACTCAACGGGAAGGTATTGATTATAATGAGACCTTTTCTCCCGTATCATCTAAGGATTCGTTTCGAATCATCATGGCATTAGTAGCACATCACGAATTAGAATTGCATCAAATGGATGTAGAGACGGCGTTCCTCAATGGGGATCTTTATGAGGACGTCTACATGGCTCAACAAAAGGGTTTTTGTCATAGAGGGTAAGGAACATATGGGATGCCACTTGAAGAAGTCCATTTATGGACTTAGCTTCAAGGCAATGGTACCCAAAATTCGATGAGACAATAAGGAAGTTTGGGTTTAAGGAAAATGGGGAGGATAACTGCATTTATGCTAAATTTAAGAATGGGAAATTTATTTTCCTTATACTATACGTAGATGACATACTACTGGCAAGTAGTGATGTCAATCTACTCTTAGAAACTAAGAAGTGTTTGTCCTCAAACTTTGAGATGAAAGATTTAGGTGAAGCTTCCTATGTTCTAGGGATTGAAATTCATCGAGATCGAAGTAAAGGGGTATTAGGATTATCTCATAAGACATACTTAGAAAGCGTACTAAAAAACTACGGTATGCAAGGTTGTAAGCCCTCGCCTGTCCCAATAGTTAAGGGTGACAGATTTTCACAATCGCAATCGCCTAAGAATTAGTATGAGGTTGATTAGATGAGAGGAATTTTGTATGCTTCTGCTATTGAAAGCTTAATGTATGCTCAAACATGTACACACCGTGACTTAGCTTTTGTGACTGGGATGTTTGGCAGATATCAAAGTAATCCAGGACTAGACCACTGGAAAGCACTTAAGAAGGCTCTAAGATACATTCAGGGTACTAAGAACCTCATGTTGAAGTATAGTAAGTCAGACCCATTAGAAATAGTGGGTTGCTCAGATTTATATTATGCGGGTTGTGTGGATACTAAGAAATCCACATCAGGCTATATATTCACCCTCGCGAATGGAGCTATATCGTGGGGAAGCTCCAAGCAAGTAATAACTGCATCGTCCACAATGTATGCTGAGTTCATAGCTAGTTATGAGGCCACTGGACAGGCATCTTGGCTTAAGAAATTTGTTCCCAGTCTAAAAGTGGTAGACAGCATTCATAAACCACTTAAGTTGTACTGCGATAATGAGCCAGCAGTGACATACTCTCACAACAACAAGTCGAGTGGTGCTGCCAAACACATCGACATTAAGTATTATGTTGTAAAAGAGAGAATCCAGAATAATTCAATTAGTCTCGAGCATATAAGAATTAATCAAATGCTTGCGGATCCGCTAACCAAGGGTCTCCCTCCCAATGTGTTTAGAGAACACGTAGCCGGCATGGGATTAGGGGAGAGCCTGTGAAACAAGTCCTAGATACTAAGGGGACACCTAAGCATAAGGTTATTTCTAATTGTGAGACATATTGTGGTCTTCGAGTCGAACAATACGTAAATGGCTGTTTCTGATGTGTCATGCTCCTTATGTCAGAGCAAGAGGAAATATACATAAGTTTAGTAATTGAGAATAAGAATAAGATAAGTAAGTAAGAAATAAGTTGTCCCGAGATCAAGGGGGAGAATGTTAGATTGATCCCGGTCCCACCCGTTGGGCAACAACCAACAGGAAAGGACTTAGTCTCCCTCTCTCCATAAGAATTGGACGTGGGGTAACAACCCCACGCCGAGTCCCTCTCAGATGCGCGATGCAACCGAGGGGCACAACGGACTCGATCTGTTGGCCCCCTCCCTCGCACGCGTGTATAAGAACAGGGGGACCTCCGGGCGTGAGGCATCCAAGCACACACGTTCCTAGAGGCCCCCGCCACAACTAATCCTAATTGCCATCAGATCTGCACCAAGCCTCCACTACGTCGAGGTCTCCCTGCACCGCCGGTTACCCTGCTTCAACTCGATCTCCAACGACCATCCACTTGAGCCCAATGGTAGCAAGTGGACCCTCTGAAGGTATCCTCACCTCTCACCCACTACAGGAATATCGATCAATTACGTCGCCTAGGGCCAACGTAATTAAGGCCTAAACCGACGTAAGTTACTTAATTATGTCGGTTTTACCTTAATTACATTGGTGGCCGGCCGACGAAGCGGATTGGACGTAATTAAGGTAACTTACATCTGCCACTGACGTAAGTTACTTAATTACGTTGGTTTGCAGCAATCGACGTAAGTAACATACCGGGATGGGCCGTGGGCTAGGCCGGAGTACTTACGTCAGCCACAGCAGGCCGACGTAAGTTAAGTGGTATAACTTACGTTGGTTGAACCAAACCGACGTAAGTTAAGTGATTTAACTTACGTTGGTTAGGACACACAGACGTAAGTTAAACTGGGATAACTTACGTTGGCACAACCATAGCCGATGTAAGTTAAGTTTTCGAATTTTAAAAAAAAACAGAAACTGACTACCTTGCTCGATGGCGAGAACACAGAACAGATACACAGATAATATACAGAATAGATACACAACAAAACAGTTGCAAATTAAGTTCCAAAACATCAACAACAACAAAACATCCACCTGGCTACACGCTAGCCCTTCCACTACCTCCGGGATCTTCTCGGCGCGTTCCTGAACCCTGCAAAAGAAACATAATCACTAGTAAGCATCAATGTCAACTCAGTGATAACATCAGAGTCCAAGAACATCAGTGATAATGTTAGAGTTGGATTGCTTCACATTAACTATATACTAATCATTTATGCCATGGTGAAAAACTACTAAAGCTTGATTACACTTAACTTTTTAACTTTTTCACCACTATAGGAATCAATATCTGACAAGTCATCAAGATCTACCTCTATGTTCTAACTCCTTATCTCTCTATGTAAAATACTAAAATGGATACAACAATATTAAAGAGAGAGTTTATCACCTGCTCCGGTGTCTTCTGCGGCGAAACAGTAGGAATCTCGATATCCTGACCGTTGTGTCAAGCAAGAGCCTGCCATTGCAAAATATTAGAAGATATATGTTATTGAAGTGCTGTGAAATTTCACTACGATACTTTAAATTACTTACTGCCACCACTGCTTGCATCTGGGCCATCAGTAAGGTCGTCCTCTGCTCCTCCCTTGCCTCCGCTCTCGTCCTCTCCAGCTCTGCCTGGGTTTGCGTCAGCGTATCCTTCATGGCCTGGAGCTCCAGCTGGGTCTGCGAGAGATGACCACTGGTCCCAACAGACGAAGCCTGGGATGATGAAGCGCCTCTCAAAGGTCGCGTCGACCTCGAGTTGACAACTCCATAAAAAATGTCAAACCTGCAAAAGAATGAAAACACTAAGTAGAAGAAGATTAATTGAAAAAGAAATAAAACACATGAACAACTCACCGTCCATTGGCCTTCCCGCTTTCGCTTGCTTACGCGGCTTGGGGGTCGATCGGCGCGCTTTCCCAATCGTAATCTGCACCATGTTTCTTCGTGACCTCCTGCGCGTATTTTGCCTACAAAACAAATAAATATTGTAAGCATGTCAATAATGGTATTAGTTATAATGAAATTGATGAATTTCGAAAACTTACTAGTCGGTCGGCTGCGACCTACACTTCCCTGGCTGAGAAGGGTCACTTCCCTTGTGATCTCTCTTCCAAACCTGGGTCGGGGTCGGATCCTGACCCATCTCTCACTCATGTACAGCCGTGTTAGTGAGATAAATATATTAAGAACACATAAATAATTGAAAAGGTACTTACCATGCGTTTAGCCAAATACAAGTAGCCATCGCTGCCATAGTTGTGCTTGCCCTCGGACCCCATGTGACACTGTCTAGCCTTTGTGGACTTATTGATGAAAGCGTCGCTAGCCCAGTACTGACAGAGAGCTAAGTACGCCTCGATATTACCCTGTAACCAGGAAATACTAACCTGCACATATTTCATTTTTCATCAACGCAGTTAACATACGTAGATATTGTAAATATTTAATAATATTAAAAACTTACCTCCGCGTACTGCTCCTCTGTCATGTACGCGTCGGAGTCCTTCCTAAATAGACCCCTTTGCTGCTCCTGCTCCTGCTCCTCCTCCCGGGGGTGCCGCTTGTACTACGCGTTGATGACCTGAATCCGGGCATACGACAACTCCGCCGTCGTGAGCTTCCGAGCATTGTAATGGAACACGCGTATCGCGTGGTCCTCCATGCCCGGTTCCTCTACTTGGTACCTCAGCTTTAAGCAAACAAATATTTAAGTGATATGCATTAAAAATTCAAACGAGTTGAAAAAATGAAAAAGTTAAACTTACCATAAAATCGTGCCACACAGCTCCCTGAATCGTGCTGTGGACCGGGTGAGAGACACGAGCGTAGTCATCCCACGACAGGGCAGGGAAACCATCAATGACACCGGGGTAGTGCAACTTCACGATAGCACCCAAGACACTGTTAACCTGCCTGTGGTGCTTCTCGGCCCCCGTGAACGAAAAGTCGTATCAACATCTACAAAATATATTAAGGCCCCGTTTGGTACGGTTCCAGATTCACACATAATCAGAAACGTTTTAGTTCCAATGTAAAATCAGTTTCAGACTCTGGAATAGAATCACTTTAGAAACCATTTGGCTAGCATATCTGTTTCAGTTTCAGGAGAGAGGAGAGAAATGCTAAATTGACTCATTTAACCCTGTCTAGTTTGTGTTTGTTCTTCATTTATGTTTGTGATTATGTAATGACATTGACAATACAAAAAAATTGCCTCCGGTCGTAATGTGAACCCCTAGTGAGAATGTTGTAACATTCCTGTAAGTTTTTATTTTATTTGTATTATCACGTTGACGAGTTAAAAAAACGAAGATAAAAAATTTTGGCCGCTGATCCGAAGCATTCTAAAGTGGTGGCAAATCATCGTAATTTTTCTAGAATTTGGACCCGAGTTACGGTTGACCAAAGCGTTCCAAGGTGTGGAACACCTTTTCAGGTGTTTCACCTCCACAGTTCAAAAAAGTGAATCACTTCAGAGTGTTTCTCCCCTGAAACGTTTCTCTTTTTTGTCGTTTGGATCAGTTCAGGTGATTCTACCCAGAATCACAAACGTTTCATCCATCCAAATGGGCTCTAAATCATTAAGTAAAGGAAAACAACATCTAATATTTAATATACTATATACAGTTTTTACCTCTCTCCGACAGGACGGATCGTGGTCCGCTGAGTAGTAACCGGAGGAGGAGCCGCAAAGTGGGTCCTCCTCGTCCGTCGCCTCTGCTGTGACGCTGCCGCGTCCTGTGACCCTGAAGGCTCTGCGGAACCACCGGAGTCCAAAGGAAGGCTAGTAGTAGCCGACTGCAGAGGGAGGCTAGCGCTAGCCAGCTCTGAAGGGAGGCTAGTGCTAGAGGGCTCCTGTAGTGGCCCCCTAGCCTCTGACTCAGACTCATGTAGCGGCCCCCTAGCCTCTGACTCTAACTCGGACTCAGAAGACTCTGAGTCAGACAGCACAAAAGGAAAATATTGACAATAAATAGTTATTAACAACTGCAATTTCTAAAATAACTTTATTATAAACTAAAATTTACCTCCGTCCGTTGAAAGCACACGACAGCTGAGGGTGGAGCGTGCGCCAGAAAGAGGGAACATTGGCTCGAAGGTAACGAGGTCCTTGAGCAAGGGTCTCGTGGCGGCTCAAACCCTCTCACTGGCTTCCCCTTCCCCTTTGACAACATCCTGTTGCAAGGAATAAATTATTAATATGCAAAGATAATATACAAAATTAATGTTAAGTTAGTGAATAAAACGTTACTTCAGAAGACTCCGAGTCAGACAGCACAAAAGGAAAATATTGACAATAAATAGTTATTAACAACTGCAATTTCTAAAATAACTTTATTATAAACTAAAATTTACCTCCGTCCGTTGAAAGCACACGACAGCTGAGGGTGGAGCGTGCGCCAGAAAGAGGGAACATTGGCTCGAAGGTAACGAGGTCCTTGAGCAAGGGTCTCGTGGCGGCTCAAACCCTCTCACTGGCTTCCCCTTCCCCTTTGACAACATCCTGTTGCAAGGAATAAATTATTAATATGCAAAGATAATATACAAAATTAATGTTAAGTTAGTGAATAAAACGTTACTTCAAAATTCATCAACATCACGATCATGCACCCTACTCCTTAAACTAGAT
The DNA here is from genome assembly GCA_036927565.1 of Tuctoria greenei. NCBI lineage: Eukaryota > Viridiplantae > Streptophyta > Magnoliopsida > Poales > Poaceae > Tuctoria > Tuctoria greenei. The sequence goes on from JAYESD010000007.1 coordinate 2,470,395, forward strand.
CATCGATCTTCTTCTTCCGCATATCGTTTTTGTTTGCGCAAATCAGCATGTTCGACTATGTCATCGATATCTTTAGTTCCCGATTCTGATTTTGTTTTCGCTTCCGTGCCAGTCTCGATATCTTGAGCGTCTCCAACTAAGTCATCAAGTCCTACACCGGGATCGACTGAGAAGGAGTCTGGCAACTCTTCCTCTTGGTAGACACAATCAACCTCAGCTTCGTCGTGGTAATCATCATCTCCTGGAGCGTATAACCGCTCACGAGGATTCACCTTATGTACCACCCACCAAGCTTTGAATTTATTTCATGGATAAGGTAGATAGTACACTTGCTCTACTTGGTGTGCAAGAACTAATGAATCGAATCCTTTCAATCGTTCCTTGTGTTTTACTTCGACCATGCCAAATTCGTTTACTCGAATTCCACGAATAGAATCAAACCATTCACAATCAAATAATACAGCTCGAATTGTCTTGTTTGCAACAAAAGTGAATTCAAGGATTTTTTAATAATCTCGTAGTATTGCGTTTCATGATCTTGCGAATCGATTGCCCTCATCACAACTCCGGTATTACATGTTGCCGCGAGAGGACGAAGAGATTCAAATTGAGTTGTACAGAATCGAAAGCCATTGACGTCATATCGACCATAGCTTCTAACATTAACCACTCCACGGGATATTTGTTGCAAATCTTCATGGGCGTTGGCATATTTTTGACACTGTCCAAGATATGGAGTTATTAGAAAATGTAAGCATTCTTAAGTTATAAGAAAACTTTGTTAACATTGATAAGTTATCGAGAAAATGTTGCATGATCTCGAAACTAGCAAAGAAAATTAGATCCCCCGTTTATTCCTTCCCGTCGAATCTGTTCTATTTGCTTGCTCGTGGGTTGATGTCTATGTCTCCAATTTTGCTTGTCGAACATACTACGCGAAAAAGAGAACCTTTTAGAATACATGTGTGGGAAAAGATGGTGAAAAGCATAAGTGTAGGAGAAACACTTACTTGAAATATTCATTCATTTCTTCCATATTAGCGTACATGTAGAAGAAAGTAGCACGCCTTTCTTTTTTGCTAACATCGTAGGAAGTGTAACTACCAACAGTAGTGCCTCTTGTTGCAAAAATGGAGAGATCGCTACAAGGAGGTTGCTCATTCATATTATACCGCATTACCGAAGTATTAATATTGTGTTCCTCTGCAAAGTAAACACTTGAGAAGTATCCTACTTCCTTAAGAGTAAAAACTAGGGTGATGCAACCTTTAACCCTTGACCTGTTACCAACCATTGGTTTCAGATATCTGAGTGATCTTTCAATATGATACATCCACCTATATTGCACGGGACCGCCCACTTTCGCTTCAAATGGAAGATGAATTAAGAGATGTTGCATTGGATTGAAAAATCCTAAAGGAAAATTTTTTTCCATCTTACACAAAAGTACCAGAATCTCCTTCTCCAACTTAGTCATCATCTTTGGAGTTATTTCTTTAGCACAGAGTTGCCTATAGAAGTGGCTAAGCTCGGCTAACACCTTCCACACTGCATCGTCAAAATAGCCTCGAAACATAACAAGCAGAAGTCTTTCCATGATTATGTGATAATCATGACTCTTCAACCCAATGAGCTTTCCCGTTTTCACATTCACGACTCGTCTCAGACTAGCTGCATAACCATCTGAGAATTTCAACCTTTGCAACCATTCGAGAACTTCTTTTTTTTCTTTAGGTCGAAGACAGAAAGGAGCGCGTGGTTTACCACCATTTTCGGAGAGCTCAAGAGTTTGACGGTTACAAAGATCGGCGAGATCCTTTCGAGCCTTTAAATTGTCTTTTATTTTGCCCGTCATGTCCATGCATGTGCTTATGATACATTCGGCCATGTTACTCTCTTGATGCATAACATCAATGTTGTGCCTTAGAATCAACGACTTCACATACGATAACTCCCAAAGTCGACATATGTGAGTCCAATTGTGTTTGTCTCCGTAACCTTCAAAATATCCAGGACGACCTTCATCTGGCACCAATTTTTCCAACATATCAGATATTTCTGACCTGTTAAGACGTTCCGGTGGTGCTTTAGTGACAAGGTGTTCTTTCTAAAGACATTCCTCTGTTGTCTAAACAAATGATTCAGAGGCCGCCAACGTCTATGACAATCGAAGTAAGATATCTTTCCTCCATGGGTAAGTCGAAAGCAATCGGTATTCGAGGCACATATCGAACACGTCAACCGACCATGAGTGCTCCATCCAGAAAACATGTCGTATGCCGGAAAATCATGAACGAACCACAAATAAGCAGCTCGGAGGTTGAATTTATGCTTCTTGTAACAGTCGTACGCTTCGACTCCTGTCCACAACATTTTCAACTCTTCAATCAACAGTTTCAACATCACGTTGAGACGTGACCCAGGATGATCTGGCCCAGGTACAATGAGGCAAAGAAACATAAACTCATTCTTCATGAAAAAGTCGGTGGAAGATTGTATGGAATGACAAAGACGGGTCAGCAGGAGTATGGTGCGGCGTTTGTGCTGAACGGCGTGAACCCGTCTGTTGCCAACCCGAAGCGAACATTTATCGCTTCACGAGTGAATTCTAGGTTGAACCAGTCTAGAGCCTTCCATGCCTCACCATCGGACGGGTGTGTCATGACTCCATTGTTCTCACGCTCACCTTCTTTGTGCCATCTCATGTGTCTGGCCGTTTTTTTTTTGAAAGGAACAACCGCTTCAACCTCGGTGTCACAGGTAAGTAACAAAGCTGCTTACGTGCGACTTCCGTCGTCACAGTATTACCATCATTATTAACAACTTCGACAAACCTCGTTTGACCACATTTTAAACATTTGTTCTCATTGGCATGCTCTCTCCAGAAAAGCATGCAGTTGTCCGGACACACATCAATCTTCTCGTGCTTCATACCGAGACCGGAAAGAATTTTCTTCGAGTTATACATATCTTTAGGCACTTTGTTGGGATGTGGAAGGGCATCTTTGAGCAAATCGATGAGCATGTTGTAACAATTGTTAGAAAAGAAGAACTTAGACTTAATTGCCATAATTCTAGTCACAAAATTTAGGATTGACATTTTAGTGTGTCCATGCAACGCCTCTTTTGAATCTTTGAGACGTTTGAGGAACTCTTTAACCTCTGTTGTTTGAGGATCTTCTGTAAGCTCTGGTCGTATAGCTTCCAACATCTCATCCATCATATCAACATTTGTGGCATCATCATTGTCCGCTTCCACTACTTGTACAGCTTGAGAAGTTGTCTCGCCTTGGAAGTTCCACAACTCATAATGTGACACGTAACCGTTTCGACACAAGTGCTTCATAAGTTCCACTTTGTCCAAAAACGTTTTGTTTCGGCATTTCGTACATGGGCACCGCGCCTTATCGCTATTTGACAACGAAAAAGCTCGTTCCACAAAAGCTTCTCTCTTGGCGTACCACTCATCTGAGTGACCACCAGTTTTGCTCTTCCAACCAGTGTACATCCAACTACGATCTTCGCCCATGTTTGACTCTGCATTAATAGCCGGACAAATTATTGTTAGTTTCACATTAATTTATGTATGATAGAGGAAATAATGAGAGAGACAGTGAACTGGGTCCGTGCCAGTTCGAAGCCCGACACGGGCCATGCTCGGGCTTGACCTCAGACCCCGCTCGGCCGCCCTCGGCTCCCTCGCCTCGTATTGAGTCGCCGGCCGCCGCTCGCCATCTGCAATGCCCAGACCGAATCTTCCCCGAATCTATGAGGATGCGAGGCGAGCCCGACGAGCGACGACTCCTAGACTCTCGTCCAGAGGAGGCGAGGCGAGGATCCTGGCGAGACAATGAAACTGTTGGCGAAGAAGCTACGGAGGAGGCCACGACTACAATGGTCTACACGGCACGATCACACTTATTGCGTGTCGTGGCCATCCGGGTTGGTCACTTAACCCTAACGATTCATCAATGTTTGATTATCATCCATCTCATAAATCACAAAATTTTGGCAGCATAACGCCGCATATTTAACACTACACCCCCCCTATCCGGTGCAGTTCTTAAAATACAAAGGGGGGCAACTGGTTACCTCGAAAACCTTTTGCCTTACGGATGTTGTGAGTCAAGGACAAATACTCGCAACATACGTTTTTGGAGTTTTCGTGGACTTATACGTACTCACGAACATGCGCGATGTGAACGGGGGGTCTTGCGGCGAAGAGATACCTAGCTACAGACTTTAAGGGTTAGTAATGGGTCGCTCGGCTCATATACACTTAACTCTAACGATTCACCTCATGTCACCAGTCACGGGTCACGATCGTGACCCACACTTCCTATATACGCCAGGGTTGGGCCCGATGGGCCGTATATACGCTACATATATACCACGGCTCAGCCAGGCTTCGGGTCGGCATGACACGCTCGGCCCGTGAACGGGCCCAGCACAGCCCGACAGGGGAAAATGGGATTTGTCGTGCTTGGCCTTGGCTTATGGCCCGTTGTGCTGGCCCGGCCTGGCACGGCAAATTTGCGGGTCACACCGGGCCTAATGTTTTCATGCACGAGACCGGCCGAGCCGGCCCAGCACAGCTCATTGGCCATCTATAGCCACGACAGAACCTAAGTGCCCCGACAGCCGGCCGCCCCCGACGCCGCCCTCGACAGAAACCAATTAAGTATAATCTACACTACACTAATTAAGCATAATCTACACTAAGCAAATTAAGCACAATTAAGCAACTTAACCACTTAAGCATAATTAAATAAACATAATCTAAAGTAAGCAAATTAACTAATTAAGTATAATTAAATAAACAAATAAGCAATTTAAGCATAATTTAAACAATTCAATTCAATTCAATTTCAAATTTGAACAATTCAATTCAATTCAATTCAATTTAAGCAATGCAATTCAATTAGATTTCAAATTTCAATTGAATGGGTTAGGGTAGAGTGGGGTGGGGGTGTTTGGGGGGGGGGGGGTGGGGGGTCTGTGGATGGGAGGGGGAGGGTGGGGGACCTCTACAGGGGAGGGGAGGGGGAGGGGGCCGGATAGGGGAGGGGGAGGGGGGGCGGCGCTCGGCCGGGGAGGGGAGAGGGAGGGGGGCCAGGGAGGGGAGGGGGAGGGGGGAGGGGGATGGGGAGGGGAGGGGGAGGGGGGCGGCGCTCGGCCGGGGAGTGGAGGGGGAGGGGAGGTGGAGGGGGAGGGGCGCCGGGGAGGGGAGGGGGAGGGAGGGCCGGACAGCGGCGGTCGGCCGGGGAGGGCAGGGCGACGCTCGGGGAGGGGGCGGGGGGGCCGGGCCGGCGGTTGGGGAGGGGAGGGGAGGGGAGGAGGGGAGGAGTATTACCTGGCAGCGGCGACGTCGGACGGCAGCGGGCGCAGCGGCGGCACGACGGCGGTTGACCGACAGCGTCGGGCGTGGTGGCGGGGAGAAACAAAGCGGCGCGTGGCGGGTAAGGAAGAGAAGGCGCGGGGGGGGGGGGGGGTAGGTTAAAATATGTCACTTACATCGGCTAAATAGTAAAATGACGTCGGCCTATGTAACTTACGTCGGCCATCCTCCCAGCCGACGTAAGTTAAGCCTAACTTACGTCGGCCATTTTATTCACGTCAGCTAGTTGTCCAGACCGACGTAAGTTTACATTTATTATTGTTGGTCTACTAACTTACGTCGGTTTTTTCTGGCTGATGTAAGTTAGTTTATTCACGTCGGTCAGCCGACGTAAATTAAGTTGGCCGACATAAGTGTTAGTGTTTCCTGTAGTGACCATACCCCCTTATAATCCTAGTCTGTCTACTGTGATCATAAGTCGCTAGCTAGATTGCTTGCTTAAGTTGATTTTAATTGAATTAGACCTAAGTACTCTCGGCTAGAGGATTATTAGATTAGTTCTAAGGCTTTCGCTAGCTAGATTGCTTGCTTAAGTTGATTCTAATTGAATTAGACCTAAGTACTCTCGGCTAGAGGATTACTAGATTAGTTCTAAGGCTTTTCAGTTTTAACACATAGTAGCTTAACACTATTGTTGGAGTTGTTGTTGTTGTCAGTAGCGGTGATGTTGTCTCTTGCGTAGTGGTCGACAACGTTGCAAGAGAATTCTCAGCAACTATGAGCTGGTCACGTGCTTCCAAAAAAGTTGGAAATGATGGCAGAGCAGGTAATAGTTGGCGGAGTACATGATATTTGCGATTTAAACCTCGGATCAACTGATGAACAAGAGTGTGGTCTGTGATCTGGTGATCACAGTCGGCAAGTGCATCGGCAAGAGTTTTCAACTTGTGACAATATGCGGAAGCGGAGAGATCACCTTGTTGAAGGTTGTGAAGTTCTTGCTCGATCTGAAGGGCACAACTGGATTTGTTGCCAATAAAATAATTTTCAATCTTTTTTCCGATACCAAGAGCAGTAGCATCATCGTCCATGATGAAGTACAGGAGATCATTAGCTAACGTGGCATGAATCCACATGAGCACCGTCAGATCTTCTTGGATCCAAGAAGGATCTTCATGATGTGGTTCGGAACCGTCGACGTGGTGAAGATTGAATCACCCAAGAACGACAAGAAAAGGTCGTTTCCACCTCCGATATGCAGTAGAGAACATATCAAGCCGAACTGTAACATGGCTCGTAATATTGACAGATTGAGTAGCAATGGTCATGGGTGATGACTGGCTCAAGGCATGAGCAGATGAGGAGGATGAGCTGCTGAACAATGAGCTGATTGTTGCACTCGAGGAAGAGGAGAACGAAGAGGCCATTTGCGAGGGGTGTGGAGGGCAGGGGAGAACAGGATCTCACTGCTCTGATTACCATGATAGAATGCAAAATGCAATGCGCAGTTTCCATTGATCGATATGCCTTGAGTAGGCAAAGTTACAACGTGGAGGAGACGTGGCTCCAACAGTTATACATAGTGGAGATAAAGCCTACGAGTACATGATCTAACTGATTGCCGTACGTGTAGGAGGCAGTTCCGATACTTGGTCAAGTGTGTCGCACGTTAGTTGCCAATAGTAACAGAATAGGAAGAGGAGATTACATCCGATATTGACTGATTCGGTTATTGATTATCTCTATATCTTTCTGTATCTTCTAACAGGCCCTCCTGCCTCCGACCGCGCCCAGGAACAACACGGCCTTGCCCACACGTGGCCACGTTAACTGCATCCTCCCACATTTATCTGACAATTTAAGTAATCTCAGCTACCTGACATGCATCTACATCCATAGCATTCGATATCAGCTCCAACTCCAAGGCACCATCCTGTTAAACAAGTTATTGGTCGTGCTCATCAAAAGCTGTGATGAACAAAAGAGGCAGAGACGGCACTTGAACATAGGAAAAAAACATTGACCAAGTAAAATGGGCTAACAAGGTGACAAGAACAGAAGTAGTAAAATACTAATCAGTTCACAATGGATACTGAAGTTAACTTGGATATATACTAGTTTGGAGCAGTCTCAAACTGTCATTGAGTCATCAGCCTGAGCATAGTGCCAACTGTTTCTGCTTGTTCGAACATGCAGAGACCCAGTTATGCCGTGCCTGCCAAAAGCAAGCTAGCCAGGCTAGCTAAATCAGCAAGATACTGTGGAACTGTGCTCTATATATACACCTCTCTTCTCTGTTGCACCGGCATCATCCTTATCGAGGTACAAGAACACTGACTATATATTGATCGGATTTATCACAGAGATTCTTTGTATCAGTTACGGGTTGAGAGAATTAATGGAGTATAGCAGGAGTGTTTCCATGGATCTCTCACTGAACATCCCTGCAGCTGCAGGATCTTCCATTGAAAACGTGAGTAATGACAAGATAGCAATTATCATCCCCAAGATGTCTCCATCAGTCCTCCCAACAAAGTCTCCTTCGAACGAGCTGCCGCCCCTAGGACTAGGATTGCCAAATGCTGCATCACATCCATCTCATAATACGGTCCTTGCTCTCATCAAGAAGGTATGTATAGACACACTAATTTTCCCCTCCTTTTTAATGGCGTTATCGATCGGTGTATTCAGAGTAGGGAATATTTTGCAGGTGATGGCGGAGTTCATAGGGACGTTCCTCCTCATCTTCACCCTGCTGTCAGCACTCATCACGAACGCGACGCACGGTGGCGCACTGGGCCTACTCGGCGTGGCGGCGGCAGCAGGGCTCGCCGTGGTAGTAATCGTGCTGTCCATCGTCCACGTGTCCGGGAGCCACCTGAACCCGGCGGTCAGCATCGGCATGGCCGTGTTCGGCTACCTGCCCTCGGCGCACCTCGTGCCTTACGTGGCCGCACAGTTTGTTGGATCCATCGCCGCCTCGTTCGCGGCTAAGGCCATCTATGACAATCCGTTGAATGCTGGCGCCACCATCACCACCGTGCCGGCGCTCGGTGCAGCCCAGGCGTTCTTCGTCGAGTTCGTCACCACTTTCGTCCTCCTCTTCCTCATCACCGCCCTCGCAACTGATCCTAAAGCAGTAAGTTCTTGGCCGCTCCCCCTTGTGAAATACGCAAAGTTTTCAGTAAAGTTCTTGCATTCCAAACATGCATGCATGAACTTCTCACCGATCTGCATGCGTCAGGTGAAAGAGTTGATTGCTGTGGGAGCTGGGGCGGCTGTGATGATGAATGCTCTAATCTCCGCGTACGTAGATTTATTGAATAATCGAGTTGTTAATTGTTACGCACACCAATTATTTTGGTTTATCGTTTTCTGATTAATTGATTGGAGTGACAAATTTTTTCTGAATATATACGGCCGGCGCGCGGCAGAGAGTCGACAGGAGCATCTATGAACCCGGCGAGAACGCTGGGGCCGGCCATCGCCACCGGGACGTACACCAAGATTTGGGTCTACATGGTTGCTCCTCCACTTGGCGCCATTGCCGGCACCGGCGCCTACGTTGCACTCAAGTGATTATGTGTGTCGTTACAAAGCATAGAGTACTGTACTGTGTACTGCTTAGGGAATATGACCATGAACATTTGGTGAGAGCTGGAGTTAGCTGCTAATCTACAAGAGGCAACTGATGAGTCAGTGAATGTTACACTTGTCACTTGTCGTTAACCTTCAGCCAGCCAGAGCTCGATCGGACGCGGAAGATGCCAAAGAACGCTCGTGCATATATATTCCCAGAAATATTTGGCGGCACAAGTATGAAATACTTACCTTGACAACAAGCTATTATTTGATACTGTGTTCGTTAGCTTGCAACAAGCTACGCGTCACAGGAAGCTTCCATGCAGTTTCAACTAAGACACAAGCTGTCAATGCACGTAATGACGTCCACGGAACAAGCTAAACTCACTTTCATGGAAGCTTGGGAATTGAACCCTACGTTGCTGGTCCCACTCACAGCCACAAACACAAAGTATCAATGCACACAATGACGTCCAAAGAAAGTGAGATGAATGTTTCATTCGATCATCTTCATCAACCCCTCAAAGGGTGATCAAGATTTTATTTCAAGCTAGAAATGGTGATCACAGGTTGTCTTTTTTTTTCCAGAGCGTATCACAGGTTCATCTAAAAATATTACAACATCCTTCAAATGAATGCTATGGAATGTGCACATTATTGTTGCTGAGGTCATGTGGATTCAAAATAAGCAGCAGCACCAAAACTCAAGACTTCCTAGATGCCCAGGACTCAAACCAAACAGCATATTAAAGATTGCTTCTTGCAATATCCAATGCCTCTTCGACGGAAGCCGCGGCCTTGAGCTTAGCTTTGTCAACAATGGGCTGAGATTTAGCTAGTTGTGGAAGAAGCGCGAATTCCTGAAAGATTGCATAAAAATTGGTATGATTCGGGCTGATTCTGACAAATTAAACCCAAACTGAAATTGTCACATCTGGTCATTCTTAAATGGCTTCAAACTTCGTGTTAAGTGCAGTTCAAAAAAGAAAATGCATCAGGTATGCAAGACTATCATGTCAGTATGTCATTACCTCGGAGCTTCCACTCTCAAGGAAAACACCCTTCAGTCGACTATCTGCAGTTACATGAAGGCAGGACATTCATATGATGTGCAACTGAGATGACTGAAAAATATACTCCAAACAGCTAGTTACCAGAATCAATCCAAAAGGTAGCAATCTTTGGATCAAAGCTCCCTACTTCAACTGTTTCACCAACTGTTCAGATCACGAGAGGATGAGAGAGGGTGATTCATCATGTTCGACAAATAGCTATAAATATTATTAGGTAAAAATTGACTACTGATGAACTGTACCATTATCGCCGTAAAATTGCCACCAAACTTTCCTTGAACTTCCTTCATACTCAAAAACTCTCGAGTAGAAATATGGAAGGTAATCATACCTACAGCAGATACAATTTATCAAAAGGCCTAGAAGCTAAGAAAATAGATTAGCCCACAAAGTAACCATAAACATACGCTTTTGTCTGAGATGTTAGGAGCGTTTCAACACAGTGGTGTGCAGATTTCCGAGCATGATCCACATGCTCCACTCGAGCGATTCTGTTGTACATCTGTGGAAAAAATGTACCAGTAAATAACTACTACGATAAGATTAGAAAAGGTAATAGCATATACCTTGAGGGGAAAAGCTGCTACATCCCCAATAGCGAAGATGCCAGGCACACTAGTTCTAAACAAGGAATCAACCTACAAAAACACATTCAACTATCTTTATTAACCAATCCGACACAACAATTGGTTACTACAATGAGATGCCCAACCTTGAGCGAGTGATTAAGAAGCTTAAACATGCTAAGGCACATATCCAGCAGAAGAGTAGGAACAGAATGATAAGAACATTGACGGTTGATATAAGCAATTGGCATGAACAAGATGTAACAGAGAAAATCATTCGAATTGAAAGATCGTGCATGAATTATTTTATTTCTAATATAAATTGATCCCATCAGTATTTTTGTGCAAAAGAATGGCAAAGTAATAGTTCTATAAAAAAGCAAAGAGCACAGGGGAATTAATAAGCTTCATTAAATTTGGCATCAAAACAAACCTCTATTCCACCAACTTTAGAGTTCACTCCAACAGCTTCGAAGGGGCTGACTACTGGTTTTGCTCCTATACCAACAATAACCTGCATTTATTACATAATGTTAAAACAATGAAGAGACATAGCCAGACTGTTCACTAGTCTTCTCTTTTTATATTTATGTTCTCTAAAATGCAATGCATAATCAATACATCAACTAAACCCAGAGAATGAACAAATCTATCAAATGGGTTGCATAAACACTCAGTGCCCACAAAAACTTTGATTATCTCTCTTGAAAAGATTATTAAATGATGTGAAAAATTCATCTGTAGCAAACCAATAATTTCACTACAGTACTGCATCATGAAAACGTTTTACGAATTAAGGAGTGTAACCGTGTCAGCTTCAACGACAGATCCATCCTTAAGTACAGCAGAAGACACCCTTCCATCAGAGCTAGCTTCAAGTTTGTCAATAAGAGCTCCCTGATTACGAATAATTGCATACATAAACTCAGATAGGTCGAAAGAAGGCTAAGAAATGAACTTAAATAATGGATGAATCAGTAACCTTTATGAATTTGACACCATTTTGTTGATACAATTCTTCATACTTCTTAGCTAGAGAAGGTGTAAATAATCTTGGCATAATGTGGTCCTCTGGGAATATAACCTATACATACATATAGAAGATTTTACTAGACAATGGTCATTTTATTAAGCATCAAAAGACAAGACATACAAGAAGCCTCACATACATCAAAGAGGCAAATGAAAGATTATCCTTACAGTTGTGTCGAGATTCCAACCACAAGCTGCTGCAGCTACCTCCATGCCAATATACCCCCCACCAATAACAACAATTTTCTTTGCTTTTCCCTGTATGAAAAAAAAAAAACATCATCAATAAATGTTAAAGATTGAGGAAATACAAGCCATAATTCAGAACATTGCCACTATGTCAAATGAGAGAACATCAGTTCTGCTGAATGACAATCGACTATAAAGTTTATTTTCCGAACATACCAATGAAGATACTAGAGAATCAGCATCTGCAACATCACGTATGTAGTGAACACCAGGTAAGTTTCCTCCTATTTTCGCAGGCAGTCTGAAAGCAAGAATCAATTAAAATCAGTAAAACACAGTGCATCATAGTCACATCAAATGTGGAGAGATTGTGTGCAGTTCGTCTGCAACGTATTGAAATTTTCTTTTGATTAGCACAGAAGTTTGTCTGCTAACTGTACTAGAAATCTGGTTTCTCAAAACATTTATAAGCACATCATTTATATATGCACTACTACTTACCTTGAAGCTTCACAGCCTGTAGAAATAATAAGTGATCCATACTTCAGCATTTTCCCTGATGAGGTTTTCAAGGTCTGTGTTTTTCCATCAAATGCTACAACTGGATCCTCATACAAGACCTTACAAAATAACAAAACACATTTAAATGATGACCTTGCATTTTCAAACACGGCAAGCAAAATACAGATGGTCAGGTCAATCATCACTACCTCTATGCCGTTCTCCTTGTACCATTCAGCAGTCTGCCTTTGTCCACCAGATCCAACACAGGTATGGAAACCCTGCCACAATCAAAGGGTGAAGGTTTTGATTCTATCTGTGGCTTCATGTTGCTTTAATATTGATGGGTCAAGTGTGAATGCACCATCTGCTCATTAGCTGAATGAACAAACTTACATAAAAATATATTAAGAAATGGTGAAGTGCAATGCTGATATGTTATAGCAGATCCAATTAAATAAAACTAAAATGGTCAAGTGCAGCTCATTACCATACAGAAATTTCATGTTATGCATGATAAATAAAACTAAAGATGTACAGGGATCCCAAAATTTGCATATCATGGCTTAAGCCTCTCTGCTTCTCATTGTAAATTTGTCAGTATACTTACAGGCAGGCGAGCTGGCTTCTTTTCTGGAGGAAACAGATAGCCTTTGGTCAAGGCTGGTCGCTCATACGGTGGAACCGGCTGCATGACAGCAACACATACTATCAGAAACCAGACCATCTATATTTTGCTGCTACACATTACGTATTTTGCAGGGAAGCAGTGCGAAAGCAAAACCAACAACAACACGAAACAGTGAACAAATGGGCCCGACCATGACTGCAGTTAACATAGCAAAGTGCGTCCAAAGAAGCAAATTAGCCTACCTCCTTGGAGACGATGCAGAGCCGGCCATCAGCCATGCCGTGCTTGACAAAGGTCCTGGCCGCGTACCCTGCCGCATTCCCTCCCCCAACGATCACGTACCTGCACCCGGCCAACCCACCAAACAACCCATAAGCATTCCATTTACCGCACGCCTCCCACTAGCTCCACGGTCTCAGACCCAAAGCTGGAAACTTTTGCACGGCAAAAGAACAGCACGGGCTCGGATCAAGGGAGGAATGGCACCCACTCGCGATTCTCGTTGTCGAACCCGCCGCCCGCCGCGGCGACCGAGAACCTCCGGCGCGGGTAGAGCCGGGCAACCCCGGCGCCGCCGCGCTGTCGCAACGCCCACGTGCCCGGCGACGAGGAGTAGCCGTAGCACTGCGCCGCCGCCGCCGCCGCGGAAGCCATCTCCGCCGCCTTCCGCCGGAGAGCTGCGACCACCTCCAAGAAACCGACGGGTGTCAGAGAGGCTCAAGCGCAGTTACTGGAAGCTGAGGGGGCGGATGCGGAGAACCTGAAGTCATCGGCGCTGTCCCCGGCGGCGCGCTTATAGAGGTAGAGGACGAGTAGAGGGGGCGGATTAGGGAATAGTTTAAACGCGAGGGGTTTTGGTGCGATTTGGATAGGGCGGAGGGTCGCCAGTCGCTGGCCGCTGCGACAGGCCAAGAGACGACGAGGCGAGGCGACAAGTGGGGAAGAAGAGGGGACGGAGGCTGTGTGCCTGTGTACTTGTAATTTGCTTGATTATTTGCTTTCATCCTTCTTTAAAAATGTAATTTTTCAAATCGAGCTCTCCAGATTTTAGTTTATTTTAATCTCCAATATTTTAATGTTATTAAGAATCAGTTGTAAATAAAGCTGTGAGAAACCCCTGATTTTGTTGTTTCCGAGCTGGACCTCCAGAAGTTACTGTGAAAACAGTGAAATCTCAAAAAGTAAAAACAGAAGAAGGCAATATCGGCCATCCATGGTTTTCAACTAAACATCCTTTTCAGTGCCTTCAGAAGCAGAGAAGTTGGACACTAGCAGCAACAATACAAACAAACTAGAGAGATTGTGTTCGGTGTTTCATCATGATTGGACTCTGGACAACTCCAGAGATCCCAAGTCCAGACCACCTTCAGTGCCCAATACTCACTCCATTCTGAAATTGTTTTAGTGTGGACAACAATTTTATTTCTATCTTGAACAAGATTTGATGTCCTGACAACATCAATTTGAGAACAGAGAGTACTTTTATTGTCAGCTAGACTAAGTTGAGAATGAGCGAAAGGTGAAACTCTATGTATTCACATGTAGATCAGCTGGACCATGAAATGCTGCTACATTTTCGAATTCAGCAATACACATGCTGACAGGGTACATCAGTTTCTGGTGTCAGAAAGATTATATACAGGTTCTATAATCTCAGGTTCAATGCTTTAACCACTGCAAAATTTGGATTCAGTCCTCAAGAGGCAACATTAGTGGAACCTATAGAAGTACAGGTCAAAGGCGATGCCATTCACATGATCTGATTGCAGCATCCGTGGAAAGCATCATCTCTTGCCAAAGAAGTGATCTATCTGAGATTGTCCACCTTTGGCTCCAACCTTCTGGGCCTGTGGCCACAGTGCTTGGGACTTGCTATCCTGCAGCAAAATGAGAGTGGTGTAAGAAATCGGGTTCTTTTTTGTTGTCTTACAGAATAAGAGGTGACAAGCTTGTCGAACTGACCTGGAACCGGCCAAGGTCTCTCAGAATTTTAACATTCCCTCCACGCCCGTCAGGCCCTACAGCAATCAGATTGCCTCTGTTTGTGTTTGAGCTTGCACATCCAGATGCTGTTGAGCCCTTGCACCATTTGCCAATACTTTTTCTTGTTCCATCCAAGCCAAAATTTCTAGGTGTTTGGAAATCATCATCTGATTATTTGTGACAAGTTTTTTTCGTAAGCATGTCGAATATGCAAAACCAGGTAAAAATGGATCAAATTTAATGTTTTAACATTTCGTAAATTTAGAGAAAAGTAGGCCTTCAAGTTTTGCAAGTTTTATATGAAGGTACCCTTCATGATGCCTAGGTCAATTTTATGAAAAGTGGAAGCATAAGTTATTTCCCAGAACAACTCAATGTAACTCACCAGATAGAGGATTAAAGTTGTGAATCTGATGAGGTCCAGTGCCAGAACTTAATCGATTCACTTGTTTGGAGATGGCACCAATTGTTAGTGTTTCTTTCTCTCGTGTTGAAGTTGAAGCTGCCACTTTCGTGGTTTCCAAATTAGGATTCTCTTGAAGCATTTGCAGTTTGGCCGTGAGGTTATCCTGGAAAGTGGATTTTCCAATTGCATCTGCGTGTTTGTCGAAGGATGTTTCTTTTGCTGCATATGTGGTATTACATTCAAATGCTGACGACTGTCTATTATCATTTTGGCAAAGACTAGACTTTTGAGAATCCAAAGTATTGCCACTAGTCCGAAACAGCTTGGCAGAAAATTGTGTCTTGTGTGCATTTCCGAAAACAGAATCATAAGCATCCAGATCTATCACATCCTTTTTGTCCAGGTTGCCTTCTGCATTCAGATCACTCGTGCTTTCCGGCTTTAAATGGTCTGACTGTGATTTGCCACTCCATGGATCTTCCATCATTTCATCAAGCTTACTTGCTTCATTCCCGTAACCAGAACTTGGACTACGGAAACCAGAATTAGCTGTGGCATTCCATGATTCTGTTTGGTCTGCTTTAAATTTCTTTGAAGACCTCAAGTCCCTTATCAAACTATTATCCTTTTCTTCTAATTCCTTCTCAAGTTCCTGTACCCTTGTCTGTATTAACATTGATAAAGGTCATTCACACAGACTATCTAAACTAAAAGCAAAATTATATATGAGGTGACCTTACCTTCAGTTTTTTTACGAGCTCTTTGGCCTTTTCAAGCTTCAGCTGTGCGCGAGACTCTGATCTTCCCAGAACATTGCATTGAATCATCAATTCTTTGTAGTTCCTAAAGAAAGAACGCATTACTGAAGGTCTGATGCACTTTAACCAAGCAATTTCTACTACCAAAAGTTAAAAAAATAATGCTCAAGTCTAGTCCTTTTTTATCTAGTACCCCCTCGTTCCATGAAATTCCAGCATACCTGGTAACTAATGAGTCTATTCACGATAGAAGTGTGGTTTACTAACAAATAATGATGTTCTCAGTTCTTCATCATAGATTAAATAGTAATGCACT
This sequence comes from Tuctoria greenei, assembly GCA_036927565.1. Taxonomy (NCBI): domain Eukaryota; kingdom Viridiplantae; phylum Streptophyta; class Magnoliopsida; order Poales; family Poaceae; genus Tuctoria; species Tuctoria greenei. The sequence continues at coordinate 2,486,770 of JAYESD010000007.1, forward strand.
GGTTCATTGACTGAAATCTAACACAGTACTGCACATTACTGCATACAATGACTTTACTTCTGTTTAAGTGGTTAACTGGTATTAATTCTAGTGACTAGATATTCAGAATATTTGATTCAGCACCTAAGACTGATGCTAAACAGTTGATTTAGTTTGATAATCTCATGATTAAAGTGCAGTATATGATTCCAGTTCTAGCTAGTTCTGCTGTAACAAGTGGTATAGTGAAGTAACGGAGCCTAGACCTCATTTCATGAATGCCTGTGGCATGCACACTAAAAGGAATAAAGTGGTAACCCATAGAGAAATCGGACAGGGATCCCCTGACTTTACTGCACGCTGTGACATGGTCACTGACGTGTGGGACCGGGTCCACATGTCAGTGACCACTGATTAAGTCAGGGGATCCTCATCCAGAGAAATCAAGAGCATTACTTGTTCCTTATAGCGAGCGATCTCTTTAGAACATCAACCGCATTCTCCAGGTTTCCATGGTTACCAAGAGACGCCAACTTAAGGATCTCTTCCTCCTGAAGATTCATATCTGACGACCTAACAAAATACGGAACAAGAGATATATCACAACATAGAATCCTTCCCTCATTATAATGGTTGCATATTTCAGGTTATAAAAGCATACAGCTTCAGGGCAGCAAGCTCCTTCGCCAGTGCAAGACTCTTCTCCTGCAATCTTCCGCACTCCGATGTCTTCCTTGACAAGTCCTACAATGAAGGCAATGAAGCAATTCACTGATCCACGCCTGGATGAAAAATCAGGTAGGGAAACTCAATGTGGCTACCGGATCCATCAAGCTACCTCTGTTTTCGCATTGAGCAGCACCTGAACGTATTCTTTCTCCTTCTTGGCGGCTTCCCGCATGGCCTCCGCCATCGCCGCCTGCTCCCTCCACTTGGCAACCTGACACCAAACCCACCAAGAGTCCATCAGCGACCCACGCCGAAACGCAACCCAGCACACAGATCCGGGGAAGCAGTCAGCGGCACTCGCCTCGGCGTTGAGCTTCTTGATGCGGTCGAGCTGATCCTCGACCACCCTGCCGAGGGACGCCGCCTTATGCTCCAGCCGGGCGACCTCGGCGGCGAGCTCCTCCGGATCGGCGGCGCCGTCGGAGGTGTCCTGCGAGGAGGGGCAGGCCTGGGTGGGGCCCGCACCGGTGGACTGGAAGAAGAGGCGGGTCGGGGGGTGAGCCGCGCCGCAGGGATGCTTGCAGATGGGGCAGGTGCCCTTCTTCTTGCCGCCCGGGCAGTACTCCAGCCATTGCTCCAGGCTGCTCGTCGCACCTCGTATCAAGATTCAGGAATCATGAAGCCAGTGCAGGATTGGAAGAAGAAGAGAAATGGATTTGGAGAGGGGGACGAGACCAGAGGGCGTGGAAGACGTGGCCGCAGGAGGGGAGGCAGCAGATGTGCTGGTCGGAGAGCGGGCGGAGGTCGTCGTAGCAGATGGTGCAGAGCGGCCATGCGGCGGCGGCGGCGGTCATGGCGGCGCCGGCATTCGGGACGCTGCTGGCTCCTTTTGTGGTCGGTCTTTAAGGTGGAAAACGAAGAGCTTTGCCGCCGGTATCCCACCTTTCGTTTCGCGCGACTTCGCGGGTTTCAAATTGCACAGGAGATTTCGTGGCGGGACGGTTTCCTCTGTTTTATTACTGATACGTGTTCATGCCGAGTAAAGGTAAGTTAGCTCGTGATTTCAAAGAAAATCATAACCATTATCACATTAAGAAGGACCGCTTCAAGTGTTGAAATTTCGTTGAAATTACAAGATATATGGAACTAGTACAGATTTATCAAGTCAATCCTCTGACTCAGAAAATGCACCAAGTGTCACTTGTTTCACCCTTGCAAATGTAAATTTTGCTCTTACAAGAAAGCTTCTATGTAACTGAAAACCAAACTTATATATTATAGATGCAAAAGCAAAACATTCAAAAAAATTTCAGGATGCAATGACGATAAGACATGCATACCTCCAATAGGTTTTTCTGGGGTGGAAGGAAAAGGGAACAAAGTTTGCTTGGACTTAACACTTCATGTATATACATCATGACAGATTGTACACAGAAACCCTTCACTAGTCGGGGGGAGCCACCATCACAGTTTTTACATATGCAGCAATGAGATGAGATCAATGCAAGTCAAAATCTTCGAAACCACAGCACAACACCTCCTAGTCTCCTACACAGAAAAGTACATGTATGAACTATACATTGATTTTTACTCTCCGGAACGTAAGTGGCAGAACAACTCTACTGGCCATGAAGGGTGCTGTCAGAAGAACCGCCTCTTCAAGCTTTTGGTCGTTGCTTGGTAGGAGCACATGAGGAGCCCAACACCAATGCATACTCCCAATCCAATCCCCACTCCAACTCTAACACCGGCGTTGAACCATGAGAGTTGGCCGTCATCATCATCAGAGTACCAACCTTCAGGGTACTGCATGCTACTGGTGTTCATGTCACTTTCGGCTTCGCCACCTGTAGCCTTCAAAGACAAGTTGAAACTGTTACAGTTTCAAATGCTGGTGAGACAAACTTGAGTTCACTGCCAACAATGTAGTTTCAGCTGGAGGCAGAGGCACAAGGACAAGAAAGGTAGTTCAAAATCAGGACAGCAAATGTCAGAGAGTCCAATTTGGGCATAGGTTTCTTGTCCTGTCACCTTATATGTACAATTATATAGTATATAGCAAATCCATAGCTTCTATTTCTTATGATTAATATCTCTTTCACTAGATTTAGCACATCACAGTTCGTCAATAAGTCATTAGTTGAAATGCTAGATTGGTCTTAACTATTAGAAATTACCTAGTTAGTATTTTCTAAAAGAAATATATATAATGGATCCCAGAGGTGTGTTATACATCAGTACAAATGAGTTCTTTTGGGTACACATACAAACATATCAGTCCAATATTGTGGACAAAGGCATTATTACCAATCAATCCATTGTAGTCACTCAAATTAACAATGACGTCTAAATTACCATTGTAGTCGAACATATTGTCGGTAACTTTGTGTTCCTGTAACAATTAATACCAATCAATCCATTGTTTTGCTGTATACTAGTCAGAACATATTGTTAGTACCCGTGTTCTTGTAACAGTAATCCCCTCTTGAAATCACATCACCCACGACATGCAAGCAACTCATGTTCTTACGTTCAGTTAACACTCACCGTCAGTGGCCCCGGTTGGCGACGAACCAAGCCGCCGGTAGCTTCCTCAGAGGTGGCGAGCCGCGGAACGAAATCCTCTGTGCAGTTACTGCAGCTGACTGGTGGGGCCAGAGGGTGTGGGGCCCATCTGTCATCTGCAGTAATGAGTCCGCGAGACGCGCGTCAGCACAGCGGGCTCGCCAGCGCAGCATCCAGCTACGAACACCGAGGCCGAGGCAGCCGCCCCAGCGGCGGGAACGCACTCGATTACCCAGGCGGGGGGATCGGCGGACTCGGCACTGGAGCGCCGCCGAAGCGAGCCTCGGAGGAGCGCGGTGGTCGGCGACCTCGAAGGCCGCGGCGGGCGGTGCCAGCCGCGCGCCCGCGGTGGAGACGTAGGTGGCCTCCCCGGAGGCGGCGTCGCGGCGGTCGAGCCGGAGCGCGAGGTCGAGCGGAGCCTCCCCGCCTGCCGGGCTGAGCGCGAGAGCCAGTCGCGGCGGCGCGCCGCGGTGCGGGGACAGGCGCACGTAGAAGAGCCGGACCTCGAGGCAGCGGGATCCCGGGGCGTCCGGCGGCGGCGGGTGGTGATGCTGCTCCATGCGCGCGGCGCGGCGCCGAGGTGGCCTGAGGAGGGAAGCCTGGGACTAGCGCGGAGGGATCGTGTGACGTACTGCCGGGTCACTGACCGGTGACCCCGAGCCCACGCGTCAGTTCAGACGAACCGGTTCCGGGATTAGCTTACGGTTATGTGATGGGAAGGCGTTTAGGAAGAGACGGGTGGTGGTTTAGCTAAGAAGAAACAAGACAATTAATTGGCTGATTAATGAACGATGGGCTCGGGCTCGGGCCGCAACTGACTACCTGGGCCACAATCTAATCAGGCGATTAGATAGATCGCAGGCAACGCGACACGAGTGAAAGCGTAACAGAGGAGAGCAACAGGGAATCTCCGAATCCACCAGCAAGATGAGCAGCAGCGGCGGCGGCGGGGGGCGGAGGACGGCGATCCCTGGCGGCGAGGAGGCGGAGGTGGAGGCGCTGCTCCGGGCGGCGCAGGACGCCGCGCTACTCAAGCTTCAGACCAACTCCCACCGCGTCTCCTCGACTTCCTCCCCAACACCTCCTCCCCTCGACACCGCGGCCGCGACGCCCGATCCGCTGGACACCGACCTCGCCCGCCGCTTCGAGGCGCTCAAGTCCCGCGCTCCGGCTCCGGCGTCAAAGCCTGCTGGAGCTGGAGCTGGGAGCGGCGGGATGGAGGAGCTGGAGGCGCGGTTCGCGGCGCTGAAGGGGGCGGCGGGGCCGGCGAAGGTGAGGCTGGAGGATCTGGGAGGGGAGTCGTCGGAGGACGAGGCGGAGGAGGTGGACAAGCTGATGCGGTGGGCAATGGACGCCGCGCGGCTCGACGTCGCCACGGCGGGCGCAGGGAAGACAGAGAAGGCTGAGCGCGCCGGCGAGGAGGAAGAAGCAGTCAAAGATGAGAAGAGCAGCGTGAGTAGCGAGGAGGACGACGACGAAGAGGCGGAAGAGAGATTGGAATTGGAGATGGCGAGGAAGAGGAAGGAGATAGCCAAGAGCAAGTCCAAGAACAAGTGGTTCTTCTTCTGATGATCACACTTCCATCCACTGTAAATCTCATTCAGAGCTTGTTTGGATAGAAGTACATCCACCTCAATCTAAATAAATTGAAGTGGATTTAAAAGAAAATTAATTCTTTTTTCACTTCAATCCATTAAAGTAAGTGCACCCAGACAAGAATTCTTCCTGACACTGTGCCACACTATTGATTGATGAATACTGATACGTGAGATGCATCCAGCAGCATTACAAACATGTTAGTACCTACATAAACTGATTCATTCCATAAGCCTCGGAGTGCATCGCTTCTAGCACGTCAACAAACAGGAAAAAAAATACGGGAAGAAGCTAAATCAAGACCGCTGATGAAGATGAAAGCAAAGATGCCAGCATGAGCATAGCTTTACTGTCTGGGGTTAATTTTAACAGCACAAGTGAACAACTCATAATCTCAACATCTTGCATACAGCCCAGGAGTTCGACTCAGGTAGCAAACAGCCGATACATCTCTCACTAAACCACAATGGCATGCAACAATTCAGATGGATGAAGTACAATGTGTCACAGGACTAATTAACATAAGCATCGAGCATCACTCTGCTGGAAGAATCTTCACTTCCCACTGCAAACATTGTAAATGAAAATTTAGAAGTCAAACCCAAAATAGAAGTTAAGAACTACTCCCTTATTTCGAAAAGTTAGTTGCTTTGTAGTTCAAAAATGAATTACGAAGCGATAAACTTTTTGGGATGGATGGAGTATTATATAAAGGTCAGCTCCTACAATTACCTGTTCATCATCAATGTTATGTTGTCACCTTTAAGAAGTATCCTCCCTGCAAACATTTCAAGGCACATATTAGAGCACAAATCCATTCATGTCTGTTTTCACAGGTTCCAGATTTACTAACCCAGTGTTTTCCTAGTGTTTTTCTTGACATTGATTTCCTCAGCATCATCGAGGACCAAGTTCATATACTCGTCAAAGCCCTGCACATGTGAAAGCTAGTGTAAGAGCACAACACTTGGAAGCGCACATCAACTGTATTACTAGTAGGTGTTCGACCAAGAAAAAATGCACTGATGCTTGAATGATCTAAGAGAATGGTGTTTTTAATCATGTAACTAAAATAAACTTTTAGTAACTGGTTCAGGAGCAACATAGGCCCAAGTATGGATGGCCACATGGTCCTTACGAGTCAACAGCACTTTGGAAAGAAAAAAGGTTAACATGAGGTCAGAACCTAAGAATATGCAGCAGCCTGCCCCATGATTTGAAATCGGTTGAATGTTTTGAAGCCCTAAAGCTCTAATTAGTAACACTCCATTGATAACATAAACACACCCAGTCAGTAAAAAGCAAAAGGCGACAAGACATACAAGGTCAGCAGTTGAAAGTCACTAAACTATACATTCAGCACTAGTCAGAGCAGGTGATATGTAAGATAGAAAGGAAGGGTCCTGAACCCAAAAGGTAAACAGTTTGGGTTTCCCGAACATTGAGACAAAGCAATCGCATATGTGCAAACCAACCTATCTATGTTTTCACTGAAACAAGTCACTTTTCAGAGCTACAATTCTACCTAGGTCATAACCCTTTTTAAAAAAATAAAATCATTGAAACCAACATCAAGTTGGCTGTGTACAATTAGCTTTAGAGCTAAGACCCTTCAAGAACCGATTGTTAGTATCCTGCTCAGAGCACACTACGACATGAAATGAAAGTGTTTGTCACTGCCGAGCATCTGACTAAGGTCACAATGATCAAGGCTATCAATTGTTCCATTCTAGCTTCTCACAAGTATAATTGTGAATTTAAAACTTCTATGTCCATTCTTTTGGGGGTTTAGGATGGTTCTTCCTTTACGGCTACAGCTATAAGAACTTCTCCTTATAATCCATAACATTTGATGCAGCTAAACTATCACAGCCACATGAATACGACAATAAACATTAGTAGTACTACGTAACGTAGTACTGATTTTTTGCAGTTTTTTATCAATAAACTGAGCGAGAAACTTACAATGATGCGACCCTCGATCCGGAGATCCTTCTGCTCGAACAGCCAGATCTGGATGCGCGCTTTCTGCACAGAAGTAAATTCCCAGAACCGATAAATTTTGGGGCACAAAAAAAAAAGAGTCGCGGAAGCGAAGTAGCAAAATCTTAAGCCGAATCAGAGTAAAGTTATCGAATCCACTTACGCTCTGGAGGAACCGGAAGATGAGGTTCTGCCGCCGCGCACGCGCACCCCGGGAATCAACACCCACCACATCGAAGATAAAGCAAGTCAGTTAGGAACAGTGACAAGGCACCAGAAAGAAAGAAAGAAAGAAAGAAAGAAAGAAAGAAAGAGCGGACGGAAAAGAGGCGGCGTGCGGACGTACGATGGGCTGGGTCATGATACGCTGGACCTTAGTGGACGCCATGGCGGCGGCTGCTGCTAGCCGCAGCGGGAGCTTCCCCTCCTCGGAACGTCTGGTGGAAGCGCGCGCGGACGGACGGAGAGGCCAAACCCTAGCTGGCTGGATTTCGAGGATGTTGGGAGTGAGGCGGACGAGGGTTTTGCGTCGCGGTGTGGCGTTCGTTCGAAGCGATGGCGGCGGGGAGGGGAGGGGGACGTCCCGCTTTGCGATTCGCGGCGGCGGAGCGGAGGGCTCGGATTGAAGTGGCTGCTTGGATCGGGCTGCCTACCCGGATGGGCCCGAATAGAGTATAAACGATTTAACTGCTTGAGTATGGGCTAGACGAAGAGAAATTGTTCCCATTGTCAACGCAGCTAAGCTATGCATGCACCAACCTATATATACCTTGTAATAGTAAATAACCATCATCTCTGTGGTAGACTGTAGACGACGACAGAAATCCCCATGGATGCAGCTCGGGTGGGTGGAGCAGCACACATGGAACCAGCTAGCCAAAAAGGGGCCGGGCGTGAGTGATCGCTGTTAAGCCCCCACTTAGCTAGAGACACTCTTAGGGTCTGTTTGGTTTGAAATCAAAACATGCCACATTTTGCCACGCCTAAGTTTAGTCAAGTTTGACCAACCTAGTCATTGTTTGGTTCATAGCCACAATTGTGGCAAGATTCCTTGCCACCTAACAGGGTCCCACATGTCCAAGACTCAAAAAAGTGTGGCAAGATTCCTTTAGGCTTGCTAAGTTGTGGCTGAAAATTTGAGCATCTAACCTTAGTCAAGTTAGGCAAAAATTTGTGGCAACCTTAGTATATAAACCAAACATGCTCTTAATTATTGCTTGCAGGTTCAGAGAACAATGGCATTATCTCAGCAGGCTGTTGATCCACAGTGCTCGCCGTACGTACTAATCAGAATCGGATCTCTCACTTGTCCACAAAGAATCAGCAGTGCTTGTTGTGTGGGCCGGTTGATGAAAAGGCCCGCCGGCCGGCCGGGTCCTTCCAATGGGTTTCAGAGCATATATAAAGCAGCTGTTGTAGAGGTCCTCCACACGTATTGCCCTTCTGGGACAGCAGAGAGAGAAGAAGAAGAAAAACAAGGGATCAAAAAGCTGGAGAACTGCACTACAAAAAAAGGGTGACGTCTTAACCATCTCGGACTGGCTTAGCCTAACTAACTCATGAGAGAGAGATATCTGGAGAGAGAATGTTGGCAAAGGCTCTACTTGCTCTAGTTAATTTGATTCGCCACAGTAGTTGTAGAGAGAGAGTGCGCGCGAGCTACCTGCTGCGCGCGGCTTAATTGTGTACTCCCTCCTGATTCTTTTATTTGACGTTTTAGACAAGGTTTTAAACTAAAAATGAACTAGGATTTATGTCTGAACGTCAATTAAAAAGATAATGAGGGAGTACTACCAGTTCAGACACGTACGAGATGCTCCTCCTTCAAGCTGGGTTGGGTGCTAATCATCATGTCTCCGTCCACTTTGACGATAAGGCCCGCCGATGACGACTCATGCCTTGCCCTATACAGTACTAGGAATATTTAGAAAATGAAAGCCCCACTTAAAATCAAAAGTGTTTTGTGATACCTTTATAAATGTGTTACTTTAATAGAAGATAATCTCGCAAGGAGGAATTGTCATGGGAGTTTAAAATATTGTTCTTTTTTTTTTGCAATCTAAGTGAAAGTTTACGACATTTGTTCTTTGATTGTCCTTTAGAACATGTAAGGCTACTGTCGCACTTGTCGTTCTGTTAGTTACCTAGGGGTTCATGTATATGCCCCCATTTTTTCTTCACTGCAATTAATTGCTCAAGGACTCTGTCTCCCTGTTGTTCTTTTGATCAGTTAAGGATAGCTAGCTAGCTACATCAACCTACGTTCAGCAAGCAGAATGATCAAGTAGTAGTACATTAACTAATATTCTTTTCGTTTCCAAAAGTTATTCGCTTTCAAGTTTAAAAATAAATTAAAAAACTACAATTTTTTTTCTGTTTTTCTGCAGCAGCATGCAGCAGACAAGGAGCTCGGAAAACACTGGACGGTACAGCATGTAGAGCCTGAAAGTTCAGCATGCCACGTCCGTACGATGAACACGATCGGCGTCACTACGTACTGAGCTAACATGCACAGTGTCCATCAATGAATCCGTCGATCTTCTCGATGGGTCGTCGACGGACGGCGACGGCGGCACGGCACATCTGCATCAGACCGACGGTGGCAACGTCATCGTCTGTACATGATCGCAGGGAAAGCGCCACAGCCAAGGGGACCGAGACTAGAGGTAGCTTTTCTGGTCCCTTGCAAATAATTTTTAGGTTGGTGTGATTAATTATTTGTCACAGCTCGAATTTTGAACAATAATAAAAGTCACCCCAATTTAAATTTTTTGAACAAATATTGAACAATCATTAATTGTAAACAAAAATCAATACGCATATGTGTGCAAGTACAGACATAAGCACATTTAAAATGCAAATCAAACTGTAAAATAGATGTACAATAGATAAACTCAAAACGAGGATAAAAGTGAAGCCGACATAATCAGCTGAACAAGTATATAAAAATATGTATACACGAAACTCCACTAATAAAGTTTGCGTGAAACTGTTAGAGGCTAAATAATCTACACATTCCAGAGGTGCAAACCAAAATAAAAATAAAAATTACTACACAAAAGTATAGGTACAAAGCCACCTAATTCATTTCTAGGACCTGAGGTTAAATAGTTAAGTGATACATAAATAGTATATATGTATATGTGTGTGCTTAACAATTAATTCAAATGAAACAAACAAATCAAATGGGAAATAATTAACCTAATGGGTGGCACTCTAACTAAATATAAATATACCCACATATGAATCATCAACTACAAATAAAATTCAAATTCAAGCTAGAGTTTATATTCAAAATATGAGAAAGAATAAAAAAGGGGGAAACATAAAAACCCTTTTGGCCCAACCTATTTTCCTCTCTTTCGGGCGCAGCCCACTTTCTCCCCCTCCTCTACCCCATGCGGCCCGCCTCCTTCCCTCTGTTCTTCCCGCCCGCGGCCCAGCTTCCTCGCGGCCCAGCGTGCGGTCTGCCTGCCTCTTCCTTCCCACGGCCTGACTGGCCCAACAACAAACCACCCCCACCTTTCTTCCTTCTCTCGCCGTCTTCCCCTTCTGGACTGACAGCGCCAGCCCGACCCCGTGAAACCGGCGACAAGACGCCCTCCTGTCGCATCGTGCTGCCCAGGTCGCGTGACGCGCACGTCGTGTCGCCACCTGTGCCCTTCCCCCGCTCATCATTGCCGCCAAAAACCTAAGCCGCATCGCTCTGCCCCGCGTCAAAAGTAGAGTTGCCGCTTCTCGACGTACCGTGCGCGACAAGCAACCTCCAACCGCCTCTCTCTCGCCCTATAAAGTATACGCCCGAGTGCTAATTCCACCTCTCCCAACCTCGCGCATCCATTCGAGCCCAACGCGAGCAGAACCGAGCCACCACGAGCGTCGACATCCATTCCTCCTCTATTTTCCCCGAACCCGATCACCAACACAATTCGCCCTCGGTGGGCCTCCGACGCTAGTCCTAGATTACGCACTAGCTCTCCACCCCGCTTGCTCGTTGTTGGGAGCAAGAAGCGGAGCAGCCCGAGCTCTCCCCGAGCCGGATTTTGCATTTACCCCCTTCTTCCCCAACGTCGACAGTCGTCCCCGTTCCCGCTCTGGTAAGCTTTCGTTCTTCAATTACTTTCGTGTTTAGCTTGCCTAGCACCTCTCCTAGCTGGAACACACATTATATCATGGATTAGTGCACCATATCGGAGGTCCATGGCAAACCCTAGCACCGCCGGCCGCCGAGCACGCCCTTGCTCCGGTGAGTCGAACTAGACCATGGTAGTGTACGATTTAGGCATTAAAATGCGTAACATAGCAAGAACGAGCAATATAGCGGGCTTAGCCCCTTGATATCAATCGGGCGCCAGCATCCCTATCCAACCCGCCGCCCCTCGCCGTCGTTGGCCTCCGTAGGGACCTCCCCGGCCTGGCCGAGCACCCTAACGCGCTACCCACACTCGGGAACACACCCCTGACATGCTTGATCATTAAGAACACGCACAAACGAGTAGATCAACGGTGCGCCGTCGTGCGCGCTGTCGGTGTTGCCCCGTTGAGGCTGAGCACCCCACCGTGTTCGTTGATAGCTCCTACACCTCCTCAACCATCCAGCCTGTTGAAACACTCGTCAGACGCCAAACCCCGTCGGACACCGCCGCCGCCGACGAGCCTCTCCAGCAGGCTGCTAGCGCCTCCTCTGTTTGGCTATCGTGGCGCACATGTGGCGCCCGCTTGGCTGCCACATAGGCGCCATCTCATCACACGCAGACGCCACCTCACAACCTCCAGCCAGCTCAGTGCAGTCCCTCAGCCCGCATTTGATTGGACACGGTCCATGATGGCCCAAGGTCCAAGCCTAACACTTGTCTTGAAAATGCTAGGTCCACCCAGACTTTGTACACCGAATATGATAAACTGCATTTCTTGATATAAGAAAATTCTGGAAAATTTCCTAAAAATCCTTAATTGCTTTTATAACATATTATGAGTGATTTATAGAAGAAATTAGTTGTAGATATTGTGGTAAGTATTATCGGCTTATCTAAAATGAATTAATCAATTAAGGAATTGAAGAAAAAATTATGTATAGGCTCCAAATTGATAATTTTCCTACAAAAAAATTCTAGAAATTTCCTAAAAATAATTTCACAACAACTAAGAACATGAAAATGGGATTTAGTGGCACACATGAGTTGTAGAAAATGTGAGACTCGGTGTTAGCTAATAAAATCATTCGATTAATTAGAAAATGGGGAAAATATATGTATATCCCCCAATCTGATAAACCCACCAAAATAAATATCTAAAAATTATTAAGGATGATGATGATTGGAATTAATAATGTAATAAAGTGTTCTACTAATATAAGATATGGAGTAGTATAATAATTATCCTCCTTATGAAAATTAGTTAAAATGCCAACAGTTAGTGGAAAGCCTAATAAACAGACCCCCTCACGGATAATTACCCGAAAATCTCTAGAAGGTATTGCTAGGAATATCCAATATAATGTAAGTAGAAATTGACTAATATGTAATATAGAATAGGGAATTGGTTGTCATTCCCATAGAAAAATCAAGTGAATAATCATAATTAGTAGAATACACATAGAAGGTCCCAATTAAGTATATAATCTCTCTGTAAACGACTTTCAAAATATTCCTAGGACTTTATATAGTAATTGATTAAAATTAAATATTGGACAATGAACTAACTAGTGTTATTGTAGAAAAGTAATTAGGAAGCTATTGGATAGTGGAAACTCACATCTAAGCTCTGAATAGAATGAACCCTACCCTAGTAACTCCTTGGAGTTCTAATAACCAAATACTAAAAAATACAATAGTTCATAATCTTTAGGGTATAATTAAAAAACAATAAATTAATAAGTAGAAAGAGTTGAGAAGTTACACACTAGTCTTTGCCAAAAATGTTGCTTTAAGTTCAAACATGTTAGGACTCATGCTTAGTCTCTAGAATACGTGAGACTTACATTAGTAGAACTTTAGCGAATATACTATTGTGAAGATAGAATAATTTTAAAGAAGACCCATAGAAATTATGTTCACCACAATATACGTAATTTATAATAGAAACTAGCGAATTAACCATAATGATCATGAACCCTGTAAATAACTAGAAAACCCGATAAAACCGTTATAACCTTTCAATGACCATTTGATTGACCAAGAAATAGTAATGTTTCCAGATAAGCGACCAGTAGAATGACATATTCTCTGATAACTCTTCTAAGGACCTTAGAAACTGCGTTATTGAATGATTGTTTGTATTATTGGAGTTCTATTTGGATTTCTTGGATCTTTATCGATGAATCGTATTTTCTTCGCGTAGCTACGTACTTAGTAATCGGAGAGCCGCGAAGGAGATATTCAAGGTCCGGATCTCGAAGAACTAGACAAAGACGTTGGGGAAACACAACAAAGGCAAGTTCTAACAACTTGGTCAGATTTCACCTATGTTTTGCAATTGCACCTATTGGCCTATTTTGATTGCATAACTGTGTGTCTATTTTAAAACATTGCTATGCTATGAACCATTTGAAGTGTGGTAGCATGAGCTAGGTCGGTGTTAGCTACTAGCCAACGATAAACAGTAACACAATAGTTACTCGCTATTAATAGCTTGAAACAAGACATGCATCAGTTACGATAATAGCAATGACTATCACAATCCCCTCCTTGATCTTGACAACACGACCCCTTGACTACCTAACAGCTTCATCATTGCACTATAGTGATGCGAGCACCTCCTTGTTACTTCTATGCTTAGGAACATCTGCGATGTCCGCATCGCGAACCACTGCACACTGTATACATAATTGTGAAATGTGTTAAAAGGTGTTTGGTGGCGTGAATTAGGATATGGGTGGGTGATTAATGAATAGTGTGTGTGAAGTGGGAGGGTGGTCGAGGCGGGTATGGTGATGGGATGCCGAGTGCTCCCTAAGAGGTATACCAGTTGCGACTGCATATTTGGTGTAACCCACCGATCGATGTTGAGTGCTTAAGTAATAGTTCGATGATCATGCTTTCCGGATTATACTTATGTTGAGTACTTCAGTTTAATTCGATGTTATGTGTTCCGGACTAGTCCTTCTGCCAAGGACGGATGGAGCCGCCTCACCAATATAAGAACCAGTTCATTTGACCTCAACATAGTGATTTCGTATAACTGCAGAACCTTTATGGGCGGGACTCACTCTACCTTTCTGGTGACTACCACATGAGACACCTGGAGAGCCATGGAGGGCACGGTAGACCAGGAAATGGCACAGAGACAAAAGGTCATCTGTTGGCTGGCTGGGTAGGGAATGCTCGAATAGCTCCTGCATCGGGTCGAGGTGTGATTGTGGGATTACTCGGGGAAGATGAGATGAGCATCATGTCACACCACGGTGGGCATGGCCTATGGCTAAAGTGTACAAATTCTGCAGAGTCTTAATTTATTTGGAAAGCTGTTGTCACAGTCTTGACACGATATGACATGGGCTTCTTATGATTAGCATTAGTGCATCTCCTTGAAGTGTGTGTGGGTGGGTGGCCGACACCGTCGTGTTTTGGGAAAGTGTTGGCATGCTTTCCGGAGTTGTCAGGGCCACAAGTCCGAAGACTCATCTAAAAGTGAGGGAACTGGTGGGATGGTCTGAAACTCCCCCAGGGTCCACCAACTATAATAATACTGATTCAACTACTTCTTCCTCTTATTGCAAAACTCTTTTCAAAGATAACCTTGCATAAAATTCTTTTCGGCTAAACTAAGTCGTATGACCTCTCCTTGCTACAAACCCCAGTCCATGAAACACCTCCCTTTGAGTAGTGTTAGGGTTTGTGGAGTACCTTATATACTCACACTTGCTTTATATGTGGTTTATCAGAAGAAAAAAAAGCTGAAGCGTGTGAGGATGACGATTAGGTCTAGTCCTACTTCCCAAGTCTGCCTGTTGGGTATGGCCCCGTTCTGCTCCGCTGTTTCCGAGGATTTATCTATTTTGGTGGTCATCTATAGCCACGTCCAATGTAATCTAGATCATGTTTGTAAGACCTATATTGTTTATAAATAAATAATCGTTGTATGGATCTCGATCTATTCTGTTGTGCGTACCAACTATTGATTCAGGGATTGGTACGGTGAAATCATCTAGGCCCCCATGAGGTATGGTTTCGGTGATTAATGACAACCTTTGGATTTTACTAATGAATTTGTGGATGCAAGGTCTCCCATATCACTCAATCACATGAAATCTATATGAATATGAACATCAACTAATGATCATTGGAGACCCCTAAACAATCACTTTATGAGATCAATCAATGCTATGAAGATTAGAAGTAAAAGCTCATATGTCAAAGTCATTCAACCATAATTGACAACACTCAATGCTTGACAATCATCAAAAGAATATTTACAACAAGTGTCTAAGAGGTCAATCGAGAAAATTCCAAAAGAATCACTTAGAACAACTCGAAGCAAACAAAATCAACTCACCGCATCAACCGATGTTTCCAGAAAACAACACATCGGTCGAGTTGGTTCAGCAGAAGAAGAAGACCTCAGAACAAAGTACTCACCGAATCATCCGATGTTAAGGGCAATGTTACATCGGTCCATCAGTACAGTATGCAATATCCTAGGACCAAGTGTAGCACCGGATAATCCGATGTACAGTAATATACACATCGGTCAATCACTCCAGTAAGCATCAAGTCTGAACCAATTCTGGAGGAAGTGCCACCGGATCATCTGATGATAAGACAAGTGTAACATCGGTCTAACAACGGTCATATCTGACATAGTGACATCAGCTAAAGTGAACTTGACCGATGATAACTGAAGGGAGAGCATCGGATCATCCGGTGTTCGCAGAGCAGTGATGTCATCCTACTTTTCCAACGGATATTTCGTGGAGGCTGGCTATTTATACCCCTTCAACCTGTCAAATCGACAAGTCTTGACTACCAGACATACTCTACACATCCTCAAGCATTCAAGACATAGAGCTACCATTTCCATATCATTTTCACCACTTGTACACCAAGAGATAGGCTAGAACTAGCTAGAGATAGTGCTTGTGTGCCTCCATTCTTGGTGATTGGAATCTCTAGTGTAGTGAGAGCTGTAAGGGAGTGTCCCTTGGTGTTTGTAACTGAGAGTGACTTCCGGAGCTTGCCAAGACGATTGTGGAAGCCCGGAGGATCCAAGTTGTACAAGGTTTGAGCTCCACCTTGCCGAGGTTGGCGAACGGAGAAGAATAGTGAAGATCCCTAGTCTCGGTGACTTGGGTGTGGCTATACCCTTTGGTGGGTGCCACAACGTGGATGTAGGAAGATCTTAACGATCTTACCGAACCATGGGATAAATCTCTGTGTCTCCTCGGCAGTTTGCATTCTCTTCCTCTCACCCTACACTTATGCATTTTATATACCACAAAGTTGCTATTTACTTGAATGCATAGGTTGTTTGCATAGGGAATTGGGCTTGTAGTAATTAAGTTTTATTGTCCTAATTTTTGAAAAGAAGCCCAATTCACCCCCCTCTTGGGCATTCGATCCTTACAATTGGTATCAGAGCTTGGTTGCTCATAGGATCATTCTAGCTTCACCGCTAGAGAGCTAAAATGGCCAAGATTGGGGGTTCGGTTCCTATCTTCGAGGGCAAGAACTTTGCCTATTGGAAAGCATACATGCGCGCTTATCTAGAGGCTATTGATCCCGAAGTATGGGAAGCCACCCACGCGGGGTTTGGTGAGCACAATTATGTTGGTGATCAAATTAAATGGGATGCTAAAGCTAGGAATGCAATTTATGAATGCATTAGTCAAGATGTGTTTGCTAGGATTGCTAGCAAAGAGAAAGCTTGTGAAATTTGGGCTTGCTTGATAGAAATTCATGAGGGTTCTTCTCGTGTCAAAGAACTAAAATATCATATGCTTAAAGCCAAATATGATGAGTTCAAAATGTTACCTCATAAAAATGTCAATGAAATGTTTTCTCGCTTAAATGTGCTTATTGAAGAAATTAATGCTCTTGACATTGCTTCTCTTGGCAAGGGACTCATCAACCGCAAGATTCTTATGCTCCTCCCTAAGCCAAGGTACAACATCATCAACTCCATGCTCCAAAAAGAATCTCTTAACCACATTGAAGTTTCGGAACTCATTGGAGAGATTCACGCTCATGGGATGAGTGTACTTGGGATGATGGAGCAATCATCTTCAAAGACAATTGCTCTAAAGGCCTCCACCAAGAGAACAAATCTCAACAAAAAGAAAGTGGTTGAGCCTAGCCCAAGTGAAGAAGAGCAAGCATCAAGTGAAGATGACGATGATGAGCTTGCATCAATGATGAGAAAGTTCTCTCGCTTAAACTCCAAGATTGCCAAGAAGGGATACACTTTTGATCCCAAAAAGAAAGCATTTCTACCAAAGAGAGATGACAACAAGACTTGTTATAATTGTGGTGATCAAGGTCATATCTCCTATGATTGTCCAAAACTGGACAAAAGAAGAGAGAACCACAAGAGCAAGCATCGCAAGCTTGAAGATAGTGATGATGAAGAAGAGGTCAAACCCAAATCAAGATCCTTTGGGAAGAAGAAATATGAAAAGGGCAAGAAGGCAAAGCTCTTCCCAAAGAAAAGAAATGGCCCGCAAAAGGTGTTCATGTGTGAGGCAAATGAATGGGTCACCGACGAAGAATCAAGTGATGAAGAGAGTGAAGCGGAAGAAGAAAATTTGGCCGGCCTTGCCATTGCCAACAATGATGACTCACCTCTTCATCCACCACCCATGTGCCTCATGGCTAAAGGTAACACCAAGGTATGTGATGATTCTAGCGATGATGAGCTTTCCCCCGATGATTTAACTTCATTAATAAATGAATATCATACTATCATTAAGAGGGAAAAGAGCAAGGTTAAAGCTCTTGAAGAAACTCGTGCCAAGCTTAAGAGTGCTAACCTCGATTTGCTTGACAAGTATGAAAGCATACTTAAAGATCATGACACGCTCAAATCCCATATCAAGCAAATTGAGGAAGATAAGGCTAAAATCAAGCTAGATCATCATGAGCTTAACTTAGCACACCAAACACTCTTGGGAGAGCACAACAAGTTAATACAAGAACATCAAACACTTAACCTTGCTTATGAAGTGCTTGATCAAGAATTGAAAAATATAAAGAAACAAACTCTTAATGACATTGTATCCATTACTTCTCATACTACTAATGTCTTGTACAAGTCTTTGCCCTTGAAAAAGAACACTAGGGAGAAGTACTTGTTGGAAGAAATTGAGAGTCTCTGCACTAGTGTGGCTAGACTATCAAAAGGAGAAGTCAAGCACAAGGAAATCCTCTTCCAACAAGCAAAGGCCTTCAACAAGAGAGGACTTGGATCCTTCTCGGTGCCTAACAAAGGAAAGGTGCCCTCACCGGAGCTTAGAACAAGCTTCATCAAGGAAGTTGGTTCTTATTGCCAACATTGTGAGATCACCGGTCACCATACAAGGGAGTGTCCTCTTCCTAACCGACCTTCTCCAAAATTGCCTACTAACTACAAGTCTACTTTCAATGATCATTATTATCTCTTAAGTAAAGTAGATGGCAAGGTGAAGGCAAGGTTCATCGGCAAGGACATAAAGGGCATGAAGGGGAAGCTCCCCAAGCAACTTTGGGTCCCAAAGACACTTGTATCACACATAAAAGGACCTAAGTTGGCTTGGGTGCCAAAAATCAAAAATTGAATTCATGTGTGTAGGTGAACTACAAAGCCGGTGGAAAGCATTGGGTACTCAATGGCGGGTACACTCAACACATGACCGGCAATGATGGTATGTTCACCTCCATAGAGGACCTCCGACAATCATGAACAAGTCACCTTTGGTGATAATACTAAGGGGAAGGTAATTCAGTTGGGTAAAATTGTATTTTTCACATGGTTTATTCATTTCAAATATGTTGCATGTTAAGTCACTTAGTTTCAATTTGCTTTCTATTGCACAAACTTTGTGATTTTGGGCTAACATGCACCTTTAGCAAGAATGATGTTATTGAAAGTGCATCTAGGACTCCCTTGTGGGTTTTGGATGATTTATGACAAGCAATTGGGATCCTAACCTTTTTGTTGAGATGAATGCAGGCCAATAATGAAAAATGAGCAAAATACCAAAAAGAAGGGATAATGAGGAGCAAAGTGAACTTGAGCTCAAGGAAAAGAAATAGTAGATTATTGTGTATGTAGTGTGTTAAGGAAACACACCCAAGAGCTCAATCATATTTAAGCACACACACATATTGCACAAAGTTACACAGGACCGGACTAGTCCGATATCAACCGAACTAGTCCGATACCCTTTCCGCACCAGATCGGACAAGTCCTATATCTGTCGGACTAGTCCGATATCTTTCTGACTTGAGTCGGACTAGTCCTCCCCAGGGCGGACTAGTCCTCAACACACTTCACAAGTCACACAAAATAGGACAAGTCCGTTGTTAACCGGACTAGTCCGATATTCCTTCTGATCCACTTCAGACAAGTCCGATGTTTACACAGACTAGTCCGAAATACCCACTGATCTAAATCGGACAAGTCCTCCAAGTGCGGACTTGTCATCCAACACACTTAGGGTTTCACATGGCCGGACAAGTCCGATGGCTATCGTACTAGTCTGAAGATTTCCAGTAGTGAAATCGGACAAGTCCGTTTTCGACCGGACTAATCCGATATTTCGGGACACTTAGGGTTTGCTACACACAGCACACCGGACTAGTCCGGTGACCACCACGGACTAGTCCGATCTTTCTGAACCCTAACGGTCATTTTTAGGAACCCCATATAAATAGAGGTGCACGACCCACTTTCATACACTCTCGAACCCTAGCGCCGTCACACCTCCCAAGAGACTTAGAAACCACCTCTCTCCACGAAATTAAGTGCAAAATCGATCAATCCTTTGAGGATCACTTCTAGATTATTGGAGAGACACTTGGCACACATCATTGAGCTCTTGGTTTGAATCTCTAACACACTCCTGCGTTTCAATTGTAATTTCTGAGTGTGTTTTTGGTGGCATTGTGATTTGTAATCTAAGGGAGCTCTCAACGTGTGAGAACGCCCCTTGAATTTGGTTATTCACCCCTTTGTGATTAGTGGAAGAGGGTTGGCCTTCGTGGTGATCCGACGAGGGTAGGGTTGGAGAAGACCCGGTCCTTTTGTGGGCTCCTCAACGTGGATGTAGGTTGCCTTCGTGGTAGCCGAACCACGGGATAAATCGAGTGTCTTGTCCTTTTTGTGTTCATCACTCAAATTGATCAACTTACTCTAGGGTTTGATACACATTGTTCATTTTACAATAAATTGTAGAACACAAGCCTTAATTGTGATACAATCCAATATACAACTGGTAAACTGTTGTTTGATTCTATATTTCCGCTGCACACATTGAAGAATCAACCTAATCGATTAATCTTGATCAACTTAGTCCGTGAACATCGTACTAGTCCGCACTTTACCGGACTAGTCTGATTTCTCTGGTATTGAACTTGTTGTTGAGTGTTGCAGGATCTGACAAAAATTCAAAAGGCCTATTCACCCCCCCCTCTAGGCCTACATTCAGTTATGATAAGCCTAAAGTTGAGGAGAGCTGTGATCAAGGGGGAGCTTCAAGTTCCAACATCTACACATCGATGGAGAAATATTCATTTGTCAAATTTATGTTGATGATATTATTTTTGGTTCAACTAACGAAGCTCTTAGCCATGAGTTTGGCAAAATGATGTCTAGAGAATTCGAGATGTCAATGATTGGAGAGCTCAAGTTCTTCCTTGGATTCCAAATCAAGCAACTTCAAGAGGGGACCTTCGTCTATCAAGAGAAGCATACCAAGGACCTCTTGAAGAAATTTGAGATGGGAGATTGCAGCTCAAGAAGCACTCCAATGGCAACAAATTGTCATCTCGATGCGGATAAGGATGGTAAACCTATTGATCAATCTAACTACCATTCTATGATTGGTTCATTGCTTTATCTTACCGCATCTAGGCCCGATATCATGTTGTGCCCAAATTCTTTATATGAAGCAAACCCTTTTGGACTTTGGTGTTAAACTTGGTTGTGTGTCTCTCCTTTGTGTCAATGAAAGTGCAGTTAAGATAGCTAAAAACCCCGTTCAACACTCCCGCACTAAGCACATTGATATTCGCCATCATTTCTTGAGGGACCATGAAGCTAAGGGAGACATCTCATTGCGAAGTGTTAGGTCCGAAGAACAATTGGCGGATATCTTCACTAAACCACTTGATGAGAAAACTTTTTCTAGGCTAAGAAGTGAGTTAAATGTGCTAGATGCATCGAATGTCATGTAAGTTGCCATGATCATGTAAGAATGCATCTCATATAGGTCTTGTCTAACTTTCAAAGGATAGGGGTGAGCAAGGGTTAGCTTGGGATGGAGGTTCTTTTGGGTTTCCCCAAGGCTTGGAGAGTGGCTCTCCCTGAAGAAGCCTTTGAAAGGTTCAAACTTGGCAAGATAGATTTACTTTATGTCTTGCATGATGCCTGCCATATAGACTTGCACCCATATTTAAACTTCTTGCATTGTAAACTAGTTGGCATTGCATACGGTAGATTGTCACAAAGGGGAACCCACTTCATGAGAAAGAGACTTGTTTGAAATGCAATATCTCAACTCATATGATGTGGGAAGAACAAAATGTTAGGTGCGTTAATGCCTAAAGGAACATGCTTTAAAGAGATAGAAGTCTTCATCCTCTAGCTCACAAAGCATGGGCCTTACATTTTATTTGGATAATTTCCTCCCTATTTTCTTCGGTGTTCTATTCGCTTTAAGGCTTAGCCAAGTTATTGGCAAATTAGCATTTTTGAGGGGTAAGGGGTTGCCCAAAAAGTCCTGAGACATGTGTTTCTCATTGTTTGTTTGTTTGGTCAAAGGACATATATGGGATGTTGGTGTTTTGTAGTCATCGGATTATCCTATGCTTAGGTCAGACCATCATCGGATCAGTTGGTGTTCAAAGACCAAGAGCCATTCAGTCAGTAACACAAATCAACCGACGAGTTCATTAAGAGAGACATCGGTCCATCCGATGTTCACACTTATGGAACTGTGCAAAATTCCACCGATGCAAATAAGTTCAACGTCGGTCCATCCGGTGTCTACGGTACCTTTTGAATAACCTTACTGTGACATTCGACCGATGCTCCTTTCACTCGACGTCGGTTCATCCGGTGTTAAATTTCAAGCTAGGGTTTTGGCCCCACCTTTTAAGCGCGCCGCTCCGCCTCCTCTTTCTCTCTCCCCGACCCCGGCACCTTTGCTCATCCCTCCGCCGCCGCTCCCTCGCTCTACCGCCTCCGGCCGCCGCTGCCCTGTGGCCACTGCCGCCTCCGGTCGCCACCGCACCACCGCAGTAGCACCGCCGCCGCCGTTTCCTCCAGTGCCGCCACCGCCGCTTCCTCCACTGCCGCCCCAAGCAAGCCGCACCACCGCCACCCTCACCGTCGTGGTGCCTCCCTCTATGGCCGCCACTATGCCGCTAGGGTTTCCGGCCGCGACGATCTTCGTGTCGCTGTTCCGTGCGCGTGACATCGTCAACTTCACTCTCACGCATCATCTCAATGGGTCGTGACAAGAAGGGAAAGGGCAAGGCCATTGCGGAGCCAGCCGCTAAGAAGCAAAAGCTTTCAATGGAGGAAAAGAAGGCTTTGATGGCCGCTCACACCGCCGAGGAGCGAGAGCCTGGCCAAGGAGGATCACTGAGGATCTGCGAGGCTCGTCCGAGGCAGCCTCCTGTGCTATATGAGTCCGAGCAAGAAGAAGAGCTGGAAGTGCCGCTTGTCCGCTGGCGCTCAGCCAGGACCCGTGGGGGTCATCCGCCGGCAGTACCACGTTTGAGACCCTCAGCTGCCAATCTTCGAGAGGACAGGGCGGCTGAGAGAGCCGTCTACGAGATGGACACCACCGTCCGTGTTGGTGAAGGTGTCCGGCTGACAGATTACAGGAAGATGAAGGCCAATCAGCTCAGAAGACTCAAATGGAGCGTGTTGCTTGATGAGTGGTTCCCGCAGCCCGGAGATGCACTTGTGGACAGCCGGTTCTGGACCTTGACTCAGGCATCGCTGTACGAGACATATAGACGCCGAGGCCACAAGCTCTTCCAGCATAACTTCTTGGACTGGGATCACTTGCACTAGCAGCCGAGACGGAGATACGCCCCTACTTTGAGAGGTACAGAGGGCTGGTGGAGCTGATGTCCTATGAGAGGAGTGCCTACGTGGAGGACTGGGTCCGTGTTTTCTACATCACCCTCTACGTCTCTGAGGGCCGCAGGTCTGTAGACTTCATGTTCATGGGCCAGCACCATCACTTGATGAGACAGATGTTGGCACAACTGCTAGGAGTGGATCTCCACGACACTTGCCTGCACGAGAGAGTGTATGGACAGGCAGACCCGCCGAGGAGGCCGCTCACTGGAGGAGTGGCACCACCACTTGAGGAGATACGATCTCTGTTTGCACCGTCCTTCTCTCCAGACCAGCTGAGGGTACTGACACTGTTGACTCCAGCTGCGCGCATAGTGCACCTTGCCTTGCGCTGCACACTCTTGCCGAGGTCCGGATATCTAGAGGGGTTCACCAGCCTGCAGCATACCCTCCTGTTCTACATCATGAACGGTATGGAGTTCGATATTGTGGACATCCTCATATGTGAGATGGAGGATGTGATCACTGATGGAGTTGGCATGATGAGGCAGCTTGTGTTTGGACACTGGATCAACTACTTGCTCTCCATGGTTGTTCCTGAGGAGTCCGCCGTGCATGACAATCTCACTGACTAGAGTATCACATGGTTCAGCCACTACCGTGCTCCAGCTCCTGGAGACCGCCACCTTGGCCGTCCAGTCAAGCGTCAGGTCTGTGCTCGGCTATCACAGGAGGATTGGTCAGATCTAGAGAAGGAAGATGAGCGACTTGCACAGGCAGAGGCTCAGGGTGAGGACCTTCAGCACATTTGGTTCGAGAGTGACACAGACGACAGTGTTGAGGTGTACTTCCCACCTCCTCCCTCACCCAGGCAACACCACGCGGAGGCTGGAGGCTCGACCGTGCCCCCTCCTACTCCACCTCCCGTCTTAGAGGCACAGGTCTCTCCGCCATCCGAGCTCACATCCCTCCTTCAGCAGATGGTTGAGCAGCAGCGCCTGGACCGGCTTGTAGCTGAGCAGGCCCGAGCTGAGCAGGCAGCACGTCTTTTGGAGCTCTAGCAGCAGCAGCAGGAGATGCAGCGCCAGATCGCCCGCGAGAGGCGAGAGGACACTGACCGGCTGACGGGGCTGATAGATCAGATGCACCAGCGCTCCCTCGACCAGCAGCAGCAGGCGCAGCAGGCGATGATGGGCATCCTGGGGTTGATCACCAACCTCTACACCCAGATCGGGATTGCCCCACCGTCACAGCTGCCAGGCTTTGCTCCACCTCCGCCTGTCCTTGCTCCAGCTGCAGCTCCAGTACCGACCACGCCGATCCTAACAATCAGCATGTCTCCACTGCTTGCTCCAGGCGCACCGATCCACTCTCCGCTGCCGGCTACGACGTTGTTCCAGTAGACGCCAGCATCCGTTGTTAGTGCTCCGCTACCAGCAGCTCTGACACAACAGGCACCGACAGCGGCTCCTACGGCTCCTTCAGCTCCCTCCACTTCCACTCCAGCTTCAGTCGCAGCAGCTGGCAGCAGCTCCGACGACAGCACCCCCGACGGTGACCAGTTCGTCATCGCTCCGAGCACTCAGGGTTCTTAGGCACTCGGATCCCTTTTTGGTGTCTTGATGCCAAAGGGGGAGAATAGTTAGAGTAGAGCCAGGGGGAGGATAGCTTGGAGTTAGAGTAGAGCCAGGGGGAGGATAGCTTAGCCTCAGGGGGAGTGTCCTAGCTGTAGGGGGAGTCTATCTATATCTTTTGTAATTTGGTGTTTTTGCTACTCTTTTGTTATTCATTGAGTACTATTAAGTTATTGATCGATTCAGCTTTCACGTTATTAATCTCTTTTGAGTCTTCAAGTTTTAAGTATGATCACCTTGCACTCAGTGCATATCCTCTTGAGTACTCTATTATCAAATTCATTACTATTATGCTTCACTTGTTGTGTTGTCATCAATCACCAAAAAGGGGGAGATTGAAAGCATCTAGGCCCCCATGAGGTATGGTTTCGGTGATTAATGATAACCTTTGGATTTTACTAATGAATTTGTGGATGCAAGGTCTCCCATATCACTCAATCACATGAAATCTATATGAATATGAACATCAACTAATGATCATTGGAGACCCTTAAACAATCACTTTATGAGATCAATCAATGCTATGAAGATTAGAAGTAAAAGCTCATATGTCAAAGTCATTCAACCATAATTGACAACACTCAATGCTTGACAATCATCAAAAGAATATTTACAACAAGTGTCTAAGAGGTCAATCGAGAAAATTCCAAAAGAATCACTTAGAACAACTCGAAGCAAACAAAATCAACTCACCGGATCAACCGATGTTTCCAGAAAACAACACATCGGTCGAGTTGGTTCAGCAGAAGAAGAAGACCTCAGAACAAAGTACTCACCGGATCATCCGATGTTAAGGGCAATGTTACATCGGTCCATCAGTACAATATGCAATATCCTTGGACCAAGTGTAGCACCGAATCATCCGATGTACAGCAATATACACATCGGTCAATCACTCCAGTAAGCATCAAGTCTGAACCAATTCTGGAGGAAGTGACACCGGATCATCCGATGATAAGACAAGTGTAACATCGGTCTAACAACTGTCATATCTGACACAGTGACATCATCTAAAGTGAACTTGACCGATGATAACTGAAGGGAGAGCATCGGATCATCCTGTGTTCGCAGAGCAGTGATGTCAGCCTACTTTTCCAACGGCTATTTCGTGGAGGCTGGCTATTTATACCCCTTCAACCTGTCAAATTGACAAGTCTTGACTACCAGACATACTCTACACATCCTCAAGCATCCAAGACATAGAGCTACCACTTCTATATAATTTTCACCACTTGTACACCAAGAGATAGGCTAGAACTAGCTAGAGATAGTGCCTGTGTGCCTCCATTCTTGGTGATTGGAATCTCTAGTGTAGTGAGAGCTGTAAGGGAGTGTCCCTTGGTGTTTGTAACTGAGAGTGACTTCCGGAGCTTGCCAAGACGATTGTGGAAGCCCGGAGGATCCAAGTTGTACAAGGCTTGAGCTCCACCTTGCCGAGGTTGGCGAACGGAGAAGAATAGTGAAGATCCCTAGTCTCGGTGACTTGGGTGTGGCTATACCCTTTGGTGGGTGCCACAACGTGGATGTAGGAAGATCTTGACGATCTTACCAAACCACGGGATAAATCTTCGTGTCTCCTCGGGAGTTTGCATTCTCTTCCTCTCACCCTACACTTATGCATTTTATACACCGCGAAGTTGCTAATTACTTGAATGCATAGGTTGTTTGCGTAGGTAATTGGGCTTTTAGTAATTAAGTTTTATTGTCCTAATTTTCGAAAAGAAGCCCAATTCACCCCCCCTCTTGGGCATTCGATCCTTAAAATTGGTATCAGAGCTTGGTTGCTCATAGGATCATTCTAGCTTCACCGCTAGAGAGCTAAAATGGCCAAGATTGGGGGTTCGGTTCCTATCTTCAAGGGTAAGAACTTTGTCTATTGGAAAGCACACATGCGCGCTTATCTAGAGGCTATTGCTCCCGAAGTATGGGAAGCAACCCACGCGGGGTTTGGTGAGCACAATTATGTTGGTGATCAAATTAAATGGGATGCTAAAGCTAGGAATGCAATTTATGAATGCATTAGTCAAGATGTGTTTGCTAGGATTGCTAGCAAAGAGAAAGCTTGTGAAATTTGGGCTTGCTTGATAGAAATTCATGAGGGTTCTTCTCGTGTCAAAGAACTAAAATATCATATGCTTAAAGCCAAATATGATGAGTTCAAAATGTTACCTCATGAAAATGTCAATGAAATGTTTTCTTGCTTAAATGTGCTTATTGAAGAAATTAATGCTCTTGACATTGCTTCTCTTGGCAAGGGACTCATCAACCGCAAGATTCTTATGCTCCTCCCTAAGCCAAAGTACAACATCATCAACTCCATGCTCCAAAAAGAATCTCTTGACAACATTGAAGTTTCGGAACTCATTGGAGAGATTCACGCTCATGAAATTAGTGTACTTGGGATGATAGAGCAATCATCTTCAAAGACAATTGCTCTAAAGGCCTCCACCAAGAGAACAAATCTCAACAAAAAGAAAGTGGTTGAGCCTAGCCCAAGTGAAGAAGAGCAAGCATCAAGTGAAGATGACGATGATGAGCTTGCATCAATGATGAGAAAGTTCTCTCGCTTAAACTCCAAGATTGCCAAGAAGGGATACACCTTTGATCCCAAAAAGAAAGCATTTCTACCAAAGAGAGATGACAACAAGACTTGTTATAATTGTGGTGATCAAGGTCATATCTCCTATGATTGTCCAAAACCGGACAAAAGAAGAGAGAACCACAAGAGCAAGCATCGCAAGCTTGAAGATAGTGATGATGAAGAAGAGGTCAAACCCAAACCAATATCCTTTGGGAAGAAGAAATATGACAAGGGCAAGAAGGCAAAGCTCTTCCCAAAGAAAAGAAATGGCCCGCAAAAGGTGTTCATGTGTGAGGCAAATGAATGGGTCACCGACGAAGAATCAAGTGATGAAGTGAGTGAAGCGGAAGAAGAAAGTTTGGCCAGCCTTGCCATTGCCAACAATGATGACTCACCTCTTCATCCACCACCCATGTGCCTCATGGCTAAAGGTAACACCAAGGTATGTGATGATTCTAGCGATGATGAGCTTTCCCCCGATGATTTAACTTCATTAATAAATGAATATCATACTATCATTAAGAGGGAAAAGAGCAAGGTTAAAACTCTTGAAGAAACTCGTGCCAAGCTTAAGAGTGCTAACCTCGATTTGCTTGACAAGTATGAAAGCATACTTAAAGAGCATGACACGCTCAAATCCCATGTCAAGCAAATTGAGGAAGATAAGGCTAAAATCAAGCTAGATCGTCATGAGCTTAACTTAGCACACCAAACACTCTTGGGAGAGCACAACAAGTTAATACAAGAACATCAAACACTTAACCTTGCTTATGAAGTGCTTGATCAAGAATTGAAAAATATAAAGAAACAAACTCTTAATGACAATGTATCCATTACTTCTCATACTACTAATGTCTTGTACAAGTCTTTGCCCTTGAAAAAGAACACTAGGGAGAAGGACTTGTTGGAAGAAATTGAGAGTCTCCTCACTAGTGTGGCTAGACTATCAAAAGGAGAAGTCAAGCACAAGGAAATCCTCTTCCAACAAGCAAAGGCCTTCAACAAGAGAGGACTTGGATCCTTCCCGGTGCCTAACAAAGGAAAGGTGCCCTCACCGGAGCTTAGAACAAGCTTCATCAAGGAAGTTGGTTCTTATTGCCAACATTGTGAGATCACCGGTCACTATACAAGGGAGTGTCCTCTTCCTAACCGACCTTCTCCAAAATTGCCTACTAACTACAAGTCTACTTTCAATGATCATTATTATCTCCTAAGTAAAGTAGATGGCAAGGTGAAGGCAAGGTCATCGGCAAGGACATAAAGGGCATGAAGGGGAAGCTCCCCAAGCAAATTTGGGTCCCAAAGACACTTGTATCACACATACAAGGACCTAAGTTGTCTTGGGTGCCAAAAATCAAAAATTGAATTCATGTGTGTAGGTGAACTACAAAGCCGGTGGAAAGCATTGGGTACTCAATGGCGGGTACACTCAACACATGACCGACAATGATGGTATGTTCACCTCCATAGAGGACCCCCGACAATCATGAACAAGTCACCTTTGGTGATAATACTAAGGGGAAGGTAATTCGGTTGGGTAAAATTGTATTTTTCACATGGTTTATTCATTTCAAATATGTTGCATGTTAAGTCACTTAGTTTCAATTTGCTTTCTATTGCACAAACTTTGTGATTTTGGGCTAACATGCACCTTTAGCAAGAATGATGTTATGACAAGCCTAAAGTTGAGGAGGGCCATGATCAAGGGGGAGCTTCAAGTTCCAACATCTACACATCGATGGAGAATTATTCATTTTTCAAATTTATGTCAATTATATTATTTTTGGTTCAACTAACGAAGCTCTTAGCCATGAGTTTGGCAAAATGATGTCTAGGGAATTCGAGATGTCAATGATTGGAGAGCTAAACTTCTTCCTTGGATTCCAAATCAAGCAACTTCAAGAGGGGACCTTCGTCTATCAAGAGAAGCATACCAAGGACCTCTTGAAGAAATTTGAGATGGGAGATTGCAGCTCAAGAAGCACTCCAATGGCAATAAATTGTCATCTCGACGCGGATAAGGACGGTAAACCTATTTATCAATCTAACTACCGTTCTTTGATTGGTTCATTGCTTTATCTTACTGCATCTAGGTCCGATATCATGTTGTGCCCAAATTCTTTATATGAAGCAAACCCTTTTGGACTTTGGTGTTAAACTTGGTTGTGTGCCTCTCCTTTGTGACAATGAAAGTGCGGTTAAGATAGCTAAAAACCCCGTTCAACACTCCCGCACTAAGCACATTGATATTCACCATCATTTCTTGAGGGACCATGAAGCTAAGGGAGACATCTCATTGCGAGGTGTTAGGTCCGAAGAACAATTGGCGGATATCTTCACTAAACCACTTGATGAGAAAACTTTTTCTAGGCTAAGAAGTGAGTTAAATGTGCTAGATGCATCGAACGTCATGTAAGTTGCCATGATCATGTAAGAATGCATCTCATATAGGTCTTGTCTAACTTTCAAAGGATAGGGGTGAGCAAGGGTTAGCTTGGGATGGAGGTTCTTTTGGGTTTCCCCAAGGCTTGGAGAGTGGCTCTCCCTGAAGAAGCCTTTGAAAGGTTCAAACTTGGCAAGATAGATTTACTTTATGTCTTGCATGATGCCTGCCATATAGACTTGCACCCATATTTAAACTTCTTGCATTGTAAACTGGTTGGCATTGCATACGGTAGATTTTCACAAAGGGGAACCCACTTCATGAGAAAGAGACTTGTTTGAAATGCAATATCTCAACTCATATGATGTGGGAAGAACAAAATGTTAGGTGCGTTAATGCCTAAGAGAACATGCTTTAAAGAGATAGAAGTCTTCATCCTCTAGCTCACAAAGCATGGGCCTTACATTTTATTTGGATAATTTCCTCCCTATTTTCTTCAGTGTTCTATTCGCTTTGAGGCTTAGCCAAGTTATTGGCAAATTAGCATTTTTTGAGGGGTAAGGGGTTGCCCAAAAAGTCCTGAGACATGTGTTTCTCATTGTTTGTTTGTTTGGTCAAAGGACATATATGGGATGTTGGTGTTTTTTAGTCATCAGATTATCTGATGCTTAGGTCGGACCATCATCGGATCAGTTGGTGTTCAAAGACCAAGAGCCAGTTCAGTCAGTAACACAAATCAACCGACGAGTTCATTAAGAGAGACATCGGTCCATCCGATGTTCACACTTATGGAACTGTGCCAAATTCCACCGATGCAAATCAGTTCAACGGTGTCTACGGTACCTTTTGGATAACCTTACTGTGACATTCGACCGATGCTCCTTTCACTCGATGTCGGTTCATCCGGTGTTAAATTTCAAGCTAGGGTTTGGGCCCCACCTTTTAAGCGCGCCGCTCCGCCTCCTCTTTCTCTCTCCCCGACCCCGACACCTTCGCTCGTCCCTCCGCCGCCGCTCCCTCGCTCTACAGCCTCCGACCGCCGCCGCCCTCCGGTCGCCGCCGCACCACCGCAGCGGCGCCGCCACCATTTCCTCCAGCGCCACCATCGCCGCTTCCTCCACTGCTGCCCCAAGCAAGCCGCACCACCGCCACCCTCGCCTTCGTGGTGCCTCCCTCTATGGCCGCCACTATGCCGCTAGGGTTTCCGGCCACGACGATCTTCGTGTCGCCGTTCCGTGCGCGTGACATCGTCAACTTCACTCTCGCGCATCGTCTCAATGGCTTGTGACAAGAAGGGAAAGGGCAAGGCCATTGCGAAGCCGGCCGCTAAGAAGCAAAAGCTTTCGATGGAGGAAAAGAAGGCTTTGATGGCCGCTCGCGCCGCCGAGGAGCGAGAGCGTGGCCGAGGAGGATCACTGAGGATCCGCGAGGCTCGTCCGAGGCAGCCTCCCGTGCTAGATGAGTCCGAGCAAGAAGAAGAGCCGGAAGTGCTGCTTGTCCGCCGGCGCTCAGCCAGGACCCGTGGGGGTCATCCGCCGGCAATACCATGTTAGAGACCCTCAGCTGCCGATCTTCGAGAGGACAGGGCGGTCCAGAGAGCCGTCTACGAGATGGACACCACCGTCCGTGTTGGTGAAGGTGTCCGGCTGACAGATTACGGGAAGATGAAGGCCAAGCAGCTTAGAAGACTCAGATGGAGCGTGTTGCTTGAGGAGTGGTTCCCGTAGCCCAGAGAGGCACTTGTGGACAGCCGATTCTGGACCTTGACTCGTATTTCTCTCGACACGAGAGGCGATTGTAGTGCCGCCAGCAGAAGGGAAAAAACCCTAGCCGCCAGAAGAGAAAAAAAGAGGGAGAGCAAGTCCTAGCCGCCAGGAAAAATAGGAGGAGAAAAGAGAGAAGATAAGGAAGGAGCGTCGTCCGTCGGAGATCATCGGGCCGCCGTTGTCGTGCCGCCGGAGGATTGCATCGCTGTCCCCTTCATCAACGTCATGTCTTCGTCCTCTTCGTCTACGTCAGGTCGTCATCGTCTTCATCAACGAAACTCTAGATCCCGGAGACACACGTCGCGCCGCCCCTCCACGACTGTCCAGACTAGATGCACGCACGGTAGGTATTACGGTCTAGATCTAGACAACTATTTTGGTTCTAATACTTGAATTAAATCACGTGTAGAACGTGTTTTATTTGTGTGGCTGTTAATCATCGCTAGATCATCTTAAATCACTTAAAACTTACAAGTTATATTAAATCATGCAACAACTAATAGGTTATTCTAGATTTACTAAATATTATATTTTCAGTATTATTTAATCTGTTTTTCAGATTTAATAAATAAAAATAAAGCCTGGTTAATTCATAAAGTAGCAAAATAAATCCAGAAAAATTCCTAAAAATTTAGAATAAATTTCAGTAAGTTACTAATATTATTTTCAGAATATTTAAAGTTCTGTAATAAATATTTTACCTCTGAATAAATTCTAATTAGTTCCAAACTTGCTCAAATAAATAGTAAATCATTATAGAAAATTATTTTTTTAAAGCCATAGAAATTTATATAACATTAATACAAGCATATTTTCTCCATGTATCCATGTTTTGCATATTTATTAGTGGTTGCAATGCATTTATTATGTATGTTTGCTTGTGTATGTGGTTGATTGCGAGTAGACGGGTTGCTCAAGTGGTTACGATCGAGAAACGAATATGTGTGGATCTTTGTGTGCAAGAAGTTGACTTGCTTGATCATCGGAATTGCAGGATATAAAGGCAAGTGTCCTTGACCATATTGATCCAATTTTTAAATGTTTTTGTAAAACTGCATGCTTGTGTCAAATTGATGGGAAACCCATGATAGGTGTTTACTAGACTTGTATGACCACCCTTGTCGCTTGGGGTATATTGTAGTGAGTCGGGAAGGGTTTTTGTTTACCTTTGCTTCGTTTAATTGGGATGGGAAAACAACTACACTATTTAATTATGCATTAATACGATTATGGTTAATATGAACTGGTTCAAATGATATGGTAATGGGTGATCTAAGCAAGCATGGTATGTGGATGGGTTGGATGTTATGGTGGTTTGCTTGCTTTAGATCTAAGGACCGGTTCATGCGAGAATATGCCAGGACTACAGTGCCAAGTATGGGTGCGATGTAGCTGAATAATTAGGAGCGCTGCAAGTATTGTATGAACCATTGGATGGCGCGGGGAATGGGAGTCGAGGAGGGCTACCCTGGGATCCGCATGGCACACGAGGGGGCCCATGGGTGGGAGAATGGAGATTCAAGCCTGCTGGTGAAACCTTAGTGGGCCCGTACATACTAGTAGTCCCTTTTGAGAGGCTATTTTGTGATCTCTTGGATGCACACCTATGGAAGTGTGATAAGGCATAATAGAGGTTCTTAGTCACCGAAAGGTGATGAAATCACGAACATGTGGGTAAAGTGGTACAACCTCTGCAAAGTGTTAAAAACTATCACGATAGCCGTGCTCCCGGTCAAGAGCACCTGGATGGCCTACATGATTAGAATTGGACTAAGGGTTTTGGTATTGGGATGGTTTGGTATTGGTTTTGGGATGGTTGGTATGGTTTGGTTCGTCACTTGAGTATAATCGGTATATGAGAGAATATGGAATTGGCATATGCTATTAAATTAATGGTTGGTATTAAATGGATTGTGATGGTAAATGAGAATTGTTGGATTTATTACATAATAATTACTTGGGTTATGAGGGGAAATGAACTCACATAGACAAGATAAGCTACTTTTACATGTTTATGAAATGTACTTTTCTGCAATTAGCCATTTTATTCCAGACATTTGGTTAGCTACATGTCATCTATTTCCACACTTGCTGAGTACGACACATACTCACCCTTGCAATCCCCCCCAACAGCTACTAGAGATATTTTGGAGATCAACATGGAGCACTAGGTTGCGTACCGCCGTCGACAGCCTGTGGAGTTGGAGTCGCCTACGCTAGTTTATTTCCGCTGCAATAGAATCAAGGTATATTTATTATTTGTGGCATGGTTATTATCTGTATATCATTTGTGATGGTGATGTGTATGTGTGATGAACATCCTGGGCACACATAAACTGCACTTGGTTCATTTTTTAGAATCGGGTGTCACATCAACTCAAGAGAGTATGTAAAGATAAAGGAATCAATTACTCTACTAAGGATACTCGAAGACGTCATCAACAGTATCAAGAGCGACATCAAATCCATGGGAAGAGCAACCACGTGCAACCCTACGTTTTTCAGTGACATCAATAGAATCCTAGAATGACCGTAGTGCCCATAAGTGGAATAGCTTAGCCTATAGTGACTTAGAGTAAATAACGAATAGAACAATTAATAGTATAATATATAAGTTTGTAATTATCGAAGTGTTAATGTGACACTTCCCCCGGATCGGCTAAGGAGCAGCCTGCGAAGGTTCTTGTTCGGCAGGGCTTAGGCCTCAAACTAGTGTTCTAGCGAAGGAGTATGTGACACGGTGGTTTTTACGTGGTTTGGACCGCAAGGAGCATAACATACTACTCCATGGTTGTCGGTACCTTGCGTACTGGGTACCCCATGATACCACAAGAAGTGCAAGAGAGTTTCACCTATCAAAGTTGAAGACCTCCATAGACCCCACGTGTCAAACAGCACTGGACCCACCTCCTACATTGGGGAGCTCTGACACTGCCACGTGTAACACAAGACCTGAGCCAAACCCCCTCTACATAGGGGAGCTCCGTACTTGACACGTGTGAAAGTCGCCTAGAGGGGTGGTGAATAGGCAATAATACCTGAAATGACATAATTAAATGAGATTAATTCTCTGTGGCCGGACTAGTCTGGTCAGGGCCGGACTAGTCCGCTCAGCACAGGGTGGAAACCCTAAAACTTGATTTCTACAAGTTGTTTGCAGAATTAAAGTTCACAGAGAATAAAAGCATTATGTAACAAACTTGTGAAGCTCAGATTGTGATGTTTAAACACTTAGATTGCAAGTTTACAATAGTGATCAAGTGTAAGACAATAAGTCAAATGTGAACCCTAATAGCAATGCTAGAGATTATGAAAAGTGGAAAACAAGCGAAACAAGATTTATCCCGTGGTTCAGCTCCACGAAGAAGCCTACATCCACGTTGAGAATTCCACACAAGGACCGAGTCTCACTTGACCCTTCTCTCACCAAGCCACCACAATGGCCGGCTTGGTTTTCACTATATCAATGGGCAATCACAAAGTTTGATGGGGCTACTCACAACTTGAGGCTCCCACAAAACAATACAATGAGGAGCACACGAAGCTCAACTCACACAAGCCACAAAACACAACAAAATGTGCAAGAGATCAAACTAAGAGCCAAAGCGCGATGATCTACCTTTACTCTCCTCCCCAAACCCTAATCTCTTCAAGATTTGCTCTTAGGGTGTTAGTAGGATGAGTAGAAGGCTTTGGAAGGCTCTAGGATGCTTGTGGCGGCGCTAGGGTTCAAGTCTCTTTCAAATGAGCCCAGGGATCCCTTTTTATAGAGGTCACTAGCCCCTTTTGCTTACATCAGCAAAGGGGTGGACTAGTCAGGCCTTAGACCATGGACTAGACCGGCCCTATGGGACCACTGACCCCCTGGTTAGTTCCCGACAACTGACACACTGAGCAATGATCGTCACGCTACCCGCCAAATTTTCAAATTCAAACGGTCACTAGACACCGGACTAGTCCGGTCAACAATGGACTAGTCCGAAGTGAAACAGAACCACTTGGTCTGTCCCAAAACGGACTTTTCTGGGTTGGTCCGGACTAGTCCGGCCACAGGGGCAGACTAGTCCGGCCCCTTAGGGTTTTCTCTCGGTTCGTCACACTAAGCCCCAAACGGACAAGTCCGAACTACTCCATAGAGCTTTGGTCCATCCAAAAATGGACAAGTCCGGACTTCTCGGACTTAGCTCCAAAATCACTCGGGGACACTCCAGAGACATTTGGTCCATCCAAAAACGGTCTTGTCTGCCATGGACGGACTAGTCCGGCCTCCTAGGGTTTTTCTCATTTTAGTCTTCTCACTTAGGTTTTTCTCTAAACCACCAATTTGAGCCCCTTGTTATGATATCAATGCACATGATACAACCATCCTCTTACATGATACGTCTCATATAAGCTCAATACCATAGAAACCCTAATTTCTACGCTTGAGTCTTTGATGCCCGTTTTCTCCTTTTCCTTTTTGAGGGTTTTCATCTCATTTCAATCTTTGTACATGTGCTTAAGATCAACTTAGCTCATTAGCCTCTTAATTGTCGTCATCAATCATCCAAAACCCACGGGGATGCCTAGATGCACTTTCAATCTCCCCCTTTTTGGTGAATTGATGACAACACATTAAGACTTCAACACAAAGAATAATAATTTGTTTTCATAACATGTATTTGTATGAGTGACTCCTCCTCAATGTATGCATCATGAGTAAGAGAGATTGAGAGAGTTCTCATACATATACATGTTATGGTGGGGTGCCTAAGTGATGTGTTCATAAAGTGTGATAAGACAATGATTATGCAAAATAGAAATTAAAATGAGGCATCACATCACAAATTTAGCCAAGATACATGAATACTTGAGTACATAGATTAAGTCTTACAATACAACTTGAAATGAGGTTTAAAACATAAGTCCAACATAGATCAATACTCTCATACATCAACATCAATCTATTTTATCTCTCCCCCTTCATCTCTCCCCCTATGTCTCTCCCCCTAGATCTAAGAGCCCGTCAAGCTATCTCCTCGCTATCTCTCCCCCTTTGGCATCAGGACACCAAAAAGGAAAAGAAGAGAGGAAGATCCCTTAGGACTACTCATCGTCGGAGTCAGAGTCATCATTGTCACCTTGGGGCTCGCTATCGCTCTCCATAGCCTCCGGATCCTCGGTCGGGGCCGCGGTGGAAGTCCCAGCTTCTCCAAATTCAGCGAGCTCTTCGGCAGTGAACTCGGGAAAGGAAGTGAGCTCACCATCGCTCTCCTCGGCAGGGGACATAGGGATGTACAGCTTGTCGCACATCGCCTTGAGATACATCTCATTGCGATGCTCCATGCGACGTTGCCGAATTTCCGTCTCCCAACACGAAGAGAAGAGAGCTTTGAAGCACTTGAAGAATCTGCTTCCGCATTGTGTCGAAGGCGGAGGAGGTGGAGGAGATGGCACAAAGCGAGAGGAAGAAGCGGGAGCCCCCGCATTCTTCCTCCGAGGGGTAGCTAGCTCCAGAGGAGGGAGTTGTGGTCGAAGCCTCCAGTGAATGATATCTTTCTTGAATGTGAGCCCGAAGATCTTCTCGATCATGTACATAATGTACGGAGTGTATCCACATTATCGGTTGGGGGTGTGAGAGATGTTGAAGATGTCATCAAAGATATAGTCCACCACATTGAAGCGAACATCTCCATCAATGAGGACCATTAAATGCCTCAAATTGCCTTGGATGATCCCCGCATCTCCATCCTTGGGGGCAATTGTCTTTCTGAGGACCCGGTTGAGCACACTATAGAAGGGCTTGATATTTCTAATGTGCCCGGCCTCATACTGTCCATGGCTTGGATACATATACTCCAATGTGTCATCAACTGGCTTCATATTGGAAATGATGATCTCATTATCCAGTTGATCCTCCATGTCAAGCAACTGAGAAAACTCCCAAAAGGTGGTAGACTACTGCTCTCCATGGGTCATCCAGGTGATCCTCCTGTCCCCATCGGTGTGGAAGTAAAGGGTGGAGTAGAACTGAGTGATGACCTCCACATTCTAGTCATACTGGAAAGCCATAAGCTTCTTCAGACCATGCCTCTCAATAGCCTCAATCACAACATTGAAGGCTTGATGATCTTTTTGGGCCATGTAATCCCAGTCGATCCATTGAGCATCTGTGACAGGAGTTTGCTTGTTCATACAGACCGTCTTGTAGTAGTCACAGTGGAAGTCACACCAGAACTCGGGATCCACTGTGCTCCTGTCACGCTGATAAACATTTATCTTCCTCAACTTGCGTGCCTTTTCAGCCCCCTTGCCCTTGAAGATGTTGGCATCAAAAGCAGCTGCACGGTTTGGGTTCCGTGCAGGAGAGGACATCCTCAAGGGGCCAATGGGTTGTGGGGCACCCTTCTTCAGTTTGCTTGCTGCCTTCTTGGCCACAATCACCCTCTTCTTGGGTGCAGCATCAACAGGGGCCTTGCCCTTATCTTTGGAGGATCTTGCCCCCTGGGACTTGGCTTGCTCACCCAAGGTCACAAGCCTCTTCCTCTTTGGGGCAGCCTCGACAGCAGCGGAGTTGTGCTCCTCACGCTGCGTCTTCTTTGCCCTCTGAGAGGAAAAGTACGCAGCAGCCATCTCTTGATCCTCTCTTTGTTTCCAGCGAAAGAGAGTCTGCTTCTCCGCTTCGGTCTTGGAGTCGGAGGGAGGAACATACTCATTGTCCGACATGGTTGCTGACAAGAGAAGCAAGGGAATGTGTATGAGTCAAGGAAGTTAGAGTAAAATGGTAGAATTCACAAGATCAACCTAGGTTAGGATTTTCACTGTGTAACCCGAACTTGTCCGCCCAAGGGCCGGACTAGTCTGCACGAGGTCGGACTTGTCCGCCTGGCGGCTGGACTAGTTCGATTCACACAGTAAGAACCCTAATCGAGGGAAATTTTGCAAAAACTACGGATCCTACCACAAAAATGGAGCTACATGATCACATTGATGTGTACAACAACATTTGTGAAGAAGATTTGATCAATGGACCCAAAAGAATTGAGTTTCAAGGATTTTGGATTTAGGTCAAGAATACCTCTTCAAGTCTTCGATTTGTTGAAATGTGGAAGAGGAAGTGGTCTCCGATGCTTGGGTAAAAGTTCCTAAGCACCTTGGGGCTTCAATCCACCGATTGGAATCGAGATTTGGTGGATGGACTAAAAAATCGCCGTTGGGGAGGCGGTTTTCGAGTATTTTGGAGAGAGTGTTTGAACGGAAGTGGGAAGGTCAAGGGCACCCTGGGGAGGTTAAGTCCCCAAGGGCCGGACTAGTCCGGTCAGGGACCCGGACTTGTCTGGCATCCGGACTGGGTTCGGACAACTCATACCATCGGACTAGTCCGGTACAAGGAGCAGACTAGTCTGGTCCCAAGACTTAAAACTTCTATATATTGAGTGGAGATTTGATCCTTTTGGAATATATTTCACAAAATATTTTTGTAACTATGGTCAGTAAGCAATCAACAATCAAACTATGACCATGATTCACAAGGATTCAATAATTTCAAAATAATTTGTGGAAAAATTGAGGAGGATGAGTTTTTTCGCAAGCATGCGTGAATTTTGAATATTGCAATCAGATGTGCAAGACTTAAGCCACATTTCGAGAATCCAAGATATTTAGCTCACTCCTAAGTTCACAAAACCTTTTCTCATCTAGGGGCTTGGTAAAGATATCGGCCAATTGTTTATCGGTTCTCACATGAGAAATTGCAATGTCTCCTTTCATGGAGTGATCTCTCAAGAAGTGGTGGCGTATATTGATGTGCTTGGTCCTTGAGTGTTCAACTGGATTGTGAGCTATTTTGATGGCACTCTCATTGTCACATAGGAGAGGAATATGGCGCAAGTTTATGCCATAGTCCCTAAGAGTTTGTCGCATCCAAAGAAGTTGTGCACAACAACTTCCAGCGGCGACGTACTCCGCTTCGGCTGTGGAAAGTGCAATGGAGTTTTGTTTCTTTGAGGACCATGACACTAGAGATCTACCAAGGAATTGGCAAGTTCCCGATGTACTCTTCCTATCAACTTTGCACCCCGCATAGTCCGCATCGGAATATCCAATGAGGTTAAACTTAGAGCCTTTGGGGTACCAAAGTACTAGTCTTGGTGTGTGAACCAAATATGTAAGAATTCTCTTAACGGCGGTCAAATGACACACCTTTGGAGCATCTTGAAATCTAGCACACATACACACACTAAGCATGATATCGGGCCTAGATGCACATAAGTATAACAATGAGCCTATCATAGAACGATATACCTTTTGGTCTACACTTGGACCATCTTCATTGAGATCGAGATGCCCATTGGTTGCCATAGGAGTCTTGATGGGTTTGGCCTTGTCCATGTAAAACTTCTTGAGTATATCTTGTGTGTACTTGAAAACCTAGAAAGAACTTCAACTCCCCCATCATGGACATCTCGAATCTTTCCGTCATTATCATGGAAAAATCATCACAAAAGGCTTTTTTAGTATAACCAAATATAATTTCATCGACATATATTTGGCAAACAGACAAATCATCATTAAAATGCTTAGTGAATAGAGTATAGTCTGCCTTCCCAATTTTAAAACCATTTTGAGTTAGAAAGTCTCTAAGGCACTCATACCAAGCTCTAGGAGCTTGTTTGAGTCCATAGAGAGCCTTACACAATTTGTACACATGGTTTGGGAATTCTTCATCTTCAAATCCGGGGGGTTGCTCCACATATACTTCTTCCTTTATTGGACCATTTAGGAATGCACTCTTGACGTCCATTTGATATAGCTTAAAATCACGGTGAGTAACAAATGCAAGTAATATACGAATTGATTCAAGCCTATCTACGGGAGCAACGGTTTCTTCAAAATCCAAACCTTCGACTTGTGAGTACCCTTTGGCCACAAGTCGTGCCTTGTTCCTTGTAACCACCCCGTGTTCATCTTGTTTGTTGCGGAACACCCATTTGGTCCCTACAACGTTTGCATTTGGCCTCTTCATAAGCTCCCATACTTTATTTCTCTCGAAGTTGTTGAGCTCTTCTTGCATGGCCATCACCCAATCCGGATCTCGTAGTGCTTCTTCAACCTTGTGGGGCTCCAAGGAAGAAATAAAAGAGTAATTTTCACAAAAATTTGCAACACGAGATCGAGTAGTTACCCCCTTAGAGATGTATCCAAGTATATTGTCAACGGGATGGTCTCGTTGGACGCTTTGATGCACTCTTGGGTGAGGTGCTTGAGGTCTTGATTCATCATCTTTGTCTTCCTCATTCTCATTGTCTCCCCCCTTGATTGATGCCTTCATTTTCATCTTCTTGAAGCGCATCTTGGGGAGGTTGATCTTGATCATTTGAGGTAGAGCTTGCTTGATGTATAGGATGGTTACTTGTGACTTGAGGTTGCTCTTGTGGTCGTATGTCTCCAAGTGCCATACTTCCTATCACTACTTGTGGAGCTTCTTCTTGATCTAGCACATGACGATCAACTTGCTCCACTTGGGAGCCATTAATCTCATCAAACACTACGTCACGTGCTACTTCAACAATTCCGGAGGATTTATTAAAGACATGATAGGCGTAAGTGTTTGAGTCATAGCCAAGCAAGAAACCCTCATCGGACTTAGAAGCAAACTTCGAAGTCCTAGGCTTCTTGTTAAGAATGTAGCATTTGATCCCCAAAACAAGAAAGTAAGAGATGTTGGGTTTGTTACCGGTCAGGAGCTCATATGACGTCTTCTTAAGTATGCGGTGAAGGTACAACCGGTTTATGGCATGGCAAGCGGTGTTGGCCGCTTCCGCCCAAAATCGGTCCGACGTCTTGTACTAATCAAGCATGGTTCTTGACATCTCAATTAGAGTCCTATTCTTCCTCTCGGCCACCCCATTTTGTTGAGGGGAGTAGGGGGCCGAGAACTCATGCTTGATGCCTTCTTCATCCAAAAATTCTTCAACTTGGGTGTTCTTGTATTCGGTGCCATTGTCATTCCTAATGGTCTTGATACTCAAGGAGAACTCATTTTGAGCTCTCTTCAGGTATCTTTTGAGGACACCTTGAGTCTCGCTCTTGTCATGCAAAAAGAACACACAAGTGAAACATGAAAAATCATCCACAATAACAAGATCATATTTATTACCACTAATACTAATGTAGGCGATTGGACCGAAGAGATCCATGTGTAGAAGCTCCAATGGTATTGATGTTGTCATAATGTTCTTGGATGGATGAGGTGCTCCAACTTGCTTTCCGGCTTGGCATGCGCTACATGGCCTATCCTTTTCAAACACAACATTCTTTAAACCACAGATGTGCTCACCCTTAAGGAGTTTTTGCAAATTCCTCATTCCAACATGGGCTAGCCTCCTATGCCAAAGCCTTCCAATGTTAGTTTTCGCAAATAAGCATGTATCAAGTTGGGCTTTATCCGCGGAGAAATCCACAAGATAGAGCTTTCCCTTGAGTACACCCTTAAAGGCAATTGAGTCATTGCTTCTCCTTGTGACGGTCACACCCTCATTAGTAAATAAACAATTATAACTTTTTTCACATAGTTGTGATATGTACAAGAGGTTATAATAAAGTGAATCAACATGTAAGACATTTGAAAGAGTATGATTAGAGGATATAGCAATTTTACCGGTGCCAAGAATTTTTCCTGGGCTATTGTCCCCAAAATAGATGCCTTCACTTGGATCTTCATTAAGCTCATACTCCACAAACATCTTCCTATCTCCGGTCATATGATTTGTGCATCCACTATCAAGGACCCACTTGGTTCCACCGGAGGAGTATGCCTACAAGAAAGATTTAAGCCTTGGCTTTAGGTACCCAAACGGTGTTGGGTCCTTTGATGTTAGTCAAGAGGCACTTGGACACCCACACACAAGGTTTGGGACTCTTGCTGTGTGGCCCAACATACCTAGCATATGCCTTTCCAAACTTGTTCCTTAATAAAACATATGAAGCATCAAAATCATGGAACAATGGATGCGGTTCTTTCTTAGGCATTTTAGGTGTAGTAGCAATGTTCCTTCCCTTAGTGTTGTATGAGCCTCCTTTGACAAAGACAATCAAGTCTTTGCCGTTCTTGGGAGTTTTGGCATTT
Source organism: Tuctoria greenei (assembly GCA_036927565.1). Taxonomy (NCBI): domain Eukaryota; kingdom Viridiplantae; phylum Streptophyta; class Magnoliopsida; order Poales; family Poaceae; genus Tuctoria; species Tuctoria greenei. The sequence goes on from JAYESD010000007.1 coordinate 2,529,257, forward strand.
TGCCTCATCCCCCTAGAATAACCAAGACCATCCTTGACAAGAGGATGTCTTGTGTTGGTAAATGCACTACGTGCATATGCCACCTTCTACTTGTCAAAAATGCCACCCTTGGGTGCTTGATTGGTTTGTGCCAACTTTAGCTCATCTTTAAGTTTTATGATTAAGTTTGAGCATTTACAAGGTTGAGATGCTTTAGATTTAATATTTGTGGAAGGTGAGCTTGTAGAGGAAGATGGTGCATTGACCTTGAGAGACTTCACTTGCGTCTCAGGGATCTTGTTAGCTTGTGTCAAACTAACAAGTTCACCCTTGAGTACAATTGTAGTGTTCTCAAGGTTTGAGCAAGTTTCCTTGCTCAAAGCGAGTTCACGCTCAAGTGCCTTGCTTCTTTCTCTTTCAAGCTCCAAGAGCTCCTCAACCTCTTGACATCTCTCCTTTTGTTGGATGAGCATGTCCTCTTCACGGTTGATGAGTTCTTCCTTCTCAAATATTTCTTCCGTAACAATCTCAATCTCTTCAAGGTGCTTTTGCTCATGTCTTTAAGCATGTGTTCATTTTCACTACTACTATCAAAGTCATCATGAGAGGAAATTGAAGAGGAGGATTTAGATTTAACCTTTTTTCTTCCCTCCTTGGCCATTAGACATGTCGGTCTTGAGATTTCGAAGTTGGGGGAGAGCTTGTTCTCCATTGTTGTCTTCTTCATAGCAATAGTTGCTACTTTCTCATCTTCATTGGAGGAGGATTCCTCATTTGAACCCCACTCCTTTCCAAGGTGGGCATGTCCGGATTGCTTCTTCTTCTTGAAGTACTTCTTTTCTTTGGACTTGCCCTCCTTCTTCTTCTTGTTTTCTTCATGTGGACAATCCACAATGAAGTGACCATATTCTCCGCAATTGTAACAAGCCCTTTTTGATCTTGTTTTGGGCTTGTCTTTGCTTCTCCTCTCATTTTGGTAGCTCCCCCTCCTCGTTCTAAACATCCTCTTAAAGTTGTTGATGAAGAGAGCTTCTTTTTCATCGGTGTCGGGACTCTCCTCATCACTCTCTTCCTTTTCTTGAGATTTTGAGGACTTTGCTTTGAATGCAACATCCCTTTTCTTGGAGGAGGAGAGCTTTTGTAGATCGTTGTAGAACATTGCTTCTTGCTCCATCATCTCATGGTTTATGATTCTCCCTAGCACTTCTTCGGAAGTCATCTTGTGGAAGCCCGGACTTTCACAAACTAGTGAGCAAAGAGTGACGTTTCGAGGCATAAATGCTCGAATCATCCTCTTTACTACCTCGTGGTCGGTCCACCGGGTGCTTCCATATGACCGACTCTTGTTGATGAGAGTCTTGAGGCGTTCATACATGTCTTGCAGAGATTCACCCTCCATGATGGTAAATCTCCCAAGCTCTCCTTCAATCATCTCGATCTTTGCTTCCCTTATGACGCGATTGCCTTCGTGCGCCGTCTTGAGGGTATCCCAAATCTCCTTGGCAACCTCCAACCCTTCAATGCGGTTGAACTCCTCACGAGTCAATGATGAGGTAATCACTCAAACGGCTTGAGCATTGCGATGTAGAAGGACGGCTTGCTCCGGAGTGATGTCTTCCTCATTCTTGGGAAGATGAACACCTATCATCACAATTTGCCACAAGCTAGGATTTAAGGAAATGAGGTGCATCTTCATATTATGCTTCCACATAGAATAATCATTTCCATCAAATTGAGGAGGTTTGCCAATGGGAATAGACAAGTAATGGTTGCTAGCGGTAAGTTGCTCATAATTGTAAGGATACCGGGAGTAGTCTTGTGAACTACTCCCGTTGTCGATGTTGACCGGAGCAATTGACTTGATTTCTTTCTTTGGCACGTTGAGCTTCTAACGAAGCCATGCTTTGAGCATCCGAACCTCTTCGTCGTCATTTGGATCGTCTTGAAGAACATCAACGTTCTTTGTCTTGGTGTCATCGACGACCACCGGAACCTCGTTGTCACCCCTTCCGGCCATTACTTCTCCGAGTTGTTAGACTCTTGGAGAGAAGCCTACTCTGATACCAATTGAAAGTCGCCTAGAGGGGGGTGAATAGGCAATAATACCTGAAATGACTTAATTAAACGAGATTAATTCTCTGTGGTCGGACTAGTCTAGTCAGGGTCGGACTAGTCCGCTCAGCACAGGGTGGAAACCCTAAAACTTGATTTCTACAAGTTGTTTGCGGAATTAAAGTTCACAGAGAATAAAAGCAATATGTAACAAACTTGTGAAGCTCAGATTGTGATGTTTAAACACTTAGATTGCAAGTTTACAATAGTGATCAAGTGTAAGACAATAAGTCAAATGTGAACCCTAATAGCAATGCTAGAGATTATGAAAAGTGCAAAACAAGCGAAACGGGATTTATCCCGTGGTTCATCTCCACGAAGAAGCCTACATCCATGTTGAGAAGTCCACACAAGGACCGGGTCTCACTTGACCCTTCTCTCACCAAGCCACCACAATGGTCGGCTTGGTTTTCACTATATCAATGGGCAATCACAAAGTTTGATGGGGCTACTCACAACTTGAGGCTCCCACAAAACAATACAATGAGGAGCACACGAAACTCAACTCACACAAGCCACAAAATACAACACAATGTGCAAGAGATCAAACCGAGAGGCAAAGCGCGATGATCTTCCTTTACTCTCCTCCCCAAACCCTAATCTCTTCAAGATTTGCTCTTAGGGGGTTAGTAGGACGAGTAGAAGGCTTTGGAAGGCTCTAGGATGCTTGTGGCAGCGCTAGGGTTCAAGTCTCTTTCAAATGAGCCCGGGGGTACCCTTTTTATAGAGGCCCCGAGCCCCTTTTGCTTATATCAGCAAATGGACGGACTAGTCCGGCCTTAGACCACGGACTAGTCCGGCCCTATGGGACCACTGACCCCCTGGTCAGTTACCAACAACTGCCACACTGAGCAACGATCATCATGCTACTCGCCAAATTTCCAAATTCAAATGGTCACTAGACACCGGACTAGTCCGGTCAACAACGGACTAGTCTGAAGTGAAACAGAACCACTTGGTCCGTCCCAAAATGGACTTTTCTGGGTTGGTCCGGACTAGTCTGGCCACAGGGGCGGACTAGTCCGGCCCCCTAGGGTTTTCTCTCAGTTCGTCACACTAAGTCCCAAACGGACAAGTCCGAGCCCAAACGGACAAGTCCGAACTACTCCAGAGAGCTTTGGTCCGTACAAAAACGGACAAGTCCGGACTTCTCAGACTTAGCTCCAAAATCACTCGGGACACTCCAGAGACGTTTGGTCCGTCCAAAAACAGACTTGTCTGCCATGGCCGGACTAGTACGGCCCTGAGGACCGGACTAGTCTGGCCTCCTAGGTTTTTCTCATTTTAGGCTTCTCACTTAGGTTTTTCTCTAAACCACCACTTTGAGCCCCTTTTTATGATCTCAATGCACATGATACAACCACCCTCTTACATGATACGGCTCATATAAGCTCAATACCATAGAAACCCTAATTTCTACGCTTGAGTCTTTGACATCCGTTTTCTCCTTTTCCTTTTGAGGGTTTTCATCTCATTTCAATCCTTGTACCCGTGCTTAAGATCAACTTAGTTCATTAGCCTCTTAATTGTCATCATCAATCATCCAAAACCCACGGGGATGCCTAGATGCACTTTCAACGTGTACAGTGACCACGGACCTAACCCCCAGTAGAAGCACTTTCAAAGAGGGCTGGGAAATGCACTCAAAGCCAGCTTCGGAGGCTAACAAAAAGTCCTCCAAAGCTGAAGCCACTACCTCTGGAAGTGGCCAAAAGAAGAAGAAGTCCAACAGCAAGAAGAAGCCGTCGGCCGGTGTGTTGCGGCTGCTGCAGCTCTGGGTGGCCAGGGGCCACGCTCCGAAAAACGACCTCGACCTTCGTCAAAAGACGAGGGTAGTTCCAAGATGTGGTTTCCAATCCACAAGACAGACAAGCACAGTCTGAAGGACTACTGAGAGGTCCAAAACCTTGTCGAGCGCTACAACAAACGCCGAGAGGAAGCTCCTTTTCGACAACAGGAAGGAAAGCAAAAGGTCGATGAAGCTCCGACTGAGGCGGAACTAGGCTTCCAGAACCCCAAGAAGGTCCTAAAGGCTATGTACAACACATTCGATGATGACTCTGATGTCTCTGACAATGAGCATCGGAAGACCCTCAACACCATCTTAGGAGGGTCCTAGGACATCACCTCTCACCGCGTCCTCAAGACAATGCAGCGGGAAATGGCTGCTGTCCTGCTGCCAGAGCAGAACCACATCGAAAGTGGATGGATACGCCCATCACTTTTGATGCAACAGTCTGCTCCAGAAACATGGTTGGAGCTGGCCAACTCCCACTGATGGTATCTCCGACCATCAACAACGTTCATCTCTACCACGTTCTGGTAGACGGAGGCGCGACGCTCAATCTCTTGAGCTTTGAAGCGTTCATGAAGATCCAGCTACAACTCTCGGACCTTCACCCCTCAAGACATTTCACTAGGGTATGTCCGGGGGCCATCATCCCCCTCGGATCCATTAGTCTCCCAGTGACCTTTGGGACTCAGGAGAAATACAGGACTGAGAAGCTGGTTTTTGATGTCGCTCCCATCAGTCTGCCCTTCAACGCCATCCTGGGCAGGCCTGCCTTGTACAAGTTCATGGCCGCAGCTCACTGCGTCTATCTGATGTTGAAGATGCTGACACCTTCAGGCGTCCTCCGGGTCCGTGGAGACCACACTGCATGAGTCACCGCGCTAGAGGAACTCCATGCGCTTGCCACAGTGCAAGAAGGAACCTTCGGCAAAGAGCTCATTGCTCAACCCCCTAGCACTCGTCATCGGGGCTCAATCTCTGTACCACATGTGCAACCAAGCGGCGACACCGATGTTCCCGTCAAAGTCATCCAAATTGGTTCTGATGCTGCTCAGACCACCCGTATATAGAGAGGTTTGAACAAAAATAGGAACTCGCGCTCATCACTTTCCTCTGGGCTAATGCTGACGTGTTTGCCTGGCAACCATCACAAATGTCTGGGATCCCTAGGGAGGTGATTGAGCACAATCTGAAGATTTATCCCGACGCACGGCCTATACACCAAAAGCCTCGGAAACAATAAGTAGAGAGGCAAAACTTCATCCGACAGGAGATCAAGAAGTTGCTCGGAGCTGGTTTCATCTGAGAGGTTTTTCATCCAAAATGGCTGGCAAACCCAGTCGTTGTACCCAAGGCCGGCGGGAAGCTTCGGATGTGTATCGACTACACCACACTAAATAAGGCATGTCCAAAAGATCCATTTCTACTACCTAGAATAGATCAGATAGTGGAATCCACCTCCGGGTGTGAGCTATTGTGTTTCCTAGATGCATACTCCGAATATCATCAAATCCAAATGTCTAGGGAAGATGAAGAGCATACTGCCTTCATAACAGTAGATGGATTGTATTGTTATACTGCCATGCCCTTTAGTCTCAAAAACGCTGCTTCAACCTTTGTGCGAGCTATGTACAAAACATTTGGAGAGATAATTAGAGACTTGGTGGAGGTGTACGTCGATGACATTGTTGTGAAGATCAAGAACAAGGAGTCACTCCTTGACAACTTGCAAGCCGTCTTTGACAAGTTGCGCATCACGCACACCAAGTTGAACCCAAACAAGTGCGTCTTCGGGGTTAGCTCCAGGAAACTCCTTGGTTTCTTGGTGACTCACCGAGGAATTGAGGCAAACCCGGCAAAGATCAAGGCTATAGAAGACACGCAACCTCCAGCCCACATCAAGGACGTCTAGAAGCTAACTGGATGTCTAGCTGCGCTCAGACGGTTCATCTCAAGACTAGCAGAGCAGGCACTTACATTCTTCAAGCTATTGAGGAAAACTGGACCAATCCATTATTTCGAAGAAGCAGAAAAGGCATTCCAAGAGATCAAGCAGCTCCTCACCACCCTACCAATCTTGGTAGCTCCAAACCCAGGTGAGCCTCTACTGCTTTACATTTCTGCAACTATAGAAGTTGTCAGCATGGTCCTGGTCGCGGAAAGACCAGAGCCACATCCAGTTCAGGAGCCTAGATCCCTCCAGGAGGGTCCCGAGCTACCTGAAGGCGAGTCTGGGTCCCAGCCCCCAGGCACGAATCTTCAAGGCGGAGTGCTAGAAGATCAACCTCTCTCATCTGAGGGAGTTTCCATGGCTGCTCAAGAAGATCCGAACCCCTCAGGGAGTCTCTGAAATGAACAAGATAATGTTCCGGACCCTTCCAGGAGGGTCCGAGAAGTTCAACAAGAAGGTTCGGACCCCTCCAGGAGGGTCCGAGTCGATGGAGAGGAAGCTCCGAGCCCTTCTGAGAGGGTTCGGACTGTCCAGCACCCGGTGTACTTCATCTTTGAAGTACTCCACGATGCCAAGACCTGATACATTGAGGTGCATAAGCTGCTTTACGCAGTTCTTATTGCCTAAAGGAAGCTTCATCACTATTTCCAAGCCCACAAGATATCAATGATAACTTCTTATCCACTGCGTGCTATATTGCATAACCCTAATTCTACTAGGAACGTCGCAAAGTGGGTAGCAGAGCTGGCTGAGTTCGATCTTGAATTCGTGCCACGACAAGCAATCAAAAGTCAGGCTTTAGTTGACTTTGTGGCAGAGTGGACCCCCTCTCCATCAAATCCTGTGGGCCCCAGTGAGCAGAAGTCGAAACCCAAGGTCCTGGTCTTCACCGAGCCTCACTGGACTCTCAACTTCGATGGTTCCGTGCAGAAGCAGGGGGCTAGAGTTGGAATACTCCTCCTCGCTCCGACCGGGGAGAAGGTCAAATACATGGTTCACCTTGACTTTAAGGTGACCAACAACATGGTGGAGTATGAAGCTCTCATCTACGGGCTCAAGGTGGCACTATCCTATGGTGACAAACAGCCGTTGGTGAAGGGTGATTTGTAGCTCATCATAAAACAAGTCAAAGGTGAATGCTGCTGCAACAACCCCAAACTAACAGCTTATCTCCTTGAAGTCCAGAGGCTTCAAAAAGACTTCGAAGTCCTGGATCTCCACCATGTTCAGCGTCTCCATAACGCTTAAGCCGACAAACTCTCCACGAAGGCTTCAACTAGAGATCCGGCTCCCGACAGAATCTTCGTCCAGAGGTTGTCAAGACCAACAGCTTAGTCTACTAAACTGAGCAAAGGGGGCGAGACCAGCACCTCGAATCAGGCGGTCCCGGTGGCCCTGTTACCATGGCATCCACCAAGGGTCGTAGGTATTGTCGGAAGCTCCGAGCAACCCAACATGCAAGACTCAGAAGCTCAAGTTAGCTCCAATGCATAGATCTCAGAGGTCCAAAGCTATTTAAAAGACAACATCCTTCCTAAAGATGGTGTAGCCACTGACCAGATCGTCAGATTGGCTAAAAGATACACGTTGGTAGAAGGGGATCTCTACCAGCGCGGTGCCAACAGCATCCTAATGTGATGCATTGCAAGGGAAGAAGGCTGCGAGATCCTCGCGGAGATCCATGGAGGCGAGTGTGGGAACCACGCGTCTTCCTGCACGTTGGTTGGCAAAACCTTTCGGCATGGCTTCTATTGGCCTACATCACTCCAAGATGCAGTGGAGTTGGTGAAAAAGTGTGAAGCGTGTCAATTCCACGCGAAACAAATTCACACACCAGCCCAGTCACTACAAATGATTCCTCCTACATGGTCATTCGCTGTGTGGGGCATGGACATTTTGGGACCTTTCCCAAAAGCTGTCGGAGGTTACATGTTCTTGTATGTCGCCATCGACAAGTTCACCAAGTGGTCGGAAGCTACTCCAGTTGTGACTATCAACAAGCAATCAACAATTAAGTTCTTGAAGTCCATAATATGTAGATTTGGAGTTCCGAACAAAGTCTTAACTCAGAATGGAACCCAATTTACAAGTGCTGCATTCCAAGAATATTGCAAAGACCTCGACATCAAGTCATCTACGCATCAGTAGCTCACCCAGCAAGTAATGGTCAAGCCAAGAGAGCAAATGCAGAAATCTTAAAAGGACTCAAGACGCGCACATATGAGCGCATGAAAAAGCATGGACCAACTGGATCGAAGAGCTTTCGTCCGCACTGTGGGCAAGTAGGACTACACCTAACCAGTCAACCGGAGAGACACCCTTCTTTTTGGTGTACGGAGCTGAAGCAGTCCTTCCTCCGGAGATCACCATGGGGTCGCTCCGGGTCCGAACCTTCGACGAAGCCGCGCAGGATCAGCTCCAGCATGAAGACCTTGACCTCATCGATGAGGGAAGGTGCCAAGTAGCTGTTCGTAATGCACAATATCACCAAGCACCCCGGCGCTCTCATCAAAGGCATGTGCGTAACCGACAGCTCAAAGAAGGCAATCTGGTGCTGCGGAAAATACTAACTTGCGAAGGTATGAACAAACTTTCCCCAAGTTGGGAAGGTCCCTTTCGAGTGATCAAAGTATCCCGTCCCAGATGCGTTTGCTTGGCAACTGAGGATGGGACTCCACTTCCTAATACTTGGAACATCGAGCACCTCTGTAAGTTTTATGCTTATAATCACGAAGGTGAGTCTGTAATTACACACAATGTATGTTATAGAGTCAATATACAAAGACGGGTAGGTCCTCCGGGAAAGCATCCGGACCCCTTCGGGAGGGTCCGGGAAGTTCAAGCAGCATTTGACACAGTCACGTCACTAAAAGTGTAGCTGCCTGCCCCCGAGCTAGTACAAGATGTATAGCACACTTAGCCTTGTCATATACCCTAACTGTGTCCTTGTCTCCCCTGTAATCCGGACCTATAATGAAAGACACTGTTGTGTGAAAACGGACTCCATGTGCATTTATTTTTGCACAACACTCGGTCTTTTGAATTATTATTTTTATCCTTCTTGTCTATAATGAAGTTGTGAAATTCTTTTTAAGTTTTAGTCCAAGTTATTCATATGTGTTACAAGTTATATTGTTGGTCTCTTTGGATCTTAACATTGTTGCATAGTCTACTTGCCTGAACGCCAAGCCAACATAGGTCTGGAGTGTGCTATCCACTTAGCCTGGTCCCGCACCCTAAGTACGCTACTCTACCTACACCCCGGCAGGCCTGAGTAGGGTGAGCACTAAAAAAGCATGCAGATCTGGAGAGATTACATCAATGTGCTTGTTATGATATCGAATTTCTTCGGATCTAAAACTCAAATAAGAACAATAAGTCACAAACAAATTATAGATAAGAGGACGATTTTTACTCTTTTTCGTGTCTTTAATGTACAAGAAAAACAAAAAACCCAGCGATGGTGGACGATGACGGAGCTATTAAGCTCCGACAACCTCCAAGCGGGCCCGATGACGACGTTTTCGGACGTTGAAAGTGGGCGCCACTAGAGCTAACAAGCTCTGGCAACTTCCATGAGGACCAGACATTGACATAAAGTATAATTCAAGTGAAGATGGCATAACCACCCAAGGGGATCGCTGTCAATGTTATCTACGATTGATGGTGGGTGTCGTCGGACCTACCAAGTTCCGACAACCTCAGGGGGCCCGTCGTCGATGTTCTACTTGTTGACAGTGGGTGCCGTCGGACCTATCAAGCTTCGACAACCCCAGGGGTCCCACCGTTGACGTCCTAATCATTGACAGTGGGTGCCGTCAGACCTATCAAGCTCCGACAATCCTAGGGGGCCCGCCGTCGATGCTACAAAAGCTCCATGGAGAAGTCGGAAATAAACTTCAGACTTAAAAGCTATAAGTTCGAAGTGTACAAGTCATCAACACATTATCAAATCCTTTTGGTACATGTTCGCAATCAAATTGTGTACACCTACTAGGGGGTGAACAAGATAAAGGACAGTGTATTGAAGACAAGGACAACAAAATGGAATTCATTGTAGAAACAGTGGATTTCATTCATTCAAAGTATTGTATTACAAATTGAGGGTTACAACAAAAGACAAAAGGAAAGGGTACTAACTACTGGAGGATCTAAGTCCTGCAAAAAAATGAGGCAACCTTCTCAGCAGCTTCTTGGACGCTAGCCTTGGTGGCATCCTCATCTTCGGCAATGAGTTCTTCGAAGACCGGATCAAGAGAAAATTGGGGGTCTCGGCTTTTGTAACACGCCAAGACATACTCGGTGACGTTCTTGGCTAGAGATTTTCCTTCTGTCTCCAGCTGATCAGTGATGACATCACTCATTGCATCGAGTTTGCTGCCAGTAGAGAAAAGCGCCACCAGCGTCTGGTCCAGCTTCTGTGCTGGGTCCTCCAGATGTACTGGACCGAAGCTAAGAGGCACAACGGCTCTGTTCGCATGTCCCAGGAAATCCCATACCAGCAGGGATTCAGTTGCCCTCGAGCTTCGCAGCTCCTCCAGTGACCTCCGGGCGGCCGCTAGCTTCTAACTTTCCCGAGCGAGGTGCTCAACCGCTTTGGCATGTTGCTGCATATTCTTAGCTACTTGCTTTTCGCGGTTGGCTAGCTCCATCTCCCGGAGGTGGATGTGGTTCCGCTGTCCTGTCAGGTCCTTCTCTCCGCCTCTTACTTTCCCTTCTCTGGTGGCGACATCAGCTTCTCTTTTCGAGAGCTCCTGCCCCAGTTTCCAGTACTTTTCCTCCTCCTCCTTACTCCACAGATCAAACTTCTTAGAGCGATTTGCCAAATTTTGCTCAACGAGAGTCAGCTTCTGACCGAGCTCTTCCTCCCATTTCAAAACATCGTCCTGTTGTTCCAGGAGCGTCTCTTCTGTTGCATCAAGGTCTGCTCGACGCTTCAGGAGGACCTCATTTAATTCGTTGAGGTTGTCATGAAACTCGTCAGTAGCATCACTCCTTTCCTTGGCATGCTCGAGAATCTCCCGAGAATTAGCGTCGAGCGCCCTGATGGCGACTTCCTTCTCCTCCAGCAATTTGCCCCAATATTCCAGCCGGGCATTTTCCTTCTCGACCCACTCCTTTTGGTCTGCAAGCCTTGTCTGTGCCAGCTTAGTATCAAAGTGAAGTCTGTTGTGTCAGCGCCTCAAGGTATAACGCTCTTCTTCGAGGACGTTGTTGTCGTGGTCGAAGGCGAGTTGGACCTGCCGGAGGCTTGAGTAGGCATTGTCAATAGACAACGCCAAAGGAATAGGCTCCAGACCTACCGGGGTCACCTCCGCTGGTTCCAAGGGGTCTTCAAGAATCAAAATTGGGTCCCACGCCACAAGCATGGTTCCCTAAGCTTCTACAGCACTGGGGCCGACCTCCGGGAGCTCTTCAGCAGCCGTTGAGGAAGGTCCTGGCGCGAGAACTTCAATTGCTGGCTCCGCGGGTGAAGAGCCTGCCTCCTCCTCTTCATGGTGTTCTGCCTCGAGCATGGGCACCTCCGGAGCAGCTACCTCTGGGGCGGTCGTTGCAGCTTCACCCGAGGCCACTTCTACCACCGACTCAGGCGCTGGTACATCAACTATCTCTGGACCGACATTCGGAGCTTCAACAACTTCCGACTCAAGGGCAAGAACTTCAAGTACCACCGACTCGGTTTCTGGGGCATTAATGACTTCCGGCTCAAGAGTCAGAGCTTTTGGCACTACCGGTTCATCTACCGGCTCAGCAGCAACTTCTGGCACAACAACTGGAGCCTCAATTACCTCCGGCCTCAATGCAGGAGCTTCCACCATCTCCTCATCCTATGCTGGAGCTTCAGTCGCTGGTGACGCTGTTACTGGAGCATCTTCATGTATGTCTCCCGTGTGGTCCGGCGCTACCACGGGAGTCTCTGGCGTCGACTCTAGATCTAGATCCACGACAGCTGGCGCCGGAGCTGCCGTGACCTCATGAATGTGGCCTAGAGGGGGTGAATAGGACTTTTTGAACTTTTGTCAGAACCTGTAACACTCAACAACTTGATCAAATACTGATACGGACTAGTCCGGTAGTGTGCGGACTAGTCCGGTGTGTGCGGACTAGATCGATCAAGTTTGATCGATGATCTTGATCCAAGTACTCTATGCAGCGGAAATTAAGATGTAACTAGAAAATGTTGCTTCAATTAAACTGAAGATAGCACAAGGTAACCATAGTTTCAAGTTTTGACGTAATTTGATTAAGATCAATTAAACCCTAGATGCAATGAACAATAAGCACAAAGTGAAGACACAAGATTTTTATCCCGTGGTTCGGTTCCCATGAAGGCAACCTACATCCACGTTGAGGAGCCCACGAATGGACCGGGTCTTCACCAACCCTACCCTCGTCGAATCACCATGGAGGCTGATTATCTTCCACTAATCACAAAGGGCAAATCACCAAGTTCAAGGGGCCTTCTCACAAGTTGATGGCTCCCCAAGATTTATAACTAAATACACCACCAACACACTCGCATTATATGCAATAAAGAACAAGAGTGTGCAAGATAATCAAACCCAAGAGCTCAAAACGTGAAGAATCGTGTCTCTCCTTTGATCTAAAGTTAATCCTGAAGGATTTGATCTTTCTTGCATTGGATTGTGTGGGAAGATGTGTTTTCTAGGCTCTTGGAGGGTGTGACGGCGCAGGGGGTCGAGAGTTATTGATTAGGGGTCGTGCACCTCTGTTTATACTAGGGTTTCCAAAGGTTACCGAGAGGGTTTTCAGAGTTCGGACTAGTCCGTGGTGGACTCCGGACTACTCCAGTGTGCGGTGTGTAGGAAACCCTAAGTGTCCCGAATTATCGAACTTGTGCGGCCAGGGGCGGACTAGTCCGTTTTTGTCTTTGGAAATATTCGGACTAGTCCGACACATATTGGACTAGTCCAGTCGTGGTGAAACCCTTAGTGAACTGGGGACAAGTCCGCACTTGGAGGACTTGTCCGATTTTAGTCAGAAGGTTTTCTGGACTAATCCGTGCAGATACCAAACTTGTCCGATTTAGGTCAGAAAGATATCGGACTTGTCCTACTTCGTGCAAACTGTGAAGTGCTGAGGACTAGTCCGCACTGGGGAGGACTAGTCCGATCTTAGTCAGAAAGATATCGGACTAGTCCGTGGTGATATCGGAGTAGTCTAGTCTGTGGAAACTGGACTGTGCAAACAAGTACGCTCTGGGAGGACTTGTCCGACTCTGGACAGAGAGAAATCAGACTAGTCCGGGGTACATCGGACTAGTCTGGACCTATAAAACTTTGTGCAGTGAGAGTGACTAAATTTGCTTGAGCTCTTGGGGTGTGTTTCTCCAACACACTCCATACACAAAAAGTATTATAATCATTTCTTGAGCTCCTTTCAACTTGAGTCCACACTCTCCTTTCTTTTTGTGCTTTCTTCATAATTTCATTAAAACCTGCACTTATATCAACAATTTAGTTAGGATCTCATTTGCTTGTTATAAGTCCACCAAAACCCACAAGGGATGCCTAGATGCACTTTCACCTCAGCCACCCCTTGAGGAGACACGGGGGTTGGAGCTGGAGCTTCCACCCTCACTGTTTCGGCTGCTGCAATGGAGGCCGGAGCTTTAGACCCCGACTTTGATGCCCTGCAGTCGGAAAATTGGAAGATTCAAAACATGAAAAAATAAGAATGGCAAATCAAGGTGAAAAAGCAAAGCTTACCTTGGGAAACTAGCGCTCCAATCGGCACGGAACTTCTTCGTCGGAGGCTCAGAGCAAGAACTTGCCGTGGTTGGCACGGAGGGAGCTCCGGAATGTCGCACGGAGCCTGTCGCCGTCGTTGGTGTTTCCCCATCCGAGGTCTTCCTTGGCTTGGAAGGACTACCGGACCTGGAGCCCATAGCTGGCGCTGAAACTAGAGTCGGCTGTACAGAACTTGTGCCTCTCGAGGACGCTTGCACCAAAGAAGGTCTCGTTGAAGAAGATATCCCTCGCCGCGGAGAAGGGGCAGTTGTAGATGGAGCAGACCTGATGGAGCTCCCATCAACGTGCCTCAGCTTCCTGTTTCAGCTGGAAGATTCAGCTGGCTCCTTGCCCTTGCCGACATCATCAACTTTTCAGCTCGGGGTAGGGGCAACCACCTCCTCGGAAGCTCCGGGTATTACAACCCTGGAGACCCTACACTTCTCCACATCACTGAGGTCGTCCAGCGTCGGCATCTTCCTCCGGAGCTCCCTGCTGATCTCTGGAATCATGTTTAGAGGCAGGAAAGCAGCAGCGGGGCTAGGGCGTCATCGACGATAGACCCGTGCTGAAATTTCTTGAGATGGAGCTTCAAAGCTTCGTCATCCATGTTGGATTTCAAACCGGTTTCAATCCGGTCGTCATCCATCACACTGTTGAAAGCCCAGGCGAGCTTCGCCCTCCTCCTCAGCGGAGCCCACCTGTTCACCAAGAAATTTTTGAAGACCATCTGGGGGGGTCACTCCACCCTCCACACATTCTTGGATTCTGGACAGGAGAGGTTTAAATGCATCCGATAGCTTCGGAACTACATTCCAGGCATCGGTGTCAACGTTGGGGAGTCCTTGGGGCAGCTCCAACCTGTCGTGCTCCTCCACTGCAATGACGATCCAATCCTTCTTCCAGTTATCCCATTTGCCAGAGGGGAACGACTACCGGTACTTGAAGGGACAGTTCTTGTGCTTCACCAAGTAATAGAAGCCAAGAAACTATGTCCTCTTGCCGGTGGTATGGGCCGTGAAGAAGGTCCAGAACAGTTTGACGCAGGGAGGCATGCCCACCCACATCTCGCAGAAGTAGACAAAAGTTGCCACCATCAGGAGGGAGTGTGGGCCGAGGTGATGCAGTTGGAGGTCATAGAAGTCCAGCAGCATCAGGATGAAACTTGAAAAAGGTGGGATCAGTCCCACCATGGCGTACGCCGAAAAGTACACCATCTCGCCGCGTTGCTCCTTCCTGAAGGGGAGCTTGCTGGCATGGACCAAGTGGTTGAAGGACACGCTGGACCATCCCATGAAGGTCCGGACCTTCATCAGATTGTCTTTGCTCTGGATGCGGCTTTTGGGAAGACCTAACTCCATTGCGACAAAGTGGAGCGAAAGAGGAGAAAGCTAGGCAAAGTTTGGGAGGCTTTGAGCGCGAGTTTGATCGAAAGCGTAAAGAGCCCTCAAACCGTACGAACTTTCCTTCTTAAGTAAGCCTCCACGATGCTTGGATGGAAACCGCAACGAGAGCAAGTCCACATTTCAGAGAATCTACCCCGTCAATGACGAATGGGCCCGGGGCCACCCCGATGAAGAAGTCGAGGTTATTACCCCAGGTGAACCGTTGTCATGATGGGCGGTGGGAATCCCGAGTACAGCAGTCTAACAAGGCGCTCGGAACCGATACGGTTTTCATATTGGAAACCAGCGTCCTTCAATTGCGTGAGATCCACACTCAAAGATCTCATCTGCCACATTCAAAACAAGCCACGTGGCGATGGTTTAACCCCAAACCATCGCCTTAATGGTACATCAGAAGACCTTTGAAGTTGCAGCGTGGAAATCAAGGATGGCCCCACCTCCGGTAGAATAACTTAACCCAAAGGATTTCTCCCATAGGTGGGCCCATGGGCCACTGTCGGTACCCTGCGTATCGGGTATCCCATGATGCTGCAAGAAGTGCAAGGGAGTTCCACCTGTCAAAGTTGAAGACCTCCGTACGCTCCACGTGTCAAACGACACTAGACCCACCTCCTACGTAAGGGAGCTCCAACACAGCCATGTGTAACACAAGACCGGAGCCAAACCCCCTACATAGGGGAGCTCCATACTTGACACGTGTACAGTGACCCAAGACCTAACCCCCAGTAGAACGAAGCTCCGGTGCCTCCACGTGTATAGCAGCTTCAGACCTACCTTCCCACAAGGGAAAGATCCGGAGCCGTCACGTGTCAATCCTCCGAACCTACACCACCAACGGGAATACAGATGGATCTCCAACGTCATAAGCATTCAAAGGACTCTTATTGCTACAATTACAAGGCCTGATTATGTGCCATTAATGCACTATTAATGGCGCATGTTCAGAAGACCCTTAATATTGGTAACGCCACCATTAAGGCGCGTTATCACGTTATTAGGGTGCTTGAAGACACGTAATTGTGTTTAAGCAAGAATAACCGCCAGGGCCACATGTCGGGCCAGGCAACCCATGTAACAACCATCCCTTGGTCTATAAAAGAGATGTGTTGCACGGTACAAAACGACCAAGCTCATATGCACACAAGCACGATCAAATCCCTAATACAACAACACACATCCCGTAGAGTAGGGTATTATGCTCAGGCGGCCCAAACAACGTAAATCATCTGTGTCACCTTCTTTTCTAAGATCTCCGTGTGCCTAAACCGATACCAGAACCTCTGCAGGCTACAATTTAGTAGTACCGGGGGAAGTGTCATTCGTATGATTCGACAATGGTGGATTGTATTGCTTGTTTAGTGTGTATGCGTGTGTGTGTGTATCGGGCATTTTGAGTCTAGTACTTGTAGCGATGGCGGTCTGGGCCTTTTATAGACAAGGTTAGACGCCTTACAAGTGGGGTCCCGGGGCCCGATGGGTGGTCCCGGGTAGATCTTATCCTAAAGATCTAAGGCTTTTCGCATAAGCTTCCTCTGATCGTAGCTTTGATAACTAGCCATCTTGCCGCCTGAGTCGTCGATCGCCCATGGGTTGTTGCTATCATTGGCAGGAGACGTCCCATCCAACTGTCTCTGGTGCCGTACGCTACCCACTTGGCAGAGTGGGATAGGCCTGTGGCGTCTTCACTACGATGCGATTGGTCATAGCGGTACCAGACATTAGGCGTGCGCCGCACCATGCGTCTGGGAAAGCCATGTATCTTTGAGGCTTGACAGAGACAAGGCGCACCACCCTCTTAACTTCCTTACTATTCACTCAGGGCAAGTGGACTGACCACACAGCAGCTGGGGAGCTTAACGCCGTGGTGGAGGCCAGGTTCATCTTGCGGGCCACGTGGCAGCTCAATAGCTCACCTCCGACAGTGGCCCCTGGGTCTACCTTGGGGGAGGCGACGAGCTCGAGGGTGGAGCCTTATCCTGCTTTCCCGTGTGGTCTCTTAATTTTGTCTTGATCAGTCGAAGCAGTGTGCTCTTCTGCTGCTGTGACCACGCGTACCTCTCTGGTTGAGGGGTCGTGGCGACGGGATCTTTGCTTGCTGCGACATTATAGCGATGGTTCCCAAGGCACCTGCTGCACTTATGCTACTTTCACTTCTGTCTGTATGGGAACCGCCGGGATGCCTTCTCTGGCAGGGAACTGCTCGGGGTGGCTTTTCTGACGGAGGACCTGGGCCTGTTCGTCATGGACGTCACGATACAAGCCGTTGATTTGGATCTCGTTCAAATATGGACGGTGCACCCAAACGCCACTAAGGTACTTTAAAAAGGTACCTTTATGGGCAATGGAGGTTCCTTTCTTCCGCACACCCCAAGCATTCGAGCCTTCGATTCCCTCCTTGAGTGTCTACCCATCCTTGAGGTTCTCGACCCCTACTCCAATGGACTCAGCTCTGCCTCCTTCCCGGATGGAGGATGTCTCACCCGTGAGGCGGCTTTTTGGCTGGGAGGACAAGGAACGACGGGATCTAGTCCGTCCTGTCTCCTTTCCACTGGAGTTGGGGGAGAAAGAGATCATCTTCTTCCAGGCGTACGCATACTCCGGATTTGTCCCTCCTGTTTCCTCCTTCCAGGTGACACTCATGGAAGTCCTTGGGCTCCAGCTTCATCACCTATCGCCGAACTCTCTAGTGGTGGCGGCGGTGTTCTCTCATTTCTACGAGATGTTCGTTGGGGTGTACCCATGCATGCCAGTGTTCCGGCAGTTCTTCGTGCTAAGGCGGACCGGGAAGAAGAACAAAGCCAACTTCCTGAGCGGCTTCTGCTTCCAGCATCGGGCCAACAACCCCTTCAGGTACATTACTCCGCTCTCCTCGGCGAAGTGGCCCGGCTGGAGGAGCGACTTGGTGGTCGTGCATACCGACACCCATGATCGCATGGTCCTGCCCACCGGCTGGCCGACAATTAGGAAAGCGTCCTGGGAGGAACGCCCAAAGCTTGAGGCGGCGTACACGCAGGTGATGAAGAGGATCCGATTTTTAGCGAACCACGACCTATCGGAGCTGTCGGTTATGGCCGACTTCGTTCATCGCCGTCTGGCCCCTCTCTAGCACCGTTGTTGCCCTGCATGGCTCTACTTCGGGCTCCAAGATGGTACCAGGTTGCTGAGGGGTCACGACACAGAGAAGACCCCGTAGGAGGTGTTTGAAGCAATGTCCAAGGCGTGTGACGACCTGCTGTCGGACGACATCTTCAACCTTCCGCAGGCTTGCCCACTGCTTTGCACAGATCGGGACCTTCGGACGAAGGTTCTGAAGGAGATGCCCAACCTGGACGCGATTGGTCTTGCGCCGCGGCAGGTTGGTAATGAGAGCCGGGGCCTGGCCATCGTCGACTCTTCGGAGGAGTCCGCACCTTCTTCAGGCTCTGAAGCCTCCAGGGTGGAGGAGGCGCCCACTGTTGGGGGGAAGGGCAAGGCTTCGGACCCTGACGTAGGTAAGGGGAAGGCACCGGTCCACGACGTAGGCAAGGGGAAGGCCCTGGTGGTCGAGGTCATGAAGGAGAAACGCCCTCGGTCTCCACCGAGGGCATCGCCACAGGTGGCCTTCGCTCCAAGTCAGCGTCCACCGGCACGACCCTCTTCAGTACTCGGCGTTGGCGGTTCTTCGGGGGGAGGTTCGTTCTGTCAAGCGGTGGCTCCACCGACATCGGCGGTCGACACGTCATCCAACATCCCTGTCACCTGCGCGGTCTAGGGTGCCACAGGGGGCTCTGGCACCATCACACCTACGGAGCCTCAGGCAAAAAGGCCTCGAGCTGACGTCGTCGGCAGCTCGGGAGGTGGCTCTGTCGGGGTTGGAGGAAGCACACCGGTGCAGGGCAACGACACTACTGGTGGATTTGGCGGAGGCCCTACCGGGATGGCCTCGCCTGTTACGCCATCGTCAGGGCCCACGGCTTCAGGGTCACCGAAAGTGGAGGCTCGCTGGAGCTTTCGGGGATGTCGGTAAGGCATTCTTGCCAACGCTTGCTCTATTATCTGGCCTGCCTATGTTGATTAATCAGGGCTTGATCTTGATTTGCAAGGCTACATCAGCTGTTGTGAGGCCGGCGGGTCTGAGCCTCCTGAACACGTGGCGCCCTCGGACCCTGTCTCTGTTGGGAGGCAGAGTACCTAGGCGGCTCTAGCTTGTGCGCGAGGGTACCCGGTATGCTGGGTACCAACAGTAATCTAGTTATGTTTGGGTGTGATTCACCGGTTTTCATTTGGTTCTTCGATTGAGTGAATTGTTTGCTCTAATACAAACACATATCAATAATAAAATGAAATAAGATAAGTTGGGTGTTTAATAAAAATAAATACATATGGATTACGTGTATATATACCTACACACGTATACCTATATGTATATTGAATAGAATGCACAAAAAATACACAATAAAAATTCAAATTATGTATACATACGTAAACGCGTAAGGATAATAATGATAATAAAAAATCTCCCATCCTCTTCCTACCTGACCAACGAAATTACCATTTAGAAAGTATGCCTCCATTCAAGCGCACCATGAGCATACTGCTCATGCAGGAACCCTGTCCGATCCAAAGTACTCCAAGTACAGTGAACCCCTAAAAATAATAAATAAATAAATATATAAAAATAGCTATAGATAATAAAATTTAAATAAATCAATAATAGTAACAACAACAACAACAACAACAACAACAACAATAATAATAATAATAATAATAATAATAATAATAATAATAATAATGAACGCGCACTAACGAATAATAAAAATATAGTAATTAAAATCCTATTTAAGTGGGGTAGGATTTTAACAAACCTAAAGCCCATAAGACAAATGGTGTGGGTCACACCTTCATGGATTGGTTGGCACACCGACAAGGATTTACACCCTCTGCCAACTACAAGGTCACTACGGCAAATCATCTTGAGGTAACGATGAGAGGTCAGCCACAAGAGCTCACCATGGAATTCATGGCATGTAGTTTGGAAGTTACACTCATGGGACGAGTGTCAATATTATGGGACGAGTGTCATTATTATGCACGTACTCAGAGGTATTCCTAGGAGATCTAATAGGAATGCCACCTGACAAAGATGTGAAGTTGTTGATTAGTCTAACTCCCTGAGCAACGCTAACAGCAAGTTAACCCTATAAGATGAGCTCGAATGGACTGACCAAATATAAGGAACAAATCTGTGAGCCATAAGGGAAGAGCTTTATCTATCTAAGTTCCCACCCTAAGGATGTCCAATATTGTTATCAAGAAGAATGAAGACAACCTAAGGATGTGAATTGGCTACCAAACATCAAATAACGACGCATAAATACTTGTCATCTCAGGTCAATGACTTGTTTAATGACCTGAGGTCAGGTGAGTACTAACTCAAGGTCAGAAATGCTTATGTCATGAGACCAACGTCTGTGACTTGATATAGCCGACACAAGTTTCACGGTGATGCCCCTTGTCCTAATGGACCCACTAGCCTACTTCGTGAGTTTGATGGGCGAGATGGTACAAAAGGAACAAGGAGTAAGCATTTCTTGGACATACCTCGAAGACCACCGTTATAGTGGTGGGCCCACAAAGATAAAAGTTTTCAGTTTTCAAGACCTATGGACAAAACATCGATAAGCACTAATTGGGTCAAAGAGGAAAGAGCACCATTCCTTCGCCCCATCGATACAGAGGACACAGGCGGACACCACAACCACAAACAATCAAGAAGAATAAGAAGCAAACAACCGCAGTAGGAATCCACCCATCACGAGAGTGACTGCATGTACCATATGGACACGCTAGTCGTTAGACGTAAATACAAGTTTTGGATACAAGGTATGTTGGCCCCACTGACCGAACGATCTATTTGAGAAAATAGGAGGCATGACTTAATACTCAAAGAAATGTACAAGGAAGTCAGATATACATACGTATTTGCCTATCATCACCCAGACAAACACTTGAGAATATTTGAGGACCAAGTATCATTCAGTGCAATAGACCAACGGTCTGATGCTAGATATCAAGAACTAGTTGTACAAATACTCGAACTTGTGGCACGGAACAGAGATGTCAGGATCAAGGAACGATCATCTCACAACAGCGAAGATAACCTTAGAAAATAAGTCCATACTTATCTAAGACAGCCTCTGTCGAGGTGTCTAAACGGACACCTCCCCCGGATCTGCATAGAAGCAGTCCGCGGAGGTTCGATGCATTTTCAGGGGGCTAGTCCTAACAAGATCAAGCGCAGTGGACGATGAACGCAAGGGTTTTATGTGGTTCAGGCCGCCTGAGCGTAATATCCTACTCCATGGTGGTTTGTGTGTTGTATTGCTCGAGTGTCTCTGGGTTCGAGAGAGCTTGTCCTAGTCGGTTGCTACTCGGTCCTTTTATAGTCCAAGGCCGAGGAGCTTACAAGTGGGATCCAGGGCCCGACTTGTGGCCCTGGGTGTACCAAATCCCCCCTAAGATTTGGGAGTAAATGTTATCCTCTGACAATGGCTTCAATGTGTCGCCTGGCCATGCCTTGCCGCAGGGCTACATAGCCCCTCATCATGGCAGGCGGTGTCTCGTCCATCTTGTCGAGGCCACTCATTCGTCTGTCATACATAGTAGTTCGGCACCAGCCTGTTATCAACGGGATGAGTACAGGACTCTTGACTTATGAGTGTGAGCTCCTCCTTACCTAGGGAACATGCGCGTATTTTCCCTTTAGGTGCACTGGGCTTGTCCCTCTTTATTGCCGCTATCGCAGGATGAGCTAGGTGTGATGCTACTTGCCACGTGGCGAGTCCGGTCCTTCCCTCTGTCGGGTGGTCGGGTCCGGAGCTGCCGGACACATGGCTGCACCGGACCTTCTTCCCGCAGGGAGGCAGGCCCGGGGCTGCCGACCTGGTGAGCGCGCTGTACCTCCCCTTGGCGGGGAGGTGGACCCAGACCTGTGGGACACATGGCAGCGCCGGACCTCCCCTCCGTGAGGGAGATGCACCCGGAGTTGCAGGGCACGTGGTAGCGTCGGGACTTCCCTTAGTGGAGAGGCGTGGCTATGTCGCATTCCGAGCGGCACCCTACGACCACGTCAGATCTTGCCCCCGTGGGCGGTGGGACCCAGCGTGCCTCCTTCCATGTATCTAGGGGTACCCAGTTCACCAGGTACTGACAGCCTCCAAATCTCGAGGACGAGATTCTATTTAAGTGGGGTAGATCTATCACAACCCGAATTTTGAACAATAATAAAAGTCACCCTGATATAAATTTTTTGAACAAATATTGAACAAGCATTAATCATAAATAAAAATCAATACACATATGTGTGCAAGTACAAACATGAGCACATTTAAAATGCAAATCAAACTGTAAAATAGATGTACAATAGATAAACTCAAAAAGTAATGATAATCTCAACCCCACGAATAAAGTTTGCGCAAGACTGCTAGAGGCTAAATAATCTCCACATTACAAAGGTGTAAACCAAAATAAAAATAAAAATCACTACACAAAAGTATAGGTACAAACCACCTAATTCATTTCTAGGACCTGAGGTTAAATAGTTAAGTGATACATAAAATAGTATATATGTATATGTGTGTGCTCAACAATTAATTCAAATGAAACAAACAAATCAAATGGGAAATAATTAACCTAATGGGTGGCACTCTAATCAAATATAAATATACCCACATATGTATCTCAACTATAAATCAAATTTAAATTCAAGCTAGAGTTTATATTCAAAATATTAGTAAGAATAAAGAAAAAAGGGGAAACATAAAGACCCATTCGGCCCAGCATATTCCCCCCTCTTCCGGGCGCAGCTCACTTTCTCCCCCTCCTCTACCCCGTGCAGCCCGCCTCTTTCCCTCTGTTCTTCCCGCCTGCGGTCCAGCGTGCGGCCTGCCTGCCTCTTCCTTCGCTCGGCCCGACTGTCCCAGCAATGAACCGCCCCCACCTTTCTTCCTCCTCCCGCTATCTTCCTCTTCCGAACCGACAGCGCCTGCACGGCTATGCGAAAACCGACAACAAGACGCCCTCCCATTGCATTGTGCTGCCTAGGCCGCATGACGTGCATGTTGTGTCACCGCTTGTGCCCTTCCCCCGCTCATCATTGCTGCCAAGAACCTAAGCCGCACCGCTCTGCCCCCCGTCAAAAGCAGAGTCGCAGCTTCCCGACATATTGCGCACGGCAAGCAACCTCCAACCGCATCTCTCTCGCCCTATAAAGTAGATGCTCGAGTGCTAATTCCACCTCTCCCAACCTCGCGCATCCATTTGATCCCAACGCGAGCAGAACCGAGCCACCACAAGCGTCTACATCCATTCCTCCTCTATTTTCCCCAAACCCGATCACCACCCCAATTTGTCGTTGGTGGGCCTCCAACGCCAATCCTAGAGTATGCACTAGCTCTCCACCCGCTTGCTCATCATTGGGATCAAGAAGCAGAGCAGTCCGAGCTCTCCCCGAGCCAGATTTTGCATTTAGCCCCTTCTCCCCTGACACCGGCAGCCATCCCAATTCCCGCTCCGGTAAGCTTTCGTTCTTCAATTAATTTCGTGTTTGGCTTTCCTAGCACCTCTCCTAGATAGAACACACGTTATCTCATGGATTAGTGCACCATATCGAAGGTCCATGGCAAACCCTAGCACCGTCGGCTGCCGAGCACGTCCTTGCTCTGATGAGTCGAACCAGGTCGTGGTAGTGTACGGTTTAGGCATTAAAATGCATAACATAGCAAGAACGAGCAACATAGCGGAGTTAGTCTCTTGATATCAATCGGGCACTGGCGTCCCTATCCAACCCGTCGCCCCTTGCTGTCGTTGGCTGTCGTTGGGACCTCCCCGGTCTGGCCGAGCACCCTAACGCGCTACCCACAATCGGGAACACATCCCTGACACGCTTGCTCATTAAAAACACGCACACACGAGTAGATCGACAGCGCATTGCCGTGTGCGGCCGCCACTACGAGCTGTCGACCGCCGTCAGTGTTGCTCCATTGAGGCTGAGCACCCCACCGTGTTCGTTGATAGCTCCTACACCTCCTCAACCTCCCAGCTTGTTGAAACACCCGTCAGACGCCAAACCCCGTCGGGCATTGCCGCCGCCAGTGAGCCTCTCCGGCAGGCTGCTGGTGCTTCCTCTGTTTGGCCATCATGGCGCCTACGTGGCGCACGCTTGGCTGCCACATAGGCACCATCTCATCACACGCAGACGCCACCTCACAACCTCCAGCCAGCTCAGTGTAGTCCCTCAGCCCCCATTTGATTGGACACGGTCCACGATGGCCCAAGGTCCATAGGCCACTATCCTCTGGGTCCTACTATCAGAAGCTGAAACAGATAGGTGCACACACTCGCCATCGTGGCCCACAGTCAGCCTAACACTAGGCCTAAAAATGCTAGGTCCACTCAGACTTTGTACACCGAATATGATAAACTGCATTTCTTGATATAAGAAAAATCTAGAAAATTTCCTAAAAATCCTTAATTGCCTTTAGAACATATTATGGGTGATTTATAGAAGAAATTAGTTGTAGATATCATGGTAAGTATTATTTTCTTACCTAAAATGAATTAATCAATTAAGAAATTGAAGAAAAAATTATGTATAGGCTCCAAATTGATAATTTTCCTACAAATAAATTTCTAGAATTATCCTAAAAATAATTTCACAACAACTAAGAACATGAAAATGGGATTTAGTGGCACACATGAGTTGTAGAAAATGTGAGACTCGGTGTTAGCTAATGAAATGATTCGATTAATTAGAAAATGGGGGGGATCTATATATATCCCCAATCCGATAAACCCACCAAAATAAATATCTAAACATTATTTAGGATGATGATGATTGGAATTAATAATGTAATAAAGTGTTCCACCAATGTAAGATATGGAGTAGTAGAATAATTATCCTCCTTATGAAAATTAGTTAAAATGCCAACAGTTAGTGGAAAGCCTAATAAACAAACCCCCTCACAGATAATTACCCAAAAATCTCTAGAAGGTATTGCTAGGAATATCCAATATAATGTAAGTAGAAATTGACTAATATGTAATGTAGAATAGGGAATTGGTTGTCATTCCCATAGGAAAATCAAGTGAATAATCATAATTAGTAGAATACACATAGAAGCTCCCAATTAAGTATATAATCTCTCTGTAAATGACTTTTGAAACATTCCTAGGACTTTAGATAGTAATTGATTAAAATTAAATATAGGACAATGAACTAACTAGTGTCATTGTATAAAAGTAATTAGGAAGCTATTGTATAGTGGGAACTCACATGTAAGCTCTGAATAGAATGAACCCTACCCTAGTAACTCCTTGGAGTCCTAATAACCAAACATTAAAGAAATACAATATGTTCATAATCTTTAGGGTATAACTAAGAAAACGATAAATTAAGAAGTAGAATAAGTTGAGAAGTCACACACTAGTCTTCGCCAAAAATGTTGACTTAAGTTCAAACATGTTAGGACTCATGCTTAGTCTCTAGAATACGTGAGACTTACATTAGTAGAACTTTAGCGAATATACTATTGTGAAGATAGACCAATTATAAAGAAGGCCCATAAAAATTATGTTCACCACAATATACATAATTTATAATATAAACTAGTAAATTAACCATAATGATCATGAATCCTGTAAATAACTAGAAGACTCGATAAAACCGTTATAACCTTTCAATGACCATTTTATTGACCAAGAAATAGTAATGTTTCCAAATAAGCGACCAGAAGAATGACATATTCTCCGATAAGTCTTCTAAGGACCTTAGAAACCACATTATTGAATGATTGTTTGTATTATTGGAGTTCTATTTGGATTTCTTGGATCTTTATCGATGAATCATATTTTCTTCGCGTAGCTACGTACTTAGTAATCGGAGAGTTGCGAAGGATATATTCAAGGTCCGGATCTCGAAGAACTGGATAGAGACGTTGGCGAAACACAGTAAAGGCAAGCTCTAACTCCTTGATCATATTTCACCTATGTTTTTCAATTGCACCTATTGGCCCGTTTTGATTGCATAATTGTGTGTCTATTTTAAGACATTGCTATGCTATGAACCATATGAAGTGTGGTAGCATGAGCTATGTTGATGACTGAGTATCGGTGTTAGATACTAGCCAACGATAAACAGTAACACGATAGTTACTCGTTATCAATGGCTTGAAACAAGACACTGCACCAGTTACGATAATAGCATTGACTATCACAATCCCCTCCTTGATCTTGAGAACACGACCCCTTGACTACCTAACAGCTTTGTCACTGCGCTATAACAGTGATGCAAGCACCTCCTTGTTAGTACTATGCTTAGGAACCTCTGCGATGTTCGCATTGCGAACCACTACACACTGTATACATGATTGTGAAATATGTTAAAAGGTGTTTGGTGGTGTGAATTAGGATATGGGTGGGTGATTAATGAATTGTATGTGTGAAGTGGGAGGGTGGTCGAGGCGGGTATGGTGATGGGATGCCAAGTGCTCCCTAAGAGGTATACCAGGTGCGGCTGCATATTCGGTGTAACCCACCGATTGATGCTGATTGCTTCAGTAATAGTCCGATGACCATGCTTTTCGGATTATATTTATGCTGACTTTAGTTTAGTTCGATGTTGTGTGTTTCAGACTAGTTCTTCTGTCAAGGACGGATGGAACCGCCTCACCAATATAAGGACCGGTTCATTTGACCTCAACATAGTGATTTCATACATCCACAGAACATGTATTGGCGGGACTCACTCTACATTTCTGGTGACTACCACATGAGACACATGGAGAGCCATGGAGGACACGGTGAACCAGGAAATGGCACAGAGACTAAGGGTCATCTGTTGGCTGGCTGGGTAGGGAATGCCCGAATAGCTCATGCATCGGGCCGAGGTGTGATTGTGGGGTTACTCGGGGAAGATGAGATGAGCGTCAGGTCGCACTGCAGTGGGCATGGCCTGTGGGTAAAGTGTACAAAATCTGCAGAGTCTTAATCTATTCGGATAGCTGTTGTCACAGTCTTGACATGCTATGCCCTGGGCTTCTTATGATTAGCATTAGTGCATCTCCTTGAAGTGTGTATGTGTGGGTGGCTGAGGCCGCCGTGTTTTGGGAAAGTGTTGGCATGCGTGCTGGAGTTGTCAGGGCCACGGGTTCGAAGACTCATCTAAAAGTGAGGGAACTGGCGGGATGGTCTGAAGCTCCTCCAGAGTCCGCCAACTATAATAATATTGATTTAACTACTTCTTCCTCTTATTGCAAAACTTTTTTCAAAGAGAATCTTGCATAAAGTACTTTTTGGCAAAACTAAGCCGTATGACCTCTCCTTGCTACAAGCCCCAGTGCATGAAACACCTCCCCTTGAGTAGTGTTAGGGCTTGCGGAGTACCTTATGTACTCACTCTTGCTTTATATGTGGTTTATTAGAAAACAAAGAAGCTGAAGCGTGTGAGGATAACATTAGGTCTAGTCCTACTTCCCAAGTCTGCCTGTTCGGCATGGTCCCATTCCGCTCCGCTGTTTCTGAGGATTTATCTGTTTTGGTGGTCATCCATAGCCACGTCCAATGTAATCTAGATCATGTTTGTAAGACTTATATTGTTTATAAATAAATAATCGTTGTATGAATCTTGATCTATTCTGTTGTGCGTATCAACTACTGATCCAGTGATCTGTACGGAATGCACAAATGGACCCACGTAAGTCGGGTCCCGGCATTATTTCACCCTGTTTATCAGAGCAATATTTTCATGCCAAGATTGCGAGTGCTGGCGTCTGGTTAGGTTCTTTATTTTGCACCTGGATTTCTGGTCTGAATTACTGGAAATCTTGGGGTATGAAATTTTCTTTAGGAAGCTTAGGGTACTGAATTCCGATATTAGAATCAACCGGATGACAAAGAGTACATTTCGTAAAACTACAATTATTTCTGCCATTGTTTTAGAAAACTAAAACTTCTGGTGATGGTTTCAGAAAACTACAATAACTTTGTACTTTTGTTTAAAGAAAACTACTCTCTTCGTCCTCAAAAGTTTTGAGGTGAGGGAGTACAACTTTTGTGCACGTACCTATCACTATCAGCCTTACAATAAAATGACCTTTCTCGTATGTGAGGCTGACTGGTGGGGTCAACCATAAAGTTGTGGTTTTCTGAAATAAAAGGGTAAGAATACTTCCCATTCTCTAAAATTACCCTTAAAAGTTATAATTTTCTAAAACGACAACAAAAAAACTTGTAGTTTTGTGAAGTTTACTCACAAGTATTCCCAAAAAGCTTATCACTTTATAGTTCATTTTTGAATTACAAAGCGACAAGTTTTCTGGGATGGAGGGAGTAATAAATGGTGAATATTGTCTTCAATGCTATAACCTGAGTATGCATTTCAAAGATCAGTCAGGGTCGTTTTAATTGCTTTGAACCATGGCAATTAGGAGATGTCTTCAGCTTCTTATCAGACAGAGATAGATAGACAAGAGTTGTTTGGAGTTGCTTAGAACTGGGTGCAATTTTTCTTTCACTTGGTTGGTTTGTGGATAGATTTCTGATTTGAACAAATCTGTTTTCACCAAATTCTAGCTCAAGCCTTTCCTGCTTCACCTTTTTCCTATTATCATAACTGACTTTTATAGTATTTACAAAAATGCGTAACATATTCTCAATAAATCAATATCGATCTACAGAACATTTGAAAAATAGAGGTTTTGCGTTGTACAATCAATTAGTTAATCTGATCATGAATTGTCCATGGTCACGAGAAAGTAGTACTCTTTCAAGGTTTGTTCTGATATTTATTATTGTATTAGCTACGTACAGTATCCGTATCTACAATATTCAAGATGCATAACCTATGATTAAATAAATCGGATGATTAATTCAGACCGAGCATAAAGACTGGATGATCTTGTAAGATAACTGGGACATTCAATGAGGTCATCGCAGAATCTTACTTTTGCCTAGCTAAGACTTCAGAGTTCAGAAATTAGAAGGTCAGATGTGATGCTGCAAATGAACAAGCCGATAGTACTGGGATGATGCGAAGCTTATGGTTGCCGAGAGAGAGATGTGAAGGGGACGTCTCCTGAGTAAACTTCACTCGGCGTTGCTGTCACATCTCAACATGGTCTGATTAATTTCGTATATTAGATCTCACTTTCAAACTCCGCGCCCATGCATCCTCCACATGTTTTTGCGAATTCAGTTTAGATTTCAGAAATTCAGTTTAAAATTGGAAGAGAATGTGCATAGTCTAATCTGGACATCAGGAGTATTCATTTCATCAACGTGCATCAAAAAATATATTGGCTGACATCAAGATCACGCATAATCTTGCGTCGACTGCATACCAAACTCCACATCTGCTTGCTAACTACCAACACAGGGCACCCAAAGGCACATTCCCACTTCCTCCGATCCCTTTGGCACCAACATCGCCCTTCATACTATATATTTGTGTATATATAATAAATCCATGTACAGATACCCTACAACAGTATCTATCATTAACTTATTTGATTTCGGTGATGTCCGAGTTAGTTATGATGCCATGATGTTTCATACTGATGGCATGCTTTTATACTAAGTGAAGAGCGATGCAACCATTATATTATTCCTTGCCTGCCGTATGTTTGATGCCATGTCACTTTAGGGTTAGATAGAAGGTAGCAATTATATAAAGTGGAACAAGGTTAGGGTCCTCACAAGGAAACCCAATGAAAGGAAGTGTCATGGTGAGGCCAGCCTAGCTTGCATGCTTGGAGGATTCCTCAAGACGCAACGAAACTAATCGAGGATTTATTTTAATAGAACATTAACGGGGAAGAGTGAAGAGGAGGCAGAATCCAGAGGTAGAAGAGGAATAAGGGGCCAAGCCAAGCCAAGCTGAGAGAGTGGCAGCTCCATATTTAAAGGCCTAAACACAAACCAACCATTTGCACCCATGGTGTGTTGTCATATATATTGCTACTAGCTTATTAACCATTTAGTTAGAACGACACACGACAATTTGTTAAGCTATCTACAGCTTACAACAAGCTAACAATTAATCAACAGAATCAAGTGTGTGTAGTGTGTTGTGCATGGGGCATCACTCCTGCTGCAACCAGCAGAAGGTGAAGAGGGGGCTGTGGTCTCCCGAGGAGGATGAGAAGCTCATCAGATACATCACCACCCACGGCTATGGGTGCTGGAGCGAGGTCCCGGAGAAAGCCGGTAAGTTGATCGCGCGATCGCCTCACTGACTTCGTTCTCCATGATTTAATTTGATTGAAGATCATTAGTTCTCGGGCTCCGGCCTATTATTCTTCCGTGGATGAAAGCTGCATGCTGGGTGATTCTGTTGATCGACAAAGTTTATTCAATGTGTGATGGTTCTGCATATATGCAGACCTACAACGGTGTGGGAAGAGTTGCCGGTTGCGATGGATCAACTACCTCAGACCGGACATCCGGCGAGGGCGGTTCACGGCCGAGGAGGAGAAGCTGATCATCAGCCTCCACGCCATTGTTGGCAACAGGTCGGCTACCTGCATGTTTGTTTCGTTGATTTCAGTTTGTACCAAACCCAGAGCTTCGGTCTGTTCGTTTCTTCCCAGACCAAGTTACTTAGCTAGGATAGTGAATCAAATCCGCTTCTCAAACATTGCAAGATCCGATGCGGGCCATCTCCTCAGCTCTTTCCCCCACACATTGCATTGGTGTATTTCTTCGCTAGACCATGATGAATTTCCATGCTCAGTTAATTGTATGGCACTGCTGAGTTTATCGGTTGCTGCTGTCGTGCTTTGTCCTCTTCTCTAGAATTTTCTCCTTGCTTCATTTTCGTTTCTTGAGACATGGATAACTTAGCAATCTTGTGTGTGTAGCGATTTTAAAATTTCTTCATAATTAATGGTGATTTGAAGTCTCCTAGGGAATTACTTATATCTCCTCGCCACAGTTGTTACTACTAGACAGCATTGTTCCAGGTTTTCCAATTTCTAATCAACAATGATCTGTGCATATGTAATCATGACATCACAAACTTTATGGTGTGCCATTCAAGAAGTCATTTTTTGTTATGTAAATTTGAACGCGACTATAACAAATCGAGCGGTATGATATAAATATATATATTTTGATTGAATAGAAATTACTTGAAAAAAGACGAAGGTTTTGATAAAAAGAGTAATGCAACACCTAGTTTGATGCGTACATGACCAGGGCGCTGTCTTGTCATCCCTTCGATCTGCAGGTGGGCCCACATCGCCAGCCACCTCCCGGGCCGGACCGACAACGAGATCAAGAACTACTGGAACTCATGGATCAAGAAGAAGATCCGCAAACCGGCGAGCAGCACAACGACGAGCTTGTTGGCGAGCCACCCATGCAGCGCGGTCACGGCGGCGTCGGATGCGGCGCACGGCCAGCTGCAAAGGACACTACCGTTCAGCGTGGCGGACCACCAGCTCGACGCCATCATCAACCAGAGCCTACTAGCCCTGCCGCCGCCGACGACAGGACAAGCAGGCGCCCCGCAGGCGGCGGCGCCTTTGCCTCCACATCATTGTCCTTTCTTCATGTTCGACACCACAAGCGTCAGCCCGCCGTCGTCGCTGTCACCGCCGCGGGGCCAGCTGCAACACCCGTTCCTCACCTTCACGACGGCGGCCATGGACGTGTCGAGCTGCCACCAGCAGCTACCTCCTCTGGTGGACGGCATGAGCAGCAACATGTCTGCCCTGGACTGCAGCAGCTTAGGTGACGAGGAAAGAGGCCATGACCACGAGGGTAATAACAATGGCCAAGCGGTGGCCGGCATGTCGAACGGCGGCGGTGGCGGCTGCTGCTACGAGCAGCGGCAGCATCTAGGGCACGACGAACAGTGGGACGACGAGTCAGCACAGCACCTGCTGATGTGGGATGATGACCAGGAGCTAACACCGTCCAACCTGGAAGTCATGCAAAGTGGTGCTCACTCCCTGCTTTTTACGGGACCAAATGACCATGCATGATGAATAACTAAGCTGGTGACTATGCATCTCTCTCTCTCCTTCACATGATCTCATCTGATCTATAATCTTTTACCCTTCTCTCTAGTTCGACCTAATCTGTCTATACACAAAATAATGAGGTTTCCAAAAGGCGCGTAATTTATTTTGTTGGATATTTCTTCCATTTTTATCTGGATTTTAATTTAACCTTTTTTTGTTTCTTGGTTTGGAGTGATACTGAAGAGTGTGTATATGTAATTTTGTAATTTTCTGCGTGCGTCTTTGCATGGCATTGCATCATCAGCTTGGAGTGTAATTTGGTTGATGTATCCAAAGTGAATTAAAAATAAGCAGAGATGACATCAGGAAAATTTGAAAGAAAAGGTATATAGTCACCCGCTTTAATACTATGGATTCTTCTCTGTATGTTTTGTTCTGTAGTTAGTTTGACGTGCATGCATATTCATCTGTGAAACGTAGTTAAAAAAGACGATCTCCAGTGCAATCCCTTGCTAGACTTTGAGGTGAACAAATATCAATTTGATAATTATCAGTTTCTTCCCGAAATGAAAACTACGCTCGTCCAAGAGAGAAAAGAAGTTGTTTAATAATATATGGAAAAATATGAATAATGAAAATAGCCGACGGTTTCAAAAAATTGCCAAAACTGACCACCGTCGTCCAAAGTGGCTAATTTCGTATGAAACATGGACAAAATTATGCCAGCGTGGTATATTATCCATGCATGGCATGGACGGATTTCGGCTTCCAACCTGGTAAGGAGAATATTGTTCAGGACATGGAGGACATGTACGATGCATTTTTATTTTAAAACGGCTGTTTTCTCTAATGTGGTTATATTTAATTTTAGACATCGTTTTAAAATGATTTATAAGAATAATTAGAGGAATAGTTGTACTCCCTCCGTTTTTTTATTTGTCATCGGTTAGTTCAAAAATGAACTAGCTGGTGACAAATAAAAAAACAGAGAGAGTAATAGATATTAAAGTATATATCATGATGAGTTTATTTCATGAGTTACAAAAACTTTTACCACATTAAATTAAGGTTTATTGACTTAATATATGTTCCCTCCTGTTCATTATAATTGTCATTCCAGACCAAGGGAATGAACTAAAAATGTACTGTTCAGAGCTGTCGGAACGTTAATTTAATTAAACCCGGAGGGATATACATTACGATCACATTTGTAAGTTCACAAAATTGGATTCAGTTTTGTAAGGTGAGCCCACCTGGTAGGAAATCTCGTCCAGGACTTGGACAACATGCCAGTGTCACCTGCTGGGCATGTGGCATTTCGTTCTGTACATGGAAGAATGTGGGTTATTTTTGTAAAATTTTAAATCCATAGGTTATTTTTCTAAAATTCATTTCAACTCTTATAATAATAAAAAAATCAAGAGAAAACGACACAAAACAATGTCTATAATGCACACCCTATGTCTATAATGCACACCCTAGAATTACGGTCACATTCGTAAGTTTAGAAAATTGGATTCACACTACGTAAGAAACCCAATAGGAGACAAAGATGGGTGACGCACTCAAAGGCGGTTGTCTCTCATAAGCTTAAGCGAGACGAGCCCACTTCAGTGAGGATCAGATATGGCTCGGTTGAACGTTCAAGGAGATGCATTACATTACAGCCTGTCTCAGTTAAGTATGGATGCGAGACGGGCCTACTCTCTGGACAAACGGGAGACACACTTGTAGCACAGCGCGTCTCCTATAAGCGAGTGAAATGAGACATCCTTTACTGAAAGCATGTATCCTTTGTCTTCGCTTACAGACATACATGAACACGACTCTGAACGATGACCACATTCATTCACAGTTGAACACACAAAATATTCATCATACATATGAACACAAATAACACATTTAATCATTCACACAATTGATCACAAATAACAAATATATTACAAAACACAAGAAAGAAGTACAAGATACAAAAAAAGAAAAACATCAACTAAAAAACAACAAAAGAAAACCTAAATCCTACTCCTCCTACCCATCCTCCTCCCCCGGCTGCTCCGCTGGTTGCTCCGGCTGCTCTGCCGCTTGCTCCAGCTGGTCCAGATCCGGCGATGGAACCTCGCAACCGAGGTTCCTCGCCATTGCCTCCACTAGGATATTGCAGCCCTCGGCACTGAGCACCTCGGCTATCGTCTCGAGCAGCCTCTGGAACCGGTCGAACAACCTGTCAAACAGCATCTCGAGCAGCTCTTTGTTGAGCCTCTCGGGGGAGCGGCAATACTGTTTCTTGCAGGGTGGATCTCTCAGCGGGCTTGGCGGCGGAACGTTGGTCATGGTGGGTTGTCTGAGCGGAACAAAGCGAAGAGGGGAGACGGATGGCGCCTTATATAAGGTCTGTGCTGTAACGCAAAATAGAGACGAGCTTCGCTGTGAAGCGCGTCTCCTATGATCGACGTCTCCCTCTCCTCTGCAAAAAGAGAGACGTTATCTAACGGAAAGTGTGTCTCCTATTCCACATGTCACCTTTAGCTTCGTGATTTTCTCCATTTTGCTTCGGTTCACTGTTGATATCACACATCTCACTTGATAACTAAATCATTCTATTCTTTCGAATATAATCAAATCCTTCCTTATGATACCTGAGGAACACGATGAACACGCTACACATTCACTCATTCACACAGTTGAAGAACACACAAGATAATATTCAATCACATACATGAACAAAGATAGATTTCATTCATTAATAATATTTACAAAACAGAAGCAACTAAAAACAACAAAGAAAAACTAAATCCTACCCGTACTACTACTCCTCCTCCTCCTCCTCCTCTTCCTCTTCCTCCTCCTCGTCCTCGTCCTTCGGCGGCGACTCCGGTGCCAGTGCAACAGGAGCCTGGCCCGGCTGCTCCAGCTGCGCCGGCTGTACCGGCGGTGCAACCCCGTGAACGAGGTTACTCTCTGTCGCCTCCACCAGGTTTCTGCGGCCCTCAGGGCCAAGCATCTGGGTCATCATCTCGAACAGAATGTCGAGACGATCGGCCACCCCCGTGAGGGCGAAAAGTTAGTGGTCGATAGTATCCATTCCAGTAAACTGGGGAAGGGTATCAAGACCCAAGGAACTCATGGCGCGAGACGTATTGTTGTACGCCTCTTGGGCCATAAGGAGGCTTGCTCGGTCTTGAACCTCTCGGGGGAGTTGCAGCACAATTTCTTGCACGATGGCTTCCTTGGAGGTCTTGGCGGCGGAAGGTCGGCCATGGTGGTGGTGGGTCGTCGGGGCGGAGAAGACGAAGAAAAGAAGAGGATTCAAAGTGAGTGACGCGTTTGTGGAGAACTCACTGGTGATGGTGCGTCTTAAATAAGGTCCGCGCGGAGTCGTCGAGGGAGCGGTTGGTTTCCCGCGCATTGATGAAATGATGGGACGCATCGATACCGCCTCGGGGAAACGAAAGGTTGCGCACGAACGTCGCACGCGTCTCTGCACCACGCTGCCAAAATTAAGTTCTCCGCAGACCTCGTGTCGCGCGTCTCTCTTTCGACTATAGAATACACACTTTAGATTAACGCGTGTCTCTCTTTGTTATAGCGCGTCTC
Organism: Tuctoria greenei; assembly: GCA_036927565.1. Lineage (NCBI taxonomy): Eukaryota > Viridiplantae > Streptophyta > Magnoliopsida > Poales > Poaceae > Tuctoria > Tuctoria greenei. The sequence continues at coordinate 2,564,842 of JAYESD010000007.1, forward strand.
GCATTTATCTCCCTCCTCTCTTCGTCTCTCCAACAATGGAAGACGCTCTTTAACTTAATGCGCATCTCGCATTTATCTATCCCGTCTCTTCTTTGCCTCCGATGTTCCTTTATTACTAATCGACCAACGGTCCTTTACTAATCGATGAACTCCAGTACGACCGCCTCCTCTATTCGCCATCGCCGTTGTCGTCGTCGTCGCCATCCTCGTCGTCGTCATCGTCGTCGTCCTCGTCGTCGTCCTCGTCGTCATCGTCGTCGCCGTCGCCGTCCTCCTCGTTGTCGTCACTGTTCATGGCCGGTATCGGCTTGGCGTGTAGCCGACTGAAGGAGGAGCGCTTGGTGTGGCGCAAGAATCATCCCCATGTATGTACATATGGCACATCGGTCACATAGTTGTATATATGTAGATCTGCAACGGGCTGATAAACTTAACTTTAGTTTTGTTTTTCCGTCTGCATAGGGTTTCTCTGCAAAGCCTGACTCGAGAGATTTATTGAAGTGGCAGTGCATTGTCCCCAGTAAAGAAGGGGTAAGTCATGAAGAACAAGCACAATATGAGTTTAACCATCATCCTCCTATTAATAAATTTCCTTTGTAGGCTGACTGGGAAGGTGGTTACTACCCTCTGACAATCTCCTTCTCAGAGGACTATCCATTGTTGCCTCCAAGATGTGTCTTTCCAAGTGGTTTCTTCCACCCAAATGTCCATCGCTCAGGAGCACTCTGCATTGGGATTCTTGATCAAGAGACTGTAAGATAGACCTATTTTACTCATGTAATTAGTAATTGTTGCCAAACTTATTTGAACTTATTTCTTATGTTGCTTAAATTGATATTTCATAGGGGTGGTGCACTGGTTTTACAATCAAAACTATACTACTTGAAGTTCAGCGTTTGCTGCATCAGCCAAATGTGCCCGATGTTGAAAATGATTGTTATAATCTACTTATCAAGGTTAGACACTTTGTGTTAGTAACCAATGTAGGTTATTCATTTCTCCTTCGATATTTGTCAATTTAAAGAATGTCAATATTTTCAGTATTCAGGACAATATAAGAGACGTGTTCGGGAGCAAGCTGGACGGTACAGTTTAGATTGATCGATGAGAGCTTTAGGAATAAGTTTAGATTTGAAATTAGTTTAGAGGTCACACAATGTATGAACTATGAAATTCATTGAGTTGCAAATTATCTCTAAATTGCAATGTCATTGCGTTTGTTTATCCCTGAATTGCAATTAATCCATGAATTGCAATGTCATTGTGTTTTTTTAATCCCTGCAACAATTCACGATGTCGTGCGAGTGGCAATGTGAAGAGTGCATGAGAGATGAACTTTAGAAAGGTGCATCTCAGATACTGATATTCGACAAAAGGGAGACGGGCCTTACATGGGCTCGTCTCTGATTTATTTCGAAGATCTTTTATCCCACCTCGTAAAGTTGAGCATGTTGCAACGATTGTATAAGGCATTGCGCACAGTTAACAGTTGGACATGTTGGAATATCCTGGATGTTGTTCTGGCTTCAGCACACCGTGGCGCATCTAGGGCACTCCAGCGTTTCTGGGGCCACAAAATAATGTGAGACGCGCCTTTCAGTGGCTCGTCTCTGATTTACGTCGAAGATCTTTTGTCCCACCTCGAAAAGCTGAGCGCAATGAAATCATCATATAAGACATTGCGCACAGTTTCCAGTTAGACATGTCGTAATGTCCTGGATGCTGTTCTTGGCCGGCTTCAACACACCGTGGCGCATCTAGGACATTGTGGCGTGTCCAAGGCCAAAAAATAATGAGAGACACGCTTTACACTGACGTGTCTCTGATTTACGCCGGAAATTTTTGTCCATCGCACGCTCTATCCGAACATTTGGCAAAAAAAATTTAGCTGTCGCGCGCTCTCTCGACCTATAAACCGCAGATCCTGAGCACGCCGCCGCCGTCGACTCTGACCTTCGCGTCATCAGAGAGTTGAGCACGCTGGAGCACGCTGGAGCACGCTGCCTCGTCCCCTGTCCCCGGAGCACGTCGCCGCCATCCCTCTTTCTCAACTCGCTCTTCGCCATTGTCGCGCTGCCGCCATCGACCCCTATCCCGCCGTCAACCCCAACTTTCGTCATCAGAGAGTTGAGCACGCTGGAGCACACCGCCTCGTCTCGTGTCTTCGGAGCATGCCGCCGCCTCGACCCCGACCTCGGTAATCGGTAAGTTCTTCATGTCCCTGGAGCACGCTGGCCTGCTATCATCAGAGAGTTGAGGAACCGCCACTCCAGCGCATCTGCCAGCTCGTCCCGGAGCACGCCGCCGCGTCCCCTGTCCCTTGAGCATGCCGCCGCCTCGACCCTGCCCTCAGAGCGTGCATTCTAGTGATTTTATTAGATTTGAGGATGTCCAAGAAAGGCTCATCGTTAATGAAGTCATTGATCCAAAGGGAGAATTTTCATTACGGTATACATTCATCTTCCTTGTTTATGTCCAATGCAGAAGTAATATATTTGTTTGGACTATCGATGTATAATAAATTTTGATTCACAAACCCTTGAAACTGCAGGAACTGTGGTTGACACTAGCATTTGCCATCCAACTGAGTTTGATTTCTACCTCTGCAGCCATGCTGGAATCAAGGTACCTATGCGATAATTGGTGTTTCTCTCACGAGTTTTGATATCAGACTATAAAAGCATCAGTGAAATGTAAATTGTTTGTTTTTTTAGGGGACACGCACACCATCTCAGTACCATGTCCTTTACTATGAGAACAATTTCTCTGCTGATGCCTTGCAGATGCTCACCAACTGTATGTGCTACAAGTAAGCTATGTACTCTATTCACTAACAGTTCCTGTGTTTATTATAATTGTATACCAATTCGTTCTTGTGTTTATTACAGTTGAATTTTAGAATGTCTCAGTCGGAGCATTAGAGGCTATGAAGGCTCATCGTCAATGAAGTCATTGATCGGAAGAATTTTCATTATGGTATACAGGATTACATGATGACAGTTATGATGTGTGTAATTAGTTACATTGTAATCATAATGAACAGTCTTTGTTATGTAATTAGTATACATGATAATCATGATTCACACTTTAGTAATATTTGATTGATTATTATAATTTAACGTGTGATAATTTTGACTATACATATGTTCATGAAAAATATGTTACTGACACTGGTAATACGGCTGCCAAATCCTGGCTAGCTCCTAATAGTAGTGTCTGTAAGCAATCCGCGATGAGCTGTAGCAGAGAGTGTCTCAGATAACCTACATAAAGGAGATAAAGTTCTCTAAAGCTGTCTCACATAAGTTAATTAATCTACGACGCGCTATATAACAGAGCATCTCAAATAGTCAATATATTTGTGACGTGCTTTGTAAGTCCTGTCACGCTTGTAAGCTGGTAGATGACGCGCACCAGCGGCGTCTCTAATGACACCGTAAAGATCTCCTGTTATGACAAAAAGAAACGAGACACACTTCTTTTAAGTGTGTCTCGCACCTAGTTCGATCGGCGACGCGCCTTGAAGCCTGTCTCTGATGCCAACGTAATGCGAGACGCGACGACGGAGACAGACGATTTGTTCGTCTCCCTTCTTCGTTTGGGTCCGTCTCGTATGATCCTTTCTTATGTAGTGTCAATTTTTGTAAGGTGGGCCCACCTTGATCTCGTCCAGGACTTGACAATATGCCAGCATCGCCTGCTGGTCACGTGGCGTTCCGTCTTGTACATGGAAGAATGTGGGTTATTTTTATAAATTTTCAAATCCGTAGGTTATTTTTTAAAATAAATTTGTTTCAACTTTGTATAATAATAAAAAATCAAGAGAAAATGACAGAAAAAAATGTCTAGAATGCACATCCTAAAATTGGTAGTGCCGGATAATTATTTCTCGATCGGGAGCTGCTAATTTTCTTCACACACGTTTGATGGCCGGTTCGTCACGAACAGTTCCCTCGCTCACGCCTGGTGCCGATCGACGAAAACATGCACCAATATAGTACTCCCTCCGTTCCGGAAAGCTTGTCGCTTTGTACTTCAAAAATGAACTACAAAGCGACGAGCTTTCGGGGACGGAGAGAGTACTTTCGAATATTTTTGAACTAACCGATGACAAATAAAAAGATCAGGAAAGAGTATCTAGCAGTTTTAATTTGACCCCAACACAAACCATGCATTATTATCGTCGGTGAAAACACTTCATATATTGCTCATCAACCTGCTGTTTGCGTGGTTGATTAGGTGGAGTTAGACTTTAGCAAAGCAACGAATTAGCGGAAATGTCACACGCATCTGATGGCTACGACCCATCGCATGTCGCTGTGCACCGACGGCCATAGGTTCGACCAGTACGCTTCTCTCTCTCTCTCTCTGTGGGTTGCTTGCAATTGCTTCCATGGAAAGCGTGTGCATTTCTTTAGCATAGTTTTTCCAGAGCAACAGGCTATAGCTTAGCTGCGTGATGATTCTGTTTGTTATCTGTGGTGTGTGGTTTTCGTAAGGATGCAGGCATGAGGTATCCTCTTTCCGTTCTCTCTCCTCCTTCCAACGTCAGTTTGTTAGGATTTGAAATGCAGTAGTGGCCATTGCAAGCTGACAGCTTACTATTATATTATAAACTTCCTCTCGACTCCCTGTCTCAATCGTTAACCGACAACAGGTTCGATGCAGTGTCAGAATAAAAAACCTGAGGAGCATTGTAGTGTTAGTGACACTCAATGCATGATCTCATTTGGTGTCAGGTTTATTTACTGAATTTTGTGTGTGTGCATATTCTGATTTGGATGCGTAGTCCATTATTGTCGAAAAGGGAGTGATGCGACGGGTGCGAGGGACTCTACACAAGCCCATCCAGGCTACCTTTAATCCTTGATCGTGCGAGGAGCCAATTGCTATTTTAGTCTTCTAATGATACGGCTTCGACAAAATAGTACTTACATCGTGGACTTCGTTAAAATAGTATTTATAATGTTAACGCACCGTTAAAATAGCATTGTAACATATTTTAACTCTTTTAATTTATTTTTTTCTTTTCTATTTATATAACATGAAAATGACCAAAATACCTTCTAGTTAATTTTTCTTCTTCCAATCGGTTTGAATCAACTTCTCCACCAGCGCCGCAGCACCGTCACCTCAAACGCCGCCACACACAGGATGGTAAGACCATCCGCATCAGCATACTTTATACACTATTCTCCTTCAGTTTTTACAGTACGTACTCTAAATTAAACTACGAAATAGTGTATCCAGTATGTTTTATACGGATGTTGTAACGCCGCTGCCTTGCCTTCCAGCGCACCGCCCCTGCAGCCGTCCCCCAACGTGCCAGGAGCTGTCGGCCCAGGCACGTGAGGCGCAGCCGCTCCAGGCACGCGAGGAACTGCCGGGGCAGATTGACACTTCGACTCTTCTTTGTAGTTTGGGAACTAGGCTCTTACACGTTCCTTTTGTTCTGATTACTCAGTGCCATCGTAATTTCCAATGGCGCATTAAAGAACTGAGCAGGAGAGGCTAGCGTGCTGCGTCAAGCATTAGGCCATCCGCAGTGGTACACTGTAAAGCATACTGGATACATTGTTTCACATTGTAATTTAGAGTACGTACTGTAAAAGTTGAAAGAGAATAGTGTATAGAGTATGCTTTAGAGTATGCTCGTACGGATGGTCTTATGTTTGTACAAATAATTTAATTAAAGACTCATGTGATTCTGGTAGTAAGAAGATGGGCAGTCAATGGTAACCAATAATCAGTTTATCCAATCGATTAATCTAGAGGGTATTTTGGTCATTTTAGGTGTTATAAAAACATAAACAAAAAATAAAAAATAGTTAAAATATGTTATAATGCTATTTTAACAGTGCGTTAATGTTATACCTGCTATTTTAACGAAGTCTACGACGTAAATGTCATTTTGTTGAAGCCGCACGAATGCTAAAATAGCAATTGACTCATGCGCTCCTCCCTCCATCTCTAAATAATTGTTACTTTGTAGTCTAAAAATGAACTACAAAATGACAAGTATTTAGAGACAGAAGGAGTATAAGTTACATCAGATGCTCCAGTGGATGCTGTTCAACTGTTCATAAATGGTTTTGCGTGATATTAGAGGCTAAATGAGAACCAGATCAATGACCTACAGTAGTTGATGTATGCATACTTCAAAAGTTCTATCAAAAAAAAAAAGCGGAAAGGCTATCCATCTGTGCCGGATATCGCCTCCAATTTCAGGCACCGAGTAGCAGACCACACTGCTTAATCCAGTCATTAGTTTTAAACTTGTTTAATTTGTAAAGATTATGTTTGTTGTAAAACACTAAAATAAAATGATTTTGTGATTGATAGATCATAAAATAGTCAAATAAAATAGAACTAATGGGTCAATTACAATGATTATTTTTAATTATAATATTTAGTTGTTAATTAACCATTGCCTGATTTTTTTTACTAAATTTCAGGCACCTGAAATTTAGATAGACCCAAAAAATCATATGCTGCAGGAATTACCCAAAAAAAAGAGTCCAAGAATTCAACTAGAATGTTATACAAATGGAGTCTGGCGATGTTACTCTACAATTGATGGTTTTGTCTACCTCGAACTGGATTTAATTCAAACAAGCATGCATGCACATGAACTGCGCTCAGATTCCAACCAGCATACAAACAAGTCGAAAATGATAAGTTAATATGTCGAGTTCGTAATTAGAACTACAGAAGTAACATCAAAATTGCAAGAGAGGAAAAAAATGGCAATAACTTCTGTGTACACAAGAATTTCTGTAACTAGAAAAGAAGGCAGCGGGTAGGTATGATGGCTTGATACAAAGTTACAGACCATTATCATGTTCAATTCATGCCTTTATTGATATATTTCTAATAGAATGCTATTGTTTATTTGGTCAACAACTATCAAACAACATAGTAACTTCCAAAAATTATCAGTTCAAATGCTTAAATCATGCCTACTACATTTTGGGATGAGGTATTGGTCATCTTTTGTTGGGAGGGCGGCGGGGCTGACAGTCAGTTCCAACAAATCCTTGTCTTCTGGAGGATCTGCCTTTGGGGGATGTGGTGATGATCACTTTGGGGGCTCAAGAATGTGGTCGTACATGTGGTCATGTTAGTTTGAGATGCCGTAGTAACTATTTTGGCATTAGCGGGAACTGATGAAGTCCCTTCAGGGGCCCTTGGAATTGGTCTGAATGGAAAGGGATTTCTCCATCGCTCCTGATGGATGAAAGCATGCAAATTAGTTTATCAATAAGAATCAAAATGGTTTCTTAAAAAAATTAAAATGGCTCAAAAAATCAAATTTAGAACACGAAACATTGCAACGGATCTGCATTTGATTATGTTCGATAAGCAGCAAGCGAAGTTCTTTGTATCAGTTACTATAAATGCCAACTCCAAACATCCTAGGATTGCATGAGTCTAATAGATTATTCTACAGTGTAACCGATGCAGCCTGCTTATTCAATACTCCAACACAATCTGACAAGCAAACATTCAAAATCATCACAATATATTCTACAAAATTATAAGAAGGTAAGGATTAGGGTGGTCTACCGTCCAGCAAAAGGCATGTCTTCACAAACCAGAAATAGAGAAGTCAAAGTTCACTCAGTTGTAACAGTTTCTTTATTTTTATTTACTACATAGTTTTCAACAACAACAACAACCAAGCCTTTGTCCCAAACAAGTTAGGGTCGGATAGAAATGAAACCCAACAATTTTGAAGAAAAGTAATAGAAAATAAGATGAAAGTAAAAAAAGAGTAAAAAAAAATCTACATTTTATTTATTCTAGAAACGGGTTAATAAGAAAGAAGATAAGAGTAACAAATTCTGAATAAACTAAGATTCTGGCACATGAATTGCTAATTTCCATGCAGTCCTATCATGAGTCAAATTTCTAGGTATGTCCCACTTCTTTAAATCTCGTTTCACCGCCTCCTGCCATGTCAACCTTGGTCGACCTCTACCCCTCCTAAAATTTTCTCCACTCTTTATAATCCCACTGTTAACCGGTGCTTCTGGAGGTCTCCGCTAGATATGTCCAAACCACCGTAGGCGATGTTGGACTAGCTTCTCCTCAATCGGTGCCACCCCTACCCTATCACGTATTACTTCGTTCCTAATTTTGTCTCTTCTTGTGTGACTGCACATCCACCGTAGCATGTGCATCTCCGCAACACCCATTTGTTGGACATGTTGCCTTTTAGTTGGCCAACATTCTGCTCCATAGTTTTCAAATAAAATAATTTTTCCTTATTGCCTCTTTCAAATACAAATTCAAAATTTGCATCACGATTGATTTACATTTCCAAATTAAATCTCTAGTGATGACTCAGGTAGTTTTCAAATGGGGAGTATTGGACTGTGTTGAGTTATGTGTTTGGGCCTGACCTGTGTACCGGCCCATCTATGTATCTATAAATATGTACCCTGTCCCTGGGTTAATGAATGAATCATTCTAGCCTTCTAATAGGGAGAGAATGGCCCACCTATCCCTAATGATTGCTAAACTCTCAACATCAAACCTGGTAGTAGACCACAGAATGCAGCTTCACTTTGAGGGTTCGAACACAACCTGTCCCTTTGGCAAATATACAAAAGCTTGATTATTTTTGTTTCTTTTTTTCTGATGAAGATAGTCCAAGAGTCCTACCACTCCCCAACTTTGAGTCAACAAACCTAGGTTCTTCAAGCTAGCTACAAATGCAGGCTGTGGCAGTATGTTCTACCAAACATGCACAAGTTACATAGACACTAAAGAAAAACAAATTAGCTAGTACTAGTGCAGATAACTTTTTTGTTGGTTCTTGTGGATTTCATCTCTAGCCTAACCCAACTTTAGGACCAAAAGGCTTGTTGTTGTTGATGATAAATATACAAAGTCAACAGAACAATTCACTACGTGACCGATTGTAAGGTATTTGGTATTCTGGTATACCATACATCAATGGAAAACCACATCCATCTTTTAGGACCTCAGTTGGAACTTGGAAGTAGGTAAACATGTGTAGAAGTGGGTAGATGGTAACATTACCATAAGGTTCAATTTGCTGAAACTTGAATCTTTATTTGTTTCCTTAAAAGATGGAATTGGGGGCAGATCCTTTCCAACTCGGGATGCTATATTAGCTGTGTTTGAAGATGAGACTCCTTCCTGAAAGTGAGATCATTTGAAGTTCCGCACTGAAACTACATAATAGTCAAACTGTAAGGAAATCATGAGCATACCAATTTGCTATTCTGTAGTTGTTTAGTCATAGCTACAACATCATGCACTTTTGTCCTTGAGGGTGGTAATATGTGGCAATTTGGCACTGGTAACTACAGTTCACAAGTTCATGAAGCGTTTGTTAGAAACAACGTTTCAGATGCTAGTGCATTACTCCATTGGTTGCTAGAAAGTACCGCAACGCCAGGCATCATATCAAAAAGACTAGATCTTCTCTTCTTGTTCGGATTACTTTGTCGGAGAAAATATTTCTGAGCATGACTTGCTACTTGAGTTGGTGTTCTGGTGGTAACAAAACCTTTCGCTATACCCCTCCAGTCTCCCTTCCCAAGCTTTTCAAGACCAGCAAGAAATGTCCTGTGCTCTTCTTCAGTCCAAGGAACAGCTGCAAAGTAACAGTTAAATTATTAAGTAAATAGCAGCATTTAGAAAAATCTTATGCTTATGCAATATGAAGTGCAGTTACAAACTAGACATACACATTAGTATTTTTTATTCAAGATTAATATGGTGAAAAATCATCCTGAATTCGCTCAGGGAACATTTCACTCAATAGAAGTTGGGAAAATCCTGTGGTCCAAATAGTAGGATAATAAGAACCACGAACATAATGGGTGACCATAAGAGGTGCACTGACAAGGAAAGACACAAAATGGCATCTGTTAGACAGTTTCAGTGTTTATGTTAGGGGTAGGGGCATTTTAGTCATTTCGGGGGAGGCCTCTTGGCTCTCAAGTATTGTAACCCTATATGTAACCCCTTGTCAATCTAATGGATATTATTCCCTTCCAATTTGGTATCAGATTAGGGTTAGATCCTCCCTCTCTCCACTCTCTCTCCAGCCAACTCTCTCAGTGGCGGCGCTGCCGCCGCAACCGCCGACCGCCGGCGTGCTGGCTCTCCTCTCTCCTCCCTACCTCCTCCCATCTCCCTGACATGGCGCACTAGCGGCCAGCCGCCGGCGGGCCTTCACAGTGGCCGTCGTGGATGGCAGCCACCGGATCTACAGCCCCGCTGACACCCGCCGTCGTCGACGCGCAGCTTCAGCCCGGCGTTACCTGACGGCACGCTCGTCCCTGACACGACCCAGCCGCCCGACACACCTTCCAGATCCGCCGCCGCCACGGGCTGGCACGGCGCGGCCGCCGCTGGCGTCCTCCTTCCGCCCTGCTCTGCTGCCGGCCCCGACAGCGCGTCCAACTCCTCCGCCGCCGCCCTGGGGTGGCCAGACATGGCCGGATTTGGCGCACCCCCCACTCTGTCGCCGCCCTGGGGTGGCCAGGCACGGCCGGATCTGCCCCACCGGCCACCGCCGCCCTGGGGTGGCCAGGCATGGCCAGATCTTGCACGATCCCGCTGACCAGCGCACCCCTCCAGCGCACTGCCGCTGGCGAGCCCCGTCCCGTCTTTGCTCCCTACATCTCGGGTCTCGGCAGCTACTTCCCACCAGCGTGGCACCACCGGCCATCAGACCTCGTGCACCACCACCGGACTACGCCACTGGAGGGCTGCTGCGCGCCCCGCTGCCGCTGTCGGGCATTGTTCCGCGCGAACCACCTTCGATGCCCCCGGTGTGGCTGCCACCCGACTTCTCCTCGTCGTCAGCAGCCACCTTCGTCATCCTCGATGATCCAGCAGTTGGGGACACCATTAGCGGCGCTGGACAGGACGCTGCCGCTACCGGCGCGGTGGACGTCGACGCCACCACAGGGCTGTCCTCCACTGTCGCCGCTGCTCGCGAGCGTGAGCGGACCCTCGCTCTCACCTTGGAGCAGGAGCATGCCTCTGTAGCTGCCCTTACTCACCAGCTCGAGGAGACCGGACAACGGCCGTGGAGTGCCACCTGCGAGCCTTCCCCAGGTGATGGAGCAGCTCACACCACCTACGCGGCTTCCCTCGTTGCTGCGCTTCACGCTCAGGCTACTGGTGTTCAGAACATACGGACACTCATCCCGGTTGTACTCAACATCGACTCTACCTTGTACCCCAGGTGGCGTAAGCAGGTCATCCGCGTCCTTAGGCATTACCGTCTTGATGACCACATCCTCCGAGATGACTCACCACTGGATGACTCCTGGCTCGGCATGGACAGCATGGTCCTTGCATGGATCTTTGGGTCCCTTTCTGATGAGCTCCAGGACATCGTCGAGCAGCGCGGTGGTGGCACTGCTCATCAGGTGTGGCTGATTCTCTAGCAGCGGTTTCAGGGGAACCGAGCGACTCGAGCTCTCCACATTAGGGCACGGTTTGGGACGACCATGCAGGGCGATCTTTCTATCTCCGACTACTATCGCCAGCTGAAGGGCATGGCGGATGCCCTGCACGACCTTGGTGATCCTGTCCCGGACTGTTCACTCGTTCTTCAGGTCCTCCAGGGCTTGAACGAGCGCTACTCTCACCTCCGGTCACTGCTTCTTCGTATGGAGCTGTTGCCGACCTTTGACAGGGTCTACTCCGACCTCGAGCTTGAGGAGCTCACTACTGGAGGCGCCTCTGGCTTCTCGACTGCCACAGCCTTCTACGGCTTTGGACGGTCCGCGTGCCCTCCTCCACTCGCTGCGCCTTCAGGTGGACCACCACCATGACTACCCGCTCCTTCTGCCACCCCAGGGGCCCCTGCCAGTCCTGGTGGTGGTAACCGTCGTCGTCCGAAGCGTGGCGGCCGTGGTGGTCGTGATGGCGGTAGTACTAGTGGTGGAGGAGGTGCCAGTGCTGGAGGAGGTGGCACCGGTCGGGGCGGCGCTCCCTGGCCCACACCCTACAACCCGTGGACTGGCCAGATCTCCATGTGGCCTGGGCCGTCTCCGGGTTTGCCGCCACTCCGCTCACCGCGCCCTCAGCCGGCGTACGTAGCCACTTCGGCCTACGGCGAGCCTGGCTATCTTGCTAGCGGGCCACCGACCCCAGCAGGACTCTCTGGCTCTTCGGTGCAGTACCACGAGTCACCGTGGTGGGATCGGGAGTCGCTTGCTGCGTCCTTCAGCACGATGACCCTCACTCCACCCGGCCCTGACTGGGTTGCGGACTCCGGCGCCTCCTGCCACATCACTCCTGATGCTGGTATACATTCTTCCACCCACCCTCTTCACCCTTCTTGTCCTTCATCTATCGTTGTCGCGAATGGGTCTGTTCTTCCTGTCACCTCAGTAGGTGACTCGGGGTTTCCGGGTTCTTTCCAACTTAAGGATGTTCTCGTTGCTAATGACATTATTCAGAACCTCCTTTCTGTTCGCCCTTTCACCACTGATAACCATGTTTCTTTTGAGTTTGATCCTTTTGGTTTATCTGTGAAGGATCTTACTACCCGGCGTCTTCTTCTTCTTCGGTGTGAGAGCTCAGGGCCCCTGTACACTCTTTGTCTTCCTACTTCTGCTTCGTCCACGCCTTTTGCTCTGACTACGACAACTTCTTCCACCACTTGGCATCGCCAGTTTGGTCACCCTGTTGTAGATGTCATGTCCAAGTTGTCTAGTAGTTCAGTGATTTCGTGTACTAGGGGCACTCGTGAGTCTGTGTGTCATGCTTGTCAGCTCGGTCGTCATGTTCGACTTCCATTCTCGAGCTCAGTTACTCATGTTGGGCGCATTTTTGATCTCATTCACTGTGACCTGTGGACTTCTCCTATTCTCAGTGTTTCGGGATATAAACACTATTTGGTGGTACTTGATGATTTTTCACACTATTCTTGGACTTTTCTCTTGCGTAAGAAGTTTGATACATCTGTCACTCTGTCTCACTTCTTCGCTTGGATGTCTACTCAGTTCGGGCGCACTATCAGGGCCGTCCAATTCGATAACGGGTGTGAGTTTGATAACTCTGCGTTTTGTGATTTCCTTCTCTCTCACGATGTCCAGTTGCGCATGTCTTGCCCGTACACCTCCCCTCAGAACGGCAAGGCCGAGCGTATGATTCGCACCACCAATGATATCATGCGCTCTATGATGTTCCAGTCCTCCACTCCTGCTCGTTACTGGGCAGACACTCTTCACACTGCCACTTATCTTATTAATCGTCTTCCCACGAAGGCGATTACTTTCCCCACTGATGAGGACATCACTCCTATGGATCTACACAACACTCCATTGAACATACAAGATGCAATCAATAGAATTCACACACAACAATTAATTTCAGAGGTGAACCCGTTTTTATATGTTTCCTTATATATTTTTGAGAATAGATTGCTACCTAATAATTTAATGTGATTAGGATACATGGAGTGATTCAAGGAGTATTGGAGGAAGGTTTAGGGGCGTGGAGGACTAGAGGATACGTTCAAAGAAGATGGAAACCGACCCCAACTCAAAATCGTGTCCAACTCGGAGTCCAGGAGCAGTACGCACTAAAACGGACGCTCAGGACGCATACGAACTCCGTTTAGACGTTCTACATATGCACGGAAAGGGGAGAGGATAACCTTTCCAATGGCGCTGGTCCCATGTCAAAATTCCTTCGAAGTCGACGGGAATCGTCGAAACAAAATCGAGTTCAAAATCTATTAGGGTGCTGCGCCACCGTATTGGGCCATTGGGCCGTGTATCAAGTCTAAGTCCATTATTTTCGTATCTTAGGATTAGGTCACGACCCCAACACCTTCTTGGACGTTCTCTCACCTATATATACTCCATAGTAACCGCCATGAACAATTAGGTTTTACTTAGATTAATCTTTTGTACACATTTTCGCCGTTCATTGGTTTTTGAGACACCAACTTAGCAATTCAAATAGCTTCTACCTTGTTCTTGCTTGTGTTCTCGGTTGCACTTGCAGGGATTAGCCTTCTTGGCGAGGTCAATCGTGTGCAGCACGGTTGATAACCAACGGAGCGGTGGTGTAGTAATTGCAGAGGTTTTTCGTGTTCTCCTCGAGAGCCTTGGATCATCAACGTCGAGATCTCCATCAATCGACTTATCCATTACCTTTCGGAAGATCGGGACTCAAATTTTCTTATCAATTGATATTAGATTTCCAGTTTGCCCGTTAGGTAATTCAGCTATCCATTACATTAGTTTTGTTTTTCATACCTAGAGTTCACAAAAAGCCACAAAAAACTTGCAATTTAGTAGATCTGTTCATTATTTTGTCCAAACCACCATTGAGCCTTTGCAACTTTCGTTTTCAGTTTGGTTTTGTTGAGTTTGTGTCCGTTGTTGAGTCATATTGCTGGTTTAGAAAGTGTTTTTGGTATTAGTTTGAGTTTTGCATTGTGTCGATTCATCTTTTTGAATCGCGTCATCACGTCTAGATTAGATTCATCTCTGTCCAGTTCGGTATTTTGATCATATCTCACACATACGAACTTGGAATTCTTAGTTCTTGTACTTTCTGGAAAGCTTAAGAAGTTCTCTACAACTTTCGTATTCATAGGTTTTCCAGAAAACGGAGTTATCGTGGTCAAAAGTGCATTAGATCTGAATTTGTTCTCGACCTAGAATTTTTGATCAGTTTATGTTTCGGGGACAATATCTCCTATTGTTCTTGTCCAAAATAGTTCTTCCATATATTGAAATTAAAGAGGAGAGATATATCTACAATCTTGTTGTTGAAAGTTTTTCTATTTGGAGCCTCTAAGTATGCCTATTTGTCCTTGGATGATTGAGCAAAAAATTTGTGAAAGACCCACGGGATATCTTTGATTGCTTTTTATTGTGTTCTTCTTTTGTAGCACATTCGAAAAAAAAAAGAAAAAAAGAGAAAGACAAGTGCAAAACAAGATACAAAACAACAACAACAACAACAACCAAGTCTTTGTCCCAAACAAGTTGGGGTCGGCTAGAAATGAAACCCAACAAGTTGGGGTCGGCTAGAAATGAAAACAAGATACAAAAGCCGCACAAAAAAAGAGAAAAAAACAACAAATAAAACAGAAGTGCTTGCATTCTTTGTGTCATCTAGTTTGTCTCATGTCTTGCTAGCTTGAACTACTAGAAATACATTTAGACCAGCAACTTTGACAAGTACTTTGGACACCTATTCAACTTTACTATCTGATTTTATTGTTGCTAATCCTTGCTACATATAAAGTGTCATCCAAGCTACACTTTACTCTTAAACAGAATCGATACACTTTTGCAATCATCCCACGCTTCATTAGTTTCATCATACCGGCCACCGTTTGCCACCTGTAGTGACGGTAAGAACACTTGTAAGAGTGTGGTAAGATGCTTGAGAGTGTGTGATTCTACTTTCACTTTGCCATTATCATTTGTAGTTGATAGGGATAATATATTTTTTTGTTGTCTTCTGTTTGCTACTAACAATGTCAGGTAAAAACAAGAATCATGCATTATATGCTGAGATGATTGACATGATGAAGACAACGATAGAGTTGCTCACTAAAAATCAAACACCAACCAAGGTTGCACATGACGTTCAGACCACCTTTACAACTCTTTCAACAATAAGTAATTACATTCTCCCATCTTTTTCTTCTTTTGATGGTCTTGGTTATGATGAATATATTGCTTGGGAAATAGAATTGGATAAAATTTTTGGACAATGTCATATGTGTGAGAGGAGAAAGATTAGAAAGGTTGCAAGTGCATTAGTAGATTGTGCATTAACTTGGTGGAACAACTTAAGTGATTTAGAAAACGCACGAACATGGAAAGATATGAAAATTCTTATGCGAGAAACTTTTGTCAATATATCTAATTGCAAAGATAAAATAAATGAACTTGAGAAGAATTTTCTTGTTGTACCTCCTCCTATGCCTAACCTTTTGCAGGAACATGAACAAATAAATGTAGAAAATTCAAAAGAGAATGATGTGTTCAACATCTCTTGTGAAAATTCAGATCTTTCAATACTTATTTCACCCACAGTTACTGCTGAATATGAGAATGGAGGTAATGTACCTTGCACTACACTTATCAATGTTGAGAAGTTTTTAAATGTTTCAAATGTTTCCCTCAATCATTCTATTGGAGAGCAACATTTTGAGGAGCCTTTTCAGAAAACTCATCTACCACTAGTTGATTGTCCTACTGGTCCTTACGACAAAAATGCATTTTGTGCTGATAATTATATTGTACCTATGCTAGAACAAGTGAATGAATTTGATACTTTATCACCCACTTTTGCTGAAATTAAGCATTTCATTCTAATTACATGTGAAAGAGATGAGCTGAAATTGTTGTTTTCTCTAAATACTTTGGGTTATATTGAATTTGACAATCTTTGTGATCTAGACACTCTAGAGAGAAGAATTTTTGAAAACTGAATTATCTTTGTTAGTTTGTTGACAAGATATATTTTTTAAGCAATAGGAAAATATGAACATAGTGGTGAATTTATCATGCATGAAGTTTACATATGCTCAAATGAGAAATCCCATTTTGTGCTGCAACAACATAGTGAAATGAATGGATGCACTAATACAAATAATTCTTTGTCAAGTTTTTCTAGTATTTTTTTCTTGCAGCAGGGACAACATATAATAGAGGAGCATTGTTTGTTGCAGTTGTGCAATACGGAAAACGCTTATTCTACCCCCAAAGTAAGCCTCTTTGCTAGACATACGAGCAAGCCGAGGATGGCTTGTCATAAAGAAGGGGAGAATGATGAGATCAAACACATTGTCATTGCACATACAAGCATGAAACGATGTTTATTTGTTTGGGATCCTCGCTCCAGTGAATGTGCATGCGTATTTGATGAAGAACATGGAGATGGTGCACTATGTCGTCCACCACCTTGCCCTCCTCCTTTTATGCATACAAGAAGATTTGATGGCGTTGTACATATGGACCCACATATGAGAGAAGAAGAACTTGAGTCGAGGACGACTTCAATTCAAGAAGGGGATGATGATGATGAGGACATCACTTCTATGGATCTAAACAACACTCCATTGAACATACAAGATACAATCAATAGAATTCACACACAACAATTAATTTCAGATGTGAGCTCGTTTTTATATGTTTCCTTATATATTTTTGAGAATAGATCGCTACCCAATAATTTAATTGTGATTAGGATACATGGAGTGATTCAAGGAGTATTGAAGGAAGGTTTAATCCTTATATATTTTTGAGAATAGATCGCTACCCAATAATTTAATTGTGATTAGGATACATGAAGTGATTCAAGGAGTATTGGAGGAAGGTTTGGGGCGTGGAGGACCAGAGGATACGTTTAAAGAAGATGGAAACCGACCCCAATTCAAAATCATGTCCAACTCGGAGTCCAGGATTAGTACGCACTAAAACGGATGCTCTGGACGTATACGAACTCCGTTTTGGACGTTCTACATATGCACGGAAAGGGGAGAGGATAACCTTTCCAATGACGCTGGTCCCATGTCAAAATTCCTTCGTAGTCGACGAGAATCGTCAAAACAAAATCGAGTTCAGAATCTGTCAGGTGTTGCGCCACCGTATTGGGTCATTGGGCCTTGTATCAAGTCTAAGTACATTATTTTCGTATCTTAGGGTTAGGTCACGACCCAAACACCCCCTTGGACATCCTCTCACCTATATATACTCCATAGTAGCCGCCATAAACAATTGGGTTTTGCTTAGATTAATCTGTTATACACAGTTTCACCGTTTATCGGTTTGTGAGACCCCAACTTAGCAATTCAGATTGTTTCTACCTTGTTCTTGCTTGTGTTCTCGGTTGCACTTGCAGGGATTAGCCTTTTTGGCGAGGTCAATCGTGTGCAGCACGTTTGATAACCAACAGATGGTGTAGTGATTGTAGATGTTTTCCGTGTTCTCCTCGAGAGTCTCGGATCATCAACGTCGAGATCTCCATCAATCGACTTATCCATTACCTTTCGGAAGATCGGGACTCAAATTTTCTTATCACCCACTCCCCACTTTGCCTTGTTTGGCACCACTCCTCTTTACGACCACCTTCGTGTTTCCGAGTGCGCATGCTACCCTAACCTCTCTGCTACGGCCCCACATAAGCTTCCACTCCGCTCGACTCAGTGTGTCTTCCTTGGATACTCCTGATCATAAGGGGTATCAGTGCCTTGACCTTACTACCCACCGTGTCTTGATCTCCCGACACGTCGTCTTCGACGAGTCCTCCTTTCCCTTCTCTTCCTCCTCTGGCTCTGACCCCGAGTTGGACTTCCTTTTTTTACTAACCCTGAGGTTGCTCCTATCCAGCTACCTTGGCCTTTTCCTCTTACAGGTACGACTCCTACTGGGCCACGCGCGGCATCGGGGTCCCCGGCGCCGCTTGCTGTGCCACACGCGTCTCCGGCGTCCCGTTTCGCCAACCTTGCTATCGTTTATCAGCGACGAGTGCGGGTTGGTGCTTCGGGATCCCAGACGCTACCTGCTGCGCCATGCGCGGCACCGGCACCCCCGACGTCACCCGCTGCGCCCTGCGCTGCACCGTCGCCCGCTGCGCCCCGAGCGGCCCCGGCGTCCCCGACGTTGCCCGCTGCGCCACGCGCGGCCCCGGTGTCCCCGACGTCGCTTGCAGCGCCTCACGCGGCCCCGGCGTCCCCGACGTCGCTTGCAGCGCCTCACGCGGCCCCGGCGTCCCCGGCGTCGCTTGTCGCGCCTCGCGCGTCCCCGACGTCACCTGCCGCGCCTCGCGGGGCCCCGGCCTCCCCGACGTCGACCGCTGGGCCTAGCGCGGCACCGGTGCTGCGGTACGCTGACCCCGCTCTTGTCTATCAGCGACGAGCGCGGGTTGATGTTCCGCCCTCCTCACGCACCGAGCCCCCAGTGTACCCCCCACTGCTCCATCGTACCCCTAGCCACGTTCACCCGATGGTGACCAGGCGTGCCGCCGAGGTCCTCCAACCAGTGGAGCGGTTCTCCGGGGTCGTCCTCTCCTCGACGACCTCTCCACCGCCTGACTCCTCACCGATCTCGCCTGTCCCCTCCTCTGTCCGTAGCGCCCTCGCTGATCCCCACTAGCGTCGGGCTATGGAGGAGTATGCAGTCCTGCTTGCCAACCGGACCTGGGACTTGGTTCCCCGTCCTGGTCGTGGCAATGTTGTCATGGGCAAATGGGTGTTCATGCATAAGAGGAGGGTGGATGGGTCTCTGGAGAGGTACAAGACTCGGTGGGTTCTTCGGGACTTCATTCAGCGCTCTGGTGTCGTATGGTGTCGACTACGACGAGACCTTCAGCCCGGTGGTGAAGCCGACGACGGTTCGTATTATTCTGTCGTTGGCTCTCTCGCGTTCTTGGCTTATCCATCAGTTGGACGTCAAGAACGCCTTCCTCCACGGCACGTTGACGGAGACGGTGTACTGCAATCAGCCGACAGGGTTCATTGATTCAGCTCGCCCAGACATGGTATGCCGGCTGAACAAGTCCCTATACGGCCTGAAGCAGGCAACTCGGGCTTGGTACAGTCGGTTCGCCTCCTTCTTGGTCTCGCTCGGCTTCGTCGAGGCCAAGTCAGACACCTCACTCTTCATCTACAAGCGTGAGAGTGACACTGTGTACCTCATGTACGTCAACGACATCGTCCTCACGACATCCAGTTCGGTTCTCCTTCAGCGCACGATCTCCGCCCTGCAGCGGGAGTTCGCGATGAAGGATCTGGGTCACCTTCACCACTTCCTGGGCGTTACGATCGAGCATCGCCTGGGCGGCCTGTTCCTTCACCAGCGACAATACTGTCTGGACATCCTCCAGTGGGCTGGCATGGCTGATTGCAAGCCGTACTCCACTCCGGTGGAGACCCAGGCGAAGGTCTCCTCCACCGACGATGCCCCTGTTGCTGACCCCAGCACGTACAGGAGTCTTGCAGGTGCCCTTCAGTACCTTAACTTCAACAGGCCGGACATCTCCTACGCGGTTCAACAGGTGTGACTTCACATGCATGATCCGCGGGAGCCGCATCTCACCACTGTGAAGCGGATACTTCGGTACCTGCGCGGCACCTTCGACCATGGCCTCCTCCTCCGAGGTGACTCGCCTTCTGAGTTGGTCGTCTACACCGACGCTGACTGGGCAGGTTGCCCAGACACCCGTCGGTCCACCTCTGGCTATGTCGTCTTCCTGGGCAGCAACCTCATCTCTTGGTCCTCGAAGCGGCAGCCTGTGGGGCCGCGATCGAGTGCTGAGGCGGAGTACCACGCCGTGGCCAACGAGGTGGCTGAGGCCGCCTGGCTTCACCAGCTGTTGCAAGAGCTCCACTCCCCTGTCACTCAGAGCACGTTGGTCTACTGCGACAACGTCAGCGCCGTCTACCTCTCCACCAACCCCGTCCAGCATCAGCGCACGAAGCATGTGGAAATTGATCTTCACTTTGTTCGTGAGCGGGTTGCACGTGGCGAGGTATGGGTCCTCCACATCCCGACGACGTCGCAGTTCGCCGACATTTTCACAAAGGGTTTTCCTTCCTCGTTGTTCACCGAGTTTCAGTCCAGTCTCCAACATCTGACGTGGCTAGATGTTAGGACTGCGGGGGGAGGGGGGGTTAGACAATTTCAGTGTTTATATTAGGGGTAGGGGTATTTTAGTTATTTCGGGAGAGGCTTCTTGGCCCCCAAGTATTGTAACCCTATATGTAACCCCTTGTCAATCTAATGGATATTATTCCTTCCAATTGCATCAAATAGGGCTGCATGTCTATGTGAATTACTGAAATGGTTTGTTCAACTAGTAGAACGATTATGCAAGGTTGACAGTATATGAGACAACTAGGCAGTGAAAAAATAGCAGCAGTCATCACCACAAATCATAGCTACCAAGACTAAGCTCATCAGAACTTTCTCTTTTTATGCCTATGATGAGTGAATAGAAGTATATAAGCAGTACATGTTTGACTTGACACTCTACCCTAACATTAATGGTACACGGGTCTGGTGACTATCTTATTTGACTTTCATCGTGACAGACAAAAGGGCAAAGCTCATAGCTAATCCTGACGGTGAATGAATCAATCTGCATCTCATGATATGACTACAAGTAAATATTTAAAATGGGGGGCAGGAGTGTCTATGAGTTCATTATTCCCCAATCGTACATCAGAATGCACTGCCAACCCAGTGTTAGAATTGAGACAAAATCGATTGAATTGGAATGAATCGGGAGAAGAGGGAAAAACAGAGGATTTCTCGCCGGCGACGAACACCGGCCAAATTAGCCTTCGATTCACCCCGATTACTTCGAATTGAGGGAGTATAGAGCCTCTATATAGGCCAGGAAGCACGCCCCTCCGCTCTGGCCACTCCACGCACGATTTGGCATTCCCGGACGTCGAGGTGGCGCGAGCCATTGCTCGCTGCGCACGTCGCAGTGTCCTCCGCCAAATCCGCGCCACGCTCTACCTCCCTCACGTTCGTGCGCTGCAACGTCCTGACCGTGCCAACCACTTGCGCGTCAAAACTGGCTAGGGGAGTCTAACAAATGCACACACACACCCGAGACCTCGCCGTCGTCCATGGGCGCCGCGCACACAACGTGCTCGCATCGCATTCTTGCCGCGCTCATGTCGTGGCGTTTGTTTACCTAACATACACCTCCTAAACTATAACATGACACATCCTTGATCACAGGAGCGCTGCCTCCTCGACGTCGGCGAGAAGTCCCGCTTCCTCCTTCCGGCGGCAGTCCCGCGCCATGTGGTCGCGCTCGCCACAGTCGAAGCACCTGCCGCTATAGTTGTTCCTGTTGCGTGTGCTGTTGCTGGAGATGGTGCTCGTGTCGTCGTCGTCTCTTTCATTGTCGTTGTGGTTGTCGTTCCTCCCGCCGCTGCGAGTGTCGTTACCCCCATTCGACTGATTCCCGCTCCGCCGTCGATTCTCGTCACGCTAGCGTCGTCGAGCCTCCCACTGCTCTTATGTGATCATCAATCGTTGGCGTCAAACCTCCGTTCAGATCGAGCAACATCTCGATCGCGCAAGCAATCTGGTTGAACTTCTTCGGAAGAACGCGCAAAATCTTCTTCACAACTCGGGTTTCTTCGATTCTTTCACCCAATTCACGCATATTGCCTACAATTCCGTTCATTCGGACGACGAATTCGTCAACGGACTCACCGTCGACGAACTCAATTGTCTCGAACTGCGGCAGTAGGAGTTGCGCATTCGCCTCCTTCACCCTCGTGTCGCACATCCACATCCTCTTGATGTCGTGCCAAGCCTCAACGCGGTCTTCTTCATGGCGATGCCCGCTTCGCAGAATCACGGCCAGGGCGAGCCGGTCTTCCCGTCGATCGGTGCTGACAGGTTGCACCTCACCCCATGGCCCGAGCGCCTCCATGCTCACCAGCATCACCAAAGCCCGCTCGAAGTAATTCGACTTGGCACTTGCGCGCAGGCTACCACCAGATACGAATGGAAGCTCGCTACTAGTTGCGGGTCTAGCTGTTGTCCAGTGAAACGTTTCCTTATTGTGAGCATCGGCGGCTCAATTGCCGCTGAATTCAGGGCAAATTTCTCCGCCGATCCCGAGATGTCGGACCCTGGCATGGCCGTGGGTCCTCTCGGCGTCTGTGCAGTGGTCATCACACTCTCTCACGGCACTGGCTCTGATACCAATTGTTGGAATTGAGACAAAATCGATCGAATTGGAATGAATCGGGAGAAGAGAGAAAAACAGAGAATTTCTCGCCGGTGACGAACACCGGCCAAATTGGCCTTCGATTCACCCCGATTACTTCGAATTGAGGGAGTACAGAGTCTCTATATAGGGACAGGGAGCACACCCTCCACTCTGTCCACTCCGCGCACGATCTGGCATTCCCGGACGTCGAGGCGGCGCGAACCGTTGCTCGCTGGGCACATCATGACGTCCTCCGCCGAATCCGCGTCACGCTCTAACTCCCTCACGTTCATGCGCTGCAACGTCCTGACCGTGCCAGCCACTTGCACGCCGAACCTGGCTAGGGGAGTCTAACACACGCACACACAGCCAAGACCTTGCCGCCGTCCATAGCGTACAGTGCACACAACGTGCTTGCATCGCGTTCTTCCCGCGCTCATGTCGTGGTGTTTGTTTACCTAACATCCAGACTGTATCATGAACAAAACAAACTCACCAGTCCTACCATTTGGAAGAAATATTCATGGATATCAACTTAGAGGACTGCAACATGGAGGGCAAGTACAAGCTATGTTCACAATGTTAATACAAAGTAAAGGACGTTTACACATTCATGAATTGATGTGCCAGGAGTAACGAAATAAATGTCATATACAAGCTACGGTATAATCCTCACAAAGTACAGGCTTAAATGAGCAAACTGGCCAGACTGTTACAAATCTAAACCTTAATACAAAAAGAAATCTGTAGTTTCTGCTATGGAATGGAACAAGCCTAATCCTCTTGCTAACAAACTGCTCATATGCGCTCACAGATAGACCATTTCAGCACTAAAACAAATCAGGAGGGGCACACCTTTCGACAGTCAAACACGTTGCGCCAATACAACAACAGAAATGGGACTATCCCTCACCAGATCTTTGCATATTTCGACGCATTCAGGCATCAAAAAATATATTTTCAGGCAAAAGGAAAGAGCAAAAGGCGGCACCTTTCTTCCTCTCCTGCGCCCTCCGCCGCTTCCTGGACGACTGAATCAAGCCATCATCAGAGAGATACCCGTCACCTGCGTCGGTACCGTCCACGGAGGCTCCGGCAGCGGCGAGGTTGCCCATACTCTTACATTTGCGCATCACGTCCTCCCTCGCCGCGAACGGCGGGTCTGGGCTTGGATCCCGGTCGGGCGGATCCGCCTCCGGCCCCGGCGCGATGGTGACGCCGAAGAGCCTCATGCCGGGCGGGTGCGAATCTCTGGGCATCCCTCCCGGCGACCGAGGTATGGGCGGTGGCGTTTTATCGAGAGGTTGTCGGAGGGACAAGACTCTGATTCATCGGAAACAACCTCTCTCTCTCTCTCTTCCCCACAATTTTAGCACGATTAGTTTTTTTTTTCGAATAAAAAATGTAAACCCGTTTGTCAGCATACTGTCACGGCTTATTAGTGTATCTCCTTAGCACATGATTTTCTAATCTAACACTGGCAAAGTAGCGTCTGATAACAACAATAAATTTGAGAGTCGAGGTTTGCGTAGCCCCATTTTCGGGAAAAAAAAATCTCTGATTTAGGTATGCACCCGAGCGCCCGTGCATATCAGAACCGATGACGCCACAAGGCTGACTCCAAGGCAAGAACGTAAAAATCGCTATCTATATTGCTCTTTGCGTCTCATCGAGAGTCCAGATACGCTACTCAAAATTGCCGGTCACCAAGGGAAGACTGCAAATGACGCTACCTAAATTTTTCAGCCACCTGAGCCTTCTCCGCTCGGTTGCGCGTCAAGCAATCGGTTGCCTGCCGAAAGATTCGCCCGTGATGCGTCCACTCCTGTCCTTTCCCGCCTTCATTTTTTCCGCCATGCGTGCCATCAATTCTCATGCGGCTTCAATTCGTGGGCCCTGCGCACTCACAACTCGCTTGGTCTCGGCACCGTGAGAACGTATATCTCGGTAACATTCACCTCGATACGAAAAATTGGCCCATGCTATTGGTAACCGGTTGGAGGCGTTTTGGTAACATGTCGCTACTCATTCGACGTTTGTGTCTTCATATAGATGGTGCTTTAGAGTCAGCCTAATATCACCAACGGCATGATCAAGGACGGCCGTTCCCTGCCTTCGCAGAATCCAAGCCGATGAAACGAGCGTGAGTCTCACGAGGGAGCAGCGCCAAGGTCCTGCGGTCACGGACGGTGATGCACATTCAGCTAGCGTACGTGGCGAGATCTCATCCCGGTATACACGGACGCTCGGGTGTATATGGAGAGCAGATAATTTTTTCCCCCATTTTCATCAACCTTTTCAAATTTAAAATGGTGTTTTGTAAGAATTACATTCTTTAGTTTAGATGTATTATAGGACACTGTCAAATCGTGAAATTACTACGTGATTATAATTGATTTCAATATTACAAACACTGTAAAACAATTAGGCAGTGTCAAATTGTCTCAGGATGTCATATGTTAATTTTATTTTTGAAATTTCAGTTACACTATCGTTGCAGGTCCAACTATTTTTTTCATAGATGTGTTTGCAATAAAAGTTCGAATTTTATTATGAGTTTGAAATGTTTTGTTATAGATATATTATGAATTCTCAAACTGTCATTCTCTGATTGTTAGATTGCTTTTTTTTACAGCAATATGTTATTCCATCAGAAGTTAGTACAATGTTTATCGAGATGAAAACCAGTCCTGTCTTTATTCCCGACTGGTGATCTACGCTATTTGGTCTGTTACTAACACGGTAACACCGGACCACGAAGAGCAAGTTCATCATCACTGATGACCAATTTGGGAGCTAAAATTTTGAAGAAATTAACATTACCTACGGAGAAGCAATTCGTTGTGTCCACTTCCGAAAATTATTGTTCTAAATAAATTCAATGTAAATCTCCTAAGTTTTGTGGTGCATGTCTCATTAAACTCTAGGTATTTTAGCTTTTGCCACTTCATCTTAATTTCTAGTTACATTATTTCATAAAAGTCCACCCTATCAAAATAATATGAATATTACATGCGCATTGCACTTTCATGTTGAGAGATTAACTAGCCGTGTGCCTGACTCGTGCAAGCACAAACGCATAATTCATTTCATGTTGTATTTATAACTATTTCTTGATAGAGATGAGGTTTTGAAAAATAATATGATCACAAATTCATAAAACCTGAGGTAAAATGACACAAGCTAAAACTATCTACTCCATCATCCCAAATTACTTATCACTCTCTAGTTCAAAAATAAATTAAAGAGTAAAAAGTAATTTCAGAAAAAGGGAGTAAGATTTTGTGACAATACGACCATAAAAGGTGTGGCTTTATGATATCTACAACTAGAGGTACTTTGCGTTGGCTACCAAAGGCAATGACATGAAAGGTATTATGGCCAATCACAGAGATTGTATAATGCCAAATAGTCCTTCATTTTTCAAAAGATTGTCACCTTTAGTTCAAAAATGAACTAAAGGCGACAATCTTTTAAGAAAGGAGAGAGTACATGACCGGTACCAAATTTGTGCAGACTTCTATCTGCAACAGCTCGGCATTCAAACATTACAGCTGACTTAACTTCCCAGCATAACTTGCTACATCTAAATGCCAGTGGGAAACAAGGTCACCGCCGGCCTGCCACTGTATCAGAGATTGTACACTGAGCGATGTAGAGTCTAATGCCATCAGCAATGGATAAGCATCCAAAAATAATATTTCGCTTAGCTGGTTACTCTGTACTTCTGCAGAAGAGTAAAAGTTGTAATTAGCTGTCACAGTTGAACAATGTTCAGATCTTAAGATGTGACAAAATTGCAATTCAACTTGTGATATCTCTCCCTCTTTGATGCAACTTGCATAGTTATACTTCTGTCTGCTGAGTTAAATGCATAACTCAAGGTAATCATTAAGCCATTTTTCCTCTAAGAAATATACACGAATGAGGCTGAGGCACAAGCAGATACTAAAACAAAACGCATGGGCTCAATACTTCGATATTGTATCAATCAGCAATCAGTTAGCTAAGTCAATCTCAGATAATGCGCACTGACAAGAATAAGACATCAAGGTGCAAGAAGTTGCCCAGCCTTATTGAAGAAAGATTGTAACAAGTTCTAACATTAGTGTTTGGGAACAAAATGTACCTTAACAGTGTTAAGCAGAACTTTGGCTTCATTGTTGTTGTTGAAGTGATCACGAACAGGCTGTAAAAGGGACATTGATAAATACAAACAGCAACATTATTAAGACTATGCAAGTAATTATGTGTCCAATGACAAACATTCTACCTACAAAACTGCAAACAAACAAGATTGATATTAAACAGCAAAAACCTGTACTCCCTCCGTCCCAAAAATGTTGTCACGTTTTAGTTCATTTTTGAACTAAAACGTGACAACCTTTTGGGATGAAGGGAGTACATCATTACCAAAACATACGAGGGTTCAAAATTGGAAACAAACAAGATTGAAACCAAACAATAAAAATGATATACTGATTCAGTTTACCAGGATAGCAACTATCACAATCATCACATATTTCAAATTAGCAAATCTTGAGCAAATTATTCTGTCTTTAGAAGGATTGCAAAATGAAACTGAAAAGAGCAACATTGATTACCTGCAATATTTCATTTATTGCTTTTGCTAGTGCAGGCTTCACATCAGCGGGATGTAAAGCACCACTCTCATAATCAGAAATGAGTTCATCCATGTTAGCAAATGTCCTATTTGAAAGAAAACATATTTAGATGTCACCATCACCAAAAGTAAAAGAATGATGCAATGTCAAAATTTCAATAACCTAATTGCTGCAAAACCATTGCCAAGTGGATTCCGCCATATGTGATAGCTCAAAAGAATTTTTGAACTTTTGATCAACACAACAACCAAGCCTTTGTCCCAAGCACGTTGGGGTCGGCTAGATATCAACGTGCTTGGGACCAAGGTTTGGTTGTTGTTGTTGACCAAAAGAAATTTTAAGCTTTTGGTAGTTCATAAATAAGAATATTACTTGTTGCCACCATTGCTCTCCTTCCGAACAACTTCAAACTTCTCAAACCAAGGGAAAACAATGTACTTTATGTACTCCAAGCATGGATTTCCCTCCACAATTTTGGGAGGGCAGAACGCTTGCTTTATCTTCACGTTGACCTGAGCCTGTAGTTATGAACTTGGTCATAAAGCTATAGCTTAGAAAAAAGGGAAAACAATGATACACATATGCTACTACTTGACAGGACAAATCAAATGCAAATACGAGAAGGTTAACTCATAGAGATGTAACAGAAAAATAATAATGTAAGATCCCTATCAGCTAATCAATATATGATAATGGATGACTGGATACCACCTATAAATCAGGTGAACATAAAGGAGATGCTCCTAAGATATGATATGAACCATATACAAGAAAAGATAATTCAAAGTACCCACTAGGCCACTAAAATAGGCAAAATGAAAAGTGCAAATTAGCTTGTAAGGTCACCAGTAACAGTTTTTTTTTTTTTTTGAAAGAACACCAGCAGATTTCCACCTTCTAACAGATGTTTGTCTACCTGTGTCCAAGAAAAAAAACAACTAAATTAAATAACCAAGCTCAAGCCCAACTAAAAATACAGTGGTCACAAGTTCCATATCTTAAGTAGCATAGGACTATAGGACCTTGTCCTCCTAGCCATGTAGCCATAACCTGCCAACACAAATTAGACAGCTGCAATAATCTAGAGCAACCATTGAAAAATAAACTTATTATATGCGGGTCTCAAGTGATTTTTTTAAACCCCACTGCATGATAGACCTGTTTCTTTTACATGGCAATATAAGGTGTCCGTGTCACAAGCTTTAAACACAACCAAAAATAGTTTATGAGAAAAACAAATATGAGAAAACCTCATCATCTTCCATAAAGATAGCAGAGTTTGGATCACTCTTTGACATCTTCTCCTGCCCTTCTTTAAAACCAGGGAGCATATCTGCAATTAAGGTTAAGGGAAAACACATTTTTTTTAACAAACCTAGCAAAAGACGCCACTTCAAAGCTATGATACAAAACTACAGATTCACATAATGCCAATAATAACACATAACAAGCCGAATGAAACATAAAAAAAAAAAAGAACATGATAAGGATACGATGCGACAGAATAATAGGTTTGTTTTTCCTTTTGATATCATCACAGTATTCCCTAGCTAGCATATTGACCTTCCTTTGATCCATCCCCAATTGGCATATGTCTGCCTACAGACAGAAGAAGGCAAAAAACAAATTCATATCTATAATTCTTATTTTAAGAATTAAAGGTGAACAGTATGATACTAAGCAAGTGAGGTCAAAATGAGAATACCATAGAGCCTTTAGGATGCAAAAGAGAACTAAATAGACTTTCTTTTCACAGTGACATGGAGTGCAACTACATTAAATTACTAACCTTCAAGAAAAATATATCAGCACACTGCATGCAAGGGTAGAAAATCTGGGCAGCAGTCAATTCCTCTTGGTCACTTCGACCCATGATTTGACAGCATCTACGAGGTAACGAAACATAGAATAATTCATTAGCAGCTGATAACCTACAATACAACAAAGGCAAATGCAGTGTAAACGAGCACTTACTACCTCGTTATCCTTTTGACGTTATTTTTCCGGGCAATGTCCATCACAAGCGGCCAGTATTCATGCGCGCGCCTATTGATCTCTTCCGAAGACCAAAGGAACTCCACGCCGTCTAGGTTCATACCAGCGGCCTTCCAGATTTCAATCATGTAGCGTCCGACGGTCTGGATTTTCTTCAGGTCACCGCCCATCTTGTTATTGAGCTGCGCGAACCAGTCGGCGATCCAGATTTTCACCTTGCATCCAGCCTTGACCATCTTGTTGACATTGATGGTCTTAACAACGCCCTGGAAATATGTTAGGATATACGTCACAACCAAGCCGCCTCAAGTTCATATCCAGCCCCATTCCGGTTGTTATCTGTAAACAGTCCAACTGACATCGACGCACCTATACTACACGCTACTTGTTGAGGAAGTTCAGGTCGTAGATAAGAGATGAAATGAGGCGGGAGGGAGGGGAGTGCGAACCTGCGCTATGTGCATGCGTCCGGAGGGCTCGAACCCGTCGTAGCAGATCGGGACGGGCTTGTTCTGCAGCAAGCGCATGAGCTCGTCCTCCTGGATGCACTCCTCCCCGATCCCCCGCAGGATGGCGAACCGCTCATCCAGGCTTAACGTCGCGACGCCATCCGCGAGAGCATCAGCGGCAGAGAGGGAGGAGGAGGCGCCGGGGGCTGCGTCGGGAGCCGGCGTGGCGTCCATGGCGGCGGCGGCGAGGAGGGTTTCGGCTTCAGTGGGAGACGGGAGTGCACGTGCGAGGCAGGTTCGAGGATTTTGCGGGCACCACTGCGGATTGGGCCGCTACCCCCGACACGTGGGCCAAGACATTTTTTCTTTCGAGAAATCTGGGCCGAAACGTTTGTCCGTGAGTTCTGGCCCAATATCTCACCGGGCCACTTGAACCAGAAAGGCCGGTCTGTCGATTGCTGGCAACAAGCAGGACGTACAAGTTTTATTTATTTCCACTGCAACAAGTTACTACTCCAGTTCGGTTGGTAAATAATCAGGTCTGAGATTAATCGAGTTTGGTTGTGGTTGGTAAATAATAATTTACCAGAACAGTTTTTTTTTAAGCACCACTGTAGCTGTTCTGCGTCCATCATACGCATCTGAACCACCTACAAATAACTAAGTCAGCAAGCTTATCGGCAACCAGCAACCACTTACCAAGAAGTTAAAAAAATCTTTCCAACTCGGAAGGCCCAAGCTTTTGTTTATCATATACTCTCCTCGAGCATACACCACACGGCACACACACATAGTCATCATGGAGAGATTGAGATAGTTTCATTTTCATTTGCTTAATGAAATAAGAACCTATTTTATCTAAAAAACATGTTCATCATGGAAATAGGAGGCACCAGGATCGAGGATTGAACTGAAAGTGAAGTTTTATCATGTTGTAGTATATTAGGTTCAAGATTCACTGCGAGGTGCGTTGCTTTTGAGTCTGCTAATGGTGTCTTTTAGAAAGAGATGTTTAACTCCATACATTGTTCATGCACGGAGCCGTGATGCCATGCTCTATAACTCTGGAGCAGTTTGCTTTGAGGTTTGTAGGATGCATGCTCCATAACTCTGGAGCAGTTTGCTTTCAGGTTTGTAGCATGCAATGATTGGAGTCGTCCACATTGACTATCCTCTTATTCAACACTCATGTAATTTTAGACGGCAGTTACAAAACTTCCCTCGTCTATCTTGTAACCAAAGCACGGGGCTAAGGACCGATCCATGTCTCACATGAGCAACAGTGCCACTGTGTAAGGGTGAGACATGGGTTCGGTAGTTTTCTGGAGCGGTGTGAGGTCTTCTGTACACATACAATCGAGGTGCCTGTCTTACATCCATATATAGTTAGTCCTGGTGCTGCCACGTGTATACTGCAACCGGACCAACATCCTACACATGGGATAGCTCCGGGCTAAACACTTGTGCGGCACCCCCGGACCTAACCCCCGACAGAGGGAAGCTCAGGTCCCGACACGTGTACATCTACACTAGACCTACCCGTCCCAGATGGAAAGCTCCAATGCTGCCACGTGTCCAACCGCCGGACCTTCAGCCTCAACAATCAGACTGGTGGACCCCCGACGGCTCGGACCTTCAAGGGTAATCAAAGACTTCAAGACCCGATTAAGTGTCATTAATACCATATTAATGACACACGATCGGAAGGCCCTTAATACTGGTAACGACATTGTCAAGCCCGTTACCATGCCATTAAGGGTAATTGATCTCATTAATTGTGTATTAAGCATCAGTAACCGCCGGAGCCACATGTCGGGCCAGGCTAACGGTGTAACGACCGGTCCTTGTACTATAAAAGGACTGGTCGACGATACACAAGGGATGGCTCTCGGCTCTCTTGAACCCTCCCATAGACAGCTTTGATACCCAATACAACAACTACACACCCCGTGGAGTAGGGTATTACGCTTAGGCGGCCCGAACCACGTAAATCCTTGTGTCCATTTGGCATCGTCTTTTGAATCTCTGCGCGCTCAATACCGAACTATAAACTCCGTGGGCTACCAACGGTAGTACCGGGAGAACTGCCGGATCAACACTCCGACAACTGGCGCGCTAGGTAGGGGTGCCCGAGATTCAAAGATGGTAAACTCTGCTGTTGGATCGTCCAGCGGCAACCCTGCAGTGCAACCTGCCAGAGATAATCCCTCTAATGTGCAGCAACCGGCAGGTGTTGTGGCTCCAGCAGGAGTCATGCCTCCACCGCCACCATCCGCACCGGCAAATCAAGCTGGACAGCGGGATGGGGCATCTGCGTCGGTCACGGCATTGGCGAATAACAACCCTAAACACGCGCTCCAAGCCGCGCGTGCTCTTCTCCAACGCCCACTACCTCCAGGTGCATCCCAGGGTGCAATGGAGTAGTAGAGGGCTGATGTGGAACATTTGGTTGCAGCAGCAGTCGATCGCATCTGCAACCAAGGTCCTCTCCCCTCGGGGCGGACCCCATCGCAGCATCGGACCGTGTCAGGTAGACTTGGTCCGCACGCTTCCCAACATAGGAGGCATGTTGCGTCTCAACAAGTGAAATCGCTGCCTTCCGGGGTGCGACACACTCATAGGGTAACCAAGCTTTCAACTCACGACCTCCGGGCGGAGCTTGATCGCCGTTACCGCCAACAGGACGACCGCGTCCATATCGAGCGTGCTCGTGAAAGGCGAGAGGCTCGAGACAGTCCTGCTCCCAAGGGAGTAGGAGGAGGATGTTCTGCTCTGGCCATGCATCTACACATGGTCAGATGGCCACAAAAGTTCCGGCCTCACCCGCCGGAGAAATTTGACGGGACTGTCAATCCCGCCGAGTTTCTCCAGATTTACTCCACCGCAACTCTTGCGGCCGGAGGTAACGAGGCCGTAATGGCCAACTACTTCCCCGTGGCTTTGACTGGGACCGCCAGGTCTTGGTTCATGAACCTTCCGCCCGACTCCGTCAACATTTGGGTAGAATTGTGCCAACAGTTCACCGCCAATTTCGGGAGTTCATACATCCGACAGGCACCAAACTGGACCTTTTTGCTGTCAAGCAGAAGGGGGGAGAATCCCTGCGATCTTTCATCCAGAGGTTTTCCCAGGTACAAAACACTATTCCTTCTATCTCCAGCGCCTCTGTTATTGTGGCATTTAGACAGGGCGTACGAGACAAGAAGATGCTGGAGAAGCTCGCGACCAAGGAGATCACCAGCGTCACGGAGCTCTTCAGCTTGGCAGACAAATGCGCCAAAGCCGCGGAGGGCCGTGAAATGCACTCCCAACCACCTCCGGAGGACAACAAAAAGTCCTCCAAGGGTGAAGCCGCTACCTCCGGGAGTGGAAAGAAGAAGAAAAAGTCCAACGGCAAGAAGAAGCCGTCGGCCGGCACACCTTTAGCTGCAGCTGCTGCAGCTCCGGGTGGCCGGGGGCCATGCCCCGAAAAATGACCTTGGCCGTCGTTTCAAGATGGAGCAGCTCCAAGATGTGGTGTCCTATACACAAGA
The DNA here is from genome assembly GCA_036927565.1 of Tuctoria greenei. Taxonomy (NCBI): domain Eukaryota; kingdom Viridiplantae; phylum Streptophyta; class Magnoliopsida; order Poales; family Poaceae; genus Tuctoria; species Tuctoria greenei. The sequence continues at coordinate 2,598,160 of JAYESD010000007.1, forward strand.
CGAACAGCCACAACTTGGAAGGTTGTCGTGAGGTCCAGAACCTTGCCGAGCGCTACAACAAGCGCCGGGAAGAAGTTCTTTCCGTCAAAGGGAAGGAAAACAAAAAGTCGACGAAGCTCCGGCCAAAGAGGAGTTAGGCTTCCAGGACCCTAAAAAAGTCTTGAAGGATGTTTACACCTTCATCGATGATGATTCCGACGTCTCCGACAACGAACGTCGGAAAACCATGAACACCATCTTTGGTGGTTCGTGGGACATCACCTCCCGCCGGGTCCTCAAGACCATGCAGCGGGATATGGCCTCAGTAGCTCCCACCGCCAGGGCGGAGCCGCACCGGAAGTGGATGGACACTACCATCACTTTCGATGCTTCGGACTGCCCTCGGAATATGATCGGAGCTGGCTAACTCCCATTGATGGTATCTCCGACCATCAACAACATTCAACTCCACCATGTGATGATGGACGGAGGTTCGGGGCTGAATCTCATAAGCTTCGAAGCTTTTGTCAAGCTTCAGCTCCGACATTCGGATCTTCGCCCCTCTTGACCTTTCTCCGGAGTAGGTCCGGGGGCCATAAACCCACTCGGTGCAATTACTCTTCCGGTGACCTTCGGGATCTGGGAGAATTACCGCACTAAAAAGTTGGTCTTCGACGTGGCGCAGATCAACTTACCCTTCAACGCCATTTTGGGCAGGCCAACCTTATACAAGTTCATGGCTACTGCTCACTATGGCTACTTGGTGTTGAAGATGCCAACACCAACCGGTGTTCTCCGAATCCGTGGAGATCGCACCACCGGAGTGACAGCTCTGGAAGAACTCTACGCGCTTGCTATGGCGCAAGAGGAAGAATCCGGAAAGGAGCAAGCTCCGAAACCCCCGAGCATTCATCATCGAGGCTCAACCTCCACACCTCGCGTGCAACCAAGTGGCGACATCGACATTCCCATCAAAGTCGTCCAAATCGGTTCCAATGCCGCTCAGACCACCCGTATATCGGGAGGTCTGAATGACAAATAGGAACTCGCGCTCGTCACTTTCCTTCGGGCTAACGTCGACGTGTTTGCCTGGCAACCGTCACAAATGCCTGGGATCCCTAGGTACGTGATCGATCACAATCTGAAGATCTATCCTGACGCTCAGCCTGTACATCAGAAGCCTCAGAAGCAATCAGTGGAGCGACATAACTTCATACGTCAAGAAGTGAAGAAGTTGCTTGAAGCTGGATTCATCCGAGAAGTCTTCCACCTAAAATGGCTGGTAAACCCAGTCGTTGTACCCAAGGCCGGCGGGAAGCTTCAGATGTGTATCAACTACACTACACTGAATAAGGCATGTCCAAAAGATCCATTCCCACTATCTAGAATAGATCATATAGTGGATTCCATCTCCGAGTGCGAATTATTGTGTTTCCAAGACGCATATTCTGGGTATCATCAAATCAGAATGTCCAAGGAAGATGAAGAGCATACCTCATTCATCACAGTAGATGGATTATATTGCTATACTACCATGCCATTTGGTCTCAAGAATGTTGCTTCAACATTTGTATGAGCTATGTACAAAACTTTTGGAGAGCTCATCAGAGACGTAGTGGAAGTGTATGTTGATGACATCGTCATCAAGATTAAAAACAAGGAGTCGTTCCTTGACACCTTGCAAGCTGTCTTCGACAAGCTGCGAGTCACTCGCATGAAGCTGAACCTGGACAAGTGTGTCTTCGGGGTTAGCTCCGGAAAACTTCTTGGTTTCTTGGTGAATCACCAAGGAATAGAAGCAAATCCAGCGAAGATAAAAGCCAATGAAGATATGCGGCCACCAGCCCGCATCAAGGACGTCCAGAAGCTGATTGGATGTCCAGCTGCCCTCAGTCGGTTCATCTCAAGACTGGCAGAACGGACGCTACCCTTCTTCTAGCTTTTAAGGAAGTCCGGACCATTCCAATGGTCTGAAGAAGTAGAGAAGGCATTCTAGGAGCTGAAGCAGCTCCTCACCACCCTACCAACCTTGGTAGCTCCGAACCCTGGTGAGCCACTCCTGCTTTACATTTCGACAACTGACGAAGTTGTCAGCATGGTCCTGGTTGCGGAAAGGCCAGAACCATCTCCAGTTTAGGGATCCAGACCCCTTTGAGAGGGTCCGGAGCTACCTGAAGTCGAGTTTGGGTCCCAGCTCCCAGACCCAGATCCTCAAGGAGAGACTCCGGAGGATCCCTCTCCTTCAAATGAAGGAGTCTCTGCTGCTGAGCAACAAGATCCGGACCCCTCTGGGAAGGTCTGGGTCACTTCACAAGAAGCTCTGGGTACCTCCAACCGGCACCCGGAGGTCCCTGAACAAGGTCCGGACCCCTCTGGGAGGGTCCAGGTAGATGAGGAGGAAGCTTCGGACCCCTTCGGGAGGGTCTAGACGGTCCAGCTCCCAGTGTACTTTATCACCGAAGTACTCCATGACGTCAAGACTCGGTATCTGGAGGTGCATAAGCTGCTCTACGCAGTTCTTATTGCCTCCAGGAAGCTTCGACACTACTTCCAAGCTCACAAGATCTCAGTTGTAACTTCTTATCCACTGCGTGCAATTTTGCATAATCCCAACTCTACAAGGAATATTGCAAAGTGGGCGGCAGAACTGGTCGAGTTCGATCTGGAATTCGTCCCAAGGCAAGTGATCAAGAGTCAAGCTCTGGCGGACTTCGTGACGGAATGGACCCCCTCTCCATCAAATCCTGGGGGCCCCAGTGACAGAAGTCGGAACCCAAGGTTCCGGTCTTCACTGAGCCTCACTAGACTCTATACTTCGACGACTCCGTGCAGAAGCAGGGGGCCAGAGCTGGAGTCCTTCTCCTCGCTCCGATCGGGGAGAAGGTTAAATATATGGTGCACCTTGACTTCAAGGCGACCAACAACATGGTAGAGTACGAAGCACTAATTTATGGACTCAAGGTGGCACTATCGTATGGTGTCAAGCAGCTGTTGGTAAAGGGTGATTCACAACTTCTTGTAAAACAAGTCAAAGGTGAATGTTGCTGCAACAACTCTCAACTAGCGGCATACCTACTTGAGGTCCAAAAGCTTCAGAGGGACTTCGACGTCCTAGATCTTTGCCATGTCCAGCGTCTCAACAACGCTGAAGCTGACAAACTCTCGACAAAAGCTTCAACAGGGGCTCCAGCTCCCGACGGAACCTTCGTCCGGAGGTTGTCTAAACCTATAGCTCAGCCTGCCGAACTGAGCGAAGGGGGCGAGACCAACACCTCGAAGCTGGCGGTCCCGATGGCCCTATTGCCATGGCGTCCATCAAGGGTCGTAGGTGCTGCAGGAAGCTCCGAGCAACCTAGCACGCAAGACTCAAATCCTCAAGCTAGTTCTGATGCATGGATCTCGGAGATCCGGAGCTACTTGAAAGACAATTTCCTTCCTGAAGATAATGTATCCGCTGACCGGATAGTCAGATTGGCTAAAAGATACACGCTGGTAGAAGGGGATCTCTACCGACGCGGTGCCAACGGCGTCATAATGCGGTGCATTACAAGGGAAGAAGGCTGCGAGCTCCTCACAGAAATCCATGGAGGCGAGTGTGGGAACCACGCGTCTTCCCGCACGCTGGTTGGTAAAGCCTTCCGGCATGGCTTCTACTGGCCTACAACGCTCCAGGATGCAACTGAGCTGGTGAAGAAATGTGAAGCATGCCAGTTCCATGCAAAACAAATTCACACACCGGCTCAACCTCTACAAATGATACCTCCTACATGGCCATTCGCTGTGTGGGGGATGGATATCTTGGGACCTTTCCCAAGAGCAGTCGAAGGTTACAAGTTCCTGTACATTGCCATTGACAAATTCACCAAATGGTCGGAAGCAACTCCAGTTGTGATAGTAAACAAGCAATCAGCTATCAACTTCTTGCAGTCCATCGTATGCAGATTTGGAGTTCTAAACAAAATCATAACTGATAATGGGACCCAGTTCACAAGCTCTGCATTCAAAGGTGTCGGTGGTTTTGATCCGGTAGATCTCCCGAGACCACTAAAGTGTTTGCGGAGTTTGAAGTTCAGTGTGGGCGTGCGGAGATTCAAGAAGGTGAAATGTAAAATGACACAGGAGACACGAAGATTTACGTGGTTCAGGCCGCTTGAGCGTAATACCCTACTCCACGGGATGTGTTGGTGTTGTATTGGATGTATGAACTCTACTCAGGTGACGTGAGTTGAGTGTGCGTGTGAGCCGATTAGACCAGATCAGATTAGAGCAGGTCAGATCAAGTCAGATCAGTCTCCCCTATGTATCGTTGGCCTGTCCTTTTATAGTATAAGGGCATGCCGTTACAAGTTGTCCTGGCCCGACATGTGGCCCCAGCGGTTACTAATATTAATACACATTTGATGCGCTTAATTACCCTTAATGACCGAGTTACGGGCTTTGACAACACCGTTACTGGTAACAAGGGTCGTCCGATCGTGTGTCATTAACATAGTATTAATGACACTTAATCGGGTCTTGAAGTCCTTGATTCCCCTTTGATGATCCGGAGCCGTTGTGGAGTTTCCCGGAGGTTTGAGGCTGAAGATCCCACGGTAGGACACGTGGCAGCTCCGGAGCATGCTGTGAGGAACAGATAAGTCCGGTGCCACCAGACATGTGTCAGTTCCGGAGCTTCCCTCGATCTGGGGTTAGGTTCGGGGGTGCCGTTATGGTACATAGCACGGAGCTTCCCCCTTGTGAGCGGTAGCTCCGGTTTGATGGTACACGTGGCGACCCTGGGACTAACCATGTTGGGGAAGCGGGTTCGGTTATGTATGACATGTGGGCCTTCGAAGGTCTTCAAATCAAGTAGATGACATTTCCTTGAGATCTTTGCAATCTCAAGGGGTATACGGTACCCAGGGTACCGACAGTGGCCCCCTGGGCCCACCTCTGGGGAAGACCCCTTGGGTGAAGTTATTCCGCCGGAGGTGGGTCCATCCTTCGACTTTTGAGCCGAGTCTTCAAAGGTCTTCAGATGTGCCGTTGGCAACAGTTTTGGAGTTAAATCCTCGCCGCGTGGCATATCCCGGGTGCGGCAAATGAGATCTTTGGCGTGCGGATCTCACGCAATTGAAGGTCGCCGGTTCCTGATACGAAAATTGTATCGGTTCCGCGCGCCTTGTTAGGCCGCCGCCTTCGGGCTTCCCGCCTTTCATGATGACAACCGTTCGCCTGGGTAAGAACCTCGACTTGATCGTTGGGGTGGTCTCGGGCCCTCTTATCATCGGCAGGGTGAAATTTTTGAATAGTATCTTCGGCTTCCTTGCGGTTTCCATTCAAGCGTTGCGGGGGCTTACTTAAGAAGGAAAGCGTGCACCGTCTGGGGTTCTTTACGCCTCTCATCTGAACTTGCGCTCTAACTCCCAAACTTGTGCTTGCTTTTCCTCCCTTGCCTCGTTGTGCTGCGATGGAGTTGGGTCTCCGCAAGAGCTGCTTGAAGACCGAAAGTGACCTGAAGAAGGTCCGGGCCCTCATGGGGTGGTCCCCGGACTTCTTCAACCACCTGGTCCGCGCCGGGGGAGAGCTCCCATTCGAAAAGGAGCATGCCGACGAGATGGTGTACTTTTCTGCGTACGCCATGGTGGGGTTGATCCCACCTTTTTCCTCCTTTTTCTTGATGGTGCTAGACTTCTATGGTCTGCAGCTGTACCGCCTTGGCCCCCACTCCATTCTTCTAGTGTCTATCTTCGTCCACTTCTGCGAAATGTGGGTGGGAATCCCCCCCTGCATTGAGCTTTTCCAGACCTTCTTCACTGTCCATACCACCGGAAGGGGTGATGAGTACCTTGGCTTCTACTACTTTGTGAAGCGCAAGAAGTGCCCATTCAAGTACCTCCGGTCGTTTCCCTCTGGAAAGTGGGACGATTGGAAGAAAGATTGGATAGTCATCCGGGTGGAGGAGCACGAGAAGCTGGAGCTACCCGAAGGCCTCCCCAACATCGACACTGCAGTCTGGAGTGAAGCTTCGGTGCTGTCGGATGCCTTCAACCATGCTCTGACCAGGATCCGCTATTGTGTGGAGGGAGGAGTAACTCCTCAGGCGGTATTTTGCAATTTCCTGGTCAACAGGTGGGCACCGCTGAAGAGGAGAGAAAAACTCGCTTGGTCCCTCAACAGTGTGATGGACGACCGGGTCGAGACCGGGCTGAAGTCCAACATGGAGGGGGCGACCTTGGAGTTTCATCTCAAGAAGTTCCAGCACGGCATCGACGTTGAGGGTGATGACTTGACCCCGTCACCAGCTTTCCTCCCTCTGAATGTGGAAGTAGAGTTCCGCAGGGAGCTTCGGCGGATGATGCCGGTGCTTGACGACCTTGGTGTCATCGAGAGACGATCGACTTCCAGGGTGGTGATCCCTAGGGCTTCTGAAGGTGGCTCCGACCTTGCCCCGAAGCCAAGGACCGAAGTCGTCGGCAAGGGCAAGGAGCCGACGGTCGAACCCTCGAGCCGGAAGAGGAAGCTGAAGCATGCCGACGGAATGTCCGTCAGGCCTGCATCCTCTGCAGCAGCTCCTTCTCCCCGGAGGGGGAGGTCTTCTACAACTGTGGCGACTGTACCTGCAGCAGTGTCTTCCTGGGGTGCTAGCTCTGGGCATGTGACTCTAGCACCTGGGCCAGTTGAGGCCTCTGGGTCCGGGGGTCCTTCCCGGTCGAGGGGGGCCTCGACTAAGGAAATGCCCGTGGCTGCAACAAGTTCCGGGGGACTTCCAAAGCTACCACGCCGGCGACAGCTATGGTCAGTCCAGAACGCCCGAGAAAGAGATTTCGTGCAAGCTGGTGCGGAAGCCTTCCGAGGTAATTTTTAATCTTTACCTCAGACAGTTGTTTTATTGTAGTAACTGTTTTTTAAGTTTCTTCATCCATCATCTGCAGCGTCCCCAAGAAGAGGAGTGAGGCTCCACCCTCAGCCAAATCAGCTGAAGCTGTGAGGGCTGAGGCTTCTACTCCTGTCCCGGTGCTGCCCCAAGTGGTGGCTGAAGCTGCGGCAGCTCTGGCGCTAGCTGTCGTGGTCATGGACCTCGACTCATCCCCCGAGACTCTCGTGGTAGCGCCGGACCACGGGAGAGAAGATGCGCCAGCGGCACCTACCCCGGAGGTTGAAGCCCCGAGTCTTGATGCTGAGATGTTGGAAGCTTCGGCCGTTGAGCCGGAGGAAGCAGTGATTCTGGCCCCAGAGTCAGAAATTGTCGAAGCCCCGGCGGTTGAGCCGGAGGTTATTGAAGTCCCAGCGAGTGAGCCGGATGTTGAGGAAGCCCCGGCGGTTGAGCCGGCTACCTCCGAAGCTCCGACCTCAGAGCCGGTTGCCCCTGAAGCTCCGGCTACAGAGCCGGTTGCAGTTGAAGACCTTCCGGCACCTGAGCCGGTTGAGGTTGAAGCTACGACCTCAGGGTCGGTTGTTGTTGACCTTCCAGCGCCCGAGCCGGTCATTGCGGAGGCATCAGCATTCGAACCTATGATGGTCGAGGTACCAACACCTGAGCCACCAGCGGAGGAGGAGCCCAGGCCGGAGCCGGAAGTAGCCTCTGCTCTGGAAGTGATGACGGTGGAGGTGACTGCTACTGAGCCAGGGTGCCCTAATGAAGTCGCTGGTCCCCTTCCTGAGGGTGTAAATGAAGACCTGACGGCAGGGCCTTCGGAACCACTTTCGGAGGTCGGAACTTCTTCTGCGGGACCCTCCTCGGTGGCGACTAAGGCTATCCCAGAGGACGGCCCTAGTGCCATGGAGGCTCAGGGGACCACTCTTGTGGAGTGGGACCCAATGTTTGTAAGCGAGAACCCGCTGGAACCAGCGGAGGAGACCCCAGCAGGTCTGGACCCTATCCCCCTGTCGTTGTCCATTGACAACGCTTGCTCCAGTCTGCATCAAGTCCAGCTGGCTTTCTACCACGACAGCAAGGCTCTTGAAGAGGAGTGCCAAACCCTTAGGCGGTGGCTTAACCAGCTCTACTTCGAGACCAAGCTGGCGCAGTCGAGGCTGGCAGACGACAAGGAATGGATCAAACAGGAGAAGGTCTGCCTAGAATACTGCGGCAAATTATTGGATGATAGGGAGAGCTTGACTCGTGCCCTCGACGCTCAATCCCGGGGCATTTATGAGCAGACCAAGGCAGCTAATAGTGCGGCTGATGATCGCCAAGAAAGGCTTGAAGCCATTAACACTACTCTCATCAAGCGCCGGGAGGCACTTGAGGAAAGGGAGAAGAGGCTCGAAGACGAAGAGAAAAAACTCCTAGAGCTGAGGGATGATGTCTTAAAGAGGGAGGAGGAGCTCGCCGAAAAGGTGGCTCTGGCTGACAAGGGTCTCGAGGAACGCGCCAAGAAATTGGAGGAGCGTTGCGTTGAGGAGGAGGAGAAGGCCTGGGTGCGAGGGCAGGAACTCTACAAGCAAGAGTGTGCCATCGCTGTCAGGGAGAAGAAAGTTAGGGGCCGGGAGAAGGACCTGGTCGACCGCCGGAACAAGATCCACCTTCGGGGGGAGGAGCTCGGAAAACTCGAGAAGCAGGTTGCTGAAAAGATTCAGCAAAATGCCAAAGAGGTTGAGCGCCTTGCTCGTGAGAATTCTGAACTGGCGGCAGCCAAAAGATCCTTGGAGGAACTGAAGGGATTGAGGACTGCGGACTCCCTACAGGTTTGGGAGTTCCTGAGCAAAGCCAACAACACGCTGACACCAATGGGCTTCAGTCCCGTGCGTCCGGATGATCCGGAGCCAGAGCCGGAGCCGGAGCCGGACCTGGCATTGCAAGCGTTCAGCTCGGCGGGTGGCAAACTCTCCAAGGTGGGTGATGTCATCGCGGACCAGTTGGAGGTTGAGGGGCAGTCCCTGGCGAAGAACGTTGCAGAGTATGTGCTGACGTGCTACACCAGCCGGGATCCCAAATTCCCTCTGGACCCGGTGCTTGAAGGTCTCGTTGAAGGAGAAGGTGAATCCACCCGAGCCAACGTGTCGGACGTTGCTCAGAAGGTCGCCCAGTTCTTCCATAGGGTCTAGGACCATCTCTGTAGCTCCCACTTGTATTCTCTCTTTTTCTTCCCTAATTTTGTAATCCCTTGTCTCCAGATGAATGAAATCCAAATTTTTGTGAATTTCATTTTTTTGTCTTCAACACTTTTGTCTTCACTTGGCCCCCAATTTGATTGTGAACATGTACCAAGAGGATATTGTGTTTTGTTGAAGACTCGTTTGCTTTGAACTTGTAGAGTGTAGGTCCGAAGTCTTCGATAGTGAAGGCCCCCTGAGGTTGTCGAAGCTCAGAAGCTCCGGCATTGACTATCGTCGGAGCTCAGTAGCTCCGGCAATAGTCCCTATCAACGCGTAGAGCATCGATAGTTAGCCCTCTGGGGTGTCGGGGCTTAGCAGCTCCGGCAGTGACCTTTGCCAATGTGTAGCTTGTCGGCAGCAGACTCTGCTTGTGGGGTCTTCTCACCATCTTTTATTCTGCGTCGACGGCTGGCCCCCCTAGCTTTGCCGGAGCTTGGTTGCTCCGGTAATGCTCGTTTTCAATGTTTAACATCGATAACAAGCCACCTAGGGGGAGTCAGAGCTTTGTTAGCTCCGGCTTTTCTCCATCAACGTGGATTCTTTATTTTTCCTGCACACTGAAGCCAAGAAAAATAGTAAAATTGGCTCCTTACCTATAACTTCGTCGCGGCTTACGATTCCCAAGAAAGTTTTAGGTCAAACACGATTCCGAATACAACTGAATGTGTTGCCTTCTTTCTTCCATATCCAATTGTACTTGGGCCCGCCTTACTTCGGTCTGCCGAGGTGTAGGTAGAGTGGCGTACTTAGGGTGCTTGACCAGGCTAAGTCGATAGCACACTCTGGCCCTAGATTGGCTTGGCGGCATTCAGGCGAGTGGGCCATGAACAATATTTGAATCCAAAAGAATTGACAATACAACTCGAATTGTACATGAACTGGTTGAACTAAAATTTCTTAAGAATTGCACAACTTTGTTATAGACAAGAAAGAGAAAAATAAAAAATGTTGAGCCTGTACAAAATAAATGCACGTGGAGTCCGTTTCACATGAAGATGTCTTTCATTATAGGTCCGGGGTACAGGGGAAACCAGTACACTCTTAGGGTACGGAACCAGGCTAAGCGTGTTTAATTTCTCGTTTGACCCAGGGTAGCTAGCCACACTTTTAGTCCTGAGACTGTGACAAGTGTTGCATGAACTTTGCGGACCTTCCGGGAAAGGTCCGGCTGTTCTCCCGGAGGAACTACCCGACTCTGTACAATGACTCCATAACATACACCTCAAGTTACTACAGACTCACCTCCGTGATACTAAGTGTAGAACTTACGGAGGTGCTCAATATTCCAAGGATTTGGGAGAGGTGTCCCATCCTCGGTAGCCAAGCGAACGCTTCCGGGATAGGATACTTTAATCACTCGAAAGGGTCCCTCCCAGCTGGGGGAGAGTTTGTTTAACACTTCTCTGGATTGTATTCTCCGTAACACCAGATCGCCTTCCTCGAGCTGTTGGTTGTGTACATGCCGCTGATGATAGTGCCAAAGGGCTTGGCGGTATCAGGCATTCCGAACAGCTGCTTGGCACCTTCCCTCCTCAAGGAGGTCTAGGTCTTCACGCCGGAATTGGTCCTGCGTGGCTTCGTCGAAGGTCCGGACCCAGAGTGACCCCAAGGTGATTTCCGGAGGAAGGATTGCTTCAGCTCCGTACACCAGGAAGAAGGGTGTCTCTCCAGTTGACTGGTTTGGAGTTGTCCTGTTGGCCCATAGAGTGGACGGAAGCTCTTCAATCCAGTTGGCTCCATGTTTTTTCAAGCGCTCATAGGTGCGCGTTTTCAGTCCTTTCAGGATTTCAGCATTTGCTCTCTCGGCCTGGCCATTGCTTGCCGGGTGAGCTACGGAGGCGTAGCGAACTTGAATGTCGAGGTCTTCGCAATATCCTTGAAATGCAGAGCTTGTGAATTGGGTCCCGTTATCAGTAATGATTTTGTGTGGGACTCCAAATCTGCATACAATGGACTGCAAAAAGTTGATAGCAGATTGCTTGTTTATTGTCACAACTGGAGTTGCTTCCGGCCACTTGGTGAACTTGTCAATGGCGACATACAGGAACTTGTAACCTTCGACGACTCTTGGGAAAGGTCCCAAGATGTCCATCCCCCACACAGCGAAGGGCCATGTAGGAGGTCTCATTTGTAGAGGCTGAGCTGGTGTGTGAACTTGCTTTGCATGAAATTGGCATGCTTTGCATTTCTTCACCAGCTCAGTTGCATCCTGGAGTGCTGTAGGCCAGTAGAAGCCATGCCGGAAGGCTTTACTGACCAACGTGCGGGAAGACGCGTGGTTCCCACACTCGCCTCCATGGATTTCTGCAAGGAGCTCGCAACCTTCTTCCCTTGTGATGCACTGCATTAGAACGCCGTTGGCACCGCGCTGGTAGAGATCCCCTTCTACCAACGTATATCTTTTAGCCAATCTGACTATCCGGTCAGCGGATACATCATCGTCAGGAAGGATATTGTCTTTCAAGTAGCTCCGGATCTCCGAGATCCATGCATTGGAGCTAACTTGAGCATTCGAGTCTTGCATGCTGGGTTGCTCGGAGCTTCCGGCAGCACCTACGACCCTTGATGGCTGCCATGGTAACAGGGCCATCGGGACCGTCAGCTTCGGGATGCTGATCTCACCCCCTTCGCTCAGTTCGGCATGTTGAGTTGTGGGTTTTGACAACCTCCAGACAAAAGTTCCGTCAGGAGCTAGAGCTCCGGTTTACGCTTTCGTCGAGAGTTCGTCAGCTTCAGCATTGTGGACACGCTGGACGTGGTGGAGGTCTAGGACTTCGAAGTCCTTCTGAAGCCTCTAGACTTCAAGGAGGTAAGCAGCTAGCTGGAGATTGTTTCGTACGAGATAAGAAGATGTTGGAGAAACTGGCGATCAAGGAGATCACCAGTGTCATGGAACTCTTCAGCTTGGCCGACAAATGTGTCAGAGCTGCGGAGGGCCGTGAAATGCACTCCTAATCACCTCCGGAGGATCGCAAGAAATCCTCCAAAGGCGAAGCCACTACCTCCGGGAGTGGCAAAAAGAAGAAAAAGACCAACGACAAGAAGAAGCCGTCGGCCGCAGCATCTAATGCTGCAGCTGCTGCAGCTCCGGGTGGCCGGGGGCCATGCCCCAAGAAGCGACCTCGACCGTCTTCTGAAGACGGTGGCAAACCCAAGGTGTGGTGTTCAATTCATAAGATGGACAACCACAGTTTGGAAGACTGCCAGGAGGTCCACAACCTTGCCGAGCGCTACAACAAGCGTCGGGAAGAAGTTCCTTTCCGACAGAGGGAAGGCAAACAAAAAGTTGACGAAGCTCCGGCTGAAGAGGAGTTAGGTTTTCAGGATCCTAAAAAGGTCCTGAAGGCCGTCTACACCTCCGTCGATGATGATTCTGACGTCTCTGACAACGAGCATCGGAAGACCATGTACACCATTTTTGGTGGATCATGGGACATCACCTCCCGCCGCGTCCTCAATACAATGCGTCGGGACATGGCCGATGTAGCTCCTACAGCCAGGGCGGAGCCTCATCGGAAGTGGATGGACACAACCATCACTTTTGATGCTTCGGATTGCCCTCGAAGCATGGTTGGAGCAGGCCAATTACCTTTGATGGTATATCCTACCATCAATAACATTCAGCTCCACCATGTTATGGTAGACGGAGGTTCGGGGCTGAACCTCATAAGCTTCAAAGCTTTTACCAAGCTTCAGCTCCGACCTTCGGATCTTCACCCCTCCCGACCTTTCTCCGGAGTAGGTCCGGGAGCCATTACCCCACTCGGTGCTATTACTCTCCCCGTTACCTTCGGGACCCGGGAGAAGTATCGCACTGAGAAGTTGGTATTTGACGTTGCTCAGATCAACTTACCTTTCAACGCCATCTTGGGTAGGCCTGCCTTGTACAAATTCATGGCAGCTGCTCATTATGGCTACCTGGTGTTAAGGATGGCAACACCAGTAGGCGTTCTCCAGATCTGCAGAGATCGCACTGCCGGAGTAACCGCTCTGGAAGAACTTTATGCGCTTACTACGGCGCAAGAGGAGGACTACAGGCAGGAGCAAGCTCCAAAACCCCCGAGCATTCGTCAGCGAGGCTCGACTTCTGCACCTCGTGTGCAGCCAAGCGACGATACCGACATTCCCGTCAAAGTCGTCCAACTCAGTTCCGATGCCGCTCAGACCACCTATATATCGGGGGGACTGAATGACAAATAGGAACTCGCGCTCATCGCTTTCCTCCGGGCTAATGTCGACATGTTTGCCTGGCAATCATCACAAATGCCTGGGATCCCCAGGGAAGTGATTGAGCACAATCTGAAGATCTACCCTGACGCCTGGCCTGTGCATCAGAAGCCTTGGAAGCAATCCGTGGAGCATACCTCTTTCATCACAGTAGTTGGATTGTACTGTTATACAGCCATGCCATTTGGTCTCAAGAATGTAGCTTCAACCTTTGTACGAGCTATGTACAAAACTTTTGAAGAACTCATTAGAGACATAGTGGAAGTGTACGTCGATGACATCGCGGTCAAGGTCAAGAACAAGGAGTCACTCCTTGACACCTTACAGGCTGTCTTCGACAAGCTGCGGGTCACCTGCACAAAGCTAAACCCAAACAAGTGTGTCTTCAGGGTTAGCTCCAGAAAACTTCTTGGTTTCCTGGTAAATCACTGGGGCATAGAGGCTAATCCGGCGAAGATCAAAGCCATTGAAGACATGCGGCCACCAGCCCGCATCATGGATGTCCAAAAGCTGACTGGATGTATAGCAGCCCTCAGCCGGTTCATTTCAAGACTGGCGGAACGGGCCACTTCCCTTCTTCAAGTTATTGAGGAAGTCCAGACCATTCCAATGGTGTGAAGAAGCAGAAAAGGCATTCCAGGAGCTAAAACAGCTCCTCACCACCCTACCAACTCTGGTAGCTCCGAACCCTGGTGAGTCTTTGCTGCTTTACATTTCAGCAACTGACGAAGTCGTCAGTATGGTCCTGGTTGCGGAGAGACCAGAACCATCCCATGCTCAGGAATCCAGACCCCTCCGGGAGGGTCCGAAGGTTCCTGAAAGCGAGTCTGGGTCCCATTTCCCAGACTTGAGTCCACAAGAAGTTACTTCAGAAGACCCAGACCCCTCCGAGAGGGTCCAGGTTGCTTTTGAAGAAGCTCCGGGTCCCTCCAGCAAGGACCCGGAGGTCCACGAAGAAGGTCCGGATCCCTCCGGGAGGGTCCGGGTCAATGAAGAGGAAGCTCCGGGCCCCTCCAGGAGGGTACGAACCATCCAACGCCTAGTGTACTTCATCAGTGAAGTACTTCATGATGCCAAGACTATATACCTAGAGGTGCATAAGCTGCTCTATGTAGTTCTTATCGCCTCCAGGAAGCTTCGCCATTACTTACAAGCTCACAAGATTTCAGTGGTGACTTCTTACCCATTTCGAGCAATCTTGCATAATCCCAATTCAACTGGGAATATTGCAAAGTGGGCAGCGGAATTGGCTGAATTCGATCTCGAATTCATTCCAAGACAAGCAATCAAGAGTCAAGCATTGGTAGATTTTGTGGCGGAGTGGACTTCCTCTCCATCAAACCCTGGGGGTCCCAGTGAGCAGAAGCCGGAACACAAGGCTCCGGTCTTCACCGAGCCTCACTGGACCCTCTACTTCGACGGCTCCATGCAAAAGCAGGGGACCGGAGCTGGAATCCTTCTCCTCGCACCAACCGGAGAGAAGGTAAAAATACATGGTACACCTTGACTTCAAGGCGACCAACAACATGGCGGAGTACGAAGCACTCATCTAAGGACTAAAGGTGGCACTGTCATACGGTGTCAAGCAGCTGCTGGTCAAGGGAGATTCACAGCTCATCATTAAACAAGTGAAGGGTGAATGCTCCTGCAACAATCTCCAACTAGCTGCTTACCTCCTTGAAGTCCAGAGGCTTCAGAAGGACTTCGAAGTCCTAGACCTCCACCACGTCCAGCGTGTCCACAACGCTGAAGCCGACGAACTCTTGACGAAAGCGTCAACCGGAGCTCCAGCTCCTGACGGAAATTTTGTCCGGAGGTTGTCAAAACCCACAGCTCAGCCTGCCGAACTAAGCGAAGGGGGCGAGATCAACATCCCGAAGCTGACGGTCCCGATGGCCCTGTTACCATGGAAGCCATCAAGGGTCGTAGGTGCTGCCGAAAGCTCCAAGCAACCCAGCACGCAAGACTCAAATGCTCAAGTTAGCTCCGATGCATGGATCTCGGAGATCCGGAGCTACTTGAAAGACAACATCCTTTCTGCTGACCGGATAGTCAGATTGGCTAAAAGATACACGTTGGTAGAAGGGTATCTCTACCGGCGTGGTGCCAACGACGTCCTAATGCGGTGCATCACAAGGGAAGAAGGCTGCGAGCTCCTCGCAGAAATCCATGGAGGCGAGTGTGGGAACCACGCGTCTTCCCGCACGCTGGTCGGTAAAGCCTTCCGGCATGGCTTCTACTGGCCTACAGCACTCCAGGATGCAACTGAGCTGGTGAAGAAATGCGAAGCATGCCAATTTCATGCAAAGCAAATTCACACATCGGCTCAGCCTCTACAAATGATACCTCCTACATGGCCCTTCGCTGTGTGGGGGATGGACATCTTGGGACCTTTCCCAAGAGCCGTCGGAGGTTACAAGTTCCTGTATGTCGCCAATGACAAGTTCACCAGGTGGCCGGAAGCAACTCCAGTTGTGACAATAAACAAGCAATCTGCTATCAACTTTTTGCGGTCCATTGTATGCAGATTTGGATTCCCAAACAAAATCATTACTGATAACGGGACCCAATTCACAAGCTCTGCATTTCAAGGATATTGCGAAGACCTCGGCATTCAAGTTTGCTACGCCTCCGTAGCTCACCCGGCAAGCAATGGCCAGGCCGAGAGAGCAAATGCTAAAATCCTGAAAGGACTCAAAACGCGCACCTATGAGCGCTTGAAAAAACATGGAGCCAACTGGATTGAAGAGCTTCCGCCCACTCTATGGGCCAACAGAACAACTCCAAACCAGTCAACTGGAGAGACACCCTTCTTCCTGGTGTACGGAGCTAAAGCAATCGTCCCTCCGGAAATCACCTTGGGGTCACTCCGGGTCCGGACCTTCGACGAAGCCACGCAGGACCAGCTCCGGCTTGAAGACCTAGACCTCCTTGAGGAGGGAAGGTGCCAAGCCGCTGTTCGGAATGCCCGATACCTCCAAGCCCTTCGGCGCTATCATCAGCGGCATGTACACAACCGACAACTCGAGGAAGGCGATCTGGTGCTACAAAGAATACAATCTAGAGAAGGGTTAAACAAACTCTCCCCCAGTTGGGAGGGACCCTTCCGAGTGATTAAAGTATCCCGTCCTGGAAGCGTTCGCTTGGCTACCAAGGATGGGACACCTCTCCCAAATCCTTGGAATATTGAGCACCTCTATAAGTTCTACACTTAATATCACGGAGGTGAGTCTGTAGTAACTTGAGGTGTATGTTATAGAGTCATTGTACAGAGTCGGGTAGTTCCTCCAGGAGAACAGCCGGACCTTTCCCGGAAGGTCCGCAAAGTTCATGCAACACTTGTCACAGTCTCAGAACTAAAAGTGTGGCTAGCTACCCTGAGTCAAACGAGAAATGAAACACGCTTAGCTTGGTTCTGTACCCTAAGAGTGTACTTGTTTCCCCTGTACCCCGAACCTATAATGAAAAGACATCTTCATGTGAAACAGACTCCACGTGCATTTATTTTGTACAGGCTCAATATTTTTAATTTTTCTCTTTCTTGTCTATAACAAAGTTGTGCAATTCTTAAGAAATTTTAGTTTGACCAATTCATGTACAATTCAAGCTGTATTGTCAATTCTTTTGGATTCAAATATTGTTCATGACCCACTCGCCTGAATGCCGCCAAGCCAATCTAGGGACGGAGTGTGCTATCGACTTAGCCTGGTCAAGCACCCTAAGTACGCCACTCTACCTACACCCCGGCAGGCCGAAGTAAGGCGAGTCCAAGTACAATTGGATCTGGAAGAAAGAAGGCAACGCATTTGGTTGTATTCAGAATTGTGTTTGACCTAAAACTTTCTTGGGAATCGTAAGCCGCGACGAAGTTATAGGCAAGGAGCGAATTTTACTATTTTTCTTGGCTTCAACGTGCAGGAAAAATAAAAGAATCCACGTTGATGGAGAAAAGCCGGAGCTAACAAAGCTCCGACTCCCCCTAGGTGGCTTGTGATCGATGTTAAACATTGAAAACGAGCATTACTGGAGCAACTAAGCTCCGACAAAGCTAGGGGGGCCAGCCGTCGACGCAGAATAAAAGATGGTGAGAAGACCCCACAAGCAGAGTCTGCTGCCGACAAGCTACGCGTTGGCAAAGGTCACTGCCAGAGCTACTAAGCTCTGACACCCCGGAGGGCTAACTATCGATGCTCTACGCGTTGATAGGGACTATTGCCGGAGCTACTAAGCTCTGACGGTAGTCAATGCCGGAGCTTCTGAGCTCCGACAACCTCAGGGGGCCTTCACTATCGAAGACTTCGGACCTACACTCTACAAGTTTGAAGCAAACGATTCTTCAACAAAATACAATATCCTCTTGGTACATGTTCACAATCAAATTGTGTACATCTACCAGGGGGCCAAGTGAAGTCAGAAGTGTTGAGGACAAAAAATGAAATTCATTAACAAATTGTGGATTTCATTCATCTGGAGACAAGGGATTACAAAATTGGGGAAGAAAAAGAGAGAATACAAGTGGGAGCTACAGAGATGGTCCTAGACCCTATGGAAGAACTGGGCGACCTTCTGAGCAACCTCCGACACGTTGGCTCGGGTGGCTTCACCTTCTCCTTCGACGGGACCTTCAAGCACCGGGTCCAGAGGAAATTGGGGATCCCGGCTGGTGTAGCACGTCAGCACATACTCTGCGATGTTCTTCACCAGGGACTGCCCCTCAGCGTCCAACTAGTCCGCGATGGCATCACCCACCTTGGAGAGTTTGTCACCCGCCGAGCTCAATGCTTGCAATGCTAGGTCCGGCTCCGAATCATCCGGACGCACGGGACTGAAGCCCATTGGTGTCAGCGCGTTGTTGTCTTTGCTCAGGAACTCCCAAACCTGTAGGGAGTCCGCAGCCTCAAGCCCTTCAGTTCCTCCAAGGACCTTTTGGCCGCCGCCAGTTCAGAATTCTCACGAGCAAGGCGCTCAACCTCTTTGGCATTTTGCTAAATCTTTTCAGCAACTTGCTTCTCGAGTTTTCCGAGCTCCTCCTCCCGGAGGTGGATCTTGTTCTGGCGGTCGACCAGGTCCTTCTCCCGGCCCCTAACTTTCTTCTCCCTGGCAGCGATGGCACACTCTTGCTTGTAGAGTTCCTTCCCTCACACCCAGGCCTTCTCCTCCTCCTCAACACAATGCTACTCCAATTTCTTGGTGCGTTCCTCGAGGCCCTTGTCAGCCAGAGCCACCTTTTCGGCGAGCTCCTCCTCCCTCTTCACGACATCATCCCGCAACTCTAGGAGTTTTTGCTCTTCGTCTTCGAGCTTCTTCTCCCTCTCCTCAAGTGCCTCCCGGCGCTTGATGAGTCTAGTGTTAATGGCTTCAAGCCTTTCTTGGCGATCATCAGCCGCACTATTAGCTGCCTTGGCCTGCTCATAAATGGCCCGAGATTGAGTGTCGAGAGCACGAGTCAAGGTCTCCCTATCATCCAATAATTTTCCCCAGTATTCCAGGCGGACCTTCTCCTGTTTGATCCACTCCTTGTCATCTGCCAGCCTCGACAGTGCCAGCTTGGTCTCGAAGTAGAGCCGATTACGCCACCGCCTAAGGGTTTGGCGCTCCTCTTCAAGAGCCTTGCTGTCGTGGTAGAATGCCAGCTGGACTTGACGCAGACTGGAGCAAGCGTTGTCAATGGACAACGACAGGGGAATAGGATCCGGACCTGCTGGGGTCTCCTCCGCTGGTTCCAGCGGGTTCTCGCTTACAAAAATTGGGTCCCACTCCACAAGAGTGGTCCCCTGAGCCTCCATGGCACTAGTGACGTCCTCTGGGATAGCCTCAGTTTCCACCGAGGAGGGTCCCGCAGAAGAAGTTCCGACCTTCGGAAGTGGTTCCGAAGGCCCTGCCGCCAGGTCTTCATTTGCCCCCTCAGGCAGGGGGCCACCGACTTCATCAGGGCACCCTGGCTCAGCAGCAGGCACCTCCGCCGTCATCACTTCCGGAGCAGGGGCTACTTCCGGCTTCGGCCTGGGCTCCTCCTCTGCTTGTGGCTCGGGTGTTGGCGCCTCGACCATCATGGGTTCGAGTGTTGATGCCTCTGCAACGACCGGCTCGAGCGCTGGAAGGTCAACAACAAACAGCCCTGAGGCCGGAGCTTCAACCTCAACTGGCTCAGGCGCCAGAAGGTCTTCAACTGCAACTGGCTCTGAGGCCAGAGCTTTGGAGGTAGCCGGCTCAACCGCCGGGACTTCCTCAACATCCGGCTCGCTCGCCGGGACTTCAATAACCTCCGGTTCAACCCCCGGAGCTTCGACAATTTCCAGCTCTGGGGCCGGAATCACTGCTTCTCCGGCTCAGCGGCTAAAGCTTCCAACATCTCAGCATCAAGACCTGGGGCTTCAACCTTCGGGGCAGGTGCCGCTGGCGCATCTTCTCTCCCGTGGTCCGGCGCTACCACGGGAGTCTCGGGGGATGAGTCGAGGTCCATGACCACGACAGCTGGCGCCGGAGCTGCCGCAGCTTCAGCCACCACTTGGGGCGGCACCAGGACAGGAGCAGAAGCCTCCGCCCTCACAGCTTCAGCTGCTGTGGCTGAGGGCGGAGCCTCACTCCTCTTCTTGGGGACGCTGCAAAGGATGGATGAAGAAACTTAAAAAATAGTTACTACAACAAAACAACTGTCTGAGGTAAAGATTAAAAATTACCTCGGAAGGCTTCCGCACCAGCTTGCACGAAATCTCTTTCCTGGGCGTTCTGGACTGACCATGGCCACCGCCGGCGTGGTAGCTCCGGAAGGCCCCCTGGAACTTGTTGCAGCCACGAGCATTTCATTAGTCGAGGCCCCCCTCGACCGGGAAGGACCTCTGGACCCAGAGACATCAGTTGGCCCTGGTACTGGAGTCACATGCCCGGGGCTAGCACCCCAGGAAGACACTGCTGCAGGTGCAGTTGCCGCAGTTGTAGAAGACCTCCCCCTCCAGGGAGAAGGAGCTGCTGCACAGGGTGGAGGCCTGATGGAACTTCCGTTGGCATGCTTTAGCTTCCTCTTCCGGCTCGAGGGTTCAGCCGCCGGCTCCTTGCCCTTGCCGACGACTTTGGTCCTTGGCTTCGGGGCAGGGGCGGAGCCACCTTCAGAAGCCCCAGGGATCACCACCTTGGAAGTCGATCGTCTCTCGACGACACCGAGGTCGTCAAGCGCCGGCATCGCCCGCCGGAGCTCCCTGCTGAATTGTACTTCCACGTTCAAAGGGAGGAAAGTTGGTGGCGGGGTCAAGTCATCACCCGCGACGTCGATTCCGTGCTGGAACTTCTTGAGATGAAACCCCAAGGTCGCCCCCTCCATGTTGGACTTCAGCCCGGTCTCGACCCGGTCGTCGTCCATCACACAGTTGAGGGTCCAAGCAAGTTTTTCTCTTCTCTTCAGCGGTGCCCACCTGTTGACCAGGAAATTGCAAAATACCGCCTGAGGAGTTAATCCTCCCTCCACACATTGGCGGATCCTGGTCAGAGCAGGGTTGAAGGCATCCGACAGCATCAGAGCTTCACTCCAGACTGCAGTGTCGATGTTGGGGAGGCCTTCGGGCAGCTCCATCTTCTCATGCTCCTCCACCCAGATGACTATCCAGTATTTCTACCAATCGTCCCACTTTCCAGAGGGAAACGATTGGAGGTACTTGAATGGGCACTTCTTGCGCTTCACAAAGTAGTAGAAGCCAAGGTACTCATCACTACTTCCTGTGGTATGGACGGTGAAGAAGGTCCGGAAAAGCTCAATGCAGGGGGGGATGCCCACCCACATTTCACAAAAGTGGATGAAGACAGACACTAGAAGAATGGAGTGGGGGCCAAGGTGGTAAAACTGCAGACCATAGAAGTCTAGCAGCATCAAGAAAAAGGAGGAAAAAGGTGGGATCAACCCCACCATGGCGTATGTAGAAAAGTACACCATCTCGCCGGCGTGCTCCTTCTCGAATGGGAGCTTTCCCCCAGCGCGGACCAGGTGGTTGAAGAAGTCCGGGGACCACCCCATGAGGGCCCAGACCTTCTTCAGGTCACTTTCGGTCTTCAAGCGGCTCTCGCGGAGACCCAACTCCATCGCAGCACAACGAGACAAGGGAGGAAAAGCAAGCACAAGTTTGGGAGTTCGAGCGCAAGTTCAGATGAGAGGCGTAAAGAACCCCAGATGGCGCATGCTTTCCTTCTTAAGTAAGCCCCCGCAACGCTTGGATGGAAACCGCAGGGAAGCCGAAGATACTATTCAAAAATTTCACCCTGCCGATGACAAGAGGGCCCGGGACCACCCCGACGATCAAGCCGAGGTTCTTACCCAGTCGAACAGTTGTCATCATGAAAGGCGGGAAGCCCGAAGGCGGCGACCTGACAAGGCGCGCGGAACCGATACGACTTTCGTATCGGGAACCGGCGACCTTCAATTGCGTGAGATCCGCACGCCAAAGATCTCATTTGCCGCACCCGGGATATGCCACGCGGCGAGGATTTAACTCTAAAACTATCGCCAATGGCACATCTGAAGACCTTTGAAGACTCGGCTCAAAAGTCGAAGGATGGACCCACCTCCGACGGAATGACTTCACCCAAGGGGTCTTCCCCAGAGGTGGGCCCAGGGGGCCACTGTCGGTACCCTGGGTACCGCATGGTTAGTCCCTGGGTCGCCACGTGTACCATCAAACCGGAGCTACCGCCCACAAGGGGGAAGCTCCGGGCTATGTACCATAACGGCACCCCCGGACCTAACCCCAGACCGAGGGAAGCTCCAGAACTGACACGTGTCTGGTGGCACCAGACCTATCTGTTCCCCACAGTATGCTTCGGAGCTGCCACGTGTCCAACCGTCGGATCTTCAGCCTCAAACCTCCGGTAGAATCCACAACGGCTCTGGATCTTCAAAGGGGAATCAAGGACTTCAAGATCCGATTAAGTGTCATTAATACTATGTTAATGACACAGGATCGGACGACCCTTATTACCAGTAACGGCGATGTCAAAGCCTGTAACTCGGCCATTAAGGGTAATTAAGCGTATCAAATGTGTATCAATATTAGTAGCCGCCGGGGCCACATGTCGGGCCAGGCCAACTTGTAACGGCCTGTCCTTGTACTATAAAAGGACGGCCAAAGATACATAGAGTACATCTGGTCTGATCGACTCACACGCGCTCTCAACTCACGTCACCTGAGTTGAGTTCATACATCCAATACAACACCAACACACCCCGTGGAGTAGGGTATTACGCTCAGGCGGCCCGAACCATGTAAATCTTTCTGTCTCCTGTGTCATTTTACATTTCACCTTCTTGAATCTCCGCGTGCCCACACCGAACTTCAAACTCCGCAAACACTTTTAGTAGTGTCGAGAGATTTGCTGGATCAAAACCACCGACAGTTGGCGCGCCAGGTAGGGGCCAATTTCAATTGTGCATGTGCCTGAACTCGACAATGAGTTCGCGCAAGCTCGCAGCGCACAACCGTTTCATCTCCATCTCCCACCACACATCGCCCCTCCTCGTCGGCCGCCTCCAGCGACGACACCGCCTTCAGCCGGGCCGGCGCCCCTGAACATGCGCATCGTTAGGCCGTGTCCCGCTCTATTTTACATAAAGTAAAACAGGAAAAAACCTGCATGTATGCCAAGATCAGTTTGATCATACATGCTTGACAAAATGTGATAAACAATTCTATATCGATTAAAACAATAATCATTACCTTAAAACAATTTCGAACAGTAGCGGAAAAGTGGAAACAAGCAGGACAAGCCACATGCAATCGACTGGTAGCCTTGATCATCTTTTACCTGGGCAGCATGACATATACAAAGAAAAGAGGAAACAAGCAAGCATGAGTACCTAATGTACTTCGCAAGTGTAAGAAAATTATGACATGTATGACCGGACAAATGGAAAGCTTGACACGGGTTAAGCCTCTATGCAACATCCTATTTCTTAAGTTTTACTTTAGCATCCTATTTATATGTAAATAATCCATCTATCCAATAATAGCATCAACCATCAGGTTACAACCACCCGACTCACCATCCATCCAGGTTATATCCACCTAGAGCGAGTTAATCCACCCGGGTACCAAACTCATCGGGTTAAACCACCCGACTACCAACTCACCGGGTTCCCTCCACCCGACTACCAACCAAACCATCTAGTACCAAATAATCAAGGTAGTGCTTTCAAGAGCGCTCATGACCGTGAACACAACTATCTAGATAGTTTTAATACTCTGCAAAGTTTGTACCACTTTACCCACAAGTTGTGATTTCATCCCCTGTCTCCAGGTAGACTAAAACCTCCATTATGCCTGTGGTAGCTAGCCACACTGCACACAACCTAAGGTGTGCAGCCAGAAGGTCACAACAGAGCCTTTACAAAGGGTCTCTTGACAAGTACGAGCACTCTAAGGTTTCACAAATCACGACATACAGGAGTACACCCTCCACTGAAGTAGCCCCCTCTTGAACCTTGCGGATCCCAGAGCAGGTAACTCTAAACTCGTTCCCCGCACCGAACATTGCCCATACCCATCGAAAGATCACCTAATTAATCAGCTAAGCCATTCCATACCAGACTTGTGGTGGCATGATAATGCCTGGTCGTGAGTCACCAAGAACCAGTCCTTAGAATCTAGAACAGGTGCCAATACAATGAACCCGAGTCTCGTGCGTACTGCACCCACTACTCAAACCTGCCTGTCCAGATTCCTATCTACTATATATATATATATATAACCATACAATAAATGATAATAATAGTATTATATCAAGTTAACATTAATACCCAACTAATGACATCAGGGCTAAGCATAAACACATACCCAAGTCCCAACAATAGCATCCAAACCCAACGACAAGGAATAATATGGAAATCTAGTAAACTTCCTAACATGGGATTCAATTTAAGACTTGCACACAACTAATTTCTATCTACGCCCTTAATATTTTCTTAACCGGTGCAAAGTGGTCAAGGACACTTGACTTTTCTTTATATGATGAAGCTGCTCAGTCTTCCGGGTAGAGCTCTTGATCTTCCAAGTCTTCTCATCGCATCTCGATCAACACGAACACGAATAAACTACCAAAAGAGAGATATAAAAGTACATTCAACATAATAACATTACACCATACACAAAGAAAGCAGATACATAAAGATCACTACGCGAATACCCTACGGCGTAACGAGAGCCTACACGCGACAACAACTTAACACGGTGTTATGGGTGTTTTATCAGGTTATAACATTGTTTATATTACAATAACATAGTTAAACTAATGATTAAGACAACAAGAATAAATATATTGTTTAATTACAAATTTATAAGAAGGTTAGATATGTTTATACCATTTTTATATCTATTCTTATGGCAATCCATTAATCTTAATGAGAAACTTCACATAAACATGCATGCAACATTAAATTAAACCTAGGTTAAAAATCATTTGGAGTGAGCAAGAGTATGTTCCTTTATTATGTAACGATAGATATGGAAAAATGGATACATTTAGTTCACAAATCATTATCACATGCAATAATACATTTTATTACACATTTTCAATATTAATATGCATGAATACATATTTAAGAGTGTGTTTTATGCACAACACCTGTTAATAAATGTTTAAATGTAATTTCAGCATGTTCTAGTGGGTTTTGTGTAAATTCAGCATGAATCGGGAGTGTTTATATAAAAACAGCACCTAACAAGGACTAAAATATGAAATCAGCATATTGCAGGGTCATTTCTATTAAAACAACAATGTTTAGGGGCTTTCCGGTAAATGTACAACATGGTAAAGAGGTTAAAATATTAATTCAGCAAGAATCACGGGTGTTTTTGTAAATGTTCAGGTGCTTTTATGCAA
This sequence comes from Tuctoria greenei, assembly GCA_036927565.1. Classification (NCBI taxonomy): domain Eukaryota; kingdom Viridiplantae; phylum Streptophyta; class Magnoliopsida; order Poales; family Poaceae; genus Tuctoria; species Tuctoria greenei. The sequence continues at coordinate 2,623,306 of JAYESD010000007.1, forward strand.
ATTCCAATGAGATTAGGGGTTAATTCATCATTTTGCAGTAAAATCTATAATTACTAGAGAGTCTAGGGTCTATTCTATAAAAACCAGGGCCTAATTGCAATTAAACTTAATGCACCAGGGGGTTATGTGTTAAACTACCAAAGGTTGGGTACAAATTTAATATGAACCGTTAGATTCAAAATAAACGTGCGAGATTAGATCTTGAAAGGGTACAGGGGTGCTCCAAAGTGGGCTATCGGCTGCTAGATGGGCGGCTCAGATTTAAAATGGGCCAACAGGTACGCGCCTCCATCCTAGACCGTCTGATATAAAATCAAGGGCCCAGATCAAATGCATCAAAGGGGTATCAAACTTTCTAATCTACGTCGTGCCTCTACGATCTAACGGTCGGGCAAACAAAAGAAGGCTTCTTCTACCCAGCGCGGCACGGCGGCGCTGCCATGGGCGGCGGCCCAAACTCACCGGCACACGCAGATCCGAGAAGGTAAAGCGCCTACTAGTCGTCAGATAACAAAACAAAGGAGGGGATCATCGCAAGCTCACCTAGGGTGGATTTACGGTCTGGGAAGGTGAGGAAGATGACTCGCGGTGTGGAGGTGCGGCGAACGAGGTCGGGGTCGACGAGACGGTGCTTCGGTGGCGGTCTCTTCACGTCCTTCATGCCGGGGATCATCTATGTTGTATGGCGAACATGTTGGAGAAGACGGCGCGAGGAGGAACGGATAACAACGCGACGACGATGGTGGAAAGCAACGGCGAGCTTCAGTCTTCGGCGGGAACGACGTTGAGGTGGAGATCTCTCAATGCCAACTTGTTCGAGGCACGTTCTAGCGCACGGTAAACACAAAGGAAGAGTCAAATTGAGGAGAAATTGAGCAAAAAGTTCAGAACGCGGGTGAGAAGTGGCGGATCTTATTGAGAACCGACAGAGCTAGGGTCTCCAGCCACGATTGATTCCAGGGTCGGGGAGTTTTGCATGCAACACTTAGGAGCATGGAGGCAAGCTATAGGAGCCAAGCGCGATGTGTATTTGGGCGATTAGCGCGATGTAATGGAGGCTCAATGTGGCAATGGCGTGACTCGATTTGTTTCGAGAAAAAGTGAGCAGGGGAGAAGCTAGGGTTGGGCCATGCTTTATAGGGAGGGAGCTTCGTGCGGCGCAAGTTGGGGGGCTTCGGATTCGGCGGGAGATTATTGAAATCCGCGAGGGGGGAGCCACGGCGTCCGTTCCACAACATGATGCTCACGCGATTTGCGTGAACCGCGCACGAGAGAGAGAGAGACGAGGGAGGGGAAGGCTGGTGTGTGGGGCCCGCACGACAGTGAGGAGGAAAAGAGACAGAGGTGCCGAGCGGATCAAATGCACGCGCGAGCCACACGAGTGGGTTGGCGGGGCGTGCAGCCTTGGAAAAGAAAAAGGGATGGGCCAGGGGAGAAGTGGGCTGGGCGCATGAGAAGGGGTGCTGACAGGTGGGGCCTGCTAGGCAGAGGGAGAAGAGAGAATATGTGGGGACCAGGGTCTTGACATCCAAGGATCTCATCGGGTGGTGTCGTGCGTGGCGACACCAAGTAGTATACATGAAAAGAACAGAATAAAATACAAACTAAGTCTATTATTTATAAACACAGCAGAAGTTTTTACAATACTAAACGAAAGGAAACATACCTATACATCATAACAACGCTTTCAACACTAGCTATGCAAAAGCAAAGTCATCCATGCCCTAGGATGCTTCACACTAGCAGCTCTCGCTCACAAGATCATGGCGGCGTGCAGGGCTCGCACTCGATCGTGAACCCTAATGGGGGTACGACATCGTCGTCATGCCCTTCATCAATTGTACAACCTACAAAATCTCGTTAACGTCAAACATGAGCATAAGGCTCAGCAAGACTGGCCTGTGTCACTAGACATATGCAAGGTAAAGTCTAATAATAGGTAGGGAATAACATAAGTAGACTCGCCTACAAGTGGATCCTTAAGGTCATGTTTTAAGTAGCACATGACATTCCTTGGGCACGACACATCATAGACTCCACAATCAAACAAGAAACGCTTTGTCGATGATATAACATGCCCAAAACACATAATGCTATTACAGATTTAGTGTTTGAAAACTGTAAACTTTAATTGTGCTATCTCTAATCCATACAAGGTTGCAACACAATATTATACTCATTGCAGCAAAATTTATAACATGATAACTACTCTGGATTACTACGTCACGACAGCACCAAACAAGTGTTACTCAAATAACCGCGAGGGATGGTGATTGCAATCAGTAGACACCAAGTTACACGACACGCACACCCGCGTGGGAAACACATATGTGCTCTCCTCCCCGCGTCATACGCGGCCACCTTTCACCCAAGACCCCATTCTCGAAAAACCTCTTCATCCCGAGCAAAAGGTCCCCTACACGGACATGTCGAAGTTGCCCGCTAGAAGATTTACACCTTTGTGCCTTCGCATCTTCATTCAGGGACATCAAAGGAGTTTCCACACTACAGTCTGAAGTTAATCAATTTATTGGGCCCATATCCCATTATGCAACCGGTACAGTTCAAACTTACCCAGTGGTACCACATATGGTGCGATCCTTAATCAACACAGGTAGGGCTACACATCCGAGACCACGCCTCGCCGCTCTCTATCCACCCTTGCCCAGTCCCAAATTCAAGTTCATATCTCAAGTGCTTGCTATGTTTACCCTGTGTGAAAAGTCCTACATCACTCACGCGTAGATTCCAACTACTCGACTTCTACCGGATTCCCTATACATTAGCATGGCAGTTACACAGGTCGAACAGTAAACTGTTCCAATAAACCCCTGGGATTCATGGTCATGCAAGTGGATATCAAACACCTTCTAAGTAATGCACAATATCAACTGAAGACGTAAGATGATAAAGACTGCAAAACTCTGTAAAGCTTTTAAATGCGAACCGGGGCTTGACTTGTTTGCGACTCTATTAACGTCAACTGTTAGTGGTCTTCCTTTGGGGACTCCACCAATGACTTCAAGTAGACACCCTGGCCTTCTCTTCCAAACGACACACCTCGTCAAGTTTCGACGTTGCACAATCTATCGAAAGGTAAATGCACATGTATACAAAAGTAATTTAGAAAATGATTTAAATATGTTGTACAAGTTAAGTAAAAATGATAAGGGAACGAGGGTGGAGTTTCTGTTATTGGAGTCTATAGGAACAGGAAAGAAAATAAGATGTGGAATGGATAAGATTAACTCCAAGTTTGATTTAGAGTTTATATGTACATAGACATATAATAAAGGGATTTCTGATGCTCAAGAGGTCCAATGAAGCTGAAAATTTAACACTAGCTTCAAGGAATGATGTGTAGACAGTGTGCAAAGTTTGAGTACAAACAATGTCTGCATGTGGTCACAACAATTCCATATGTGTTTCCAATTCTATGAATTTTCATTCTAATTCTGAAGCTGTATCATGGCTACCAGTAGTTGTATTGAATATAGGAGGTTGTCCTGGTTCTACCAAAATTGTTTTCATAAATTTCTAAGCAAACTAGAGGTATATATTGAATTTTGAAGTTGCTATGAATTTCTGGAAATAGTTTCTGTTGATCAATGAACAGCAGAAATAAAATTGGGGTTTGGTAAAGTTATACAGCAGAAACTTTTTCTGTAGTTCAAGAACATCTCAAAGGAAGTTCTGTGAATTTTTGGGATTTTTCCAGTGGAAGGATCAGCTGTAGAAATTCTCTAAGGGCTCGTTTGGTAGTATGGGTATAAAAACCCAGGGTAGAAAATCCCCAAAAGATTTTCCCTGTCTCCCTGGGTGGGATCCCCACCAAGGGTTTACATTCCCTGGGTGTGTTTGGAAAGGAAGAGGACAGAAATCCCAGAATAAAAAAAGTAGTCTTAAAATCAGAAAAAATAAGTAGAACTCAGAAAAAATAATAATAAAAAAATTTGTTCAAAGTAAGCATCCGTGTTTGCAGATAAAATTTGCAGTGGCCGCAACCAGTAGTTGATTCGACCAACAATTGAGCGAGTGGAGAGTCCTGGGTGATCTAAAATTACCTATTTGTTTCATAAAATTCCTGGAAACGCGTTCTTGTACCCTCCCGTTGCGCTGGATGTAGGCTGCCAGGTCCCCTCCCTCGCACAGCTCCAGCATGAGGTACTGGAAGCTCTGGGTCTGACCCAAATCAAATGGACGCCAACAACAATTGGTACTCTTCTACCCAAATCTTACCGCAGCTAGCGCCAGAAAGGGGAGTCTGATAGTGGCGTGGAACCTGGATGACGTCAATTAGTTGGATGATGTTGGGGTGGCTGGCGGCGGCGAGGATGCGGACCTCGCAGTCGAGGCTGTCACGGAGGCCGGCGAGGCACACCTGCTTCACTGCCACGGGCACTCCAGTGGACTGAGACACCTCGCGCCGCCGTGGACGGAGGGCGCCCTGCCAGGCATTCCAGCAGCTCGTAGCCGCCCACTGTCGCGGGTGCCTCCTCCTCCTCTGAGGCGTTGCTGGTCTCCATGGCTTACAAATGTACTCACCTGCGCGAGGCCAGCCGCGCGATGCGGGGGAGGCGAGCGTAGCGGCACGAAGTCGGGGAAGAACACAACCGACGAGGAAGCTTGCGAAGTGGGGGGGGGGGGGCGGAGGCGACCGGCGTGAGGCAAGGTGGGTGGTCGCAGAGTCGGGAGGCGAGCGACGCGAGGGAGGCCGGGTTTCCCTGCCTGACCTGGCAAGGCCAGGGCGGAAATCCCTAGGATTCCCCGTGGAATGGGCCGAAAATTTGGGATGCCAAGTGCACTGGGGAGAAAATTTTCCACGGGGTTTCCTAGGCCTGGTATTTGGGCGGGATCCATCCGGGTTTCTGGGCTACCAAAGGGGCCCTAAGAGTTTAGAGAAATTGAATTCCCCAGAATGGAAAATGACTTTTCATGATCAACTAACTGCATCACTGGAAAATAGAGATCATAAGATTTCTAACAAAATTTGTTTGGTGATTGTCACGCCCGGTCATCGTAAAGATGAACAGACGCTAACCACATGTACGCCAGGATCAGTTGAATCGTACATGCGTTGACGAAAGTGAAATACCATTACATTGCCATGTTCGAAATACATCAATAGTCTTACAGAACGACCCGAAGGTCTACAAAATACACTCCACAAATATTTACAACACTAAACAGTTCAACACTACAGAAAGCAAGATAGATAAGCGGGCTTCGTCTCCACAGGCAGCCGTTGCGCGTGAGGTCGCCAGCCTAGGCCAAGTCCTCCGGGTTGACGTAGAAGTCCTCCGGTGCAGCTTCCTCTTCTTCATACTCTAAAGGAGAATTAAACGCTTGAGTACATAGAGTACTCAGCAAGTGCGGGAAGAGAATGACATGATTGGCTAGGGCAAGGAAAAGGCCAAATATGGCTTAGCACTATGCTTAGAACCTATCCTTAGCTTTCAATTATCAATATCATAATTCAATAAATAATCAACACATGGTTAATGATAATGAAAGTACTTGAATCATAATGAGCCATCATTTCCCAACCATAGACTAATTATGAACTGGCCCCAAGCCGCTCTTGTCCGTGAGCACGGCTGTCATGACAGTTTTACCAAATCTCTGCAGAGAGTGTACCCTTTCCCCACAAGCAGTGATTTCATCCCCTGTTGCCAGGTGGACTATGTGAACCTCCCTGATTGCCCGTGGTAGCTAACCACATTACACACTTCCTTTGGTGTGAGGCCAGGAGATCACAACATGGTCTTTACAAAGGTACTCCCGATTAGTGCTAGCCCTCTAAGGTTTCCACCACTGGGGATTCTCGGAGTAACCCTCCGCCCCAGAGCCCCCTCTTGAGCCTTGCGGTTCCAAGAGCAGATCACCCGCATCATTCCCCGCACCATCCAACCACTAGCAGTTCATCGGGAGAAACCTAATTAATTGACCAAGCTGCCCCATCTCAGTCTCGTGGTGGTACTATAGAGCTTAGTGGCTTCCTCCATAAACCGGTCCTTAGAATCCGGTGGTAACAAACCCCAATCCCGGGTCTCGTGCAAAATGCACCATACCAAAGCTAACCAACCACCAGATTCCTATCCACTAACATTATGTAAATTCATCACCAAATTAAAGTAATCATAAAGTTGAGCATAGAACATTTGTATGAAAACCCAATCCCAACATCTAAGCATGGCTAAGCATAATTAAAGTCTATCTACTTCCCATCCCATTTCAGGTAACAAGGAATGGTAAGGAACAGGGCATGTAAACATGTAGTAGGACATCAATTTTAATTAGCATGCAACTAGCTAATTCCCTAAAATAGGTACAAGATGGTCAAGGGCACTTGCCTTCGTTGGAGACTTGAGAATTGACGAAGTCTTGGTCTTGGAAGTTGAGGTTAGGGTCGTAGAACGACTCTAGATATATGCCCAAGCAATGGCAAGAATACAATAAAGCTAAATAAGTAAAGGCACGCAAAACAATGCATTCACACATACACATAGGCACAAAATTCTACACTAATGCGTCCCTACGAGGTATTTATCATTTATCATGGTCAAAGTATGCATTTTATATTTTTCCAAGAATTTTGGGATTTTATTATAGCCTAAAACCAATTTTATTGAATTTTCTATAGCAAAAATGTATTTTAAAACCTTTATAATAATTAATCCAGGGACCAAATATACTTTATCTGAACTCTACAATTAATTCACAGCATAAAATAATTTATAAACATTTTTCATAGCATTTCTACACTTATTCATCATTTTTATCTAATTTCTATACCTTAAATACAATTAAAAACCCTATTCAGCAAATAAATAAAAGTCCAGGGGCTAGATAAATAGTTTCCTACACTGTACAGGGCCTAAATACACTATTCTACCAAATTACAGGGGTTAGAATGCTTAAATAAATGATTAAAACCAATTTTTAGGGTTCCAGGGGCTAGTCTGCGAATTCTGGGGGCTAGATTTCAATTCTGGAGAAGTCCAGGGGGTAGCAACGAAGTTTCCAGGGGCTTGGGTGAAAACGCAGAGGCGGGAAAGGCGTTTTGAACTTGGGCCGTTGGATCTCAAATGGACGGCTCGGATTTTATTATGCCGAAACGGTATGGGGTTTTAATCGTGGCCGTTGGGGCTCTACCGATGGCCCAGATTGGGCCACGTCGCCCCCGGCGACGTCGGCGGCGGCCGGCGCGGCGGCGCTGGGCGCCCGCGGCGGCGAGCTCGCCGGAGACGGCCAAAACGGCGAAAACGCCACCGGTTCTAAGCGCCATGTACACAGAACGGAAGAGGAGAGGGTGAGGAGCATACCTAGGGGGGTTGCGAGGTCCGAAGTTGGCCGGAGAGAGGTCGGCGGCGAGAGGGGCGGTGGTTGGCATCGGTGCACGTCGGATCCGGCGATCCTCCGGCGATCTCCCCACGCAGACTTGCCTGGCGTGTTCCTGGTGACACGGCGACGAGGTTAGCGGGGTAGATGAGGTGTTGCAACCGTCGGTTAGCCGGGAACGCGCGAGACAGACCTGGGGACGGCGAGGCTAGGGTTATGGCGCGGGGAAGGGGAAAATGAGGGAGACGGCGAGGTTTTAAGGAGCAGGGGGGTGCGGTGGTTGTAGGCGCGTGCGAAGAGGGGTTCCCCCGGGCGGTTTTCGTCGTGGGCGAGGTGGTTGAAGAGGGGCGCGCGAAGTGGGCGCGGGGTGGCGGTTTCATGCGCGGCGCGGGAAGGAAGAGAGGTGGGGGACGGCGCCGACATGCGGGCCCCGCCCGGCAGAGAGAGGGAGAGAGGGGAGGGCGCAGTGGGCTGGCGGGGGAGGGAGGAAATTGGGCCAGGGGGAGGGAATTCGGCCCAAAGGGGCTTTAATTCCTTTTTCTTTTTCTTTTCTATTCATTTCTTTTGATTTTGAATTCAAATTCAATTTGAACCGTTTGCTACTCGTTTAGACACCAAAAATTCACAAGAAAATGCATGGTACAATGATCAAGGTTTGAGCAAATTTTGAACATGAAATATGGGTGTTACAACTCTACCCCCCTTTAAAAGGAATCTCGCCCTCGAGATTCGGACGCTCTAAGGGAATAGATGAGGGAAATCCGCCTTGAGAGCTTCTTCTCTTTCCCATGTTGCTTCTGCTTCAGAGTGATGCTTCCATTGCACTTTACACATGCGAATGACTTTGTTCCTCGTGACTTTTTCTAGTGTCTCAAGTATTTTGACAGGCTGCTCTACATAAGACAAGTCTTCCTGTACATCCACGGCTTCCATGGGCAATTGCTCTTCAGGCACTCTTAAGCACTTCTTGAGCTGGGAGACATGAAACACATTATGCACATCTGACAAGTGTGGCGGAAGCTCAAGCTGATAAGCCACTTCACCACGTCGTTCCAGTATCTTGAACGGACCAATGTAACGGGGTGACAACTTGCCTCTTACTTTGAATCTTCTCAATCCTCTCATAGGTGACACCTTCAAGTACACATAGTCACCAACTTCAAATGTGAGATCGCGTCTTCGTGTATCCGCATAACTCTTCTGTCTTGTTTGAGCTGCCTTTAGATTCTTCCGAATTTCTTGTACTTGTCTTTCAGCCTCTTGTAATACGTCAGGCCCAAAGACTTGACTTTCCCCAGTTTGATTCCAAAACAACGGTGTCCTACATTTTCGCCCATACAATGCTTCAAAAGGAGACATCTTCAAACTGGCCTGATAGCTGTTGTTGTAAGAGAATTCGGCATATGGCAGATTCTTGTCCCAACTCTTGCTATTCTTCAAAGCACATGCTCTCAACATATCTTCTAATATCTGGTTGGTGCGTTCTGTCTGGCCATCCGTTTGAGGATGATACGCCGAACTGAAATTTAGACGGGTATCCATTGATTCATGCAACTTCTGCCAGAATCTTGAGGTGAATTGAGTGCCTCTATCTGAGATGATCTTCTTAGGAACTCCATGTAAGCATACAATCCTGGAGATGTACAGTTCCGCCAACTTGGGGCCGTTGTAGGTCTCTTTCACAGGAATAAAGTGAGCCACTTTAGTTAGACGGTCCACAATAACCCATATAGAATCATATCCAGACTGTGTTCTTGGTAGTCCCACAATGAAGTCCATACTAATTTCTTCCCATTTCCATTCTGGCACTTTGATTGGTTGCAATAATCCTGCCGGTCTTTGATGTTCCGCCTTAATCAATTGACATGTATCACATATGGCCACATATTCGGCTACATCCCGTTTCATTCCATGCCACCAATATCGATTTTTAAGGTCTTGATACATCTTTGTGCTTCCGGGATGAATGGAGTATGATGAGTCATGAGCTTCTCTTAATATCAACTCTTTAATCTCCTTGATATCTGGGACACAAATCCTCTTTCCAAGCCATAAGGTTCCTTGTTCATCCTCTCTAAAGTTTGGAGCTTTCCCTTTCTTCATCAACTGCTTGATCTCTTTGACTTTCTCATCATTCTTTTGTCCTTCTCGTATGTCATGTTCAAGGGTTGAGTCCACTTCCATAGCAACTGCTTCAGTGCTAGACACTAGACATAGATTTAACCTTGCAAACTCTTCACATAGCTGGGGTTGAAGAGCTTGTACTGACAAGTTATTGCTTTGTCCCTTCCTGCTTAGAGCATCAGCGACCACATTTGCCTTGCCTGGATGGTAGTTGATTCCCACATCAAAATCGTTGATTAACTCCAACCAGCGGCGTTGCCTGAGATTAAGATCCGGCTGTGTAAATATGTACTTCAGGCTCTTGTGATCTGTATATATCTCCGTCCTTTTTCCCATTAAGTGATGTCTCCATATCTTCAAAGCATGAACAACCGCTGCCAACTCTAAGTCATGGGTTGGATAATTCCTCTCATGTTTCCGAAGTTGTCTTGAAGCATAGGCCACAACATGTCCTCCTTGCATTAAGACACATCCTAAACCATGACCAGATGCATCACAATAGACCACAAACTCCTTTTGCATATCGGGCATCACCAATACCGGTGCACTGGTTAACCTCTTCTTCAATTCGGCGAAGCTTACCTCACATTCGGGGGTCCACTTGAAAGCAACTCCTTTCTCAAGCAACTTGGTTAGTGGTCGAGAGATCTTTGAAAATCCCTCGATGAATCGACGGTAATAACCAGCCATACCTAAGAATCTTCTTATATCATGTACACTCTCAGGTGTTTCCCACTTAAGGACATCGGCCACTTTGCCTGGATCCACTGCTATACCTCCTTCAGATATGACATGTCCCAAAAATGATACCTCCTTTAGCCAAAACTCACACTTGCTAAGTTTGGCATACAGTTGATGTTGGCGAAGCTTCTGTAGGGCCATCCTGAGGTGCTCCTCATGCTCTTCTTCCGTCTTGGAGTAGATAAGTATGTCATCGATGAATACCACTACGAACTTGTCCAAGTACTCCATGAAAACCTTGTTCATAAGATACATAAAATACGCCGGAGCATTGGTCAATCCGAACGACATAACGGTATATTCGTATAATCCATACCGAGAGACAAACGCCGTCTTGGGAATATCCGACGGTCTAATCTTCAGTTGATGATAGCCCGAACGAAGATCAATCTTGGAAAACACACAAGCTCCTCTCAACTGATCAAACAAATCTTCAATCCTTGGTAGTGGGTATTTATTCTTGATGGTTACCTCATTTAAAGCACGATAGTCCACACACAACCTTTGAGTTCCATCCTTCTTAGGTACAAATATGACTGGTGCTCCCCAAGGCGACGAGCTAGGGCGAATATATCCTTTTGCCAATAATTCCTCAATATGATCCTTTAGTTCAGCTAGTTGTTTAGCATCCATTCTATACGGCCTCTTATATATTGGGGCCGTTCCAGGTACTAATTCAATGATAAATTCAATCTCTCGATCAGGGGGCATACCTGGTAAGTCATCTGGGAATACATCCGGAAATTCTTTCACAACCCTGATGTCTTTGGTACTCTCAAGATGGTTGAGTTGCACTACTGCTTCTGGTGTCTGATCTGGCTTGAATTCCACTGTGGTGCCATCCGGGTGTGTTAAGCAGACTGTTCTAGTTGCACAATGAATTACTCCTTGATTCTTTGTCAACCAGTCCATTCCCAGAATGATATCTAATCCTTGTGAGTCCAACACTATTAGGTTGGCCCAAAAGACTACCCCCCTTATGTTTATACTCACTTTTCGGCATAGATGCCTTGCCACCATCTCTCCTCCAGGAGAGTTTATCAATAATGGTCCATTCAAGAATGTAACTACCATGTCATGCTTCTTTATGAAATCCTTGGATATGAATGAATGTGTAGCACCCGAATCAAACAATATGGTGGCGGGGTGGGAATTGACAGAGAACGTACCGATCACCACGTCAGGTGCTTCCTGTGCTTGCTCCAGAGTCACATGGTTGACACGGCCAGTTGGGTTTTGCTGCTTCTTTGGACAATTGCTGGCATAGTGTCCCCATTCTCCACACTTGTAGCATTGTACTCCTGCAGCATTGTTTGGACCTTTGTTGCCTCCTGACTGGTTTCTTGGGGGTTGGCCACTTGGACGGTTAGCTGGGGCTGAAGGGCGGGGTGGCTGCATCTGCTGGCGTGGGGGTTGCATTGGCTGGCGTGGTGGCTGCTGCTGCTGCTGGCGCATTGGCTGGTTGTAGGGAGTGGGTGGCCTGTAGTTGGAGTTGGGGTACCTTTGTCCCGAGTAGTTCATGGGACGAGTCATATGAGTTGTAGGCGGAGGGTTGAGACGGGGGCGTACATTGCTGCTGGAGGCATGTGCTGCTAAAGTCAACTTCCTCTTTCTTTCGTCATCTTCCAGTTCCTTCTTAGTCCTTTCCACTTCAAAAGCTTTGTCCACTAACTTCTGGAAGTCGCCGTAGTCGCTGGAAGACATAGCAAACTTTAACTCTTTGTCCAGCCCATTCTTGAAGCGGAATTGTTTCTTGGCGTCGGTATCCACATCTGTTGGGGCATAGCGGGATAGCTGGGTGAAGGCATTCAGGTAGGCCCTCACAGTCATGCGGCCTTGCTTTAGCGTCAGGAATTCTTCACGCCTGGCTTGTATCTCTCCTTCAGGTACGAAGTGATTGCGGAAGTTGGTACGAAATTCTTCCCATGTAATATTTTCCGGGTCCCGGTGGGCTTCGGTGAAGGCGGTCCACCAGTCAGCTGCTGGTCCTTGAAGTTGATGAGAGGCTAGAAGCACTTTCTCCCTTCCTTCACAGTGGATGAGCCTCAGCTTGCTATCAATGGTACGGAGCCAATCATCGGCGTCCATGGGTTCGGTAACGGTGGCAAAAGTGGGTGGATGGGTGTTCAGGAAGTCCCTAAGGAAGGACCTAGGTGGAAAAGGTGGTGGTGGCGGAAGGTTGTAGTTTGGTGGTGGTGGGGGTGGGGCTTGTTGCAGGTTGGTGACAATCTGGGTGAGGTTGTTGAGTAGTTGAGTCTGAAGAGCCATCATCTGTTGCATCTGTTGAGAGGCTGGGGCTCCTCGAGCACCCCTAGCATTCCATCCAGGGACACCTCCAAGTCCCTCATCCAGAGGTGGGTTACCACGACCACGGCCTCTACCTCTACCTCGTCCAGCCATCTGTGATAGAGAAGTTTATTGAGGTCTTAGAATAATAGATGAGATAAGAAAGGATACGCTAGGGTAACACGGTCCCAACTATATGCATCAAGGGTAATAGACATAAAGCAAGTTCATTAATCAACTAGTGTGGAGGTGGACAAGATGCCTAAGCATTCCACCACTCACACGACACATAAACAAGACTAAAGACATGGATGTGGACAGGATGCCGAAGCATTCCACAACTCATGTCGCAACCAACACACACAACATAAAGCAACTACTAGCATAACAACATAAAAGACACAACTCAAGACTAGAGAGGGCGTAGCTACACGCTCCTACAAACTAAGGATAACTGTCCTGAGTCGACCAGCGGGGAAACGAGTCCACTCCTACTCGTCGGAGTCCTCCTCAACCTCCATCTCCGGGTCTTCTTCTTCTGAGTCTTCTCTTGAGTTCTCGGGGGAGTTCATGCGGCGATCCGGAGAGTTCGGGTCCCAAGGCTCCACGTCCGAAGCGTACTGCGGAGAGTTAGGATCAACTCCAGTGATCCTCGTGTAGCGTCGTCGAAGTCGCTCGTAGCGGTCGACCAAGTCCCTGCTGTCCTGCAGCTCCTGCTGACAACGCTGGAGTCGCGAAGACAACTCCACAACGTCGTCCACCAGCCTCTCGCACTGGGGGTGAGTCAAGCGCCCCTCGACGTCACGTCCAGTGAAGGCGGCTGTGCCACTAGGGCGCTGAGGGGTGTACGCGTGCTCCGTGCACCCAAGAAGGAACCTGTGGGCGTGGCTCCAGTAGGTGGTCGCCTCCCACGTGGCGTCCTCCTCAGCTGCACGCTGGGAGCTCCTCCAGGCCGGAGAGAAGTGCGAGTGCAGCAACTCCGAGTCGTAGTAGACGGCCAGCTGAGAAGTCCACTCCAGCTCACCAGTATAGGGTGCAAAGACCCTAGTGGTGTGGTAGACTAAGCGGACACGGTACTCACGGTACCCCGCAGCTCGAAGAAGAGAACGAAGACGGACGCGCATCCTCGAAGCAGCACTCCCGTTGGAGAACAGCGTCGTCTCCCTCCGGGGTGTGTAAGGTGCGGAGCGACTGGCTAGGGCGTGCTGAGGGACACGACCTCCAGTCGACTTACGGGCCGTCTGCTTAGTCCGCGCCATCTACAAACATTTGAAAAGAAGAGAGTGAGATTAATAATTAATAAATCAAGTTAGAATAAAAACAATAAGCAAAGCAAGGTAAGAAGCACAAGGGTTGAGATGGAGAGCACAAAGTTTTGGAAATACTATTTCATATGAAAATAGTATAGTCCTTAATTTTCGGCCATTTCTAACTAGGCTTGCGTCCTACGGGCAACACGGCTCTGATACCACTTTGTCACGCCCGGTCATCGTAAAGATGAACAGACGCTAACCACATGTACGCCAGGATCAGTTGAATCGTACATGCGTTGACGAAAGTGAAATACCATTACATTGCCATGTTCGAAATACATCAATAGTCTTACAGAACGACCCGAAGGTCTACAAAATACACTCCACAAATATTTACAACACTAAACAGTTCAACACTACAGAAAGCAAGATAGATAAGCGGGCTTCGTCTCCACAGGCAGCCGTTGCGCGTGAGGTCGCCAGCCTAGGCCAAGTCCTCCGGGTTGACGTAGAAGTCCTCCGGTGCAGCTTCCTCTTCTTCATACTCTAAAGGAGAATTAAACGCTTGAGTACATAGAGTACTCAGCAAGTGCGGGAAGAGAATGACATGATTGGCTAGGGCAAGGAAAAGGCCAAATATGGCTTAGCACTATGCTTAGAACCTATCCTTAGCTTTCAATTATCAATATCATAATTCAATAAATAATCAACACATGGTTAATGATAATGAAAGTACTTGAATCATAATGAGCCATCATTTCCCAACCATAGACTAATTATGAACTGGCCCCAAGCCGCTCTTGTCCGTGAGCACGGCTGTCATGACAGTTTTACCAAATCTCTGCAGAGAGTGTACCCTTTCCCCACAAGCAGTGATTTCATCCCCTGTTGCCAGGTGGACTATGTGAACCTCCCTGATTGCCCGTGGTAGCTAACCACATTACACACTTCCTTTGGTGTGAGGCCAGGAGATCACAACATGGTCTTTACAAAGGTACTCCCGATTAGTGCTAGCCCTCTAAGGTTTCCACCACTGGGGATTCTCGGAGTAACCCTCCGCCCCAGAGCCCCCTCTTGAGCCTTGCGGTTCCAAGAGCAGATCACCCGCATCATTCCCCGCACCATCCAACCACTAGCAGTTCATCGGGAGAAACCTAATTAATTGACCAAGCTGCCCCATCTCAGTCTCGTGGTGGTACTATAGAGCTTAGTGGCTTCCTCCATAAACCGGTCCTTAGAATCCGGTGGTAACAAACCCCAATCCCGGGTCTCGTGCAAAATGCACCATACCAAAGCTAACCAACCACCAGATTCCTATCCACTAACATTATGTAAATTCATCACCAAATTAAAGTAATCATAAAGTTGAGCATAGAACATTTGTATGAAAACCCAATCCCAACATCTAAGCATGGCTAAGCATAATTAAAGTCTATCTACTTCCCATCCCATTTCAGGTAACAAGGAATGGTAAGGAACAGGGCATGTAAACATGTAGTAGGACATCAATTTTAATTAGCATGCAACTAGCTAATTCCCTAAAATAGGTACAAGATGGTCAAGGGCACTTGCCTTCGTTGGAGACTTGAGAATTGACGAAGTCTTGGTCTTGGAAGTTGAGGTTAGGGTCGTAGAACGACTCTAGATATATGCCCAAGCAATGGCAAGAATACAATAAAGCTAAATAAGTAAAGGCACGCAAAACAATGCATTCACACATACACATAGGCACAAAATTCTACACTAATGCGTCCCTACGAGGTATTTATCATTTATCATGGTCAAAGTATGCATTTTATATTTTTCCAAGAATTTTGGGATTTTATTATAGCCTAAAACCAATTTTATTGAATTTTCTATAGCAAAAATGTATTTTAAAACCTTTATAATAATTAATCCAGGGACCAAATATACTTTATCTGAACTCTACAATTAATTCACAGCATAAAATAATTTATAAACATTTTTCATAGCATTTCTACACTTATTCATCATTTTTATCTAATTTCTATACCTTAAATACAATTAAAAACCCTATTCAGCAAATAAATAAAAGTCCAGGGGCTAGATAAATAGTTTCCTACACTGTACAGGGCCTAAATACACTATTCTACCAAATTACAGGGGTTAGAATGCTTAAATAAATGATTAAAACCAATTTTTAGGGTTCCAGGGGCTAGTCTGCGAATTCTGGGGGCTAGATTTCAATTCTGGAGAAGTCCAGGGGGTAGCAACGAAGTTTCCAGGGGCCTGGGTGAAAACGCAGAGGCGGGAAAGGCGTTTTGAACTTGGGCCGTTGGATCTCAAATGGACGGCTCGGATTTTATTATGCCGAAACGGTATGGGGTTTTAATCGTGGCCGTTGGGGCTCTACCGATGGCCCAGATTGGGCCACGTCGCCCCCGGCGACGTCGGCGGCGGCCGGCGCGGCGGCGCTGGGCGCCCGCGGCGGCGAGCTCGCCGGAGACGGCCAAAACGGCGAAAACGCCACCGGTTCTAAGCGCCAAGTACACAGAACGGAAGAGGAGAGGGTGAGGAGCATACCTAGGGGGGTTGCGAGGTCCGAAGTTGGCCGGAGAGAGGTCGGCGGCGAGAGGGGCGGTGGTTGGCGTCGGTGCACGTCGGATCCGGCGATCCTCCGGCGATCTCCCCACGCAGACTTGCCTGGCGTGTTCCTGGTGACACGGCGACGAGGTTAGCGGGGTAGATGAGGTGTTGCAACCGTCGGTTAGCCGGGAACGCGCGAGACAGACCTGGGGACGGCGAGGCTAGGGTTATGGCGCGGGGAAGGGGAAAATGAGGGAGACGGCGAGGTTTTAAGGAGCAGGGGGGTGCGGTGGTTGTAGGCGCGTGCGAAGAGGGGTTCCCCCGGGCGGTTTTCGTCGTGGGCGAGGTGGTTGAAGAGGGGCGCGCGAAGTGGGCGCGGGGTGGCGGTTTCATGCGCGGCGCGGGAAGGAAGAGAGGTGGGGGACGGCGCCGACATGCGGGCCCTGCCCGGCAGAGAGAGGGAGAGAGGGGAGGGCGCAGTGGGCTGGCGGGGGAGGGAGGAAATTGGGCCAGGGGGAGGGAATTCGGCCCAAAGGGGCTTTAATTCCTTTTTCTTTTTCTTTTCTATTCATTTCTTTTGATTTTGAATTCAAATTCAATTTGAACCGTTTGCTACTCGTTTAGACACCAAAAATTCACAAGAAAATGCATGCTACAATGATCAAGGTTTGAGCAAATTTTGAACATGAAATATGGGTGTTACAGTGATTTTTGGACACTCCTGCAGAGAGTTATGGAATTTTGAAGTTGAACAATGCTGCTGGAAATTTGAAAATTGTTGAGTGGCTGACAGTGAGGCCCACTGTCAGCACCTTCTTCAACCTCCAGTCGCATCCACCAGTTCGCGCCCAGTGCACAGCTCGACACGAATGATATTCGTCCATTCCCGCTCCTATAAGCAAGGAATGACCAAGGTACATAAAGCAAAAATGTTCTTTGAACCTTGTAACACACATGTGACAACATGTCAAGGCATGAAAAAGACCAGAAGGTGGCCGGCGGTGGCGGCCATGAGGTCAGCTCCGATGAACATAGCACGTGAGGGACTCAATTTGATGCGGATCACGCCTAAAAGCATCCTAGACACTCAAGGAACATGATTGTGCACTTAAATCGGGTCGAACACAGCTCTAAATATGAGCTCGATGGTGAACCCGAGCTCTCTCCAATGGTGATGGGGAAAACTTGAAGAACACCCTATATGTTCGATTATTGTGGATGGGACTTGATGCAGTGGATGCGCCTAGTCATCTATAAACTATTACTTAATGGAATTAAAGGATGTTTGCACATGAAAACTGAATCAAAGCGAATACCTAGCTTCAATACGATGAACTTGCTTTCAGGAATTTTAAGAATACGAACAGAATATTTAAGGAAATTGAGTGCGGTCTTCACCGTGAGCTATAAGGGGTGCTGGCGATTATTTTCTATGTGGGAGTCGAAGCTTGAGAACACTTGTGTGGAGCTGTCCCGGTGGAGCAGAGGAGCTCCTCCCCGGCAGCCCAAAATCGACGGTGGAAAGCTGAAATTAAACGAGCGCACGGTTGAGGAAATGAATAACCAATTAGACTAGATGGTATAGAAGAATGTTGCGCGCCACTTTTCTGTGGAGCTCGGGATCAAACCACGGCTGGTTCGCGAGCTGTGGCTGAAACGGCGATGAACGTCACTGTGTGCGTTTCTATGAGAGTATGCGCGCTGGGGAGCGAGAGAGAGAGAGAGAGAGCAAGAGTGGATACCTAGATGTTTCTTTCAAGTGATAAGGGCGTCTGCCTGGGATCAACTCACGACAAAATATCGCGTCGTATACGTCAAAAATGAAGGCGGCAACTCTGTTTCAGCGGTAAGCAGAGGCTGACCCGTGCCCCCACATGGCAGGCACACATGACACCGCCAAGTTCAAAATTAAATTGAAAATAGTAAACAATGTCCAAAAATCATGAAATTTTATGGGTAAGCTAAGATTGATGTGAGGAACAACCTGGTGCGCTCAGATTTCAAATTGGAGAAAGTTTGAGTCAAATTCAAATTCAAATTTGAATTTAAATCCTATTTCAAACAAACCCTTGAAATAAATAGTAAATAGACTCCAAAAATTACGAAAATTGGCAGTGGAGTTATTTGAAATATTTGAAATCAATTGGGTGATTACATTAAATTAATTTGTGGAGTTTGAACATGAGCCATCAAAATCCAAGTTACTGTACAATGAATCTAATTTTGTGAAAATTGTTTTAACCTCCAACATACTTTGTACTATTGTTAATAACCTAATTATGAGTCATATGGTGCAGTATACCCTCATATTAACAAATGAACATGAGTTAAAGAAAAGTTTTGAAGCTCTCTGATTTCATGTGTAGACATCAATTTATGTGGGAAGCACTTCTTATATTTGAAACAGATTCACATAATTGATGAGAAAAGTGTTTACAAAAGTTAGGGACTTTACATTCCTCCCCCCTTAAAAGAATCTCATCCCTAGATTACAAAAGAAAGAACAAGGAAGGAGATCTACTGAACATATGCCGTTAACAAATTCGGATAGTTCGATCTAAGGAAATCCTTGATTTCCCACGTTGCTTCATCAACGGTGTGGTTGCTCCACAAGACCTTGTAAAAGTGTAAGGTGCGGCTTCTTGTGGCGTGAGTTTTCGCATAAATGATCTTGACCGGATGCTCAGAATAAGTGAGATCAGGTTTGTAGAGCTTCAAAATCATCCATGCGGACATCAGTTGGGAATTTGAGACACTTCCGCAGCTGAGAGATGTGGAATACATTATGAACCCCAGAGAGAGGCGCCGGTAACTCAAACCGATAGGCCACAGGTATGCAATTTTCAATCACCGCAAACGGCCCAATGAAACGTGGAGCTAGCTTCCCTTTTACTCTGCAGCTACGAATCCCTTTCATCAGAGATACCCGAAGGTAAACGTTATCTTCGATGTCGAAGTGAAGAGGTCGACATCGTTTATCCGCATAGCTCTTATGTCGAGATTGAGCAGCCTTGAGATTGGCTTGGATCACTCACACTCGTTCTTCAGCTTCTGACAAGATCAATGCTATATATCACGCTTTCACCCGACTCACACCAATTCAATGATGTGCAGCACTTCCTGCCATAGAGAGCTTCATATGGCACCATCTGGATACTAGCTTGATAGCCATTGTTGTATGAGAACTCCGCCAATGGTAAGTGATCATCCCAGTTCTTACCATGGTGGATGGCACAAGCTCGTAGCATGTCCTCAAGGACTTGATTCACCCGCTTAGTCTGACCATCAGTTTGTGGATGATAAGCAGAGCTTCGAATCAACTTGGCACCCAATGATGCATGAGCTGCTCCCAAAATCGATCAACAAACAAGGCTCCATGATCTGAAATGATAGTGTGGGGCACTCCATGCAAGCACATGATCCTTGTGATATACAACTCTACATACTTGGGAGCATGATATGTTGTGCTGACCGGGATGAAATGTGATGACTTGGTAAGTCGATCAACTATCACCCAAATGGAGTCATGCTTGTGGAAAGTGAGAGATAACCCAACAATGAAATCCATGCTGATGTCTTCCCACTTCCATGTCGGTATGTTCAAGGGTTGCAACTGTCTGGCTTGCCTCAAATGGTCGGCTTTCACTCATTGACATGTATCACATTCGGATACATACTTTGCTGCCTCCCTCTTCATTCGGGACCACCAATATCTCTTCTTTATGTCTTGTTACATCTTGTTGCTACCCGGATGAATAGAATACTTGGACAAATGAGCTTCATCCAAGATCTTCTTCCAAAGTTCCATATCACGAGGTACGACTATACGGTCTTTAAACCAAATAGTACCGTGATCATCACATCAAAATCATTTCATATCACACTCCTTCATTCTCCTTTTGATGTGCGACATCCCTATGTCTTTCTTCTGAGCCTCTACAATCTATTCCCAGATGGTGGGAATGAGAGCAAGATTATAGAGTGCTCCATATGGAACCAAGTATAGACTTGGCTCGTCCTCTTCCATCAGAGTGATGAACAGATGGTTGACATGGGACTTGTAGCTCAAATATCTGCAAACCACATTCGCCTTGCCAGGATGGTAGTGGATTTCAATCTCATAGTCTTTGATCAACTCTAACCATCTCCGTTGTCGCATATTCAAGTCTTTCTGGGTGAAGATGTACTTCAAACTCTTGTGATCAGTGTAGAGATGCACTAGATTGCCCAATAGATAGTGCCTCCACATCTTCAATGGAAGCACCACGGCAGCGAGTTCAAGATCATGAGTCGGATAATGTTATTCATGATCCCGAAGTTGTCGGGACCCATACGCGATCACTCTTCTATTTTGCATGAGTACACAACCAAGACCAATGCCAGATGCATCACAATAGACATCAAATGGTTTGGTTGTGTCCGGTTGAGCCAACATCGGTGCTTTTGTGAGGTGTTTCACCAATGCTTGAAATGTTTCTTCACATTCTTTAGTCCATACATACTTTGTTCTCTTCTTCAGCAGTTCTGTCAATTGTTTAGCTATCTTTGAGAAACTTGGAATGAACCTCCAATAATAGCCAGCTAAGCCAAGGAAACTGCGATCTTCATGTACGGACTTGGGATATTTCTATTTTAGGACTTGTAAATTTTTGCTTGGATCAACTGCAATACCATCACACGAGATGATGTGCCCTAGAAATGGCACTTGGCTGATCCACAACTCACACTTGCTAAACTTTGCATACAGTTTGTGATCCATTAACTGTTTAAGCACAATATGCAAGTGTTTAACATGATCTTGTTTGGATTTAGAATAAACCAAGATGTAGTCAATGAATACCATGACAATCTTGTCTAACTCCAGCATGAACACCAAATTCATGAGACACATGAAGTGAGCCGGTGCATTGGTCAACCCAAAGGACATGACGATATACTCATATAGCCCATACCTCGTCGAGAATGCGGTTTTAGGAATGTCCTCAGGTCGAATCTTAATCTGATGATAACCTGAACGAAGGTCCATCTTTGAAAATACCCTAGCACCCACTAGTTGATCGAATAAGATATCAATGCATGGTAGTGGATACTTGTTCTTGATGGTGACAGCATTCAGTGGACGGTAGTCCACACACAACCTCAAAGTCTCATCCTTCTTCTTCGCAAAAAATGTCGAACGGCCCCAAGGTGATGAACTTGGGAGAATAAAACCCTTGCTCAATAAGCATTCATCCGCTCCTTCAATTCCGCAAGTTCCTTCGGTGCCATCCTATACGGCTTCCTCAAGATTGGCATGGTTCCTGGAACAAGTTCAATCTTGAACTCTACGTCACGTTCTGGTGGCATGCTAGGAAGATTGTGAGGAAATACGTCTATATATTCACACACCACTGGGATATCCTCAAGCTTCGTGGCCCTTGTGTGATGCACCGCTGAGACTCTTGGTGCGGTATCCAAAAGATTTAAAGTGTTGCAACCATGGAATTGAGAATTCAGTTGGACAGTCTGCGAGCTGATATCAAAGATAGCTCCATGATGTGTCAACCATGACATCCCCAAGATGAGGTCAATCTGCTGACCTTCCAAGATGATGAGGTTCACCGGATAGATACTTCCACCCATGCACAGAGGTGCTCGAGAAACAACCTCATTAGCTGAAATATTGCCTCCTGGTGAACTGATATGGAATGGATGTGAGATAGTCACAATTGGCACTTGATGTTTCAACACAAAAGACTTGCTCACAAAGTTATGAGTAGCTCCAGAGTCAAATAGAGCGACTTCTGGTTGATCATATAAAGTAAACATGTCTGCTAAAATATGTTCTCCTTCTGGAAATTCCACACACAACCTCAACGTCTCATCCTTCTTCTTCACAAACAACGCAGAACAACCCCAAGGTGATGAACTTGGGCAAATAAAACCCTTGCTCAATAAGTCATTTAGCTGCTCCTTCAATTCAGCAAGTTCCTTCGGTGCCATCCTATACGGCTTCCTTGAGATTGGCATGGTTCCTGGCGTAAGTTCAATTTTGAACTCGATGTCACGTTCTGGTGGCATGCCTGGAAGATCGTCAGGAAACACGTCTGGATATTCACACACTACGGGGATATCCTCAAGCTTCTTCGCACTGGTGTGATGCACTGCTGAGACTCTTGGTGCGGTATCCAAAAGATTTAAAGTGTTGCTACCATGGAATTGAGAATTCAGTTGGACAGCCCGCGAGCTGATATCAAAGATAGCTCCATGATGTGTCAACCATGACATCCCCAAGATGAGTTCAATCTGCTGACCTTCCAAAATGATGAGGTTCACCAGATAGATACTTCCACCCATGCATAAAGGTGCTCGAGAAACAACCTCATTAGCTGAAATATTGCCTCCAGGTGAACTGACACAAAAAGGATGTGAGACAGTCACAATTGGCACATGATGTTTCAGCACAAAAGACTTGCTCACAAAGTTATGAGTAGCTCCAGAGTCAAACAGAACAACTACTGGTTGATCATGTAAAGTAAACATGCCTGCTAAAACAGGTTCTCCTTCTGGAATGTCCTCAATTGTAGCATAATTAACACTAGCAGACTTCGATGAAGCTTTCTTTTTAAGTTCATAGTGCTGATTAGAATTTTTGGAAGAGGACAAATGTACACAGTCATGTTCCGTCTTGCGATGTTCCCGTGCTAAATGCATCCTCTGCCTTCCACTGAATTGGGGTGGACTGACAACCTGCACATCTTGCAGAGATGGGGCTGCAAGAGTGAGATCATACTACTGTGGTGGAGAACCAGGACACACTTGCACGCTTTGCTAAGGTGCAAGTAAAGCCTCCACCGGATAGGAGTGATACCGAATATGCGGTGGTTGCTCACTCGACCAAAGCTCTAGAGCGGACAATAAGCAATACACTGCTCGATCCTTCTAAGGAACATCACTGATAACCTCCTGTGATGTCTTCCTCTTCCTCTTCTCGCCTGATAGCGAAGAGTTGCATCCTCCTGAGCAATAGCGGTATCAACCAAGTCATTGTAGTTGCCGTTATTGAATAACACCAGTCGTGCTCGAAGCTTGACGTTCAACCCTCGAAAGAAGCAACAACACTTCAATGCCTCGATATTCACATACTCAGACGCATATTGAGCCAAATGATTGAATGCCTTAGAGTATTCATAAGCACTCATATCTCCTTGCTTCAACTCCACAAAATCCTCCAACTTGGTTTTGATCATCCCATAAGATATGTGACATGCACGAAAAGCATCACGGAACTCCGGCCAGGTCACACGATGACCATCAGGGAGAGTGATGAGATATTCAGACCACCAAGCTCCTGAGGATCCGTGAAGTTGTTGAGTGGCAAATAAAGCCTTCTGATATTCGTCACTCTGGAGTAACTCAAACTTGGCTTCAATCACCCGGAGCCGATGACCTGACTCCAATGGTTCCAAGGCTTCTGTGAAAACCGGTGGTTGAGTCGCCAAGAAATCAAGATATGTGACTTGAGGTTGATCAAGTGGTCAAGCCTCAGGTTGTACACTCCGCTGTACCAACGTATGCAGAGACTCGACCATCCTCGATAAGACTTCTACCAATCCGGTTGATGACGGCACTTGTGGTAGAGTTGAGTCATCTCCACCATGAGCAGAAATACCCGGTTCACCCTCAGAATGAGTGGGATCCATGCTGCAAGAGTGAGCATTATGGTTAAGATCCAAAGTTGCAATATCAACTGGAATCATGATAAATATCGTAATACGCATCACTTAACAATGCAGTAGGCAAGATGTAAATAAAGATTAGAACATTGAACTAGACTCAAATAAGGGATACTGCTCACCAATTACTTAAAATGGTGTTTCAACTTTATGTTTATCTATCATGTTGGGTAATCACCTCTAGACATTATGAGTGACACAAGAAGGTGAAACTAAAACGATTTGAGTCAATAACATCGCACAATGGTTTGTTGTCCAGTTTCTGGTCCATCAGACCAGTCTGTAGAAATGTAATTATTTCTCAAAGTTAAATGCAAAATTTGGTCTGGAGTTCGAGTACAAAGTTGTAGTACACTCAAAAACCTTTCCATAATGTATTCTTTTGCCCCCATAGCATTTCTGGAGTGGAATATATGGAAGTTTGATTAAAGGTTACAAGACAGTTCAAATCTGGAATATGAACTTCAGTTCTGTTCCAGCTGACCATCCTGTATAAACTCGAAATTTTCTCCCAGTAAATGGCAGGAATAGGATTTGAGTTGAATACAAAAGTTTTATATAATTTCCAACTCTTTCCAGATTGTACTCGAACACTACCAGGTGAGATCTGGAATAAAAGTTATACAGGTTTGAAATTTATGGACATTTCTGGGAATTTTGACAGAACCTCCCCTGTATATGTGGGTTTTTGTCCACAGTTTATACAGATATAAAAGTTCCAAGATATGGAGATAATATAAATTAAAACATTGTACAACTTCATGTTAACATCCCAAAAATTAAATGGTTCAACCTTACAAAAGTGTTATACAGGTTATAGAGTGCAATTACCAAACTCTGCCCCATTGGGTTCTGGTTCTGGACAGCCAGCACAGGTTTTTGCGACAAATGCAATTATACCATGTTTCTGCGAGTTTCAGCTTAGGAGTTGAATAATAAGTTGATATAAGGATTCTTAATATTTCCAAAAATGTAAAGTTATGCCTATGTCAAGTTTTAAGATTAGGAGAAATGACTGTCTAAAGTTGACAGATGAGCTGACTGGTTTTCTGCCAGCAGCTCTGCGGTGTACCAGTTTCAACCTGGAATTTGGATTGGTTCAGTGTCGAATTAGAGAACACTTCAATTTACAAAGTTGTACTGCTTCTCCTACCCTCTCCAGATATGTATCACAATAGGGAATAAGATTTTTATACAAGAAGTTATGGTGAAAATACAGAGACTGTGTAGTTGGGTAAGACACTTGTAGTAGTTTCTGTGGAGTTCAGTTTACACCAAAGTAGGATCATTTCAGACCTAATGACCAAAATAAACTTTGTAGTGGACTTTATGATACTTCCATCCATATAGCATAATCCTATGTTTTCTGTAAACTAATCAAAGTTTCAACCTGACAAAGTTGAGCAAACTTCTGCTAGAAATAAAGAACCTTGATTCTTCACTAGTTATGATTGAAATTCACTTTGCGATGTCCAAAACCTACCAGCAACTGGTAGTCCGAATTTAAAACACAATGCATCCATTCTGTCATGGGGGATGGTCAATGTATCAAATGTGATACGGCGGTACTATGTGCCTCACCAATGAAAATCTAACCGGTATATCTGGATACGTCTATAGGTGGCCCTAGTATCGTTCACTCACAAATGTGTTCTAAACGGGTCGCTACCATGGTTAGTGTACCTGCAGAAGACAATCAATTCCATTTCACACCTTCACACCACAAGGGCGGCTCTGGGAAACATGGCAGGCAGTCACAATAATATATATGAAAGTAAATGCATATGACTCTGGTTTGAGTCGCCCTCGAGCGATGTCATGTCTCGAGGTACATGGTTGTACTACGTTTGTACAGCAAAGACTCATGCACGAACCTGCTTATACACGCTCAGACATACGCGTTTTGCACATTTCCACAGAACATGGGAACATAATATTGGGTTATCCACCACCCGACGGGGGCTTCCGCTAATTTTGAAGCACGCTGGGGTACCACATATCATATGTTCTCATAAACATGGAGAGTCTCAGAGACTCATATTGACTTTCCGTGCCAAGCCACAAAAACAATCACATACCACATCTCGTATGTAAGAGCTTACCAAGATTGATCCGCTCTCGGTGGTGTACCTTACCTCTTACCTGATGTCGGAGCATCGTTACAGAATATAATAACAAGTAGGTTAGTATTGCCACCTTTATATCTTATACTAGTAATACTCCTTAGTGGGCATATAACTATTTCCTCACTCATATACTCCCAAGTTTTTTAAAATATGCTCTTTTCAGGCACACGTTCCCAATGATGTTCTGATACTATGCTGTGGGGACTGGGGTCCCGACATCCAAGGATCTCATCGGGTGGTGTCGTGCGATGCGACACCCAACAATATACATGAAAAGAACCAGAATAAAATACAAACCAAGTCTTTTATTTATAAACATAGTGGAAGTTTTTAAAATACTATACGAAAAGAAAGAGACCTATACATCATAACTACGCTTTCAACACTAGCTATACAAAAGCAAAGTCATCCATGCCCTAGGATGCTTCACACTAGAAGCTCTCGCTCACAAGACCATGGCAACGTGCATGGATCCCACTCGGCCGTAACCCTAATGGGGGTGCGGCGTCGTCGTCATGCCCTTCATCAATCGTACAACCTGCAAAAACTCATTAACTGCAAATGTGAGCATAAGGCTCAGCAAGACTGACCCGTGTCACTAGACATATGCAAGGTAAAGTCTAATAATAGGTAGGGAATAGCATAAGTAGACTCGCCTAGAAGTGGATCCTTAATGTCATGTTTTAAGTAGCACATGACATTCCTTGGGCACGACACATCATAGACTCCACAATCAAACAAGAAACACTTTGCTGATGATATGACATGCCCAAAGCACATAATGTTATTACAGATTAAGTGTTTGAAAACTGTAAACTTTAATTGTGCTATCTCTAGCCATACAAGGTTGCAACACAATATTATACTCATTGCAGTAAAATTTATAACATGATAACTACTCTGGATTACCACGTCATGACAACACCGAACAAGTGGTACTCAAATAACCTCGAGGGACGGTGATTGCAATCAGTAGACATCCGATTACACGATACGCACACCCGCGTGGGAGACACATACGTGCTCTCCTCCCCGTGTCATATGCGACCAACTTTCATCCAAGACCCCAATGTCGAAAAACCTCTTCATCCCGAGCAAAAGGTCCCCTACACAGACACATCGAAGTTGCCCGCTAGAAGATTTACACCTTTGTGCCTTCACATCTTCATTCAAGGACAGCAGAGGAGTTTCCACACTACAATCTGGAGTTACATCAGTTTATTGGGCCCATATCCCATTATGCAACCGGTACAGTTCAAACTTGCCCATTGGTACCACATATGACGCGGTCCGTAATCAACACAGGCAGGGCTACGCATCCGAGATCACGTCTCGCCACTTTCTATCCACCTTTGCCCGATCTCAAATTCAGGTTCATATCTCAAGTGCTTGCTATGTCTACCCTGTGTGAAAAGTCCTACATCACTCTTGAATAGATTCCAACTACTCGACTTCTACCGGATTCCCTATACATTAGCATGACAGTTACTACAAGTCGAACTGTAAACTGTTCCAACCAATCCGTGGGATTTGTGGTCATGCAAGTGTATATCAAATACCTTATACGTAATGCACAATATCAACTGAAGATGTAAGGTAATAAAGACTGCAAAACTCTGTAAAGCTTTTAAATGCAAACTGGGGCTTGCCTTGGTTTGCGACTCTATTAAACATCAACTGTTATTGGTCTTCCTCCTAGGACTCCGCCAATGACTTCAAGTAGACACCCTGGCCTTCTCTTCCAAGCGACAAACCTCGTCGAGTTTCGACGTTGCACAACCTATAATGCACATATATACAAAAGTAATTTAGAAAATAATTTAAATCTGTTGTACAAGTTACATAAAAATTATAAGGGAATGAGGGTGGAGTTTCTTTTATTGGAGTCTATAGGAACAGGAAAGAAAATAAGACGTGGTATGGATAAGATTAACTTCAAGTTTGATTTAGAGTTTATATGTACATAGACATATAATAAAGGGATTTCTGATGCTCAAGTGGTCTAATGAAGCTGAAAATTTAACAGTAGCTTCAAGGAATTATGTGTAGACAGTGTGCAAAGTTTGAGTACAAACAATGTCTGCATGTGTTCACAACAATTCCTTATGTGTTTCCACTTCTATGGATTTTCATTATAATTCTGGAGCTGTATCATGACTACAAGTGGTTGTATTGAATATAGTAGGTTGTCCTGGTTCTACCAGAATTGTTTTCATAAATTTTTAAGCAAACTAGAGGTAGATATTGAATTTTGAAGTTGCTATGAATTTCTGGAAATAGTTTCTGTTGATCAATGAACAGCAGAAATAAAATTGGGGTTTGGTCAAGTTATACAGTTGCAATGCTAATGAAACTTTTCTGTAGTTCAAGAACATCTCAAAGGAAGTTCTGGGAATTTTTGGGATTTTTCCAGTGGAAGGATCAGCTGTAGAAATTCCCTAATTGTTTAGAGAAATTGAATTTCCCAGAATGGAAAATGACTTTTCATGATCAACCAACTACATCACTGGAAAATAGAGATCATAAGATTACTAACAAAATTTGTTTGATGATTTTTGGACACTCCTACAGAGATTTATAGAATTTTGAAGATGAACAATGCTGCTGGAAATTTGAAAATTATTGAGTGGCTGACAGTGGGGCCCACTGTCAGTACCTTCTTCAACCTCCAGTCGCGTCCTCCAGTTCCTGCCCAGTGCACAGCTTGGCACGAATGATATTCGTCTGTTCCCACTCCTAGAAGCAAGGAATGACAAGGTACAAAAAGCAAAAATGTTCCTAGAGCCTTGGAACACACGTGTGACAACATGTCAAGGCACGAAAAAGACCAGAAGGTGGCCGGCGGCGGTGGCGGCCATGAACTTGGCTCCGATGAACATAGCATGGGAGGGCCTCAAATTGATGTGGATTACGCCTAAAAGCATCCTAGACACTCAAGGAACATGATTGTGCACACAAATTGGGTCGATCACGGCTCTAAATATGAGCTCGACGGTGAACCCGAGCTCTCTCCAATGGTGATGGGGACAACTTGAAGAACACCCTCTATGTTCGATTATTTTGGATAGGACTTGATTCAGGTATGCGCCTAGTCATCTATAAACTATTACTTAACGGAATTAAAGGATGTTTGCACATGAAAACTGAATCGAAGCGAATATCTAGCTTCAATATGATGAACTTGCTTTCAGTAATTTTAAGAATACGAACAGAATATTTAAGGAAATTGAGTGTGGTCTTCACCGTGAGCTATAAGGGGTGTTGGCGATTCTTTTCTATGTGGGAGTCAAAGCTTGACAACACTTGTGTGGAGCTGTCCCCGGTGGAGCAGATGAGCTCCTCCCCTGAGGCCGAAAATCGATGGTGGAAATCTGAAATTAAATGAGCACACGGTTGAGGAAATGAAGAACCAATCAGACTGGATGGTAGAGAAGAATGTTGCACACCACTTTGTTGTGGAGCTCAGGATCAAACCATGGCTGGTTCGCGAGCTGCAGCTGAAACGGCGATGAACGTCGCTGCGCGCGTTTCTGCGAGAGTATGCGCGCTGGGGAGCGAGAGAGAGAGAGAGAGAGAGAGAGCTGAGAGAGAGAGCAAGAGTGGAGACCAAGATGTTTCTTTCGAGTGATAAGGGCGCCTGCCTGGGATCAACTCACGGCAAAAGATCGCGCCGAATACGTCAAGAACGAAGGCGGCAACTCTGTTTCAGCGGTAAGCAGAGGCTGACCCGTGACCCCACATGGCAGGCACACATGACACCGCCAAGTTCAAAAATAAATTTAAAATAGTAAACGATGTCCAAAAATTCTGACATTTTATGGGTAAGATAAGATTGATGTGAGGAACAACATGGTGCTCTCATATTTCAAATTGGAGAAAGTTTGAGTCAAATTCAAATTCAAATTTGAATTTAAATCCTATTTCAAACAAACCCTTGAAATAAATAGTAAATAGACTCCAAAAATTACCAAATTTGGTAGGGGGGTTATTTGAAATATTTGAAATCAATTGGGTGATTCAATTACATTAATTTGTGGAGTTTGAATATGGGCCATCACATTCCAAGTTACTGTACAATGAATCTAATTTTGTGAAAATTGTTTTAAACTCCAACATACTTTGTACTATTGTTAATAACCTAATTATGAGTCATATGGTGCAGTATACCCTCATGTTAACAAATGAAAATGAGTTAAAGAAAAGTTTTGAAGCCCTCTGATTTCATGTTTAGACATCAATTTATGTGGGAAGCACTTCTTATATTTGAAACAGATTCACATAATTGATGAGAAAAGTGTTTACAAAAGTTAGGGCCTTTACAGAATCCAATGAGGGATGCAGATTGGGCTGGCCAGGTGTAGGTGGGCTGTCGATTGATCGGGTTTCGGCCCAATTAAAGTTTTTGGATTTCTCTTTTTGTTTTATTTTTCTTTCTATCTGGTTTTCAAGATTGAATTCAAACAAATTGAGAACAGGTTTTACAAAAATTAAATTTTCAATCGGCAGCAAACACAAGCATTCAATCAATACATTTTTTTATAAATCACTCATTACATGAGCCTCCTGCTACACATTTCATTTATTTAATTTATTTCTTGCTTATAAACTCTAAATTATTATTTTAATTCAATTTGGTTTGGATTTGAAAAATCGGGTGTTACTGTTACAATACTACCCCTTTTAAACGGAATCTCGCCCCGAGATTCAAAAGCGCTAGGTAAGGAAGAGGACTAGGTTTTACGTCATTTCCTAAATAATTTATTTCTTGTTATACTTCAAATTAAATTTTCAAAGAAATATTTAAACATTCAAAACAACATAAAGGGTCACACAATTACAGCAATACAACATGGCAAGTTGGTTTAAAAATAATTTTAGAAAAACATTTCATTAAATCATAGACTTCCATTATAAACAATTAGAGATTAAATTTTTAATGTGAACAAAACAATGAATGAGATGTTAATTATTTTTAAATTATAAATATCACACATTTAAATAACGTTATGTTAGTATATTATTCTTTCTTCCTCAAATTTAAATTTCGAGTTTGCCAAAAAAATGTGATTTCCAAAAGAAAGCCTGTTAATCAAATGCATTTTAAAATGTTGAATACAAATTTTATTTTATTATCTTTTGGAAAATATAAGTGTTACAATTTCACCCACCTAACATTGAATTCTCAACCCGAGATTGAAAAGCGTTGGCAAAAAGAGAACTAGATTTTACACCATTCCCAAAATAATTTATTTCTTGTTACAATTCAAATTTTGATTATTCAACCAAATGTTTAAAACATTCAAAAACCATATAAAGAACAACACAAATGCAGCATTACAATATGACGAATGTTAAAATTAACTTTTTAGAATATAGTTCATCGCTACACAAGTTTTAATTATAATCAATTAGAAATTACATGTTTCATATTAAAATCACTACAAATGAAATGTTAATTGTTTTTAATTTATAAATAACACCACACATTTTGGAATCATTAATTAGAATATTAATCTATCTTTCTCCATTTTGGGTTTTGAGTGTAGTCAAAATTTTAGTATAGTCTTCCAAATAGAATGTGTTACTCAAATACATTTTAAAACACGGAATACAAAATTTTATTTTTATTTTCCATTAAAATATACTAGTGTTACAAGATTTGATATTTGACTAATAGTGGGCTTCCCCCTTAAACAAGAAAAATGCATATTTTATATGTTTGTTTATTATTAATTTTCAAAACACCAATCAACGTCTACTATTTTGGTTGTGGCAAGGTATAAAATTCACTTGCTAAACAAAAAGAGAAACTAAATGAGTGAATAGAACAAATCCTTAATCTTCTTCTCGTTTCCGACTATCTTCTCTTGTAGGTCTTGAAACATCGTCGGTCGAGCCAAATCTTCGTCTTCACAAGCGAGGCCAAAGGGAAAACTTAAAAGTCCATTCTAACAAAGGTCACGTGCCTAGAGTCGATATATAACTCTGATATCACTTTGTCACGTCCCATTTTACATAAAGTAAAACAGGACAAAACCTGCATGTATACCAGGATTAGTTTGATCATACATGCATGACAAACTGTGATAAACAATTCTATATCGATTAAAACAACAATCATTACCTTAAAACAATTACGAACAGTAGCGGAAGAGGGGAAACAAGCAGGGCACGCCACATGCAATCGACTGGTGGCAAACGCGACCTTCTAGACTCCATCATCGCTTGATCATCTTTTACCTGAGCAGCATGACATGTACAAATAAAAGAGGAAACAAGCAAGCGTGAGTACCTAATGTACTCTACAAGTGTGAGAAAATTATGACATGCATGGTTGGACAAATGGAAAGGTTGAAACGGGTTAAGCCTATATGCAACATCCTATTCCTTAATTTTTACCTTAGCATCCTATTTACTAGGTGAATGATCCATCTATCCAGTAATAGCATAAACTGTCAGGTTATAACCACCCGAATCACCATCCATCCAGGTTATATCCACTGGAGGCCAACTCACCGGGTTAAATCACCCGGGTACCAAACTCATCGGGTTAAACCACCTGACTACCAACTCGTCGGGTTCCCTCCACCCGATTACCAACAAAACCATCCAGTACCAACTAATCAAGACAGTGCTTCCAAGCACACTCATGACCGTGAGCATGACTATCTAGATAGTTTTAATACTTTGCAGAGTTTGTACCACTTTACCCACAAGTTGTGATTTCATCCCCTGTCTCTAGGTGGACTGAAACCTCCATTATGTCGGTGGTAGCTAGTCACACTACACACTACCTAAGGTGTGCGGCCAGAAGGTCATAACAGAGCCTTTACAAAGGGTCTCCCGACAAGTACAAGCACTCTAAGGTTTCACATACAATGAAATACTGGAGTACACCCTCCACCGTAGCAGCCTCCTCTTGAGCCTTGCAGATCGTAGAGCAGGTAACTCTGAACTCGTTCCCCGCACCGAACATTGCCCATACCCATCAAAAGATCACCTAATTAATCAGCTAAGCCATTCCATACCAGACTTGTGGTGGCATAGTAATGCCTGGTCGCGAGTCACCAAGAACCGATCCTTAGAATCTAGAACAACCGCCAACACAATGAACCCGAGTCTCGTGTGTACTGCACCCACCACTCAAACCTGGTTGTCCAAATTCCTATCTACTATATATATATATATATATATATATATATATATATATATAACCATCCAATAAATGATAATAATAGTATTATATCAAGTTATCATTACTACCCAACTAATGACAGTAGGGTTAAGCATAAACACATACCCAAGTCCCAACAATACCATCCAAACCCAGTGACAATGAATAATATGGAATCTAGTAAACTTCCTAACATGAGATTCAATTTAAGACTTGCATGCAACTAATTTCTATCTACATCCTTAATATTTTCCTAACTGGTGCAAAGTGGTCAAGGACACTTGCCTTTTCTTTATATCATGAAGCTGGTCAGTCTTCCTGGTAGAGCTCTCGTTCTTCCAAGTCTTCTCATCACATATCGATTGGCACGAACACGAATAAACTACCGAAAGAGAGATATAAAAGCACATTCAATATAATAACATTACACCATACACAAAGGAAGCAAATACATAAAGATCACTACGCGAATACCTTACAGCGTAACGAGAGCCTACACACGATAATGGCTTAACACGGTGTTATGGGTGTTTTATCAGGTTATAACATTGTTTATATTACAATAGCATAGTTAAACTAATGATTAAGATGACAAGAATAAATATATTGTTTAATTACAAATTTATGAGAATGTTAGATATGTTTATACCATTTTTATATCTATTCTTATGGCAATCCATTAATCTTAATGAGAAACTTCACATAAGCATGCATGCAACATTAAATTAAACCTAGGTTATAAATCATTTAAATTGATCAAGAGTATGTTCCTTTATTATGCAATGATAAATATGGAAAGAATGATACATTTAGTTCACAAATCATTATCACATGCAATAATACATTTTATTACTCATTTTCAATATTAATATGCATGAATACATAATTAAGAGTGTGTTTTATGCACAACACCAGTTAATAAATGTTTAAATGTCATTTCAGCATGTTCCAGGGGGTCTTGTGTAAATTCAGCATGAATCAGGAGTGTTTATGTAAAAATAGCACCTAACAAGGACTAAAATACGAAATTAGCATGTTGCAGGGTCATTTCTATAAAAATAACAATGTTTAGGGGCTTTTCGGTAAATGTACAACATGGTACAGGGGTTAAAATATTAATTCAGCAAGAATCAGGTGTGTTTTTGTAAATGTGTGAAAGTGCATCTAGGCTAATCCCCGTGGGTTTTGATAATTAATGACAACACTTAAGGGACTAATGAGCTTTGCAAGTGTAAGCACACGTGATTGAAAGATGGACGACATTGGATGCACTCAAAAAGGAAAAAGAGAAGAAAAATGTAAAGAACTCGAAGAATGGAATTTGTGCTTTTAAATTCTTTGCGTCGAGTTTAGCTACTTAGCTTGAGTGTGTTCAATGAGTCAAAGTATTGAGAATCTCCTAAGAGCTCATATTCCAAGCTAAACTAGATTGAGAGATGAGTTGAAGCAGCCCTAAGGACAGGGCTGGACTTGTCCAGGCTAGAAGGCGGACTAGTCCGGCCACATCGGATTGATCCGACGTTAGACGGACCAAGAGTCTTTGTCTGAGATTGGACTTGTCCGTCTGGGGTTGGACTAGTTCGTGGTGAGTGTGTTTGTGTCCTTCTGGGACTAAGTCCTGAAGGACCAGACTAGTCCGCCCTGGGGGCCGAACTAGTCCGCTCGGACAGACTAGCCCGTTTTAGTCTGGAAAAGTAGTTCCTGACTGAGATCAGATTAGTTCGTTCCTTGAAAGACTAGTCTGTTGTAGACTTAGAGGTATCTACTGGGACTAAGTCTTGAACGGTCGGAATTGTTCGCCCTCAGGGGCCGCATTAGTCTGGTGTGCGAGACTGGTCCGTTCTCAACCGGAACAAACAATTCTGTGTGAGATCGGACTAGCCCATTGTCGGATGGACTAGTCTGTGGTTTAATGACCATTTGAATTCACAAAGTGGCGGGGGCTTTGTGGTTGGTTAAGGATTACATCACTAGTCCCCATAGGCCGGACTAGTCCGGGGTCAATGGCCGAACTAGTCCGCACTTTTTTTGGTGGCAACGGCTACTTGTTGGGATCCCTATAAAAGGGATCCCCCAGCCTCCAAAGGCCAACTCTCGAACCCTAGTGCCCCCACAGCCTTCCTAGAGCCATTCTAGCCCTCTCTCAACTATTCTTGGATTCCTAAGAGCTATTCTTGAGGATTTGTGAGTTGTGGAAGAGAGGAGAGAAGGATTTGCTCGATCTTGAGCTCTTGGTTGATTCTCTTAGTTTGACTGATTGATTTGAGTTCGTGTGGGTGTTGATCTTCGATCTTTTTGAGTTTTAAACTTGTGGGAGCCTCAGGTTGTGAGTTGCTCCATGGATTTGGTGATTACCCTTGTGATTTAGTGGAAGAGTAGCCGACCTTCATGGTGGCTAAGTGAGAAAAGGGTTGAATGAAACCCAACCTCTCGTGGGCATCCTCAACGTGTATGTAGGCTCCTTTGTGGGGTTGAACCACGGGATAAATCATGCATCTTGTGTCTTTGATTTAACTTTCTCGTTCTTCGCTAGATCAAGTTAGGGCTACTTACGTTCTTTGTCTCAATATTGTGATCCGCCTCGATCTATTTGCTTTTACTTCGTGTACACTAGATTGCTAGGTTCATACACTTTACGTTTCATCAAGTTAAGTTCGTTAGATTGCATAAAAATCTCACCTTTAGTTAAGTTTGTCATCCTGACCAGACTAGTCCCCACTCTGTAATTTGATTAGTTTTTATTGAGTTAAATTTTAGGTTATCCGCCTATTCACCCCCCCTCTAGGCAACTTTCAATTGGTATTAGAGCCTAACTCTCCTAAAAGCTTGACCGCTTGGAGAGGAGATGGGGGAAATGTCGAGAAGGAGATGTCGATCATCGATACCACCGGAACCGACGAGAACAGCCACACCGAAGGACAAGGATCTAATCCCTTGCACGACAAGACCGGTAACACTTCCAAGGACAAGCCAAAACCTCCTCCCTTTAATGGCGAAACCGAAGATGAAGATGAAGAAGTGAAGCGCCTTGCATACCTTCTCCAAAAATCAAGAGATGAGGCCAAGAGGAGGAGAAGGCTTGAGAAGGAGAAAATGCTCAAGAAGCCCGAGAAGGACTACACACGATATCCTTTCAACTATGAGCGCCTTAATTCACATTCAAACTACCTTTCTATTCCAATGGGCAAAGCTCCACATTTTGATGGGACTAACTACACTATGTGGAAGCACAACATGAAGTTGCATCTTATTTCTCTCAACCCCACACTTTGGCATGTTATTTGCATAGGTGTAGATATTCCCGTGGACGACGAAGAGCTGACCCCAGAACAAGAACATCTCATTCACTACAATGCTCAAGTGGCGGTCGTGCTCAACTCAGCCTTGAACCAATAAGAATTCAACAAAGTGGATGGGTTGGAGCAAGCCAAGGAAATTTGGGACACTCTCAAGATTGATGAAGGCAACCAGTCCGTGAGAGAAGCCAAGATTGAGATGATCGAGGGGGAACTTGGAAGATTCGCCATGGAAGAAGGAGAGACCCCTCAAGAGATGTACAACAAACTCAAGACTCTTATCAATAGGAGTCGTGCGTACGGATGCAAGAAGTGGACCGAACATTAAGTGGTCAAGAGGATGATAAGAGCCTTCATGCCTCACAATGTGACGCTTTGCACTCTCATCTGCGAGAGTCCCAACTTCCACAAGATGACTCCGGATGAGGTGCTTGGCAAGATCATCAACCACGAGATGATGGAGATGGAAGCATGCCATGTCAACGACCTTGCCAAGATCACATCCTCCAAGAATAAAGGCATTGCTCTCAAGTCCTCACCCAAGTCCAAAGGCAAAGAGGTGCAAGCTTCAAGCAATGACAAAGAAAGTGAAGAAGAGGAAAGCACCGACATGGATGAAGAGGAAATGGCCTTCTTCATCAAAAGATTCAAGAGGATGATGAGGAAGAGAAGAGGGTCAAACTATGAGAGCAAGGTCAAGGACAAGAGCAAGTCAATACCAAGGAGAGCATGCTACAACTGTGGTGAGTATGGGCACTTCATTGTGAATTGCCCATACGAAAAGGAAGAAGACAAGAAGAATAAGATCAAGGATGAAAAGCCTCAAGAGAGGAAGATGTTCAATAAGAAGAAAGCACATGGACATGCTCATGTTGGCAAGGAGTGGGACTCTAATGATGAGTCCTCCTCCGATGATGAAGCGGTAGTGGCAACCGTTGCCATCAAGAAGCCAACAATGAAGAAGACTCTCCTACCAAACAAGGGAGAGTGGAAAAGCTCAAGCCCCACTTGCCTTTAAGCCAAGGAAGGAAAACGAAAGGTTAAATCTAAACTCTCCTTGCATTCCATTAAAGATGAGGATTTTGATAGTGATAGCGAGAATGAATATATGTTTGAAGTCTTAAGTAAAAGTGCTATCATTAAAATGAAAAAGCTTTCCGATGAAATTTTAGACAAGGAAGAACTTCTCGAGGAACATGATGAATTGCTTGTCAATGAAAGGCAAAGGAATCTTAACCTTGAGATGCTTCTTGAGCTTGAGGAGGAAAAGAACAAGGCACTTGAACTTGAACTTGCAAAATGCAAGGAGGCTTCCTCAAGCCTCAAGAGTTCGAATGTTGTGCTCCAAGATGAACTTCTGAACTTGAACAAAGCTCACAAGAGTCTTGAGGCACAATTCACAACTATCAAGTCAAGTGTCCCTTCTTCTCCCTCAACAAGCTCAAACTTGCCTAAAATGGAATCGGATACTAAAGCTTGCAAATGTGCTAACCTTGTGCTTGACCTAAAGAATGAGCTCAACTTGGCAAATAGAAAAATCACACCTAAGGGTGGCATCTTTGACACGGAAAATATCAAATATGCACGTAGTTCATACACGATCACAAGATCTCCCTTGATCAAAGATGGTCTTGTTTATTCAAGAGAAGGAAAGCAAAATGCTAGAATTCTCAAGAATAACAAGATGCAAATTGAATTTGTCAAGGTGGGTTCATTTCAAGTCAAGAATGAACATCATGCATCTTGCTCTAATGAAATAGTGAAACTTGACAAAAATGCCAAAAATGCTAAAAATGTCAACTTAACCATGTTTCATGACTTTGATGCATCGTATGTGTTAATGAGAAACAAATTTGGTTATACTTATGCTAAATATGTTGGGCCACACCGCAAGAGCCCAAAACCTTTTGGTGGGTTCCCAAATGCCTTGTGACTAACCTCAAAGGACCCAACCAAGCTTGAGTACCTAAAACTAA
Source organism: Tuctoria greenei (assembly GCA_036927565.1). Lineage (NCBI taxonomy): Eukaryota > Viridiplantae > Streptophyta > Magnoliopsida > Poales > Poaceae > Tuctoria > Tuctoria greenei. The sequence continues at coordinate 2,661,885 of JAYESD010000007.1, forward strand.
AGCCTAAACTTGTTTTGTAGGCTTACTCCTCCAACGGTTCAAAATGGGTGCTAGATAAGGGTTGCACCAATCAAATGACCGGGGCAAGAAGAATGTTTGTGGAGTATGAAGAAAATGAAGACCCAAGCCAAGGTATTTACTTTGGCGACAACAGTCAAGGTAAGGTACTAGGTATGGGTAAAATCTCTATTTCTCCACAACATACTATTTCACAAGTCATGCATGTTGAGTCTTTAGACTATAATATCTTATCCATTTCTCAATTATGCTAAAAGGGGTATAATTGCTTTTTTTCTAACGAAGGCGTGGTTGTCATTAGAAGAGTTGATAACTCTATTGCCATCAAGGGTGTGCTCAAGGGAAAGCTTTATCTCGTTGACTTCATCATGGATAAAACTCAACTTGACACATGCTTGATTGCAAAGACCAACATGGGATGGTTGTGGCACTGTAGGCTAGCCCATGTTCATATGAGGAATCTTCACAAACTTCTAAAAGGCAATCACGTTCGAGGTATTAAGAATGTTGTTTTTGAGAAAGATAGGTCATGTAGTGCGTGCCAAGCCGGGAAACAAGTCTGATCAACTCATCCTGCCAACAATGTGATCACAACAACAAGACCACTGGAGATGTTGCACATGTACCTTTTCAATCCATTGCTTACATAAGCATTGACGGTAAAAATGTAGTTTAGTTATTGTTGATGACTTTTCCTGCTTCACTTGGGTATTTTTCTTGCATGACAAAGGTGAAACACAAGGTGTCCTCAAGAGTTTCTTGAGAAGAGCTCAAAATAAGTTCTCCTTAAGAATCAAGAAGATAAGAAGCGACAATGGCACTGAATTCAAGAACACTCAAGTTGAAGAGTACTTGGACAAGGAGGGCATCAAGCATGAGTTTTTGGCACCCTACACACCCGAACAAAATTAGGTGGCCGAAAGGAAGAACCAAACTCTACTAGAGATGTCAAGGACCATGCTTGATGAGTACAAGACTTCCGATAGGTTTTGGGCGGAAGCGGCCAACACTGCTTGCCATGCCACAAACCGCCTCTACCTCCATCGCCTATTGAAGAAGACTCCATATGAACTTCTAACGGGTAACGAACCGAACATCTCCTACTTTAGAGTCTTTGGCAGCAAATGTTACATTCTCAACAAGAAGCCTAGAATTTTGAAGTTCGCTTCAAAATCCGATGAAGGTTTCTTGCTTGGTTATGACTCAAACACCTACGCCTATCGTGTTTTCAACAAAACCTCCGCTTTTGTTGAAATCACACGTGATGTGGTATCTGATGATACTAATGGCTCCCAAGTGGAGCGAGTTGATCAATGTGTGCTAGATAAAGAAGAGGCACCATGTGTTGCATTGAGAAGGATGGCACTTGGTAAGACCTCAAGAGCAACAAGGCACAAGTGACCCAACTCCATCACAAGAGGTGCCCCAAGCTCAAGATCAAGTCTGAGATCCCCAAGACCAACAACATGATCAAGATCACCATGATCAAGAAATGGAAGATCAAGATGGTGGCAATGGTCAAGGGGCAAACTATGAAGATGAGGGAGATGAAGAAGTTGACTCAAGACCAAGTGTACCACACCCAAGAGTTCATCAATGTGTTCAACGAGATCATCCCGTTGACAACATACTTGGAGACATCTCCAAGGGAGTAATGACTCTCTCGTATGGCTAATTTTTGTGCTCACTATTCTTTTGTGTCTTCTTTGGAGCCATTTAAGGTTGAAGATGCCCTACAAAATCCGGATTGGTTAATAGCCATTCGAGAGGAGCTCAACAACTTCAAGAGGAACAAAGTATGGGAGCTCGTGAGAAGACTTAATGCCAATGTGGTAGGCACCAAGTGGGTCTTCCGCAACAAGCAAGATGAGCATGGAGTGGTAACAAAAAACAAAGCTATACTCATAGCCAAAGGATACTCTCAAGTCGATGGTTCGGATTCCGATGAATCTTTTGCTTCTGTAGCTAGGCTTGAATCTATTCGCATATTATTGGCCTATGCTACTCACAACGATTTCAAGTTGTATCAAATGGACATGAAAAGTGCCTTACTCAATGGATCTATCAAGGAGGAGATGTATGTGGAGAAACCGCATGGCTTCAAGGACGGTAAGTATCCTAATCATGTCTTTAAGCTTCATAAAGCTCTCTACAGCCTCAAACAAGCTCCTAGAGCTTGGTATGAGTGCCTTAGGGACTTTGTCATTGATAATGGTTTTAAGATAGGAAAGGCTGATTATACACTCTTTACTAAGAACATGGATGGTGATTTATTTGTATGTCAAATTTATGTTGACGACATAATATTTGGTTCTACTAATCAATCTTTTTGTTAAGAGTTTAGCAAAATCATGACGAAAAGATTTGATATGTCGATGATGGGAGAGTTGAAATTCTTTTTAGGTTTCCAAGTAAAACAACTCAAAGAAGGCACATTCATATGCCAAACCAAGTATACTCAAGACATCCTCAAGAAGTTTGACATGGAGATGGCCAAGCCCATCAAGACGCCAATGATGACGAATGGACACCTCGATCTCAACCAAGACAACTCTAGCATTGACCAAAAGGTATACCATTCCATGATTGGATCACTCCTTTACCTTTGTGCATCTAGGCCCGATATTATGTTAATTGTATGCATTTGTGCAAGGTTTCAAACCGCTCCTAAGGAGTGTCACTTGACAGCCGTAAAAAAATCTTGTGCTATTTAGTTCGTACACCTAATCTAGGGTTGTGGTATCCCAAAGGGTCCAAGTTTAATCTCATCAGATACTCCGATGCGGATTATGCTGGATGCAAAGTGGATAGAAAAAGCACCTTCGGGACTTGCCAATTCTTAGGTAGGTCTCTAGTGTCATGGTCATCCAATAAACAAAATTCCATTGCCCTATCCACAGCCGAAGCGGAGTATGTCGCAGCCGAAAGTTGTTGTGCACAACTTCTTTGTATGCGACAAACTCTAAGGGATTACGGTCTCAATATGAACCATATTCCACTCCTATGCAATAATGAGAGTGCCATCAAGATTGCCCATAACCTCGTTGAACACTCTAGAACCAAACCCATTGACATCCAACGCCATTTCTTGAGAGACCATTCAATAAAGGGGGATATTGTCATTTCACATGTGAGAACCGAAAAATAACTAGCCGATATCTTAACCAAGCCACCAGATGAAAAATGCTTTTGCGAACTTAGGAATGAACTAAATATCCTTCATTCGCAAAATGTGGCTTGAGATGTTGCAAATTTGATTGTTAGTTTTGTTTTCTCTTCGAAATTGTGCATGCTTTCGAAAACTTACCTTCCTCAATTTTCTATCAAATTATTTTCAATTAATATCTCCTTGAATCATGGTCATTGTATGAATGTTTGTGTACTTTACTAGCCATATTCATTGAGAATATTTATGAAAACTTAGTCCAAATGGATCAATCCTTGTAAATTCCTCAATATATATGAAAATTTGGTGTCTAGGACCGGACTAGTCCACCCATGGGACCGGACAAGTCCGGCATCCTAGACATGTCTGGACAGGCTCACACAAGTCCACACCGGACTAGTCCGGCCTGTCATCGTACTTGTCCGGACTCCCAGGTTAGTCCGAACCTAGTTCGGCGCCCGTACTTGTTCAACATAACTAACGGACTAGTCATAATTTTAGGGGACTTAACCCCTAGCGTCGAGCTCGACCCTTCCCATTCACCCTCTCTTCTCTAACGCACGCCTCTCTCCCAAAAACTGCCCCCATTGGCAATTTTTGGTTCCAACCTTCAAAATCTTCAAGGAATCTGTGTGGAAGCTTCTCCAGGGCGTCGGGGAGATGAATCCTGGACTACTCCACCCTTCCATCCGCGGATTTGTCCGATTTTCTCAACTCAAGGTGAGTTCTTGACCCAACTCGAACTTTTTCGATTCTATCGATTCTAGATCGTCTCTTTTATAACTTAGTGTCTCCTTTGCTTATCTATCACCTTGTGATCATCTCCATGTGATATTGTGCCTTGGTATCAAAATTTGTAGAAAAATCGCATAGTTAGGGTTTAAGACTGGGTGGTCCAGACAAGTCCGGCCTAACCGAGGGTTAAAAACTCACTTAGTGAATTTTCCACACTTCAACCGCAATATCTTGCTTGATCCCACCCCATATCCTTCTGTTATCCTTGTTTCAGTATGTCTAGGCAGAATGACTCTCCTCTTTCCAATCCGGAAAGAGAGGCGGCCCGTCAAGAATTCTATCGTCAAAAAGAAGCGGAGGAAGCGACCATTGCAGCGAAGCTTGAGCACATGCGTGAAGCTCGGACCAAGAAGAAGCGTGATCAAGACGCACCCCAAGCTCAAACAGTTGAAGAGCAAGCCAGCCGAAGGAAAAGGATTATCACTATGGGTGAGAAGCAAAAAGCCCAAGTGGCTGATAAGGGCAAAGCACCCATGGGAGATAGAAGTAAGCAAAGGTCAAAGGAAAGGAGCCCACAAAGAAGATACCTATCAGAAAAGCTCCTCCTTGGAAGAAAGCTCTTGCAGGGAGAGACTAGGTCATTCGTGACCAATCCGTGGAGCCTCGTGGTCCTCCACAAGGCCCCATTAGTCCTTTGGTCATGACTCTTCCCGTGCATGATCCCAACCGGCAACCGGAGCTAGGAAGCAATGTTTTCAAAGGGCAAGGGGCTGAGAAAGCAAAAAGGCTAAGATTAAAGGACCCCTACAAGTATGAGAAAGCAATACTAGATCCTCGCTTTTGGTGTGATTTTAATTGCCATTACTATCGCCTAGTCTACCTATCCAAGAAGACTCCAGTGATGGATGCTCAGTGGACAGATTGGGCCTACATGGAAAAGAAGGATCACCAAGCCTTCAATGCAATAATTCGAGCTGTTGAGCACCATGGACTTAAAGAGTTGCTTGAATTCAAGTATAACTGGAACATGGAGGTGGTGGCTCAATTCTACACCACATGCTACTTCTCCACCTTCGGAGATATAAAAATCACTTGGTTGACCAATGGATTTCAATACTCTATGCTCTATGATGAGTTTGCTAGGGTCCTTGGACTTGAGGAGTTCCTAAACTATGAGTTGATCATTCACAACCTCAAGGCTCTAGATTTGGGCGAGATGGAATTCATGTACGAGGTTGGCTTCTACGATCCCCCACAACCAAGATTATTCGCCCCTTATTTAGTGTGCTCAATCGGATATTGAGAAAGACACTATCACCTAAGGATGGGGACGCAGGCATGATCCAAGTAAATTTGAGGCACCTAATGAAGTTGGTAGTTGAAGAAGAGAAGTTCAATGTCTTTGACTATATATACAACGACATCTTCAACATATCCCACACTCCAAACCGCTCATGTGGATATGCTCCTCTCATAATGTGCTTGATTGAGAAGGTCTCTAGCTTGGAATTTGTGAAGAACATCAAACATAGAGCTCTCCATCCTTAGATTCCTCCTCCTGCGCTGAAGATTGGCAGAGCCTCGAGGAGAGGTACCTCTTTTGTGCCTTCTTCTCCTCCTCCGACTCCCGCCTCCTCCTCCTTCAGCGACCTTGCAAGTGCCACCTTGAAGTTTCTCAAGTCAATATTCACCTCGTGTCGTAAGACTGAAGTGAAGACTCAAAAGATGGCAAGGAAGCAAGACAGTATCTTCGCAAGCTTTGTGAGAAGGCGGACATTCCTATGTCACTGGAGGCCTCCTAGGATGATGACATCACACCCTTTTTGGAGCTCTCGGGGGTGGAGGATGCACTATTTGATGGTGGGGATGGTCCCTCTAGCGTTGCTCCTGTTTCTGAAGAGGTTGAAGATGATGATGACGAAGAGGACGACGCTCAAGATGATGATGATGAAGAGACAGAGAGCGACCCAGGCTATGGAGAGGCGAGCGAGAGCGATGATGAGTAAATTTAGGATCTCTCTTCTCCCTTATTCTTTTTCCTTTTTGGTGTCTTGATGCCAAAGGGGGAGAGATTGAGGGGGAGTCTTAGATCAATGGACTATGCTATATTTTTAAAATATGGGTTGTAATGTTAACTTATACCACTCATTCTTATTTGGCATGTAATGACATTATCACTATATTATCTTTCTCTATGTTATGTGAATCTTATTGTCTATTTGTCATAATGTTTCTATTTAATATCATTCTAGTCAAATATGTGTGATGATGCTAAATTAAAATTTGAGATGCAAGCTTCACTCCACTTTTCACATCTCAACACTTGCATCACATATAGGCACCCCACCATAACACACAAATGTATAAGTCTCCCATAGACTTCATTCTTGTGCATTAAATTTATTGTAAATCTTCCATGCACACATTTAGGGGGAGCTCCATATACACGTGTGTGTTATGAAAATCAACTCAATCATATCTTTTATAAAAAACCTCAATGTGTTGTCATCAAATCACCAAAAAGGGGGAGATTGAAAGTGCATCTAGGCTAATCTCTGTGGGTTTTGATGATTAATGACAACACTTAAGGGACTAATGAGCTTTGCACGTGTAAGCACAAGTCATTGAAAGATAGACGACATTGGATGCACTCAAAAAGGAAAAAGAGAAGAAAAATTTGAAGAACTCGAAGAAAGGAATTTGGGCTTTTAAATTCTTTGTGTAAAGTTTAGCTACTTAGCTTGAGTGTGTTCAGTGAGTCAAAGTGTTGAGAATCTCCGAAGACTTCATAGTCCAAGCTAGACTAGATTGAGAGATGAGTTGAAGCAGCCCTAAGGACAGGGCCAGACTTGTCTGGGCTGGAAGGCCAAACTGGTCCGGCCACATCGGACTGATCTGATGTTAGGCAGACCAAGAGTCTCTGTCTAAGATCGGACTTGTCTGGCTAGGGACAGACTAGTCCTTGGTGAGTGTGTTTGTGTCCTTCTGGGACTAAGTCCTGAAGGACCGACTAGTCCGCCCCGCGGGGCCGGACTAGTCCGCTTGGACAGACTAGTCCGTTTTAGTCTAAAAAAGTAGTTCCTGACTAAGATGGGACTAGGTCGTTCCTTGACAGACTACTCCGCTGTGGACTTGGAGGTAGATATTGGGACTAAGTCCTGGACGGTCGGACTTGTCCGCCCTCAGGGGTCGGAGTAGTCTGGTGTGCCAGATTGGTCTGTTCTCAACCGGAACAAACAGTTATGTGTGACATTGGACTAGTCCATTGTTGGACGAACTAGTCCATGGTTTAAAGACCGTTTGAATTCTAAAGGTGGCAGGGGGGGTGGGGGGCTTTGTGGTTGGTCAAGGATGACATCACTGGTCCCCTTAGGGGTCAAAGGCCGGACTAGTTCACACTTTTTTTGTGGCTACGGCTAGTCATCGGCATCCCTATAAAAAGGGATCCCACGGCCTCCAAAGGCCAACTCTCGAACCCTAGCACCGCCACAACCTTCCTAGAGCCATTCTATCCCTCCCTCAACCATTCTTGGAGTCCTAAGAGCGATTCTTGTGGATTTGTGAGTTGTGGAAGAGAGGAGAGAAGGGTTTGCTTGATCTTGAGCTCTTGGTTGATTCTCTCAGTTTGACTGATTGATTTGAGTTCGTGTGGGTGTTGATCATCGACCTTTTCGAGTTGTAAACTTGTGGGGGCCTTAGGTTGTGAGTTTCCCCATGTATTTGGTGATTACCCTTGTGATTTAGTGGACGAGTAGCCGACCTTCGTGGTGGCTAAGTGAGGATAGGGTTGAGTGAAACACTGCCTTTCATGGGCATGCTTAACGTGGATGTAGGCTCCTATGTGGGGCTGAACCACGGGATAAATCATGTGTTTTGTGTCTTTGATTTGACTTCCTTGTTCTTTGCTAGATCAAGTTAGGGCTACTTACGTTCTTCGTCTCAATCTTGCGATCCGCCTCAATCTAGTTGCTTTTACTTCGTGCACACTATCTACTAGATTGCTAGGTTCATACACTTTACGTTTCATCAAGTTAAGTTCATTAGATCGCATAAAAATCTCACCTGTGATTAAGTTTGTCATCCTGACCGGACTAGTCCGCGCCCAGGTCGGGCTAGTCCACACTCTATAATTTGATTAGTTTTTATTGAGTTAAATTTCAGGTTATCCGCCTATTCACCCCCCTCTAGGCAACTTTCAATGTCCAGGGGCTTTCATGCAAATTCCAGTGGGATCTGGGGTTAATTCATTATTTTGTAGTAAAATATGTAATTACTAGAGAGTACAAGGTCTATTCTATAAAAACAGGGCCTAACTACAATTAAACTTAATGCACCAGAGGGTTATGTGTTAAACTACCAAAGGCTGGGTATAGATTTAATATAACCGTTGGATTCAAAATAAACGTGCGAGATTAGATCTTGAAAGGGTACACGGGTGCTCCAGAGTGGGCCATCGGCTGCTAGATGGGCGGCTCAGATTTAAAATGGGCCAATGGGTACGCACCTCCATCCTAGACCGTCTGATGTAAAATCAAGGGCCCAAATCTAATGCATCAAAGGGGTATCAAACTTTCTAATCTACGCCGTCCCTCTACAATCTAACGGTTGGGCAAACAAAAGAAGCAACAGGCCTCTTCTACCCAACGCGGCACGACGGCGCCGCCATGGACGGCGGCCCAAACTCACCGGCGCACGCAGATCCAGGAAGGAAAAGTGCCTAAACTAGTCGATGCATAACGAAAACAAAGGAGGGGATTGTCGCAAGCTCACCTAGGGTGGATTTATAGTCCGGGAAGGTGAGGAAGATGGCTCGCGGTGCGGAGGTGTGGCAAACGATGTCGGAGTCAAAGGAACGGTGCTTCGGTGGTGGTCTCTTCACATCCTTCATGTCGGGGATCATCTATGCATCACATCGAACATTTTGGAGTATACTGCGCGAGGAGGAACAGATAACAACACAACGGCGATGGTGGAAAGTGACGACGAGCTTCGGTCTTCGGCGGGAACAATGTTGCGGTGGAGATATCTCGGCGCCAACTTGTCCAAGGCACGTTCTAGCGCATGGTAAACACGAAGGGAGAGTCAAATCAAGGAGAAATTGAGCAAAAAGTTTGGAACGCGGGTGAGAGGTGGCGGATCTTACCGAGAATCGATGGGGTTAGGGTCTCCAGCCACGATTGATTCCCATGAGGTCAGGGAGGCTTGCATGCAACACTGAAGAGCAAGGAGGCAAGCTATATGAGCCAATCACAATGTGGATTTGGGCGATTCGCTCGACGCAGTGGCGGCGTGACTCGATTTATTCTGGGAAAAAGTGAGTAGGGGAGACTTCGTGCGGCGTAAGTTCGGGGGGGGGGGGGGGGGGGGGGGCTCAGAATTCGGCGTATGATTATCAGAATTCGCAAGGGGGAGCCGCGGCATCCATGCCACGACGCGTCACTCATGCGATTTGTGTGAACCGCGTGCGAGAGAGAGAGAGAGAGACGCGAGGGAGGGGAAGGCTGGCGTGCGGGGCCCACACGATAGTGAGGAGGAAAAGAGATGGAGGCGCCAAGCGGATCCAATGCGCACGCGAGCCGCACGAATGGGCTGGCGGGGCACGCGGCCTAGGAAAAGAAAAAGCGATGAGCCGGGGGAGAAGTGGGTTGGGCGCGTGAGAAGGGGTGCCGACAGGCGGGGCCTACTACACAAAGGCAGAAGAGAGAATCCAATGAGGGATGCGGGTTGGGCTTGCCAGGTGTAGGTGGGCTGCCGGGTTTCTGGCTTTTGGCCCCTTTATGGGCTTCGCCTTTTCCACCCCAAACTTCTTGAGTATGTCTTGAGTGTACTTCGTTTGGCTTATGAACATCCCTTCTCTTTGTTGTCTCACTTGGAATCCCAAAAAGTACTTTAGCTCTCACATCATAGACATCTCAAACCTGTTCTGAATCATTATGGCTTGGAAAGAGAATCGTTGTGCCTAATTTAAAGCATATTCGAGAGACAATATTAAAGGAGGCACATGACTCGCCGTACTTGATTCACCCTGGTTGTACGAAGATGTACAAATACTTGAAGGCTTGCTATTGGTGGGATAGCATGAAGAAGGACATAGCTGAATATGTAGCATTGTGTGATGTGTGCCAACGAGTCAAGGCAGAACATCAAAGGCCAGCTGGAAATCCGTGAAAATGACTTGGCAACAGTAGAAGATTTTAGGTGAACTTGAATGCATTATTCATAATAGATAATCGTATATACCGCTCAATGTCCAGGCGATTGAAATCATAACACCAATCATCATACCGAACCACATGCTCCCCTTTTTGTTTTATTTTTCTTTTTATCTGGTTTTCGAGATTGTATTCAAACAAATTAAGAATAGGTTTTGCAAAAAATAAATTTTCAACCGGCAGCAAACACAGGCATTCAATCAAAACATTTTTTTATAAATCACTCATTATCACATGATCCTCCTGCTACACATTTCATTTATTTAAATTAGTTCTTGATTATAAACTCTAAATTTGAACTTTGCTCATGCTCTGATTCGATGATTGATTAAGTAGATTAAAAACTCGACGAAGCAACGCTCACGTTTGGTTGGTGGACGGACGGGGCTGTGGCCTCCCGCGCACGCACGCAAGCAAGCAACCAACGACGATTGCCGCCAAAACCTTCCTAGAGCCATTATAGCTCTCTATCAACCATTCTTGGAGTCCTAAGAGCGATTCTTGAGGATTTGTGAGTTGTGGAAGAGAGGAGAGAAGGGTTTGCTTGATCTTGTGCTCTTGGTTGATTCTCTCAGTTTGACTGATTATTTGAGTTCGTGTGGGTGTTGATCTTCGATCTTTTCGAGTTATAAACTTGTGGGAGCCTTAGGTTGTGAGTTGCCCCATGAATTTGGTGATTACCCTTGTGATTTAGTGGAAGAGTAGCCGACCTTCGTGGTGGCTAAGTGAGTAAAGGGTTGAGTGAAACCCTTCCTTTCGTGGGCATCCTTAACGTGGATGTAGGATCCTATGTGGGGTTGCACCACGGGATAAATCTTGCGTCTTGTGTCTTTGATTTAACTTGTTTTTTGCTAGATCAAGTTAGGGCTACTTACGTTCTTCGTCTCAATCTTGCGATCCGCCTCAATCTAGTCGTTTTTACTTTGTGCGCACTATCTACTAGATTGCTAGGCTCATACAATTTACGTTTCATCAAGTTAAGTTCGTTAGATTGCATAAAAATCTCACCTTTGGTTAGGTTTGTCATCCTGACCGGACTAGTTCGCCCCCAGGCCAGGCTAGTCCGCACTCTATAATTTGATTAGTTTTTATTGAGTTAAATTTCAGGTTCTCCGCCTAATTCACCCCCCTCTAGGTAACTTTCAATGTCCAGGGGCTTTTATGCAAATTCTAGTGAGATCAGGGGTTAATTCATCATTTGCAGTAAAATATGTAATTACTAGAGAGTCCAGTGTCTATTATATTAAAACCAAGGCCTAACTGCAATTAAACTTAATGCACCAGAGGGTTATGTGTTAAACTACCAAAGGCTGGGTACATATTTAATATGAACCATTGGATTCAAAATAAACGTGCGAGATTAGATCTCGAAAGGGTACACGGGTGCTCCAAAGTGGGTCATCAGCTGCTAGATGGGCGTCTCAGATTTTAAATGGGCCAACGGGTACGCGCCTCCATCCTAGACCGTCTGATGTAAAATCAAGGGCCCAGATCTAATTGAAAGTGCATCTAAGAATCCCTTAGGGGTTTTGGATGATTTATGACAAGCAAATGAGATCCTAACTACTTTGTTGAGATGAGCACAGGTTTTAATGAGAAAATGATCAAGGAGCCAAAAAGAAAGGAGAATGAGGAGCAATGTGGAAAAGAGCTCAAGGAACAAGTGTACTAGATCATTGTGTATGGAGTGTGTTAAGGAAACACACCCCAAGAGCTCAAGTATGAATAATCACACACATTGCACAAGTTTATACAGGACCGGACTAGTCTGACTGATCCCGGACTAGTCCGATTCTTTCTGCACAAGATCGGACAAGTCCGATATCACCATGGACTATTCTGATATCTCTCTGACTAGAATCGGACTAGTCCTCCCCAGTGCGGACTGATCCTCCAAACACTTCACAAGTTGCACAAAATCGGACAAGTCCGATATTAGCACGAACTGGTCCGAAAAACCCTCTGACATATATCGGACAAGTCCTCTAGGTGCGGACTTGTCCCCAATTCACTTAGGGTTTCACTTCTTCGGACAAGTCCGATATCCATCGCACTAGTCCGAAGATTTCCAGAACCAAAATCGGACAAGTCTGCTCTCTGCCGGCCTAGTCCGATATTTCGGTACACCTAGGGTTTGCTACACTAGGCACACTGGACTAGTCTAGTGTCCACCACGGACTAGTCCAATCTTTCTAAACCCTAATGGTTACTTTTGGGAACCCCATATAAATAAGTGTACACAGCCCATCTACCAATAACTCTCGACCCCCTGCGCTGTCACACCTCCCAAGAGCCTCAAAAACACATCTCTCCACAAAATCAAACGCAACAAAGATCAATACCTTGACGATACACTTTGGATCATTGGAGAGACACGGTTCATCACTCATTGAGCTCTTGGTTTGATTCTCTAACACACTCCTGTGGTTTTCATTGTGATCTTTCGAGTGTGTTCTTGGTGGTGTTCTTGTTGTAATCTTGGGGAGCCCTCAACTTGTGAGAAGGCCCCTTGAATTTGGTTATTTGCCCTTTGTCATAAGTGAAGAGGATTGGCCTCCGTGGCGATCCGACGAGGGTAGGGTTGGAGAAGACCCGATCCTTTTGTGGACTCCTCAACGTGGATGTAGGTTGCCTCTGTGGGAACCGAACCATGGGATAAAGTGCTTGTGTTCATTCTTTGCGCGCATTGTTCTTACGCTTCATACATATCTAGGGTTTGAACCAATCTTATTCACTTTACGTTGAAACATTGAATATAAGATTAACTTGTGGTACATCCTAGTTCATAATTGTGTAACACTTCAACTACAAGTATATTTCCGCTGCATACATCCTAGGATCAAGATAATCGATCAAATTTGATAAACCTAGACGGTACACATCGAACTAGTCCGCACTCGACTGGACTAGTCCAATATCTCGAGATTTGATCTGGTTGTTAAGTGTTGCAGGTTCTCACAAAAATAAAAAAGGCCTATTCACCCCCACTCTAGGCCACATTCAATTGGTATCAGAGCAAGGTTCTTCAAAAGGAGACTAACCGCTCGAAGAGATCATGTCGGACTTGAAGGACGTACACAAGAGCATCAACCAAGAGAAAGTTGAAGAAGACAAAAACAAGATATTGGAGAAGCTCCTCGAAGCCATTCAAGACTTCGGGGATGATGATGAGGAGACGCTGGAACTCAAGGCGCTCCTAAGGAAGAAAACCCTTTCCAAGGGAAAGGTGAACATCGAAGATGAGAAGAAAAAGAAGGGGAGTAGTCACACCGACTACTCCCGATATCCTTTTAATTATGATCGCCTAAATTCTAAAAACAATAATTATCTATCTATTCCACTTGGAAAATCCCCAACTTTGACGGCAATGACTACTCAATGTGGAGGCAAAACATGAAAATGCATTTGATTTCTCTCAATCCAAGTTTGTGGCACATAGTATGCACAGTAATAGATATCCCTAATGATGATGAGGAGATGAGGAGCTCACACCTAGCCAAGAGCAAGCGATCCATCGAAATGCCCAAGCTGCTGCAATCATTACTTCATCACTCAGTCGTGATGAGTTTACAAAGGTGGATGGACTCGAGATCGCAAAAGAGATATGGGATACATTGCAAACCGCACATGAAGGCGATCGTTATGTGCAAGAAGCGAAGATCGAGATGATTGAAGGCGAGCTAGGAAGATTCGCCATCGAAGAAGATGATTCGCCACAAGATATGTACAACCGACTAAAGACGCTCATCAACAAAGTGCGAGCATACAGAAGCAAGAAATGGAACGACCACCAGGTGGTGAAGCTCATTATTAGAGCTTTCATGTCTCGCAATGTCACTTTATGCTCCATGATACGAGAAAGCCCCGGGTACAAGAAGATGACCCCAGATGAGCTACTTGGGAAAATCATCAACTTTGAGATGATGGAAAAGCAAGCCAAGCACGTTAAGGATATTGTCAAATCTCACCTCGGCAAAGAAGAAAGGGATCGCTTTAAAGTCCACCCTCAAGCCCTTATCTAAAGAAGCGCGAGAAGATCAATTAGAAGAAGACGGTGATGATGAGAGCAGTGACTTGGATGAAGATGACATGATACTATTCATGAAGAAGTTCAAAAGAATGATGAAGAAAAGACAAGGTTCTAAATCAAGTGAAGGAAAGTACAAGGAAAGATCAAAACCAAAGTTGAGGCGGGCATGCTATAACTGTAGTGAGTATAGACACTTTATAGTTGATTGCCCATATGAAGAGAACAAAAAGAAGAACAAAGAAGCAATGCCTCAACCCAAGAAATTCTTCAAGAAGAAGAAGCAAACTGAACAAGCACATCTAGGGAAAGAGTGGGACTCAAATGATGAGTCCTCATCCGAAGAAGAAGAGGAGATGGCTAGCATAGCCATCGAGAAGACATCCATGAAGTCCACTCTCTTCCCCACTCTTGGTGCACGAAAAGGGAACGACACTTGCCTCATGGCAAAGGAAGGTAAACGCAAGGTAACAACAAAATCCTCTTCCTTGCATTCCTATTCTAGTTATAGTGAAATTAATAGTGATAATGAAGATATGCTAATTGGCTTAGATAAGAAAACAACCACTAAAATGAAATTTTTACTTGATCAACTTGTTGAGAAGGAGAGGCTGATACATCGTCAAGAAGACATGATTATCTCCCAAAAGGAGGAATATGTTGAACTTGACAAGCTTCTAGAACTTGAAAAGGAGCAAAGCAAGTCACTGGAGCTTGAGTTAGCTTCAAGCAAGGAAGCTTGCTTCGAGTTAAGCGACTCAAATGCTACAATCAAGGACGAACTTGCTAACCTAATCAAGGTTAACAAGATCCTTGAAGTGCAAGTCGAGTCACTCAAGCAAAGTGACCCTTCATCCTCTTCAAGCTCACCTTCCCAACCACTTAAAACTGAAGCTATCATCACTTGTTCATGTAGTAAAGTTGACACCAGCTCGAAAGACAAGTCAACCTCTACCAAGGGTAAGCAACCTGTCCAAAGTGGCATATTTGACAAGGAGAAGGTCAAATATGCACGTAGTGCATACTTGGCCACAAGACCTCCTAATATCAAATATGGCATTGGGTATTCCTATGGTGGAAAGCAAAATACTAGAATCCATAAGAATAACAAGGAAATCATTACCTTTGTAAAGGGAAGACCCTCTCAAATTGGAAAATCCAAAGCTAATGCATCCAACACGCATGATTATCGGACTAGTCCGGTCGGGGTCCGGACAAGTCCGGTCCTCCAGACAATTCCGATCTCCCAGACTAGTCCTGTTTATACAACTATTACTGTTTAGAACTTTTGATGCATCTTAGGTGTTAATAAGAAGTAATTTTGGCAAAGTTTATGCTCATTATGTTGGGCCACGCCATGGGAACACCAAGTCTCATGTGTTGGTGCCCAAATCCCTTGTGACTAACCTAAAAGGACCCAAGCAAGCTTGGGTACCTAAAACCAAGGCATGATTTGTTTTTCTAGGCCTATTCCTCTGGTGGATCAAAATGGGTGCTAGACAGTGACTGCACCAACCATATGACCGCAGAAAGAAGAATGTTCGTTGAGTATGAAGCAAATGAGGATCCAAGCGAGGGCATCTATTTTGGAGACAATAGTCAAGGAAAGGTGTTCGGTACCGGTAAAATTGCCATATCATCACAACATACTTTTTCTCATGTGTTACATGTTGATTCCTTAGATTATAACCTGCTGTCCATATCTCAATTATGCGACAAAGGTTATGATTGTTTGTTTACTAACAAGGGCGTGACCATCTCTAGAAGGAGTGATGGTTCCATTGCATTCAAGGGTATGTTAAAGGGAAAGCTTTACCTTGTTGACTTCAACAAAGATAAAGCCGAACTTGACACAAGCTTGATTGCAAAGACCAACATGGGTTGGTTGTGGCATAGACGGCTAGCGCATGTTGGTATGAGGAACCTTCAAAAACTCCTCAAGGGCGATCACATCCGAGGTTTAAAGGATGTTGTTTTTGAGAAAGACGGGTCTTGTAGCGCGTGCCAAGCCGGGAAGCAAGTTGGAGCACCTCATCCCGCTAAGAACGTCATGACTACAACAAGACCGCTCGAGCTACTTCACATGGACTTATTTGATCCAATTGCTTACATAAGCATCGGTGGTAACAAATATGGTTAAGTAATTGTCGATGATTTTTCTCGCTTCACTTGGGTATTCTTTTTACATGATAAGGCAGAAACACAAGGAATCTTGAAGAAATTTTTCAAGCGTGCTCAAAATGAGTTTTCATTGACGATCAAGAACATTCGAAGCGACAACGACACGGAGTTCAAGAACACACAAGTTGAGGAGTACCTAGATGAAGAAGGCATAAAACATGAGTTTTCAGCGCCTTACTCCCCTCAACAAAATTGAGTTGTCAAAAGGAAGAACTGAACCCTCATAGAGATGGCAAGAACAATGCTCGATGAGTACAAGACCTTGGATTGATTTCGGGCGGAAGCGGTCAACACCGCTTGCCACGCCATAAATCGACTTTATCTTCATCGACTACTCAAGAAAACATCCTATGAGCTACTCACCGATCGAGAAGAAGCTCCTTGTCAAGCATTGAGAAGAATGGCATTAGGTGAAGTTCGACCACAAGAGCCACCTCTACATATGCATAAGGAAAATGAACCACAAGAGAAGGCCAATGATCAAGGGGGAGCTTCCATACAAGATCAACCTCATGAAAGCAAAAATGATCAACAAGTCAATGAGGGCAACCATTTAGGGGGAGAAGAAGATGATCATGAAGATTCAAGACAGCAAGTGCCACACCCAAGAGTGCACCAATGCGTCCAAAGGGATCACCCAATCGACAACATCATCGGCAACATCCAAAGGGAATAACTACTAGATCTCGCATGGCTAATTTTTGTGAGCATTACTCGTTTGTGTCCTTTTTGCAACCACGCGGGGTTGAGGATACATTGAAGGATCCGAATTGGGTAGTGGCCATGCAAGAAGAACTCAACAATTTCAAAAGGAGCAAGGTGTGGGAACTAGTCGAAAGACCCAAATCCAACGTCATCAGCACCAAATGGGTCTTCCGCAACAAACAGGATGAACACAGGGTGGTGACAAGGAACAAGGCACGACTTGTGGCCAAAGGGTATTCACAAGTTGAAGGTTTGGATTTTGATGAGACCTTTGCTCCCGTAGCTAGACTTGAGTCTATTAGAATATTACTTGCATATGCTACTCACCATGATTTCAAGCTCTATCAAATGGATGTGAAAAGCGCATTCCTCAACGGACCAATCAAGGAGGAGGTGTATGTGGAGCAACCCCCCGAGTTTGAAGATGAAGAGTTCCCCGACCACGTATTTAAATTACGTAAGGCTCTCTACGGCCTCAAACAAGCTCCTAGAGCTTGGTATGAGTGTCTTAGAGACTTCTTGATTGAAAATGGTTTTAAGATCGGTAAAGTAGATTATACATTGTTTACAAAGAACTTTGACAATGATCTCTTTGTTTGTCAAATTTATGTTGATGATATAATCTTTGGTTCAACTAACAAATCTTTTTGTGAGGAATTTAGTAAAATTATGACAGATAGGTTTGAGATGTCAATGATGGGAGAGCTAAAGTACTTCTTCGGATTCCAAGTGAGGCAACAAAAGGAAGGGACGTTCATAAGCTAAACTAAGTACACTCAAGACATACTCAAGAAGTTTGGAATGGACAAGGCGAAGCCCATAAAGACTCCCATGGCAATGAATGGCCACTTGGATCTCAATGAAGATGGACTAAACGTCCATCAAAAGGTATATTGCTCCATGATTGGATCTCTACTCTACTTATGTGCATCTAGGCCAGATATTATGTTGAGTGTATGCTTGTGTGCAAGGTTTCAAGCCAACCCAAAAGAGTGTCATTTGACAGCCATTAAGAGAATCTTGCGGTATTTAGTTCATACACCCAACCTAGGCCTTTGGTATCCCAAAGGTTCCATATTCAATCTCATTGGCTACTCCGATGCAGATTATGTCGGATGCAAGGTAGATAGAAAAAGTACCTCCGGTACATGCCAATTCCTAGGGAGATCCCTTGTTTCTTGGTCCTCCAAGAAACAAAACTCCATTGCCCTATCCACGGTCTAAGCGGAGTATGTTACAGCCGGGAGTTGTTGTGCACAACTCCTTTGGATGCGACAAACTCTAAGGGATTACGGTTATAATATGAATTGCATTCTACTCCTTTGTGATAATGAAAGTGCCATTAAAATTGCCCATAATCCCGTTGAGCACTCTAGGACCAAACACATTGACATCCGACATCATTTTTTGAGAGACCATTCAATGAAGGGAGACATAGCCATTTCACATGTCAATACCGAAAAGCAACTAGCTGATATATTCACCAAGCCACTTGATGAAAAACGCTTTTGCGAGCTCCGAAATGAACTTAATATCCTCGATGCTCGGAGTGTGGCTTGAAATCTTGTATACCTAATTTCTATCTTCAAAATTCATTGATTTTGTTGTGAAAATCATCTCTCTCAATTTTTCCGAAAAACTATGTCAATTACTAGATCTTGGTGAATTATGATCATTGCTTGACTGTTGTATGCTTACTTATCATATTCATCAAGATTATTTGATTTTATTTGCCTCCCCATTTTCTGAATAAGTACCTTCGAATATATACGAATGGGCTAAGCATTTCTTCCCTGGTGACCACGGACTAGTCCACGGTTACCCGGACTAATCCGCACGTGCAGACTAGTCCGTAGAGCGCCAGTTAGGCCGGACTAGTCCGTTTGACCAAGGACTAGTCCGATATAGTCTCTGGAAAAGTTCCGACTAGTCCGATCATTTTCGGACTTGTCCGAATTTTCGTGTCCTTAACCCTAGCTGCCGCCAAACCCTAATCTTCCTCACCCCACACTTGCCTCAAGCTTTCTCTCTCCATGCTCAAGCTCCCCAAGGCGATTCGACGATTTCTCCATCAAAAATCTCCAAGGTTGGGTGGAAATCAACCTCCTTCGCTTAGGGATTGAAGACCACGGACTTGTCCGCCCTTCAACCCCCTCTTCTCCGAGATTCAAGCGATTTTTTGGTAAATTTACCCCCAAACCCTAGAAATCTCCATTTTCTTCATTGTTGATCGAATAGCCTAGCTTCTGTCACCTGATACAAGTGTCCTTTATGTATTACATTGCTGTTAGGCTAGTTTTGCATTGAGCAACTCCATTTGTCTCATAGTTAAGGTTCTTGATGATGAATACTGGGCTAGTCCGTGCTTGTACACCAGACTAGTCTGATTTTTCTGAACTCAACCCTAACTTCTTAATTCCTCAATGCAATTTCTTGTCGTCTATTCTCATCAATACCTTGTGCAATCCATTCTCAATGCATGTCAAACTCACACGAAGAAGTTTCCGACTTCGAGGCCGAGATGGACCACGAAGCCGTGCTTCGGTCCTCGACAAGCCTAAGCAAGAAGCGCCAAGAGCGCCCCTCCGAGCCGGCACCTTCACCTCCCCAAGCTTGAAGGAAGGTGCTCGCGAAGAAGCCAGCATCCAAGGCTTCTGCTGGAGGTGCCCCTCGCCAAACCAAGGGCAAGGGAATTGCGATGGGCCCGATTGGCCCCCTAAAGCTGCCAGCTCCAAGGGAAGGGGCCAGGGATCCCGCAGAGGAGAGATTCAACGAAAAAGGCAGTGACACGGCGACCAAGTTCAGAAATGTTGATTGCTACAGCCGTCCCAAGCAAGCTGCTGATGGGAGGTTTTGGAGCAATTTTCATGCATATTTCTACAAGACCGTCTACCTCCCAGTGAAGATGCCCGTGGTGCGCAGCCAATGGATAGATTGGGCGCATTTTGAGAAGAAGGGCTGCTCACCTTCTGTGGAGGTGGTTGAGGCAGTTGCAATACATGGCTTGAAGGATCTCTTCGCCTTCAGGAACAATTAGAATGATGAGGTGATTGCCCAGTTTTATGCTACTTGCCACTTCTCAAGTGACGAGGAAGAAAGTGTGACTTGGATGATTCATGGATCCAAGTACAGCATAACTTATGAGGAATTTGCAAGACTGCTACACCTTGACACCTCAAGCAATGACAATTTGATCATCCACAACATAGGTGTCATTGAGAAGGACAGGATGAAGTTCCTCTATGAACTCAACTCCAAGTTCAACCCCTCTTCTATCAAGAATATGAAGCCCTTCTTTGTGGTGTTGAACAGGGTTCTAAGGAAGACAATTTCCCCCAAGGATGGGGATGTTGGAAGTGTACAGGGGTACCTCAGGACCTTGATGAAGGTCATTAGCAAAGACAAAAAATTTGATGTCCGTGACTATAGTTGGAATGACATGGTGAACATCTCCTGCACAACGAACATGTCATGTGGCTATGCTCCTTATCTGATGTTCATGAT
Source organism: Tuctoria greenei (assembly GCA_036927565.1). Taxonomy (NCBI): domain Eukaryota; kingdom Viridiplantae; phylum Streptophyta; class Magnoliopsida; order Poales; family Poaceae; genus Tuctoria; species Tuctoria greenei. Next base: position 2,682,433 of record JAYESD010000007.1, read on the forward strand.
TGAGAAGGTCACATGCATAAAATTTGTCAAGGATGTAGAGCACCTTCCCTTGAGGCCCCAGATGCCTCAAAAGCCAAGTGTTCAAGCTGCTCCATCTCCGGCCTCTAGCCCTGAGGCTCCTGCGAGAGCCAGTGCTGGTGCTAGGGCTGCTCCCGCCACTAGGGCCCCTCCTCAAAAGGGGTCCCCAAGTGGCATCTTGAAGTATCTGTGTGCTATTTTTGCCTCCTGCAAAAAGGCTGAGGTGAAGGCCCACAAGCTCAACAAAAGAAGAAGGAAGGACATGAGATATGTCAAGGAGAACATGAAGCAGATTTGCCAAAAGCTAGAGATCAAGCCTATTGGATCTCCAGTAATTTCTGATGACTCCAACTCTGATTACACCGAGCTCGAGCCCTTGACTCCCTCCGAGCTTACCTATTTTGGCATTGGGGACTCGAGTGGCTCCGTTCCTCCTCCTCATCATCATCAGCCAGAAGATGAAGATGAAGACAACGAGAGGACCGACATCGAGGCTTGAAGACTTTAGGTCCCTCCTCTCCTTCTTTATGGTGTCTTGATGCCAAAGGGGGAGAGATTGAGGGGGAGTCTTAGGTTTTAGCTGTAGGATGCGAGGAGCTTCTTTTTGTGCCTTTTGTCTATTTTGTAGGTTGTAGAACTTTTAATATGCTCTTATGATACTTATGGTCCTGTGATGCAAAGTTTTGAACTACTTATGGAAAAATTGGTGAAATCTGTGATTTTGCTATAAGAATGTCATATATGCTTGTTGTTGATGTGTTGATGTCAATTATGTCATTCTCATCATGATTATTGTTTCTATACACTTATTTCTGCATCCCACCATAAAGAATGCACATATGAATCATGTTTTCATTGCTTAATGTACTTTAAACTCATATGTGCATACTTTATGAAAATCTCAACTTTTTATCATATTTTGTGAAATCTCAATTGGTTGTCATCAATCACCAAAAAGGGGGAGATTGAAAGTGCATCTAAGAATCCCTTGTGGATTTTGGATGATTTATGACAAGCAAATGAGATCCTAACTACTTTGTTGAGATGAGCACAGGTTTTAATGAGAAAATGAGCAAAGAGCCAAAAAGAAAGGAGAATGAGGAGAAATGTGGAAAAGAGCTCAAGGAACAAGTGTAGTAGATCATTGTGTATGGAGTGTGTTAAGGAAACACACCCCAGGAGCTCAAGCATGAATAATCACACAAATTTCACAAGTTTATACAGGACCGGACTAGTCCGTTTGATCCCGGACTAGTCCGATTTCTTTCTGCACAAGATCGGACAAGTCCGATATCACCACAAAATAGTCTGATATCTCTCTGACTAGAATCAGACTAGTCCTCCCCAGTGCGGACTAGTCCTCCAAACACTTCAGAAGTTGCACAAAATCGGACAAGTCCGATATTAGCACGGACTAGTCCGAAAAACCCTCTGACCTAAATCGGACAAGTCCTCCAGGTGCGGACTTGTCCCCAATTCACTTAGGGTTTCACTTCTCTGGACAAGTCCAATATCCATCGGACTAGTCCGAAGATTTCCAGGACCAAAATCGGACAAGTCCGCTCTCTGCCGGACTAGTACGATATTTCGGGACACCTAGGGTTTGCTAGTTCGGTGTCCACCACAGACTAGTCCGATCTTTCTAAACCCTAACGGTTACTTTTGGGAACCCCATATAAATAGGTGTACACGGCCCATCTACCAATAACTCTCGACCCCTCTGCGCCGTCACACCTCCCAAGAGCCTCAAAAACACATCTCTCCACGAAATCAAACGCAACAACGATCAATCCCTTAAGGATACACTTTGGATCATTGGAGAGACACGTTTCATCACTCATTGAGCTCTTGGTTTGATTCCCTAACACACTCTCGTGGTTTTCATTGTGATCTTTCGAGTGTATTCTTGGTGGTGTTCTTGTTGTAATCTTGGGGAGCCCTCAACTTGTGAGAAGTCCCCTTGAATTTGGTTATTTGCCCTTTGTGATAAGTGAAGAGGATTGGCCTCCGTGGCGATCCGACGAGGGTAGGGTTGGAGAAGACCCGATACTTTTATGGACTCCTCAACGTGGATGTAGGTTGCCTCTATGGGAACCGAGCCACGGGATAAAGTGCTTGTGTTCATTCTTTGAGCGCATTGTTCTTACAATTCATACATATCTAGGGTTTGAACCAATCTTATTCACTTTACGTTAAAACATTGAATATAAGATTAACTTGTGGTACATCCTAGTTCATAATTGTGTAACACTTCAACTACAAGTATATTTCCACTGCATACATCATAGGATCAAGATAATCGATCAAATTTGATAAACCTAGACGGTACACACTGAACTAGTTCGCACTCGACCGGACAAGTCCGATATCTCGAGATTTGATCTGGTTGTTAAGTGTTGCAGGTTCCAACAAAAATCAAAAAGGCCTATTCACCCCCCCTCTAGGCCACATTCACTAATGCATCAAAGGGATATCAAACTTTCTAATCTACGCCGTCCCTCTACGATCTAACGGTTGGGCAAACAAAACAAGCAGCATGGTTCTTCTACCCAGAATGGTTCTTCTACCCAGCGCGGCACGGCGGAGCCTCCATGGGCGGTGGCCCAAACTCGCCAGCGCACGCAGATCCGGGAAGGAAAAGCGCCTAAACTAGTCGTCAGATAATGAAAACAAAGGAGGGGATTGTCGCAAGATCACCTAGGGTGGATTTACGGTCGGGGAAGGCGGGGAAGATGGCTCGCGGTGTGGAGGTGCTGCAAACGACGTCAGCGTCGAAGGGACGGTGCTTCGGTGGCGGTCTCTTCACGTCCTTCATGCCGGGGATCATCTATTCATTACGACGAACATTTTGGAGTAGATGGTGTGAGGAGGAATGGATAACAACGCAGCGATGATGGTGGAAAGCGATGGCGAGCTTTGGTCTTTGGAGGGAACAATGTTGCGGTGGAGATCTCTCGACGCAACCTTGTCCGAGGCACGTTCTAGCGCATGGTAAACATGAAGGGAGAGTCAAATCAAGGAGAAATTGGGCGGAAAGTTTGGAACGCGGGTGAGAGGTGGTGGAGCTTACCGAGAACCGACGGGGATAGGGTCTCCAGCCACGATTGATTCCGATGAGGGTCGGGGAGGCTTGCGAGCAACACTACGGAGCAAGGAGGCAAGCTATAGGAGCCAATCACGGTGTGGATTTGGGCAATTCGCGCGACGCAGTGGCGGCTCAACACGGCGGCGTGACTCGATTTGTTCTGGGAAAAAGTGAGCAGGGGAGAAGCTAGGGTTGGGCCATGCTTTATAGGGGGGGGGGGGGGGGGGGAGCTTCATGCGACACAAGTTGGGGGGGGGGGGGGGGGGGCTCCGAATTCGGCGGGTAATTATCGGAATTTGCGAGGGGGAGCCGCGGCGTCCATGCCACGACGCGGCGCTCATGCGATTTGTGTGAACCGCGCGCGAGACAGAGAGACGGGAGGGGGGGGGGGAGGCTAGCGTGTGGGGCCCGCACGACAGTGAGGAGGAAAAGAGACAGATGCGCCAAGCGGATCCAATGCGCACGCAAGCCGCGCGAGTGGGCCGGCGGGGCGCACCGCCTGGGAAAAGAAAAGGGGATGGGACGGGGGAGAAGTGGGCTGGGCGCGTGAGAAGGGGTGCCAACAGGTGGGGCCCGCTAGACAAAGGGAGAAGAGAGAATCCAATGAGGGATGCAGGTTGGGCTGGCCAGGTGTAGGTGGGCTGCCGGGTTGACTTGGTTTCGGCCCAATTAAAGTTTTTGGATTTCTCTTTTTGTTTTATTTTCTTTTTATCTGGTTTTCAAGATTGAATTCAAATAAATTGAGAACAGGTTTTGCAAAAATAATTTTTTTTATAAATCACTCATTATCACATGATCCTCCTGCTACACATTTCATTTATTTAATTTATTTCTTGCTTATAAACTCTAAATTATTATTTTAATTCAATTTGGTTTGCATTTGAAAAACCGGGTGTTACAGGCCGGGCCCGGAGGCACACGCGGTGGCGTTCCACGGCCACCGCCGTCTCCTGGTCTGGTAGCTCAGGCCGGGGTGCGGTACACGAGGTACGCCCTGAGCAGCACGGCGGCGGACAGGAGCCGGCCGTGGATGTCCAGGCACGTACGTGCAGTCCACACCAGCTCCAAAACGTGTGTGTCGCTGTCTGAGCCTGCGCGTCAGCGAAGCGAGCGGATGACCTCCGATCCGCTTTGCTCATCACTTGAAGCGAGCGTCACTTGAACTTTGCTCATGCTCCGATCCGATGATCGGTTAAGTAGGACGAAGCAACGCTCGCGTTTGGTTGGTTGACGGACGGGGGGCTGTGGCCTCCCGCGCACGCAAGCAACCAGCGACGATTGGCCATTCCTCTCGCAATCAATCACCAGTGAATGATACCACAACCATTCCGGGGCATCTGCTGCGCGTGAGTGAACATGAACAATCGACTGCATCTGAGTGTAAAGGGCATCCCATCACACAGAATGCCACGGATCCGGAACAAAACAAGAGCAGCTAGCAAACCGTGTAAAGGCTGGTTTAGATGTGCGTCAAAACCTAACGAACAATAGACAGGAAAACAAATATATGAGTTGGTATTGAGCTTGCTAACCATGCTCAAATTAACATTGCAGAGATCATATGACAGTGCTATAGGCAGACACGAAAGATAGCACTGTACATCTGTTATCATAGTCTATAATAAGAGCTTTTTTTAGGGTCTATAAACAAAGCTGAGGGTGGCGAGAAGAACATGTGGTTTGCCTACTGTGTGTTTTCATCGATCTCTCCAGGCCCTCCCCCGGCGGCGACTGCATCGATCTCCATGGCAGGCGGTTGTGGTGAGCCGCGCGGCACGCATCGAAGCCATGGCAACCACCATCACCACAGGTGCATTTTCCGAACACAGCAAAGCAGCAATAACAGGAATCATATTGCAAACAGGAGGGACTCCGTACACAGCTGCTGCACCTGCAAACAGGAACATCCGTTTCATACCTCTGCTCTGCCTGTTTCATTTCATCCCAAAGGATCCGGCCCTCTTGTTTCTGAATTTAGTTGGGTGTGGATGGCAAATAATTATTAGGTCTGAGATTAATTGAGTTGGGTGCGGTCGGTAAATAATAAGTTGTTCTGTCTCGCCCTTACGACGCACTCTCCACCCTATAAATAACTAAGTCAGCAAGCTTATTACAAGGACAAGTTCAAGAAACCTCTCCAACTCAGAAGGCCCAAGCTTTCCCTACCATATACACTCATGGAGCATACACCACACGTCACACACACATATAGTCATTATGGGGAGGTTGAGGCAGTTTCATTTGCTTAGTGAAATAAGAACCTTTCTTATCTACAAATACATGTTCGTTATGGAAATAGGAGGCACCAGGATCGAGTTTCGAACCGTTAGAGTGGTTTTACCATGCTGTAGTACATTGGGTTCAAGATTCACTGCGAGGTGAGCCGCTTTTGAGACTGTTGACCGTATCCTTCCGGAAGAGACGTCCAGCTGCTCAAAATGTCTCTGCATGAACCCGAAATGCATGCTCCATAACTCTAGAGCAATTTGCTTTGAAGTTTATAGCATGCAGTGACCGGAGTCGCTCACGTTAACTATCCTCTTGTTCAACACTCATGTAATTTCAAGCGGAGGTTACAAAATTCTCCTCGCCTGTTCCAAAACCAAAGCACAGGGTTAAGAACCGGTTCAGGTCTCACATGGGTGACGGTGCCACTGTGTAAGGATGGGGCAAGAGTTCAGTGGATCTATGGAGCTGTGTGAGAAGGTCTTCTACACACATACAATCCCGGAGGTTGTCTTACATCCCACAAGTCCATTTTTATAAGCAACTTACCTCCACGATGATTTCCAATCATGCCATTGCTCGAAATAGCTCCTTGGTACATGTTTGTTTTAGAACATGAAAGAAGTCTGAGTCATATTAACCAGAAGCCAGTATCTTGTTTTTTGTTTTCTCGAGTTTGATTTGACTGGCGAAGAGTTATATTAAATAGTTGGTATGTGCTTTCTTTTCACTTGTTTTGCAAATTCAAAATACTGCCACTAGTATTCAGTTATGAGACAAGTCAGGCCAATACTTGGTAAACAGAGTACATATGCACCATTAGCATGCCATACATGGCATTGGTAAGTAACTAAATATTTTCATTTAAGAAGGGTATGTTTCATACAAGCTTTGCTACATCCATGATAAAGGATATACTCCTCTAATCGATGTTTTAGAGCACATTAAAGGGTCCTTTATTTGAGAAATCTTTAGTATTATGTCTCCCGAAGGGTTTGGACCTGTGTAAGGAGATCACGTTGATAGTTACAGTATATGATAGGAAAATGAGGCTTCAGGAAGCTGAGATTTAGTCTTCAGATAGTTATGATTTAGTGAATCCGAAAGGAAAGGCGATGGTCGAGTGATTCATGAACAAGTCCACTCCAACTACTTTCACATGTACGTTAGCACCAAAACTAAGTTTGAAAATTTATAGGGGTCACGTAATGGATTGAGAAAATAAATTGAGTGACAAAACTCATGTTGTCTCCATAACCCCAACCATTAAGAATTTTTTCAAACATCTTTTCCGGCTACACCACAACCGTAAAGGTAAATATTGTCCAAATAATGTGCATATACATACTAACCAGCAAAAAAAGATCTAGAATCTTAATGTGTATGAGTTTTCATGTTAGAACCTCAAACCTGACACCAAAGAGAGTTAAATATTTTGCTTTAAAAATGTTGAGAGCCACCGCCGTCTCTTGGTCCGGGTAGCTCAGGCCGCGGGGGGTGCTGGTCCGGGTAGCTCAGGCCGCGGGGGTGCCGACCCTCCTCTGCCGCACGACTGTTAAGCTACTATGTGCTGATCAGTTATCTTCAAAAGCTTAAACTAATGAGGGATGATATGCAATTCACTTTTATTTCAACATTCCCCCTCACGTGCAGGCTCTTTTGGGCCGCATACGTGGAATAGGAGTCGAGTGCAATTTTATTTATTTTTTTAATAAATCGCGCTCGCCAGGATTCGAACTTGAAACCCCTGACTCTGATACTATGTTAAACTACTATGCGCTGACCAGTTGCCCTCAAAAGCTTAAGTTGATGAGGGATGATAGACAATTCACTTGTATTTCAACAATCTATAGAGATTGTAAGTTCGCTCAACATAATTTTTTTTAAATGGTACCAGAGCCAACGATCCAACCATGAGTGGAACACAGAGTGCCCTGACGAACTTCACCAATGCCTCGTCGTCAAGCAACACGATGCCCAAGCCAACATTCAGCCATATGATTACCCTGAAACTCACCAATGAAAATTTCTTCTTATGGAAAACTCAGTTGTTCCCCTATCTTCGAAGCCAGAAACTTATGGGCTTCATCGACGGAACCATCGTGCAGCCATCGCCGACGATCTCCAAGACAGGCCAAGATGGAGCAATGCACACCGTCACCAACCTTGAATTCGAGTCCTGGTATCAGCAGGACCAAATGGTAATGAGTGATATTATCTCTTCCCTCTCTGAAGGAGTTATGTCTCAGATTGTTGGGTGCACAACTGCGAGAGAGACTTGGTGTGCAATTGAGTGCTCCTATGTAGCAAGCTCACACGCTCAGGTCATGCAAATCAGATTGCAGTTGGCCACAATTCAGAAGAAAAAACTCAGCATGACTGAGTGTTTTTGCAAGGTGAAAAATCTTGTCGATACACTGGCAATGATCGGTAAGAAACTTGAAGATGTTGAGTTAATTGCTTATATGTTACAAGGTCTTGAGTCTGAATATGGCCCTCTTGTGACAAGTATCACCACACGTTCTGATGTGGTGACTATCAATGATCTTTATGCTCATATGATCAGATATGAGTCACGTCTTGATCGCAACAACAATGTTGGTTATCAAGAAAAGCAAGTTAACAAGTCTTCCAACCGAGGTAATGGTTGTGGGCGAGGAAGATCTTCAGGAGGTCGCAACAACACTGGTGGCCGATCTCCTGCAGGACGTGGTGGCAACGGATGAGGAGGCAGTTCAGGGCCTGGCCGAGAGAGTCAAGGCACTCCAAAACAACCTAGCAAGATTTGCTTCCGCGACAATCATGATGCCTCAAGGTGTTATCACCGCTTTGATCATAATTATGTTGCAAATGATACACGTGTTGCAGCTGCAGCACTTATAACAGTGGCTATACGGTTGATCCAAACTGGTATGCTGACTCCGGAGCGACGGACCACATCACGTATGACTTTGATCGCCTGACAACAAGGGAGAAATATTCTGGAAATGATCGGGTGCAAGCAGCCAATCCATTAATCATATTGGTAGTTCATTTGTTGCTATTGAACAACAGCCCTTAGCTTTGAAAAATGTCCTCCATGTCCCACATATAAACTGTCATTTGATCTCTATACACAGACTTGATTCTGATAATAATCTCGTTGTTGAATTTTATCCAACTCATTTTCTTATCATGGATCGAACAACGAAGACAGTACTTCTTAAAGGAATCTGCAAAAATGGGCTTTATCAATTCCCACACAGACACTGCAGACAAGCCTTCGTCTCTGTCAGAGACTCTGAAGACTTGTGGCTCAGGCGTTTGGGACATCCAAGTTCAGCTGTTATTCATCATGTGTTAGCTAGAAACAGTATTCCTTCCAGTCCCAATAAAATTTCTAGTGTATGTGATGCCTGCCAGCAGGGCAAAGCTCACCAACTTCCTTTTCATTCTTCCTTTCATACCATTTCTAATCCACTTGAGCTTGTTCATACTGATGTGTTGGGCCCAACTCTTGTGTTTGTAAATGGTTTTTAATATTATGTTAGCTTTGTGGATGAATACAACATATTCACTTGGATTTATTTTCTTAAACACAAGTCTGATGTAGAACCTATTTTTATGAAGTTTCAGTCTCAAGTAGAAAGACTGTTAGATAGGAAAATTCAGATAGTTCAATCAGATTGGGGTGATGAGTACCATCGTCTGAATAATTTTTTTGACAAAATAGGGATCAAACACCATATTTCCAGCCCACACACTCATCAGCAGAATAGCCTAGTTGAAAGAAAACATAGGCACATTGTTGAAACTGGTATAACACTCCTTACTCAAGCACATATGCCCATTCATTTTTGGGATGATGCTTTCTAGACAACCTGTTTCCTCATAAACAGACTGTTAGAGGTATAAGGGTGTATTTTATATTTCCCCTTTTGCATAAGGGCTTTTATATTTATTGACCATCTCTGTACATCTATTTATAGAGACCTCCGGCCTCCTGAATAATACAAGCCCTATTCATAGCATGGTATCAAGAGCCTAGGTTCTCTTTCGGCGGCGGCGGGTCTTCTCCCCTATCCGTGTCGCTCGTTCTTCTCCGGACATCGCACGCGCGTCCGCTTCGGCCTTCACACGCGGCTACGTCTGCTTCGTCGCCTCTCTGGACATTGGAGCGTCGTCCTGTCCGCTTCGATCACGCGCGGCTCCGTCTGCATCGTGGCTCCGTCTGGACGCCGACGCGTGGTTCCCCGACGAGGTCGGATCTGGCGCGGTCGCGCGGGGATGCGGTGACGTTGCTACTCGGCAGTACCGCAACAGTCGACGGGATGCGGAGCGTCGTTGGCTAGTCGCGTCGAGCGTCAGGCGGCGTCGGCTTGTCGCTCCCGCGGTGCGGGCGTGTGGCGGCGGCGGACTCCTAGGTGATCGCTGGAATAGTGGACCGGACTCACCGAGAGGCTGGGTGGTTGAGCCGTGAGTCCAAAGGCAGCTAGGGTTAAGGTCTGCTGGTAAAAAAATAAAAAACAGAGGAAAGAAAAATAGAAAAAAAACTTGTTATTATTTTTCTTTTCTTTCTTCTCTTTTCTCTCTTTTGCTCTCTCGCCATCGTCGGTCATCTTCATCGTGATGACTTCTTCGGGCGAGCTTCCAATCGTACGGTGTCCGGTGCTCTTCGATGGCACTAATTACCGTGATTGGGTTCCTCGTATGCGCCTGCATATGCACGGTCTGTGACTCTGGGAGTATCTTATGGGTGATCTCTAATGTCCGTCTTGTCCTGCAGTTTCTTCGGAGCCTGTAATTCCAGATAAGGCTACCGATGATGACAAGAAGAAGCTACTGGCTGGTTATGATGTACGCTGTTCTATGTATCAGTCTCACATCAGTTTATACAGGAGCTGGCTAGATGATGATGCTCGGGCTGCTACTATTCTTGCTGCCAGTATGGAGGATCGTCTTGCTGCAGACATAATTGAGTTTGAGTTTGCACATCAGATGTGAGCTTTTCTTTGTTCTCGCTATGAGCCTACTAGACAGTCTACCTACCTTACTACTATTCGTCAGGAGCAGTTGTTGCAGCAGGGAGATGCTTCACTAGAGGAGTTCTTCAGTCAGATGTCTGCTATTTGGCGTCAGATTGATGCTCTTGGTCCTCGGTTGTCAACAGATACATGTTCGTCTTGTCAGAGTCAGAAGGTTGCACTTGAGCTTCGACGCACCTATGACTTTTTGACTCGTCTTCGTGCCGAGTTTGAGCCTCTTCGTGCTCAGCTGCTTGCTCGTCACCCCTGTGTTTCTCTTATGGATGCTCTCACGAGTGTTCGTAATGAGGAGACTCGTCTTCAGGCTGCCGGGTTGCTGCATGCTACTTCAGTATTGGTAGCCCGCTCTTTGACACCGGTACATACTGTCTCTCCGTCGACGGTGACGACTTCGGCTTCTTCTTCTACACCAGGGGGTGTGGTGCTCGTCATTGTAATTACTGTAGTAAAGATGGTCATGAGGAGACGTCTTGTTTCAAAAAGAGGAAGGCTCAGGCTCGTCGGTCTTCACAGGGTGCTGGTGGTGCTAGTACTGGAGGATCTCAGGTGAGTTCTGCTCCTACGGATGCCCAGATACTCATGCTTCTTCGTCGCCTTGCTACTTCTGCACCATCGAGAGCTGCTGGTTCTGTGACTCAGTCTTTTGCGCCTTCGAGTACTGCTGCTACTTCTTCGTCTTCCACTAAGGGACCACCTTCTACATCTGCTCCAGGTAATTATCCATGGATTCTTGACTCTGGTGCTTCATTCCATATGACTCCTTATCACACTAGTTTGTCTTCCTTGAGTTCTTCGTACCATCCTTCTATTGTTCATACTGCCGATGGTTCTCCTCTTTCGGTTATTGGACAGGGCACTCTTCTGACTGACTCTTTTATGTTCCTGATGTTTCTTTTGTTCTTGGACTTACAATGCAATTTATATCTGTTGGTCAACTCACTGATAATGATTGTCGAGTGATTCTTGTCATAATTGTTGCTATGTTCAGGATCGTCGCACGGGTCGCCTGCTTGGTACTGGCCCTCGTTGTCGTGACTCACAACGTCTTTGGGAGCTTGACTGGCTTCATCTTCCTTTCGCTGCACCTGCCAGTTCAGTGGGCTCCACTCTTGCTGCTTCGTCCACTTCGACGTTTGCTCAGTGGCACCATCGTTTGGGTCATCTTTATGGATCTCGCCTCTCCATTCTAGTTCGTCGAGGTGTTTTAGGATCGGTTTCTAGTTCTGAGTGTTTAGCTCATTGTCAAGGTTGTCGGCTAGGGAAGCATATTCAGCTTCCTTATCCTTTTAGCGAGTCAGTGTCTAAGCGTCCTTTTGATCTTGTTCACTTTGATGTATGGGGCCCTGCTCATTTTTGTTCGAAAGGAGGACATCGGTATTATATCATTTTTATAGATGATTTTTCTCGTCACACATGGATCTACTTTATGAAGCATTGCAGTGAGGCGTTATCTATCTATAAATCATTCTCGACTATGGTCCGTACTCAGTTTGACACCTCTATTTGTATTTTTCGAGCTGACTCTGCTGGTGAGTATCTGTCCAATGCTCTTCGCCATTTTCTTTCTGAGCAAGGAACACTTGCACAATTCTCTTGTCCAGGTGCCCATACTCAGAATGGCGTTGCAGAGCGCAAGCATCGACATATACTTTAGACAACTCGCACTCTTCTGATTGCCTCTTCTGTTCCACCTCATTTTTGTGTTGAGGCTGTCTCTACGGCCACTTTCTTAATTAACATTCAGCCATTGTCTACCCTTAAAGGTGGAATTCCCTTTGAGCACCTTACAGGCAAGATGTCTGATTATACTAGTCTTCGTCTCTTTGGCTGTGTGTGCTACGTGTTGCTTGCACCACATGAGCGCACTAAGTTGACTGCTCAGTCCGTTGAGTGTGTTTTCTTAGGCTATAGCTCGGAGCATAAGGGATATCGTTCTTGGGATCCAGTTGGTCGACAGATGAGAATTTCACAGGATGTTGTTTTTGATGAGACACGCCCTTTCTATCCCCGACCATCTTCTGATACTTCTTCTGTATCGGTGATTGATCCTATTTCGTTCCTTTTCCTTCCTGATGCTCCAGTTGTGAGTGTTTCCCCCTCACACTCACTACCTCCATCCATGACCTCCTCTTCTTCGAAACCTTCTTCGATGGTTCCTGATTATGCTTTGAAGGCTCCGGTGACGCAAGTCTATACTAGACGAGTTGTGCCTCCTACAGATGTGCCATCTTCTTCTGATGAGCCGTCTACTCCTGTTGAGTCATCTGATATCTCAGCTTCTCCAGCTCTGTCTGACTCTTCGGATATGCCTTCTTCTTCTGAGGAATCATCTCCTTCTGATGATTCTTCTCCTGAGCAACCCCTTGAACGAGGTAATCGTTCTCGCCAGCCTCCTGATGGGTACTCTCCTTCTAGCTTTGCTGCTACTACTCTTCCTGAGCCGGCTACGTATCGTGATGCTGTTCCTCATCAGGAATGGCAGCATGCGATGGCTGAGGAGATTGCTGCTCTCGAGCGCACCGACACGTGGGAACTTGTGCCCTGTCCCCCACGTGTTTGGCCCATCACCTGTAAGTGGATTTTTAAGATTAAGACCTACTCGGATGGTTCACTTGAGCGATATAAGGCTCGATTAGTTGCTCGTGGCTTCCAGCAGGAACATGGTCGTGACTATGATGAGACCTTTGCTCATGTCGCTCACATGACCACAGTTTGTACTCTGCTTGATGTGGCCTCTGTTTGTGATTGGTCCATCTCTCAGCTTGATGTAAAGAATGCTTTTCTTAATTTAGAGCTGCATGAGAAAGTTTATATGCAGCCACCACCTGGGTATTCTGTTCCTGAGGGTGTGGTTTGTCGCCTTCGGCGTTCTATTTATGGTCTTAAGCAGGCTCCTCGTGCTTGGTTTCAGTGCTTTGCGTCTGTGGTCACTGCTGCCGGTTTCTCTGCCAGTGCTCATGATCCAGCGCTTTTTGTGCATACTTCATCACGTGGCCGCACTCTTCTTCTTCTCTATGTTGATGACATGATCATCACCGGAGATGATTCAGAGTACATAGCCTTTGTGAAGGCTCGTCTCATTGAGCAGTTTCTTATATCCGATCTTGGTCCTCTTCGTTATTTTCTTGGGATTGAAATTTCTTCCTCTTTTGAGGGAATTTATCTGTCTCAAGAAAAGTACATTCAGGATCTTCTTGATCGGGCTTCTCTTACTGATCACCGGACTGTTGAGACTCCCATGGAACTCAATGTCCATCTTCGGGCCACTGATGGTGAGCTTCTTGATGATCCTACTCGTTACCATCATATTGTAGGGAGTCTCGTGTACCTTGGTGTCACTCGTTCTGATATCTCATACTCTGTTCACATTCTGAGTCAGTTTGTCTCTGCTCCCACCTAGGTTCACTACAGTCACTTGCTCCGTGTATTGCGTTATCTTCGTGGGACTATCTCTAGACGCATGTTCTTCTCACGCTCTAGCTCTCTACAGCTCAAAGCATATTCTGATGCTACTTGGGCTAGTGACCCCTCTGATCGTCGATCACTTTCTGCCTATTGTGTTTTTCTTGGTGGTTCCCTCATTGCTTGGAAGACTAAGAAACAGGTAGCAGTTTCTCGTTCGAGTGCAGAGGCTGAGTTGCGTGCTATGGCTCTTGTGAGTGCAGAGGTGACTTGGTTACGGTGGTTGCTTGAGGACTTTGGTGTTTCTGTTAGTATGCCGACCCCCCTTTTATCTGACAGTACAGGTGCTATCAGCATTGCTCGTGATCCGGTCAAGCATGACCTTACCAAGCATATTGGTGTTGATGCTTCTTATACATGAGCGCGGGTACAGGATGGTGTTGTTGATCTTCAGTATGTGCCTTCAGAGCTTCAGCTAGCAGATTTCTTCACGAAGGCACAGACCAAAGCTCAGTATTGTTTTTATCTCTCCAAACTCAGTGTTCGTGACACACCTTGAGTTTGAGGGGGGTGTTAGAGGTGTAGGGGTGTGTTTTATATTTTCCCTTTTGCATAAGGGCTTTTATGTTTATTGACCATCCCTATACATCTATTTATAGAGGTCTCCGGCCTCCTGAATAATACAAGCCCTATTCATAACACAGACAACCCAGCTGAGTCATCTCCAATGCCACACCCATTGCTCGTCTCTTTGGAAAAGAGCCTGAGTACATATTTCTAAAGGTTTTTGTCTGTGCTTGTGGGCTAATTTGAGGCCTTATAATTTGAGGAAGTTGAGTTTTAGATCAAAACAGTGTGTCTTTGTTGACTATAGCCCAAGCCACAAGACATACAAGTGCTTAGACAAAGAGACAGGGGGAATATACATCTCATGTGATGTAGTTTTTGATGAGAATGTATTTCCCTTCAGATCATCACCAAATCAAGAGAATTCTATTTCTAAAACACCCCATCAGCCAACCAGACCATTCTGTCCTTTAATATTTATTATTCAGAACAGTCCTTAGCTGACAACAACCTGACAAACACTCAGCATACCACTCAAAATTCAGACATATCCACACCTCTGTCACCCTTCGATCAAAATCCCCTAGACACACCAGGTTAGCAACAAATGATACTCCTTATGATTATGGACTTACTAATGTTGTTGACAATTCTCTGGTTGTTGCTTCTTCTGATAATGCAGGACCACAACAAGGCTCTGCTGAAATACAGACTGATAATGAAATGCAGCAGGTATCGTCAGTCCAAGACTCTCAGCCTAGTCATGCAATGAGAACCAGACTAAAGGATAATATAATTAAATCAAAGGAGTTCAATGATGGAACTATAAGATATGTTGCAGGTGCTGTCAGAGAAGAAAATGTTGCTCCTATCAGTGAACCTAGTACACTGATAGAAGCAGTCAAATATGAGGAGTAGAGGAAAGCAATGGACTCTGAATATTATGCACTTCTGAAAAATAAGACATGGTCTCTGGTTCCACCCAAACAAGGCATCAACTTCATTGATAGCAGATGGGTCTTCAAACTCAAGAGAAGACCTGATGGGACTGTTGAAAGATATAAAGCTGGATTAGTTGCAAAGGGCTACAAACAAAGATTTGGTGTTGATTATCTTGATACCTTCTCACCAGTTACTAAACCCACAACAGTCAGAGTAATTCTTTCTTTGGCAGTCCAAGGGTTGGAGCTTAAGCCAAATTGATATACAAAATGCTTTCTTACATGGTTTGCTACAGGAAGAAGTATTCATGCGTTAACCACCCGGCTATGAATCTCGCAATGTTCCATCAAATTATATTTGCAAGTTAAATAAAGCATTGTATGGCCTTAAGCAAGCCCCAAGGGCCTGGCATTCAAGACTGGCAGAAAAGTTGCAGAGTTTGGGTTTTATCAGTTCACTCTCTGATACATCACTTTTCATATTAAGAGCAAAGGAACTTGACATGTACATTCTTATCTATGTAGATGACATGATCATTGTTAGCTCTTCAACATCTGCAACTGGAAATTTAATTGCAAAACTAGAAGAAGAGTTTGTTGTAAAAAACTTCTTGAGCAACCTTCAATACTTCCTTGGTATTGAGGTTCAGTCAGATAAGGAAGGTCTGATAATGTCTCAAAAGAAGTATGCTCAAGATTTGTTAGCAAGAGCAAACATGCCGAAATGTAGACCAATATCCACCCCAATGACATCTATAGAGAAGTTGTCTAGAATATGAGGAGTACAACTTGTTAGAGGTATAATAATGATATGATATTAGATGATGTATTAGGGGTTTACATGCATATTTGTCACTCTTGTACATCTATTTATAGAAGCCTCCGGCCTCCTTAATAATACAGATCCAATATTCATAACATGATATACAAAGCTAGGTTTTAATTTTCCTACCATACTAAAAATTTTTTGGCAGCGGCCAGCGCCTTCGGCCGCCGCCGGAACTCTGCTGCGGCTTTTAGCGGTGGCTCATCGGGTTCAACGCGCTCACCGAGGCGCGCATCTCGTCCCTCTGCAGCGACGGATCTATCTTCATCACGGGTCACGCGGTGCTTCATCGACCGTCCTCTGCTGGATCTGCTTCACGCCCAGGCGCCGCCCCGATGTTCCGATTCGGAGCCGAGTCCCGATCGACCGTCGCGGTGGCAGCGGCAGCCGCGTCCGTTCGTCAAAGCCGGAGGCCGAGCGGCACCCGCGTGGAAGTCGTATTCTTACAGAGGCGCATGCTCTTCTGGTACTTACGGATCTCACGAAGTGCTGTGCCTCCTTGGCAAGATCCGTGTCCTGCTTGGTGCTCGGCCTCACGTGGCGGCGGCGGTGTACACCTTGGGCGTCGCCTGCTGAGAGTCGTATCGTTGGACTCGGCGTCGATGGAGCCCAGCGTGTGGTTACTAGATTTGATCGGTCTCTGCATACTCACGTCTCTGCAAACTCACGTCATGGGTGCCTCTCATCTGACCTGCCCCTTGCCTTGTGTCTGCTAGTGGTTCCTTGTCCTGCTGCTGCTGGAGTACTGCATGCATGCTTCAGTTTGCAGAGGCCTGCAGCCTCCGTACAGATTTGGATCTGCTGTGCCCTTCATGGCTGCTCAGATTGGTCTTCAGGATGAAGGCACAAATTAATCGTCATTTGCTTTTCTGGTCTGGGCGCTAGAGTTTAGCCCTGCAAAAGAAAAAATGCTACGTGCGCCACTTTTGTTTGCACTCTCGTGGTCGTCAGCCGCTACATATGTTTGCATCTTACCGTTTTTGGCCATCTTCGTCATCATGACTTTTTCTTCTTCGGTCGGAATTCCAACTATGCGGTGTGCTTTTCAATTGCACTAATAGCTGTGATTGGGTTCCTTGGATGCGTCTATATATGTATGATTTATGACTCTGGGAGTGCTCATAGACGATCTCTAGTTGGTATTGATCCTTGTCGGCGTGATTCGCAGCATGTTTGGGAGCTTGACTGGCTTCGTCTTCCGCTGTGCGTGCCAGTTTTGCCAGCTCCTGTTTTGCTGCTTCATCTACATCGACGTTTGCAGAATGGGACTACCTTTTAGATCATCTTTGTGGCTCTTAGCATGATTTTTATCTCTTCAAACTCAATGTTCTTGATGCACCTTGAGTTTGAGGGGGGGTGTTAGAGGTATAATAGTGATAAGATATTAGATGATATATTAGGGGCTTACTTGCATATTTGTCACCCTTGTACATCTATTTATAGAGGCCTCCGGCCTCCTCAATAATACAGATCCAATATTCATAACACAACTGACATGTGATGCAAAATATCAGTATAGAAGCATTGTTGGTGGATTACAGTATTAAACAATTACAAGGCCTGATCTATCTTTTGTGGTAAACCGTGTGTGTCACTATATTCAAAATCCAACAGACAAGCACTGGGCTGCAGTTAAGAGGATCCTTCGGTATATCAAAGGTACTGTCAGTCAAGGCCTGAAGTTCTTCAAAAACAGTGACAGTGAATGGTTATTCAGAAGTTGATTGGGCGGGGTCACCAGATGACCGGTGCTCAACCAGTGAGTTTGTTGTCCTCTTAGGCTCTAACCTTGTGTCATGGAGTCCCAAGAAACAATCTACAGTCTCTCGGCCAAGCATTGAATCTGAGTATAATGCCATGGCAAATTTGACAGCTTAAATAGTTTGGATTCAGACACTGTTGAAGGAACTTGGCATTATTCAGAGAACTGCACCAGTGCTTTGGTGCGATAATTTAGGGGTTACTTATTTGCCCTCCAATCCAGTCTTTTACACTCGAACAAAGCATATAGAGGTTGACTTCTACTTCATCAGAGAACAAGTCACCAGACAAGCTTTGAAGGTTTGGTTCATTTCATCAAAAGATCAACTTGCTGATATTTTCACTAAAGCACTGTCTAAAGCACCATTCAACACTATTTGTACCAATCTCAACTCGGTAAACCCATGTTGTGATTGATGAGAGTTGTTAAAATTCTGTAACTGACTAGCGAGAGTCAATAGGAAGACCCCCGTCATGTGGTATGATATGTGCAAAATGTGTGTCATGTGTTGTACCATAGTGTGCGTAAGTTGTTGTAAGCTCTCGATGAGTTGGTTGTAACCTCTGGCTATTTAACGGGAGACAATCCATAGATATTGTAGGTTCGCTCATCATACATTTTTTCACGGGGATCCGGCCGCGCATGGATATCCAGGCACGTGCAGTCTACTAGTGACCACTTTGTAAGAAACCCAAATAGGAGACAAAAATGGGTGACACTCTCAAAGGTGATCGTTTCTGATAAGCTTAAGCGAGACGAGCTACTTCAACGAGGATCAGATATGGCTCAGTTGAACGTTCAAGGAGACGCGTTACATTACATCCCATCTCAGTTAAGTAAGAATCCGAGACGGACCTACTCTCTGTACAAACAGGAGATGCACGTCTAACGCACCGCGTCTCCTATTAGCGAGTCGGACCTACTCTCTGTACAAACAGGAGATGCACATCTAACGCACCGCGTCTCCTATTAGCGAGTGAAATGATACGCTCTTTACTGAAAGCGCATCTCCTTTGTCTTCGCTTACAGACAGATTTAGGAAGAACGCGTCTCTGATTCCCCACGTCACCTCAATTTTCTCCATTTTACATCGGTTCACTGTTGATATCACACATCACTGAACTTAGAGCACATTCACTTGATAACTAAATAATTCACTTGTCCAAAAAATAATCAAATCCTTCCATATGATTTCTGAGGAACACGATGAACACACCAAACATTCATTCATTCACACAGTTAAAGAACACACAAGATAATATTCAATCACATAGATAAACAAAGATTGATCTTCATTGATTAACAATATTTGCAAAACAGAAGCAACTAAAAACAACAAAGAAAAATTAAATCCTCCTCCTCCTCCTCCTCCTCCGGCGACTCTGGCGCCGGAACAACAGGAGCTTGGGCCGGCTGTGCCGGCTGCACCGGTTGCACGGGCGGTGCAACCAAGAGAACAAGGTTGCTCTCTGTCGCCTCCACCAGGTTTCTGCGGCCCTCGGGACCAAGCACTTGGGCCATCGTCGCAAACAGAATGTCGAGACGATCGGCCACCCCCGTGAGGGCGAAGAGGTAGTGGTCGATGATACCCATTCCAGTAAACTGGGGAAAGGTACCTAGAACTAAGGAACTCATGGCGCGAGACATATTGTTGTACGCCTCTTGTGCCATGAGGAGGCGTTGCTTAGTGTTGAACCTCTCGAGGGAACTGCAGCACGGTGTCGTCCTCCTATTAATGAACTTTCTTTGTAGACTGACTAGGAAGGTGGTTACTACCCCCTGGCAATCTCCTTCTCAAAGGACTATCCATTGGTGCCTCCAAGATGCGCCTTTCCAAGTGGGTTCTTCCACCCAAATATCCATCGCTCAGGAGCACTCTGTATTTGGATTCTTGATCAGAAGACTGTAAGATAGACTTATTTGCTCATGTAATTAGTAATTGTTGCCGAACTTATTTGAACTGGTTTCTTATGTTGCTTAAATTGATATTTCGTAGGGGTGTACTGGTTTTACAATAAAAAATATACTACTTGAAGTTCAGCTTTTGCTGCATCATCCAAATGCACCCGATGTTGAAAATGATTGCTATAATATACTTATCAAGGTTAGACACTTTGAGTTAGTGACCACCCTAGGTTATTCATTCCTTCTTTGACATTTTTTTTATTTGAAGAATGTCAATATTTTTAGGATCCAGGGAATATAAGAGACGTGTCCGGGAGCAAGCTGGACAGTACATTTTAGATTGATCGATGGGAGCATTAGGGATAAGTTTAGATTCGAAATTAGTTCAGAGCGCACACAATGTATGAACTATGAAATTCATTGAGTTGCAAATTATCTCTGAATTGCAATGTCATTGCGTTTGTTTATACCTGAATTCCAATTAATCCATTAATTGCAATGTCATTGCGTTTGCTTATCCCTGCAACGGACGCTCACGATTTCGTTCGAGTGGCAATAGGGAAGAGTGCATGAGAGATGAACTTAAGAAAGGCATGTCTCAGATAACCGAGATCCGGCAAAAGGCAGACGCGCCTTGCTCAGGCACGTCTCCGATTTGTTCCGAAGATCTTAGGTCCCACCTCGAAAAGTTGAGCACGTTGTAACGATTGTATAAGGCATTGCGCACAATTGTTAGTTGGACATGCCGGAATGTACTGGATGTTGTTCCTGGCTTCAGCAAACCATGACGCATCTAGGACACTCCAACGTGTCCGGGGCAACAAATTAATGCGAGATGCGCCTTGCGTTTGCGCGTCTTCGATTTACGCCGAAGATCTTTTGTTTCACCTAAGAAAATGCCCTGATGTGGAAGATGATAATGCGAGACGTGCATTATATATGTGCGTCTCCGAGTTTTATTTTAACTCTTGCGCGCTCTATGGAAAAAAAATTTGTCCATCGCACGCTACTCCCAACATTTGGCGAAAATTTTTAGTTGTCGCGCACTCTCTCGACCTATAAACCATAGATCCTGAGCACGCCGCCGCCGTTGACCCCGACCTTCGCGTCATCAGAGAGTTGAGCATGCTGGAGCACGCCGCCTCGTCCCCTATCCCCGGAGCACGCCGCCGCCGTCCCTTTTTCTGAACTCGCTCTTCATCATTGTCACGCTGCCGCCGTCGACCCCTACCCCGCCGTCAACCCCGACCTTCGTATTAGAGAGTTGAGCATGCTGGAGCATGCCACCTCGTCCCCTGGCCCCAGAGCACGCCACTGCCTCGACCCCGACCTCGGTAATCGGTATGAGCACGCCATCACCTTCACATAAGTGGAAATTAACCATGTCCCCAGAGCACGCCAGCCTGCTGTCATCAGAGAGTTGAGGAACCGCCACTCCAGCGCCTCCGCCATCTCGTCCCGGAGCACGCCGCCACGTCCCCTATCCCCGGAGCACGCCGCCGCCTCGACCCTGCCCTTAGAGCGTGCATTCCAGTAATTTTATTGAATTTGAAGATGTCCAATGAAGGTTCATCGTTAATGAAGTCTTTGATCTAAAGGGAGAATTTTCATTACGATATACATTCATATTTCTTGTTTATATTCAATGCAGAAGTAATGTATTTGTTTTGACTATCAATGTATATAATGGATTCTGATTCGCAAACCCTTGAAGCTGCAGGAACTGTGATTGACACTAGTATTTGCCATCCCAGTGAGTTTGATTTCTATCTGGAATCAAGGTACCTATGCTGAAATCAGGCTATAAATGCATTAGTGGATTGTAAATTGTTTGTCTTTTTAGGAAACAAGCACACCAGCTCACTACCATGTCCTTTACCATGAGAACAATTTGTCTGCTGATGCTTTGCAGATACTCACCAACTGCCTGTGCTATAAGTAAGTTTGGTTCTCCATTCACTAACAGATATTTGCTACGTTATGTGACTGGTTAAGCAAATGTGACTGCAATTGATAATGTTTTATATGATTTTAGTGATTTTATTGAATTCGAGGATGTCTCGGTCATAGAGGCTATGAAGGCTCATCGTTAATGAAGTCATTGATCGGGATAATTTTCATTACGGTATATAAGATTAGATGATGACAGTTATGATGTGTTATTAGTTACATTGTAATCATGATGAACAATCTTTGTTGTGTAATTAGTATACTTGATAACCATGATTGACATTTTGATAATATTTGATTGGTCAATATAATTTAACGTGTGATCATTTTGGCTATACATATGTTTATGAACAGTATGTTACTGACACTGGTAATACGGCTGCCAAATCTTGCCTAGCTCTTAATAGTAGACCATGCCTATAAACAATACGCGACGTGCTGTAGCAGAGAGCGTCTTGGATAACCTACATAAAGAATACAAGCTTCCATAAAGCCCGTCTCACATAAGTTAATAAATCTGCGACGCGCTACAATATAGAACGTCTCGGATCAGTCATTATATCTGCGACGTGCTTTGTAAGGGTCTGTCACACATGTATGCTGATGGACGATGCGCGCCAGCGACGTCTCCAGTTACCCTGTAAAGGTCATCTTTTATGACATAGAGAAAAAGAGACACGCTTCTTTTGATCGTGTCTCACACCTAGTTTGATCGGCGACGCGTCTTGAGCGCGTCTCTGATGTCACCATAATGCGAGACGCGACGACGGAGATGCACAGTTTTTTCGTCTCCCTTCTTCGTTCAGACCCGTCTCGTATAAGCTTTTCTTAGGTAGTGGACTCGTGATTTTGCAACAAGAAAAAAACTCGTGCATCGACGTCGATGCTGACACCGCGCGTCACCTACAGCCACAATGTCACATCTTGAAGGAAAGTAAAGAGCGTGCCAAAAAACTGGACGCGGTCTGGGCCTGCACTGCACGTCAGCTAAGCGAGCAGATGACCTCTGGGTGTGGTTAGTAAATAGTTAGGTCTGAGATAAATTGACTTGGGTGTGGAGTTGTTCTGCCTCGCCTATACCGACTCTACTCTATAAATAACTAAGTCAGCAAACTTATTGACGACCACTGACTAAGAAAAAATTCAAGAAACCTCTCCAACTCAGTACTTGGAAGGCCCAAGCTTTCGTTTACCTATACCATCATGAAGCATACACCGCACAAACACATAGTCATCATGGAGAGGTCGAGGCAGCTTCATTTGCTTAGTGAAATAAGAACCTTTTTATCTACAAAAACATGTTCATTATGGAAATAGGAGGCACCAGGATCGATCATTGAACAGTGAGTAACTTTTTATCATGCTGTAGTACCTTGGGTTCAAGATTCAATGCGAGGTCGTGGGTTTCAAAACTGCTGATCGAGTTTTTTGGGAAGAGACATCCAACTGCACGAAACGTTTATGCATGGAGTCGGAATGCATGCTCAATAACTCTGGAGCAGTTTGCTTTGAGGTTTGTAGCATGCAATAATAGGAGTCTACACGTTAACTATCGTTCTGTTGAACACATATGTAATTTCAGGTAGAGGTTACAAAAACTCCCCTGTTTGCCACATAATCAAAGTACAGGACTACGGACCGGTCCAGGTCACACACGGGCCACGACGTCTTTGTGTAAGGGTGGGACTGGAGCGGTGTGAAAAGGTATTCTATACACATACAATCCCGCAGGCTGTCTTAACACCCGTAGGTCCATTTTTTTAGCAACTTACCTCCACAGTGAACCCCAACCATGTCACTGTTCGAGATAGCTCCTTGGTACACATTTTGTTTTTGAACTCGGGAAGAAGTCTGACTCAAATTAACTGTAAGCCAGGATCTTAATTTTGTACTTCCTCGAGCTTGATTTGACTGGCAAAGAGTTATATTATATAGTTTTTTTTGAAGCAGGAGTTATATTAAATAGTTGGTATGTGTTTTCTTTTCACTTAGGCTGCAAATTAAAAATACCGCCTCTATTTTTTGGTTATGACACAAGTCAGACCAATGCTTGGTAAACACAATACATGCGACATTAACACGCCATACAAAAGGTATTGGTAATTAAATAAATCTTTTCATGAAAGAAGGGTAAGTTTCATAAAAGTTTTGCTACATCCATGATAAAAAAGAATACTCCTCCAATCTATTTTGCAGAGCACATTAAAGAACCCTTTCTTTGGGATCATGGTTGATAGTTATAGCATATGATAGGACCGTGACGTACGAACGGATTTCATTTCCACTGCAACACACAAGCTGGTTCACATCCTTGGATGAGGTGATTTTACATGAAAACGCAGTTCAAACTCTAGTTATCTCCGTTTCCAAAAGTTTAACTCATTTTTGTACTAAAAATTGACAAATTTTTGAAGGGTCCGTCTATATGTCATATGCTTGAAAATCAAGAAAATTTCAGGCACCAAGTGATTAGCGGCTAATTACTATCATTAACCACTAATCCTTTTGATTAATCGTTGACCATTAATGTTTTAGGTCAATCAATCATAAAAAAATTATGTTTGATTATTTTACAATTGACATAGTCATACAAATTACGGATTAAAAAATTACACATTACAAAAACTGATTAACAATTAAAAAAACTAACCTTCTGTCGGTACCCCGCAGACTGGGTACCCCGCGCATAGGGAGAAAACCGCTAAGGACTCTACCTCTACTTAAGAGGTTGAATCCGAGGCTGCCACGTCGATGAGGGAAGTACCAGATCCTACCTCTTCGCCGAGGGCGGCTCTCAAGCTGCCACGTGGCCGGCAGAACTGGACCCTCGCCTCCCCGTTTAGGCAGGCTCCCAAGCTGCCACGTGGCCGGCAGAACTGGACCCTCGCCTCCCCGCTTAGGCAGGCTCCGGAGCTGCCACGTGGCCGGCAGAACTGGACCCTCGCCTCCCCGCTTAGGCGGGCTCCGGAGCTGCCACGTGGCCGGCGGAACTGGACCCTCGCCTCCCCGCTTAGGCGGGCTCCGGAGCTGTCACGCGGTCAATCGGGACCTCAGGGCCAGATCCGCACCCTCGCAGGGAAAAGCACCAGAACTACCACGTGGCCTGCAGGGCTGAGCCTCCACCCCTCCATAGGGGTGGGCTCCGGATGCACCACGTGGCCTATTCCGTCAAATGCTTGACTCCCCGCAGAGGCAGGCTCCGGCGCAACCACGTGGCAGACGATCGACTCAGTGCGGTAGGAAGCCGCAGTAAAGGAAGGCGTGCGCTGCTCAGACAGGCATTAAGTACGCGCGCCTTCCCCAAGCAAGCTGAGTCACGCATGCGAAGGTCAAGGCTCCAGTGTCCTGTCTTGTCCAAATAGCCGGTACAGACGCACGCCGCAAGACGGACGAATGGGTCGCGAGGACAAGACAGACGGGACGGGCACTACCATCATCACCAACTATGTGTAGCCCTGGCGCACGACGCAACAGGACGACACATTGACACCCCTGACAATGGGAAGTAGATAGCAATTAATCCTAGATCTTGTATAGGATTTGGCTCTCCCCAGGACCACCTGTCGGGTCCTGGGGCCCACCTTGTGACTGCAGAATCCTTGAACTATAAAAGGGCTCTGCAGACGACCTTCGCAAGGGATCAGAAAATTAGACTAAGACTCATACACGCTCAAGCAAGGCAATACACAAACACTCCCGTGGACGTAGGGTGTTACGCTCCAGCGGCCCGAACCACGTAAACCCTCTGTGTTCATCATCCTGCTGCGTTCGATCTCCTGGGACTGGCCCTCGTGAATCCAAAGAACCTTCGCGGGCTGCTCTCTAAGCAGGTCCGAGGGAAGTGTTGTTTACGACCTTCGACATTTGGCGCGCCAGGAAGGGGGCTTTTTCCCCGTCAAGATCTCCACCAGCAGCAATGGTGAACGACCAATCCAACGCCGGTTCATCCAGGGCGCAGTCGCGGCGGCAGACAGTGGCAGAGGATCAGGCGTCATCCCGCTCTAGGGCAGGCCACCGCTCTAGGGCAGGAAGGTCAAGACCTTCACGTTGCCCTGCTGTCACTTCGCCGGCTGCAGGCCGACATGCCACTCCGCGGCGTACTCCGGCCGTGACAGCAATCACGGCGCCGCTGGCTGCAAGCCCGGAGAGTGCGCTTGCAGCAGCGCACGCGCTACTCCACAACCCTCCTGCTGGGGATGCTCCTCAGGGAGTAGCTCAGCAGTGGATCAACGACGTCGACCAGCTCATCACCGCCGCGCTCAACGCACCTCCACTGAGGGAGACACATGCTCAGCTGATGCATGTGTCATTGTCGAGGACGTCGACAATTGACCGGTGGACGGCAGACTCGCGCTCGACCAGGATATCGACAATAGATCTGAGAACCGGGCTGCAGCGCCGCAGGGCCGGAGAGGACTGCCGAGTCACCATCGAGCGCCAGAGGGAGCGTAGACGCAACATCGAGGCAGATTACAGCGTGCCGGGCCCTGTGCCCCAGGCTCATGCTGCGCCTCCACCACACCAGATGTACGTCGCGCCTCCACCGCACCAGGCGTACGTCGCGCCTCCTCCACAAGCGTATGCTGCACCGCCTCAGCACCAGGTGTACGAAGTCCCGCCTGCTCACCCGGGGTATGCGATGCCGCCGCCGGCACCAGTCAGCCCCAGCCAAGGGTGTGCAGCGCTAGCGCCTCACCTCCGTTTCGTGGTTTGGCCACGAAAGTTCCGGCCGCACATGCCGGAGAAGTACGACGGGAGCGTCAACCCGAGCGAGTTCCTGTAGATCTACACCACTGCGATACTAGCTGCAGGAGGCTACGAGGCCATCATGGCTAACTACTTCCCCGTCGTCCTGACCGGCCCAGCTCGGTCATGGCTCATGAACCTGCCCCAGGGGTCCATAACCTCCTGGGATGAGTTGTGCCGATAGTTCGTGGCTAACTTCGGTAGTTCCTAAATGCGCCCTGGCACGGAGCTCGACCTCCACGCCGTTAGACAGCGCGCTGGAGAGTCGCTGCGATTGTTCATCCAGCGGTTCTTCCAGGTACGGAACACCATCCCTCATGTCGCTAGTGCATCGGTTATTGTTGCGTTCAGGCAAGGTGTGAGGGACAAGAAGATGCTCGAAAAGCTAGCCACGCACGAGGTGCGTGATGTCTCCGAGCTATTTTCCCTGCCAGACAGATGTGCTAGGGCAGCTGAGGGGCGCAACTGGTACTCCCAGCCATCCTCAGAAGCAAGGGAGGCCACCCCAACTGAGGAAGGAGCCTGTGCGAGGAGCAGCGGCAAAAAGAATAAGAAGGGTAGTGGCAAGAACAGGCCAAACCATGGAGCCCAGGCAATGGCGGCTGCGGCGCTCGGCGGAGCCCGAGCACCGCGCCGAGATAAGCGCCCTAGGCAGTCGCCTGAACCTGAGGAGCCTGACTTCAAGTGCCCGGTGCATCGTACAAATAGCCATAGTGCTAGCGAGTGCCGGGAAGTGAAGAGGTTCGCGGAACGTTTCTGCGAACAGAAACAGATACAGCAGCGCCAGGAGAGCGCGCCTCCCCGCCAGAGGGAGGGCAAGCAGAAGGCTGATCCCGAGAAGGAGGATGACAGCGAGATGTGGTTCCAGGAACCCCAGTGGGCGGTTAAGGCCGTCTTCGAGGGTGGCAACTCTGACTCCAGCAGTGATAAGGAGCACCGCAAGACCCTCCATGTCATCTACGGGGGAGCCACAGACCCCACTTCCCAAAACACAGTGAAAACTCTGCGACAGGCAGTGGCCACGGTGGCCCCCGCCCCAAGTCCGGCTCCCCACCACAAGTGGATGAGCACGGCGATCAGCTTCGATGCTTCTGACTGCCCAAAGAACATGGCAGGGGCAGGAGTGATCCCGCTGCTGGTGTCGCCGACCATCGCCAACATGAAGGTCTTCCACGTGCTGATAGATGGAGGGGCGGGCCTCAACCTCATCTCCACGGCGGCCTTCCGAAAGCTGCAGCTGCCGATGTCCCAGCTCACACCCTCGAGCCCGTTCTCGGGTGTCGGACCTGGGCAAATCCTCCCGTATGGTAACATACACCTCCCGGTGACCTTCGAGACCCGGAGAACTACCGTACGGAGAGCGTTTTGTTCGACGTGGCAGATGTCGACCTTCCCTTCAACGCAATCATCGGGAGACCGTCCCTCTACAGGTTCATGGCTGTAGCCCACTATGGCTACCTCGTCCTGAAGATGCCGACACCTTCCGGTGTCCTCAGGATCAGAGGGGACCGCTCAGCTGCAGTGTCAGCCTTGGAGCAGCTCCAAGCACTTGCAGCGGGGAGGGCTCTGGCCCCAGGAGGCTCGAAGGAGAGTCGGCTAGAGCAAGGCCCAGCGCAGCGAGCCTCCACTACTGCACCCCGTGTGCAACCTGCCAATGACGACAATGTCCCCGTGAAGGTCGTCAGGATTGGCTCCGAGGCTGCCCAGACAACCCATATCGTGGGGATCTTGGACATGAAATAGGAATGCGCGCTCATCACCTTCCTCCGAGACAACGTCAATGTGTTTGCATGGCAACCATCACAAATGCCCGGGATCCCCAGGGAGGTGATTGAGCACCATATGAAGATCTATCCCGACGCCCGACCGGTGTAGCAGAAGCCCAGGAAACAGTCCATCGAGTGGCAGAATTCATCCGTGAAGAAATCAAGAAGCTGCTCGATGCTGGTTTCATCCGGGAGGTTCACCACCCACGGTGGTTGGCCAACCCTGTTGTTGTCTCCAAGGCTGGCGGGAAGCTCCGGATGTGCATCGACTACACCAACCTCAATAAGGCATGTCCAAAGGATCCATTCCCTCTTCCTAGGATAGATAAAATAGTAGACTCAACATCAGGCTGTGATCTTCTGTGTTTCCTAGATGCGTATTTCGGTTTTCACCAAATACCTATGTCTAGGGAAGATGAGGAACACACTGCTTTCATAACAGTAGACGACCTGTATTGTTATGTCTCCATGCCTTATGGACTCAAGAATGCTCTCCCCACCTTTGTACGTGCAATGCATAAGACATTTGGGGACCTCATTAGAGACCTGGTAGAGGTGTATGTCGACGACATCATAGTAAAAATTAGGGCCTGCACATCCCTATTAGACAACCTAGCCCAAGTCTTTAGCAAGCTGCGCACGACACGCACGATGCTAAACCCCGACAAGTGTGTCTTTGGGGTTTCTGCAGGGAAGCTCCTTGGTTTCTTGGTATCGCACCAAGGAATCGAAGCTAACCTAGAGAAGATCAAGGCGATAGAGCTGATGCGGCTACCGGCCCGCATCAAGGATGTGCAGAAGCTTGCAGGATGTTTGGCAGCCCTCAGCCGGTTCATCTCAAGGCTGGCTGAGCAAGCCCTGCCCTTCTTCAAGATTCTGCGGAAGTCGGGTCCCTTTGAGTGGACCGAGGAAGCTGAAGCGGCTTTCCAGGAGCTCAAGAAACACCTGACGATGCTACCCATTATGGTGGCGCCAGAACCCGGCGAACCGCTCCTGTTGTACATCACCGCAACAACGGAGGTGGTCAGCATGGTCTTGGTTGCAGAGTGGCCGGAGCTACTACCGCAACAAGCACCAGAAGGAGCCCTAGAGGGGGAGGTTGAGCCTCAAGGCCCGAACCCAGAAGAGACCCCCCCCCCCCCCCCCCCCCCCGCTAAGAGTTCCAGTGACCAAGTGCCTTACGGGTCCCAGCCCTCGGAGGTCCAGCTAGACCCTGGGAGCCACATTCCCCAGGATGCAGATGCATTGCAAGGAGCCCCGGACCTCCCAACGGCCAGTCTACTACATCAGTGAGGTCCTCCATGAAGCAAAAACAAGATACTTGGAGGTACACAAACTGCTGTATGCAGTGCTCATAGCGTCGAGGAAGCTTCGGCATTACTTCCATGCTCACCGGGTTTCAGTGGTCACCTCCTTCCCACTGAAGACCGTACTCCACAGCCCCAACTCGACTGGCAACATTGCCAAGTGGGCAGCAGAACTGGCCGATTTCGAGCTGGAGTTCTTACCTCGACATGCAGTTAAAATCCAAGCACTGGCGGACTTCTTGGCTGAATGGACCCCATCGCCAAGCAACCCGGGGGGCCCGGACAACGGTGAAACGGTGCCCAAGGCTCCAGTTTTCACCGAGACCCCCTGGACGCTCTACTTTGACGGCTCCTCGCGAAAGCAGGGGGCTGGGGCCGGGGTCCTGCTCCTCACCCTGACTGGGGAGCAGTTCAAGTACATGGTGCGCCTCGACTTCAAGGCGACAAATAACATGGCAGAGTATGAAGCCCTAATATTTGGGCTAAATACTGCCCTGACTCTCAATGTCCGACAGCTTCTGGCTAAAGGTGATTCCCAGCTGATCATCAAGCAAGCCAAAGGAGAGTGCAGCTGCAACGACCCTCAGTTAGCAGCATACTTGCTGCACGTCCGGAAGCTGGAAAAGGACTTTGAAGTCTTGGACTTGTGCCATGTACCCCGAGCCGACAACTCAATTGCAGACGACCTGTCAACGAAGGCCTCCACAGGGGCCCCCGTGCCTCAAGGAGTCTTTGCAAGGACGTTATCGCGACCAACCACCCGGGCAGCCGAACCGGGTGAAGGGGGCGAGCCCAGCACCTCGAAGCTGGCAGTCACAGCGACCCTGCTACCATGGAGTCCGCCAAGGATCGTATGTGCCACCGGGGGCTCCGAGATCCCGGGCGCCCAAGATCCAGAGGCTCAAGCAAGTCCCGATGCATGGATCTCGGAGGTTCGGGACTACTTGAAAGACAATATCCTTCCCGAAGAACATGCCCTGGCAGAAAGGATTGTTCGCATGGCTAAAAGGTACACGCTGGTGGAAGGGGATCTCTACCGGCGTGGCGCCAACGACATCCTACTGCGATGCATTACCCGGGAGGAGGGCTGCGACTTGCTCGCAGAGATCCATGGAGGCGAGTGTGGGAACCACGCGTCCTCCCGCAAGCTGGTCGGTAAAGCCTTTCGGCATGGCTTTTACTGGGAGACAACACTCCAGAATGCCGCCGAGATGGTAAAGAGATGCAAGGCGTGCCAGTTCCATGCCAAGCAGATCCATAGACCAGCTCAAGCGCTGCAGATGATCCCTCCCTCATGGCCATTCGCTGTATGAGGGTTGGACATCCTGGGACCCTTTCCCAGAGCCATCGGAGGATTCCGGCATCTCTACGTCGCCGTAGATAAGTTCACCAAGTGGCCGGAAGCTGCCCCAGTTGTCACCATCAACAAGCAGTCAGCAGTAAAGTTCATCAAGTCGATCGTCTGCCAGTTCGGGGTCCCGAACAGAATCATCACTGATAACAGGACCCAGTTCATAAGTGCAGCGTTCTAGGAATACTGCGAGGACCTAGAGATCCAAGTCTGCTATGCATCCGTTGCTCATCCAGAGAGCAATGGGCAGGTCGAGAGGGCCAATGCAGAGATCCTCAAGGGCCTCAAGACTCGCACATTCTCACACCTTGAGAAGCATGGTGCAAATTGGGTGGATGAGCTTCTGTGTGCACTGTGGGCTAGCCGGACATCAACCAGCTGGGCCACGGGGGAGACACCTTTCTTCTTGGTGTACGGGGCAGAGGCCGTCCTCCCCCCAGAAATTACCATGGGCTCCCCCCGTGCCCGGAGGTACGACGAATCCGCGTAGGACCAGCTCCGGCGTGAAGACCTGGACCTCGTCGACGAGGGATGAGTGCGAGCGGCTCTCCGAAATGCACGGTACAAGCAGGCGCTCCGGCGCTACCACCAGAGGACCGTGCGGAGTAGGGAGCTAAAGGTAGACGACCTGGTGTTGCGCCGCATACTCTCCCGGGAAGGGTCTAACAAACTCTCCCCCAGCTGGGAGGGCCCCCTTCTGGGTAACAGAGGTTTGCCGTCTAGGATGCGTCCGCCTGGCTACGAAGGATGGGCAGCGATTACCCAACCCATGGAACATCGAGCACCTCCGTAAGTTCTACCCCTAGACCAGGGTTGGGACAATGTTATTTCATTGTAAAAGTTACATATTGTCTTAGGACAACACTTAGGCTAGGGGGATGGGGCTCCGAGTGCACATTCCGCTTAGCCTGGTCCAGAACCCTAAGTAGATGCACTCGACTTCATCTGACACCCAGGCCGGGTTATTCCCCTTGTAAAGTCTG
The DNA here is from genome assembly GCA_036927565.1 of Tuctoria greenei. NCBI lineage: Eukaryota > Viridiplantae > Streptophyta > Magnoliopsida > Poales > Poaceae > Tuctoria > Tuctoria greenei. The sequence continues at coordinate 2,714,292 of JAYESD010000007.1, forward strand.
CTCCACCTTATGAGAAACTACAATGAAAGAATGTTGTCCTGCCTGGTATAGGGTTTGTCAATTAAAAAATTATCTTTAATTTTTATGATGTTGCTGTAAGCCCGCCATAGCTTGTGATCTATCATGAGCGCTGCCATTTTTCCCCTGCTTTAGCAATAGTGGGAGCCTTGCTGTCTGGATTGCAGGTGGGGTTGCTTGAGGTACCTGCAATGCGCCTGGGGCCTCGGATGTTCCAATACTCGGGGGCCTGTGTCTCCAGATGGTCTCCCCCGGAAAAGGCTTACGCTGAGCGGGAGGTCCAGGGCCACAACCTGCTTAGCCTGGTCCTGTACCCTAAGCCTGTGCGCTCTGCCTCCCCAACGCTACAACCGAGTACTGGGGGCCAGATGGACCACCCCTGGGTAGTATGGACGACGAGCCCTAGGTGCAGATGCACTGAATTACCCAAGCCCCACGAGTCAGCCCAGGATCGTAAGTCAAGCGACACTACAAAAAAAGCAGGGGTGAAGTGACCAGCGGACAAAATTACTTCTCTTTTTTGATCTATATACAAGTCTTGGAGGAAGTTATTCCGGCAACCACTGTCAGAGTACCCGCGAAAACAGTGGGCACCGCTGGACTGGAGCTCCGGCGGCACCGCCAGGGAGCCCGCTGTTGACCTATCACCGAAGATGGCGGGCACCGCCGGACTGGAGTTCCAGCGGCACCCCCAGGGGGCCCACTGTCGACCTCTCAACAAAGATGGCGGGCACCGCCGGACTGGAGTTCCGGCGGCACCCCCAGGGGGCCCGCTGTCGACCTCTCAACAAAGATGGCGGGCACCGCCGGACTGGAGTTCCGACGGCACCCCCAGGGGGCCCGCTGTCGACCTCTCACTGAAGATGGCGGGCACCGCCGGACTAGAGCTCTGGCAGCACCCCCAGGGGGCCCGCTGTCGACCTCTCAACGAAGATGGTGGCCACCACCGGACTGAAGCTCTGGCGGCACCCCTAGGGGGCCCGTTGTCGACGTACCTGCATACTCAGCTACGGCAATGCAACCTACGCATCCTAGGCTCCCCCTACACCCGTCCTCCCTAAGTCCTAAGTGTATGACAGGTGTGCCCATAAAAACTGGCCACGCCTGCCAGGGGGCCATACTTTGGGGGACGGCAGGTCCTGGAAGCCAAGGGACAACAAGCAGCTAGAAGACATTGCTGGAAATAAAAACAAGCTGAGTATAAAAGGTATCACAGACAAATTTTTTATTACACAAATAAAAAGTTTGTTGCCACAACCAACCACAAGACAAAAATAGAAAGAGAAAAACTTAAACAAGCGCCCGGGGAGCCCTCAGCCGCTCCGCTGGAACCTTGATGCGATGAGTGCCACCGCACCCGAAACTTCAGACTTGGCGTCCTCTTCCCTCTCGGCGATGGGCCCCTCGAGGATCGGCTGCAGAGAGATGTCGGGGTACCAGCTCCGATAGCAGGACAGGATGTGCGTCGCCACCTCCTTCACCAGCATCCTCCCCTCTTCCTCCAGCTGGTTGTCGAGGATGGCCCCCAGCGAACGCATCCTCGAGTTGGTGGAGTCAAGCGCCGGGAACACCTGGCTCACCTCCTGCGCCGACTCCCCCACGCGCGTTGGGCTGAAGCCGAGCGGCACCAGAGCCGAGTCGGCGCCGCCAAGGAACTCCTAGACCTTCCAGGCCTCAGCGGAGCGAGCCGCCCAGAGCTCCTCCACCTCCTGCTGTGTCGCGGCCAACGCCCGGGGGCCGCCATCCAGGAACCACTTATCCTTGGCCGCCAGGGCCCTCTCGCGCTCGCCGACCCCCTTCTCGCGGCGGTCCAAGTCGCCCTCCTTGAGGGCGATGTTGAACTCGCGGTCTAGGAGGGCCTGGCGCTCAACGGACTAGGCCTGCTGCGCCTCAGCCACGGCGGCTTCCCGGCGGTCTAGCTCGGCGGCACGGACTCTCGCCCCTTCCTGCTGGAGGATGAGCTCGCGATAGGTCACCTCCACCTCGGCCTGCTTCGCCGCCAGCTCCTGCTCCCGTTCGGCTAGAGCAGCCTCTCGGAGGGACAGCAAGTGCTGAAGGTCCTCGCAGGACTGGAGGCGGGAGCTGGCCTCAGCGTGGATAGCCTCGGCGTCTGCTTTCAGCTTCTGGGTGACGGCGTCCAGCTGGGCGATGAGGTCACGCTCGTGCTCGTGCTCGAGGATCTTCATCTCCTCTCGAACAACCGCCTCCCGTTGGGCCACTCGGCTCTTCGCCAGCCGGGTCCGGGCCTCCAGGGTCCTCGCCCATTCACGAAGCCGGTCGTCCTCGTCCTCGAGCCGCCCTTTCTCCCGGGTGAGGGCCGCTTGGGCATGCCGGAAGCCGGAGTAGGCCACGGCCATAGCCTCAGACAGGGGGAGAGGCTCCACCGTAGCAGCGGGCCCCTGCCTCCCCACTTCTTCAATGTCGTCCTCCATTTGGAGGACCACTGGGGAGACGGGGACCAGGGCCCCTTCCCTGATGGCAGCACCCGGGGCGGTGGCGCCAACCGATGTAGCAGTGTTGGAGGGTGCAGCGGCATCGGCCGGCACGGAATAGCCGGTGGATGCGGAGTTTTTGGCGGGCACGACAATGCTCGTCAGCGCGTGCGGCTGGGATTCGGCAGCCGCTGCAGGGGTCTCGGGCACGGAGGCCCAGGGCACCCCGGCGGCAGCAGCCTGGTGCACCGGAGCAGGGCCCGAGGCTGTAGAAGATCCCCGCGAGCCGGCTGGAGCGGCAAACCCCCCAGCAGAAGTGCCCGCGGGTGGTGGAGTAGATGTTGTGGCGCTGAAACCAAGCAAACTCAGATCATAAGAAAATGACAGGGTAGGCGCACAGCAAAGAACACCCAAGGTAAAATCTGTGCAAGCTTAACGGGGGACGCTGAAGTTCCACCGCTTCCCGAAAGGGTTGGAGGGGTTCGGACCCCCCGGACCCGCAGCGGGGGGCGCTGAGTGTGCTGGGGGCCCCTGTGGTGGTGGAGTCGCCGGCCGGCCTGGCGCTCCTCCGAACGGAGAGGGAACGCTGGGGTCTCGTCGGCGTTGAGGAGCCTCCCCCTCTTGTGCATGGAGGACTCGGGCGGCAAAGTGGTGCCATCGACGCCCCCTGACGACGAGCGTGGCAGGGCTCCGGAGTCCTGATGAGGGGCAGAAGGGGCCGGCGGTGGTGACCGAGCGCGCTTCTTGGGGGTCGGGTCCGGCACCGGAACCAGCACTTTCCCCTTCCCCTTGTCGGCAGAGGCGCCGACGCCACCCCATGGACGGTGCTGGGGCCCGCTCGAGGAGTCACCGCTTGAAGAACCGTCATCGCTTAAGGGAGCCTCGCCTCCCTCAGCGTCGTCGGCGATGTTGACCCCCCGGAACGGGTCCCCGATCTGGCGTTGCGCTAGCCCACACTCGTCGAGGGTCGGCATCGTCTTCAGCAGCTGCCTCCTCAGCTCGGGGTCCGAGCACAAGGGGCGGCAGGCCGACGGAAGAGCCAGTGCCTCAGCCGAGATGTCGTCGGGGCAGACCCGGGTCAGCATGTCGAGCAGCTGCTGCTCGCTCAGGTTGGAGTCGGGGCCGGTCTCGAGCCGGGTGCAGTCCGACAGGCCGGTGAACATCGACGCCGGACGGGCGCGATGCTGGAGCGGAGCTATGCGACAGGACATGAAGTCCCTCAGCACCATGGCAGACGACATCCCGTGGTTCGCCAGCATCTAGATCCTCTCCAGCACTGGGTTGAATGCCTCCCCCAGCTCTGGGCGCTCCTCCCAGAATGACCGCTCGGAGTAGGGGATTCCGGTGGGGACACACATCCGGTCGTGGGCCTCGACCTTGGCAATCATCCAATCTTCACGCCATAGCTCCCACCGTGCTGAGTTGAAGGAAGCGATGTACCTCGTGGGGACCTTTGTCCGGCACTGGAAGTAGTAGGCACCGAGGTGCTCCTTCGAGCTCCTGCCGGTGGCCCTCAGTACAAAGAAGTACCTGAAGAGCTTCACTGATGGCATCACCCCCACGAACATCTCGCAGAGGTGAGCGAATACCGCTGGCATGGCGATCGAGTTCAGCGCGAGGTGGTGGAGTTGGAGGCCGAAGGTCTCCAGGAGCATGACCAGGAAGGCGAATGTTGGCGGGACGAAGCCGGCCAGCACGTACGACGAGAAGAGGACCATCTCCTCGGCGGAGAGGCTCAGCGGGAGCCTCCCGGGACGGAACCACGTCTCCCGCTCAGGAGTATGCCAGACGAGAAGCCGGCGCATGGGGGCCAGGTCAGCGGACCTAGACAGCCTGGACTTGGTCAAGATGCTCGCCATGAGGGATGAAGGAGGAGGCTCTGGACGGGGAGATTGGGAGCTAGAGCGCAAGAGCTGGTCTTGAGGCAAAAAGCATGAGCGCAGGGGTGCAGAGGCGGGAGAAAGGACCCTCAGGGGGAAAGTTCTCTTTTTATGCACCTCTGCAGGCCAACAGGCACAAAAGTGTGAATCGCCGCAGCCTCAGTAGAAGAGCAATGGTCCCGCGTAGGCAATGACATGAGGGCCCGGGTCGCTCGACAAAGAAGGCGAGCCGGGTGGCTAGCTATGCGGGAGATAACTCGGCGGTTTCCGAAAGGGCAAAAGCAGCGGAAGTGCAGGAGCCACCTTGGGAACCACCGCAGTTAAAGCACGATTGAAGGCAGAAGTCATGTCGCGCGGCGCCTGTTCAGCACCTCCACTTACCAGAAGGGGACACGTCGCCACAACGGCAGGGGCGTGTCGCCTGGGGAACTGCCCCGAAGTGGAGTCAAAAGTGTGCGCGGGAAGAAAAGGAAGAAGACCCCACCTGCGGTATCGACGACTCTCCCGAGGTGGGCTCGGGGGCCACTGTCGGTACCCCGCAGACCGGGTACCCCCGCGCACAGGGAGAAAACCGCTAAGGACTCTACCTCTACTTAAGAGGTCGAATCCGAGGCTGCCACGTCGAGGAGGGAAGGACCAGATCCTACCTCTCCGTTGGGGGAGGCTCCCAAGCTGCCACGTGGCCGGCAGAACTGGATCCTCGCCTCCCCGCTTAGGCAGGCTCCGGAGCTGCCACGTGGCCGGCAGAACTGGACCCTCGCCTCCCCACTTAGGCAGGCTCCGGAGCTGCCACGTGGCCGGGAGAACTGAACCCTCGCCTCCTCGCTTAGGCGGGCTCCGGAGCTGCCACGCGGTCAATCGGGACCGCAGGGCCAGATCTGCGCCCTCGCAGGGAAAAGCACCGGAATTACCACATGGCCTGCAGGGCTGAGCCTCCACCCCTCTATAGGGGTGGGCTCCGGATGCACCACGTGGCCTGTCTGTCAAGTGCTTGACTCCCCGCAGAGGCACGCTCTGGCGCAACCACGTGGCGGACGGCCGACTCAGTGCGGTAGGAAGCCGCAGTAAAGGAAGGCGTGCACTGCTCAGACAGGCATTAAGTACGCGCGCCTTCCCCAGGCAAGCTGAGTCGCACATGCGAAGGTCAAGGCTCCAGTGTCCTGTCTTGTCTAAGTAGCCGGTACAGACCCACGCCGCAAGACGGACGAATGGGCCGCGAGGACAAGACGGACAGGACGGGCACTACCATCATCACCAACTATGTGTAGCCCTGGCGCACGACGCAACAGGACGGCGCATTGACACCCCTGACAATGGGAAGTAGATAGCAATTAATCCTAGATCTTGTATAGGATTTGGCTCTCCCCAGGACCACCTGTCGGGTCCTAGGGCCCACCTTGTGACTGCAGAATCCTTGAACTATAAAAGGGCTCTGCAGACGACCTTCGTAAGGGATCGGAAAATTAGACTAAGACTCATACACGCTCAAGCAAGGCAATACACAAACACTCCCGTGGACGTAGGGTGTTACGCTCCGGCGGCCCGAACCACGTAAACCCTCTGTGTTTATCATCCTGCTGCGTTCGATCTCCTAGGACTAGTCCTCGTGAATCCAAAAAACCTCCGCGGGCTGCTCTCTAAGCAGGTCCGGGGGAAGTGTCGTTTACTACCTTCGACACCTTCTTCCTCCAATCCGGCGCTGCCGCCGCCACCGTGCCCGTCGCCGGCCGCCACTCCGCTCCAGCGACTCCGCGCGCCGCTCCAATCGCGTTGCCTTGCCGTGAGCTCCGCGTCGTCTGCCATTGTTGCGAGCTCCTCGACGTCTGCCGTCGCGGGCGTCGCGAGCTCCGCACCCCTGGCCATCGTGAGCACCGTGAACTCCGTGCGGCCTGCCGCCGTGGGCACCACCTGCGGCCGCGGGTGCTGTGTCGCCGGTCGCGGAAGGAGCGGTGTGGGTTTGAAGACACCGCCGTTTGAGATCGGGTTTGAGAGAGAGGTTGAAGAAGATGAAATAACATTGTACGAATCTCAAAGCGCATCTAAAGTTGCTTGGAAAATGAATCTTATTTTCAAACATCTGACAAATAGCATTTCTGTTTGTTGAAATGGAGAAATTATAAATTTGCAGAAATCGAGTTAATTCATCTATATGATGAGCTAATTCAAGATCCATCTATTTTTTTCCTCTCATCATCGAAAAAGCAACTGCGCACGGGTCTGAACTCGATGCCGTCAACAAAGAGACCGCGCTTGGGATACCACCCAACACCTCAGAGCTCGCCATCACCTCCTCCACCTTGTCGCTGCCGGTCAAGCTCGCGGCGCACAGCCGTTCCATCTCCATCTCCCACCACCCGTCGCCCCTCCTCATCGGCCGCCTCGGCTCGTCGTCTCCACCAGCGATGATGGTGCCTTCAGCCGGGCCGGCGCCTCTGAACCTGCTTGTCTCCGCGTCGTCGGGCCGGAGGCACACGCCGTGGCGCTCCAGCACGCGGCCGCCCACGGCCGCCGCCGTCTCTTGGTCCGGGTAGCTCAGGCCACAGTGCTGGCCCTCCTCCGCCGTGCCATACACCAGGTACGCCGTGTAGGGTGTCGACGGCGTGAGCAGCGTGGTAGGTGGGAGCCGGCCGTGTGGATGTCCAGGCACGTGCAGTCCACCAGCGCCGCCACCTCCGCGAACCTGCCGACCGTCATAGTGAAATGCATACTTAATTTAGTTCTTAATAACAATAATCCATCAGGAATCCAAATCAAGTCAAAGAATTGGTGCCGCGTCACCGACAGTGGCATCTTGAAGGAAATTAAAGGGCTTGTGGCGTGTTCTTGCAGAATTTGACAAACAAACAAATAAAATGGTGGAAGGGGGAATCGGAGGAGGAGAAGAAGAGGGTCGTCGTCGTCGGGTGACGAACCTGGAGCGTGGGTGCGGGGTCCACCTCCAGCTGAACTCGCCGTCGTCCCACGGCAGGCTAAGCCTCCTCGCCGAAAGCGCGTAGCACCTGGCGCCGCTCGCCCGCTCCAGCCGCACCCGGCACCCGCGGTTGACCGGGACGCCGTGGTGGTCGCAGAGGCCGAGGTAGGCATCCTACTTCTTCTTCTTCCTCCACTCGGCCGGACGGTTCGCTGCCGGCGACGGCAGCTTGAGGAACACAGCGTCTTCTCTAGGGTCGTCGGGGATGAAGCGCTGCCACACGTGGTCGGAGTCGGCGGCGGCGCGTAAGGACGGCGACACGGCGGCACAGCAGCAGGCATCGCGCGGGGAGGTGAGCGCGATGTAGAGGTGGCAATCGGGCCGTGCCGGGCCGGCACGGCCCGGCCCGTTCGTGCTTCGGGCCGAAATGGCCCGCGGCCCGAAAGCACGGCGGGCCGCCTCGTGCCGGGCCGACCGTGCCGGCTGCGGAGAAATAGGGCCCAGGTACGGCCCAAAACACGTCGGACCATCTTCGGGTCGTGCCGGTCCAAGCACGACCCACAAGGATGGTTTGGCCCACAGCACAGCAAAAATAAAATGTGAACAAAAATCGAGTATTTTATGAATTAAATGGACAAAAAATTTCGAAAAATATAGAAAAATTTGAATGTTATAGAGAATATTATTTGAAGAATTTAGGAAAAAAATCATCGAATTTCACCCAAATTTACAGAAACTATAAATATTTGAAGCTTAAATTTTGAACATAAATAAAAAAAGTCACGAATGCCCAGCAGCAGCCCAAAAGCAGCAGAGCCAGAACTGGACATCAGGACATATGGCCCATCATGTTTAAAATTTGGTTTTGAGAGAAATTCAATTAAAGTACATAAACAAAAATACTTCAAAAAATATGAAAAAATTAGAGAAGGTATGAAATATTGAATTACATGTTCTTGCAAAATTTGACATTCAAAAACATGATATACTGGTGGGAACAAAAAAAAAAGAAAAGGCAATATTTGTCTTTTTTGTATCTCAAAAAGTAAAATGAATTTTGACATGATTTTTTTGGTGCAGTTGTTAGACCACAATAAGAAACTCTCTGATTTTTGATATTTTTTTATTTATGTTTGCATCAATTTGTATTCAAAAATTAGAGAATGGCTAATATGTTAATAGAGTTTGAATGAAATGAGAGACAATATGAATTTTCACATGTTTGAGTGCTTCAAAAAATTTGTACAAAATTCATGGATGTATACATATATAAAAAGTATGCACACAACAAATTTCAGCTCAAGATCTATTGATTTTGATGAGATATAAAAAAAATGAACAATATGGGCATAAGGATTATTTTGAGATTTACCTAAACAAACAAAAGTTATTGTTATAAGTCTGAAAATAACTTATTTAAGTGGTAGATATTGTTTTTCGAAGAATATAGCAAAAAGAATCATCAAATTTGGATCTAATTTGCGGATTCAATACAAGTTTAAAAATTTTAATTAGAATTAAAAAAAGGAAAACGGCGATTGGGCCGCAACCGTCCGCGAATGGGCCACCGAGGAAGACGGCCCAGTCGGCCGACCGCGCGCCAACGCCACGGCGGACGACGCCTATCGCGGGGGATAGTCCCACCTCGGTAGTTCACGGCGCACCGCGCCTGGTTAAAAACCTGGGCGCTCCTGCCGTTTCGAAATTCCCCGTTCCCGCCTCCAGCGTGTTACTTCGCCCGCGTCGCGCCCCCGCGCTTGTGTGGGTTGTTCTCCCGCGGCCATTCTGTGGGCCGTTCGCTCGCGACCCGTGCGCCCGAGCCTGGGCTGTTGCAGCCAGCTGGGCCTCTGTGCCTGGCTGGTAGCCCAATTTTTTTTTCACTAATTTTTTTTCACTATCCAGGGACAAATTTTACAGTACAATTCACAATATATCAGATTTCCTTGCATTCACAATATATCAGATTTCCAAACATTCACAATATATCAGATTTCCAGTTCCAGAGTAAAATTTATCCACAATTTCAAACAAAGAAGAAATGAGACAAGTTTTTGGGGGAATTTTATTTTATTTATAAGTTCATTACAAACTGCCTCGTTAAAAACCTTACACTCGATGTGAGCTTCCCCCGGTAAGGAAAAGAGTACAGTTTGTTTTAGTTTTACAAAGTACATCATTCCAAGCCGCTAAGCTCAAGATCCTCCATTGCTTTCATTATTTCTAGATCCTCAATGCGGTGTTGATCTCTAGATTCTGCTGCCTCCCAATCTTTAAGGCACGTGAGAACCTTAACCATTTGTGGTGTAAGTGACGACCTGCAACATTTAATTCAAACACCATAAGTTGAGTAAAAATAAATGAAGTGAACTAAAGATAGCTTATACCTCCGTTCTTCTACAATCCTTCCAGCAGAGCTAAAGATAGCTTCAGAAGAGACACTTGATACTGGAGTAAGAAGAACATCACGTGCAAATTGAGAGAGCACCGGAAACTGACGTTTATTATCTTTCCACCATGCTAAGAGGTCCACCTCAACGTCGTCCTACACAACAATAGAAATGTCAATACATGTTCAAGTTGGTACAAAAAATACAAAACATATACCTGAAGCATTGGATCATGAGCCACATGATCTATATCAAGATAGTGAGACAACTCCGCAGTTGGATTCCAATTTGACCTATGGGATTGTGAGGATGAAGTATCTTTGGTCTTCAACTTTTTCCACATGTTAGCTGCCATACTTCTTCTCTTGTCAGTTTGTGGTGCTTCGGGTCTAGGGCGAGATTGACCATATTTCGGTTGATACAAAGCAAAAACTCGAAATATCTCGGACTTAACATGTGAGTAAGAAGCTGAATAATCAATGTCAATTCTCTCACCAATAAATTGTAAAGCGGCTTCTAATTGCTCAAGCTTCTTACGTGGATCCAAAATGAGAGCAAAACAATAAAGATGTGGAATACCATCAAAATATTTAAGGTATTTTACTTTCATGTCATGAATGATTGGGCTTAAAATTTCATCATTCTCATACTCTTCAAATTTTTCAACAAATGTCATAATCCACTCAAGTAAAAGAGGAGAGGTAGGATAGTAGATACCGGACAACAGTGTTGTAGCATTATAGAATGGTTTCAAAAGCTTCCAAAGCTTCTTTGCAATGATCCAATCACTCTCATAAAGCACTATACCTGCATCTTGAGCATTCATGAAAGTGGTGAAAATGCACTCATACCCTTTTAATTGCGTCAACATGATGTATGTCGAGTTCCATCGCACTTTCATATCTAGTGAAATTTTTTTTGCTTTCAATTCCCTCAATTTGCAATATTCTCTGAATTTCCTGTACACCTGTGGAGAATTCAAAAGATATCGGATGGCACAACGTATATTATCAATACATGCACTTGCCCTCGCCAATCCAGCCTGCACAATAAGGTTAATGATGTGGCACACACATCTTTGATGAAGCACAAAGCCACCAATGTAACTCTGTAAGTATGGCTAAAGAATCTCCATAGCCCTGGTATTAGCCGAAGCATTATCAAGAGTAATAGACACAATCCTATTATCAATACCATAATCTGTAATTACCTCAAGCACATGTGATGCAATTGCCTCACCAGTATGATTCTCATCAATACATCGCAATCCTAATATCCTTTTGTTCAAATTATAACCAAGATCTATGTAATGAGCAACAACACTAAGATAGTTTGTCTTTTGATGTGAAGATAACCATATATCAGATGTTAATGCAACAGAAAATGGCATGGACTTAAAAGTTTCTTTCAAGATCTCCTTTTTTTCTTTGTATTTCCTTATTAAATCACTTCTAGTAGTATTCCTTGAAACATTATTATACTGCGGACAAAAAGCAACTTGAACCATTCTTTCAAAATTAGAATTTTCACCCATAGAAATAGGTTGATCAGTAGTTGCAATATACCTAGCAATTTCAGAACGAGCAACATCAGAACTATAAACCCAAGTACTCACAGAGCCATATGGGTTGAAGTTTAATTGAGTTTGTGTTGCACCACTTTGTCGTAAAGCAAATTTTTTCAAACATGATGAATAATGGTGATTCAAATGACCCGTGCCACTAGAGGATAGTGCGGAAAGAACCTTACAAATTTACATGTGGCGGTAGTTACCTTCATCTGACCATTCACCATTTCCTCATGCACAATGAAATGTTCCCAACATTTTGCTCTAGGCTTATGAGAGACAGTAGAGGATGCTTGAACATCTTCATTGCTAGGTGCACCGTGTGTACGTGTAGGTACATCTTCATGGACGGAGTAGCTTGCAGTTGCACCTGCATCATTCGAATGAAATTGATTAGTTTCAACTTGAAACTCGTCGAAGGCATCCTCACCTTCCAAATGCACATCATCCATCCCAAAGTCGCCCATGCTTGGGATAGACGACGTGGATTCGGTTCATCGGCGGTATTGTCGCCACGACCACGACCACGACGACGCGACGATGACACCCCAATCTTTTTTCTAGTACCAGTACCACTGGTGTGGGGGTGACTCATGACTGGGAGTGGGAGCGGGAGCTGGACGCCTGGCGACTGGTGGATGGCGCGGCGCGGCGCGCGCGCACGCGCGTGCGCGGGAGCCGCGAGGCAGGGCCGCGGGAGCGGGGCGGCGGGGGGTGTGGCGGCGGGGGCGGCACGACACGGGTCCGAGTCCGAGGCGGCGGGGCACGGGGCTGAGGCGGCGCAGTGGCGGGGGCACGGGCCACGAGCAACTCTAACGGTCTAACCCTATCGAATGGGCACGGGCACACCCTTTTTTTGTTTGGCTACACGACGGGCTGCATTCGTGCCGATGGTTTTTTTTTTGGGCCGATTCAAAATTCGTGTCCGTTTTAGCCCGACGTGCCTCGGGCCCATTTCGGGCCGTGCCGGCCCGGGCACAGCCCAACTCTCGTGTTGTGCCGTGCCGTCCGTCGGACCCAATATTATGGCCCGGCACGGCCCAAAAAAAATTCGTGCCGAGCCGTGCCGCTCTTCGGGCCGGCGAGGCGTGCTTCGTGCCGCCCGTTCTGAGCACGGCCCAATTGCCAGGACTAGCGCGATGGCGTGGGAGGTCGCCCACCCGCGTCTCCTCTGCCGCGCGCCATGTACTACGCTCTTCTTGCTTTCCTTGCTGGTTGCCGATCTCACTATGCAGCTCAGCTCAGGTATTGCTGGCTACCAACCATGTAATTTTATAACTATTCTGACTTATTAATCACATGAAAACGTTGTCTGAGCCTGCACGCCAGCGAAGCGAGCGCATGACCTGCGAGCTTAGAATTTTGCTCATGCTCCGGGCATCGGTTACGAACTGGACGAAGCAAACGCTCGCGTTTAGTGGACGGGGCTGTGGCCGCGCACGCACGCAAGCAACCATCGACGATTCCTCTCGCGCGCAATCAATCACCAGTGAACGCCACAAGATTCCGGGACAGTCACAGCTGCGTGAGTGAACACGGACAATCGATTCCACGATTCACAAGTCAGGAGGACTCCTCTCCTTCTCTACCTCCTCAAGATTCCATCACGGAATGCGACGGATCCCGAACAAGACAAGAGCAGCAAAACGTGAAAAGAATCTGCATCCGTGAACAGGAGGACTCCGTACACAGCTGCACCTGCAAACGGGAACATCCATTTCATACTTGTGCTTGTGCCTGTGCTGTGAAACAAAACAGGATCCGGCCTCTTTTTTTTTTTGAATTGAGTTGGGTGTGGTTGGTAAACAATCAAGTCTGAGATTAATTGAGTTAGGCGTGGTTGGTAAATACTAATAATTTACCATTATAGTTGTTCTTTTTTTTTTCCTGAGGGCACCACTATAGCTGTTCTTCTGCCTCGTCCATACGCACCCGACCCTATAAATAACTAAGTCACAGCAGCAAGCTTACTAACGACCACTGACCAATAAAAGTTCAGTAAACCTCTCAAACTCAGAAGGCCCAAGCTTTCCATATCATATACTCTCAACTCTCATGACGCATACACCACACCGCACACATTCACAGTCAGGTCGGGGCAGTTTCACTTATTTAATGGAATAAGAACCTTTTTATCAACAAAAACGTGCTCATTATGAAAATAGGAGGCACCGGGATCAAGGATTGAACAGTGACAATATTTTTACTATAGTGGAGTATATTCAGTTCAACAATCGCTTCAAACTGCACCGCTGTTGAGCATCTTGGCCGAATCCTTTCAGAACAAATGTTCAACTCCACACATTGTTCAAGCAGGGAGCCGTATTGGATGCTTAGTAATTTTGGAGCAATTTGTTTTGAGGTTTGTAAAATACAGTGATCGGAGTCGCGCACATTAACTATCCTCTTGTTCAACACAAAGTAATTTATGCGGAAGTTAAAAAAATCCTCTCGCATGTCCCGTAACCAAAGCATAGCACTAAGGACCGGCTCAGGATCTTACTTGGGTGACGGTGCCTCTGTGTAAAGGTGGGACAAGGGTTCGAGAGTTTTCTAAAATTATGTGAGAAGGTCCTCTTAATCATATAATCTCGGAGACTGTCTTACCCCTTGCAGGTCCATTTTTTGTAACTTACCTCCAGTGGCAGATCTATAATTTTTACGAAAGGTATGCCACATAAAAATTTCCAGCAGTAGCAACTTCTAACATGTATTTTCCAGCTCTTAAAGATCCCATTTAAAATGCCACACCTGATCTTCCACTAGAAAGGATCCAGGTCCAATCATATTCAGATTGAGGGTTCAAGTTTCTATGAAATAAATCTAAATATTTTTCTTATTTGTTTATTACAACCAAATGAAATAAAGATGATAATTAAAAAGGGTATTTCATGGTTATGGGCATACTTTCTTGCCCACACCCCTACGGTTCTAGAAACAAAACTAACATTTTAAAATTTGTTTTCCTCTTTTCCTAACCTCTCTCATTGGTCTTTGGAAAAGATCAGGAATATTATCATCAGATACTACCTTCATATGTCTTATTTTATCTGTTTAACTTTATTTTATTGTTAAATTTTCTAGCACTTTTCTTTATAGCACTCACAAAAATAAAATCCTTAGGATCAGATGTTTCATCCGCCATCCGTTCTAGGAGCTTAGGAGTTCATACACGGGTCATTTTCTTTATCACTATACCATTAGTGTTATCACCAGGCATATTAATTGCAGTGATGTTTGAAGCACTGAGAAGTCTCACTATTACAGAAAACATTCACTCCACAAAAAAAACTAAGGACATCTCAGATGCAGCCAAAGGAAACGAGATTCTAATTTGCAAGAAAAAATCAGCCTCACAAGGACACGGCCTTACGTATCTTGGAGGGGACGGGCACCGCCAATCGCATTGTCGTGGATTTGGTCGTCGAAGCTGACGCCAAGGATATGGTCGCCATGAAAGTTGACGCCAAGGATCTAGCTGCCATGGAACTCGAAACTATGGATCCACCCTCCATGGATCTCTTCTCCGCAGTGGAGCATCTCGTTGCTGTGGAAGCCGAACAGGCAAACCGCACTCACGCTGCCATCACCGCCTACATGCCCTACGCTGCCTGTCCTCGAATCTACGATTACACGTATGCTTGGCTGGCGGCTGGGCCTAGGGTAGCCGTGGCCCACCCGACATAACCCTTGGGTCCACCCCTGCTTACCTCCACAGTGAACACCAATCATGCCACTGATCGAAATAGATCCTTGGTATGTGCTTGTGTTTTTGAACTTGTGAAGAAGTCTGAATCATTGACTAGAAGGCAAAATATTTTTTTGTATTTCTTCTAGTTTATTAGCTAGGAAAGAGTTTTATGAAACAGTTGGTATGTGTTTTATTTTCACTACTTGGGATGCAAATTCAAATCACTGCCACTAGTATTCGGTTATGAGGCAACCATACCAATTAATAGTTGCTAAACACATAGTGCACACACTATTAACAAGCGCATACATGGTATTGGTAGGTAAATAAATCGTTTCATAACAGAATGGTGAGTTTGATACAATCTAGCTTTGCTACATCCATGAGAAAAGATATACTCCTCCAATCGATGTTGTATAGTACATTAAAAGGTACATGTTGAAGTGTGCGATCGACACTTCTCCCGCTACTACTAAGAAGTAGGCCGTGGAGGTTCTTTTTTAGGAGGGGCGTAACTCAAAGAACTCAATAACAGAGGTGACACAGAGATTTTTACGTGGTTCGGGCCGTCTGAGCGTAATATCCTACTCCACGGGGTTATGTTGTATGCTTGAGTGTTACTGAACCTGGGTCAGTATGCGGGTGAATGAGATCAGAGTTATCTTCTACCGTGCAACGCATACCTTTTATATGCCAAGGTCTGGCTGTTACAGTGTGGCCGAGGCCCGACAGGTGGCCCCGAGCTATTAAGCATCCTGTACACGATCTAGGCACTTAACTGTGGTTTATTTGTGTAATAATGTGCCTTGATGACAACATTACCATGCTTGAATGCTCTCTGATCGTGCATCATTAATGCATAATTAATAACGCGTTAACCAGGTCTTGTAACGTCTGATTTATAGCCACTTGAATGTCCAAGCCGTTGTAGATTTCGGAGTCCTTACCGTTGGAGAGGTAGAGTACGCCACCTGGCAGCTCTGGGGCCACCCTTAGTAGGGAGGCAGGTCCGAAGCTACGGAACACGGGGCAACACTGGAGCCATCCTTAGGAAGGGAGCAGGTTCCGCACCACAGGACACATGGCAGCACTGGAGCCACCCTTAGGAGGGAGGTAGGTCTGTCACTGCGGGACACGTGACAGCATCGAAGACACCCTTAGGAGGGAGGCAGATGCGGTATCGTGGGACACGTGACAGCACCGGAGCCACTCTTAGAAGGGAGGCAGGTCTCACGCTACGGGACACGCGGCCTCCAAAGGTCTTCTCTCCAGAAAGTGGGACTCATCGCTTCTTCTTCTTGTACGCGAGGGTACCTGGTCCGCAGGGTCCTGTTAGTGGCCCTCAGGCCCATCTCAGGGGAGGTTTCGATCTCGCAGGTGGGGCCACCATCACTTCCCGCATTGCTTCTTCAACTTTTCACTTGGGCGGATGAAACGATGGCACATTCCTGTGCCACTGTTAAGTGGCCCTTCTTGATTTGGCAGGTGATTCATGGCGTGCAGATCCGACGTTGTCGATACTATGCGGACCAGGTACCCCTTCATACTAGAAAGAGAAGTCTCGAGTCCCACTTTCCAGGAAAGTGGACCTCCGGAGGCCAACATATGTCTCGCAATGCTGGACCTCCCTCCCTCCTAAGGGTGGCTCCGGTGCTGCCACGTGTCCTACAGTGTCGGACCTGCCTCCCTCCTTAGGGTCGCTCGGGCGCTGCCACGTGTCCCGTGGCGCCGGACATGCCTGCCTCCTAAGGGTGGCTTCGGTTCTACCATGTGTCCCACAGGGCCGGACTTGCCTCCCTCCTTAGGGTAGCTCTGGCGCTGCCACGTGTCCCGTGGCGCCGGACATGCCTCCCTGCTAAGGGAAGCTCCAGCGCTGCCACGTGTCCCATAGCACCAGACCTGCCTCCCTGTTAAGGGAAGCTCCAGTGCTACCACGTGACACGTGTCTGGATGTACATCTTCAATGGTAAGAACTCTGGGATCACCAACGGCGCAGACATTCAAAGGAAATCAATCAACTGTTACAAGGCGTGGTTAACACGTCATTAATTATGCATTAATAACACATGATCAGAGGATCATCAAGCCTGGTAACGCTGCCATCAAGGCACATTATCAGGTTAATAAACTGTCGTTATACACTTAGATCATGTACGGCATGGTGAATACCGTTGGGGCCACCTGTCGTGCCACAACACCTTGTAACAGCCAGTCCTTGCCGTGTAAAAGGACTATGTTGCACGGTAGAACACAAGTTATTCAGACTACCTAACCAACATACTCGCTTAAAGCAATCCAACACTCAAACACCCCCGTGGACTAGGGTATTACGCCCAGGTGGTTCGAAAACCGTAAAAACCACTATGTCACCCTATTCCTGAGTTCATGGGAATACGCCCCGCCTAAATACGAACCTCTGGAGACTACTTCATAGTAGTACCGGGGAAAGTGTCAATAGCACATTTCGATATTTGGCGTGCCAGGTAGGGGGTTAGTTTCAAGAATCTCAGCGTCAACAATGGTGAACTCCACTACTGCTTCCACCGGCCTGAATGCATGGGTTGGTAGAGGCAATGAAGTTGGCGACAACTCTCGTCATCCTACTGGCAATCCTGCCACCGATCCACAAGGTGGAGCTCCAAGACAACAACCTAGAAACAACAGATAACCACCTGCTGCAGCAGTAGCCACTGCTGGTCAACAGCAGGATAGTCTCTTCGCGTCGGTCACAGAATCGACCAGCAACCCCGAGAACATGCTAATTGCGATGCAGGCTCTTCTTCAGCATCCACCTGCGCTAGACGTACCTCCAGCAATGCTGGACTAGTGGCACAATTATGTCGACCATCTGGTCATCGCAGCAGCCACGTCGCTCAACAATCTGCCACAGCCTGAGCCCAAGCAGGCACCTACACGCAACAGGACCTTGTCGAGACAACTTGGACCTATGCCGTCACAGAGAGGACATGTGTTGTTGCAACACGCGACATCCCGCACCCCTTTGATGGCTCGCTGTAGCCACACAACGTCGAGGTTGCCGACTGGAGATCTTCGAGCAGAGCTCAACCGCCAGTACATGGAGCAAGATGGTCGCGTCTCCATAGAGCGTAGTCATGAAAGGCGACACACTCGTGAGGATACTTCTCCTCTGGGAGTTGGAGGCGGCTGTTCGGCACTTGCCCCGCATCTCCGCATGGTGGAGTGACCACCAAAGTTTTGGCCTCATCTACCGGAGAAGTACGAGGGGACTATCAACCCCATCGAGTTCTTGCAAATCTAATCCACCGCCATCCTTGCTGTAGAAGGGAATGAGGCCGTCATGGCCAACTACTTCCCAGTAGCTTTGATCGGGACTGCTAGGTCCTAGTTCATGAGCCTACCCCCTGACTCCATCTACAGTTGGGGAGAATTATACCGCCAGTTCACTGCCAACATCAAGAGTTCCTATACCCAACCTGGCACTTAACTGGACCTCTTCGCCGCACACCAGAAGCCGGGAAACATTGCATTCTTTCATACACCTGTTCTCCCAAGTACGAAACACAATTCCTTCTAGACCTTGGCATATAAAAGGTTGTGTTGCACAGTAGAAGACAACTCTGACCTATGTGTGCTGAATACATTGGCTATTACGATAAAAGTCTTGAATATTGCCAAAACACCCTTCTCATCGAGGTCCGACTCTAGGTCCGAGCTTCGACAAGGTCCGACAATAGGTCCGACATGCTTTGGGTAGCTCCGACAAGGTCAGACAATAAGTACGACTTGTTTTGGGTAGTCGGGAAGGTACGACATGAGGTCCGACAAACTTTTTCTAGGTCTAGCTCAAGGCCCAGTTAACTTTCGCAAGGTCCGGTTAGCTTTGGGTAGGTTCAGAGCAAGGTCTGGTGCAAGATCGCAGTGGTTCTGCTTTTAACTTGCAATGTTTCAAACTTTCTTTACACTTATAGTAAGTTTGCTTAGTATTATTTTACTAAGTTTTTGAATTAGTATGGCTGTTTACGATGGTTAATGTTTTGATATGGTTTGCAACATGTGAGGTGCTCACGTAAAGTGCTGTGATTTTTTAACTAACGAGAGTCAAGTCGAGGACTTGGGCTCGCAAAGGATGGTTGTTATTCATGTGCAGGTGTTGTTTAAGGTCAAGACATGGCTGGTGACGGGATCCATTAAACTAGTCTTAGGGAGAAGATGAGGCTCAACAACCAAGTTCATGAGGAATCGTGGTTGAGTTGATTGGGAGGTCACACAATATGTTTGGGTCAAGAGCAATGCATATAAAGGTATTGTGGATGTTGTTGGAAGGTGTTTGCACATGTGCTAGGAGTGCATGTACATGGAAACATGGTTTATGGACATAAAGAATTGGTCAGAAAAGTCCAGCTGGCTGAATTATGGACTCAGGCTGCGGCTGAGTTGGTTTTGACTAAAATATGGAAAGATTTGAGTTGGGTATGATAGGATTTCGTGTGGATCACGAAGTTGAGTTGTTTTAGAAATGTGGAATACGTTAATAAGATGTTTAGAAGTCTTAAGATTGCTTCTATTTGTGTATGGAAGATTCTTGAGCAATTATGGAAAGTTTCGATCGAAACTGAGTAGGATTAGAGTACTAATTGGGTTGACCTTAGGGCTGGTTATATAAACAAGGGAGGCAAGAGATCGTGGTAAGATGACTTTGGACTGTTCTACTTTTGTTTTGACCAATATAATTCATAGTTTAGAGGAACTTTTGTTCCTTGTTCGTCAAACTTGTTTTAGACTAGTTTTTCTCGTCGAGTTTCTCCACAACACTATGTTGTGTTGGTGTTTTTATCATGACTCGAGTTTTACAGATCAAATTGATGTGATTATTTTTGGGTTGTCTTCAAAACTTGATTATCTATCTTTTGTGAAAATTTCACGGTCATTGTATTTGTGGTTTCTGATCTACACGAGTTTCTTTGCAGAATTGCATATCTGTTTTTACTCAGTAGAACAGATTGAACTTTGTTCGATCTTTCAATCATAACTTGAGTTTTTCTCGGCGGTTTTTCGTCATTCTTGTTGTCATGTCTTTGTGACTTGATTCTCTATATTATATACTACATTTTTCATGTTGAACTACATCAGTTGAACACATCGTTCCTTAAAAAATTGATTTTTTGCCGAGGGGTTTTTGTTGCTTCCGCTAAAAAGATTTAAATTTACTATTCACCACCCTCTGATAGCTTTTCACATGCTCCTCGATCCTACAATTGGTTTCAGAGCCATGATGCTCTAATCTTTGTGATTTGCACGTGTTTTGACTAATCATCATGGAGAAATACTCCGTAAAACCTTGTGTGTTTAGTTGCATTGATTTTGAGGTTTGGAAGGCACATATGGAGGCTTTCATCCAGGCGTGTAACACCCTCACTTTTTGCATCATGCATTGCATACATGTTCATGCATTAAACATTAGTAGAATAAAAGAAAAATAATAAAACATAAAACATACATATAGAAATATGTGTAGCAAAAGAAGAAAAAGAAAATAATAACATAAAACATGTATTAGGGAATAAATATAAAAATAATAATATATATATAAAGAGAAATAAATAATAGTTAAAAATATACAAAAAAGAAATAAAAAAATTTAATAAAATAAATATAAAGAATAAACAAATAATAAAACAAAACACAAAAAAGAAGAAGAAATATAAATAATATGAAAAAAAGAGAAAAGAAAAAAGGGCACCGCCGGTCAGGCCGAGCGGCTGGCCCACCCAGCGCGCCCTGCCCGCGCGCCACGCGTCCCGCCAGCACGCCTCGCCCGCGCGACCCCGTCCGCGTGACCTTGCCCGGGTCCACGCGCCCCGTGCCCGAGCCGGCCGATGCCTCTTGTGCCCCCGCGCTCCCGCGTCCTGGCCGAGTCGGCCGTGCGACCGAGGCTGATCGAGACTCTATCACAAGCCCCGTAGCGAGCGTGTCTCACGCCTATAAAAGGCGACCGAGGCTCCATGTTCCATCGACAGAGGCAACGCAGCAGCCCCAAAACCCTAGCCGCCGGTAGAGAAAAAAAGAGAAGAACAGAGGCGCCACTAGGAAGATAAGGGGAGAAAAAAGGGGAAGGAAGAGGAAGAAAAAAAAGGAGGGTGTCTTCATCCGCCGGAGATTGTCGTCGTCGTGCCGCCGGAGGACCGTTGCGCCATCCACTTCGTCTACGCGTCGTCTTCGTCCTGCGATCTTCGAAGCCGTTGCATCTATGGTAGGATTCATTTATCCGATTCGAATTTTAGCGACGTATTGGATCTAATAGACATAATTTAATCATAATTGCACCATAAATTTATTTTCAGCAGTATTAATTCTCGCTAAAACCCCCGTAAATTCGCATAAACACGTATGAACTAGTTGCATCTAATTAATAAACAACCGTAGTTAATTAATAATTGAACTTTGCATGCATGCATGTCATCGCATGTTGATTAGTATGTATGCATCATGTTGATTTGTATGTATTTTCTTGTATGTGTGGTCACGAGTAGAGGGAAGTGCTCAAGAGGTTGTGTACGAAGATTTCTAGAACCAAGACTTCAAAGCGCTTGAGACCCCCTATCTGTCAGAGCAAGGCAAGTGTCCTTGAAGCATATTGATCCTATTTTAAAATGAATGTTTGTTTGCAAAACTGCTGCTTGTGTCAATTTTGATGGGAAATCCTATGATAGGAAGTTTACTAGATTTGTTTGACCACCCTTGTCACTTAGAATTATGGTAGAGAGTCGGGATGAGCTTTTTACCTTTTTGCTTCGCTTAATTAATTGGGATGGGAAAACAACACTACACATTTAATTATACATTAATGATATTCTGGTTAATGTGAACGGGTCAATATGATATGGTATTAGGTGATCTAAGAAAGTCTGGTATGTGGATGGGTTGGATGTCATGGTGGTTTGCTTGCTTTAGATCTAAGGACCGGTTCATGCGAGAATAAGCCAGGACTACAGTTCCACCACGAGGCCAAGTATGGGTGCGGCGTAGCTGATCAATTAGGGCTTTGGAAGTGCTATTTGGACCATTAAGGATGCTCGGGGAAGGGGTAGTCGGATTGAGTTTGTTGATGATTGGTGCGACTACCCTGGGATCCGAATGGCTCAAGAGGGGGCCCTTGGTTGAAGATGTGCTCAGTTGGAGGCATCGCTCCCTTTGTAAAGGCTATTTTGTGATCTCTTAGCCACACACTATTAGAAGTGTGTAATGTGACTGACGGGTCATGGGCATAAGGGAGGTTCTTAGTCACCGAAAGGTGATGAAATCACGAACACGTGGGTAAAGTGGTACAAACTCTGCAGAATCTAATAAAACTATCATGATAGCCATGCTCCCGGTTATGAGCACCTGGACAACTTTCATGATTAGAGGGAAACTTGGTATTAGGATGGTTTGGTAATGGTTATGGTTAATAATATGGTTATGGCTGGTTATGAATTAAATTCTGGCATTGGATATGATTAATGGTAATAATCTGGAATATGAATGATGGTAATGAAATATGGATTGGTACTATGATATTACTTATGGTTTATGAGGGGTTTGCGTCTGATACATATAATATATTGCTTTTCAAATGTTTTAATGTACTTTTCAGCACTTAGCCTTTATTATTGTCGTTATTTGAATCAGCTACTTGTCATACTTTCCACACTTGTTGAGTACGGCATGTACTCACCCTTGCAATCCCCCCCACCAACAGTTGCAGGTCAGGATTGGGAGTATAACGATGATAATGCGGAGTTCTAGGCTGTGTCTACCGTTAGCTTTTGCCTGTGGTGTTATTGGAGCTGTGCTATCCCTTTTGCTTAGTTTGCTCAGTTTAGTCTATTTTCGCTGCATTAGTTGAACTTTTCATTAATATTCATTAGAGCTTGTATTCGAGGATATAATGAATTGTGTAATACAAGTACTTATTTATTAACTTGTGTTGTGGTAATTATATGTATATCGTTTGTGATGCACTTGTGTATGTGTGTTGAACATCCTGGGCACACATACATTGCACTTGGTTCATTTTTAAAATCGGGTGTCGCAAATTGATATCAGAGCCACAGGTTGACCATAGGACGCAACCTAGATAGAATGGACACTTTAGAGCACATAGGAGCACTCAGGAATCAATGTGTTTTTTGATTGGAGTGCTGTTTGCTATATATATATTGTTTGCTTGTGTGCTTAATAGAAGATTTTGGGATGCTTTAGCATTGCCGTGTCCACATAGGCTAGTATAGCTAGTTGTTTAGTTTCATATCCCTTGATGCATATAGTTGGGGACGTTTCTAAATTCTTACCTATTGCTTTTTCTTCAGATGGTGAGGACTCGACACCAGAGGAATGTCAATGATGAGGAGGAGAACCATGGAGTACCTTAGAACAACAATGGACAAGGACCTTCTCATGGAGCTATCAATATTGAGCAGCTACTGACTATGCAGAACCAGCTCATGCAGACCATGATACAGACTATGGGACAGCTGCAGGCTGGTAACATCAACAATCAGTCCCACATGCCTCCACCGCCACCCCCACCTCCTCATAACCGATTGGGAGAGTTTATGAGGACTAGGCCGTCAACCTTTGGTCAAGCCGCTGACCCTATGTGAAAGTGCATCTAGGAATCCTTTGTGGGTTTTTGATGATTTATGACAAGCAAATGAGATCCTAACCTATTTGTTAATATGAGCACAGGTTTTAATAGCAAAATAAGCAAATGCCAAAAACAAGGGAGAATGAGGAGCAAAGTGGAAATGAGCTCAAGGAAGAAGAATAGTAGATCATTGTGTATGGAGTGTGTTAAGGAAACACACCCTAAGATCTCAATCACAATTAAACACACACATTGCACAAAGTTATACAGGACCGGACTAGTCCGAATGTCACCAGACTAGTCCGATATCCTCTCTGCACAATATCGGACAAGTCCGATATCCATCGGACTAGTCCGATATCTCTCTGACTAGAATCGGACTAGCCCTCCCCAGTGCGGACTAGTCCTCAAAACACTTCACAAGTCACAAAAATCGGACAAGTCCGATCACCACTGGAATAGTCTGATATGTGTTCTGTTCTAAATCGGACAAGTCCGATATTAGCACGGACTAGTCAGAAAAACTCTCTGACCTAAATCGGACAAGTCGTCCAAGTGCGGAATTGTCCCCATAACCACTTAGGGTTTCACTGTCTGGACAAGTCCGATGTCCATCAGACTAATCCTAAGATTTCCAGAAGCGAAATCGGACAAGTCCGCTCCTGGTCGGACTAGTCGGATATTTCGGGACACTTAGGGTTTTCTACACACAGCACACCGGACTAGTCCGGTGTCCACCACGGACTAGTCCGATCTTTCTAAGCCCCAACGGTCACTTTTAGAAACCCCACATAAATAGAGGTGCACGACCCAACTTTAAACTCTCTCGAATCCTAGCGCCGTCACACCTCCCAAGAGCCTCCAAAAACACATCTCTCCACAAAATTAAGTGCAACAAAGATCAATCCTTTGAGGATACACTCTAGATCATTGGAGAGACACGTTCAACACTCATTGAGCTCTTGGTTTGATTCTCTAACACACTCCTGTGATTTCATTGTAATCGTTTGAGTGTGTTCTTAGTGGTATTTTGTGTTGTAATCTAAGGGAGCCCTCAACGTGTGAGAAGGCCCCTTTGAATTCTGTTATTCACTCCTTTGTGATAAGTGGAAGAGGATTGGCCTTCGTGGTGATCCGACGAGGGTAGGGTTGGAGAAGACCCGGTCCTTTTGTGGACTCCTCAACATGGACGTAGGTTGCCTTTGTGGGAGCCGAACCACGGGATAAATCCTTGTGTCTTGCTTTGTGTTCATCGTTCTTATTCATCACTACAATCTAGGGTTTCAATCATTATTGCATAATTTATGTTGACTCATTAAATATAAGATTGAATTGTGATATACCCTAGTCCATAATCTTGCAACACTTCATTTGACTGTATATTTCCGATGCATACATCAAAGAATTAAATTAATCGATCAAACTTAATCAACCTAGTCGGTACACACCGGACTAGTCCGCACTTTACCGAACTAGTCCGATATCTCTGGTTTTGAACTAGTTGTTAAGTGTTGCAGGTTCCGAAAAATTTCAAAAAGGCCTATTAACCCCCCTCTAAGCCACATTCACTATGGACGCCGATGATTGGCTGAAGTCCGTGGAGAAGAAACTTGCTATTGTCCAATGCAGTGATCGAGAGAAGGTGCTATTTGCTTCTCATCAACTCGTTGAAGCAGCCGCGGATTGGTGGGGTGCTTATTGCAATGCTCATGAGAATCAAGAGAGGATCACTTGGGCGGAATTCAAGGAGAACTTCCATTCTCATTATGTGCCCGAGGGAGTTATGACCTTGAAGAGGCAAGAATTTGAGAACTTGAGGCAAGGAAGATCGAGCGTGGGTGAATATCTCAATAAATTCACTCAACTTTCAAGATATGCGCCTGAGGATGTTAGTCGGGACAGCCATAAACAATACTTGTTCATGAGGGGCTTGGACAATGAAATCCAAGTGCAACTACTCAACTGCGATTATGCCAACTTCCAGAAGCTTGTGGACAAAGCAATTGTGATGGAGAACAAGGACCGTGAGATGGAACAAGACAACAAGAGGAAGGCACCATATCAAGGACAACAACAAGGAAGTAATGTGTGCCCCCGCTTTGCACCTCCTAATGCACCATACTACAACTCCTATGCTCCTGTACAGCGCCCTGGTTATGCACCACGTCCAATTCAGTTCGTGTAGCAGCGCCCTGTTATGCAAGCACCTAGGCCTCCAATTCCATATGGACCTCGTGCTAATTTTCCTGGTGCAAATGTTCAGAATCAAGTCCATCCAAATTCTGGTGGAGTTAAGAAGTGCTATACTTGTGGAGAAGCTGGACACTTTGCACATCAATGTCCTAAGTTAGACCTTCGTCAAGGAAGCAATGCGCCAAGGCAAAACCCAAGACCTAATGGAGGAGCTCCGCAAGGAAATCGCAGATAGCAGAATTTTGCTCGTGGCAATGTGAACCATGTCTCTACAGAGGATGCTCAATAAGCGGATGACATGGTCATTGGTATGTTTCTCACCAACTCCAACCCCGCGACTATGTTGTTTGATTCTGGGGAATCACATTCATTCATTGCGTCGAAATATGTTGCCAAGTATAGTTTGCCTACCTCTCATATGAAGTTCACTCTATTGGTTAAGTCTCCTGGAGGAGAGATGAGGACAAATATAGTATGTCCAAAAGTAAGCCTTAGAATAAGGGGGGTAGACTTCTTCGCCAACCTCATTGTTTTGGATTCCTAAGGATTGGACATTATACTTGGTATGGACTGGTTGAGGAAGCACAATGGAGTTATCAAATGTGCCACACAGACGGTGAAGTTGACCAACGAGGAGGGGATCACCGTAGAATTTGAATCAACTCAACATGCACTGAAGCAATTGGAGTTGAATCACATGGATGGTACTGCAATTGAGGAAATTCCGGTGGTGTGTGAATTTTTGGACGTGTTCCCAGACAAGTTGCCAGGTATGCCACCCGATTGAGACATTGAGTTTCTTATTGATTTAATACCTGGAACTGCACCTATAGCTAAGAGGCCGTATAGGATGCCTCTTGTAGAATTAGCGGAGCTCAAGAAGCAGATTCAAGAGCAATTAGAGAAGGGTTTTATTCGCCCGAGATCTTCACCTTGGGGAGCACCCGTTCTATTTGTGGACAAGAAGGATGGAACACAAATGATGTGTGTGGATTACCGAGCTCTCAACGAGGTGACCGTCAAGAACAAGTACACCTTGCCACGCATAGAAGACTTGTTTGATCAGATGAATGGTGCTTGTGTCGTCCTTAAGATTAATTTGAGGTTGGGATACTTTCAAATGAAGATTGGACCATCGGACATCCCCAAGACAGCTTTTAGGACACGGTATGGATCTTATGAGTACACCGTGATGTTCTTTGGACTGACAAATGCACCTGCCTATTTTATGTATCTCATTAATAAGGTCTTCATGGAGTACTTGGATAAGTTCATCGTGGTGTTTATTGATGACATTATGATCTACTCGAAGAATGAGAAGGAACATGAGGAACACTTGAGGCTTATGCTGCAGAAATTAAGAGAGCATCAATTGTATGTCAAGTTCAACAAGTGTCAGTTTTGGTTGAAACAAGTGTCGTTTTTGGGTCATATAATCTCAGGAGGAGGAGTATCGGTTGACCTAGGAAAAGTGAGGGACGTGTTGAAGTGGGAGCCACCGCAAAACGTAAAGGAAATAAGGAGTTTCCTTGGAATGGCTGGATATTACCGTCGATTCATCAAGGACTTTTCCAAGATAGCCAAGCCAATGACAGAATTGCTAATGAAGGGAAAGGCTTTCCAGTGGACTCAAGCTTGTCAAACCAGTTTTGAGGAGTTGAAGAAGAGGTTGACAACAGCCCCAGTTTTGGTACTCCCGAATGTGAGCAAGAGTTTTGATATTTATTGCAACGCATCAAGACAAGGACTTGGATGTGTATTGATGCAAGAAGGTCAAGTGGTCGCCTATGCGTCAAGACAATTGAAGAAACATGAGCAGAATTACCCAACACATGATTTAGAACTTGCAGTCGTGGTACATGCGTTGAAGATTTGGAGACACTATATCATTGGTCATAGGTGTGAAATTTATACGGATCACAAGAGTCTTAAGTATATTTTCACACAAAGGGTTCTTAATTTGAGGCAATGAAGATGGTTGGAACTCATCAAGGATTATGATGTGGGGATAATCTATCATCCAGGAAAGGCTAATGTAGTGGCCGATGCCTTGAGTCGGAAAGGAGTAAGCCACCAACTCACGGTTCGGGAGCTATCATCCGAGTTATGTAAGGATTTCAAACGGTTGAACCTTGGATTTGTGAATGAGATGGGAATAATGGAGTTAAATCCAACCTTGGAGCAAGAAATTCAAGAAGCACAAACCACAGATGAGGAGATCAAGGAAATCAAGGAAAGGACCGAAGAAGGGAGAGAATTTAGATTTGATGAAGACAAACATGGTACCTTATGTCTTGGAAAGAGAATCGTTGTGCCTAATGTAAAGCATATTCGGTAGACAATATGAAAGGATTCACATGACTCGCTGTACTCAATTCATCCCGGTTGTACAAAGATGTGCAAGGACTTGAAGACATGCTATTGGTGGGCCAACATCAAAAAGGACATAGCCGAATATGTTGCATTGTGTGATGTGTGCCAACGAGTTAAAGCTGAACATCAAAGGCCAACTGGATTATTGCAACCATTGAAGATACCAGAATGGAAGTGGAAAGAAATCAGAATGGACTTCATAGTTGAGTTACCACGTACTCAGTCCGGTTACGACTCAATTTGGGTAATTGTAGATCGCTTAACCAAGTTAGCACATTTTGTCCATGTGAAGACCAAATATACAGCTGCACAATTGGCTGACGTATACATGGAGCATATTGTGTGTCGACACGGAGTACCAAGGAAGATAGTCTCACATAGAGGTTCTTAGTTTACCTCCAGATTTTGGCAGAAATTGCATGAAGCATTGGGAACAAGGTTGAACTTCAGTTCAACATATCACCCTCAAACGGATGGACAAACCGAGAGGACCAATCAAATTTTGGAAGACATGTTAAGAGCTTGTGCTTTAAAGCATGGAAAAAGTTGGGACAAGAGCTTGCCATATGCAGAATTTTCATACAACAATAGTTACCAAGCAAGCTCAAAAATGTCACCATATGAAGCATTGTACGAAAGGAAGTGTAGGACACTCTTGTTTTGGAATGAAACCGGAGAGAATCAAGTATTTGGTCCTGATGTGTTACAAGATGCTGAAAGGCAAGTTAAAATAATTCGTGAAAACCTAAGGGCTGCTCAGTCGCGGTAAAAAGGTTATGCGGATAATCGGCGAAGGAATCTGGCATTTGAAGTTGGAGATTTCATATACCTCAAAGTGTCGCCTATCCGAGGGCAATGCCGATTTAACTTCAAAGGAAAACTGGCACCTTGTTACATCGGATCATTCAAGATTTTGGACAAGCGAGGAGAGGTAGCTTATCGACTTGAGCTGCCAGCATATCTCTCTGAGGTACACGACGTGTTTCACGTGTCTCAACTCAAGAAGTATCTGAGGGTGTCGGAAGAACAGGTGCCAATGGACGAGTTAGAACTTCAGGAGGATTTGTCCTATGTCGAGCAACCTATCAAGATCTTGGACGTGAAGGAAAGGGTCACGAGGAATTAGAGGGTCCGTTGGAGCAAAGTGCAACGGAACCAACATACAGAGGCCGAAGCTACGTGGGAACGTGAAGAAGACCTGAAGGCAGAATTCCCTCATCTTTTCTCCACGCTATCGAATCTCGAGGGCGAGATTCACTTTAAGGGGGGTAGGTTTGTAACGCCCTCAATTTTTGCATCATGCATTGCATACATGTTCATGCATTAAACATTAGTAGAATAAAAGAAAAATAATAAAACATAAAACATACATATACAAATATGTGTAGCAAAAGAAGAAAAAGAAAATAATAGCAAAAAACATGTATTAGGGAATAAATATAAAAATAATATATATATATATATAAAGAGGAATAAATAATAATTAACAATATACAATAAAGAAATAAAAAAATTTAATAAAATAAATAAATATATATATAAATATATAGAATAAACAAATAAAAAACAAAACAAAATAGAAGAAGAAATATAAATAATATGAAAAAAAAGAGAAAATAAAAAAAGGGCAACCGCCGGCGAGGTCGAGCGGCCGGCCGACCCAGCGCGCGCCACCAGCGCGCCCGCCCACATGCCCTGCGCCCCGCCCGCGCAACCCCGCCCGGGTCCACACGCCCGCGCCCCGTGCCCGAGCCGGCCGGTGCCGCTCGTGCCCTCGCGCTCCCGCGTCCTGGCCGAGTCGGCCGTGCGACCGAGGCCGATCGGGACTCTGTCCCAGGTCCCGTAGCGAGCGCGTCTCGCATCTATAAAAGGCAACCGAGGCTCCGTGTTCCATCAACAGAGGCAACGCAGCAGTCCCAAAACCCTAGACGCCGGTAGAGAAAAAAAATAGAAGAACAGAGGCGCCGCTAGGAAGATAAGGGGAGAAAAAAAAAGGGGAAGGAAGAGGAAGAAAAGGAGGAGGGTGCCGTCGTCTGCCGGAGATCGTCGTTGTCGTCGTGCCGCCGGAGGACCGTTGCACCATACACTTCTTCTACGCGTCGTCTTCGTCCCGCGATCTTCAAAGCTGTCGCATCTACAGTAGGATTCATTTTTCCAATGCGAATTTTAGCGACGTATTGGATCTAATAGACGTAATTTAATCGTAGTTGCACCATAAATTTATTTTCAGCAGCATTAATTCTTGCTAAAACCCCCGTAAACTCACATAAACACGTATGAACTAGTTGCATCTAATTAATAAACAACCATAGTTAATTAGTAACTGAACTTTGCATGCATGCATGTCATCGCATGTTGATTAGTATGTGTGCATCATGTTGATTTGTATGTATTTTCTTGTATGTGTGATCACGAGTAGAGGAAAATGCTCAAGAGGTCGTGTACGAGGATTTCCAGAACCAAGACTTCAAAGCGCTTGAGCAATCCTATCCGTCGGAGCAAGGCAAGTGTCCTTGAAGCATATTGATCCTATTTTAAAATAAATGTTTTGTTTGCAAAACTGCATGCTTGTGTCAATTTTGATGGGAAATCCTATGATAGGAAGTTTACTAGATTTGCTTGACCACCCTTGTCACCTGGAATTATGGTAGGGAGTCGGGATGGGCTTTTTACCTTTTTGCTTCGCTTAATTAATTGAGATGGAAAAACAACACTACACATTTAATTATGCATTAATGATATTCTGGTTAATGTGAACTGGTCAATATGATATGGTAACGGGTGATCTAAGAAAGCCTGGTATGTGGATGAGTTGGATGTCATGGTGGATTGCTTGCTTTAGATCTAAGGACCGGTTCGTGTGAGAATAAGCCAGGACTACAGTGCCACCACGAGGCCAAGTATAGGTGTGGCGTAGCTGATTAATTAGGGCTTTGCCAGTGCTATTTGGACCATTAAGGATGCTCGGGGAAGGGGTAGTCGGATTGGGTTTGTTGATGATTGGTGGGACTACCCTAGGATCCGAATGGCTCAAGAGGGGGCCCTTGGTTGAAGATGTGCTCAGTTGGAGGCATCGCCACCAGTGAAAATTCAGTGGGGTCTAAATAGGCTAGTAATCCTTTTGTAAAGGTTATTTTGTTATCTCTTGGCCACACACCAACGGAAGTGTGTAATGTGACCGACGGGTCATGGGCATAAGGGAGGTTCTTAGTCACCGAAAGGTGATGAAATCACAAACACGTGGATAAAGTGGTACAAACTCTGCAGAGTCTAATAAAACTATCATGATAGACGTGCTCCCGGTTATGAGCACCTGGACAACTTCCATGATTGGAGGGAAACTTGGTATTGGGATGGTTTGGTAATGGTTATGGTTAATAATATGGTTATGGTTGGTTATGAATTAAATTCTGGCATTGGATATGATTAATGGTAATAATCTGGAATATGAATGATGATAATGAAATATGGACTGGTACTTTGATATTACTTATGGTTTATGAGGGGTTTGCGTCTGATACATATAATATATTGCTTTCCAAATGTTTTAATGTACTTTTCAGCACTTAGCCTTTATTATTGTCATCATTTGAATCAGCTATATGTCATACTTTCCACACTTGCTGAGTACGACACGTGCTAACCCTTGCAATCCCCCACCAACAGTTCCAGGTCAGGATTGGGAGTATAACGATGATAATGCGGAGTTCTAGGTTGTGTCTACCGTCAGCTTTGCCTGTGGTGTTATTGGAGCTGTGCTATCCCTTTTGCTTAGTTTGCTCAGTTTAGTCTATTTTCGCTGCATTAGTGGAACTTGTCATTAATATTCATTAGAGTTGTATTCTAGGATATAATGAGTTGTGTAATAAAAGTACTTATTTATTAACTTGTGCTATGGTAATTATCTGTATATCGTTTGTGATGCACTTGTGTATGTGTGTTGAACATCCTGGGCACACATACATTGCACTTGTTTCATTTTCAGAACCGGGTGTCACAAGGCACAAGGCTTCACAATATGGGAAAAGGTGTACACACCTTACAACATGCCGCCAAATGATCAAGTCATAGATACGAACATGAGAGATGTCGACAACAACAACAACACGACGCAGAACTTGATCATACAAGGTTTGACTCAAAGCGACTTTGATCGAGTTGCAACCTCCAATCTGCATACAATGTTTGGAAATCTCTCTGTGATTATCATGAAGGATCAAAAACTATCAAGGAGGTGAGACAAGACAAGTGGGGGCAATTTACCAAAAAAAAGTCGCACCAGGTGAACCGTTATCATGATGAGAAGTTGGAAGCCTGCGGGCGGCAGCCTGACAGGGCTACCAAGATTGCGCTGGGAACTGGTACGAAAATCTTATTGGGAACTAGCGCCCTTCAATTGTGTGAGATACGCATGTCATGTATCTCACCGGCCAAACCAAGAAGAGCTACGTAGCGATGGCATAGAAGTGTGCCGTCTATACAACCGCCCAAGTGAAAAGTTGAAGCAGCAACGCTGGAAGTGATAGTGGACCCACCTCTAGGATCAGAGACTCACCCTGAGGTGGGCTTGGGGGGCACTGTCGGTACTCTGCGGGCAAGGTACCCCTTCATACTAGAAAGAGAAGCGACGAGTCCCACTTTCCAGGAAAGTGGACCTCCGGAGTCCAACACGTGTCCCGCAGTGCCGGACCTGCCTCCCTCCTAAGGGTGGCTCCGGTGCTGCCACGTGTCCCATAGTGTCGGACCTGCCTCCCTCCTTAGGGTGGCTCCAGTGCTACCACGTGTCTCGTGGTGCAGGACCTGCCTCCCTCCTAAGAGTTACTCTGGTGCTGCCACATGTCTCGCTGCGCCGGACATGCCTCCCTCCTTAGGGTGGCTCCAGCGCTGCCACGTGTTCCATGGTGCTAGAGCTGCCTCCCTGCTAAGGGAAGCTCCGATATTGCCATGTGTCACGTGTCCGGATCTACATCTTCAACAAGAAGAACTTTGGGATGACAACCGACACAGACATTCAAAGGCAATCAATCAGCCATTACAAGACCTGGTTAACACATCATTAATTTTGCATTAGTGACGCATGATGAGAAGACCATCAAGCCTGGTAATGCTGCCATCAAGGCACGTTATCAAGTTAATAAACCACCATTATACACTTAGATCATGTACGGTGTGGTGAGTATTGCTGGGGCCACCTGTCGGGCCACAACACCATGTAAGAGTCAGTTCTTAGTGTATAAAAGGATTGCCCTGCACAGTAGAACACAAGTCATTCAGACTAGCTCACCAATAGGGGTGGGCGTTCGGTCTACCCGGTAAATTCGGTTCGGTTCTTTCGATCTTTTTGAATTTTGGTTTGTTAAAATCACTACCCGAAATGATATATGAATATTAGGTACCCGAAAATTTTGGGTACCTAAATTCCGGTTCGGTCTTCGGTCTTACCCGAAATACCCGAGTTGTACATTATTCTTATTTCATGCTCTCAACAATCAATATAAATTTAATATCATCCGTAAATTTAATCTCGAGAAAAATTAAACTATTAGCTCACTAATGATGGATCGTAATTAAATAGTTTATTCTAGCGACTTCACATATCATAACTCACAAATCAAATCTCAAAATCATATTGTTTAGAGTTCATAGATCATAATTTAACTTGAGGTTTTGTGTTCAGTTATTCAGGTATTTTGGGTACCCGAGAGTGATACCCAATCTCGAAATAAAAATATCGATTATTTAGATTTGCCACCCGAATAGATACCCGATACTTCGGTTTTTTCGGTCTCGGTCTTGGTTTTTTCTATTTCGGCTTTTCGGTATCAGTTTTTTTGCCCACCCATACTCACCAACATACTCGCTTAAAGCAATCCAACACTCAAACACCCTTGTGGAGTAGGATATTACGCTCAGGTGGCCCGAACCATGTAAAAACCACAGTGTCACCCTGTTCCCGAGTTCTTGAGAATACGCCCCTCCTAAATACGGACCTTCGTGGACTACTTCATTGTAGTACCGGGGAAGTGTCTATCACACACTTTGACACACGTTTAGAAGAGCGTTGGTTCCCAATACGGTTTTTATATCAGTTCCTAGCGCAATCTTTGTAGCTTTGTCAGGTCGCCTTCCTTAGACTCCCAACTTCTCATCATGATAACGATTCACCTAGTGCGACTTTTTTGGCAAAGTGGACCCAGGTACTCTTGTCATAGACAAGATAACTATGCGGTGCATAACCATGGTCTGCATGTAGTTACCTTTCAAGCGTCGGAGAGAATAATAAAGGGAAGAGTTACGCAGTGAATGAACTCTTACACTCCGATCTGTTTCCTTGTGCATAAAACTCTCCACTTCCTTCTCTGCATTGTGCTTGTGCTTTCAGATCTAATTCACTCGCAGCCATGGAACCCGGTCTTCTCCCCTCCAAGCTCGTGAGCAAGAGGGACATCGTGAGAGTCCGGAAGCTGATGGGCTAGCAAAGCCCTTCCTTTGACAACGCGATGCGCTGCGGGAGCCTTCCCTTCATGAAGAAAAGCTTTGGTGACATCATCTTCTTTACGGTGTATGCCATGGTTGGGTTAGTCCTACTAGTTTCCTCCTTCCTGCTGATGCTGTTGCAGGTGTACGAGCTTCAATCCAACATGTCAACCCTCACTCGATCCCGCTGGTGGCAATCTTCATCCACTTCTGCGAGATGTGGGTCTGTGTGAGGCCCTGCATGCCACTATTCAGGACCTTCTTCACCCTCCGGCCGACTGGGAAAGGTACCAGCCCCATCGGAGCTTACTACTTCATGAGGTGCAAGAATGCTCCGTACAAGTACATCAGTTCCTTCTCTTTTGGGAAGTGGGATACCTGGAAGAGTGACTGGGTGATAATCCGAATGAACCGGCATGACAACTTGGAGCTGTCGACCAGACTTCCCACCACAGACACCAACTTTTGGGAGATCATTCCGGACCTATTGGTAGAGTACAACCCAATGCTCATGAGGATTCGACACCTGGCTAAAGGAGGCTTGACTTCATTGAAGGTTCTCGCCGACTTCTTGTCTCGATGCTGGGCTTCTCTTAAGCAGCGAGAGTTTCCAGCTTGAGCATACAACGGAGAAATGGTCTT
This sequence comes from Tuctoria greenei, assembly GCA_036927565.1. NCBI lineage: Eukaryota > Viridiplantae > Streptophyta > Magnoliopsida > Poales > Poaceae > Tuctoria > Tuctoria greenei. The sequence continues at coordinate 2,749,471 of JAYESD010000007.1, forward strand.
CAACTGGATTCAGATTGGCCTGGGAACTGAGTTGGACGAGAAGGCTCTACTATTCAGTGTAGCGAAGCTATACAACAGTTCCATATCCAGAGACGACCTCATTCCCCCGTCAGAGTTTTGTCGGTGTAAGCTGTGGTGAAGATAAAGAGGCAGCTGCTGAAGGAAATGCTGACCCTCGACGACACCGACATCGTCGTGTGATAGAGGGGTGATGCCTCCAAAGGAATTATCATAACCGAATCTTCGGCGGCCCCCAGTTAGTAGAAGATGTCCGACTCAAGCCGGAGTAAGGGGAAGGAGTGTGCCGATTCCTACAACAGGAAGAGGAAGCTGGAGCGAGTTGATGCGAGCTCCACCAGGCCAGTTCTGACGGAAGCAGTGTCATTGTCGGTGCCTTGCCAACCTTGAAGTCGGTGGTGGTCGTTCCCCCCGCGACTTCAACTTCGGCTCCGGCGCCCAAGGTGAGCACTAGGTCCGGAAAATCTTCATCTTCGATCTCGATGCCAATGGCGGGCACCGGGTTCGAAAAAAATCCATCTTTGGTGACTCCGATAGCAGAAGATGGGATGTCTGCTCCGAAGATCCCGGCAGTTGTGAAGCCGGTGTCTACTTCTGGGACTCCCTGGGTGAAGTCTGGACCATCTGCATCACCGACGACGGTCGAATCAGATGACGTCGGCCACCCAAGGAAGAATTTTTGCGTCGACTGGAGCTGTCAAGCCCCATGTATGAAGTAACATTAGGAACTTGTCCTCTTTTTTATTTCTTGCTTCTTACTAATTCCTTTGTTTCCAGAGATTCGAGTCCAGTTGCTGCTCGGGTTGCACCAGCAGGCTAGGCTAGCGTTGTGGCCGAAGATACCAAGTCAGCTGACTCGCCGGTTGATGTTGTGGGTCCTTCCGAGGCCGCAACAGATGTTGCAACAGAACCAGAGTCAACTAATGCTTGGATGACTTCGGTGCCAGATGGTGATGCCGCGGTCGTGCCAGACCAGGCGGAAGAAGTCGCACCAACACTGGAGTTGGCAAGAGTGCCGAAACCAACTCTGGAGCCGGTGCTGCCGGCTGGAACATCAGCGGTGCTGGAGCCAATAACTGATGTCGTGCCGGAGTCGACACTTGACGTCATAGAGGCGCCTGAGTGAGTATCTAACGCCACGCTGGAGCTGCCGGCTAACGCCATGGAGGCACCAAGGGCATCAGCTGATGCTGCATTAGCATCGGTGCTGAGGGAGGACGACCTCCAAGATATCAGCGTTTTGATGAAGACATGCCAGAGTCCATGCTCATGCCATGGGCTTCGACAACCGTTCTTGATGTGGTGGGGGCACCGGCGGACCTGATGGAAGGTCCGAAGCCGATCCCTCTGTCTCTCTCCATAGAGAACACCTGCTCAAGTCTTCACCAAGTGCAACTCGACTTTGACCATGAGCGCAATGTTCTGGAGGCAGAGCGGGAAACTCTGAGGCAGTGGCGAAAGCTTTTGAATTTCAAGACGAAGCTGACATAGACCTGCCTGGCCGATGAGAGGGACCGCCTCACAAGTGAGCGTGTGCGGCTGCAGTGCCTGGACAAGCTGTTGAATGACAAACAAGTTGCCGTCGAAGCGCTCAACGAGAAGACTCATCAGATTTATGATGAAACAATGGCTCTAATGACTCAACAAATGCTCGTTTCGAGTATTTGAATATGTTGAAGGAGGAGCTCCTCCAACACCAAGAGGTGGCTGACAATAAGGAGCAGGAGCTCCAAAGGAGAGACACATAGATCTCCCAGAAGCTAGAGTGTAGAGAGAAGGATTTGGCTCTCTGCATTGATCTTTTTATTTACCACTCCGAAGAGGAGAAGAAGCAAGTATGGTAGGCAAGATAGGAAGTCAACAAGAAGGAGCTTGCTGTCTCTGCCAAGGAGGATGGGATGAAGACAAAGGCGAAGAACTTGGCTGCGAGGAAGGATCGCTTGACCCTCCGCGAGAAACAAGTTGCAGACAAAGAAAGATAGCTGGCTGAGCGGATGCAGCAGCATGCCAATGAGGTCAAATGGTTCTTGAAGGGGGGCGTCTCAGAGTTGAAGACTGCCAAGAAGTCTCTGGAGGAGTTATAGGCCATGCAGAGGATAGAAGCCCAATAGATTTGGGACTTCTTGGGGCGTGCAGAAAATGCATTGGTACTTCTGGTGTTCAGTTCAGTTCGGTCGAGCAACCTGGCGCCAGAACTTGGCCAGGCCCTCATAGCTCTGAACTCCACCGAGACCAAGCTGGGAGTGTTGGAAGGTGTCATCAGCGACCAGCTTGAGACAGAGGGGTGAAACTTGGCTAAGTCAGTAGAAGAATATGTGTTGACTTGCTTCCGCAGTTGGGACCCCTATATCTCACTAGCTCCAGTCCTTGAAGGGCCCGTCCAAGAGACGGAGGAAGCTGCCAGAGCCAGCATGCAGATCGCTGCCAAGCAGGTGCCGCATGGTTTCAACACAACTCCAGCGACAATTAGATCCTCTTCATCCTCTTGTATCTGCCTTTGTATCTTCAAACCTTTTGTAAAAAGTTTGGAACTTGAATGAAATTCTCGTGAACTTCATATTTTGTCTTCATTGGTTTGTCGTAGCTTACTTGCCCCCTGGTAGATGTACACAATTGTTTGAGAACATCTACCATCAGGAACTTGGCAATGACTTGAAGCTTTTAGGATAGCCCCGAGCTTGATTGTGTCCTCCGGGAGCACCGACGGGACCCCATACTAGTGTACAATAGCATTGGGCAACCTAGAAGTGCCAGAGTTTGTTGACCCGACGGACCTATTTTCAATGTGTGGAACATTAACATTAGGCCCCTTGGGAATGTTGGAGCTCCCAGATCGAGCATGTCAATCATTTGTCCTACACATGAGAGACAAGAAAAGGAATAAAAGTGCTTCTTCTTGCCTATAGCTTAGTTGTGGCTTACTGTCCTTAGTTAAACTCTGGGTCCTAATCAATTCAACGTGATAATACTAGTATATCAGTTGTGCTATAGGTTTGTGTGCTTCCCAGACCCGCCTTACTTTGATGCAACACCAGAAAAGGTAGAGTGCCATACTTAAGGTGTTGGACCAGGCTAAGTCTTTAGCGCACCCCGGACCTCTCATTGGCATTGGTTTTTAGGCGAGTAGTCCATTCAGCGAACACTAGGTCCCGAAAAGACTATAAAAATACTTGAATATGTATCACATGAATTCTTAGAAACCAATTTTCAACAGGATTGCACATCTTTACTATTGGCAAGAAGGTATAAAAGAGCAGATAATAACATGCAAAATGTAAATGCACGTAGAGCCTGTTTTGATGCTATTGTATTTCATAATAGGTCTGAATAAGAGGGGAGGCAAGGGTACACACTGAGGGTATGGAACCATGCTAAGTATGCTAAATATCTTGGATCAACCTGACTTCTTGTTCATAGACACTATGAAATACTACAACAAAAACAGACTCACCTCCGTGCTAAGTGTAGAACTTATGGAAGAGCTCTATGTTCCAAGGGTTGGAAAGTGGTGTACCATCCTCTATTGCCAAGCGAATGCATCAGGGGAAGGACACTTTTATCACTTGGAAGGGACCCTCCCAGCTAGGAGAGAGCTTGTTCAGTTCTTCTCGAGAAAGTATGCGCTGCAGCACTAGATCGCCTTCTTCAAGCTGCCGATTACGCACATGCCTTTGTCGATAGCGCTGGAGCACCTGGCGGTACCGCGCATTTCAAACAGCTGCTTGGCACCTTGCCTCGTCGGTAAGGTCTAATTTATCGCGCCAGAGTTGGTCCTGCGCGACTTCATCATAGGTCCGAACTGGGAGAGACCCCATAGTGACTTCTGGGGGGAGAACAACTTCTGCTCCGTACACCATGAAGAAGGGTGTCTCTCATGTAGCCCGATTGGGTGTTGTTCGGTAGCCCACAATGAAGACCGAAGCTCCTCAATCCAGTTGGCACCATGCTTTTTCAAGCTTTCATAGGTGTGGGTCTTGAGTCCTTTGAGTATTTCAGCATTTGCTCTCTTGGCTTGGCCATTGCTTACCAGGTGTGCTACTGATAGCTCATCATGATGTTGAGGTCTTCACAATATTCTTGGAATGTTGCACCTGTGAATTGGGTCTCGTTATCTGTGATGACTCTGTTCAGGTCTCCAAATCTGCAGACTATGGACTTCAAGAACTTGATTGCTGCTTGCTTGTTGATTGTCACAACAGGAGCTTCTTCTGGCCACTTCGTGAACTTGTCGATGGCGACATAGATAAACCAGTAATCTCTGACGATTTTGGAAAAAGGTCCCAGAATATCCATCCCCCAGACAGCGAATAGCCATGAGGGAGGAATCATTTGCAGTGACTGTGCTGATGTGTGGATTTGCTTGGCATGAAATTGGCATGCCTCACATCTCTTGACCAGCTCGACTGCATCCTGAAGAGCTGTAGGCCAGTAAAAACAATGTTGGAAGGCCTTACCGACCAGGGTGCGGGATGCAGCATGATTCTCACACTCACCTCCATGGATTTCTATGAGGAGCTCGCAACCATCTTCTCAAGATATGCACAACATTAGGATGCCATTGGTGCCACGTCGGTAGAGATCCCCCTATACTAACGTGTATCTCTTAGCCATCCGGACAATCCATTCAGTGGATACATATTCTTCAGGAAGGATGTTCTCTTTCAAGTAGTTCCGAACCTCCGTGATCCATGTATCAGGACTACTTGAGCTTCCGGATCTTGCGCGCCAGGTCGTACGGAGCCCCTTGTGATGCCTACAATCCTTGGTGGATGCCATGGTAACAGGGTCATCAGGACTACCAGCTTCGAGGTGCTGGTCTCGGCCCCTTCACCCAGTTCGGCAAGCTGGGCGGAAGGTGATGGTAGCTTCCTTTCAAAAACTCCGTTGGGTGCCGGAGCCCTGGTAGAATTTTTTGTCAAGAGTTCGTCAGCTTCAGCATTGTTGGCACGCTGGACATGGCATAGGTCCAGGACCTAGAATTCCTTCTTCAACTTCTCGACTTAAAGAAGATATGCTGCTAATTCTGGATTGTTGCAACAACATTCACCTTTGACTTGCTTGATGATGAGTTGCGAATCCCCTTTGACCAGCAGTTGTTGGATTCCAAAGGACAACACTGTCTTCAGTCCGAAGATGAGAGCTTCATATTCTGCCATGTTGTTCGTCGCCTTGAAGTCAAGGCGGACCATGTACTTGACTTGCTCCCCAGTTGGTGCGAGGAGCAGAGTTCCAGCTCTGGCCCCCTTCTTCTGCACGGAGCCGTCGAAGAAAAGGGTCCAGTGAGGCTCGGTGAAGACCGAGAGCTTAGGTTCGACATCTCGACGTTGAGGCCTCCTGGCCCAGATGGAGATGGGGTCCGTCGAAGTGTATCAACGACACTTTCCTCAGTACTACTAAATGTAGTCCGCGGAGGTTCTTGTATCAGTTTGGGCACACAAAGATTAGGAACAAGATGGTGACACATGAGATTTACGTGGTTCGGGTTACCTGAGCGTAATACCCTACTCCACAGGGTGTGTGAATGTGTTGTATTGAGAGTTTCAGCGGTATTGGCTAGCGTATGAGCCTGTGTCCCATAAGCCATGCGGCCAGTCCTTTTATAGTCTAAGGACTGGCCGTTACAACATTTGCCTGGCCTGACATGTGGCCCTAGCGTATTTAATAACCTAATACACATTTTATGAGTATTAAGTATGATTAATAGTGTGATAACATGCCTTAATGGCTGTGTTACCCCTATTAATAGTACACTGATCGTGTGTCCTTAATATAGCATTAATGACACGTGATCAGGTCTTGTAACTACCGCTTTAAATGTCCCTTGAATGTCCGTGCTGTTGGAGATCCACCAGTGTACCCGTTGGTGGTGTAGGTCCGGAGGTTCTGCACGCGGCAGCTCCGAAGCTTCCCTTTGTAGGGAGATAGGTCCGGAGCCGTTATACATGTGGTGGCACTGAAGCTCTTCTCTGCTGGGGGTTAGGTCCGGGGTCATTATCCACGTGTCAATCCCGGAGCTTTCCAATATTGGGAGATTTGCTCCGGTCTTATACTACACGTGTGAGTCCCGGAGCTACCCATATGAGGAGGGCAGTTCCACTGTCGTGTGACATGTGGGGATTGAGGAAACCTTTAACTCTGACAGGTGGAACTCTCTTGCACTTCTTGCGACATCATGGGGTACCCGGTACGCAGGGTACCGATAGTGGCCCCCGGGCCCACCTCTAGAAGAAACCCTTTGGGTTAAGTTATTCTACCAGAGGTGGGGCCATCCTCGATTCCCCATGTCGCGACTTCAGTGGTCTTCTGATGTGTCATTGGGGCGATGGTCCGGAGTTAAACCATTGTCGTGTGGCTTGTTTTGAATGCGGCAAATTAGATCTTTGAGTGCGGATCTCACGCAATTGAAGGTCGCCAGTTCCCAATACGTAAACCGTATCGGTTCCGAGCGCCTTGTCAAGGTGCTGCCTTTGGGTTTCCCGCCGTCCATCATGACAATGGTTCGTCTGGGGTAATAGCCTCGATCTCTTCGTCGGGGGTGGCCCTAGGCCCACTTGTCATTGATGGGGTAGATTTTTTAAATGTGACCCTGCTGTCGTTGCGGTTTCCATCCAAGCGTTGCGGAGGCTTACTTAAGAAGGAAAGTGTGCACGGTTTGAGGACTCTTTACGCTTTCAATCAAACTCGCGCTCAGAGCCTCCCAAACTCCGCCTAGCTTTCCCTTCCTTTGCTCCACTTTGCCGCGATGGAGATAGGTCTTCCCAAGAGTCGCCTCAAGATCAAGGACGATCGAATGAAGGTTCGGACCTATATTGGGTGGCCAGCGACTCCTTCAACCACCATATCTGCGTTGGCAAGCTCCCATTCAAGAAGGAGCGCAATGGTGACATGGTGTACTTCTCAGCGTACGCCATGGTGGGATTGGTCCCACCTTTTTCAAGCTTCCTCTTAATGTTGCTGGACTTCTACGACCTCCAACTATGTCATCTCGGTCCCTATTCTCTTCTGCTGGTGACAACCTTCATCCACTTCTGCGAGGTGTGGGTGGGTGTTCCCCCCTGCATTGAGTTGTTCCAGACCTTCTTCACGGTCCATACCATCGACAAGGGGATTGAGCTTCTTGGCTTCTATTATTTCGTGAAGTGCAAGAACTGCCCCTTCAAGTAATTGAAGTCATTCCCTTCCTACAAATGGGATGACTAGAAGAAGGGTTGGGTCATCATTGCAGTGGAGGAGCACGACATGTTGGAGCTGCCCCAAGGACTCCCCAACATTGACACCGACACCTGGAGTATAGTTCTGAAGCTGTCGGATGCATTTAACCCTATCCTGACCAGGATCCGAGAATGTGTGGAGGGTGGAGTGACCCCCCAGATGGTCTTTGGAAATTTCTTGGTGAACGGGTGGGCCCCACTGAGGAAGAGGGAGAAGCTCGTCTGGGCTTTCAACAGCGTGATGGATGACGACCGGATTGAGACTGGTTTGAAATCTAACCTGGATGACGAAGCTTTGAAGCTCCATCTCAAGAAATTTCAGCATGGGCTTGTCGATGACGACACCTTACCTCTGTCGGCTGCTTTCCTACCCTTAAACATGATTCCAGAGATTAGCAGGGAGCTCCGGAAGAAGATGCCGGTGCTAGACAACCTTGGCGAGGTAGAAAAAGACAGACCTCCAGGGTTGTAATCCTCGGAGCTTTCGAGGAGGTGGCTGCCCCTGCTACGAGCCAGAGGGTTGAAGACATTGGCAAGGCAAGGGCAAGGAACCGGCTGAGTCTTCCAGCCGGAAGAGGAAGCTAAAGCATGCTCATGGGAGGTCCGTCAGGCTTGCCCCATCCACAATAGCCCCGTCTCCCCGGCGAGGGAGATCTTCTGCGGCTACACATCCTCCAATGGAAGGTCCTCGAGAGGCGCCAAATCTGGACAGTCGACTCTGGTCCTGGTGCCAGTGAGGGGCTCTGGGTCCGGAGGTTCTTCTAGGCTAAGGGAGACTTCGGTTGAGGCAACACGAATGGTGTCGGTAGGTTTCGGGCAACATTCCGGAGCCCCCCTCGCACCAACCACGGCAAGCTACAGCTCAAAGCCTCACGAAGAGGTTCTGCACAGATTGGAGTGGTAGCTTTCCAAGGTAAGCTTTGTTTTTTCACCTTGATTTGCCACTCTTGTTTTTATCATGTTTTAAATCTTCAGATTTTTTGACTGAAGGGCGTCAAAGTCAGGGTCTAAAGCTCCAGCCTCCGTTGCACCGACCGAAAGAGTGCAGACGGAAACTGTAGCTTCCACCCTCGTGTCTCCTCCAGTGGTGGCTGAGGTCACTACGACTCCGGCGCCAGCTTCATGGATCTAGATTCAGAGTCATCGCCAGAGAATCCCGTGATGGCACCGGACCACGGGGGAAAAGTTGAATTTGCACCGCCAACAACAGCGTTGGAGACTGAGGCTCCAGTGCGGGAGGTGGAGATGTCGGAAGCTCCAGTGTCTGAGCTAGAGGTTACTGAGGCTCCGGTTCCTGCACCAGAAGTTGTAGCGGGGCTGGTGGTGCCAGAAGCTCCGGTCCTTGAACCGGAAGTTGTTGAAGCCTTGGTCGTTGAGCCGGAGATGATCGAAACTCCGATCGCTAAGCCGGGGGTAGTTGAAGCTCCGGCCCTCGAACCAGAAGTTGTTGAAGATCTGACAGTTGAGCCGGAAGTAGCTGATGTTCCGACACTTGAGCCGGTGATGGCTTCGGGTGAAACCCCAATGACCACCCCGGAAGTAACTGCTCCAGAGGTGCCCACGCTCGAGGCAGAGCGCCATGAAGAGGCGGAGGCAGCCTCTTCTGGTGCGAAGCCAGCGATTGAAGTTCCTACAGCAGGATCTTCGGCGTTGGCCCTGGAGGTAGGAGTTACCCCAGCGGGTTCTTGCTCTACTATAGCTGAAGAACTTCCGGAGGGTGGCCCCAGTGCCACAGGAGCTGAGGGTACCTCACTTGTAGAATGAGACCCTATTTTTGTTATGGAGAATCCCCTAGAACCGGCAGAGATGACCTCAGCAGGTCCGAAGCCTATCCCCTTGGTGTTGTCTGTAGACAATGCCTGCTCGAGCCTCCGACAAGTTCAGATTGCCTTCGATCATGAGAGCAAGGTCCTTGAAGAGGAGCGCCACACCTTGAGGCGTTGGCGCAACATGCTCCATTTTAAGACCAGGCTTACTCAGACGAGGCTTGTTGATCAGAAGGAATGGATCAAGAGGGAAACAACCCGGATGGAATACCGGGGCAAGCTGTTGGAAGAGAAGGAAGGCGCAATCAGGGCGCTCGATGCCAATTCTTGAGAGATCCTCGAGCAAGCTAAGGAAAGGCGTGATGCTGCTGATGAGCGTCATGAAAGCCTCAATGAATTAAATGAGGTCCTCCTAAAGCGTCGAGTAGACCTTGATGCGAGAGAAGATAAGCTCCTGGAACAGCAGGAGGATTTTTTGAAGAGAGAAGAAGAGCTCACCCAGAAATTGACTCTGGCTGAGCAAAATTTTGCAGAACACACTAAGAAGTTGGATCTTTGGAGTGCGGAAGAAAAGGAGAAGTACTCGAAGCTGGGGTAGGAGCTCTCGAAAGGAGAGACTGATATTGCCGCTAGAGAAGGGAAAGTGAGGGGCAGGGAAAAGGACCTGGACGAACGGTGGAACCGTATCTAGTTCCGAGAGACGGAGCTAACCAACCATGAAAAGAAAATTGCTGAGAATATGCAGCAACACGCCAAAGCAGTTGAGTGCCTTGGTCCGGAGAGTTCGGAGCTAGCGGCTGCCCGGAGGTCACTGGAGGAACTACGGAGACTGAATCCTTGATGTCGTGGGATTTCCTGGGACGTGCGGACAGGGCCCTTGTGACCCTTGGCTTCAGTCCAGTAAGCCCGGAGGACCCAGTGCAGGAGCTGGACCAGACGCTGGTGGCGCTTGGCTCTGCCGGCAGTAAACTCGACGCAATGGGTAATGTCATCGCTGCTCAGCTGAAGACAGGGGGGAAATTTCTGGCTAAAAATGTCACCGAGTATATCTTGGCATCTTACATAAGCCAAGACTCCCAATTCTCTCTCGATGCAGTCTTTGAAGGACTCATTACCGAAAAGGAGGATACCTCCAAAGCTAGTGTCCAAGAGGCTGCTGAGAAGGTTGCTTCATTTTTCCACAAGACTTAGATCCTCCCGTAGCTAGGTCTTTTCCTTTTGCCCTTTGCTGTAATCCCAATTTTGTAATCCAGTACTTTGAATTAATGGAATCCACTCTTTTTGCCATGAATTTCACTTTGTATTCAATATATTGTGCTCTATCTTGTTGGCCCCCAGTATATGTACACAATTCGATTGTGTACATGTACCAAAAGGATCTGACACTATGTTGATGACTTGAAGGCTTCGAACTTGTAGATTTAAGGTCCGATGTCTTTATCTCCCTTTGTCGCGTCAACGGTTGGCCCCCTGGGGTTGTCAGAGCTTGATAGCTCCGACGGCACCCACCATCAACATATAACACATCGACGGCGAGCCCCCTGGGAGTTTTTGGAGCTTGATAGATCCGGTAGCGCCCAATGTCAATGCACAAATCGTCAATGGCAGGCCCCTGGGGTTGTCGGAGCTTTGTAGCTCCGTTGACATTCATTGTCAACATATAAAACGTCGACGGCGGGTCCCCTTGGAGGATGTCGGAGCTTAGTAGCTCCGGTGTCGTCCACCATCACAATGAGTTTCTGTTTTTCCTGCACATTAAAGACAAGAAAAAAGTAAATTTGTCCTCTTGTCTATAAATCGTTTGTTACTTATCATTCTTATTTGAGCTTTAGATCCGAAGAAACTCGATATGATAACAAGCATATTGATGTAATCTTTCCAGATCCGTATGCATTTTTAGTACTCATCCTACTCAGGCCTGCCGGAGTGTAGGTAAAGTGGTGTACTTAGGTGCAGGACCAAACTAAGTTGATAGCACACTCCGAACCTATGTTGGCTTGGTGTTCAGGCAAGTAGACTATACAACATTTTAAGATCCAAATAGATCAACAATATAACTTGTAACACATATGAATAACTTGGACAAAAAACTGAAAAAGAATTGCACAACTTCATTATAGACAAGAAGGATAAAAATAATAATTTGATATACTGAGCCTTGTACAAAAATAAATGCACGTGAAGTCTGTTTTCACACAACAATGTCTTTCATTATAGGCCCAGATTATAGGGGAGACAAAGACACACTTAGGATTCAGAACCAAGCTAAGTGCGCTATACATCTTGTACTAGCTCTGGGCAGGTAGTTACACTTTTAGTACTGTGATTGTATCAAGTGTTACTTGAACTTCCCGGACCTTCCCGGAGGGGTACGAATGTTCTCCCGGAGGACCTACCCATCTCTGTGTATTGTCTCTATAACATACATTGTGTGTAATTATAGACTCACCTTCGTGATTCTAAGTATAAAACTTACGGAGGTGCTCGATGTTGCAAGGATTGGGGAGCGGAGTCCCATCCCAAGTTGCCAAGCGAATGCATCCAGACCGGGATACTTTGATCACTCAGAAGGGACCTTCCTAGCTGGGGGAAAGTTTATTCATACCTTCATGAGTTAATATTTTCTGCAGCACTAGATCACCTTCTTCAAGCTGTCGGTTGTGCATATGCCTTTGATGATAGGTTGGAGCACTTGGCGGTAGCGAGCATTCTAAACAGCTGCTTGGCACCTTCCCTCGTCGATGAGGTCAAGGTCTTCACGCTGGAGCTGGTACTGTGTGGCTTCATCGAAGGTCCGGACCCGAAGGGACCCCATGGTGATCTCTGGAGGGAGGACTGCTTCAGCTCCATACACCAGGAAGAAGGGTGTCTCCCCAGTAGATCAGTTAGGTGTTGTCCTGTTTGCCCACAATGTGGACGAAAGCTCTTCAATCTAGTTGGTTCCATGCTTTTTTAGGCGCTCGTATGTGCGCGTCTTGAGTCCTTTTAGGATTTCTGCATTTGCTCTCTCGGCTTGGCCATTCCTTGTTGGGTGAGCTAATGAGGCATAGCTAAGTTGAATGCCGAGGTCTTCACAATATTCTTAAAATGCAACACTTGTAAATTGAGTTCCGTCGTCAGTTATGACTTTGTTTAGAACTCCAAATTTGTATATTATAGACTTCAAGAACTTGATTGTTGATTGCTTGTTAATTGTCAGAACTGGAGTTGCTTCCGGCCACTTGGTGAACTTATCGATGGCGACATACATGAACCTGTAACCTCCGACGGATTTTGGGAATCGTCCCAAGATGTCCATGCCCCACAAAGTGAATGGCCATGTAGGAGGTATCATTTGTAATGATTGAGCCAGTGTGTTAATCTGTTTTGCGTGGAACTGGCATGCTTCACATTTTTTTCACTAGCTCAACTGCATCCTGAAGTGCTGTAGGCCAGTAAAAGCCATGCCGGAATGCTTTACCAACCAACGTACGGGAAGATGCATGGTTTCCACACTCGCCTCCATGGATTTCCGCGAGAAGTTCACGACCTTCTTCCCTTGTAATGCATCACATTAGGACACTGTTGGCACCACGCTGGTAGAGATCCCCTTCTACCAGTGTGTATCTTTTAGCCAACCTGACGATCCAATCAGCATATACATCGTCTTCAGGAAGGATGTTATCTTTCAAGTAGCTCCGGATCTCCGAGATTCATGCATCAGAGCTAACTTGAGCTTCTGAGTCTTGCGTGTTGGGTTGCTCGGAGCTTCCAACAGCACCTACGACCCTTGGTGGGCGTCATGGTAACAGGGCCACCGGGACTGCTAGCTTCGAGGTGCTGGTCTCGCCCCCTTCGCTCTGTTCGGCAGTCTGAGCTGTTGGTCTTGATAACCTCCGAACAAAGATTCTGTTAGGAGCCGGAGCTTCGGTTGAAGCCTTTGTCGAGAGTTCGCCAGCTTCAACATTGTGAAGACGCTGAACATGGTGGAGATCCAAGACTTTGAAGTCCTTCTGGAGCCAGTGGACTTCAAGGAGATAAGCAGCTAGTTGGGGATTGTTACAGCAACATTCACCTTTGATTTGTTTGATAATGGGATGTGAATCACCCTTCACCAACAGCTGTTTGACGCCATAGGATAGTGCCACCTTGAGTCCGTAGATGAGAGCTTCATACTCCGCCATGTTGTTGTTTGCCTTGAAGTCAAGGTGAACCATGTATTTGACCTTCTCCCCGGTCGGAGCGAGAAGAAGAATTCCATCTCCGGCCCCCTGCTTCTGCATGAAGCCATCGAAGTAGAGAGTCCAGTGAGGCTCAATGAATACCGTAATCTTAAGTTCCGGTTTCTACTCACTAGGGCCCCCAGGATTTGATGGAGAGGGAGTCCACTCCGCCACAAAGTCAGCCAGAGCCTGACTCTTGATTGCTTGTCGTGGCACGAATTCAAGATCGAACTCGCCCAACTCTGCTGCCCATTTTGCAATGTTCCTAGTAGAGTTAGGGTTATTCAAAATAGCACGCGGTGGATAAGAAGTTACCACTGATATTTTGTGGGCTTGGAAGTAGTGATGAAGCTTCGTGGAGGCAATAAGAATTGCATAAAGTAGCTTATGCACCTCAATGTATCTGGTCTTGGCATCGTGGAGTACTTCGCCGATGAAGTACACCGGGCACTAGACGGTTTGGACCATCTCGAAGGGGCCCGAAGCTTCCTCTCCATCGACCCGAACCCTCCCAGAGGGGTCTGAGCCTTCTTGTTGAGCTTCCTGGACCCTCCCGGAGGGGTACGGATCCTCTTCCTGTCCAACTCGAACCTTCTCTGATGGGACCAAATCTTCTTGAACAGCCGTTAAAACTCCCTCAGATGAGAGAGGTTGATCTTCTAGCACTCTGTCTTGAAGATCCATGTCTGGGGTATGGGACCCAGACTCACCTTCGGGTAGCTCCGGACCCTCGAGGGGGGGGTCTAGGCTCCCGAACTGGATGTGGCTCCAGTCTTTCCGCGACCATGAACATGCTAACAACTTCTATAGTTGCAGATATATAAAGCAGTAAAGGCTCACCAGGATTTGGAGCTATCAAGATTGGTAGGGTGGTGAGGAGCTGCTTCAGCTCTTGAAATGCCTTTTCTGCTTGTTTAGACCAGTGGAACAGTCCGAACTTCCTCAAGAGTTTGAAGAAGGGTAGCGCCCCCTCTGCCAGTCTGGAGATGAACCGGCTGAGCGCAGCTAGGCATCCAGCTAACTTCCGGGCATCCTTAATGCGGGCTGGGGGCCGCATATCTTCTATGACCTTGATCTTCGCCAGGTTTGGCTCAATGCCTCGTTGAGTCACCAAGAAACCTAGAAGTTTCCTGGAGCTAACCCCAAAGACACACTTGTCCGGGTTCAGCTTAGTGCGCGTGTTGCACAACTTGTCGAAGACGGCTTGCAAGTTATCAAGGAGTGACTCCTTGTTCTTGACCTTCACGACGATGTCATCGACGTAAACCTCCACCAAGTCTCTGATTAGCTCTCCAAATGTTTTGTACATAGCTCGCATAAAGGTTGAAGCACCATTTTTGAGACCAAAGGGCATGGTAGTATAACAATATAATCCATCTACTGTTAAGAAAGCAGTATGCTCTTCATCTTCCTTAGACATTTGGATTTGATGATATCCATAATATGCATCTAAGAAACACAATAGCTCGCACCCAGAGGTGGAGTCCACTATATGGTCTATCCTAGGTAGTGGAAATGGATCTTTTGGACATGCCTTATTTAAGGTGGTGTAGTCGATACACATCCGAAGCTTCCCGCTAGCCTTGGGCACCACAACTATATTTGCCAGCCATTTTGGATGATAAACCTCCCAAATGAAACCAGCTTTGAGCAACCTCTTGATCCCCTGTCGGATGAAGTTTTGCCGCTCGATTGATTGCTTCCAGGGCTTTTGGTGTACAAGTCGTGCGTCGGGATAGATCTTCAGGTTGTGCTCAATAACCTCCCTCGAGATCCCAAACATTTGTGACGATTGGCAAGCAAACACGTAAACATTCGCTCGGAGGAAAGTGATGAGTGCAAGTTCCTATTTGTTGTTTAGACCCTTGATATACGGGTGGTTTGAGCAGCATCAGAACCGATTAGGACGACTTTGATGGGAACGTCGGTGTCGCCGCTTGGTTGCACACATGGTGCAGAGGTTGAGCGTCGATGACGAGAGCTCGAGGGTTTCGGAGCTTGCTCCCTTCTGGATGCTTCCTCCTATGCTGTAGCGGGCGCTTGGAGTTCTTCCAGTGTAGTATTCCTGCAGTGCGATCCCCGCGGATCTGAAGAACGCCCGAAGGTGTTGGCATCTTCAACACCAAGTAGCCATAGTGGGCGGCGGCCATGAACCTATACAAAGCAGGCCTGCCCAATATGGCGTTAAATGGTAGACTGATCGGCACCACGTCGAAGACCAGTTTCTCAATTCTATAATTCTCTCAAGTCCCGAAGGTCACTAGGAGTGTAATGGAGCCGAGAGGGTTAATGGTTCCTGTACCTACGCCAGAAAAAGGTCGAGAGGGGCGAAGGTCCGAAGGTCGGAGTTGGAGCTTGACGAAGGCTTCAAAGCTTATGAGGTTTAGCCCTGCACCTCCTTCCACCATTACATGGTGGAGTTGAACATTGTTAATGGTCGGAGACACCATCAACGAGAGTTGGCTAGCTCCGATCATGTTATGAGGGTAGTCTGAAGCATCGAAAATGATTGGAGTGTCCATCTACTTCCGATGAGGCTCCACCTTGGCAGTAGGAGCTGCAGCAGCCATGTCCTGCCACATTGTCTTGAGGATGCGGTGAGAGGTGATGTCCCAAGAACCACCATAAATGGTGTTTAGGGTGTTCCGACATTCATTGTCGGAAACGTCGGAATCATCGTCGACGGTATTGTAGACAGCCTTCAGAACCTTCTTTGGGTCCTGAAAGCCTAGCTCCTCTTCAGCCGAGCTTCGTCGACTTTTTGTTTTCCTTCCCACTGGCAGAAAGGAGCTTCTTCTTGGTGCTTGTTGTAGCGCTCGACAAGGTTCCAGACCTCTGGGCATTCTTCCAGACTGTGCTTGTCCGTCTTGTGGATCGAATACCACACTTTGGAGCTGCTACCATCTTCTGACGAAGGACGAGGTCGTTTTTCAGGGTGTGGCTCCCGACCACCTAGAGTTGCAGCAGCCGCAGCAGTAGGTGTGCCGACCGACGACTTCTTTTTGCCGTTGGACTTCTTTTTCTTTTTGCCCCCTCCGGAAGTAGTTGCTTCATTCTTATAGGATTTCTTGTTTGCCCCCGGAGGTGGTTTGGAGTGCATCTCACGTCCCTCCACAGCTTTAGCACATTTATCTGCTAAACTGAAGAGTTCCATGACGTTGGTGACTTCTTTGGTCGCCATCTTCTCCAACATCTTCTTGTCTCGAATACCCTGTCTGAATGCAACGATAAAAGAAGCGTTCCAGATTGAGGGGATGATATTGCGTACCTGAGAAAACTGCTGGATAAAGGATCGCAGCGATTCCCCTGTTGTTTGCTTCACAGCAAACAAATCTAGTTCAGTGTCGGGTCGGGTGTAAGAACTCCCGATGTTCGCAGTGAACTGTTGGCATAATTCTTTCCAACTATTGATGGAGTCGGGGAACCAGGACCTTGCAGTCCCAGTCAGAGCCACTAGGAAGTAGTTGGCCATCACGACCTCGTTGCCCCCCGCTGCAAGTATAGCAGTGGAGTAGATTTGAAGAAACTCGGCGGGGTTGACAGTCCCGTCGAATTTCTCTGGCAAATGAGGTCGGAACTTCTGTGGACATCCGACCATGTGTAGATTCATGGCCAGGGCAGAACAGCCTCCTCCTACTCCCTGAGGAGCAGGGCTGTCTCGAGCTTCTCGTCTCTCACGAGCACGCTCGATATGGGCGCGGTCGTCCTGCTGCAGGTAACGGCGACCAAGTTCCGACTGCGGGTCATGAGTTGGAATCCTGGTGATGGTGTGGGTGCGTCGTGCCTCGGAAGGCAGCAAAGTCACCTGTTGGGATGTAGCACACCATCGTTGCTGTGACACGTGAGGACCAACTCTTCCAGACATGGTCCTACGTCAGAATGTTGCCTGCCCCGAAGGGGGAATACCTTGGTTGTTGATGACATCGGCTGTGACTGCAACCGAATGTTGTACATCAGCGCACCACTGCTCCATCGCACCCCGAGGTGCTTCGGGCGCTGGTGGGCGCTCCAACAGAGTTTGCGCAGCAATTAGCGCATTTCTCGGGGTTGTTGTTTGCCAATGCGGTGATCGACACAAGTACCCCATCTTTTTGTCTAGCATTGTTTGTTGGGGCAGATGGTGGTGGTGGTGGTGGCATGACACCCGTCGGGTCAACGGCGCCCGCTAGTTGCTGCATGTTGGAGGGATTGCCTCTAGCAGGATGTTCAACATGGTTACCGTTGGAGGATCCTGTGGCGGAGTTCACCATCTTGCGATCTCAGGAGCCCACCTACCTGGCGCGCCAAATGTCAAAGTGTATCAACGACACTTACCCCGATACTACTAACTATAGTCCGCGGAGGTTCTTGTATAGGTTTGGGCGCGTGGAGATCAGGAATAAGATGATGACGCAGGAGATTTATGTGGTTCGGGCCGCCTGAGCGTAATACCCTGCTCCACGGGGTGTGTGAATGTGTTGTATTGAGAGTTTCAGCGGTATTGGCCAGCGTATGAGCCTATGTCCCATAAGCCGTGCGGCCAATCCTTTTATATTCTAAGGACTGGTCGTTACAACATTTGCCTAGCCCGACATGTGGCCCTGGCGTATTTAATAACCTAATACACAGTCTATGAGTATTAAGTATGATTAATAGTGTGATAACATGCCTTAATGGCTGCGTTACCCCTATTAATAGTACACTGATCGTGTGTCCTTAATATAGCATTAATGACACGTAATCAAGTCTTGTAACTGCTGCTTTAATTGTCCCTTGAATGTCTGTGCTGTTGGAGATCCGCCAGTGTACCCGTTGGTGGTGTAGGTCCGGAGGTTCCACACGCGGTAGATCTGGAGCTTCCCTTTGTAGGGAGATAGGTCCGATACATTATACATGTGGCGGCACCGGAGCTCTTCTCTGTTGGGGGTTAGGTCTAGGGTCATTATACACGTATCAATCCCGGAGCTTTCCAATATTGGGAGATTAGCTCCGATCATATACTACACGTGTTAGTCCTGGAGCTACCCATATGAGGAGGGCATTTCCAGTGCCGTGTGACATGTGGGGCTTGAGGAAACCTTCGACTCTGACAGGTGGAACTTTCTTGCACTTCTTGCGGCATCGTGGGGTACCCGGTATGCAGGGTACCGACAGGGTCCACTCTGCAAGAAAATCAGCTAGTGCCTGACTCTTGATGGCTTGCCGAGGCAGGAATTCAAGGTCAAATTTCGCTTGCTCCGCATCCCACTTGGCGATGTTTCCCGCTGAATTAGGATTATGAAGTATAGCCCACAGTGGATAAGAGGTTACCACTTAGATCTTTAAGCTTGAGAATAGAGACGGAGCTTTCTTGACGCGACTTGCGTATAGCATCTTATGCACTTCAAGATATATTCTCTTGGTGTCTTGAAGGCCCTCACTGATGAAGTAGACAGGTCCCTGGACAGTCCAGACCCTCTCGGAGGGGTCTGGTCCATCTTTTCCATCTACCCGGACCCTCCAAGAGGGGTTTAGATCTTCTACTTGAGCAGTCAGGACCCTCCCGGAGGGGTCTAACGTATCATCTTGTAGAGATAGGTCCAGAGGCCCCCGACCTTCTTCAATGTGTGGGGGATGGGACCCAAACTCGCCTTGATTTCCTCTAAGTTACTTCGGACCCTGCCGGAGGGGTCCGAGCCTTTGTGAAGGGAAACTCGGAGATGCTTTTGGCCTCTCCGAGACTAAGACCATGTTGACAACCTCTGTCGTTGCAGCGATATAAAGCAGTAAAGGTTCACTAGATTCCAAAGCTACCATGATGGGGTAGTGTTGTGAGAGACTGCTTTAGCTCCTGGAACGCTTTGTCTTTTTCTTCATACCAGTTGAAAGGTCTGACTTTCGCAGAAACTTGAATAAGGGAAGATCCCGCTCAACCAGTTTAGAGATAAACTGACTGAGTGCGGTTGGACATCCTGTAAGCTTCTGGACATTCTTGATGCGGGCAGGAGGTCGCATCGCTTCAATGGCTTTTGTCTTCTCTGGATTTTCCTCAATTCCTTGGTGTGTTACCAGGAATCGCAGAAGCTTTCCAGAGGAAACCCCAAAGACACACTTTTCGGGATCCAACTTTGTGCACGTCATGTGCAGCTTATCGAAGACCGACTGAAGATTATCCAGCAAAGAGTCTTTGGTCATGACTTTGACGACGATGCCATCGACATATACTTCCACTAGGTCCCGGATAAGCTCCCCAAACATTTTATGCATTGCTCACACAAAGGTTGAAAGAACATTCTTGAGGCCATAAGGCATGGCAGTGTAGCAGTTCCAGACCATCTACTCTGATAAAAGGTTGTATGTTCTTCATCTTCCTAAGCAGAAAGCCATAGGTTTGACCCCTACCTAGCACACCAAATGTCAAAGTGTGCGACTGACACTTCCCTTGGTATTACTAAGAAGTAGTCCGTGAAGGTTCTTTTTTAGAAGGGGCATAACTCGAAGAACTCAGAACAGAGGTTACACAAAGATTTTTATGTGGTCTGGGCTGCCTGAGCGTAATACCCTACTCCACGAAGTCGTGTTGTGTGCTTGAGTGTTACTAAGCCTGAGTCAGTATGCGGGTGAACGAGATGTCAGAGTTGTCTTCTACTGTGTAGTGCAGACCTTTTATATGCCAAGGTCTGGCTGTTACAGCAAGGCCGAGGCCCGACAGGTGGCCCCGGGCTATTAAGCATCCTGTACACGATCTAGGCGCTTTACGACGGTTTATTTGTGTAATAATGTGCCTTGATGACATCATTACCACGCTTGAATGCTCTCTGATCGTGCGTCATTAAGGCGGAATTAATGACGCGTTAACTAGTTCTTGTAACGGCTGATTTATAGCCACATGAATGTCCGCACCGTTGGAGATCCCGGCGTATTTCCCGTTGGAGAGGTAGGGTCCAACACGTGGCAGCTCCGGAGCAACCCTTAGCAGGGTGGCAAGTCCGGAGTTGCGGGACACGTGGCAACACGGAAGCCATCCTTAGGAAGGAAGGAGGTCCGGCGCTGCAGGACATGTGGTAGCACCGGATCTACCGTTAGGAGGGAGGCAGGTCCGGCACCACAGGACACGTGGCAGCACCAAAACCACTCTTAGGAGGGAGGCAAGTCTGGTACCGCAACACGCATGGCAACGCCGGAGCCACCGTTAGGAGGGAGGCAGGTCCGGCGCTCCGGGACACGTGACCTACGAAGATCTTCTGTCTTGAAAAGTGAAATTCAGCGCTTCTTCTTCTGGTACGCGAGGGTACCTGGTCCGCAGGGTACCAACAATACCTTTTGTTGAGAAATCTTTACTAGTCTATTCTGTATCCTGGGAAGTTTGGATCTGCATATGAAAATCATGGTCAACATCTGATGTCAAACAGAACAGGATCCAAACTCTTGTTTTTGAATTGAGTTGGGTGTGGTTGGTAAATAATTATGTCTGATATTAGTCGAGTTGGGTGCGGTTGGTAAATAATCAGGTCTGAGATCAATCGAGTTAGGCGTGCTTGATAAATAATGATTTACCACTACGGTTGTTCTTTTTTTTTAGGGCACCTTTTTAACTGTTCTGACTCGCCCATACACTCTACCCTATAAATAACTAAGTCAGCAAGCTTATTGGCGATCACTGACTAAGAAGAAGTTCAAAAAACCTATCCAACTCAGAAGGCCCAAGCTTTCCTTACCATATACCCTCATGGAGCACACACACATAGTCATCATGGAGAGGTTGAGGCAGTTTCATTTGCTTAGTGAAATAAGAACCTTTTTTTATCTACAAAAGCATGTTCATTATGGTAATAGGAGGCACCAGGATCGAGCATTGAACTGGGAGGGCATTTGTGCCATGCTGTAGTATATAAGGTTCAAGGTTCACCGCAAGGTGCACCGGCTTCAAGACTTCTGATTGAGTGCTTTGCAAAGAGACTTCCAGCTTCACACATTGTTCATGCATGGAGCCCGAATGCATGCTCCATAACTCTAGAGCAGTTTGCTTTGAGATTTGTAGCATGCAGTGATCGGAGTCGTCCATATTAACTATCCTTCTGTTCAACACTCATGTAACTTTAGACGGAGGTTACATAACTCTCCTCGCCTGCCCCAAAACCAAAGCACAGGGTTAAGAACCGATCCAGATTTCACATGGATGACACTGCCGCTATGTAAGAGTGGGGTAGGGGTTCAACAGTTTTCTGGAGTAGTGTGAGAAGGTCTTTTCTACACATTCAATGTCGAGGGCCGTCTTACACCCGGCAGGTTTAATTTTTTTAGCAACTTACCTCCACAGTGAACTGCAATCATGCCACTCCTCGAAATAGCTCATTGGTACATGTTTGTTTTACTTGTGAAGAAGGTCTGACTCATTAATCGGAAGCCAAGATCTTGTTTATGTATTTCCTTGAGTTTGATTTGACTCACAAAGAGTTATATTAAATAGTTTTTGGAAGCAAGAGTTATATTAATTAGTTAGTATGTGCTTTCTTTTTACTTGGACTGCAAATTCAAATACTATCACTGGTATTCGTTTATGGGACAAGTCAGGCCAATGCTTGGTAAACGCAATACATGCGCCATTAACATGCCATACAAGGTATTTGTAAGTAAATAAATCTTTTCATGAAAGAAGGGTAAGTTTCATACAATTATTGCTCATCCATGATAAAAAGGTATACTCCTCCAATCGATGATGTAGAGCACAATAAAGGACTCCTTTCTTTGAGATCATGGTTGATTTTTTAGATGATGGGTACATGTAAGTCTCAACTTTCCCCTCCAAGGAGGTTATGACCAATTTCTTACAAGTGAATACAATTGCAGACACTCATAACCTATTGTCTAGAACAAGGCGACTGTAACTGGATGGCTAAGCACACGACTAAGGACCGGACTTCGTAGACCAATATTCGGCATGTTCATCCCTTCACATTTTCCGTAAGTGCACCCCAAATCCAGCGCTCATGACTTCCTTTATAGAGTACCTACATTTAGTATTGTGAAATTCGACCTGAAATTCGCTCCTATCGGGAATCAAACTCAAGAGCTGAGTAGTACTACTCAGAGTACTTAACTACTAGGCTAAACTCCTTTTCACCAGATCGTTGATAGTTATAGTAGTTTCTTCATCTCAAATTAATTATAACTCTCAGGAACTGATAGTTATAGTTCCAGCACCTCATCACAGGGGCCTGACACCCACAAGCCAAAGGTGTGCGCTCCCTCGCAGTGTTGGTCTATTGGATTCTCTTATGCGAGCGCAATTGCCGGGTTTTTGACCAAGTCGAAACCTCCTATCACCAGCTCATTTCCGGTATCTCCGAACTTCTTTCGCTATGGAGTGCGGCAGGGGCGAAAGGGCAAAGGGCAGCATTGCCCTCCTCTAATTCAGTAACATTGTAAGTAGTCCAGGGTGTGTGTAAGTGTACCTCTGGTACACTGTCATTAGACAACTCTCAGTCTCTCATATTCTTGGGTTGTAATATGATTGTATCTCCTCTGCTTATTAATATATGCCAACCCGATTGGATCTTTCGAAAAAAGAACAATAATTTTAATTTATTTAATTTGAGATGGAGGAAGTATATGATAGGAAAATGAGGCTTCAGGAAGCTGAGATTTTAGTCTCTCGCTTTAAAAATGTTGAGAGCACCCACTTAAGCTCTTGAATTTTTGCAATTTTGAAAAGACTTGGGTGCAAACTCCGTTTCCCTTGGGCAGTCCAAGGCCCATCCTGAATGGTGCGGCCCGCCGTCCTCATCTCCAACACACGCCAGTGAATGAAGCGGGGACCTGAATGGCTCGGAACATCCCTGTCGCTCATCATCGCTGCTCCCAATTCCGTCCAGATTCCAAGAACCAAGCAACGTACGGGATCGAGCGAGCGAGCGACGGAAAGGAGGCGGTCATGGCGGCGGAGGTGAGGTACGGGATTGTTGGGGTGGGGATGATGGGGAGGGAGCACCTCCACAACCTCGCCCACCTCGCCGCCGAGGTCCGGCGGGAGCTGTCCGTGCTGGTGCGCGTGACGTGCCTCGCCGACCCCCACCCGGAGTCTCTCCGCCTCGGCCTCCAACTCGCCGCCGAGCTCGGCCTCCCGCCGCCCCAGGTACGCAGATTCGCAGCCACTCCTCTGGTACCTCATCACTCGATGCTTTGTCGTCCGCTTATCGCCTGCGACAATAAACAAGGTTCTGGTTCTGACTGAAACACTGAAATCACTTCCTTTTCGTAATTCAATTGATTGTGCTGGATCCATGCTAGTTTAATAAGCCTGCGTTAAATTCTTCCAAAAAATTTTGGCGGCAGGTAATATGACCAGACCCGTCTTCCTTCTCATTTCTGAGTAAATTCTTAACAACCACAAGGTTTCAAGACCTTTCCAGGTCACAGGGAGCTGCTGGACAGTGGGCTCTGCGACGCCATCATCCTTTCGTCTCCAAACATGACACATCACGAGGTGCTCATGGACATCATCGGCCACCGCAAACCACACCACATTCTTGTTGAGAAGCCCCTGTGCACCACGGTGCAGCACTGCAAGGAGGTGAGGTTACAATTTCTGATATAGCATATCTGTTGGGTAGTTTCAACATTTCATTTGTACTGCTGAAACAAAGAAAAACCATTTGTGTTGTATGTCAACAACTCAACGTGATCTAGGAACACTGCCAGATTGACATTTTCTTTTGTATCTGTATGTTGCTTTGTGTAACCAACTTTAGGCAATGTTTGGTCTACTACTCTGCTTGTGGTTTTATTTACATTTTTGTAGTTACTGAATCCCAGCAACTTTGTTCAATTCGACATCATAAACCTTTTATAATCTCGTACAGGTCACTGAAGCTGCTAAACAGAGACCGGACATACTTGTGCAAGTCGGACTAGAATACAGGTACATGCCACCGGTGGCTAAGCTGATAGATATTGTTAAGAGCGGTACACTAGGGCAAGTAAGAATGGTGGCAATACGAGAACACCGTTTTCCTTTCCTTGTTAAGGTATGAGAGTCTCAGGTTACGTGGATTTGTATTCAACTACCTTATGGTTTTTAACTTCTGTAACTCTTGCAGGTAAACAATTGGAATAGGTTCAATTGCAACAGTGGAGGAACTCTGGTTGAGAAATGTTGCCACTTCTTTGATCTGATGAGGCTTTTTGCAGCTGCCAATCCAGTTCGTGTGATGGCTTCTGGAGCTATTGATGTTAACCATAAGGATGAAGTGTATGATGAAAAGGTTATATTGTCTTACCATTTAATCCAATTTTTTTGAAAGGCTAATCGAAAATTTGTATGCATACTTTGTGTGTGCAAGCGGTTCCTTGACGGGAAAGCTACGAGAGTTAGTGGACGTTGCGATTAGGAGGCGTGTAAACATTCTTTGTGTACAAGAGACTAGATGGGCAGGTCAAAAAGCGAGAGAGGTTGAGAATACCGGTTTCAAGCTTTGGTATTCTGGCTCGACGGGAACTAGGAATGGCGTAGGCATTCTAATAGATAAGAGCCTCAAGGATGGAGTAGTGGATGTCTGTAGACGAGGGGATAGGATCATCCTAGTCAAGGAAGTTGTGGGGGACCTTATCTTGAATGTCATTAGTGCTTATGCTCCACAAGTTGGGCTTGACATGAGCACTAAGAGACAATTTTGGGAGGACTTGGAGGATATGGTTAGTAGTGTACCGGTAAGCGAGAAGCTCTTCATAGGAGGAGATCCCAATGGTCATGTAAGTACAACTAACGTAGGTTTTGAGGGGGTACACGGAGGTTTTGGGTGTGGCGATAGAAACCAGGAGGGTAAGGATATCCTAGACTTTGCCGTAGCCTATGACCTATTGGTAGCTAACACCCTATTTAAAAAGAGGCTATCTCACATAGTGACCTTTACTAGTGCCCAACATTCTAGTCAAATCGACTATATCCTCACCAGGAGAAGGGAGAGAGGGGCATGTTTAGATTGTAAGGTGATTCCTAGAGAATGTGTTATTCGACAACATAAACTTGTGGTAGCCGACTTTCGTTTCCACGTGCGTGTGTCACGAGACAAAGGTGTTAAAATCACGAGAACAAAGTGGTGGAAGTTGAAGGATGAAGCGCAACAATCATTCAAAAGGAGGATGATCGCAGAAGGACCTTGGAACGAAGAGGAAGATGCAGATAGTATGTGGGAGAAGATGGCGACTTACATTAGGAAAACGGCTAGGGAGGTGCTTGGGTGGACAAAAGGTAAGAAACTTGTAGATAAAGACACTTGGTGGTGGAATGAAGATGTACAAAAAGCTATTAAGGAGAAGAAGGAGTCTTATAAGGGCTGGCATCATGAGAGAAGTGCAAGTAACATGGCGAAGTATAAAGAGGCTAAGAAAAATGCTAGGCGTGTTGTGAGTAAAGCAAGGGGGCAGGCCTATGATGCGCTATATGAGAGGCTAGGGACAAAAGAAGGCGAAAAGGATATATACAAGATGGCGAAACTTCGCGAGAGAAAGGTGAGATATCTCAACCAAGTCAAATGCATTAAGGATGAGGCAGGCCAAATTCTATTGAAGGAGGAAGAAATTAGGGACAGATGGCGGGACTACTTCAATGGACTATTCAATGACGGGAATGAGAGTATTAGGTTCGAGTTGGATGACTCATTTGATGACATCAACAGACGATTTGTGCGGAGGATACAAGAGTCCGAGGTTAGAGAGGCCCTAAAAAGGATGAAAGGAGGAAAGGCCCACGGCCCCGATGATGTCCCCATTGAGGTGTGGAGATGTCTAGGGATGTAGCAATAGTATGGCTCACTAAACTATTCAACCGCATTTTTCAGTCAAACAAAATGCCTGAAGAGTGGCGGAAAAGTATTTTAGTACCCATCTTCAAAAATAAAGGAGATGTTCAAAGTTGTACTAATTATCGAGGAATTAAGCTCATGAGTCATACTATGAAGCTCTGGGAGAGAGTGATTGAACACCGCTTGAGGAAAGTGACCAATGTCACTAAAAACCAGTTTGGTTTTATGCCTGGGAGGTCCACTATGAAGGCGATTTTCTTACTCCGTCAGCTTATGGAGAGGTATAGGGAGCAAAAGAAGGATCTACATTTAGTGTTCATTGACTTGGAGAAGGCATACGATAAGGTACCAAGACCGGTCATGTGGTGGGCACTAGAGAAACACAAAGTCCCAACAAAGTACATTAACCTTATCAAGGATATGTACGATAATGTGGTGACAAGTGTGCGCGTAAGAGATAGTGAGACCGACACTTTTCCTATCACAATAGGGTTACACCAAGGATCAGCCTTAAGTCCTTACATCTTTTCCTTAGTGATGGATGAGGTGTCGAAGGATATACAAGGGGATATCCCTTGGTGTATGCTCTTTGCTGATGATGTAGTGTTGGTAGATGAAACTAGGGATGGTGTTGATAGAAAATTGGAGCTATGGAGGCAGACCTTAGAGTCTAAGGGGTTTAGACTTAGTAGAACCAAGACCGAGTATATGAGATGCGACTTTAGTGATGTCGGGTGCGAGGATAGTAATGTTAGTTTACAAGGACAAGTAGTACCTAGGAGGGACACATTTCGATATTTAGGATCAATGTTACAAAGCAATGGTGATATTGATGAAGATGTTTGCCACAGGATCAAGATCGGGTGGATGAAGTGGCGACAAGCATCTGGAATCTTATGTGATAAGAAAGTTCCACAAAAATTGAAAGGAAAATTCTATAGAACGGTGATCAGACCTGCGATGCTGTATGGAGCAGAATGTTGGCCAACTAAAAGGCAACATGTCCAACAAATGAGTGTTGCGGAGATGCGCATGCTACGGTGGATGTGCGGTCACACAAGAAGAGACAAAATTAGGAACGAAGTATTACGTGATAGGGTAGGGGTGGCACCGATTGAGGAGAAGCTAGTCCAACATCGCCTACGCTGGTTTGGGCATATCCAGCGGAGACCTCCAGACGCACCGGTTAACAGTGGGATTATAAAGAGTGGAGAAAATTTTAGGAGGGGTAGAGGTCGACCAAGGTTGACATGGCAGGAGGCGGTGAAACGAGATTTAAAGGAGTGGGACATACCTAGAGATTTGACTCATGATAGGACTGCATGGAAATTAGCAATTCATGTGCCAGAATCTTAGTTTATTCGTAGTTTGTTACTCTTATCTTCTTTCTTATTAACCTATTTCTAGAATAAATAAAATGTGGATTTTTTTTACTTTCATCTTATTTTCTATTACTTTTCTTCAAAATTGTTGGGTTTCATTTCTAGCCGACCCCAACTTGTTTGGGACAAAGGCTTGGTTGTTGTTGTTGTTGTTGTTGCTAATTGAAAATTTGTATGCATACTTTGTGTGTGCAAGCGGTTCCACCTTCAGTTATATGTTTAGTTTGGTATATCTATTTGGGGACATGCATGTTAAGGTAATAGGAAAAGTGTTGAGTATATTCTCTGGTCTATCATGTGTGGGACACTGGATCGCAATTGGAACTCCTATGAAGTAACTGCAAATAAATGTTCCTGATGACAAGCAGTCTTTGACCTAGTCTACTTACAGCAGAGGCGTAGCTGAAACACTAGTGGCTAATAGTTAATGATCTCTCGTTGCAGGTCCCAGACATAATTGATAATGCATATGTGATTGTTGAGTTTGATAATGGCTCTCGCGGCATGCTTGATCTTTGCATGTTTGCTGAAGGAAGTAAGAACGAACAAGAAATTTCTGTGGTTGGGGACATCGGGAAGGTACATAAGAAGTTATCTAATACGTATTGCATTTATTATTGGAGTTTTCCAAGTAATGCTTACCAAAGTCAAGCCTTTTGTTGATTCTTGTGATGCTAGATTATTCTTAATATTATTATTTACAGTTTGGTATTCAATTTACCATTTGGTTACACTTTTCCTGAGAGTGTATGGTTATAGGTTCTAAGGCACCAAACAGTGGATAACCATAATTTTTAAAATAGTAAATATTTGCATATTAGACATGGCAATGTAAATTATTGACATCCTACACGCAAGGTTATTTCTCGTGCTGTAAAAATACCCATTTCTAGTGTGTGTGTCGTACTGTGATGACACAATATTTGAACAGGGTGAAGCTTTTGTTCCAGAGAGCATTGTTAGATTTGGAAAGAGAACAGGAGGTCGAGATGGTGTTGTAACAATAACAGCTGATGATGGACGGATCAAGTATGTTCGTATTGCCACCCCACATCAACGTTTTGCTCTGTTTGCATTCAAACTTCAGAGTTCAAGCATAAAAAATGAAATGAAAATATTTCTGTATACGTTGAAAGTACATTGCATTATCACCTTTTAATTGCTCTTATAAGATCTTCTCTACAATTTTCACATATTGAAAGCTGGTTGCAGTAGCACAATCAGCTCTTTATATGACTTACACTAATTCCGCAGGTACCAAGGTCTCCATCATGGCTCGAGCTACCTAGAGCACCTCAATTTCTTGTCTGCCATAAGGGCTCAAGGTGCATCTAGACCATCAGTCAACTTGAATGATGGTTTACTCTCTGTGGCCATCGGTGTGGCTGGCCAATTGTCGATTGCGGAAGGACGTTTTGTTACAATGGAAGAGGTCTTAGGCTCTGCGCTTGCTCATAAATCATGGTAAAGGTATCTGGACACGCTTCCTATTATGAACAAATTGGCTATCTGCTGTAGATCTTTTATTTGGAATCGAGAAATATTATGCACGGAATGGAGGAACCTGGAAATAATTTTTTTAAGGAAATACAGAGTAATTCCTGTTACGTGCGCAGTGCAAGGCAGCAATCTTCAAACTTGCGTTGGTGGACCAGTTGGCGTAGGCTGCGAATTATGATTCTTGTGGTTATTTACTGAAGTACACAATCTTTATATGGGCACAAATTTTATTCAAAATAATTTGCTACCCCCTCATCTTTTTAATTGTTGTTTGGACAGCAAATCCCAGATCATTTGTAGTTGAAAGTTTTGTCTGAAACGTCAAATAAAACAATAAGGAGGGAGTACATGATAATATTTTACTGTGTGACTATCAAGTCAACCTTGATTGTTGACGATCTTCTTTTATTTGTCACCAGTAGACTTCACGGGTTGACTTGTGATATAGTGTTGAGTTACGGGCACACCTAGTCGCCTACCCTTACTATGTACTTCCTCCTTTTTGTTATCATTGGTTATCTCATATATGATATAAAATTTTTGTTACTTTTTAATATTTAAGTTATGAACACTCCTTCTATATGTACAGTCACGCCTCTTTCCTGGTCACATCCCTCCATGTTTCTGAACAAACTAGGCCTCTTGCCTCCACTTTCTTTGGCTGGAATGAACTTGTGTATTTCAAGAGAACATAAGTAACGAAAATGGAAAAAAAATGATTTTCCATTTTTAATATCAAATAATATAATTTAGAGGGATCAAACGATAGGGTAACAAAGTCGATCATGCCCGAGCCAAGTTTGCTTTAGCAAGAAGCAGCTCTGTAGTGCACACTAGCTTCTGTCCATATATTCATTTTGCACACGTGATTCGAGCCAGCATCTTTGAATGGATCATCAATATCCATTCATATATATCACCTAAACTTGAATGAACAACAATCCACCTTTGCATTGGATTCCTGACACCTCCTACTCCAGTTGGATTTTACTTGTCAAAGCACTCATATAACATCTAGCAATCATTCTCACTGTCAAAACAATCACTTGGTATGATATATATAACGCTAGCCTCATGGTTTCATAATGCAATTAATGAAACAGGAAATTTGACATATTGCTGTATTGTGTACACTTAATTGGTACTCTTACATGAATGAGGGCCACCAATAGAAAGCTTTCTCACTACGTAAGAAATCCAAATAGGAGACAAAGATGGGCGACGTGCTCAAAGGCGGTGTCTCTGATAATGTTAAGCGAGACGAGTCCGTTTTAGCAAGGATCTGACATGGTTCAGCTGAAAGTATAAGGAGACGCGTTAAAACAAAGCCTATATCGGTTAAATTGGTATCCGAGACACGCTATCCTCTCCGAAAAGTGGGAGACGTGCATAAAACACAACACGTCTCTTATGTCTGACGTCTCCCTCTCCTTTGCTAAAAAAGAGACACCCTCTAATTGAAAGCGCGTCTTCGATTCCTCACGTCACC
The DNA here is from genome assembly GCA_036927565.1 of Tuctoria greenei. Lineage (NCBI taxonomy): Eukaryota > Viridiplantae > Streptophyta > Magnoliopsida > Poales > Poaceae > Tuctoria > Tuctoria greenei. Next base: position 2,779,800 of record JAYESD010000007.1, read on the forward strand.
TTTAGCTTCGTGATTTCTCCATTTTGCTTCGGTTCACTGTTGATATTACACATCACTGAACTCAGAGCACATTCTCACTTGATATCTGAATATAATCACATCCTCCCTTATGATACCTGACGAAAACGATGAACACACCAAAAATTCATTCATTCAGACAGTTGAAGAACATACAAGATAATATTCACATAGTTGAAGAATACACAAGATAATATTCACACAGTTGAAGAACACACAAGATTATATTCAAGAGAGTTCATTCATTAGCAATATTTACAAAACATAAGCTACTAAAAACAACAAAGAAAAACTAAATCCTACTCCTCCTCCTCCTCCCCCTCCTCCTCGTCCTCCGGCGGCGACTCCGGCTTCGGTGCAACAGGAGCCTGGTGCAGCCCCATGAACGAGGTTGCTCTCCGTCGCCTCCACCAGGTTTCTGCGGCCCTCGGGGCCAAGCACCTGGGCCATCGTATCGAACAGAATGTCAAGACGATCGGCCACCCCCGTGAGGGCGAAGAGGTAGTGGCCGATAGTACCCATTCCAATAAACTGGGGAAGGGTACCTAGACCCAAGGAACTCATGGCGTGAGACGTATTGTTGTACGCCTCTTGCGCCATAAGGAGGCGCGGCTCGTTGTGAACCTCTCGGGGGAGCTGCAGCACAGTTTCTTGCAGGAAGGCTCTCGCGGCAGGCTTGGCGGCGGAAGGTCAGCCATGGTGGTGGTGGCTCGTCGGGGCGGAGAAGACGATCAAAGAAAAGAGGATGATTCAAAGTGAGTGACGCGCTTGTGGAGAACTCACTGGTGATGGCTCGTCTTAAATAAGGTCCGCGCGGAGTCGTCGAGGGAGCGATTGGTTTCCCGCGCATTGATGGAACGATGGGATGCATCGATACTGCCTCGGGGAAACGAAAGGTCGTGCACGGACGTCGCATGCGTCTTTGCACCACGCCGCCGAAATTAAGTTCTCTACAGACCTCGTGCTGCGCGTCTCTCTTTCGACAGTGGAAGACGCACTTTAGATTAAAGCGCATCTCTATTGCAATGTTTTTGCGTTTGTTTATCTCTGAATTCCAATTAATCCGTGAATTGCAATGTTGTGTTTATCCCTACAACGGTTCACGATTTCATGCGAGTGGCAATGTGGAGAGAGCATGAGAGACGAACTTTAAAAAGACGCGTCTCAGATACCTGATATTTGGCAAAAGGGAGACGGGCCTTACACGGGCTCGTCTCTAATTTGTTCCGTTTTTGTCCCACCTCGTAAAGCTGAGCACGTTGCAACGATTATATAAGATATTGCACACAGTTGACAATTAGACATGCCCGGATGCCAAACATGTTCCTAGCTCAAGCATACCGTGGCGCATCTTTGACATACGGTATGCCCGTTCGACCACAAATTAATGTGAGACACGCCTTCAGTTGGCTCGTCTTCTATTTACACCGAAAATCTTTTGTTGCACCTTGGAAAGCTGAGCGCAATGCAACGATCATATAAGGAATTGCACACAGTTGCCAGTTGGACACGCTGGAATGTCCTGGATGTTGTTAGTGGCTTCAGCACACCGTGGCGCATCTAGGGCACTCCGGGGTGTCCGGGGCATCAACATAATATAAGATGTGCCTTCTGTTGGCCCGTCTCCGATTTGCGCCGAAGATCTTTTGTCCCACTGCGGATGCCCGTTCTACCGACAAAATAGTGCGAGACGGGCGTTATATATGCCCGTCTCCAATTCCTGACGAAGAGCTAATGCGAGATGTGTCTTCCCTTGGCACGTCTTCGGTTTATGCCGAAAATTTTTGTCCATCGCGCGCTCTCTCCCAACATTTGGCGAAAATTTTTAGCTTTCGCGCGCTCTCTTGACCTATAAACCGCAGATCTAGAGCACGCCGTCGCCGTCGACCCCGACCTCCACATCATCAGAGAGTAAAGCACACTGGAGCACGCTGCCTCGTCCCCTGTCCTCGAAGCACGCCGCCACCGTTCCTCTCTCTCAACTCGCTCTTCGTCATTGTCACGCTACCGGCGTCGACCCCTACCCCGTCGTCAACCCCGACCTTCGTCATCAGAGAGTTGAGCACGCTGGAGCACGCCGCTGCCTCGACCCCGACCTCGGTAATCGGTATGTTCTCCCTGTCCCCAGAGCACGCCAGTTTGCTGTCATCAGAGAGTTGAGAAACCGCCACTTCGGCGCCTCCGCCTCGTCCCGGAGCACGCCGCCGCGTTGTGGAGACCGGAGTCCACACATCCGAGGATCTCATTGGGTGATGCCATGCGATGCGGCATCTAACAACACACACAAAAAGGATACCAAAACATATAAAGTTTTCATTTCATAATAAGAAGAGTTTACAAAAGAGTGTACAACAAAAGTACACACGCAACGGAAAATACATACTCATAATCTCCCCTAAGCAGGAGAGAAGCCGTCCATGCCCTAGGACGATTCTCAATAGCAACATGAAGAACACTCAACGGCGGCGTGGTTTACATGAGATTCTTCTCGACACCTCGAGGTCTCATGTACAACCTGATCAGCAAAAATAAACTAATACCTGCAAAAATTGTTAAAGCGCAAACGTGAGCATAAGGCTCAGCAAGACTAACCCATCTCACTAGATATATGCAGGGGTAAATACTAAGCATAGGTAAGGAATAGCATAAAAGACTCGCCTACAAGTGGATCCTTATAGTCATGTTTTAAGTAGCACATGGCATTCTTCAGGCACGACACATCATAGACTCCACAATCAAACAAGAAACACTTTGCCGATGATATGACATGCCCAAAGCACATAATGCTATTACAGGTAAAGTATGGGGAAACTGTAAACTTTTAATTGTACTATCTCTAAGCCAACAAGGTTGCAAAGCAATTATAATTCAATATATCATATTCTTTTGACTTCTTCAGTATTTACTACGTCACGGCGCAGTGAACAAGTGGTACTCTATTATCGCGAGGGACGGTGATTGCAATCAGGACACACCCGGACTACACGACACATACGCTCATTTGGAAGTGTCAACGAGTACATTAGTACCTATGTAACACTTCAGTACTAGTCGTATATGGCCATCTTTCACAAGAGACCCCCATATCGAAACAAGCCTTCATCCCGAGCAAAATGTCCTTCTACACGGACACGTCGAAGTTGCCCGCTAGAAGAGACTTCACCTTTTGCCTTCGCATATCCATTCAAGGATGGCAGGCAAGCTTCGACACCACAGTCGTCAAGTTACATCAGTTTATTAGGCCTCATTAACCCATTATGCAACCGGTACAGTTCAAACTTGCCCAAGCAGGGCCGCACACGGCTCGGTCCTTAATCGACACAGGCAAGGCTATACGACCGAGATCACATCTCGTCGCTTCCTATCCACCCCTGTCCGGTCTCAAATTCAGGTTCATATCTCGAGTGTTTGCTATATCAACCCTGTGTGAAAAGTCCTACATCACTCGCGAGTAGATTCCAACTACTCGACTTCTACCGGATTTTCTATACATTAGCAAAGCAGTTACTACAGGTCAAACTGTAACCCATTCCAACCGACCTCTGGGATTTGTGGTCATGCAAGTGGAGTATCAATCACCCTATACGTAATGCACATATGAAACTTAAGACGTAATATGAGAAATACTGTAAAACTCTATAAAGCTTTTAAATGCAAACTGGAGCTTGCCTTAGTTTGCGACTCTATATCAATGTCAGTTGTTATTGGCTTGGTCTTCCTTCGAAGAGTCCGCCATGGAACTTCAAGCTGGACACTCTGGCCTTCTCCTCCAAGTGAAGCTCCTCATCGATCACCTACCATCACGTTCCTACCGACATGATATGCATATAAGTACATAATATAATATACTTTAGATTAAACAAGTTAAACAACTCTAAGACTAGTGAGACTAACTAGAAGGAAGGGGTATGCCTCTGTTGTGTGGATAAAAAAGTATGGAGTCAAGTGGTCATAGTAGTATCGGGATGTGAATTGAAAGGTGCAATGTAAGCACACATTGCAACTTGGCACTCAACACTCGACGCTATGCCACGCAAGGACGATAAAGCTGAATGGTGTGGAAGTGTTGGACTGGTAGTGTAAGGATGACCCAAGAGTCAAGGTGGAGCATTGAAAGCTTAAGGCATGAGTGAACTGTGCAACAAGAGGTCATGACTCAGAAAGCGACCAATGAAGTTACACAAACTCATTACAGAGTAAACCTAATTAAGTGACCAGTGTGGTCGCAAGGTTCTGAAATAGGATGAATCGATGTGAAACCTAGCGACACTTGGAAAAGAAGTGAGATCGGCATTGCTTGGACTCAAAGAGTCATCACAAGCACTGCTAACCTAACGTGAGTACCAAGACACGTTCAGAGGACTTTTAGGTAAATCAATCGCTACGACTATCTTCACAAGCATCGTCCAAGTGCTTACATGACACTATTGCAGTGTCCTTTGCAAGATTGTCCAGATGAGCTTGGTGAACTCCTGGAACTCGAACATAAGGCATTATTATGTTGCGACGATGTGCTTTGCCCTCTCGGGAAGATTATCTCATCAACGTTCACAGCGACCCGGACTTGTCCATGGTGGTGGGCGGAATCCCGAACACCACCTTATGAGTCACAAGGTTAGTGATGTCGACTCGATCGTCGGCAAGTGACTCGACGAACCTGTCGTCGATGAAAAGGCACACCTAGTTAAGCGATTCTGTGGACGATTAGGAAACATCATCAACACGAATAAGAAACTCTTATCCAAGGTTCCCCTTGGTCTAGTTTTCCTTGTCGGTCGCAACGTTCTCGCATTACTCAACCAGGGTTCAGCGGTGATCACCAACATCCGTGGTTTGACCTAGAAGGCCTTTTATCGAGCACCTTGACTACACCTAGGACTCGATCACCCTCACATCGACTAAAACCTAATTTGGCTTGACAACTATTGTCCGACGAGCCGTGCTTGTGTTTCAGCACCACACTCATCACAGTCATACTCCATTTCGATGCCACGGCACGATGGTGGTTCGGAACATCACGACGACGTCATGTGGTCAACGACGTCGATGCGGCTCATGGTGGAGCATCACGAGCACGCACGGACAAGCCAACGTGATACAAATGACATAGGAGGTCAACTTGGGGATTTCTATAGGAATGATATCAATGCGAAAAATGGACGTACGGCTTGACGACACATGAGTACCATTAGGGGTCACGACGAACGGACTTCGATGATGTCAAGCAAGGCATTTCAGGGCAAGGCTCACCTTGTAGGCATTTCACCTAACATCTTGGGTGTGTACTTGATTCCGTCGCTTCATCACCATTCAAAAGGTATCTTGGCACATGTCCTTGTCAATTGCCACATCATTCTACCCCTGCATCACAGACCAGCTCTAAACATCAAGAAAGTGGGTTCTTCCCTCGTAAACATTTCATCGAACAGGTTGACTGTAGCATTGATCTGACCAATCTTTGCACAAATCAGAGCTAACCTTGGATCAATTGTTGATGCTGGTGTGTCAACGATGTGTTCTGGGATCTCATACCTCACATACATCCCTCGCTTTGCTGGTTGGGTGCAACCATGGCGCGGAGCGCCCTGAGGATGCGAGGACATCGACAGTGTTGGGACAGCACAACGCGAAATGGCGCAACGTCTGAACGGGACTGCACGGTAAGTATTTGAGCTGCACGCAAAGGATGGAGGTGGCTTGGTACGTACTGTAATGAAGGCAGTGAATTGGATATGTGCCGCGATGACAAGAACGACTAGCGCCATGGACGGCGATCACCGCGATGACCATGGCGCGCAGGCAACGGTGACTGTGAGCGAGAAGACCGACGGCTGGCGAGCAGCGGAGTCGGGCATGGGCGCGGGGAAAACACGGCCCACGGCGGTGACGGGGCACAGGGGGGTGCGGCGGTGGCATGGGCACATGGGAAGCGCGGCCAAGGCGCGGACATCGGCTGGCGTACGACAGAGCTGGGCACGGCTAGGAAGGCCGGCATGGTGGATGGTGGGCGGCGCCGGCGGACTAAGAAGGGGCGGGGCAACGAGTGGCACGCAGGGGGCGAGCCTGCGCCGGCGTGAGGCGCAGGAGCAGAGGAGCGATACCATAGCAAGGTGCAGCGGCGCGGCTGGGTGCCAGGGAGGCGCGGCGACGGAGCGGCGCGGCCAGGAGGAAGCTGGGTCGGCGGCGTGCAGAGGTCGGGGAACAGCGCGGGTCGGCGGCCAGGCGAGGCGCGCTGCGGCTGGCGGGGTGGTGCGGCTCCGGGCGCGGGGCGACGTTGAAAGCGGCCAGGAGGAGGAGCGCAGCACGGCGTGAGCAGAGAGGAGGCGCGCGCGGCGTTGGCGACGCGTGGGGGCGGCGCCGGTGAGGAGCCGAAGCAGCTCGGCGGTGAGGGAACTCGACGACGGGGGAGGCGCGCAGTAGGGAGCAGCGAGCCCGAGCAGGGTGGCCGGCAAGGGAGGCGCGGTGCCGTGGACAGGAAGGAGTCGGGCGGTGTGTATAAGAACCGAGAGAGGAAGAAGCGAACTTGGTTTTGTGGCCATGAGGATAAACATGACATGTTGGACCCACTTCCCTCTCCTCCCTTCTCCTTTCCAATTTCAAATAGAGCTAGCAAACATGCTTCAAAAATATTCAACTTTGGCTCAATGACTAAATAAAATGTGAAGAATTTTATGGTGCAATCAGATTTCAGAGCTAAGCAAGTTGAATTTCTACTCAGTTTGAATTTGAATTCAAGTGGTGATACTTGACTCAATGAAATAAATAGTAGATTAGGTTCAAAAATCCTGAAACTTTGAAGTTAACCTTTTTGAACTATAAGATACCTCAGGAAAAATTTGGAGTTGATTTGGACAAGGTTAAGTACAAAGTTTAAGTTTGAAGTCGACTTTGATTAAATTCTCAGTACGTGTCCAATAAATGAAAAACGTGCTTCAAAATTTTTTAAACTTTAGCGAGAGTCTATTTGGAATATTAGAAGGTCATGGAAAAATTTACAGCCTTAGATTTGAACTTTTCTGAATGTCCCATTTTAGGGTTGGAATAATTCCTTTTTCTTTCTCTCTATTTTGTTTTCTTTTCTCCTTCAACTTTTTATTGAAAATGTGAATATTTGGAAATTAAGGATTTTACCCTTAAGTTCTAATATACATTAGCAACCATGTTCTATATGTAGAATTTTAACAAGTTCCTATTTGTAGTGAACATTGGTTAACTCATATGGTCATGTGAGTTTGGATTTCTAAGTCCACTTTCAAAATTTTTAAGTTCGTACTTTTGCGTTTTTGTTCTTCCGAAAAGCGGGCTTTTACACGCGTCCCCTTCCCCTGAGCACGCCGCCTCCTTGACCCTACCCTCAGAGCGTGCATTCTAGTGATTTTATTGAATTTGAGAATGTCCAATGAAGGCTCATCGTTAATGAATTTATTGATCCAAAGGGGGAATTTTCATTATGGTATATATTTATTTTCCTTGTTTATGTCCAATGCAGAAGTAATGTATTTGTTTGGACTATCAATGTATAATAAATTCTGATTCGCAAACCCTTAAAATTGCAGGAAATGTGGTTGACACTAGCATTTGCTATCCAACCGAGTTTGATTTCTACCTCTGCAGCCATGCTGGAATCAAGGTACCTATGCGATAATCGGTCTTTCTCTCACGAGTTTTTGATATTAGGCTATAAAAGCATCATTGGGATGTAAATTGTTTTTTTAGGGGACAAGCAAACCAGCTCAGTACCATGTCCTTTACCATGAGAACAATTTCTCTGCTGATGCCTTGCAGATGCTCACCAACTGCATATGCTACAAGTAAGCTATGTTCTATATTCACTAACAGTTCCTGTGTTTATTACAATTGTATACCAATTTGTTCTTGTGTTTATTACAGTTGAATTTTAGGATGTCTCAGTCGAAGCATTGGAGACTATGAAGGCTCATCGTCAATGAAGTCATTGAACGGGAGAATTTTCATTACGGTCTACAGGATTAGATGATGACAGTTACAATGTGTGTAATTAGTTACATTGATATCAGGATGAACATTCTTTGTTGTGTAATTAGTATACTTGATAACCACGATTGACACTTTGGTAATATTTGATTGGTCATTATAATTTAACGTGTGATAATTTTGTCAATGCATATGTTCATGAATAGTATGTTGCTGACACCGGTAGTACGGCTGCCAAATCCTAGCTAGCTCCTAATAATAGTGCCTGTAAACAATCCGTGACGAGCTGTAGCAGAGAACGTCTCGGATAACCCAAATAAAGGAGACAAGCTTCTATAAAGCCCATCTCACATAAGTTAATGAATCTGCGACGCAGTACACAATAGAGCATCTCGATTAGTCAATATATCTGTGACGTGCTTTGTAAGGCCTGTCACGCTTGTAAGCGGGTGGGCGATGCGCGCCAGCGACGTCTCCAATGACACCGTAAAGATCGTCAATTATGATAAAAAGAAAGGAGACGCGCTTCTTTTGAGCGTGTCTCGCACCTAGTTCGATCGGCGACGCGCCTTAAAGCCCGTCTCTGATGCCAATGTAATGCGAGACGCGACAACGGAGACACACAATTTGTTCGTCTCCCTTTTTCGTTCGGGCCCGTCTTGTATGAGCCTTTCTTACGTAGTATCTTGTACTTGTACTACTCCCACTTTCAGAGATAGATCGCAATTAAGGTTTTCAATGGCCCAGTGATTATGTACTTTGAGTAGCACTACTCAAGTCGTGAGTTCGATTCCCGGTGGAAGCGAATTTCAGACTGAATTTTACAATACTAAGGGTGTGTTTGGTTCAGCTGTAGATTCCTGAAAATATGATTCCAGCTGTGAGCTGTGGAGAAGCTGCTGTGAGCTGTCAGCTGTGGGGAAGCTGAAATCTGTTTGGCTGGAAACAACTGCCAACTGTGGATTCTGTAAGAAATGACTATAATACCATTATGGATTTGTAATTACGTGTGTATAAATAATATAAATATAAAATTGATGTAATATAAAAAAATATAAAGTCACAAATTACTACAAGACTAGTAACTCACATGTATAAAATTTTTTATGATAACAGTATTGATTACATCAAACTAACTAATCAACACATTAATTATGTTATCACAAATATTGTTCATAGTTATCTTATTTTCCTCCTCGAGAATGTCATTTTCTTGTGTCTATGTCCCTGTTTGTACCGCTTGAGGCATACAAGTTCTCATCTCTCTGACAAGTTGGTCCCAATATATACAAGTCCTGCATCAAAAGTAATAAACACAAATCTGTCACAAGATGGCGCTCGAAGCCAAGAATCAAGTGTTGTTTGTGATCACAAATTATCAAGTCCTACAACGATGGATCAAGTGTTGTTTGCAATCAATTGTTTTGTTCATGTGCTGTTTGTGATCCCAAGCACGAGAACAACTCTTATGCGTGAAGACGCTCTAACATGCAACGAGAAATTAACAATTCTTTCAACTCCTACAACAAAGAATTAACAACTGTGCTTCCCTTGCAGATCCTGATCCTATCTGCAGCATTGCTGTCTTTTTACCCGCGAGGACTTCCTTCGCATGGCCGTGTACTAGACCAACAGTGCTGGTAGCATGCTGGCACCCGCTCTCAAGACTCAATCTAGGGCAAGTGGCAAAGCCGGGCGGCACAGGTCAGGCACCGCGTGTTGCCGCGTTGGTCGGCTGCGCGATCGTGGTAGCAAGGAAATGCTTTCCTGCGCACGGACGGCGTGGGGGCCGAGCGGCCTCCGAGTACGCGCGAAGGGGCGGCGGGGCTGCGCCGTGCAGAGGCGACAGAGCGACAACGGACCACGCGACTGGGCGGCGGCGGCACTTGCGGAAGCCGTGGAGGTGCGAGCGAGATACCGTTGGGGAGAGGAAATAGCGAGTAGAGAAGAGAACAACGCTTACCGGTGGAGGCGCGCCGGTGGTGGCGCCACCGGTGGAGGCGTGCAACCCTAGTCGCCGGCGGGCGTCAGCTTGCTCACGATGGGGGCGTCGGCCTGCTCCGGATGGGTGCGCTGGGTGGGAGGAGAAAAAGAAAAATAACGTTTCGTGGTGTAATCAGTGGCAATGGTGGGTAATTTTGTGGAAAAGTTAGAATAAGAATCTGGAAAATCTGGGGTCTAGACAGATTTCTATTTGCACTAGGAAAATCTACAGATTCCTAACAATCTGATTTCGTAGGGAAGCCCTTTGGTTGAGATTTTAGCTTTTTGGTAGAGAATTTGGTTGGAAAAGCTGAACCAAAGGGACTCTAAATGCAGGTACTCTACAGATAAAGTCATAAGCGCTGGCTCTGTCGTGTACTTACGAAAAATATGAAGGGATGAACGTGCCGTAATATTGGTCTACGAAGTCATGTCTACAGTCGTGTGCTTAGCCATCCAGTTACCGTTGTCTTGTTCTAGACAATAGGTTGTGGGTGTCTGCATTTGTACCCACTTGTAATAAATTGGCCATAACCTCCTTGTAAGAAAAGGTCGGAACTTGTATATACCTATTATCTAAAAAAAATTAAGGTTTTCAACGGCCCATGGACACAACATTTCATTGTGATTTCTGCCTAGGTCGATCATTTCTGAGCGCCCAACTGAGCGTAATTTTCAGCAACGTTTACATTGTTTTGTAGTTTCTCGCATTCCAGTCAGGTACTTACATGAAGGAATGGTCAATCATTAAACACTTGACACGCCTGCTACTTTTCATTATGGGATATCCACGGAGTGCTAAATGCTTGTCATGCCCCAGAAGTGGGGAGTGATATTGCTTGAGTGCAACGCTGAGCCAGAAGATTGGGGCAGCTCCCTTCGCTTCAAGACTCCAATACTTAATGGGAAGGCTGGACCAGGCTATGTTGGATTGCAAGTTCGGATCTCGCATGATTCGATCCATTTTTAGGAGTAATTTGGATGTCTGCCAATCGATAGTTTCTCACTAATAATTTGGATACAACAGCCATTGCATCCAACAACCTTATGTGGGGATCGGAGGACCTAACTCTCAAGGGTTCTTTCTAGTTTACTCTTTTTCAATGATAAATGATAATAACTGGTTTTGATATATATTTATATAATACTACAAAAAGCATTTTCGCAGGGGCCCTTCTATTTTTTTACAGGCGGTCTGTAAAAAAACCCACCTGTAATGTAAAATATATTAAAATCCGTCTGTGATAATAACATATTACAGACGGCCTGTAACTAAAAACCGCCTGTGAAAAGTACAAATTATCACAGGCGGTCAGTGGTACAAACCGCCTCTGATAATGGACAATATCATAGGCGGTTGTACGTTAACAGACGCCTGTGTAGATACTGGTATCCACGCTTTCGTTTCTCCACCAATCAGTGTTCTTCACGCGGATGCACCTACAACCACCTATCTCCTTCGTAAATAATGCACCAGCAACCCCCACCCGTCTCCCTCGTTAATATTGCACCACCCACCTGTCCGTTTCTTGATGCAGACCCCAAAATCCCCAATCTCACCTCACCCCATAGCAGCGCCGATGGGGCCGAGCCCCTGCCATGGCGTACCCCTGGCAAGGCGCCATGGCACCTCACCTACGAAGACGAGGGATGCCGCGTCGGGTGAGGAGGCAGCTGAAGCCGTTTGTTGCAGTCGGACGGCTTCGGCGGAGCAGCTGAAGCCGTGCGCTCGTACGCGCCAAGTCGGAGCCGCTAAAGTTGTGGCTGCAGTCGCTGGCCGGACGGCCTGTCGCGCAAGCCTAGTTTTGCCAGGAGAAGGCAGCACTCGGTGTCCATCGGCGGGGGCTGGAACAACCACATCTGCAAGTCGCGAGCGAGCAGTTGAAGCTGGACAGAGAGGATTTACGTCAAGGTAAACAAAGGAGCATGTACCTCATCACTCATCAGGAAAGGCTTTGTATTCTAGAACTAGCTAATAAGTGAGTATGTGCAGTTCACGGAGGCAGCTTCGGATGATGGCGACGCTACGAGGAATCGCACATCCTTGCCGCAGACACCAACGGCCATGGCCTTCACGAGGTTGATGAGGGAGATGAGCTGCAGACGAGCATCATCTCTGCAACCTCCATGGTGACCGCGTCGGTGAGGTCGGGAGCCAGCCATGGGAGGCCGCCGCCGGGGTCCGCGAGCTGCTGCTGCGATGATGTGTTTCTATTGTGTTTTATTTTCTGCAATGTGTTGCGTTGTAATTAATCTGCAATGTATTTTTGTCTAAATTTTCTTGTGTTTTTAAGCATGTGCTAATTCTCTGTAATGTAATTTTGCCTAAATTTTCAGTATGTGCAGATCCACTGTTCTAGCTCAAATTTGTCTAAATCTTATTGTTTCTTGTATTCTAATTACGGTCAGCCACGATAACATTGCACACAAACGGTCTTTTATAAAACCCATCTGTAAAAATGCATTATCACAGGCGGTCAGCAGTAAAAAACCGCCTGTGAAAATGCATTATCACAGGCGGTCAACAGTAAAAAACCGTCTGTGAAAATGCATTATCACAGGCGGTCAGCAGTAAAAAACCGCACGTGATAATACATTTTCACAGGCGGTTTTCACTCCCGCCTGTGATAATAGACTATTTTCACAGGCTCTTTGTTACAGGCGGTTTTTAAAACCATCTGTAATAATATGTATTGAGCCGCCTGTACAAATGTCTTTTGTAGCAGTGATATATTACATATATAGGATTACACTTGGCAAAAAGTCAGCTTATATTGTAACATCAAACTTCTCTATTTATTGTCGTAGCTCTTCGCATGGCTAGTTTTAGGGGCAGCTCATATATAATGCTTCTGACCCATATGTTTAGGGTAGTTGGGAAAAGTAATTTCATGAACCTCAAAACTGAGTGTGATGGGCCCTATAAAAGTAAAATTTCTGCAAGGCATATCTTTCACAATCACACAATTATTAGACGCATGTGTGCTTGTTTTCATTTTAGAACATCCGGCGGAGTGATATGTTCTTGTCATAGGCATGTGATGCACTAGGAATTCGAGCACCATGAAGGCACAAATGATATTACTTGGATGCACTGCTGGGTCAGGACATACACCACATCAGGCCACTCCATTTGCTGCTATAATTCAATTTTGAGTAAAAGCATGCCGATAAATTAACAGATACTACACATGAAATACAAATATGTCCTACACGAAATGGCTCGTAGCACATGTGCATGCTTGCCCGCCGTTGCCGTACCCCTTCTTCACTGCTTGCTGGCCACAAAACCCAGCCACCAGGTGTCCCTTCCTGTCTGTGTCTCATTCCTGCAATCCACATGTAGATATTACGCACGTGACAATCTTACCGATTGCAATGTGCAACATTTGACTGGCAACCTTAGCTAGGTTGATATTGTCCGCTGGACTACACCATGAGGGAGCTTGCTGTTGCTCGGGGGTGGTAGATGAGTCATCACCGATGAGCATGGATGAGAAATGATATTAGCTCCGAGGAGAAGAAGACACATGACAATTTCAGGTGTGTTTAGCTAATAAAGGTGTAAAATGGTTTCATTTTGGAAATAGAAGTGGTCGAGTAAATGTTTTGTAGTTGAGATGTGTTATGCACACACACAAAAAAATTGAAGGACGTAACTTAAGACCCTTTTCATTTTGAATACTACTTTATTTGGTGGACACTACAAAAAGAGAGATTGTTTTGTATAGGAATAAATCACAAAAGTTGTCTACATCTTTACCCCCCAACATGCTAAAGACAAGGGTGCAGTGTACCAATGCTGAAGGTTGCCATACATTGTGAGGAACTTGGAGTAGTGGTAGTGTGTCTCCATTTGTGTTTTGATGTCTTGGATTTGAACTAGTCTCTTTTTATAAAAACAGAAGTAAAACTGCCTAAAAATAACATTTTCTTGACCACACAATTTGTGGGAGGCCCTCCTAAAGGCTCAATAGAAAAAAACGTACGTCAGTCATGAGCGCCATTTGTCTTTGAAGCTATATTTATTTTCGTCACTTATTAATATTTACGGTATGAACACCCCTTCTATGTGTACAGTCACGCCTGTTCGTTGGTCACGTCCCTCCCTGTATCTGAACAAACTTGCTGTCTTGCTTCTCTTTCTCGGCAGCAGCCTCTGCACATGCATGTGTCATGTGATTCTAGCCATGATTCAGGTTTCCACGAGTAGGGCGGGTCTCCGTCCCTCATTGAGGATCTCTTGCAGGTCTACCCCGTAGCTCAAACCTGTCACTACATGGCAATGATATGGATTCCGATCTCTGTATGTAATTCTTAAAGAGCACCTGTTCCTGTCACCGGATTGGTAGATCGAAAGGTGAAACAGACACAACGTGTTTCGTTGATCTGTCAGATGGCTTGCACCACGCAGCTGAGAGCCGTATCGAATCTCATATTCGGGCTTCACAGGGCGTACCTGATGGCGCTGGATCATGCTTGAACCATGTGCAAGAGTGGGCAGCTCGGATGCATCACGATGCGAACCCGCCATCTGAATGCTCTTGTTTTGCCAAGCTAGGATGTTTAAGAGTTGTTCAATTGCTTGCTATAGTGCTCTGTTTTTTGTAAAGTGTTTTTTTTTTTTGCTAAGAACTTGTTATCGTGACTCCACTAGAATGAGATAAGAAGCTGGTAGGCGAACCAAATGCATTCCCTGTATAGGTTCAGATTTTTTTTTCTTTCCTTTGGAACCAAGTGCGTTTTGGAGTGTTCAGATTTGGAGTTCATTGCCGACTAGGGGAAAGTATGGCTTTCCTGATGTGTTGTTCTTACCGTGCGTTAGTTGTCTGTCCCGATATTCACAGATACAGCTCGTAGTAGGTGCTCCATTATTGGGTATAGTTTGATACACAATGCGTGCCCATATGAATGCTCAACTGCTCATACGTTAGAATCACTTACAGTATTTTTATCTTTTTCTACTAGTAAAGATTTGTACTCCCTCCATTCTCAAAAGCGTCGCTTTGTCATTGAAATAAACTACGAAGCGACAAGCTTTTGACCGAGAGTGATACGAAAAAATATGAGTGGTCAACACTGTTGCCGGCACCAGCTAAAACACCTGCTAAGAGTAGGGTGTGTATTCATAGGTATGAGTGAATGTGGGCCTAGAGGGGGGTGAATATGCCTTTTGAAAAATTGTCGGATCCTGCAACACTTAACAAACAGTTCAACACCAGAGATATCGGACTAGTCTAGTAAAGTGCGGACTAGTCCGGTGTTCACGGACTAAGTTGATTAGGTTTGAACAATTTGATTGATTCTACTATGTATGTGGCGGAAAAATAGAATCAAGTAAAGGTTTCAATGTTATATCTCAGATTATATCACAATTGAATCTTATGTTTGACAATTCAACGTAAGATGAGTAATGGTAATTGAAACCCTAGATTAGGTTGATGGACAAGAATGATGAACACTAAAAACAAGACACAAGTGTTTATCCCGTGGTTCGGCTACCACAAAGGCAACCTACGTCCACGTTGAGGGGTCCACAAAAGGACCGGGTCTTCTCCAACCCTACCCTCGTCGGATCACCACGAAGGCCAATCCTCTTCCACTAATCACAAAGTGGTGAATAACCGGATTTAAGGGGCCTTCTCACACGTTGAGAGCTCCCTTATTAGATTACAGCACAAATTTCCACCGAAAACACACTCAAAAGATTACAATTAAAACGCAGGAGTGTGTTAGAGAATCAAACCAAGAGCTCAATGTGATGTTCCAAGTGTCTCTCCAATGATCTAGAGTGAATCCTCAAAGGATTGATCGTTGTTTCACTTGATTTCGTGGAGAGATGTAGTTTTTGAGGCTCTTGGGAGGTGTGATGGCGCTAGGATTCAAGAGATTGTAAAATTGGACCGTGCACCTCTATTTATATGGAGTTTCTAAAATTGAACTTTAGGGTTCAGAAAGTTCGGACTAGTCCGTGGTGGTCACCGGACTAGTCCGGTGTGCTGTGTGTAGCAAACCCTAAGTACCCCGAAATATCGGACTAGTCCGGCTGAAAACAGACTTGTCCAATTTCGCTACTGGAAATCTTCGGACTAGTCTGATAGTCATCGGACTTGTCCGGACATGTGAAACCCTAAGTGCATTGTATGACAAGTCCGCACTTCGAGGACTTGTCCGATGTAGATCAGAGGGTTCTTCGGACTAGCCCGTGTAAATATCGGACTTGTCCGATATGGATCAGAAAGAATATCGGACTAGTCCGGTTGTGATCGGACTTGTCCGATTTTGTGTGATTTGTGAAGTGTTTTGAGGACTAGTCCGTGCTGGGGAGGACTAGTCCGATTCTAGTCAGAAAGATATCGGACTAGTCCGACAGATATCGCACTTGTCCGATCTGGTGCAGAAAGGTTATCGGACTAGTCCGGTTGTGATCGGATTAGTCCGGTCCTGTGTAACTCTATGTAATGTGTGTGTTTAATTATGATTGAGCTCTTGGGGTGAGTTTCCTTAACACACTCCATACACAATTTTCTATTACTCTTCTTCCTTGAGCTCATCTCCACTTTGCTCCTCATCCTTCCTTCTTTTTGGAATTTTGCTCATTTTCCTATCATAGGCCTGCACTCATCTCAACAAATAGGTTAGGATCCCAATTGCTTGTCATAAATCATCCAAAACCCACAAGGGAGTTCTAGATGCACTTTCAATCTCCCCTTTTTGGTGATTGATGACAACCAATTGAGATTTCACAAAATATGACAAAAATTGAGATTTTCATAAAGTATGCACATATGAGTCAAAAATACATCAAGCAGAGAAAGAATTATCCATATGTGCATTCTTTATGGTGGGATGCATAACTAAGTATATGGAGACATTGAGAATGACATAATTTACATTAATCAACCAAAACCAAGCATATATGTCATTCTAAGAGCAAGATCACAGATTTCAACAAATACTTCTCAAATTGAACAACCATTGCATCACATAACCATAATTATCTTGAGAACAAGGTTAAAACATTGCAACACTCAAAAATAGACAAGAAGCATAAAAAGAGCTTTCTTCTCGCATCCTACAGCTAAAGCTAAGACTCCCCCTCAATCTCTCCCCCTTTGGTATCAAGACACCAAAAAGAAGGAGAGGAGGGCCCTAGGGTCTTCAATCTTCACTGTCGGTCCTCTCATCGTCGTCTTCGTCTTCTTCATCTTCAGCTTGACGAGGAGGAGAAGGAGGAGGGGCGGAGCCACTCGAGCCCCCAATGCCAAAGTAGGCAAGCTCGGAGGGGTTCAGGGACCCGAGGTCAATGAAGTCCGGGTCGGATTCCTCAGAAATCACTGGAGATCCAATGGGGTCGATCTCCAGCTTTGGCAGATTTGCTTCACGTTGGCCTTTATGTACTTCATGTCCTCCTTTCTCTTCTGGTTGAGTTTATGGGCCCTCACTTCGGCCTTCTTGCAAGAGGAGAATATGGCAGTCAGATACTTGAGGATCCCACTAGCTGATCCTCTCTGAGGGGCTTCCCTAGAAGTAGGGACAGCTCTAGCACCTTCTCTTGATCTTGCCGGTGCCTCGGGACTGGAGGCCAGCGAGGGAGCAGCCTGGACATTCACTGGTTGAGGCTTCAGAGGCCTCAAAGGAGTATGCTCCACATCCTTCACAAACTCAATCCGTGTGACTTTCTCAATCATAAACATGAGATAGGGAGCATAGCCACATGACCTGTTGGGGGTGCTGGAGATGTTGACCATATCATTCCATATGTAGTAAAACACATCAAACTTACGCCCTTTGCTTATTACCTTCATCAAGGTCCGGAGGTATCCTTGTACACTCCCTGCATCCCCATCCTTAGGGGCAATGGTCTTCCTCAATACCCTGTTTAGCACCACAAAGAATGGCTTCATGTTCTTCGTGGAGGGAGGGATGAACTTTGAGTTGGGCTCATAGAGAAACTTCATCCTCTCCTTGTCGATGACACTGACATTGTGGATGACCACATTATCATTGCTGGAAGTGTCAAGATGCAGCATCCTAGCAAACTCCTCATATGTGATAGTGTACTTGGATCCATGAGTCATCCAAGTCACTCTTTCTTCCTCATCGCTTGCAAAGTGGCAGGTGGCATAGAATTGAGCCACCACTTCATCATTCCAGTTGTACTTGAAGGAAAAGAGGTCCTTCAAGCCATGTCTTTCAGCTACCGCAATGACTTCATCAAATGCAGATCATCTCTTCCTCTCAAGGTGTGCCCAGTCAATCCACTGATTGCGCACCACCCGTGTCTTCATTGGCAAGTATACCAATCTGTAGAAGTCAGCATGGAAGTTGCACCAGAACCTTCCATCTGCAGCTTGCTTCGGTCGGCCATACCAGTCGATGCTTCTGAATTTTGCCGCCGAGTCACTGCCCTTGCCATTGAATTTCTCTTCAGTGGGGTCCCGGACCCCTTCCCTGGGAGTATGCAACTTCAAAGGGCCAATTGGACCCGTTGCTATCCCTTTGCCCTTGCCCTTTGCATGGCGAGGGCCACTTGATGATGCGGCCGCTTTGGAAACTGGCTTCTTTGCCAGCACCTTCCTTCGAACGTGAGGAGGGGAGGGAGCAGGCTCAGAGGGTCTTTCTTGGCGCTTCTTGCCAAGACCTGTCGAGGTCCGGAGTGTCACCTCGTGGTCCATCTCGGCCTCAAAGTCGGAAACCTCATCGTTTGAGCTCGACATGACCTGAGAATGATTTGCAAGAATGATGATGAGTGATACAAGGCATAGGTATGAAAAGATAGCAAGGAATTGCATTGAGGAATTGAGGAATTAGGTTTTAGGTTCAGAAACATCGGACTTGTCCGGTGCACAGGCACAGACTAGTCCGGGGGACCGGACTTGTCCGTGCATGGACCGGACTAGTCCGGTGTTCATCCTCAAAAACCTAACGGTTTGGACAAAAACTGATTCATAATGCACTATAAGTCTAGCATACACGTAGTACATCAAGGAAGCATGTATATAGTGAAAGATGCTAGGCTATTTGATCAACAATGGAGAGAAACAAGATTTCTAGGGTTTGGGAGAAAATTACCGAAGAAATCGATTGAAGCTTGAAGATTAGGGAGTTGGAGCCCGGACAAGTCCGCTAGCTTCAATCCGCACGAGGTCAAGCTTGATTTCTGCCAAAATGCGGACCTTTTTGATGGAGGGAGCAAGGAATCGCCTTGGGAGCTCGAGCGCAAGAGAGAGAGTGCGTGAGCAAGAGTGGGGATGAGAGGAATTAGGGTTTGGTGGCGGCTAGGGTTATGGACACGAAAAATCGGACAAGTCCGAAGATAACCGGACTAGTCCGAACTCATCCAGAGAGCTATATCAGACTAGTCTGTGGTCTATCGGACTAGTCCGGCCTAACCGGCACTCAGCGGACTAGTCTGCATGGGCAGACTAGTCCGGGTAACCACGGACTAGTCCATGGTCACCAGGAGAAATTTGCATAGCCTATTCATATATATTTGAAGGTTCATAAATAGAGAATAGAGGGGCAAACTAAATCAAATGATCTTGATGAATATGACCAGTAAGCATACAACAATCAAGCAATGATCATAATTCACCAAGATCTAGTAATTTACATAGTTTTTCGGGAAAAATTGAGAGAGAGGATTTTCACAATTCAATCAACATATTTTGAAGAATTCATACAGGTATGCAACTTTTCAAGCCACACTCTGAGCATTGAGAATATTTAGTTCATTTCGGAGTTCGCAAAAACGCTTTTCATCAAGTGGCTTGGTGAATATGTCGGCTAATTGTTTTTGGGTATTGACATGTGAGATGGCTATATCTCCTTTCATGTAATGGTCTCTCAAAAAATGATGTCTTATGTCTATGTGTTTAGTTCTAGAGTGCTCAACTGGATTGTGGGCAATTTTAATGGCACTTTCGTTGTCACAAAGGAGAGGAATATAGTTCATATTATAACCATAATCCCTTACAGTTTGTCGCATCCAAAGGAGTTGTGCACAACAGCTCCCGGCTGCAACATACTATGCTTCGGCTGTGGATAAGACAATGGAATTTTGTTTCTTGGAGGACCAAGAAACTAAGGATCTCCCTAGGAATTGGCATGTGCCGGAGGTTCTTTTTCTATCTACTTTGCACCCGGCATAATCTGCATCGGAGTAACCAATGAGATTGAATTTTGAGCCTTTTGGGTACCAAAGACCAAGGTTGGGTGTATGAACTAAATATCTCAAGATCCTTTTTACGGCTGTCAAGTGACATTCCTTAGGGTTGGCTTGAAATCTTGCACACAAACATACACTCAACATAATGTCTGGCCTAGATGCACATAAATAGAGTAGAGATCCAATCATGGAGTGATATACCTTTTGGTCGATGCTAGGTCCATCTTCATTGAGATCCAAGTGGTCATTTGTTGCCATGGGGGTCTTTATGGGTTTTGCCTTGTCCATGCCAAACTTCTTAAGTATGTCCTGCGTGTACTTGGTTTGAATGTCCCTTCCTTTTGTTGCCGCACTTGGAATCCCAAGAAGTAATTTAATTCCCCCATCATTGACATTTCAAACCTGTCTGTCATGATTTTGCTAAATTCCTAACAAAACGATTGATTAGTTGACCCAAAGATTATATCATCAACATAAATTTGGCAAATGAAAAGATCATTGTCTAAATTCTTTGTAAATAGAGTATAATCTACTTTGCCAATTTGAAAACCATTCTCAATTAAGAAATCTCTAAGACACTCATACCAAGCTCTAGGAGCTTGTTTGAGGCCGTAGAGAGCCTTACGCAATTTGAATACGTGGTTGGGGAACTCTTCGTCTTCAAACCTGGGTGGTTGCTCCACGTACACCTCTTCCTTGATCGGTCCGTTAAGGAAGGCGCTTTTCACATCCATTTGATACAGCTTGAAATCATGGTGAGTAGCATATGCAAGTAATATTCTAATAGATTCAAGTCTAGCTACTGGAGCAAAAGTCTCATCGAAATCCAAACCTTCGACTTGTGAATACCCTTTTCCCACAAGTCGTGCCTTGTTCCTTGTCACCACCCCGTGTTCGTCTTGTTTGTTGCGGAAGACCCACTTGGTGCCGACAATGTTTGCATTAGTTCTTGCCACAAGTTCCCACACCCCGTTCCGCTTGAAGTTGTTCAATTCCTCTTGCATTACCACCACCCAGTCTGGATCCTTCAAGGCATCCTCAATCCTGCGTGGTTCCAAAAAGGATACAAACGAATAATGCTCACAAAAATTAGCTATGCGAGATCTATTGGTTACTCCCTTTTGGATGTCACTGATGATGTTGTCGATTGAGTGATCCCTTTGAACGCATTGGTGTACTCTTGGATGTGACACTTGAGGAGTTGTGTCTTCATGATCGTCTGCTTCTCCCCCTAAGTGGTTGCCTTCGTTGACTTATTGATCATCTTCGTACTCTTGTGGTTGATCTTGTGTTGAAGCTCCCCCTTGATTGTTGGTCTCCTCTTGTGGTTCATTTTCCTCATGTACGTGTGAAGGTGGCTCTTGTGGTCGAACTTCGCCTAGAGCCATTCTTTTCAATGCTTGACAATGAGCTTCTTCTTTACCTAATTCACATGGATCAACTTGCTCCTTTTGGGAGCCATTAGTCTCATCAAACACTACGTCACGTGATACTTCAACAAGTCCGGAGGCCTTGTTGAAAACACGATAGGCGTAAGTGTTCGAATCATAACCAAGCAAGAAACCTTCATCGGACTTCGAAGCGAACTTTGAAGTCCTAGGCTTCTTGTTCAGGATATAACATGGAGAACCGAAAACTCGAAAATATGAAATGTTTGGTTTGTTACCGATAAGTAGCTCATAGGGAGTCTTCTTGAGTAGTCGATGAAGATAAAGTCGATTTGTGGCGTGGCAAGCGGTGTTAATCGCTTCCGCCCAAAATCGATCCGAAGTCTTGTACTCATCGAGCATTGTTCTTGCCATCTCTATGAGTGTTCGGTTCTTTCTTTCGGCAACTCCGTTTTGTTGTGGCGAGTATGGCGCTGAAAATTCGTGCTTGATGCGCTCTTCATCAAGGTACTCCTCCACTTGTGTGTTCTTGAACTCCGTGCCATTGTCGCTTCGAATACTCTTGATTGTCAATGAAAATTCGTTTTGAGCTCCCTTGAAGAACTTCTTGAGTGTTCCTTGTGTTTCTGACTTATCATGCAAAAAAGAAAACCCAAGTGAAGCGAGAAAAATCATCAATGATAACTAAACCGTATTTGTTACCGCCGACGCTTATGTAAGCAATTGGACCAAACAAGTCCATGTGAAGTAGTTCCAGCGGTCTTGTTGTAGTCATGACGTTCTTTGCGGGATGAGGTGCTCCAACTTGCTTCCCGGCTTGGCATGCGCTACAAGGTCTGTCTTTCTCAAAAACAACATCCTTCAAACCGCGAATGTGATCGCCCTTGAGGAGTTTTTGAAGATTCCTCATACCAACATGAGCTAGCCGTCTATGCCACAGCCAACCCATGTTGGTTTTTGCAATCAAGCATGTGTCAAGTTCGGCTTTATCCTTGTTGAAGTCAACAAGGTAAAGCTTTCCCTTCAACATACCCTTGAATGCAATGGAACCATCACTCCTCCTAGAGACGGTCACACCCTCGTTAGTGAACAAGCAATTATAACCTTTGTCACATAGTTGAGATATGGATAGCAGGTTATAATCTAAAGATTCAACATGTAAAACATGAGAAAGTGTGTGTTCAGAGGATATTGCAATTTTACCAGTACCGAGCACCCTTCCTTGACTATTATCTCCGAAGTAGATGCCCTCGTTTGGATCCTAATTCTCTTCATATTCCACGAACATCCTCCTTTCTCCGGTCATATGGTTGGTGCATCCACTGTCTAGCACCCATTTGGATCCACCGGAGGAATAGGCCTGCAAAAACAAATTATTCTTTGGTTTTAGGTACCCAAGCTTGCTTGGGTCCTTGGAGGTTAGTTACAATACATTTGGGCACCCACACATGGGATTTTGTGTTCCCATGGCGTGGCCCACATAATAAGCATAGACATTACCAAGATTATTTCTCATTAACACATAGGATGCATCAAAAGTTTTGAATAATAGCTGCTATTGTTTATGAATTGGACTAGTCTGGGGGGCCGGACTTGTCCGGATGACCGGACTTGTCCGGACACCAACCGGACTAGTCCGGTATTCGTGTGAGTTCAAGTTTTTATCCTTCGACTTACCAGTTTGAGAGGGTCTTCCCTTCACAAAAGAAATCATTCCCTTGTTATTCTTATGACTTCCAGCATGCTGCTTTTCATCATAAGAGTAACTAATGCCATATTTGATATTTGGAGGTCTTTGGACCAAGTATGCACTACGTGCATAGTTGATCTTCTCCTTGTCAAATATGCCACATCGGGTAGGATTTTTATCCTTTGTGAAAGTTGACTTCCCTTTCAACCTGGTGTCAGTTTTACTACATGTGCACATATGAGCAAACTCAGTTTTAGTGGGTTGAGAAGGTGAATTTGAAGAGGAGGAAGGTTCACTCAGCTTGAGTGACTCAACTTGCACTTCAAGGATCTTGTTAACCTTGATCAGGTCATCAAGTTGGTCCTTGATTGCAACATTTGAGTCAGTTAACTCCAAGCAAGCTTTCTTGCTTGAAGCTAACTCAAGCTCTAGTGAACTGTTTTTCTCTTTTTCAAACTCTAGAAGTTTGTCAAGTTCGACATACTCCTCCTTTTGGGAGATAATCATGTCCTCCTGACGATGAATTAACCTCTCCTTCTCAACAAGTTGATCAACTAAAAATTTCATTTTTGTTGCAGTTTTCCTATCTAGTCCATTTAGCATGTCCTCATCATCACTATCTATTTCATCATCACTAGAGTAGGAATGCACGGAAGGGGTTTTGATGATTACCTTGTGTTTACCTTCCTTTGCCATAAGGCAAGTGCCATTTCCCTTCCTTGCACCGAGTGTAGGGAAGAGTGTAGATTTCTTGGACGTGCTCTCGATGGCTATGCTAGCCATCTCTTCTTCATCGGATGATGAGGACTCATCGTTTGAGTCCCACTCCTTCCCAATGTGCACTTGTTCGGCTTGTTTCTTCTTCTTGAATAATTTCTTAGGTTGAGGATTGGATTCTTTGGTCTTCTTCTTGTTCTCCTCATATGGGCAATTAACTATAAAGTGGTTATACTCACCTCAATTATAGCACGCCCATCTCAGCTTTGGCTTTGTTCTTTCCTTGTACTTGCCTTCACTTGGTTTTGTCCCTTGTCTTTTCTTCATTATTCTCTTGAACTTTTTCATGAATAATATCATGTCCTCTTCATCTAGCTCACTGCTCTCTTCGTCACTGTCTTCCTCTAGTTGTGCTTCTCTTGCTTCTTTGGATAGAGGCTTGAGGGTGGATTTTAAAGCAACCCCTTTCTTCTTAGCCGAGGTGAGGTCGGCAATTTCCTTGACGTGCTTTGCTTGTTTTTCCATCATCTCAAAGTTGATAATTTTTCCAAGCAATTCATCCGGAGTCATCTTTTTGTATCCGGGGCTTTCTCTAATCATGGAACATAGCGTGACATTGCGAGGCATAAAAGCTCTAAGGATGAGCTTTACAACCTCGTGGTCATTCCACTTCTTGCTCCCGTATGATCGAACTTTGTTGACAAGTGTCTTCAATCGATTGTACATATCTTGGGGTGACTTGTCTTCCTCAATTGCGAATCTTCCTAGTTCGCCTTCGATCATCTCAATCTTTGCTTCACGCACATGTCGGTCACCTTCATGTGCAGTTTGTAGTGTATCCCATATCTCCTTAGCAATTTCGAGTCCATCCACTTTGGTGAACTCGTCCCGATAGAGTGAGGAGGTGATTACAGCTACGGCTTGTGCATTTCTATGAATGGCCTGTTCTTGGCTTGGGGTGAGCTCTTCGTCGTCGTCCGGAATATCTATACTTGTGCATACAACATGCCATAGACTTGGGTTGAGGGAAATCAAATGCATTTTCATATTTTGCCTCCACATCGAGTAATCACTTCCATCGAAGTGTGGGGCTTTTCCAAGTGGGATAGATAAGTAATGATTGTTATTTGAATTTAGACGATCATAGTTAAAAGGATATCGGGAGTAGTCGGTGTGACTACTCACCTTCTTCTTCTCTTCAACTTTCACTTTCCCTTTTGAAAGTGCCTTCTTTCTGAGGAGCGCCTTTAGCTCCAGCGTCTCCTCATCGTCGTCCTCGAAGTCTTGAATGGCTTCGAGGTACTTCTCCACTTTTTGGGTCTTGTCGTTGTTAACCTCCTCTTGGTTGTTGATTTTGTGGGCGTCCTTCATCTCCGACATAATCTCTTCGAGTGGTTAGACTCTTTCTTGAAGAACCTGCTCTGATACCAATTGAATGTGGGCCTAGAGGGGGGGTGAATAGGCCTTTTGAAAAATTGTCGGATCCTGCAACACTTAACAAACAGTTCAATACCAGAGATATCAGACTAGTCCGGTAAAGTGCGGACTAGTCCGGTGTTCACGGACTAAGTTGGTTAGGTTTGAATAATTTGATTGATTCTACTATGTATGCAGCGGAAAAATAGAATCAAGTAAAGGTTTCAATGTTATATCTCAGATTATATCACAATTGAATCTTATGTTTGACAATTCAACGTAAGATGAGTAATGGTAATTGAAACCCTAGATTAGGTTGATGGACAAGAATGATGAACACTAAAAACAAGACACAAGTGTTTATCCCGTGGTTCAACTACCACAAAGGCAACCAACGTCCACGTTGAGGAGTCCACAAAAGGACCGGGTCTTCTCCAACCCTACCCTCGTCGGATCGCCACGAAGGCCAATCCTCTTCCACTAATCACAAAGGGGTGAATAACTGGATTCAAGGGGCCTTCTCACACGTTAAGAGCTCCCTTAGATTACAGCACAAATTTCCACCGAAAACACACTCAAAAGATTACAATTAAAACGCAGGAGTGTGTTAGAGAATCAAACCAAGAGCTCAATGTGATGTTCCAAGTGTCTCTCCAATGATCTAGAGTGAATCCTCAAAGGATTGATCGTTGTTTCACTTGATTTCGTGGAGAGATGTAGTTTTTGAGGCTCTTGGGAGGTGTGACGGCGCTAGGGTTCAAGAGATTGTAAAATTGGGCCGTGCACCTTTATTTATATGGGGTTTCTAAAAGTTACCGTTAGGGTTCAGAAAGTTCGGACTAGTCCGTGGTGGTCACCGGACTAGTCCGGTATGCTGTGTGTAGCAAACCCTAAGTACCCCGAAATATCGGACTAGTCCGGCTGAAAACGGACTTGTCCGATTTCGCTACTGGAAATCTTCGGACTAGCCTGATAGTCATCGGACTTGTCCGGACATGTGAAACCCTAAGTGCATTGGATGACAAGTTCGCACTTGGAGGACTTGTCCGATGTAGATCAGAGGGTTCTTCGGACTAGTCCGTGTAAATATCGGACTTGTCCGATATGGATCAGAAAGAATATCGGACTAGTCCGGTTGTGATCGGACTTGTCCGATTTTGTGTGATTTGTGAAGTGTTTTGAGGACTAGTCCGTGCTGGGGAGGACTAGTCTGATTCTAGTTAGAAAAATATCGGACTAGTTCGACAGATATCGGACTTGTCCGATCTGGTGCATAAAGGTTATCGGACTAGTCCGGTTGTGATCGGACTAGTCCGGTCCTGTGTAACTCTGTGCAATGTGTGTGTTTAATTATGATTGAGCTTTTAGGGTGAGTTTCCTTAACACACTCCATACACAATTTTCTATTACTCTTCTTCCTTGAGCTCATCTCCACTTTGCTCCTCATCCTTCCTTCTTTTTGGAATTTTGCTCATTTTCCTATCATAGGTCTGCACTCATCTCAACAAATAGGTTAAGATCCCAATTACTTGTCATAAATCATCCAAAACTCACAAGGGAGTCCTAGATGTACTTTCAATGAGTAATCGTACATGTATGTGAGTGGCTACGTCTATAATGTGTTTTTCAAAAAAAAAAAAGTAACAGCTGTAATATTCCAACAATGCATTATTTTTACTTTCATTTTTCTGTATTCGTGTGTGCTATCTTATTGTACCACGTGCCATGACCCCAACAACTTAAACAAAGTACACTGTTGTAGTTATGTTGCACAACTCAAAAACAACAAAAAAATCAATCCGGGATTTTATAAGAAGACATCAAATAGCTCTCGAAGCCCTATGAAACACTTGCTCACAGGGAGGCAATGCACATGCAGTGTACATGGAGGCTCTCGCGTAATGAGACTCACACTTTTATTGGCAATTGGTATGAGAGACATTAGGATGTAAAGTTCATAGGATGCCATTTATAGTTGCAATTGACTTACATTTATAGAGCGTTTGAAAATGACTCTAAGGATAGGATCACAAGAATTCCTCGAGTCCAAGGTGCCTACATGGGTCCTTTGCTCTCATAGGTGAGCCTCTTAGGGGAGCCAGATGCAGGTCATACATTTCCGACACTACACCACCACCACCATGTCAAGGCAAGCAAAGTGTTGGTGAGGGACTCACGGAATGCCGTTTCGGAACATCAAAGCGAGCAGAAGGTCTACATGTAAATGTTGTGCTGAAGAGCAACAAAAAGGAGGTGCTTAGCTCTTTTTCAGGACAAGCAACCTTTTTCCTTTAGCTTATGGAAAAAAACAATATCTACATTCTGAATTATCTCCTTCGGTGAGCATATTTGTTAAATGTTCTAACTGTGACAGAGAACTAAAATGATTGATGAAAATGGTCAGTATTTTGCAACTAGAATGCACAGTGGCTGTTTTGTTAAGAGCAATGAATACAGTGCAGAGGCAAATCAGGATAGAAAGATACTCCCTCCGTTTCAAAATAATTGTCACCGACTAGTTCAAAAATGAACTAACCGGTGACAATTATTTCAGAACGGAGGGAGTACTGATATGCCATCTTGCACCTTTGGCCGCCTGTGCAGAGGCAAATTAGTAGTTGGATGCCTGCCCTTAGTGAGCTGGAGGATATATGATGGCACGTCATGAGATACACGTTTGCATGTATGTTCTATTGACATACATACTTGCATGTACGTCAATTTTTCCTCCAACTCAAACATAATAAAGTTTTTCAGGAAACACGGTAATCAAAGGCATGAGCAAGTATGTCAACAAAGCTGCTGTCGCCCTAAATTCCTGTTCTAAGTGAAACACCTGTTGCGGTATTACAAAGGGATTTGTCATATCCGACTTTTCGACATAATTCGATTCCGGAGAGGAAGATTGGATTCAAGATAAGTAAAATCTCTTGGAAAAATAAAATGCAGCATGGTTTAATTTCAGAATGTTTCATTTTTTAAAATTCGATCTGTTGTCGTTGCACTAATAGTATTTAAAACACATTTATTTGTAACTGGAAGCAAATTTAAAAGAGTTCAAAATTATAGTGCACTTTTTAAAACATTAACATAAAGATGTGAAGTTATTGCACACATAGTTTATATTTCATCAAAATAATTGTTTAATATTTTGCATATTGATATATAAACAACAAGCTCAAGAGGACCACGCCCATTCAAACAAGACGATGTTTGCATTAAAGCCATGCTTCAGCGTTTGAGAGCATGTGTTTGCATTCAAACAAGACGTTTCTATATAACTGCGAGAAAAACAATTGAGAGCATGTTGCACACAACTACCCCCGTGTATGTGTATGCATGTTTCCACGGCCTCTGCTTGAGAGGTCCAAACCGTGAGAAGTGATTAGCATGGGATGCATAAGGAATTGTAACTCAAAGATCACCAGCTGAACCGGCACTTAGAATGTGCTTTTGAGAATAATGTGCGCGAGAATATCCACTGACCAATGATTTCAATCCAATGTTCACCAAAAAAATCGGTGTTGTCTTTGAAACTTGAACCGATGATGGCTCATAAGGACGCTCTATCCTTCATTTCATCATAGATGAAAATAACGGATAGATGACGTCGTTGTAATGTGTATACACGACCTGTTTAAACATCAAGAATGCAAAAATATGGCAAAGATTGCATTCTTATCGTATTGTGGATGTGACATTTTTCTGTAAATGGACAACAATTTCGTGCACTATCAACAGGTAGATACTCCACTGTTTTCACTAGAAATTAAATTGCAGGGATGCATGCAAGAATTGAGGAATTAATATGAATATTAGAAGTATAGTAAATTGTGCACGGTCGTCTGGCCTATTAGGAATGTGAGGCACAGGGAATTCATGTTCAAGACACTGAAGAGATAGTTGTCGCTTATTCTTTACCATTCTTTCCCATATTATTCACACGAGTACCCGGAGTTGGCGGGAACTCTGGACGTGTAGACAGGCAAAGACGCTACTGCATGGTGATGGAGGCATTACAAATCATATAGATGAACTCTTCGATTACAGCTTGGTATTTTGCTTGCTGTTTAATTTTGTAACTAAAAAAATGACGAAATGGGCAAATGGAAACCAATCACGTCAATGAAAACCATAATCATCATTTACCTAATTATTAATGCGAGTGCAATTTAGATCTAGTATACTCCGTACACACTAGCTCTATAGATTCTAATTGAGTATCGTCTAGAACACGCTGTGTATTGCCACTCCGTTTTTTCTCTGATTATGCCCGTGTCTCCGAACCTAGTGCGATCAGTCCAACATATACTCTATTCTAAATTTAGAGTAAAATATCATTTAAAATACTCCATTGCAAACTGTCTGAAGGTGCTTAGATTGGTACTGACACACAAGGTGATCTGAGCCTCTGGTTACACAGGACAACCTGAAAATAAGGCATCAAGAACATACGTGTGCATCCGAGCATATGTTTATACGAGTTCATTCATGAGTAACATAGAGCCCACACCTCGTGATTTTTGATAAATGCTAGTAAGAACTATGTGCAACAGTTTGGTGGTACAGTAAAGACCCGTCGACATTAGTATCATTAAGAATGAAGATGCTTGCCGGCATGCAAAACAGTCAAAAGCAGGCATCGCAATAAAACCAGCTTAGGGCTTACCTTTACCGTACCAAATTATGCAGGAAGGGTGAACAAAGCACGATGCATGCCATGCAGAAGCTGAACCAAATGACAAAAAAGAAGACTACATTGTGACAGACTAACAATTTATATACCCACATGTAATGGCATCCGAAACAGGAAGCTAAAATGAGCAACAGAAATGTTTTGCAGGAACCACACCATTCTAGCAGCATATGTTATTAAACTATCTTCTAAGTATACATACACAAGAAGACATGTTGATCAGCAGAATCGCGTCACTTGACTGCAGGAATTAGTCCACCTGACGAGCCACCAGGTCCTTTTCCATGAAAAGCAGATTGCCTCTCAGGTTTGCCAATTGGTCTGGGAGGCAAGGGGGAAGCAGATGCCCCACCATTTGCACTTGGGTCACCCTTCAGGCTCAGTTCAGACATACTGTATAGGTCATTGACATCTAGCGGAGGCTTTGAATGCACAGCAACAGGTTTGACAACCTCATGTGGTGCTTGTGCAGCATCTGGTGGCCCATAAAGAACAGGAACATAACCATAGTATGGTACTGTAACATATGCTGGGTGGTAGTATGGAGGAAGCATCACAGGATAAACATAGGGGGGCATGGCTTCTGGCATCACCATCGGTGCTTCTCCAGGGTTTGAACTTGAGGCAACTGAGTCTTGGTCCATCAGCTGAGGTACCCCTAATGGTCCTGAAACTGGGACTTGAACTGTCGGTGTGACAGAAGCAGCCATTTCCACAGGCAGAGGAGCTGGAGGAATCACGTTAGAAGAAGATAGCACCGGTGCAGCAGGGGGCAAAACAGGTTGTGGATCCTCCAAATGCTGTTCTACTTCTTGTGACGATGAACGTGAGAGGGGCTGATCAGCAGACTCTTCTACCTGTAAGGATTAGATACATCAAAGATCCTTAACAAGTATTTACAATCAACACCAGCAATCCTATATTGCTACAGAAATACGATACCTATAAGTCATCAAGTATTAAGGAGGAAAGAAATAAGCATAACTCAGACAACAGTGAACATGTAGAAACAAAGATTATGCAGACATGTTTAGAAAAATGTAAAAGCATCTTCACATCAGAAAAGAAAGGAATAAGCGACTTATAATCACAACTAAGCATGCAAAAACATTAGAACCAATGCAAGAATGTTTATCTAAATTCTAAAGTCAAGCAGCTGCAGAAAAAAAAAAAAAGATGTTATCACAACAGGCACTGGAAGTTGGGAAAAAAGCACGCGATTGTACATGCAGATGAACAGATTACAATATGCACCTAGGAATATACACAAGAGGCCAGAACGAGAGATGCTTACGTCATCAATCACCATATCGAAGAGGCTTGATCTCCTCTTTCTTCGATGTGCATTTGTTTGGCGATTGAAGTACTTCTGTGCATGGCTAGCAACTTGAGTAGGTGTCCTCGAAATGACATAATTGCGTGATATGCCGCGCCAATCACCTTTCCCTAACTTATTCAGCCCAAGTAAGAACTTTTTGTGCTCCTCCTCAGTCCACGCCTCACCTGTCACAAAATAAAGACAGCGTGTTCATGCACAATGAAAATTCGACATAGAGCGTGTCAGCAATGACAGAAGGATGAGCAGTGATAGGGCATAGTATCAAGACACTATGGGTGTTCATGAATAATGTAAAATGTGCAACAAATAAAATTTATTTCATTTCATCACATATGATGCCAACATTTATGCTGTGAACTGATAACTGCAACATTCATGCTGTGAACCAATAACGCCAACATTCATGCTTGAATGCCAGCAGCAGAACTGAGGCAACTGCTACCGTTCCTACAGTTGGGCACCTATCGGATCAACTGCATTTGTACATTTCGAAATCGTGATTACATACTGAGAGTACAGCATGAAAACCAGACCAAAACAAATGCACGAAGAATCAAGAACACCAAGCATAAAAGTCAAGTCACATCGTTGCAACTAGATTCCACGGATCGCTTGACATTAGCAGTCACGGCAAACAAGAAAACCGTAAACGTTTCGCCAACCGAATCAGAGGAGCAACTAAGACCATAACTCTCCCCGATCCTGTTCAGGTAGATGTACGATTCCAAATCATAAATAGTACAGCGCCCGACCAAACCTCCGGAATCCCCAACCGACCAAATAAAAAAAAATGACGAGCTAAACCCCTCAGGTGAGTAGTGTGCTGTTACTTCAGCAGACAAGGGAATTCGATCGCGAATTACCTACCGATTTTCAAGCAAACGTCAACCTACGGTCCTTATTCTCAAAAGCCTTCCGGAGAAGAGGGGTCCTTATGTCAGCAATAACGAAAACGGACCAAACCACAAACGGATCAAAATCGCCTCTATCTCCGCATTACAACGTTTAGAGCCACCGAGAGAACAGTAAAACCGTCTAAAATTTCAATCTTCCGGAGGCCTAACATTGTAATAAGACGGGAGGGGGAGGGAGTGGTTGGAAAAGAAGAAGAAAAAAAGAAGAATCCATCCATCTCACCGCGCTTCTTTGGCGGCCGCTCCCCGTCGGATCCGTATCCTTCCTCCCTCCCGCCGCCGGCGCCGCTCCCCTCTGCGGCGAGGTGCGCGATGTTGCCCATGCTGGCGCTCTTCCGGATGGGCTTGTCGCCGATGCGCACGCCGAAGAGCTTGACGGGGCGCGCGGTGCAGGTGCGCGCGTTGTGGCCGTGGTGGCCGCACTGCGAGCACCGCCTCGGCAATTCCCCTGCCGCCGCGCCGCCGCCGTCGCGCGTCATGGTGCTAGGGTTGGTGGGTGGGGGCGGAATCTCAGTTTTATTTTATTTATTTTTTCACCTTATCTCTGTGTCCGGTGTTTTTTCCCTGGCTGTGGTGGCGTTGCGTATTTAACTGGGAGGGATGAGGAGAGAGCAGCAGGCAGGGAAAGCGTAGACGGAAGCGGTGAAAGAAGCTGGATACGGTGCCGGATGAGCTGGATATTTTCTTTTCCCGCGGAAAAATGAATTCCTTATTTGTTTATACGCTGGAGATAGAGGCGTTTATTCAGTAGGAAGCGATCTTTACAGATTCTTATTAGAGAGCTGTAACATTAATATGTACTTCGTCTGTCTATTGTAGTTTTATAGTTCAAAAAATAAATTCCTACTATGTTTGTTACGGTGAGTGTAGTGATTATCAGAATCTCATACCATGATTTGGTTCGGTGGCGCGCCCACGTGTCAATTTCGGGCAGGTTCGACGTTGACTAAATATGATAATAATATTCTTAATACTGGAGCGGACGGATCGCTGCGACCTGCGCTTTTTGCTGTTGCTGGACGGACACGGTGTCTCTCTATCTCCAACAGTCTACCTAAAAGATATCACAAATCTATTACAGATATTAAAAAAAGCAAAAAAAAAAAAACAGCCTCCAACAAATAGTTCATACACAAAACCCATCTAAAAAGGCCTCTCCTCAGTAGCCTAAACATGGGGTGAACTGAACCGGCTCTGTTCCTTCTTCCTTCGTACTTATCGTTATTGTTTTCGCTGGGGTGAGTGCGTCCCGTCCAGATCCAGCCTGAACAGCCCAACAACCGTGCCGTCGCCTTTGCCTCGCCTCGCGTGATCCACGTGTCGCTGGAGCCACGTCTGCGAGGTCGCTTTGCCACGTCACTGGCTTTCGGGGTCGGGCCGTGTCAGTGTCTGCAAGGTTGGAGAAGGGGATCGGGTCCACTTGATGTATGGGCCGGGATGTAGTTGTGGGCTGGCTTTCTGCCTCAACAGCAACAAGCCCTTAATCAAACGGACCAGCCCACTCGGGGTCATTATTTGATCGGGAGAAACGGACAGCAATTACTACATTAGTACAGGGGCTTCCGCGCAAAACCGCCACCGTCCCCGTCGCCAGAATCCACGCCGACGCCGACGCGACGCGACGCGACGCTTCCGTCCGCACGTTCCCCAGCGCAGCGGTCCCCACACGACACGACGGGCTCTCCCCTTTCTTTCTTTCTTTCTTTCTTTCTAGGCTCCTCGTTCCCTCCGCCTCGCAGCGGCCAGAGAGGAACTGGCCGACACGGCGACGGCGGTACCGCCCATGGGCGACGCGGCGCCGGTGCGAGCCGAGGAGTCGGCCTCCGGCGGCGTCGACGTCTGGAGCGACGCCGTCGAGTCCCACGCACCCGACCACCTCCTCGTCATGGTCCACGGCATCCTCGGCAGGTACCCCCCCCTTCTGCGGGAATCGTTACGATTGCGATTCTGCCGTTATTAGATCACGGGTTGGGTGCTAGTGGGATGTAATGTATTTTTTTTTTTTGGAAAACCCGGTGGCCATGTAATGTTGGATGTCGACGACACGCACGCGGAACAACGTTGCGCACCTCACGCATCATGTTGCTTGTGATGAATCAGATGGTACATCTCAGCTGATTTTGTTCCGGAGACCGAGTTAGCTGCTCCGTCGGTTGAAAATTTGGTCCAAAAGCGCGCCACTATTTTTTGTGTGTGTTCAACATAATTATTAGGAGGCACTACATTGTTTTCTTATTTGCAATAGGCAAGCAACACTGACGTGAGATTAATCGTGTCCCATCTGTTGATGCAATCTAGGATTTTTTCCCTCTTAACAGATTGCTCATCCTCCCATCACTTACCTGCTGATGCACGCATGTTTGTCCCATATAGTGGTCATGTCTATACTTCCATTTGTGAAATCATGTCAGTTTTCTTCTAATTTCTGATTCCTATTATGTTGCTCCTTCTCTACCAGTCAGCAGGACTGGCAATACGCAGCTAACGAATTTGTAAAGCAACTCCCTGACGATGTGATTGTGCACTGTAAGTTGTCATCCTGTACTATTCGTTACAGAGTGTGGGTTCTATCAAACTCCCTTTCTCCAGCAAATTCTCATGTTAATTCTCCTTGTACTGTCAACCATTGGACACTGATGTTGATTGATTCTCATGTTCATGTGACCGTTCAACCAGTGAAATCATTTGTAGGTCTTTTAGCTTTGTTAGCACCTAGAACGGTTTAGTTTGTCAGCTCTTCATGCAGCTTTGCTGGAGTTGCTGCAGCTGGTTTGAAACTTTCTTTTACAAGGCAAATCTTGATCTGGAGAAGGGTATCCCTTTGGAAAGACTAGTTGATCGACGTTCAATTTTGCTCAATCAAATTCATTTTTATCACTTTGAGTGTGAGCTTTCATCTGTGAATTCTCTATCAAGTCGTACTTAAAAGCTCTAAAATTTGACACGCAATGTGTATCATGAAGATCCTGAAAAGATTGATCGCCACTGTTGTGATTGGCATGTTCTACCTCTACTTATTGGCACTCAGCTTTGAAGAGTTCAGCTACTAACTTTGCCATCGCTACATAATTGCCATGAGTAATGCTACTTGATCCTGTGTATCAAGCTTGTGCTGTCCATGTTTCATGGTTCCAGTTTTAATGTTACAGGTAGTGAGAAAAATGCATCATTATTAACTCTAGATGGTGTTGACGTCATGGGGGGACGCCTCGCAGATGAGGTGAACTTATATAATCAGCTAATGATATATCTATATAATCTTTTAGCGTGTTGGTAATACATAGCTAATATTTAGAGGCTAGCTGTTGTGCCACAGTGATTATTTTTTAGAAGAAAAAAAAATCTTACCTCAAGCTAGTTTTTTATATGTTTCCTATTCCATAAACACAAATGTAATTGTAAATATCATTAGCTTTTCAGATGCTCATTTGCATTCTGCTCTTTACTCAGGTGCTTGATGTAATTAGTCGAAAGCCAGAACTCACCAAAATTTCCTTTCTCGCGCACTCCGTTGGAGGAGTAGCAGCCAGATATGCAATAGCAAAACTCTACAGACAACCAAATGGCGCATCTGATGGGAAAACCAAAGGGACCATCTGCGGGTTGGAAGCAGTGAACTTCATTACTGTAGCAACGCCTCACCTTGGTTCGCGAGGGAACAAACAGGTACATTTGACTTTGTTTCTTCAATGAATTATATTCCCCTTGTTTTCTTGTAACTTTT
Organism: Tuctoria greenei; assembly: GCA_036927565.1. Classification (NCBI taxonomy): domain Eukaryota; kingdom Viridiplantae; phylum Streptophyta; class Magnoliopsida; order Poales; family Poaceae; genus Tuctoria; species Tuctoria greenei. Next base: position 2,815,809 of record JAYESD010000007.1, read on the forward strand.
AATTTATCTGCTTACCTCAGTCTCATAGATAGTACTCAACATTTGATATTTTATTCATATTTTGAAACTGCTAAAAGAATCATTTGCTTAGGTTGTCCACAATCCCTTCCAGTTGTCCGTAGTGAGAAAATCTAGTATTATTTTCATGCAAGTAGAGTCTCACTGGAAAATATAATATTTATGTAGCAGTGCTAGTAGATGCTAATACTTTTGTTTTGCTGATTGAGCATTTGAAGAATGAAAATGTGCTATTTAGGGATTTTTACAATCCTCTCTACCTTGCTTGTCACTTACAGGACCCTTTGAGATATATTAGCTAGAGTTGGGATGGTTGTCACCTAATCAATTATGGTTGGATTCTTATCGTATAGGCTAGGGTAGATTTCGCTTCCTTTATTTCCGTCTCTTCTATTATTCTATTCCCTTTTGTAGTTCTAGTGAATAGAAGGTTTGTGAGCTCATTGATGCATACCTGCCTCCAATCCATGCTGCCCCAATCTGCTTCTATGTGAAAGCTGATATTTTTTTCATTCTTTTCATAACACCTGGAGTCTTATTGGAAGGACCAAATAGTTTTAAAAGTACTAAATGTTCACAATTTTGTTGTTGCTGGCTTCATGAAATTTGTTACATAAAAAGAGCTACAAGGGACGGCTGAAGTCCTACAAATCTGCCTAGGGATAAAAGAACAGTAGCATACAGTAAAAAAAAAACTCCGACAACTCTTGTTAAGGTTAATCACCCTTGAACAAGTAAAATGAATTCAAACTCTCCTCTTTACCTACCTACCTTTTATGGTTCAATCTCAATATTGATGTGATTTCCACAATGATTTGTCTCATTAAATAAGTAGCTTCTAATTCTGTTCCAGCTTATATTGCACATATAACAGGTCATTGGCATGAGCCATCACCACTCTATTTGACATGAAATTTTCTCCCTGTTAAAAAATAGGTCCCATTACTGTTTGGATCTGTAGCGATGGAGAATATTGTTTCTCGTATCGTCCACTGGATATTTAGGAGAACTGGGAGACATCTCTTTCTAACCGATGGTGATGAAGGACAGCCACCACTGTTGCAGCGTATGGTTGAAGACCATGATGATCTTAAATTTATGTAAGATTTATCTTGCTATAGACATATATTTTTATTTTTATTTTCTTCTGCCTTACATGGTCTGTGAGAACTACTAATAGTGCTTGACTTTTTTAGATCTGCTTTACGGGCATTTAAGAGACGAGTTGCATATGCAAATGCAGACTGTGATCGTATCCTTATTATTTTCAGTTTTCTATGTATTTAATAAATAGTTCATTTTATTAATTTACATTTTGTACTGGCAATTTCTTTTAGATTTTGGATTGCAAATTTCTTAATTCATGAAATTCAGACATTGTTGGCTGGAGAACATCATCTATTAGAAGAAACACTGAACTTCCTAAGGTTTTTATACCCATTTCTTATTTTTGTGGGATAAGTATCTGGAAAGGACTATACGATTATCTATAGCACCATTCTCTTATATTAAAATTTCTTTGGTTCTTGGTGATCGGCAGTGGGTGGAATCTTTGTCTCAGAAGTACCCTCACATAGTGCACGGGGAGTACTCAGAAGAAATTAATGATGAAAAGTGTCAAGATTCGACGAAAGACTGTGATCTAGACATCTTAGAAGGTCAGTTTTTCATCTTTATTTCTAAGAAACTATGTTGATTTCTCTATTACCCTTCTCTTTTTACCTATTTCCTATAAATGATGCTTCGGTGGATCAGTGCTATGTGTGAAAGATTATCTTGTTTTCAGTAATTCAGTTTAATAGAAAATGGCCTATCATGTTAAATATTTGAGCAAATCAGTCAGCTAGAAATTTGATTCAGCAGTGTAGCCTTTATAACTGAGAGATAGCGAGCCATTTTGTTACTGTTTTTATTATGGTATTTAGTCTTACCACCTGGCATACACATTAGCTATGACATAGAAAATGGCACGGAAGCCAAACATGTAGTCAGGGTTTTGCTGATTTGCCTCACCGGCCTGAGCACTGTATGAACTGTGGGATATTCGACATGATGACTGGTATTCTGCATAGCTAAATTCTTAATTTCTGGACATTTGACAACTGGGTTAAGTTGTTGATAATAATTCCTAGGGCAGTTGATCTGTGTTGAATTTCCTGTTGGAAGCAGCACCTAACATGATTTGACAACCTAGGACTTAGTCTATTCGTCATACGTGTGGAAGAATTTTCATGGTACACGAGTTTGCTGGTATTGCTAAGGCCCATTAGTTTTTTTTTCTTTGCGTGTCTTGTGGCACAACACTTACAACAATAACAACAATCAAGCCTTTGTCCCAAGCAAGTTGGGGTCGGCTAGAAATAGAACTCAACAAATTTTGAAGAGAAGTAATAGAAAATAAGATGAGAGTAAAAAAATACAAATAAAATAAAATATAGAATTTTATTTATTTTGGAAATGAAATAATAGGAAAGAAGATAAGAGTAACAAAATACGAATAAACTAAGATTCTGACACATGAATTGCTAATTTCCATGCAGTTAATGAGTTTCATTTTCATGAGAATGGCTAAGTGTAGTTGTTGGCTCGCTAAGCCTATCATAATTCCTCCTCCTTTATCCGGGCTTAGGACCGGCTATGTCATTACAATATAGGCGGAGTTGAGGCAAGTATGAAATTAGTTCTTAGTTTTTTTAGGGGAAAAAAACAGTTCTTAGTTGGCATGCAATGCAAAGTCCCTGCTTCTGGAATGTTTATATGGTATCTATGGTGAGAAATCCAGTGACGCTCCATCCTCTCCCTGATTTAAGTCGTCTCTGAACCTTAAGAAAATAAACTGATGACATCTTTCAAGTCCATGATACAGATTGACAAGTAATGCTTCATCATAGCTCAGGCAGTGGTCCGTGTTTCTTACATGATGATTCTTTGTTTGAAATCATGACTTTTGACTTCTAGATGTAGAAGCTAGGACCCTAAATATTAGTCATAACTAATTAGCAAGCCAGTCTCTTGATTTCAGTACAAGTAGGTTCATGACTCAAATTCAATAGTCAATAACAGGGTGCAATCCTGGTTGTGTATCACAAATGTTATTCTGTCAAATATTCTCACCAAGCCAGCAATTTCAACAAATATTTGGCTAGACTATACAACATAGGACATATATGTACAGACAAAAGGTGAAGTACTTCATAGGACTATGCGCTCGCAGTATTGTCCCTTGTTGACATGAAGCTTGCGAGGATTTGTGGACACTTGATTTGTTTAAAAAAATCTGTGATTTCATTTTCTGGAAGTACATGGAAGTGATTTCCTTTGACTATAATGATCCTGAATTTCTGCATGTTTTGTCATGTAGAGAAAATGGTGACGGGACTTCGAAGAGTTTCATGGGAGAAGGTAGATGTTAGTTTCCACACCAGCATAACAAGCTTCGCAGCGCATAGCATTATTCAGGTCTGTAGTCTCTGCCTCCGTCTTTTCATTAGCTCCCAACAAGTGACTTATAATGATGCGATAACTGAATGTTTCCTCTTGTCACGGACAGGTCAAATATGCGTTTATGAACGAAGGCGCCGATGTGATACAGCACATAATAGATCACTTCCAAGTCTGAGAATGTACAGGGGCGGTTCATTTGGGTCCTTAACCGCTGCCATGCTGATCCAAACGCAGAGGCATGGTAATTGCGGACTTGCTGAGGGCCGGGACTGCTATTCTCGCAGTATAATTTAGATTCAGAAGATGCTTTTCTTGTTGTGGCGTTGTGTAAGAGTTTCAAGTATGTACTCCTTTCATCCTCAAATACTTATGGTTTTCTAATATAAAAATGAATAAGGAAGACGATAAGTATTTAAGGACAGAGGGAGTACATCCCTATCCCTATTCCTACTCTTATAATGCAAAAAACAAAACTATACTATATGTAACAACAATTGTACCTTCAGCACAGATGTACTAAATTTCATTGACACGGCTAAATACACAATTGTGTCTTTAACGTAGATGTACTCCCAACATCCTTAAATAAATGGTATTTTGAAGTAATTTTAGTTAAAAAACGTCACGGTGAGTATTAATTTTGTATACATAACTAAATACATCAAGAAATATCCATTTTGATCCCACGGTATAGGACACTTGGATTTGGATCTTCCCCCCCTCACGATCTCTCGCCAAATAAACAACGACATGTGAGTTTTTTTTAACTGTATAATGATTACTCTGTAGATGTAAACATGGTCGAGCATGCACTGCCACCGACATGCCCGTACGGCCGTACTCTGCTGCTCCCTTTCGGTTTAGGCTGGCCGGCTGGCATATATATAATATGGCGCGGCGCGACGTGGCGTTCGGGTCGTCGGTGCAAGCTTGGAAAGTTGGGTGCCGCCGATTTCGTCGAACTCCTGTTGCAGCTACTCCTTTTTGTACACACCTGAACCGAGACCTGCGCTTCACTTCACGTCGGCAGGCAGGACACGTCCAGCGTTCTTACTTGCTCTGACTCTGACCTTGCAAGCTGCTGCAAAGCATTCCTCTGGATGTGTTGTGTTGTTGGTTCAGGGCACTCCCGACCGCGTTGCCTCCGCGCAAGGAATGGCGTGACATGAGGTGACGTGACGTGACGTGACGTCGAGGTTGACGAGGCCCCGCGTGCGGCACCGCCATTGATGGACAGATCGAGGTCCGTCAAGTCATTATGTTCTGTTCTAGCATACCACTGTTGTTTGTTTACTGTCCTTTGGTCCTTGCGTTACCCTATCCTAAACCGTATTAACTTTTTTGGAGGATGTTTATAGTAGACCATCCGGCTTAACCAGTGAATTCATAATTTGTTATGGGTCCATCTAAATTCCAGGTGTCTAAAATTCCAGACACTGAGTAATTAGCCACTAATTACTACCATTAACCATTATTTTTTTAATTACTGTTAGCCTTTAATTCTATAAGTTAATGGTCACAATTTCTTTTATTTGATTGTTTTATAATTAACATAACCTTATAAATTATGGGTTAACAATTAATAAAAATAAAAACTTACGTGGCACCCAGCGACCCAGCACACGGTTGTGCTTGAAGCGGGCGCCGATTGCCGTAAAACAGGATTCCGGATTTGTTATTATATACACAAATCTTTTTACCTGAATTCAATCTGTTCTGTTCTAACATACCACTGTTATTTGTTTACTGTCCTTGTTGGTCCTGCGTTACCCATCCGGCTTAATCAGTGAATTCATAATTTGTTACCATCGTCAAATAAAATAAAACATCTTATTATATTACCATCGTCATATATACACATCTTTCCTTTTTCACGTACTCTCTCATTTCATTTTATTTTACGCTTGTTACCACCGTCAAATGAAATAAAACAGAAAGTACTATTATATCAGTTGTATGTTTGGTATGTCTACCAACCAACAAAACGTATTGACTCTTTGTTTTCTCGGTAAAAAGTCCAGAACGAAAACTATAAAAATAAAATAAATATAAGTCAATAGTCAACCCAATGTTACTGATCCCTTGGTGGCCTTGACCAAACAATCTTTCCCGCGCCAACATGACAAGAAAGCTCGATCGCCGTTGTTAGTGAACGCACTCCACAACAGTGTTGGCCGCGCCGCCGGGCATGTCGGCGCCGTCGAGCCCGATGCGCAGGTCCTTTGCCTTGCTGATGTAGAGTTGCTTGACGTTGCCGCCCTGGTTCTTCACCAGCCGCAGGATGCTGCGCTTGGCGTTGGCGCGGAAGGGACAATGCGAGCCGAGGAATCCGTCCACGAGGTGAATGTACGCCTCCAGGTCGTGGCAGCACGCGGCGTCCGCGTCGGGCCGGAGGAACGGCGACGCGCGGCTGTCGAGGCGCAGCTCGGGCCCGACGTCGGCGTACCACCCCGGCAGCAGCGGGCCCGGCGGGAACCGCGGCACCACGTCGTGCGCGTTCACCACGCGGAGCACGCGCGCGCCGCGTGCCTCCACGCGCGACGCGAACGCGCGGTTGCCGACGCGTGGCCCACCGAACGAGAACACGGCCACCGGCGCGTTCGCGGCGCCGGCGACCCCGCCCGCCAGCTCGTCGGCGATGAGCACCGCCAGCGCTGCGCCCAGGCTGTGCCCCGTCACCGTGACGCTCACCTCCTCGCCTTTGTACGTGTCCAGCAGCCGGCGCACTTCGGACACGACCATCTCCGACAAGCTCGGGGATCCGTCGTCGCCCGCAGTCTTGTAAAGGTTCCTGAACCCGCATTCCACCTTCGCTTCCGACGCGTCCGTGGAGGTGGAGCTGTTGTTGTTGTCGTCGGTGGCGGAGACGAGGCGGGCGCGCACGTTCTCCGCCCACTCGAGGACGGTGCATGTGCCGCGGAGCGCGACGACGATGTCGCGGCGGCCCATGCGGCGGACCTCGGCCGGGCTGTCGCAGACGGCCACGTAGCCCACGAGGCTGGTCCGCTGTCCCGCGCACGGCGCGGCGGCGGCGAGCCAGGAAGGGAGGCTGACGGAAGACGTGGCGAACAGCGGCGCCGTGACGCGGTACGCCGGGTCCACCTGCAGCGGCGGCGAGTGGACGCGCGCGTGGCCGCCTGGCGACGGCGCGGCGTCGGGGCGGGAGAGGAACGCGGCGTACGCGGCGTCGACGAACTCGCCGTAGCGCACGATCTCGCGGCGGAGGTCCGGGTGCAGCGGGTCCAGCAGCCCGCGCCACCCGCCCTCGCCGTGTAGCCGTCGCCACGCCGTCGCGATGTTACCCCCGCGGCGAGGGGCCGTCGGCGCCGGCGGCTGGAGCAGCCGCTCCAGCCCGCCGCGGCGACATCCCCATCGCCGGCTCCTCCCTCGCCGTACGCTTGAAGAACGACGGAAGCCGTAACAGCGGCTGCCGCCTCGGCCTCCCCACCACTACCGGCCGCGCAGCCTCCTTCGCCGCCGCACTACTCTCGACGGCGCCCCGGTTCCTGAAGAGAGACTCGAGGTTGGCGAGGTGCGTGGTGTTGCCGGGCGCCGCGACGGCGACTCTGTTGGCGGTTGTTGCTACCGCCGACGACGACGCGCGGTGCAGCAGCGTCAGTGGCGCCGGCGCAGCAGCGGTGGACATGCAAGGCAGAAGCGGTGGTCGCGACGACGGCAGCAACGAGGTCAGTCACCGTCGGTCCCGAGGAAACGAAGGAAAGAAGCAAGCAACGGCGGCGAGAGGCCGGCGGAGCAGACGACTGGCGAGGTGGATCGTGAGTGGCCCTTTTATAGGCGGCAGTGGAAACACAGATGGATTGCGTCAACGCCGAAACTTCCTTCGCGCTTCTTTTTTGCATGACGAGTGAACAAATTTTGTTCTTCGATTGAATGCCTAGTGTCAACTTTATTTTGGCGCAAAAACACAACAGTACACAATGCAACGATTTTATTCGTAAATTCTTGTATATATGTACTACATCCAAAATTTTAATAGCATAATTTTACACTACCTTCGTTCATTTTTATTTAGGGTGTGTCTAATTTCAATTGCTTGAAATTTTGAAAAAAAATCAGGCAATGAGTAATTTACAACTAAGTACTGTCATGAATAACTAATTATTGTAATTAATCATTAATCATATTTTATTTTACTGTTTTATGGTCTATCAATCACAAAATTATTTTACTTGACTATTACAACTAACATAATCCTTAAAATTAAACAAGATTAAAACTAATTCTTAAAAAACTTTCTTAATCAAAACGGCTGATGCACGCCGGCCGCTGTGTTCGATGCCCGAAATCGGAGCCGATGCGTCTGAGCTATAGCATTTCTGTTTTATTTTACATTGATTGTTTTATTTTTAAACTAACTAACGTCAAATAAAAAATGAGTATCAAGACTTGAGCCTTCCATAGACGTTCAATTAAAAAAAAAGAATAATTCATGCACTTTCAAGGCTCTCAACACCCGATTTTCTATTTACACCCTAGCTACACAAGAAGTAAAAAAAAAAGATTTTTTGATATAATTTGTGATAATAGTAGAAGATTTCCAAATCTCTGGTTGTTTTTATATCTATTTTATCTGACAAACTATTGCAAGCATTGTCTATAAATTCAACACATTTTTTTCCTTTTGGTGGCATACCTACCGTGTACGGACGTGAGATGAGATGCTGACGTACGGATCGAGCTGCTAGCTGATCAGTTGAGAGTTCAGACAAAACGATTTTGCTGTTGCGTTGCTGGATGTCAACGTTTGTGATCCACTAGTTAATTAGTTACGGATTCCCATGATCTTTTTATAGAGTTTTTCGATCGAGTCAAGCAGCCACTCGCTCTATACTACACCCTGGCATGATATATCAGAATGCTCGCTACGCTGTTTCGTTGACTCGAGCATAATATTTGCATAGTTGTTATCTGATGCATAAACGGCCGGTGTCTATATTCTCTGACAATTTTATTAAGACACAATTTCTTATCAATTATACTATTAAACTCCATGGAGCTAGCTTGTTAACATGTCGCTCTGCTAAGAGAGGCATAGTTAATTGATCCTAAATAAATGGCGGCTAGCTAGTTAGTTCTGAAAAAAAGGGCAAATGATTCTGAATTTACTACTCCCTCTTTATTTTTTTGTTTGATGTTAGGACATTTGTGATTAGGTCATTTGTAGTTCTTTTTTTTTTGGTTAGAAACGTCAATTAAAAAAAAAAGAGGGAGGGAGTACTAATTTGCGGCAACGTAGCGAGTAGTTCTACATCTTCTGCACCACTTTACTGTGATCTTGACCAGCGACAACAAGCTAGATTCAGTCAGTAAAACAGAGCAGTGGTGGTTGTTGCATGTTGGACCGAGCGACCGAGCCCATCCTCAAATTACGTCCGCAAAGATGAATTTGAAACCGGGACGAGGACCCCCAATATCAGGTCAAATTCTACTACTACTATTCGAAAACATTACTTTTCAAAAGGACTTCGACGACGTCCGGAGGCAAGCAGGAAGCTAGCTACTTGGCTTGCAAGTCTTCAGTTCTGAATCCTGATATGGGGCAGCTTGGATGTTCTACTGTCTTTTTCGTTCTGCTTTTTTGGTGTTTTTTTTTTGTCGGAATTCTTTGCTTGTTACACGTCCATGTCCATGGCACCGTTTCCTTTACAGCTAATAAACTGATTTGAGATGTGATCACAGTTGTTCCATTTTTTCTAGCTCAAAGCAGAATGAATTTAGTCGGAATCGATATTGTAGCAATATGTTCTTTAAAAGAAATAATCCCTTGCCTTCTGTCATTCCTTTTTGCTTGAATCTTAGCCGTCGTACTTTCTCACTGGCTACTCTATACTCCGTGCAACTTTGAACGCATGAATTTCGGACTTTTCTTGGTCATATATTAAGATCTGGACGAGTGCTTAATTTTGAACCTATACATTATTCTTCTGTTTGATACACTGGTCACATTATCAAATACAGTTTTTCTATTAAATATTTGTCACCCAAGTGAATTGTTTCAGTCCAATGGATATATAAGTTTCAAACGTATATGCTCGCCTGGTCTCGATACAATTAGCATTGAGGTGAATATATGGCGAAAAAAGTTACAATTTTTTTGTATTTCAAAAGAAAAGAAAAAAAAGGCGAGAACTGAATCGTTCCCCTATGCATTAGAGCAAACTTTAGGTAACCAGTCTAAGAACATGTCTCCCCACTTTGGAGCTTTTGTGTGCATATAAGTCAGCTTTCATCACAAGACAAGAAGCCAGATTCATTCTCAAGTCATCTTTTAATTTATTGTCATTGCGGACTATAGTAGTAATCGCTTATGTTTGACTTGACGACATTGGTCTTAGCGACTGTTCATATATGGATCGGTCCCACGATATATGATATAGCTCTTGCCCAGATAAGGAGAGATACGCGCGGGAGCATACGTACGTACACGTACCCCCGCCGGCCAGTCCTCCACTGCCAACAAACGGCCTGGTCAAGTTATTAACAAAGGGGTTTACGTACGTCTAACCAAGCTCAGCATTTTCAACACCTAACCACACTAGCTTTGGTAAGTAGCGGCCATGTTTTTGGACGCTATGCGAGTATTTAATGAACTTTATTAGGTTAGTAATTCAACCAGTATGTACTTGACCAGCTTACTAGATATACGGCCCTGTTGTCGTCTCAGCCTCAGCTGGATTCTGATCCTTCTCGTTAGACTGGAAACAGTTTGCGTCATTGATGCCGTCATGCATGTAGTGCTGCTCAATTTTACCAGGCTTTTTAGGAGGTACTCCCATCAGGTTCAAAATATTTATCACCGGTTAATTCAAAAATGAACTAATCGTTGATAAATATTTCGAATCAAGAGAGAGTAATCAAACTAGATTTGATGGTCTTGTTTTAGTCTACGCCTTTAAAAAAATTGGTCTTGTTTAGAGAATTCATAAAGGAATATTGCATCTCTATATAGCTTACGTTTTGGGATTATAACATTATTGCTATATCCAAGCAGGCGGGACAACTCATCACTACAGGAAACACGATCATTTGCGACAACCAACTTTATTTGTGACGGCCGTCGCAAATAACGTAAATTGTGACGGCCCGCCAGCAGCCGTCGCAAAAAGGTAGCCCGTCACAAACAACACCCTATTTGCGACGGCTGCCGACGAAGCCGTCGCAAATAAGCCGTATTTGCGACGGCCATCACTAGGGCCATCGCAAATAGTCCATTATTTGCAACGGCTTAGACCTAGAGCCGTCACAATTAAGGCGGCCGTCGCAAATTAAGGGCTATATCGTGCCCCGTCGGCCCCCGATAGACTCACTCTCTCACACACCCGACATGCGTCGCCGCCCCAACACGCGTCGCCGCCATCACCGCCCCTGCCGCCGTCGTCGCACCGCCGACATCGCCGCCGCCACCGTCGTCTCCTCCTCTATAAGTTCCTCCCTCCCCTCCCTCTTACCTCCATGGCCGCCCCTCTCTCTCCATGGCCTCACCCTCCCCCCTCCATGGCCTTCCTCCTCCATAGCCGCCACCCCCTCCTCCATGGCCGCCCCCTCCCCCCCTCCATGGTCGGCCCCCTCCTCCTACATGGCCTCCTCCCCTCCTCCATGGTCGCCCCCTCCCTCCTCCATGGCCGGCCCCTACCCCTCTCTATGGCTGCCCCCCTCTCCCCCTCCTCTCCTCCATGGCCGCCCCATGTAGAATTGAATTAGTTGATTAGAGGATTGAATTGATTAGTTGATTAGGATTGATGATTAGTTGATTAGAGGATTGAATTGTGTAATTTGTTGGTTAAATTGGTGATTAGTTGATTGGATTGTGTAATTGGTAGATTAAATTGTTGGTTAGTGGAAGAATTGTTCTATTAAATTGATAATGCTTATGTATATGTTAATCATGCTTAGCTAGTTTTAGATTTAATTATGTTTAGGTTTATTTATGCTTAGGTTCATTTTTTGTTAATTGTGATTAAGTTTGCTAAGCTAGGTTTATATCAATGCTTACGTCTATGTTTATGATAAAATTGTTTATGTTTAGGTTTATGTTTATTAATTGATAAGTTACAATTGAATAATTGTTATGTTTGAAATTATTTACGTTTAATTGAATTGCTTTGTTTTTTAAATTATGGTTATAATTTTTATTTGATTGCTTGAGTGTTACTATATGTAAAAAAAAGGATTCGGAATAGGGGGTGTAGTGTTAAATAGGCGGACGGGTGGTTGTTCGGATTCAAGTTTTATGTCTCGTCAGAAGCAGGATAAGTCCTGCACACATTAACGATAATTTCTTTCGCTTTAAACTACAGAGTCAAACATGGGTGAAGACCGCAGTTGAATGTATACTGGCTGGAAGAGCAGAACTGGCGGTCACTCGGATGAGTGGTACATCAAGTTAGATATTTTTTTTGGATCGAGCATTTTCGTTGTCAATAGATGATATGGTGCAGTGCCCATGTACGAAATGTCGGAACACCAAGTTTTTTAGAAGATTGGATCTTTCGTTTTACTTATGTCAAAATGGTTTCACTCCACATTATGAGGTGTGGACCTTCCACGGCGAGACTAAATCTCGAGTCATAGCAGAAGTAGATGAGGATGATGATATAACAGAGGTTGATAGGATGGATGAGATGTTAGAAGCTCTGGAAGCGGAGGATCCTCTTACAAATGAGGCAGAGGAGTTCTTCGAGAAGCTGAAGAAATCACAAGAGCCATTGCATGAACACACAGTTGTGACCATACTTGCTTTCTTGACCAGATTTATGGAAATTAAGTCTAAGTACTTTTTTCCATCAACTGCTACAATGATCTTATGAAATTGATCTGCGATATCCTTCCACAACCTCAGAAAGCGCCTAAAGATATGTATCTGTCGGTACCCTGTGTACCGCGTACCCTTTAGTACCGCGAAGAGTACAAGGGAGTTCTACTTGTCAGAGTTCAAAGTCTCCTCGGGCCCCACATGTCACATTGCACCAGACCCGCTCCCCTTATATGGATAGCTCTTGGGTCAACACGTGTAAAGGAAAACCGAGACTAAGCTCCCATCAGAGTGGAGCTATGGTGCCAACACGTGTACAACGACCCCGAACCTAATCCCCAGCAGAGAGGAGCTCCGGTGCCGACACGTGCACAGCAGCCCCGAACCTAACCTCCCATAAGGGAAAGCTCCGGAGCTTCCACATGTGGAGCCTCCGGACCTTCATCGACGACACTGGTAGATCTCCTTCAGCACGAACAATCAAGGGTAATTAAAGCGGCAGTTACAAGATTTAATTACATATCGTTAATGCTGAATTAACGACACACGATCAGAGCACTGTTAATAGGGGTAATGCAGCCATTAAGGCATGTTATCACACAATTAATCATGCTTAATACTCTTTAGACAATGTATTAGGCCATTAAATATGCCAGGGCCACATGTCGGGCCAGTCAAGCTTTGTAACGGTCAGTCCTTAGAACTATAAAAGGGTTGTACCGCACGAACTCAGGGGACATTCAATCTGAGCCCAACTGACCAACTCGCAATACAGCAACACAAACCCTGTGGAGTAGAGTGTTACGCTCAGGCGACGCGAACCACGTAAATATCTAGTGTCATCATCTTGATCTTGATCTCTGCGTACCCCAACCATAAAAGAACCTCCGCGGGCTGCTTCTTAGAGGGTCCGGGGGAAGTGTCGTATCAAACACTTTGACATTTGGCACACCGGGTAGGGGAGTGGCGGTCCCGAGATCACAAGATGGTTAATTCAGCTACTGGATCCTCCAATGGCAACCACGCTGGACAACCTGCCGGAGGCAATCCCACCAACGTTCAACAACCAACAGGTGCCATTGTTCCAGCAGGTGCTTTGGCACCACAACCACCATTTGTTCCGGAAAACAATGCTGGTCAACAAGATGGGGCATCCGCGTCGATCACTGCATCGACAAACAACAACCTTGAGCACGCGCTCATTGCTGCGCGAGCTCTCCTACAACACCCACCTCCTCCAGGTGCATCCCAGGGTGCTATGGAGCAATGGAGCAGTGGAGAGCTGATGTAGACCATCTGGTCGCAGTTGCGGCTGCAGGCATCAGCAATCAAGGTCCTCCCCTTCGGGGCGAGTACCATCACAATGACGGACCTTGTCCGACCGACTTGGTCCACAAGTCTCGTAACAAAGGAGACGTGCTGCCTCCTAGCAAGTGACTTCGTTGCCTCCTGGGGCACGATACACCCAAACCATCACCAAGATTCCGACTCATTATCTGCGATCGGAACTGGATCGCCGTTACCGGTAGCAGGACGATCGTGTTCATATCGAGCATGCTCGTGAGAACCAAGGGGCTCGGGACAACCCTGCTCCTCAAGGAGTAGGAGGAGGCTGTTCTGCCCTAGCCATGCATTTGCGCATGGTCAGATGACCACAAAAGTTCCAACCTCACTTACCGGAAAAATTCGACGGGACTGTCAACCCCGCCGAATTCCTTCAAATTTACTCCACTACCATACTAGAAGCGGGAGGTGATGAGGCTATGATGGCTAATTACTTCCCGGTTACTCTAACTGGGACTGCAAGGTCCTGGTTCATGAGTCTTCCACCCAACTCCATTAATAGTTGGATGGAGCTATGCAAACAATTCACTGCCAACTTCAGGAGCTCCTAGACCTGTCCCTGCACTGAATTGAACCTGTTTGCTGTAAAGCAAACATCGGGGGAATCGCTACGATCCTTCATCCAGCGGTTCTCTTAGGTACGAAATACCATTCCTTCAATCTCGAGTTCTTCTGTTAACATTGCATTCAGACAGGGCATTCGAGATAACAAGATGCTGGAGAATCTAGTGACAAAAGAAGTCACCAGTGTCACAGAACTCTTCAGCTTGGCAGACAAATGTGCTAAAGCTGCAGAGGGCCGTGAAATGCATTCTAAGCCAACTCCGTAGGCCAACCAGAAGTCCTCCAAAACTAAAGCCGCTACCTCCGGTAGTGGCAAGAATAAAAAGAAGCCCAATAGCAAAAAGAAGCCGTCGGCCGGCACACGAGTTGCTGCTGCTGCCTCAACTCCTAGTGGCCGGAGGCCACGCCCCAAGAAACGACCTCGTCCTTCGTCAGAAGACGGCAACAGTTCCAAAGCATGGTGTCCGATTCACAAGACGAATCAACACAGCTTGGAAGAGTGTCAGGAGGTACATAACCTTGTCGAGCGCTATAACAAGCACTGGGAAGAAGCTCCTTTTCGTCAAAGGGAAGGAAAACAAAAAGTCGACGAAGCTCTAGCTGAAGAGGAGCTAGGTTTCCAGGACCCCAAAAAGGTCTTGAAAGCCGTTTACTACACTGTCGACGACGACTCCGACATCTCTGCAATGAATGTCGAAAGACCTTGAACACCATCTATGGTGGTTCTTGGGACATCACCTCTCGCCGCATCCTCAAGACAATGCGACGGGACATGGCCATGGCAGCTCCAACTGCTAAGGCGGAGCCATATCGGAAGTGGATGGATACTCCCATCATTTTTGATGCTTCGGACTGCCCCCGAAACATGATCGGGGCTGGCCAACTCCTGCTGATGGCGTTACCCACCATTAACAATATTCAAATCCACCATGTAATGGTGGACGGAGGTTCCGGGCTAAACCTCATAAGAATCCAAGCTTTCGTTAAGCTTCAGCTCCGGCCTTCGGATCATCGCCCATCTCGACCTTTCTCCGGAGTAGGTCCGGGAACCATTACTCCTCTCGGTTCCATCACACTCCCAGTGACCATCGGGACCCGGGGGAACTACCGAACTGAGAAATTGGCCTTCGACGTCGCGTAGATGAGTCTGCCATTTAATGCCATTCTGGGCAGGTCAGCTTTACACAAGTTCATGGTTGCTGCCCATTATGGCTACTTAGTGTTGAAGATGCCAACACCCACAGGTGTTCTCCGGATCCGCGGAGATCGCACCGCAGGAGTTACCGCTCTAGAAGAACTCTATGCTCTTACCATAGCGCAAGAGGAAGCATCTGGAAAGGAGCCAACTCCGAATCCTCCGAGCATTCATCATAAAGGCTCTACCTCTGCACCCCGTGTGCAACCAAGTGGCGACGCCAACATTCCCGTCAAGGTCGTCCAAATTGGTTCCGATGCTGCTCAGACTACCCATATATTGGGGGGTCTAAACAACAAATAGGAACTCGTGCTCATCACTTTCCTCTGGGCTAATGTTGACGTGTTTGCCTGGCAACCGTCACAAATGTCTGGGATCCCTAGGGAGGTGATTGAGCACAATCTAAAGATTTACCGAGACGCACGACTTGTACACCAGAAGCCCCGGAAGCAATCAATCGAGCGACAAAACTTCATGCGAGAGGAAATCAAGAAGTTGCTCGAAGCTGGATTCATCCGGGAAGTCTTCCATCCAAAATGGCTGGCAAACCCAGTTGTTGTACCCAAGACTAGGGGGAAGCTTCAGATGTGTATTGACTACACCACCTTAAATAAGGCATGTCCAAAGGATCCATTTCCACTATCTATAATAGATCAGACAGTGGACTCCACCTCCGGGTGTGAGCTATTGTGTTTCTTAGATGCATATTCTAGATATCATCAAATCTAAATGTCTAAGGAAGATGAAGAGAATATTGCCTTCATAACAGTAGATGGATTGTACTGTTATACTGCCATGCCATTCGGTCTTAAAAATGTTGCTTCAACATTTGTGCGAGCTATGTACAAAACATTTGGAGAGCTAATTAGGGACTTGGTGGAGGTGTATGTCGATGACATCGTTGTGAAGATCAAAAACAAGGAGTCACTCCTTGACAACTTACAAGCCGTCTTCGACAAGCTGCACACCACGCGCACCAAGCTGAACCCGGACAAGTGTGTCTTCGGGGTTAGCTCCGGGAAGCTTCTGGGGTTCTTGGTGACTCACCGAGGAATTGAAGCAAATCCGGCGAAGATAAAGTCTATAGAAGATATGTGGCCCCCAACCCGCATTAAAGATGTCCAGAAGTTAACTGGATGCCTAGCTGCGCTGAGCCGGTTTATCTCAAGACTGGCAGAACGGACGCTACCCTTCTTCAAACTTTTGAGGAAGTCTGAACCATTTCATTGGTCTGAAGAAGCAGAAAAGGCGTTCCAAGAGCTGAAACAACTCCTCACCACACTACCAATATTGGTAGCTCCTAATCCTGGTGAGCCTTTACTGCTTTGCATTTCGGCAACCACCGAAGTTGTCAGTATGATTCTGGTCGTGGAAAGACCGGAGCCACAATCAATCCAGGAGTCCAGACCCCTCCGGGAGGGTCCGGAATCACCTGAAGACGTGACTGGGTCTCAGCTCCCAGACATGAAATTATAAGACAAAATGCAAGGGGTTCAACCTCATACGTTTGAGGAGGTTCACCTGGCTAACCAAGATGATTTGGATCTTGCTAGTGAAGTCCAGGTTGAACAATAAGGGGTTTTAGACCCCACCGGGAGGGTCCAAGAAGCACAGCCTGAAGGTTCGGAACCTTCCAGCAGGGTCCGGGTGGATGGAGAGGAAGCTCCGGGTCCTTCTGAAAGAGTCCAGACCATCCAATGCCCCATGTACTTCATCAGTGAAGTACTCCATGACGCCAAGACAAGATACATTGAGGTGCATAAATTGCTTTACGCAGTTCTTATTGCCTCAAGGAAGCTTCGTCACTACTTCCTAGCCCACAAAATATTAGTGGTAACTTCTTTTCCACTGTGTGCTATTTTGCATAACCCTAATTCTACTAGGAACATTGCAAAGTGAGCAGCGGAACTGGCCGAATTCGATCTAGAATTTGTGTCAAGACAAGCAATCAAAAGTCAAGCCTTGACTGACTTTGTGGCGGAGTGGACCCCATATCCATCAAACCCAGGGCGCCATAGTGAGCAGAAACCAGAACTCAAAGTTCCGGTATTCACCGAGCCTCGCTGGATCCTCTACTTCGAAAACTCCGTGCAAAAGCAGGAGGCCGAAGCTGGAATCATTCTCCTAGCTCCGACCGGGGAGAAGGTCAAGTGCATGGTACACCTTGATTTCAAGGCAACCAACAACATGGCGGAGTATGAAACTCTCATCTATGGACTCAAGGTGGTACTATCTTATGGTGTCAAACAACTGTTGGTAAAGGGAGATTCACAACTCATCATCAAACAAGTAAAAGGTGAATGTTCCTGCAATAATTCTCAATTAGCTCCTTATCTCCTTAAATTCTAGAGGCTTCACAAGGACTTCGAAGTCCTGGATCTCCATCATGTTCAGCGTCTTCATAACGCTGAAGCTGACGAACTCTCGACGAAAGCCTCAACCGGAGCTTCGGCTCCTGACAAAATCTTCGCCTGGAGGTTGTCAAAACCAACAGCTCAGCCTGCTGAATTGAGCGAAGGGGGCAAGACTAGCACCACGAAGCTGGCAGCTCCGGTGACCCTGCTACCATGGCATCCACCAAGGGTCGTAGGTATTGTCGGAAGCTCCGATCAACCCAACATGCAAGACTCAAAAGCTCAAGTTAGCTCCGATGCATGGATCTCAGAGATCAGGGGTTACTTGAAATACAATATCCTTCCTGAAGACAGTGTATCCGCTGACCAGATTGTCAGATTGGCTAAAAGATATACATTGGTAGAAGGGGATCTCTACCGACGCGATGTCAATGGCATCCTAATGCGATGCATTGCAAGGGAAGAAGGTCGCGAGCTCCTTGCAGAGATCCATGAAGGCGAGTGCGGGAACCATGCTTCTTCTCGCACGCTGGTCGGTAAAGACTTCTGGCATGGCTTTTACTGGCCTACAACACTTCAGGATGCAATTGAGCTAGTAAAAAATGTGAAACGTGCCAGCTCCACGCAAAACAAATTCACACACCGGCTCAATCACTACAATCGATACATCCTGCATGGCCATTTGCTGTGTGGGGCATGGACATCTTGGGACCTTTCCCAAAAGCCGTCGGAGGTTTCAGGTTCCTGTATGTTGCCATCGACAAGTTCACCACGTGGCCGGAAGCAACTCCAGTTCTAACAATCAACAAGCAATCAATGATCAAGTTCTTGAAGTCCATTATATGTAGATTTGGAGTTATAAACAAAGTCATAACTGACAACAGAACTCAATTCACAAGTGCTGCATTCCAAGAATATTGCGAAGACCTCGACATTCAACTTAGCTACGCCTCAGTAGCTCATGCAGCAAGCAATGGACAAGTCGAGAGAGCAAATGCAGAAATCTTAAAAGGACTAAAGATGCGCACATATGAGCGCTTGGAAAAGCACAGAGCTAACTGGATTGAGGAGCTTCCATCCACATTATGGGCGAACAGGACAACTCCAAATCGGTCAACTGGGGAAACTCCATTCTTCCTGGTGTACGGAGCTGAAGCAGTCCTTCCTCCGGAAATCACCTTGGGGTCCCTCCAGGTCCGGACCTTCGATGAATCCACGCAGGACTAGCTCCGGCGTGAAGACCTTGACCTCGTCAACAAGGGAAGGTGCCAAGCAGCTGTTCAAAATGCATGTTATTGCCAAGTGCTCCAGCGCTATCATCAAAGGCATGTGCGCAACCGACAACTCGAGGAAGGCGATCTGGTGCTTCAGAAGATACTAACTCATGAAGTAATGAACAAACTTTCCCCCAGCTGGGAAGGTCCATTCCGAGTGATCAATGTATACCGACCCGGATGCGTTCCCTTGGCAACTGAGGATGGGACACCACTTCCCAATCCTTGGAACATCGAGCACCTCCGTAAGTTTTATGTCTAGAATCACGGAGGTGAGTCTGTAATTACACACAATGCATGTTGTAGAGTCATTATACAGAGACAGGCAAGTCCTCCGGGAGAACATCTGGACCCCTCCGAGAGGGTCCGAGAAGTTCAAATAACACTTGAGACAATCACAGCACTAAAAGTGTAACTACTTGCTCTGGGCTAGTACAAGATGTATAGCACATTTAGCATGGTCTGGCACCCTAGGTGTGTCCTTCTCTCCTCTGTAATCTGAACCTATAATGAAAGGCATTGTTGTGTGAAAACAGACTCCACGTGCATTTACTTTTTGTGTAAGGCTCAATATATGAAATTATTTTCACCCCGCTTGTGTATAATAAAATTGTGCAAATCTTTTTGAGATTTATTCCAAGTAATTCACATCCATTACAAGCCTTATTGATAGTCTTTTTGGATCTTAACATTGCTACACAGTCTACTTACCTGAACGCCAAGCCAACATAGGTCCGGAGTGTGCTATCGACTTAGCCTGGTCCAACACCCTAAGTACGCTGCTCTACCTACACCCTGGCAGGCCTCAGTAGGGTGAGCACTAAAAAAGCATGCAGATCTAGAAAGATTATATCAAAACGCTCGTTATCATGTTGAGTTTCTTCGGACCTAAAGTCAAAATAAGAACAATAAATCATAACCAATTTATAGACAAGAGGACAAATTTTACTTTCTCTCTTGCCTTTAATGTGAAGGAAAAGCAAAAAATTCATAGCGATTGTGAATGACGTCGGAGCTACCAAACTCCGACCATCCCAGGGGGCCTGTCTTCGACGCCTCAGAACTGAAGACTTCAAACCTAAAATCTACAAGTGCGGAGCATTCAAGTCATCAACATACTGCCACAACCTTTGGTACATGTACACACTTCAATTGTACACATGTGCCAGGGGCCAACAAGATACATCACGGTATATTGAAGACAAAGTGAAATTCAAGACAGGAAGGAGGATTTCATTAATCAAAAGTATTGGATTACAAAGTTGGGGTTACAAGGGGCAAAAGGAGAAAAGTCCTAACCACTGGAGGATCTAAGTCCTATGGAAAAACGAAGTAACCTTCTCAGCAGCTTCTTGGACACTAGCTCTGGCGGCATCCTCTTCCTCGACGATGATTCCTTCAAAGACCGGATCAAGGCAGAACTGGGGGTCTCGACTTTTGTAACACGCAAATACATACTCGGCGACGTTCTTAGCCAAGGATTTACCCTCTGTCTCCAGCTGATCGGCGATGACATTACCAATCGCGTCGAGTTTGCTTCCAGCAGAGCCAAGTGCCACTAGCGTCTGGTCCAGCTCCTGCGCTGGGTCTTCCAGGCGTACTGGACTGAAACCAAGAGGCACAAGGGTTCGTCCGCACGTCCCAAGAAGTCCCATGCCATCAAGGACTCAATTGCCTTCGAGCTCCCCAACTCTTCCAATGACCTTTGGGCGGCCGCTAGCTCCGAACTCTCCCGAGCAAGGCGTTCCACCACTTTGGCATGTTGCTGCATACTTTCAGCAACCTGCTTCTCGCGGTCGGTCAGCTCTGACTCCCAGAGGTGGATGCGGTTCCGCCTCTCCGCTAAGTCTTTCTCCCTGCCTCTCACTTTCCCTTCCCTAATGGCAACATCAGCTTCTCTTTTTGAGAGCTCCTGCCCCATCTTCCAGTACTTCTTTCTTTCATCTTCACTTCACTGCTCAAACTTCTTTGAGCGATCCGCCAAACTCTGTTCACCCAGAGTCAACTTTTGGGTGACCCGCCTCCCTCTTCATGACATCCTCCTGCTGCTCAAGGAGCTTCTCCTCCCTCGCCTCCAAGTCCGCCTGGCGCTTCAGGAGAACCTCATTCAATTCAGTGAGCTTTTCATGACGCTCGTTAGCAGCATCACGCCTCTCCTTGGCTTGCTCAAGGATTTCCCTGGAGTTAGCGTCCAGCGCCTAGATGGCGGCTTCCTTCTCCTCCATCAGCTTGTCCCAGTATTCTAACCAGACCTTTTCCCTCTTAATCCACTCCTTGTGGTCAGCCATCCTTGATTGGGCAAGCCTGGTCTCAAAATGGAGTCTGTTGCGCCAACGCCTTAAGGTGTTGCGCTCCTCCTCCAAGGATTTGCTCTCATGATCAAAGGCAAGCTGGACCTGTCAGAGACTCGAGCAGGCGTTGTCTATGGACAACGCCAGAGGGATAGGCTCTGAACCTGCTGGGACCATTTTCGCAGGCTCGAGAGGATTTTCCATCACAAAAATTGGGTCCCACTGTACAATAGTGGTCCCCTGGACTCCTGCAGCGCTAGGGCCACTCTTATGGAGCCCTTCAGTAGTAGCGGAGGAAGAACCCGCTGGGGGAATTCCCACTTCCAATGTGGGAGTTGAAGGTGCCACTTCCGGACCTTCAGTCACCGGCTCCAAGGATGGGGGACCTGTCGCCACTTCCCCAGACTGCTCTGGCTCTGGCCTAGGTACCTCCGGGACAATTACTTCTGGGGTAGCGGTCGGGGCTTCATTGGGTGCCCCTGCCGCAGCTGGCCCAGATGCCGGCACGTCACTTGCTTCCGGTGCAGCGACCGAAGCTCCAACCATTTCAGGCACAGCTGCTAGATCTTCAACATCTTCTGGTCCAAGGGTCGGACCTTCAGCCATTTCCAGCTCAATAGCCTAGGCTTCAACTACCTATGGCTCAACGGCCAGGGCTTCGACAACTTCCGGCTCAAAAGTCGGAACTTCTGGCATCGATGGTGTTGGAGCATCAGCCTCCGCCACTGTCGCCAGGGGTATATCTTCAACTTCTTTCTTGTGGTCCAGCGCTACCACAGGAGCTTCGAGCGAGAACTCCGAGTCCAAGCTCACGACAGCTGGTGCCGGAGCTGTCGCAACTTCTACCTCCACTTGACGAGGAGGCTCAATGCTTGAATCCGGAGCTTCGGCAGGTGCAGCCCCGGCCGCCACGATAGGCACCGAAGTTCCTGATCCCTTCTTTGACACCCTAGAAATAAAGGGAAGAGAAGATTAAAGACACATCAAAAACAAGACTAGCATTTCAGGGTGAGCAATCAATGCTTACCTAGGGATGCTACCACCCCAGTCGCCTCAGAACCTTTTCTTATGAGGCCCGGAGCTAGAGCCCACCAAGTCTAGTGAGACTACGGCTTCAGACCTCAGTTGAGGACCACTCGCAGCAGCCGGAGTCCTTTCTGTCGAAGCTTCTCTTGGTCGGGAAGAACTCCCGGACCTAGAGCTTCTAGTCGGCAGTGAGGCCGAGGTCGCCTGCCCGGAGCTGACACCTCTTGAAGTCGCTGGCACCAAAGCAGGGGTAGCTGCAGAAGACCTCCCCCGACGGGGAGAAGGAGCCGTGGTAGAAGGAGCAGGTCTGACGGACCCCCCGTCAGCGTGCTTCAACTTCCTCTTTCGGCTGGAGGGCTCAGCTGGCTCTTTACCCTTGCTCTTACCGGTTTCTCCAGTCTTCTGGCTCGGGGCGGAGGCAGGACCACCCTCGGAAGCTCCGGGGATCACCAACCTGGTGGTCGGATGCCTTTCTACCTCACCAAGGTCGTCAAGCACCGGCATACTCCTCTGGAGCTCCCTACTAAACTGCGCCACCATGTTCAGAGGGAGGAAAGCTGCTGGCGGAACTAAGTCGTCGCCATTGACATTTATCCCATGCTGGAATTTCTTGAGATAAAACTCCAAAGATTCGTCATCAAAGTTGGATTTCAGACCGGTTTCAATCCGGTCGTCATCCATCACGCTGTTGAGGGCCCATGCAAGCTTCTTCCTCTTCTTCAACAGAGCCCATGTATTGACCAGGAAGTTGCAGAAGACCATCTGGGGGGTCACTCCACCCTCCACGCATTCGCGGATCCTGGTCAAGATGGGGTTGAAGGCATCTGACAGCACCGGAACTACACTCCAGGCGTCGGTGTCAACATTGGGGAGACCTTCACGCAGCTCCAACTTCTCGTGCTCCTCCACCGCAATGATGATCCAATCTTTCTACCAGTCATCCCACTTGTCGGAAGGAAATGACTTCAAGTATTTGAAGGGGCGGTTCTTGCGCTTCACAAAATAGTAGAAGCCAAGAAGCTCACTGCCCTTGCCGGTGGTGTGGATGGTGAAGAAGGTGCGGAATAGCTCGACACAGGGGGGAATACCCACCCACATCTCACAAAAGTGGACGAATGTCGCCACGAGGAGAAGAGAATGGGGGCCAAGGTGATACAGTTGCAGACCATAAAAGTCTAGCAGCATCAAAATAAAAGAAGAGAAAGGTGGAATGAATCCCACCATGGCGTACGCTGTGAAGTACACCATATCGCTATTGCGCTCCTTCTTGAACGAGAGCTTGCCGGCGCGGACCAAATAATTGAAGGAGTCGCTGGACCACCCCATGTAGGTTCGGACCTTCTTGAGATCATCATCGCTCTTGAGGCGACTCTTGGGAGACCCAACTCCATCGCGGCAAAGCAGAACAAAGGAAGGGAAGTTAGGCGGAGTTTGGGAGGCTCCGAGCGCAAATATGATCGAAGGCGTAAAGAGCCCTCAAAGTGTGCACACTTTCCCTCTTAAGTAAGCCTCCACGACGCTTGTATGGAAACCACAGTGAGATCACCCTTTTCAAAGTTCTACCCCGTCAATGATGAGTGAGCCTGGGGCCAACCCGACGAAGAGATCGAGGTTCTAACCCAAGGTGAACCGTTGTCATGATGGGCGGTGGGAAACCCAATGGCGAGACCCTGATAGGGTGCATGGAACCGATACAATTTTCGTATTGGGAACCGGTGACCTTCAATTGCGTGAGATCCTCACTCGAAGATCTTATCTGCCGCATTCATAACAAGTCACGTGTCGATGGTTCACTCCGGGACCATCGCCCAACAGCACGTATGAAGGCTCTTGAAATCAAAGTGTGGTAACCAAGAATGGCCCCACCTCCGGTAGAATAATTTAACCCAAAGGGTTTCTCCCAGAGGTGGGCTCGGGGGCCACTGTCGGTACAAGGGAGTTCTACCTGTCAGAGTTCAAAGTCTCCTCGAGCCCCACATGTCACATTGCACCGGACCCGCTCCCCTTATATGGATAGCTCTTGGGTCAACACGTGTAAAGGAAAACCGGGACTAAGCTCCCATCAGAGTGGAGCTCCGGTGCCAACACGTGTACAACGACCCCGAACCTAATCCCCAGCAGAGAGGAGCTCCGATACCGACACGTGCACAACAGCCCTGGACCTAACCTCCCATAAGGGAAAGCTCCAGAGCTTCCACGTGTGGAGCCTCTGGACCTTCATTGATGACACTGGCAGATCTCCTTCAATATGAACAATCAAGGGTAATTAAAGCGGTAGTTACAATATTTAATTACGTGTCATTAATGTTGAATTAATAACACACAATCAGAGCACTGTTAATAGGGGTAACACAGCCATTAAGGTACGTTACCACACTATTAATCATGCTTAATATTCTTTAGACAGTGTATTAGGCCATTAAATACGCCAAAGCCACATGTCGGGCCAGGCAAGCTTTGTAACGGTCAATCCTTAGAACTATAAAAGGGTTGTACCGCACGAACTCAGGGGACATTCAATCTGAGCCCAGCTGACCAGCTCGCAATACAACAACACAAACCCCATGCAGTAGGGTGTTACGCTCAGGCGGCCCGAACCACGTAAATCTCTGGTGTCATCATCTTGATCTTGATCTCTGCGTACCCCAACCATAAAAGAACCTCCGCGGGCTGCTTCTTAGCGGGTCCGGAGGAAGTGTTGTATCAAACACTTCGACAGTATCACTCAAAGATCAAGATATTTGGTCTCGGTATGAACTATGATAAAATTGATGTGTTCCCGGACAACTGCATGCTATTCTGAAAAGAGCACGTCAATGAGAACATGTGCTTGAAATGTGGTAAACCGAGGTATGTCAAAGTTGTTAATGACGATTGCGATAATGTGATAACAGATGTCGCACATAATGTTATATATTGTGACTGTTATGTCTGTTTCGTGTTTCTGGCCATCGAGTCGGGTAGTATTTTCTGTTTTTTTAAATAAAAACCTTATTTGCAACAACTTTTTATACAGTACCATCCCAAATAAGGCTTCTGACCGTCGCAAACAAGCCTATGTTATTTGCGACGGCCAGACCGTCACAATTAAGGTCCTATTTGTGACGGCCTGGCTATCGCAAATGACCATGTGGGACCCGTGGGATGGCTTGTGGGTCCCATCGGCTGGTATTATTTGCGACAGACTGACTGTCACAAATAGGGCCTTAATTGCGACGGCTTGGCCGTCACAAATAGACGCGTGGGGCCCACCCACGTCTTGGCCATAACTTGCAACGGCTTCGCCGAGTCATTGCAAATAGCGTTATTTGTGACGGTGGGCGTCGCAAATAAGCTTATTTGCGACGTATGACTTGCGACGGCAAAAAACCGTCGCAAATAAGGAAAGCCGTCGCAAATAGCTTATTTACGACAATTTTCCCTTATTTGCGACGACCCTAGCCATCGCAAATCATCGGAATTCCTGTAGTGCATATCAAACAACTTCATCCTATTTGCCTACTTAATGTAACTTTTATAAATTTTACAAATGACATTTATGCATGAAAGAAACATAATTGAAGGGACAATAGTTCTTCATGAAACTATTCACGAGTTGCATAAAAAATGAATGATGCTATTTTAAAGAAAAAAAAGCATACGGTAAAGTTAAATAGAACTTTTTACAACAAGCTTTAAGAATGAAAGGATTCTCGGATAAATGACGTAATTGAGTTGGACAGTATATATGTCTCCAAAGAGAGTGTAGGATTTAAAGTTATATAATGCCGAGGATGAATGGTATTTTAAAACTAAAAAGGGATGGATTAAGATAAGATGATCCGTTATCACCCATCCTTTTCAACCTAATTGTGGTTATCTTAGCGGTACTTATATCTATAGCTATACACAAGCTGGACAAATAGGTGGAACACAAGTTAAAAAACTACTCGACTGCCCAACGCCCAATGTTTTACCAGATCAATATGCTGAACATGAATTCTAGTTAGTCTCTGGACGCGTTTTCTAAAAAAAAGTTAGTCTCTGGATACCCCTGCACGCGTCGATCGCCTTGCTAGTGGAGCATAGTATCTGCTATATCTAGTCGCAGTATCAGATCCCTCAGGAGAGAGACCCGCTTTTGTGTGATTGTTCGATGGATTCAATGGAGCACATATGAATCTCTGACGAGTACTTTGGGCGTTGATATGGAATAATTTGCACGCCATTCTGCTAGGACTCCTTTTGAACCAACACGGACTACTCCATGCATGCACACGAATGGAAGATGCGAATGGAGCGAATATATTTCTGCATGCCAACAAACGTTCTTGTTAGAAGACTGATCGACGACTGAGCGACAGCAGTAACTGCTGTAGCTTTGAAAGATCAACCATCAGTCCACTTGCATTGCTCCACAAGCATATGCGTGTTCGTCGCTGGACTGTTCCTTGTGCCTGATGACCTAGCAGGTAAAGCAACAAGATTCTAACTGAAAACCGGAGGAAACTATATTCCGTTCAACAAGCAGAGGAAGGCGCATGACAGCTACTCCAGCATCAGTCCAGCGTATATAATAGAGTGCAAAGCCTGATTTCAGTTTCCATTAATCAAAGTGCCTTAAATAGGCAGATGTACATGCGTAAGGAGACGTGGCTCTTAAGTTTACAGGACGTGGAGAATATGGCTAAGTACGCGTGATCTAACTACCACAGTACGTGTACGGCGAAAATGTAAATATGTCAGCGTACTGAATGGATGAGGGAACATGCAACACCTTGATTTCACCAAGAGATACCTTGTCACGAACAAAATGCAAATCAATCTCCACGTGTTTGGTCCTTTGGTGTTGAATCGGATTAGTGGACAGATATGTCGCATTGATATTATCACAAAAGACGACCGAAGCTTTGGACAGATGCTGATGAAGTTCTCTGAGCAATTGGCGTAACCAGGTGACTTCAGATACGGCGTTTGCAACGCCCCGATACTCTGCCTCTGCGCTAGAACGCGAGACAGTGCTCTGTCGCTTCGAAGACCATGACACCAAGTTGTCACCATAGAAGACACAGAACCCGGAAGTGGAACGCCTGGTGTCCGGGCAACCGGCCCAGTCTGCGTCCGTATAGACAGTCAACGATCTTGATGAAGATTTGAGGATGTGAAGACCATGTTTGATAGTACCACAGATATATCGAAGAATCCTCTTGAGTAGTTGCAGATGAGGTTCGCGGGGACAATGCATAAACATGCACGCTTGTTGAACAGCATACGTGATATCCGGTCGGGTTAGTGTCAAGTATTGAAGGGCTCCAGCAATGCTTCGATACTCAGTAGCGTTAGATAGCAGAGCTCCATCGTTAGCTGAAAGTTTAGCCTTGGTGTCAACCGGTGTTGCTGAAGAATTACAGTGGGTCATATTTGCTCTGTCAAGAATATCAAGTGCATATTGTTCCTGGCTGAGAAAGAGACCCATGTGTGTCTTTTGTACGTGAATGCCCAGAAACTGATGGAGATGCCCAAGATCAGTCATTGAAAATTCATTGCAGAGTTTTGTGATGATGCTGTTAAGAAAGCCACTTGAATTTGCAGTTAATATGATGTCATCAACATATAGCAAGAGATAAGCAGTAGTTGTGTCATTGTGTAGAATAAACAGAGAGTTGTCAGCTTTAGAGGCAATGAAACCCAGTGACATGATAAAGCCCTGAAATTTCAGATACCATGTTCTTGGTGCCTGTTTGAGCCCATACAATGATTTGTTCAATTTGCAAACATAATCTGGGTGATCACTATCGATGAAGCCAGAATGTTGCTGACAGTAAACAATTTTTGATAATTCACCGTTAAGGAAGACATTTTTAACATCCAATTGGTGAATGGGCCACTTAGAAGATGTGGCAATACTAAGAACTGTCTTGACAGTGGCATGTTTAATAACAGGACTGAAAGTCTCATGATAATCAAAACCTGGTTCTTGGGTGAAGCCCCAGACAACCCAGCGCGCTTTATAACGATTCAGTGAGCCATCAGTGTTGAACTTGTGCCGATATATCCATTTACCAGTGACCACATTTGCACCTGCAGGTTTAGGAACAAGGTACCAAGTATTGTTCATTACCAAAGCATTAAATTCCTCTAACATGGCATGGTTCCAATGTGGATCTTTGAGGGCAGAACGATAATTGGTAGGTATGGGTGAGAGGTTTTCAGTGATGTTGAGCTTCAGTATTTTCTTAGGTTGAAAGATACCAGCCTTGGCTCTGGTGATCATATGATGTGGTGGTGCAGATATGTTTTGTTGTGGAATGGGTGATGGAGGGTGGGAGTTGGATTGTGTGCGAGGACTTAGATGATGGTGGTCCATGATCAGGTGATAAATGAACAGACGACGAAGATCCTGGTGAAGGAAGGTGTGCTATGTCTTGACAGTCTGTACGAGAGGAAATTGATGTGTGTGGATCCAGTGACTGTCCCAGAGGCCCGGGTAGAGAGACTGACTGCTGTGAGGAAGGTGCATTGTTGCCAGTCACGTGAAAAGTTTCAGTTTGAGTGGAAAAGGGGAATATTGACTCATAAAAAACTACATGCCGTGAAATGATAATTTTCCCCGTGGACAGATCCATGCAGCAATACCCTTTGTGCTCTGCTGGATAGCCTAAGAAGACACAGGGGGTTGATCTGGGAGCAAGCTTGTGAGGTGTAGTAGCAGTGATGTTTGGGTAACAGAAACACCCAAACACACGAAGGTGAGAGTATTCAAGATTTACACCATAGAGAAGTTTGTAAGGAGTTTGGAGATGAAGTGGTTTGCAAGGCCGACGGTTGATAATATATGTAGCAGTGTGCAGGGCTTCCACCCAAAAACGTGGTGGCATGTTGGCTTGGAACAAAAGGCAGCGAAGGATATCATTGATAGTTCTTAAGGAGCGTTCTGCTTTCCAGTTTTGAGCAGAGGTGTATGGACAAGAAAAGCAGAAGGTGATGCCAAGTTTACTGAAAAGAGATCGAAGTGCATTGTTATCAAACTCCTTCCCATTGTCACATTGAAAACTCTGAATATAGAACTTAAACTGAGTAGATATCAGGGCATAGAAGTGTTGAATGGTGTTCACAGCTTCAGATTTATTTCGTAAAGGAAAAGTCCACAAGTAGTGAGTGTAATCATCAACAAGGACTAAATAATACTTGAAGCTAGTGACACTATCAATGGGAGATGTCCAAAGATCACAATGCATAATTTGAAAGGGAAAATATGTGACAGACTCAGACAAGGTAAATGGCAGCCGCACATGGCGCCCTTTTTGACAAGCATCACAAATGTGGTGTTTGTTATTTGTGGTGGGAATAGAAAACTGAGATAAAACATTCCGAAGACTGTTGTCGCCGGGATGTCCAAGCCGTCGGTGTCAAAGCTTGATGGTTGAAGCTGACAGAGCTATTGGTGAAGAAGCACTCCTTGACGTGTAGAAAGGGT
Source organism: Tuctoria greenei (assembly GCA_036927565.1). Lineage (NCBI taxonomy): Eukaryota > Viridiplantae > Streptophyta > Magnoliopsida > Poales > Poaceae > Tuctoria > Tuctoria greenei. Next base: position 2,845,548 of record JAYESD010000007.1, read on the forward strand.
AAAGATCGCCCCGACTATTGGACCTCATGATCACGGACTTGCTGAGTAGATCCTTTACCGAGAATCCAAAAGGGTCAAACCCAATAGAACAACAATTATCAGAAGTAAATTTACGAACATATAGATTGTGAATGAGTTTTGGAGTATGCAGGACACGGTTTAACAGAAAGGCTGCAAATGGAGTGTGCAACTTGACTGAACCAGAGCCAAGAATAGGAACAGAGGAACCATTACCAACAATAACGTTAGAGGAATTATGCAATGATGAAGAGCAATAATTAGTCAAGTTACCTGAATCAGAGGTCATGTGGCCACTTGCACCGGTGTCCATGTACCATTCATTTGATGATTGGCCTTGAAGTAAAGCAACAGCTTGCAAAGCCTGTATCAGTCCTTGAGTATCAAATGCAGAGGAAGTGGCAGGCACAAACTGAGTGGTTGGTGGTGGGAAATATGTGTTGAAGGCCTGTGCTTGAGTCGATGATGGCCGAGCACCGAGAACGCCAGGCTCGATGGCACCCGTCCATGGTGCGCGCCACGCCGCACCAGAGCCAAGCCATGCAGCCACCCATGGTGGTATATTCTGCATCCAGAAGTTTGTGTTTCCGTTGCCACGACCGTGGTTGTTGTAGAAGGTGCCTCGACTGCCGTGGCCACAACCGCGGCCACGAGATGTACCACGTCCACGACCACGTGAGGAAGCAGATGCTTGACCACGATCAGAGTCAGGACGAGAGGCATTGCCATTGTTGGAGTTTTGAGAGGCAGTATCATCAGTTGCAGTGAACGCCGTCTCTTGAGTGGATGTTGCAGATGTGGCCAGAGAATTCTCTGCAACTATAAGTTGATCTCTAGCCTCCAGAAAAGTAGGGAAAGTAGGCAGAGCTGGGAGCAACTGACGCAGTACATTATATTTGGGACTCAGACCTCTGATAAGTTGATGAACGAGGGCCCGATCATTGATCTGTTGATCACAATCTGAAAGAGCATCTGCCATAGTTTTTAATTTGTGACAATATGCGGAGGCAGATAAATCACCTTGTTGAAGATTGTGCAGCTCCTGCTCAAGCTGGACAGCTCGGCTAGATTTGTTGCCGAGAAAATAGTTTCAATCTTGATCGAGACATCATATGCAGTAGTATCATCAGCCATGACGAAATCGAGAAGATCATCAGCCAACGTTGCATGGATCCACATGAGGACTGTTAAATCCTCCTGAATCAATGCGGGATCATCATGTCGCGGATCTGATCCATCGATGTGGTGTCGAAGATGGAAGCGACCGAGGACGACGAGGAAGAGTCCTTTCCACCTTCTGTAGGATGTGGAAAACATGTCGAGACGAACCGTGACTAAGCTTGTGATATTCACGGATTGAGTGGCAATGGCGATGGAAGAAGATTGGCTTGAGGCAAGAGAAGAGGAGGACAAACTGTTGGTGGAAGTATTGGCCGAAGACAGTGTAGACGCCATTGCAGGGGAAGTGGAGGGCAGGGAAAAAGGAAAAGGATCCTACCGCGCTCTGATTACCATAATAGAGTGCAAAGCCTGATTTCAGTTTCCATTAATCAAAGTGCCTTAAATAGGCAGATGTACGTGCGTAAGGAGACGTGGCTCTTAAGTTTATAGGACGTGGAGAATATGGCTAAGTACGCGTGATCTAACTACCACAGTACGTGTACAGCGAAAATGTAGGAGCCGTTTAGGAGCCGAGTCAAGCATGACGTGCTTTATTCTCCAACATTATAGGTGACCAACGGGCCGCGCCGGGCCGGCCCTGCCCGAGCCCGACCGGGCTCGTGCCTGAAAAGTCTCGACCCGGCACGGTCCGGGAAAAAATTGGGCCGTGCCGAGCCGGCCCATGGGCCGGAGGTCCAGGCCCGGGCACGACACGAACTCAATTTAAGCGTGTCGGGCTGTCAACGGGCCGTGCCAGGCCGTGACCCGTTTCAGTTAAAAAGACACTAAAAACAACAAAAAAAACTTTATTAGGGTCTAAACGGGCCGTGCAAGACCGGGACAACCCGCCATGCCGACTGTGCCAGGCCTAAACGGGCCGTGCCTGCAAGCCCGACGGCCTGGATGTCCAGGCCCGGGCACGGCCCACACCGGGCTTCGGGCCGGTCCGGGCCCATTTTTTCAAGCTGTGCCGAGTTCGAGGCGTGTTTTTTTTTGCGAGCTTTCGTGCCGATCCATCTGGCCTGGCCCATTTAGCGACCTATAGTCCAGCGTCTCTCTCTACGTTATAGCTGGCTCTACTGTTTGAGCCGTTGAAAGACGTTAGCTGGCTCTATTGCTTGAGCCGTTGAAACCAAGCACTAACAGTTTCTGTGGAAGCTCGGCCACAATAATCTCGGCCGATTTCGTGTGTCTAGGTCTTGCCAGGCTAGGTTCAAACTTCATATTCAAGGATTCACAAGGAAGAAAAAGATACCATCTTTGTCTGAAACTATAGTTAACTTTTCTTATACGAAATTACTAAATTCCAAATAGTAAGATTTGAAGTTACGTAAGTAACTAGTTCGAACCAAGATGAACCGACTTTGCGACTTACTGTACCCATCACCCAATACTGTACTATAGACTGTTCTTGTATCCCAAAGTCGGACGACACACGGTATAATGTCGTGACATGGACATGCTTTGGCAGGTTAGCAAAGGAGTCAAGTCTGCAGTTCCAACAGCAGGCTACACGAACTTTCCAGACATGAGATCTTCTCTCCCAAGTTGTGAAGAAACGTATACCCACAATCCGTTGGAGCCTTCCAAGCTTTTATTAACAGACTGGTCGGATTTGAACTCTTCTCTACTGGTGAAAATTCACCATTTCCATGTATTTATCTAGATGATGTCTGAAGCCCAATCCAAACAGGCCTATTTTCCGTTTTCTGAAGTACAATCAAGTTACTTCCCACTGAGGGCAGAGACAACAAACCTTAAAAAGGATGACTGTGCAGATCAAGTGTATGGCATGAAGTATTGCTTTCTGAAAACACTGAACGCACAATGGTTGATCGTATTTATCGGGAGGCCATTGTTGAAATACAAGTGAATTGTCTATCATCCCTTATCAGCTTAAGCTTTTGAGAGCAACTGGTCAGCGCATACTAGCTTAACATGGTATCAGAGCCAGATCTCGAGTTCGAATCCTGGCGGGCGCAATTTATTAAAAAAATAAAAAAATTGCAGCCGACTCCTATTCCACGTGTGCGGCCCAAAGGAGCCTGCACGTGAGGGGGAGTGTTGAAATACAAGTGAATTGCCTACCATCTCTTATCAGCTTAAGCTTTTGAGGGCAACTGGTCAGCGTATACTAGCTTAACAGTCATAAATAGGCAAGTACACGAGTACAAAGAAGTAACAGACGACGTGCATGTCGTGGGCGACGTGAAAGGATCGTGATCATAGGATACAAGAGTCAGTTGTCGACACAACAACAAACGTGACAGCCTAATGTGTACGTGACGTGACAATCTATAAAAACATATATCTCTAATAGCCCCCCTCAGTGTGAGCGTTCTTGAACGTTCAGACTGTTTCTGAACTCGTGGAAAAGAGATGACGACAAGCCTTTTGTGAAGATGTCTGCAAATTGGCTTGATGACGGTACATGCAGTACTTTGACGTCGCCCAGCCCGACTTTGTCTCTGACAAAGTGTAGATCAATCTCTACATGCTTAGTTTGTTGATGCTGAATAGGATTAGTAGAGAGATATATGATACTGACATTATCACAAAATACCAATGTTGCTCGAGGCAGTGGTCATCGAAGTTCAGTTAGTAGCTGTCGAATCCATGTGGCTTCAGAGACTGCATTTGTAACTTCCCGATATTCAGCTTCGACACTCGATCTTGACACCGTTGGCTGTCTCTTGGAGGACCATGCAATCAGATTGGTGCCATAGAATATACATAAACCAGATGTGGATCTTCTTGTGTCGTGGCACCCTGTCCAGTCAGCGTCTGAATACGCTGTTAGTTCTGTTGAACATGATCTGGTGATAGTGAGACCGAAGTGTAAAGTCCCCTTAATGTATCGAAGAATTCTTTTGATCAACTGCAGATGAGATTGTCTTGGTGCATGAATGAATAGACAGGCTTGCAGTACAACATATTGTATATCAGGCTGAGTGAGGGTTAAGTATTGCAATGCACCTGCTATTCTGCGGAATTCAGAGGAATTTTTTATCAATGGTCCATCTGCAGTAGATACCTTGGACTTGCTATCAATGGGAGTGCTGACAGGGTTACAGGCTGACATATTAGCACGTTCCAGTATATCAGATGCATAGGTTGATTGAGAGAGAAAGAGCCCTTGTTATGTCTGTTGAACATGTATGCCAAGAAATTGATGAAGATTCTCCAGATCTTTCATAGGAAATTCTTTGCAGAGACATGATGTAATATTTTTGAGAAGTACAGAGGAGCTTGCTGTAAGAATGATATCATCCACATAGAGGAGCAAGTATGCAGTATCTTCAGTTGTGTGAAATATGAAAAGAGAATTATCAGCCTTAGAAGTCTGAAAACCCAATGATAAGACAACTTGTTTGAAGCGAATAAACTACATTCTTGGTGCTTGTTTAAGGCCATATAATGATTTCCTTAACTTGCAGACGTAGTCCGGATGTGTTGAGTCTTCAAACCCTAAAGGTTGTGTGCAGAATACAAATTCAGACAGTTCTCCATGCAGAATGCATTGGAAACGTCTAACTGATGGATTTCCCAATCTGCAGATGTAGCAATATTAAGGACAGTTCTTATAGTGGCCAGCTTTATGACTGGGTTCAACGTTTCAGTGTAGTCGATGCCTTATTGCTTATGAAAACCTCTTACAACCGATCAAGCCTTGTGACGAGCGACAGGGCCATCGGTGTTGAGTTTGTGTCTGAAGATCCACTTTCCAGAAATGATATTTGCACCTGGAGGCTTAGGAACAAGTGTCCAAGTATTGTTTTTCATCAATGCAGTAAACTCCTCATTCATGGCATTATATTGAACCACTTTGGATCTTTTAAGGTAGATCAAAAATTATGTGGTATACGAGAGACAGAGGTCTGAACATGCAGGTTCATTAGCTGTTTGGGTTTGAATATTCCATGTTTGGCTCGAGTCACCATATGGTGTGTAGTGAGTGATTGTTGTGGAGTCGATGTGGGTGTTGATCGGTTGCTCGGAGAGTTAGGGGTTTCTGTTCTGGATGAGCTTGTTCTATCGATTGTGGAGATTATTCTGAATGTGCAGGAGAGTGAGGAGCTGGAGTGTGCAGGTTTTGATCAGGCTCTTGCAGTGGTACTGTTTGAATGAGAGGACAGGGATGTCCTGGAACAAGTGTATGTTGTGGTGTGGGTATGTGATGTGGACTGGTCCGTTTTGTTGTGTGAGCGTAGGGGAAGGTGAATTCATCAAATGTTACGTGTCTTGATATTATAATTTTCTTGGTGTCTGGATCCATGCACTTGTACCTTTGTGTTCAGCAGGGCACTCGAGAAAAAGACAGGGCTTTGATCAAGGCGCTAGCTTGTACTGGGATGTGGCAGTGAGATTTGGATTGCAAAGACACTCAAAAACTTTCATGTGAGAGTAATCTGGTGCTTCTCCGCAGAGATCATAATGTGGTGTGCGGAAGTTCAGTGCATGGCTCGATCTTCTGTCAATTATGTATGTCGCAATGTGCAGAGCTTCCACCCAAAAGCGTGAGGGCAGATGTCAGTACCCTGCGTAACGGGTACCCCTTGGTACCGTAAACAAAGTCATGAAGTTCATATATCCAAGAGGCGGACTTCTGAAGAAGATACACATTCTGCAGTACCGGGTCTGCCTCCCTCCGTAGGGTAGCTCTGATGCTGTCATATGTCTAAAAGAGCTGGACTTGCCTCCCTCATTTGGGTAGCTCTAGTGCTACCACATGTTCTGCAGAGCTGGACTTGCCCCTTCCTCAGGGAAGCTCCAGCACTGCCACGTATCCAGTAGCACTAGACCTATCCCCCAGTAAAACGAATCTTTGGAACCACCATGTAGCGCGTGGTCCGACCTGTCTGCAGCGGGAAGAATCGTAGATCTCCAATACACGAGCAATGAAGAGCCATTCATTAGCAGTTACAAGACTTGGTTAACGCGTTATTAATGTTATATTAATGACGCATGATTAGAGGATTATCAAGACTGGTAACGCTGTAATTAAGGCACGTTATCACACTATTAACCACCCATAACACCATAGATCGTGTATATGACGGTTATTACAGCCAAGGCCACATGTTGGGCCAGGATGCACACTGTAATAGCCAATCCTTGACATATAAAAGAGTTGTGGTACACGGTAGAGAGGAGTGAATCCAATCTCAGCTAACTCATACTCACTCAAGCTATACTCATAGAATCGACACACATTCTGTAGAATAGGATATTTTGCTCAAGCAGCCCGAACCACATAAAATTCTCTGTGTTCACCATTGTTCTTATTCTTGATTAGCACCCCATCCGAATATGAACCTCCGCGGACTACTTCTTAGTAGTAACGGGAGAAGTGTCTTAGTCTACACTTCGACAGCAGAGATGCTTGAAAAAGGAGGCAGCGAATAACATTTGTGGTTGTGCGAATGGATCTTTCTGCCTTGCCATTCGGAGATGATGCATAAGGGCATGAGAATCTACATGTGATACCCTTGTTGATGAAAAAGGAACGAAGTTAAGAGTTGTTGAACTCTAAACCATTATCACATTGCATGCACTGGATGTTCATATGGAACTGATTCAGAATAAGGGTGTGGAAAATCTGAATGGTATGCGACACTTCAGATTTTTGTCTCAATGGTATAGTCCATAAATAATGAATGGAATCATCAAGAATAACTAAGAAATATTTGAAACCAGTAATACTTTCAATGGGAGATGCCCAAATGTCACAGTGGATTAACTGAAAGGGGAAATAAGACACTGATACAGACTTGGTAAAAGGTAACCTAGTGTGTCTGCCTTGTTGGCAGACATCACAAACATGTGAACTAGTATGAGAAATATCAAATTCAGACAAGATAGAGCCTAAAGCTTGATGAGCAGGGTGTCCCAGTCGCCTGTGCCACAAGGTAGTGGTGGAAGCAGTGAGTGCTAATGATGAAGTTGTGTTGCCTGTTGAGTAGAATGGGTAGAGATATCCACTGCTACTGCACCTCATGATCTCGAGCCTGCTGAGAAGATCCTTAATGGTGAAACCATATGGATCAAATTCGTCAGAACATGCATTATCAGTGGTGAACTTTCTGCCAGAGATAAGATTCTTGATAATGTTAGGAATATGCAGGACTTTGGAAAGATGGAAGTTGGTTTTGGGTGTAGCAAGGGTAGCTGTACCAGAACCATTTACAGGTAGAATAGATCCATTGCCAAAAATAATTTTAGAGGAGTTAGGCATAGATGAAGGACACTAGTTGAACAATGTACCTTGGTCAGCAGTCATGTGTCCAGTGGCGCCTGTATCCATGAACCAATCACCTTGTTGCCTGATGGAGTTTGTGCAGAGGCATTCAACGCTTGAAGGAGCCCAGTTGTGTCAAACGTTGTGGAAGTGGGTGGTGCAAATTGAGTGGATGGTTGAACAAAGTTGGCGTTGTAAGCCTGACCAGTCGGGGGTCTGTTGCCAAGAATGCCCGGACCTGTTGCACCTGTACAAGGTGCATGCCACTGCTGGCCTTGTTGCAATCATTGAGCGACCCATGGAGGAACATTGTTCTGCCACTGATAGGGACTGCTGCGGCCACCACCACTGCCATGACCACATCCACGAGAATTGCCTCTGCCACGTCCACGCGATGTTGGTGTGGATGGTGGACGAGGTCCATTGTTGCTTGTAGCACCGTTGCTGTTGGCCGTGTTAGTTGGCACCTCATTTGACTAAAGTGTTGTTTCTTGAGTCAGGGTTTGTGTTGTAGATAAGGTGTTCTTGGCGACGATCAGCTGATCTCGTGCTTCCATAAACGTCGAGAACCTCGGCATTGCAAAAAGAAGTTGACGCATAACATGGACCTTGGGGTTGAGTCCTCTGATCAGGGTGCACCAGCGCTCGATCGCAGACCGGTTGATCACAATCTGCTAATGAATCTACAACAAGCATCTTCAGTTTATGACAGTATGCATCGTAGACAAATCACCTTGGACAAGCCCGTGCAGTTCCTGCTCCAACTGCACCGCATGGCTGGACTTGTTGCCAAGGAAGAAGTCTGCGATCTTCGTCCAGACGTAGTAGGTAGTGACATCGTTGTCCATGACGAAATCCATGACTACGAGATCATCAGCGAGGGTAGCATGGGTCCACATGAGGATTGTGAGATCCTCTTGAACCCAGATTGCATCGTCATGACACGGAGGTGTCCCGTCGATGTGATGACGAAGGTTGAAGCTCCCCAGAATGACCAGGAAGAGGCGTTTCCGATATGCCGTTGAGAACATGTCAAGTTTGACGGTGGCGAGACTTGTGATGTTCAGTGATTGTGCAGCGCCGGCTAGAGTAGAGGAAGACGACATTGCTGTGGATGTTGTCGATGATAAAGTGCCAGAGCCTAAAGAAGATGAGAAGGATGAGTCTCCCATGGATGACAGGGTAAGGACGGGTGGGAAAAAGGAGAATCTTCACCACGCTCTGATTACCATGAAAACACCAAACGCACAATGGTTGATCGTGTTCATCTGGAGACCATAAATAGGCAAGTACACATGTACAAGGAAGTAACAGACGACGTGCATGTCATGGGCGATGTGATAGGATCGTGATCCTAGCATACAAGAGTCAGTTGTTCACGCAGCAACAAACGTGACAGACTAATGTGTACGTGACATGATAACCTGTAAAACATATATCTCTAATACTTTCAAAGATCGAGCAGCACCGCCAGGGAATAAAGGCGCGATGGATGTCGGTCAAAATGTGAATTCAGGTTTGCAGAGCTCTTGCATATCACATGCGATCCGAAATCCATTTAAATTCAGGGCACGACCGACCAAGGTCAAACTCCATGGCCGGATGCCAAACTAGACAGCCCATTCACAGCAGCAGCAGGCAGCAGCATTCGTCTTTCCGCAAAGGGACATATCTCGTTAAGATCGTTTTTGACTCGTGGTTTGGAACTGATCACCCTGTTAATTAAAAAAGGTAGGAGCTCCACGAACACGGCGCGAATCAAATGGCTCGCCGCTCGCGCGTGCACGCGTGCACATCATCTGCCAACTGCTCGGTTAATAGCTTTTCTACCAGAACAAAAAGAACTGAATTTTAACTTGAAAAGGTCCGTTCGTCACCTTTCTGTCTGCAGTAATGGCCGTGGATGTCGCCGTCTCCGGCCAACTGTTGTCAAATTTCTGGTTAGGAATTGGTGGGCTACCCTGCCTCGGAAAAGTTTCAGGGTCTCAAACACAATACACAACGAGGATACCAAAAGAATAGTTTCTAATAACCTCGAATTCCATGCTGATTTTTCGAAAATAAGGAGAGGTCAGATCAGACGACACAAATATTTGCTGAGTTTTCACCATCATTTTCAGGAATTTTCGTCATCGTTTTGACAACAGGTGAGATAGTCTGCCATCTAGTGTCCTGACGGTGCCCAAGGAGGAGACGTGCCACTTGTCAATAGTACCTAACAAAACTTTAGCTTGATGCTAACTAATTGAGTCCAATAAAGCAATATTTATCTTTATAAAAAACGCTATTTATCAGAAAAAAAACTAACAAGACTACGCATAATTGAGTTAGACGCCGACACTCAGATTTGAGTAGAAAAACGGGTTTGCTTTTAAGTTTTACACGAGGGGGGCAAAAAGGAGACAGATAAAGATGATTTCTTTTGCTATTTTTTTTAAATGCCGGGGACAATATTCGGTGCTGATTTTTCGTTACAAGTACAGAAAAGGTTGCTGACAAAGGTAGCATGCATTCGTGCGGTGGACTATTTGTCAATCCAAATTCCAAAGGAGAATACGAATATCGCAGTCGTGACCATTTCAAACTTTTTGCAGAGTTTTCTCAATTTTGATGATCAGACCTCTAATAGTCATGGCCGTCGGCGAAATTTCAGGTGCATGGTAGCTCTAGCTAGCACATCCCAAAACCATTTCAACCACATGCAGGTTAATTACTAGCTCGCTCGTCAGGTAGGGGCATGCCGATCACGATCAGTCGAGATCCTACCAGTAACAGCTCCTAACTTTCCACTCAAACGAGCACTCAGAAAAAAGGCAACCAGACCACGATCCGACCGTGCGTGCGTCCAAACCATGCGTCGCGTACGCAAAAAATACTCGCACGATATCCTTGCGCCGAAGTGTGATAATTAAGGGACAAAAAGCAACTGCAGCCGGACAGCCTTAGTTCATTTTTATTTCTTTTTGTTTGTCTGAAACGATAAATAATTCGATACAGAAGGGAGTACTTGCATCTCGTATAATATGATCAAAACCACTAGTATCCGGATAACAATTCCAGACCTTGACAAACCTAATGTGATTTTGGGGTGACGGCCACAGTCTTCCAGAATTTCGGTACAAGACTGACAACTTCATGATGGTCCCTGGCAACTGGCAAGCAAACCCCTTCAGTTGAACAATCCAGTTATCTGCATCTACTTCTATACAATGCTCTGAATCATGAAGAATACTGTCAAAGAGACAGGCTGAATGTAGCCTAGAGAGGGTGAATAGACCTTTTGATTTTTTGTCGGAATCTGAAATACTTAGCAACCTGATCAAATACAGAGAAATCGGACTAGTCCGGTAGGGTGCGGACTAGTCTGGTGTATGCGAACTACATTGATCAAGTTTGATCAATGATTTCGAACAAAATACTCTATACAGCAGAAATTGAGTTACAAATACAGTGTATTTCTTCAATGAAACTAGATGTGGCACACATTAACTTTAGTTTCAAAGTTTTAACGTAAGTTGAGCAAGATTGAGAGCAAACCCTAAATTACAATGGATAGTCAGAACAAAAGCAAAGGACACAACGATTTTATCCCGTGGTTCGATTTCACAGAGGAAATCTACATCCACGTTGAGGAGTCCACAAAGAACCGCATCTTCACCAACCTTACCCTCGTCGAATCACCACAGAGGCTGATTTTCTTCCACTAATCACAAAAGGGTAAACACCGTGTTCAAGGGGCCTTCTCACAAGTTGAGGGCTCCCCAAGATTTACAATTCAAACACCACCAAACACACTCGAAAGATCTGCAATAAAACAACTAGAGTGTGTGAGAGAATCAAATCCAAGAGCTCAAGACGTGAAGAACGTGTCCGTCGAAGTGTGGAATATGACACTTCCCCCGAGCCCGCTGACAAGCAGCCCGCGGAGGTTCTTTTGTGGTTAGGGATCACAAGATCAATATTAAGATGGTGACCTCAGAGATTTACGTGGTTCGGGCCGCCTGAGCGTAACACCCTTCTCCACAGGGTCGTGTGTGATTGTATTCAACAAGTGAGTTCGCTAAGGTCAGGTTGCAATTGCCCGGCTCTGCCCCCCTTAGTGTTCGTGCGGTACAGTCCTTTTATAGTTCTAAGAACTGACCGTTACAAAGCTAACCTGGCCCGACATGTGGCCCTGGCGTGCTTAATGTCCTAATACGCTATCTAAAGAGTATTAAGTACAGTTAATAGTGTGATAACGTGCCTTCATGGCAGCGTTACCACTATTAACTATATACTGATCATGTGTCATTAATATGGCATTAATGACACATTATCAGACCTTGTAACTGCTGCCTTAACCATCCTTAAATGTCTGTAACGGTCATGATCGGCTTGTATTTCCGTTGGTGACGAAGGTCTGGAGACTCTGCACGTGGTAGATCTGTAGCTTTCCCTTGCGGAAGAGTAGATCCGGGGTTGTTGTACACGTGTCAGTACCGGAGCTCCTCTGTGACGGGGGCTAGGTCCGGGGCTGTTGTACACGTGTAGTCGCCGGAGCTTCCCTCAGCGGGAGTTTTGTTCCGGGCTTATTTCACACGTGTTAACCCGGGAGCTAGCCATGTGAGGGGAGCGGGTCCGGTGCAACATGCCAGGTGGGACCCTCGAGAGTCTTTGATTCTGACGGATGGAACTTCCTTGCACTTGCTGCGGTATCGTGGGGTACCCGGTACGTAGGGTACCGATAGTGGCCCCCGGGCCCACCTCTGGGAGAAACCCCTTGGGTTAAGTTGTTCTGCTGGAGGTGGGGCCATTCTCGATTCCTGCACTTTGATTTTCAAAGAAGTCCTCTGATGCGCTGATAGAGTGGCGGTTCGGGGGTGAACCTTCGACGTGTCGCTTGTTATGAATACGATAGATGAGATCTTTGAGTGCAGATCTCACGCAATTGAAGGTCGCTGGTTCCCAATACGAAAACCGTATCGGTTCCACGCGCCTTGTCAGAGCGCCGAATTTGGGTTTCCCGCTGCTCATCATGGCAACGGTTGGTCTTGGGTATGGACCTCGATCTCTTCGTCAGGGTGGTCCAAGGCCCACTCGTCATTGGTGGGGTAGATTTTTTCAATAGTACTCTTGATCTCTTTGCGGTTTCCATCCCAGCGTCGCAGAGGCTTACTTAAGAAGGAAAGTGCGCACGCGTTGAGGACTCTTTACGCCTTCGATCATCTTTGCACTCAGAGCCTCCCAAACTCCGTCTAACTTTCCATCTTTTGCTCCACTTCATCGCGATGGAGTTGGGTCTCCACAAGAGCCGCCTCAAGAGCGATGATGATTTGAAGAAGGTCCGGACCTACATGAGGTGGTCCAGCAACTCCTTCAACCATCTGGTTCGCGCCGGCAAGCTCCCGTTCAAGAAGGAGCGTGACGATGACATGGTGTACTTTTCTGCGTATGCCATGGTGGGGCTGATCCCACCTTTCTCAACTTTCCTTTTGATGCTGCTAGACTTCTATGGTCTACAACTATACCACCTTGGCCCCCATTCTCTTCTTCTTGTGTCGACATTCGCCCACTTCTGCGAGATGTGGGTGGGTATTCCCCTCTGCGTCGAGCTTTTCCGCACCTTCTTCACCATCTACACCACCGGGAAGGGGTCCGAATTTCTTGGCTTCTACTATTTCGTGAAGCGCAAGAAATGCCCCTACAAATACTTGAGGTAGTTTCCTTCCGGCAAGTGGGATGACTGGAAGAAAGATTGGATTGTCGTCACGGCAGAGGAGCACGAGAAGTTGGAGTTGCCTGAAGGTCTCCCAAATGTTGACACTGACGCATGGAGTGTAGTTCCAGTGCTGTCAGAGGCCTTCAACCCTGCCTTGACTAGGATCCTCGAATGTGTGGAAGGTGGAGTGACCCCCCAGATGGTCTTCTGCAACTTCCTGGTCAACAGGTGGGCTCCGCTGAAGAAGAGGGAGAAGCTTGCGTGGACCCTCAACAGCGTGATGGATGAAGACCGGATTGAAATCGGTCTAAAATCCAACTTGGATGGTGCTTCTTTGGAGCTTCATCTCAAGAAGTTCCAGCTTGGAATTGACATCGAAGGCGACGACTGAACTCCGCCGACGGCTATCCTCTCTCTGAACATGGAGGCACAGTTCAGTAGGGAGCTCCGGGGGAGTATGCCGGTGCTTGACGATCATGGTGAGGTGGAGAGGCTTCCGACCACCAGATTGACGATCCCCAGAGCATCCGAGGGTGGCCCTGTCCCTGCCCCGAGCCGAAGGACTGAAGACGTCGGCAAAGGCAAGGGAAAGAACCGGCTGAGCCTTCCAGCCAGAAGAGGAAGTTGAAGCACGCTGACGGGAGGTCCGTCAGGCCTCCTCCTTCCACGACGGCAGCTTCTCCCCGAAGGGGGAGGTCTTCTGCTACTACCCCTGCTCCGGTGCAGGCGTCTTCAAGAGGCGTTAGCTCTGGGCAGTCGACTCCGACTGCAGTGCCGGCTAGGAGCTCCAAGTCTGGGAGTTCTTCCCGTCGAAGGGAAGTTCTGGCTGAAAGAACTCCGGTGGCTGCGAGTGTTCCTCAACCGAGGTCCGAAGAAGTTGTCTCACCAGATTTGGTGGGCTCTAGCTCCGGGCCTCAGAAGAAGAGGTTCTGAGGTGAATGGGGTGGTAGCATCGCAAGGTAAGCGTTGATTGCTCACTCTGAAATGTTAATCCCGCCTTTGGATGTGTCTTTAATCTTCTCTTCCCTTTGTTTCCAGGGTGTCAAAGAAAGGACCCGGAGCTTCAATGCCTGTTGCAACGGCTGCACCTGCTGAGGCTCTGGCTTCGATTGTTGAGCCTCCTCGTCAAGCGGGGGTGGAAGTCGCGGCAGCTCCGGCGCTAGCTGTCGTGAGCCTGGACTCGGAGTCCTCACTTGAAGCTCCTGTGGTAGCGCCGGACCGCAGGAGGGAAGTTGAAGAGGTGCCCCTGGCGGCGGAGGCTGATGTTCTAGCATCGGCGGCGCCAGAAGTTTCGGCTTCCGAGCCGGAAGTTGCCGAAGTCCTGGTTGTTGGGCCAGAGGTAGTTGAAGCCCCAGTTGTTGAGCCAGAGATTACCCAGGCTCCGGCCCTTGTGCCGGAAATGGTTGAAGATCCGGCGGCAGAGCTGGAAGTTGTAGAGGGTCCGACAGCTGTGCCGGAAGTGGTTGATGGTCCAGCGACTGTGCCGGAAGTGGTCGGAGGTCTAACGACTGTGCCGGAGGTGTTCGCCGCACCGGAGCCTGAACCAGTGGAGGTTGAGGCCCCAGTTGAAGCTCATGCTGCTGCTCCAGAAGTGGTGGTCCCGGAGGTACCAGGGTCGGAGCCAGAGCAGTGTGCAAGACCTGCGACAGGTCCTTCAACGTCAGAGCCGTCGACCGAAGACCCGGAAGTGGTGCCTTCACCTGCTCTGGAGGCGGAAGTTCCTCCCGTGGGTTCTTCTACTACCACTGAAAGGCTCCAGGAGAGCGGCCTCAGCACCGCAGGAGTACAGGGGACCACTATTGTTGAGTGGGACCCAATTTTTGTTACGGAGAACCCGCTTGAGCCTGCGGAAATGGTCCCAGCAGGCCCAGAACCTATCCCCTTGGCGTTGTCCATAGACAACCTGCTCAAGTCTCAGGCAGGTCCAACTCGCCTTTGGCCATGAGAGCAAAGCTTTGGAGGAGGAGCGCAACACCTTAAGGCGTTGGCGCAACAGACTCCATTTTGAAACCAAGCTTGCTCAGACGATGCTAGCTGACCAGAAGGAATGGATCAAGGGGGAGAAGGCCCGGTTAGAGTATTGGGACAAGTTGATGGAGGATAAGGAGGCCGCCATCTGGGCGCTCGATGCTAACTCCAGGGAAATTCTGGAGCAAGCCAAAGAGAGACTTGACGCTGCTGACGAGCGTTACGAAAAGCTCGTAGAGTTGAATGAAACTCTCATGAAGCATTGAGCGGACCTAGAGGTGAGGGAGGAAAAACTCCTGGGGCAGCATGTGACATCCTGGCTCGAGGCTTAATAGGATTGATAGAATAACTCATACCACCAAGGTATACTTTCTTTTCTGGAAGCTCACCTGCAAAGAACTCCGAGGTTAAGCGTGCTTGGACCGGAGAAATTTGCGGATGGGTGACCGACCGGGAAGTTTTCCTGGGTGCGCACGAGTGAGGACAAAATGCGTAGAAAAGACTAGTGTTGGTCTGTGGGGCTAGTCTGTGATCCTAGAGAGCTGCTAGGAGTAACGACCGCCAGACCCGTAGTGGCTGGGGTGTTACAGAATGGTATCAGAGCCGACCCTCGCGGTTTCACGGGTGCATACGGGTCAGGGACGTGGGTACGCACACATGACGCATGGGTCCTCTAGGAGGGACACGGTATGGTACGTATGCCAGTACTGAACGTATGGACGTGGCCAAGAGGGGACGTTCCTGGCTTGGGAGTTGACCGACGAGGACGTCGGTCTTCTAAGGGGGGTGGATTGTGACATCCTGGCTCGAGGCTTAATAGGATTGATAGAATAACTCATACCACCAAGGTATACCTTCTTTTCTGGAAGCTCACCTGCAAAGAACTCCGAGGTTAAGCGTGCTTGGACCGGAGAAATTTGCGGATGGGTGACCGACCGGGAAGTTTTCCCGGGTGCGCACGAGTGAGGACAAAATGCGTAGAAAAGACTAGTGTTGGTCTGTGGGGCTAGTCTGTGATCCTAGAGAGCTGCTAGGAGTAACGACCGCCAGGCCCGTAGTGGCTGGGGTGTTACACAGCAGGAGGATGTGGTGAGGAGGGAAGCGGAGGTCACCCATAAGTTGACTCTGGGTGAGAAAAATTTGGCGGATCGCAACAAAAAGCTGGATCAATGGAAGGAGGAAGAGAGGAAGAAGAGCTGGAAGGTGGGGCAAGAGCTCTCGAAAAGAGAGTCTGACATTGCCGCTAGAGAGGAGAGAGTTAAGGGAAGGGAGAAGGACCTTGCTGAGAGGTGGAACCGCATCCACCTCTAGGAGAAGCTGGCCGACCAGGAGAAGCAGGTTGCTGAAGTCAAGCAGCAGCATGCTAAGTTGGCTGAGTGACTTGCCCGTGAAGGTTTGGAGCTTGCGGCCGCCTGGAGGTCACTGGAAGAGCCGCGGAGCCTGAAGGAGATCGAAGCTATTCAAGTGTGGGACTTCCTCAGACGAGCAAATGATGCGTTAACACCGCTAGGTTTCAGTCCAGTACGTCCGGATAACCCGAAGATGGATCTGGACCGAGCGCTGGTGGCCCTCAACGGTGCTGGCGGCAAACTTGATGCGATGGGCGACAGCATCGCAATTTAGCTGGAGACGGAGGGGAAAACTCTGGCTACAAACGTCGCAGAATATATGCTGACATGTTATGTAAGCCGAGATCCTCAATTCCCACTGGACCAGGTGCTCGAAGGTCCCGTCGCTGAAGAGGAAGATGTCGCCAAAGCCAGCGTCCGAGAAGTTGCCCAAAAAGTAGCTTCATTCTTTCGTAGGTCTTAGGTCTTCCAGTAGCTTGGACTTTTCTCCTTTTGTCCCTTGTAATCTCAATTTTGTAATCTAGTTCTTCTGATTAATGAAATCCTCCTTTTTGCCTTTAATTTCACATTGCCTTCAATATACTGTGTCGTATCTTGTTGCCCCATGGTACATGTGTACAATTTAAGTGTGTACATGTACCAAAGGTTATGACAGTATATTGAAGTCTTCAATTTTGAAGCATCGAAGACAGGCCCCTGAAATGGTCGGAGCTTGGTAGCTCCGGCGTCAACATATTAGATGTTGACGGCGGGCCTATCTTGGGAGATGTCAGAGCTTAGTAGCTCCGGCGTCGTCCATCATCGCTATGAATTTTTGCTTTTCCTGCACATTAAAGGCAAGAGAAAAAGTAAATTTCGTCCTCTTGTATATAATTTGGTTGTGACTTATTGTTCTTATGAGGACCATATGTCCAAAGTAATTCAATGTGATATCAAACGTTTTATTATAATCTTTCTAGATCCACATGCCTTTTTTAGAACTCACCCTACTGAGGCCTGCCAGGGTGTAGGTAGAGCAGCGTACTTAGGGTGCAGGACTAGACTAAGTCGATAGCTCACTCCAGACCTATGTTGGCTTGGCGTTCAGTCAAGTTGACTAAGTAGCAATGTTGGAATCTAAAAAAGATTATGATTAATGTTTGTAGCACATGTGAATTACTTGGTATAAAGCTCAAAAAAAATTGCACAACTTCATTATAGACAAATGGGGGTAAAAATAATTTGATATATTAAGCCTTGTACAAAAAGTAAATGCACGTGGAATACTTGGCACGCCAAATGTCGAAGTGTGGAATACGACACTTCCCCCGAGCCCGCTGAGAAGCAGCCCGCGAAGGTTCTTTTGTGGTTAGGGAGCACAAGATCAATATCAAGATGGTGACCTTAGAGATCTACGTGGTTCGGGCCGCCTGAGCATAACACCCTACTCCATGGGGTTGTGTGTGATTGTATTCAGCAAGTGAGTTCGCTAAGGTCAGGTTGCAATCGCCCGACTCTGCCCCCCCCCCCCTAGTGTTCGTGCGGTACAATCCTTTTATAGTTCTAAGGACTGACCGTTACAAAGCTGACCTGGCCCGACATGTGGCACTGGCGTGCTTAATGTCCTAATACACTGTCTAAAAAGTATTAAGTACAGTTAATAGTGTGGTAACATGCCTTCGTGGCAGCGTTACCACTATTAACTATACACTGATCGTGTGTTATTAATATGACATTAATGACACATTATCAGACCTTGTAACTGCCGCCTTAACCATCCTTGAATGTCTGTAACAGTCATGATTGGCTTGTATTTCCGTTGGTGATGAAGGTCCGAAGACTCTACACGTGGTAGATCCGGAGCTTTCCCTTGCGAAAGATTAGGTTTGGGGTTGCTGTACACGTGCCAGTACCGGAGCTCCTCTCTGACGGGGGCTAGGTCCGGGGCTGTTGTACACATGTAGTCGCCGGAGCTTCCCTCGGTGGGAGTTTTGTTCCGGGCTTATTTTACACGTGTTAACCCGGGAGCTAGCCATGTGAGGGGAGCGGGTCCAGTGCAACATGCTAGGTGGGACCCTCGAGAGTCTTTGATTCTGACGGCTGGAACTTCCTTGCACTTGTTGCGGTATCGTGGGGTACCCGGTACGTAGGGTACCGACAGTGTCTCTCATTTGATCTATGGTTAATCCTCAAGGATTTGATCTTTCTTGTGTTGGATTGTGTGGAGAGATGTGTTTTCTAGGCTCTCGGAAGGTGTGACGGCGCAGGGGGTCGAGAGAGAGTTGATAGTAGGGCCGTGCACCTCTATTTATACTTGGGTTTCCAAAGGTTACCGTTAGAGTTTTCAAAGTCCGGACTAGTCAGTGGTGGACTCCGGACTAGTCCAGTGTGCGACGTGTGGGAAACCCTAAGTGTCCTAAAGTATCGAACTTGTCCGGCAAAGGGTGGACTAGTCCAATTTTGTCTCTAGAGATGTTCGGACTAGTCCGGCAGATATCGGACTAGTCCAGCGTGGTGAAACCATTGGTGAATTGAGGACAAGTCCGCACTTGGAGGACTTGTCCCATTTTAGTTAGAGAGGTTATCAGACTAGTCCGGATGATATCGGACTAGTCCGGTGTTGTGAAACTTTGAGGGGCTAAGGACGAGTCTGAAATTGGGGGGGGGGGGGGGGGCTTGTCCAATGTTGGTCAGTGGGGATTTCGGACTAGTCTGTGAAATATCAGACTTGTCCGACATTGATCAGAAGGATTATCGGACTAGTCCGGACTTTAGTGGACTAGTCCGTTGCGGACAAGTCCGCACTAGGTGAACTTGCCCGATCCTAGACAGAGAGGATATCGAACTAGTCCGTACCTGTGTAAACTTGTGCAGTGAGAGTGTTTTCTTTTGCTTGAGCTCTTGGGGTGTGTTTCTCCAACACACTACATACACAAAGAGTATTCTATTCATCTCGTGAGCTCTTTTCAATTTGATTCCTCACTCTCCTTTCTTTTGCGCTTTCTTCATAATTCTATTAAAACATGCGCTCATCTCAACAATTTGGTTGGGATGTGTGTCATAAATCAACCAAAACCCACAAGGGATGCCTAGATGCACTTTCAATCTCCCCCCTTTTGTGATTGATGACAACCAACTGAGATTTCACAAATATGATTGAAAATCCATATTTTTATAATGTGTGCACATGTGAGATTGGAACAAATTAAGAAATGAAAACAAAAGACATATGTGCACTGTTTATGGTGGGGTGCAAAACTACATGTGTGTAAGCAATATTCGTGATGCGAATGAGATAATTGACATAATCATATAAACATCAAGCATATATGTCAATTTCAAAACAAAAACATGCATCATATCAAACATGAACACAAATTATATCAAGGCATCATCACAGGCTTCATAAACATGACTAGAATCATAATAAGAGCATAATAGCATTTTTACAACCCAAAAGAGCGGAATTTCAAAAGAAACACAATTGGAGCTCTCATCTCTCAAACTATAGCTAAACCTAGTGACTCCCACTCAATCTCTCCCCCTTTGGCATCAAGGCACCAAAAAGAAGGAGAGGAGTGATCTAGAAGTCGCCGCAGGCTCATTCCTCGCCATCTGTCCTTTCATCATCTTCATTGTCGTCAGCTTGAGGAGGAGGAGGATGAGAACCACTCGACGTGCCCCCATTGCCAAAATATGCAAGCTCGGAAGGAGATAATGGTGGAAGCTCCGTGAAGTCGAAGGCAGAGTCATCGGAGATAACTGGAGATCCAATAGGCTCAATCTTCAGCTTTTGACAAATAGACTTGACGTTGTCCTTTATGTATCTCATATCAGCTTTCCTTGCCTTGTTCATCTCGTGTAGCTTAACTTCTATCTTCTGACAAGATTTGAACATAGTAGCCAAGTACTTTAAAATACCACTTGGTGACTCCAGTAGTGAGAGTAGCCCTTGCATCTCCTTGGGCTCTCCTCGGAGCCTCTTCACTAGACACAGGAGATGGAGCAGCTGGGAGAGTGACTTGAGATGGTTTCTGAGGTCTTAGAGGAGTATGCTCCACATCCTTCAGGAACTCGATTCCTATGACCTTTTTTCTATCATAAACATGATATAGGGCCCATAGCCACAGGAGCGGTTAGGGGTGCTAGAGATGTTCACCATGTCATTCCAGATGTAGTCGAAGACATCAAACTTCCTTTTCTTGCTTATCACCTTCATCAGTGTCCTTAGATAGCCTTGGACACTCCCCGCATCATCGTCTTTCGGAGCAATGGTCTTCCGGAGTACTCTATTGAGAACCATGAAGAATGGCTTCATGTTCTTGGTTGACGAAGGATTGAACTTCAGTCGAGTGTCATAGAGGAACTCCATTTTGTCCTTCTCCAAGATGCTGATATTGTGAATAGTGAGCTCATTGTTGCCAGTGTCTTCCAGGTGAAGCAATCTTGCAAACTCATCATAAGTAACGGTGTACTTGGATCCGTGAGTCATCCAAGTCACCCTCTCCTCTTCATCACTAGAAAAATAGCAGATAGCATAAAACTGAACAATAACTTCATCATTCCAGTTGTATCTAAAGGCAAACAGATCCTTCAGACCATGCCTTGCCACAGCTGCAATCCCATCATCAAAAGTTGGGCAGCTCTTCCTCTCAAAGTGGCTCCAGTAAATCCATTGGCTGCGGACCACCGGAGTCTTCATCGTGAGATACACGGAACTGAGTAGTTCGCGTGGAAGTTGCTCCAAAACCTTGGATCAACAACCTTCTTACCACTTTCATAGGGGTCAATCTTACTTAGTCTCCATGCCACATCACTCCCCTTGCCATTGAATTTTTCTTCTGAGGGGTCTCTCTTTCCCGGTTTTGTACTTGACATCTTGAGAGCGCCGATTGGGACAGAGGCAACCCCTTTTCCTTTACCTTTAGCTTGGTGATGAGCAGCTGATCTAGACCAGCTGCATCCTTTCCTTTGGATGCGGGCTTCTTGGCTAGAACTTTTCTCCGCACCTAAGGTGGAGTGGGTGAAGGCTCAGAGGCACGCTCTTGTCGCTTCTTGCTTTGGCCCGTCCAAGACCGAAGCAAAGATTCTTGGTCCATATTAGCCTCATAGTTGGAGATCTCATCATTGGAGCTCTACATGGTCCTGACAAGAGGATTATACAATATATGGATGAGGATTGATGGAAAGGCAAAGTATTGATTAGTTGGAATTTAGGGTTGAGTTCAGTCAAAAATCGGACTTGTCGGGTGCTTAAGTGCGGACTAGTCCGGAGAATTGGACTTGTCCGCACTGAGATCGGACTAGTCCGGTGTTCAACTGCTCGAACCCTAACTAGCGTATCAATGGTGTTTCTCAATGCAAATATAGCTCAAGGTAGATGTAATACAACAAGGAGCCATGTATTAACTAGTGGAGCTAAGCTATTTGGTCCACAATACAAGAAATCAAAGATTTTAGGGTTTTGGAGAAAGTTTACCAAAATCCTTTGATTCTTGAGGTTGGAGGAGTTGTTGTTGCAGACTAGTCTGTGGACCTTGATCCCCTTGCGATGAAGATCGTTTTCCACGGAGAGTTGAAGAGATTTGATGGAGAAGTTGCCAAATTACCCTGGGGGCGCTCGAGTGAAGAGAGAGAGTGTGAGGAACGATGTGAGGATGAAGAAGATTAGGGTTTGGCGGCCCTAGGGTTATGGAGTCGAGAAATCGGACTAGTCCGTGGTCAACCGGACTAGTCCGGACAACCGGACCTCTGCGGACTAGTCTGTAGTGTGTGGACTAGTCCGGGTAACCACGGACAAGTCCGTGGTCACCAGAACAGAAGCAATTAGCCCATTCGTATATATTCTAAGGTGCTTACAAAGAAAATAGGGGGCAAAACACACAAACAATCTTGATGAATATGATCAGTAAACATCCAACAATCAAGCTATGATCATAATTCACCAAGATCAAGTAATTGAAATACTTTTTCGGAGAAAATAGAGAGAGATGATTTTCATAACACAATCAATGGATTTTGAAGAAGCCATACATGTATGCAAGTTTTCAAGCCACGTTCTGAGCATTAAGGATATTTAGTTCATTTCAGAGCTCGCAAAAACATTTTTCATCAAGTGGCTTGGTAAATATATCAGCTAGTTGTTTTCGGTGTTGACATGAGAAATGGCTATGTCTCCTTTCATTGAGTGGTCTCTCAAAAAGTGATGTCGGATGTCTATGTGTTTGGTCCTAGAGTACTCAACGGGTTTATGGGCAATTTTAATAGCAATCTCATTATCACAAATGAGTAAAATACGACTCATATTGTAATTGTAATCCCTTAGAGTTTGTCGCATCCAAAGGAGTTGTGCACAACAACTCCCAACTGCAACATACTCCACTTCGTCCGTGGATAAGACAATGGAGTTTTGTTTCTTGGAGGACCAAGAAACTAGGGATCTATCCAGGAATTAGCATGTACCGGAGATACTTTTTCTATCTACTTTGCATCCGGCATAATCTGCATCAGAGTATCCAATGAGATTGAACTTGGAACCTTTGGGATACCAAAGGCCTAGGTTGGGTGTATGAACTAAATACCGCAAGATTCTTTTAACGGCTGTCAAATGACATTCCTTAGGATTGGCTTGAAATCTTGCACACAAACATACACTCAACATAATGTTTGGCCTAGATGCACATAAGTAAAGTAAGGATCCAATCATGGAGCGATATACCTTTTGATCCACGTTTGTTCCGTCTTCGTTAAGATCCAAGTGTCCATTTGTTGCCATGGGAGTCTTTATAGGCTTCGCCTTATCCATTCCAAACTTCTTGAATATGTCTTGAGTATTCTTGGTTTGGCTTATGAATGTCCCTTCCTTTTGTTGCCTCACTTGGAATCCCAATAAATATTTCAATTCTCTCATCATAGACATATCGAATCTATCTGTCATAATCTTACTAAATTCTTCACAAAAGGATTTGTTAGTTGAACCAAAAATAATATCATCAACATGAATTTGACAGATAAATAGATCATTATCAAAATGTTTGGTAAACAACGTATAATTAGCTTTGCCAATCTTAAAACTATTTTCAATCAAGAAATCTCTAAGACACTCATACCAAGCTCTAGGAGTTTGTTTGAGGCCGTCGAGAGCCTTACACAGTTTGAACACATGGTCGGGGAACTTTTGATCTTCGAATCTGGGGGGTTGCTCCACGTATACCTCTTCCTTGATTGGTCTGTTGAGGAAGACACTTTTCACATCCATTTGATAAAGCTTGAAATCATAGTGAGTAGCATACACAAGTAATATTTTAATTGATTCAAGCCTAGCTACGGGAGCAAAGGTTTCGTCGAAATCCAAACCTTCGACTTGTGAATACCCTTTGGCCACAAGTCGCGCCTTGTTTCTTGTCACCACCCCGTGTTCGTCTTGCTTGTTGCGAAAGACCCATTTGGTGCCGATGACGTTGAACTTGGGTCTTTCGACGAGTTCCCACACCTCGTTCCGTTTGAAGTTGTTAAGTTCTTCTTGCATTGCCACCACCCAATCTGGATCTTTCAATGCATCCTCAATCCTGTGCGATTCCAAAAAGGATACAAAAGAGTAATGTTCACAAAAATTAGCAATTCGAGATCTAGTTGTTACTCCCTTTTGGATGTCACCGATTATGTTGTCGATTAGGTGATCTCTTTGGACGCATTGGTGTACTCTTAGGTGTGGCACTTGCAGTCTTGTATCTTCATGATCGTCTTCTTCTCCCCCTGGATTGTTGCCTTCATTGGTGTGTTGATCATCTTCGTCTTCTAGAGGTTGATCTTGTGTAGAAGCTTCCCCTTGATCATTTACCTCCACTTGTGGTTCATCTTCATCATTTGTATTTGGAGGTGACGCTTGTGGTTGAACATCGCCCAACGCTATTCTTCTCAACGCTTGACAAGGAGCTTCTTCTCTATCTAGCACACATCGATCAACTTGATCTTCTTGAGAGCCGTTAGTTTCATCGAACACTACGTCACGTGCTACTTCAACAAGTCCGGAGACCTTGTTGAAGACGCGATAGGCGTAAGAGTTCGAATCATAGCCAAGCAAGAAACCTTCATCGGACTTCGAAGCGAACTTTGAAGTCCTAGGCTTCTTGTTCAAAATATACATTTGGAACCGAAAACTCGAAAATAGGAAATAATAGGCTTGTTACCAGTGAGTAGTTCATATGATGTTTTCTTAAGTAGGCGATGAAGATAGAGTCGATTTATGGCGTGACAAGCGGTGTTGACCGCTTCAGCCCAAAATCGATCTGAAGTCTTGTACTCATCAAGCATTGTCCTCGCCATTTCTATGAGGGTTTGGTTCTTCCTTTCGGCTACCCTGTTTTGTTGAGGGGAGTACGGTCCTGAAAATTCATGTTTTATGCCTTCTTCGTCTAAGTACTCCTCAACTTGGGTGTTCTTGAATTCCGTGCTATTGTCACTTCGTATGTTCTTACTCGTCAACGAGAATTCATTTTGGGCACACTTGAGAAACTTCTTGAGGGTTCCTTGAGTTTCTGTCTTATCATGTAAAAAGAAACCCATGTGAAGCGCGAAAAATCATCAACAATTATTAAACCATATTTGTTACCTGTAAGACCTATGTGTGCTGAATACATTGGCTTGTAGTGAATATACTTGCTTTAACGATAAAAATTTTGAATATCACCAAAACACCTTTTTATTAAGGTCCGACTAATTTTGGTTAGCTCCGGTGAAGTTTTGTCTTTAGCTCCGGCATGCCTTTGATAGCTCCGACATGTTTTTGATAGCTCCGCCGTGTTTTTGCTAAGCTCCGAAGTTGATTTTTCTAGCTCCGGTTTTTGGGATTACTAGTTCCGACTAGTTCTGGTTAGCTCCGGCGCTAGGTCCTGCTAGTTTTGTAAGCTCCGGCGGGAGCTTGGTTGTACTAGTTTTGTAAGCTCCGGCGCTAGGTTCTACTAGCTTTTGTTAGCTCCGGCTCAAGGTTCGGGTTGCTCTGGCAAGGTCCGGAACTTGACCGTAGTGCTTCTGCTTTTCATTTGCAATGTTTCGTACTTGCTTTACATTGTTGGAAAGATTGCTTAGTATTCATTTGCTAAGTTTTTGGTGCGTTTTGGTTGATATGGATGATATCGTGTTACTGTGGTTTTGCAACATGCTTATGTGAGGTTCTCACGTAGGGTGTTGTGTTCGGAACTAACTTGAGTCAAGTCGAGGACTTGGGCTCGTATGGATTGGTTGTTTATTCATGTGCAGGTGTTGCTTGAGTTCAAGACATGGCTGGTGACGGGATCCATTGGACTAGTCTCAAGGAGGAGATGAGGTTCCAACAACCAAATTCAGGAGGAATTGTGGTTGAGCTGATCAAGAGGTTGCGCAGCATGATTGAATCAAGAACAATGTATATGAAGGTATCGTAGACGTCATTGGAAGATGTTTGCACGTGTGCAAGGAGTGCATGGACGTGGCTACATGGTTCCGAGACGTGATGAAGAGATGTGGACATAAAGAGTTGGTCAGAAAGGTCCAACCGACTAGGTTACGGACTCAGGCTGCGGCTGAGTCGGGTTTGACTCAAATATGAAAAAATTTGAGTTGGTTATGATAGGATTTCGTGTGGGTCACGAATTTGAGTTGTTTAGGAATGTGGGATATGTTCCTAAGGTGTTTGGAAGTCTTAAGATTATTTCTATCTGTGTATAGAAGAATCCTAAGCAGTTATGGAAAGTTACGATTCGTGAACAGGGTAGGATTAGGTTCCTGATCTGAGTTGAGTTGGCTTTCGAGCTGGTTATATAAGCAAGGGAGCCCAGAGCTCATGGTGCACGACTTTAGGGCTGTTCCTTTTGTGTTCTATTGAATAAAATTCGTAGTTTGAAGGAACTTTTGTGCCTTGTTCGTCCGACTTGTTCCAGACAAGTTTTACTCCTCGAGTTTCTGGACAGCACTGCCTTTCGTCGGTGGTTTTATCATAACTCGAGCTTTACAGATCCAATTGACGTGATTCTTTTTGAGTTGTCTTCACAACTTGATTGTCTATCATCTGTCAAAATTTCACGGTCATTGGATTTTTGGTCTATGATCTACATGAGTTTCTTTGCAGCATTCCAGAACTGTTTTTTCTTGGGTAGGGCAGATTGACCATTGTTTGATCTTTCGATCATAACTTGAGTTTTTCTCAACGGATTTGAGTGATTCTTTTTGTGTTGTCTTTGTGACTTGATTCTATCTGATATCTATCACTTTTTTCACGGTGAAACACGTTTAGATTAGTCTCACACACGATTTCTTTAACAGATCGTTTTTCTGCCGAAAGGGTTTGGAGTTTAATTGTTTCCGCTGCGTAAGATTTTGAAATCTACCATTCACCCCCCTCTGGTAGCTTTTCACGTGCTCTTCGAACATTACCGCCGATGCTTATGTAAGCAATTGGACGAAATAGATCCATGTGAAGTATCTCAGGCGGTCTTGTCATTGGTATGACGTTCTTTGCGGGATGGGGTGCTCCTACTTGCTTCCCGGCTTGGCATGCGCTACATGACCTGTCTTTCTCAAAAACAACATCCTTCAAACCACTGATGTGATCACCCTTGAGGAGTTTTTGAAGATTCCTCATACCAACATGTGCTAGCCATCTATGCCACAGCTAACCCATGTTGGTTTTTGCAATCAAGCATGTGTCAAGTTCGGCTTTATCATTGTTGAAGTTTAACACACCCTTGAATGCAATCGAGTCATCACTCCTTCTAGAGACGGTCACACCCTCATTAGTGAACAAGCAATTATGACCCTTGTCGCATAATTGAGATATGGACAAAAGGTTATAATCTAAGGAATCGACATGTAAAACATGAGAAAAATTGTGTTGAGATTATATTGCAATTTTACCGATACCGATCACCCTTCCTTGATTGTTATCTCCAAAATAGATGCCCTCGTTTGGATCCTCATTTTCTTAATATTCAACAAACATCCTTCTTTCTCCGGTCATGTGGTTGGTGCATCCACTATCCAGCACCCATTTCGATCCACCAGAGGAATAGGCCTGCAAAAACAAATTACGCCTTGGTTTTAGGTACCCAAACTTGCTTGGGTCCTTTGAGGTTAGCCACAAGTGATTTGGGCACCCACACATGGGACTTGGTGTTCCCATGGCGTAGCCCAACATGTTTAGCACAAACTCTACCAAAATTACTTTTCATGAGGACATATGATGCATCAAAAGTTCTAAATAATAGTTGTTGCTCATATGTGTTAACATTTTTGGACTTGACAACATTATTAGGCTTTCTAGCTTGAGAGGAGTTTTCCTTGACAAAAGCAATGTGTTCCTTGTTATTCTTGTGGCTTCTAGCATTTTGCTTTTCACCACAATAATACTCAATGCCATATTTGACATTAGGAGGTCTTGTGGCCAAGTATACGCTACGTGCATACTTGACCTTCTCCTTGTCAAATATGCCACTACGGGAAGGATGCTTGTCCTTTGTCAAGTTCGACTTATCCTTCAAGTTAGTGTCAATTTTAGCACATGCACAAGTAGTAGTAGTTTCAAATTTTAGGTGTTGAGAAGGTGAGTTTGAAGAGGATGAAGGGTCACTTTGTTTGAGTGACTCAACTTGTACCTCAAGGATCTTGTTAACTTTGGTTAAGTTATCAAGTTCATCCTTGATGAGTACATTTGAGTCGCTTAACTTTAAGCAAGCTTCCTTGCTTGAAGCTAACTTAAGTTCTAGTGACTTGCTTCACTCGCTTTCAAGTTAAAAGAGCTTTTTGATCTTAAGATATTCTACCTTTTGAAGGATGATCATATCTTCTTGACTATCAACTAGCTTCTCATTATCAACAAGTTTATCCATCAAGAATTTCATTTTAGCAACAGTTTTCTTATCTAGCCCAACAAGCATATCTTCATCACATCTATCGTATTCAATAGAATCATCACTATCACTAGCAGAGGAATATGAGGAGGAAGATTTAGTTGTTACCTTTCTTTTACCTTCCTTCGCCATTAGACATGTGTCGTTGTCCTTCTATGCACCAATAGTTGGGAGGAGAGTGAATTTCTTGGTTGTCTTCTTGATGGCTATGCTGACCATCTCCTCTTCCTCTTTGGATGAGGACTCATCATTGGAGTCCCACTTCTTTCCTAGGTGCACCTGTCCACTTTGTCTTTTCTTCTTGAACATCTTCTTGGGTTGAGGCTTTGTATCCTTGGTCTTCTTCTTGTTTCTCTCATAAGGACAATCAACTATAAAGTGGTCGTATTCACCATAGTTATAGCAAGCGCACCTCAACTTTGGTCTTGATTTGTCTTTTTGTCTTCCTTCATTTGATTTACCACCTTGTCTTCTTTTCATCATCTTCTTGAATTTCTTCATAAAGAGGATCATATCCTCTTCATCTATATCGCTGCCTTCATCATTGCTGTCCTCTTCTTGTCGAGCTTCTCGAGCTTCTTTTGAGATGGGGTTGCAAGTGGACTTCAAAGCGACTCATTTCTTCTTTGCCGAGGTGAGGTCGGGAATCTCTTTGACATGTTTTGCCTGCTTTTCCATCATCTAAAAATTGATAATCTTTCGAAGCAATTCGTCTGGGGTCATTCTTGTACCGGGGCTTTCTCTAATCATAGAACATAGAGTCACGTTGCGAGGCATGAAGGCTCTAAGGATTAGCTTCACCACCTTGTGATCATTCCACTTTTTGCTTCCATAGGCTCAAACTTTGTTGATGATAGTCTTCAATCGATTGTACATGTCTTGCGGTGGCTCATCTTCTTCTATGGCGGATCTCCCCAATTCACCTTCGATCATTTCAATTTTGGCCACTCGCACATGACAATCGCCTTCATGTGTAGTTTGTAGTGTGTCTCATATCTCTTTTGCAATTTCGAGTCCATTCACCTTGGTGAACTCATCTTGACTCAATGATGATGTAATGACCGCTGCAGCTTGAGCGTTTCGATGAATTGCTTGCTCTTGGCTTGGTGTGAGCTCTTCATCGTCATCCGGAATATCTATCCCTGTACAGACTATATGCCACAAGCTGGGGTTAAGTGAGATTAGATGCATTTTCATGTTTTTCCTCCACGCTTAATAATTGTTGCCATCAAATATGGGGCCTTTCCTAAAGGAATTGATAAATAATGGTTATTATTGGAATTCAAACGATCATAATTAAAAGGATATCGGGAGTAGTCGGTGTGACTACTCCCCTTCTTCTTTTTCTCATCCTCGATCTTTATCTTTTCTTTGGAGAGAGCTTTCTTCCTTAGGAGCACTTTGAGTTCAAGCGTCTCCTCATCATCATCCTCAAAGTCTTGGATGGTGTTGAGGAGCTTCTCCAATTTCTGAGCCTTCTCATCTTCAATCTTCTCTTGGTTGGAGTTCTTGTGCACATCCTTCATGTCCGACATCTTCTCTTCGAGCGATTAGTCTCTTTTGAAGAAATCAGCTCTGATACCAATTGAATGTAGCCTAGAGAGGGGTGAATAGGCTTTTTGATCTTTTGTCGGAACCTGAAACACTTAGCAACCTGATCAAATACACAGAAATCAGACTAGTCTGGTAGGGTGCAGACTAGTCTGGTGTATGCAGACTAGATTGATCAAGTTTGATCAATGATTTCGAACAAATTACTCTATGCAGCGGAAATTGAGTTACATATAGAGTGTATTGCTTTAATGAAACTAGATGTGGCACAAGTTAACTTTAGTTTCAAAGTTTTAACGTAAGTTGAGCAAGATTGAGAGCAAAACCCTAGATTACAATGGATAGTAAGAACAAAAGTAAAGGACACAACGATTTTATCCCGTAGTTCGATTCTACAGAGGAAATCTACATCCACGTTGAGGAGTCCACAAAGGACTGGGTCTTCACCAACCCTACCCTCGTCGAATCGCCACAAAGGTCGATTCTCTTCCACTAATCACAAAGGGGTAAATCACTGTGTTCAAAGGGCCTTCTCACAAGTTGAGGGCTCCCCAAGATTTACAATTCAAACACCACCAAACACACTCGAAAGATCTGCAATAAAACAACTAGAGTGTGTGAGAGAATCAAACCCAAGAGCTCAAGACGTGAAGAACGTGTCTCTCCTTTGATCTATGGTTAATCCTCAAGGATTTGATCTTTCTTGTGTTGGATTGTGTGGAGAGACATGTTTTCTAAGCTCTTGGAAGGTGTGAAGGCGCAGGGGGTCGAGAGAGTTGATAGTAGGGCCGTGCACCTCTATTTATACTAGGGTTTCCAAAGGTTACCGTTAGGGTTTTCAAAGTCCGGACTAGTCTGTGGTAGACTCCGGACTAGTCCAGTGTGCGACGTGTGGGAAACCCTAAGTGTCCTGAATTATCGGACTTGTCCAACAAAGGGCGGACTAGTCCAATTTTGTCTCGAGAGATGTTCGGACTAGTTCGGCACATATCGGACTAGTCCAGCGTGGTGAAACCCTTGGTGAATTGAGGACAAGTCCGCACTTGGAGGACTTGTCCGATTTTAGTCAGAGAGGTTATCGGGCTAGTTCGGATGATATCGGACTAGTCCGATATTGTGAAATTTTGAGGGGATAAGGACAAGTCTGAAATTTGGGGGGGGGGGGTGTCCGATGTTGATCAGTGGGGACTTCGGACTAGTCTGTGAAATATCGGACTTGTCCGATATTGATCAGAAGGATTATCGGACTAGTCCGGACTTTAGCGGACTAGTACATTGCGACAAGTCTGCACTGGGTGAACTTGTCCGATCCTGGACAGAGAGGATATCAGACTAGTCCGGGAAACATCGAACTAGTCCGGACCTGTGTAAACTTGTGCAGTGAGAGTGTTTTCTTTTGCTTGAGCTCTTGGGGTATGTTTCTCCAACACACTCCATACACAAAGAGTATTCTATTCATCTCTTGAGCTCTTTTCAATTTTGATTCCTCACTCCCCTTTCTTTTTGCGCTTTCTTCATAATTCTATTAAAACATGCGCTTATCTCAACAATTTGGTTAGGATCTCATTTGTTATCATAAATCAACCAAAACCCGCAAGGGATGACTAGATGCACATTCAATCTCCCCCTTTTTGTGATTGATGACAACCAATTGAGATTTCACAAATATGATTAAAAATCCATACTTTTATAAAGTGTGCACATATGAGCTTGGAACAAATTAAGCAATAAAAACAAAAGACATGTGCACTCTTTATGGTGGGGTGCAAAACTACATGTGTGTAAGCAATATTTGTGATGAGAATGAGATAATTAACATAATTATATCAACATCAAGCATATATGTCAATTTCAGAACAAAAACATGCATTATATCAAACATGAACACATATTATATCAAGGCATCATCACATGCTTCATAAACATGACTAGAATCATAATAAGAGCATAATAGCAGTTTTACAACCCAAAAGAGCGGAATTTCAAAAGAAACACAATTGGAGCTCTCATCTCTTAAACTACAGCTAAACCTAGTGACTCCCCCTCAATCTCTCCCCCTTTGGCATCAAGGCACCAAAAATAAGGAGAGGGGGGATCTAGAAGTCGTTGCAGGCTCATTCCTCGCTATCCGTCCTTTCATCGTCTTCATTGTCGTCAGCTTGAGGAGGAGGAGGATGAGAACCACTCGACGTGCCCCCAATGCCAAAATATGCAAGCTCGGAAGGAGATAATGGTGGAAGCTCCGTGAAGTCGGAGGCAGAGTCATCGGGGATAACTGGAGATCTAATAGGCTCAATCTCCAGCTTTTGACAAATAGACTTGGCGTTGTCCTTTATGTATCTCATATCAGCTTTCCTTGCCTTGTTCATCTCGTGTAGCTTAACTTTCGTCTTCCGGCAAGATTTGAACATAGTAGCCAAGTACTTTAAAATACCACTTGGAGACCCTTTTTGAGGAGGGGCCCTAGTAGTGGGAGCAGTCCTTGCATCTCCTTGGGCTCTCCTCGGAGCCTCTTCACTAGACACAGGAGATGGAGCAGCTGGGAGAGTGGCTTGAGATGGTTTCTGAGGCCTTAGAGGAGTATGCTCCACATCCTTCACGAACTCCATTCCTGTGACTTTTTTCTATCATAAACATGATATAGGGTGCATAGCCACAGGAGCGGTTAGGGGTGCTAGAGATGTTCACCATGTCATTCTAGATGTAGTCGAAGACATCAAACTTCCTGTTCTTGCTTATCACCTTCATCAGTGTCCTTAGATAGCCTTGGACACTCCCTGCATCCCCATCTTTCGGAGCAATGGTCTTCCAGAGTACTCTATTGAGAACCATGAAGAATGGCTTCATGTCCTTGGTTGACGGAGGATTGAACTTCAGTCGAGTTTTATAGAGGAACTCCATTTTGTCCTTCTCGACCGATATTGTGAATAGTGAGCTCATTGTTGCCAGTGTCTTCCAAGTGAAGCAATCTTGCAAACTCATCATAAGTAACGGTGTACTTGGATCCGTGAGTCATCCAAGTCACTAAAAGTGCAATTAAGATCCCCGTGGGTTTTGGATGATTGATGACGACAATTAAGTAACTAATGAGCTCAGTGATCTTAAGCACAGGTGTGGACTCAAGTGGAAACACAAACTCTAAAAAAGGAAAAGGATGAAAACGGCGATGTCGACTCGAAAAGAAGAAACTAGGGTTTCTAGCGTGTCGAGTTTAGACTAGCCATATGTGTATGAGGATGTGTGCGTAAAGTGCATTGAGATCAAGTTGGGAGCTCAAAGCGGTTTAGAGATCAAACCTATTGAGAGAAGAGAGTTGGAGAAGTCTGGCAGGAGTGGCTGGACTAGTTCGTGCAGGTGGCCGGACTAGTCCGCTCCTGGCCGGCCAAGTCCGTTTTCAGCCGGACCAGAAGGGTCTGACTAAGTTCGGACTAGTCCGTAGTGGGACGGACTAGTCCGGGTAGTCATGGAGTGGGTTTTCGGGACTAAGTCCCAAAACCACGGACTAATCCGTTTTAGTCCGGACCAAGAGGTCCTGACTGAGATCGGACTAGTCTGCCCTGGGGGCCAGACTAGTCTGGATTGGTGAGAAAGTTGGTGCTTCAGCGACTAAGTCTAGGAGGCTGGACTAGTCCACCCTGGGGGCCGGACTAGTTCGTAGTCTCCAGACTAGTCCGTTTTCACACGGAACAAAAGGTTCTGTGTGAGATCGGACTAGTCCGATCTGGGCCAGACTAGTCCGTTTTGAAGTGACCGTTTGAATTTGAAGTTTGGCGGGTAGCGTGACGATTGCCGCACAGTGCGACAGTTGTCAGGGACGTCAGTGGTCCCAAAGGCTGGACTAGTCCGAGCCGTAGGCCGGACTAGTCTGCCCATCTGCTGAAGTCAGCAGTATGGGCTGGAAACCTCTATAAATAGAGGACCCCTGAGTTCATTTGAACTAATACTTGAGAAAGTTGAAAACCTAGCGCCGCCACAACAAACTTTGAGCCTCCAAAAGCCTCCTTCTTGCCTACCTTCCCTCTAAAACTAATTCTTGTGTGGATTAGGGTTTGGTGAGGTGAAGAAGAGGAAGAACACCGCTCTAGGCTCTCGGTTTGATCCCTTGCACTTGTTGAATCTTTGTGATCTGTGGCTTGAGTCATTCTTTGTGATTTGTAATCATATTTGTAGTGGGAGCCTTAGATTGTGAGAAGCCCCAACGGATCTTGTATCCACCCTTGTGATAGTGGAGAACCAAGTTAGGCCCGTGTGGTAAACTTGGTGAGGGAAGGGTTGTTTAACCTGATCCTTCGTGGACTCCTCAACGGGGACGTAGATTCCTTTGTGGGATCGAACCTCAGGATAAAATCCTTTTGTACCTTGTGTACTTCGCTTTCACTTATCACACATTGCTTCTAGGGTTAGCTTTACCGTTTTTGTTTATCACTCTTGTTTCATTGTGATCCTTAGCTTCATACTTGCCATATAACTTGTTAAAGTTCACTAAATCATTCTAACACTTTTCGCATCACGAAAATCCAACTAAAACTTGTTAGAAACCCTTTTTAGGTTTTCCCTGCAGGTGGACCGGACTAGTCCGCCCCCTAAGTACTGATCTCGTGTTATTAAGTCATTTCAGGTCGATTAGCCTATTCACCCCCCTATAGGCAACTTTCAATTGGTATCAGAGTGGAACTCTCCCAAAGAGTCTAACAACTCGGAGAGAAGATGGCCGGAGTGGGGTATGACAAAGTCTTGACCGATGAGATCCAAGCAACTCAAGAGGAGATGATTGTCTACCAAGACAAATCAACGGATGACGAAGAGACTCGCCAACTCAAGTCGAAACTTCGAGAGAAGTTGAAGATTCCAAAGGTTGACACTTCAACCTCTACAACGGATGGCATGACCAACTACAACCAACAAGGCTACAACTATGAACATCTTGTCTCCAACAACCACTAACTTTCCATCCCATTGAGGAAGCCTCCCGAATTCGATAGAACCGACTACGAGATGTGGAAGCACAACATGAAGATCCATCTCGTGTCACTCAATCCTTCCATGTGGCAAATTGTGTTGATCGGGGTGCATATCCCGAAGAATGAAGAAGACATCACTCCGGAGCAAGCCGTGCTCCTTCACCGCAATGCCCAAGCGGCTGGAGTGATCATCTCATCTCTCTCAAGAGATGAGTTAACCCGAGTATATGGACTTGAGGTGGCCAAGGATATTTGGGACACCCTCAAGACGGCTCATGAAGGCAACCGAGTCGTGAAGGAAGCGAAGATTGAGCTCATTGAAGGAGAGCTCGGGAGGTTTGCCATTATGGATGGTGAATCTCCCCAAGAGATGTACAACCGCCTAAAGCTACTCATCAACAAGAGTAGAACTTATGGCTGCACCAAGTGGACGAACCACGAGGTGGTGAACAGGATGATTTCGGACATTCATGCCTAGAAACATCTCTCTTTGCTCCATGATACGAGAAAGCCCGGGGTTTACCAAAATGATCCCGGAGGAGGTCCTAGGGAGGATCATCAACCACGAGATCATGGACAAGGAGGCGATCTTCTACAACGACCTCCAAAGGTTCACCGCTTTGAAGATGAAGGATGTTGCACTCAAAGCGACATCCTCCTCAAAAGAACAAAACAAAAATGATGAGGAAAGCCTTGACACCGATGAGGAAGAGGCCCTCTTCATCAACAATTTCAAGAGGATGATGAGGAGAAGAAAAGGAGGATACAAGCATGATAGCAAGGGCAAAGAAAAAGCAAGGCCCAAAACAAAGAGGGCTTGCTACAATTGTGGCGAGTACGGGCACTTCATTGTGGATTGCCCACATGAAGAGGGCAAGAAGAAGAAGGAGGACAAGCCTCAAGAAAAGAAGTTCTACAAGAAGAAGAGGCCCTCCGGTCATGCTCACTTAGGCAACGAATGAGACGAGTCCTCCTCCGAAGACGAGGAGAAGGTGACAACCATAGCCATCGGGAGGAGCTCCAAGGGAAGCAAGCTTTTCCCCAACCTCTACGACCACAAGCCAACTTGCCTCATGGCAAAACAAGGAAGGAGAAATGTTACTTCTAACTCATCCTCTTCCATATCTTCTCATGATGATTTTGATAGTGCGTGAAAATGAACACATGCTTAAGGACATAAGTAAGAGCACTTTACGTAGAATGAAATTGCTCCCAGATGAAATTTTTGAGAAGGAGGAGCTCATACATAGGCAAGAGGACATGCTTATCCATGAAAAGGAAAGATGTAAAGAGCTCATTGAGCTCCTTGAGCTTGAGAGAGAGAAGAGCAAGACATTAGAGCATGAGCTTGCTCCAAGTAAGAAAACATGCTCAAGTCTTGAGGAGACAACCATTGAGCTCAAGGACGAACTTGGCAACTTGGCAAAAGTTAACAAGATTGTTGAGACTCAAGTTGAGTCCCTCAAGACTAATGTAGCCTCCTCCTCCAAAAGCTCGTCCTCCTCAAAGGTTGCATCCGAAGCAATATCTACTTGCAAATGTTCTAACTTAATCCTTAAATTAAAGGATGAGCTTAAATTGACTCAAGGCAAACAAGCACCCAAGAGTGGCATCTTTGACAAAGAGAAGGTGGCGTATGCACGAAATGCATATACCAACACAAGACCTCCCTATGTCAAGGATGATCTTGGTTATACTAGAGGTGGAAAGCAAAATGCTAAAACCTCCAAGTATGGCAAAGACTAGATTGTCTTTGTCAAGGGAAGCTCATCCCCAACTAAAATTGGGAAGAATACTTCAACTAGCACTAACATGCCTAAATCTGAACCGCATCCTCTTTTTCATGATTTTGATGCATCTTATGTTTTAATGAGGAACAAGTATGGCAAAGTATATACTAGATATGTTGGGCCACTCCGCAAGAGCCCCAAGCCTTGCGTGTGGGTGCACAAGTGCCTCACTACTAACGTCAAAGGACCCAACTCCGCTTGGGTACCTAAAAGGAAGGCATAATCTTGTTTTGTAGGCGTACTCCTCCAGTGGATCCAAATGGGTGCTCGATAGTGGACGCACCAACCACATGACCGGAAAGAAGAGAATGTTCGTGGAGTATGAGCAACATGGT
Organism: Tuctoria greenei; assembly: GCA_036927565.1. NCBI lineage: Eukaryota > Viridiplantae > Streptophyta > Magnoliopsida > Poales > Poaceae > Tuctoria > Tuctoria greenei. The sequence goes on from JAYESD010000007.1 coordinate 2,882,478, forward strand.
GATCCAAATGAAGGGATCCTCTTTGGGGACAATAGCCGAGGGAAAATCCTTGGCTCCGGTAAAATTGTCATCCCCCCCAACATACTCTTTCTCGCGTTTTGCATATTGATTCTTTAGACTATAACCTTTTGGCCATATCACAACTATGTGACAAAGGTTATAATTGTGTTTTTACTAATGAGAGTGTGAGCGTCCTTAGAAGAAGTGATAACTCAATCGCTTTTAAGGGTGTGCTTAAGGGAAAGCTTTATCTTGTGGATTTCGCCTCGGATAAATCTCAACTTGACACATGCTTAATGGCGAAAACCAACATGGGATGGCTTTGGCATAGAAGGCTAGCCCATGTTGGGATGAGAAACTTACAAAAGCTTCTTAAGGGCGAGCACATCTATGGCTTGAATAATGTTGTGTTTGAAAAAGATAGGCCATGTAGTGCTTGCCAAACGAGGAAGCAAGTGGGAGCTCAACACCCCTCCAAGAATATCATGACGACAACAAGACCTTTGAAACTGCTACACATGGATCTTTTCGGACCAATAACCTACATTAGCATTGGCGATAACAAATATGGTTTTGTTATTGTTGATGATTTTTCTCGTTTCACTTGGGTATTTTTCTTACATGATAAGGGTGAGACTCATGGTGTCCTCAAAAGGTTCTTGAGGAGAGTTCAAAATGAGTTCGCCTCAAGAATCAAGGCTATAAGAAGTGATAACGACACCGAGTTCAAGAACACTCAAGTGGAAGAATTCTTGGATGAGGAGGGCATCAAGCATGAATTTTTAGCCCCCTACCCTCCTCAACAAAACGGGGTGGCGAAACGGAAGAATATGACACTCATTGAGATGTCAAGGACGATGCTTGATGAGTACAAGACATCGGACCGGTTTTGGACGGAGGCAGTTAACACCGCTTGCCACGTCGTCAACCGATTGTACCTCCACCGCCTCCTCAAGAAGACCCCCTACGAGCTTCTAGTTGGTAAGAAACCCAATGTCTCTTACTTTCGTGTCTTTGGAAGCAAATGCTATATTCTCAACAAGAAGTCTAGGACTTCGAAGTTCGCTTCAAAGTCCGATGAAGGTTTCTTGCTTAGTTATGATTCGAACATCCACGCCTACCGTGTCTTCAACAAATCCTCCGGGATTGTTGAAATAGCACGCGACGTGGTGTTTGATGAAACTATTGACTCCCAAGTGGAGCAAGTTGACCAAAGTGTGTTAGATCAAGAAGACTCTCCACAAGAGGCTCTTAAGAGAATGGCACTTGGAGATATTCGCCCACTAGAACAACCTCAAAACTCAAGTGACCAACCACAAGATGATGCAAGTCATTCCCCACGTGATCAAGTTGAAGATGGACAAGTGGCACCTCAACATGATCAAGAAGACAAAAGTCAAGAGGGAAGCATACATCAAGGGGGAGACCAAGAATAAGAAGAGGATGATGATGACTCAAGAGTTCAACCTCCACATCCTCGTGTGCATCAAAGTGTTCAACGAGATCACCCCGTTGACAAAATTCTAGGAGACATTACAAAATTGGTAACCACTCGTTCCCGTGTTGCTAACTTTTGTGAACATTACTACTTTATCTCTTCTTTGGAGCCCCATAAGGTTGAAGACGCATTTAGAGATCCGGATTGAGTGGTGGCCATACAAGAGGAACTCAACAACTTTGAGAGGAACAAAGTTTGGGAGCTTGTCAAGCGTCCACAAGCAAATGTTGTGGGCACCAAGTGCGGACTAGTCCGGAGAATTGGACTTGTCCGCACTGAGACCGGACTAGTCCGATGTTCAAGTGCTCGAACCCTAACTAGTGGATCAACGGTGTTTCTCAATGCAAAGATAGCTCAAGGTAGATGTAATACAACAAAGAGCCATATATTAACTAGTGGAGCTAAGCTATTTGGTCCACAACACAAGAAATCAAAGATTTTAGGGTTTTGGAGAAAGTTTACCAAAATCCTTCGATTCTTGAAGTTGGAGGAGTTGTTGTTGTGGACTACTCCGTGGACCTCGATCCCCTTGCGATGAAGATCGTTTTCCACGGAGAGTTGAAGAGATTTGATGGAGAAGTTGCCAAATCACCTTTGGGGCGCTCGAGTGAAGAGAGAGTGTGAGGAATGATGTGAGTATGAAGAAGATTAGGGTTTGGCGACCCTAGAGTTATGAAGTCGAGAAATCAGACTAGTCCGTGGTCAACCGGACTAGTCCAGACAACCGGACCTCTGCAGACTAGTTTATCCAGTAGTTCGATTCCAAAAGGAAATCTACATCCACGTTGAGGAGTCCATAAAGGACCAGGTCTTCACCAACCCTACCCTCGTCAAATCGCCACAGAGGCCAATTCTCTTCCACTAATCACAAAGGGGTAAATCACCGTGTTCAAGGGGCCTTCTCACAAGTTGGGGGCTCCCCAAGATTTACAATTCAAACACCACCAAACACACTCGAAAGATCTGCAATAAAACAACTAGAGTGTGTGAGAGAATCAAACCCAAGAGCTCAAGACGTGAAGAACTCCTTTGATCTATAGTTAATCCTAAAGGATTTTATCTTTCTTGCGTTGGATTGTGTGGAGAGACGTGTTTTCCAGGCTCTTGGAAGGTGTGACGACACAGGGGGTCGAGAGAGTTGATAGTAGGGCCGTGCACCTCTATTTATACTAGGGTTTCCAAAGGTTACTGTTAGGGTTTTCAAAGTCCAGACTAGTCCGTGGTGGACTCTGCACTAGTCCGGTGTGCGACGTGTGGGAAATCCTAAGTGTCCCGAATTATCGAACTTGTCCGACAGAGGGCGGACTAGTCCGATTTTGTCTTTGGAGATGTTCGGACTAGTACGACACATATCGAACTAGTCGGACGTGGTGAAACCCTTGGTGAATTGAGGACAAGTCCGCACTTGGAGGACTTATCCAATTTTAGTCAGAGAGGTTATCGGACTAGTTCGGATGATATCGGACTAGTCTGGTGTTGTGAAATTTTGAGTGGCTAAGGACAAGTCTGAAATTGGGGGGGACTTGTCCGATATTGGTCAGTGGGGATTTTAGACTAGTCTGTAGAATATCGGACTTGTCCGATATTGATCAGAAGGATTATCGGACTAGTCCGTTGCGGACATGTCCGCATTGGGTGAACTTGTCCGATCCTGGACAGAGAGGATATCGGACTAGTCTGGGAAATATCGGACTAGTCCGGACCTATATAAACTTGTGCAGTGAGTGTTCTCTTTTGCTTGAGCTCTTGGAGTGTGTTTCTCCGACACACTCCATACACAAAGAGTATTCTATTCATCTCTTGAACTCTTTTCAATTTGATTCCTCACTCTCCTTTCTTTTTGCGCTTTCTTCATAATTCCATTAAAATCTGCGCTCATCTCAACAGTTTCGTTAAAATCTCATTTGTTTGTCATAAATCAACCAAAACTCACAAGGTATGCTTAGATGCACTTTCACAGGCAGAATGATATATCTCCGGAATGGAAAGCATATTGTTCTTAGTTCAGATAATTCAGACTCTTTTTGCATACTTTTGCAGTCCAAATGGTACTCCAATTAGATACCATTGAGAAAAACGAAAACATGTGTTAGAAGTGATATTTTGACCACATATGAACAAACTGGAGAACATATATTTTCTAGTTCGCACCAGAGTGATATTGCAATATATATATATATATATATATATATATATATATAGGCAACATCTACTATGCAATCTGAGTTTTTGTGCAATCATGCAATCATCCATCCTCATCCATTAGATGTTCATCTTAGGGTGGTTGTATTTTTTCATTTAACCCCTTCCACTTGGGGTTCTCACAAAGAGGGAGTTATGTGAAAAAAGATAACCACCATAAGATGAACATCTAATGGATGAGGATGGATGATTGCATGATTGCACAAAAACTCAGATTGCATATTAGTTGTTGCCATATATATATTCTTTTTCATCATAGTTAATTTTGGTCAACTTACATACTATATCAACATTTTCTTGGTCAATAAGCTGCATTCAACAGTGTTGTTCATTAAGGAAGGGGTCAATTGCTGAATTTATAAGATAGGATAGCAAGACATCAAAATTACACCCTACTTTTAGGAAGGTACCAATCTCTTTTTGTCTGATCATAAGCAAGTGTAGAACAGCTGCCGTTGCGGTAGTCCCATGAAAGTACCCTCTTCATCAGGCCTCGCAGCCTCTCAGCACCGGGACCAGGTTCAAGAACAGAATCTTCACCCCTTGACAAGCATGGATCAGCCCCTTCTTCAGAGCTCCCATCACACCATGCTCCTGGAGTGAACCGGCCCTCAGAGCGGTGCAAAAGCTCATGGTCTATCTTGTCCAGAACATTGTCATCCTTGGGAAACTTCCGGGCAAATGGGGGACCCACTTTTGACCATTTTGTTGAAGTCCTTCATGGAGAGGATCCGTGGATGCTGCTTCGGAGGATAATCCCAAGCAATGTAGTGCAGGTCATGGCCAACTGCAGTGCCCTGAAACTCCTTGGAGTTGCAGATAACTGTCTGGAAATAGCCTTCTGGTGAGGAGATGAAGTTCACATAGTACATCAGGAGGTCCCGTGGGAGATTGTCCCAACCCCAGATGCAGTACTCGAGAAAGGATTTTGTGAGCATTATCCAAGCAGATCCTGTCAATCCAACAGAGCACCAGCTATTGCATCAAGGGGGAATAACACGAAGCATGCTACATCTATTATTCATATGTTCAAATCTTTACACGTTATAGTCAGTTTTTTCTTTATTCCTGTAGTATTATTAAATTGTTTTAGCATGGTCAGCAGAGTACTTTGTATTCATTATGTCATAAATAATTTAGTGGATGATTCCAAACACTGTTTCTTGGGAGAAAAGCTAATTCTAGTTTAAGTTTAACAGGGACTGACAAAACAATGAACATATGTAAGGACAATTAGAAGAATTGATCATTTCTAAAGAAAAGAAAATGGCCTAACACCATTTTTCCATATCCAAGGTCTCGGTCCGAATATATTGACCACAAAACTACAGATTGATTCTGTTGTGGACGTCTTTTTCTGCTACCCTCGTCCCACATCCACGCTATATCAGATTCAATACAATAGCCAGCCATCCAGTACTTTTTTGCTAGTCTTCTTAACAACAACAACCAAGCCTTTGTCCCAAGCAAGTTGGGGTCGGCTAAAAATGAAACCCAACAATTTTTGAAGAAAAGTAATAGAAAATAAGATGAGAGTAACAAAATACAAATAACATAAGATTATGAAATTTATTTATTTTGGAAATGAAATATAAGAAAGAAGATAAGAGTAACAAAATACGAATAAAACTAAGATTCTGGCACATCAATTGCTACTTTCTGTGCAGTCTATCATGAGCTAAATCTCTAGGTATGTCCCACTTCTCGTTGCAGAAAAAGTAAATATATGAACAAACCTTCAGTAAATATATGAAAAGAGAGCATATAACTACTGTAAACTTAGGAGGACATGAGGGCACAGTGAAAATCAATAGGCAATGCAGACAATACTTGGTTACTATTGTTTATCTGATATTTCTCTTTACTTTGAAGTACTCCTTTATGTCAAGCAGCAACTGATTATAGTAGTAGTATGATGAACTGAGAAGTTTACGAAGTAAAGAGATTATGGATAGGGTCCACAGTTATTTGCTCAGGAATGAATTAAGAAGCTGCAATCCTACGGTTGTCAGTCTGCAACAGATTTAGCTTAAGGCACACTTGGAATCTGCTACCATGAATTTGGGATCTGCTACCATGAAGTAATGCGCTGAAATCTTTGCTGTTTGTTGTAAAGCAGAAGGTCGAAAAAAGTACGTAAATTGTTGGTGGCTACACACCCACACCCACATCCATGCCCGTAGCCTCATGGACGCAAAACTACTTTATAGAAATAAAAGTTTCAGAAATTCCTATGTGCAAAATATATTGCAATCAGAAAACCAGGCCTACCAGTATATAACTTGAATGATGTTGGCAATTCTCTTCGCTCAGTAGTCATGGTGAGGTCAAACTTTTTTGATAGATAGAGCCCTGGATCCAGAACAATAGGTTTTGCCCTTTGCATCCTGTGGGGAAACCAAATACGTGTCAAAAAGATGGAAGAGGGTAAAAATATAAGCATCTCGTATGTGTAGACCAACTGAAATATGGCGATTTATTCAAATAAACTTACAATTTCCACCCAGATAACTGAAAGTGCTCTATAAAATTAAGATTTCTCGGCAAAGAAGAGAATACATGAAGTATATCTGCATAAACAATAGCAATTAACCATACAAGTACATTAACATCCACAGCTATGATGCTACTTTATGTATCAAGACTGAAGCTTCATTATAGAAGTATTGGCACGTATCCTAAAAGGAATGATAACTACTGATGCTAGTACTACCTTTCCATTTGAAAATAGGAACATAAATAGATATCGGCAGATAAGGAATTACTATACATGCCCTTTCAAAACTGGGGGCTATTTCACATTACACTTTTCGCGCTACTTGAGTCCTGTTACGAAAAGTAATCAACACAATTCAGACAGACAGCTAGTACTTAAGATGACAACTAGTATTACAAAATAGAAAGTGAATGCAGTATGTTTGTTTGACACATAAATGGATGTTATCTAAAGTAGAGCTAGCGCAACTAACGAACAGGGAGGTGCCATCTATAACAGTGATGCCTACTCTGATACAGACTAATGCCACATGGACAATGTTATCCAATAGAACACATGAACAGATTGCAGCAGGTAAACCTTGTAAATTGGTATACTATATGGCAAAGAAAATGTTTCACGGAGGGAAAGGCTCAAGAACACTGACCATCCTGCGTCATGAGCGGATAATCGGAGGCGCTGAGATTGATGAACCAGTCCCACTCCAGTCCCTCCTTGAGGAGGATGGCCACCGCGTGCAGCGTACAGGCGACCATGGTGGGGCCCTTGTAAGTGACGAGGTTGCCCTTGGCGATGACCCGCACGTTTCCAACCTGGCTGAACATAGGGTCGCCCTTGACGTACATGGCGAGGTCGATCCGCTCCCGCGGCGGCGCCTCCAGGTCGAGGTGCAGGATGTACTGGTTGCGCGGGTGGTAGATAGCCTGCAGCGTCCGCCGCATCCGCAGGCCGTCCCCCTTGGTGCCCTCGAGCAGGTACGCGATCCGCGGCGGCTCCGCGTCGGAGGCGTCCGAGTTGAGGGCGGCGTTGTCGGGGTTGTCGTCGTCGTCGCCGCCGTCTTCGTTGTTGTCCAGCAGTCGCTTCTTGATTCCGGACTCGACGGAGCGTGCGCCGTTGTCGCTCGGCGACGCGTCGTCCCAGGTGTCGAGGGAAACCAAGTCGAACAGGACGTCGTCGACGGCGCCGTCGCCGGGATAGGGCGGCGAGAAGAGGCCGAATAAAGCGGCGAGGAAGATCGTGGCCGTGACGAGCAGGCTGACGAGGAACGGGACCAGCCACCGGCGGTCGCCGAACGGCCGCGCGGCGCCGGAGCCGATCCCCCAATTCTTCCGCATTTCCTCGGCAAGCTAGCGCCTTCCTTAGCTCAATTGAAGCTCAGGTACCCGTTTGCTGTGAGCACCTCTTCTCATGCCACATCTCGAATTATCGATTGCAACGGAATCGCTGACGGGGATGAACTGGATCTGCGCCCCAGACACGGCCACTCCGAAGGGCCACCACGCGCGAGGGCGGCGAGACCTCGAAGACCGACGGCAGCCGCGAGGTCGCCGCGATTGGAGCGCTTATCAAGAAATGGACGCGCGGCGCTCACCGTCCTCGAGGATCAGGCACGGCAGTCGGTCGCGGCAGGAGGCTGATCTCGGTGGCTGGCACGCAGTCTGGTGGCGGCAGCTGAGCTGAAGCTCTCGTTGTGAGCAAACAGGTGGGTTGCAGAAACGCGGTGGTTGAGAATGGGCTAGTCGTCACACGAGCAGCCCATTGGCCCAAACATGGGCCCGGGCCTTTTACCATCTACTAGATCCGTGGAGTCCACTGCACCCACAAGCGGGCCCTCGTTACTGCACCCACGGATCCCACGCCACGCGAAACGCACCCACCTCATCACCCGCTTTCAATCTACTCAACGCGTTCACTCACCTTCAGTTGGGCCCCACACGTCATACAGACGTTACCCAAGTCTCCTTCCTTGTTCACACCTCTCTCCCGCAGAACTCAACTACGCTAATAAACGCGGCGGCGGAGCGCGCCCCCACCAAGCGAGCCGCGACACACCGAACCCTGGAGATGTCGCCGTCGCCGACGCAACGGCCGCAGCGGCGAGCGGCGTCATCGAGACCGGCGTCTTACGACGAGTCCCTGCTCGACGCCGAGCTGCAGGCCTACCTCGGCGACGCGCAGTCGCGGCGCATCCGCCGCCTGCGCCGCCTCTCGGCCGAGGAGCGGCAGCGGGAGACGGAGACGGAGGCTCTAATAGCGCTCTCCCTGGGATTCCCCATCGACGAGCTGCTCCCCGAGGAGCGCCCCCTGCTCCCGGGCCCCGTCGCCGACGCGCCCAACGACTACATCGTCGTCCGCAACCACATCCTCGCGTCCTGGCGCGCCGACCCGGCCGCGCCCCTCCCGCGCGCGCGCGTCCTCGAGACCGTCGCCGCGACCTACGACCACCTCGTCGCCGCCGCCCACGGGTTCCTCGCCCGCGAGGGGCACATCAATTTCGGCGTCTCCGCCGCGTTCCCCGCCGCGCCGCCCCCCGACGTCGCGCCCCCTCCGGGCGTCGCGGCAGCATCCGTCCTTATCGTTGGCGCGGGACTGGCTGGGCTCGCGGCCGCCCGCCAGCTCCTCCGCTTCGGCCTCCGTGTGCTCGTCCTCGAGGGCCGAGCGCGCCCCGGCGGCCGCGTCTACACGACCCGCCTTGGCCACGACAAGGCCGCCGTCGAGCTAGGCGGCAGCGTCATCACCGGCATCCACGCCAACCCGCTCGGCGTGCTCGCGCGGCAGCTAGGCGTCCCGCTGCACAAGGTGCGGGACCACTGTCCGCTCTACTACCCCGACGGCCGAACCGTAGAGACCAGACTGGATAGGAGAATCGATCTGGTGTTCAACACGCTTCTCGAACATGCCAACAAAGTACGGGAGTCTCTGGGTGAGGCCGCCGAGAGGATCTCACTTGGGGAAGCGATTGAGAAACTCAGAAGGCTGTACCATGTGGCCAGTACAGAGGAGGAGAGGATGCTTTTGGATTGGCATCTCGCCAATCTGGAATTCTCCAATGCTGGGTGCCTATCTGAGATCTCCCTCGCACACTGGGACCAGGATGATCCTTACGAGATGGGAGGAGACCATTGCTTCTTGGCTGGAGGGAATTCACGGCTCGTACATGCATTGTGCGATGGAGTACCAGTGTTGTATGAGAAGACGGTGAAGCGGATTGAGCATGGATTGGATGGAGTTAGTGTCACAGTGGAAGGAGGGCAGGTTTTCCAGGCAGACATGGTCCTCTGCACCACCCCCCTTGGCGTCCTCAAGAGTGGGAGCATTATGTTTGACCCAGCGTTGCCTGAACAGAAGCTTGGGGCAATACAGAGGCTGGGGTTTGGGTTGCTGAACAAGGTGGCCATGGTGTTTCCTCATGTGTTTTGGGATGAGGAAATCGACACATTTGGGTGTTTGAATAAGGATAGTAGCAATCGTGGGGAGTTCTTTCTCTTCTACAGCTATCACACTGTATCTGGTGGTGCAGTTCTTATCGCACTAGTGGCAGGAGAGGCTGCTTTGGAGTTTGAAAAGGTTGATCCTGTTGTTGCACTTCATCGAGTACTCGGCATTCTTAGAGGTAACCTCTCATACTATTATTCTTATGATTTTAATAAGCTTAATAACTATTGAGATTCTACATTGGGACAATTGAGCATTACAAAAATGGAAAATGTTTTTCAACACGACGACTGAATGTGATTGCCCTCTTATCTATAGCTTTGTAGATACCAGTAGAAGTGAATTAATTTTTTTTAAGGCAAGTACATATTCTGTATATGTTTGGATAGCATAATGAGTACTATTAAGAAGAAATGACTAAATGATCTCTTATGTCTAGCCAGCCTACTAGTGCTAACCAAAGGGCTGATGAAAGCATAATTGTTTTTCACTTCATAAGTAATTGAAGTGTTTTCTTCTCATTAATGACTGGATTAAGTTGTTTCTATACCAAGTGATGTGTTGTAATAACGCAATTACAATTGTTGTAGCATTAAAATTTTACATTTGGAACTTGACTCATACACACTCCACATTCAACACAGTGCCACTTGGGCTGAAATAAATTGATATACTCCTTTTGTGTGACTTCGTTTTGTGTTTGTTCAGCCATTTACACATTGAAAAGGTGTAATGTTAAGATTTCTACATTAGTCTTGTCTGTTGAATAACTAGTAATAATGATAATGTTCATTTCCATAACCAATGGTCTGGCATTCAATGATGCCTGTTGTTGGAGGCTACAATGGTTCTGACATACCATAAGAAAGAAACTACAGCATTCTTGCCTAACCCATTGCTGACACCAGTGGCCAACCAATATCTCACATGTTGTCCCATGGTTAGAAGTGTTTTTTTGTTTGACTAAGTATCAAAATAGTCGCAAGTTTCTGCAATGGGCGTTACAAGTTATAGTTTTATGCAACATGTGTCAAAATAGTTGAAGTTATTAAATTGGCCTGAAAAAGAAAGGCAAGGTTCCAAAAGATGCTAGACGGGTGGCCCTCTGCCTAGATCCTGAGCGTGCCTAGCCATTTCTAGGCGGCGCCTAGGCGTTATGCACTTAACTTTGATGCAGTCTAATTTTTTTAACATATGTATATTTCTGGTATTCTGAGTTGATTTTTTATCGGGCCCGTTACCTCTCTCCCGTACACGATCCAGCCCAGCCTCTCCTATGACTGATTTCTCCCGGCTTGCTTGCCTCTATCTCGCACAATATCGAGCCCAGCCCAACAGAGCGATTGTGCTCCTACCCTTGCTCCACTTCCTTTGTCATCGCTTCGCCCGCGAGTGGGATCCGCAGCCTCCTTTGGTCGTTCCTCGCGGACCTACGCCGTCTGCCGCAGCCGCCTTCTCCCTCGCGGATCTGCGATGCCTGCCGCTGCGCTTCCACCACCGCTTGTACCCCCCCCCCCCCCCCCCCTCCTGGAACGGGCGGCTATACTCCATGGTGAGGCGGGACACCCACATCTAGTGCTTGGGCACGCGGAGGCAAGCGCCTCACGCCGCCTTCCTGAAAGCTGCAGATGATATGACTCTTGTTTAGTATGCTTTATTGATAGTTTGGTACTTTTGTTATAAATATTACAATTACAAGATATTCAAAATTTTTCTTGTTTTGGAGCTGCCGAACCTGCCACCTGATTGTCGGCGCCGTTGTTGACGCTGCTGATGAACAGGAGCAAGGGTATAGATGAGTTCTTTGGACTATAATTCTTGCCTGCTTCATTCATTTGTTGTGTGCCGGCCATAATATATAGCCGGTCTACATATTACATTAAAGAAACTAAGACTATATCACTAAGGAATAATCCAGACACTTATCTCTAATATGAAAACTAATATATTTATTCTTTATCGATAACTTAACCTATGGAAACTAATAATCTATCTTCAACTAATAATCTACTCTGCCTTATTTTCCAATGCTCAGCCCACAACTTGCACATGGTTAACTGAATTTTATTCGGTTTCATGTCGTATTGACTGAACTATCGATTTAACCAAAATTTTAACACACAACCAATAAAAATGTAGCGTAATGGTAATAATTTTTACCCTCATAAAAAAATTTCTCGCAACCCAACCCAATCTTGGTAATCTTCACCCACCACCAGCATAGACATGTCATTTTTGTGTGCTTATTGCTATTTTATGTGTTTATTGTCATTTTACCCAATAAATTATATTGTACACTAATATACGGTTAACCTCAAAACTGAATCGAAATAACCGCAAACAAATTGTGCGGTTATGACTTTTTTGGATCATGTTCGATTACCAATTCTTCATAACTGAATGACTGGTGAAGTGATGATAGCATAATTGTTTTTCACTTCATAAGTAATTGAAGTGCTTTCTTCTTGTTTAGATCGGATCAAGTTGTTACTATACCCATAGTTATCAAGGCGTTGCTAAAGCGTTGCTTTAGCGGTAGAGCGGTCTGGCCCCGTAAGGCGTCCCGTCGTCTTGCTTAGGAGGGTAAGGCGACGGCGTAGTGGGACCGGCGGCACGGGAGCAGGGGTATCCGGCGGCGCTGGAGCAGGGGAAGCCGACAGCGCACAGATACGGCGGCGAGAGGCCGGCGGCGCTCGTAGGGGGAGGCGGCGGCGCTCGCAGGTGGAGGCGGCGGCGCTCGCAGGTGGAGGCGGCGGCGCTCGTAGGGGGCGGCGGCGCATCTGGGCAGAGCCGCAGAGGCGGTTGTCGGGAGGCTACGAAGGTTTCCACTTTCTTCCGGTTGTGAGCTGCTACGGGAGTAGAGGAGGAAGAAGTTAGTTTTTTTATTTGTTAGGACTGATGTACTGGGCCACTTTTGGGCCTCTGGTGTGTTGGGTCGATATTGTTGCCACTTTTGGGCCTCTGGTGTGTTGGGCCGATTTTGTTTAGATTAGACTACTTCAGCTGTTACAAGTCATATTGTATTCTTTTTATATAAATAATAGCATAAATTCCTATATTTTATTTTTTTAGATATAACTAAGGTGTCGTCTCGCTTTACGCCTTATCACTTAAAAGGTAAAAAGAGGGTCCGTCGCCTTAAGTCGTCTTACCGCTTTAATAACTATGATACCAAGGAATGTGTTGTAATAATGCAAGTAGAATTATTGTAGCATTAAAATTTTGCGTAACTTACTTGACTCGTTCACACTCCAAATTTAATACAGTGCCACTTGGTGCTGACAAACTGATATACTCCTTCTGTGTGACTTTGTTGTGTTTGTTGAGCCATTACACCTTGAAAAGTTGTAATGTTAAGAATTCTGCATTAGTCCTGTCTGTTGAATAACTAGTAATACTGATAGTGTTCATTTCCATAACCAATGGTATGGCATTCAGTGATGCCTGTTGCTGGAGGCTACAATGATTCCGACATTCCATAAGGAAAAATAAACCTACAACATTCTTGTTTGGACCAACTCCGCCTATGTTGTAATGACATAGCTGGTCCTAAGCCCGGATAAAGGAGGAGGGGTTGTAATAGGCTTGGCGAGTCAGCAACTACACTTAGCTATTTTCATGGAAATGAAACCCATTAGAAATTCGTTGGGGCGTAACCTTATTAGCGACGCGTCATACCGGAACCCGGGTATGGTGTCAAGTGGGCAAGGGTCGGGTCGTCACCGCCTTAGTGGCGCGCCATATCGGAACCCGAATGTGGTGTTAAATGGGCAAGGGCCGGATCGCCACCACCTTAGTGGCGCGCTACATCATCGCCCAGATGTAGTGTTAAGTGAGCATGGATCTTTGCATCTTACTCGACGGATGTGAAGGGTAAAGAAGCTAGCCGAGGAAACTAGATTTCGGGTGGGTAGTTGGAATGTAGGATCCTTGACGGGAAAGCTACGAGAGTTAGCGGACGTTGCAATTAGGAGACGTGTAAATATCCTTTGTGTACAAGAGACTAGATGGACAGGTCAAAAGGCGAGAGAGGTTGAGAATACCGGTTTCAAGTTTTGGTATTCTGACTCAACTGAGACTAGGAATGACGTAGGCATCCTAATAGATAAGTGCCTCAAGGATGGAGTAGTGGATGTTCGTAGAAGAGGGGATAGGATCCTCCTAGTCAAGGTAGTTGTGGGGGACCTTATCTTGAATGTCATTAGTGCTTATGTCCTACAAGTTGGGCTTGGCATGAGCACTAAGAGACAATTTTAGGAGGACTTAGAAGATATGGTTAGTAGTGTACCAATAGTCGAGAAGCTCTTCATAGGAGGAGATCTCAATGGCCATGTAGGTACAACTAACATAGGTTTTGAGGGGGTACACGGAGGTTTTGGATGTGGGGATAGAAACCAGGAGGGTAAGGATATCCTAGACTTTGTTTTAGCCTATAACCTATTGGTAGCTAACACCCTCTTTAATAAGAGGTTATCTCACTTAGTGACCTTTACTAGTGCCCAACATTCTAGTCAAATCGACTATATCCTCACCAGGAGAAGGGAGAGGGGGGCATGTTTAGATTGTAAGGTGATCCCTGGGAAATGTGTTGTTTCACAACATAAACTTGTGGTAGCCGACTTTCGTTTCCACGTGCGTGTGTCACGAGACAAATGTGTTAAAACCGCAAGAACAAAGTGGTGGAAGTTGAAGGATGAAGCGCAATAATCATTCAAAAGGAGGTTGATCGCGGAAGGACCTTGGAGCAAAGAGGAAGATGTGGATAGTATGTGGGTGAAGATGGTGACTTACATTAGGAAGGTAGCTAGGGAGGTGCTTGGGTGGAGGTGCTTGGGTGGACAAAGGTAAGAAACTTGTAGATAAAGACACTTGGTAGTGGAATGAGGATGTACAAAAAGCTATTAAGGAGAAGGAGTCTTATAAGAGCTGACATCATGAGAGAAGCGTAACTAACATGGCGAAGTATAAAGAGGCTAAGAAAAATGCAAGGCATGTTGTGAGTAAAGCAAGGGGGCAAGTCTATGATGTGCTATATGAGAGACTAGGGACAAAAGAAGGCGAAAAGGATATATACAAGATGGCGAAACTTCGCGAGAGGAAGGTGAGGGATCTCAACCAAGTCAAATGCATTAAGGATGAGGCAGATCGAATTCTGTTGAAGGATAAAGAGATTAGGAACAGATGGTGGGACTACTTCAATGGACTATTCAATGACGGGAATGAGAGCATTAAGTTTGAGTTGGATGACTCATTTGATGATACCAACAGACGATTCGTGTGGAGGATACAAGAGTCTGAGATTAGAGAGGCAAGGATGAAATGAGGAAAGGCCCTCGGTCCCGATGATTTTCCCATTGAGGTGTGGAGATGTCTGGAGAATGTAGCAATAGTACGACTCACTAAACAATCAATCGCATTTTTCAGTCAAATAAAATGCCTAGAGAGTGGCGGAAAAATATTTTAATATCCATCTTCAAAAATAAAGGAGATGTTCAAAGTTGTACTAATTACCGAGGAATTAAGCTTATGAGTCATACTATGAAGCTCTGGGAGAGAGTGATTGAACACCGCTTGAGAAAAGTGACCAATGTCACTAAAAACCAGTTTGATTTTATGTCTGGGAGGTCCACTACGGAGGCGATTTTCTTACTCCGTCAGCTTATGGAGAGGTATAGGGAGCAAAAGAAGAATCTACATATGGTGTTCATTGACTTGGAGAATGCATACGATAGGGTACCAAGGCCGGTCATGTGGTGGGTGCTAGAAAAACACAAAGTCCCAACAAAGTACATTAACCTTATTAAGGATATGTACGATGTGGTGACAAGTGTGCATGTAAGAGATAGTGAGACCGATACTTTTCCTATCACAATAGGGCTACACCAAGCTACACCAAGTATTAGCCTTAAGTCCATACATTCTTTCCTTAGTGATGGATGAGGTGTCGAAGGATATACAAGGGGACATCCCTTGGTGTATGCTCTTTGCTGATGTTGTAGTATTGGTGGATGAAATTAGAGATAGTGTTGATAGAAAATTGGAGCTATGGAGGCAGACCTTAGAGTCTAAGGGGTTTAGACTTAGTAGAACTAAGACCGAGTATATGAGATGCGATTTTAGTGATGTCGGGTGCGAGGATGGAAATATTAGTTTACAAGGACAAGTAGTACCTAGGAGAGACACATTTCAATATTTAGGATCAATGTTACAAAGCAATGGTGATATTGACGAAGATGTTTGACACATGATTAAGATCGGGTGGATGAAGTGGCGGCAAACATCTGAAATCTTATGTGATAAGAAAGTGTCAGAAAAATTAAAAGGAAAATTATATAGGACGGTGATCAGACCTGCGATGCTGTATGGAGCAGAATGTTGGCCAACTAAAAGGCAACATATCCAACAAATGAGTGTTGCTGAGATGTGCATGCTATGGTGGATGTACGGTCACACAAGAAGAGACAAAATTAGGAACGAAGTGATACATGATAGGTAGGGGTGACACCAATTGAGGAGAAGCTACTCCAACACCTACGGTGGTTTGGGCATATCCAACGGAGACCTCCAGAAGCACCGGTTAACAGTGGGACTATAAAGATTAAAGAAAATTTTAGGAGGGGTAGAGGTCGACCAAGGCTGACATCGCAGGAGGCGGTAAAACGAGACTTAAAGGAGTGAGAAATTACTAGAGATTTGGCTCATGATAGGACTGCATGGAAATTAGCAATTCATGTGACAGAATCTTAGTTCATTTGTATTTTGTTACTCTCATCTTCTTTCTTATTAATCCATTTCTAAAATAAATAAAATGTAGAATTTTATTTTATTTGTATTTTTTATTTTTTTATTTTTTACTCTCATCTTATTTTCTATTATTTTTTAAAATAATTGTTAGGTTTCATTTCTAGCCGATTCCAACTTGTTTGGGACAAAGGCTTGGTTGTTGTTGTATCCTTGCCTGGACCAATGCTGACACTAGGGGCCAACCAATGGCTCACATGTGGTCTCATGGTTAGAAGTGTTTTTTTTTTTGACTAAGTATCAAAATAGTTGTAAGTTTTGCAAGGTTCTGCAATAAGCATTAGAAGTTATAGTTTTATGCAACATGTGTCAAAGTTGTTTAAGTTATTGAATTGGCTTGAAAAAGGAAGGCAGATGATATGACTATATCCTCTTGTTTAGTATGCTTGATTGATAGTTAGGTTATAAAGATTACAACTAAAATGGATACAAACCTTTTCTTGAGTTGGAGAATATCAATAAAAGGTCTCTCATATTTCAATGTGTATCTTGCTCATCTTGTTTAGTGCATAAGGTTCAACGATAAGCTGATTACAACAAATAGGCAGTAGAATGTAAATAACATGTTGGAGTGTATCATGTATGGAGGGGTATTTTAGACAATAGTGAAGGGTAATATGGTCCTTATGTAGAGGGTTCTTGGCCTTCAAGTCTACTACCCTATATATATACCTCTTGATAGGATTAATGAAAATGTTAATCCCTTTCAATTTGGTATCAGATTAGGTTAGCCACTAAAACCTTCACCCGGCTGCCATGGCCGGCCGCCCAGATGTCCCCTTCACCTTGCTATCGATCGTCGCCATTGGATCTGGGCGCACCATCACCGGATCTGCGCGACAGCGCGCGCCTCCATCCCGCTCCCGCCCCCATTCTTCGCTGCCACCCCACCGAGCTTCTCCCCACGTGCCGATCCCAACTTGTTTGGGATAAAAGTTTAGTTGTTTCATGTTCTATTAAGTGAATAACCACGACAGCAACAATTTGACAACAACAATTTAATAGAAGATTTGGGTCAAGCAAATTGGGGTTAGTTAGAAATAAAACTCAACAATTTAATAGAAGATGAGAGTAATAAAAACAAATAAAATAAGATTCTGAATTTTATTTATTTTGGAAATGAAATAATATGAAAGAAGATAAGAATAACAAAATAGTTTCTGACACATGAATTGCTAATTTCAATGCAGTCCTATCATCATGAGCTAAATCTCTTGGTATGTCTCCTTTAAGTCTCGTTTTATCACCTCCTACCATGTCAACCTTGTTCGACCTTTACCTCTCTTAAAATTTTCTCTACTCTTTATAATCCCACTATTAATCGGTGCTTTTGGAGGTCTCTGTTGGATATGCCTAAATCACCGTATGAGATATTGGACTAGCTTCTTCTCGATCGGTGTCACTAATACCCTATCACGTATCACCGCGTTTCTAATTTTTTCTCTTCTTGTGTGATCGCACATCTACCGTAACATGCACAGCTCTGCAACTAGTGTTTTAGAACGAACGCCGCCTGGACGCCCAGGCGCCCGCCTAGGTGCCTAGGCGCCCGTCCAGGCGGGCGGCGGAGATGGCGGCGGAGATGGCGGCGGTGGAGGAGGCGGGGGCGAACCAGTGGAGGCGATGGCGGCGTCAGCGGAACAATCGTGCGTCGGGCGGAGACAAACATGACGGTGTTGGTGGGCCTGGCTGACCAGTCGTCGGCTCAATTAATCTGAACCGTCGGATCTCATCCGACGGTTCGTGGTCAATAAAACCTAACTCTAATCTAATTTCTCCTCACTCTCCCTCTCCTCTTCTTCTTAACCGGCGGTGGCGGCACCACAGGCGGCGGTGGCGGCACAGCAGATGGCGACCATGGCGGGCGGCCGGCGCGGCGTGCGGCGGCGTCACTGCGAGTGGTGGACGGCGGCCGTGAAGGAGCTGCCGGCGGACGGTGGCGACCTGGCTAGCGGGTGGCAGCACTTGGGCGACGGCGGCCAGGCGAGGCGACCGGACTAGGCGTTCGTGCCAGAGCGACTAGCCGCCTAGGCGACGCCTCAAAAACGCTGTTTGCAACACTCATTTGCAACACTCATTTGTTGGACATGTTACTCTTTTAGTTGATCAACATTTCACCTCACCCCCCCCCCCACCCCCCTACACCACCCAACCAATTTAAACCCACACCAATAGTACAATCTCAATCCTAGATAGTTACAAAGTCTTCAATCTTTGAGTTTTCTAGTCCGACCCAAATCTTGGTAATCTTCACTCACCATCAGCATACATGTCATTTTTGTGTGTGTATGGTCTTTTTATCCAATAAATTATATTGTACACTAATATGCGGTTAACATCATAACCGAACCGAATTAACTACAACCGAATTATGCGGTTATGATTTTTTTTTGGATTGCATTCGTTTACGAATTCTTCAGAACTGAATTTTTCCTTAAACGAATGTCCACACCTAGTAATGAACATATGTTTTATGTGTTCAGGCATTTATGGTCCAAAAGGTGTTACTATCCCTGATCCCATTCAATCTGTTTGCACGAGATGGGGTAGTGATCCTCTTTGTTTGGGTTCATACTCTCACATCAGAGTTGGCTCTTCTGGTGCTGACTACGATATTCTTGCTGAGAGTATCAATGAGCGGGTTTTCTTCGCAGGAGAAGCAACAAATCGTGCATACCCTGCAACAATGCATGGGGCTTTGTTGAGCGGTTTAAGAGAAGCTTCAAAAATTCTTCGTGCTGCAGAGAGTAGTTCAGAATCTGATCATAGTAAGTATTCATCGCAGAGAAGCCTGAGACCACCCAATGGTACCCTCGAAGATCTATTCATGGAGCCAGATCTAGCATTTGGGAGATTCTCATTCGTATTCTCCTCGGTTACACCAGATGATCCTAAGGCTCCAGGGTTAGCTAGGATTTCATTGGACAAACGTTTACTTCTGCCTCTCAAGAATCATGACTCAAAGGAAAATCAAAGGGATCAGGCCCCTGCAGCTAAGAAAGCTGATCGTGAAACCTTCTATTTGTATGCCACCATCTCTCGGGAGCAGGCAGATCGACTACAACTTGCAAGCGACGATGATAAAAGTAGGTTAGCGTTATTATGCAAGGATCTTAGTGTCAAATTGATGGGTTATGATTGTATTGGTGATGAAGGTAACGATCTAATTTTGGGCATCCTGAGCGCACGGAAAGCCAGGAAACTGCTGCAGCACCCCAAGAACTGCAAGGTCTCACATTGATTGGTATCATTTTGTAGGAAAGAATCATTCTTTTGTTAGATGGTCGGTTGGCTAAGATGTTTTCCCATTCTGTACGATACAAACTTAGGAGCAGGGGCTGGAGCATATATCCTTCATTTTGTACTCTCAGATAGCAATGTGACTTTAGCCCTCTTTGTAACATGAGAATTTCCTGAATCCGAAGGAAATTGAACTGATTCATGTAGAATTCTTAGTTATGCCTCCACATTATTCATGCACATATAGCTGTTACTGTATTGATATCTGAATGGCTTAAAATGGATTATCATTCCTTTGCGAAAGAAAGCGGAAAACGCTATACCCAGATCGAGAAGAGAACGTCAACAAAACCCTTGGAAACAAGTACAAGAAATTAAATAGGTAACATAAAAAACAAACTATGACAACATTAGAATTAATGAAATTAAATAGGTAACATAAAAAACAAACTATGACAACATTAGAATTAATATTATCACAGTAACTAGTTCGACACAACACCAAACTATCAAGACACCGTTAAAAATATTCACAATTGTTTTTAGCAGTACCATATTCTCCAAATATAATATCATGTGTGGTTCATTGAAGTGTAATTTACGAGCGGTTTCGCTATCCTTGATGAAGACTGTTGAAGTGTTCTTGTGACACTTCATCCGGATCTGCTATAAGAGCAGCTCGTGGAGGTTCTTAATCGGCAGGGCTTAGTCGGCAATGGAGATTGCGCATATGAGAGATGTTGACATGGTGGTTTTTACCTGGTTCAGGCCGCAAGAGCGTAATACCCTACTCCACAGTGTGAGTTGTATTGCTGGTGTTATTGCGTGTGTAGCGTGTGTATGCGTTAGATTGGGGATTCTTTATAACGGTGGTGGTCCGGTCCTTTTATAGATAAATCTTACAAGTGGGGTTTGAGGCCTGACAGGTGGTCCCAGGTCGATCTTATCCTAAAGATCTAAGGCTTCTCGCATAAGCCTCCTCTCACCGTGGCATGAAGATTTGTCGTCTTGCCGCCTCAGACGCTAGTGGCCCATGCATAGTCATTGAAGATGGCAGGGAATGTCTCGTCCAACTGTTCCTGTCGCAGTAAGCTACCCATTTGGCGGAGTGGGGTAGGCTTGCGGCGTCTTTACTGCGATGCGATTGGCCGTAGTGGTACCTGACAGTAGGCGTGCGCCGCGTCATGCGCTTGGGAAGGCGCGTGTCTTCAATGCTTGATTTAGACAAGGCGCACCGCCCCCTTAACTCCCGCAACCCACCGCAAAAGGCAAGTTGTGGGGTACGTGGCGGCTCGGGAGCTAGCCTCTACGGGGGAGGCCAGGTCCTGATCCGCGGACCACGTGGTGGCCCTAGAGCCCGTTCCTGAGTAGAGCAGGGGATCCAGAGCTGCAGGACACGTGGTTGAGCTGGGGCCCGCGTCCACTGGAGGCGACCGGCCTGGTGCTTCGATCCACGCGGCTGCACCGGAATCCACTCATATGGGGGATCGGGGTTCCGTCTAGATGAACACGTGGCCGCTTGGGAGCCCGTCTCCTTAGGGGATCTTGAGACCGCCTTGTGGTCCATGTGGAAGCGCCGGATCTCGTATCTAAGGTAGGGAGGAGTCCAGACCTTCTGGACACGTGGGGCCCTTGGACCCCGCGTCATCAGGAAGGCAGGGCACTTAGGTGCTCTTAGCTTATGCGCGGGGGTACTCGATATGTCGGGTACCGATAGTGGCCCCTGGGGGAGGTGATGAGCCCGAGGGTGGAGCCCTATCCCTACTTTCCCGCGCTGCCTTTACGGTGCGCACCTCTACCATCATGGCCACGCATCCCCCTTTGGTTGAGGGGTCGTGGTGACGGGTCTTTACCTGCTGCAACTTCTTTATTACGATGGTTCACAATATGGCTGTTGCGCTTCACCTGCTCTCACTTTCGCCTTTACGGGAACCGTCGGGTTGCCTCCTCAGATGGGGGTCCGCTCGGGCCAATCTCTTTGACAAGGAACCTGGGCCCTGCTGTCACGGACGTTGTGGGTTGAACAGCGAGTTTCAGGCCCATACGACCTGCACGATGTGCTCAAATGTCGCTAAGATGTTTAAAAGGGAACCTTTGTGGGCAAAGGTGGTTCCTCCCTTACTCACACCCCAGCGTTCGAGCCTTCGTCTTCCTCCTTGAGCACCGCGTTTTCCCCACCTTCGAGGTTCTTAACTCCTGCTCCAATGGACTCCGCCTTGCCTCCTTCCCGCGTGGTGGATGTAGCGCCCATGAGGCGGCTACATGGCTGGGAGAACGAGGGGCGACGGGATCTGATCCGTCCCGGCTCCCTGCCTCTGAATTTGGAGCCGAATGAGATCGTCTTCTTCAATTCGTATGTGTACTCTGGGTTTGTTCCCCCCGTTTCCTCCTTCCTGGTGACGCTTTTGGAGATCCTCAGGCTCCAACTTCATCAGCTGTTGCCAAATTCTTTGGTAGTGGCGGCGGTGTTCTCGCACTTTCACAAGATGTATGTAGGGTGTACCCGTCAGTGTTGGTGTTCCGGCAGTTCTTCGTGCTGAGGCGGACTGGGAAGAGCAAGATGAGCTTCCTCTGCTCCTACTACTTCCAGCATCGGGCCAATAACCCCTTCAAGTACATCACCCTGCTCTCCACTGCGAGATGGGCCGACTGAAGGAGTGACTGGGTGATCGTACACTTCGATGCCCATGATTGCATGGTCATGCCCATCGACTGGTCGACACTTAGGAAGAAGACCTGGGGGGAGCGCCTGGAGTTGGAGCCGGCGTATACCCCGGTGATGGAGAGGATCCGATTCCTGGCGGATCATGGTTTGTCGAAGCTGATGGTGCTGGCGGACTTCGTGCGTCGATGTCGGGTCCCCCTCCAACATCATTGTCGTGATGCATGGCTATACTTCGGGCCGCAGGATGGCACCAAGCTGGTGAGGGGTCGCAACATGGAGATGACCCCGCAAGAGGTGTTTGATGTGATGTCCAAGGAGCGTGATGACCCGCTGTTTCCCGACGTCTTCATCCTTTCGTGGTCCTGTGCACCGCTTTGCTCAGACCAGAACCTCAGGATGAAGATCCTGAAGAAGATGCCAAACCTGTATGCGCTTGGTCTTGCGTCCGGTAGGTTGGGGGTGCAGACTGTGGATTGGTCATCGTTGACCCTCCATAGGAGTCTGCACCCGCTGCAGGCTCCGACGTGCCGAGGGTGGAAGACCCGTCCTCCAACAGAGGGAAGGGCAAGGAGCCGGTCACTGACTCGGGGAAGGGGAAGTCGCTGGTAGTCGAGGTCGCAAAGGAAAAACGTCCTTGGTCACCGTCGAGGTCGGCCTTGGTTTCAAGCCAACGTCAGATGGAGCGCCCATCCTCCGCCTCTGGTGTTGGCGGTTCTTCGAGTGGAGGCCCAGCCCTCCAAGCAATGAGACTACTATCGGTTGAGGGCGGTGCACCAGCTAGCTTCTCCGCCGCCGATGCAGCCCAAGACGCTAGTGGGGGTCCAATAGCGCTACATCTGCGAAGCCTCAGGCCAAGAGGCCTCGGCTGCCAGCGATCTTGCCACATGTTTGTTAATGGATGTCGGTGGTGGTTCTGGAGGAGGCTTTGGAAGTGGCGTCATTGGACTCGGTGGGGACACACCAATGTTGTCCGGCAACATCGTTGGTGGCTCGCATGGAGGCCCAGTCGGATCGACCCCACATGCCGCGTCGCCACCAGAGCCCGCAGACTCTGAGCCATTAAAAGTCGAGGACCGCTGGAGTTTCCGAGGGCGTCGGTAAGGCATTCTTACCAAAGCTTGCATCATTGTCTCATATGTTCTCTTGTTTTAAAAGACTTTGATTTGAATCTACAGGTCTACGTCAGCTGTTGTGACGCCCTTACCACCGGGGGTAGTGACCCGAAGCGCTCCGAAGTCGACCAAGGAGGCCACAGATGCATCGGCAGAGCAGAGCGCCAAGCCAGTGCAAGGGAGCGTTGCTCTGGTGTCTGCGCCTGGCACGGGTAGTGAAGCACCTCGGGCCGCCATACCAGAGGTAATGTCAGAGTCGGCTCAGCAAGCTGAGGGCCCAGCCTCTGAGGATGTTGATCCAGCAGGTGGCTCCTCGGGCGATGGTGCTGCTGCTGCTTCGGGTGGTGCCACAACTTCCGCTTAGTTCCCAGGGACGAGGCCCCCGACGCTGGTGGCCTTGCCTTCATCGTCGTGGGAGGAAGAGGTTCCCGAGATGATCACTGAGCGGCCCCCCATGGCTTCGGCAGAACCAGAGCGCCTCTCTAACGTCGTTGACTCGGTGCAGTCCAGCACCAACGTGGTGCAGTCCAACCTCCACAGGGCTCATGGTGCCCTCGCCGTAGAGTGGGAGAAATTGCATGCTGAGGGCGAGCATCTTTGGGCCTCGGAGGACCATCTGAGGTCCAAGATCACTCAGGCAAACGCGAAGCATCAGAAGGAGGGTGATGAGATGGAGTTGAGGTGCCGCTTGGCGAAAGCCATGGACGCAATGTCCCAGAAGATTCTGGTTGATGCCAAGGTGACCAATCAAATGGTTGACGCCCGCCTAAGTGCCCTTGAAGAGGGTCGAGTGGCCCTGGGTCACTGCGGAGCCGCTAGGGTCGAGCAAGAGGTAGCGGCCCAAGCGATGATGACTCATGCTAAGGTAGATTGGGACAAGCTGCAGTCCCGCATCGAAGACCTTAAGCTTCACGAGAGCAACCTGGCGCGTGATCAGGAGCAGCACCTAGCTAAGCATCAGGAACTCCTCCTACTGGAGCTTGACGTTCAGGCTCGGGAGCAGACTTCGGAGCGCTGCGCTCGAGAGCTCGATCTGCAGGAGCAGCAATTGGTCCCCTGTTTGGAAGACAAGGGTAAAGCGCTGGCGGAGATGGTGGCGTCCCACATTCTGGTGTGCTACCGGAGTCGGCATCCGGAGATACCTCTGGACCCAGTATTCGAGGGCCCCGTCGTGGAGCGTGGAGAGGTGGCGATGGCAGAAGTCAAAGGTGCGTCAAAACATGTCGCCCCGCAATTCGCAAGAGAATGAGGTTTGCGGCCTCTAGACGGGGACGTCTTTGTATCCGGGGCTTGCCTCTTTGTAAATATTCTTTAATGAATTTGAATTTCCGTGTCTTGTGCTTCTCAAACTGTTGTTCCGAGTCCTTAGCTGTGTAAGGGCTTGAAGAACTTTTGTCGAGTTCGTTAGTTTTTGAGGAACCAACGATCGCATAGTTGATATGGCCGATCTGTAGTCAGTTGACGTCCTGCCTATGGGACACCCTTAGAGGCCCCCTGGTAGATGTGGCCAGGTGACTGGGTGCGCCTACCACTTGATCGCAGGATGTCTTCGACGGGCCCTCAGCGGAGCGGGGGAGTTTGCGTAGATGGCCTCGGTGGGGCCCCTTTAGGGGCGCCAAGCTTTGTCTGAGTAGAGTCATTGACGGCAGGCCCCTTGGATGGTGTCGGAGTTGGTTGCTCTGGTGCCACCCGCCATCGTCGCGGAGTCATCGACGGGAGAACCCCTGGGTAGTGTCAGAGCTGGCTGCTCCAGTGTCGCTCTCCATCATTGTAGGAATGTCGACGGCAGGCCCCCTGGGTAGTGCCGGAGATGGTTGCTCTGGCGTCGTCTACTATCGTTGTAGGAATGTCGATGGCAGGACTCCGGGGTGGTGCCGGAGCTGGTTGCTCCAGCGTCGTCGATATCGTCGCAGAGTCGTCAACGGCAGGCCCCTTGGGTAGTGCCAGAGCTGGTTGCTCCGGTGTCGTCTGCCATCATCGCAGATTCGTCGATGGCAGGCCCCATGGGTGGTGTCGGAGCTGGCTGCTCTAGCGTCGCCCACCATCATTGTAGGAACGTCGACGACAGGCCTCTTGGGTGGTGCCAGAGCTGGTTGCTCCGGCGTCGTCCGCCATCATTGCAGTGTCGTCAACGTCAGGCTTCTTAGGTGGTGCCGGAGCTGGTTGCTCCAGCGTCGTTCGCCATTGTCGCAGTCGTCGACGGCAGACCCCCTGTGTGGTGCCGGAGCTGGTTGCTCTGGCATTGCCCGCCATTGTTGAAGAGTCAGCAACGGCAGGCCCCCTGGGTGGTGCCAGAGTTGGCTGCTCCGACGTCAACCGCCATCATTGTAGGAACGTCGACGGTAGGCCCCCTGGATGGTGCCAGAGCTGGTTGCTCCGGCGTCACCCAGCATCGTTGTAGGAACGTCGACAACAGGCCTCCTGGGTGGTGCTAGAGCTGGTTGCTCCGGCGTCGTCCGCCATTGTCGTAGAGTCATCGACGGTAGGCCCCCTGGGTTGTGCCGGAGCTAGTTACTCCGACATCGCCCACCATCGTCGCAAAGTCATCGACGACAGGCTCCCTGGGTGGCGCCGAAGCTGGTTGCTCCGGCGTCACCCACCATTGTTGTAGTAACATCGACGACAGGCCTCCTGGGTGGTGCCGGAGCTGGTTGCTCCGGCGTCATCCGCCATCGTCGTAGAGTCGTCGACGGTAGGCCCCCTGGGTGTTGTCAGAGCTGATTGCTCCGACATCGTCCGCCATCATCGCAGAGTCATCGACGACAGGCTCCCTAGGTGGTGCCGGAGCTGGCTACTCCGACGTTGCCCACCATCATTGCAGGAACATCGACGGCAGGCCTCCTGGATGGTGCCAGAGCTTGTTGCTCCAGCGTCTCCCGCCATCGTCGTATAGTTGTCGACGGCAGGCCCCCTGGGTGGTCCCGGAGGTGGCTGCTCCGGCGTCGTCCACCACCGATGTGTAGTAACTTTGACAGCAGGCCTCTGGTATACAAGTTACCACAAGAGAACTCTATTAGCAACAAGAGCAGAACGGGAGAGTGTACTCACAAATCAATGCTTGTTACTGTCTTTGATGTGCTGGGACATCGACGATGGGCACCCTGGAAGGTGCCGGAGCTGGTCGCTCCGGCGTCGTCTACCACCGATGTGTAGCAACTTCGATGGCAGGCCCCTAGTATACACGTTACCACAAGAGAACCCTATTAGCAACAAGAGCGAGACATGATAGTGTACTCACAAATCAGTGCTTGTTACTGTCTTCGACATGCTGGGACGTTGACGACGGGCCCCCTGGGAAGTGCCAGAGCTGGCTGTCCTGCATACATGATAGAGGAGAGACCAGTTTGCTCGTTGGTTTACCTCTTTTTCCTCTGTAGCTTTGTCATGTCTCACTGTCCCGAGCTGACACATGGGGCTTGGGTAATTCAATGCATTAGCGCTTCAGGGTCCGACTCCCACCGCCCTTAGGGTGCAAACGGCCCCCAGTACTCGATCGTAGCGCTGGGAGGCAGGGTGTGGGTGCTTAGGGTGCAGGACCAGTCTAAGCAGTTCACACTCCCTGGACCTCCGACTTGGCGTAAACCTTTCCTGGGAGGCCATCCGGCGTCACATGACTCCAAGGATGGGGGCAGCCGAGAGAGCCCCTCACACATTGCAGGTACCTCAAGCAGGCCCGTCTGCAGTAGGATTGCACAACTCCACCAAGGGTGAGATACAAAGCGTATAACCGTGTATATGAAGGCAATATACAATTAACGAGATTAGCATGGTTTATCATAAAATTAACGTGTAATTAAATGAACATTTTTAGGGAAACATGGAGTAAGACAGTGATTCTTTTATATTGGCATTCATAGGAGGAGACAAACTTTTACAAAAGAAGGCAACGATCGCTTTCGAATGACGAGAGAGGCAGGGTGCATAGGCTTAGGGTTCGGGACTAGGCTAAGCTGACTGCGCACTCTGAACCTGACCCTTCCAGAGCTTGGTTGTCCTAAATGATGCTCCTAAACTATATGAAACATTTACACTTCCCTACTACTAAACTAGGATTAACTTATAGGGGTGCTCAAAACTTTGAGGGTAGTTGTGATAGTTAACGGGCAACCTGTTGCAGAAGCTACTAGCGGGCGATGAGCGGGTGTCCCTACTTTTTGCCATGCCCCCCCCCCCCCCCCCCCCGCCGCCTTGTGGGTGGTCAGAGCAGAACCGGAACTGATGTTGACATCTTTAACGAGAGTGTCAGTGCTGTCAGAAGGCTGCAGACGGGGTGCAGCGGACGAGTCACGCTAACGCGAGCTCGGCGGAGGTTGACTTGGTCCATCGCCGTCTGAGGCAGGTGTTGGGTGTGCTGTGAGGGCTTGGAGCTTCTCCAAGGCTAACACCGCAGCAGTGCAGTCTTCGCGGATCCTGAGGATGCAGGTGGGGGTTGACATCTTTAGGACAAGGTAGCCATAGTGGGCTACGACCATGAATCGGTACTGGGCGGGCCTGCCGATGATGGCGTTGAAGGGGAGGCTAACATGCACGACGTCGAACGGGACGCTCTCCGTCCCAAAGTTTTTGGGTTTCCGAAAGGTCACCCTAAGATGGATGTTGCCGTACGTGATGATGTTCCCTGGTTCAACCCTCGAGAACGAGCTCGAGGGGGTGAGCTTGGACACCAGGATTTGCAGCTGGTCGAAGGTCGCACAGCTGATGAGGTTGAGACCGGATCCACCATCTATCAAGACATAGTGGAGATTGACGTTAGAGATGGTGGGGGCGACCAGGAGAGGCAAGATCCCGGCTCCTGCCATGTTCTTGGTCCGATCGGAGGCGTCAAAGCTGATTGGCCTCTCCTTCCAATTGTGGTTCAGCGCTTGAGTGGGAGCAGGAGCTATCGAATCCACTGCTCGGCGCAGGGTCTTGACCGCATTTCGGGACGTGGGATCCCAAGACCCCTCGAAGATGATGTGGATTGTCTTGCGACACTCGTGGTCGCTGCTGGCGTCAAAGTCCTTGTCCTGGTGGACCACCTTGATGGCCCGTTCCAGCTTGTGGTACTCCATCTCCTCGTCGTTGTCAACCATGGGGTTGACCTTCTGCTTGCCCTCATGCTGGCGGAAGGGAGCGCCGTCAGGACGCCGCTGCACCCGCTCTTGGTATTGCTCGGTGCATCTCTTGATCTCCCGACACTCGCTCTCGGTGTGGTCGCGAGTCTTGTGCACTTGGCAGGGCTCGACGCTCGTTAGTACCAGGTGGCTGACGTGGGCATTTCTCGGGGCATGGGGGTCTGCTTCTATCGGTCGCAGCTGCTGTCGCAACGGGTGCCCCATGCGACGGCTTGTTCTGGCCACTTCCTTGGTTGTTGTTCTTCTTTTTGCCGCTACCCGGGGTAACAGCACCTTCGTCGGTCTGGTCGGCTCTGCCCACCTTGGGGGCGAGCTTTGTGTGCAAGTCTTGGCCTTCTGCCACCCTGGCGCACCGGTCGGCGTTGGAGAAGATCTCAGAGACAACTTGCACGTTGTGCGTGGCTAACTTTTTGAGCATCTTCCTATCACGCACTCCCTGTCGAAATACCACTATGACAGAAGCATTCGAGATGTTGGGGATGGAGTTGCGTACTTGGGAGAAACGCTGGATGAATAATCGCAGCGTCTCCTTGGGTTGCTGGCGCACGGCATGGAGGTCGAGCTCGGTGCCGGCGCACGTGCAGGAGCTGCCAAAGTTCGTTGTGAACTACCGACAGAGCTCATCCCAAGAGGTTATGGATCCCTCGGGCAGGTTCATCAGCCACAACCGGGTTGAGCCGATCAGGGTGATGGGGAAGTAGTTCGCGAGGATGAGCTCATCTGCTCCTGCAACAAGGAGTGTCGTGGTGTAGATCTGCAGGAACTTGGCTGGGTTGACGCTTTCGTCAAACTTCTCCAGTAGGTGTGGCTGAAACTTGCATGGCTATGTCGTCAGGCGGAGGTATGGAGCCAAGGTTGTGCACCCTACGATGGCCTTCGTCGGAGAGGCGTATGGTATGGCATATCCTAGGGGGTTTGCTGCGCAACATGCGGTTGCTATGGAGCCTGCTGTTGTGGCACCTGCTGTGTCAAGTACTGCTGTTGTGGTATATAAGAGACTAGGCCTGGCGGATGGGCTGAGTCTGTTAATTCGCCATGGTTGCGAAGGTCGTCACAATTAAGGGTCTTATGTGCGACGGTATTCCCTGGTCGTCGCAAATTATCAAGGTTAATTTGCGAGGCTACAACAGCCGTCACAAATAATAGATGTCTTATTTGTGATAGTATTGTATAAAAGCCGTCGCAAATAAGGTTTTTATTTTTTTAAAACAAAACATGCTGTCCGACCCGATGCCCAGAAACACAATAGACAGAAACACAATAGACAGCAGCAAAAACAACATCATACATCACAGGAGCAGAAACAACATCACAAAGTCACATCACATCACAAATAGTCTTGCATCACATCACAAGTCACAAAACGAACAAGAGGGGTTATACACTAGCCCATCTACTACCTCCGGAGCCCCGAACGTCATCGTCGCGCTTCACTCCAGGAGCCGGTATCGAGGGTGACGAAGTTTGAGCCTCCGTCGACGATCCTTGCAATACATAGAAGTTGATTTACATGTTTACTAGTTTGAAACTTCGTTTTGACTACAATTGATTAAACAAGCTAGAATTGATCATATTTAGCTTACTTCAACTAAGTTAAGTTACATTTGGCTATGTTAGATGAGGTAAAACTAGAATAGCTAAGTTGAATTAGATTTTCGTATTTTTGATAAAGTAGGACTAGAAAAAGTACATTTTTTATTACCTGAACCACCAGAAAAGGAGCGTCTGGCTTATGCAACGGCGGTGGCTGCACCAGTGGCAGTGGAAATAGCTCCAGCTGCACGTGCACCCCCTGGACTCCCTGGCTTTGAAGTAGTGTCTGTCATTGCAAATATTACATGTTATTACCTATTATTAAAAATGCGATGAATTTAAATTAATTTAACTTACCTCCATCGCCCATCTTTGCACCTTAATCGCCTCCCGCATCTGTGCCATGCTGCCTTGCTTGTACGAGATGGTGGCCTCCATCACCACCCTTTGCGCCTCCTGCTGCTCGCACCTCTCCTTAAACAAACAGGCGGGAGTCTCCACCTGCGAGACACGAGACTCGGGCCCGCCAACGAAGCCTACGTGGAGCTGTCTCTCGAAGATCGCGCCACCCTTGAGTTGGCAACTCTGTCCAATATGGCGAGCTTACAAAAAAAGAATCAGTAATATGAAATTCAAATATCTTGAATTGAAAACGATAAACCAAATTACCAACTCACCTTTCGTGGCCTTTTCCGCCTCAGCTTGCATACGCGGCTTGAGGATCGATTGGTTCATGTTCTCAATTGAAATCTTCACCGTGTATCCTCCTAGCCTCCTCTCCGTACCTAGCCTAGAAAACAAGAAAACCGTGTAAGTTCAACAATCCATATAGTTAGAATTAATTTGAATGATTTGTAAATTTACTAGTCGCTCGGCTGCGACTTGACTGCACCCCTCAGACTGAGAAGGGTCCCTGTGACCTCTCTTCCGTGCTACTGTCTCGCGCTCCTATCAATACGTGTTAGTACCAACAATATATTATGAATATATAAAAATAAGTTAAGACACACTTACCATGCGTTTAGCTAAACGCAAGTGGTTATCTTGGCTGTGGTTGTGCTTCCCGTCGATCCCTCTGCACCCTCGATCCCTGTTGGGCTTAGCCTTGAACTCATCACTAGCCCAGTACCTACAAAGGGCTAGGCATGCATTGGATGACCCTGCAATAAGTTCACGTGGCCCTGCACATACTTGTAAGTCGTTAAAATACCATTAACAAAATTATCAAAAATAATATTTACTACACCCAACATACCTGCGCGTACTCCCCCGTCAGGTGCCCGTCACTCTCCTGCCAGAAGTGTCGCACATCGTGTTGGCTTGCCCTAAAGTACTCATTGATCAATTGAGTGCAAGCGTTCGACGAAGCTTGTTGAATCGTCTTCATAGCGTTGAAGTGGAACATGTTCCTTGCATGCTCAAGCATCTGAGGGTCGTCCACGTCCTCTAAAATATACCTTTCCTATAATAAAGGGGATATTGAAGAGATGTACATTAATAAATTAAAAGAGTTTAAGAGTTGAAACTTAGAAATTTTATTTAATGTACTTACCATAAAATTAGCCCATACGGCCTCCTGAACATTGTTTTGCTCCTGGTGAGGGACGCGAGTGTAATCCTCCCACAAAGTAGCGGACACCCCGTCGATGACCCAGAGATAGTGCATACGCACTAAGGACCCGAGGACACCGTTCACCGGTCTGTGGTTTCGGATATCGTAGTGCTCTTACAATATGATACATCCACCTGTATTGTAGAGGACTACCTTAGTTTCAAATGGAAGATGGATAAGCAGATGTTGCATTGTATTAAAGAAAACCAGCCAAATTTTTTTCCATCTTACATAGGTATATCTTTCTCTAACTTATCTATCATCCCTATCTTGATTTTTTTAGCACAGAGCTGTCTATAGAAACAGCTGAGCACGGTTAAAACCTTCCAAACCGCATCATCGAGATAGCCCCGAAACATAACTGGTAGAAGTCTTTCTATGATTATGTGATAATCATGACCCTTCAACCCAGTGAGGTTTCCAGTGTTCACATTCACGACTCGTTTTTGTCTAGGTGCGTAACCATCTGGGATTTTCACTCGTGCGCATTTTTTCCTCACTCGTGCGCACTCAGGAAAACTTCGCGATCGGTCACCCATCCGTAAATTTCTCCGAGCCAAGCACGCTTAACCTCGGAGTTTTTTTGCAGGTGAGCTTTTGGAAAAGAAGGTATACCTTAGTGGTATGAATATTCTATCAATTCTATTAAGCCTTGAGCCAGGATGTCACAATCCATCCCCTTAGAAGACCAACGTTGTCGAAGTGTTCTTGCGACACTTCCCCTGGACCTGCTATGTGAGCAGCCTGCGGAGATTCTTGATCAGCACGGCTTAGTCCCCAAGAGAGATTGCGCGTATGAGAGATGGTGAGATGGTGGTTTTACGTGGTTCAGGCTGATGGAGCATAATACCCTACTCTATGGTGTGAGTTGTATTGATGGTATGAATGCGTGTGTTGAGTGTGTATGAGTTGGATCCCTTGTAACGGTGGTGGTCTAATCCTTTTATAGACAAGGCCAAATGCCTTACAAGTGGGGTCCGGGGCCCAACATGTGGCATCGGGGCCATCTTATCTTAAAGATCTAAGGCTTCTCCGCATGTTGCCTCTGACCTCGGCTTGGAGACTCGTCGTATTGTCGCCTCCGTTACCATTGGCCCATGCGTAGTTGCTCACGATGGCAGGAGACGTCACGTCCGTCTGTCTTGTCACCATAAGCTACCCCACTTGGTGGAGAGGGGTTGGTCTGCGACGCCTTTACTGTGATGCGATTGGGCACAGTAGTCCCTGATCGTAGGCGTGTGCTGCGTCATATGTCAGGGGTTGGTGCATGTCTTTAATGCTTGATTTAGACAGGGTGCACCATCCCTTAACTCCCGCAACCCACCGTCCAGGGCAAGTTGCAGGAAACGTGGCAGCTTCAGGGATGGCCACTACGGGGGACACTAGGTCCAGTACTTCAGGGCATGTGTTAGCCCCGAAGCCCTTTGGTGCACATGGCAGCCCTGGAGCCCTTCTCCGAGGTGTGTTGGAAATCCGGGACTTCAGGACACGTGGTGGAGCCGGAGCCCGCCTTCGCGGGAGGTGTCTAGCTTGGTGCTTCATGACACGTGGCTGCACCGGAGCCCACTCCTATGGTGGAGTGGGTCCAATCCCACTAATCATGTGGCAGCTCGGAAGCCCGTCTCATCGGGGGATCCGGGTCCCGTCTTTGAGGTCCACATGGCAGCGTCGTATCTCGCACTTGAGGAAGGCTGGGGTCTGGTGCCTTCTAGACACGTGTCGCCATTAGACCGTGCCTCGGCGGGGAGGCAGGGTACTTATGTACTTTCATCCTGTGTGCGAGGGTACCCCGTATGATGGGTACCGACAGATGTCCTCGTCGGTCAACCCCCAAGCAAGGAATGGCCCCTCTTGGCCACATCCATACATTCAATACTGATACACTGTACTACACTTTACTACGTCACTGACCCGTACGCACCCGCGAAACCATGAGGGTCAGATCTGATACCTTTTGTAACACCCCAACCACTATGGGCTTGGCGATTGTTACTTCTGACAGCTCTCTAGGATCACAGACTAGCCCCACAGACCAACACTAGTCTTTTCTGTGCATTTTGTCCTCACTCGTGCGCACCGGGAAAACTTCTCGACCAGTCACCCATCCGTAAATTGCTCTGGGCCAAGCACGCTTAACCTCAGAGTTTATTGCAGGTGGGCTTTCGGAAAAGAAGGTATACCTTGGTGGTATGAGTATTCTATCAATCATATTAAGCCTTGAGCTAGGATGTCACAAATTTTCAACCATTTCATCACTTCTTTCTTTTCTATAGTCGAAGACAAAAAGAAGCACGTGGCTTACCACCGCTTTAGAGATTTCAAGAGTTGGACGGTTAGAAATCTCTGCCAAATCATGTCTAGCTTTTCTATTAACTTTCGTTTTGCCCGTCATATCCATGCATGTGCTTATGATACTTTCGCCCGTGGTACGCTCCTGATGCATGACATCAATGTTGTGCATTAGAATCAATGACTTTACACACGGTAGCTCCCAACGTAAAATATGTGAGTCCAATTGTGTTCTTCTCTGTAACCTACGAAATATCCAGGACGACCTCCATCTAATACTAGTTTGTCCAACATATCATAAATTTTTGACCCGTTAAGACGTTTCGTTGATCCTTTAGTGACATCATTTTTTTGAAGACATGCCTATGTTGCTTAAATATGTGATTTCGAGGTAGCCAACATCTGTGGCAATCGATGTAAGATATTTTGCCTCTATGAGTAAGTCAAAAGCAATTCGTGTCCGAAGCACATATCAGACACGTCAGACGACCGTGAGTGCTCTATCCTAAAAACATGCCGTATGCCGACAAATCATGGATGGGCCGCAAATAAGCAGCTCGAAGGTTGAATTTTTGCTTCTTGTAACAGTCGTACTCTTCGACTCCTGTCCACAATCTTTTCAATTCTTCGATTAGCAGTTTCAACATCACATTGAGTCATGATCCAGGATGATCCGGACCAGGTACAATGAGGCTGAGGAACATGAACTCATACTTCATACAAAAAGACGGTGGCAGGTGGTAGAGTATGACAAAGACGGACCAACAAGAGTATGGCGTGGCATTTGTACTGAATGGTGAGAATCCATCTATCGCTAACCTAATGTGAACATTTCTCGCTTCACGAGCAAAATCTAGATCGAAATGGTCCAATGCCTTCCATGCATCACCCTCGGACGGGTGCGCAAAGAATTCTTTGTTCTCACGTACACCTTCTTTGTGCTATCTCATGTGTCTTGCTGTTTTTTTGAAAGAATACTTATGTGCGACATATGTCATCACATTATCACCATCATCATTAACAATTTTGACATACCTTAGTTTGTCACATTTCAAGCACTTATTCTCGTTTGTGTGCCCTTTCCAGAATAGCATGTAGTTGTCTGAACACACATCAATTTTCTCATAGTTTATATCGAGACCAGATATCAATTTTTTCGATTGATACATATCTTTAGGCACTTTATGAGGTTGTGGAAGGATATCTCTGATCAATTTATGAGATCATTGTAGTAGTTGTTGGAGAAGAAGTCCTTAGACTTAATTGCGATAAATCTGGTCATGAAAGTAAGGATGTTCACATTAGTATGTTTATGCAACGGCTATTCTAATGCGTTGAGAAGCTTGAAGAACTCGTCTGCCTCCATTATAGGATGATCCTCCGTTTCTATAGCTTCTAGCATCTCATCCATCCTACGGCTATCATCATCGTCATTCACTTCTTCTATGACTCAAGATTTAGTCTCGTCGTGGAAGGTCTACACTTCATAATGTGGCATGTAACCGTTTTGGCACAAGTGTATCGAAAGTTCTATTCTATCCAAAAGCTTGGTGTTCCGACATTTTGTACATGGGCACCACACTTTATCATTCGCTGACAACGAAAATGCTTGATCCATAAATTCATCTATCTTGGTGAACCACTCGTCTGAGTGACCACCGGATCTGCTCTTCCAACCAGTATAAGTCCAACTGTGATCTTCATCCATGTTTTAGTCTGCAATATGAAGCGAGAGAAATTGTCACTATTTCATACATTGTTTTGGTGTCACCACCCTACATCTATTGCAAAGGATAGGTCCTAAACCTACCTAAGAGCGATTGAGGGGGTGTGCTTATTACAAGACGCGTGGTCTGGATCCGGAAGAAATTTCGGCAGCATAACCCCGCTGTTCTCCAACTGCACGCCCAAAAATGGTGCAACAGAGAACGTCAGAGTTATACCGTCGAAATCTCATCCGGATCCAGACCCGTGTCTCGTCACAAGCCACGCTCCCTCGGTCACTCCCTGGCTGTCAAAAAAGGGACAATTTTGAACCTACACGTCTCACATGCATAACACATGTGAGACGGGCAGGTTCAAAATGGGTAACGCATATTGTATAGATTACGTTAATCTTTCATTTTCAAGTCATTTATGAGAGATAGAAGGAGAAAAGAACGAGAAAGAGACAGGGAAGTCGGTACGTCGGGGTCTGCAATCCACACGCGCGGATGCTTGTCGTCCGCACCATCGTCGTTCACCTTCGTGCCCGTTTAGACGCATACTTTAACTTCCAACGAAATGGGCCTTATTGGGCCCTAAATAGGTAGTGTCGGGTCAAGCCGTCCCGAATCCCATTTTTGTACATACAATAACACTCAAGCAATCAAATTAAAATTATAACCATAATTTAAAAAACTAAACAATTTAATTAAACATAAACATAACAATTCAATTCTAAGCATAACAATTATTAGATTGTAAACAAAACAATGATTAAATTGTAGACATAACAGTTTAATTCTAAGCATAACAATTCAATTCTAAGCATTACAATTCTAACATAAGCATCACCTAAACATAAGCATCGCCTAAACATAAGCATTACCTAAAGTAGTAATAAACAATTGTACATGATGGCTAAAGTAGCAATAAACATAAGCATGGCAATTGTAGCATCACCTAAAGTAGAAATAAACATAAACATAAGCCAACAATTACAACATTCTAAGCATGGCAATTGTAGATGACAGCTCACAATTCATAACATTGCATCACCAATGTAAATATTAACATAGCATCGCAAATGCGAATCACAAGGCCAAAAATAACCTAAATTCACAGACGTTGCGAATTTGAGATGGCGGCAACATTGGAGGCGGTCAAGGAGCGTTGGGGAGCACCGAGGAGTAGGGCAGCGGGTGCCCGATGGTGCCCACGGTGAGGCGGCGGTGGCTCGGGTTGCTCCCTCACCAGGGTGTTGTCGGTCGCTCGAAGGAGCTCGTGGAGGCCGCAAGGGGGTTTGGGGAAGGCCACCAGGAGCTCGTGGGAGGCCGTCGGAGCTCGAGCCACGGTGAGGAGCACAGCGGGGGTGGTCGGAAAGGCGACAACGATGGGAGCTCGGGGGAGGCAACAAAAGTGGGGCGGCCTACAGCACGCAACCTACAGCGGCGCATGCGGCGACGGAGATGGCGAAGGAGGCGCTGGCAACGGGGGCTGCCCCGCGCGAGCTAGTAGGCGGCGACAACGGCGGAGAAAGCGAGGTGGCGGTGACTCGTGCAGGAGTGGGGGTCGGGCACCATCAGCCGAGGGTATATTCCCGTAAAGTGTGACTGCCCGCCCACTTGCAATGGCCCTAGCGTTAGCCGTCGCAAGTTAATTAACTTGTCATGGTGCTACGCTTGGCCGTTGCACGTTAGTCCTATATTTGCGACGACCTAGGAATATGCGACGGCGTTTGGGCTTGCCGTCATAAATTGAGCTTCTATTGGTGATGGCATAATAACTTGCAACGGTCATATGCGGATCTACACAAGTTACCCAATATGCGATGGCTGGCCGTCGCAAACCATCGGGTCTGTAGTGTTTGTTCCAGACATATAGGGCTCCACCAGATCAGCCTGCCTGATTTACCATTATTAGGTGAATCCATCCTAGACCATTTATAAGGGCCCTCAAAACCAACCCCCACCATCGCAAAAACCAAACTGAAAAGAAAACACCAGTCATCATCGTCATCTACGTGTATGTAGAAAGAATCATGGAGAGAGCATCCATGACTTCCATCGTTGCAGTTGCAGCACTAGTCTCCCTCGCCGCCGTGTTCGTCACCGTCGTGTTCCTTTTTTGAAAACAACTGTCACTACAGGAAACACGAATGATTACGTCGGCCAAAATAAAGTACATGGGCCGGCCGACATGGGCTGGCCAACGTAAGTAAATAAACTTACGTCGGCCGGTGGCAGCCGATGTAAGTTAACTAAATTACATCAGCCGCTGGACCGAGGCCGACGTAAGTTAGTCGACCGATGTCATTAAATGTGGTACTTAGACAATATTTAACGCAATACTTACGTCGGTCCTTTCCAAGGCTGATGTAAGTTAGCAGGACGATGACATTTAACGCACTACTTATGTTGGCCCTTCCCAAGACCGACGTAAGTAAGCCGACCGATGTATGTCGGAGCTTTAACCCTAATCCGCACGGGCCTCACGCGGTCCATTTCACGCGCCGTTTCCACCCAATTCCCCCGCCTTCATCCCTACCTTGCCGCCGCGCTGCGCCGCCCGAGCGCTGCTGCCCCACCTTGCCCGAGCACCGTCGTCTGCCTTGCCTGAGCGCGACCGCCACCCTCCACCGAGCGCGGCCACCACCCTCCACCGAGGGGCGCCGAGCGCCCGCCTCCCTCTTGTCACACCGAGCGCCGCCCCACCACGCCGTCAACGTCGCCAGGTACGGTGCCGCCTCAACGCCCCTACCCCGTTGGGCGACGGTCATGGCTGGCCGTCGGCACCCCCACACCGGCGGTTGACGGGGCAATGTTTTTTTTATTTTCCAATGTCCAATTGTTTAGCAATTAGGTTCAATTAGTTGCAGTTACATTTAATTGTTTCTCCAATGTGTTTGTAGAGTAGTTTCAATTAGTTGCAATTACATTCAATTGTTTAGCAATTAGATTCAATTAGTTGCAATTACATTAAAAATTAGTTGCAATTACATTCAATTAGTTGCAATTAGTTGTTTAAATTTTTAATTCTTTTTAAATATTTTGATTGCTTGAGTGCTTATTTATGATATGTATATAAACGAGCTCCGGGCCGGCTCGACCTGGCAGAGCCCATTTATGGCCCGACCCGGTCAATTAGAGTCACTTATGTGTATAGACGACCACAAAGACGAAAAGCGGCGGTGATGACGGCAAGCTCCCGCGCGTGGGCGGCGGGATCCTACAGAGCATAAAGTACGATGATTGTCTCGTAAAGCCGTCTAGCCTAGATGGTTATAACTTAGGATGGCTGACCCAATTCTCCATCTCTCTCGTTCTTTCCTCATTCTCTCTCTCATTTTTTCCCCTCTCTCGAAAATGACTCAAAAATGAAAAATTAACGTAATTGGTACAATATGAGTTACCTGTTTTGAACCGGCCCATCTCACATGCATTAAGCATATGAGGCGTGTCGATTCAGAATTTTCCCTTTTTTGGATAGCCTGGGAGTGATCGAGGGGGCGTGGCTTGTGACGAGACGCGGGTCTGGATCTGGACGAGATTTTGACAACATTACCGTGTTGTTCTCTGCTGCACTATTTACGGGCGTGCAGTTGGAGAACAACGGGCTTATGCTGCCAAAATTTTGTACGAATCCAGACTGCACGTCTCGCCATGAGCATGCTCCGCTCGGTCACTCTTGGGTGGGTTTAGGACATATCCTTTCCAATAGATGTAGGGCCGTGACATTAAACAAAGTATAAAGTAACCATAATTTATCGAGCTTTAAATTGCAAAGTCAAACATGGCTGAAGACTACAGTTGGATGTATACTGGTTAAAAGAGCAGTACTGGTGGTCACTCAGATGAGTGGTATGCAAGACAAAAGCTTTTATAGAATGAGCTTTTTCGTTGTCAAACAGCAAAAAGGCGCGGTGCCCATGTACGAAATGCTGGAACAGGATGTTTTTGGACAAAGTGTAACTTTCAATGCACTTGTGTCGAAATGGTTACGTGTCACATTATGAGTTGTGGAACTTCCATTGCGAGACAGCTTCTCAAGCTGTACAAGACGTGGAAGCGGACAATGATGATGACACGGAGGTTGATATGATGGATGAGATGTTGGAAGCTATACAACCAGAGCTTACAGAGGATCCTCCTACGGTGGAGGTTAAAAAGTTCTTCGAGCATCTTAAAGATTCAGAACAGCCATTACATGGACATACTGCAATAACAATACTCACTTTTATGTCTAGACTTATGGCAATTAAGTCTAAGTACTTATTTTCTAATAACTGTTACAATGACCTCACTTTTATGACTAGACCTAGTTGGAGTTCATTGCCTTGAAGGAGACGCTGGAGCAGACCGAGGCGGAGCGGGAGAGGTCGAGGCCGTAGCAGGAGAGAGCGAGGGCGGAGCATGAGAGGGCGAGGGAGGAGCAGGAGAGGTCGAGGGCCTTCTAGGAGCTCACGAGCTTGTACATGGCCGACATGCAAGCAACAATGGCGGTAAGTAATTTAACTACCGTAGTTTAATTTTATAGAATTTTAGTAACATATATCTTCTCATATTTTGCAATGGCAGACTCTTGCTCAACGGATCGGTCAAGAGATCGAGATTCCTCTGTTTCCGCTGCCGCATGTGACCCCGACATAGACGCCGCCAACACAGGTGCCCTCGGCGCAGGTAATAAACTCTTTCTTTAATATTATCGTATTCATTTCGGTATTTCACATAGGGAGAGGAGGTATAACATAGGGTGAGAGAGAGATAGTGAGATAGAGGTGGAGTAAGAGAGACAGTCATAGGTTGAGAGAGAGAAGTGAGATAGAGGTGGAGTAAGAGAGACATAAATAGAGAGAGACGGAGTGCAAGAGAGAGGGTATAGTGAGAGAGAGAGGATGCTAGAGAGGGAGAGGAAGAGAGAGAGAGAGATTGATGGACAGGGAGAGAGTGAGAGAATGATAAAAAGTGATGGACAGGGAGAGAGTGAGAGAATGAGAGAAAGAGAGGGAGAGAAAGTGAGGGAGAGGAAGAGACTGAGAGAATGAGAGAATCGAGAGAGGGGAGAGGAAGAGAGTGTGAGAGAATGAGAGAAAGAGATAGAGGGAGACAAAGGAAGAGTGAGAGAGAGGGGGGAGGAAGAGAGTGAGAGGATGAAAGTTAGAGAGAGAGAAAGAGTGTGAGATGAATTTGTAACCATGTCTAACTCTAATGTTTCTTTTGCAGGGTTCGGCGACGACGGCGCAAACTCCTTCGGCATAACTACCGGCGCCCGGAGGATGCGCGGAGACGAGCTTTTCGGCTCTAGAGGTAGTCGAGGGGGCTAGCATGTAGCCCGATCCAAGTTTGTGTTGTGATTGATATGCTTCGAATAATTTGAGACTGTTTCTTGCTACTATATATATATATAGTTCTGTGAGCTCGCCATCGTGCAGGGCAGGCAATTTATGTTTTTTTTTAAAATTAAATACATAACTTACGTCGGCTATGGCAAGGCAACCGTAAGTTAGCCCAGGTTAACTTACGTCGGTCCGGCCATACCGACGTAAGTTAGACCTTGTAACTTATGCCGGCCCGGCCATAGCCGACGTAAGTTAGACCATGCAACTTACATCGGCTAAAAACGGCCGACATAAGTCCTAACTTACGTCGACAGCCGATGTAATTAAGGTAACTTACGTCGGCAACCGACGTAAGTTACTTTAGTTACGTCTAAACTGCTACGTCGGCCAACAACCGATGTAATTAAGAGAAAACCAACGTAACTAAGTAACTTACGTCAGCATTTGTCTTAATTACATTGGCCCTGCCCGACGTAACTGATTAGGTTTCCTGTAGTGTGTGAAAATGTGCATACATTTAAGGATTTGTTTGTACCAAATTATTGTAACAAGATTGTGGCAAAATTAGTAAAATACATCAGAAAATGAATTAGAAAAAGTTTATATAGTTCTCGGTCAAATCCCATTCACCCTCTCGCTATCCCTTTTACATAGTTATGGGACTTTTATATTTTAACACTACAATTTTGAAAATAATGAAAGTATATATTTATTGAAGTTAGGAATTATTAAGTGGCACGTGAATTAATGTTTTCTAAAACAACAGCCAAAAATATGCAAACATTTTTAGGAATTTGTTTGTATAAAATTATTTTCACAAAATCATGGCAAAAAGTACATTAAAGTACATCAAAAAATGAATTAGAATTTTTTGACACCTTGCATAATATACCACAAGGAAGATATATAAGTCTTCTACTTGGTCTTAATTCATCAAGCTAGTGAAACTGCATGTAAGGTACACTTTGGCGAACTGACACATGATACTATGTTTGGGGAATATGATGTATACTACTAAAAAAATCAATTTTGAATATTTAAAATGGATCTTGATATTTTGGCATCATCGAACTAGTTAATGTGATCATATTAATTCTAATGTTATCATTAGTTTGTCTTTACGTTACCTATTTAATGTACTCACCATTCACTGTACTTGTTTCCAAGGGTTTCGTTGGCGTTTTCTTCTTGATCTGGAGACAGCGTTTTCCACTTGCTTTGCTGAAGGAATAATAATCCATTTTAGGCCACTGAGGTATCAATACACCAACATCTATATGCATATGAATGTGGAGAGGCATAACCGATGAAACATCAGTGATGACTTCTTGACAAAGAGATCCATATATGTGCTATACCCTGAGTATGGAACATAACTTGACAACATTATAAATCCAAGATGTCAGCCAAAAGGAGAAGTTCTCTACTCAATCTGGAGATAGCGTTTTCTATTTGCTTTCCCGAAGGAATAATATTCCATTTTAGCCATTGAGATATCAATACAACAACATTTATATGTGTATGAATGTGGAGGCATAACTGACGAAAGGTTAGTGATGACTTCACAATGAAGAGATCCATATACGTGCTATACCTTGACTATGGTCCATGGAACCGAACTTAACAACATTATGAATCCAAGATTACCAATCAAAAAGAGAAATTCTCTTTTAATATGGAGATAGTGTTTTCCACTTGCTTTCCCAAATGAAGAATAATCCATTTTAGGCCATTGAGATATCAATACAACAACATCTATATGTGTATGAATGTGGAGGCATGACCGAAAAAATGTCAGTGATGATTTCTCAAGGAAGATATCTATATGTGTGCTATATCTTCAATATGAATCAGAACTTGGCAGCAATATGAACCCATGATTAAATCATGAAGACCAAATTATTTTCACAAAAAAAAAGCAGCAAAAAATAAAATTAAAATACATCACAAAAATGAATTAGAAAATTTACACAGTTGGGTCAAGTCCCAGTTTACCGGCTCACTATCCATCTTACATAGTTGTGGGACTTATAAATTGTAACACTCTAATTTTGACAATAATAAAAGTATAGATGTATTGAATTTAGGAATTATTAAAAAACATGTGGATTAATATTTTCTAAATCAATAACCATAAATATTCATACATTTTTAGTACTTGTTTGTACAAATTGTTTTTAATAAATTGTGGCAAAATAGATTAAAATACATCAGAAAATTAAATAGAAAAAATTACATAGTTCTTGGTTAAATCCCACTATTTGTTTTACATAGTCATGGAACTTAACACTCTAATTTGAAATTAGTAATAGTATAAATTTATTCAAGTTAGGAACTATTAAATAGCACATAAATTATGTGTTTCTTATATAACAGCAAAAAATACGCATAAATTCTTAAGCATTTGTTTGAACCATTTTGTTTTTTCAAAATTATGGTAAACATTAGATTGGAATAGATCAGAATTTTTTTACATAGTTCATGTCAAATCACACTGCCTTTTACATATATAGTTGTGGGACTTATACATAGCAACACTCTAAATTTGAAAATGATAAAGTATAGATTTATTGAATTAGGAATTATTAAATAGCAAACAAATTAGTAGTTTCTGAAACAAAAGCAAAAAATATGCATACATTTTTAGGCTTTTGTTTGTTCAAAATTAATTTCACAAAAATGTAGTTAAAATTAGATTAAAATACATCATAAAAATGGATTATAGTTTTTTTTACATAGTTCTGGGTCAAATCACAATCTTTCAACCCACTTCCCTTTTTACATAGTTGTGGGACATATACTCAATGCAATATTACTTCCATTTGAAATTTCTCCGATACTTAAATATGATTTTTTTGTGAAACATGAATCAAGGGAGTTTAGAAGGATATAATGTTATTTCTGATTGAGCTAGGAAAAATATTTTAGAGAATCATTCTCTTTGTTAAAAAGATTAAATTTCAAAAATCTTATACTAGAAGCATATGAAATCTAAAAAAATTTCAAACGAATTTATGGTCCGTCGATTTTACTTTAAGGTTCGTGCATGCTCTACAGTTCATGCGTAACCTTATATTGCCTCTTCCAATCCTAATCTCCTGAGTCACAGTCGGGTGCGGCGGCTCGCGGCAGCGCTGTGGGTGGTGGTCGGAGCGCAGCGGTGGCTCGGTAAACGATGAGCAATGGCGCTGTCGGTGGCGCGAGTAGCAAATCACGTCGGGCCGCGACGCGAGCGGCAGGCAGCAGCGGGAGCGAGGATCGCTCCGGCGCGCGATAGCATGGAGTGCAGTGGCAGCAGGCGGATCATCATGGCGGTGGCGATTGAGAGGAAGAAGAATCTAATTTATTTATTTTTAATATATTTATTTGTAAGAATTATGATAGTTCTAGAGTAGTCAATCAAAATGACTTGGTCAATGTATAGGTCATAGGAAATTTTTTAGTTTTGTTAATTACAAGGATTTAATTATTAATGATAATAATTAACTGTTAGTTGTCATCATATGAAATCTTTCCAAATTTCAGGCATTTGAAATCTAGACATACCCAATTTTTATTTCCTTTCCATCTGATAAATACACTATTATGATCAAGGAATGAAAGATATATGTAACACCCACATTTTTCCAAAATAAAGATAAATAATTTGAATGCAGGTGCATGTGCATTTCGTGTGTATTTGAATTCAAATTAGTAGAAATTTTGCTAAGATTTGAATTTGAAATCAAATGGAAAGAAAAAAAAAAAAAGAAGAAAAGAAAAAGAAAAAAAAAAAAAACAGGCCTGGGCCAAACCTTCCCCCCCCCCCCCCCGGCCCAACCTCCTTCCCCCCCACCCTCCTCCTTCCTTCCCCCGGCCCAGCT
The DNA here is from genome assembly GCA_036927565.1 of Tuctoria greenei. NCBI lineage: Eukaryota > Viridiplantae > Streptophyta > Magnoliopsida > Poales > Poaceae > Tuctoria > Tuctoria greenei. The sequence goes on from JAYESD010000007.1 coordinate 2,927,378, forward strand.
CGGCCCAACTGCGCCCCCCTCTCTCCCTCTCACTGTCGCGTGGGGCCCACTTGTCAGGCTCCCCTTCTTCCCCAACCGCCATCCCACCCTGCCCGTACGCGCCATGCCCCCAACCGCCGCACCCGACGCCCCTTCTGCGCCCGCGCCTCCGGCAACCGCTGCCGCCCCTGAGCAACCGCCCCACCCCCATCCCTACTACTACCCCAGTGGCACCCCCACCCTCCCCATTTCCTCCCTACCCCGAAACCCTAGCCGCCGCCATTGCCACCGTTGGAGCTCGGTGCTCCACGCTTCCGCTTCGTTTCGGCCGTCCCCAACGAGCCGACGAGCATCCCCTCGTCGTGACGCCTCCGTAGGAGTCGTCCGCACCGCGAAATGCCGCCCGAGGCGCCTCCCCGACGTCGCCGAGGCTCGGCCGCCGCTCCCCGCCGTCGGGCGCCATCTCTGGCCCCCTCTCCGCGCGCATGTCACCCTGGTGAGATTCCCCACGAGCTCCTCTACCTTTTCCCCCTTGCGCCGTAGATTTTGGGGCACCGGAGCGCCATTCCGGCGAGGCTCCGGCGAGCCCACGGTGGCGCCGCCGCCGTCGGTGGCCTTTGACCGCCGCCCACTCCGGCCGGACCCCTCTGGGCCGTTGGATCTTGGATCCACGGTCTAGATTAAAACAACCCGAAGGGGTATGGTCCAGGTCCACCGTGGACCCATGGACCGCACCTCCTCCCCGGTCCACAGGCTTGTACACCTAGTCCACGCCATTTTCCTTAAGAAAAATAAATAGGAATAAGAAAGGAAAATGAAGATTTGCATTTAAGCCCCTGCAGTTTAAGTTAAAGTTAAATATAGACCCCTGATCTTATAAAATAGGCCCTGGACTTTATTAAAATCATGGTTTTTAATGTGAACTAGCACTTAAGCCCCTGTAATTATATTAAATATCATACCATCCCCTGTAATGTCCTAGAAAAATAGCAAAACAACCCCTCAGGTTATTATTAATTGCTGAATATTGATTAAAACTGTATTTAGTGAATAGAGAATATTTATAAATGATAAAATAAATATAGAAAATAGTGGAAAAATTAGTTATAAATCATTTTAGGATGAAATAAAATTGTAGGTGCATATAAAATATATTTTGATCATGGAACAATTTAATAAAAATACTTTTAGTTATAAATAAATAATAAAAATAATAAATAAATGTGAAAATAGTAGGGAAATTATTTATAAAGTCTTTTATGCTGAAATAAATTTATAAAATGCATATAAAATATATTTTGGCTATAGAAAACTCATTAAAAATGTTTTTAGCTATAAATAATTACTAAAAATGGATAATAACTAAAAAAATTATTTATAAAACCATTTAAGTTGAAATAAAATTATAAAGTGTATATAAAATATATTTTGTCTATGGGAAATTCATTAAAAATGATTTTAGCCTATAATTAAATATTAAAAATGGAAAATAAATAGTAAATGCATTTCTTTAGCTATGAAAAATAATAAATCCCTCATAACTCCAATTTTAATCATAATTATAACATATTTCAATCATAATATTTGTATTGCTTGTATGGTGTATTGTTCTTGATTGTTTTTATTTCTCTTTTGACGGTAGTTTATACGCACTCGTATTTCTACGATCAAGAAGCTACATGAAGATGTGAAGATCAAGAGTTCAATGAAGAAGAACTGAGCAGCTATTTATACGAAGGCAAGTGTCCTTGACCATCTTGCACCTTTTTAAGGGTTTAGTTAGTTGCATGCTAATTAATATGAATCCTATATCATGCTCTGTTGTTGTATCCTTATTACCTTGTCGCATGGGTCATGGAAGGGTGATAAACGGGATTTACTTTACGCTTAGCCATGCATAATAGTTGGGTGGGAATACATTTAACTACACTTGTTACTCATTACTTATTATTATGATTATGACTATGATGTTGGAATATGAAGTGTAGTAAATAGGAATCTGGCGGGTTGGTTGAATGGTATGGTGCAGTACGCACGAGACCCGGGATTGGGGTTGGAACCTTGCCGGATTCTAAGGACCGGTTTATGGAGTAGCCACTAAGCTATACAGTATCGCCACGAGACTGAGATGGGGCAGCTTGGTCAATTAATTAGGTTTCTCCCGATGAAATGCTAGTAGTTGGATGGTGCGGGGAATGATGCGGGTGATCTGCTCTGGGATCCGCAAGGCTCAAGAGGGGGCTCTGGGGCGGAGGGTTACTCCGAGAATCCTCAGTGGTGGAAACCTTAGAGGGCTAGCACTAAATCGGGAGTACCTTTGTAAAGACCTCGTAGTGATCTCCTGGCCGCACACCTACGGAAGTGTGAAATGTGGTTGATCACCACTGGCATCAGGGAGGTTTGCTTAGTCCACCTGGCAACAGGGGATGAAATCACGGCTTGTGGGTAAAGGATACATTCTCTGCAGAGATTGAGAAACTGTCATGACAGCCGTGCTCACGGACAAGAGCGGCTTGGTGTCGAATTCATAATTAGACGATGGTTGGGATGATGGTTGAGACGATGATTTGGGAATGATGTTTGGTATTGATTCATTATTATTATTATTATTCTACTATGATTGGGAAATATACACCTAGATGTAGGTGCTAATGAAAGCTAAGGATAGGTTTAATGCATAGTGCTTAAACCATTATCAGCCTTTCCTTTTTGAAATGGCCTTCATGTCATTTATTTCCCACACTTGCGGAGTACCACGAGATGGTACTCACACTTGCTTTGTTGTATTTTTGATATGCTGCTCAGTGAAGAGAAGACCTAATGAGGACCGTGACAAGTGAAGACGGTGTATAGGTCGCGTTGCTGCCAGTCAACTTGCCTGTGGTTGCCCTAAAGTTTTCCTCTTCCGCTGCTACTTCAAAACTCTTTTAAAGGTATAAATGTTGTTTGCATGCGATATGGAACTGTTTATCACTTTTGTCGTACATGTATGGTGAAACTGATCCTGGCATACATGTACTTTGCAGCTGGTTTTATGCTTAATAAAACCGGGTGTGACAAAGTGGTATCAGAGCCAGGTTGACTCTAGGCACGTGACCTTAGTTAGAATGGATCTCTTAGATTCTCCTTTGACCTTTCTCATGAAGACGAAGATTCGTATCGACGGACAGGAGCATGAAGATCGACATATGAGGACAATGCGAAGGAAGAAGAAGACTCTTAAAGATTATCATACATCACTTGCTTAGGTCCCCTTTTTGCTTAGCAAGTGAAGTCCATGCCTTCCTCACAACGAATTAGAACACGTTGCTTGATGCATTGCATGAGATTAATAATAACAACAACAATAAAATTATAGCATTTGTCTGTTTAAGGGGGGTAGTCGACCCACCTAACCCTCATAATTACCAAAAAGGAAAAGAAAATAATAATAATAAATATAGTAATAATGACAATGCATTTGAAATAGAAGACTTTAAAATTAAAATCGTAGTGCACATTTAAGCCAAGTTCAAAATAATAAAAAGAATAAAAATAAGAATGTAGAAGTACATAAAAATAATGTGTGTGTGGTTGTGTAATAATACTTTAAATTTAACTAAACAACATATTTCATCGTAATTGCCTATTTGTGAAAAAAATGCAAATTTCAATTTTTAAAGAATATGTTTGAATTCAAATGAAATTAAGGCATGACAAAGAAAATTCAATCAGCGCTCATAACACTCTGTTAAAAATTAGAATACATGGATAATGAAATCTACATATAAAATAATAATAATAATAGTAGTAGAATAAGATGTAAATTTGTGTGCGGTGATAAAAGTTTTCTAAATCAATTTAGAACAAAAACAAATGTTTTTATATATTCAGCTGTAGGCACTCCTAAACTTATAAAAGTGTTAGCAGATCATTGTAAATAAAATAAGAAGTAAATTATTTTAAAATAATAATCATAATAACTTATTGATGGGTAAAAAAAAAAAAAAAAAATCCCGCCCTAAAATTTTACAAGACCCAGAATCTCGGGGCGAGATTCCGTTTAAGGGGGGTAGAATTGTAACACCCACATTTTTCCAAAATAAAGATAAATAATTTGAATGCAGGTGCATGTGCATTTCGTGTGTATTTGAATTCAAATTAGTAGAAATTTTGCTAAGATTTGAATTTGAAATCAAATGGAAAGAAAAAAAAAAAAGAAGAAAAGAAAAAAAAAAAAAAACAGGCCTGGGCCAAACCTTCCCCCCCCCCCCCCCCGGCCCAACCTCCTTCCCCCCCACCCTCCTCCTTCCTTCCCCCGGCCCAGCTCGGCCCAACTGCGCCCCCCTCTCTCCCTCTCACTGTCGCGTGGGGCCCACTTGTCAGGCTCCCCTTCTTCCCCAACCGCCATCCCACCCTGCCCGTACGCGCCATGCCCCCAACCGCCGCACCCGACGCCCCTTCTGCGCCCGCGCCTCCGGCAACCGCTGCCGCCCCTGAGCAACCGCCCCACCCCCATCCCTACTACTACCCCAGTGGCACCCCCACCCTCCCCATTTCCTCCCTACCCCGAAACCCTAGCCGCCGCCATTGCCACCGTTGGAGCTCGGTGCTCCACGCTTCCGCTTCGTTTCGGCCGTCCCCAACGAGCCGACGAGCATCCCCTCGTCGTGACGCCTCCGTAGGAGTCGTCCGCACCGCGAAATGCCGCCCGAGGCGCCTCCCCGACGTCGCCGAGGCTCGGCCGCCGCTCCCCGCCGTCGGGCGCCATCTCTGGCCCCCTCTCCGCGCGCATGTCACCCTGGTGAGATTCCCCACGAGCTCCTCTACCTTTTCCCCCTTGCGCCGTAGATTTTGGGGCACCGGAGCGCCATTCCGGCGAGGCTCCGGCGAGCCCACGGTGGCGCCGCCGCCGTCGGTGGCCTTTGACCGCCGCCCACTCCGGCCGGACCCCTCTGGGCCGTTGGATCTTGGATCCACGGTCTAGATTAAAACAACCCGAAGGGGTATGGTCCAGGTCCACCGTGGACCCATGGACCGCACCTCCTCCCCGGTCCACAGGCTTGTACACCTAGTCCACGCCATTTTCCTTAAGAAAAATAAATAGGAATAAGAAAGGAAAATGAAGATTTGCATTTAAGCCCCTGCAGTTTAAGTTAAAGTTAAATATAGACCCCTGATCTTATAAAATAGGCCCTGGACTTTATTAAAATCATGGTTTTTAATGTGAACTAGCACTTAAGCCCCTGTAATTATATTAAATATCATACCATCCCCTGTAATGTCCTAGAAAAATAGCAAAACAACCCCTCAGGTTATTATTAATTGCTGAATATTGATTAAAACTGTATTTAGTGAATAGAGAATATTTATAAATGATAAAATAAATATAGAAAATAGTGGAAAAATTAGTTATAAATCATTTTAGGATGAAATAAAATTGTAGGTGCATATAAAATATATTTTGATCATGGAACAATTTAATAAAAATACTTTTAGTTATAAATAAATAATAAAAATAATAAATAAATGTGAAAATAGTAGGGAAATTATTTATAAAGTCTTTTATGCTGAAATAAATTTATAAAATGCATATAAAATATATTTTGGCTATAGAAAACTCATTAAAAATGTTTTTAGCTATAAATAATTACTAAAAATGGATAATAACTAAAAAAATTATTTATAAAACCATTTAAGTTGAAATAAAATTATAAAGTGTATATAAAATATATTTTGTCTATGGGAAATTCATTAAAAATGATTTTAGCCTATAATTAAATATTAAAAATGGAAAATAAATAGTAAATGCATTTCTTTAGCTATGAAAAATAATAAATCCCTCATAACTCCAATTTTAATCATAATTATAACATATTTCAATCATAATATTTGTATTGCTTGTATGGTGTATTGTTCTTGATTGTTTTTATTTCTCTTTTGACGGTAGTTTATACGCACTCGTATTTCTACGATCAAGAAGCTACATGAAGATGTGAAGATCAAGAGTTCAATGAAGAAGAACTGAGCAGCTATTTATACGAAGGCAAGTGTCCTTGACCATCTTGCACCTTTTTAAGGGTTTAGTTAGTTGCATGCTAATTAATATGAATCCTATATCATGCTCTGTTGTTGTATCCTTATTACCTTGTCGCATGGGTCATGGAAGGGTGATAAACGGGATTTACTTTACGCTTAGCCATGCATAATAGTTGGGTGGGAATACATTTAACTACACTTGTTACTCATTACTTATTATTATGATTATGACTATGATGTTGGAATATGAAGTGTAGTAAATAGGAATCTGGCGGGTTGGTTGAATGGTATGGTGCAGTACGCACGAGACCCGGGATTGGGGTTGGAACCTTGCCGGATTCTAAGGACCGGTTTATGGAGTAGCCACTAAGCTATACAGTATCGCCACGAGACTGAGATGGGGCAGCTTGGTCAATTAATTAGGTTTCTCCCGATGAAATGCTAGTAGTTGGATGGTGCGGGAAATGATGCGGGTGATCTGCTCTGGGATCCGCAAGGCTCAAGAGGGGGCTCTGGGGCGGAGGGTTACTCCGAGAATCCTCAGTGGTGGAAACCTTAGAGGGCTAGCACTAAATCGGGAGTACCTTTGTAAAGACCTCGTAGTGATCTCCTGGCCGCACACCTACGGAAGTGTGAAATGTGGTTGATCACCACTGGCATCAGGGAGGTTTGCTTAGTCCACCTGGCAACAGGGGATGAAATCACGGCTTGTGGGTAAAGGATACATTCTCTGCAGAGATTGAGAAACTGTCATGACAGCCGTGCTCACGGACAAGAGCGGCTTGGTGTCGAATTCATAATTAGACGATGGTTGGGATGATGGTTGAGACGATGATTTGGGAATGATGTTTGGTATTGATTCATTATTATTATTATTATTCTACTATGATTGGGAAATATACACCTAGATGTAGGTGCTAATGAAAGCTAAGGATAGGTTTAATGCATAGTGCTTAAACCATTATCAGCCTTTCCTTTTTGAAATGGCCTTCATGTCATTTATTTCCCACACTTGCGGAGTACCACGAGATGGTACTCACACTTGCTTTGTTGTATTTTTGATATGCTGCTCAGTGAAGAGAAGACCTAATGAGGACCGTGACAAGTGAAGACGGTGTATAGGTCGCGTTGCTGCCAGTCAACTTGCCTGTGGTTGCCCTAAAGTTTTCCTCTTCCGCTGCTACTTCAAAACTCTTTTAAAGGTATAAATGTTGTTTGCATGCGATATGGAACTGTTTATCACTTTTGTCGTACATGTATGGTGAAACTGATCCTGGCATACATGTACTTTGCAGCTGGTTTTATGCTTAATAAAACCGGGTGTGACAAAGTGGTATCAGAGCCAGGTTGACTCTAGGCACGTGACCTTAGTTAGAATGGATCTCTTAGATTCTCCTTTGACCTTTCTCATGAAGACGAAGATTCGTATCGACGGACAGGAGCATGAAGATCGACATATGAGGACAATGCGAAGGAAGAAGAAGACTCTTAAAGATTATCATACATCACTTGCTTAGGTCCCCTTTTTGCTTAGCAAGTGAAGTCCATGCCTTCCTCACAACGAATTAGAACACGTTGCTTGATGCATTGCATGAGATTAATAATAACAACAACAATAAAATTATAGCATTTGTCTGTTTAAGGGGGGTAGTCGACCCACCTAACCCTCATAATTACCAAAAAGGAAAAGAAAATAATAATAATAAATATAGTAATAATGACAATGCATTTGAAATAGAAGACTTTAAAATTAAAATCGTAGTGCACATTTAAGCCAAGTTCAAAATAATAAAAAGAATAAAAATAAGAATGTAGAAGTACATAAAAATAATGTGTGTGTGGTTGTGTAATAATACTTTAAATTTAACTAAACAACATATTTCATCGTAATTGCCTATTTGTGAAAAAAATGCAAATTTCAATTTTTAAAGAATATGTTTGAATTCAAATGAAATTAAGGCATGACAAAGAAAATTCAATCAGCGCTCATAACACTCTGTTAAAAATTAGAATACATGGATAATGAAATCTACATATAAAATAATAATAATAATAGTAGTAGAATAAGATGTAAATTTGTGTGCGGTGATAAAAGTTTTCTAAATCAATTTAGAACAAAAACAAATGTTTTTATATATTCAGCTGTAGGCACTCCTAAACTTATAAAAGTGTTAGCAGATCATTGTAAATAAAATAAGAAGTAAATTATTTTAAAATAATAATCATAATAACTTATTGATGGGTAAAAAAAAAAAAAATCCCGCCCTAAAATTTTACAAGACCCAGAATCTCGGGGCGAGATTCCGTTTAAGGGGGGTAGAATTGTAACACCCACATTTTTCCAAAATAAAGATAAATAATTTGAATGCAGGTGCATGTGCATTTCGTGTGTATTTGAATTCAAATTAGTAGAAATTTTGCTAAGATTTGAATTTGAAATCAAATGGAAAGAAAAAAAAAAAGAAGAAAAGAAAAAGAAAAAAAAAAAAAAACAGGCCTGGGCCAAACCTTCCCCCCCCCCCCCCCCCCCCCCGGCCCAACCTCCTTCCCCCCCACCCTCCTCCTTCCTTCCCCCGGCCCAGCTCGGCCCAACTGCGCCCCCCTCTCTCCCTCTCACTGTCGCGTGGGGCCCACTTGTCAGGCTCCCCTTCTTCCCCAACCGCCATCCCACCCTGCCCGTACGCGCCATGCCCCCAACCGCCGCACCCGACGCCCCTTCTGCGCCCGCGCCTCCGGCAACCGCTGCCGCCCCTGAGCAACCGCCCCACCCCCATCCCTACTACTACCCCAGTGGCACCCCCACCCTCCCCATTTCCTCCCTACCCCGAAACCCTAGCCGCCGCCATTGCCACCGTTGGAGCTCGGTGCTCCACGCTTCCGCTTCGTTTCGGCCGTCCCCAACGAGCCGACGAGCATCCCCTCGTCGTGACGCCTCCGTAGGAGTCGTCCGCACCGCGAAATGCCGCCCGAGGCGCCTCCCCGACGTCGCCGAGGCTCGGCCGCCGCTCCCCGCCGTCGGGCGCCATCTCTGGCCCCCTCTCCGCGCGCATGTCACCCTGGTGAGATTCCCCACGAGCTCCTCTACCTTTTCCCCCTTGCGCCGTAGATTTTGGGGCACCGGAGCGCCATTCCGGCGAGGCTCCGGCGAGCCCACGGTGGCGCCGCCGCCGTCGGTGGCCTTTGACCGCCGCCCACTCCGGCCGGACCCCTCTGGGCCGTTGGATCTTGGATCCACGGTCTAGATTAAAACAACCCGAAGGGGTATGGTCCAGGTCCACCGTGGACCCATGGACCGCACCTCCTCCCCGGTCCACAGGCTTGTACACCTAGTCCACGCCATTTTCCTTAAGAAAAATAAATAGGAATAAGAAAGGAAAATGAAGATTTGCATTTAAGCCCCTGCAGTTTAAGTTAAAGTTAAATATAGACCCCTGATCTTATAAAATAGGCCCTGGACTTTATTAAAATCATGGTTTTTAATGTGAACTAGCACTTAAGCCCCTGTAATTATATTAAATATCATACCATCCCCTGTAATGTCCTAGAAAAATAGCAAAACAACCCCTCAGGTTATTATTAATTGCTGAATATTGATTAAAACTGTATTTAGTGAATAGAGAATATTTATAAATGATAAAATAAATATAGAAAATAGTGGAAAAATTAGTTATAAATCATTTTAGGATGAAATAAAATTGTAGGTGCATATAAAATATATTTTGATCATGGAACAATTTAATAAAAATACTTTTAGTTATAAATAAATAATAAAAATAATAAATAAATGTGAAAATAGTAGGGAAATTATTTATAAAGTCTTTTATGCTGAAATAAATTTATAAAATGCATATAAAATATATTTTGGCTATAGAAAACTCATTAAAAATGTTTTTAGCTATAAATAATTACTAAAAATGGATAATAACTAAAAAAATTATTTATAAAACCATTTAAGTTGAAATAAAATTATAAAGTGTATATAAAATATATTTTGTCTATGGGAAATTCATTAAAAATGATTTTAGCCTATAATTAAATATTAAAAATGGAAAATAAATAGTAAATGCATTTCTTTAGCTATGAAAAATAATAAATCCCTCATAACTCCAATTTTAATCATAATTATAACATATTTCAATCATAATATTTGTATTGCTTGTATGGTGTATTGTTCTTGATTGTTTTTATTTCTCTTTTGACGGTAGTTTATACGCACTCGTATTTCTACGATCAAGAAGCTACATGAAGATGTGAAGATCAAGAGTTCAATGAAGAAGAACTGAGCAGCTATTTATACGAAGGCAAGTGTCCTTGACCATCTTGCACCTTTTTAAGGGTTTAGTTAGTTGCATGCTAATTAATATGAATCCTATATCATGCTCTGTTGTTGTATCCTTATTACCTTGTCGCATGGGTCATGGAAGGGTGATAAACGGGATTTACTTTACGCTTAGCCATGCATAATAGTTGGGTGGGAATACATTTAACTACACTTGTTACTCATTACTTATTATTATGATTATGACTATGATGTTGGAATATGAAGTGTAGTAAATAGGAATCTGGCGGGTTGGTTGAATGGTATGGTGCAGTACGCACGAGACCCGGGATTGGGGTTGGAACCTTGCCGGATTCTAAGGACCGGTTTATGGAGTAGCCACTAAGCTATACAGTATCGCCACGAGACTGAGATGGGGCAGCTTGGTCAATTAATTAGGTTTCTCCCGATGAAATGCTAGTAGTTGGATGGTGCGGGGAATGATGCGGGTGATCTGCTCTGGGATCCGCAAGGCTCAAGAGGGGGCTCTGGGGCGGAGGGTTACTCCGAGAATCCTCAGTGGTGGAAACCTTAGAGGGCTAGCACTAAATCGGGAGTACCTTTGTAAAGACCTCGTAGTGATCTCCTGGCCGCACACCTACGGAAGTGTGAAATGTGGTTGATCACCACTGGCATCAGGGAGGTTTGCTTAGTCCACCTGGCAACAGGGGATGAAATCACGGCTTGTGGGTAAAGGATACATTCTCTGCAGAGATTGAGAAACTGTCATGACAGCCGTGCTCACGGACAAGAGCGGCTTGGTGTCGAATTCATAATTAGACGATGGTTGGGATGATGGTTGAGACGATGATTTGGGAATGATGTTTGGTATTGATTCATTATTATTATTATTATTCTACTATGATTGGGAAATATACACCTAGATGTAGGTGCTAATGAAAGCTAAGGATAGGTTTAATGCATAGTGCTTAAACCATTATCAGCCTTTCCTTTTTGAAATGGCCTTCATGTCATTTATTTCCCACACTTGCGGAGTACCACGAGATGGTACTCACACTTGCTTTGTTGTATTTTTGATATGCTGCTCAGTGAAGAGAAGACCTAATGAGGACCGTGACAAGTGAAGACGGTGTATAGGTCGCGTTGCTGCCAGTCAACTTGCCTGTGGTTGCCCTAAAGTTTTCCTCTTCCGCTGCTACTTCAAAACTCTTTTAAAGGTATAAATGTTGTTTGCATGCGATATGGAACTGTTTATCACTTTTGTCGTACATGTATGGTGAAACTGATCCTGGCATACATGTACTTTGCAGCTGGTTTTATGCTTAATAAAACCGGGTGTGACAATATATAACTTTTCAGAATTCTATCTTATGAAATCACCAACTTGACATATTTGTTCCAGACACACAAGGCTCCACACCAGATCAGCCTGCCTGATTTACCATTATTAGTAGAATCCATCCTAGGCCATTTATAAGGGCCCTCAAAACCAACCCTCACCATCGCAAAAACCAAACTGAAAAGAAAACACCAGTCATCATCGTCATCTACGTGTATGTTGAAAGAATCATGGAGAGAGCATCCATGATTTCTATCGTTGCAGTTGCAGCACTAGTCTCCCTCGCCGCCGTGTTCGTCACCGGCGACGTCTGCGACGAGGTCCCCTCCATGTCATGGAACGAAGCATGCGTCCAGTCGTGCAACTTCTGCAGGCCTGGGTCAAGCTCTGCCAGGACACGCTGTCGTCGAACGCGCCGCCCACGGCCAAGGTTACCGTCTACGCCCTCGACGCGGCGAAGCAGGCGAAGATCAAGTACGCGGCCACCATTGACCTGTTGAACCAGATGCTTGGACCTGGCACGCTCCCCAAACACGAGAAGGTGGTCGTGTCCCAGTGCAAGAGGAAGTACGTACCTCGCGGCGGACAGCCTGTTCGCCGGCATCACCGACCAGCTGGCCGGCTGCGACCTCACGAGTGTCAAGCAGGCGTACCTCGATGCGCAGGTCAGCATGTCGTCGTGCAAGGACGGGCTGTCGTCGTACCAGAGCTTGCAGCTGTACGCCATGGTCTCTGGCGATTTTGACATGACCATTGTCGCGTATGAATTGGGTGCCCTCATCGTTGGCAAGTAGATCGATGACTGCGAACAGAACTACACTACGAGCTGGATATATGTATGCTACTACCTAGGATGCATGTGCTCATAAAAGAGCTAGTGATCATAGTGTTTCTGTGATAATTGATATGATGTGTAATAAGTGGAAATCAAAAGCTCTTTTGTTTCTTTTTAATTTAGACATTCACCAATGAAAGAAAGCGAAACATAAGTCCAACTTCCCATTCAAATGGCAACAAAACTTTTAGTTCAAATGCAATACGTAGGGAGAAACCAGAGTGAACCGAGATGAGCGTCCTCGGAGCGTCCGCTCCCGCCTTGTAGTCTCGTTGGCGCACCCCCCCCCCCCCCCCCCCCGGCGACCATCTTCCCCCTACGCCGATGTTCCTGTCTGCCGACCGCTTGGCAGCCCTCCTCGCCCCCCCCCCCCCCCCCCCCCCCCCCCCCCCCGTGCTCCGTCGGCCGCCTTTCTTGTGAGTTGCATTCTCCACCCCCTCGGTCCCCCCCCCCCCCCCCCCCCGGTTTGGGTGATCCCTCCTTCTTCCCCTCTCTCCCCCTTCCGTCCCTCCTCCACGATGCCGCCTTGCTCCTCCGCCTCCCTCTGCCCCTCCCCGTGCCTCGCCATTGTCCCTTTTCGGCAACCCTCTTTTGCTTCGCTGCCGGACGCCTGTCGCCGCCCCCCCCCCCCAACCACCACTGTTTTGACCTCTCCCTACCTTCCCATTGCCCAACACCTCCTGTCATCCTCGCTGTCGTTTGGGTCACCGGCGCCGCTGTGTATCCTATTCGGGAAGGTGCCCTGCCAGCTGGACCCACCAAGGCACCTGCCCCCACCCCACCTTTCGCCATTCATTGTCAGCGCCGTGCTCTTCACTCCCTCTGTCCCATCCTCTCCGCCTACTACGATCTCCGCCGCCCTTAGACCGTCTGCACCAGCCTACTGGAAAGGCTTACGGGACGCCAAAGGTCCAGGTGCTTGGGACCCATAAGGATGCTGGAAAAGTAGAGGAAATATTTATGAGAATTGTGCTATAAAATTAGAGGATGTTGGACGTTTTAGAGGAAGTTGCTGGAAATCTATGGGACCCACGCTTTAGAGTAAGTGTTTAGAGTATACGAGTGTGGATAGCCTTAGGCCTGACGGGTCTTGATGGCACCTGCTATACCGTCTGTCTTGTCGCCGCTCGCTACGACGTCTGCTCTTCCTGCCCTTCCGTCCTCTCCCACCGCCCTTCTCTGGATGGCCAACCCCCCTCCGATGGGACTTCTCCTACCAAGAAAATCCACTTGGATTCGGATATTGATGGCGAGGGTTGGACAATGGTTCAGCCTAGGCGGCGCGCACGTCGCTCCCATCCGCAGCCCCCTTTAGGCTGCCTGCAGCGGCTCCCTCTAAAGCCACCGCTATGGGATTTAGCGGTCGCAGCCGGCTGCAGCGGCAGCGGTAAAGCCGCCTGTAAAGTTCCGGCAGCTAGAGAAGACCTCCAAATATAGAGACGACGCCGTAGCGTCGGGAGTGAATAAAAAAAGAGAGAGAAAAGGAAGAGAGGAGGAAAAAGAAAAGAGATATATATATTATAAAATAGGTGATGGTGGATATAGAGGTGTGATATAGAGGTGAACGAGCGTGGAGAACGAAACTGTAAAGAAGGGAATCTTTTAAAGATGATGGTATAGAGGTCCGATATAGAGTTTCACGAGTGCGAACAGTCTTACACCGCGCCGGGGCCTTGCTGCCCGACACCTCCCCCCACCCCCCACCCCGTGCTACAAATTGCCTTTCGTGACTGCTGTTTCCGGTGTCTTGCTACCGGCCATTTCATCGCCACCTGCAGAGGGTCCCCTCATTGTATCTCATTTCTTGCTTCTGGCTACTTTGCTAGGTGTTGCCCCCTCCTGATGTCGAGCACAAATCCTTCAATCCATCCACACATCTCCCCAAAACCCCTTGATATCCACAACCCCCTGTCCTTCTCGCCACTCCCCTCTCGTGGAAAACCCCCGCTGCCTGCGATGTCTAGTGATTACGTTCCTGGCCAGGCTGCCACCCGCCCGCGCCATGGTTTGGACACTGTCGTGGTCAACGGTGCCCTTGCCATCGACCTCCAGCGCCTCCGCGATGCCTTGATCTTGCCTTCGGGTGATGGCCGTCGCGCCACCCCAGCTATTGCCACACAAGCTATCCAGAGCCAACTCCGTATCCCGCTCCATAAGATTTTCGTCTCCTGCCTCAATCCTAAGGCTCTGCTCGCCCGCTTTGATCTCCCGGAGCAGCGGGCGAGAGCTACCCGCTATGGTTTTGTCTATGTTGTTGGCGAGCGCCATCTCATTCGGCCCTGGAACCCCTACCCTAGGCACCTTATTGGCTGGCCTTACCAGGTGACCATTTACATTGAGAACCTTCCACTGCACGCCTGGAATGCGGATGGGGTTCGTCAGGTCATCGGCAACGTCTGCGTGTTCGACCACCTCTTTCAAGAATCCTACCTGCAGGAGCGCACCGAGGCCTTGGGGTTCGTTGGTTGTATGCAAAACTCTGACCTCCCCCCTCGTATGAAAACAGTGACCTTCTTCTCCGGGTCCAGCGATGTCCGCTGGGTGTGGAGGAGTTCACTCAAGCTCCGAAGGGACACGAAGTTGATATTCTCATCAATCTAGACCATTTCTTCGATCACTCTGTGCCTCCTCTTGCCTCTCCAGATTCTCCCGCCAGCGGGCTCCCTTCATCGCTCTCGTATGGCTCTGGCAGTGCTCTGCTTCCCCGCTTTCACCCCTCACCTGGAAAGCTGGGGTGATTGACGGCCCTGTCCGCTGATTCCCCGTGTCGGTGGCGGTCCGTGTCGAGACCCTGTGTGCCTTCACAGGGACAATGACTCTGACAACGACTTTGGCCAGCCTATGGTGCCATTCGGCGTGGGATTGGCGCCTAAAAATTTTGCTCGCGGCTGCCCCACCGATCGTATCCTCCTTTGCTGTTGTTCCAGGTCTCCGCGCCCGCGGGGTGCTGGCCAGCGGGGTGAAGTCCGACAACATCTGCCCTCTATTACGGGGGGTCATGCGGTGGTCAGATGGCACCCCTCCAGATGTGAGTGCCAAGGATCAAGCATCCTGTCCGTGGCCATTTGCCCCAAGCTCCTGCTGCTGCTGATGCATTGCTGATTCTGACGGGTGGCCCGCCTCTATCCTCAGCTGTCGGTACTCTGTGTACCGGGTACCTCACGGTACCGCAAGAAGTGTAAGAGAGTTCTACCTGTTAAAGTTGAAGGTCTCCTCAGGACCCACACATCGTATTACACCAGACCCGCATCCCTTATATGGGTAGCTCCGGAGATTGACAAGTGTAATGCAAATCCGGAGCTAAACTCCCAACATAGGGAAGCTCCGTGATTGACACGTGTATAACGACCCCGGACCTAACCCCCGACAGAGGAAAGCTCCGGTGCCGACATGTGTAAAGTGGATCCGGAGCTACCTCCCCACAAGGGGAAGCTCTGAAGCTGCCACGTGTGGAGCCTCTGGACCTGCACCACCAACAAGTACACTGGCGTATCTCCTCTGGCACGGATATTCAAGGGACAGTTAAAGCAGCAGTTATCTAACCTGATTACATGTCATTAATGCAGTATTAATGACACACGTTCAGAGCACTGTTAATAGGGGTAACGCAGCCATCAAGACACGTTATCACACTATTAACCACACTTAATACTCATAGACAGTATATTAGGCTATTAAGGGCGTGTTTGGCATAGCTCTACTCCATATTAGAGCAACTCTGCTCTGAAATGCTGAGGTGGAGCAACTCTACTATAGTGAAGGAGCTGCTAATAGAAGTGTTTGGCTAAACCAGTTTTTTTAGCTCTGAAAATAGATGTTTTTATGTGCTTTGCCAGTTTTACCCTCTCTCTTTGTTGGGCCAGTTTCAGATTTCGTGGGCCAATTTGTTAAACGCAGTGGGCCAAATTCTCTCTCCGCTCGATCTCTGCAGGTGAACGACATGGAGATCGCCGTGATCGTACACGAAGCACGTGACGTACCTGCTCATCATGGAGATTATCCACCTGCTCACCGACGCCAACCCCATGCAGATCATCGTTCAAGTGACGACTCCCTGCATTTTGATGTTAATTTTTTTTTGGTTGACGCAAAATAATTCAGCGTCAGGATCTGATATGAAAATTTATTGTTACAGGCGTACACTGCTTCGTGCTGTATATTTTTTTCACAATGACTAGTTCATGTCCTGAGAACATTGCATGTATATTGATATAAATATATGTCTAAGTAACTATATGAAATAAAAAATAAGTAACTAAAATTGGTATACAAATATTATAAACTAATTCCAGGTCGTAGAAAGAGATGTGGCCACACTATCACGAAATGCATCCATAGTGAGAAAACTTGATGCCGAGGTTGAATCATCAGAAGCACGTGCTGGCACAGCATATTTATCGTACCTATCAGGGATTGTAGGTACAAAGTCTGAATCGCGATCATAATTATCAAAATCCACATCGTCACTTGAATGCTCTCGAATGAAATTGTGAAGAACCATAGTAGCAGCAACAATCTTTTTTTGCGTCAGCATTGAATATTTAGGCATCTTGTACAAGATTTGCCATTTCATCTTCCATAGCCCAAAAGACCTCTCAATAACATTTCGAATAGATGAATGCACCCGGTTAAACTTCTCTTTTGGAGTATTTGGTTCCATACCTCTATGTCATTCTGGTAAGTGGTACCTTTCACCTTTATATGGGGCTAGATACCCCGGACGATTAGGATAATCTGCATCTACAACATAGTACTTACCTGCACATATTTAATAAGAAAAATATATAATGAATGTTAAATAATGGTAATAAAATTTTTATTTATAATGTAACATATAGATATCTTACCCTGTGGAGGATGTGGGAAGAATTCACCAGATTCCTTCAATGCATGATACAACACACTTGTGTCATGAAACGAACCAGGCTGACCAGCAGACACATAAGTGAACCGCATATCAAAATCACAAATGGCAAGCATATTTTGGGTTGCGATACCCGTTTTTCCTATGTATCTCACTTGCTCTTCTGGTGACAGACAAACACGGATATGAGTACCATCAAGCGCACCAATGCAATCTTTGAAGTGAGGATATGCTCTTCTATCATTTCGAATCCTTTTGTGCACGTTGCGAAAATTTGGATCTGTTGGTCTCAAATAGTGTTCGAACATTTTAATCAAAGCATCTAGAACCTCATGAAATTTCCTGCTGATGGTCTCACCAGAATGTTTGAATCTATTCTGTCCCTTTCTATTGGACTCGCAACCAGCACAAATAAATAAAAAAATTGCAAGCATCTCATAAGTGTTCATATGTTTTGACGATTGCAAGCCATACCTCTCAACCAATGTATCATGAAGATCAACAAAAATTTGCTTGTTCATTCGAAGCATTCTGTGACACTCTCCGGGTGTTGACATAGTCTCTTGCAACCAACCCATACCCGATTGAATAGACATTCGTGGGGGTGCTTTACTCAAGAACATATCACAATAAATTTGTCCAAGCTTAACAACAAGAGACATTGATCGAATCATATGCTCATCTTCGTCACTAGAACTATCTCTGTCACTTTCACTCATCTGGGACAGCAAGCAAAAAAAATATTATTAACTTCAATATCAAGTAGTACTAACAACTAGTTCTGACCACTGACGAAGCAAACACCAAACGAGCCACTTAATGAATGTTAAAGCCTAACACCAAACGAACCACCTGGTTACAAGCCAATATGAAAAAGGTCTCAAAATAAGAATTTAAAACATAAGATTACACTAATTTCGAAACTTATCCTTATACTTCCTACTAAGCCACTGAAACCTAAGCTCAGTCGTAGGCAAGAACATGAACATGTCCCTCCATTCTTTCTTCACAAATAACTCCATAGCAATGTAATATTCATTAGTCTCAAATGTAGCACCACAAGCTATCACATGCTGCATCACTTCTTCAATGGAATACTTTCCATCCTTCTTAGCAACTAATGAGTTGGCTGATGCAGCCACACTATCAATCGCCTCTTGAATGAGTTGTGCTGTACCACTTTTAAACTTTTTTCCTTTTTCTTGGGTCATCTTTGGAGGCCTTTTACCATTTGCACTGACTGGAGGGGAAAGTTCTTCTACTCCATTGTTCTCCCCTCCCTCCACATCTACTGGATCATTTTGTGTTTCATTACCAACAGCATCTTCATGGGGCACTTCTTGCTCAACATTGGATGAAATATTGGCCATATGAGGAGACCAATGATCCATACCAACGTTAGTGATATCTCCAAAACACCTTTGCAAGTGTTCTTCATTTTGTAGTCCTAGTTTCCTAAATTTGCCACATCCCGGTATGTCCTGCAAAAAAAGAACATAAAAGAACATCAAAAAAATACAACTCTATACAAAAAAAACAAATCAATGAACATATACTTACAGCGCGAGCTTTCTTCCACCACTCATCATCCATCACAATGGTGCCTTTTATAGGACACCAACCGGTACCAGTTTGCCGCATGAGTAATTTTCTCCATGCTTTGAATTCCTCTTTCAACTTATCCCATTTATTTTTAATTTGTTGTTTGGTTGCCACAATACCAAGTATATCTTTCAATCCTTTCTCTACCTCGGCGTAACCCACCGGATTCAAATAAGTGTTAGGACGGTTTCCTCTAGCAACTTGCTCCGCAAATAATTGACAAACACACGGGTGTTCTCAGCATTCCAATCAATTTCGACCATCTAGAACAATAGGGATTTGAAAACGACGCAAGCAGATCATATAAAATTATACAAAATAAATGATTACCTTATGATATTGTTGAATTATTGATGCAGTGCAGTGCAATTCCACTTAAGACTGTGCGCTGCATAAAGACAAAAACAAAACAAAAGAGCCACTTAATGACACAACTTGTATCTCTGCAGCAGGCCATAAAAAAAATAAGAGTAACAGCAGGCTTGTAGTTCAAAAGAGATTCTGAACACAAATGCAGATGGACATGATATCACACATCCCTGTATCAAATCTGGGATCAAATTACAGATTAGCAGATTGATAATTGATAATCAAATTAACATGATTCATCATCCATAATTGATAATCTCCATATGAAAGCACAAAATTTGCAGATTAACACCAGATTATCTCCAAGCCTCCATCCTATGACTCAACCCAAGGCCTCAGCGCTATGCTCCGCCGCCTCGGTGCCCACGGCCTCACCTCCACGCCCTCACCAGATTAACAACATGGTTCCAATCTCTAATAACCAACCTCGGATAGATCTAGTTTGGACGAAAATCGTTCAGCAAATTCAACAAACGGACGACACAAATCGACTCACATCCTGACGAAGGAACAAATTTGGAAGATTTGAGCGGCGGGGAAGATCTCACCAGGTGCGGCGGCTGATGGTTCGGCACCGCTCCTCCAGGGCGTGTGGTCCCCGTCTGCCCGACCACACGGCGAGGGAGCCCTCACGCGGGCGTACAGCCAAGAACCCACGACCTCCTCCGATCGTGGCCTCCTCCGATCATGGCCTCCTCCGATGAATCGCCTGGGTCGCGTCTACGGAGACGCCGAAAGAAGAAGCGACAAGGAAAAGGAAAATACCGGTTCAGGTGTTGTAATCAGTGGCATTGCGGGTTCATAAGTCACAACTCCATGTTTATATTTGCATACAATCGTTTTGGAGTAGGAAAAGGGGTACTTCAAAAAAATGAACTAGGACTCCCAAAAATCCACAGATTTGGACCCCCCTTTGGAGTTTTAGAGTTCAGGTGTTTGGCAATGTTTTTGCAGCTCTTCTACAGAGTTAGACTCTAGAGCCATGCCAAACACGCCCTAAATACGCTAGAGCCACATGTCGGGCCAGACAAGCATTGTAATGGTCAGTCCTTGGATTATAAAAGGACTGACCGCACAAGACGAAGACAAGACGAACCAGACACTACGTAGACTAGTGATTTTCAATACAACAACACACACCCCGTAGAGTAGGGTATTACGCTCAGGCGGCCCAAACCACGTAAATCTCCCGTGTCATCATCTTAACCTTGATCTCCGCGTGCCCCAACCGAAACAAGAACCTCCGCGGGCTACACTTTAGTAGTACCGGGGGAAGTGTCAATGCTACACTTCGACATTTGGCACACCAGGTAGGGGACCCGAGATCTCAAGATGGTGAATTCCGCCGCAAGATCTTCCAACGACAATCACGCTGAACAACCTGCTGGAGGCTATCCCTCCAACGTGCAGCAGCCAGCAGGTGCCATTGTTCCGGCGGACACTATGACATCACAGCCGCCATCTGTCCCGGCAAACAATGATGGGTGACAAGATGGGGCATCTGCGTCGATCACTGCATCGACAAACAACAACCCTGAGCACGCGCTCATTGTCGCGCGAGCTCTCCTACAACACCCACCACCTCTAGGGGCACCCCAGGGTGCTATGGAACAGTGAAGAGCTGATGTTGACCATATGGTTGCAGCTGCAGTCGCTGGCATCAGCAATCAAGGTCCTCCACCTTCGGGGCGAGCACCATCACAACGACGAACCTTGTCAGGCTGACTTGGTCCACAAGTCTCGCAGCAAAGGAGACGTGTTGCATCCCAGCAGGTGACCTCGCTGCCTTCTAGGGCACGATGCACCCACACCATCACTAGGATTCCGACTCACGACCTGCAGTCAGAACTTGATCGCCGTTACCAGCAGCAGGACGGTCGTGTCCATATCGAGCATGCTCGCGAGAGGCGAGAGACTCAGGATGACTTTGCTCCTCAGGGAGTAGGAGATGGCTATTCTGCCCTGGCCATGCACTTACGCATGGTCAGATGGCCACAGAAGTTTCATCCTCATTTATCGGAGAAATTCGACGTGAATGTCAACCCCAATGAATTTCTTCAAATTTACTCCACTGCTGTACTTGAAGCGGGGAGGGGGGGTGATGAGGCCGTGATGGCCAACTACTTCCCAGTAGCCTTAATCGTAACCGCTAGGTCCCGGTTTATGAGCCTCCCGCCTGACTCCATTAACAGTTGGGCAGAGCTATACCAACAGTTCACTGCTAATTTTGGGAGTTCATACTCGACCTCGCACTGAACTGGACCTTTTTGCTGTCCAGCAAAAAATGGGAGAGTCGTTGCGATCCTTCATCTAGCGATTCTCTCAAGTAGGCAATACCATCCCATCCATCTCGAGTGCCTCTGTTACTGTTGCATTTAAACGGGGCGTTCGGGACAAAAAGATGCTGGAGAAGCTGGCAATAAAAGAAGTCACCAGCATCACATAACTCTTCAGCCTAGCAGACAAATGTGCTAAAGTTGCGGAGGGCCGTGAGATGCACTCCAAGCCAGCTCTAGAGGACAACAAGAAGGTTTCCAAAACTAAAGCCACTACATCTAGAGGTGGAAAAAAAGAAAAAGAAGTCCAACGGCAAGAAGAAGCCATCGGGCGGCGCACCTACCGCTGCAGCTGATGTAGCTCTGGGT
The DNA here is from genome assembly GCA_036927565.1 of Tuctoria greenei. Classification (NCBI taxonomy): domain Eukaryota; kingdom Viridiplantae; phylum Streptophyta; class Magnoliopsida; order Poales; family Poaceae; genus Tuctoria; species Tuctoria greenei. The sequence goes on from JAYESD010000007.1 coordinate 2,949,308, forward strand.
GGTCGGGGGCCACACCCTGAGAAACGACCTCGACCATTGTCAGAAGATGGTGGCAACTCCAAAGTGTGGTGTCTAATCCACAGGATGGGCAAACACAGTATGGAAGAATGTCGAGAGGTCCGGAACCTCGCCAAGCGCTACAACAAGCGTCGGGAAGAAGCTCCTTTCCGCTAGCGGGAAGGGAAATAAAAAGTCGACGAAGCTCCTACATGGCCATTCTCGGTGTGGGGCATGAACATATTGGGACCATTTCCAAAAGCCGTCGGAGGTTACAGGTTCCTGTATGTCGCCGTCGACAAGTTCACCAAGCGGCCGGAAGCAACTCCAGTGGTGACAATCAACAAGCAATCAACAATCAAGTTCTTGAAGTCCATTATATGCAGATTTGGAGTTCCAAATAAAGTCATAACTGACAATGAAACCCAATTCACAAGTGCTGCATTTCAAGAATATTACGAAGACCTTGGCATTCAACTCAGCTACGCCTCAGTAGCTCACCCAGCAAGTAATGGCCAAGCCGAGAGAGCAAATGCAAAAATCTTAAAATGACTCAAGACGCGCACATATGAGCGTCTAAAAAAGCATGGAGCCAACTGGATCGAAGAGCTTCTGTCCACATTGTGGGCGAATAGGACAACACCTAACTGATCAACTGGGGAGACTCCCTTCTTCCTAGTGTACGGAGCTGAAGCAGTCCTTCCTCCGGAGATCACCTTGGGGTCCCTCTGGGTCTGGACCTTCGAAGAAGCCGCGCAAGACCAACTCCAGCGTGAAGACCTTGACCTCGTCGACGAGGGAAGGTGCCAGGCAGCTGTTCAGAATACACGTTACCGCCAAGCGCTCCGGCGCTATCATCAAAGGCACGTGCGCAACCGACAGCTTGAAAAAGGTTATCTGGTGCTTCGGAAGATACTAACTCGTGAAGGAATGAACAAACTTTCCGCCAGTTGGGAAGGTCCCTTCCGAGTGATCAAAGTATCACGGCCCAGATGCGTTCGTTTGGCAACTGAGGATGGGACTCCGCTTACTAATCCTTGGAACATAGAGCACCTCCGTAAGTTTTATGGTTAGAATCACGGAGGTGAGTCTATAATTAAACATAATGTATGTTATAGAGTCACTATAAAGAGATGGGTAGGTCCTCCGGGAGAACATCCGGACCCCTCCGGGAGGGTCCCGGAAGTTCAAGTAACACTTGATGCAGTCACGGTACTAACAGTGTCACTACCTGCCCTGGGCAAGTACAAGATGTATAGCACACTTAGCTTGGTCCCGCACCCTAAGTGTGTCCTTGTCTCCCCTGTAATCTGGACCTGTAATGAAAGACATTATTGTGTGAAAACAGACTCCACGTGCATTTAATTATGTACAAGGCTCGATACGTCAAATTATTGTTTTATCCTTATTGTCTATAATGAAGTTGTGCAATTATTTTTTAGTTTTTGTCCAAGTTATTCATATGTGTTACAAGTTATATTGTTGATCTATTTGGATCTTAACATGTTGTATAGTCTACTTGCCTGAACGCCAAGCCAACATAGGTTCAGAGTGTGCTATCGACTTAGCCTGGTCCTCCACCCTAAGTACGCCACTCTACCTACACCCAGGCAGGCCTCAGTAGGGTAAGTACTAAAAAAGCATATGGGTCCAGAAAGATTACATCAATATGCTTGTTACCATATCAATTTTCTTTGGATTTAAAACTCAAATAAGAATGATAAGTCACAAATAATTTACAGACAAGAGGACAAATTTTACTCTTTTCTTGTATTTAACGTGCAGGAAAATCAGAAATTCATAGCGATGGTGGACAGCGCCGAAGCTACTAAGCTCCGACAACCCCTAGGGGGCTTACCTTCAACGATTCGTGCGTTGACATCAGGAGTTACTAGACCTATCAAGCTTTGATAAATCCCAAGGGGCCCACCGTCAACATTTTATGCGTTGATGGTGGGTACCGTCAGAGCTACCAAGCTCCGCCAATCCTAGGGGGCCTACCGTCGACGCATCGGAAATAAAGACTTCAGACCTAAAATCTCCAAGTTCAAAGTGTTCAAGTCATCAATATGCTGTCAAATCCTTTGGTACATGTGAACACTTGAATTGTGCACATATACCAGGGGGCCAACAAGATAGAGCACGGTATGGTATATTGAAGACAAGAAAACAATAAAGTGAAATTCATGGCGAAGTGGATTTCATTAATTGAAAGCACTGGATTACAAAATTGGGATTACATAAGAAGGCAAAAGGAAAAAGTCCTAGCTACTGGAGGGTCTAAGTCCTGCGGAAGAATGAGGTGACTTTCTGTGCAACTTCTTGGACACTGGCCTTGGCGGCGTCCTCCTCTTCAGCAACAAGACCTCAGAGCACCGGGTCCAGGGAGAATTGAGGATCTCGGCTCACATAACACGTCAGCACATACTCCACGACGTTTGTAGCCAGAGATTTCCCCTCTATCTCTAGCTGGTCCGCAATGACGTCAACCATCGCGTCGAGTTTGCCGCCAACAACATTGAGGGCCACTAGCGCTCGGTCCAAGTCCAACTCCAGATTGTTCGGACGTACAGGAGTGAAGCCTAGTGGTGTCAACGCGTCGTTGGATCGCCACAAGAAGTCCCACACTTGAATGGACCCCATCTTCTTCAAGCTCCGCAGCTCCTCCAGTGACTTCCGGGTGGCTGCAAGCTCCGAACCTTCTCGAGAGAGGCGCTCGGCCAATTTGGCATGCTGCTGCATATTCTTAGCAACTTGCTTCTCGCGATCGGTCAGCTCCATCTCTCAGAGGTGGATGCGGTTCCGCCTTTTTGCCAAGTCTATTTCCCTGCCTCTCACTTTCCCTTCCTTGGTGGCAACATCAACTTCTCTTTTCAAGAGCTCCTGCCCAAGTTTCCAGTACTTCTCCTTTTCCTTTTTACTCCATAGATCTAGCTTTTTGCTGCGATCTACCAAATTCTGTTCACCCTGAGTCAATTTCTGGGTGACCTCCGCCTCCCTCTTCAAAATATCCTCCTGCTGCACTAGGAGCTTCTCTTCCGTCACCTCAAAGTATTCTCGGTGCTTCAGGAGGACCTCGTTCAATTCATTGATGTTTTTGTGATGCTCATCAGCAACATCACGCCTCTCCTTGGCTTGCTCAAGGATCTCCCTAGAGTTAGCATCGAGCGCCCTGATGGCAACTTCCTTCTCCTCCAGCATCTTGTTATTCCATCCAAGACTTTTCCCTCTTGATCCACTCCTTCTGGTCAGCAAGTCTTGTATGAGCAAGTCTGGTCTCAAAATCGAGCCTGTTACACCAACGGCTTAAGGTGTTGCGCTCCTCCTCCAGGGCTTTGCTCGCATGATCGAAGGCGAGCTGGACTTGTTAGAGGCTCGAGCAGGCGTTGTCTATGGACAATGCCAGAGGGATAGGCTCTGGGCCTGCTAGGGTCAATTTTGCTAACTCCAGGGGGTTTTCCATAACAAAAATAGGGTCCCACTCTACAAGTGTGGTCCTCTGAGCTTCTGCAGCACTAGGGCCGCTCTCTGGAAGACTTTCAGCAGCAACAGAGGAAGAACCCACTGGGGGAATGCCCACCTCTGGAGCGGAAGTTGAAGGCGCTGTTTTCGGGTCTTCAGTTAACGGCTCCGAGGGAGGAGGACCTGCCGCCACCTCTTCATGCTGCTCCAGCTCTGGTCCAGACACCTCCGGGGCAGCTACCTCCGGGGCAACGGTTGGGGCTTCATCCGGTGCCTCTACCACCGCTGGCTCAGGAGTTGGCACGTCAGCCACTTCTAGTTCAGCGAGCGAAGCTTCAAGCCTTTCCGTTTCAACAGTCGGATCTTCAATAACTTCTGGCCCAAGGGCCGGAGCTTCAACCATCTCCGACTCGGTGGCCGAGGCTTCAATTGCCTCTGGCTCAGCGGCCAGGGCTTTGATGACTTCCGGCTCAAAAGCTGGAGCTTTTGACATCTCCGGTTATGGCACTGGAGCATCAGCCTCCAGCACTGTTGCCAGAGGTCATCTTCAACTTCTCCCCCATGGTCCGGTACTAGCACGGGAGCTTCTGGCGAGGACTCTGAATCCAAATCCACGACAGCTAGCACTGGAGCTGTCGTGATTTCTGCCACCACTTGAGGAGGAGGCTCAATGGTCGAAGCCAGAGCTTCGGCATGCACAGCCACAGTCGCTGCGACAGATGTCAAAGTCCCTGACTCCTTTCTCGACACCCTGGAAATAAAGAGATGAGAAGATTATAGACACAACAAAAACAAGATTAGCATTTTCAGGCGAGCACACGATTCTTACCTAGGGATGCTACAGTCCCAGTCACCGCGGAACCTCTTCTTATGAGGCCTGGGGCCAGAGCCCACCAAGTCTGGTGAGACAACGACTTGATACCTCAGCTGGGGATCACTTGCGGCAGTCGGAATCCTCTCGACTGGAGCTTCTCTTGGTCGGGAAGACCTCCCAGACCTGGAGCTCTTAGCCGGCATAGAGGCCGGTGTTAACTGTCCAGAGCTAGCATCTCTCGAAGATGCCTGCCCTGGAGAAGGCGTAGCCGCAGAAGACCTCCCTCGCCGGGGAGAAGTAGCCGTTGTAGAGGGAGCAGGCCTAACGGACCTCCCATCAGCATGCTTCAGCTTCCACTTTCGGCTGGAGGTTTCAGCTAGCTCTTTGCCCTTGCCCTTACCGATGTCTTCAACCCTCTGCCTAGGGGCGAAGGCAGACCCTCCTTCAGAAGCTCAGGAGATTACATCCCTGGAGGTCTGGCGTTGTTCTACCTTGCCAAGGTCGTCTAGCACCGGCATCTTCCTCCGGAGCTCCCTGCTGATCTCCGGAATCATGTTCAAAGGCAGGAAAGCAGTCGGCGGAGCCAAGTCATTGCCATCGACTAGCCCATGCTGAAATTTCTTGAGATGAAGCTTCAGAGCTTCGTCATCCAAGTTGGAATTCAGACCGGTTTCAATCCGGTTGTCATCCATCATGCTATTGAGAGCCCAGGCGAGCTTCTCCCTCTTCCTCAGCGGATCCCACCTATTCACCAGGAAATTTCCGAAGACAATCTGGGGGGTTACTCCATCCTCCACACATTCTCAGATCCTGTTCAGGACTGGGTTAAATGCATCCGACAGCTCCGGAACTACATTCCAGGCGTCAGTATCAATGTTGGGGAGTCCTTGGGGCAGCTCCAACCATTCGTGCTCCTCCACTGCTATGATGACCCAATCCTTCTTCCAATCATCCCATTTGCCGGAAGGGAATAACTTCAAGTACTTGAAGGGGCAGTTCTTGCTCTTCACGAAATAGTAGAAGCCAAGAAGCTCAGTCCCCTTGCCGGTGGTGTGGACCGTGAAGAAGGTATGAAACAACTCGATGCAGGGGGGGAACACCCACCCACATCTTGCAGAAGTGGACGAAGGTCGCCACTAGCAGAAGATAATAGGGGCCAAGATGATACAACTGGAGACCGTAGAAGTCCAGCAACATTAAGAGGAAGCTTTAAAAAGGTGGGATCAATCCCGCCATGGCGTACGCTGAGAAGTACACCATGTCTCCATTGAGCTCCTTCTTGAATGGGAGCTTGCCAGCGTGGACTAGGTGGTTGAAGGAGTCACTGGACCATCCCATGAAGGCTCGAACCTTCATCAGATTGTCTTTGCTCTGGATGCGGCTCTTGGGAATACCTAACTCCATCTCGGCAAAGCAGAGCAAAGGAAGGGAAAGTTAGGCGGAGTTTGGGAGGCTTTGAGCGCGAGTTTGATCGAAAGCGTAAAGAGTCCTCAAACCATGTGTACTTTGGTTCTTAAGTAAGCCTCTGCGACGCTTGGATGGAAACTGCAGCGAGAGCGAAGTCACTTTTCAAAAGTCTACCCCATCAATGACGAATGGGCCCAGGGCCACCCCGACAAAGAAATTGAGGTTCTTACCCCAGGCGAACCGTTGTCATGAATGGGTGGTGGGAAACCCAAAGGCAGCACCCTGACAAGGCATGCGGAACTGATACGATTTTCGTATTGGGAACTGGCGACCTTCAATTGCGTGAGATCCACACTCAAAGATCTCATCTGCCGCATTCATAACAAGCCACATGTCGATGGTTTAATCCCGGACCATCGCCCCAACGGCACATCAGAAGACCTTTGAAGTCACAACGCGGAAATTGGGGATGGACCCACCTCCGGTAGAATAACTTAACCCAAAGAGTTTCTCCCAGAGGTGGGCCCGGGGGCCACTGTCGGTACCTTGTGTACCGGGTACCCTACGGTACCGCAAGAAATGCAAGAGAGTTCTACCCGTCAAAGTTGAAGGTCTCCTCAGGCCCCACACATCGTATTACATCGGACCCGCATCCCTTATATGGGTAGCTCCGGGGATTGACACGTGTAATGTAAATCCGGAGCTAAACTCCCAACAGAGGGAAGCTATGTGATCAACACATGTATAACGACCCCGGACCTAACCCCCTGCGGAGGGAAGCTCTGGTGCCGACATGTGTAAAGCGAATCCGGAGCTACCTCCCCACAAGGGGAAGCTCCGAAGCTGCCACGTGTGGAGCCTCCGGATGTGCACCACCAACAAGTACACTGGCGTATCTCCTCCAGCACGGATATTCAAGGGACAGTTAAAGTAGAAGTTACCTAACCTGATTACGTGTCATTAATGCAGTATTAATGACACATGTTTAGAGCACTGTTAATAGGGGTAACACAGCCATCAAGGCACGTTATCACACTATTAACCACACTTAATACTCATAGACAGTGTATTAGGCTATTAAATATGGCAGGGCCACATGTCGGGTCAGGCAAACATTGTAATGGGCAGTCCTTGGATTATAAAAGGACAAACGGCACGAGTCGAAGACAAGAGGAACCAGGCACTACGCAGACTAGTGATTCTTAATACAACAACACACACCCCGTAGAGTAGGGTATTGCGCTCAGGCGGCCCGAACCACGTAAACCTCTCGTGTCATCATCTTGATCTTGATCTCCGCGTGTTTCAACCGAAACAAGAACCTTCGCGAGCTACACTTTAGTAGTACCAAAGGAAGTATCGCTGCTACACTTCGACACCAGCTATGTCCGAGTCAGCTCCTCCCCCATACCAGATGGACCTTTCTGCTCTTTGCCCCTCCGATAATGAGGGCCTAGGTCTGGCTCTGGGCCAGGCTACTCAGCTCAGCCCTAACAAAGTGACAAGCTCTCCCGGGCGGCCCAAGATATCCTGGTGGAGTTGTTCCCGCTATAAACAATCAGTGATTGATCGAATGGCTCAACTGAGCCTGTTTTGCATTGCTATTTATAGCTGAAACTTACACACTGATACAACATGATGTGAGAACCTAAATTCTAGGCCATACTGGCGTCGTGCGTAACTGTAGGATCACTACCTACGGCTAACCTGACGTGATAACGTGGTACAAGATAACAGCCGGTTAACAACCTTGACTAAGTAATTGAGAACGTGTCTTGACTAAGCACTGCAACATGACAACATACGTACTCTTTTAACACGCCCCCTCAATCACAATCGAGTCTGATCAGGTTGAGATTGACACATGCTTTGCTGAATGGAGAACCTGACAATGCTTTGGTAAAAACATCTGCCAACTTATCCTTTTATGAGATGTATTAGAGGGCTAGAATGATTGTTTAATTAACCAAAGGTCTGGGTACATATTTATAGATACATAGATGGGCCGGTACACAGGCTAGACCCAAACACATAACTCAACACAGTCCAACCCCCCCCCCCCCCCCCCCCGCAGTCCCAACATCTAGCCACAACAGATGTTGAGACTGGACCAGAACTTAGAAAATAAAGACGTCGGGAGTCCCTTCGTGAAGATGTCGGCAAATTGTGACGTCGTCGGCACATGGAGAACTCGAACCACACCGCGTGCAACCCGCTCACGAACAAAATGAAGATCGATATCCACATGTTTCGTGCGCTGGTGCTGGACGGGGTTGGTGGAGAGGTAAACGGCGCTGATATTATCACAGTAGACCAACGTGCTCCGGGCGACGGGGGAGTGGAGCTCCTGAAGTAACTGCTGGAGCCAAGACGCCTCTGCCACGCCGTTAGCCACGGCGCGGTACTCCGCCTCAGCACTAGAGCGAGAAACCACGGGCTGCCGCTTCGAGGACCAGGGGACAAGATTCCCCCCCCCCCCCAGGAAGACGGCGTAGCCAGAGGTGGAGCGATGGGTATCAGGACACCCCGCCCAGTGGCGTCGGTGTAGATCACCAACTCAGAAGGAGAGTCACGTCGAAGTAGAAGGCCGTAGTCGAGGGAGCCGCGCAGGTACCGAAGGATCCGCTTCACAGCGGTAAGGTGCGGCTCCCGCGGGTCGTGCATGTGCAAGCACACCTGCTGGACCGCGTAGGAGATGTCCGACCTGGTGAAGGTGAGGTACTGTAGTGCACGTGCAAGGCTCCTGTAGGCAGTCGGGTCACTGACAGGAATCCCATCAGCAGAAGAGATCTTTGCCTGGGTATCCACTGGTGTGGAGCATGGCTTACACTCAGCCATACCCGCACGCTCGAGGATGTCCAGACAATACTGCCGCTGGTGAAGAAACAGGCCAACTGGTCTGTCCTCGACTGCAATCCCCAGGAAGTGGTGAAGCCGACCCAAGTCCTTCATAGCGAATTCCTGATGGAGAGCAGAAATAATCCGCTGGAGGAGCGTAGGGCTGGACGCTGTCAGCACAATGTCATCGACGTAGAGAAGAAGGTAGGCAGTGTCATCCTCCCGTCGATAAACAAAGAGCGACGTGTCCGACTTGGCTTCAACGAAACCCAAGGAGACTAGGAAGGAGGCGAATCTGCTGTACCAGGCTCGAGGTGCCTTCTTTAGACCGTACAAGGACTTGTTCAGCTTGCAGACCATGGCTGGGCGAGCTGAATCCACAAATCCTGTCGGCTGAGAGCAATACACCATCTCTGTCAGAGTACCATGAAGAAAAGCATTCTTGACGTCCAGCTGGTGGACTGGCCAAGAACGCGAGAGAGCCAGCGACATAACAGTCCGTACTGTCGCTAGCTTAACCACCGGACTGAAGTTCTCATCGTAGTCCACCCCAGGGCGCTGAGTGAAGCCCCGAAGTACCCAACGAGCCTTATATCTCTCCAAGGATCCATCCGCCTTCCTCTTATGCGTGAAAACCCACTTGCCTGTGACAACGTTGCCACGAGGAGGACGAGGAACAAGGTCCCATGTCCGGTTGGCAAGTAGGGCCGCATACTCCTCCTCCATAGCACTACGCCAGTGAGGGTCAGCGAGGGAGCTACGGACGGAGGTCGGTATAGGTGATACCGAAGAGGAAGTGGATGGTGTCGGTGTCGTCGAAGAGAGTACCACTCCGGAGAACCGCTCAAGAGGCCAGAGAACCCCAGCGGCACGTCTAGTCACCATCGGGTGAACGTGTCCTAGGTCCCAGTGGAGCAACGGTGGGTGGTACACTGAGGGCTCGGGACGAGCAGGCGCAGAGTCACCAACCCGCTCTCGTCGCTGGTAGACAAGAGCAGGGTCGGTGAACCGTGGAACAGGGGCCGCGCGTGGCGCAGCGCGTGACGAGGCCGGAGACGTTGGAGCTGCGCATGACGCGGGAGTCGGAGTAGACACCGGGTCTGCGCACGGCGAGGGAGTCAAGGCCGGAGACGCCGGGGCCGCGTGTGGTGCAGCTATAGGGGACGATGGGGCCTCGTGTGGTGCAGGAGTCGAGGCTGGAGATGCTGGGGCCGCGCGTGGCGCAGTCGTAGGAGACACCGGGACCTCGTGTGGCACAGGAGTCGAGGTCGGAGACGCCGGGGCCGCGCGTGGTGCAGCCGTAGGAGACGTCGGGGCCTCGTGTGGCGCAGGAGTCGAGGTCGGAGACGCCGGGGCTGCGCGTGTCGCAGCCGTAGGAGGTGCTGGGACCTCGCGTGGTACAGCCGTAGGAGACACCGGGGCTGCACGTGGCGCAGCAGGAGACGTCGGTGCCACGCGTGGTGCAGCACTCGTCCCTAGGGTCGACGGAGCCTGGGCACCAACCCCCACTCGTCGCTGGTAGATGAGAGCAGGGTCAGTGAACCATCGCGTCGTGGCTGTAGTAGGCACAGCCGGAGTCGCCACAGGTGCCGGCGCTGTGTAAGGTGCAGCGGTCGACGTCGTGGAAGCCACCTGTGAGCTGGTGGGTGATGTACCTGCAGAAAAAGGCCAAGGCAGCTGTGGTGGAGCAGCCTCGGTGTCAGTAGAAAAAAGGGAGTCCAGCTCTGCAGCTGAACCAGAGGTGGAGGAAGAAAAGGGGAAGGAGGACTCGTCGAAGACGACGTGCCGAGAGATCAAAATGCGGTGGGTAGAGAGGTCGAGGCACCGGTACCCCTTATGCTCAAGGGAGTACCCAAGAAAGACACACCTAGTAGAGCGGGGCGGAAAGATTAGGGTAGCAGGTGCACCCGAAGACACGAAGGTGGTCGTAGAGAGGGGTAGTGCCATACAGGGCAAAGAAAGGAGTCGGTGCTCGAATCGCCTTGGTGGGAAGGCGATTAAGGAGGAAGGTGGAAGTGTGGAGTGCCTCTACCCAGTATCAAGCGGGGATAGAGGCCTGAAACATCTAGGAACGCATGACATCATTAGTGGTGCGAAACATGCGCTCAACCCTGCCATTCTGGGGGGAAGTGTATGGACAAGACATGCGTAACTGTGTGCCATGTGTAAGAAGAAAGTCACGGAGTCGCGAGTTGTCAAACTCGCGTCCGTTGTCACACTGGAGAGCACGAACAGTACGCCCAAACTGTGTGGAAACCTAAGTAAAGAAGTGTGAGAGAGTATCAAATGTCTCAGATTTCAAACGTAAGGGAAAAGTGCAAGAGAAATGTGAGAAATCATCAAGTACCACCAAATAATATTTAAAACCCGAGACACTAATAACAGGAGATGTCCACAAATCGCAGTGAATAAGATAAAAAATGTGTTGCACATGAGACACAAAATTGGGAAAGGGAAGTCGAACATGGCGACCAAGCTGACAAGCATGACATAATGACTCATGTGTGCCCCTAGTACACGAGATAACTGAACTACTAGACAACTTCGACATAGCATCAGCGTCAGGGTGACCAAGCCGGCGGTGCCAAATAGCGGACGAAGCTGTCGTAGCCAGAGCAATGATGGAGATGCAGCGGAAGTAGGAAGTCGAAGAGTGTACATGGGCCCCGAACTATCACATCGAAGAAGAAGACGCCGGGTGGAAAGATCCTTCACAGACAAACCAAAAGGATCAAACTCAACAGAAATATTGTAATCAGTGGTGAAACGACGAATGGAAAGCAAATTTTGAATAATGTCTGGAGCAACGAGAACATTGTTAAGATGGAATGAACCCGGAGAAACTGAGTCACCTACTGAGGTGACCGGAAGAACAGATCCATTTCCAACAATGATCGATGAAGAAAACGAGGGATGAGGTGGGTGGGTAGAAGAGAGAATACCAGCATCTGGGGTGGTGTGGTAGGAGGTGCCAGAATCAGCCACCCAATCAGTAGTCGGCGGTGTGAGGTGCATGGTGCTGAAAGAAGACGCCAAGTCCTGACGATCCCACCCCAGGGGTGGCTCCTGGAGGGGTGCTGGCGGCTCCGAGTACCCAGCGGGGTAGGCAGCACCGCCGTAGGCTGGAGTTGGCAATCCAGTCGCAGGGCGACCAAGTCCACCATAGCCCGAGTGGGCTACGTACGCCGCCTGAGGACGTGGCTGGCGCGGAGTAGAAGAAGTTGGTGGCGCCCCAAGAATACCCGGAGACGGTCCAGGCCACATAGAGATCTGGCCAGTCCACGGGTTGTACGGTGTGGGCCAGGGCGCACCTCCTCGGCCAGTACTACTACCAGTAGGAGCAATGGACATAGAAGTGCCGCCAGCACCTCGTCCTGTGCGCCTTCCGCCGCGACGTCGACGAGTACCACTCCTAGAGCCAGCAGAGGCACCCGGGGCAGTAGGCGGAGTAGGTGGTCGCGGTAGTGGTCCCCCAGAAGACGGTGGGCGTGAGGGCTGCCCAGAGCCATAGAAGGTTGTAGCAGGCCCAGAGGTAGCAGATCCACCAGTCATGATCTCCTCAAGCTCGAGATCGTACCAGAACTTCTCGAAGGTCGGTGGCGGCTCCATACGAAGAAGCCAGAAGCGAAGATGGTTGAAGCGCTCGTTCAGGCCGTGAAGGACCCGAAGTACTAGTGTGCTGTCGGCAACCGGCTCGCCAAGGTTGCACAATGAGTCAGTCATGCCCTTCATCTCTCCACAGTAGGCAGAGATGGAGCGGTCACCCTGCACTGTAGTCTGGAACCGTGCGTTAATGTGAAGAGCCCGAGTCGCACGGTTCCCCAAGAAGTGGTGCTCCAGTATCTGCCAGGCCCGGCGCGTGGTGCCCCCACCGCTCTGTCCGACAAGCTTGTGCAGATTGTCGGCGAGAGTGCCAAGGATCCAGGCAAGGACCAGACTGTCCATGCTGATCCAAGAGTCATCCCACGGGGCGTCGTCCCGCTGGACGTGGTCCTCAAGCTGGTACCGCCTCAATGTGAGGATGAACTCGTTACGCCAGCGGACGTAGGTGGTGGAGTTACAGCTCAAGACAGTCGGCACTAGTGTCCGAATGTTCTGAACTCCAGCTGCCTGGGCGTGTAGAGCGGCGGTGAGAGACGCCGAGTATGCGGAGTGCACACTGGTGTCCGAGGTGGGCTCGTACGTAGCGCTTAGCGGTCGGTGAGCGCTCTCCTGGATCTGGTGCGAGAGAGCAGCCGCTGAAGCGCGCTCCTGCTCCAAGGAAAGAGCGAGTGCCCGCTCGCGCTCGCGAGAGGCAGCCAGAGCCGCGAAGACACCGGAGGTGTCCGCGGCCGTCGTAGTGGTGCTGGCGACGCCGTAGAGAGGATCAGTGGCCGCGCTAGGAGCAGCAGCAACGGCAACAGCAAATATGTCTGGTCCGGAGCCCGCCATGAAGGCGACGGCAGTAGAGCCGCCGAGTGATCCGCCGACCGTCGGATTAGTCGCCGTGCCGGGCGCGTGTCGAGCCATGGTGACGAGTGGTGCGCCGGCTGCCGGTCCAGTAGCAGGTACACCGGCGAGATGGGACGCACTGGTCTGGATCTCGAAGGCGCTGTCCAGGCAGGAGTCGCAGGACAGGGGGGGGCGCCAGCCAGGGGAGTGGCGGCGAGGGGGGCGCCGCCCAGGGGGCCGCCGGTCAGAGAGCCGGCCAGGGAGGCACCGGCCAGGGGAGCAGTGGCCGCCAGGGAGGGGCCGGCGGTGGCCCGAAGATGGGCGGCGACTGCGGCCAGGGAGGGGCCGGCAGCGACGGCCAAAGTGGGTTGGGCGGCAGCGGCGGCCAGGGAGGGGCCGGCGGCCAGGTAGGGGCCAGCGGCGGCGGCGGATAGGAGAGGGCTGGTGGCGGCGGCCAGGTAGGGTCCAGGGGCGGCGGCGGACAGGGAGGAACTGGCGGCGGCCAGGGTGGAGCCGGCGGCGGCCAAGGGAGGGGGCACCAGGGAGGGGGCGCCTGGGGCGCCGGCCAGGGAAGGGGAGGGGGCGCCTGGGGCGCCGGCCAGGGAAGGGAGGCCGCCGGCCAGGGGAGGGGAGGCGCCGGCCATGGGGGGTGGCGGCTGGGAAGGGGTGGTGAGAATTAGGGTTAGGGTTAGGCTAATGATACCATATTAGAGGGCTAGAATGATTGCTTAATTAACCAAAGGTCTGAGTACATATTTATAGATACATAGATGGGCCGGTACACAGGCTAGACCCAAACACATAACTCAACACAGTCCAACAAGATGAACTGAACATCTAGTGCCTTGCGTGCAACTTGTCCTCTCACGAAATGAAAATCAGCTTCAATGTGCTTCGTTCTGGCGTGGAACATTGGATTTGAAGTCATGTAGGTTGCACCAAGATTGTCTGACCAGAGTATCGGAGCCTTGTTCTGAGAAATCCAGAGTTCCTTCATTATAGACTGTAGCCAAACTAATTCAGCTTGTATTCGACCTCAGTGCTTGACCTTGATACAGTGGCTTGTTTTCTTGAGCTCCAACTGATCAAATTTGACCCCATTAACACTGCAAATCCACTGGTTGATTTCCTGTCATCAGGGCAACCAGCCCAATCAGCATCTAAAATGCTGATAGTGTTAAGCACGTGTTTTTCTGAAACTTCAGTCCAAGGTCTGTTGTTCCCCTCACATATCTGAGTATCCTCTTCACTGCTAACCAATGTGCATCTCTTGGGTCTTGCATATACTGGCAAACTCGATTGACAGCAAAGGAAAGATCAGGCCTTGTAAGTGTCAAATACCGAAGAGCCCCGACAACACTACGGTACTGGTATTGTTCTTCCTCTATCAGCAACACTCATTGATCCTTTGTGAGCTTTCCATTGCAAGTCATTGGAGTAAAGATTTGCCTGCACTTTTCCATTTTGGTTTTTGCAAGCAAGTCTTGTGCATATCTCTGTTGGCTCAGGATAACACCTTCCTTGTCAGGCTTCACTTCAATTCCAAGAAAGTTTTTTAGAATTCCCAAGTCCTTTACACCGAAGTCTTCACTGAGATTTTTGATGAGTTTATCTGTCGCACCTTCCTTGGAGCTTATAATAATAACGTCATCGACATAAACAAGCATGTGCATTATGAGATCACCTTGGTTCAGAATAAATAATGAAGTGTCTGCTTGAGAGGGTTTAAAAGCAAGTGTCTGAAGCTTCTGTGTCAGTCTTGAATACCATGCTTTGGGAGCCTGTTTTAGTCCATACAATGCCTTGTTAAGTCTGCATACATGAGTTTTGGGTAGGCTTGGGTCTTCATAACCAGGTGGTTGCCTCATGTATACCTTTTCTTCAAGGAGACAATGCAAGAAGGCATTTTGGATGTCGATTTGTCTCATGGACCAGGCTTTAGTAAGAGTTAAAGTGATGGTCACTCGGACAGTGGTATGTTTCACCACTGGACAGTATGTATCAAAGTAGTCAATGTCAAGTTTTAGTTTGAATCCTTTGGCTACTAGCCTTGCTTTATATCTTTCCAATGATCCATCAGCCTTTCTTTTTGTCCTGAACACCCATTTTCTATCTATTAGACTTATGCCCTTCTGCATTGGAACCAAGGTCCAGGTTTCATTCTTCATTAGTGCAGTGTATTCAATGTCCATTGCCTCTTTCCATTCCTTGCACTTGTTGGCTTCTTCATAGGTGGTAGGATCACTTGGAACTTTGCTTGCTTCAGTAGAATTACTATATTTCATAGTGCCATCACTGAACTGCTTGGGCTTCACAATATTATTTTTCAGTCTAGCCTGCATTGGATGGCCCCTTCCTTGATTTCTTGGTTGTTGTTCTTCTGCATTGACTGAACCTATCAACTCTGAATCTGATTCCTGTGCACTATGTGCGTCTTCAGATTCACATGTGCCTGCACTCTGAGGTTCAATAGAAGTACAAGTTGTCCAATGTCAGTAGAAAAAACACCTAATGCTATATCCTCATGAGAGTTATTCAGACAAGAGTCTGGGTTAGTGTTTTGTGCTGCTAGGTTCTCTGTCAGTGAGTTTTCTTCAGTTAGATAGCTTTCAGTGTAGTGTGAAATAGGTGTAAAGGAGGGAAGGACAGTTGGCTGGTTTGAGGTGTGAGGTGTTAGGGATTGATGAACTTGAGTTTTTTTGAATGGGAAAGAATTTTCATCAAACACAACATCCCTGGAAATAAAAACTCTGCCTGTCTGAATATCCAGGCACTATAGCCTTTGTGGTTTGCTAAATACCCAATGAATACACATTGTTTTGATCTGAACTCTAATTTTCTTGAGTTGTATGGCCTCAAATTTCGGCCAACAAGCACACCCAAAAACCTTGAGCATTTTGTAGTTGGGCTTGACACCAAAAAGCCAAAAAAGGGGAGTGTCATTGTTGATGACTCTGCTAGGCATCCGGTTAATAAGATAACATGCTGAATGAAATGATTCATCCCAAAATCTAACTGGCAATCCTAACTGAGCAAGGAGTGTGATTCCAATTTCCACAATATGCCTATGTTTTCTCTCAACTAAACCACTTTGTTGATGAGTGTGAGGGCAAGATATTCTATGAGATATACCTTTTTGTCTGGAAAACTGGTGCAGCTTCTGAAACTCACCTCCCCAATCAGACTGGAAAGTGAGGATTTTATTTCCTGTCAGTCTCTCAACATGGGTTTGAAACTGAAGAAACACTTGTTGGACTTCTGATTTGTTTTTGAGAAAATAAATCCACACAAATCTGGTGTAATCATGAACAATACTTAAATAATATTTGAACCCATTTACAGAGACACGGGCACAGGGCCCCAAACATCCATGTGAATAAGTTCTAAAGACTTTACTGCTACATGTGATGAGGAAACAAAAGGCAATTGGTGAGCCTTGCCTTGCTGGCAGGCATCACAGACATGGTGTTCATTATTTGTGGCTACAAGGATATCACTACTCTGAAGAACTTGATGAACAATAGGAGAGGACGGATGTCCAAGACGTCTGTGCCATAATTCTTCAGAGAATTTAGCAGTGGAGAGTGCTCTACTGGGTGCTTTATCTGGAAAGTAGTAGAGCCCATCCTTGCATAGCCCTCTAAGTAGTGTCTTCTTTGTGGCTTGATCCTTGACAAGAAAGTAAGTAGGATGAAACTCAATATAAGCATTGTTATCACTAACAACATTTTGGACAGAAAGCAGATGCTGATTTAGTTTAGGAACAAGCAGCACATTTTTCAGACTTAAGTTACGAGGGGTAGCAGCTATAGATGAATTTCCTACATGAGTTATGGACAAACCTGATCCATTGGCGACATGAACTCGATCACTCCCAATGTAGCTCTCCTTGGTTGTCAGACGTTGCAGATCATTTGTAATGTGATCTGTTGCCCCACTGTCTACATACCAGTTGGGATCAATTGTATATCCACTGTTGTTGACTGCAGCAGCAACTCGAGTTGTATCCTTTGACTGGTAACTCTGATCAAAATGATGGTAGCAGGTGGAAGCATCGTCATGATTTGTCAGGTTACATATCTGGCAGGGAACTTTGTTACCTCCAGAACTCTTGGGGTTGCCACGACCTCCATTTCCACGGCTTTGTCCATTGTTGTTGCGACCACGTCTACGGCCACGACTTGCACTATTGTAGTTTCCACGACCTTGGCTTCGGTTTACTTGATTTGCTTGCATGTGATGGTTGTTAGTTTCCAACCTCAGCTCATAAGTGAGCATATGTGCATACACATCACTGATTGTCATGGCTTCAGTGCGTGTAGTTAGGCTAGTGACCAGTGAGTCGTACTCAGGTCCTAAGCCACACAGCATTCCCTGTTTTGATCGAATGGCTCAACTGAGCATTCCCTTTTTTGCATTGCTATTTATAGATGAAACTTACACACTGCTACAGCACGATGTGAGATCCTAAATTCTAGGCCATACTGGCATCGTGCGTAAGTGTAGGATCAGTACCAACAGCTTACCTGACGTGATAACGTTGTACAAGATAACAACCGGTTAACAACCTTGACTGAGTAATTGAGAACTGTGTCTTGACTAAGCACTGCAACGTGACAACATACGTACTCTTTTAACACCCCCACTGCGTCCGGCGCGCGACAGCTGCCGTCGCTCGACCTCGGCTGGGCCGCACCGCAGTGCGCGCCTGGTGCCAAATCCTCCCTAGTGCCTACCGCCCACCGTACCGTGCAACCCACATACGTACTCATCAGGGAGCTGGATCTGGCACATGATGACCAAACAGTTGGATATGATGCGGTCACAAAGTACCTCGAGATGTTCAAGAGTCCCCTTCCGAAGAAAGCAATCAAATACATTAGGCGGGCTCTGAACCTCGAGTCTGGCGATGTGGATGCTGATGCCCTTGCCAGCCAGGAACATGCTGCGACGCTGGCCATGTGAGCTGCCTCAACGTCCGTTCGTCTATCTACCTACTATGTCGATGTTCCGAAGCTTTCAGTTTGGGTTTGAGGATCTGTCAGAGATGGTTTGCGTTTGGGGCTTATGGTGGAAGTCATCCCTATATACTTTAGTTCAGATGAGAAGGTGTATCAGTGTGTTGTTGTATTAGTGTTATCCATGAGTAATCCACTTTCCATCATCTCTTAGGACGTTCGTGGTTTGAATTCCCCGGCAAGGAGAGAAGTTGTCTCAAACCTTCTGAATCAACATAAACCAATTCTTGCCAGCCTTCAGGAGATGAAGCTTTCAAGATTTGACCAAACTCAAAGTGCAGAAACCTTCGGTTCTGCTCTTTCAGACTATCTTTGCCTGCTTGCAACCGGTACGCGAGGGGGCATTGCGATTGCATGGAATCCTCTCCACATCACTGTTAATCAAAATCAACCAGTGCTTAAAGAATTCTCTATCTCGGTAACCTGCACCGTGAAGGGGTCCTCGGATGCCTCGTTCTTTCTCACCGACGCCTATGGTCCAACATTAGACGCCAACAAAGTCAGACTCCTACAGGAGCTTGAAAGCTTGAAACCTCAGGCAAACACGACATGGCTATGTTTGGGTCATTTTAATCTGATATAATAAGCGAGGTACGAAAGTAACTCAAATTTGGACCGACGAATGATGGGTGCCTTTCGAAGAACGCTCGACACTCTGGAGCTATTCGACATCCCCCTCAAAGACAAACGTTTTACTTGGTCAAACGAACGTCAAGACCCTATGCTGCTGGAACTTGATCGTATGTTCTCCAACTCGGATTGGGACTCGCTATTTCTGGACATCTCCCTTCAATCCCTGTCCTCCGCTGCTTCCGATTGAAAGTGTGGATAGAACTGCTATTATGGCCTAGCTTCAACAGGTTACGTGTTAATATGTAGAATAATATTTGCAAGGAAAGCGATCAATCGGATACATGCGGTATTGTAACACCCGTATTTTTGTGAAACAAAACAAAAGGCATAATATAATTAAATGATAAGGAAATAAAAAGAAGAAGAAAAGAAAAGAAAAGAAAAAGGAAAAAAGAAAAAAAGAATAAACCCTACCTGGGCCAAACCTCCCTACCCGCGGCCCAACTCTCTACCATTCCACCTTAGCCCATTCCACCCCTCTCTTCTCCATCCCCTCCCTCTCTTACATGCGGGACCCGCCTGTCATACCTATCTTCCTCCTCTTGCAACCGTCGCCGCCCATTTCTGCTCGCGCCCCCGCGTCGGCCCTCGCTACAACCGCCGCCCCAAGCAACCGCCTCCTCCTACAAGTACATCGTGCGCGCCCCAGAATCCCCCCCACTCTCCATTTTCCCCTGGCCACGTCATACACCAAACCCTAGCCGAGGGCCTCCATGGCCGGTTTACTCGAGCTCGACGCCCCGCCAGGAAGCGCCATTCCGGCCGTCCCCCACGAGCCCCCGAGCTTCCCTACGCCGTGCCGCCCCTAAAGGGCATGCCCGCGCCAAATTCCCGCCGCCCCAGGCGCCTCCCGACATCGCCGAGGCTCGGCCGCCGCTCCTCGCCGCCGAGGGCCTGTCTCCGGCCTCCTCTCCGTGCGTGCGACCTCCTGGTGAGTTCCCCATCCCTTCCTCTTCATTTTTGGCAAAACCCCGTTGAATTTGGGCCACCGGAACGCCATTCCGGCGAAGTCCGGCGATGCTCCGGCGATGCCGCCGCCGCCAGTGGCCGCCGGCGCCGCCCTGCCCCGCCGGCCCCCCTCCCAGCCGTTGGATCAAGTCCAACGGCTAGGATTAAAAGACCCCGAAGGGGTACGCGTCGGGTCCATGGTGGACCATGGACCGCACCCCCTCCTCCGGTCCACGGGACCGTAGACTTATTCCATGCCTTTTCCAATAGAAAAATAAATAAGAAAAGAAATAGAAATGCCAAACTTGCAGAGAGGTCCCTGTACTTTTAAACTAAATTACAAATAGGCCCTTACTTTTATGAAAATGCCCCTAGACTCCTCTGGAATTAGGTCAAAGTTAGTAAATGTTGATTTAAGCCCCTGGAATTTTATAAAATACTACATTTAACCTCTATCTATATGGAAAAAGTACAAAACAACACCTGAACTTTATGGAAATTAGTTTATACTTTATATTATTACTGTTTTTATAGGAAAACTCCAGTAAATAGAATTTAATTGTAGAAAATTATATTTAATGCATAGAAAATGATTATAAATAATAAAGTAAATATAGAAATTGTAGGAAAAATAGTAATAAATCTTTTTAGGCTAAAATAAAATAGTAGAATACATATAAAATATATTTTGACTATGAAATTTTATTTAAAAATGCTTTTAGCTATAAATAAATATTAAAAATAGAGAATAAATATGGAAATAATAGGAAAATTATTTATAAAATGTTTTATGCTGAAATAAAATTTATAAAGTACATATAAAATATATTTTGGCTATAGAAAACTCATTAAAAATGTTTTTAGCTTGTAAATAAATACTAAAAATGGAAAATAAATGGTAAATGCATTTCTTTAGCTATGAAAAATAATAAATTACTCGTAACTCCGATTTAAATCATAATTATAACATATTTCAATCATAATATTTGTATTGCTTGTATGGTGTATTGTTCTTGATTGTTTTTATTTCTCTTTTGACGGTAGTTTATACGCACTCGTATTTCTACGATCAAGAAGCTACATGAAGATGTGAAGATCAAGAGTTCAATGAAGAAGAACTGAGCAGCTATTTATACAAAGGCAAGTGTCCTTGACCATCTTGCACCTTTTTAAGGGTTTAGTTAGTTGCATGCTAATTAATATGAATCCTATATCATGTCCTGTTGTTGTATCCTTATTACCTTGTCGCATGGGTCATGGAAGGGTGATAAACGGGATTTACTTTACGCTTAGCCATGCATAATAGTTGGGTGAGAATACATTTAACTACACTTGTTACTCATTACTTATTATTGTGATTATGACTATGATGTTGGAATATGAAGTGTAGTAAATATGAATCTGGCGGGTTGGTTGAATGGTATGGTGCAGTACGCACGAGACCCGGGATTGGGGTTGGAACCTTGCCGGATTCTAAGGACCGGTTTATGGAGTAGCCACTAAGCTATACAGTATCGCCACGAGACTGAGATGGGGCAGCTTGGTCAATTAATTAGGTTTCTCCCGATGAAATGCTAGTAGTTGGATGGTGCGGGGAATGATGCGGGTGATCTGCTCTTGGATCCGCAAGGCTCAAGAGGGGGCTCTGGGGCGGAGGGTTACTCCGAGAATCCCCAGTGGTGGAAACCTTAGAGGGCTAGCACTAGTCGGGAGTACCTTTGTAAAGACCTCGTAGTGATCTCCTGGCCGCACACCTACGGAAGTGTGAAATGTGGTTGATCACCACTGGCATCAGGGAGGTTTGCTTAGTCCACCTGGCAACAGGGGATGAAATCACGGCTTGTGGGTAAAGGATACATTCTCTGCAGAGATTGAGAAACTGTCATGACAGCCGTGCTCACGGACAAGAGCGGCTTGGTGACGAATTCATAATTAGACGATGGTTGGGATGATGGTTGAGACGATGATTTGGGAATGATGTTGGTATTGATTCATTATTATTATTAATATTCTATTATGATTGGGAATATACACCTAGATGTAGGTGCTAATGAAAGCTAAGGATAGGTTTAATGCATAGTGCTTAAACCATTATCAGCCTTTCCTTTTTGATTGGCCTTCATGTCATCTATTTCCCACACTTGCGTACCACGAGATGGTACTCACACTTGCTTTGTTGTATTTTTGATATGCTGCTCAGTGAAGAGAAGACCTAATGAGAACCGTGACAAGTGAAGACGGTGTTTAGGTCGCGTTGCTGCCAGTCAACTTGCCTGTGGTTGCCCTAAAGTTTTCCTCTTCCGCTGCTACTTCAAAACTCTTTTAAAGGTATAAATGTTGTTTGCATGCGATATGGAACTGTTTATCACTTTTGTCGTACATGTATGGTGAAACTGATCCTGGCATACATGTACTTTGCAGCTGGTTTTATTTCTAATAAAACCGGGTGTGACAAAGTGGTATCAGAGCGAGGTTGACTCTAGGCACGTGACCTTAGTTAGAATGGATCTCTTAGATTCTCCTTTGACCTTTCTCATGAAGACGAAGATTCGTATCGACGGACAGGTGCATGAAGATCGACATATGAGGACAATGCGAAGGAAGAAGAAGACTCTTAAAGATTATCATACATCACTTGCTTAGGTCCCCTTTTTGCTTAGCAAGTGAAGTCCATGCCTTCCTCACAACGAATTAGAACACGTTGCTTGATGCATTGCATGAGATTAATAATAACAACAACAATAAAATTATAGCATTTGTCTGTTTAAGGGGGGTAGCCGACCCACTTAACCCTCATAATTACCAAAAAGGAAAAGAAAATAATAATAATAAATATAGTAATAATGACAATGCATTTGAAATAGAAGACTTTAAAATTAAAATCATAGTGCACATTTAAGTCAAGTTCAAAATAATAATAATAATAAGAAGAAAAATAAGAATGTAGAAATACATAAAAATAATGTGTGTATTATTGTGTAATAATACTTTAAATTTAACTAAATCAACATATTTTATCATAATTGCTTATTTGTGAAAAATGCAAATTTCAACTTTTAAGGAATAAGTTTGAATTCAAAAGAAATTAAGGTATGAGAAAGGAAAATTCAATCAGGGCTCATAACACTCTGTTAAAAATTAGAATACATTGATAATGAAGTCTACATATAAAATAATAATAATAATGATGATGATGATAATAGAAAAAGATATACATTTGTGTGTGGTGATAAAAATTTTCTAAAATCAATTTAGGACAAAAATAAATGTTTTTATACATTCAGCTGTATGCACTCCTAAACTTATAAAAGTGTTAGAAGACCATTATAAATAAGACAAGAAGTAAATTATTATCAAAACAATAATCATAATAACTTATTGATGAGTAAAAAAAAAAAAAATTTCAATTGCTAAAGAAGACTTTTAAGTTCAAATGAAATAAACCAACGTTCAAGCCCTTGAACCTTTCATTCAAACAATAATAAGAAGAATAATGATAGTAAGATGAGAAACTAAACACCATGAAGAGGAAGAAGAAATAGAACTTTAATGTACAAACTTTCGTAGTATTGAAAGTTAGTTTTCCTTAAAATTAATTCAGACTAAATTATTGCATTGTATTTGTACATCTGTGTAATATTTTGTAACTACCAAAATAACTTAAGATCAAAATTTGAAATAGAAAGAAAGATGTATAATAATATTTTCAAAAGAAGAAATTAGTAATTAATCGATTTAGCTAAAAATCCCGCCCTAAAATTTTACAAGACCCAGAATCTCGGGGCGAGATTCCGTTTAAGGGGGGTAGAATTGTAACACCCGTATTTTTGTGAAACAAAACAAAAGGCATAATATAATTAAATGATAAGGAAATAAAAAGAAGAAGAAAAGAAAAGAAAAGAAAAAGGAAAAAAGAAAAAAAGAATAAACCCTACCTGGGCCAAACCTCCCTACCCGCGGCCCAACTCTCTACCATTCCACCTTAGCCCATTCCACCCCTCTCTTCTCCATCCCCTCCCTCTCTTACATGCGGGACCCGCCTGTCATACCTATCTTCCTCCTCTTGCAACCGTCGCCGCCCATTTCTGCTCGCGCCCCCGCGTCGGCCCTCGCTACAACCGCCGCCCCAAGCAACCGCCTCCTCCTACAAGTACATCGTGCGCGCCCCAGAATCCCCCCCACTCTCCATTTTCCCCTGGCCACGTCATACACCAAACCCTAGCCGAGGGCCTCCATGGCCGGTTTACTCGAGCTCGACGCCCCGCCAGGAAGCGCCATTCCGGCCGTCCCCCACGAGCCCCCGAGCTTCCCTACGCCGTGCCGCCCCTAAAGGGCATGCCCGCGCCAAATTCCCGCCGCCCCAGGCGCCTCCCGACATCGCCGAGGCTCGGCCGCCGCTCCTCGCCGCCGAGGGCCTGTCTCCGGCCTCCTCTCCGTGCGTGCGACCTCCTGGTGAGTTCCCCATCCCTTCCTCTTCATTTTTGGCAAAACCCCGTTGAATTTGGGCCACCGGAACGCCATTCCGGCGAAGTCCGGCGATGCTCCGGCGATGCCGCCGCCGCCAGTGGCCGCCGGCGCCGCCCTGCCCCGCCGGCCCCCCTCCCAGCCGTTGGATCAAGTCCAACGGCTAGGATTAAAAGACCCCGAAGGGGTACGCGTCGGGTCCATGGTGGACCATGGACCGCACCCCCTCCTCCGGTCCACGGGACCGTAGACTTATTCCATGCCTTTTCCAATAGAAAAATAAATAAGAAAAGAAATAGAAATGCCAAACTTGCAGAGAGGTCCCTGTACTTTTAAACTAAATTACAAATAGGCCCTTACTTTTATGAAAATGCCCCTAGACTCCTCTGGAATTAGGTCAAAGTTAGTAAATGTTGATTTAAGCCCCTGGAATTTTATAAAATACTACATTTAACCTCTATCTATATGGAAAAAGTACAAAACAACACCTGAACTTTATGGAAATTAGTTTATACTTTATATTATTACTGTTTTTATAGGAAAACTCCAGTAAATAGAATTTAATTGTAGAAAATTATATTTAATGCATAGAAAATGATTATAAATAATAAAGTAAATATAGAAATTGTAGGAAAAATAGTAATAAATCTTTTTAGGCTAAAATAAAATAGTAGAATACATATAAAATATATTTTGACTATGAAATTTTATTTAAAAATGCTTTTAGCTATAAATAAATATTAAAAATAGAGAATAAATATGGAAATAATAGGAAAATTATTTATAAAATGTTTTATGCTGAAATAAAATTTATAAAGTACATATAAAATATATTTTGGCTATAGAAAACTCATTAAAAATGTTTTTAGCTTGTAAATAAATACTAAAAATGGAAAATAAATGGTAAATGCATTTCTTTAGCTATGAAAAATAATAAATTACTCGTAACTCCGATTTAAATCATAATTATAACATATTTCAATCATAATATTTGTATTGCTTGTATGGTGTATTGTTCTTGATTGTTTTTATTTCTCTTTTGACGGTAGTTTATACGCACTCGTATTTCTACGATCAAGAAGCTACATGAAGATGTGAAGATCAAGAGTTCAATGAAGAAGAACTGAGCAGCTATTTATACAAAGGCAAGTGTCCTTGACCATCTTGCACCTTTTTAAGGGTTTAGTTAGTTGCATGCTAATTAATATGAATCCTATATCATGTCCTGTTGTTGTATCCTTATTACCTTGTCGCATGGGTCATGGAAGGGTGATAAACGGGATTTACTTTACGCTTAGCCATGCATAATAGTTGGGTGAGAATACATTTAACTACACTTGTTACTCATTACTTATTATTGTGATTATGACTATGATGTTGGAATATGAAGTGTAGTAAATATGAATCTGGCGGGTTGGTTGAATGGTATGGTGCAGTACGCACGAGACCCGGGATTGGGGTTGGAACCTTGCCGGATTCTAAGGACCGGTTTATGGAGTAGCCACTAAGCTATACAGTATCGCCACGAGACTGAGATGGGGCAGCTTGGTCAATTAATTAGGTTTCTCCCGATGAAATGCTAGTAGTTGGATGGTGCGGGGAATGATGCGGGTGATCTGCTCTTGGATCCGCAAGGCTCAAGAGGGGGCTCTGGGGCGGAGGGTTACTCCGAGAATCCCCAGTGGTGGAAACCTTAGAGGGCTAGCACTAGTCGGGAGTACCTTTGTAAAGACCTCGTAGTGATCTCCTGGCCGCACACCTACGGAAGTGTGAAATGTGGTTGATCACCACTGGCATCAGGGAGGTTTGCTTAGTCCACCTGGCAACAGGGGATGAAATCACGGCTTGTGGGTAAAGGATACATTCTCTGCAGAGATTGAGAAACTGTCATGACAGCCGTGCTCACGGACAAGAGCGGCTTGGTGACGAATTCATAATTAGACGATGGTTGGGATGATGGTTGAGACGATGATTTGGGAATGATGTTGGTATTGATTCATTATTATTATTAATATTCTATTATGATTGGGAATATACACCTAGATGTAGGTGCTAATGAAAGCTAAGGATAGGTTTAATGCATAGTGCTTAAACCATTATCAGCCTTTCCTTTTTGATTGGCCTTCATGTCATCTATTTCCCACACTTGCGTACCACGAGATGGTACTCACACTTGCTTTGTTGTATTTTTGATATGCTGCTCAGTGAAGAGAAGACCTAATGAGAACCGTGACAAGTGAAGACGGTGTTTAGGTCGCGTTGCTGCCAGTCAACTTGCCTGTGGTTGCCCTAAAGTTTTCCTCTTCCGCTGCTACTTCAAAACTCTTTTAAAGGTATAAATGTTGTTTGCATGCGATATGGAACTGTTTATCACTTTTGTCGTACATGTATGGTGAAACTGATCCTGGCATACATGTACTTTGCAGCTGGTTTTATTTCTAATAAAACCGGGTGTGACAGGTATGATCACATGCGATGAATTACCAAAAAACCGAGTTGATCAAAAGAAAGAAATAAACAAAACTGGAAACAAAAATATTACATGTCTACTAACAAATATTAACTACTAACTATAAAATATTCTATTCAGATTTATGAAGATGACGATCACTCCTTCCTTAGTTGTAGATCTGTTGCACCTCTCTTATTTTTGTCAACATATATTTCATACCTTCTTAACAACCTCCTTGTAATACCTCCCCTCAATCTCAGCTGCTCTTGTTGAGATTGTTCCTGAACCAATTATGTTTCTGGGACGGCAGTGCTTTGGTGAAGCCATCAGCTATTTGGTCATTTGAGAATATAAACTTGACTTGCAAAGTTTTCCCTGCTACTCTTTCTCTCACAAAATGATAATCAATTTCTATGTGCTTAGTACGTGCATGAAACACTGGATTTGATGTCATAAAAGTTGCACCAAGATTATCACACCATAATACAAATGTACCTTCTTGTTTAATGCCTAGCTCTTTGAGAATAGTTTCTATCCAAATTACCTCCGAAGTCGCATTGGCAAGCGACTTGTATTCTGCCTCTGTGCTTGAACGAGACACGGTAGGCTGCTTCCTGGCACTCCATGACACCAGATTTGCTCCTAAAAATATTGCAAAACCACCAGTTGATTTCCTGTCATCCGGACAACCTACCCAGTCTGCATCTGAAAAGACATTAATCTGTAGGGAGCTTTCTTTGACAAACTTAATACCCGAATGCACGGTTTCTTGTATGTATCTTATGATTCTTTTAACCATGGCCATATGAGTCGTAGTAGGACAATATAAAAATTGACATACTTTATTAACAGAGAAAGCAATGTCTGGCCTGGTTAGTGTAAGGTATTGTAATACCCCTACTAAACTTCTGTAGCGTGTGGAGGCTTGGGCATCCAAAGGTTGTCCACCATGAACTGAAGATTTTTCAGCAACAGATAATGGAGTAATAACTGATTTTCACTTTTCCATACCTGCCTTCTTTATAATCTCTGTGGCATATTTCTTTTGATTCAACAAAACTCCTTCGTTGCAGTGCTTAACTTCAATCCCCAAGAAGTAGTGCAACACGCCTAGATCTATTAATACAAAGTCTTGTTTTAGATTATTCAACAATGCTTCCACTTCATGCTCTGAAGAGCTAGCTACAACAATGTCATCAACATAAATTAGCAAGAACATATTAGCTTCACCTTTCCTGAAAATAAATGAGGTGTCCCCTTTTGATGGTACAAAACCAAGGTTGATTAGTCTCGAACTTAATTTAGAGTATCATGCTCTTGGTGCCTGTTTCAATCCATAGATCGCTTTGTCCAACTTACATACAAAATCAGGATACCTTTTGTCTTCAAAACCCAGTGGTTGAGCCATGTATACTTCCTCCTCTAGCTCTCCATGCAGAAAAGCATTCTGAACATCAAGTTGCCTCAAACACCATTTTTTAGAAACAGCAATAGACAAGACAATTCGAATAGTAGCTGCTTTAACCACTGGACTAAATGTAACTTCATAATCAATTCTATACCTTTGCTTAAACCCTTTTGCCACTAATCTGGCTTTAAACCTGTCAATGGAGCCATCAGCCTTCTTCTTAATTTTATAGACCCATTTGGAGTCTATGATATTGTTTATTCCTTTCTGAGGGACAAGGTGCCAGGTTTGATTTTTCTTCAACGCATGAACTTCATGCTCCATAGCTGTTTTCCAGTTATCGTCCAGCAGCGCTTGTTCTAAAGTCTTTGGTTCTCCTGAAGTGGTTAGCAAGCACACAAAATCATTCCCAAAATTCTTGGGTTTAATTATATTATTTTGTAACCTGGTCCTTGGCCGGAGGTTGGTGTTGTTGTCATCTGGATTAGGCACCAGCACCGAAGGTGATTCTGCATCTGATCCCAATGCGCCTTGCGGTTGGCCAATGTGGTCACCTTGCCTGATGGTATCAGGTGCCGTGTTCGCATGGGAGTCCTCTGCTGCTGTCTCCTGGTGGAGTGGAGCAAATCCTGGAGGAGGCGCATGTGGGTTGCGTGCACTGGGGCCCGCTGTTGTTTGTTGATGCAGAGACACAGACACGCGCGATGGAGATCGATGCTCGAATCCCGAAGGTGCAGGGAGTACGCGCTCAGGACTCCTGCGGGCCAATACCGTGCTGTCCTCCCCTGGAACGCATGACGCGGCATGTGCAGACCCCTGGTGCAGAGGTAATTGCGCTTCGGATCCGAGGCCAACAGCCGAGTCGTCCTGGGAACCGACGCCAGGATCTGTTGCGGCTGCCTCTTGTGTAGCATATGTTATATCCTGCACAAACTGATTTTCCACTATAGGAATATCGGTCACTTACGTCGGCAAAAGCCGATGTAAGTAAGGCTTAAACCAACGTAAGTAACTTAATTACGTCGGTTTTACTTTAATTACGTCGGCTTTCAGCCGACGTAGGCATTTGGACGTAATTAAGGTGACTTACGTCGGCCACCGACGTAAGTTACCTTAATTACGTCGGTCTGCAGAAGCCGACGTAAGTTAAGTGTCGAGATGGGCCTTGGGCTGGGCCGGAGGACTTACGTCGGCTTGGGCAAGCCAACGTAAGTAAAGTGCTGTAACTTACGTCGGCCAGGGCAAACCGACGTAAGTTAAGTGGTTTAACTTACGTCGGTATGGCCTGACCGACGTAAGTTAACCTGGGCTAACTTACGTCGGCATTCCCATAGCCAACGTAAGTTAAGTTTTCGAATTTTTTTTTAAAAGCAGAAACTGACTACCTCGCTCGATGGCGAGAACACAGAACAGACAAATAAGATATACACAGCATAACAGTTTCAATATATAGTTCAAAACATCAACAACAACACAATTTGCAAAATAAATTCCACCGGGCTACACGCTAGCCCCTCCATTACCTCCGGGATCTTCTCGGCGCGTTCCGGATCCCTGCAAAAGAAACATAATCACTAGTAAGCATCAATGTCAACTCAATGATAACATAAGAGGCCAAGAACATCAGTGACAAAAGAAGGAAGCATGATGTAGTTTCAAATGAAGTAATGTACTATATCACTAGTTAAATGGAAGCACTAGCCCTTTGCTAACTCAGTGAACATCAATTTCGACATAAGAAGGAAACATCAGTGATAATCACTAGCCCTTTTGTTAAATGGAAGCACTGACAACTTATTCACTATATACTAATCATTTCTACCATGGTCAAAAACTACTAAAGCTTGATTAGATACACTTAACTTCCTCACCACTATAGGAATCAATATCTGATAAGTCATCAAGATCTACCTCTATGTTGTACCTCCTTTTCTCTCTATGTAAAATACTAAAATGGATACAACAATATTAAAGAGAGTTTATCACCTGCTCCGGTGTCTATACGCTAGCCCCTCCACTGCCTCCGGGATCTCGACGCGTTCCGGAACCCTGCAAAAGAATCATAACTAGGATAAATTAGAAGTCCATAAAACAACTAGTCAATAGTGTGAGTAACACATTTGCTAAATTAAATGTGATGCAAGTAACTTCTTTAACATAATGAAAAGGGAATCAAACTCCTAGGTATAGACAATATTACCTGCTCCGGTGTCTGCTGCGGCGGAAGCGTAGGAATCTCGATGTCCTGACCGCTTTGTCGAGCAAGAACCTGCCATTGCAAGATATTAGCAGATATATGTTATTAAGTGCTGTGAAATTTAACTACGGTACTTTAAATTACTTACCGCCACCGTTGCTTGCATCTGGGCCATCATTAAGGCCGTCCTCTGCTGCTCCTCCCTTGCCTCCGCTCTCGTCCTCTCCAGCTCTGCCTGAGTTTGCGTCAACGACTCCCTCATGGCCTGGAGCTCCAGCTGGGTCTGCGAGAGACAACCACTGGTCCCAACGGTCGAAGCCTGCGACGATGAAGCGTCTCTCAAAGGTCGCGTCGACCTCGAGTCAACAACTTCATCGAAAATGGCAAACCTGCAAAAGAATGAAAACACTAAGTAGAAGAAGATTAATTGAAAAAGAAATGAAACACACGAAGAACTCACCGTCCATGGGCCTTCCCGCCTCCGCTTGCGTACGCGGCTTGGGGGTCGATCGGTGCGCTTTCCCAATCGTAATCTGCACCGTGTATCTTCGCGACCTCCTGCGCGTACTTTGTCTACAAAACAAATAAATATTGTAAGCATGTCAATAATAGTATTAGTTATAATGAAATTGATGAATTTCGAAAACTTATCAGTCGGTCGGCTGCGACCTGAGTACACTGCCCTTGCTGAGAAGGGTCACTTTCCTTGTGACCTCTCTTCCAAACCTGGGTCGGGGTCGGCTCATGACCCATCTCTCGCTCTTGTACATCCGTGTTAGTGAGATAAATAATATATTAGGAACACATAAATAAAATAAAAATGTACTTACCATGCGTTTAGCCAAACGCAAGTAGCCGTCGCCGCCATAGTTGTGCTTGCCCTCGGACCCCATGCGGCACTGTCTAGCCTTCGTGGACTTGTTGATAAAAGCGTCGCTAGCCCAGTACCGACAGAGAGCTAAGTACGCCTTGATGTCACCCTGTAACCAGGAAATACTAACCTGCACATATTTCATTTTTATCAACGCGGTTAACATACGTAGATATTGTAAATATTTAACAACATTAAAAACGTACCTCCGCGTACTGCTCCTCTGTCAAGTAGGAGTCCGCGTCCTTCCTAAAGACACCCCTTTGCTGCTCCTGCTCCTGCTCTCGGGGGTGCCGCTTGTAGTACGCGTTGACGGCCTGAATCCGAGCGTACGACAACGTCTCCGTCGTGAGCTTCCGAGCGTTGTAATGGAACACGCGTCTCGCATGGTCCTCCATGCCCGGTTCCTCTACTTGTCCGCTTCCACTTCTTGTACAGCTTGAGAAGCTGTCTCGCCGTGGAAGTTCCACAACTCATAATGTGACACGTAACCGTTTCAACACAAGTGCAACGTAAGTTCCACTTTGTCCAAAAACGTTCCGTTTCGGCATTTCGTACATGGGCACCGCGCCTTATCACTATTTGACAACAAAAAAGCTCGTTCCACAAAAGCTTCTGTCTTGGCGTACCACTCATCTGAGTGACCACCAGTTCTGCTCTTCCAACCAGTGTACATCCAACTAAGGTCTTCGCCCATGTTTGACTCTGCAGTTTAACGCGAAAGAAATTGTTCTTAATGTATTGTTATGTTATGTGTCACAGCCCTACAACCTAGGCAGATAGATCCTAAACCCACCCAAGAGTGACCGAGCGGAGCGTGCTCATGACGAGACACGTGATCCGGATTCGAACGAAATTTCAGATCGGCCACATAAAAGTCCTCCCTGACCTAACCCTACTCATTTTCCTTTATCTTCTCCACGATTCCATCGCTCCATAGTCCAGATACGGCGGCCGTGGCGATCCCCTTCTCCTCTCCTCGATACCCCTACTCCAGCGACGGCGGCCGTGGCGATCCAACGATGGCGGTGGAGATTCGGCTACGATGGTGGCAACCTAGCAGCGACGAGGCCTCGAGGGGCGAACAGAGGCAATGGAGAGTGTCGGCGGCAACCAGGCGGCGGCAACCTGGTCCAGGCGAGTCAACCGGCCATGGCGTCCGATCCGGAGCGACTTGACGCCTAGGCGACGACTAGGCATCGCCTAGGCAACGCCTGGACAACGCTGGCGCAGGTGCTTGCCATCCTCACCGTCGTCGTTCGCCTTCGTGCCCGTCTACATGCATACTTTACCTTACCACTAAATGGGCCTTGTCAAGCCTGTCCAAAGCCCATTTATGTATATATAGTACTTGAACACTCAAGCAATCAAAATTAAAATTGTAACCATAATTCAAAAAACTAGGCGATTCAAATAAACCTAAACATAACAATTATCCATTGTAATTCATCAATTTATCAACTCAATTCTAACATAAGCAATTCAATTCAAATGAGAGCAATTCAATAAACCTAAACATAACCATAATTCAAATGAGAGCAATTCAATAAACCTAAACATAACCATAATTCAAATGAGAGCAATTCAAAACCTAAACATAACCATAATTCAAATGAGAGCAATTCAATAAACCTAAACATAACCATAAGAGCAATTCAATAAACCTAAACATAACCATAATTCAAATGAGAGAAATTTAATTCAAATGAGAGCAATTTAATTCAAGTAAATGCATGAGGCGAGGAAATACTTGCAACGAAGATCGGCGGCGGAGTCGGGGGCGCAGGGGCAGCGACGGCGAGCCGGCAGCGGGGCGGTCGGAGCGGCTCGGGGTCGGGGCGACGGCGCGGGGGCAGTCGGGGCGGCGGTGGCTCGGGGTCGGGACGGCTCGGGGTCGGGGCGGCGGCGGCTCGGGCTCGGGGTCGGGGCCGCGCGAGTCGGGGCGGCGCCGCGGGGCGGGGCAGCGGGCGGGAGGCGGGTGGCGGCCGGGCAGCGACGGCGGGGCGGCGAGGGCGAGCAGGCGGCAGGGCGGCGGCTCGGGGTCGGGGCCGCGCGGGTCGGGGCGACGACGGAGGGGCGGGGCCACGGCCGGGAGGCGGGTGGCGGCCGGGCGGCGAGGGGGAGCAGGCGGCGGGGCGCCGGCTCGGGGTCGGGGCCGCGCGGGTCGGCGCGGCGGGGCGGGGCCGCGGCCGGGAGGCAGCTGGCGGCCGGGCGGCGACGGCGGGGCGGCGAGGGGGAGCAGGCGGCGGGGCGCCGGCTCGGGGTCGGGGCCGCGCGGGTTGGGGCGGCGCCGCGGGGGGGGGGGGGGGGGGGGTGAGGCGGGGGGCGGCGGGGCGGCGACGGCGGGGCGGCGACGGGGAGCGGCAGCGGGGCGACGGCTCGGGGGGCAGGCGGCGGTGGTTGGGTCACTCAGGGCACGTGAAATGAAGGCGCGCACCGCTCGCGCGTTTAGGTTAAACAATAACTTACGTCGGCCCACTTCGCGGCCGACGTAAGTTAGGTCTTAATTATGTCGGTCTCCTTAATTACGTCGGCTCTGGGCCGAGGCCGACGTGGGTAATTTTTATTACTGTCGGTCCCTTTACTTACGTCGGTCGACCGACGTAATTTATTTAACTTACGTCGGCTACTAGTAGCCGACGTAAGTTACTTACTTACGTCGGCTGGCCGACGTAAGTTGCCCTGGCCGACGTAAGTGATCGATATTCCTGTAGTGTTCTCCAAATACTGTTTTCAACAGAGAGGTTAGTACAAAAATTATTTTGCTGAGTAACTCCATCTGAATACCCTGTAAGTAGCAAAGTTGGACGAAGGAGTAAAATTTCAGATCTAAGTCTAGCTCCCGCATTTGGATGTAATTTTTCAAAATGGAAAATTGCCTCATCAAAAATCACATCCCGTGAAATATAGAGTCTGCCACTAGCAATGTCTAAGCACTTATATCCCTTGTGCATTGAACTATAGCCAAGAAAAGCACATTGCTTAGAGCGGAATGCCAGCTTATGTTGATTATAGGGACGAAGGTTGGGCCAACATGCACATCCAAAGACCCTCAGTCTAGAATAATCCGGTTTAGCTCCAAACAATTTTTCAACCGGAGTTTGATATTGGATTACCTTAGAAGGTGTTCTGTTGATGAGGTACGCAGCGGTAGAGAAGGCTTCGTCCCAAAATTTTAGTGGCATCGATGCATGAGCGAGAAGGGTGAGGCCGACCTCCACAATATGTCTATGTTTCCGTTCGGCCGCCCCGTTTTGTTGATATGTATGTGGGCAGGCTACAAGGTGCATGATGCCGACTTGATGAAAGAAGGAGCTAAGCTTCTGGTATTCTTCTCCCCAATCTGTTTGAACTGAGATGATCTTTTTATTAAATAATCTTTCTACCATGGTCTGAAAAATATTAAACTTTTTGAAAATTCATGCTTGTGCCGAATCAAATACGCCCATGTAAACTTGCTAAAATCATCAATAAAGCTGACATAATACTTATTTCGACCGACTGAAGTGGGAGCAGGACCCCATACATCAGAGAATATAAGTTCTAATGGAAAGCTAGACACGCTAGTAGACTTTGGAAATGGGAGCTGATGACTCATACCCTGCTGACACGCATCACAAACATGACGTTCACTAGATTCAGTGGAACAAGGCAACTTATTTTCACTCACTACTTTATTGACTATGGCCATAGAAGGATGGCCTAATCTATCATGCCATCTTTCAGTGGAAGTCTTAGATGACATGAGAGCACACTTGGTGGTCGAATTTTTTAGAGTGGGCCATGTGTAGAGTCCTCCCTTACTCTTGCCTCGTAGAAGGACCTTCTTTGTAAACGGATCCTTTACCAAAAAGAATTGTGAGTGATATTCAATAAAAATGGAATTATCACAAGTAAGCTTATGAACCGAGATTAGATTTTTTGTGGTGGTGGGAACATGAAGGACATTGTTGAGATGAAGTGAATGGTGAGGAGTATTCAGAATAGAATTACCAACAAAATTAATTTTCATACCGGAGCCCTTCGCAGTATGGGTTTTCTCCTGACCATTGTACTTCTCCTTCATTGTGAGCTTCTCCAAATCAACAGTAATGTGATCTGTAGCACCGGTATCAGTATACCAGTTAGTGTCAATGTCGTACCTGGCCACGACATTATTTGCATATTTTTCATCCGATTTGAAATCCCTATCAAACCTCTTGTAGCATCGAATGACAGTATGCCCAATCTTACCGCACAATT
The DNA here is from genome assembly GCA_036927565.1 of Tuctoria greenei. Taxonomy (NCBI): domain Eukaryota; kingdom Viridiplantae; phylum Streptophyta; class Magnoliopsida; order Poales; family Poaceae; genus Tuctoria; species Tuctoria greenei. Next base: position 2,984,490 of record JAYESD010000007.1, read on the forward strand.
GGCACACCGGCTTATTGTCGGAAGAGTCGCGCCCCTGACTTCTTCTGCAGCGTCCACCATGTTGTCCGCCTCTTCCACGGTTGCCTCCTCGAGAGGCTGTGTTTGCACTGTACTGATAACCTCCTTGGCGCTCAAGCCTTGCTTCTGTGTCTAGCAGTTGAGCAAATAAATCAGATAATGAAATAACTTCAGCTCTAGTACTTACATTCTCCACAAGAGAGTTGTAATCAGCATCGAGCCCGGCTAGAATATAGGATATGACATCATCGTCTTCTAATTTCATTCCTGATGCGGCCATCTCATCTGCATATTCCTTCATCTTGGAGAAATATGCTGCAATGGAAAGATCAACTTTCCTTGTACTTGATAGTTTTGCACGCAAGTGCATAACTCTTGCTCTTGATTGAGATGCAAAGCATTCTTAGATTGCTTTCCACACCTCGGCCGACGATGAATACATCGCCACTTGAGCAAGGATCTCTTTCGACAGCGTCGAATTTAGATAGCTCAGCAGCTGCTGATCTTGAATTACCCAATTTACAAAATCGGGATTTTGCACCTTCTCCGTGGTCTTGTCAGGCTTCTCGATGATTATGACTTCACCAGGGCACGGTTTGGATCCGTCCAGGAACCCAAACAACTGTGCACCGCGCACGGTTGGAAGTACTTGCGCATGCCATAGCAAGTGGTTATCACGTGTCAATTTCTCGACGTGATGACTCAACGTGTTGAAGCCGACCGAAGAAGACGAGGAACTCATAGTATTCTCGGTGGAGAGATACTGGCTCTGATTACCATGAAAGCGTGGATAGAACTGCTGTTATGGCCTAGCCTCAGCAGGTTATGTGTTAATGTATAGAACAATGTTTGCAAGGAAAGCGATCAATCGGATATATGCGATATGATAACATTCGATCAATTACCAAAAAACCGATTTGATCAAAAGAAAGAAATAAACAAAACTGGAAACAAAAATATTACATGTCTACTAACAAATATTAACTACTAACTATAAAATATTCTATTCAGATTTATTAAGATAACGATCACTCCTTCCTGAGTTGTAGATCTGTTGCACACCTCTTATTTTTGTCAACATATATTTCATACCTTCTTAACAACCTCCTTCTAATACCGATCACTGTCCGCTGTTTCTCAGACCGATTAACACACCCCGGCGGCAGGCTCTCTTCCGTTTTGAAAGTTTCTGGTTCAGGACTCCTGGTTTCCTCGATGAGGTTAAGCACGCTTGGTCATTAATTGCCTGTGCAAGGGACCTCGGCCCTCACTGTGCTTTTCAAAAAGCTGAAAAACACCTCCTCCTTGCTCCGGGCTTGGAGTAATAAGCACTTTGGCCAGTTAACTCTGTTGATCCCGATGGCAAACGAAATCCTTCACCAACTGGACAAAGCGCAAGATACCAGACCTCTCTTAGTAGATGAAAAAACCCTTAGACAAGATATCAAGGTCAGGCTACTTGGGCTTGCTGCCATAGAAAGATCAAAAAGGAGACAAGCTTCCAGAGGAATCTGGCTCAAGGAAGGTGATGCTAGCTTGCACAAAATTCTTTCACACCGCCAAAGCAAATGCTAGACAGAGGAGAACTTATATAACCAGAATCAGGAGGTCAGAGGGAGATTATGCTACCACTCAGGAGGAAATAGAAGAGCAGTTCTAGAACTATTTCAGAGATCTGGCTGGACTGGAACCAAGGAACAATGCACTACTGACCTTAATTGGGACTCCCTTACCAACAGCCATTTGCCTCTGGATGGCCTCGACTCTCCTTTCTCCCGTGACGAAATTTGGCATGCTGTTCAGGAGCTTCCTTCTGAGAAGGCCCCGGGCCCGGACGGCTTCACTTCTGATTAATTCCTACAAAGTTTGTTGGCCGGTGATCAGCGACGACATTGTCCGGCCTTTCAACAATCTGTATGACCTGCACATTGGGCCCCTCCACATGCTACATGACTCCTTCATCACCCTGATCCCCAAAGAGGGGGCATCGGAATTTCCCTTGCAGTTCCGCCCCATAAGTTTGATTAGCTCCTTTGGTAAGCTGTTCTCGAAGATCCTTGCTCTGCGCCTTGCCCCTCTTATCGATGGTTTGATCTCCAATGCGCAAAGCACTTTCATAAAAAAATAGTGTATTCAAGATAATTTTCTGCTAGTCCGAGACATTGTCCACTCCTATCACCAGAAGAACAGGAAGGTTCTGTTGATGAAGCTCGATATATCAGAGGCCTTCGATAATCTCTCTTGGGAATTTCTTCTTAAGCTGCTCGAGAAGCGGGGCTTCCCAGTGAGGTGGCAGGAATGGATCACTGGTCTGCTTGTTTCTGCCTCATCCTCCTTACTAATCAATGGTGTCCCAAGCAGAAGAATCAAACACTGGAGGGGGCATCGGCAGAGCGATCCACTTTCGCCATATCTGTTTATACTCACCTTTGACACCATCCACAATATCTTTGATCTGTCCTAAGTGGTTGGGCACCTAACTCCGCTCAGAAATTCGCACTCTCTCTCAATACTCTCTTTGTATGCGGATGGCATTGCCCTTTTCATCCATCCGAACCAACATGTGGTAAACTTTGCGCTCGCAGCCATGCAAATCTTTGGTAGCACGACAGGTTTGAAGATCAATGTTGGTAAAAGCTCGATCTCGGCGATTAGATGCGAGGAGGAGGAGCTGATCTCCGCCCTTTCTTCCTTTGAAGGGCGACGGGGAAATTTCCCGATCTCCTACCTAGGGCTGCCTCTAATGTCGGGCAGGCTTTCGCTCGCACAACTCCAACCCATCAAAGATACGATTGCGAGAAGACTGGAGGGCTGGCTAGGGCAGCTCCTGTCTACAGATTTCCAAATGGACCAGGCCCAATGGGCGGCCGAGGCATGACCCAAAAAAATTCGGCCCGAGCACTGGCCCGACACGAACTGGATAGTGACGGGTCGGCCCGGGCACTATTATCGGGTCGTGCCTAGGCTGCGCCTTTGGCACGTCGGGCCAAACCGAGCACAACACGAAAAATGGGCCGGCCCGACGCTGGCTCGATGACTCCCGGTCGTTGATCCCCGCCCTGGTGTTTTCCAGCTATTGGATCTTGGTGTGTCGGGGGGGGGGGGGGGGGGGGGGGGCTATATAAACCTGCCGCCGATCACGCCCCGGTTCATTCGCGAACCCTAGCCTCATTTGCTTTCCTCCTCGGCTGCAATTTGCCTCTCCTCTCACTCTCGCTCGTCGCCTCTGCCTCTAGATCCCGTCGTCTCCTCCCTCTCCGGCGACTGGAGGAGAGCTTAGATGGCCTCCCGGTGCGGCGGAGCCCCTATCCTGACTCCTCCCTCTCCCACAACCTTTGTTGCCTCGTCGCGCTCCTCAGTCCTCACCACACTGGACGTCTAGACTGTGGCTCTGGTACTTCGGAAGTCCGGATCCGGTAAGTTGTTGGCTCGTTGGTCATTGCTCTTGCTACGAACTTGTTCTCTTCTTCTTCCATGAGTCTTCACTTTTTTGTGCTTTGTTCCTATTGCCTCATCGCGCTCCTCTCTGGACCCTTGCTCTGGTGCTCCTAATTCGTTGTTCGTGACCTTGTCGTGTGCTCTGGTGCTTCGGATTTGTCGGTACTCGGAGGTACGTCATTGCCCGACCTTGTCTTTTGATGGATCTGTTGCTTTGATCTTTGGATCTGATGTTCATTGACTTTCTCCTTCTCGTGTTGCAGTGGATCTGTTGAGGGACTAGAGCCTCAGCGATGGACAACAGCAACGAGTTCTAGGAGCAAACCATCAATGATGAGCTTCAGATGTTGGGCCAGCGACGAGATGATGAGAGCGACATGGAGGGAGAGCGGGATGAGCTCTTTAGTGGCAGTGTTGTTGGTGCTGATGCTAAAGACGCGCCACCTGTTGGGGAAGCAGTAGCCGTTGCTGCTGATCCCGTCCTGGTGAGCAGTGCCAGCGGCACCAAGAGAACCTGCAACTCCACCTCAGAGTGTTGGAAGGACTTTGAAAAGATCTTCAAAAACGTTAGTGGTAAGAAGGTGAACGTTTCTGGAAAGTGTATTCATTGTGGCACTGTTTATGCTACTAGATCTACAACTGGGACTGGCCATTTAAATAGACATGTTGAGAAATGCGTAAATAGAAGGGCTAAGATTCGTAGTCCACAGTCTTTAATTCAATTTAACTCTGATGTCTTTGTTAGACATTGGGATTACTCTCCTGATGTTGCTCACACTCAACTAGGTCGTCTGATTTGTAGACTTGATCTTCCACTATGTTTTGGTGCCTCTGATGCATTTGAAGAGTATATAGGAATTGCTCATAATCCCAGATTTACTTCTATATCTACTCAAACAACTAGGAGAGATATGTGCAAATATTTTAGTGAGCATCGTGCTAAGCTTATTGAATCATTCTTCTCTGTTTCATCTGTGTCTATTACCTCTGATATCTGGTCTGGCAATGCTAAGGAAGATTATCTAAGTGTAGTTGCTCATTATGTTAATTGCGATTGGGAATTAGAGAAAAGATTAATTGCTTTAAGGTTGATTGATGAATCTCACAGTGGCCAAAACAGGGGTGGAAGGGACTCTTTACTCATGACAGATGAGCATTGGACTTTTGTAGAGGTTATGCTATCCATCTTTGAGCTCTTTTATGATTGTATTGTTGCTCTTGCTGGTGTTTACTATCCTACATCTTCACTTATGTTGCATCATCTCATTTTGATTGCTAAGCATCTTAAAGCATATGAAAATGGTAGAGTGCTTAGGAATGTTGTCATTGCTATGAAAAATTACTATCTTAAGTACTGGAGAGATATTCCTATGCTATATTCCGTTGCATTCATATTAGATCCTAGAGCTAAATTGAAAGGTTTTCAAAATGTGCTTAGGTTGTTATCTAATCTTACTGGTACAAATTATTCTGCTTATTTTACTGAAGTTAGAAGTGAACTTTCAACTGCATTTGAATTGTATGATGATAAGTTTGGTGTTGTTAAATTGCAAAATCCTCAACCTACAACCATTATGGTAAGAAAAGTATGTTAGAATCAAAATCCAAATAGAAAATCAACTTAGCCACTGAAAATCAATTTGGTTAACAAAAACCAAATCAAATCGGAATTTCAATAGTGCTAACCACACTTGATTAGCACTTAAACACCGAAACCTCACCTTTACTGTCTTGGCAATTCTTACTTGAAGATGCCATCTAGCCATAAAGGCGAGGCAATGTAGAAGGAGGGCCAATCCTCTTATTTTCCCTCAACTTGCCAATCGGTTGCACTTAGGATTAGGGATTGGATGTGTGTTCATCAGTTATCCATCATATTAAACAAATCCCTCTTATTTATAGTTATTGTAGGGACACAAGAGGGGACCTCCCATCCATTGGGGAAGAGACGTGTCTTTCGATTAAGACACATCTCTTCATTTGGGGTGTGTCCCTTCATTTAGGACATATGCTTAACTAATCACCACATGATTAATTAATTAATCATGAGTTCATAACTAACAAAGTATTGCTTGGGATGATATTTTTTCCACAGGTTCAGATTCTTCCTTTGGAATTGATGAAGTCCCTAGTAATTCTTCCTGCACCCCTCTCCCCGTGCCTCTTTCTTTGTCCAGAAAGTCATCTGCAAGTGCTTTGTTGCAAGCAGCAAGTAGTAGTGCACCTTCTATGGATATTGGTAATGAACTCTCTTCCTACTTGGACAGTGACACTGTCACCCATTTTGATGATAACTTCAACATCTTATCTTCGTGGTATGAGCATAAAAGAACATATTCAGTTATGTCCATCTTAGCTAGAGATGTTCTTTCTATATCAGTTTCTACAGTCTTATTAGAATTTGTTTTTAGCACTACTAGCAGGATCATCGAGGAGAGGCGACGTCGATTGAAACCGGAGACTGTTAAGATGCTTTCCGGTGTCAAGGACTGGGAGGCTGAAGAAGCAAGATTTCAAAACGTTGTTGAGGATGCAGAATTTGAGGAAAGTTTTGCTAATTTATACTTAGATAAGACTGATGAGTGATGTTGTAAACTTGATGTAAAGTGTAACTATGAACTTGTAAACTTTGTAATAACTTTGGAGCTGGGTTGTGCTCTTTTTTCGTATCTAGGATTTTTTCTCATGAGGTGTGAGTTTTACCTAGATAGATTTTTAATGAAGCAGCCATTGCACCAGCTCCAATTTCAATCAATTTCTTTTTCAAATTTTGCCCAAATTCAAATTTGTTGTTTTTTAATATATATTAGTCATACTCGTCAGTTTAAGGGGTCATTGACATATAGTGTCGAGCCTGGCACTAGCACGGTCGTACCCGCCATGCCATCATGTCGTCCCGACACTAGCACGGTCGTACCTGCCATGCCATCGTGTCGGCCCGGGATGAAAAATCTGCCCCCGTGTCGTGCCTAGACCGGCAGTTCGGCACGGCGACACGACCCGACACGGCACGAAAGCTGAGTCCGGCCACGTAGTGCTGAGCCGTGTCGGGCCGGGCCTAACCGTGCTCGGGCCGGGCGGCCCATTTGGAAATCTATACTCTTGTCCATCGGTGAAAACCGCCACTTTTTGGACCTGCTCCTGGCTGCTCGGATCCTCCCCAGCCTCTCGCTTTCCGGAGTTGTTCAAACACTGCCAGAACAAAAAAAAAGAACTGTGGCGGCAGCACTATCAAACAACAGGTGGATTCAGGATTCAGCACATAATCTCACCCTACCCCTCCTGTTCCAAATTATCTCCCTCTGGTCGTTACTGCAGCAAGTCTCTATTACTCCAGAATCAGACCAACAAGATTCAATAATCTGGAAACCTGCAGCAGATGGTTCCTACTCGGCCAAGTCAGCCTACAACTGGCAGTTTTCGGACAGCACATCTTCAGTCTTTCGTAAGCTAATCTGGAAAGTTTGGGCTCCAGCACGATATAAGATCTTCTCCTGGGACTGTTCCTGCAGCAGCGTATTTGAACAGCTGATCGCCTTCTCGCAAGAGAATGGACGAACTCCTATTTCTGTCCACTGTGTTTTAGGAACCTGGATCCTGGAAACTAGGATCCACCTTTTCACAGAATGCTCCTTCTCTCGAGCTATTTGGTCTAAGCTTTCGGTTCAGGTTAATGCCCCCCAGCTAGATCCTACAACATTGAATGATCAGTGGAGCCTGCAAACCTGGTTTTGAAAAGCTAGCGGGTGGGGCACAGAAGGACAAGAAAAAGGGCATCCGATCTCTGTCAATCCCAGTCTGCTGGGAAATCCGGAAAGAACAATCAAGAAGAATTTTTTATATATGGCAAAGAACTTCAGCACCAGCAGATTCTTGTAGGTGTCCTAGAGCAAGCCAGGCTCTGGGGACAAGCTGGAGCAAAAAATTTGCTGAACATTCTGTCTCCAAACAACGACCATTAACCTTAGTTGCGGCTTGGTCCGCTGTCTGGCACATCTTGTGCATGCTAATTGTAAAAGATTACCTTATGTAATTCTCTTGTTGACTTAATTAATATATTCCTTTGGGGCTTTTCTAAAAAAAGTTCAAATGCAATAGACACAATTTTGGAATCCTCATATTTGTAATGCTAAATCTTTTAGTTCAAATGCAATAAATATAAGGGTCTGTCTATTTGTTAGGCGCCTGAAATTTGAAAAAATTTCAGTCACCGATAAGTAACAGATAATTACTGTTGTCATTAACCATTAATTGTGTAATTAATCATTAACCCTTAAACCTATTGGTTAATAAATTACAAATTTTTAATTTGATTATTTTACAATTAACATAATCTTTACAAATATGGATTTACAATTACAAATTAACAATTATTCCCTCATTTCTCAAAAGATTGTCACCTTTAGTTCATTTTTTGAAGATGACAGTCTTTTAAGAAAGGAGGAAATACATATTAACAATTAAAATCTTACCTCATCTTGTTTGATTCCGGCCGGCGGGCCGCGCAGCTGCCTCCGCGAGCTTGACATGTCGCCGCCGTGAGCTTCTGGCGTCGCCGACACGAGCCTCCACGCTCCATCGCGCCTCCCGTCGCGGGCCTCCCAATTGTGGCCGCCACAGCGCACCTGCGTCGGCCTCTGCGCGCCGACGTAGACCTAGGCGCGCCGTCGTCGCCCTAGGCGCGCCGCTCAATCCCGATCTGCCGCACCCGATTCCATGGTCGGAAGAAAACAGGGGAGGGAGAAGAAATAGGGTTGGGAAAGGCGCACGAATCTCAAAGCGTATCTAAAGGAGGAGGATGTCGCCTGAAATACTTTTGGGAATCAGACACCTGAAATTTAGCATTACTGTAAACACAATTTTGGAATCCTCGGATTTGTATTTATCGATGCTGGGAAATGAGCTTTACATACTTCTGAGCAAACATCATCTCCATAAAAAATGGGAATGATAACCAATTTTCAAGTTTTTGGGGAATTCTACTCGGTCATTTTTGCACACGTAGCAGTCCAGTCAGCGCCGTCTCAGCAAGATTTCTTCGTGGCTGCCACTTTGTACCCATGTGGCAGCCACCCCTCAGCCATGAGTTCTTGTCGTCCTCACCGTTGTCGTTTGCCTCCGTGCCCGTCTAGACGGATCCTTTACCTTACCCCTAAATGGGACATGTTGTGCCCTAAACGGGTTGTGTCAGTTCTACCCGGCCCGAAGCCCGTTTATATGTATATATATTGTACTTAAACATTCAAGTAATTCAAATAAACCTAAACATATCAAGCATAACAATAACATGTAAATGTAAACATAATGCATACCAACTAAAACTAAGCATCAACAATTTTATTCTAAACATAAACTTAAGAAAATGTATGCATCACCTAAACATAAGCAAATTTATCGCCTAAACATAAACATAAGCAATTGTATGCATCACCTAAACAAAAACAATTTATAAGCATCACAAATTCTATGCATCGATCACAATTCATAAGCATCACAAATTCTATGCATCAACCTAACTAGCAATGAAGTGGGAATGGAGAAGAAGAAAATTTAACCTAACAATGGAGTGGGAGGCAACCGGCTTGGGGGAAGTGGCGACGGGGCGGCGTCGGGGAGGCGGTGATGGGGCGGCATCGAGGAGGCGGCAACGGGGAGGTGCTGGGGCTAGGCGGCGTCAGGGCCTAGGCGACAACAGGCGGCTTCGGGCGGCCGCGCCGGGAGGCAGCGACGGGGTCGGCTGACCGGGGAGGCGACAACAACGGCGGCATGCGAGATAGGCGGTGGCGCGAAAGCGAGGCGTGTGAGCGGCGGCGCGGGAGCAAGTGAGTGAGTGGGGCCGAGTGGGCTGAGGGTATATCAGAAAATTTGCGATTGTCCCGTAATTTGCGGAGGACCTAGGGTTGGCCGTCGCAAATAACATAAATTGCTACAACCTGAGATTGGGCCGTCGCAAGTCAATAAAATATTTGTGACGGCCGTCTAATGTGCGATGGCGTTTGGGCTGGCTGTTGCAATTTGAGCTTCTATTTGTGACGGTCTTCTTACTTACGACGGACTCTTGCGGGCTGTCGCAATTTAATCTATTTGCGACGGTCAGTCGTCACAAATTAATTTGGCCGTTCGCAAAGGATCACTTTTCCTGTTGTGTTTGGAATCCTCAGATTTGTAATGCTAAAACTTTTAGTTCAAACGCAATAAACATAATTTTGGAATCCTCGGAATTGTATTTATCGATGCTGGGAAATGAGCTTTACATACTTCTGAGCAAACATTATCTCCATAAAAATGGGAATGATAATTAATTTTCGTGGGGAATTCTACCCAGTCATTTTTGCACACGTAGCAGTCCATTCAGCGCCGCCTCAGCCAGATTTCTTCGTGGCTGACACTTTGCACCCATGTGGCAGCCACCCCTCAGCCATTTTTGCTTGTGTGCCAGCTTGGTCAGCAGCCACATCATCACAACTGCACACGTTACACTTAAATCAACTTTGCGGACTTGGTTCCATATAAACCAAAGACGCGCAGCCCTACTGACATCCCCGGCCCACATGTGTACACTAAATTAAATTTGCTAAGTTCATATACATCTATTGCATGCAGAATAGTACCGAGAAACCAACAATCGGTACTACATAATCGCAAATTAAATAGACACCATATCAGAGACACTATTTCTCAAGCATCTCTAACATAAAATCAGAGACATACGGTCCATATATTGCCAGGTCTCTGTACTTTGCGTGGTTGTCGATTTGCTAACCTATGTTGACGACGCACATCAATATATAATCAGAGATAAGGCATGGGCGACAATATCAATACTCATTTATTTTCAAGGATATCATTAATACAATTATTTCTTCTAGCTACCACGGAAACAATTTGATATGCGTTACGATCGATCGAGAGCAACAATCACATGCATGTGATACAACATAGATTGTTGCCCTAGCTGCAGATAATTTTGCAACACACGCATACTAAATCGTCCGTATAGTAGCTAGCTTGCATATGTATACCGCACTCTACCAGCCACGAACCAGGCCAGCTAAACTAAAAGCGACCATGGTTAAATTAGAGGTGGGCATGACCATGTCAGCTGAAAACGGCGAGTTGGGTGAAACATCCGACAGCCTATGTGAGCACAGCTCGAGGGCATGCATAGCGTCGTCGGAGTAATCCCCGTCGCTGAAGTCACATCTAGAAATCTGGCCCTCGACGTACATCAGCCAGTCGTGCGCCAGGCCATACATGCGCTTGCACAGATCAAGGACCTTCCTGACGCCGGCGGACGTTCCGTTGGTCAGCACGTGTTCGATCGTGACCACTGAGTCCTCGCACCTGCGCTTGGCCTGCCTCGTAACGTTGACCGCGTAGATGCTGACCTCGGCCTTTTCCGGCGCGTTCTTAAGCGCGTCCAGGCAGGACTGCGGCAGGCAATATTTCTTCCCATCGCGCACGCATGCCTTGTGACACGCCTCTCTCCACGACATGATGGGCACGGTATGAAACTCGTTATGGCAATCGTCACCAGCAACGAACAGGGTGGTGCTCAAGGAAACCACCAATAACATTACAACAACAATGGTGATCATGGTTGGTGCACTCCTCCTCCTCATGTTTGAAGTGAGCTGAGAGATGTAAGTACTGTATAGCTAGCTATTAGCGAGGGTCTTATAAATATTTGTAGCTGTAGACTCATTAATGTAAGTGCATCCGTGTGCATAATTTAAGAATATGTCTATGCATTGATATGGCCGGCTATCTCATCTATATATATAATATTAATCAATCTTCTAGTAGCAAGATTATATATAAGTCATAAATGTGTCTTACTTTGTGGGCAACTACTACTGTGCAATTTGGGTTCCCGTGTAAGCGTGCAATCCGCGAATCTCAGCCGTGTGATGTACATCCAAGGGTGCCATACTTTTTACACATAGATCCCTCCACCTGCTTTTGCACTTTTTACACATTTATATATAAAAGGTGCAGCCACCCTTGGATGTCCATCAAACGGCTGAGATTCGCAGATTGCAAGCTTGCACAGAAGTCCAGATTGCATAGCAGTTGTTGCCTACTTTGTGAAGTGTATCTTTCTTAGCATGTCGACCAGAATCAATGTATCAGCAGGTCCTAATAATGTTATATACTCTGTGCAGCCTTGATTAATATAGAGATGAGATATCAAAAGTGTTATATATGTATTATCTAAAAAAATCGTATCATAGACGTGTTCTTTTGCACATGGATGTATTTACATTAACAAGTCGATCTAATGCCTCCTTTTCAAAAAAGATGGATGTGCTTATATTAACAAGTCGATCTAATGCCTCCTTTCTAAAAAAATGGATATACTTACATTAACAAGTCGATCTAATGCCTCCTTTCTAAAAAAATGGATATACTTACATTAACAAGTCGATCTAATGCCTCCTTTTCAAAAAAAAAAATCCATCTACAGCTATAAATAATACCCACTGTACACTTACATCTCTCACTTGAGGGAAGAGAAGGGACCATCGATCGATAACCAAACACAAACATGAGGAGTACTGCAAGCATGGCCATTGTTGTTGCCATGTTGATGGTTTCTTTCACCACCCTGTTCATCACCGGTGACGCTTGCAATAACGTGACCACCATGTCGTTGAAAGAGGCGCACTACAAGGCATGCGACATGCATAATTGGAACTTTTCCTGTTGGAAAGCGCTTCAGGGCATGCCGGACACGGCCGAGGTCACCGTCTACGCGCTCAATGTTACGAGACAGGCCAGGCTCAAGTACCAGGACTCGGTTACCACGATCAAACACATGCTGAACAACGGGACGACGTCTTCCGCCGGCGTGAGGAAGGTCGTTGATCTGTGCAACGTCCTGTACGGTGAGGCGCACGATCGGATGGTGAGCATCGAGGATCAGCTTTCTCGTTGTGACTTCACGCGTGCTGCTCGGGACTACGAAGATGCAGGGTATGCCCTCGAGTTGTGCATGGATAGCGTTTTCTGGGATCCAATTGACGGCGACTTTGAGTGGATGGTCATTGACGATTATCGATTAACAATGTCGGCGAATAGTTTGGCTGGCCTGGCTGGTGGCTGGTCTGTCCCATGATACAGGGTGCTATGCAAGCTACGGACCATTTTGTAATATCAAATGGTTTCCCTAGTAGAAATAAAATTAAGAAATAATATTTTAATGTTACCTTTTCAAATATGATTATTGGTATTGTCACACATTAAGAGATAGAGGAAGCAGAGGAAGAACGGGCCGTGCTCGGGAGGGAAGAGGGAGTGGGCTGAAGTGCAGATGGGCCACGCTCGAAGGGGGTGTTCTTTGCCTGCGTGAAAGGAAAGGAAAATGGATTGGGCCACATCTAGAGGTTGGGTCGCTTGCCCTTTTTCAATTTCTTCGGATTTCTTTCCTCCTTTTTGTCACAGCCCAAAATTTGAAACTATTAAAAAGTACTCTGAATTAATTTTTTTAACAAACATTAACAGTCAATAGAAAATCAAGACAAATAGATGTGTGAATACGAACACATGCACATTTAAATACGAATTAAACTATAAAATAAATCTGAACCAAACAAAAATAAATATGAAACTAGAAATGAAAACACAATACACGCATACACACGTATACATGGGCTCATCACTAATAATGATAGAAAATAAAGGAGAACAGACTATTGATTAAATGTGTAGAGTCCTAAGTCGATATGAACCCTAAAATAAAAATCAATAAAATATGAAGCCAACTCCGACTATGAACATAAAGTACAATAATTAAGATAAAAGCGACAAAATAAACAGAGTGACATATACTCCCTCTGGTGTATAAAAAATTGTCGTTTTGGACATGTTCTCGCATACCAACGAAACATTAAATACATTTCTTTCTTTTACAATACAACTCTCCTTAGTGGTCTGAGTGGTCTTCTACACGTTTTTCCAGCCAATCTGATGCAGGTTCGATTCCTAGATACATGTTACCCCATTTTTTTACACCATTTTCGATAGCATGCAGTGTAAAACGACAATTTTTTGTGTACTCTTGGCTCTAGTGTAGAACGACAATATTTTGTACACTGGAGGGAGTACGTGTAAACGTGTGCATGTCAACAAACGTGTGCATGTAAACGTCGGCGGACGTGTCCGATCGTGACCACTGAGTTCTCGCACCTGAGCTTAGCCTGCCTCGTAACGTTGCCCGCGTAGATGCGCTGACCTCGACCTTTTCTAGAGCGTTCTTAAGCGCGTCCAGGCAGGACTGCAGGCAACATTTCTTCCCATCGCGCACGCATGCCTTGTGACACGCCTCTCTCTCCACGACACGATGGGTGTTAGGAAAGAAATCCTTAGTGTTTACGTAGATTAACTTGGTTGAGTCCAGAGTCTATATGGTGGTTGAATCGCTCTAATGCTTCCTTTTCAAAAAAAGGGACGTACTTACATTAACGAATCGATCTAATGCCTCCATTTCAAAAAAACAATAGATGTACTTACATTAAAAAAATCAATCTAATGCCTCCTTTTCAAAAAAATGGATGTACTTACATTAACAAATCGATCTAATGCTTCCTTTTAAAAAATGGATGTACTTACATTAACAAGTCGATCTAATGCCCCATTTTAAAAAAAGGATGTACTTACATTAACGAGTCGATCTAATGCCTCCTTTCCAAAAAAATGGATGTACTTACGTTAACAAATCGATCTATTGCCTCCTTTTCAAAAAAAAGAAAAAATCGATCTACAGCTATAAAGAATATCCCCTGTACACTTACATCTCTCACTTCACAATTGGATTTGGTTTTAGGTGTTTACAAATTATTTGTTGGTCGTTTGCCATATGTTTTCGTAATTGGTTTATTCATTATGTTTTAAATGTTAGTGGCTCACATATACATTAATATATTTGTATATGTAAAATTTATTTATATGTTCACTCTTCTCTTTCTTTGTCGTATTTTTTATGGTTGCATTGTACCTAAATGTCTATGTGTTTGCATTTGTACTCTCACATAAGCATTGATGTTTATGTTAGTTCAAGATTTACAAAAAAAAACAATTTGGAGTGATTTTTACTAGTTTCGAAATTTGCGCTGTGACAAGGATGGTGTTTTAATGGTAAAATTCCCCAACCACTTATCTTCCCAAAGTATGGTATAATTTTTGCTATTTCCCCGAGAATATCCTAGATTAAGGAATTTTTACTTCACCTTCATATAATGCTAGACCACAAGTGTGAATCACTAGGTTTCCTCTGTACCAGACTAATAGTTTTTTTTTAATATTTGTTCCTTAATAATTCTTGCTACACACCATTCTCATTTACTAATTTAGACAAACCTTTTCTTAGTAAACACTGGTTTTGAACATCAATATTAAGAATGTTCAACTCCTCTTGATCCTTCGGCTTACATAATTTACTCCACTTTGTCAATCATTATTTCTTTTTGTGGTTATCACCATGCCACATCAATCTGAAGTAATGTAACTTTTCTAGTATACCATGAGGAACCTCAAATAAAGAGAGCATAAACAAGCTGTGCTAGTCAAAACTGAATTATAACAAGGACTAGTCTTCCTCCCACTGACACATGCTTACGTTTTCAACTACTTAGTTTTTTTTTTCAAACCGTTGCTCTACTATCTTCCAAACATTGTTACTTAATCTCTTGTAATGCATCAGAATTTCTAAATTCTTGAAGGGATAACTACATGATTGGCATCTAAATAATCTTGAATCTTGCATATCATATTATCTTTGGGCCTTCCCAAAGCAGAAGATATCATTTTTAAGAAAATCAATCTTAAGTCCCAAAAATTGTTCAAGAGCACAGTTTTTTTCTTTTCATGATAGTAAAGGTAGAATAACGACAGCAACAACCTCATCGGCTCATGCATCACCCGATGACTCCTTCCCAGTGCTATGCTACCTTCCAACGATCAATGCGCCCAAAGCTTGCGCAACAGAAGTCGCTTCACGGTCGGCCGCGTTCATATTCATCAGCGGCGTGTCCTCCAACGTCGACAGGGCATCCCCACAATTCCACATAGTCGACTGACAGGCCACGTAGTATGAAACGGTGTGCTCGAAAACGCAGCCGTACATGTCGTTGATCACGCCGTCCATGTTCTTCCGCGCCGCGTCGTACTTGGCGACGCAGTACTCGTACGCCGCCCGCACGTCGCCGGGCGTCGAAGCGTCGGCGAGCTGCTGCTGCGCCGCCGCCGCCGTGGTCTCGTACGACTGCTTGGCCAATTTCGCCGCCACGACCGCGTAGAGTGTCGCCGGGGCGGTGTCCGGTGCTCGTACTCGATGCAGGGTTTCCTGGCAGAGATTGTAGAGTGATGTCGTGTTGCATGCTTTGAGGCATGCCTCGGACCATGCCATGGTGGGAGCCCTGTCGCACGCGCTCTCCACCATGAACGAGGTGGCCAGGGAGACTAATAATAACGTTACAAGGACGGTGGCCATGGCTGCACTCTTCTTCATGTTTGTATTTGGTGATCGATGGTCTCTTTCCTTGACTAGGTGTGCAGAAATTTTCATGACGGTGGTTAAAGGCTCGCCGGCCTTATTTATTTGGGGGTGGATCATTCGTTAAGAGAAAGATATCAAAGGGTATAAATGGTCCTCGATCCGATCAATCATTCTTTCCGAGACACACTCATGCGCGCCTTATGAAATAGATACCGTACTATTTCTACTTGTACCAGTATCAAATAGTCAGGTCCCAATATAAAAGAAAATAAACAATCTTTTAGTATTGAGTTTCCTTAAATATACTTTCATCAATTAGTGAAACATATCTTTTCAGTATCACAAAACAAGTGCAGCTTTGATACATTGTATCGTGCAAGTTTGATGATAGTTCATTTTTCTGATGAAGAAATAATGATTATATTTCCTAAGATAAATTAACAATGATTGTACATTTGTACTCAGAGGCTCTTGTTTGGACTACTTTGTCGTAGTTTTCAATCAATACAATGGCCAGTTTTCGAAAAAAAAATACCATTGCATCGGAAACTTTGATGTGTTTCACTACTACAAAAAGCATTTTTACAGGCGCCTCAATTTTTCAAACACAGGCGGTCCTTAAAAATATGCGACTGTGATGACGAATGATATAATAACCGTCTGTGATGAAAGAACAACACAGGCGGATTTTAAAGAACAACCGCCTGGGTAAATACATGATCTTCAGAATCGGTTCTTAATTAAGAACCGCCTGTAATGCAACGAACTTCACAGACGGATTTTAAGAAACAACCGTCTGGGTAAATACATGATCTTCACAGACGGTTATTAATTATTAACCGCCTGCAATGCCATGAACTTCACAGACGGATTTTAAGAAACAACCGTCTGGGTAAATACATGATCTTCGTTGGCGGTTCTTGATTAATAACCGTCTGTAATGCAATGAACTTCACAGATGGATTTTAAGGAACAACCGTCTGAGTAAATACATGATCTTCGTTGGCGGTTCTTAATTAATAACCGTCTGTAATGCAATGAACTTCATAGCCGGTTCTTGATTAACAACGGCCTAAGAAGATCATGTATTTTCAGTGGCGGTCATTGTTTAATTATCATAAGCGGTTTTCATTGAAATTACAGGGATGTAGTTGCAATTATATATCACAGCCGCATGTAGTCGTGCAGGCAAAATTGTATCAGGAAAAAACACAGATGAGCTAGCGGATACTAGTACAGTAATGCATTATAGGAAATGCTCGATCACCAGTGAGGCTGGCTTAATTGTGATAATACACCATTAGAGGTTTTACAATTGTTCAAAGATAATTTCTTTACACACTGAACAAAAATCATGCTACATTCATTGTAGATCGACGATGAAGCTCCCATCGATCAATCTAAATTGTACCGTCCTGCTTGCTCCCGAACACGTCTCTTATATTCCGCTGGATCCTGAAAATATTGACATTATTTATATTAACAAATGTCGAAGGAGGAATGAATAACCTACATTGGTCACTAAGTCAAAGTGTCATCTAACCTTGATAAGTAGATTATAGCAATCATTTTCAACATCAGGCACATTTGGCTGATGCAGCAAACGCTGAACTTCAAGTAGTATAGTTTTGATTGTAAAAGCACTGCACCACCCCTACGAAATATAATTTAAGCAATATAAGAAACCAGTTCAAATAAGTTCGACAAAAATTATAAGTAATAATTACATGAACAAAATAGGTCTATCTTACAGTCTCTTGATCAAGAATCCCGATGCAGAGTGCTCCCGAACGATGGACATTTGGGTGGAAGAACCCAATTGGAAAGGAGCATCTTGGAGGCACCAAGGGATAGTCCTCAGAGAAGGAGATTGTCAGGGGGTAGTAACCATCTTCCCATTCAGTCTGCAAAAGAAATTTATTAATAGGAGGACGATAGTTAAACTCATATTGTGCTTGTTCTTCATGACTTACCCCTTTTTTACCGGGGACGATGCACTGCCACTTCAATAAATCTCCCGATTCAGGCTTCGCAGAGAAACCCTACGCGGAGAAATTGAAAATACCAAAAACAAACAACACGGAAAAACAAACTACAGTTAAGTTCATCAGTCCATTACAGATACATATGTATATACAACCATGTGACCGGTGTGCCATATGTACATACATGGGGATGGTTCTTGCGCCACGCCAAGCGCTCCTCCTTCAATCGGCTACACGCCCGAGACATCATTATCTGAAGAAAGACCAAACTTCCAAACTTCCAAATCATTGAGTCCAAACGCATATGTACACAAATGCAAAAGGACACAATCCATATACCAACATTGTTCTAAGTTGATTTCAGAAGATACAAATATATACAATATATATCATCTCGCATTGCTATATACATTTTTTCCAGCATTGACATCTTCTCGCATATAGGGTTTCAAATTCTTTTTAATGCTTCTCTCTACGCGCTTGATGTTTTCTGGTTCGGTGAAAAGGTACATCTCTTCATACTGATTATATTCCTCTTCATTATCTCCCACATTGTCAACCCCAACAATATTTTGCTTTCCAGAAACAACTACGTGCAACTTCTCAGTTTCTGGATCTTGAACATAAAAAACTTGTGCAACATTATCGGCGAGAACCCACAGGTCATCTTTGTAACCCACTTTATTCAAGTCTACCAGTGTCAGTCCGTAATTGTCCACTTTCAAACCATCAGGATGTTTGACCCATTGGCACTTAAATACGGGCGTTACCATTCTTTCGCCATAATCGAGTTCCCATATTTCCTCTATGAACCCGAAGTATGTGGTCTTCTGCCCTTGTGAATCATAAGCCTCAATACGAACACCACTATTTTGTGCAACACTCTTACCGTCTTTTTCTTTAGTGTAAAATGTGTAACCATTGATGTCATATGCTTGCCATGATGTTACCAAAGCAGATGGGCCACAAGCTAACTTTTTCATTGTTGCCTCTTCTATAGTGTTTCCGTATGATATATTTTTGTCCATTAACCATTCAGTGAAACATCTTCTGTGCTCTTTCATGATCCAGTCCTCTTTGCGGTCTTGGTTTTTATCACGAAGCTCAATTTGGTGTTCCTCGATGTACGGCTCAGCTATTGCGAGCTGTTGTAGTACACCAAAATGTGCACGGTGTACATTCTTGTAATCTTGAACAATAAAAGTTTTCTTACCCACTTTGCCTCTCCCACGTAGTCTACCCTCATGTACCGGTATAGGCACACCTATCGATTTTCCATCTTTGATGTAATCAGCGCAACCCTCAATCACTTCTTCAGTGGTGTATCCTTCCATAATTGAACCCTCTGGGTGAGCACGGTTCCGCACATAACCTTTTAATACTCCTAAATATCTCTCCAATGAAAACATATGATGTAAATATAGTGGCCCCAATGCTTTTATCTGATCAACAAGATGTATGATTAGGTGTACTTGCATATCAAAAAAGGATGGTGGGAAACACATCTCAAGCTTGCACATTGTCTCGACGATGTATGTTTTCAGATAGTCTAAATCTTCACGTGCTATCACCTTTTGCGATACTGCATTGAAGAAGTAACACAAACGTGTGATGACAACTTTTATATGCTCAGGTTTGATTACTCTTATTGCAATGGCAAGGAAAACTGTCATCATCATGTGACAGTCGTGAGAATTATAACCGAATAAAGACAAGTCTTTCATCGAGACTAGTTTGCGGATATTGGATGAGAAACTTGTGGGCACTTTGATCCCACGCAAGCATTCGCAAATTGCTTTTTTCTCTTCTAGCGTCAAGTTGTAGCTTGCTGGGGGAAGGTAATGCTTCCCGTTCGCCTTTTCTACTGGATGAAGCTCTGGTCTCAAATCAAGATTTACTAGGTCCATACGTGAATTTAATCCATCCTTTGTCTTCCTCGGCATGTCCAGCAAGGTCCCAATGATGCTGTCAAATACATTCTTTGTAACGTGCATCAAATCAATACTATGGCAACATTCCAGATTCTTCCAATACGGAAGATACTTGAAAAAAATTGATTGTTTCTTGAAAGCCATGTCAGTTGTATCATCCGAAGATGTACTTTTCTTTCTCTTAATTCCTTTACTCTTTTTTCCCTTACCGAAAGCAATATGAATGTTCTTGACCATTTCAAACACAAGTTTTCCACTGTAAGGTTTCGGTGCAGTATCTTTTTCGATTTTGTTATCAAATTGTTCTTTCATCTTCCTATACTTGTGTGTATCTGTCAAGAACCGTCGATGTCTCATGTACACCGTCTTTCTGGATGAAGTGAGGTATAGATATCCAGTTCTATCCACGCACCTAACGCAACCTTTCTTCCCTTTCATTTGTCCCGATAATGTAAACAGTCCGGGATAATCATGCACGGTAACGAATATCATTGCTCTTAGCGTGAAATACTCCCGCTTGTACTCATCCCATGTACGTACCCCTTCATTACACTGTTTGTGTATCTCATAAAAAAAAGGTTCCTTCACTCAAAATTGTTGGTATGAACATATTTGTATAATTTATACATGTATGAATTTTTTTAATTTTTTTAAAAGCATTCCAACATGTCAAACTTCAAATTATCCACCATTCTAACTAAATGCTCATATTCATATGAGGCATTCATCAAATTATGAACACACATTGATTCCAAAAAATTTAAAAAAATATGAAAAAATTCGTAGATGTTGGTATGATGATTAAAAATGTCCACTGAAAAAATAAATGAAAAAAGCATTATATTCATCAAGATAGAAAAATGAAAAATAGCATTTGTTGTATGTTTTTTATGTTCTGACAAATTTAAAAGGATTTATGAAGTGAAATTTAATGGTAACCTTTACTTATCAATAATATTACAAGAAAGTGGATTTTTGCCCTTTTTAAAGGACCACATTTAATCAAGAATATTAAATAAGAAGAAGTAAATATCTTCACAGGCGGTTATTGCTTAACAACCGCCTGAGATAATGCCCGATACTGTTCTTCAGTTTCCTTATCCCTTGCTTCTTTTTTATTTAGATTCCAATATAAATACTCAAACATGTTTAGATTCTGCAAATTGTGTCCAAATTCGATGATTCTTTCTTCTACATTTGTATAAAATTAACATCTACCACCTGAACAAAATATTTTTAAAACTTGTATAGCTGACATTGTAATGTTTTGGTAAATATAAAATTAATTTCTACTCACATATTATTCACATTTGTGTATCTCATAAAAAAAAGGTTCCTTCACTCAAAATTGTTGGTATGAACATATTTGTATAATTTATACATGTATGAATTTTTTTAATTTTTTTAAAAGCATTCCAACATGTCAAACTTCAAATTATCCACCATTCTAACTAAATGCTCATATTCATATGAGGCATTCATCAAATTATGAACACACATTGATTCCAAAAAATTTAAAAAAATATGAAAAAATTCGTAGATGTTGGTATGATGATTAAAAATGTCCACTGAAAAAATAAATGAAAAAAGCATTATATTCATCAAGATAGAAAAATGAAAAATAGCATTTGTTGTATGTTTTTTATGTTCTGACAAATTTAAAAGGATTTATGAAGTGAAATTTAATGGTAACCTTTACTTATCAATAATATTACAAGAAAGTGGATTTTTGCCCTTTTTAAAGGACCACATTTAATCAAGAATATTAAATAAGAAGAAGTAAATATCTTCATAGGCGGTTATTGCTTAACAACCGCCTGAGATAATGCCCGATACTGTTCTTCAGTTTCCTTATCCCTTGCTTCTTTTTTATTTAGATTCCAATATAAATACTCAAACATGTTTAGATTCTGCAAATTGTGTCCAAATTCGATGATTCTTTCTTCTACATTTGTATAAAATTAACATCTACCACCTGAACAAAATATTTTTAAAACTTGTATAGCTGACATTGTAATGTTTTGGTAAATATCAAATTAATTTCTACTCACATATTATTCACATTTGTGTATCTCATAAAAAAAAGGTTCCTTCACTCAAAATTGTTGGTATGAACATATTTGTATAATTTATACATGTATGAATTTTTTTAATTTTTTTAAAAGCATTACAACATGTCAAACTTCAAATTATCCACCATTCTAACTAAATGCTCATATTCATATGAGGCATTCATCAAATTATGAACACACATTGATTCCAAAAAATTTAAAAAAATATGAAAAAATTCGTAGATGTTGGTATGATGATTAAAAATGTCCACTGAAAAAATAAATGAAAAAAGCATTATATTCATCAAGATAGAAAAATGAAAAATAGCATTTGTTGTATGTTTTTTATGTTCTGACAAATTTAAAAGGATTTATGAAGTGAAATTTAATGGTAACCTTTACTTATCAATAATATTACAAGAAAGTGGATTTTTGCCCTTTTTAAAGGACCACATTTAATCAAGAATATTAAATAAGAAGAAGTAAATATCTTCACAGGCGGTTATTGCTTAACAACCGCCTGAGATAATGCCCGATACTGTTCTTCAGTTTCCTTATCCCTTGCTTCTTTTTTATTTAGATTCCAATATAAATACTCAAACATGTTTAGATTCTGCAAATTGTGTCCAAATTCGATGATTCTCTCTTCTACATTTGTATAAAATTAACATCTACCACCTGAACAAAATATTTTTAAAACTTGTATAGCTGACATTGTAATGTTTTGGTAAATATCAAATTAATTTCTTCTCAGACGTGAAATTTTAATTAACGATGAACACACTACATTCATTAACAATATTCAATCATTCACACAGTTGAAGAACACACAAGATACTCATTCATTAACAATATGCACATCTCACACAAGAACACACAAGATGCACAAGTAATATTCAATCACATAGATGAAAAAAGATAGATTTCATTCATTAACAATATTTACAAAACAGAAGCAACTAAAAACAACAAAAAGAAAAACTAATTAAATCCTACTCCTACTCCTCTTCCATCTCCTCCTCCTCGTCCTCCGGCGGCGACTCCGGCACCGGTGCAACAGGAGACAGGGCCGGCTGCACCGGCTGCACCGGCTGCACCGGCTGCACCGGCGGTGCAACCCCGAGGTTGCTAGCCGTCGCCTCCACCAGCGTTCTACGGCCCTCGGGGCCAAGAACCTGGGCCATCGTCGCGAACAGAATGTCGAGACGATCAGCCACCCCCACGAGGGCGTAGAGGTAGTGGCCCAAGGTACCCATTCCAGTATACTCTGGAAGGGTACCCAGCCCCAAGGCACTCATGGCGCGAGACGTATTGTTGTACGCCTCTCGCGCCATGAGGAGGCGCTGCTCGGCGTTGATCTTCTCGGGGGAGCTGCAACATTGTTTCTTGCAAGGTGGCTCCCTCGGAGGGCTTGGCGGCGGAAGGTCGGCCATAGTGGTGTTGGGTCGTCGGAGCGGAGGAAGACGAAGAAAACAAGAGGAGTTGTGAGCGGAGGGCTTGTGAGCGATAGCGCGTCTTTAAGGCCGCGCGGAGTGGAAAAGAAAGGTCGCACCTCGGGGAAAAGAAAGGTCGCGCACGCGTGACATGGTCACTGACGTGTGGGACCGGGTCCACATGTCAGTGACCGCTGATTAAGTCAGGGGATCCTCATCCCGGTTGGTGAGGGGTCTTTATGTAGGCGTTCATCAAATTAAGAAGAAGTAAATATCTTCACAGGCCCATGTTTAACTCAGGCGGGTGTTACTAACCAACCGCCCGAGATAATTGTATCTTCTCAGGCGGGTGTTACTAACCAACCGCCTGAGATAATTGTATCTTCTCAGGCGGTTGGTAAGTAAAATCCGACTGAGATAACAGTCTTCCCTGACGGTCGGTACTTAAAATCCGCCTGAGAAAATGTGAGTCTATATATACCCCTCGGCAGCATTGGAAAAACCTAACCCGGGCGAAACACTTAGACGCCGTTAGGCTGCCAAAATTTCGTTTGCCGCCAAGTGTTCCCCCTCGTCACTTCCAGGTACGCCGCCGAGCTTCGCCGTCGCCGAGCTTCGCCGTCGTCGCCGAGCTTCGCCGTCGCCGCCGAGCTTCGCCCTCCTCACTTCCAGGTACGCCGAGCGAAGCCATTTCCGTCGCCGCCGAGCTTCAAGGTAAACCCTAAACCCTTCGACCTTCCATCCTCCTTCGCCGTGCCGCCTCCCTCCCCGCCCTCGCTGCCGCCTTGCATATCCTTGGTTAGGGTTCGGGAATTAGATAATGGTAGGCATCCTTGGTTAGGGTTCGGTGGAATTCGAAAAACTGTCAAGTTCGGTGGCATCTTTGGTTAGGGTTCGGTGGGGCAAGATTTATGTGGATGGTTATATCACGATAAATTGGTAGTTGGTTCTGTGTGTCTGAAACTGTTCTGACACATTAGTGGTAAACATGATTCTAGACTCTAGTAACAGCAGTATATTCCCTATTTCTGTCATCGGCCTTGCATATGCCACATAATTCTCTATTAGGGGCAAGATTTAGCTATATTTGGTTAAGTTGACCAAATTTGGCTAATTTTGGCTAAGTTACATTAGATATAGTTATACTTGACTAATTTTGACTAAGTTATGCTATATTTAGCTATATTTGGCTACTTTTGCTTAGAGTTAGCTATGCTAGACTAAGTTTGGCTAAGTTTGCTTTTATTTCTCTAAGTTTCATTTGAGCAATTGTAGCTAATCTGTGCTACCAAAGATGTCTGCACTTGTGGCTCCATCAGCTTCATTTGAGCAATTGTACCTAATCTGAGCTACCAAAGTTATGCTATATTTAGCTCTGAAGCCAAACAAAAGTTGCTGGCCAACTCATTTGTGATGCCAGGAGCATCCTCACGCCCATATCTAGGTAACACTAGGTGTGGCGATGGAGTCTGAGCATATGATGCCGATCTCTATGATACAAGAATTTAGTTAGACCTATATAACTTCAAAAATGTGTTTTGGCTAAATTTACTTAATTGAGCCAAAATTGAGAAAATTTGTTTTAAATATGACCAAATTTAGTTATGCCATTTATTAGATTTTTTGTCTTATTAGATCTAGCATGGAAAGCCCTAAGAAGACTGGTCCTGATTGTAACAACAAAGAAGACAATATGGAGTTTACTGACTCCAGCAGTTCAGGCTCCTATCACAGTCCTTCGGATCCTTTTCCGAATATAAAAATTAAAAAGACTTCAGTGGATCTAGACCCGGAATATGATCCTGCCGACGAGGTATGGATCACGAATCTTAACTTCAGCAGTTCAAGTTAATGTTGGTTGTCAAGTATACGAAGTCTTATAATTTTTTTC
This sequence comes from Tuctoria greenei, assembly GCA_036927565.1. NCBI lineage: Eukaryota > Viridiplantae > Streptophyta > Magnoliopsida > Poales > Poaceae > Tuctoria > Tuctoria greenei. The sequence goes on from JAYESD010000007.1 coordinate 3,009,733, forward strand.
TACCTAGATTAATCTCGAAGCCAATGAGGTGACATCGGCTCCTAAAACCGCAGAAGGTTCACCAATGGATGAATCCTCAGCTTCACTCAAGCGGAAACGAGGGCAACGAGGTCCTCTATTGGACCGCATCATGTACATAACAAGGGTCGGTCCAAGTGGGCTTCCCCAAGAACCACTGGATTCAGTTACCAAGTACCGTAATGCATGCGGTTTTCTTGTTAGGGAGGTTGTGCCGATCACAACCGAGAATTGGAGGAAATTACCCGAGCAGACCAAGAATGAGTTGTGGGAAAAGATAAAGAAACAATTCAAGTTCCCGAAAGGCACAGAAGAAGCTGTAAAGAAAGCAACATTGGTCTCTTGCGGCAAGAAGTTTCGATGCTGGAAGAGTGAAATGAATGCTTATGTTAAGGCCAATAAGGTCCCTAGTCCGAGGAAGATGGGAAAAATCACACAAGCTCAGTGGCAAGAGTTTGTTCGTCAAAAGAGCACACCTGATGCTAAAGCTCTAAGTGCAACTAGGTCAGAGCTTGCAAAAAAGAACAAATACCATCATCGCTTGGGGTCTGCCGGATATGGACCCAAAGTCCAGAAATGGAATAAGATATTAGACGAAATTCTTAGTAAGGGCAATCCTCACCCATTAGAAGGGTGCGATGAGCGAACTCAACGCTGGGTCTTTGCTCGGTCAGGTTTGACCAGCGAGGGCAAACTTGAAAAGCCCGACTCTCTGAATGAAGTAGAGGATAAAATGAAAGAAGTAATTGAAAAGCAACAGAAGGGTCTCTTCAAGCCGAAGAGGGAGAATGACCAACTTACCGCTATCTTGGGAAACCCTGAACACAGCGGACGGGTTCGAGCGGTCTCTTCTCAAATGTCTTGGCTAGATGGTTTCCCTAAAGATAAAGACACATATAGAAGACGTGAGAAGTTTAAGAAAACACTTGATGAAACAATTGCTCAAAAGGTCAAAGAAAATATGCAAGAAATAATGGAACAACTTAGACAATCAGGACAATTAGTGGCACCGAGTACAATGATGGTTCCGGTGCAAAAGGAGCAATTAGTATCTCCAATTGCCTACCCTAGCAGCGTTGGTTCCGTGCCAGGCTCAGGGTCAGCCCATAAGTTCCCTGTCGATGATATTGCTAACGACAAATCTTGTCGTCTTCTTGTCCCGATAGGCAGAGCAGGGAACAAAACCAAACAGGTTGCCACTGCTATGGCAAAGCCTGATCGTGACTTCAACGGGAGTCCACTTCCGTTGTATTATTCTGTGGTGCAAGTTCTTCAGATCATTGATAATGATTATGAAGATTATGAAATAGACCACGTCACACCTGAGGGGATCGCGACTCTGGGGCAGGCTGTCAACCAATTAATCCTTTGGCACCGACGCGATATCGTGTTGGACGATGAGCCAATTTCTAGCCCCGTCGCATCTCCAAATACTGCAACCCCATCTTCTAAGGCGAAAGTGCATGAAGATCCACTCCCAGTCCGGGAAGATCCACTCCCCCTATGTCTGAGCAAGGATGATGATATCCAAGAGCAACAAGTTGGACAACAACTTCAAGCAGTACCAGAGCAAGCTGTTGCTAGTAAAGAGCAACTAGTTGAGCAACAGCTTGAAGTAGTACTAGAGCCAGCTGCTGGGAGTAAAGAGCAATCAGTTGAACAACAGGTTCAACAACAAGCCAGTGTCCAACTTCCGACGACTACTCCTCGATCATCAGTGCCTGTCAAAGTTAGCTCATACGAAAATAAGAAACCTTCATCAGAAGTGACAAAGTATTTGGAAGCTATGAAGGAAAATATTAGAAAATCGAGTGCATCTCGTTCTTCTCATGAGCCAGCATTAGAAGATATCGAGGAGTGGGAAGAAGACGGTGTCATGTATAATCGGCGGACGGCTTTAGTTAAACCAGGAGTTCCAATATACAAGCTTGAGGATGTTCCTCCTAAATTTGAGAATGGGAAGCCGTTAATGACATCCGTACAACTTAGCAAACAACCCGTCGCGCTCAGAAGAATGCATGAGTGGTACATCACTGCCAGCACAAAATATGGTCTTCAGTGCGTCACATTTCGTATTCCAAAAGAAGCATTCTGGAGCACTGGAGTAGATAAACGAGTCATTTTATTTGAAGAGCTGCTTTCCCTTTTCCATCGGGGCATGCTCGAAATCAACCTGCTGCTCGTCTGGTGCTTGTAAGTGCTCTAATATTTTGTATTTGCTTTTCTTACTACACGCATACGCATTTCATGAGATTATAACAATTCTGGACTTCTTCAATAGGATGCAATACATGGATAATGAAAAGTTGGCGCACAAGACAGGTATCCTTGACCCTACTAGGATTGCAAAGTCGCTATTCGACGTCCAGGCAAATCGAGAATCAAGCCAGTACAAACACATGAAAAAAAAAGATTTTGAAAGAGCAATTGCAAAACTTAAGAAGGATAGAAAGGCAGAAGTTGCAGCTTACATAGGACATGCGATGTTTAACTTTGTCAGAGACGGCCAGGACCTCGTAAAGGCTCCGTACCACTTCGATTAAGTTCGACACATGGCATTGAAATAGCAATTATTGGTAATTGTTAACACGTGTGTTTGTATGTTTGCAGTAATCACTACATAATGATCTTCATCAAGCCAACGCAGGGAATGGCAACAGTCTTGGACTCGGCCGATTACCCACCAGATCGTTACAAAGATTTCCTTTCCATTTTGAAAAAGTACGTTTATTCAATAATTTTAATTTACGCACATTTAGAATGTGTTGACAAGTTTTATATGACATTTCTTGTATTACAGCGCTTGGCGGTTTTACGCGGAACAGCTTGGCGGTCAGAGACCTCCTAATACGAATGCATTGGACATTAAAACGTATTATGCTTGTCCGAAGCAGCCTGCTGGGAGTGTCTTATGCGGGTATTATGTATGCGAGCATCTTCGGACCGCCGCCGTATATAGAGTCAATCGTGAGGATGTAAGTTATCCTTAATGTCGATACCTTATTTTCTTACTTTTGTGTTTCATTTTCATTGTAACTAGCATAGTTTAATGCTTATATTCTCTGCTGTTCAATATTACCAGAAACATTATTTTCATATTTTGATTCCAACTTCAAAATTCAATTGCTCATAGTACAACTGCTCCAAAAATACCTACTAAATTCTTGTATACTCTCACTTTGATCTATACTTTGAGATTGTTCAAACCAACACATTCTAAACCTTGTTATGTGTTATATTGCAGCACAAGAAGAATCTGAACGAAGAATGGCCGGTTTGTATAAGTATTCCTGATGGAGGAGCCGATAGGATTGCTTCTGAACTCTGTCAGTTCATTCGTCGCGAAATTTTGCACAAAACGGGGAAGTTCTTTGATAAGAGAGGTTCAGCAGCTGATGTGCCAGAACTTTGCGACTATACCAATCTAAACAGTTTTTAGTGAAAACTTGTAAACTTTGAGATGAAATTGTATCTGTAACTTGTGTGTATGTATATTGTTTTAGTGAAATTGACTTCTGTGATGATAATATTGTTGTCTTTTGTTCTGTGATGATTGTTGTTTTTTGTTCTGTGATTATATTGAGTTGACCTGGAAATTAGAAATAACAGCAGTAGTACTGCATGACTGTGAAAAACAATTATCACAGGTGGCTAGATACAAGTAAAGAAACATCTGTGATAACCTAATTTTCACAGGCGGGTGTCTGTTATGGTAGAAACCGGCTGCGTTAAAGGGTCTTCACAGACGGCTGGTATAGGTAAACTCCGTCTGTGATAACACCATTATCATAGACGGGTTAGTTATGCTTCAATAACCGTCTGTAAAGACATATTATCATTGACGGTTAGTTATGCTTCAAAACCCGCCTGTGAAGACATATTATCATAGGCGGTTAGTTATGCTTCAAAATCCGCCTGTGAATACAAATTATCATAGACGGTTAGTAATGCTTCAATATCCGTCTGTGAAGACTTCTTATCATAGACGGTTAGTTATCCTTCAATAACCGTCTGTGATAAGACGTTTATCACAGACGGTTATATATGTTGCACGACCCGTCTGTGATAAAGTATTTTCACAGACGGCTAGCCTAAGTAAAGAACCGCCTATGATAATCGGTCTTCACAGGCGGCTATCCTTAGTGAAGAACCGCCTATGATAATTAGTCTTCACAGGCGGTTTCACTTCTCCGCCTGTGAAATTGCGGATTATCACAGACTCTTCGTTTCAGGCGGTTTTAAAAGCCGTCTGTGATAATAGGTTTGGAGCCGCCTGTGATGAGGCTTATTGTAGTAGTGTTTGGATAGAGTAATAACAGTAGTTTAAAAAACCAAAGTACTCTGACATTTTTCTTCATAAAATGCACCCCCACGCGTCGTGGGGTTTATAAAAGAGAATTTTCTGGCAGCCTTTCCTTGCTTACATATTTTGCAAAGAAACTAATTCAAACCCATGACCTCCGATATACATGCATGTGGGGAGACTCTGTTAGGGTTGATCCCGGTCCCAACCCGTTAAGCAACAACCAACCGGTGAGGACTCTATCCTCCCATCAGAATCGGACGTGGGGTAACAACCCCATGTCGAACCCCTCTCAGCCGTGCAATACTTCCGGGGAGGCGTAACAGACTCGTTCTGTTGCTCCCTCACCTGGTATGCGCTATTTAAGTCCCAAGGGGACTTCAGGGCGTGAAACGGTGACTGCACACGTTCCCAGAGGCCCCCGCCACAACTAAAGCAGTTTTTGCGCCCCCCCCCCCCCGCCGCACGCGCGGCACTGAGCCGCCACTGCATCGGCGGTCTTCCTACATCGATGAGCTACCTGCGTCGAGGCACTCTCCTACGACTATCCACCTGAGCCCAATGGCATCAGGTGGATCCACTGAAGGTAACCTCATCCTCTCACCTCACCTCTTAATCCTAATCTGTCTATTGTAATCATAGATCACATGCTAGATCGATTGTCTAAGTTGATTACAATTGAGTCAGAACTAAATGCTCTCGATTAGATGTTCATAGTGTAGGTCCTTAGCCCCATTAGATTCAACATTGGCGTCAGAGCCAGGCTAATGAACTTCTAATCGGAAATTAGGTTCTGACAAAGTCTAATTATTTTCTAATCATGTTTTAGTTAAGTGATCCGTCTCTGTTGATTAAGATTAAGTTCAAATTAGCCCTAAGTATTGGTTAAGCAATTAGAAGGAGGGGATTTTGATTCAAATCAATTAGATATAAACTAAGAAATAAGGAAAAGAAAGTTGAATCAAATCATGCATAAGGAAATTTAGAAGGGGAGATAACTCATCTGGGCATGGTGGTCTTGTGACCGCTATCGCCCTCTTCAGAGCAGGGTTAGGGGAAACCCTAACCCTTGCAACCTCCTCCCCTCGGCACCGCCGCCACCTAAGAACATAGGGTTAGGTAACCCTAACCCTAAGCGTCTCTCTCCACCGGCGGCACAAAGTGCTCGCCATGGTGGAGGTCTTGGCGGCACCGACACATGCAAACATAAGCACTCAGAAACCTCCGAGGCCGCACTAGGGTTTCGGGTTCAACCCTAACCCTAGCATGCGGGTTTGCTTCGACGGCGATAGACCATCGCCACATCGCTCGACGGCGAGCAACCTTTTTGGTGCGCTTGCGCGCCGGCGGCGAGGGCGCAATTGTGTTGGAAGTCCCCGCGGTGGACCTCTCCCTCTCAGATCTTCCGAGGGCAACGGTTTTTCCTCGACGGCAAACTGGCCTGCACCATCGGCACCGACGGAGAACCACCTCGGTGGGAGCTCTCTCGCCGGCGACGATGGCGTGGTGGCGCCGGAGGTCCCGCGCCGCTCGCCTCTCTCGCACCGGCGCTCTCTCTCTCTCTCACTCTCGCTCTTGCCGAAGAGAGAGAAAGGTCAGTCGCAAATGAGCTAGGGTTTCGGGTTCCAGCGAGCGATGCGTTTAAGTATCGGCCAAAATCGCAGCGTGACCGTCGGATCACCAACGTGCGGTTCAGATTGACCCAAGTGTTAAGGGGCCAGCGAATAGCAGCCGTCGAATTGGGATCCGACGGCCGTCAGCGCCCGCCGCGCACCGCCTAAGAAAAATGGGCTCCGAGCCCATGCGTAAAGGATAAATGGGCCGGTGGGCTGCCCTTTTATTTTTCCGCGATTTTCAGTATTACTCAGCGGGCCAATTTTATTGTTGGGCCGATTAGGATGGTGGGCCGCGCAGCTGAGTTTTTTTCCTTTTTTTCAGGAAATTTATTAGTGGGCCGTGACGGCCTCTGGGCCATTTTGGGCCTTATTCACAGGATAAGTAATTTTACTTTTTAGGGATGTTATTCAGTGGGCTGATGGGCCAAATCCTTTTTTGGGCTGATTTCTAGGTTTTAACCCATTAAGGATTTTTTCAGCCTTTTTCCATTTACACAAATTAGTCTATATGGAATTTAATTTCCAGAAAATCTAAAAAATGGTTAGAAAATTTAGTTAAATAGCTGAGAAAATTAAGAATATTTTGCCTGTTTTTGTATACATTTTGATTGCATTATTTCTGCATTTTATGCTATTAATTGTCAATAAGAGCATTTTTCTCAATTATTTAAATGCTATTAAGTGTTCTTTCAAGCAATTTTCATCAATTAAGAAATTAAGTTTTAGCTTCCACTGTGATTAAGTGATAAATTAATTGAGTAACCAAAGTGAAATTTTGATTTATCAATTTTTGAGTTTAAATTAAGTTATATTATATTTATAAGTGGTGATTTAAATGAGTAACCAACGTGAAAATTTGAATTTACCAATTAATTTTGAGCTTATGCTTAAGTTTATATTTATGATTATTTAAGATTCATTGAGTAACCAATGTGAAGAATGATGTGTTAAGCTAATTATGCATGGAATTTGAAAGTAACCAACGTGAAATTGAATTGCCATGATTGATTTAAGTTTGTTTTGAGTTTATCATATTAAGTTTTGTTATCATGCTAAGTTTTTAATGTTTAAGGGCATTTTTGCTACGTAACTGTGACACCCGGTTCCGAAAATTGAACCAAGTGAACGCATATGTGTGCCCAGGATGTTCAACACACATACACGAGTGCATTCACAAAAGAGTATACATAAAATTACCACAGAACAAGATTAATTAACCAAATTTTATTACACAATTCATATTATCTTCGAATAAAAACTCTAATGAATATTAATGACAATTTCAACTAATGTAGCGGAAATAAACTAAATAAGCAAACTAAACAGCTAGGCAGCATAAACAATAGGGTAGCGCAGCTCCAATCAACACCACATGCAAAGCTGACGTTAGACATGGCCTAGAACTCCATATTTTCGCCATTAAACTCCCAATCCTGACCTGCAACTGTTGGGGGGGATTGCAAGAGTGAGTACATGTCGTACTCAGCAAGTGTGGAAAGTATGACATGTGGCTGATTCAACTGACGACAATAATAATGGCTAAGTGCTGAAAAGTACATTAAAACATTTGAAAAGCAATATATTATATGTATATGAAATAAACCCATCATAAACCATGTAGTTATTATAATACCAGTCCATAGTCCATATCCATCATCATATACCAATATCCATATCCAATACCAGAATTTAATTCTTAACCATCATAACCATCCCAAATCCCAATTTTCCTCTAATCATGGAAGTTGTCCAGGTGCTCATAACCGGGAGCACGGCTATCATGATAGTTTTATTTTACTCTGCAGAGTTTGTACCACCTTACCCACGTGTTTGTGATTTCATCACCCGTCAGCGACTAGAGAACCTCCCTCACACCAATTACACTTCCTTTGGTGTATGACCAAGAAATCACAAAATAGCCTTTACAAAGGGATTACTAGCCCATTTAGACCTCACTGAGGTTTCACCGGTGGCGATGTCTCCCACAGAGCATATGTTCAACAAAGGGCCCTCTCTTGAGCCATTCGGATCCCAGGATAGTCCCACCAATCATCAACAAGCCCAATCCGACTACCCCTTCCCCGAGCATCCATATTGGTCCAAATAGCACTGGCAAAGCCCTAATTAATCAGCTACGCCGCACCCATACTTGGCCTCGTGGTGGCACTGTAGTCCTGGCTTATTCTCGTATGAACCGGTCCTTAGACCTAAAGCAAGCAAACCACCATGACATCCAACCCATCCACATACCAGGCTTGCTTAGATCACCCATTACCATATCATATTATCCAGTTCATGTTAATCATAGTCTCATAAATACATCATTAATGTGTAGTATTGTTTTCCCATCCCAATTAATTAAGCAAAGCAAAAGGGTAAAAAGCCCATCCTGACTCTCTACCATAATTCCAGGTGACAAGGGTGGTTTAACAATTGTAGTAAACTTCCTACCATAGGATTTCCCATCAAATTGACACAAGCATGCAGTTTGCAAACAAAACATTTATTTTAAAATAGGGTCAATATGCTTCAAGGACACTTGCCTTGCTCTTGCGGTTGGTTAGGGTCAAAGCCTTGATACTCTTGGTGATGTAGATCCTCCACGGCACTCTCTAGCGCAAATCCGTCTAATCCGCACAATAAACATACAAGACAAGAAACACAATCAAAGAGTGCACAAATATTACTCAACATGAGATAACGTGCATGATTAATGCAAATGCAAAGTAGAACTTGTTAATAGATTGCTTTTAATGATCACTAACTAGTTATAATAGCTTTTAACAAGTTTATACAGGTTTGGATTTGATTAGATCTACTTTTAGAATCAATTCAATTCAATTTAGTCAGCAAATTGGACTAGTCTGCAGAAGGCCGAACTAGTCCACACTTCGCAGAACTAGCGAACTAGGGTTTTCTAGTTTGACGTAAATTTGGATATTAGGGGTCGAATTCACGTAAGAAAAAGAGAATAGAAGGTATACCATGTGTTTAGGACTCCAATGAATCAAGAAACTTGGAGGTAACACTTGGATCTTGATGATCTAGGGTTGGTGATGAACTTGGAGATGAATTGGTGATGAAGAACAAAAGCTTGATGGAGATCTTGATCCTCTTTCGTTTCTTCCTCTTCTTCTTCTTGCTTGGGATCTCCTCCTCCCTCCTTGATGGTGGCTCTCCACGAACTAGGGTTTGGGTGGGGTGGAAAAGTGGCAAATAGATGTCAAGCCAAGGGGTGGGGTTTTTTATATAGAGGTGGAGGCTAGGGTTAGATGGATTTCGAGTTTGAGAGGAGTAGAGGCCGGTTTAGGGTCCCACATGGGCTCTAAAGGAGTTAGGCACAACATCCCTAGGCCCACTTAGTGCAAAACCCAAGAAACAAGTCATGAAACAAAAGATCAACTTAGAGTCATGAAATATCGGACAAGTCCGAAAAGGACCGGACTAGTCCTAAGTTGTCCAGAGAGAAAATCAGATAAGTCTAGCCAAAAATCGGACAAGTCCGACTTTAGTCAGAGAGGAAAACAGACAAGTCCGCTGGAACACCGGACTAGTCCGGAAAAGTCCAGGGACTTAGCAAATTTTCAAGGATTCTTGGAATATCGGATTTGTCCGCACAAAATCGGACAAGTCCGAAGGTTTCCAGAGGCAAAATCGGACTAGTCCGCAGCAAAAACGGACAAGTCCGTTTTTAGTTAGAGAGAAATCGGACTAGTCCTCACTAAAATCGGACTGGTCCGCACTTTCCTGCATTTTAAGTTCGGTTCTGTTCCAAATCAATTTTAAACTCGTTCCTCTTTATGTGGGTTAATGTTAAACATGTATATGAATGTATGCAAGGCATGATGCATGAAAATGAGGGTGTTACAAACCTACCCCCCTTAAAATGAATCTCGCCCTCGAGATTCGACGCGGAAGAGAAGAGATAGGGAAATTCCTTCTTGAGATCATCTTCCAATTCCCGCGTTGCTTCTTTTTCGGTGTGGTGCTTCCATTGAACTTTACACCATCGAATCACCTTGTTCCTTGTGGTTCTCTCCTTGGTTTCCAAGATCTTGACCGGTTGCTCAGCATAAGTCAAATCTTCCTCTAGTTCCAATTCTTCCATTGGCACTTGTTCTTCCGGTACTCTCAAGCACTTCTTGAGTTGGGAAACATGAAAGACATCATGAACATCTGATAGATAAGCTGGCATCTCCAACTTATACGCTACTTCTCCTCTTTTGTCCAAAATCTTGAATGGTCCAATGTAGCGAGGTGCTAGCTTGCCTCTTACGTTAAACCTCTTATGACCTCTCATTGGCGACACCTTAAGGTAAACAAAATCTCCCACTTCGAAGGCTAATTTCCTTATCCTATTGTCCGCATAGCCCTTTTGTGTTGATTGGGCAGCCCTCAAGTTTTCACGAATTATTTGGACTTGCTTTTCGGCTTCTTGCAACACATCCGGGCCAAATACTTGAGTTTCTCCTGCCTCATTCCAGAACAAAGGTTTCCTACACTTCCTCCCATAAAGCGCTTCATATGGTGACATTTTCAAGCTTGCTTGGTAACTATTGTTGTATGAAAATTCCGCGTATGGCAAGCTTTTGTCCCAACCTTTCCCATGCCTTAAAGCACAAGCTCTTAACATGTCCTCTAAAATCTTGTTGGTCCTCTCGGTTTGTCCATCCGTTTGAGAGTGATATGCCGAACTGAAATTCAACCTCGTTCCCAAAGCTTCATGCAATTTCTGCCAAAATCTAGAGGTAAATTGAGAACCTCTATCCGAGACTATCTTCTTCGGTACTCCGTGTTGACACACATTATGCTCCATGTTTATTTCGGCCAATTGTGCAGCTATATTTGGTCTTCACAGGGACAAAATGAGCTGACTTGGTTAAACGATTTACAATTACCCAAATTGAGTCATACCCGGACTGAGTACGTGGTAACCCAACTATGAAGTCCATTCCAATTTCTTCCCACTTCCATTCCAGGATCTTTAATGGTTGCAATAATCCAGCTGGCCTTTGATGTTCCGCCTTGACTCGTTGACACACATCACACAATGCTACATATTCAGCTATGTCCTTTTTCATGCTATCCCACCAATAGCAAGTCTTCAAGTCTTTGTACATCTTCGTACAACCAGGATGAATTGAGTAAGGTGAGTCATGTGCCTCTTTTAATATTGTCTCCCGAATATGCTTCACATTAGGCACAACGATTCTCTTTCCAAGCCATAAGGTACCATGTTCGTCTTCATCAAATCTGAATTATCTCCCTTCTTCGGTCCTTTCCATGATTTCCTTGATCTCTTCATTCGCGGCCTGTGCTTCTCGATTTTTTTTTGCTCCAGGGTTGGGTTTAACTCCATCATCTCCATCTCATTTACAAATCCAAGGTTCAACCATTCAAACTCCTTACATAACTCGGATGGTAACTCTCGAACCGTGAGTTGATGACTTACTCCTTTCCTACTCAATGCATCGGCCACTACGTTGGATTTTCCCGGATGATAGTTGATCCCCAAATCATAATCTTTGATGAGCTCCAACCATCTCCGTTGCCTCAAATTCAGATCCGTTTGTGTGAAAATATACTTCAAACTCTTATGATCCGTATAAATTTCACACCTATGTCCAAGAATATAGTGTCTCTAAATCTTCAATGCATGTACCATAGCTGCAAGCTCTAAATCATGTGTTGGGTAATTCTGCTCATGTTTCTTCAATTGTCTTGATGCATAGGCGACCACTTGACCTTCTTGCATCAATACACATCCAAGTCCTTGTCTTGATGTGTCGTATAAATCCAAGCTTCTTGCTCATGTCTAGTAATACCAACGCCGCTGTAGTGATAAATCTCTTCTTCACTTTCTCAATAGTATCCTGACAAGATAGAATCCATTTGAGAGGCCTTCCCCTTATTAGCAACTCAGTCATGCACTTCACTACGTTGGAGTAGTCTTTGATGATTGGATAGTCTTGATATCTATTGTGACGCATCAACTCCAATGCTGACTTCCTTATCACATGTCTATTGCACTGTCCTTGTGGCATACTGGACCACTCCATTATGCTTTCGTAGTCAATCCATTCCAAGTGTCACGTCTGATCTTTGTGAATCCAGAACAATAAGGTTGGCGAAGGATTCTACCCCCTTATTTTAAAACTTCTTAGACATACTATCTTTGTTCTCATCTTCCATACAACTTCGTATGAGACAATGAATCTTCTGGTTGTGTCCTTCTTCCATTGAAGTAGAGGTTGAGTGAGAAAGAAAAGAGAGATAGAACGAATCCCCAACTATATGCATCAAGGAATATGAAACTAACCAACTAGCTACACTAGCCTAGGTGGACATGGCAATTCTAAAGCACCCCAAAATCCTCTATTAAGCACACAAGCAACCAATATATATAGCAAACAACACACCAAACAGAATCACAACGCTTCCTGAGTGCTCCTATGTGCTCTAAAGTGTCCATTCTATCTAGGCTGTGTCCAACAGTCAACCTGTGGCTCTGATACCAATCTGTGACACCCGGTTCTGAAAATTGAACCAAGTGAACGGATATGTGTGCCCAGGATGTTCAACACACATACATGAGTGCATTCACAAAAGAGTATACAGAAAATTACCACAAAACAAGATTAATTAATCAAATTTTATTACACAATTCATATTATCCTCGAATACAAACTCTAATGAATATTAATGACATTTTCAACTAATGTAGCGGAAATAAACTAAATAAGCAAACTAAATAGCTAGACAGCATAAGCAATAGGGTAGCACAACTCCAATCAACACCACAGGCAAAGCTGACGTTAGACACGGCCTAGAACTCCGTATTTTTGCCATTAAACTCCCAATACTGACCTGCAACTATTGGGGTGAGGGATTGCAAGAGTGAGTACATGTCGTACTCAGCAAGTGTGGAAAGTATGACATGTGGCTGATTCAAATGACGATAATAATAATGGCTAAGTGCTGAAAAGTACATTAAAACATTTGAAAAGCAATATATTATATGTATATGAAATAAACCCATCATAAACCATGTAGTTATCATAACACCAGTCCATAGTCCATATCCATCATCATATACCAATATCCATATCCAATACCAGAATTTAATTTCTTAACCATCCATAACCATAATACCAACCATAACCATCCCAAATCCCAATTTTCCTCTAATCATGGAAGTTGTCCAAGTGCTCATAACTGGGAGCACGACTATCATGATAGTTTTATTTGACTCTGTAGAGTTTGTACCACTTTACCCACGTGTTTGTGATTTCATCACCCATCAGCGACTAGAGAACCTCCCTCACGCCAATTACACTTCCTTTGGTGTATGGACAAGAGATCACAAAATAGCCTTTACAAAGGGATTACTAGCCTATTTAGACCCCACTGAGGTTTTACCGGTGGCGATGCCTCCCACAGAGCACATCTTCAACCAGGGGCCCCCTCTTGAGCCATTCGGATCCCAGGGTAGTCCCACCAATCATTAACAAACCCAATCCGACTACCCCTTCCCCGAGCATCCATATTGGTCCAAATAGCACTGGCAAAGCCCTAATTAATCAGCTACACCGCACCCATACTTGGCCTCGTGGTGGCACTGTAGTCCTGGCTTATTCTCGCATGAACCGGTCCTTAGATCTAAAGCAAGCAAACCACCATGACATCCAACCCATCCACATACCAGGCTTTCTTAGATCACCCATTACCATATCATATTATCCAGTTCATGTTAATCATAGTCTCATAAATACATCATTAATGTGTAGTATTGTTTTCCCATCCCAATTAATTAAGCGAAGCAAAAAGGTAAAAAGCCCATCCCGACTCTCTACCATAATTCCAGGTGACAAGGTGGTTTAACAATTCTAGTAAACTTCCTACCATAGGATTTCCCATCAAATTGACACAAGCATGCAATTTGCAAACAAAACATTTATTTTAAAACAGGATCAATATGCTTCAAGGACACTTGCCTTGCTCTTGCGGTTGGTTAGGGTCAAAGCCTTCAAACTCTTGGTGCTGTAGATCCTCCGCAGCACTCTCTAGCGCAAATCCGTCTAATCCGCACAATAAACATACAAGACAAGAAACACAATCAAAGAGTGCACAAATATTACTCAATATGAGATGACATGCATGATTAATGCAAATGCAAAGTAGAACTTGTTAATAGATTGCTTTTAATGATCACTAACTAGTTCTAATAGCTTTTAACAAGTTTATACAGGTTTGTATTTGATTAGATCTACTTTTGGAATCAATTCAATTCAATTTAGTTAGCAAAATCGGACGAGTCTGCAGAAGGCCTGACTAGTCCGCACTTCGCAGAACTAGCGAACTAGGGTTTTCTAGATCAACGTAAATTTGGAGATTAGGGGTCGAATTCACGTAAGGAAAAGATAATAGAAGGTATACCATGTGTTTAGGACTCCAATGAATCAAGAAACTTGGAGGTAACACTTGGATCTTGATGATCTAGGGTTGGTGATGAACTTGGAGATGAATTGGTGATGAAGAACGAAAGCTTGATGGAGATCTTGATCCTCTTTTATTTCCTCCTCTTCTTCTTCTTACTTGGGATCTCCTCCTCCCTCCTTGATGGTGGCTCTCCACGAACTAGGGTTTGGGTGGGGTGGAAAAGTGGCAAATAGATGTCAAGCCAAGGGGTGGGGTTGTTTATATAGAGGTGGAGGCTAGGGTTAGATGGATTTCGAGTTTGAGAGGAGTAGAGGCCGGTTTAGGATCCCACATGGGCTCTAAAAGAGTTAGACACGACATCCCTAGGCCCACTTAACGTGAAACCCAAGAAACAAGTCGTAAAACAAAAGATCAACTCGGAGCCGTGAAATATCGGACAAGTCCGAAAAGGACCGGACTAGTCCGAAGTTGTCCAGATAGAAAATTGGACAAGTCTGGCCAAAAATCGGACAAGTCCGACTTTAGTCAGAGAGGAAAACGGACAAGTCCACTGGAACACCGGACTAGTTCGGAAAAGTCCAGGGACTTAGCAATTTTTCAAGGATTCTTGGAATATCGGACTAGTCCGCACAAAATCGGACAAGTCCGAAGGTTTCCAGAGGCAAAATCGGACTAGTCCGCAGCAAAAACAGACAAGTCCATTTTTAGTCAGAGAGAAATCGGACTAGTCCTCGGTAAAATCGGACTAGTCCGCATTTTCCTGCATTTTAAGTGCGGTTTTGTTCCAAATCAATTTTAAATGCTTCAAATCAATTTTAAACTCGTTCCTCTTTATGTGGGTTAATGTTAAACATGTACATGAATGTATGCAGGGCATGATGCATGAAAATGAGGGTGTTACAGTAACCAATGTGAAAAAGCAAAAGTGCCATTCTTAAGTCGTGTTTTATCATAAGTTTTGTCATTAATCCTCAAATCTTTATTTTTTGAAGGATCTGGCTTGTCCTTAGCACTTAGCTATATCTCCGCAATTGAGACCATCAACGGTCAAAATTACGGGGTATGGAAAGAGAGGCTCCAAATGGCACTAGTAGTCTCTAACCTCGATTTTGCGATTACGTCGCCTCTACCCACTGAGCCACCTGTCCCCGTTGCTGAGGCTGGGGAAACTGAGGAGTCTTTCGCTACGCGGAAGGCTAAATACCTGAGCTTGAAGGATCAGTATGAGAAGGATCTCCCTAAGTGGGACACTTCCAACAGGAAGTGTCTCGTGATCATTAAGAGCACCATAGCTGACTCAATTAAGGGAGGAATCCTTGATTGTGACACTGCTGCAAAGTACTTAGAGAGAGTCAGATGTCTGTTCACTGGCTCCACTAAGGCGAGTGCTAGCACTCTCATGAGGAATATTGTCACTGAGAAGTACTCTGGAGGTGGTGTGCGTGAGCACATCAATAAGATGAGTCACTATAACTCTAAGCTTAGGGAGCTAAACATTGTGATGCCAGATGAGATGCTCATTTATTTCATCATAGGTTCTCTTCCTAAGGATTTTGAGGCCTTTGTGGTCAATTATAACTCACTCCCTGAGACTTGGAATATTGATAAGGTTGTTGCTATGTGCGTTCAGGAAGAGGAACACATCAAGAGCTCTAAGAGTGGTGATTATATCAATCTGGTTGACATTAAGGGTAAGAGAAAGGCAAAGAGGTACTTTACTTCTCCCAAACCACCTTCCTTCAAAGCTTCAGGCTCTAGTTCAGCTAATAAGTTCAAAGGAAAGTCTCCTCGGAAGGGACAAGGATAAACGTCTCTTCTGTGGCTCGGATGAGCATTTCCAGAAGGACTGTATTGGCTTCATTAAGTGGTGTGCTAAGAAAGGTAATGATATAATTACTTTTGTAAATGAGACCTTATATGTGAATTATTCACGGTCCACCTGGTGGATTGACTTAGGTGCCACTGTGCACATTTGCAATTCTATGCAGGCATTAAGTACGATGATAACTATAAGAAGAAGGGAAAGAGTGATTAAGGTGGCAGATGGGCGTGAAGCCGAATTCGAAGCCATTGGAGACTTATCTCTTAGATTACTTAGTGGCTTTGTACTTAGGCTAAATAATGTTCTATATGTCCCTTCATTATAAAGGAATTTGATTTCAGTTTTGTGTTTGGATGATTCAGGAAACATTTGTCATTTTAGTAATGATAAGTGTTCTATTATTTATAATAATAAAATTATTGGTCTTTCCTTCTGACAAGACATGCTCTACTTGTTGCCCACTCAAGAGAATGTGTATGCTATAAGTGATGATCAAGTTTCGTCTAAGAACGACTTAGGACGTAATAAGTGCAAAAGAAGCGATTTAGATACTTCGTCGAAATTATGAGATTGTCGTTTGTGCCATATTTCGAGGGGGGGATTGAACAATTAGTATCTAAATTGATTCTTCCACACTTAAACTTTTCAGATTCTGAGGAATGCATTGATTGCATTAAAGGAAAATTTGCCAAGACTACTAAGAAAAACACCAAACGTAGCACGGGAGTCTTAGAAATAATCCACACAGATATTTGTGGACCTTTTCCCGTAACATTAGTAGATGGTTATGATTCCTTCATAACATTTACTGATGATTTTATCCGTTATGGATATATTTGTCCAATCAAGGAGCGATCCGAAGTGTTGGATAAGTTTAAGATATTTAAGGCTGAAGTAGAAAATCAGCACGACGTTAAGATTAAAGTAGTAAGGTCTGACTGTGGAGGTGAGTACTACGGTCGACACACCCCTTATGGCCAAGTCCCTGGACCTTTTGCGAGGTTTTTCAGGAAAATGGCATAGTAGCCCAGTATTCTACACTGGGCGAACCTAAGCAAAACGGTGTAGCGGAACGGCGAAACCGTACGCTTATGGACATGGTAAGAAGCATGTTAAGCTATTCTACACTACCAATTAGTTTGTGGATGGAGGCCTTAAAGACCGCCATTCACGTATGAGATGTACCTAAGTCAGTACCTAAGACACCGTATGAGATGTGGACGGGATGTAAGCCCTCACTGAACTATCTACATGTGTGGGGATGTCCAGCTGAGGCTAAGATGTTCAACCCGAACTTAAGCAAACTGGATTCTAGAACAATCAGTTGCTATTTTATTGGCTATCCTGAAAAGAGTAAGGGATTTAGGTTCTACTGTCCAGGTAGATACACTAAGTTTATTGAAACAAGACATGCCGTGTTTTTAGAGGACACTATGATCAGGGGGAGCACCGTACAACGTGAAATAGATCTTTACGAGGAGCGGATTAGTCTACCTGCTCTGGTGACTCAAGAGCCTTATTTCACCCTACTTGTTGTCATTGTGCCACAGGTGCCAACCACTAGTGACGCGACGCCTGTCGTTGCACCTCCGTCGGCCACAACAGAAATAAGTGAGGTTCCACCTCCTCAGCCTGTTGACAATATGGTCGAACAAAATGAGGTTCAACAACAGCCTCAACCCTTAGATGATGCGCAAATAAGAAGATCACAAAGAGTGAGACGATCGGCAATTCCAAGTGATTATCAGTTATACTTAAGTGAAGAAATTCAGATTGAGGATGATCCCACCTCTTTTGAGGATGCCATGAGTAGACCTCAGTCATCCGAATGGCGTAAAGCCATGGAAGAAGAAATAAGATCTATGAATGCCAACAAAGTCTGGGACTTAGTAGAGATTCCTAAAGGAGCCAAAACAGTAGGCTGTAAATGGGTCTACAAGATTAAGCGTGACTCCAAAGGGAAGATAAAAAAGTATAAGGCTAGGATTGTGGCTAAGGGATTCACTCAATGGGAGGGTATTGATTATAATGAGACCTTTTCTCCCGTATCATCTAAGGATTCATTTGGAATCATCATGGCATTAGTAGCGCATTATGACTTAGAATTGCATCAAATGGATGTAAAGACGGCGTTCCTAAATGGGGATCTTTATGAGGACGTCTACATGGCTCAACCAAAGGGTTTTGTCATTAAGGGTAAGGAACATATGGGATGGCACTTGAAGAAGTCTATTTATGGACTTAAGCAAGCTTCAAGGCAATGGTACCTAAAATTCGATGAGACGATAAGGAAGTTTGGGTTTAAGGAAAATGAGGAGGATAACTGCATTTATGCTAAGTTTAAGAATGGGAAATTTATTTTCCTAATACTATACGTAGATGACATACTACTGGCAAGTAGTGATGTCAACCTACTCTTAGAAACTAAGAAGTGTTTGTCCTCAAACTTTGAGATGAAAGATTTAGGTGAAGCTTCATATGTTCTAGGGATTGAAATTCACCGAGATCGAAGTAAAGGGGTATTATGATTATCTCAGAAGGCATACTTAGAAAGTGTACTCAGAAAGTACGGTATGTAGGGCTGTAAGCCCTCGCCTGTCCCAATAGTTAAAGGTGACAAATTTTCACAATCGCAATTGCTTAAGAATCAATATGAGGTTGATCAGATGAGAGGAATTCAGTATGCTTCTGCTGTCGGAAGCTTAATGTATGCTCAAACATGTACGCGCCCTGACTTAACTTTTGTGACTGAGATGCTTGGCATGTATCAATGTAATCCAGGACTAGACCACTGAAAAGCTCTTAAGAAGGCTCTAAGATACATTCAGGGTACTAAAAACCTCATGTTAAAGTACAGTAAGTCAGACCCATTATAAATAGTGGGTTACTCAGGTTCAGATTATGCGGGTTGTGTGGATACTAAGAAATCCACATCAGGCTATATATTCACCCTCGTGAATGGAGCTATATCGTGGAGAAGCTCCAAGCAAGTTATAACTGCATCTTCCACAATGTATGCTGAGTTCATAGCTTGTTATGAGCCCACTGGACAGGCATCTTGGCTTAAGAAATTTGTTCCCGGTCTAAGAGTGGTAGACAGCATTCAGTGACATACTCTCACAACAACAAGTCGAGTGGTGCTGCCAAACACATCGACATTAAGTATTATGTTGTAAAAGAGAGAATCCAGGATAATTCAATTAGTCTCGAGCATATAATGCTTGCGGATCCGCTAACCAAGGGTCTCCCTCCCAATGTGTTTAGACAACACGTAGCCGGCAATTAGGGGAGAGCCTGTGAAACAAGTCCTGGATACTAAGGGGACACCTAAGCATAAGGTTGTTTCTAATTGTGAGACATATTGTGGTCTTCGAGTCAAACAGTACGTAAATGACTGTTTCTGATGCGTTGTGCTCCTTATGTCAAAGCAAGAAGAAATATACATAAGTTTAGTAGTTAGGAATAAGAATAAGCTAAGTAAATAAGAAATAAGTTGTCCCGAGATCAAGGGGGAGAATGTTAGGGTTGATCCCGGTCCCAACCCGTTGGGCAACAACCAACAGGCGAGGACTCTATCCTCCCATCAGAATCAGGCGTGGGGTAGCAACCCCACGCTGAACCCCTCTCAGCCGCGCAATACTTCCGGGGAGGCGTAACAGACTCATTCTGTTGCGCCCCCCCACCTGGTATGCGCTATTTAAGTCCCAGGGGGACCTCAGGGCGTGACACAGTGACTGCACACGTTCCCAGAGGCCCCCGCCACAACTAAATCAGTTTTGCCCCCCCCCCCCCCCCCCCCCCCCGCCGCACGTGCGGCACCGAGCCGCGTTGAGCTACCTGCACTGATGAGCTACCTGCGTTGAGGCACTCTCCTGCGTCTATCCACCTGAGCCCAATGTCATCAGGTGGATCCACTGAAGGTAACCTCATCCTCTCACCTCACCCCTTAATCCTAATCTGTCTATTGTAATTATAGATCGCATGCTAGATCGATTGTCTAAGTTGATTACAATTGAGTCAGAACTAAATACTCTCGATTAGATGTTCATAGTGTAGGTCCTTAGCCCCATTAGATTCAACAGACTCTATCACCACTACACCCGGCTCCCCCTTATTCTGTGAGAAGTTTAACAAATGGCTATTTGAAATGATGAATTAAATCTGATTTCAAAATATCCTTAGCAATTCAAAATTCTGTAACATATACTTTTTTTTTGAAAACCCAATGGGTGTTATATATTAAGATGAAAGCAAATATTTACATATGAGTTTTACAGGTAGACAGCACGCCAAATCAGTTGTTCTGATGCTCTACTTGTCTATGCTGCAGAACACCGGCCAAGTGTTTTGCTCCAGCCATCACCCAAAGACGTGCTTCATCTTTGATCCCTGCGATGACTCGACTCTCCGATTTCTCCTCTCCATCGAATATTCGACGGTTCCGTTCCTGCCAAAGTGCCGAACTGACGAGGATGGCTAGGCTTCGGACTCCCCTTGTCTCGGCAGTATCACCCTCGCTGGTCAGTTTGTAGAACCAATGTGCAATGTCAATGCTTACCTGCCAGGAGGTTGGTCTAAGCATCGGCACCGCTGCCTATTCAGCAATGTGAGACCATGTGTGGTGTGCAAATGGACATTCTGCAAAGAGGTGGATTGACGTCTCAAGGTTGCGGATGCACAAGGGACAAAAGTATTGGTTGTCCCAACCCCTAACGAGAAGGCGCGCAGCTTTCCAAATACGGTCATGAACCAACAACCACAAGAAGGTCTTGCATCGAGGAGGAGCCCAAGGTTGCCAGATTCTGGACGGGAACCACGAAGATAGACTGCCCACAAACTGAAGCCTGTACACATGCTTTACTGAGTAAGTACCCCCTCTGACAGTCGTCCAAGTGATTTCATCGGGCCTGTCATCCGAAGGATCAAACCCGATGCCCTGCAGCAGGTGTCAGAGAGAGACATATTCCTGTAAGAGTTGTACTGTGAGATTGTAAGCGACGTCCCTTATCCAATTCCCATTCAGCATTGCTTCTGCAATGGTTCATCTCTTCCTCTTGCTATGTTTGAATAGAGCTGGGAAGTACGATGCCGGTGCAGAACCATTAACCCAACTCGATGTACAGAATTGTGCTTTTCGTCCGTTATGCACCTTGACAGTCGTTGCAACGGAGAAAAGTTGTTCGTCTGATTGATACGGGGGTAGTTTAGAGCCTACCCATTATCTATCTGTGCGTGTCCAGTACAACCAACGCCACAGGAGTCGAAGTGCCCAGCTGAAGCGAGACAAGTCTGCAATTCCCAAACCTCCAGCATCCGTGGGTCTGCAGGCTCTTCCCCAATTTATTTTGCACTTTCCTCCATGCAACTCCTGAGAACTGGCCCAAAGGAAACGTCGTATAATTTTGTCCAGCTCAGAGAGGAACCTCTTCGGTGTTTTGAGTGTCGTCAATGTGTAGGTCGGCAAGGAACTGAGCACCGATCGCACTAGTTCACGTCGGCCCCCAAACATCAACAATTTCCCTTGCCAGCCAGCAAGTCGGTTCAGAGCTTTGTCAATGATGTGTTGCAGGTGTACCATGCGCAATCTTGGCAGGCCAAGATAATTGGTAGGAAAGTGTTGCGTACCACCCTCAAAATTCTGCAATACAGAGTTTATGGTCTGTTCTGAACATTGAATTGGGAACACTGAGCTTTTTACTGAGTTGATTCGCAAGCCTGTTGCATCGCCAAATCTGTCCATCATGTGCATTGCCAGGTCGACCTCGGACTGAACCGTATTGAGGAAGAGGACAACATCGTCAGCATAAAGTGAGAGTCGATCCCTTGCTGTGCGCTCTGCAATGGGAGACAATAGACCATTCTGTTCTGCCAGCTTAAAAATTTCTGAATGGCGTCCATTGCCAGGATGAAAAGTTATGGTGATAGGGGGGGTCGCCCTGCCGCAATCCCCGACGATGCAGAATCTCTGGTCCGTCAACCCCGTGCAGCTGAACAGAGGAAAATGATGAAGATAGCAGCAGTGCCAACCAGTTACGCCAGCGTACTGGGAATCCTCGAGCCTCCAAAAGTTTCAACAGAAACTCCCAAGAAATATAATCAAAAGCCTTTGTGATATCTAGCTTCAACAGGAGCAATGGTTTGCACTTCTGATGGTGCACTCTTGCCTAGTTTATAACATATAAGAAATTGTCTTGGATGCAACGTTGTCGGATGAAGGCGCTCTGTGCGCAGGAGACCAACCCATCTATGTGAGAAGACAGCCTCCTTGCAAGTACCTTGGAAATCAACTTGGCAAATGAATGTATAAGGCTAATTGGTCTAAAGTCTAATGGTGATTTTGCTGCTACTTGTTTCGGAAGGAGAATGAGTTGGGCTCTATTTAGCTTGTGCAATGGTCCGGTTGTGTGATTGTAGAAACACTAAAAAGCTGCAACAACGTCAGTTTTGATAATTTGCCAACACGCCCTGTAGAATTCACCGGTAAACTCGTCAGGGCCGGGTGCCTTTTCATTGGGCATCTCGGTCACTGCTTGCCATATCTCGGACTCTGTGAAATACTCATCCAACTGATTTGCTGACAGCCTAGATAATCCGAGATTTCCCAATTTAATGTGGTGGTGCGATGTACCTTGGTGCCTAGGAGGCTTTGATAGTGGTTAAACAGCTCAGTTTCCTTCTGTTCGTGGGACCATATGTATCGACCATCAGCACTTCGGAGCTTGGGGATGTAGAGCTTGCATTTTCTCGCACTAGCCTTGAGGTAGAAAAATCTTGTGCAAGCATCACCCTCTTTAAGCCAGATCATTCGTGACGCTTGCCGGCGGCGGGATCGTTCCACCGCCGCTAGTCCGAGCACTTGATTTTTCAGGCCGCCATGTAATTGAAGCTCATCCATTGATAGTAGCCTTTTTCTTGAGCTACATCCAATCGCATGATCACCTCGTTGGCCATATGTAACTGTAGTCGTGCTTTCCTAAAAATTCCTCTGCTCCAGGACCACAGCGACTTAGCCGTGTTACGAAGTTTCTGACTAAGGACAGTTAGGGCTGATTGGCCAGGCACCAGTGAATCCCAACCTTGCTTAACTGCTTCCATAAATCCCGGAACGCGTACCCAAAAGTTTTCAAATTTGAAGGGAGGTGCACGTCTTGGTGTGGGCTGCTCGCTAAGTAGCAATGGGCAATGATCGGAGATAGAAGATGACAAGGGTTGCAGTAGTGTTCCGGAGAACATCATGTCCCAATCTTCATTGCAGAAAATCCGATCAAGTCGCACTAAGGTTGGGTTTGGTCTGCCGATGCTCCAGGTATACCGCCGACCATGCAAGGAAATCTCCAACAACTGGCACTGGTCCAGCGTACGCCGGAAGGCTCCCATCATCCAACGATTAAGATTGAGATTATTTTTATCTCTTGCATCGCGAATGAGGTTATAATCACCCAAACACACCCAAGGGATCGCTGGTACCGGTTTCTGGGCGATGATCTCATCCAGGAACAGATTCTTTGCAGACTCTTCATTGGGACCATACACCATGGTGAGGAGGAATGAGCTATGGAGCCAGAGGTACTTAAATCGTAGGGAAAGGGAAAACTGGTTACTGGTTGACTGAGTCATCTCCAAACAGTCCTTTCTCCATGCAACTAGGATCCCGCCGTGAGTGCCATTAGCTGGCAGAAAGTGGAAGCCATCCAGATTGCTTCCTACAATCTCGCTACACAATTGGGGAGTGATCGTGACGAGCTTAGTCTCTTGTATGCATTGTCACACCTAGTCCAAACAAGCTAACCAGATGCATTCCACATGTATGCCAGGATCAGTTCATCCATACATGTGTAGACGAAAAGTAAAAAGTATCATAATACAAGCCATGTTCGAATTACAAAATAGGTCTTACATCAATGACCCTCAGGTCTCAAATAAAACTACAGAAAGCAAATACATAGATAAGTAGATAGATTGCAACAGCGTGATGATCGCTCCAGTCCACAGACAGTTGCACGAGGGAACGTCCGCCTAGAACATCTCCTCCGGGTCAGCGTAGAATTCTTCGTTAACTGCTTCTTCTTCATAGTCTGGAGAGGGGTAGAGGGAATCGCTTTGAGTACATAGAGTACTCAGCAAGTGTGGAAAAAGAGATGAAATGGAGGCTATAACAAGGAAGGCTCATAATGGCTTTAAGCACTATGCGTTACCTATACTTAGCTTCCATTGAGCAACCTATAACTAGGTGATTCCACCCAATCAAAATTATAGTAAAAATAACGAGTAAGAAAGTAATAGAACATATGTATTACAAATCCATAAATCCCAACCATCGTCCCAACCATGTACTAATTATGAATTCGACACCAAGCCGCTCTTGTCCGTGAGCACGGTTGTCATGACAGTTTCCCAATCTCTGCAGAGTGTGTACCCTTTACCCACAAGCCGTGATTTCATCCTCTGTTACCAGGTGGACTAAGAAAACCTCCCTGATGTCTGTGACCCCTCGGTCACATTACACACTTCCGTAGGTGTGCGGCCAGGAGATCACTACGAGGTCTTTACAAAGGTCCTCCCGACTAGTAACCGGCCCTCTGAGGTTTCACCGCTCCAGCTCCTAGAGTCCATTTTATCTCCGCCAGGAGAAGCCCCCTCTTGAGCCATGCGGATCACAGGGCAGATACGCTGAACTGATTTCCCGCTGTCGGAGTGTGATTCTGGCAATTCTCCTGGTACTACCGTTGGCAGCCCGCGGAGTTTGTAGTTCAGTTGTGGGCGCGCAGAGATTCAGAACAAGATGATGAGTAGACACGAGGATTTACGTGGTTCGGGCCGCCTGAGCATAATACCCTACTCCACGGGGTGTGTAGTTGTTGTATTGAGCGTCTGAGCGCTTGTGGGCGTGTCTCAGAGCAAAGTCTGGAAGTCTGGAAGAAGTCCCTCTGTATATCGTTCGACCAGTCCTTTTATAGTACAAGGACTGGTCGTTGCGCCGTTAGCCTGGCCCGATATGTGGCCCTGGCGGTTACTGATGTCTAATACACAGTTAATGCACTTAATTAACCTTAATAGTGTGATAACGCACATTGACAGTGGCATTACTGGTATTAAGGGTCCTCTGATCGTGTGTCATTATGATAGCATTAATGATACTTAATCGGGCCTTGAAGTCTTTAATTGCCCCTTGAAGGTCCGAGCCGTTGGAGGGCCACCAGTCTGCTTGTTGAAGTAGAAGGTCGGACGGTTGGACGCGTGGTAGCTCCGGAGCTTACCGCCTTGGACGGGTAGGTCCAGTGTTTTTGTACACGTATCGGTACCAGAGCTTCCCTCTGTTGGGGGTTAGATCCAGGGATGCCACACAGGTATCTAGTCCGGAGCTTTCCAGTGCGAAGTTCCGGTGCTATCGGATGCCTTCAACCCTGCCCTGACTAGGATCCGCCAATGTGTGGAAGGAGGGATGACTCCCCAGGCAGTCTTTTGCAACTTCCTGGTCAACAGGTGGGCTCCGTTGAAGAAGAGGGAGAAGCTCGATTGAGACCGGTTTGAAGTCCAACATGGAAGGCGCAGCTTTGGAGCTTCATCCCAAAAAGTTCCAGCACGTCATCGATGTCGAGGGCGATAACTTGACTCCACCGGCGGCTTTCCTCCCTCTGAACATGGAGGCGGAGTTCAGCAGGGAGCTCCGGCAGAAGATGCTGGTGCTTGACGACCTTGGTGAAGTTGAGAGGCATTCGACCACCGGGTTGGCGATCCTCGGAGCTTTCGAGGATGGTCCCCCTTCCACCCCGAGACAGAGAGTTGAGGTCATAGGCAAGGGCAAGGAGTTGGTCGAGCCCTCTAGCCGCAAGAGGAAGTTGAAGCATTCTGACAGAAGGTCCGTCAGACCTGCTCCTTCCACGATAGCTCCTTCTCCCCGACGGAGGAGGTCTTCGACGGTGGCAACCACTCCAGCATTGGCATCTCCCCGAGACGCTAGCTCCGGCCATGTGACTCCGATACTAGGGCCAGCTGGGGGCTCTAGGTCCGAGGGTCCTTCTCAGTCGAGGGGGGCCTCAACCAAGACGATGCCGACACCGGCAGCAAGCTCCGGGGAGCCTTCCGGAGCTGCTACGCCAGTGGCGACAGGGTCCGGTCCTAAGCGTCCGGTGAAGAGGTTTCGCGCTAGCTAGAGCGAAAGCCTTCCGAGGTAAATTTGATTATTTACCTTAGTTGATTATTTTTTGTTGTAACCATATTTTGAGTTTCTTCTTCCTTCATCCACAGGGTACTCATGAAAGGGGCTGAAGCTCCGGTTCCTGCAGCAGCAACTGATGCTGCGCAGACGGAGGCTCCAGCTCTAGTTTTAGCACCGCCCCAAGAGGTGGCTGAGGCCGCGGCAGCTCTGGCGCCAGCTGTCATGGTCCTTGACCTCGAGTCATCCCCTGAAGATGTACCAACGGCACCAGCTCCAAAGGTTGAAGCTCCGGTTTTGGATGCTGAGATGATGGACGCTCCGGCCTTAGAGCCGGACATAGCTGCAGTTCCGGCCCTAGAGCCGAATGTTGTTGAAGCCCCGGCGGTGGAACCGGTGGTTGATGAAGTTCCTGCGCCTGAGCCGGTTGTCATAGAAGTGTCGGCGCCCAAGACAGTGGAGGTTGAAGCACCAGCACCTGAACCGGCGATGGAGAAGGTGCCAGCGTCGGAACCGGAAGTGTCTTCAGCTCCGGCCAAACCTTCAACGCCTGCCTCGGAGGTGGTGGTTCCGGAGGTACCCGCGTCTGAGCCAGGGTGCCAAGACGAAGCTGCCAGTCCTCTGCCTGAGGGACCAGTTGCTGATGACCTGGCGGCGGGACCTTCGGAGCCGACTCCGGAGGTAGAAACTTCCGCTGCAGGACCTTCCTCCGCGGCGATCGAGGCTATCCCGGAGGGCAGCCATAGTGCTGCGGAAGCTCAGGGGACCACTCTTGTAGAGTGGGACCCAATTTTTGTCACGAAGAACCCGCTGGAGCCAGCGGAGAAGACCCCAGCAGGTCCGAAGCCAATCCCTTTGTCACTGTCTATCGACAACGCTTGCTCTAGCCTTCGTCAGGTCCAGCTGGCCTGTTACCACGACAGCAAGGCCCTCGAGGAGGAGCGCCAAACCCTTAGGAGGTGGCGCAACCAGCTCCAATTCGAGACCAAGCTGGCACAGACGAGGCTGGCCGACGACAAGGAGTGGGTGAAAAGGGAGAAGGTCCGGTTGGAGTACTGGGGTCAGCTGCTAGACAAGAGGGAAAACATGACGCGATCCCTTGACAACCAGTCCCGGGCCATCCACGAATAGGCCGTGGCTGCTAATGAAGCAGCGAATGACCGCCAAGGGAAGCTCAGCGCCATCCACGACAGCCTCGTCAAGCGCTGGGAGGCTCTTGAGGAGCGGGAGAAAAAGCTCGGAGATGAAGAGCGAAAACTCCTGGAGCTGCATGATGACCTCGTGAAGAGGGAGGAGGAGCTTACTCAGAGGCTGACTCTGGGTGACAAGAGTCTCGCAGAGTGCACCAAGAAGCTGGAGGAGCGATGCAAGAAAGAGGAGAAGAAGGCCTGGCAGCAAGGACAGGATCTCACCAAGAGGGAAAATGAAATTGCTGCCAGGGAGAAGAAAGTGCGGGGCCAAGAGGAAGACCTGGTCGACCGCCAGAACAAGATCCACCTCCGGGAAGAGGTGCTTGGTAAACTCAAAAGGAAGTTTGCTGAAAAGATTCAGCAGAACGCCAAAGAGTTCGAGCGCCTTCCCCGGGAGGATTCAGAGTTTGCGGCGACCAAGAGGTCCTTGGAAGAGTAAAAGCAGGAACATTGCAAACTAGCTCCGGACCTTGCCAAAGCTAACCGGAACTTGAGCCGTAGCTTACCAAAGCTAGTACAACCTAGCGCCGGAGCTTAACAAATCTAGTCGGACCTAGTGTCGGAGCTAACCAAAGCCAGTCGGACCTAGTGCCGGAGCTAACCAAAACTAGTCAGAACTTGTCAACCCAAAAGCCGGAGCTAGAGAAACATGTCGAAGCTTAACAAAGACATGCCGGAGCTATCAAAGACATGTCGGAGCTAACCAACATAAGTCGGACCTAGCAAAACTTGTCGGACCTTACGTTGGACCTTGCAAAAGCTCGAAGCTAGAGTCGGACCTTGCCAAGAAGTTGTTATGGCAGCAATCAAAACTTTTATTGTCAAAGCCAATGTATTCAGCACACATAGGTCTCACAATCTCCCCCTTGATGAATGCATTGGCAACACCATTTAAAATCCGAACATTGGCTTATTCACATTAAAAGTTTTGAAAACAATTTCTCCCCCTTTGTAAAACAGAAATAAAATGAGAAGAAAAACAAATTCTCCCCCAAGAAGAATCGTGCCAAAACAGTTGTGAATATGTGCAATGTGTAATCAATTTCTCCCCCTTGCATACTTATCTTTAAAAGTTCACATATTATCTCTCCCCCTTTGACAATGTATTCAGCAAGGTTCAAAATAGAAATTTTAGTTGTTATGAGCATATTATAACATATACATATAAAACAAAGCTCATCCAAGTAATACTATCAAGTAACTAACACTATCACAACAATGAGATACATAAAGTAGTGTAAGCCATGCTAGAGATCAAATGTAATTTCCAATTTAGCAAGTCATGATCTCACAAACTTAACTATTTCAATACTTGAAAGCATGACACTTGTTGCTGCATTTTATTATTTTTCAAGGCACAAATTTAGATCATATGATATTTGCAAGAGATTATATGCGCATCTGCCTTATTCTAACCAACCAAGCCAAGCCTATGTCATTTGACAATCAGAAGCTTAAGGACATGATTTTAGTCATACACAACTTCTTCCAAGTTCATATCTAAGTGCAATGATAAGCCATCTCAAAAGAAGAAGTGCGATGCATGCATATTCTCTTGATCTTTTCTCATTTTATTTGATCATAAAAGCTCAACATATGAATAATTGATTGATTAATTTTTCATTATTAAAAGTACTTGTGAGCATGCAACAAGTTCAAAACAGCAGGAAAGTTCGATCATGACCCGATTTAGTGTAAGTAATTATTCCAATTACTAGTCATGACAAAAACTACAAAATGTATAACATGAGTAATGTAGTAAGAACTTTCAGCATGTAAAAGGAATCACAAGTCATATATGTATGAAATACTATGCTCATATTATTTTAGTTCAGATTCACACATAGACTTCCCAAGTTTTAAATCTCCCCCTCAATTTAAGCCATGAGGATGCATAACCCCTATTTCACTACGAATGTAACAAAAACGAGTGAAATCCAAAGGTTTTGTAAAAATGTCAGCCAATTGTTGTTCGGTATCTACATGGTGAAGCACAATGTTTCCTTTTTCAACATTATCACGGAGAAAGTGATACCTAATGTCAATGTGCTTAGTTCTAGAATGTTGCACAGGGTTTTTAGCAATGCAAATGGCACTAGTGTTATCACAAAACAATGGAACACTATCTAGATCAACCCCATAATCCTTAAGTGTTTGAACAATCCAAAGAATTTGTGAGCAAGCACTAGCAGCAGCTATATATTCAGATTCGGCTGTGGATTGTGCAACTGAATTTTGTTTTCTAGAGGACCAAGCAACAAGTGAATTACCAAGAAAATGACAAGCACTGGAAGTACTTTTCCTATCAATCCTACAACCTCCAAAATCAGCATCGGAAAAAGTTTTCAAAGTAACGGTTGAGGAAGAAGGAAGAAAAATGTCAAATTCTTGAGTTCCATGTAAGTATCTGAGAATCCTTTTGACGGCTTGACGATGTGAAGCACGTGGGGAGGCTTGAAACCGTGCACAAAGACATAAGCTGAATTGTATGTCAGGTCTTGATGCCGTGAGGTACAAAAGTGATCCGATCATGCTTCTATATTCTTTTTGATCCACGGGTTCACCATCTTCATCAAGTTCAAGTGTTGTTGTTGTTCCCATTGGTGTCCAAAGAGGCTTGCTTTTGTCCATGTTGAAGCGCCTTAGGAGGTCTTTTGTATACTTCATTTGATGCACAAAGGTACCCTCCTTGGTTTGCTTGATTTGCAGCCCCAAAAAGTACGTGAGTTCTCCCATCATACTCATCTCAAATTCTGAACTCATCATAGCTGAAAACTTGGAACAAGATCATGAGAAGCACAACCAAAGATAATATAATCCACATACACTTGAACGAATAATGAGTCATTGCCATGCTTAAGCACAAAAAGAGTTTTATCAACCTTGCCCATGGTAAACCCCTTTTCAAGTAAGAATGTTTTTAACCTATCATACCATTCTCTAGGGGCTTGTTTGAGACCGTACAAGGCTTTGGACAGTGTAAGGATCGAAACGCCCAAGAGGGGGGTGAATTGGGCTTTCTTTCAAATTTTAAAGCAATTAAGATTAACAACCTAAAGCCCAATTCCCTATGCGATTAAACTATGCAATCAATGTAAATTAAAGTTGCGGAATGAAGATTGCATAAGTGTAAAAAGGAGAGGGATGCAAACGCTCAAGGGACACGAAGTTTATCCCGTGGTTCGGTAAGATCACAAGGATCTTCCTACATCCACGTTGTGGCACCCACCGAAGGGTTTTGCCACTCCCAAGTCACCGAGACAAGGGGGTTCTTCACTATTCTTCTCCGTTCGCCAACCTCGGCAAGGTGGAGCTCAAGCCTTGTACACTTTGGAATCCTCCGGGCTTCCACAATCCTCTTGGCAAGCTCCGGAAGTCGCACACACCAAGGGACACTCCCTTATGGCTCTCACTACACTAGAGACTCCAATCACCAAGAGTGGAGGCACCCAAGCACTATCTCTAGCTAGTTCTAGCCTATCTCTTGGTGTACAAATGATGAGCAAATGATGTGAAAGTGGTAGCTCTATTGCTTGAATGCTCTAGGATGTGTAGAGTATGTCTGGGCTTCAAGTCTTGTCGATTTGACAGGTTGAAGGGGTATAAATAGTCAGCCTCCACGAGATAGCCGTTGGAAAAGTAGGCTGACATCACTTCTCTGCGAACACCGGATGATCCTATGTCTCCCCTTCAGTTAACATCGGTCAAAGCCAAATTAGCTGATGTCACTGTGTCAGATATGACCGTTGTTAGACCGATGTTGACCTGTCTTCTCATCGGATGATCCGGTGGCTCTTCCTCCAGAATTTTGCTTGATCTTGAAGCTTACTGGAGTGATCGACCGATGTGTGAAATTCTGCACATCGGATGATCCGGTGCTTCACTTGGTCCAATTGTGTTGCAAACTGTGATGATGGACCGATGTCACTGAGCCACTCACATCGGATGATCTGGTGAGTTCTTTGCTCTGAGGTCTTCTTCTTCTGTTGACACAACTCGACCGATGCAATCAACTCAGAGAACATCGGATGATCCGGTGTGTTCAACTTGTTGACTTCGAGTTGTTTTGAGTTGTTCTTTTGGAATTTGAACTTGTGACCTCTTTGACACTTGTTTGAAAATTTTGTTTTGATTGTCTTCAAGCATTGAGTGATATCAAGTTAGAGCTTTCACTTCTTGTCTCCATATGATTTGATTTGATCTCATTCGTTGATTTTATATGGGTCTCCAATGTAATTTTGATTTCATTTGATTGAGTGTTATTGAGACCTTGCATTCACAAATTCATTAGTACTATCGAATGGTTGTCATTAATCACCGAAACCGTACCTCATGGGGCCTAGATGCTTTCAATCTCCCCCTTTTTGGTGATTGATGACAACACAATAATTTAAAGCGCAATAAGAATGAATTTGATGATACAATACTCAAGTATGTATGCAATGAATACAACATAGAACACATTAAGCTTGTAAAAAGCAAAAGAAATTTACGGTGCGAAAAAGCTCAATTGATTGAAATCATAAGCAAATGAGATAAGCGAAAGAGTGCTTAATTAAAATTACAAAAGAGTACTCAAGCACGAATACAAAGGCTAAACACACACTCCCCCTTCACTCCCCCTGAGACTACTACTACCACTCCCCCTGACTCTTCTACATCTTCTCCCCCTTTGGCATCAAGACACCAAAAAGGGATCAGAAAGCCTACAGACCCTGAGAGCTGGGCGCGAAGACGAACTGGGCACCGTCGCAGTCGTCGGAGCTAGAGTCGCCGATCGTAGGAGCTGCCGGAGCGGAGGGAGCTGGAGCGTCCGCTGCCGGTGCTGGAGGAGAGGAAGCAGGTACTGGAGGTGCCGGTGGAGCTGGAGGAAGTGGAGCGCTCACCACGGACGCCGACGTCTGCTGGAACAAGGTCGTCGCCGGCAGTGGTGAGTGAATTGGTGCGCTGGATGCCAGAAGTGGTGACATACTGATCGAAAGGATAGGAGTAGTAGGCACCTGAGCAACACCTGGAGCCAGTCCCAGTCCAGGCTGCTATGGAGGAAGGGCGATCCCGGTCTGAGTGTAAAGGTTGGTGATCAACCCTAGGATCCCCATCATGGCCTGCTGGGTCTGCTGCTGCTGGTCGAGGGTACGGCGGTGCATCTGATCTACCAAGTTGGTGAACCGGTCCGTATCCTCTCGCCTCTGATGGGCGATCTCCAGCTGGAGCTCCTGCTGCTGCCGCTGCAGCTGTGCCAGGTGAGCAGCCTGCTCTGCCCTGGCCTGCTCAGCAGCGAGCCTGTCCTGGCGCTGCTGCTCGATCATCTGCTGTAGAAGTGTCGACAGCTCTGACGGCTGTGACACCTGCGCCTCGGACACAGGAGGTGGTGTCGATGGCGGAGCAGCTGATCCTCCTGCCTCGGCGTCGTGCTGCCTCGGTGAGGGTGGAGGACGAGGGAAGTACTCCTCGACACTCTCGTCTGTGTCGCTCTCGGACCAGACGTGCTGCAGGTCTCCACCTTGAGCTTCTACCTCAGCCAGACGCTCATCTTCCCTCTTGAGGTCAGACCAATCCTCCTCAGTCAAGCGGGCCCTGACCTGGCGCTCAACTGGATGGCCAAGGCGGCGGTCTCCAGGGGCAGGGGCACGGTAATGTCCAAACCGTGTCACACTCTCGTCAGAGAGACAATCGTGCACGGCAGACTCTTCTGGAACCATCATCGTGAGCAAGTAGCTGATCCAGTGCCCATATGCTAGCTGCCTCATCATGCCCACTCCATCTGTGATGACATCCTCCATCTCGCAGATAATGACATCCACTATATCAAAATCCATCCCGTTCATGATGTAGAACAGGATCGTCTGCTGAAGGCTGGTGAAGCCCTCAAGATAGCCGGACCTCGGCAGGAGAGAGCGACGCAGGGCAAGGTGCACCGTGCGTGCTGCAGGAGTCAACAGGGCCGGAACTCTCGGCTAGTCTGGAGAGAAAGTAGGTCCAAAGAGTGATCTGATCTCCTCCAGAGCGGGAGCCACTCCTCCAGTGAGCGGCCTCCTCGGCGGGTCTGCCTGACCGTAGACTCTCTCATGTATGCAGATGTCGTGCAGGTCTACTCCAAGCAGCTGTCCCAGTGTCTGCCTCGTCAGATGGTAATGCTGACCCATGAACATGAAGTCAATGGATTGTCTGCCCTCAGAGACGTAGAGGGTGGCGTAGAACACGCGGACCCAATCCTCTACGTAGGCACTCCGCTCATAGGATAGCAGCTGCACCAGACCCCTGTACCTCTCAAAGAATGGCCTGATCTCTGTCCCTGCGGCTACTTCAAGCTGAACCCAATCCATGTAGTTGTGTTGGAACAGCTTGTGGCCATGGCGTCTGTAGGTCTCGTAGAGAGACGCCTGCGTGACCGTCCAGAACCGACTGTCCACCAAGGCTTCCCGGGGCTGCGGGTACCACTCCTCAAGCAATACATTCCATCTGAGCTTCCAGAGTTGCTTGGCCTTCATCTTCCGGTAGTCCGTAAGACGGACTCCCTCACCGACCAGGACGGTCGTGTCCATCTCATAGATGGCCCTCTCGGCCTCCCTGTCCTCACGACGGTCGGCAGCCGTCGGTCTCGGACGAGGAGCAGCCTCGGTGTGACCCCCACGCGTCCGGGCTGAGCGCCGGCGGACGAGAGGCTCAACCGGATCCTCTTCGGCGTCGGAGTCGTCGATCACGGGAGGCTGCCTGGAACGAGCCTCGCAGATCCTCAGGGACCCTCCTCGGCCACGCTCACGGTCCTCGGCGGCGCGAGCGGCCATTAGGGCCTGCTTCTCATCCTTCGAAAGTTTGCGCTTCTTCGCGGCGGGTTCCGCGATCGCCTTTCCCTTTCCTTTGCGGTCGCGACCCATCTAGACGACAGAGAGCTAGGGTTAGCGACGAAGAAAGAAAGGACGATGAAAATAACGATGGACATCGCACGGCACGAAACAAACCTAGGCGACAGAGAGCAAACGGACCGGGTGCGAAGTTGAAGCGGCGGCGAGGAGAGGCGGCGGCGAGGTTGGTGGAGACGTCGGAGGTGAAGGCGGCGCATGGACGGCGGAGGCCGGAGGGCGACAGCGGCGTCCGGCGGCGATGGCGCGTGAGGTGGTGGTGGAGCGGCGATGGAGGCGGTGAGTGGTGAGGAGAGGCGGCGGCGGCGCTAGGCGGCGGCGGCGCTGCGAGCAGGGGGACGGCGGCGGCGGCGTCCGGCGGCGGCACTGCAGTGGGCGGCGCTTGGGTGCGGCGGCGGAGGTGGCGGCGATTAGGGCGAGAGGCGGCGGCGATGGCACGGGAGAGCGAGGCGTCGGGGAGAGAGAGAAAGGGCGGCGGCGCATGGGTTAAATAGTGGACCCCAAACCCTAGCCGTTATTTTAACACCGGATGGACCGATGTTAAGAGAAGTGAGCATCGGTCGAATGCCACAGAAAGGATATTCAAGAATTGCTGTTGACACCGGATGGACCGACGTCTAGGGTTTTGATCATCGGTCGAATAACACAGTAAGGGTGTTCAAAAGAGTGATGTAAACACCGGATGGTCCGACGTTGAATGGAGTAAACATCGGTTGAATTGACCACAGCTCCAGAAGAGTGAACACCGGATGGACCGATGTTTTCCAGAATGAACGCGTCGGAGCATTTGAGGTTCTGACTAAACCGGGCCTTGAAAATTGAACACCTATTGATCAGATGAGGGATGGGCTAGGGCATCGGATAATCCGATGATAAAAGAACAAAAACATCCCATATATGTCCTTTGACCAAACAAACAATTAACTAGAAACACATGTCTTAGGACTTTTTGGGCAACCCCTTACCCCTCAAGAAGCTAATATGCCAATAGCTTGGCTAGACCTTAATGCAAATGGAACACCGAAAAAAAATGGAGGAAAATATCCAAATAAAATGTAAGGCCCATGCTTTGTGAGGTAGAGTATGAAGACTTCTATCTCTTTGAAGCATGTTCCTCTAGGCATTAACGTACCTAACATTTTGTTCTTTCCACCTTATATGAGTTGAGATATTGCATTTCAAACAAGTCTCCTTCTCATGAGGTGGGTTCCCCTTTGTGACAATCTACCGTATGCAATGCCAAACAAATTATAGTGCAAGAGATTAAATGAGTGCAAGTTTATATGGCAGGGATCATGCAAGGCACAAAATAAATCTATCTTGTCAAGTTTAAACCTTCCAAAAGCTTTTTCAGGGAAAACTATTTCTAGCTCACCCCTATCCTTTGGGAGTTAGACAAGACCTATATGATATGCATCCTTACATGAGCATGGCAACTTACATGACGTTAGATGCATCTAGCACATTTAATTCACTTCTAAGTCTAGAGAAGGTTTTCTCATTAAGTGGTTTTGTGAAGATATCCGCCAATTGTTCTTCGGATCTAACACTTTGCAAAGTGATGTCTCCTTTAGCCTCATGATCCCGCAAGAAGTGATGGCAAATATCAATGTGCTTAGTGCGGGAGTGTTGAACGGGGTTTCTAGCTATCTTAACCGCACTTTCATTGTCACAAAGGAGAGGCACACAACCAATTCTAATTCCAAAGTCCAAAAAGGTTTGCTTCATATATAGAATTTGGGCACAACATGCACCGGCCGCTATATACTCCGCCTCCGCGGTGGACAAAGCCACGGAATTTTGCTTTTTGCTCGACCAAGATACTAGGGAACGCCCAAGTAAGTGGCACCCACCGGAGGTACTCTTGCGATCCACACGGCATCCGGCAAAGTCCGAATCCGAGTATCCCAAGAGATGGAAACTAGCGTTCTTGGGGTACCACAAACCTACACTTGCGGTATGCTTGAGATACCGAAGTATCCTAAAGACCGCCTTCTTATGCGGTTCTTTAGGTGCCGCTTGAAAGCGAGCACACAAGCACACACTAAACATAATATCGGGCCTAGATGCGGTAAGATACAACAATGAACCAATCATGGAGCGGTAGTGAGATTGATCAATAGGTTTACCGTCCAAGTCCGCGTCGAGATGACAATTTGTCGCCATTGGAGTACTTCTTGTGCTACAGTCTCCCATTTCAAATTTCTTCAAGAGGTCCTTGGTGTACTTCTCTTGGTAGATGAAGTTCCCCTCTTGAAGTTGCTTGATTTGAAATCCAAGGAAGAAGTTGAGCTCTCCAATCATTGACATCTCGAATTCCCTAGACATCATGGTGCCAAACTCATGGCTAAGAGATTTGTTAGTTGAGCCAAAAATGATATCATCGACATAAATTTGACAAATGAATAAATCCCCGTCGATGTCCTTGGTGAAGAGTGTAGTGTCCACCATCCCGATCTTGAATCCTTGCATGACCAAGAAATCCCTTAGACGTTCATACCACGCCCTAGGTGCTTGCTTGAGCCCGTAGAGCGCCTTGTGTAACCTATACACATGGTTAGGATTCCTCGGATCTTCAAACCCGGGAGGTTGCTCAACATAAACAAGCTCGTTAATATAACCATTAAGAAAAGCACTTTTAACATCCATTTGATAAAGCATTATGTTGTGATGTGAAGCAAAAGCAAGGAGTATGCGAATAGCTTCTAACCGAGCGACCGGAGCGAATGTTTCTCCAAAGTCTAGTCCTTCAACTTGTGAAAAACCCTTGGCCACAAGTCTTGCCTTGTTGCGGACCACGACGCCATTCTCGTCTTGCTTGTTGCGGTATACCCACTTTGTTCCGATGACGTTCTTGTCCTTGGGTCGCTCCTCCAACACCCAAACTTCATTGCGGGTGAAGTTGTTGAGTTCTTCTTGCATGGCCATCACCCAATTTGGATCTTGGAGTGCTTCCTCTATATGAGTGGGTTCTACACACGAAACAAAAGAGTAGTGCTCACAAAAAGAAGCGACATGGCGAGAACGAGTACTTACTCCCCGTGACGGACTTCCGATGATTTGATCAATCGGATGTGCCTTGGAGATGCGTCCATGCCTCATAAGTGATTGTGGTACACTTGGCGGTGGTGAAGCATCTTGCGCGTCTTGTGGTTGGACTTGATCTTGGACTTATTCTTCTTGTTGTTGGTGTTCTGTGGCTTGTGAATCTTGCATTGGCAATGGATCATCTTTCTCTTCTTCTTCTTCATCAACTTGAGGCGCCATGGAGGTGTTGATGTTGGAACTTGATGCTCCCCCTTGATCACGGCTCTCCTCAACTTCGGGATTTATGTCTCCAATGGTCATGTTTTTCATGGCCTCTCGTAGAGGCTCATCATCTATATCATCATGACCAAAACTCTCCTCTTGGGAGCCATTAGTCTCATCAAACTCAACATCACAACTTTCTTCAACTAACCCGGAGGTTTGGTTGAATACTCGATATGCTTTTGAGTTTGACGCATAACCAAGAAAGATACCAACATCACACCTTCTTTCAAACTTACCGAGCCTTTTCTTGCGGTAAATATAGCATTTGCACCCGAAGACTCAGAAATAGGAGATGTTGGGCTTTCTCCCAATGAGGAGCTCATATGGGGTCTTTTGAAGTAGTCGATGAAGATAGACCCTATTTGCGGCATGGCACGCCGTGTTGATTGCTTCAGCCCAAAATTTCTCCGACGTGCCATAGTCATCAAGCATTGCTCTAGCAAGAGTGATAAGGGTCTTGTTCTTCCTTTCAACGACACCGTTTTGTTGGGGGTGTATGTGGCCGAAAACTCATGCTTCACGCCTTCACGATCACACCACTCCCCAATGTTGTAGTTCTTGAACTCGGTGCCATTGTCACTCCGGACCTTGATGATGGGAAGTTGAAATTCCCTTTGAGCACGTTTGGCAAAGGTCTTGAAAACTTCCGGAGTTTCACCCTTGTCACCTAGAAACAAAGTCCAAGCATATCGAGAATAATCGTCAACGATAACAAGACAATAGAAGTTACCACCAAGACTTTGATATGTGGACGGTCCGAAGAGGTCCATGTGGAGTAGTTCAAGCGTCTTGGAGGTTGACACCATTGTCTTCATTGGGTGGTGTGAAGCAACTTGCTTCCCGGCTTGACAAGCGCTACATAGCTTGTTCTTCTCAAATGTGACATCCTTTACGCCGGTCACCATCCCATGCTTGAACGACTTCTTAAGCTTGCTCATGCCAATGTGAGCAATGCGTCGATGCCATAGCCAACCCAAACTTGTCTTGGTGAAAAGACAAGTGGTCAAGCTAGCATCCTTGTTGGTGAAGTCCACTAAGTAAAGATGTCCATGCCGGAAGCCTTTGAAGATTAGTTCTTTGCTTGATTCATTGGTTACTACAACACCATTCTTGTCAAAGGTGCACGTTAGTCCAAGATCACATAGTTGTGCAATTGAAAGTAGATTGAAACTAAGTGACTTAACATATAGTACATTAGAAATAGACAAATCATGCGAAATAGCAATTTTACCTAAACCAATTACCTTCCCCTTTGAGTTGTCACCAAAGGTGACTTGTTCATGATTGTCGGGGTTCTCTATGGTAGTGAACATACCATCATTGCCGGTCATATGTTGAGTGCACCCGCTATCGAGTACCCAATGCTTTCCTCCGGCTTTGTAGTTCACCTACACACATGAAGTTAGTTTTTGCGTTTAGGCACCCAAGCCAACTTAGGTCCTTGTATGTGTGATACAAGTGATTTTGGGACCCAAAGTTGCTTGGGGAGCTTCCCCTTCATGCCCTTAATGTCTTTGCCGATGAACCTTGCCTTCACCTTGCCACCTACTTTGCTTAAGAGATAGTGATAATCATGGAAAGTAGATTTGTAGTTAGGAGGCAATTTGGGAGAAGGACGGTTGGGAAGAGGACACTCCCTCGTGTGATGTCCGGTGACCTCACAATGTTGGCAATAGGAACCAACTTCTTTGATGAAGCTCGTCCTAAGCTCCGGTGAGGGCACCTTCCCTTTGTTGAGCACCGGGAAGGATCCAAGTCCTCTCTTGTTGAAGCCTTTGGCTTGTTGGTAGAGGATTTCCTTGTGCTTGTCCTCCCCCTTGGAAAGTCTCACCACACTAGTGCGGAGACTTTCAATCTCGTCCATCAATTCCTTCTCCCTAAGGCTTGCTTTCAAAGGCAAAGACTTATCCAAAGTATTAGTGGCATGTGAAATAGTTGATACTTTGCCATCAAGGGTTTCCTTTTTCATGTTTTTCATTTTTAGTTCAATTGCTTCACAAGCAAGGTTAAGCACTTTATGTTCTTGAACCAAGTCTTTGTGCTTTCCCAAGAGTGCTTGGTTTGATAAGTCAAGCTCATGATGATCATGCTTGATTTGAGCATTCTCCTTCTCGATTTGCTTGACATGTGATTTGAGCGTGTCATGCTCTTTAAGTATGGTTACATACTTGTCATGCAAATAGAGCTTTGCACTCTCAAGCTTAGCACAAGCTTGTTCAAGTGCCTTAACCTTGCTCTTCTCCCTTTTTATGATGACATGGTATTCATTAATCATAGATGCTAGTTCATCGGGGGAGAGCGCATCATCATCATCGCTAGAATCGTCACATACCTTAGTGTTACCTTTTGCCATGAGGCACATAGGAGGTGGACGAAGAGGTGAGTTGTCCTTGTCGACGATGGCAAGGCCCGCCAAGTTTTCTTCATCTTCACTCTCTTCGTCGCTTGACTCTTCATCCGTGATCCACTCATTTGCCTCGCACATGAAGACTTTTTGAGGCCCTCTTCTCTTCTTTGGAAAGAGCTTGGTCTTCTTGCCCTTGTCAAATTTCTTCTTTCCAAAGGAGCGCTTGGGTTTGACCTCTTCTTCATCTTCATCACTTTCTTCTAGCTTTCTATGCTTTCCTTTGTGGTTGTCCTTCCTCTTGTCCGGTCTTGGACAATCATATGATATGTGGCCTTGATCACCACAATTGTAGCATTTCTTGTTTTCATCTTTTCTTGGGAGGAAGGCTTTCTTCTTTGGATCAAAAGAGTATCCCTTCTTTGTGATTTTGGAGTTTAGACGTGAGAATTTTCTCATCATCAACGCAAGATCATCATCGTCATCTTCGCTTGTTGCTTGCTCTTCTTCGTTTGAGCTAGGCTCAACCACTTTCTTTTTCTTGGGAGTTGTCTTCTTGGTTGAAGCCTTGAGAGCAATGGTTTTTGACGATGACTCCTCCATCATTCCAAGTACGCTCATCTCATGAGCATGAATTTCTCCAATGAGCTCCGAGACTTCAATGTTGTCAAGTGATTCCTTTTGGAGCATTGAATTGATAATGTTGTACTTGGGCTTGGGTAGAAGCATGAGGATCTTGCGGTTGATAAGTCCCTTACCAAGAGAAGCAATGTCAAG
This sequence comes from Tuctoria greenei, assembly GCA_036927565.1. Lineage (NCBI taxonomy): Eukaryota > Viridiplantae > Streptophyta > Magnoliopsida > Poales > Poaceae > Tuctoria > Tuctoria greenei. The sequence goes on from JAYESD010000007.1 coordinate 3,050,573, forward strand.
TGCGTTAATCTCCTCAATGAGCACATTTAAGCGAGAAAACATTTGGTTAACATTTTCATGAGGAAGCATTTTGAATTCATCATATTTGGATTTTAGCAAGTGATATTTGAGTTCTTTAACACGAGATGAGCCCTCATGAATTTCAATTAAACATGCCCAAATTTCACAAGCTTTCTCTTTACTAGCAATTCTAGCAAAAACGTCTTGACTTATACATTCATAGATGGCATTTCTAGCCTTAGCATCCCATTTTAGTTGATCACCTACATGATTGAGATCTCCAAATCCCGCATGGGTCGCTTCCCAAACTTCGGGAGCAATGGCCTCTAGGTAGGCACGCATGCGTGCTTTCCAATAGGCAAAGTTCTTGCCCTCGAAGGTGGGAACCGAACCCCCATTCTTGGCCATTTAAGCTCTCTAGCGGTGAAGCTAGAATGATCCTATGAGTAACCAAGCTCTGATACCAATTGTAAGGATCGAAACGCCCAAGAGGGGGGTGAATTGGGCTTTCTTTCAAATTTTAAAGCAATTAAGATTAACAACCTAAAGCCCAATTCCCTATGCAATTAAACTATGCAATCAATGTAAATTAAAGTTGCGGAATGAAGATTGCATAAGTGTAAAAAGGAGAGGGATGCAAACGCTCAAGGGACACGGAGTTTATCCAGTGGTTCGGTAAGATCACAAGGATCTTCCTACATCCATGTTGTGGCACCCACCGAAGGGTTTTGCCACTCCCAAGTCACCGAGACAAGGGGGTTCTTCACTATTCTTCTCCGTTTGCCAACCTCGGCAAGGTGGAGCTCAAGCCTTGTACACTTTGGAATCCTCCGGGCTTCCACAATCCTCTTGGCAAGCTCCGGAAGTCGCACACACCAAGGGACACTCCCTTATGGCTCTCACTACACTAGAGACTCCAATCACCAAGAGTGGAGGCACCCAAGCACTATCTCTAGCTAGTTCTAGCCTATCTCTTGGTGTACAAATGATGAGCAAATGATGTGAACGTGGTAGCTCTATTGCTTGAATGCTCTAGGATGTGTAGAGTATGTCTGGGCTTCAAGTCTTGTCGATTTGACAGGTTGAAGGGGTATAAATAGTCAGCCTCCACGAGATAGCCGTTGGAAAAGTAGGCTGACATCACTTCTCTGCGAACACCGGATGATCCGATGTCTCCCCTTCAGTTAACATCGGTCAAAGCCAAATTAGCTGATGTCACTGTGTCAGATATGACCGTTGTTAGATCGATGTTGACCTGTCTTCTCATCGGATGATCCGGTGGCTCTTCCTCCAGAATTTTGCTTGATCTTGAAGCTTACTGGAGTGATCGACCGATGTGTGAAATTCTGCACATCGGATGATCCGGTGCTTCACTTGGTCCAATTGTGTTGCAAACTGTGATGATGGACCGATGTCACTGAGCCACTCACATCGGATGATCCGGTGAGTTCTTTGCTCTGAGGTCTTCTTCTTCTGTTGACACAACTCGACCGATGTAGTCAACTCAGAGAACATCGGATGATCCGGTGTGTTCAACTTGTTGACTTCGAGTTGTTTTGAGTTGTTCTTTTGGAATTTGAACTTGTGACCTCTTTGACACTTGTTTGAAAATTTTGTTTTGATTGTCTTCAAGCATTGAGTGATATCAAGTTAGAGCTTTCACTTCTTGTCTCCATATGATTTGATTTGATCTCATTCGTTGATTTTATATGGGTCTCCAATGTAATTTTGATTTCATTTGATTGAGTGTTATTGAGACCTTGCATTCACAAATTCATTAGTACTATCGAATGGTTGTCATTAATCACCGAAACCGTACCTCATGGGGCCTAGATGCTTTCAGACAGTTTGTAAACATGATTAGGAAAATTTGAATTTTCAAAACCCGGTGGTTGTTTGACATAAACCTCCTCATCTATGTAGCCATTAAGAAAAGCACTTTTAACATCCATTTGATATAGCTTAAAACCATTAGATGCAGCAAAAGCTAACAAAATTCTTATGGCTTCCAATCTAGCAACAGGAACAAAAGTTTCATCAAAATCTAGACCTTCAACTTGAGTGAAACCTTGAGCAACCAACCTAGCCTTATTCCTAACCACAACCCCATCCTCACTTTGTTTATTTTTAAACACCCATTTAGTTCCAATTAAAGTGTGACCTTGAGGTGGAGGTACAAGTTTCCAAACATTATTTCTTTTAAAGTTTTCTAACTCTTCTTGCATGGAAATAATCCAAGATTCATTAGTGAGTGCGTGTGATATATCTTTGGGTTCAAAAGAAGCAACAAAAGCAGAATGAGCATGCGAGTTTGGATCGCAAAACCTGGACAGTGTAACTCGTTCGTGCAAGCTTCCAATTATCTGTTGCGGGGGATGATCTTTGTAAAACTGTAGGGGAACAGATGTCTCACAAGCTTCTTCTTCATCAGGGTCATTGCATATTGATGAGATTGTGGCTTGTGGATGATCAGGACAAGCAGAGGTGGAAGTCGGAGCTTGTTCACAGTTCGGAGCTGGACACGTGTACACTTCGGAACTACCAGGCAGTATTACCGGCTCTTCTTCATCTTCGAAAATACCCTCACCCTGAGGATATGGATCTGGTCCTGCAATATCGGAGCTAGTACCTGGGCTAGCTTTATCAAAAGAAACTTCACAAGTCTCCACAATTTTGTTAGTGTCAAGTAAAAACACACGGTAGCCTCTAGTATGAGATGGATAACCAAGAAACATGCCATCAATGGATCTAGGTTCAAATTTATCAAGATTACCATGTTTCTTAACAAAGCATTTGCAACCAAAGACCCGAAAGTACGTAACACTAATCCTATGTCCAAACCGGAGCTCATATGGTGTTTTACCTAGCTTAGCGCGCAAGAAAACACGATTTGAGACATAACAAGCGGTTGCAATCGCATCAGCCCAAAATTTCCTAGGAGTGTGATATTCATCAAGCATAGTCCTAGCCATCTCAACTAAGGTTCTATTCTTTCTTTCTACAACACCGTTTTGTTGAGGTACATATGGTGAAGAAAATTGATGATCTATTCCATTTTCAGCACAAAAGTGATCAAAAGATTGGATTTTAAATTCAGTTCCGTTATCACTTCTAATTGTTTTTAAAGATCTTGGGTGATCAATTGATAATCTAAGAAATAAAGTTCTAAAGTGACTAAAAGCTTCATTCTTTGATGCCATAAAGTAAACCCAAGAGTATCTAGAATAATCATCAACAATCACAAGAACATACCATTTACCTCCGAAGGATTGAACACGTGAAGGTCCTACGGTGTCAAGGTGCAAAGTTGACCCGGTTCAGTTGTCATGATCATTGTGAGAGGAGTATGTGAACCTGCAACCATCTTAGCATGTCTACAAGAGGAGCACACAATTTCTTTGTCCCCTTTAAGCTTAGGCAGCCCACTGTAAGGATCGAATGCCCAAGAGGGGGGGTGAATTGGGCTTCTTTTTAAAAACTAAAGCAATAAAAACTCAACTACTAAAAACCCAATTCCCTACACAAACAACCTATGCATTCAAGTGAATAATAAGTTTGCGATATATGAAATGCATAAGTATAAAAGGAAAGAAAGAGTGTGCAAACTCCCGAGAAGACATGAAGACACGGTGATTTATCCCGTGGTTCAGCAAGATCATCAAGACCATCCTACATCCATCTTGTGGCACCCACCAAAGGGTGTAGCCACTCCAAAGTCACCAAGACCAGGGATCTCACTAGAAGTCTCCGTTTACCATCTCCGGCAAGGTGGAGCTCAAGCCTTGTACAAGTTTGATCTTCTGGGCTTCCACAACCGACTTGGCAAGCTCCGGAAGGATCTCTCCAATCACCAACTGATACACGGTGAATGCAACCACCAAGATATACTCACTTACAGCTCTCACTAGACTAGAGACTCCAATCACCAAGAATGGAAGAACACAAGCATCATCTCTAGTAAGTTCTAGCCTATCTCTTGGTGTACAAGTGGTGTAAATGATGTTGAAGTGGTTGCTCAACGTCTTGAATGCTTGGTAATGTGTAGAGTATCTCAGGGCATCAAGACTTGTCTAAATGACTGGTTGAAGGGGTATAAATAGCCAGCTTCCACGAGATAGCCGTTGGAAAAGCAGGCTAACATCACTGTTCTGCAAACACCGGATGATCCGATGTTCTCCCTTCAGTTGTCATCGGTCGAATACAAATTAGCTGAGGTCATTGTGTCAGATATGACCGTTGATCGACCGATGTTGTATACACCTGCACATCGGATAATCCGGTGACACTTGGTCCAGGATGGTCCAGAAATAATGCTTACTGGAATGATCGACCGATGTGGCATATTTGTACATCGGATGGTCCGATGTTACTTGGTCTAGGGAAATTGCTTATTGGAATGATCGACCGATGTAACACATGCCTCAACATTGGATGCTCCGGTGTATACCCAAGACTGAGGTCTTTTTCCGCTGCAAAGCCAACTCGACTGATGTAGTTTTTTTCTGGATACATCGGATGATCCGGTGAGTTGATTTTGTTTGCTTTGAGTTGTTCTAAGTGATTCTTTTGGAATTTGTCCGAGTGACCTCTTAGACATTGGTTTGAAATGTTCTTCTGATGACGACTAAGTCTCGTGTGCTGTCAATTTTGATGGAATAATTTTGACATATATGTTTTTTCTTTCAGTCTTCATGAAAATCGATTGACCTCGTAAAATAGTTTGTTGAGGGGTCTCCAATCGTATCCAATGAGCAGTAGATGATACAAATATAGAGTCCATTAAGTGTGATGAGTTATATGAGAGGTCTTGCATCCACAAACTTATTAGTGATATCCAACGGTTGTCATTAATCACCGAAATCATACCTTATGGGGGCCTAGATGCTTTCAATCTCCCCCTTTTTGGTGATTGATGACAACACAACGAATAAAGCATAACAGTAATGAAATTTAGAATACGATACTCAAAAATATATGTAACAAGTACAAGATCCAGCACACAAATCTATAAGGCTAAAAAACGATCAATAAAACATAAGAGAATTAAGTAGCCGAATTAAGTAGCACACGGATACTCAAGGATAGCAAAAGAATAGCAAAGCTCCCAAATTACAAAAGCTCCCAAAAGGAATACTCCATCTACAACTAGGAATCCCCCTAAGACTATGCTATCCCTACCCATGACTCTGACTCTTCTCCCCCTTTGGCATCAAGACACCAAAAAGGGAAGCCGAGTGCCTAAGGATCCTGAGCACTAGGGGCGATGACGAACTGGTTGCCATCAGGGGTGCTGTCGTCGGTCCCATCTCCTGGAGAGATGGAGCTGCTGCCTGCTACTGCTAAGGCTGGAGTGGAGGAGACCGGGGCTGTGGGAGCTGCTGTCGGCACTGAGGGTGCCTGCTGAGTTGGGACTGCCGTAGCGGGGCACTGACAACCGAAGCTGGAGTCTTCTAAAAGAGGGTCGTAGCCGGCAAAGGAGAGTGAATCGGTGCGCCTGGGGCAAGCAGTGGTGACATGCTGATAGTCGGTATCGGCGTGGTCGGCACTGGAGCTATGACTGGTGCTAGGACAGGTGGACCTGGAGCTAGACCAGGAAGCTGTGAGGGCAGGGCAATCCGGGTCTGAGTGTAGAGGTTGGTGATCAACCCCAGGATGCCCATCATGGCCTGCTGCGTCTGCTGTTGCTGGTCAAGAGTATGCTGATGCATCTGATCAATGAGTCCAGTGAGCCTATCAGTGTCCTCTCGCGGGCTATCTAACGTTGCATCTCCTGCTGTTGCTGCTGGAGCTCCATAAGACGTGCAGCCTGCTCAGCTGCAAGCCGATCCTGTCGCTGCTGCTCAATCATCTGCTGTAGTAGAGAAGTAAGCTCGGATGGCTGAGAGACCTGTGCCTCGGACACCGGAGGTGGGGTAGGAGGTGGTGGTACAGTCGAGCCTCCAGCCTCCGCTTCGTTCTGCCTGGGTGAGGGAGGAGGTGGGAAGTACTCCTCGACACTGTCACTAGTGTCACTCTCTGACCAGATATGCTGTAGGTCCCCTCCCTGAGCCTCAGCCTGTGCTAGGATCTTGTCTTCTTTTTCTAAGTCGAGCTCGGACCTGACGCTCAACTGGGCGGCCAAGGTGGCGATCTCCAGGAGCTAGAGCACGGTAGTGTCCAAACCGAGTGATGCTCTCGTCGGTGAGACTGTCATGCACGGCGGATCCCTCTGGAGCCAACAGGTAGAGCAGGTGACTGATCCAGTGGCCAAACACGAGTTGTCTCATCATCCCAACTCCATCTGTGATGACATCCTCCATCTCACAGATGAGGATATCCACGATGTCAAACTGCATCCTGTTCATGACATAGAACAGGAGGGTTTGCTGCAAACTGGTGAAGCCCTCAAGGTATCCTGACCTGGGTAGTAGCGTGCGGCGCAAGGCAAGGTGAACAGTACATGCAGCCGGAGTGAGTAGAGCAGGTACCCTAGGCTGGTCAGGTGTGAAGGGCTGAGCAAACAGTGATCGAATCTCCTCAAAAGGTGGTGCCACACCTCCAGTGAGCGACCTCCTCAGTGGGTCAGCCTGTCCATAGACTAACTCATGTAGGCAGGTGTCATGGAGATCCACGCCTAGCAGCTATCCCAAGGTCTGTCTAGTCAGATGGTGATGCTGGCCCATGAACATAAAGTCAATGGATCTGCGGTCCTCTGAAACGTAGAGTGCGGCAAAGAAAACTCGGACCCAGTCCTCCACGTAGGCACTCTGTTGGAAAGACATCAGCTCCACTAGCCCTCTGTACCTCTTAAAGAAAGGGCGAATCTCAGTGCTGGCTGCAAGTGCGAGCTGATCCCAGTCAATGAAGTTGTGCTGGAAAAGTTTATGGCCCCGACGTCTGTAAGTCTCATACAGCGACGCATGTGTCAGGGTCCAGAAGCGGCTGTCCACAAGTGGCTCTCTGGGCTGCGGGAACCACTCCTCAAGAAGAATGCTCCATCGAAGCTTCCTGAGCTGCTTTGCCTTCAATTTCCTGTAGTCAGTCAGGTAGACACCCTCACCAACCCGTACATTGGTGTCCATCTCATAGACGGCTCTCTCGGCCGCTCTGTCCTCCCGAAGCTCAGCTACAGATGGTCTCTGACTCGAGGCTGCAGCTGTATGACCTCCACGGGTCCTGACTGTGCGCCGACGAACGAGTGGCTCCTCCTCAGACTCCTCTGTCTCCTCTATCTGTTGTGGCTGTAGTTGCCTCTGTCGAGACTCCCGGATCCTGAGAGATCCTCTTCGGCCACGCTCACACTTCTCAGCGGTGTGAGCGGCCATCTCAGCTTGTCTAGCTTTCTTCATCTCTTTCGACAGCTTTTGCTTCTTAGCTGCTGGCTCCTCAATGGCCTTTCCCTTTCCTTTCTTGTCACGACCCATCTTGATGAGAGGAGTAACAATGGCAAAGATGAGATCACAGGCTAGGGTTGACAACGGCGAATTCGGAGAATGTGCGACGGCGAACGGCAAGGAAGTGGCGTGATGGCGCGGCGACACAGAGGGCGCGATGGGGAGTGCGGGGCCAGGCGTGAGGAGTGGCGGCATGACGAGCAGCAGCACTGATTGCGGCGGTGACACTGATTGCGGCGGCAGCACTGAGGGTGGCAGCGGCGCTGAGTGCGGCGGCGGTCGGAGTGCGACGGTCGGGCAACGGCAAGGCAAGGGGCACGGAGCGGCGGTGGCGGAGAGAAGAGACAGAAAAAGGAAGAAAGATGGAGAGACGCGCTAAATAGGTGTGGCCCGAACCCTAGCTCGATTTTGAACATCGGATGATCTGACATGAGTTGAGAGGGTGCATCGGTCAAGTGGTACAATAAGGTTATTCCAGAGGCACCTTCAGCATCGGATGATCTGACGTGGAAAAGTTTATCATCGGTTGAATTTGGCACAACTCCAAAAATGTGAACATCGGATGCTCTGATGTTTCTCAGAATGAACTCATCGGTTGATTTGACTCTCTGCCTAAGCTGAGCCTTGTACGTAAGCACAAACTGATCCGATGATGCTTCTGCCCTAAGCATAGGATAATCTGATGACTACAAAAGATCAGCAACAGCCCATATATGTCCTTTGACTTAAACAAACAAAGAGAAACACAATTCTTAGGACTTTTTGGGCAACCCCTAACCCCTCAAAAAGACTTTAACGCTAGTTGCCAATAACTTGGCTAAGCCCTAAAGCAAATAGAACACCAGGAAAAAAACAAGGAAAAATCCAAACAAAATGTAAGGCCCATGCTTTGTGAGCTAGAGGATGAAGACTTCTATCTCTTTAAAACATGTTCCTTTAGGCATCAACACTCTTAACACTTTGTTCTTTCCAAGTCATATGAGTTGAGATATTGCATTTCAAACAAGTGTCTTTCTCATGAAGTGGGTTCCCCTTTGTGACAATCTACCGTATGCAATACCAAACAATTTTTAATGCAGGATATTAAATGTGAGTGCAAGTCTATATGACAGGCATCATGCAAGACATAAATTAAATCTATCTTGCCAAATTTGAACTTTTCAAAAGCTTCTTCAGGGAGAGCCATTCTACAAGCCTTGGGGATACCCGAAAAAACCGATATACCAAGCTAACCCTTGCTCGCCTCTATCCTTTGAAAGTTAGACAAGACCTATATGTGATGCATTCTTACATGACCATGGCAACTTACATGACGTTCGATGAATCTAGCACATTTCATTCACTCCTTAGTCTATAAAAGGTTTTCTCATCAAGTGGTTTAGTGAATATATCCGCCAATTGTTCTTCGGACCTAACACCTTGCAAGGAGATGTCTCCCTTAGCTTCATGGTCTCGCAAGAAATGATGGTGAATATCAATGTGCTTAGTGCGGGAGTATTGAACGGGATTTTTAGCAATCTTAACCGCACTTTCATTGTCACAAAGGAGAGGCACACAACCAAATTTAACACTAAAGTCCAAAAGGGTTTGCTTCATATATAGGATTTTGGCACAACATGCACCAGCCGCTATATACTCCGCTTCCGCAGTTGACAAGGCAACGGAGTTTTGCTTCTTACTAGACCAAGATACTAGGGAATGCCCAAGCAAGTGGCACCCTCAGGAGGTACTCTTGCGATCCACACGACATCCGACAAAGTCTGAATCCGAGTAACCCAAGAGATGGAATTTAGCACCTTTGGGGTACCACGGGCCTACACTTGGGGTATGCTTGAGATACCGAAGTATTCTAAAGACTGCCTTCCGATGTGATTCTTAGGTGCCGCTTGAAAGAGATCATACAAACATACACTAAACATGATATCGGGCCTAGATGCGGTAATATAAAGCAATGAACCAATCATGTAACGGTAATTAGATTGGTCAACAGGTTTACCGTCCTTATCCGCGTCGAGATGACAATTTGTTGCCATTGGAGTACTTCTTGAGCTACAATCTCCCATCTCAAATTTATTCAAGAGGTCCTTGGTATATTTTTCTTGATAGATGAAGGTCCCCTCTCGAAGTTGCTTGATTTGAAATCCAAGGAAGAAGTTAAGCTCTCCAATCATCGACATCTCGAATTCCCTAGACATCATTTTGCCAAACTCATGGCTAAGAACTTCGTTAGTTGAACCAAAAATAATATCATCGACATAAATTTGACAAACAATTAGTTCTCCATCGATGTATTTGGTGAAGAGTGTAGTGTCCACCCTCCTGATCTTGAATCCTTGCATGATCAAGAAATCCAGTAGTCGTTCATACCATGCTCTAGGTGCTTGCTTGAGCCCGTAGAGCGCCTTGTGCAACCTATACACATGATTAGGATTCCTCGGATCTTCGAACCCGGGAGGTTGTTCAACATAGACAAGCACGTTAATATAACCATTAGGAAAGGCACTTTTCACATCCATTTGATAAAGCTTTATATTATGATGTGAGGCAAAAGCAAGAAGTATATGGATGGCTTCTAGTCAAGCAACTGGAGCAAATGTTTCTCCAAAGTCTAGTCCTTCAACTTGCGAGAAACTCTTGGCCACAAGTCTTGCCTTGTTGCGGATCACAACACCGTTCTCGTCTTGTTTGTTGTGGTACACCCACTTTGTCCCGATGACGTTCTTGTCCTTGGGTCGCTCCTCCAACACCCAAACTTCATTACGGATGAAGTTGTTGAGTTCTTCTTGCATGACCATTACCCAATTTGGATCTTGGAGTGCTTCCTCAATGTGAGTGGGTTCTACACATGAAACAAACGAGTAGTTCTCACAAAACGTAGCGAAATGGCGAGAACGTGTACTTACTCCACTTGACAGACTACCGATAATTTGATCAATCGGATGCGCCTTGGAGATGCGTCCATGCCTCATAAGTGGTTGTGAAGCACTTGGTGGTGGTGATGCGTGTTGCTCTTCTTGTGGTTGGACTTGATCACGGACTTGTTCTTCTTCTTGATGTTGTGTGGCTTGTGAAACTTGTGTCGGTAATGGATCATCTTTTTCTTCTTCGTCAACTTGAGGTGCCATAGATGTGTTGATGTTGGAACTTGAAGCTCCCCCTTGATCATGACTCTCCTCAACTTTAGGCTTGATATCTCCAATGGTCATGTTCTTCATAGCTTCTCGTAAAGGCTCATCATCTATTTCATCATGACCAAAACTCTCCTCTTGCGAGCTATTAGTTTCATCAAACTCAACATCACAACTTTCCTCAACTAAACTGGAGGTTTGGTTGAATACTCGATATGCTTTTGAGTTTGATGCATAACCAAGAAAGATACCAACATCACATCTCCTTTCAAACTTACTGAGCCTTTTCTTGCGGTAGATATAGCACTTGCACCCGAAGACTCGGAAATAGGAGATGTTGGGCTTTCTCCCAATGAGGAGTTCGTACGGGGTCTTTTGAATTAGTCGATGTAGATAGACCCGATTTGCGGCATGGCACGCTGTGTTGATTGCTTCGGCCCAAAACTTCTCGGACGTGCCATAGTCAGCAAGCATTGTTCGTGCAAGAGTGATGAGAGTCTTCTTCTTCCTTTCAACGACACCATTTTGTTGAGGAGTGTATGTGGCTGAAAATTCATGTTTCACGCCTTCACGATCACACCACTCCCCAATGTTGTAGTTCTTGAATTCGGTGTCGTTGTCACTCCGGACCTTGATAATGGGAAGTTGAAATTCCTTTTGAGCATGTTTAGCGAAGGTCTTGAACACTCCCAGAGTTTCACTCTTGTCACCTAGAAACAACGTCCAAGCATACCGAGAGTAGTCATCAACTATAACAAGACAATAGAGATTACCACCAAGACTTTGATATGTGGACGGTCCGAAGAGGTCCATGTGGAGCAACTCAAGTGGCTTGGAGGTTGACACCATTGTCTTCATCGGGTGGTGTGAAGCAACTTGTTTCCCGGCTTGACAAGCACTACATAGCTTGTTCTTCTCAAATGTGAAATCCTTCACGCCATTCACCATCCCGAGCTTGAATGACTTCTTGAGCTTGCTCATTCCAAAGTGAGCGATGTGTCGATGCCATAGCCAACCCAAACTCGTCTTGGTGAAAAGACAAGTAGTCAAGCTATCATCCTTGGCGGAGAAGTCTACTAAGTAGAGGTGTCCATGCCGAAACCCTTTGAAGATTAGTTCTTTGCTTGTTTCACTAGTCACAACAACATCATTCTTGCCAAATGTACACGTTAGTCCAAGATCACATAATTGTGCAATAGAAAGCAAATTGAAACTAAGTGACTTAACATACAACACAATGGAAATAGATAAATCATGTGAAATTGCAATCTTACCCAACCCAATTACCTTCCCCTTAGAGTTGTCACCAAAGGTGACTTGTTCATGATTGTCAGGGTTCTCTATGGAGGTGAACATACCATCGTTGCCGGTCATGTGTTGAGTGCACCCGCTATTGAGTACCCAATGCTTTTCTCCGGATTTGTAGTTCACCTTGGTGTTACCTTTTGCCTTGAGGCACATGGGAGGTGGACGAAGAGATGAATCATCATTGTTGACAATGGCAAGGCCAGCCAAGCTCTCTTCTTCAGGTTCACTCTCTTCATCACTAGATTCTTCATCGGTGATCCATTCATTTGCCTCACACATGAACACCTTTTGTGGACCTTTTCTCTTCTTTGGAAAGAGTTTTTCCTTTTTTCCTTTGTCATACTTCTTCTTCCCAAAGAATCTTTGCTTGGGCTTGACCTCTTCTTCATCATCCTCACTATCCTCAAGCTTGCGATGCTTTCCCTTGTAGTTCTCTCTTCTTTTGTCCAGTTTTGGACAATCATAGGAGATGTGGCCTTGATCACCACAATTATAGAAAGTCTTGTTGTCATCTTTCCTTGGTAGAAATGCTTTCTTTTTGGGATCAAAGTTTTATCCCTTCTTGGCAATCTTGGAGTTCAAGCGAGAGAATTTTCTCATCATCAATGCAAGCTCATCATCGTCATCTTCACTTGATGCTTGCTCTTCTTCACTTGAGCTAGGCTCGATCACTTTCTTTTTCTTGAGATTTGTTCTTTTGGTAGAAGCCTTTAGAGCAATTTTCTTTGAAGATGATTCCTCCATCATCCCAAGCACACTCATCTCATGAGCGCGAATCTCTCTAGTAAGTTCAGAAACTTCAATGTGATCAAGATATTCCTTTTGAAGCATGGAGTTGATGATGTTGTACTTTGGCTTAGGAAGGAGCATAAGAATCTTGCGGTTGATGAGCCCCTTGCCAAGAGGAGCAATATCAAGAGCATTAATTTCCTCAATAAGAACATTCAAGCGAGAAAACAATTCATTGACATTCTCATGAGGTAGCATTTTGAACTCATCATATTTGGCCTTAAGCGAGTGATACTTTAGTTCTTTAACACGAGAAGAACCCTCATGAATTTCAATCAAGCAAGCCCAAATTTCACAACCTTTTTCTTTGCTAGCAATCCTAGCAAACACATCTTGACTAATGCATTCGTAAATAGCATTTCTAGCCTTGGCATCCCACTTGATTTGATCACCTATGTAGTCATGCTCACCAAACCCCGCATGAGTCGCTTCCCATACCTCGGGAGCAATGTCCTCTAGATAAGCACACATGCGTGCTTTCCAATAGGCAAAGTTCTTGCCCTCGAAGATGGGAACCGAACCCCCAATCTTGGCCATTTTGGCTCTCTAGCGGTGAAGCTAGAATGATCCAATGAGCAACCTTGCTCTGATACCAATTGTAAGGATCGAATGCCCAAGAGGGGGGTGAATTGGGCTTCTTTTTAAAAACTAAAGCAATAAAAACTCAACTACCAAAAACCCAATTCCCTATGCAAACAACCTATGCATTCAAGTGAATAATAAGTTTGCAGTATATGAAATGCATAAGTATAACAGGAAAGAAAGAGTGTGCAAACTCCCGAGAAGACACAAAGACACGGTGATTTATCCCGTGGTTCGACAAGATCATCAAGATCTTCCTACATCCACGTTGTGACACTCACCAAAGGGTGTAGCCACTCCCAAGTCACCAAGACCAGGGATCTCACTAGAAGTCTCCGTTCACCATCTCCGGCAAGGTGGAGCTCAAGCCTTGTACAAGTTTGATCTTCTGGGCTTCCACAACCAACTTGGCAAGCTCCGGAAGGATCTCTCCGATCACCGACTCATACACGGTGAATGCAATCACCAAGAGACACTCACTTACAGCTCTCACTAGACTAGAGACTCCAATCACCAAGAATGGAAGAACACAAGCATCATCTCTAGTAAGTTCTAGCCTATCTCTTGGTGTACAAGTGGTGTAAATGATGTGGAAGTGGTTGCTCAATGTATTGAATGCTTGGTAATGTGTAGAGTAGCTCAGGGCATCAAGACTTGTCTAAATGACTGGTTGAAGGGGTATAAATAGCCAGCTTCCACGAGATAGCCGTTGGAAAAGTAGACTGACATCACTGTTCTGCAAACACCGGATGATCCGATGTTCTCCCTTCAGCTGTCATCGGTCGAATACAAATTAGCTGAGGTCACTGTGTTAGATATGACCGCTGATCAACCGATGTTGTATACACCTGCACATCGGATAATCCGGTGACACTTTGTCCAGGATGGTTCAGAAATAATGCTTACTGGAATGATCAACCGATGTGGCATATTTGTACATCGGATGGTCCGGTGTGACTTGGTCCAGGGAAATTGCTTACTGGAATGATCGACCGATGTAACACATGCCTCAACATCGGATGATCCGGTGTATACCCAAGACTGAGGTCTTTTTCTGCTGCAGAGCCAACTCGATCGATGTAGTTTTTTCTGGATACATCGGATGATCGAGTGAGTTGATTTTGTCTGCTTCGAGTTGTTCTAAGTGATTCTTTTGGAATTTGTCCGAGTGACCTCTTAGACATTGGTTTGAAATGTTCTTCTGATGACGACTAAGTCTCGTGTGCTGTCAATTTTGATGGAATAATTTTGACATATATGTTTTTTCTTTCAGTCTTCATGAAAATCGATTGACCTCGTAAAATAGTTTGTTGAGGGGTCTCCAATCGTATCCAATGAGCAGCAAATGATATAAATATAGAGTCCATTAAGTGTGATGATTTATATGAGAGGCCTTGCATCCACAAACTTATTAGTGATATCCAACGGTTGTCATTAATCACCGAAACCATACCATATGGGGGCCTAGATGCTTTCACCCACGTATGCGATCAAGAGCACTAACACGCATTAGGTGATCAAAGCCTACGTGACCAAGTCTACGATGCCAAAAATATAAGTCCTTTGAATCATTAGGAACTAGACACCTATGCTTAGAGGAAGACATATCAAAATCAGCTTTAAAAACTCTTCCAAACTGAGACATGTTAAAAATAAGCTCACTATTTGAACCTACAACTTTGCAGCAGTTTTTATTGAAAATAATTTCCAGATTTTCATCTAGCAATTGTGAAACAGAAAGCAAGTTGTATTTCAAATTTTTGACAAGTGCCACATCCTTCAAAGTGTAGTGATCATTTACTCTAACCGAACCCTTAGCAATTATAGGAGTTGAAGAATTATCGGCGAAAATAACATTCTCTACATGTGACACTAAAGAGAGGGCGGAGAACCAATCTTTGTTACCGGTCATGTGGTGTGAGCAACCTGAATCCACAATCCAAATGTTCTCCTTCCTCAAACGTGTAACCTACATAGAAGCACAATACGTCGATGACTCAAGACTGGGGTTAGTCAAAAGGCATTTAGGTATCCAGTACTGAGTCACACGACGTGCAGCAGGAAAAACACGCGAAAGCTGAGATAAAACAGCAGGTTTATGAGTCAAAGTTTGAGGTTTTTTATTCTTACTTACTGACCTATAAGGTATTACTTGTGTAGCACAAAAATCAGTAGCTCCGGAGGCAAAAACAGAAGGTTCAGAGGTAAACATTGAATGTTTTTGACTCATAATAGCAGGTTGCATATTCCTCGCATTCGGTTTAATATGTGCAGTAAATTTTGCATGAAAGTTATGAGATCTAGCAATCATTCTTTCCGTTTTCTGTTATTTAGCTAGTCTATAACAAAAATCTATGACATGACCATCTCTACCACAGTAGGTACAATGAAATTTAACTTTGTGTTCATGTCTAGATGAGCAAACAACATTTTTATTTGAAACCGAATGAGACAACACCCCTGCAGATTTGAAAACCACTTCTTTTTGTTTAGGAACTGTTTGAATCAAACCACTTCCTAATGACTTTACAATTTTAGGTGGATGTGCCTTAGCATGAGAATGAGAATCAAAACCTAAATCGGTTTTATCATTGCAAGACTTGTAAGTATTTAGCAGCAAGTTTAGGTTCTTATTCCCATTACAAAACCGATCTAATGTCCTATGCATGTTATCAAGTTTATTGGACAGATCAAGGCAATTTTCACATGAAGTTTTTCCTTTTAATTTGCAATTGGAACAAAATTTAACTTCATGAGAACGTAAAGCATTATTCAATATTGAAATTTCATTCATAGCATCTTTTAGTTTCTTTTCAAGATCATCATAACTAGAACAATGCAAATCAATTGTAGAACAAGAAGCATCTTTTATGTTTCCAATGTCAAGTGCAGCAAGCTTTTTGTTCTTTTCAATTTCAAGTTCAAGTCTATCTAGAGTGGAGGAGTGTGCAGTTCTTAGTGTGGACAATTGTTCATAGATTAAATCACATGAGGGACAAGAATCATCACTAGGAATCAAGGTTTTCAAACGGTTGATTTCAGATTCTAGTGATTCAATTTTAGCAGCATTATCCCTAAGCTTTTTGTCCTTTTTATTAACAATAATAATTGCACAAGAAATTGCATCACACATTTCATTACAGGTATAACATACCTCATCGTCGTCACTATTGTGTTCTGCATCCTCCTGACTTGATCTTGATCTTGTTTTGCCCGCCATGAAGCATAAGTTGGCCAGATCGTCATCATCTTCATCACTTTCAAAGTCTACATCGCTTGAACCGAGCCCTTGAAGTGCAGTGATGAAGCTATTAATCATCTTGCGTCCTATGGTACCCTTCTTTTTATTGTTGGGGTTTCCAGAGGTGGTATTGACCCTGTTCTATTTTTCTTCACGGGTTGTAGGACCTGAAAGGTTAGGGCATTCTGTACGAAAGTGTCCTGTCTTACCACATTCAAAACAACGTTGAGGTCCGGAGCTTCCTCTCCTTCTAGTTCTCACATTTTGCAATGCTTTTGAGAACCTAGTAGAGATTAGTGTTAACTCCTCTTCTGGAAATACCTTGATCTGCTCCAGGGTTAGTGAGGACAACAAAGCAAGAGTATTGCAAGATGATGATTGGCCGGAGCTAGGCATATCACGTTGTGAGACAAATGCAATAGACTTATTTGGGTTCTTACGTGATAAGATGTCAATTTCATGAGTTTTGAGTTTAGAGTAAAGCACATCTAAAGTAAGTGTGCTCATGACAGTAGATTGACGGATAGATGTAACTTTCATCTCCCATATTGATATGTCTAATGCACTAAGAAGTTGCCTAGCATTTTCAGCATCAGAAAAATTAACGTTGACACTACGCAAGTTACTGAGAATTTTGTTAAAGCGAGCAAAGAGATCATCGATGGACTCACCGGGTTGCATCTTGAAGCGCATGTATTCTTTCTTGAACATGTCTTGCCTTACCTCCTTGATCGTGTTGGATCCTTCGTGATAGTCACAAACTGCTCTCCATACATCGTATGCCGATCGGAGATGTGCAACGCGGTCGAAGTCGCTCTGAGTGAGTCCTTCAATGATCAAGTTTCGGGCTTTGTTGTTGTTGTCGACGTCCCGTAGGTTTGTAGCTGTAACTTGATCGTTAGGTGGCACTTCGTAAGGCTTGTACACCTTCTCCCATATTGCGAAGCCTTGTGCCTGGATGAAAGCCTCCGTGCGTGCCTTCCAAACCTGAAAATCAATACCAGCAAACACACAAGGTTTGGCAGAGTATTTCTCCATGATGATTAGTCAAAACACGTGCAAATCACAATGATTAGAGCACCGTGGCTCTGATACCAATTGTAGGATCAAAGAGCACTTGAAATGCTACCAGAGGGGGGTGAATGGTAGATTTTACAAATCTTACGCAGCGGAAACAATTAAATCCCAACCCCTTCAGCAAAAAAACAATCTGTTAAAGAAATCACATGTGAGACTATTATAAATGTGTTTCATCGTGAAAAAAGTGATATATATCAGAGAGAATCAAGTCACGAAGAAAACACAAGAAGAATCACTCAAATCCGTTGAGAGAAACTCAAGTTATGGTCGAAAGATCGAAAAAAGGTCAATCTGTCCTACCTGAGAAAAACAGTTCTGAAACGCTGCAAAGAAACTCATGTACATCAGAAACCACAAATCCAATGACCGTGAAATTTTGACAGATGATATATAATCAAGTTGTGAAGACATCCAAAAAAGAATCACGTCAATTGGATCTGTAAAACTCGAGTTATGATAAAACCACCGACGAAAGGTAGTGCTGTCCAGAAACTCGACGAGTAAAACTTGTCTGGAACAAGTCGGACAAACAAGGCACAAAAGTTACTTCAAACTGCGAATTTTATTCAATATAACAGAAGAGGAACTGCCCCAAGGTTTTGCACCACGAACTTTGGCCTCCCTTGCTTATATAACCATCCCTTAGGCCAACCCAATCTCAACTAGGACTCCAATCTAACTCCGATCACGAATCGAAACATTCCATAACTACTTAGGACTCTTCTATACGCAGATAGAAGCAATCTTAAGACTTCCAAACACCTTAGGAATATATATCACATTCCCAAAACAACTCAAATTCGTGACCAACACTAAATCCTATCATAACCAACTCGATACTTTCCATACCGAGCCATAACCGACTCCGCCGCAGCCGAAGTCATCAACCGATACGATCCGATCCTTCCAACCAGATCTTACCATCCATAAACCATCTTCTGAACCATGTTTCCACGTCATGCACCGCATGCATACGTGCAAACACCTTCCTTCGACGTCCAGTAACCTTCATATGCACTGCCCTTGATTCAATCATCCTGCGCGACCTCCTGACCCGCTCAACCACAATTCCTCCTGAATTTGGTTGTTGGAACCTCATCTCCTCCCCGAGACTAGTCCAAAGGATCCTGTCACCAGCCATGACTTGAACTCAAGAAACACCTGCACATGAAAAAACAACCAATCCGTACGAGCCCAACTCCGCGACTTGACTCAAGTCAGTTCCGAACACAACACCTTACGTGAGCACCTCACATAAGCAAGTTGTAAAGCATATCAAAATGTTATCAACCATAACCACCAAAACACACCAAAAACTTATTAAAAGAATACTAATCAAACTTTCCAACAATGTAAAGCAAGTTCGAAATATTTCATGGTAAAAGCAAGAACATTGCAAACTAGCTCCGGACCTTGCCAAAGCTAACCGAAACTTGAGCTGGAGCTTACCAAAACTAGTACAACCTAGCGCCGGAGCTTAACAAAGCTAGTCGGACCTAGTGTCGGAGCTAACCAAAGCCAGTCGGACCTAGCGCTAGAGCTAACCAAAACTAGTCGGAACTAGTCAACCCAAAAGCCGGAGCTAGAGAAACATGTCGAAGCTTAACAAAGACATGCCGGAGCTATCAAAGACATGCCGGAGCTAGAGAAACATGTCGAAGCTTAACAAAGACATGTCGGAGCTATCAAAGACATGTCGGAGCTAACCAACATAAGTCGGACCTAGCAAAACATATTGGACCTTACGTCGGACCTTGCAAGAGCTCAGAGCTAGAGTCGGACCTTGCCAAAAAGATGTTATGGCAGCATTCAAAACTTTTATTGTCAAAGCCAATGTATTCAGCACACATAGGTCTCACACTTGCGTGCTTTGAACTTCTAGTTTGTAGGTCCGAAGTCGTCAATAGTAGGGGCCCCCTGAGGTTGTCGAAGCTTAGTAGCTCCGGCAGCGACCCCTGTCAACACGTAGAGCGTCGACAGTTAGTCCTATGGGGTTGTCAGAGCTTAGTAGTTCTGGCAACGACCACTGTCAACACGTGGTGCATCAACAGCAGACCCCACTGGGGAGTCTTCCCACCATCTTTTCTTCACATTGACGGCTGGCCCCCTGGATTTGCCGGAACTTGGTAGCTCCGGCGACGCCTACTATCAATGTTTAAAACATCAACAACGGATCACCTTAGGGGGTGTCGGAGCTTTGATAGCTCCAGCTTCATCCACCGTCATTATGATATCTTTATTTTTCCTGCACACTGAAGTCAAGAAAAACAGTAAAATCCGTTTCCTATCTATAACTCAATTGCGGCTTACTATGCCCGAAAGAAATTTTAGATCGACAGCAATTATGTATACAACCAAGCGCATTTGTTTGTTTTCTTTAGGTCCAATCGTTTCTGGACTCGCCTTACTTCGGCCTGCCGGGTTGTAGGTAGAGTGGCGTACTTAGGGTGCGGACCAGGCTAAGTCGATAGCACACTCCGGACCTAGATTGACTTGGCGGCATTCAGGCGAGTAGGCCATTCAACAATGTTAAGACCCGAAAGAATTAACAAAGCGACTTGAATTATACATGAATTGGTCGAGCTAAAGATTCTTGAGAATTGCACAACTTTGTTATAGACAAGAAAGAAAAAAATAAAAAATATTGAGCCTGTACAAAATAAATGCACGTGGAGTCTGTTTTCACATAATGATGTCTTTCATTATAGGTCCGGGGTACAGGGGAAACAAGTACACTCTTAGGGTATGGAACCAGGCTAAGTGTGTTTCGTTTCTCGTTTGACCCAAGGTCGCTAGCTACACTTTTAGTTCTAAGACTGTGACAAGTGTTGCCTGAACTTTGCGGACCTTCCGGGGAAGGTCCGACTATTCTCCCGAAGGAGCTACCCGACTCTGTACAATGACTCTATAACATACATCACATGTAAATACAGACTCACCTTCGTGATATTAAGCGTAGAACTTACGGAGGTGCTCAATGTTCCAAGGATTAGGGAGAGGTGTCCCATCCTCTGTTGACAAGCGAACGCATCCGGGACGGGATACTTTGATCACTCGTAAGGGTCCTTCCCAGCTGGGGGAGAGTTTGTTTAACCCTTCTCGAGTTTGTATTCTCCGTAGCACCAGATCGCCTTCCTCGAGCTGTCGGCTGTGAACATGCCTTTGGTGATAGCGCCGAAGAGCTTGGCGGTATCGGGCATTCTGAACATCTGCTCGGCACCTTCCCTCTTCAACGAGGTCAAGGTCTTCACGCCGGAGCTGGTCCTGCATGGCATCATCGAAGGTCAGGACCCGGAGTGACCCCAAGGTGATTTCCGGAGGAAGGACTGCTTTAGCTCCGTACACCAGGAAGAAGGGTGTCTCTCCAGTGGACCGGTCTGGAGTTGTCCTGTTGGCCCATAGTGTGGGCAGAAGCTCTTCGATCCAGTTGGCTCCATGTTTTTTCAGGCGCTCATATGTGCGCGTCTTGAGTCCTTTTAGGATTTTTGCATTTGCTCTCTCAGCTTGGCCATTGCTTGTCAGGTGAGCTATGGAGGCGTAGCTGACTTGAATGTCGAGGTCTTCACAATATCCTTGAAATGCAGAGCTTGTGAATTGGGTCCCATTGTCAGTTATGATCTTATTCGGAACTCCAAATCTGCATACGATGGACTGCAAGAAGTTGATAGCTGATTGCTTGTTTATTGTCACAACTGGAGTTGCTTCCAGCCATTTGGTGAACTTGTCAATAGCAACGTACAGGAACTTGTAACCTCCGACGGCTCTTGGGAAAGGTCCCAAGATGTCCATCCCCCACACAGCGAATGTCCATGTAGGAGGTATCATTTGTAAGGGTTGAGCTGGTGTGTGAATTTGCTTTGCATGAAACTGGCATGCTTCGCACTTCTTCACTAGCTCGGTTGCATCCTGGAGTGCTGTAGGCCAGTAAAAACCATGCCGGAAGGCTTTACCGACCAGCGTGCGGGAAGACATGTGGTTCCCACACTCGCCTCCATGGATTTCTAGGAGGAGCTCGCATCCTTCTTCCCTTGTAATGCACTGCATTAAGACACCGTTCGCACCATGCCGGTAGAGATCCCCTTCTACCAGTGTGTATCTTTTAGCCAATCTGACTATCCGGTCAACGGATACATTGTCTTCAGAAAGGAAATTGTCTTTCAAGTAGCTTAGGATCTCCGAGATCCATGCATCGAAGCTAACTTGAGCATTTGAGTCTTGTGTGTTGGGTTGCTCGGAGCTTTCGGCGGCACCTACGACCCTTGACGGACGCAATGGTAATAGGGCCATTGGGACCGCCAGCTTCGAGGTGCTGGTCTCGCCCCCTTCGCTCAATTCGGCAGGCTGAGCTGTTGGTCTTGACAATCTCCGGACGAAGGTTCCGTCAGGAGCCGGAGCTCCAGTTGAAGCTTTCGTCGAGAGTTCATCGTCTTCAGCGTTGTTGAGGTGCTGGAAATGGCAAAGATCCAGGACATCGAAGTCCTTCTGAAGCCTCTGGACTTCAAGTAGGTATGCAATTAGTTGAGGGTTGTTGCAGCAACATTCACCTTTGACTTGTTTTATGAGGAGCTGCGAATAACCCTTTACCAACAGCTGCTTGACACCATATGATAGTGCCACCTTGAGCCCATAGATTAGTGCTTCATACGCTGCCATGTTGTTGGTCGCCTTGAAGTCAAGGTGAACCATGTATTTGACTTTCTCTCCGATCGGAGTGAGGAGAAGAACTCTAGCTCCAGCCCCCAGCTTCTGCATGGAGCTGTTGAAGTAGAGAGTCCAGTGAGGCTCAGTGAAGACCGAAACCTTAGGTTCCAGCTTCTGCTCACTGGGGCCCCCACGATTTGATGGAGAGGGGGTCCATTCTGCCACGAAGTCCACCAGTGCTTGACTCTTGAACGCTTGTCTTGGGGCGAATTCAAGATTGAACTTGGCCAGTTCCGCTGGCCACTTTGCAATGTTCCCAGTAGAGTTGGGGTTATGCAAGATTGCACGCAGTGGATAAGAAGTTACCGCTGAAATCTTGTGAGCTTGGAAGTAATGTCAAAGCTGCCTAGAGGCAATAAGAACTGCATAGAGCAGCTTATGCACCTCTAGGTACCGAGTCTTGGCATCATGGAGTACTTTACTGATGAAGTACACTAGGCGTTGGACTGTCCGGACCCTCCCGAAGGGGTCCGGGGCTTCCTCCTCATCAATCCGGACTCTCCCGGAGGGGTCCGGACCTTCTTGTTCAGTAACAGTGACTCCTCCACTTGAAGGAGGTGGCTCCTCTGGCATCTCGCCTTGAGGATCCAGGTCTGGGAGCTGGGACCCAGACTCGCCTTCAGGTAGCTTCGGACCCTCCTGGAGGGGTCTGGACTCCTAAAGTGGGTATGGTTCTAGTCTTTCCGCAACCAGAACCATGTTGACAACTTTGTCAGTTGCCGAAATGTAAAGCAGAAGTGGCTCACCGGGATTCAGAGCTACCAAAGTTGGTAGAGTGGTGAGGAGCTGCTTTAGCTCTTGGAAAGCCTTTTCTGCTTCTTCAGACCATTGGAATGGTCCAGACTTCCTCAATAATTTGAAGAAGGGTATTGCCTGTTCCGCCAGTCTTGAGATGAACCGACTGAGGGCAGCTAGACATCCAGTCAGCTTCTGGACATCTTTGATGCGAGCTGGTGGCCGCATGTCTTCAATAGCTTTAATCTTTGCCGGATTTGCTTCTATTCCTCGGTGGTTCACCAAGAAGCCAAGAAGCTTTCCGGAGCTAACCCCGAAGACACACTTGTCCAGGTTCAGCTTCGTGCGTGTGATTTGCAACTTGTCGAAGACAGCTTGCAAGGTGTTAAGGAATAACTCCTTGTTCTTGATCTTGACGACGATGCCATCGACGTACACTTCCACTACATCTCTGATAAGCTCTCCAAAAGTTTTGTACATAGCTCTTACAAACGTTGAAGCAGCATTTTTGAGACCGAACGGCATGGCAGTATAACAATATAAACCATCTACTGTGATGAAGGAAGTATGCTCTTAATCTTACCTAGACATTCTGATTTGGTGATATCCAGAATATGCGTCTAGGAAACACAGTAATTCACACCCGGAGGTGGAATCCACTATCTGATCTATTTTAGGTAATGGGAATGGATCCTTTGGACACGCCATATTCAGTGTAGTGTAGTCGATACACATCCGAAGCTTCCCGCCAGCCTTAGGTACAACGACTGGATTTGCCAGCCATTTTGGGTGAAAGACTTCTCGGATGAATCCAGCTTCAAGCAACTTCTTCACTTCTTGACGTATGAAGTTTTGTCGCTCTACTGACTGCTTTTGAGGCTTCTAATGTACAGGCCAAGCATTGGGATAAATCTTCAGATTGTGCTCAATCACTTCCCTAGGGATCCCAGTCATTTGTGACAGTTGTCAGGCAAACACGTCGACATTAGCCTAGAGGAAAGTGATGAGCGCAAGTTCCTATTTGTCATTCAGACCTCCCGATATACGGGTGGTCTGAGCAGCGTTGGAACCGATTTGGACAACTTTGACGGGAACATCGGTGTCGCCGCTTGGTTGCACACGAGGTGCAGAGGTTGAGCCTCGATGACGAATGCTCGGGGGTTTCGGAGCATGCTCTTTTCCGGATTCTTCCTCCTGCGTTGTAGCAAGTGCATGGAGTTCTTCCAGAGCAGTCACTTTGACGGTGCGATCTTCGCGGATTCGGAGAACACCTGCTGGTGTTGGCATCTTCAACACCAAGTAGCCATAATGAGCAGCACCCATGAATTTGTACAAGGTTGGCCTGCCCAAGATGGCATTGAATGGTATGTTGATCTGCGCCACGTCGAAGACCAACTTCTCAGTCCTGTAATTCTCCCGAGTCCCGAAGGTCACCGGGAGAATAATGGCACCGAGTGGAGTGATGGCCCCCGGACCTACTCCGGAGAAAGGTCGGGGGGGGGGGGGGGGGGCGAAGATCCGAAGGTCGGAGCTGAAGCTTGACAAAATCTTCAAATCTTATGGGGTTCAAACCCGAACCTCTGTCCACCATTACATGGTGGATTTGGATGTTGTTGATGGTTAGAGATACCATCAATGGAAGTTGGCCAGCTCCGATCATGTTCCGAGGGCAGTCCAAAGCATCAAAGGTGATGGCAGTGTCCATCCAATTCCGGTCGGCTCCGCCCTGGCGGTGGGAGCTACAGAGGCCATGTCCCTCCGCATTGTCTTGAGGACACGGCGGGAGGTGATATCCCACAAACCACAAAAGATGGTGTTCATGGTCTTCCGACGCTCGTTGTCTGAGACGTTGGAGTCGTTGTCGATGGAGGTGTAAACAACCTTCAAGACCTTTTTGGGGTCCTAAAAGCCCAACTCCTCTTCAGCCGAAGCTTCGTCGACTTTTTGTTTTCCTTCCCTTTGGCGGAAAGGAACTTCTTCCCGGCGCTTGTTGTAGCGCTCGACAAGGTTCTGGACCTCTCGGCAGCCTTCCAGGTTGTGGCTGTTCGTCTTGTGTATGGGACGCCACATTTTGGAGCTGCCACCGTCTTCAGACGATGGCCGAGGTCGTTTCTCGGGGCATGGCCCCCGACCACCCGGAGCTACAGCCGTTGCGGCTGTAGGTGTGCCGGCCGACGACTTTTTCTTGCCATTGGACTTTTTCTTCTTCTTACCACTCCCGGAGGTAGTGGCTTCACCCTTGGAGGACTTTTTGTTGTCCTCCGGAGGTGGTTGGGAGTGCATTTCACGGCCCTTCGCAGCTTTGGCACACTTGTCTGCCAAGCTGAAGAGTTTCGTGATGCTGGTGACTTCCTTGGTCGCCAGCTTCTCCAGCATCTTCTTGTCTCGTACGCCCTGTCTGAATGCCACAATGAGAGAAGCGCTTGAGATAGAAGGAGTGGTGTTTCGTACCTGGGAGAACCTCTGGATGAAGGATCGCAAGGACTCTCCCCCCTTCTGCTTGACAGCAAAAAGGTCCAGTTTCGTGCCTGGTCGGGTATATGAACTCCCGAAGTTAGCAGTGAACTGTTGGCACAACTCCACCCAACTGTTGATGGAGTAAGGCGAAAGGCTCATGAACCAAGACCTGGCGGTCCTAGTTAAAGCCACAGGGAAATAATTGGCCATCACGGCCTCATTGCCTCCAGCCGCTAGGATAGCGGTTGAGTATATTTGAAGAAATTCAGCGAGATTGACAGTCCCATCAAATTTCTCCGGCAGGTGAGGCCAGAACTTCTGCGGCCATCTGACCATGCGTAGGTGCATGTCCAGAGCAGAACAACCTCCTCCTACTCCCTCGGGAGCAGGACTGTCCCGAGCTGTGACGCCCAGTTCCGAAAAATGAACCAAGCTAATGCATATTTGTGCCCAGGATGTTCAACACGCATACACGAGTGCATTCACAAAAGAGTATATAGAAAATTAACACAAGACAAGATTAATTATCCAAGTTTTATTACACAAACCATATTATCCTCAAATACAACCTCTAATGAATATTTATTACAAGTTCAACTAATGCAACAGAAATAAACTAATTAAGCGACTATGCAAACTAAGCATAAGGGATAGCACAGCTCCAATAACACCACAGGCAAAGCTGACGGTAGACACGGCCTAAAACTCTGCATTATCGCCATTAAACTCCCAATCCTGTCCTGCAACTGTTGGGGGGGGGGGGGATTGCAAGAGTGAGTACATGTCGTACTCAACAAGTGTGGAAAGTATGACATGTGGTTTATTCAAATGAAGACAATAACAATGGCAAAGTGCTGAAAAGTACAGTAAAACATTTGAAAAGCAATATACATTATGTATGTGATATAAACCCATCATAACCATATGTAATATCATAATACCAGTCCACAATTCACCATCCTCATCAATAATTCCAGATTTCACCATTTGCCAATAACCATATTCAATACCAGAAATTAATCCATAACCAGCCATAACCATTACCAAACCATAACCATTCCAAATACCATCCCAATACCGAGTTCCCTCTAATCATGGAAGTTGTCTAGGTGCTCATAACCGGGAGCACAGCTATCATGATAGTTTATTAGACACACTCTGCAGAGGTTGTACCGCTTTACCCACGTGTTTGTGATTTCATCACCTTTCGATGACTAGAACCTCTATTATGCCGTCTCACACTTCCGTCGGTGTGTGGCCAAGAGATCACAAAATAGCCTTTACAAAGGGATTACTAGTCTATTTAGACCCCATTGAGGTTTCACCAGTGACGATGTCTCAAACTGAGCACATCTTCAACCAAGGGCCCCCTCTTGAGCCATTCAGATCCCAGGGTAGTCCCACCAATCATCAACAAACCCAATCCAACTACCCCTTCCCCGAGCATCCACAATGGTCCAAACAGCACTAGCAAAATCCTAATTAATTAGCTACGCCGCACCCATACTTGGCCTCGTGGCGGCACTATAGTCCTGGCTTATTCTCGCATGAACCAGTCCTTAGATCTAAAGCAAGCGAACCACCATAACATCCAAACCATCCACATACCGGCTTGCTTAGATCACCCATTATCATATCATATTTAACCAGTTCACATTAACAGAATAACATTAATGCATAATTAAATGTGTAGTGTAGTTTTCCCATCCCAATTAATTAAGCGATGCAAAAGGTAAAAAGCCCATCCTGACTCCCTACCATATATCCCAGGTGACAAGGGTGGTTAACCAAATCTAGTAAACTTCTTACCATAGGATTCCCATCAAATTGACACAAGCATGCAGTTTGCAAACAAAACATTTAATTTAAAAACAGGATCAATATGCTTCAAGGACACTTGCCTTGCTCTTGCTGTTGATTAGGGTCAAAGCCTTCAAACTCTTGGTGCTAGAGACCCTCCACGGCACTCTCTAGCACAAATCCGTCTAATCCACACAATAAACATACAAGACAAAAACACAATCAAAGAGTGCACAAATATTACTCAATATGACATGACATGCATGATTAATGCAAATGCAAGGTAGAACTTGTTACTAGATTGCTTTAATGGTCAATAACTAGTTCTAATAGCTTTTAACAAGTTTATACAGGTTTGGAGTTGATTAGATCAATTTTTGGAATTAATTCAACACAATTTAACCAGAAAGATCGGACTAGTCCGCTAGGGACCGGACAAGTCCGCACTCTGCGAGATCAGCAGATTAGGGTTTTCTAGATCGACGTAAATTTGGATATTAGGGTTTGATTTAACGTAAGGAAAAGAGAATAGAAGGTATACCAGGTGTTTAGGACTCCAATGAATCAAGAAACTTGGAGGTAGCACTTGGATCTTGGTGATCTAGGGTTGATGATGAACTTTGAAATGAATTGGTGATGAAGAACGGAACTTGGTGGAGATCTTGATCCTCTTTCGTTTCCTCCTCTTCTTCTTCTTGCTTGGGATCTTCTCCTCCCTCCTTGATGGTGGCTCTCCATGAACTAGGGTTTGGGTGGGGTGGAAAAGTGGCAAATAGATGTCAAACCAAGGGGTGGGGTTGTTTATATAGAGGTGGAAGCTAGGGTTGGATGGATTCGAGTTTGAGATGAGTAGAGACTGGTTTAGAGTCCCTCATGGGCTCTAAAAGAGTTAGGCACGACATCCCTAGGCCCACTTGACGTGAAACCCAAGAAACAAGTCGTAAAACAAAAGATAAACTTGGAGTCACAAAATATCGGACAAGTCCGAAAAGGACCGGACTAGTCCGAAGTTGTCCAGAGAGAAAATCGGACAAGTCTGGCCAAAAATCGGAGAAGTCCGACTTTGAACAGAGAGGAAATCGAACAAGTCCGCTGGAACACCGGACTAGTCCAGAAAAGTCCAGGGACTTAGCAAATTTTCAAGGATTCTTGGAATATCGGACTAGTCCGCACAAAATCGGACATGTCCGAAAGTTTCCAGAGGCAAAATCGGACTAGTCCGCAGCAAAAACGGACAAGTCCATTTTTAGTCAGAGAGAAATCGGACTAGTCCTCAGTAAAACCGGACTAGTCCGCACTTTCCTGCATTTTAAGTGCATTTTTGTTTCAAATCAATTTTAAATGCTCCAAATCAATTTTAAACTCGTTCCTCTTTATGTGGGTTAATGTTAAACATGTATATGAGTGCATGCAAGGCATGCTGCATGAAAATGAGGGTGTTACAAACCTACCCCCCTTAAAATGAATCTCGCCCTCGAGATTCGACGCAGAAGAGAAGAGATAGGGAAATTCCTTCTTGAGATCATCCTCCAATTCCCACGTCGCTTCTTTTTTGGTGTGGTGCTTCCATTGAACTTTACACCATCGAATCACCTTGTTCCTTGTGACTCTCTCCTTGGTTTCCAAGATCTTGACCGGTTGCTCGGCATAAGTCTAATCTTCCTCTAATTCCAATCCTTCCATTGGCACTTGTTCTTTCGGTATTCTCAAGCACTTCTTGAGCTGGGAAACATGAAAGACATCATGGACGTCCGAAAGATGAGCTGGCATCTCCAACTTATACGCTTCTTCTCCTCTTTTGTCCAAAATCTTGAATAGTACAATATAACGAGGTGCGAGCTTGCCTCTTATGTTCAACCTCTTTTGACCTCTCATTGGTGAAACCTTGAGGTAAACAAAATCTCCCACTTCGAAAGCTAATTTCCTTCTCCTATTGTCCGCGTAGCCCTTTTGTCTTGATTGGGCAGCCCTCAAGTTTTCACGAATTATTTGGACTTGCTTTTTGGCTTCTTGCAACACATTCGGACCAAATACTTGAGTTTCCCCTGCCTCATTCCAGAATAAAGGTGTCCTACACTTTCTCCCATAAAGCGCTTCATATGGTGACATCTTCAAACTTGCTTGGTAGCTATTGTTGTATGAAAATTCTGTGTATGGTAAGATTTTGTCCCAACTTGTCCCATGCTTTAAAGCACAAGCTCTTACATGTCCTCCAAAATTTGATTGGTCCTCTCGGTTTGTCCATCCGTTTGAGAGGGATATGCTGAACTGAAATTTAACCTCATTCCCAAAGCTTCATCAATTTTTGCCAAACCTGGAGGTAAATTGAGAACCCCTATACGAGACTATCTTCTTCGGTACTCCGTGTCGACACACAATATGCTCTATGTATATTTTGGCCAATTGTGCAGCTGTATATTTGGTCTTCACAGGGACAAAATGAGCTGACTTGGTTAAGCGATCCACAATTACCCAAATTGAGTCATACCCTGACTGAGTACGGGGTAACCCAACTATGAAGTCCATACCGATTTCTTCCCACTTCCATTCCGGGATCTTCAATGGTTGCAATAGTCCAGCTGGCTTTTGATGTTCCGCCTTGACTCGTTGACACACATCACACAATGCCACATATTCAGCTATGTCATTCTTCATGCTATCCCACCAATAGCAAGTCTTCAAGTCTTTGTACGTCTTCGTACAACCGGGATGAATTGAGTACGGCGAGTCATGTGCCTCTTTTAATATCATCTCCCGAATATGCTTCACATTAGGCACAACGATTCTCTTTCCAAGCCATAATGTACCATGTTCGTCTTCATCAAATCTGAATTCTCTCCCTTCTTCGGTCCTATTCTTGATTTCCTTGATCTCTTCATCTGTGGTTTGTACCTCCCGAATTTCTTGCTCCAAGGTTGGGTTTAACTCCATCATCTCCATATGATTTACAAATCTGAGGTTCAACCTTTCAAACTCCTTACATAACTCGGATGGTAACTCTCGAACTGTGAGTTGATGACTTACTCCCTTTCTACTCAAAGCATCAACCACTACATTGGCCTTTCCCGGATGATAGTTGATCCCCAAATCATAATCTTTGATGAGCTCCAACCATCTCTGTTGCCTCAAGTTCAGATTCGTTTATGTGAAAATATACTTCAAACTCTTATGATCCGTATAAATTTCACACCTATGTCCAAGAATATAGTGCCTCCAAATCTTCAATGTGTGTACCACGACCGCGAGTTCCAAATCGTGTGTGGGGTAATTCTGCTCATGTTTCTTCAATTGTCTTGATGCATAGGCGACCACTTGACCTTCTTGCATCAATACACATCCAAGTCCTTGTCTCGATGCGTCGCAATAAATATCAAAACTCTTGCTCACATCTGGCTGTACCAAAACTGGGGTTGATGTTAACCTCTTCTTCAACTTCTCAAAACTGTTTTGACAAGCTTGAGTCCCTTGGAAAGCCTTTCCCTTAATTAGCAACTCCGTCATTGGCTTGGCTATCTTGGAAGAGTCCTTGATGAATCGACGGTAATATCCAGCCATCCCAAGAAAACTCCTGATCTCCTTTACATTTTGCGGAGGTTCCCATTTCAACACGTCTCTCACTTTTCCGGGGTCAACCGATACTCCTCCTCCTGAAATTATATGACCCAGAAATGACACCTCTTTCAACCGAAACTGACACTTGTTGAACTTGGCATACAATTGATGCTCCCTCAATTTCTGCAATGTAAGCCTCAAGTGTTCCCCGTGTTCTTTCTCATCCTTTGAGTAGATCATAATGTCATCAATAAACACCACAACGAATCTGTCCAAGTACTCCATGAAGACCTTATTCATGAGGAACATAAAGTAGGCAGGCGCATTCGTCAATCCAAAGGACATCACGGTGTACTCATAAGATTCATATCGTGTTCTAAAAGCTGTTTTGGGTATGTCTGATGGTCTAATCTTCATTTAAAAATATCCCGACCTCAAATCAATCTTAGAGAAGACACAAGCACCCTTCATCTGATCAAACAAGTCTTCTATGCGTGGCATGGTGTACTTGTTCTTGATTGTTACCTCGTTGAGAGCTCGGTAATCCACACACATCCTTTGGGTTCCATCCTTCTTGTCCACAAACAGCACGGGCGCTCCCCAAGGTGAAGAACTAGGGCGAATAAAACCTTTCTCTAGTTGCTCTTGAATTTGCTTCTTGAGCTCCGCTAATTCCAAAGGAGGCATCCTATACGGCCTCTTAGCTATAGGTGCAGTTCCAGGTATTAAATCAATAACAAATTCAATGTCTCGATCAGGTGGCATACCTGGCAACTCTTCCGGAAAAACATCCAAAAATTCACATACCACCGGAATCTCCTCAATTGCAGCACTGTCCATATGATTCAGCTCCAATTGCTTTGGTGTGGTTTGAGATGCTACAAATTGTATGGTGATCCCTTCCTCATTGGTCAACTTCACCGTCTTCGTGGCACACTCAATAACTCCATTGTGCTTCCTCAGCCGGTCCATACCAAGTATAATGTACAATCCTTGAGAATCCAAAACAATGAGGTTGGCGGAGAAGTCTACCCCCCTCATTCTAAGGCTTACTTTTGGACATACTATATTTGTCCTCATCTCTCCTCCAGTAGACTTAACCAATAGAGTAAACTTGTAGGATCGAAGAGCACGTGAAAAGCTATCAGAGGGGGGGGGTGAATGGTAGATTTAAAAATCTTACGCAGCAGAAACAATTGAACCCCAACCCCTTCGGCAGAAAAACGATCTCTTAAAGAAATCGTGTGTGAGACTAATCTAAATGTGTTTAACCATGAAAAAAGTGATGGATATCATAGAGAAACAAGTCACAAAGACAAAACAAAAGGAATCACTCAAATCCGTCGAGAAATCCTCAAGCTATGATCAAAAGATCAAACACAGGTCAAACTGCCCTACACGAGGGAAAACAGTTCTGGAATGCTGCAAAGAAACTCGTGTAGATAAGAAACCACAAATCCAATGACCTTGAAATTTTGATATATGATAGATAATAAAGTTTTGAAGACAACCCAAAAAGAATCACGTCAATTGGATCTGTAAAACTCGAGTTATGATAAAACCTCCGACGAAAGGTAGTTCTGTCCAGAAACTCGACGAGTAAAACTTGTCTGGAACAAGTCAGACGAACAAGGCACAAAAGTTCCTACAAAATACGAAGTTTATTCAATATAACACAAGAGGAACAGCCCCAAAGTCGTGCACCACGAGCTCTGGGCTCCCTTACTTATATAACCAGCTCGAAAGCCAACTCAACTCAGATCAGGAACCTAATCCTACTCTGTTCACGAATCGTAACTTTCCATAACTGCTTAGGATTCTTCTATACGCAGATAGAAGCAATATTAAGACTTCCAAACACCTTAGGAATTTATCCCACATTCCTAGACAACTCAAATTCGTGACCCACACTAAATCCTATCATAACCAACTCAAATCTTTCCATATTTGAGTCAAACCCGACTCAGCCGTAGCCTGAGTCCATAACCTAGTCGGTTGGACCTTTCCGACCAACTCTTTACGTCCACATCTCTTCATCACGTCTCGGAACCATGCAGCCACGTCCATGCACTCCTTGCACACGTGCAAACATCTTCCATCGACGTCCACAATACCTTCATATGCATTGTTCTTGATTCAATCATGCTGCGCAACGTCCTGATCAACTCAACCACAATTCCTCCTGAATTTGGTTGTTGGAACCTCATCTCCTCCCTGAGACTAGTCCAATTGATGCCGTCACCAGCCATGTCTTGAACTCAAGCAACACCTGCACATGAATAAACATCCAATCCATACGAGCCCAAGTCCTTAACTTGACTCAAGTTAGTTCCGAGCACAACACCTTATGTGAGAACCTCACATAAGCATGTTGCAAAGCATAGCAAAACGATATCAGCCATATCATCCAAAATGCACCAAAACTTAGTAAAAGAATACTAAGCAAACTTTCCAACAATATAAAGCAAGTACGAAACATTGCAAATGAAAAGCAGAAGCACTTCGGTCAAGTTCTGGACCTTGCCAGAGCAACCCGGACCTTGAGCCGGAGCTAACAAAAGCTAGTAGAACCTAGCGCCGGAACTTACCAGAACTAGTATAACCAAGCTTCCGCCGGGGCTTACAAAACTAGCAGGACCTAGCGCCGGAGCTAACCAGAACTAGTCAGAACTAGTAAACCCAAAAGCCGGAGCTAGAAAAATCAACTCGGAGCTTAGCAAAAACATGTCGGAGCTATTAAAAACATGTCGGAGCTAAAAACAAAACTCATCGGAGCTGACCAAAGCTAGTCGGACCTAGCATCGAACGTAACCGGAGCTACCCAAAACAAGCCGGACCTACCGTTGGACCTTGCTGTAGCACAGAGCTAGAGTCGGACCTTGATAAAAAGGTGTTTTGGTGATATTTAAAACTTTTATCATCAAAGCCAAGTGTATTCACTACAAGCCAATGTATTCAGCACACATAGGTCTTACAACCTCCCCCTTGATGAATGCATTGGCAACACCATTTAAAATCCAAACATTGGCTTATTCACATAAAAGTTTTGAAGGCAATTTCTCCCCCTTTGTAAAAAGTAAAATGAAAAGAAAAGAAAAAATTATCCCATATTATCTCTCCCCCTTTATTATCTCTCCTTATGCACATATTCTCTTTCTCTTCATGCTTATCTCTCCCCCTTTGACAATGTATTCAGCAAGTCATGAGCATATAAACAAATTATCTCTCCCTCTTCAGTTGTTATGAGCATATTATAACATATACATATAAACAAAGCTCATCCAAGTCATACTATCAAGTACCTTACATTATCACATCAATGAAATACATAAAGTAGTGTAAGCCATGCTAGAGATCAAATGTAATTTTCAATTTAAGTAAGTCATGATCTCACAAACTTAACTATTTCAAAACCTGAAAGCATGACACTAGTTGCTGCATTTTATTATTTTTCAAAGCATAAATTTAGATCATATGATATTTGCAAGAGATTATATGCGCATCTGCTTTATTCTAACCAACCAAGCCAAGCCTATGTCATTTGACAATCAGAAGCTTAAGGACATGGTTTTAGTCATACACAACTTCTTCCAAGTTCATATCTAAGTGCAATGATAAGCCATCTCAAAAAAAGAAGTGTGATGCATGCATATTCTCTTGATCTTTTCTCAATTTATATTTGTTCATAAAAACTCAACATATGAGTTGATTACTTGATTAATTCTTTATGATTAAAAGCATTTGTGAGCATGCAACAAGTTCAAAACAGCAAGAAAGTCCGACCATGACCAGATTTAGTGTAAGTAATTATTCCAATTACTAGACATGGCAAAAACTACAAAATGTATAACACGAGTAATGTAGTAAGAACTTTCAGCATGTAAAAGGAATCACAAAGTCATATATGTATGAAATACTATGCTCATATTATTTTAATTTCAGATTCACACATAGACTTCCCAAGTTTCAAAACTCCCCCTCAATTTAAGCCATGAGGATGCATAACCCCTATTTCACTACGAATGTAACAAAAACGAGTGAAATCCAAAGGTTTTGTAAAAATGTCAGCTAATTGTTGTTCGGTATCTACATGGTGAAGCACAATGTTTCCTTTTTCAACATTATCTCAGAGAAAGTGATACCTAATGTCAATGTGCTTAGTTCTAGAATGTTGCACGGGGTTTTTAGCAATGCAAATGGCACTAGTGTTATCACAGAATAGTGGAACACTATCTAGATCAACCCCATAGTCCTTAAGTATTTGAACAATCCAAAGAATTTGTGAGCAAGCACTAGCAGCAGCTACATATTCAGATTCGGCTGTGGATTGTGCAACTGAATTTTGTTTTCTAGAGGACCAAGCAACAAGAGAATTACCAAGAAAATGACAAGCACCGGAGATACTTTTCCTATCAATCCTACAACCTCCAAAATCAGCATCCGAAAAAGCTTTCAAAGTAACGGTTGAGGAAGAAGGAAGAAAAATGCCAAATTCTTGGGTTCTATGTAAGTACCTGAGAATCCTTTTGACGGCTTGACGATGTGAAGCACGTGGGGAAGCTTGAAACCGTGCACAAAGACATACGCTGAATTGTATGTCCGGTCTTGATGCCGTGAGGTACAAAAGTGATCCGATCATGCTTCTATATTCTTTTTGATTCACGGGTTCACCATCTTCATCAAGTTCAAGTGTTGTTGCTGTTCCCATTGGTGTCCGAAGAGGCTTGCTTTTGTCCATGTTGAAGCGCCTTAGGAGGTTATTGGTATACTTTGTTTGATGCACAAAGGTACCCTCCTTGGTTTGCTTGATTTGCAGCCCCAAAAAGTAAGTGAGTTCACCCATCATACTCATTTCAAATTCGGAACTCATCATTGCTGAAAACTTGGACACGAGATCATGAGAAACACAACCAAAGATAATATCATCCACATACACTTGAACGAATAATGAGTCATTGCCATGCTTAAGCACAAAAAAGAGTTTTATCAACCTTGCCCATGGTAAACCCCTTTTCAAGTAAGAATGTTTTTAACCTATCATACCATGCTCTAGGGGCTTGTTTGACACCGTATAAGGCTTTGGACAGTTTGTAAACATAATTAGGAAAATCTGGATTTTCAAAACCCGGTGGTTGTTTGACATAAACCTCCTCATCTATGTAGCCATTAAGAAAGCACTTTTAACATCCATTTGATATAGCTTAAAACCTTTAGATGCTGCAAAAGCTAACAAAATTCTTATGGCTTCTAATCTAGCGACAGGAGCAAAAGTTTCATCAAAATATAGACCTCCAATTTGAGTGAAACCTTGAGCAACCAACCTAGCCTTATTCCTAACCACAACCCCATCCTCACTTTGTTTATTTTTAAATACCCATTTAGTTCCAATTAAAGTGTGACCTTGAGGTGGAGGTACAAGTTTCCAAACATTATTTCTTTCAAAATTTTCTAACTCTTCTTGCATGGCAATAATCCAAGATTTATTAGTGAGTGCGTGTGATATATCTTTGGGTTCAAAAGAAGCAACAAAAGCAGAATGAGCATGAGAGTTTGGATCGCAAAACCTGGACCGTGTGACTAGTTCGTGCAAGCTTCCAATCATCTGTTGTGGGGGATGATCTTTGTAAAACCGTAGGGGAACATATGTCTCACAAGCTTCTTCTTCTTCGTGTTCATCGTAGATTGATGAGCTTGTGACTTGTGGACAATCAGGACCAGCATAGGTGATAGCCGGAGCTTGTTCAATGTCCGGAGCTGGACACGTGTCAACTTCGGAACTACTAGGAAGTATCACTGGCTCTTCTTCATCTTCGAAAATACCCTTCCCCTGAGGATACGGATCTGGTCCTGCAACACCGGAGCTAGTACCTGGGCTAGCTTCATCAAAAGACACTTCACAAGTCTCCACAATTTTGTTAGTGTCAAGTAAAAATAGGTAGCCTCTAGTATGAGATGGATAACCAAGAAACATGCCATCAACGGATCGAGGTTCAAATTTATCAAGGTTACCATGTTTCTTAACAAAGCATTTGCAACCAAAGACCCGAAAGTGTGTAACACTAGGCCTATGTCCAAACCGAAGCTCATATGGTGTTTTACCTAGCTTAGCATGCAAGAAAACACGATTTGAGACATAACAAGCGGTTGCTAACACATCAGCCCAAAATTTCCTAGGAGTTTGATATTCATCAAGCATAGTCCTAGCCATCTCAACTAAGGTTCTATTCTTTCTTTCTACAACACCGTTTTGTTGAGGTACATATGGTGAAGAGAATTGATGATCTATTCTATTTTCAGCACAAAAGTGATCAAAAGATTGATTTTTAAATTCAGTTCCATTATCACTTCTAATTGCTTTTAATGATCCTGGGTGATCAATTGATAATCTAAGAAATAAAGTTCTAAAGTGACTAAAAACTTCATTCTTAGATGCCATAAAGTAAACCCAAGAGTATCTAGAATAATCATCAACGATAACAAGAACATACCATTTACCTCCGAAGGATTGAACACGTGAAGGTCCTACGGTGTCAAGATGCAAAAGTTGACATGGTTCAGTTGTCATGATCATTGTGAGAGGGGTATGTGAACCTGCAACCATCTTAGCATGTCTACAAGAAGAGCACACAATTTCTTTGTCCCCTTTAAGCTTAGGCAGCCCACGTATGCGATCAAGAGCACTAACACGCGTTAGGTGATCAAATCCTACGTGACCAAGTCTACGATGCCAAAAATATAAGTCCTTTGAATCATTAGCAACTAGACACCTATGCTTAGAGGAAGACATATCAAAATCAGCTTTAAAAACTCTTCCAAACCGAGACATGTTAAAAATAAGCTCACTATTTGAACTTACAACTTTGCAGCAGTTTTTATTGAAAATGATTTCCAGATTTTCATCTAGCAATTGTGAAACAGAAAGCAAGTTGTATTTCAAATTTTTGACAAGTGCCACATCCTTCAAAGTGTAGTGATCATTTACTCTAACCGAACCCTTAGCAATTATAGGAGTTGAAGAATTATCGGCAAAAGTAACATTTTCTACACGTGACACAAAAGAGAGGGAGGAGAACCAATCTTTGTTACCGGTCATGTGGCGTGAGCAACCTGAATCCACAATCCAAATATTCTCCTTCATCAAACGTGTAACCTACATAGAAGCACAATACGTCGATGACTCAATATTGGGGTTAGTCAAAAGGCATTTAGGAATCCAGTACTGAGTCACGTGACGTGCAGTAGGAAAAACACGCGAAAGCTGAGACAAAACAGCAGGTTTATGAGTCAAAGTTTGAGATTTTTTATTCTTAACTACTGACCTATAAGGTGTTACTTGTGTAGCACAAAAATCAGTAGCTCTGGAGGCAAAAACAGAAGGTCCGGAGGTAAACTTTGAATGTTTTTGACTCATAACAGCAAGTTGTACATTCGGTTCAATATGTGCAGCAAATTTTGCATGAAAGTTATGAGATCTAGCAACCATTCTTTCCCTTTTCTGTTGTTTAGCTAGTCTATAACAAAAATCTATGCCATGACCATCTCTACCACAGTAGGTACAATGAAATTTAACTTTCTATTCATGTCTAGATGAGCAAACAACATTTTTATTTGAAACTGAATTAGACAATACTCCTGCAGATTTGAAAACCACTTTCTTTTGTTTAGGAACTGTTTGAATCAAACCACTTCCTAATGACTTTACAATTTTAGATGAATGTGCCTTAGCATGAGCATGAGGATCAAAACCTAAACCAATTTTGTCATTGCATGACTTGGAAGAATTCAGCAGCAAGTTTAGGTTCTTATTCCCATTACAAAACCGATCTAATGTCCTATGCATGTCATCAAGTTTATTGGACAGATCAAGGCAATTTTCACATGAAGTTTTTCCTTTTAGTTTGCAATTGGAACGAAATTTAACTTCATGAGAACATAAAGCATTGTTCAATATAGAAATTTCATTCATAGCATCCTGTAGTTTCTTATCAAGATCATCACAAGTAGAACAATGCAAATCAATTGTAGAACAGCTAGCATCTTTCAAGTTTTTATCATTAAGTGCAGCAAGCTCTTTGCTCTTTTCAATTTCTAACTCAAGTTTATCAAGTGTGGAGGTGTGCGCACTTCTTAATGAGGACAATTGTTCATATATTAAATCACATGAGGAACATGCATCATCACTAGGAATCAAAGTTTTTAAACGGTTGATTTCAGATTCTAGTGATTCAATTTTAGCAGCACTATCCCTAAGCTTTTTATCCTTTTTCTTAACAATAACAGTAGAACGAGAAATAGCATCACACATTTCTTCGCAAGTAGGACATACCTCTTCATTGTCGCTGTTGTGTTATGCCTCCTCCATACTTGATCTTGACTTGCCCGCCATAAAGCACAAGTTTGCCAAATCATCTTCATCTTCATCACTTCCAATATCCATGTCACTTGAACTGAACTCTTGAAGCGCGGTGATGAAACTGTTGATCATCTTGCGTCCTATGGTACCTTTCTTCTTCTTGTTGGAATTTCCAGAGGAGGTCCGGACCTTGCTTTGTTTTTCTTCCCGGGTGGTCGGACCTGAAAGGTTAGGGCATTCTGTACGAAAGTATCCTGTTTTACCACATTCAAAACAGCATTGAGGTCCGGAGCTTCCTCTCCTTCTAGTTCTCACATTTTGCAATGCTTTTGAGAATCTAGTAGAGATGAGTGCCAACTCCTCTTCTGGAAATTCTTCGATCTGCTCCAGGGTTAGTGAGGACAACAAAGCAAGAGTATTGCAAGATGATGATTGGCTGGAGTTAGACATATCATGTTGTGAAACAAATGCAATAGACTTATTTGGGTTCTTACGTGCTAGGATGTCAATTTCATGAGTTTTTAGTTTAGAATAGAGTACATCTAATGTAAGAGAACTCATGACGGTAGATTCACGAATAGATGTGACTTTCATCTCCCAAATTGACATATCTAATGCACTTAGCAATTGCCTAGCATTTTCAGCATCTGAAAAATTAACATTGACACTACGCAAGTTGCTGAGAATTTTATTAAAGCGAGCAAAAAGGTCATCAATAGACTCACCGGGTTGCATCTCGAAGCGCATGTATTCTTTCTTGAACATGTCTTGCCTTACCTCTTTGATCGTGTTGGGTCCTTCGTGGTAGTCACAAAGTGCTTTCCACACATCGTATGCAGATCGGAGGTGTGCAACACGGTCGAAGTCGCTTTGAGTTAATCCTTGTATGATCAAGTTCCGAGCCTTGTTGTTGTTGTCGACATCTCTCAGATTTGTAGCTGTAACTTGATCGTTTGATGGCACTTCGTAAGGCTTGTATACCTTCTCCCATATTGCAAAGCCTTGTGCCTGGATGAAAGCCTCCATACGTGCCTTCCAAACCTAGAAATCAATACCAGCAAACACACAAGGTTTGACGGAGTACTTCTCCATGATGATTAGTCAAAAACACGTGAAAATCTCAAAGATTAGAGCACCGTGGCTCTGATACCAATTGTAGGATCGAAGAGCACGTGAAAAGCTACCAGAGGGGGGGGTGAATGGTAGATTTAAAAATCTTACGCAGCGGAAACAATTAAACCCCAACCCCTTCGGCAGAAAAATGATCTCTTAAAGAAATCGTGTGTGAGACTAATCTAAATGTGTTTCACCGTGACAAAAGTGATGGATATCAGAGAGAAACAAGTCACTAATACAACACAAAAGGAATCACTCAAATCCGTCGAGAAAAACTCAAGCTATGATCGAAAGATCAAACACAGGTCAAACTGCCCTACCCGAGGAAAAACAGTTCTGGAATGCTGCAAAGAAACTCGTGTAGATCAGAAACCACAAATCCAATGACTTTGAAATTTTGATATATGATAGATAATCAAGTTATGAAGACAACCCAAAAAGAATCACGTCAATTGGATTTGTAAAACTCGAGTTATGATAAAACCTCCGACAAAAGGTAGTGCTGTCCAGAAACTCGACGAGTAAAACTTGTCTGGAACAAGTCAGACGAACAAGGCACAAAAGTTCCTTAAAAATACGAATTTTATTCAATAGAACAGAATAGGAACAGCCCCAAAGTCGTGCACCACGAGCTCTGGGCTCCCTTATATAACCAGCTCGAAAGCCAACTCAACTCAGATCAGGAACCTAATCCTACTCTGTTCACGAATCGTAACTTTCCATAACTGCTTAGGATTCTTCTATACGCAGATAGAAGCAATATTAAGACTTCCAAACACCTTAGGAACGTATCCCACATTCCTAGACAACTCAAATTCGTGACCCACACGAAATCCTATCATAACCAACTCAAATCTTTCCATATTTGAGTGAAACCCGACTCAGCCGCAGCCTGAGTCCATAACCTAGTCGGTTGGACCTTTCCGACTAACTCTTTATGTCCACATGTCTTCATCACGTCTCGGAACCATGCATCCACGTCCATGCACTCCTTGCACACGTGCAAACATCTTCCATCGACGTCCACAATACCTTCATATGCATTGTTCTTGATTCAATCATGCTGCGCAACATCCTGATCAACTCAACCACAATTCCTCCCGAATTTGATTGTTGGAACCTCATCTCCTCCCTAAGACTAGTCCAATGGATCCCGTCACCAGCCATGTCTTGAACTCAAGCAACACCTGCACATGAATAAACATCCAATCCATACGAGCCCAAGTCCTTGACTTGACTCAAGTTAGTTCCGAGCACAACACCTTACGTGAGAACCTCACATAAGCATGTTGCAAAGCATAGCAAAATGATATCAGCCATATCATCCAAAACGCACCAAAACTTAGTAAAAGAATACTAAGCAAACTTTCCAACAATGTAAAGCAAGTACGAAACATTGCAAATGAAAAGCAGAAGCACTTCGGTCAAGTTCTGGACCTTGCCAGAGCAACCCGGACCTTGAGCCGGAGCTAACAAAAGCTAGTAGAACCTAGCGCTGGAACTTACCAGAACTAGTATAACCAAGCTCCCGCCGGAGCTTACAAAACTAGTAGGACCTAGCGCTGGAGCTAACCAGAACTAGTCGGAACTAGTAAACCCAAAAGCCGGAGCTAGAAAAATCAACTCGGAGCTTAGCAAAAACATGTCAGAGCTATTAAAAACATGTCGGGGCTAAAAACAAAACTCATCGGAGCTGACCAATGCTAGTCAGACCTAGCATTGAACGTAACTGGAGCTACCCAAAACAAGCCGGACCTACCTTCGGACCTTGCTGTAGCTCAGAGCTAGAGTCGGACCTTGATAAAAAGGTGTTTTGGTGATATTTAAAACTTTTATCAGCAAAGCCAAGTGTATTCACTACAAGCCAATGTATTCAACACACATAGGTCTTACAAAACTTCATATGAGAGATAGGCAAACTATACTTGGCAACATACTTTGATGCAATGAATGAATGCGATGCTCCAGAATCAAACAACATAGTCGCAGGGTTGGAGTTGGCGTGAAACATACTAGTGACCACGTCATCCGCTTGTTGAGCATCCTCTGTAGAGACATGGTTCACGTTGCCACGAGCAAAATTCTGCTGTCCACGGTTCCCTTGTGGTTGTCCTCCATTGGGTCTTGGGTTTTGCCTCGGCGCATTGCTTCCTTGACCAAGGCCTGACTTAGGACATTGACGCCCAAAGTGCTCAGCTTTTCCACAAGTATAACACTTCTTAACTCCACCAGAATTATTGGGACGAGCTTGGTTTTGAACACTTGCAGCAGGAAAATTAGCACGAGGCGCATAAGGCACTAGAGGCCTAGGTGCTTGCATAATAGGGCACTGTTGCACAAACTGAGCTGGACACGGTGCATAACTAGGGCGCTGAGCAGGAATAGAAGAGCTGAAATAAGGCGCATTGGGCGGTGCAAAGCGAGGGCGCACATTACTTCCTTGTTGTTGTCCTTGATATGGTGCCTTTCTCTTATTATCTTGCTCCATCTCACGGATCTTGTTCTCAACCACGATTTCTTTGTCCACAAGCTTCTGAAAATTGGCATAACCACAGTTGAGTAGTTGCACATGGATTTCATTGTTCAAGCCCATTCTTGCATCTTCAAGATCATAACACCCTCAG
The DNA here is from genome assembly GCA_036927565.1 of Tuctoria greenei. Lineage (NCBI taxonomy): Eukaryota > Viridiplantae > Streptophyta > Magnoliopsida > Poales > Poaceae > Tuctoria > Tuctoria greenei. The sequence continues at coordinate 3,093,412 of JAYESD010000007.1, forward strand.
GCACATAATGAGAACGAAAACTCTCCTTGAATTCAGCCCAAGTAATCCTCTCTTGATTCTCGTGAGCATTGCAATAAGCATCCCACCAATCCGCAGCTGCTCCAACAAGTTGATGAGAAGCAAATAGCACCTTCTCCCGGTCATTGCATTGGACAATAGCTAACTTCTTATCCACGGACTTGAGCCAATCATCTGCATCCATAGGGTCAGCAGCTTGAGCAAAGGTTGGCGGCCTAGTCCTCATAAACTCTCCCAACCGGTTATGAGGGGGCGGGGGTGGCGGTGGAGGCATGTGGGGCTGATTGTTGATATTGTCAGCCTGCAGTTGTCCCATAGTTTGTATCATGGTCTACATGAGCTGGTTTTGCATAGCCAAAAGCTGCTCAATGTTGATAGCTCCCTGAGTAGATCCTTGTCCAATGTTGTTCTGAGGCACTCCATTGTTCTCCTCCTCATCATTGTCATCCCTCTAGTTGCGAGTTCTCACCATCTGGAGAAAAGCAATAGGTAAGAATTAGAAAACGTCCCCAACTATATGCATCAAGGGATATGAAACTAAACAACTAGCTACACTAGCCTAGGTGGACATGACAATGCTAAAGCATCCCAAAATCCTCTATTAAGCACACAAGCAAACAATATATATAGCAAACAACACACCAACCAAAATACATCGATTCCTGAGTGCTCCTATGTGCTCTAAAGTGTCCATTCTATCTAGGCTGCATCCTACGGTCAACCTGTGGCTCTGATACCAATCTGTGACTCTCGGTTCCGAAAAATGAACCAAGCTAACGCATATGTGTGCCCAGGATGTTCAACACACATACACGAGTGCATTCAGAAAAGAGTATACATAATATTACCACAAGACAAGACTAATTAACCAAGTTTTATTACACAAACCATATTATCCTCAAATACAACCTCTAATGAATATTTATGACAAGTTCAACTAATGCAGCGGAAATAAACTAATTAAGAGACTAAGCAAACTAAACATAAGGGATAGCGCAGCTCCAATAACACCACAGGCAAAGTTGACGGTAGACACGGCCTAGAACTCCGCATTATCGCCATTAAACTCCCAATCCTGACCTACAACTGTTGGGGGGGGGGGGTTGCAAGAGTGAGTACATGTCGTACTCAGCAAGTGTGGAAAGTATGACATGTGGTTTATTCAAATGATGACAATAACAATGGCAAAGTGCTGAAAAGTACATTAAAACATTTGAAAAGCAATATACATTATGTATGTGAAATAAACCCATCATAACCATAAGTAATATCATAATACCAGTCCATAATTCACCATCCTCATCAATAATTCCAGATTTCACCATTTGCCAATAACCATATTCAATACCAGAAATTAATCCATAACCAGCCATAACCATTACCAAACCATAACCATTCCAAATACCATCCCAATACTGAGTTCCCTCTAATCATGGATGTTGTCCAGGTGCTCATAACCGGGAGCACGGCTATCATGATAGTTTATTAGACACACTCTGTAGAGGTTGTACCGCTTTACCCACGTGTTTGTGATTTCATCACCTTTCGATGACTGTCGTCTCACACTTCCGTCGGTGTGTAAGAGATCACAAAATAGCCTTTACAAAAGGATTACTAGTCTATTTAGACCCCACTGAGGTTTCACCAGTGGCGATGTCTCCAACTGAGCACATCTTCAACCAAGGACCCCCTCTTGAGCCATTCGGATCCCAGGGTAGTCCCACCAATCATCAACAAACCCAATCCGACTAGCCCTTCCCCGAGCATCCACAATGGTCCAAACAGCACTAGCAAAACCCTAATTAATCAGCTACGCCACACCCATACTTGGCCTTGTGGTGGCACTGTAGTCCTGGCTTATTCTCGCATGAACCGGTCCTTAGATCTAAAGCAAGCAAACACCATAACATCCAACCCATCCACATACCGGCTTGCTTAGATCACCCATTACCATATCATATTTAACCAGTTCACATTAACAGCATAACATTAATGCATAATTAAATGTGTAGTGTAGTTTTCCCATCCCAATTAATTAAGTGATGCAAAAGGTAAAAAGCCCATCCCGACTCTCTACCATATATCCCAGGTGATAAGGGTGGTTAAACACATCTAGTAAACTTCCTACCATAGGATTCCTAAAATTGACACAAGCATACAGTTTGCAAACAAAACATTTAATTTAAAAATAGGATCAATATGCTTCAAGGACACTTGCCTTGCTCTTGATGTTGATTAGGGTCAAAGCCTTCAAACTCCTGGTGCTGGAGACCCTCCGCGGCACTCTCTAGAGCAAATCCGTCTAATCCACACAATAAACATACAAGACAAGAACACAATCAAAGAGTGCACAAATATTACTCAATATGACATGACATGCATGATTAATGCAAATGCAAGGTAGAACTTGTTTATACAGGTTTGGAGTTGATTAGATCAATTTTTGGAATTAATTCAACACAATTTAACCAGGAAGATCGGACTAGTCCGCTAGGGACCGGACAAGTCCGCACTCTGCGACATAAGTAGATTAGGGTTTTCTAGATCGACGTAAATTTGGAGATTAGGGTTTGATTTCACGTAAGGAAAAGAGAATAGAAGGTATACCAGTTGTTTAGGACTCCAATGAATCAAGAAACTTGGAGGTAGCACTTGGATCTTGGTGATCTAGGGTTGATGATGAACTTTGAGATGAATTGGTGATGAAGAATGAAACTTGGTGGAGATCTTGATCCTCTTTCATTTCCTCCTCTTCTTCTTCTTGCTTGGGATCTTCTCCTCCCTCCTTGATGGTGGCTCTCAACGAACTAGGGTTTGGGTGGGGTGGAAAAGTGGCAAATAGATGTCAAACCAAGGGGTGGGATTGTTTATATAGAGGTGGAGGCTAGGGTTGGATGGATTTTGAGTTTGAGATGAGTAGAGGCTGGTTTAGAGTCCCTCATGGGCTATAAAAGAGTTAGGCACGACATCCCTAGGCCCACTTAATGTGAAACCCAAGAAACAAGTCATAAAACAAAAGATCAACTCGGAGTCATGAAATATTAGACAAGTTCGAAAAGGACCGGACTAGTCTGAAGTCGTCTAGAGAGAAAATCGGACAAGTCTAGCCAAAAATCGGACAAGTCCGACTTTGAACAGAGAGGAAATCGGACAAGTCCGCTGGAACACTTGACTAGTCCGGAAAAGTCCAGGGACTTAGCAAATTTTCAAGGATTCTTGGAATATCGAACTAGTCCGCACAAAATTGGACATGTCTGAAAGTTTCCAGAGGCAAAATCGGATTAGTCCGCAGCAAAAACGGACAAGTCCATTTTTAGTCAGAGAGAAATCGGACTAGTCCTCAGTAAAATCGGACTAGTCCGCACTTTCCTGCATTTTAAGTGCGGTTTTGTTCCAAATCAATTTTAAATGCTCCAAATCAATTTTAAACTCATTCCTCTTTATGTGGTTTAATGTTAAACATGTATATGAGTGCATGCAAGGCATGATGCATGAAAATGAGGGTGTTACACGAGCCTCTCGCCTCTCGCGAGCACGCTCGATGTGGACGCGGTCATCCTATTGACGGTAACGGCGATCGAGCTTCGCCCAGAGGTCGTGAGTCGAAAGCCTGGTTACCGTGTGGGTGCGTCGCGCCCCAGAAGGCAGCGACGTCGCCTGTTGAGATGTTGCATGCCTCCTGTGCTGTGAAGCGTGCGGACCAAGTCTACCCGACACGGTCTGATGCTGCGATGGGGCCTGCTCCGAGGGGGGAGGACCTTGGTTGCTGATGCAATCGGCTGCTGCTGCAACCAAATGTTCCACATCAGGTCTCCACTGCTCCATTGCACTCTCGGATGCTCCTGGAGGTGGTGGACGTTGGAGAAGAGCATGCGCAGCATGGAGCACGTGTTCAGGGTTGTTGTTCGCCAGTGTAGAAACCAACACGGACGCCCCATCTCGCTGTCCAGCTTGATTCGCCGGTGCGGACAGTGGCGGTGGTGGCATGACTCCTGCTAGAGCCATAGCACCTGCTGGCTGCTGCATGTTGGAGGGATTACCTCCAGCAGGTTGTGCAGCAGGATTGCCGTTGGACGATCCAGCAGCAGAGTTCACCATCCTTGAATCTCGGGCGCCCCTACCTGGCGCGCCAACAGTCGGAGTGTGATTCCGGCAATTCTCCTGGTACTACCGTTGGCAGCCCGCGGAGTTTGTAGTTCGGTTGTGGGCGCGCAGAGATTCAGAACAAGATGATGAGTAGACACGAGGATTTACGTGGTTCAGGCCGCCTAAGCATAATACCCTACTCCATGGGGTGTGTAGTTGTTGTATTGAGCGTCTGAGCGCCTGTGGGCGTGTCTTAGAGCAGAGTCTAGCCGTCCAGAAGAAGTCCTTCTGTGTATCATTCAACCAGACCTTTTATAGTACAAGGAGTGGTAGTTACACCGTTAGTCTGGCCCGACATGTGGCCCTGGCAGTTACTAATGTCTAATACACGGTTAATGCACTTAACTACCCCTAATAGTGTGATAACGCGCATTGATAGTGGCGTTACTGGTATTAAGGGTCCTCCGATCGTGTGTCATTAAGATAGCATTAATGACACTTAATTTGGCCTTGAAGTCTTTAATTGTCCCTTGAAGGTCCGAGCCGTAGGAGGGCAACCAATCTACTTGTTGAAGTTGAAGGTCCGGCGGTTGGACGCGTGGCAGCTCCGGAGCTTACCGCCTTGGACGGGTAGGTCCGGTGCTGTTGTACACATGTCGGTACTGAAGCTTCCCTCTGTCGGGGGTTAGGTCCGGGGATGCCACACAGGTATCTAGTCCGGAGCTTTCCCGTGTAGGGAATGTACACGTGGCGTAATTAAGACTAACCATAGAAGGGAGGCAGGTCCGGTTCCGTATGACACCTGGGGTCTTTGGAGGTCTTCAACTCAGACAGGTGAATTTCCTTTGCTCTTTTTGCAGTCCCAACGGGTATCTGGTACGCAGAGTATCGACAGGCCCTAATCGACGCCAGCGCGGTGCGCGGCGGCGCACGATGGCCGACGGCGACGATCTCATCGAGATCGGCGCAATCTAACACAATCAACTCCAATACTCGAATCTAAGTGCGCTAAAACATACAGGGAGGCGTTGCAAACTCACCGGAGGCGTTAGCAAGGCTTGAGGAAGCTTGGAAGGGCGTTTGTGGTGAAGAGGCACGACGGAGGTCGACGACGGGCAATGGGCTCGATGCAGCAACCTCCAATCCTTCGCGCGAAGAGGTCCTAGAGCTTCCTGGCAATACGGTTAACGCGCTCGACACATTAGAAGAGAGGAAATGCTATCAATGGGGGGTGGTCATCGATGAGAGGCGGCGGAGGCTTACCGGCTGTTGATGAAACCGACGGCGCAAAGGGAAACTCCCCGAGCAAGCTTGTCCAGCGTGCTCCTGGTGGTGTGGCAAACTCTTTAGGCAAAGAAAGAAGGAGAAAAGACAGTTGAATCGACGGGAACACAAAGAACACGGCAACTCACCGACGGCAATGGCGCTAGGGTTTTGAAAGCTCGAGAGGGTGGAGATATTGGGGGCGGCGAGTGGTTTGTAGGTGCGGTGAGGACAGCGGTTGTGGCGTGCGGGCGAAACTCCAACGGGAGGAGTGGATCCGAAGAGTGGGGGAGCGTGGGCGCGACGCGAGACGTGGGCGCGAGGTGCGGGGCGGCGGTTGCGTCACGGGGAAGAAGGGTAGGGGCGCCAACAGGCGGGCCCAAGCGGTCAGAGAGAGAAGAGAGGGAGAAGGGGGGCGGGTTGGGCTGGCGAAGGTAGATGGGCCGCGGTTGGGATTCGGCCCACGCGGGGGTTTTTCCATTTTTCTTTTTTTTTTCTTTTCTTTTCTGTTTTCTTTTGATTTGATTTCTTGTTTTCAAATTCAAACGTTCTCTAGCGTTTTCAAATTTAAATTAGCACACAAAATGCAAGAAAAGTACACTAATATGATTGATTCGGACGTCCTAAGAGAAAAGATAGGGAAATTCGGCCTTCAGGTCTTCTTCTTTCTCCCAAGTTGCTTATGCCATTGAGTGATGTTTCCACTGCACTTTGCACATTCGGGTGACCTTGTTCCTTGTATCTCGTTCTGATGTCTCGAGAATCTGTACCGGTTGTTCTGCATATGAGAGATCCTCTTGCACTCTATAGCTTCCATGGGTAACTGTTCCTCGGGCACTCTTAAGAACTTCTTCAGTTGTGACACATGGAAAACATCGTGTACATCTGAAAGTTGAAATGGTAGCTCGAGACGATAAGCTACCTCTCCTCTTCTTTCCAGTATCTTGAATGGACCAATGTAACGGGGTTCTAGCTTTCCCTTCACTTTGAACCATTTTATGCCTATCACTGGTGATACCTTGAGATACACAAAATCTCTGACCTCAAAAGTTAGATCACAACATCGAGCATCTGCATAGCTCTTCTGCCTTGATTGCGCCGTCTTCAAATTGTTCTAGATCTCTTGCACTTGTCGTTCGGCTTCTCTTAGTATCTCCGGTCCAAACACTTGACCTTCTCCTGTCTGATTCCAAAACAAGGGTGTTCTGCACTTCCGCCCATACAATGCCTCGAACAAGGACATCTTGAGACTAGCTTGATAACTGTTGTTGTAAGAAAATTCCGCATAGGGCAAATTCTTGTCCCAACTCTTGCTATTCTTCAAGGCACATGCTCGCAACATATCCTCCAGGATTTGATTTGTCCATTCTGTTTGACAATCTGTCTGCGGGTGATATGTGGAGCTGAAGTTAAGACCAGTGTCCATGGACTCATGTAGCTTCTGCCAGAACCTTGAGGTGAATTGGGTACCTCAGTCAGACACTATCTTCTTCAGAACACCGTGCAAACATACAATCCTTGCCATATATAGTTCTGCCAACTTCGAACCATTGTAGCTTTCCTTGACCGGAATGAAATGAGTGACTTTAGTTAAACGGTCCACGATGACCCATATGGAGTCGTATCCTGACTGGGTCCTTGGTAACCCCACAATAAAGTCCATACTTATCTCTTCCCATTTCCATTCGGGTATCTTGAGTGGTTGAAGTAGTCCAACAGGTCTTTGATGTTCCGCCTTGACCAACTAACATGTGTCACACAGGGCCACATACTTGGCTACATCACGTTTCATGCCAAGCCACCAATATCGATCCTTGAGGTCTTGGTACATCTTGGTCCTTCTAGGATGAATAGAGTAGGATGAATCATGCGCTTCTCTCAATATCAGTTCTCGGATCCTCTTGATATTTGACACACATATCCTCTTCCGTAACCATAGGGTTCCCTGTTCATCTTCCCCGAAATCTGGAGCTTTACCAATTTTCATCAGCTTCTTAAGTTTCTGGATTTTCTTGTCCTCCTTTTGGCCCTCTCTAATGTCTTGTCCCAATGTGGAGTCCACTTCCATAACTACCGCATCTGCGTTAGACACCATGCATAGGTTTAGTCTCGCCAACTCCTCACATAGTTGCGGTTGATGAGCTTGTGTCATCATGCTGTTGCATTGTGGATTCCTACTCAAAGTATCCGTGACCACATTCGCCTTTCCAGGGTGATAGTTGATCCCAACATCAAAATCATTAATTAGCTCGAGCCATATTCGTTGTCGGAGATTAAGGTCCGGCTGAGTGAAGATGTACTTCAAGCTCTTGTGGCCTGTGTAGATTTTTGTTCTTTTCCCCATCAAGTAGTGTATCCATAGCTTCAATGCATGAACAAGAGCTGCTAACTCCAGATCATGGGTCGGGTAATTCTTTTCATGCTTTCTGAGCTGTCTTGAAGCGTACGCCACTACATGTCCTTCTTGCATCAAAACACATCTGAGTCCTTGTCTGGAAGCATCGCAATAGACTGAGAATTCCTTTTGCATATCTGGCATGACCAACACTGGAGCAGTAGTCAACCTCTTCTTTGATTCGGCAAAACTTGCTTCACATTCTGGTGTCCACTTGAATTTAGCTTCCTTTTCGAGTAGCTTGATTAGCAGACGTGCGATCTTCGAAAATCCCTCAATGAATCATCGATAGTAACCAGCCATTCCCAAGAAACTCCGAATCTCTCCCACATTTTTTGGCATTTCCCACTTGAGAATACCTACCACTTTACCCGAATCTACTGATACTCCTCCTTCAGATATGACATGTCCCAAGAATGGCACTTGCTTCAACCAGAACTCACACTTACTAAACTTTGTGTACAACTGGTGTTGTCGAAGCTTCTGTAGTGCCAACCTCAGATGTTCCTCATGCTCTTCCTCATTCTAGGAAAATATTAAGATGTCATCAATGAATACCACCAAAAACTTATCCAAATACTCCATGAATACCTTTTTCATGAGGTACATGAAGTAGGCAGGAGCATTGGTCAACCCAAATGATATAACCGTGTACTCATAAAGACCGCATCAAGAGACAAATGAAGTCTTGGGAATGTCCGAGGGTCGAATCTTCAACTGGTGATAACCCGAACGAAGATCTATCTTAGAGAACACACATGCTCCTCGCAACTGATCAAACAAATCTTCAATCCTTGGCAGTGGGTACTTATTCTTGATGGTCACAGCATTCAAGGCACGATAATACACACACAATCTTTGAGTGCCATCCTTCTTAGGTACAAATATAACTGGTCCTCCCCAAGGCGATGAGCTAGGTCGGATATATCCTTTCTCCAATAGCTCCTCGATGTGATCCTTCAGTTCCGCTAGCTATTTGGCATCCATTCGGTACGACCTCTTATATATTGGAGTCGTCCCAGGCATAAGCTCGATAATGAACTCAATCTCCCGATCAGGTGGCATACCAGGTAGCTCTTCAGGGAATACATATGGAAACACCCTAACAACTTTGATCTCTTCAAAACCTTCAACTTGATTAACCTGGACCCTTGTCACTAGCGTCGGATCAGGACTGAACTCAACCTTAGTGCCATCTGAATGTCTCAAACAGATCGTCCTGGTTGCACAATGGATCACCCCATTGTATTTTGTCAACCAATCCATCCCCAAGATAATGTCCAACCCTTGAGATTCAAGGACTATGAGGTTCGCTGAGAAGGCTACCCCCTTATGTCTAACCTTACATTAGGGCATACTTGCCTTGTTATCATTTCTCCTCTAGGGGAGTTGACTATAAGTTGGTGAGTCATTAAATGCACTACCATGTCATGCCTTATTATGAATTCCCTATATATGAATGAATGTGTGGCACTAGAATCAAACAACACCGTAGCTAGATGAGAATCGGCATGGAACGTACCAACAACCACATCTGGCGCATCAGTAGCCTCCTCAATCGCCACATGATTGAACCTTCCACGAGTAGTTGGTAGCTGCGGTGGCTTCTTTGGGCAACGAGTGGAGTAGTGCCCTATCTCTCTACAGATGTAGCATGTTACCCTTGCATTGTTACCTTGGGCTCTATTACCCCCGTGCTGGTTCTGCTACTGCTGGCCTGTAGGGCAAGGTGCTAGAGCTGCGGGGCGAGGTGGTTGCATTGGTTGGTGTGGAGGCAGTGGTGGCTGGCGCATCTGCTGGTTGTATGGCGTGGGTGGCCTGTAGGTGGGGTTTGGGAACCTCTGTCTTGTGTAAGAGTTCATAGGATGAGTCATAGGTGCCGCAGGCTGAGGGGCGAAGCGAGGGCGCACATTATTACCAGAACCATGTCCTTGAGCCAACTTCCTCTTCCTGTCATCATCATCTAACTCTTTCTTGGTCCTTTCCACTTCAAAAGCCTTGTCAACCAACTTCTGGAAGCTGTTATAATCACTAGAAGGCATGGCGAACTTTAACTCTTTGTCAAGCCCCTTCTTGAAATGGAACTGTTTCTTGGAGTCAGTGTCCACATCGGCTGGTGCATAGCGAGACAATTGTTGTTACTTGTTCAAGTAGTCTCGCACACTCATATGGCCCTGCCTCGGCACGAGAAACTCCTCACGTCTTGCATGGATTTCTCCTTCGGGCATGAAGTGATTGCGGAAGTTAGTCTTGAACTCATCCCAAGTGATATTTTCTGGGTTCTAATGGGCTTTAGTGTAAGCAGTCCACCAATCAGCTGCAGGTCCCTGGAGTTGGTGAGAGGCTAGTAGTACCCTCTCCCCTCCTTCACATTGAACAATTCTCAGCTTGCTCTCAACTGCTCTCAGCCAATCGTCAGCATCCATTGGCTCACTAGGGGTGGAAAAGGTGGGTGGATGGGTGTTAAGAAAGTCTCTCAGATGGGATCTGGGCTAGAAGGTGGTGGTAGTGGTGGAGCTTGATGCATATTGGCCACTATTTGGGTGAGGTTATTGAGCAGCTGGGTCTGAATAGCCATCATTTGTTGCATCTGCTGCGCTGTTGGGGCTCCCCGAGCACCTCTACCATTCCATCCTGGAAAACCTCCAAGTGCCTCCTCGTGGAGTGGAATACCCCTACCACGACCTCTGCCTCTACCAGCCATCTGTATTGGAAATAACTGAAGCTTTAGAACAATAAACGCGATACAGAAGAGTACACTAGGGTAAAACGATCCCAACTACATGCATCAAGGAGAATATCTATATAGAAAGCAAATCCATTAACTGGTGCGGATGTGGACAAGATGCCAAGGCATTCCACAACTCGCACAACACACTAGCAAACATATGGACAAATGACGTGGATGTGGACAGGATGCCTAAGCATTCCACAAGTCACGTCTCACATAAACACACTATAAAGCAAACAACTAAAACATAAACATAGATAACACGACTCAAGACTGGAGAGGGCGTAGCTACGCGCTCCTAAAAACTATGGGTAGGTGCCCTGAGTCGTCGGTGAAGCTGGGGAGTACTCTCACTCCTCGGGGTCCTCGTCCATGTACTCCTCCGGGTCCTCGTCACTGCTACCAGGAGTGTTGCCCACGGACTCGCTACTAAAGATCTTGACAACTGGTATCGCTGGAGCAGGCGGTGGAGCAACAGGTGGTGCGAGAACAGGTGAAGCAGGAGCAGGTGGAGCAACGAGTGGTGACGCAGGAGCTGGTGGAGAAGCTGGGGGTGCCACGAGAATGGGTGGTGTGGCTAGTGGAGAGTCTGGTGGTGTCACGTGGGCGGGTGATGCAGGAGTAGGCGAAGCAGGCGGGGAAGGTGGAGCTAGTAGAGCTGGCGAAGTTGGTGGGGTTGGTGGAGAAGGTGGAGCTGCTGGAGCTGGTAGGGAAGGTGGAGCTGGTGGTGCAGGTGCTGCCGGTGGAGCTGGTGGTGCAGGTGGTGCCGGTGGAGCTGGTGGCGCAGGTGGGGGTGACCCAGGTGTGGTCGCCCTCGGGTAACGCTGAGGGTCACAGCGGTTGGGGCACCAAGGCTCACCGTCAGAGGCGTAGCAAGGAAGGTCGGGATCACGATGAGTGATCCTCCAGTAGCGGCGGATGATCTGGTCCTTCCTGTCGTTGAGGTCGCGGAAGTCCTGCAACCCCTGCTGGCAGCGCTGGAATCACACAGACAGCTCGACCACGTCGTCCACCAAACGCTCCGACTGGTAGAGGCAAAGCGGACCCTCCACAACATGTCCCACAAAGTCGGCAGTGCCGCTCGGGCGTTGGGGCCTATAGGCGTGCGAGGAGTACTCCAAGCGGAGACGGTGCGCGTGGCTCAAAAAAGTCATGGCCTCCCATGTCGCGTCCTCCTCGGCCGACTGTTGGGAGCTCCTCCACGCTGGCAAGTAGTGGACCCTCAAAAGCTCATGGTCGTAGAAGATAGCCAGCTGGCAGGCCCACTCGGTCATGGTGGGGGTGCTGACTCTCGTGGTGGTGTAGCTCAAGTACAGTCAGTGGTGTATGTAGCCAGCAACACGAAGGAGTGCGCGAAGACGACGACGCAGGTCACCAGCAGCCTACCCGGTGGAGTATATCACCACCTCCCTGTGAGGGGCAAACGGTACAGAGCGTCTAGCCATCGCGTGACGGGGCACGCAAACTCCAGTGGACTTACGCGCGATTTGCTTGCAGCGCGCCATCTACAAAATTTGAAATAGAAGAGTGTGAGAACTCCAACAAATCAAGACAAATATAAGCAAAAGTAGTACAATAAAGGAAGAAGCACAGAGAATTTTTGTAAAATAGTTTTTAGAGAAAATAGTATAGTCCTTAATACGTCCATCTCTATCTAGGCTTGCGTCCTACGGGCAACCTGGCTCTGATACCACTTTTGTCACACCTGGTCCAAACAAGCTAACCAGATGCATTCCACATGTATGCCAGAATCAGCTCATTCATACATGTGTAGACGAAAAGTAAAAAATATCATAATACAAGCCATGTTCGAATTACAAAATAGGTCTTACATCAATGACCCGCAGGTCTCAAATAAAACTACAGAAAGCAAATACATAGATAAGTAGATAGATTACAGCAGTGTGATGATCGCTCCAGTCCATAGGCAGTTGCACGAGGGAATGTCCGCCTAGAACATCTCCTTCGGATCGGCGTATAATTCTTCGTTAACTGTTGCTTCTTCATAGTCTGGAGGGGGAGAGAGGGAATCGCTTTGAGTACATAGAGTACTCAGCAAGTGTGGGAAAAGAGATGAAATGGAGGCTACAACAAGAAAGGCTCATAATGGCTTTAAGCACTATGCATTACCTATACCTTAGCTTTCATTGAGCAACCTATAACTAGGTGATTCCACCCAATCAAAATTATAGTAAAAATAATGAGTAAGAAAGTAATAGAACATATGTATTCCCAATCCATAAATCCCAACCATTGTCCCAACCATGTACTAATTATGAATTTGACACCAAGCCGCTCTTGTCCGTGAGCACAGTTGTCATGACAGTTTCTCAATCTCTACAGAATGTGTACCCTTTATCCACAAGCCGTGATTTCATCCCCTGTTATCCGGTGGACTAAGCAAACCTCCCTGATGCACGTGACCTGTCAGTCACATTACACACTTCCGTAGGTGTGCGGCCAGGAGATCACTACGGGGTCTTTACAAATGTCCTCCCGACTAGTAACTGACCCTATGAGGTTTCGTCGCTCCGGCTCCTAGAGTCTATTTTACCTCCGCCGGGAGAAGCCCCCTCTTGAGCCATGCGGATCACGAGGCAGATACGCTGAACCAATTCCCCGCACTGTCCAACTATTAGCACTAAGTCGGGAGAGGCCTAATTAATTGACCAAGCTGCCCCATACTCAGTCTTGTGGTGATACTGTATAGCTTAGTGGCTACTCCATAAACTGGTCCTTAGAATCCGGCAAGGTTCAAACCCCATTTCTGGTTCTCGTGCGTACTGCACCATACCATACAAACCAACCCGCCGGATTCCTATTTACTACAATTCATTTTCCAACTTCATAATAGTAATCATAATTCATAAGTAATAAATGTGATCAATATTTTCCCACCCATCTAATATGCATGGTTAAGCGTAAAGTAATCCCAAGTACCACCCTTCCATAACCCAAGCGACAAGGTAATAAGGTAAAACAATAGGGCATAGCATAAGATTCATATTAATTAACATGCAACTAACTAAACCCTTAAAAGGTGCAAGATGGTCAAGGGCACTTGCCTCCTTCGAAGTGGTTGTTGAACAGAAGTTCTTGGAAGTTGATCTCCGGCTCGGGAACTAGATCTACTCGAAGAGAATAACATGCAATAAGTACTAACATACAATGCTAAATATAAATATGCACACAATCACAAAAATCTACACAACTACATACCTAAGAGAGATTTAATGTGCATGTGCATTAGTTCATTTAATGATATTCATTAAAGGTGAATTCCTATGTGTTAGAAATATGATTTGATATTTTATATCACTTTTACGATTATTTTTATGCTTAATACACATTTTGGGGATTTTCCTACATCAAAATATAATTATTTATTATTATTATGTTATTTCAAATTACAGTAATACATTAAATAATTTTTAATGTTATTTGATATTTATTTCTAGACTTAAAATAATTTTATATAATTAATCCTCAATTAAATATAATTTCTACATAATTTTTAGTGGCTAAAATGAATTATTTAAATTTATACAAAAATAAAATATATTTTAAGTTGTCTAGATATTTATTTTGAATTTTATAAATTTTTATTCACTTTTATGCATTTATTTCCATTTTTATTGCAATTTTAAGTAAATATGAAAATACTATAAATGCTGAAAATAATTTCTAAAGTGTTTAGGGGCTAGTCTGTAAATTTACCTAACTGGACAGGGGCTAGAATTGAAATGTGCAGTTAAATCTTAATTTATTTAAAGTGTAGAGGCTTATTTACAATTTTCTTTGATTATTTGGCAATTACCTTATTTGCAAGGGGCTAGCCCGCAAAAGTGGCAAGGGCCTGGGAGTAAAATGGCGGGCGCGCGGAGTGCTTTGAATGCCAGCTGTTGGATCTAATTCGGGTGGCCCAGATTTTATAAAACGAATAGGTACGCCCGCTTCTAATCCTAGCCGTTGGCTACAAATGGACGGCTCGGGTGAAGCCACGTCGGCCCTAACCGACGCCAGTGCGGCGCACGGCGGCCGACGGCGACGATCTCGCCGGAATTGGCGCAATTTAACACAATCAACTCCAATACTCGAATCTAAGTGCGCTAAAACGTACGGGGAGGCATTGCGAACTCACCGGAGGCGTTAGCGAGGCTCGAGGAAGCTTGGAAGGGCGTTTGCGGCAAAGAGGCATGATAGAGGTCGACAGCGAGCGAAGAGGTCGATGCAGCAACCTCCAATCCTTCGCGCAAAGAGGTCCAAGAGCTTCCTGGCAATACGGTTAACGCGCTCGACACATTAGAAGAGAGGAAATGTTATCAACGGGGGCGGTCGTCGATGAGAGGCGGCGGAGGCTTACCAGCGGTTGATGAAACCGACGGCGCGAAGGGAAACTCCCCGAGCAAGCTTGTCTGGCGTGCTCCTGGCAGTGTGGCGAACTCTTTAGGCCAAGAAAGGAGAATAGACGGTTGAATCGACGGGAACACAAAGAACATGGCAACTCACCGACGGCAATGGCGCTAGGATTTGGAGAGCTCGGGAGGGAGGAGAAATTGGGGGTGGCGAGTGGTTTATAGGTGTGGCGAGGACGGTGGTTGTGGCGTGCGTGCGAAACTCCAACGGAGGAGTGGATCCGAGGAGTGGGGAGTGTGGGCACGGTATCCTTAGAATCAGTCTTGTGGCGATACTATATAGCTTCACAACAAATAAGATGATGACACATAAGATGATGACACATCAGCAGCGAAACCCCATACTCAGTCTTGTGGCGATACTGTATAGCTTAGTGGCTACTCCATAAACCGGTCCTTAGAATCTGGCAAGGTTCAAACCCCATTCCTGGGTCTCGTGCTTACTGCACCATACCATTCAAACTAACCCGCCAGATTCCTATTTACTACAAGTCATTTTCAACATCATATTCATAATCATAATAATAAGTCATGAGCAATAAATATGGTCAATGTTTTCCCACCCAACTATTATGCATGGCTAAGCGTAAAGTAGATCCCGTATATCACCCTTCCATAACCCAAGCGACAAGGTAAAAGTTAAAACAACAGGGCATAGCATAGGATTCATATTAATTAACATGCAGTTAACTAAACCCTTAAAAAGGTGCAAGATGGTCAAGGGCACTTGCCTTATTTTATTTAGCTGCTCAAACCTTCTTCAATGAACTCTTGATCTCCATATTCTTCGTGTTGCTTTTTGATCGTGACACGAATGCGTATAAACTACCTTCAAAAGAGAAATAAACGCAATCAAGATCAATACACCATACAAGCAATACAAATATTATTATTGAATATGTTACAATTATGATTCAAATTGGAGTTATGAGTGATTTATTATTTTTCCTAACCAAAGAAATGCATTTACTATTTATTTTCCATTTTTAGTATTTATTTATAGGTTAAAAAAATTTTTAACGAATTTCCCATAGCCATAATATATTTTATATGCATTTTATAAATTTATTTCAGCATAAAAGATTTTATAAATAATTTTCCTACTATTTTCACATTTATTCTCTATTTTTATTATTTATTTATAGCTAAAATTATTTTTATTGAATTTTTCCGTGATCAGAATATATTTTATATGCATCTACAATTTTATTTCAGCCTAAAATGGTTTATAACTAATTTTACACTATTTTCTATATTTATTTTATCATTTATAAACATTTTCTACTCAATAAATGTATTTTTAAACCATATTCAGTAATTAAATGTAACCTTAGGGGCTGATTAGTAAGTTTTCCTAACTGGGCATGGGTTAAAAGTATTATTTAATAAAATTCTAGGGCCCTAGATCAATAAATCATGTGTTTAACCTAATTCCAGAAATATCTAGGGTCTAAAATGCTAAACAGAGAGCTTTGAGCACCTATGTGTAATTTTATATTAAAGTACAGGAGCCTATCTACAAATATATATTTTCTTTTTCTATTCTTATTTACTTTTATTAAGAAAAAGGAATAGAATTGGTCTATGGTCCTGTGGACCAAGGGGTGGGGCGCTGGTCCACGGGTCCATGATGGACCGGGTGCGTACCCCTTTGGAGCCTTTTAATCCTGGCCGTTGGACATGATCCGACGGCTGGGAGGGGGTCCGGCGGGGGTAGGCAGCGGCCGACGGCCATTGGCGGCGGCGCCATGGCTGGCACCTCGCCGGAGAATCGCCGGACGACACTCCGGTGGCCCAAGCTCGGTGGGGTTTGATGAAAACGAGAGAGGAGAGAGTGGGGAAGCTTACGGCAGGGTCAATCGGGGTTGGAGACGGCAGGAGAGGAGCACCCGCCGATGGGGAGCGGCAGCCGAGCCTCGGCCTCGGTGTGGAGGCGGCACGGTGACAGGATCGCGTCGAACAGGCGTCCTTCGTGGGCGGCGCAACATTGCGGTGCTCGACCGGGCATCGGCGATGGCCGGTATGGCCTCTTCATGCGGGGCGCCAAGTTCCCAAATCAGGGCCATGGCTGTCGGTTAGGGTTTCGAGTGAGGGGAGGAGAATTTGGGGGGGGGGGGGGGGGAAGAATGGGAGACACGACTGGGAAAATATAGGGAAGGTGGTTGCGTTGGGTGGTGGCGGTTGCTAGGGGTGCGACGCGCGCGTGCGGAAGGGCGTCGGCGCGCAGTTGGAGGTGTGGGCAGGGAGGCAGTTGGGGAAGAAGAAGATTATGACATGTGGGGCCCGCGTACGTGTAAGAGAAAGAGGAGAGGGAGAAGGGGTGCTGCGGTTGGAAAAAGGGAAGTTGGGCCGCGGTTGGGATGGGCTGAGGTGGATAAAAGGGAGATGAGCTGCTTAATGGCTTTTTGGCCTAGTTAAGTTTATTTTCTTTTTCTTTTTCTTTTCCCTTTTCATTTGATTCAAACACTACTACAATAAGCCTCATCACAGGCGGCTCCAAACCTATTATCACAGACGGCTTTTAAAACCGCCTGAAACGAAGAGTCTGTGATAATCCGCAATTTCACAGGCGGAGAAGTGAAACCGTCTGTGAAGACTAATTATCATAGGCGGTTCTTCACTAAGGATAGCCGCCTGTGAAGATCGATTATCATAGGCGGTTCTTTACTTAGGCTAGCCGTCTGTGAAAATACTTTATCACAGACGGGTCGTGCAGCATATATAACCGTCTGTGATAAACGTCTTATCACAGACGGTTATTGAAGAATAACTAACCGTCTATGATAAGAAGTCTTCACAGACGGGTATTGAAGCATTACTAACCGTCTATGATAATTTGTATTCACAGGCGGATTTTGAAGCATAACTAACCGCCTATGATAATATGTCTTCACAGGCGGGTTTTGAAGCATAACTAACCGTCAATGATAATGTGTCTTTACAGACGGTTATTGAAGCATAACTAACCCGTCTATGATAATGAAGTTATCACAGACGGAGTTTACCTATATCAGCCGTCTGTGAAGACCCTTTAACGCAGCCGGTTTCTACCATAACAGACACCGCCTGTGAAAATTAGGTTATCACAGATGTTTCTTTACTTGTATCTAGCCGCCTGTGATAATTGTTTTTCACAGTCATGCAGTACTACTGCTGTTATTTCTAATTTCCAGGTCAATTCAATATAATCACAGAACAAAAAACAACAATCATCACAGAACAAAAGACAACAATATTATCATCACAGAAGTCAATTTCACTAAAACAATATACATATGTACAAGTTACAGATACAATTTCATCTCAAAGTTTACAAGTTTTCACTAAAAACTGTTTAGATTGGTATAGTCGCAAAGTTCTGGCACATCAGCTGCTGAACCTCTCTTATCAAAGAACTTCCCCGTTTTGTGCAAAATTTCGCGACGAATGAACTGACAGAGTTCAGAAGCAATCCTGTCGGCTCCTCCATCAGGAATACTTCTACAAACCGGCCATTCTTCGTTCAGATTCTTCTTGTGCTGCAATATAACACATAACAAGGTTTAGAATGTGTTGGTTTGAACAATCTCAAAGTATAGATCAAAGTGAGAGTATACAAGAATTTAGTAGGTATTTTTGGAGCAGTTGTACTATGAGCAATTGAATTTTGAAGTTGGAATCAAAATATGAAAATAATGTTTCTGGTAATATTGAACAGCAGAGAATATAAGCATTAAACTATGCTAGTTACAATGAAAATGAAACACAAAAGTAAGAAAATAAGGTATCGACATTAAGGATAACTTACATCCTCACGATTGACTCTATATACGGCGGCGGTCCGAAGATGCTCGCATACATAATACCCGCATAAGACACTCCCAGCAGGCTGCTTCGGACAAGCATAATACGTTTTAATGTCCAATGCATTCGTATTAGGAGGTCTCTGACCGCCAAGCTGTTCCGCGTAAAACCGCCAAGCGCTGTAATACAAGAAATGTCATATAAAACTTGTCAACACATTCTAAATGTGCGTAAATTAAAATTATTGAATAAACGTACTTTTTCAAAATGGAAAGGAAATCTTTGTAACGATCTGGTGGGTAATCGGCCGAGTCCAAGACTGTTGCCATTCCCTGCGTTGGCTTGATGAAGATCATTATGTAGTGATTACTGCAAACATACAAACACACGTGTTAACAATTACCAATAATTGCTATTTCAATGCCATGTGTCGAACTTACTCGAAGTGGTACGGAGCCTTTACGAGGTCCTGGCCGTCTCTGACAAAGTTAAACATCGCATGTCCTATGTAAGCTGCAACTTCTGCCTTTCTATCCTTCTTAAGTTTTGCAATTGCTCTTTCAAAATCTTTTTTTTCATGTGTTTGTACTGGCTTGATTCTCGATTTGCCTGGACGTCGAATAGCGACTTTGCAATCCTAGTAGGGTCAAGGATACCTGTCTTGTGCGCCAACTTTTCATTATCCATGTATTGCATCCTATTGAAGAAGTCCAGAATTGTTATAATCTCATGAAATGCGTATGCGTGTAGTAAGAAAAGCAAATACAAAATATTAGAGCACTTACAAGCACCAGACGAGCAGCAGGTTGATTTCGAGCATGCCCCGATGGAAAAGGGAAAGCAGCTCTTCAAATAAAATGACTCGTTTATCTACTCCAGTGCTCCAGAATGCTTCTTTTGGAATACGAAATGTGACACACTGAAGACCATATTTTGTGCTGGCAGTGATGTACCACTCATGCATTCTTCTGAGCGCGACGGGTTGTTTGCTAAGTTGTACGGATGTCATTAACGGCTTCCCATTCTCAAATTTAGGAGGAACATCCTCAAGCTTGTATATTGGAACTCCTGGTTTAACTAAAGCCGTCCGCCGATTATACATGACATCGTCTTCTTCCCACTCCTCGATATCTTCTAATGCTGGCTCATGAGAAGAACGAGATGCACTCGATTTTCTAATATTTTCCTTCATAGCTTCCAAATACTTTGTCACTTCTGATGAAGGTTTCTTATTTTCGTATGAGCTAACTTTGACAGGCACTGATGATCGAGGAGTAGTCGTCGGAAGTTGGACACTGGCTTGTTGTTGAACCTGTTGTTCAACTGATTGCTCTTTACTCCCAGCAGCTGGCTCTAGTACTACTTCAAGCTGTTGCTCAACTAGTTGCTCTTTACTAGCAACAGCTTGCTCTGGTACTGCTTGAAGTTGTTGTCCAACTTGTTGCTCTTGGATATCATCATCCTTGCTCAGACATAGGGGGAGTGGATCTTCCCGGACTGGTAGTGGATATTCATGCACTTTCGCCTTAGAAGATGGGGTTGCAGTATTTGGAGATGCGACGGGGCTAGAAATTGGCTCATCGTCCAACACGATATCGCGTCGGTGCCAAAGGATTAATTGGTTGACAGCCTGCCTCAGAGTCGCGATCCCCTCAGGTGTGACGTGGTCTATTTCATAATCTTCATAATCATTATCAATGATCTGAAGAACTTGCACCACAGAATAATACAACGGAAGTGGACTCCCGTTGAAGTCACGATCAGGCTTTGCCATAGCAGTGGCAACCTGTTTGGTTTTGTTCCCTGCTCTGCCTATCGGGACAAGAAGACGACAAGATTTGTCGTTAGCAATATCATCGACAGGGAACTTATGGGCTGACCCTGAGCCTGGCACGGAACCAACGCTGCTAGGGTAGGCAGTTGGAGATACTAATTGCTCCTTTTGCACCGGAACCATCATTGTACTCGGTGCCACTAATTGTCCTGATTGTCTAAGTTGTTCCATAATTTCTTGCATATTTTCTTTGACCTTTTGAGCAATTGTTTCATCAAGTGTTTTCTTAAACTTCTCACGTCTTCTATATGTGTCTTTATCTTTAGGGAAACCATCTAGCCAAGACATTTGAGAAGAGACCGCTCGAACCCGTCCGCTGTGTTCAGGGTTTCCCAAGATAGCGGTAAGTTGGTCATTCTCCCTCTTCGGCTTGAAGAGACCCTTCTGTTGCTTTTCAATTACTTCTTTCATTTTATCCTCTACTTCATTCAGAGAGTCGGGCTTTTCAAGTTTGCCCTCGCTGGTCAAACCTGACCGAGCAAAGACCCAGCGTTGAGTTCGCTCATCGCACCCTTCTAATGGGTGAGGATTGCCCTTACTAAGAATGTCGTCTATTATCTTATTCCATTTCTGGACTTTGGGGCCATATCCGGCAGACCCCAAGCGATGATGGTATTTGTTCTTTTTTGCAAGCTCTGACCTAGTTGCACTTAGAGCTTTAGCATCAGGTGTGCTCTTTTGACGAACAAACTCTTGCCACTGAGCTTGTGTGATTTTTCCCATCTTCCTCGGGCTAGGGACCTTATTGGCCTTAACATAAGCATTCATTTCACTCTTCCAGCATCGAAACTTCTTGCCGCAAGAGACCAATGTTGCTTTCTTTACAGCTTCTTCTGTGCCTTTCGGGAACTTGAATTGTTTCTTTATCTTTTCCCACAACTCATTCTTGGTCTGCTCGGGTAATTTCCTCCAATTCTCGGTTGTGATCGGCACAACCTCCCTAACAAGAAAACCGCATGCATTACGGTACTTGGTAACTGAATCCAGTGGTTCTTGGGGAAGCCCACTTGGACCGACCCTTGTTATGTACATGATGCGGTCCAATAGACCCTTATTGGGACCTCGTTGCCCTCGTTTCCGCTTGAGTGAAGCTGAGGATTCATCCATTGGTGAACCTTCTGCGGTTTTAGGAGCCGATGTCACCTCATTGTCTTCGAGATTAATCTAGGTAGAAAAAAATTATAAGACTTCGTATACTTGACAACCAACATTAACTTGAACTGCTGAAGTTAAGATTCGTGATCCATACCTCATCGGCAGGATCATATTCCGGGTCTAGATCCACTGATGTCTTTTTAATTTTTATATTCGGAAAAGGATCCGAAGGACTGTGATAGGAGCCTGAACTGCTGGAGTCAGTAAACTCCATATTGTCTTCTTTGTTGTTACAATCAGGACCAGTCTTCTTAGGGCTTTCCATGCTAGATCTAATAAGACAAAAAATCTAATAAATGGCATAACTAAATTTGGTCATATTTAAAACAAATTTTCTCAATTTTGGCTCAATTAAGTAAATTTAGCCAAAACACATTTTTGAAGTTATATAGGTCTAACTAAATTCTTGTATCATAGAGATCGGCATCATATGCTCAGACTCCATCGCCACACCTAGTGTTACCTAGATATGGGCGTGAGGATGCTCCTGGCATCACAAATGAGTTGGCCAGCAACTTTTGTTTGGCTTCAGAGCTAAATATAGCATAACTTTGGTAGCTCAGATTAGGTACAATTGCTAAAATGAAGCTGATGGAGCCACAAGTGCAGACATCTTTGGTAGCACAGATTAGCTACAATTGCTCAAATGAAACTTAGAGAAATAAAAGCAAACTTAGCCAAACTTAGTCTAGCATAGCTAACTCTAAGCAAAAGTAGCCAAATATAGCTAAATATAGCATAACTTAGTCAAAATTAGTCAAGTATAACTATATCTAATGTAACTTAGCCAAAATTAGCCAAATTTGGTCAACTTAACCAAATATAGCTAAATCTTGCCCCTAATAGAGAATTATGTGGCATATGCAAGGCCGATGACAGAAATAGGGAATATACTGCTGTTACTAGAGTCTAGAATCATGTTTACCACTAATGTGTCGGAACAGTTTCAGACACACAGAACCAACTACCAATTTATCGTGATATAACCATCCACATAAATCTTGCCCCACCGAACCCTAACCAAAGATGCCACCGAACTTGACAGTTTTTCGAATTCCACCGAACCCTAACCAAGGATGCCTACCATTATCTAATTCCCGAACCCTAACCAAGGATATGCAAGGCGGCAGCGAGGGCGGGGAGGGAGGCGGCACGGCGAAGGAGGATGGAAGGTCGAAGGGTTTAGGGTTTACCTTGAAGCTCGGCGGTGACGGAAATGGCTTCGCTCGGCGTACCTGGAAGTGAGGAGGGCGAAGCTCGGCGGCGACGGCGAAGCTCGGCGACGACGGCGAAGCTCGGCGGCGTACCTGGAAGTGACGAGGGGGAACACTTGGCGGCAAACGAAATTTTGGCAGCCTAACGGCGTCTAAGTGTTTCGCCCGGGTTAGGTTTTTCCAATGCTGCCGAGGGGTATATATAGACTCACATTTTCTCAGGCGGATTTTAAGTACCGACCGTCAGGGAAGACTGTTATCTCAGTCGGATTTTACTTACCAACCGTCTGAGAAGATACAATTATCTCAGGCGGTTGGTTAGTAACACCCGTCTGAGAAGATACAATTATCTCAGGCGGTTGGTTAGTAACACCCGCCTGAGTTAAACATGAAGATATTTACTTCTTCTTAATTTGATGAACGCCTACATAAAGACCCCTCACCAACCGGGATGAGGATCCCCTGACTTAATCAGCGGTCACTGACATGTGGACCCGGTCCCACACGTCAGTGACCATGTCACGCGTGCGCGACCTTTCTTTTCCCCGAGGTGCGACCTTTCTTTTCCACTCCGCGCGGCCTTAAAGACCCAACACCACTATGGCTCACAAGCGCATCGCTCACTTTGAATCCTCTTGTTTTCTTCGTCTTCCTCCGCTCCGACGACCCAACACCACTATGGCCGACCTTCCGCCGCCAAGCCCTCCGAGGGAGCCACCTTGCAAGAAACAATGTTGCAGCTCCCCCGAGAAGATCAACGCCGAGCAGCGCCTCCTCATGGCGCGAGAGGCGTACAACAATACGTCTCGCGCCATGAGTGCCTTGGGGCTGGGTACCCTTCCAGAGTATACTGGAATGGGTACCTTGGGCCACTACCTCTACGCCCTCGTGGGGGTGGCTGATCGTCTCGACATTCTGTTCGCGACGATGGCCCAGGTTCTTGGCCCCGAGGGCCGTAGAACGCTGGTGGAGGCGACGGCTAGCAACCTCGGGGTTGCACCGCCGGTGCAGCCGGTGCAGCCGGTGCAGCCGGTGCCGGAGTCGCCGCCGGAGGACGAGGAGGAGGAGATGGAAGAGGAGTAGGAGTAGGATTTAATTAGTTTTTCTTTTTGTTGTTTTTAGTTGCTTCTGTTTTGTAAATATTGTTAATGAATGAAATCTATCTTTTTTCATCTATGTGATTGAATATTACTTGTGTATCTTTTGTGTTCTTGTGTGTTCTTGTGTAAATATTATGCATCTTGTGTGTTCTTTTGTGAGATGTGCATATTGTTAATGAATGAGTATCTTGTGTGTTCTTGAACTGTGTGAATGATTGAATATTGTTAATGGATGTAGTGTGTTCATCGTTAATTAAAATTTCACGTCTGAGAAGAAATTAATTTGATATTTACCAAAACATTATAATGTCAGCTATACAAGTTTTAAAAATATTTTGTCCAGGTGGTAGATGTTAATTTTATACAAATGTAGAAGAAAGAATCATCGAATTTGGACACAATTTGCAGAATCTAAACATGTTTGAGTATTTATATTGGAATCTAAATAAAAAAGAAGCAAGGGATAAGGGAACTGAAGAACAGTATCGGGCATTATCTCAGGCGGTTGTTAAGCAATAACCGCCTGTGAAGATATTTACTTCTTCTTATTTAATATTCTTGATTAAATGTGGTCCTTTAAAAAGGCAAAAATCCACCTTCTTGTAATATTATTGATAAGTAAAGGTTAACATTAAATTTCACTTCATAAATCCTTTTAAATTTGTCAGAACATAAAAAACATACAACAAATGCTATTTTTCATTTTTCTATCTTGATGAATATAATGCTTTTTTCATTTATTTTTTCAGTGGACATTTTTAATCATCATACCAACATCTAGGAATTTTTTCATATTTTTTTAAATTTTTTGGAATCAATGTGTGTTCATAATTTGATGAATGCCTCATATGAATATGAGCATTTAGTTAGAATGGTGGATAATTTGAAGTTTGACATGTTGGAATGCTTTTAAAAAAATTAAAAAAATTCATACATGTATAAATTATACAAATATGTTCATACCAACAATTTTGAGTGAAGGAACCTTTTTTTTTATGAGATACACAAATGTGAATAATATGTGAGTAGAAATTAATTTGATATTTACCAAAACATTACAATGTCAGCTATACAAGTTTTAAAAATATTTTGTTCATGTGGTAGATGTTAATTTTATACAAATGTAGAAGAAAGAATCATCGAATTTGGACACAATTTGCAGAATCTAAACATGTTTGAGTATTTATATTGGAATCTAAATAAAAAAGAAGCAAGGGATAAGGGAACTGAAGAACAGTATCGGGCATTATCTCAGGCGGTTGTTAAGCAATAACCGCCTGTGAAGATATTTACTTCTTCTTATTTAATATTCTTGATTAAATGTGGTCCTTTAAAAAGGCAAAAATCCACCTTCTTGTAATATTATTGATAAGTAAAGGTTAACATTAAATTTCACTTCATAAATCCTTTTAAATTTGTCAGAACATAAAAAACATACAACAAATGCTATTTTTCATTTTTCTATCTTGATGAATATAATGCTTTTTTCATTTATTTTTTCAGTGGACATTTTTAATCATCATACCAACATCTAGGAATTTTTTCATATTTTTTTAAATTTTTTGGAATCAATGTGTGTTCATAATTTGATGAATGCCTCATATGAATATGAGCATTTAGTTAGAATGGTGGATAATTTGAAGTTTGACATGTTGGAATGCTTTTAAAAAAATTAAAAAAATTCATACATGTATAAATTATACAAATATGTTCATACCAACAATTTTGAGTGAAGGAACCTTTTTTTTTATGAGATACACAAATGTGAATAATATGTGAGTAGAAATTAATTTGATATTTACCAAAACATTACAATGTCAGCTATACAAGTTTTAAAAATATTTTGTTCATGTGGTAGATGTTAATTTTATACAAATGTAGAAGAAAGAATCATCGAATTTGGACACAATTTGCAGAATCTAAACATGTTTGAGTATTTATATTGGAATCTAAATAAAAAAGAAGCAAGGGATAAGGGAACTGAAGAACAGTATCGGGCATTATCTCAGGCGGTTGTTAAGCAATAACCGCCTGTGAAGATATTTACTTCTTCTTATTTAATATTCTTGTTTAAATGTGGTCCTTTAAAAAGGCAAAAATCCACCTTCTTGTAATATTATTGATAAGTAAAGGTTACCATTAAATTTCACTTCATAAATCCTTTTAAATTGGTCAGAACATAAAAAACATACAACAAATGCTATTTTTCATTTTTCTATCTTGATGAATATAATGCTTTTTTCATTAATTTTTTCAGTGGACATTTTTAATCATCATACCAACATCTAGGAATTTTTTCATATTTTTTTAAATTTTTTGGAATCAATGTGTGTTCATAATTTGATGAATGCCTCATATGAATATGAGCATTTAGTTAGAATGGTGGATAATTTGAAGTTTGACATGTTGGAATGCTTTTAAAAAAATTAAAAAAATTCATACATGTATAAATTATACAAATATGTTCATACCAACAATTTTGAGTGAAGGAACCTTTTTTTTTATGAGATACACAAATGTGAATAATATGTGAGTAGAAATTAATTTGATATTTACCAAAACATTACAATGTCAGCTATACAAGTTTTAAAAATATTTTGTTCAGGTGGTAGATGTTAATTTTATACAAATGTAGAAGAAAGAATCATCGA
Organism: Tuctoria greenei; assembly: GCA_036927565.1. NCBI lineage: Eukaryota > Viridiplantae > Streptophyta > Magnoliopsida > Poales > Poaceae > Tuctoria > Tuctoria greenei. The sequence continues at coordinate 3,120,057 of JAYESD010000007.1, forward strand.
ATTTGGACACAATTTGCAGAATCTAAACATGTTTGAGTATTTATATTGGAATCTAAATAAAAAAGAAGCAAGGGATAAGGGAACTGAAGAACAGTATCGGGCATTATCTCAGGCGGTTGTTAAGCAATAACCGCCTGTGAAGATATTTACTTCTTCTTATTTAATATTCTTGATTAAATGTGGTCCTTTAAAAAGGCAAAAATCCACCTTCTTGTAATATTATTGATAAGTAAAGGTTACCATTAAATTTCACTTCATAAATCCTTTTAAATTGGTCAGAACATAAAAAACATACAACAAATGCTATTTTTCATTTTTCTATCTTGATGAATATAATGCTTTTTCCATTTATTTTTTCAGTGGACATTTTTAATCATCATACCAACATCTAGGAATTTTTTCATATTTTTTTAAATTTTTTGGAATCAATGTGTGTTCATAATTTGATGAATGCCTCATATGAATATGAGCATTTAGTTAGAATGGTGGATAATTTGAAGTTTGACATGTTGGAATGCTTTTAAAAAAATTAAAAAAATTCATACATGTATAAATTATACAAATATGTTCATACCAACAATTTTGAGTGAAGGAACCTTTTTTTTTATGAGATACACAAATGTGAATAATATGTGAGTAGAAATTAATTTGATATTTACCAAAACATTACAATGTCAGCTATACAAGTTTTAAAAATATTTTGTTCATGTGGTAGATGTTAATTTTATACAAATGTAGAAGAAAGAATCATCGAATTTGGACACAATTTGCAGAATCTAAACATGTTTGAGTATTTATATTGGAATCTAAATAAAAAAGAAGCAAGGGATAAGGGAACTGAAGAACAGTATCGGGCATTATCTCAGGCGGTTGTTAAGCAATAACCGCCTGTGAAGATATTTACTTCTTCTTATTTAATATTCTTGATTAAATGTGGTCCTTTAAAAAGGCAAAAATCCACCTTCTTGTAATATTATTGATAAGTAAAGGTTAACATTAAATTTCACTTCATAAATCCTTTTAAATTTGTCAGAACATAAAAAACATACAACAAATGCTATTTTTCATTTTTCTATCTTGATGAATATAATGCTTTTTTCATTTATTTTTTCAGTGGACATTTTTAATCATCATACCAACATCTAGGAATTTTTTCATATTTTTTTAAATTTTTTGGAATCAATGTGTGTTCATAATTTGATGAATGCCTCATATGAATATGAGCATTTAGTTAGAATGGTGGATAATTTGAAGTTTGACATGTTGGAATGCTTTTAAAAAAATTAAAAAAATTCATACATGTATAAATTATACAAATATGTTCATACCAACAATTTTGAGTGAAGGAACCTTTTTTTTTATGAGATACACAAATGTGAATAATATGTGAGTAGAAATTAATTTGATATTTACCAAAACATTACAATGTCAGCTATACAAGTTTTAAAAATATTTTGTTCATGTGGTAGATGTTAATTTTATACAAATGTAGAAGAAAGAATCATCGAATTTGGACACAATTTGCAGAATCTAAACATGTTTGAGTATTTATATTGGAATCTAAATAAAAAAGAAGCAAGGGATAAGGGAACTGAAGAACAGTATCGGGCATTATCTCAGGCGGTTGTTAAGCAATAACCGCCTGTGAAGATATTTACTTCTTCTTATTTAATATTCTTGTTTAAATGTGGTCCTTTAAAAAGGCAAAAATCCACCTTCTTGTAATATTATTGATAAGTAAAGGTTACCATTAAATTTCACTTCATAAATCCTTTTAAATTGGTCAGAACATAAAAAACATACAACAAATGCTATTTTTCATTTTTCTATCTTGATGAATATAATGCTTTTTTCATTAATTTTTTCAGTGGACATTTTTAATCATCATACCAACATCTAGGAATTTTTTCATATTTTTTTAAATTTTTTGGAATCAATGTGTGTTCATAATTTGATGAATGCCTCATATGAATATGAGCATTTAGTTAGAATGGTGGATAATTTGAAGTTTGACATGTTGGAATGCTTTTAAAAAAATTAAAAAAATTCATACATGTATAAATTATACAAATATGTTCATACCAACAATTTTGAGTGAAGGAACCTTTTTTTTATGAGATACACAAATGTGAATAATATGTGAGTAGAAATTAATTTGATATTTACCAAAACATTACAATGTCAGCTATACAAGTTTTAAAAATATTTTGTTCAGGTGGTAGATGTTAATTTTATACAAATGTAGAAGAAAGAATCATCGAATTTGGACACAATTTGCAGAATCTAAACATGTTTGAGTATTTATATTGGAATCTAAATAAAAAAGAAGCAAGGGATAAGGGAACTGAAGAACAGTATCGGGCATTATCTCAGGCGGTTGTTAAGCAATAACCGCCTGTGAAGATATTTACTTCTTCTTATTTAATATTCTTGATTAAATGTGGTCCTTTAAAAAGGCAAAAATCCACCTTCTTGTAATATTATTGATAAGTAAAGGTTACCATTAAATTTCACTTCATAAATCCTTTTAAATTGGTCAGAACATAAAAAACATACAACAAATGCTATTTTTCATTTTTCTATCTTGATGAATATAATGCTTTTTCCATTTATTTTTTCAGTGGACATTTTTAATCATCATACCAACATCTAGGAATTTTTTCATATTTTTTTAAATTTTTTGGAATCAATGTGTGTTCATAATTTGATGAATGCCTCATATGAATATGAGCATTTAGTTAGAATGGTGGATAATTTGAAGTTTGACATGTTGGAATGCTTTTAAAAAAATTAAAAAAATTCATACATGTATAAATTATACAAATATGTTCATACCAACAATTTTGAGTGAAGGAACCTTTTTTTTTATGAGATACACAAATGTGAATAATATGTGAGTAGAAATTAATTTGATATTTACCAAAACATTACAATGTCAGCTATACAAGTTTTAAAAATATTTTGTTCAGGTGGTAGATGTTAATTTTATACAAATGTAGAAGAAAGAATCATCGAATTTGGACACAATTTGCAGAATCTAAACATGTTTGAGTATTTATATTGGAATCTAAATAAAAAAGAAGCAAGGGATAAGGGAACTGAAGAACAGTATCGGGCATTATCTCAGGCGGTTGTTAAGCAATAACCGCCTGTGAAGATATTTACTTCTTCTTATTTAATATTCTTGATTAAATGTGGTCCTTTAAAAAGGAAAAAATCCACCTTCTTGTAATATTATTGATAAGTAAAGGTTACCATTAAATTTCACTTCATAAATCCTTTTAAATTGGTCAGAACATAAAAAACATACAACAAATGCTATGTTAATTAACTGACGCGCCGCACGAGGTCTGCGGAGAAGTTAAGAAGCCGTGGTGCAGGGGACGCGTGCGACGGAAGGATCTCTGAAGATCGTCTTCCACAGTGGTTTAATTGTGCGCCGCACGAGGTCTGCAAAGAGTTCAATGCGCAATGAACAAAATATTTTGTTCAGTTGGTAGATGTTAATTTAATACAAATGTAGAAGAAAGAATCAGCGAATTTGAACACAATTTGCAGAATGTAAACATGTTTGAGTATTTATATTGGAATCTAAATAAAAAAGAAGCAAGGGATAAGGAAACTGCAGAACAGTATCGGGCATTATCCCAGGCGGTTGTTAAGTTATACCCGCCTTAGATAAACGTATTTGTAGACGGTTGTTAAGTACCAACCGTCTGTGAAGATCTTTACTTCTTTTTTCTCAGGCGGTTTATAAGTAATACCCGCCTGAGATAATCATTTTTAAACTACAATATGTTAATTAACGGCCTGAGAAGTGTTAATTAACTGACGCGCCGCACGAGGTCTGCGGAGAAGTTGAGAAGCCGTGGTGCAGGGACGCGTGCAAGGATCTCTCAAGATCGTCTTCCACAGTGGTTTAATGGTGCGCCGCACGAGGTCTGCAAAGAGTTCAATGCGCAATGAACTAAATATTTTGTTCAGTTGGTAGATGTTAATTTAATACAAATGTAGTAGAAAGAATCATCGAATTTGAACACAATTTGCAGAATGTAAACATGTTTGAGTATTTATATTGGAATCTAAATAAAAAAGAAGCAAGGGATAAGGAAACTGCAGAACAGTATCGGGCATTATCCCAGGCGGTTGTTAAGTTATACCCGCCTTAGATAAACATATTTGTAGACGGTTGTTAAGTACCAACCGTCTGTGAAGATTTTTACTTCTTTTTTCTCAGGCGGTTCATAAGTAATAACCGCCTGAGATAATCATTTTTGAAACTGACGCGCCGCACGAGGTCTGCGGAGAAGTTGAGAAGCCGTGGTGCAGGGACGCGTGCAAGGATCTCTCAAGATCGTCTTCCGCAGTGGTTTAATTGTGCGCCGCACGAGGTCTGCAAAGAGTTCAATGCGCGGGAAACGAACCGCTCCCTCGTCTACTCCGCACAGACCTATATAAGGCGCGTCGTCGGTTATGGACAAGCACAAAACTTTTCTCCACTCCTTTCTTCTTCTCCTAGCCCGCCGCCGATTAACCACCACAGCCATGGCCAACCTTCCACCACCTAGCCCGCCGAGGCAGCCATGCAAGCGGATACGCTGCAGCTCCCCCGAGAGGGTGAATGACGACCAGCGCGTTCTACCGCCGGTGCAGCCGGAGCCACCGGTACAGCCGGAGCAATCGGCTCAGCCGGAGAAGCCGACCCTCTCTCCTGCTGCATCGTCGCCGGAGGAGGAGGAGGAGGAGGAGGAGGACGACTTCGACGACGACGACGATGATGACGATGATGACGACGAGTCGTCCTCCGACGACGGCGACGACGAGTCGTCCTCCGACGACGGCGACGACGAGTCGTCCACCGACGACGGCGACGACGAGTCGTCCACTGACGACGGCGACGACGACGACGGCGACCACCACCATGGTGACGACTACGACGACGACGACGACGAGTCGGAGGAGGACCGCTTGGCTTGGTTTGAGAAGCTGGCGGAGAGGATGGAGGAGGCGGGGCCGTAGTGTAGTTTTAGGATTTCAATCAAGTGTTCTTGTACATTTTTCTTGTGTTTTGTACATATTTCAATCAAGTGTCAATGAATACTGGTGGATAATTTGAAGTTTGACATGTTGGAGTGCTTTTAAAAAAATTAAAAAAATTCATACATGTATACAAGTTCGCAATAGCTGAGCCGTACATCGAGGAACACCAAATTGAGCTTCGTGATAAAAACCAAGACCGCAAAGAGGACTGGATCATGAAAGAGCACAGAAGATGTTTCACTGAATGGTTAATGGATAAAAATATATCATACGGAAACACTATAGAAGAGGCAACAATGAAAAAGTTAGCTTGTGGCCCATCTGCTTTGGTAACATCATGGCAAGCATATGACATCAATGGTTACACATTTTACACTAAAGAAAAAGACGGTAAGAGTGTTGCACAAAATAGTGGTGTTCGTATTGAGGCTTATGATTCACAAGGGCAGAAGACCACATACTTCGGGTTCATAGAGGAAATATGGGAACTCGATTATGGCGAAAGAATGGTAATGCCCGTATTTAAGTGCCAATGGGTCAAACATCCTGATGGTTTGAAAGTGGACAATTACGGACTGACACTGGTAGACTTGAATAAAGTGGGTTACAAAGATGACCTGTGGGTTCTCGCCGATAATGTTGCACAAGTTTTTTATGTTCAAGATCCAGAAACTGAGAAGTTGCACGTAGTTGTTTCTGGAAAGCAAAATATTGTTGGGGTTGACAATGTGGGAGATAATGAAGAGGAATATAATCAGTATGAAGAGATGTACCTTTTCACCGAACCAGAAAACATCAAGCGCGTAGAGAGAAGCATTAAAAAGAATTTGAAACCCTATATGCGAGAAGATGTCAATGCTGGAAAAAATGTATATAGCAATGCGAGATGATATATATTGTATATATTTGTATCTTCTGAAATCAACTTAGAACAATGTTGGTATATGGATTGTGTCCTTTTGCATTTGTGTACATATGCGTTTGGACTCAATGATTTGGAAGTTTGGAAGTTTGGTCTTTCTTCAGATAATGATGTCTCGGGCGTGTAGCCGATTGAAGGAGGAGCGCTTGGCGTGGCGCAAGAACCATCCCCATGTATGTACATATGGCACACCGGTCACATGGTTGTATATACATATGTATCTGTAATGGACTGATGAACTTAACTGTAGTTTGTTTTTCCGTGTTGTTTGTTTTTGGTATTTTCAATTTCTCCGCGTAGGGTTTCTCTGCGAAGCCTGAATCGGGAGATTTATTGAAGTGGCAGTGCATCGTCCCCGGTAAAGAAGGGGTAAGTCATGAAGAACAAGCACAATATGAGTTTAACTATCGTCCTCCTATTAATAAATTTCTTTTGCAGACTGAATGGGAAGATGGTTACTACCCCCTGACAATCTCCTTCTCTGAGGACTATCCCTTGGTGCCTCCAAGATGCTCCTTTCCAATTGGGTTCTTCCACCCAAATGTCTATCGTTCGGGAGCACTCTGCATCGGGATTCTTGATCAAGAGACTGTAAGATAGACCTATTTTGTTCATGTAATTATTACTTATAATTTTTGTCGAACTTATTTGAACTGGTTTCTTATATTGCTTAAATTATATTTCGTAGGGGTGGTGCAGTGCTTTTACAATCAAAACTATACTACTTGAAGTTCAGCGTTTGCTGCATCAGCCAAATGTGCCTGATGTTGAAAATGATTGCTATAATCTACTTATCAAGGTTAGATGACACTTTGACTTAGTGACCAATGTAGGTTATTCATTCCTCCTTCGACATTTGTTAATATAAATAATGTCAATATTTTCAGGATCCAGCGGAATATAAGAGACGTGTTCGGGAGCAAGCAGGACGGTACAATTTAGATTGATCGATGGGAGCTTCATCGTCGATCTACAATGAATGTAGCATGATTTTTGTTCAGTGTGTAAAGAAATTATCTTTGAACAATTGTAAAACCTCTAATGGTGTATTATCACAATTAAGCCAGCCTCACTGGTGATCGAGCATTTCCTATAATGCATTACTGTACTAGTATCCGCTAGCTCATTTGTGTTTTTTTCCTGATACAATTTTGCCTGCACGACTACATGCGGCTGTGATATATAATTGCAACTACATCCCTGTAATTTCAATGAAAACCGCTTATGATAATTAAACAATGACCGCCACTGAAAATACATGATCTTCTTAGGCCGTTGTTAATCAAGAACCGGCTATGAAGTTCATTACATTACAGACGGTTATTAATTAAGAACCGCCAACGAAGATCATGTATTTACTCAGACGGTTGTTCCTTAAAATCCATCTGTGAAGTTCATTGCATTACAGACGGTTATTAATCAAGAACCGCCAACGAAGATCATGTATTTACCCAGACGGTTGTTTCTTAAAATCCGTCTGTGAAGTTCATGGCATTGCAGGCGGTTAATAATTAATAACCGTCTGTGAAGATCATGTATTTACCCAGACGGTTGTTTCTTAAAATCCGTCTGTGAAGTTCGTTGCATTACAGGCGGTTCTTAATTAAGAACCGATTCTGAAGATCATGTATTTACCCAGACGGTTGTTCTTTAAAATCCGCCTGTGTTGTTCTTTCATCACAGACGGTTATTATATCATTCGTCATCACAGTCGCATATTTTTAAGGACCGCCTGTGTTTGAAAAATTGAGGCGCCTGTAAAAATGCTTTTTGTAGTAGTGAAACTTAAATCTATAGTGAATTCCTACTCACTTGAATTCAAATTAACACACAAAATACACAAGCACATGCATTCAACTTGTTTTTCCTTATTTTGAAAATGTGGGTGTTACAGCCATGCATCATGCGGATGTACCGGGCTGTTGTTACCCTGCTCGCCGTCGCGTGGGAGGCCAACCAGTGCCGGACGCCATCCCTTTCGTGGGCGAGTAGCTGCAGCTCGCCGCTGTCCATGCCGAACTCCTCTCGTCCATGTAAAGCGGTGTAATCCCGGTTGAGCTCCCGCCTGGGAATGATCATGGTAATGATCGAGGTGGATCAATACCTCCACCTGGTGACCCGCAGGTGGCACCGAGAGATCCCCTGCTGGCGGAGGCCTAACGCTGGAGTCGGAGCGTCCCGCTTGGTCATTGAAGAAGGTGGTTGTCTTTGAGCATGGAAGAAGGTTGGGGTTGAACATCCACCCTACAAAACCGAGGATGTCCGTCTTCTCTTGGACGGAAGAGGAAGAGCCCATATGGTCGAAGACGCAAACGTCTAGATCCCAAGCCAAGACTTGGCGGACACCTTCGGCAGACCACGCGTGGAGGGGCAGATGTTCAATGAAAATTAACCCGGTAGAACCAATCCACGAAGCGCGTGTAGTGTGGCTTCCAGGGCTGGATCTGGTAAGCATCACCGACCACGGTGACTGTTGTCGCTTGCACAGCTGCATTGCGCTGTTCGACGTAGTCAAACCGCGCGAGAATGGCTTCTGGTCCCTGCCGCGAGACGGTAATGTTGCAGCACGAGATGTCAAGCTGACGATGAAGGCAGTAGCTCATCTCCGGGGTGGTCGTGGTGCGACGGTGGCCAATCGGCGAGATAAGGATAGCTTTACTGCATAGGCGCATCAACTCTGCCTCGACAGCTCCACCGACTATGAACGCGGTCTGGCCGTGCCCTGGCCGCTGGTCCGCCAGCGCGGCCACGTGATTTCTGCTGTTCGCCAACTTGGTGGAGGGTGGTGGTGCAGCTCGACCAGGGACTGCTAGGGGCGGAAAAGAGAGGCGGCTGTGGATGTGTGGTTTGGCGGCGAGGAGGCGAGAGTCGGGATTACATCCACATTCGGTGGCTTCAATGCAGCAGTGACGGGTGGGGTCACCGCTGAGCGGCTACCGCTGCCAGGGTGCTCGCTGGGGGTCGACTCCCAGAGAGACAAGATGAGCCCATGTGCTCCAACCTCTTCGTCGATGGACCCCCAATCGAGCTTTTCCAAGCTCTCGACAGCAGCAGAGAACGGCGACTGAGGCAGATCGGGCTGGTGGGGTTCGGGAGGTGGTTGGGGAGGTGTGGGTTGGCAATGGAGAGCTAGAGGCGAGGGAGATGGTGGGAGTGGTGGATGCCGGAGCCGGAATGGCCGCCGGTGGGTGCCCGCGCGCGTCCTCATCGCCCGCGGGGTTCAGCCGAGATGGTGCCTAGCCGATTAATCACGATCTGGGAGGTGGCGGAATCGGAACTCGCGCCTGAGCGAAGACAGCGGCGCGGAACTGGCACTCGAAGGCGGGACAGGGATCCTGCACAAGTAACTTAACTACTGGCATGCGGACCTCTAGCATGTGGGTCCTACATAGCAGTGACCAAGTCACATGTGGATTTAAGTCAGAGGATCCTCTTCCTCAAAGTCGACGGTGCAGAATCGAAACACGCGGCCGCATACGTATGTTGCTTGCCTGCAGCACTAAACAGATGACCGGACTTAACGCGTCACTGAGTAACCAACAAATAGTGTTAGTTAATCTCGTTGTGACCATTGTCTCCATGGTAGCTGAATAATGGACGGCAGCAGTGGCATGGACGCACGTTCTAAGTTGGACCTGTTGGAAGTAACCGGACAAGTTCGGTAAATACCGGACTAGTCCGATTTTGTCCAGTAAGGGTAACCGGACTAATCCGGATCCTATACGGACTAGTCCGATTTTTCAGTAAATGTCAGTTTGAACTCGAAATTGACATGTGTTCTAATTGAAAGGACACAACCCACCGAATTTTGAGCCTCTGATCGGGAGACTCAATAATTCCTAAGGGTGGAAGACCCCCTCTTGTGTCTCTTGGTCAACTATAAGAAGAGGGTCAAGTGTATGATCAAAAGGGGCTTAAGGCATACACTCATACACACTTGAATACTCTAACCCACTCAGAATCCGATCAACATACCAAGAGAAGAACAAGAGGAAACGCCTCTCGTCTTCGTTCTTCTTGCGGCCTCGCCTTGTTGGCTAGATGGCCGCATCGTCAAGCAATCACAAGGATGGAGGAGAATGTATTATTGATGTTCTTGTGCTATTAGAAAGATAACACTTGGTGTTCATGTTGTAATCAGATTTCTCTATGTAATTCGAGATGATTTAGTGCCTATTTGATCTTTGGGCTCCCTTTTGATTTCTAACAATGGTACCAGAGCCGTTTAGACCACTAATCATTTCGAATTGAGTTTTGATCGAAGTTTTTTCTCTGAAAGTTTTGAAGATTCGGACTTGTCCAGTCTAAAGGCCGGACTAGTCCGGTGTGCCACAGTAAAGTGGTTAGGTTTTCGGATCAGGGCGTTTTGACGCATTCATCTGATTGAAAACCAATTATGCACTTTGGATTGAAATCCATTGTGAAAATTAAGTTGATTTGGTAAGATTAAGATTCCCGTTTGGGTATTTCGACATTTTTACAGTTTTTTATATGAAACTTTTCCAGGTTGGTCGTACTAGTCCGGAATAGTACGGACCAATCTCAAAAAGTTCAATAAAGAACGGATCAAATGTTTTTTATGGGACCGGACTTGTCCGGCGTATGGACCGGACTAGTCCGAAAACCATACTGTAAGAGTTCGGACTAGTCCATGCTACACAATTAAGTTTGCTTATTTAATTAAGCTTCCGCTGCGAATTGAGTTTATATTGTCATAGCAATTTGGTCGAGTAACCAAAGTGAAAGATAAATTGCTATATCAATTTAAGTTGCATGAAATTCTATTGAGTAACCAAAGTGAAAAATAGAATTGTCATGTTTTTAAGATATATTAATGTCATTATTGGCCGAGTAACCAAAGCGAAAGGCATTAATGACATTTTTCCTTTCTAAGTACATAGTAATTTGGTCGAGTAACCAAAGCGAAAGATAAATTACTATGTATTTCAGTTGTTCTTCAATGTTAAGTTTTAATGTCATTATTGGCTGAGTAACCAAAGCGAAAGGCATTAATGACATTCTTTTTGTAAGAACATAGTAATTTGGTCGAGTAACCAAAGTGAAAGATAAATTACTATGTTGATTTTTAGTTATTCTCAAATGTTGAGTTTTGGTCGAGTAACCAATGTGAAAGATAAAACTCATCATTTTCTTGTGGTTAACATCTATGCATTCTTCTTGATTTTGGTTTTTTGATTATGAAGGTTCCTCCAATGCTAATTCAGCACTGAGTTTCATCGCTTCTATTGATCCACTCAATGGAAGTAATTATGGGAGATGGCGAGAGGAGTTGGAGATTGCTTTGCCAGCCTCTGAGATAGACTTGGCTCTCACTACTCCATATCCAGTTGCACCGGTTGAACCAGTAAGAAATGATGATGAAACTCTGGAAGCCTTTGTTGTGAGGACAATAGAATATACTACTGAGTTATTGGCTTATGACATTGATTGTTATAAGTAGAAGAAATCAAACAGGAAATGTTTGATGGTAATTAAGGGCACTATCACTGAGGCCATTCGGGGAGCAATTCCTGAATGTGAAACTGCTGTTGAATACATCCAAAGGATAGAGAATCAATTTACTAGTTCTTCTAAGGCCACTGCAAGCACTCTTATTAAGAGGCTTGTTACTGAAAAGTGTCATGGAGGTGGTGTGCGTGAGCACATCTTAAGGATGACAAATATGGCTGCAAAGCTTAAGCCTATGGATTTGGGGATTAAAGATGAGTTCATTGTGCATCTCATCATTGCCTCACTTCCTAAGGAATTTGAGACTTTTGTCATCAACTACAACTCTCAACCTGAACTATGGAACATAGAAAAACTCATGGCTATGTGTGTTCAGGAGGAAGAGAGGATTAAGTCCCTTCACGGTTATGATGTTATTAATTACGTGAAGGAAAAAGGTAATGCTAAGAAGAATTATTCTTCTAAGCAATCTTTTAAGTATCATGGTTCTTCTCACCATGATAAAGATAAGGGTAAGTTTCCACAAAGTCATCCTTACAATAAGGATGTGAAAGTGGATAAAGATCAGTGCCGCTTTTGTTTAGACAAAGGTCACCATCAGAAGGATTGCATTGACTTCCTTAAATGGTGTTGCAAAAATGGTAATGACTTTGTGACCTTTGTTTATGAATCCCTACTTTTAGATTATATACCATCTTCTTGGTGGATTGACCCAGGTGCCACTGTACACGTTTGCAATTCGTTACAGGGGTTAAATATGAGGAGGACCCTAGAAAGAGGGGAAAGGGCCATTAAAGTTGCCGATGGCCATGAAGCTGAAGTGAAAGCCATTGGAGATTATCCATTAGTATTAAGAAATGGATTTGTACTTACACTTCAGGATGTATTATATGTACCCTCTTTAAGTAGAAATCTCATCTCAGTATCATGCTTAGATGATGATGGTTATATTTACCAGTTTGGCAAAGACAGATGTGTAATTAAGTTTGATAATAAGATTGTTGGTGTTGCCATAAGAGAAGGCATGCTATACTTATTATCTATGCATGATGATGTTAATGTTGTAAGCGACAATCAGTTTTCCTCACATCAGGGTAAGCGTAAGAGAATCGATTCCGAAATGTCTTCGAAATTATGGCATTGTCGCTTAGGCCATATTTCGAGGGGGAGAATTGAACAATTGATTTCACAATTGATTCTTCCCCATTTGGATTTTTCGGATTTAGAAGAATGCATAGACTGCATTAAGGGAAAATTTGTTAAGGAAATTAAGAAAGGTGCCATACGCAGTGCGGGAATTTTGGAATTAACTCATACAGACATTTGTGGTCCATTTCCCGTAGTATCTGTTGATGGTTTTGATTCGTTCATAACCTTCACGGATGACTATTCTCGCTATGGCTATATTTATCCGATTAAAGAACGCTCTGAAGTGTTGGATAAATTTAAGATATTTAAGGCTGAAGTTGAAAATCAGCACAATATTAAGATTAAAGTGGTAAGATCCGATTGTGGTGGTGAGTACTACGGTCGTCATACCCCGTATGGCCAAGATCCTGGACCATTTGCTCGGTTCCTACAGGAAAATGGCATAGTCGCCCAGTATTCTACACCGGGCGATCCTCAGCAAAATGGAGTAGCGGAACGACGCAACCGTACGCTAATGGATATGGTTAGATCCATGTTAAGTCAATCAGATTTGCCGATTAGCTTATGGATGGAGGCATTAAAAACCGCCATTCATGTGCTAAATCGGGTTCCTACTAAGTCGGTGTCTAAAACACCGTATGAGTTGTGGACAGGACGTAAGCCCTTATTAAGTTATATGCATATATGGGGTTGTCCCGCTGAGGCAAAATTGTTTAACCCAAACATTGGTAAATTGGACTCTAAGACAGTAAGTTGCCACTTTATTGGCTATGTAGAAAAGAGTAAGGGATATTGTTTCTATTGTTCAGAACGATATACTAAGTTTGTAGAAACAAGGCATGCCGTCTTTTTAGAGGATGCTATGATCAGGGGGAGTACGGTAAGACGAGCAATTAATCTTGAAGAGAAGCAGGTTTATGTACCCAATCCTATGATTCAAGAATCATATTTCTCATTACCTACTGCTGTTGAATCACCAGTGCCTATTGGTAATCATTCAACACCTGTTGTTAGTTCTCCATTGACAACGGAATTATTAAGAGAGGTTGAGCATTTTCAACCCATTGTCACTAATAATGAAGAGCAACAATAGCCTCAAAATGAGGATAATGTGCAATTAATAAGATCTCAACGAGAAAGAAAATCGGCCATTCCGGACGATTATGAGATCTATTTGAGTGAGACAATTCAAATAGAGGGTGATCCCACCACATTTAAAGAAGCTATGAGAAGTCCTCAATCATCTGAATGGCGTAAAGCCATGGAGGATGAAATGAGGTCTATGGAAACAAACAAAGTCTGGGATTTAGTTGAGATTCCTAATGGAGCCAAAATAGTAGGCTGTAAATGGGTCTACAAAATTACACGTGACTCCAAAGGGAATATTGATAAGTTTAAGGCCAGACTTGTTGCAAAAGGCTTCACTCAAAGATAAGGAATTGATTATAATGAGACATTTTCACCTGTCTCAAGTAAGGATTCATTCAGAATCATTATGGCATTAGTTGCACATTACAATTTAGAATTACATCAGATGGATGTAAAGACGGCGTTTCTTAATGGTGATCTATATGAGAACATCTATATGACACAACTGAAAGGTTTCGTTGTTAAGGGTAAGGAACATATGGGATACCACTTAAGAAAGTCCATCTATAAACTTAAACAAGCATCAAGGCAGTGGTATCTCAAGTTCGATGAGACAATAAGAAAGTTTGGGTTTAAAGAAAATGAGGAGGACAATTGCATTCAGGGCCGGTCCTCAAGTTTTCGGGGCCCGGGGCGAAAACAAATCAAAGGCCTTAGTCATAGAAAATACTACATACGTATTTGATCTATAAAAATCTTATTTTTTCTATAAAGATAGAGAGAAATAAGATTTTTTTTTCTAAAAAGATATACAATAGTTTTGATGTCACAAATTTAATTCAATAGTAGCAGAGGTAAACTGATATATGTAGCACACAATCTACAACAAAAAACACTTCTAAAGACAATTTAAATATGTTTGATACATGCATCACGTAAACTACTATAACATACACTTCATAAAAGAAATTTTATACATATTAAAGAGCATAATCCTGCAAAAAATAATGATGAAAATTTATGTAGTGCTAAAACAAAATAAATACGTACACAATATCAATTGTGTCCTATTTCTCGACATTGGAAAGGGGTAGAGGAAGGGGTCCATAATTGTAGCCTCATGACCTAAAACAATCTAGCGGCGATTGTAGGGGCGGGGTTATGTTAGAAAAGCGGAAGTGACATGTCATAGAAAAAATGATTTGTTTCGGTAATTTTCACCATCCAAGAAAAAAGATTGGGTGGTCGATTTTCTATAAGTAACTTTTCTACTTTAAGCTGCGGCTGGTTTTTAGATTTTATAGCAGCACTATTTTTTAATTAGGCTTTGTTGTAGTTTGAGAAAATTTATAAGACTAAATAATAAAATAAAATTATGTGTGTGATGTATATGTACATTAAATTGGGGCCCTTAGAACTCGGGGGCCCAGGGCGGTCGCCCCTCATGCCCTGGCTCAGGGCCGGCCCTGATTGCATTTATGCTAAGTTTAAGAGCGGGAAATTTATTTTCCTAGTGCTTTATGTAGATGATATACTACTTTCAAGTAGTGATGTCAATCTACTATCAGAAACTAAGAAGTTTTTGTCCTCTAATTTTGATATGAAAGATCATGGTGAAGCATCCTATGTATTGGGCATAGAAATTCACCGAGATAGAAATAAGGGGGTATTAGGCTTATCACAAAAGGCATACTTAGAGAATATACTGAGAAAGTACAGTATGCATAAGAGTAAGCCTTCGCCTGCTCCGATTGTCAAGGGCGATAAGTTTAGGAACTTTCAATGTCCCAGGAACCAATATGAGATCGATCAAATGAAGTCGGTTCCATATGCTTCTGCTATCGGAAGACTTATGTATGCTCAAGTCTGTACTCACCCTGACTTAGATTATGTGACAGGAATGCTTGACAGATATCAGGCCAATCCAGGGATTGATCACTGGAAGGCAGTTAAGAAAGCATTAAGATATGTGCAAGGCACAAAAGGCCTCATGTTAACGTATAGTGAGTCAGACCCACTTGAAGTAGTGGGATATTCAGATTCGGATTTTGCGGGTTGTGTGGATACTAAGAAATCCACGTCAGGTTATATATTTACCCTCGCCAATGGAGCCATTTCGTGGAAAAGCTCCAAACAAACCGTCACTGCATCGTCCACAATGCATGCCAAGTTTGTTGCATGTTATGAGGCCACCGGGCAGGCTGTTTGGCTTAAGAAATTTTTACCCGGTCTTAGAGTGGTCGACAACATTGAAAAACCACTTAAGTTATAGTGCGATAATGCACCCGCAGTATTTTACTCTCACAACAATAAGTCGAGTGGTGCTGCCAAACACATCGACATTAAGTTTTATGTTGTGAAAGATCGAATCTAGGATCATACCATAAGTCTTGAGCATATAAGTACCAAGCGTATGCTTGCGGATCTGCTAACAAAAGGTCTTCCACCCAGTGTGTTCAGTGAACACGTAGCCGGCATGGGTTTAAGGGAGAACCTATGATCACTGGATATTTAGGGGCCACGTAAGAGTAAGGTTCATTTTTCAAGTGTGAGATGTATTGTGGTCTTCGAGTCCAACAATACGTAAATGGTTGTTGTGATGCGTCGTGCCCTATATGTCAAGCATGAGAAAATGGATACTAAGTTTAGTATTAAGTAAGTTGGTAAGTTTTAGATTCGAGTTCAAGGGGGAGAATGTTGGAAGTAACCGGACAAGTCCAGTAAAGACCGGGCTAGTCCGATTTTGTCCAGTAAGGGAAACCGGACTAGTCCGGACCCTATACGGACTAGTCCGATTTTTCAATAACTGTCAGTTTGAACTCAAAATTGACATGTGTTCTAACTGAAAGGACACAACCCACCGAATTTTCAGTCTCTAATCGGGAGACTCAATAATTCCTAAGGGTGGGAGGCCCCCTCTTGTGTCTCTTGGTCAACTATAAGAAGAGGGTCAAGTGTATGATCAAAAGAGGCTTAAGGCATACACTTATACACACTTGAACACTCTAACCCACTCCGAATCCGATCAACATACCAAGAGAAGAACAAGGGGAAACGCCTCTTGTCGTCGTTCTTCTTGCGGCCTCGCCTTGATGGCTAGATGGCCGCATCGTCAAGCAACCACGAGGATGGAGGAGAAGGTATTATTGATGTTCTTGTGCTATTAGAAAGATAGCACTTGGTGTTCATGTTGTAATCAGATTTCTCTATGTAATTCGAGATGATTTAGTGGCTATTTGATCTTTGGGCTCCCTTTTGATTTCTAACAGGACCGAGTCTGTAGGATCAAGTTCATCAACCGGGTAAGCGCAAGGACCGACCAAGGTGGAGATCGTGAACGGTCATTCCGTAACGTCTGATAGTTTGTTAGCATATACGTGTTCGTGTGTGAGAGCATTGTAATGTTCTATAAATTTCAATGCATGTTGAGTTTACAGGGTTTGCTGAGCCCTCACATATCTCTCTCTCTCTTCTCAAATCACTTCGTCTATTTTTGTCTTGTGCGTGTTCCAAGCACGAGCGGTGACCACAGCGAGATCATGACACATTCCAGAGTCATAGATCATTGTACTTTGTTAGAAAATATAAGGCAATTTATTGAACAATTTCGGAAAAGCACGCAAAACACAACAGTGATTAATACCAGCAAACAGACGAAAGAGTAATATCGTGTACCAATTTGAAGTCGGAGGAACTGCTGTAGATTTGATGGCGAACAATCGCTGCAAACGTTGGTGACGACGTTGGGCCGCAGCGCCTGATCTCCTCGGTAGATGACCTGTGATGAAGAACGCGAGCAGTCGCGTGAAGCGCTTTCCAAAAACCTTATTTGCTCTCTCCCGGTGCAGGATCGCAAGGACGAGCGGTTCTAGAGACCTGCTCTCCCGATCGTCGGTGCACGCCGGCGCTTGGGATGGAGTAGACCAGAAAGCAGCGCAAGGAACGCGAACGTGAGAACGATCTGATCGTGGGATGATCTGCCCTATCGCGGACGCCCATATTTATAGAGTCCCGCAGAGGCGGTTCGGCTGCGGTCTAGAGGATCCGCATCCGATCCGACTCTACAGTCGTAGACGCGTCTGTCTCTAATGACTTGGACTCGGTCTTGGAAGCCCGAAATTCAGAAGCTCAAAAGCCCAAAGCCCAATTTAATTTTCTGCAAAAATATGAAAAATGTGGGATCGACTCGAGGCTCGAATTCACATGAACACACGCGCGAGCGCACGCGCGCGTGTGCGGGACGTGGCATGGCTTGGCAAGACGAGCAAGCGAGGAGGAGGAGGAGGAGCGTGCGTAGGCTACTCCTCTCTTCTCCTGTACTCTCTCACTCAATGAGTGGAAGAACAACCTCCCTTATATGTAGGAGTTGCTCCCCTTGTACTTCCCATTTGAGACTATTCATACAAAACCACCTTCTCTTGCACTAATGGACCTTTGAGATTTTCTAGGAATTATTATTGAATTATTGTTGGGCCAAGCCCAATAATTTTAACAATCCCCTACCAGATCTCAAAGCCATTAGAAGAGAGGTCATTCTCGTTCCTTGTTTGATATACTAGTGTTTCAGTAGAGACTATTAAGTTAAACTTCTGCCTAGATCTTCAAAATTCATCAGCTCACAACTTGAATAATGGACCACGTCTTGAATTGCAAGTTTGTGCGAACTAACTTCACTCAAAGATCATTACCAGTACTTGACTACCAGTAGTCTACCCCGCGGGCGGATCATATGCATCATACTCCCTGGTCTCTTCATGAGCTTTCCAGAGATCACCCAAATCTCATAGAGTGCGATGTTAGACAGTCAGAGCTCATATAGGTGTGTTTCCTTCAAGATTGCTTTGTAGGACGGCATTTTTGCTACACATAGCCAACAGAAACACATTATGTCAAATCGCCAACCTGCCATACAGTTTGAAGTACAAGTGTTCATATTCACATAGAGAGGGTCTAAAGGAAGTACTCTTCTCGGTAAACCACTAGCTTGTTTTCCCATGTCCTAATTCACGAGATCCCAGATCACATACGTTGGGTTACTACTATGGTGTCACATCAATGGGTCTCAAACCCATCTCCTTCGATGCACTTTCTATCACATTACGTGATAGATCCTTCATAAAGGGACCTGCCAGGTTTTTATCTGTTTGTATGTACAAAACAGTAATAACTCTGGAGTTTCTCATTTTCCTGACAAATTTCAAACGTCTCTTGATGTGTCTTGATAATTTTGCATGATCCGTAGAACTGGTCACTTTGGCAATCACCGTCTGATTGTCACAGTTCATAAGTATTGCCGACAATGATTTCTCAACTACAGGCAAATCCATCAAGAGCTCTCGTAGCCATTCTGCCTCTACAGTTGTTGTCTCTAAAGCAGTGAGTTCTGCTTCCATGGTTGATCTCGTCAAAATGGTCTGTTTGCAAGACCTCCATGATATAGCGCCACCAGCTAGAGTGAACACATATCCACTCATGGCATAGAGTTCATCAACATCAGAGATCCAGTTCAAATCACTATAACCCTCAGGCACGACCGGATAACTAGTATAGTGAATTCCATAACTCATTGTATCTCTCAAGTAGCGCATAACCCTTTCAAGTGTATGCCAATAATCTATACCCGAGTTTGACATGAACTTGCTCAGTTTTCTCACAGCAAGTGAGATATCAGGACGGGTTGTGCTAGCTAAGTACATGAGTGAACCGATC
Organism: Tuctoria greenei; assembly: GCA_036927565.1. NCBI lineage: Eukaryota > Viridiplantae > Streptophyta > Magnoliopsida > Poales > Poaceae > Tuctoria > Tuctoria greenei. Next base: position 3,139,435 of record JAYESD010000007.1, read on the forward strand.
ATTTGATAATATTTAAATTGATCCCTTGAATCTTTCTCTTTCTTTCTAAGTATCACGCTGGATCATAAGGCGTTGGAGAAATCTTGCTATCCATAAAGCCGAACCGGCTCAAGATTTTCTCAACATAGTGGGACTGACTTAAAGTAATCACACTCTCATCCTTATTCAACTTAATGTTTAAAATAACATTAGCTTCTCCAAGATCTTTCATATCAAAACACTTTGATAGAAATGACTTGACCTCAGAAATTATATCAATGCTCGTACCAAAAATGAGTATATCATCCACATACAAGCATAATATAATGCTATCACCCCCACCATGGCGATAGTATACACACCGATTAGCCTCATTAATGACAAAGCCCGCAGACGTCAAAGTATTGTCGAACTTCTCATGCCATTGCTTAGGTGCTTATTTCAGGCCATACAAAGATTTCAACAATTTGCACACCTTTGTCTCTTCACCTTTTACTACAAACCCATCAGGATGTTGCATATAAATCTCTTCTTCCAACTCTTTGTTAAGGAAAGCTGTCTTCACATCCATTTGATGGATGATTAGACCATAGAAGACAGCCGTACACAAATTGTCGTCATTCTGGCGATAGGTGAATAGGTGTCAAAATAGTCTTCACCTTCCTTTTGAGTATAGCCCTTTGCAACTAGTCCCGCCTTATACTTTTCAATAGTACCTTCAAATATGAGCTTCTTCTTGAACACCCACTTGCAGCCTACTGGTTTGCACCCGTACGGCTGTTCAGTTAACTCCCAGGTTCCATTGGAAAGAATTGAGTCCATCTCACTATGAACTGCTTCTTTCCAGTCATCTGCATCAGGTGATGCATATGCCTCAGCTATGGATCTAAGAGTATCATCCACAAGGTACACAATGAAATCATCACCAAAGGATTTTGCAATCCGTGATCTCTTACTCGATTGAGTTATTTCGTTGTGTTCCTCCTCTGGGACACTCTCAAACGGTGTATCAAGAAACTTGCTAGTTGTGGTGGATTCAAGACAAATTTCAGAAGAGATTCTAGCAGTGCTATGCATATCTTTCATAGGAAAAATATTCTCAAAAAATGTTGCATCACGAGATTCATAATAGTATCAACATGCATATCAGGTATCTCTGATTTAACTACTAAAAATCTATATGCGATGCTCTGATGAGCATAGCCTAAAAGACGCAATCCACTGTCTTTGGTCCCATCTTGCGTTTCTTGGTAATTGGAACATTGACCTTTGCCAAAGATCCCCAAGTACGCAAGTATGAAAGTGATGGTTTTCTCCCAACTCACTCCTCATTAGGGGTTTTCGCTTTATTCTTGTTTGGATCGCGGTTTAGGACATGACATGAAGTCTATAGAGCCCCCCCCACCATGCCTTAGATAAACCTAATGTGTCTAACATGGCATTCACCAAGTCACACAATGTGCGATTTTTCCTCTCAGCTATCCCGTTTGATTGGGGAGAATAGGGAGGCATCCTCTCATGTATAATATTGTGTTCTACACAGAAATCATCAAATATTTTGGGAAAATACTTGCCACCACGATCTGACCTAAGACATTTGATCTTTCTCTCTAACTAAGTTTATACTTCAGATTTATAGATTTTAAAGTAGTCTAAAGCTTCATCTTTAGTTTGCAACAAGAAAACATAGCATAATATAGTAGAATCATCTATTAATGTCATAAAGTATTTCTTTCCACCTTTTGTCAACACACCATTCATCTCGCTTAGATCAGAATGTATGAGTTCTAATGGTGCCAAGTTTCTCTCCTCGACTGCCTTGTGAGGCTTTTGAGGTTTCTTTGATTGCACACAACTATGGCACTTAGAACCTCTGGCAATGGTGAATTCTAGAATTAATTTGAGACTGGATAGCCGATTCTTTAAACCAAAGTTATCGTGATATAAACGAGAATGCCAAACACTTGCATCATCATCAACACTGCCACAAATATGGTTTACTGATTTATTACTAAACTCCAAAAGAGAAAAGTGGAACAAGCCTCTACATTCATAGCCTTTTCCAATAAATATTCGTGCTTCGATAGAACTATTTTATTGAATTCTAAAACTACTTTAAACCTATCTCTGCATAGAAGGGTGCCGCTAACAAGATTCTTGTTCATCTTAGGAACATGCTGCACGTTCTTCAGCTGGACCATCTTTTCCGAAGTAAACTTCAGATCGACCGTGCCAACACCATGAACAGAAGCATGTGACCCATTCCCCATCAATAAGGCGGAATCCCAGACGAACTGGTAAGAAGTAAATATGGACATGTCAGAACATACATGAACATTAGCACCCATATCAAACCACCAAGACGGTGTTTGAGAAACAGAAAGAACAGTAAAAGAATTATTGTACCCATCTGCATTGCTAGACGGCACGATGTTGACACTCTTTTTCCCTCTGCGGTATGCCCTCTCAGGACAGTCCTTGGAAAAATGTCCCTGCTCCCCACAGGTGTAGCAGCAGCTATCATGGGCTTTGTTTGACTTCTTCTTCTTCTTGAAAGCAGTGGTTTTATTTTGGCTTGAATTGAGACTTGTTGTTCCCTTTATTCTTGACATTGAGTTTCTGCATCATATTAGCATCGACGCTAGATTGAACCTCACCTCCTTTCTTAGTAGCGTCCTTAGCCCGAGCCTTCTCCTCAATATAAAGAGATGCTATTAAGTTTTCAACAAATATTTCCCGTCTCTTGTCTTTGAGAGCTGTGATGAAGTTTCTCCATGAAGGAGGTACCTTTGCAATAATGCACCCAACCACAATCTTGTTGGGTAAAGGACACTTAAAGAGGTTGAGCTCTCTCGCGGGGCACTGTATTTTATGACCACGACATTGGGGTCCCCTAAGGTGATGAACTTAGGCAGAAAATCCCTTCTTGTAGCTTACGATTATGTCTCTTGTGTTTGATCAATCAATACGTGTCCATCTGATGGGATCTCTTTGCCCTCAGTGTTGCTTTGGGGGCTGACATGGTCAGGAACTTCATGTCTATGTATGGTTTCATTCCTTGTAATCCTTCTAGATCTATATTTGAGCATGTATACATTTCCGACACTCGTTCCATGAGCATAGCTTCCAAACTGCGTGTCATGAATTCCATGGGAGCTCTTGCGACTGACTTCTTATCGTTATCTCAACATGATTTACCGTAGTGGCCTTACGGTTGGCACATGTTGTAAATCCTTGACGTTGTGCCAACTGGTCCATAAGGGTATGATCCACACCGTTTGTCTTATGTTTTTTTATAGGTCAGCTAAAATCCTACCCCACTTAAATAGGATTTTAACTATTGTATGTTTTTTCATTAGTATAGGTTTATTATTATTATTGATATATTTATATTTTATTATCTATAATTTTGTTTTTTTTGTTTGGTTTCGTTTATTTATGTATTTATTTATTTATTGACTTGGAGGGTTAACTGGAGTACTTGGATCGGGACGGGTTCCTGCATGAGCAGTATGCTCATGGTGAGCTCGAATAGGGATAGACTTTTGAATGAGTATTTTCTTTTTGATCTTGTAGGAAGAGAGGAGTGGAAGATTTTGTTTTGGTCGTTGTTATCATCCTCACGTATATACGTACGTTTGCGTATATATTAAATTTTATATTGTGTATTCTTATTGGTGCATTATATTTGATATACATATAGGCATATGTGCGTAGATATATATAAATACACATAACTCATATGTATTTATTTTATTAAACACCCAACTTATCTTCTTTCATTAGATTATTGATCTGTGTTGTATTAGAGCACACAATTTCACTCAATCAAGAACCAAATGAAAACCAGCAAATTACACCCAAACATAGCTAGATTACAAACTTATCTATTATAATATTAATTTTTCTATTCGTGGCTTACTCTAGATCACTATAGGCTTAAGACATTCCACTCATGGGCACTACGGTCATTCTAGGATTCCATCGATGTGACTGAGGAATGTAAGGTTGCACATGGTTGCTCTTCCACCGATCGTGATGTCGTTCTTGATACGTGACGATGTCATATTCCAGTAGACTTGGTAGAGTAATTTCTCCCACTATCTTTACACATCCTCTTGAATTGATTAGATGGTTGTTTAACTGATCAAATATTCGAATGATCCGGTGTAGACGTTGGATGATTACAACCTTGCGTATTGCGTTGGTGTCTATCTTACTCTTGAATGATCAAAGTGTATTGAGAGGGTTGGTGAATCATTGATAGGGTAAAGTTGAGTTTTTCAAAACATAGGAGGCGATGGGGAGCGTCGGCCGGAGGAAACAGCGGTTCTCTAGGCAGGCACCGGTTTTCCCGAACTCTTGCTGTCTTGCACGTGTGCCAGGGTATACTGGTGCGTGCTATGCACTTTACCGCGCTAGAGAAGCCTCGACGGCGGCCAGCGACGGTGTGCAGCGGCGAGTGGTGGCGGCGCATGGTGGAAGATGCGTTGGTGCAGGATTTTGAGGCGGAAAGTTGTTGTAGATGTGCGCGATTGTGCGAAGAACGCATCGGGTGGCTTGGCCGGGCATGGGTGGCACCAACGGCGGCCTGCGGCGGGCTGTGGCGTCCGTGCGCGGCGTCACACCATCGATCCACGTGTGCGTGCTGCAATCCAATGGGACGGCTTGCCGGGAACGCGTTCTAGTGCGGGACGAAAGTGTTGGAGCGCTCGGCCAGGTCGGGGAGGTCCCCACGGTGGCTGGCGGCGTGTGCAGGGATCAGGGGTGACGACACCCTAGGGTTTGTTGCGGATTCCCTGCTAGGGTGTACTAATCTACGAGCAGATGTGCATCTTAGCTAATTCATGTGCTAAAGAAACTTTGGGTGGAGTTAATTGTGGTACCTTGGTCTACCGGCGTGGGAACGGTGAGGTTGCCGGTCACCAGATTCGGCGGCGGCCTTGTTCATGGAAGGAACAGGGGAACCTCAAAATTGGGAGCGTCCGGCTCCAATCTTCATTCCACTGGGGAAGGGTGGTGTGAGCGGATGTCTATGCGCCTCCACTGGTGCGAGGAATCGAAGCACGATGGCTCACCGTGAGTTTTTGGGCTCAGCGGCCGGCGGTGCAGAGGAGATGGGGAAGACAGGGGAGCGGCGAGATTTCCCTCAGAGAAAGCCAAGCATGCTCTGGGAAGTGCGGTGGGAGCAAGAGGGTGACTTGTGCTCGCGAATGGAGGAGGGAAGCGCCGTTTTATAGCCGTGGTGAGGCGGTTTGCCGAGAGGCGGTGGTCGGCACGCCTTTTGGCGCGGGAGCTCTGGCAGCAGGCTGGCGAGGCACACCGATCTCCGGGACCATTATGGCGAGGGCGACGGGGCACACGTGGTGATGGTGGCGAGGCAGTGCTGGCTGGCGCAGCGCAGTGCCGCAGGCGGCACCTCGCCGGTGTCCCATCGCGGGAAAGCTAGAGCCGCGGTCGGCTTCGATCGGGGACGAGAGAGAGGACAGAGGCGGTTCGCCCTAGGCCGGGCCGTGGGTGAGGAGAGGAGGTTGGGCCGCGTGCCTGGGAAGAGGGGCCAGACTGGCGGGAAAAAAATAGGGAAGAAGGAGAGGGCTGGGCCTCGGCGAAAAGGGCAGTGGGCCACGCAAGGGGAGGCACTGGGCCAGGAAAAAAAAGAAGAAGGGAAGAAGGAGGTGGGCCGGCTGGAGAAGTGGTGGATTGTGCCTGTTTTTTCATTTCCCATTTGATTATACTTTTGATTTATTAATTTCTTTATTGTATTTTGGGTTGTTTTATACTCTCAAATTATTTATCGAAATAATTTTTATTTGCTCCTCTATATGCATGTAGATTTATATGCTGTCGTACACATTATTTGTTTAAAAATAAGTCCGGGTAGATTTTCATTAGGCCCTTAGGTAGGACTTTTATTTGAATTATTTTCTAATAAGCAAACTTGGTTTGAGATTTTCAATTGCTTACTTCGTTAAAACCCATTAATTTATTAGTTGACATGCACACGTTTACACATATATGTCACTCTGTTTATTTTGTCGCTTTTATCTTAATTATTGTACTTTATGTTCATAGTCGGAGTTGGCTTCATATTTTATTGATTTTTATTTTAGGGTTCATATCGACTTAGCACTCTATACATTTAATCAATAGTCTGTTCTCCTTTATTTTCTATCATTATTAGTGATGAGCCCACGTACACGTGTGTATGCGTGTATTGTGTTTTCATTTCTAGTTTCATATTTATTTTTGTTTGGTTCAGATTTATTTTATAGTTTAATTCGTATTTAAATGTGCATGTGTTCGTATTCACACATCTATTTGTCTTGATTTTCTATTGACTGTTAATGTTTGTTAAAAAAAATTAATTCAGAGTACTTTTTAATAGTTTCAAATTTTGGGCTGTGACAAAAAGGAGGAAAGAAATCCGAAGAAATTGAAAAAGGGCAAGCGACCCAACCTCTAGATGTGGTCCAATCCATTTTCCTTTCCTTTCACGCAGGCAAAGAACACCCCCTTCGAGCGTGGCCCATCTGCACTTCAGCCCACTCCCTCTTCCCTCCCGAGCACGGCCCGTTCTTCCTCTGCTTCCTCTATCTCTTAATGTGTGACAATACCAATAATCATATTTGAAAAGGTAACATTAAAATATTATTTCTTAATTTTATTTCTACTAGGGAAACCATTTGATATTACAAAATGGTCCGTAGCTTGCATAGCACCCTGTATCATGGGACAGACCAGCCACCAGCCAGGCCAGCCAAACTATTCGCCGACATTGTTAATCGATAATCGTCAATGACCATCCACTCAAAGTCGCCGTCAATTGGATCCCAGAAAACGCTATCCATGCACAACTCGAGGGCATACCCTGCATCTTCGTAGTCCCGAGCAGCACGCGTGAAGTCACAACGAGAAAGCTGATCCTCGATGCTCACCATCCGATCGTGCGCCTCACCGTACAGGACGTTGCACAGATCAACGACCTTCCTCACGCCGGCGGAAGACGTCGTCCCGTTGTTCAGCATGTGTTTGATCGTGGTAACCGAGTCCTGGTACTTGAGCCTGGCCTGTCTCGTAACATTGAGCGCGTAGACGGTGACCTCGGCCGTGTCCGGCATGCCCTGAAGCGCTTTCCAACAGGAAAAGTTCCAATTATGCATGTCGCATGCCTTGTAGTGCGCCTCTTTCAACGACATGGTGGTCACGTTATTGCAAGCGTCACCGGTGATGAACAGGGTGGTGAAAGAAACCATCAACATGGCAACAACAATGGCCATGCTTGCAGTACTCCTCATGTTTGTGTTTGGTTATCGATCGATGGTCCCTTCTCTTCCCTCAAGTGAGAGATGTAAGTGTACAGTGGGTATTATTTATAGCTGTAGATCGATTTTTTTTTTGAAAAGGAGGCATTAGATCGACTTGTTAATGTAAGTATATCCATTTTTTTAGAGGAGGCATTAGATCGACTTGTTAATATAAGTACATCCATTTTTTTTGAAAAGGAGGCATTAGATCGACTTGTTAATGTAAATACATCCATGTCCAAAAGAACACGTCTATGATACGATTTTTTTAGATAATACATATATAACACTTTTGATATCTCATCTCTATATTAATCAAGGCTGCACAGAGTATATAACATTATTAGGACCTGCTGATACATTGATTCTGGTCGACATGCTAAGAAAGATACACTTCACAAAGTAAGACACATTTATGACTTATATATAATCTTGCTACTAGAAGATTGATTAATATTATATATATAGATGAGATAGCCGGCCATATCAATGCATAGACATATTCTTAAATTATGCACACGGATGCACTTACATTAATGAGTCTACAGCTACAAATATTTATAAGACCCTCGCTAATAGCTAGCTATACAGTACTTACATCTCTCAGCTCACTTCAAACATGAGGAGGAGGAGTGCACCAACCATGATCACCATTGTTGTTGTAATGTTATTGGTGGTTTCCTTGAGCACCACCCTGTTCGTTGCTGGTGACGATTGCCATAACGAGTTTCATACCGTGCCCATCATGTCGTGGAGAGAGGCGTGTCACAAGGCATGCGTGCGCGATGGGAAGAAATATTGCCTGCCGCAGTCCTGCCTGGACGCGCTTAAGAACGCGCCGGAAAAGGCCGAGGTCAGCATCTACGCGGTCAACGTTACGAGGCAGGCCAAGCGCAGGTGCGAGGACTCAGTGGTCACGATCGAACACGTGCTGACCAACGGAACGTCCGCCGGCGTCAGGAAGGTCCTTGATCTGTGCAAGCGCATGTATGGCCTGGCGCACGACTGGCTGATGTACGTCGAGGGCCAGATTTCTAGATGTGACTTCAGCGACGGGGATTACTCCGACGACGCTATGCATGCCCTCGAGCTGTGCTCACATAGGCTGTCGGATGTTTCACCCAACTCGCCGTTTTCAGCTGACATGGTCATGCCCACCTCTAATTTAACCATGGTCGCTTTTAGTTTAGCTGGCCTGGTTCGTGGCTGGTAGAGTGCGGTATACATATGCAAGCTAGCTACTATACGGACGATTTAGTATGCGTGTGTTGCAAAATTATCTGCAGCTAGGGCAACAATCTATGTTGTATCACATGCATGTGATTGTTGCTCTCGATCGATCGTAACGCATATCAAATTGTTTCCGTGGTAGCTAGAAGAAATAATTTTATTAATGATATCCTTGAAAATAAATGAGTATTGATATTGTCGCCCATGCCTTATCTCTGATTATATATTGATGTGCGTCGTCAACATAGGTTAGCAAATCGACAACCACGCAAAGTACAGAGACCTGGCAATATATGGACCGTATGTCTCTGATTTTATGTTAGAGATGCTTGAGCAATAGTGTCTCTGATATGGTGTCTATTTAATTTGCGATTATGTAGTACCGATTGTTGGTTTCTCGGTACTATTCTGCATGCAATAGATGTATATGAACTTAGCAAATTTAATTTAGTGTACACATGTGGGCCGGGGATGTCAGTAGGGCTGCGCGTCTTTGGTTTATATGGAACCAAGTCCGCAAAGTTGATTTAAGTGTAACGTGTGCAGTTGTGATGATGTGGCTGCTGACCAAGCTGGCACACAAGCAAAAATGGCTGAGGGGTGGCTGCCACATGGGTGCAAAGTGTCAGCCACGAAGAAATCTGGCTGAGGCGGCGCTGAATGGACTGCTACGTGTGCAAAAATGACTGGGTAGAATTCCCCACGAAAATTAATTATCATTCCCATTTTTATGGAGATAATGTTTGCTCAGAAGTATGTAAAGCTCATTTCCCAGCATCGATAAATACAATTCCGAGGATTCCAAAATTATGTTTATTGCGTTCGAACTAAAAGTTTTAGCATTACAAATCTGAGGATTCCAAACACAACAGGAAAAGTGATCCTTTGCGAACGGCCAAATTAATTTGTGACGACTGACCGTCGCAAATAGATTAAATTGCGACAGCCCGCAAGAGTCCGTCGTAAGTAAGAAGACCGTCACAAATAGAAGCTCAAATTGCAACAGCCAGCCCAAACGCCATCGCACATTAGACGGCCGTCACAAATATTTTATTGACTTGCGACGGCCCAATCTCAGGTTGTAGCAATTTATGTTATTTGCGACGGCCAACCCTAGGTCCTCCGCAAATTACGGGACAATCGCAAATTTTCTGATATACCCTCAGCCCACTCGGCCCGACTCACTCACTTGCTCCCGCGCCGCCGCTCACACGCATCGCTTTCGCGCCACCGCCTATCTCGCATGCCGCCGTTGTTGTCGCCTCCCCGGTCAGCCGACCCCGTCGCTGCCTCCCGGCGCGGCCGCCCGAAGCCGCCTGTTGTCGCCTAGGCCCTGACGCCGCCTAGCCCCAGCACCTCCCCGTTGCCGCCTCCTCGATGCCGCCCCATCACCGCCTCCCCGACGCCGCCCCGTCGCCACTTCCCCCAAGCCGGTTGCCTCCCACTCCATTGTTAGGTTAAATTTTCTTCTTCTCCATTCCCACTTCATTGCTAGTTAGGTTGATGCATAGAATCTGTGATGCTTATGAATTGTGATCGATGCATAGAATTTGTGATGCTTATAAATTGTTTTTGTTTAGGTGATGCATACAATTGCTTATGTTTATGTTTAGGCGATAAATTTGCTTATGTTTAGGTGATGCATACATTTTCTTAAGTTTATGTTTAGAATAAAATTGTTGATGCTTAGTTTTAGTTGGTATGCATTATGTTTACATTTACATGTTATTGTTATGCTTGATATGTTTAGGTTTATTTGAATTACTTGAATGTTTAAGTACAATATATATACATATAAACGGGCTTCGGGCCGGGTAGAACTGACACAACCCGTTTAGGGCACAACATGTCCCATTTAGGGGTAAGGTAAAGGATCCGTCTAGACGGGCACGGAGGCAAACGACAATGGTGAGGACGACAAGAACTCATGGCACGTGGACAGTAAGGACTCGCAATGTACGATTACCTAAACCCTAAAATCGTTGTAAGTTAACGGTGGGCTCCAATGGGGCATAACGTGCTCTCTCTCGTTCTTTCCTCTTTCTCTCTCTCCCTGTCTCTTGTTCTTTCCCCTGTCTTTGAAACGACTCAAAAATGAAAGATTAACGTAACATGTACAATTGCATTATGTGTTCCGTACCGGCCCATCTCACATGTGTTACACATGTGAGGCGTGTCGGTTTGGAATTGTCCCTTTTTTGGATAGTCTGGGAGTGATTGAGGGGGCATGGCTTGTGACGAGTGGAAGTGCATCTAGGCATCCCCGTGGGTTTTGTATAAGAGACTAGTAAGCTCAGTTATCATAAGCACATGTGTGATGATTGAAATGAAAGAAAATCCCTCAAAAAGGAAAATATTGAAATGGGCGTCGAAGACTCAAGCATGGAAATTAGGGTTTCTTATGTGTTGAGTTTAGACCAGCCTTCTATGTATGAGGGTGTGTGTATCAAGTGCATTGAGATCATAAAAGAGGGTTAAAAGTCGTGGTTGAGAGAAAACCTAAGTGAGAAGCCTTGTTGAGAGTATTCTTAGGAGATCGGACTTGTTCGGGCCTCAGGGCAGGACTAGTCAGGGTCGTTCAGAGTAGTCCGTTTTTGGTCGAACTAAGAGTTTCAATATAAGTTTTGATTTTTCCGTTTGGGGACAGACTAGTCTGTTCTACACTTGGTGAGAGTTTTTGGAGCTAAGTCCCGGTAGGCCAGACTTGTCCGCCCCAGCGGCCGGACTATTCTGGACTTCCCAGTTTAGTCCGTTTTCGACCGGACTAAAGGTTTCTATTGTACTTCGGACTTGTTCATTGTGAGATGGACTAGTCCGTGCTATTAAGTGAGAAGGAGTTTCTGAGGCTAAGTCCTGTTGGCCGGACTTGTCCGCCCCAGTGGTCGGACTAGTTCGGTGTTTCTAGACTTGTCCATTTTTAGGCGGATCAAGGCATTCTGTTTGAGTTCGGATTTGTCCGTTGTTGGTCGGACTAGTCCGTTATGTCATGACTGTTAGAAATTCAAATGTTAGAGGGTACGTCACCATCTGTGGAGTGTGATGTAGTGTGGACCCAGTAGGCCGGACTAGTCCGGAGTTCCTGGCTGGACTAGTTTGGACATTCAATGGTGGCAACGGTTAGATTCCGGGATCCCTATAAAAAGGGGACCCCGACTCCCATTTGAATACTTTCGAACCCTAGCGCCGCCACAAGTTTCCTTGAGCCATTCTAAACCTTCTACTCCACCTACTTTCCCTCTAGAACCAAATCTTGAGGAGATTAGGGTTTGGGAAGGGGAGAGAAGGAATATCGTCTTGCGTTGGCTCTCGGTTTGATCTGTTGCACTTGGTGTCGCGTTTTGTGGCTTGTGGCCGTTGAGCTCCGTCTGCTCCTTGCTGTAAATCATTTGTGGGAGCCTCAACTTGTGAGAAGCCCCAAGAACTTGGTGATTACCCTTGTGTTAGTAGAAACCAAGCAAACCTTTTCTGGTGGCTTGGTGATACTAGGGTCAAGTGAGATCCGGTCTTTTTGTGGACTTCTCAACGTGGATGTAGGCTTCTTTATGAAGCTGAACCAGGGGATAAATCGTGTCTCACTTGTTGCTTTACTTTCCGTTATTCACTATAATTGCTTTTAGGATTCATATCGTTCTTCATTGAAATCTTGCAACCAATTTGCTCTCACCTGTTAATCTAAGTTGTATTAGGTTGCTAGATATTGTATCTATCTTTTGTCAAACTAAAATCCGCACATAACTTGTATAAATCAAGTTTTTGAGTTTTCCTTGTTTACTAAGCAGACTAGTCCGGCCCTGACCAGACTAGTCCGGTCTCAGACTTTTAATCTCATTTGATTAAGAAATTTCAAGTCATATTGCCTATTCACCCCCTCTAGGCGACTTTCAATTGGTATCAGAGCGGGTCTCTCCATCAAGAGTCTAACCACTCATAGAGAAGATGGCCGGAAGGGGTAAAAATAAGGTCAAAGTGATCGTCTACGGAGATGACAAAATGAAGAATGTCCATGTGCTTCAAGACGATCTAAATGACGACAAAGAAGTCTGCCAACTCAAGACATGACTTCGTGAGAAGCTATCTTCCTAAAAAGGACACCAAGGCGATCAGTGCAACCAACAACGACAATGCGAGTGGTTCACAAGACTACTCTCAATATCCTTATGTTATGAGCGCCTAATTTCTAGCAATCACCATTTGTCTATTCCTATTGGGAACCCCCCTCCAGTTTGATGGAAATGATTACTCTATGTGGAAGCATAACATGGAGATGCATCTCATTTCCTTAAACCCTGGCTTTGACAAATTGCTCCGACAGGAGTTCATCTTCCCAAGAATGAGGAAGACGTTACCCCGGAGCAAGCCGTCCTACTCCACCACAATGCTCAAGCTGTTGGAGTGATCACCTCCTCCTCGACTCGAGAGGAGTTCAACCAAATTGATGGGTTGGAGGTGGCTGTAGGATCGAAGAGCACATGAAAAGCTACCATAGGAGGGGGGGGGGGTGAATGGTAGATTTAGAAATCTTACGCAGCGGAAACAATTAAATCCCAACCCCTTCGGCAGAAAAATGATCTGTTAGAGAAATCATGTGTGAAACTAATCTAAACGTGTTTCACCATGACAAAAATGATATATATCAGAGAGAATCAAGTCACAAAGAAAAAACAAGAAGAATCACTCAAATTCGTTGAGAGAAACTCAAGTTATGATCAGAAGATCAAACAAGAGTCAATCTGTCCTATCTGAGAAAAACAGTTCTGGAACGCTGCAAAGAAACTCGTGTAGATCAGAAACCACAAATCTAATGACCGTGAAATTTTTACATATGATAGATAATAAAGTTGTGAAGACAACACAAAAAGAATCACGTCAATTGGATCTGTAAAACTCGAGTTATTATAAAATCACCGACAAAAGGTAGCGCTGTCCAGAAACTCGACGAGTAAAACTTGTCTGGAACAAGTCGGACAAACAAGGCACAAAAGTTCCTCCAAACTACGAATTTTATTCAATATAACACAAGAGTAAGAGCCCCAAAGTCGTTCACCACGAGCTCTGGCCTCCCTTGCTTATATAACCAGCCCTTAGGCCAACCCAATCTCAACTAGGACTCTAATCCTACTCAAATCATGAATCGAAACTTTCCATAACTGCTTAGGACTCTTCTATACACAGATAGAAGCAATCTTAAGACTTACAAACACCTTAGGAACATATCCCACATTCCTAAAACAACTCAAAGTCGTGACCCACACGAAATCCTATCATAACCAACTCAAATCTTTCCATATTTGAGTCAAACCCGACTCAGCCGCAGCCTGAGTCCATAACCTAGCCGGTTGGACCTTTTCGACCAATTCTTTACGTACACATCTCTTCATCATTCCTCGGAACCATGTAGCCACGTACATGCACTCCTTGCACATGTGCAAACATCTTCCAATGACGTCCACGATACATTCATTTACATTGTTCTTGATTCAAACATGTTGCGCAGCCTCCCGATCAACTCAACCACAATTCCTCCCGAACTTGGTTGTTGAACCTCATCTTTTCCCTAAGACTAGTTCAATGGATCCCGTCACCAGCCATGTATTGAACTCAAGCAACACCTGCACATGAATAAACAACCAATCCGTACGAGCCCAAGTCCACGACTTGACTCAAGTCAGTTCCGAACACAACACCTTACGTGAGCACCTCACATAAGCATGTTGCAAAGCATATCAAAACGATATCATCCATATCAACCAAAACACACCAAACACTTAGCAAATGAATACTAAGAAATCTTTATAAGAATATAAAGCAAGTTCAAAATATTGCAAGATAAAAACAGGAATATCGCGATCAAGCTCCGAACCTAGCCAAAGCTAACCGGGGCTTGAGTCGGAGCATACCAAAGCTAGTACAATCTAGCACTGGAGCTTACCAAAGCTAGTACAACCTAGCGCTGGAGCTTACCAAAGCTAGTACAACATAGCGCCAGAGCTTACCAAAGCTAGTACAACATAGCGCCGGAGCTTACCAAAACTAGTCGGAACTAGTCATCCCAAAAGTCAGAGCTAGAAAAACATGTTGGAGCTAACCAACATAAGTCAGACCTAGCAAAACATATCGGAGCTTAACAAAGACATGCCGGAGCTATCAAAGAGATGCTAGATCTAAAGAAAAAGCTCACCGGAGCTACCTAAAAACATGTCGTATCTAGAAAAAGAAAGTCGGACCTATTATCGGACCTTGCAGAAGCTCGGAGCTAGAGTCGGACCTTGCTAAAAAGATGTTATGGCAGCATTCAAAACTTTTATTGTCAAAGCCAATGTATTCAGCACACATAGGTCTCACAATCTCCCCCTTGATGAATGCATTGACAACACCATTTAAATCCGAACATTGGCATGAAAACCAATCTTTGTTACCGGTCATGTGGCCTGAGCAACCTGAATACACAATCCAAATGTTCTCCTTCCTCAAGCATGTAACCTACATAGAAGCACAATATGTCGATGACTCAATACTATGGTTAGTCAAAAGGCATTTAGGTATCCAGTACTGAGTCACACGACGTGCAGCAAGAAAAACACGCCAAAGCTGAGATAAAACAGCAGGTTTGTGAGTCAAAATTTGAGGTTTTTTATTCTTAACTACTGACCTATAAGGTGTTACTTGTGTAGCACAAAAATCAGTAGCTCCAAAGGCAAAAACAGAAAGTCTGGAGGTAAAATTTGAATGTTTTTGACTCATAACAGCAGGTTGCATGTTCCTGGCATTCAGTTTAATATGTGCAGCAAATTTTGCATGAAAGTTATGAGATCTAACAATCATTATTTCCCTTTTCTATTGTTTAGCTAGTCTATAACAAAAATCTATGACATGACCATCTCTACCACAGTAGGTACAATGAAATTTAACTTTGTGTTCATGTCTAGATGAGCAAGCAATATTTTTATTTGAAACCGAATGAGACAACACTCCTGCAGATTTGAAAACCACTTCTTTTTGTTTAGGAACTGTTTGAATCAAACCACTTATTAATGACTTTACAATTTTAGGTGGATGTGCCTTAGAATGAGCATGAGAATCAAAACCTAAACCAGTTTTATCTTTATAAGACTTGGAAGAATTCAGCAGCAAGTTTAGGTTCTTATTCCCATTACAAAACCGATCTAATGTCCTATGCATTTTATCAAGTTTATCGGACAAATCAAGGATATTTTCACATGAAGTTTTTCTTTTTAACTTGCAATTGAAACAATATTTAACTTCATGAGAACGAAAAGCATTATTCAATATTGAAATTTCGTTCATAGCATCTTTTAGTTTCTTTTCAAGATCATCACAACTAGAACAATGCAAATCAATTGTAGAACAAGAAGCATCTTTTAAGTTTCCAATGTCAAGTGCAGCAAGCTTTTTGTTCTTTTCAATTTTAAGTTCAAGTCTATCTAGAGTGGAGGAGTGTGCAGTTCTTAGTGTGGACAATTGTTCATAGATTAAATCACATGAGGGACAAGAATCATCAATAGGAATCAATGTTTTCAAACGGTTGATTTCATATTCTAGTGATTCAATTTTAGCAACATTATCCCTAAGCTTTTTGTCCCTTTTCTTAACAATAATAGTTGCACGAGAAATTGCATCACACATTTCATTACAGGTAGAACATACCTCATCGTCGTCACTGTTATGTTCTGCATCCTCCTGAATTGATCTTGATCTTGTTTTGCCCGCCATGAAGCATAAGTTGGCAAAATTATCTTCATCTTCGTCACTTCCAATGTCCACGTCGCTTGAGCCAAGTTCCTGGAGTGTGGAGATAAAACTGTTCACCAGTTGGCGACCTGTAAAGGCCTTCTTCTTCTTCTTATCATTTTTTGAGGAGTGCTTCATCCTTGATTGTTTTTCTTCTCAAAAAGTAGAACCTGAAAGGTTAGGGCATTCTATACGAAAGTGTCCTATCTTAGCACATTCGAAGCATCGTTGAGCTCCGGAGCTTCCTCTCCTTCTAGTTCTCACATTTTGCAATGCTTTTGAGAACCTACTAGAGAGAAGTGCTAGCTCCTCCTCTGGAAATTCCTCGATCTGCTCCAGGGTTAGTGAGGACACCAACGCAAGAGTATTGCAAGATTATGATTGGTTGGAGCTAGGCATATCACATTGTGAGACAAATGCAATAGACTTATTTGGGTTCTTACGTGATAATATGTCAATTTCATGAGTTTTGAGTTTAGAGTAAAGCACATCTAAAGTAAGTGTACTCATGACAGTAGATTCACGAATAGATGTAACTTTCATCTCCTAGATTGACATGTCTAATTCACTAAGAAGTTGCCTAGCATTTTCAGCATCAGAAAAATTAACGTTGACACTACGCAAGTTACTGAGAATTTTGTTAAAGCGAGCAAAGAGATCATCGATGGACTCACCGGGTTGCATCTCGAAGCGCATGTATTCTTTCTTGAACATGTCTTGCCTTACCTCCTTGATTGTGTTGGATCCTTCGTGATAGTCACAAAGTGCTCTCCATACATCGTATGCCGATCGCAGATGTGCAACACGGTCGAAGTCGCTCTGAGTGAGTCCTTGGATGATCAAGTTTCGGGCTTTGTTGTTGTTGTTGACGTCCCGTAGGTTTGTAGCTGTAACTTGATCGTTAGGTGGCACTTCGTAAGGCTTGTACACCTTCTCCCATATTGCGAAGCCTTGCGCTTGGATGAAAGCCTCCATGCATGCCTTCCAAACCTGAAAATCAATACTAGCAAACACACAAGGTTTGGCGGAGTATTTCTCCATGATGATTAGTCAAAAACACGTGCAAATCACAATGATTAGAGAACCGTGGCTCTGATACCAATTGTAGGATCGAAGAGCACATGAAAATCTACCAGAGTAGGGTGAATGGTAGATTTAGAAATCTTACGCAGCGAAAACAATTAAATCCCAACCCCTTCGGCAGAAAAACGATCTGTTAGAGAAATCGTATGTGAAACTAATCTAAACTTGTTTAACCGTGACAAAAGTGATATATATCAGAGAGAATCAAGTCACAAAGAAAACACAAGAAGAATCACTCAAATTCGTTGAGAGAAACTCAAGTTATGATTGAAAGATCAAACAAGAGTCAATCTGTCCTACCTGAGAAAAACAGTTCTGGAACACTGCAAAGAAACTCGTGTAGATCAGAAACCACAAATCCAATGACCGTGAAATTTTGACATATCATAGATAATCAAGTTGTGAAGACAACCAAAAAATAATCACGTCAATTGGATCTGTAAAACTCGAGTTATGATAAAACCACCGACAAAAGGTAGCGCTGTCCAAAAACTCGATGAGTAAAACTTGTCTGGAACAAGTCAGACGAACAAGGCACAAAAGTTCCTCCAAACTACGAATTTTATTCAATATAATACAAGAGGAACAGCGCCGAAGTCGTTCATCACAAGCTTTGGCCTCCCTTGCTTATATAACCAACCCTTAGGCCAACCCAATCTCAACTAGGACTCTAATCCTACTCAAATCATGAATCGAAACTTTCCATAACTGCTTAGGACTCTTCTATACACAAATAGAAGCAATCTTAAGACTTCCAAACACCTTAGGAACATATCCCACATTTCTAAAACAACTCAAATTCGTGACCCACACGAAATCCTATCATAACCAACTCAAATATTTCCATATTTGAGTCAAACCCGACTCAGCCACAGCCTGAGTCCATAACCTAGTCGGTTGGACCTTTTTGACCAATGATGTCCACGTTACCTTCATATGCATTGTTCTTGATTCAAATATGCTGGGCAACCTCCCGATGAACTCAACCGCAATTCCTCTCGAACATGGTTGTTGAACCTCATCTTCTCCCTAAGACTAGTTCAATGGATCCCGTCACCAGCCATGTCCTGAACTAAAGCAACACCTGCACATGAATAAACAACCAATCCGTACGAGCCCAAGTCCGAGACTTGACTCAAGTCAGTTTTGAACACAACACCTTACGTGAGCACCTCACATAAGCATGTTGCAAAGCATATCAAAACGTTATTAGCCATATCAACCAAAACACACCAAAAACTTAGCAAATGAATACTAAGCAATCTTTATAAGAATATAAAGCAAGTTCAAAACATTGCAAGATAAAAATAGGAACATTGCAATCAAGCTCCAAACCTAGCCAAAGCTAACCGGAGCTTAAGCTGGAGCTTACCAAAGCTAGTACAACCTAGCGCCGGATCTTACCAAAGCTAGTACAACCTAGCGCCGGAGATTAACAAAGCTAGTAGAACATAGCGCCAGAGCTTACCAAAGCTAGTACAACATAGCGCCGGAGCTTACCAAAACTAGTCGAAACTAGTCATCCCAAAAGTTGGAGCTAGAAAAACATGTCGGAGCTAACCAACATAAGTCAGACCTAGCAAAACATATCGGAGCTTAACAAAGACATGCCGGAGCTATCAAAGACATGCCGGAGCTAAAGACAAAGCTCACCGGAGCTACCCAAAAACATGTCATATCTAGACAATGAAAGTCGGACCTATTGTCAGACCTTGCAGAAGCTTGGAGCTAGAGTCGGACCTTGCTAAAAAGATGTTATGGCAGCATTCAAAACTTTTATTGTCAAAGCCAATGTATTCAGCACACATAGGTCTCACAGTGGCTAAGGACATATGGGATAAGCTCAAGACAGTACACGAGGGCAACTGTGTCATAAGGGAGGCGAAGATCAAGATGATCGAAGGAGAAATTGGGAGGTTCACCATCATGGATGGTGAGACCTCCCAAGACATGTACAACCGCCTCAAGGTGCTCATCAACAAGAGTCGTTCCTACGGATGCACCTGATGGACGGACTGCAAAGTAGTAAAGAGAATGATTTGGGCATTCATGTCTCGAAATGTCGCTCTTTGCTCCTTGATTCGTGAGAGTCCGGGATTTCACAAGATGACTTCGGATGAAGTGCTAGGGAGAATCATCAACCATGAGATGATGGGGCAAGAGGCCATGTTCTACAGCGACCTCCAAAAGCTCACTTCCTCAAAGAAGAAAGATGTTCCATTCAAGGCAACATCATCAAGATCCCAAGAACAAGAGGAAGGTGATGAAGAGAGCCTTAACATTGATGAGGAAGAGGCGCTCTTCATCAACAAGTTCAAGAGGATGATGAGAAGGAGGAGGGGTAGCTACCAACAGGAAAGCAAGAAAAATGACAAGTCCAAGACAGGAGGAAAAAGGGCTTGTTACAATTGTGGGGAATATGACCACTTCATTGTGGATTGCCCACATGAATAAAACAAGAAGAAGAAGGAGGGCAAGTCCCAAGAGAAGAAATTCTCCAAGAAGAAGAAGCAATCGGGACAAGCCCACCTTGAGAAGGAGTGGTATTCAAATGAAGACTCCTCCGACTAAGAAGAAGAAAAAATGGCAACTGTCGGTACCCTAAAAACCGCACACCCCTTGAAGTTACAAAGATTTCAAAGGAAAGCCATCTACTTGGTTTGAAGACCCTCGGAGGCCCACTTGTCAGATATGACAGGACCCGCTTCTCCAACATGGTTAATCCCTGGGTCGCCACGTGTACAACTAACCCGGAGCTACCGCCCACAAGGGGGAAGCTCCGGGCCACGTAACGAAACGGCACCTCCGGACTTAACCCCAGACCGAGAGAAGCTCCGGACCTGACACGTGTCTAGTAGCCCCGGAGCTACCTGCTTCCCACAGCAAGCTCCGGAGCTGCCACATGTCAAATCGTCGGACCTGCCAGCCTCTAACCTCTGGAAGACCTTGTAACAGCTCCGGATCTTCAAAGGAGAGCCAAGGACTTCAAGACCCGATTAAATGTCATTAATGCCATATTAATGACACTTAAACGGACGATCTTAACACCAGTAACGGCACTGTCGGAGCCCGTTACAGGATCATTAACAACAATTAATCGTGTATCAATACTAGTAACCGACGGGGCCACATGTCGGGCCAGGATAGCTTGTAACGGCCCGTCCTTGTACTATAAAAGGACAGGCCGACGATACACTCAGGGATGTTCACGGACGTTGATAAGCGATCATACGTGACAAGCTAATACAACACCAACACACCCGTGGAGTAGGGTATTACGCTCAGGCGGACCGAACCACGTAAATCCTTGTGTCTCCTGTGTTAAACTACAATTCACCTTCTTGAATCTCCGCGCGCCCACACCGAACCACAAACTCCTTCAACACTTTAGCAGTTTCAGGAGATCTGCCGACTCTAACAGTCGACAGTTGGCGCGCCAGGAAGGGGCGCCTGAGATTTTCGAGAATGGTGAACTCCGCGGCTGGATCATCCAACGGCCAACCTGCTGCTCAAGCTGTTGGGGGCAATCCCTCCAACAGGCAGCTACCAGCAGGAGCCTCAGTGCCAGCAGGAGTCACACTCCCACCACCACCATCTTCTCCAGCAAATCGTGCTGAGCAACGTGATGGTGCGCCGACATCACTTACAGCATCGGCAAGTCATGACAACCCGGAAAACGCGCTCCATGCAGCGCGTGCTCTTCTCCAACGTCCACCACCTCCGGATGCATCTCGAGATGCAATGGAGCAGTGGAGGGCCGATGTGGAGCATTTGGTCGCAGCAGCGGCCGAACGCCTCAACAACCAGGGTCCTCCTCCTTCGGGACGAGCCCCGTCGCAGCGGCGGACTTTGTCTGGTAGACTTGGTCCGCACGTCTCCAACAACAGGAGACGATCTGCGTCACAACAGGTGACGTCGTTGCCCTCTGGGGCACGACGCACCCATACGGTATCCAGGCTTTCGACTCATGACCTCCGGGTGGAGCTTGATCGCCGATACCGCCAGCAGGATGGTCGTGTCCATATTGAGCGTGCTCGTGAAAGACGGGAAGCTCAGGACCTTTCTACTCTGGAAGGGGTAGGAGGAGGCTGTTCAGCCCTAGCCATGCACCTGCGCATGGTTAGATGGCCACAGAAGTTCCGGCCGCACCTGCCGGAAAAATTCGACGGGACTGTCAACCCCGCCGAATTCCTTCAGATATACTCCACTGCAATCTTGGCAGCTGGAGGAAACGAGGCTGTGATGGCCAATTATTTTCCAGTGGCCTTAACTGGGACCGCCAGGTCCTGGTTTATGAGCCTTCCACCCAACTCTATCAATAGTTGGGAGGAGCTGTGCCGTCAGTTCACTGCCAACTTCGGGAGTTCATACACCCGACCAGGCACTGAACTGGACCTTTTTGCGGTCGTGCAAAAAGGGGGAGAATCTTTGCGGTCCTTCATCCAGAGGTTCTCTCAGGTACGCAACACTATCCCTCCTATCTCAAGCGCTTCTGTCATTGTGGCATTCAGACAGGGCGTACGAGACAAGAAGATGTTGGAGAAGCTGGCGATCAAAGAGATCACCAGCGTCACGGAACTCTTCAGCCTGGCATACAAATGTGCCAGAGCTGCAGAGGGCAGTGAGATGCACTCCAAACCAGCCTCGGAGGATCACAAGAAATCCTCCAAAGAAGAATCCGCTACCTCCGGGGGTGGCAAGAAGAAAAAGAAGACCAACGGCAAGAAGAAGCCGTCGGCCGGCACATCCAACGTTGCAGCTGCTGCAACTCCGGGTGGCCGGGGGCCACGCCCCGAGAAGCGACCTCGACCGTCTTCTGAAGACGGTGGCAAACCCAAAGTGTGGTGTCCAATTCACAAAACGGGCAGCCATAGTTTGGAGGACTGCCGGGAGGTCCAAAACCTTGCCGAACGCTACAGCAAGCGCCGGGAAGGATCTCCTTTCCGACAGAGGGAAGGAAAACAGAAGGTCGACGAAGCTCCGGCTGAAGAGGAGTTAGGGTTTCAGGATCCCAAAAAGGTCCTGAAAGCTGTCTACACCTCCGTCGACGACGATTCCGACGTCTCCGACAACGAGCGTCGGAAGACCATGAACACCATTTTTGGTGGATCATGGGATATCACCTCCCGCCGCGTCATCAAGACTATGCGTCGGGATATGGCCGCTGTAGCTCCTACAGCTAGACCGGAGCCACATCAAAAGTGGATGGACACAACCATCACTTTTGATGCTTCGGACTGTCCTCGAAGCATGGTTGGAGCAGGTCAGCTACCTTTGATGGTATCTCCTACCATCAACAACATCCAGCTCCACCATGTCATGATAGACGGAGGTTCGGGGCTTAACCTCATCAGCTTCGAAGCTTTCACTAAGCTTCAGCTCCGACCTTCGGATCTTCAGCCCTCTCGACCTTTCTCCGGAGTAGGTCCGGGGGCCATCACCCCACTCGGAGCTATTACTCTCCCCGTTACCTTCGGGACACGAGAGAAGTATCGCACCGAGAAGTTGGTCTTCGACGTCGCACAGATCAACTTACCATTCAGCGCCATCTTGGGTAGACCTGCCCTGTACAAATTCATGGCAGCTGCTCATTATGGATACCTGGTGTTGAAGATGCCAACACCAGTAGGCGTTCTCCGGATCCGCGGAGATCGCACTGTCGGAGTAACTGCTCTGGAGGAACTCCATGCACTCACCACGGCGCAAGACGAGGACTCCAGACAGGAGCAAGCTCCGAAACCCCCGAGCATTCGTCAACGAGGCTCAACCTCTGCACCCCGTGTGCAGCCAAGCGGCGACACCGACATTCCTATCAAAGTCGTCCAAATTGGTTCCGATGCCGCTCAAACCACCCGTATATCGGGAGGGTTGAACGACAAATAGGAACTCGCGCTCATCACTTTCCTCTGGGCTAATGTTGACGTGTTTGCTTGGCAACCGTCACAAATGCCTGGGATCCCCAGGGAAGTGATTGAGCACAATCTGAAGATTTACCCCGATGCTTGGCCTGTGCATCAGAAGCCTCGGAAGCAATCCGTAGAGCGGCAGAACTTCATCCGACAAGAAGTGAAAAAGCTACTCGAAGCCGGATTCATCCGAGAAGTCTTCCATCCAAAATGGCTGACGAACCCAGTCGTTGTGCCCAAGGCCGGCGGGAAGCTTCGGATGTGCATCGACTACACCACACTGAATAAGGCATGTCCAAAAGATCCATTCCCACTACCTAGAATAGATCAGATAGTGGATTCCACCTCCGGGTGTGAATTACTGTGTTTCCTAGACGCATATTTTGGGTATCATCAAATCAGGATGTCTAGGGAGGATGAAGAGCATACTTCATTCATCACAGTAGATGGATTGTACTGTTACACAGCCATGCCATTTGGTCTCAAGAATGCAGCTTCAACTTTTGTACGAGCTATGTACAAAACTTTTGAAGAACTCATCAGAGACATAGTGGAAGTGTACGTCGATGACATCATGGTCAAGGTCAAGAACAAGGAGTCTCTCTTAGACACCTTGCAGGCTGTCTTCGACAAGCTGCGGGCCACCCGCACAAAGCTAAACCCGGACAAGTGCGTGTTTGGGGTTAGCTCCAGAAAACTTCTTGGTTTCCTGGTAAGCCACCGGGGCATAGAGGCTAATCCGGCGAAGATAAAAGCCATTGAAGACATGCGGCCACCAACCCGCATCAAAGACGTCCAAAAGTTAACTGGATGTCTAGCAGCCCTCAGCCGGTTCATATCAAGACTGGCGGAATGGGCACTTCCCTTATTCAAGTTATTGAGGAAGTCCGGACCATTCCAATGGTCTGAAGAAGCAGAGAAGGCATTCCAGGAACTGAAACAGTTCCTCACCACCCTACCAACTCTGGTAGCTCCGAACCCTGGTGAGCCTTTGTTGCTTTACATTTCAGATACTGACGAAGTCGTCAGTATGGTTCTGGTTGCGGAGAGACCGGAACTACCCCATACTCAGGAATCCAGACCCCTTCGGGAGGGTCCGGAGGTTCCTGAAAGCGAGTCTGGGTCCCAGCTCCCAGACTCAAACCCACAAGAAGTCACTTCAGAAGACCCAGACCTCTCTGGGAGGGTCCAGGTCATTTCTGAAGAAGCTCTGGGTTCCTCCAGCCAGAACCCGGAGGTCCCCGAAGAGAATCTAGACCCCTCCGAGAGGGTCCGGATCAATGAAGAGGAAGCTCCGGACCCCTCCGGGAGGGTCCGGACCATTCAACGCCCTATATACTTCATCAGTGAAGTACTACATGATGCCAAGACTCGGTACCTAGAGGTGCATAAGCTGCTTTATGCAGTTCTTATTGCCTCCAGGAAGCTTCGACACTACTTCCAAGCTCATAAAATCTCGGTGGTGACCTCCTATCCACTTCGAGTGATCTTGCATAATCCCAATTCAACTGGGAATATTGCAAAGTGGGCAGCGGAATTGGCTGAATTCGATCTCGAATTCATTTCGAGGCAAGCAATCAAGAGTCAAGCGTTGGCAGATTTCGTGGCAGAATGGACTCCCTCTCCATCAAATCCTGGGGGCCCCATCGAGCAGAAGACGGAGCATCAAGCTCCAACCTTCACTGAGCCTCACTGGACCCTCTACTTCGATGGCTCCATGCAGAAGCAGGGGGCCGGAGCTGGAATCCTTCTCCTTGCACCGACTGGGGAGAAGGTGAAATACATGGTGCACCTTGACTTCAAGGCAACCAACAACATGGAGGAGTATGAAGCACTCATCTACGGACTAAAGGTGGAACGGTCATACGGTGTCAGGCAACTGCTGGTCAAAGGAGATTCACAGCTCATCATCAAGCAGGTGAAGGGTGAATGCTCCTGCAACAATCTCCAGCTAGCTGCTTACCTCCTAGAAGTCCAGAGGCTTCAGAAGGACTTTGAAGTCCTAGACCTTCACCATGTTCAGTGTGCCCATAACGCTGAAGCCGACAAACTCTCGACGAAAGCGTCAACCGGAGCTCCGGCTCCTAACGGAACTTTTGTCCGGAGATTGTCGAAACCCACAGTTCAGCCTGCCGAACTGAACGAAGGGGGCGAGATCTGCATCCCGAAGCTGACGGTCCCGATGGCCCTGTTACCATGGCAGCCATCAAGGGTCGTAGGTGCTGCCGGAAGCTCCGAGCAACCCAGCACGCAAGACTCAAATGCTCAAGTCAGTTCCGATGCATGGATCTCGGAGATCCGGAACTACTTGAAAGATAACATCCTTCCTGATGATGATGTATCCGCTGACCGGGTAGTCAGATTGGCTAAAAGATACACGCTGGTAGAAGGGGATCTCTACCGGCGCAGTGCCAACGACATCCTAATGCGGTGCATCACAAGGGAAGAAGGCTGCGAGCTCCTCGCAGAAATCCATGGAGGCGAGTGTGGGAACCACGCGTCTTCCCGCACGCTGGTTGGTAAAGCCTTTCGGCACGGCTTCTACTGGCCTACAGCGCTCCAGGATGCCACTGAGCTGGTGAAGAAATGCGAAGCATGCCAATTTCATGCAAAGTAAATTCATACACCGGCTCAGCCCTTACAAATGATAACTCCTACATGGCCCTTCGCTGTGTGGGGGATGGATATCTTGGGACCCTTCCCAAGAGCCGTCGGAGGTTACAAGTTCCCGTACGTCGCCATTGACAAGTTCACCAAGTGGCCGGAAGCAACTCCAGTTGTGACGATCAACAAGCAATCTGCTATCAACTTTCTGCAATCCATTGTAAGCAGATTCGGAGTCCCAAACAAGATCATCACTGATAATGGGACTCAATTCACAAGCTCCGCATTCCAAGGATATTGCGAAGACCTTGGCATACAAGTTTGCTACGCCTCCATAGCTCATCCAGCCAGCAATGGCCAAGCCGAGAGAGCAAATGCAGAAATCCTTAAAGGACTCAAAACGCGCACCTATGAGCGCTTGAAGAAACATGGAGCCAACTGGATCGAAGAGCTTTCGCCCACTCTATGGGCCAACATGACTTCTCCAAACCGGTCAACCGGAGAAACACCCTTCTTTCTGGTGTACGGAGCTGAAGCAATCCTTCCTCTGGAAATCACCTTGGGATCGCTCCGGGTCCGGACCTTCGACGAAGCCGCACAGGACCAGCTCCGGCGTGAAGACCTAGACCTCCTCGAGGAGGGAAGGTGCCAAGCAGCTGTTCGGAATGCCCGATATCGCCAAGCTCTACGGCGTTATCACCAGCGGCATGTACACAACCGACAGCTCGAGGAAGGCGATCTGGTGCTACGGAGAATACTATCCAGAGAAGGGTTAAACAAACTCTCCCCCAGCTGGGAGGGGCCCTTCCGAGTGATCAAAGTATCCCGTCCCGGAAGCGTTCGCTTGGCTACCGAGGATGGGACACCTCTCCCAAATCCTTGGAACATCGAGCACCTCCGTAAGTTCTACACTTAATTCCACGGAGGTGAGTCTTGAGTAACTTGAGATGTATGTTATAGAGTCATTGTACAGAGTCGGGTAGTTCCTCCGGGAGAGCAGCCGGACCTTTCCCGAAAGGTCCGCAAAGCTCATGCAGCCCTTGTCACAGTCTCCGGACTAAAAGTGTGGCTAACTACCCTTGGTCAAACAAGAAACCAAACACACTTAGCCTGGTTCCGTACCCTAAGAGTGTACTTGTTTCCCCTGTACCCCGGACCTATAATGAAAGACATCTTCATGTGAAATAGACTCCACGTGCATTCATTTTGTGCAGGCTCGACATTTTTATTTTTCTCTTTCTTGTCTATAACAGAGACGTGCAATTCTTAAGAAATTTTAGTTCGACCGGTTTATATACGATTCGAGTTGCATTGTCAGATCTTTTGGATTTAAATATCGTTTGTGGCCAACTCGCCTGAAAGCCGCCAAGCCAATCTAGGGCCGGAGTGTGCTATCGACTTAGCCTAGTCAAGCACCCTAAGTACGCTACTCTACCTACACCCCGGCAGGCCGAAGTAAGGCGGGTCCATGGACAATTGGATCTAAGAGAAAAGACAACGCATCCGGTTGTATTTAAAATCGCGTTCAACTTAAAATTTTCTTGAGAATCGTAAGCCGCGACAAAATTATAGACAAGGAACGAATTTTTCTATTTTTCTTGACTTAAGTGTGCAGGAAAAATAAAGTCTACGTTGATGGAGAAAAGCCGGAGCTAACCAAGCTCCGACTCCCCCAAGGGGGCTAACCGTCGACGCTGAATAAAAGATGGTGAGAAGACCCCGTAAATGGAGTCTGCTGCCAACAAACCAAGTGTTGGCAAAGGTCACTGCCGGAGCTACTAAGCTCTGACACCCCGGAGGACTAACTATCGACACCCTACGTGTTGATAGAGGCTATTGCCGGAGCTACCAAGCTCCAGCGATGGACAATGCCGGAGCTTCTAAGCTCCGACAACCTCAGGGGACCTTCACTATCGAAGACTTCGGACCTAAATTCTACAAGTTCGGAGCAAATGCGTCTTCAACAAAACTCAATATCCTTTTGGTACATGTTCACAATCAAATTGTGTACATCTACCAGGGGGCCAAGTGAAGATAAAGTGTTGAAGACAAAAAGTGAAATTCTCAAAAATTTGGGGATTTCATTCATCTGGAGACAGGAGATTACATCTGGAGACAAGGGATTACAAAATCAAGGAAGAAGAAGAAAAAATACAAGTGAGAGCTAAAGAGATGGTCCTAGACCCTATGGAAGAACTCGGCGACTTTCTGGGCGACCTCCGATACGCTGGCTCGGGTAGCTTCGCCTTCTCCTTCGACGGGGCCTTCAAGCACCGGGTCCAGAGGAAATTGGGGGTTCCGGCTGGTGTAGCACGTCAGCACATACTCTGCGACGTTCTTCGCCAGGGATTGCCCCTCAACCTCCAGTTGGTCCGCGATGACATCGCCCACCTTGGAGAGCTTGCTACCTGCTGCGCTCAACGCCTGCAGCGCAAGGTCCGGCTCCGGCTCCGGATCATCCGGGCGCATGGGGCTGAAACCCATCGGCGTCAGCGCATCATTGGCCTTGCCCAGGAACTCCCAAATCTGTAGGGATTCCGCCGTCCTCAAGCTCTTCATCTCTTCCAGGGATCTCTTGGCCGCCGTCAGTTCGGAATTCTCACGGGCGAGGCGCTCAACTTCTTTGGCGTTTTGCTGAATCTTTGCAGCAAACCGCCTCTCAAGTCTTCCGAGCTCCTCCTCTCGGAGGTGGATCTTGTTCCGACGATCGACCAGGTCCTTCTCCCTAGCCTCCACTTTTTTCTCCCGGGCAACAAGGGCACACTCGTATTCGTAGAGTTCCTGCCCCCGCACCCAGGTCTTCTCCTCTTCCTCGAGGAAGCGCTCTTCCAACTTCTTAGTGCGCTCCTCGAGGCCCTTGTCAGCCAGAGGTACTTTCTCGGCGAGCTCCTCTTCCCTCCTCAGGACGTCATCCTGCAGCTCCAGGAGTTTCTGCTCTTCGTCCTCGAGTCGTCTCTCCCTCCCTTCAAGTGCCTCTCGGCGCTTGATGAGTGCGGCGTTGATGGCTTCAAGTTGTTCGTGCCGAGCATTGGCCGCGTCGTTGGCAGCTTTGGCTTGATCGTGGATCTCCCGGGATTGAGCGTCGAGGGCATGAGTCATGCTCTCCCTATCATCCAGCAGCTTGTCCCAGTACTCCAGGCGGATCTTCTCCCGCTTGATCCACTCCTTGTCATCCGCTAGCCTCGACTGCGCCAGCTTGGTCTCAAAGTGGAGTCGGTTACGCCACCGCCTAAGGGTTTGGCGCTCCTCTTCAAGAGCCTTGCTGTCGTGGAAGAAGGCCAATTGGACTTGACGCAGACTGGAGCAGGCGTTGTCGATAGACATCGACAGTGGGATGGGCTCCGGACCTGTTGGGGTCTCCTCCGCTGGTTCTAGCGGGTCTTCACATACAAAAATTGGGTCCCACTCTACAAGAGTAGAACCCTGAGCTTCCAAGGCACTAGGGCCGTCCTCCGGGATGGCCTCAGTCGCCATCGAAGAAGTCCCCGCCGCCAAGTCTTCATTCGCCTCCTCGGGCAGGGGGCCAGCGACTGTGCTTGGGCACTCCGGCTCGGCCGCAGGTACCACCGGCGTCGTCGCCTCCGGAGCAGGAGCCGCTATTGGCTCCGGCCGGGGCACCTCTTCCGAGGGAGGCTCGAGCTCCATCGCCACTTCAACCACCGGCTCTGTGACCGGCGCTCCAACAATAACCGGCTCAGCGACCGGTGCTTCGGAGGTAACCGGCTCAACTGCCGGAACTACTACTTCGACTTCCGGCTCGCATGCCGGAACTTCAGTCACCTCCGGCTCAATCGCCGGGGTTTCGACAAGTTCCGGCTCCGAGGCCGGGACTACTACTTCCTCCGGCTCAACAGCCGGAGCTTCCACCACTGCAGCACCAAGACCTGGAGCTTCAACCTCCAAGACAAGTGCCGCTGGCGTGTCTTCACCCCCATGGTCCAGCGCTACCACGGGAACTTCTGGGGACGAGTCGAGGTTCATGACCACGACAGCCGGCGCCGGAGCTGTCGCAGCCTCAGCCACCACCTGGGGCGGCACCGGGACAGGAGCAGAAGCTCCCACGGCCCCAGACATCATGGCCGAGGGTGGAGCTTCACTCCCCTTCTTGGGGACGCTGCAGAGGATGGACAAAGAAAATTAACAAACAATCGCTACAATTAAAAAGTTAACCAAGGTAAAGATCAAAAATTACCTTGGAAGGCTTCCGCACCAGCTTGCGCGGAACCTTTTTCCCGGACGTTCCGGGCTGGCCATGGTCGGTGTAGGAGCTCCGGGAGGCCCCCAGAACTTGTCACAGCCACGGGCGTTTCCCGGGTCGAGGCTCTCCTCGATCGGGAGGAACCCCTGGACCTGGAGGCTCCTACCGTCCCAGGTGCCGGAGTCGTGCGCCCGGAGCTAGCACCCCAGGAGGGCTCTACCACGGGGACAGACGCGCTCCGGGAGGATCCCACTGCAGGAAGAGTATCGTTCTGGAAGGACCCCACTACGGGGACAGTCGCCACGGCGGCAGAAGATCTTCCCCCCTGGGGAGAAGGAACCGAGGCGGAAGTAGCGGGCCTGACGGACCTTCCGTCGGCATGTCACAGTTTCCTCTTCCGGCTCTCCGGCTCATCCGCCAGCTCCTTGCCCTTGCCGACGACCTCAACCCTCGGCTGTGGGACAGGGGCGGAGCCGTCTTCGGGCACCCCGGGGATTGCCACCCGGGTGGTTGATCTTCTCTTGATGACACCAAGGTCGTCAAGCGCGGGCATCGTCCGCCAGAGCTCCCTGCTGAACTCCACTTCCATGTTCAGGGGGAGAAAGGCCGATGGCGGAGTCAAGTCATCACTGTCGACGTCGATGCCATGCTGGAATTTCTTGAGGTGGAACTCTAAGGTCTTCCCCACCATGTTGGACTTCAACCCGGTCTCAACCCGGTCCTCGTCCATCACGCTGTTGAGGGCCCAAGCGAGCTTCTCCCTCCTCTTCAGCGGCGCCCACCTGTTGGCCAGGAAGTTGCAAAATACCGCCTGAGGGGTCAATCCCCCCTCCACGCATTGGCGGATCCTGGTTAAGGCGGGGTCGAAAGCTTTCGCCAGCACCGGAACCTCACTCCAGATCGTCGTGTCAATGCCGGGCAGACCATCGGGCAGTTCCAATCGCTCATGCTCCTCCACCCTGACGACTATCCAATCTTTCTTCCAGTCATCCCACTTCCCGGAAGGGAACGACCGGAGGTACTTGAATGGGCACTTCTTGCGCTTCACGAAGTAGTAGAAGCCAAGGTACTCATTGCTCCAGCCGGTGGTGTGGACGGTGAAGAAGGTTCGGAAGAGTTCGATGCAGGGGGGGATGCCCACCCACATCTCACAGAAGTGGACGAAGATAGACACGAGGAGAATGGAGTGAGGGCCAAGGTGGTACAGCTGCAGACCATAGAAGTCCAGCAGCATCAAGAAAAAGGAAGAAAAAGGTGGAATCAACCCCACCATGGCGTACGAGGAAAAGTACACCATCTCGCCGGAGTGCTCCTTCTCAAACGGAAGCCCTCCTCCAGCGCGGACCGAGCGGTCGAAGAAGTCCGAGGACCACCCCATGAGGGTCCAGACCTTCTTCACGTCACCTTCGGTCTTCAAACGGCTCTCGCGCAGACCCAACTCCAGGGAAGTCGCAGATACCACTCAAGAATTCAACCCAACTGATGACAAGAGGGCCCGAGACCACCCCGACGATCAAGTCGAGGCTCTTACCCAGGCGAACGGTTGTCATCACGAGGCGGGAAACCCAAAGGCGGCGGCCTGACAGGGCGCGCGGAACCGATACGGTTTTCGTATCGGGAACCGGCGACCTTCAATTGCGTGAGATCCGCACGTCAAAGATCTCATCTGCCGTCTGAGGTGCGCCACGCGGCGGGATCTAACTGTAAATCCCTGCCAACGGCACCTCCGAAGACCCTTGAAGACCCAGTTCAAGAGTCGCAAGGATGAACCCACCTCCGACGGAATGACTTCACCCCAGTGATCTTCCTCGGAGGTAGGTCCAGGGGGCCACTGTCGGTACCCTAAAAACCGCACACCCCTTGAAGTTACAAAGATTTCGAAGGAAAGCCATCTACTTGGTTTGAAGACCCTCGGAGGCCCACTTGTCAGACATGACCGGACCCGCTTCTCCAACATGGTTAATCCCTGGGTCGCCACGTGTACAACTAACCCAGAGCTACCGCCCACAAGGGGGAAGCTCCGGGCCACGTACCGAAACGGCACCTCCGGACTTAACCCCAGACCGAGAGAAGCTCCGGACCTGACATGTGTCTAGTAGCCCCGGAGCTACCTGCTTCCCACAGCAAGCTCCGGAGCTGCCACGTGTCAAATCGTCGGACCTGCCAGCCTCTAACCTCCGGAAGACCTTGTAACAGCTCCGGATCTTCAAAGGAGAGCCAAGGACTTCAAGACCCGATTAAATGTCATTAATGCCATATTAATGACACTTAAACGGACGATCTTAACACCAGTAACGGCACTGTCGGAGCCCGTTACAGGATCATTAACAACAATTAATCGTGTATCAATACTAGTAACCACCGGGGCCACATGTCGGGCCAGGCTAGCTTGTAACGGCCTGTCCTTGTACTATAAAAGGACAGGCCGACGATACACTCAGGGACGTTCACGGACGTTGATAAGCGATCATACGTGACAAGCTAATACAACACCAACACACCTGTGGAGTAGGGTATTACGCTCAGGCGGCCCGAACCACGTAAATCCTTGTGTCTCCTTTGTTAAACTACAATTCACCTTCTTGAATCTCCGCGCGCCCACACCGAACCACAAACTCCTTCAACACTTTAGCAGTGTTAGGAGATCTGCCGACTCCAATAGTCGACAACAACAATTGCCATGAGAGATCAACAACGAAGAACAAGCTCTTCCCCAACTTGGAGAGCTCAAGACCAACATGCCTCATGGCCAAGGAGGTAAGAAAGAAGGTTACATCTAAACCACCTTCTTCAATTTCATCTCTTGATAATTTTGATAGTGGTAGTGAAAATGAATACATGCTTAAAGACATGAGTAAGAGCACCTTGAAAAGATTGAAATTGTTATCCGATGAGATATTTGAGAAGGAAGGGCTCATTAACCATCAAGAGGACATGCTCATTCAACAAAATGAGAGATGTCAAGAGTTTGAGGAGCTCTTGGACCTTGAAAGAGAAAGAAGCAATGCACTTGAGCGTGAACTCGCTTTGAGCAAGGAAACTTGTTCAAATCTTGAGAAGACTACAATTTTGCTGAAGGATGAACTTGTTAGCTTGACAAAAGTTAACAAGATCCTTGAAACACAAGTGGAGTCTCTCAAGGTCAATGCACCTTCTTCCTCTAAAATCTCACCTTCCACAAAGGTTAAATCCGAAACACCTCAAGCTTGCAAGTGCTCTAACTTGATTCTAAACTGAAAGATGAGATTAAAGTTGCATAAAACAAGCAAGCGCCGAAAGGTGGCATTTTTTACAAGGATAAGATGGCATATGCATGTAGTGCATACACCAACACAAGACATCCTCTTGTCAAAGATGGTTTTGGCTATTCTAGGGGGAGGAAGAAAAATGCTAAGACTCCCAAGAATGGCAAAGACTTGATTGTTTTTGTTAAAGAAGGATCATACCACAACAACAAAGGAAAGAACATAGCTACCTCACACAACACGCCTAAAAACAAACCTCATCCATTGTTTCATGATTTTGATGCTTCATATGTCTTGTTGAGGAACAAATTTGGTAATACTTATGCTAAGTATGTTGGGCCACTTCGCAAGACTCCAAAACCTTGCGTGTGGGTGCCCAAATGCCTCTTGACTAACATCAAAGGACCCAACACTGCTTGGGTACCTAAAACCAAGGCTTAATTATTTTTTTGTGGGCATACTCCTCTGATAGGACTAAGTGGGTCCTTGATAGTGGATGCACAAAACATATGATCAGAGAGAGGAAGATGTTTGTGGAGTATGAGAAAAATGAAGATCCAAGCGAGGTAATTTACTTTGGGGACAATAGCCAAGGAAAAATCCTTGACACCGGTAAAATTGCTATATCCCCTAATCATACTCTTTTCAATGTTTTACATGTCAATTTACTTGATTATAACCTATTGTACATATCACAACTATGTGATAAAGGTTATAATTGTCTTTTCACTAATGAGGGTGTGACCGTCGCAAGAAGGAGCAATGACTCAATTGCTTTTAAGGGTGTCTTCAAAGGAAAGCACTATCTTGTGGATTTCTCCGCGAATAAAGCCCAACTTGACACATGCTTAATTGCAAAAACCCACATGGGATGGCTTTGGCATAGAAGACTAGCCCATGTTAGGATGATGAATTTGCAAAAATGTCTTAAGGGCGAGCACATCGGTGGTTTAAAGAATGTTGTGTTTGAAAAGGATAGTCCATGTAGCGCATGTCAAGCCGGAAAGCAAGTTGGAGCTCAACATCCATCCAAGAACATCATGACGGCAACAAAACCATTGGAGCTTATACATATTGACCTCTTCGGTCCAATTGCCTACATAAGCATTAGCGGTAACAAATATGGTCTTATAATTGTTGATGATTTTTCACGTTTCACTTAGGTGTTCTTTTAGCATGACAAAAGCAAGACTCAAGGTGTCCTCATGAAATACTTTAGGAGAGCTCAAAATGAGTTCTCCTTGAGAATCAAGACTATAAGGAGTGATAACAGCACCGAGTTCAAGAACACTCAAGTTGAAGAGTTTTTGGATAAAGAAGACATTAAGCATGAGTTCTCGGCCCCCTACTCCTCTCAACAAAATGGGGTGGCCGAGAGAAAGAATAGGACTCTCATTGAGATGGCTATAACCATGTTTTTTCATGAATACAAGATGTTGGACCAGTTTTGAGCGGAAGCGGTTAACACCGCTTGTCATGCCATAAACTGGTTGTATCTTCATCGCATATTGAAGAAGACATCTTACGAACTACTAACCGGTAACAAACCCTATATTCGTGTTTTTTTGGAGCGAATGCTATATTCTCAACAAGAAGCCTAGGACCTCGAAGTTTGCTTCAAAGTTCGATGAGGGTTTCTTGCTTGGTTATGAGTTAAACACTTACGCCTATCATGTTTTCAACAAATCCTCCATAATTGTTGAAGTAGCACGTGACATAGTGTTTGATGAGACTAATGGCTCTCAAGTGGACCAAGTTTATCGTCATGTGCTACATCAAGAAGAAGCTCCACAAGTGGTGATAGGAAGGGTGGCACTTAGAGACATTTGACCACAAGAACAACCTCAAGACTCGATTGACCATCCCACACATCAAGCAAACTCTTCCTCAAATTATCAAGCTCAATACCCTCAATTTGTGCTTCAACAAAATGAAAATGGAGGCATCAATCAAGGGGAAGACGAAGAAAGTGAGGAAGAAGATGATGAAGTTCCAAGAACTCAAGCACCACATCCAAGAATACATCAAAGCGTTCAACGGGACCATCCCGTTGACAACATCCTTGGAGATATCTCCAAGGGGGTAACCACTTGATCTCGTGTTGCAATTTTTTGTGAACATTACTCTTTTGTTTCTTCTTTGGAGCCTCACAAGATTGAAGAAGCACTATGAGATACGGATTGGGTGATGGCCATGCAAGAAAGTCTCAACAAATTTGAAAAAAAATCAAGTATGGGAGCTCGTAAAAAGGAGAAATACAAATTTTGTGGGCACCAAATCTGTGTTCCGCAACAAACAAGATGAGCACGGGGTGGTTACAAGGAACAAAACATGATTTGTGACTAAGGGGTACTCACAAGTCGAAGGTTTGGACTTTGATGAAACTTTTGCTCTCTTAGCTAGGCTTGAATCAATTCGCATATTACTTGCCTTTGCTGCTCACCATGATTTTAAGATATATCAAATAGACGTCAAGAGTGCATTTCTCAACGGTCCAGTTAAATAAGAGGTGTATGTGGAGCAACCCCCGGGATTTGAAGATCAAAACTTCCCAAACCATGTCTACAAATTGCGTAAGGCTCTCTATGTCCTCAAACAAGCTTCTAGAGCTTGGTATGAGTGCCTTAGAGACTTTCTAACTCAAAATGGTTTCAAAATTGCAAAGGCCGATTACTCTATTCACCAAGCATTCCAATGATGATTTGTTTGTCTGCTAAATTTATGTCGATGACATTATATTTGGTTCTACTAACAAAACCTTTTGTGATGAGTTTTCAAAGATAATGACCGAAAGGCTTGAGATGTCCAGGGGGGGAGTTGTCTCCTCCTCTCACACACCCCAACCCGCTCGTGTGTCTATGCACCATATATCATGTATCTAATTGAGAAGGTATCCGGGTTGAATTTCAAGAAGGATGTTACTCATCGGAGGCTTTGCCCTCAACTTCCTCCTCCTGAGCCTATTGCACCAAGAAGGAAGAATGTCGATCCTCCTGTGTCCTCCTCTCATCCCGTAGCTTCTCTACCTCCTCCTCCTCCATCACAGTTCGGAAGCGGCTTCTTCAAGTCCCTCAAGGCACTTTTTGCCTCCTGCAAGAAGGTGGAAGTTCGGACTCGTCGCATGGAGCTTTGTCAAGAGAAGTATCTCAAGACGATGTGCGACAAGCTCGAGGTTCCCATGTCTCCCGCTGCGGAGAGTGATGGAGAGTTGACTCCTTTTCCTGAGTTTAGGGCCGATGAACTCGCTCACTTCAGGGAGGATGGAACCGCCAAGGCTGCCACCAACGATGAAGAAAACAATGAAGACATTGAAGATCCGGAGGCTACAGAGAGCGACAATGACCGATAAGACGACGACGATGATGAGTATATTGTAGGACTTCCTTCCTCTTTTTCCTTTTTGGTGTCTTGATACCAAAGGGGGAGAGATTGGAAGGGGGTACTTCTTTTTATAGTTGTTGCCTCTCTTGTTGATCCTATGGACGTGTACTATGTTTTTAAAAACTCTCGCATTTAAATTTGTGTAAAACTTCATTGGTATTAAGAGTTGTATGCACATTATGATGTTTTCTATGCTTAATTGTGATGTGATGTTTAATATTGCCTACTTTGCATTCATATTTGTTGCCTTATCACAAATAATGGACACATTACTTAGACACCCCACCATAACATGTGTATGTATGATAACTCTCTCAAATCCTTCATTCATGATGCATACATTGATGGAGAGTTACTCATACACACCCTTGTTATGAAAACCAATTTATATCATTTTTGTTGAAGCTTAATGTGTTGTCATCAATCACCAAAACGGGGGAGATTGAAAGTGCATCTAGGCATCCCCGTGGGTTTTGGATGATTGATTATGACAAGTTAAGAGACTAATGAGCTTAGTTGATCTTAATCACTGGTGTGATGATTGAAATGAAAGAAAATCCCTCAAAAAGGATAAGATTGAAATGGGCATCGAAGACTCAAGCATGGAAATTAGAGTTTCTTATGTGTTGAGTTTAGACCAGCCTTCTATGTGTGAGGGTGTGTGTCGTTAGTGCATTAAGATCATAGAAAAGGGATAAAAGTCATGGTTGATAGAAAACCTAAGTGAGAAGCCTTGTTGAGAGTATTCCCGGGAGACCGGACTTGTCCAGGCCTCAGGGCCGGACTAGTCCGGGTTGTCCAGTGTAGTCTGTTTTTGGCCGGACAAAGAGTTTCTATGTGAGTTCAGACTTGTCCGTTTGGGGATGAACTATTCTGTTCTACACTTGGTGAGAGTTTTCGGAGCTAAATCCCGGGAGGCCGGACTTGACTGCCCTAGCAGCCGGACTAGTCCGGACTTCTCAATTTAGTCCATTTTTGACCAGACTAAAGATTTCTGTTGTACTTCGGACTTGTCCATTGAGAGACAGACTAGTCTGTGGTATTAAGTGAGAAGAGGTTTCTGAGGCTAAGTCCTGTTGCCGGACTTGTCCACCCTAGTGGTCCGACAAGTCTGGTGTTTCTAGAATTGTCCGTTTTTAGGCGGACCAAGACATTCTGTTTGAGTTTGGATTAGTCTGCTGTTGGCCGGACTAGTCCGGTATGTCATGAACGTTTGAAATTCAAATGTTAGACGGTACGCAACCCTCTATGGAGCGTGACGTAGTGTGGACCAAGTAGGCCGGACTAGTTTGGAATTCCTGGCTGGACTAGTCCGGACATTCAATGCTGGCAACAGTTAGATTCCGGGACCCATATAAAAGGGGACCCCCCAGCTCCCATTTGGAACCCTAGCGTGGCCACAAGTTTCCTTATGCCATTCTAAGCCTTCTACTCCACCTACTTGCCCTCTAGAACCAAATCTTGAGGAGATTAGGATTTGGGAAGGGGAGAGAAGGAAGATCGTCTTGTTTTGGCTCTCGGTTTGATCTCTTGCACTTGGTGTTGCATTTTGTGGCTTGTGGTTGTTGAGCTTCGTGTGCTCCTTGCTGTAAATCATCTGTGGGAGCCTCAACTTGTCATAAGCCCCAAGAACTTTGTGATTACCCTTGTGATTAGTGGAAACCAAACAAACCTTTTGTGGTGGCTTGGTGAGATTAGGGTCAAGTGAGACCCGATCCTTTTGTGGACTTCTCAACGTGGATGTAGGCATCTTTGTGAAGCTGAACCACAGAATAAATCGTGTCTCACCTGTTGCTTTACTTTCCGCTGTTCACTAGAATTGCTTTTAGAGTTCATAACCTTCTTCATATTGTTCTTCATTGAAATCTTGCAACCGATTTGCTCTCACCTATTAATCTAAGTTGTATTAGGTTGCTAGAAATTGTTTCTATATTTCGTCAAAATAAAATCCGCAAATAACTTGTAGAAATCAAATTTTTGAGTTTTCCCTGTGTAATGAGCAGACTAGTTTGACCCTGACCAAAGTAGTCCGGCCTCAGAGTTTTAATCTCGTTTGATTAAGCAATTTTAGGTCATATTGCCTATTCACCCCCCTATAGGTGACTTTCAACAAGACGCAAGTCTGGATCTGGACGAGATTTCGATAGAGTAACCATATTGTTCTCTGTTGCACCATTTTTGAGCGTGCAGTGGAGAATAGCGGGGTTATGCTGCCGAAAGTTCGTCCGGATCCACACCGCGCGTCTCGTCATGAGCACGCTCTGCTTTGTCACTCTTGGCTGGGTTTAGAACCTATCCTTTCCAATAGATGTAGGACAGTGACATTAAACGATGTATGAAATAACGACAATTTCTCTCTGGCTTTGTACTATAGATCAGTTAAACTTGGGTGAAGACCGCAGTTGGATGTATACTGGTTTAAAGAGCAGTACTTGTTGAAGTGTGCGATCGACACTTCCCCTGGTACTACTAATAAGAAGTCAGCAGATGTTTTTTAGGAGGGGCGTAACTCGAAGAACTCAAGAACAGACGTGACTTAGAGATTTTTACGTGGTTCGAGCCGCCTGAGCATAATACCCTACTCCACGGGGTGTATTGTATGTATGTTTGAGTGTGTTGCGTATGTCTGGGATTAGATTAGCTTGAGCTAGCTTCAGCTTAGCCTTGCCTGTCGTGCAGCGCAAACCTTTTATATGCCAAGGTCTAGATGTTAGAGTGTAACCGAGGCCCGACAGGTGGCCCTGGCGCTATTAAACACCCTGTACACGATATATGCGCTCAATAGCAGTTTATTTCAGTAATAACGTGCCTTGATGGCAGCATTACCACACTTGAAGGTCCTCTGATCGTGCGTCATTAATGTGGGATTAATTGTGACACCCGATTCTGAAAAAGAACCAAGTGCAGTATATGTGTGCCCAGGACGTTCAACACACATACACAAGTGCATCACAAACGATATACAGAAAATTACCACAACACAAGATTAATTAACAAATTTTATTACACAATTAATAAAATCCTCGAATACAAGCTCTAATGAATATTAATGACAAGTTGAACTAATGGAGCAGAAATAAACTAATTAAGCATCTAAGTAGCATAAGCAAATAGGGTATATATGCGCAACTCCAATCAACACCACAGACAAAGCTAACGGTATACACGGCCTAGAACTTCGCATTATCATCATTAAACTCCCAATCCTGACCTGCAACTGTGGTGGGGGGGATCGCAAGAGTGAGTACATGTCGTACTCAGCAAGTGTGAAAAATATGACATGTAGTTGTTTCCAATGACAAATGTAATAAAGGCTGAGTGCTGAAAGGTACATAAAAACATTTGGAAAGCAATAAATTATATGTATGTGAAGTAAACCCATCATAAACCATGTAGTTATCATAATACCAGTCCATATCCATTACCATCATCCATATTCCAGATTTCTCATTACCAATAACCATAATCAATATCAGAGTTTAATTCATAACCAGCCATAACCATATCATTAACCATAACCATTCCAAAAACCATCCCAATACCAAGTTTTCTCTAATCATGTGAGGGTCCAGTTTGCACATAACCGAGAGCACGACTATCATGATAGTTTTAAGACATACTCTGTAGAGGCCGTACCGCTTTACCCATGTGTTTGTGATTTCATCACCTTTCGATGACTAGAGAATCTCAATTGTTCCGTATCACACTTCCTTAGGTGTGTGGCCAAGAGATCACAAAACAACCTTTACAAAGAGATTACCAGCCTATTTAGACCCCACTGAGGTTTCACTGGTGGCCATGCCTCCAACTGAGCACATCTTCAACCAAGGGCCCCCTCTTGAGCCATTCGTATCCCAGGGTAGTCCCACCAATCATCAACAAACACAATCCAACTACCCCTTCCCCGAGCATCCTTAATGGTCCAAATAGCACTAGCAAAGCCCTAATTAATTAGCTACGCTGCACCCATACTTGGCCTCGTGGTGGCACTGTTTCTCCTGTCTCATTCCAGAATAAAGGTGTCCTACACTTCCTTCCATATAATGCTTCATATGTGCCATCTTCAAACTTGCTAGGTAACTATTGTTGTATGAAAATTCTACATACGACAAGCTTTTGTCCCAACTTTTCCCATGCTTTAAAGCACAAGCTCTTAACATGTCCTCCAAAATCTGATTAGTCCTCTCACTTTGTCCATCCGTTTGAGGGTGATATGCTGAACTGAAATTCAACCTTGTTCCCAATGCTTCATGCAATTTCTGCCAAAATCTGGAGGTAAATTGAGAACCTCTATCCGACACTATCTTCTTTGGAACTCCATGCAAACATACTATTCTTCCCATATACAGTTCCGCCAATTTCTCTCCATTGAAAGTGGTCTTGACGGGAATAAAGAGAGCTGACTTGGTTAACCGATCCACAATTACCCAAACTGAATCATAACCAGACTGTGTATGTGGCAGTCCAACTATAAAGTCCATGCTGATTTCTTCCCACTTCCACTCCAAAATCTTCAACTGCTGCAATAATCCAGCTGGCCTTTGATGTTCCGCCTTGACTCGTTGACACACATCACACAACGCTACATATTCGGCTATGTCCTTATTATGCTAGCCCACCAATAGCACGTGTTCAAGTCTTTGTACATCTTGGTACAACCCGGGTCAATTGAATATGGTGAGTCATGTGCCTCCTTTAATATTGTCCCCCGAATGTGCTTCACATTAGGCACGACAATCCTCTTATCAAGCCATAAGGTACCATGTTCATCCTCATCAAATCTGAATTCTCTCCCTTCTTGGGTCCTTTCCTTGATTTCCTGAATTTCCTCATCCTTGGTCCGACCTTCTCAAATTTCTATCTTCAAAGTATTATTTAACTACATCATCCCTATCTCATTCACAAATATCGAGATTCAACCATTCAAACTCCTTACATAGCTCGGATGGCAACTCTTGAACCGTGAGTTGATTACTTACTCCTTTTTGACTCAAGGCATCAACCACTACATTAGCCTTTCCTGGATGATAATTGATTCCCACATCATAATCCTTGATGAGCTCCAACCATCTTCGTTTCCTCAAATTCAGATCCGTTTGTGTGAAAATATACTTAAGACTCTTATGATCTGTATAAATTTCACACCTATGTCCAAGGATGCAGTGTCTCCAAATCTTCAAGGCATGTACCACGGCTGCGAGTTCCAAATCATGTGTTGGATAATTCCGCTCATGTTTCTTCAATTGTCTCGATGCATATGCAACCACTTGACCTTCTTGCATAAGCACACAACCAAGTCCTTGTCTTGATGCATCACAATAGATATTAAAACTCTTGCTCACCTCTGGCAAAATAAGACTGGGGCTGTTGTTAACCTCTTCTTCAGCTCCTCAAAACTTCCTTGACAAGCTTGGGTTCATTGGAAAGCCTTCCCCTTCATTAACAGTTCTGTCATGGGATTGGCTATCTTGGAGAAGTCCTTGATGAACCTACGGTAATATCCAACCATCCCAAGAAAACTCCATATTTCCTTTACATTTTGCGGTGGCTCCCACTTCAACACGTCCCTCACTTTTCCGGGGTCAACCGAAACTCCTCCAGAGATGATATGACTCAAAAATGACACCTCCCTTAACCAAAACTGGCACTTGTTGTACTTGGCATACAATTGGTGCTCTCTCAACTTCTGCAATGTAAGCCTCAAGTGTTCCTCATGTTCCTTCTCATCCTTCGAGTAGATCATAATATCATTGATAAACACCACGGCGAACTTATCCAAGTACTCCATGAAGACCTTATTCATACGGTACATAAAGTATGCAGGTGCGTTGGTCAATCCAAAGGAAATCACGGTGTACTCATAAGATCCAAATCGTGTCCTAAAAGCTGTCTTGGGTATATCCGATGGTCTTATCTTCATTTGAAAGTACCCCGACCTCAAATCGATCTTGGAGAAAACACAAGCACCCTTCATATGGTCAAACAAGTCTTCTATGCGCGAAAAGGTATACTTGTTCTTGATTGTCACCTTGTTGAGAGCTCGGTAATCCACGTACATCCTTTGGGATCCATCCTTCTTGTCCACAAACAGTACGAGCGCTCCCCAATGTGAAGAGCTTGGGCGAATAAAACCCTTCTCTAGTTGCTCTTGAATCTGCTTCTTGAGCTCCGCTAATTCTTTAGGAGGCATCCTATATGGCCTCTTAGCTATAGGTGCAGTTCCAGGTATTAAATCAATAACAAACTCAATATCTCGATCAGGTGGCATGCCTAACAACTCGTCCGGTAACACATCCAAAAATTCACACACCACCAGAATCTCCTCAATTGTGGCACCGTCCATGTGATTCAGCTCCAATTGCTTTGGTGCGTGTTGAGATGCTTCAAACTCTACGGTGATCCCTTCCTCATTGGTCAACTTCACCGTCTTTGTGGCACATTTGATAACTCTATTGTGCTTCCTCAACCAGTCCATACCAAGTATAATGTCCAATCCTTTGGAATCCAAAACTATAAGGTTGGCAAAGAAGTCTACCCCCCTTATTCTAAGGCTTACTTTTGGACATCCTATATTTGTCCTCATCTCTCCTCCAGTAGACTTAACCAATAGAGTAAACTTAGATAGGCAAACCATGCTTGGTAGCATACTTCAATGCAATGAATGAATGTGATGCTTCAGAATCGAGTAACATAGTCGCGGGGTTGGAGTTCGTGAGAAACATACCAATGACCACATCATCCGCTTGTTGAGCTTCCTCTGTAGAGACATGGTTCGAGCAAAATTTTGCTGTCCACGGTTCCCTTGTGGTTGTCCTCCATTCGTTCTTAGGTTTTGCCTTGGCGCATTGCTTCCTTGACCAAGGCCTGACTTAGGACATTGATGTGCAAAGCGTCCAACTTCTCCACAAGTATAGCACTTCTTAACTCCACCAGAATTTGGACAGACTTGATTTTGAACATTAGCACCGGGAAAATTAGCACGAGGTGCATAAGGCGTTGGAGGCCTAGGTGTTTGCATGACAGGGCGCTGCTGCACAAACTGAGTTGGGCGCGGTGCATAACCAAGGCGATGAGCAGGCGTAGAAGAGCTGAAGTAAGGCGTATTGGGTGGTGCAAAGTGAGGGCGCACATTACTTCCTTGTTGATGTCCTTGATATGGTGTCTTCCTCTTGTTGTCTTGCTTCCATCTCACGGACTTTGTTCTCCACCACAATTACCTTGTCCACAAGCTTCTGAAAGTTGGCATAATCACAATTGAGCAATTGCACTTGGATCTCATTGTTCAAGCCCCTCATGAACCAAATATTGTTTCCGGCTGTCCCGACTCACATACTCAGGCGTATACCT
The DNA here is from genome assembly GCA_036927565.1 of Tuctoria greenei. Classification (NCBI taxonomy): domain Eukaryota; kingdom Viridiplantae; phylum Streptophyta; class Magnoliopsida; order Poales; family Poaceae; genus Tuctoria; species Tuctoria greenei. The sequence goes on from JAYESD010000007.1 coordinate 3,183,461, forward strand.
TGAGAGTTGAGTGAATTTATTGAGATATTCACCCACACTCGACCTTCCTTGCCTCAGGTTCTCAAATTCTTGCCTCTTCAAAATCATGACACCTTCAGAAAACATAATGAGAACGGAAGCTCTCCTTGAATTCCGCCCAGGTAATCCTCTCTGTGTTCTCATGAGCATTGCAATAAGCATCCCACCAATCCACAGCTGCTCCAACAAGTTGACGAGAAGCAAAAAGCACTTTTTCCTGATTACTACATTGGACAATAGCTAGCTTCTTCTCCACGGACTTGAGCCAATCATCAGCATCCATAGGGTCAACGGCTTGAGCAAAAGTTGGCGGCCTAGTCCTCATGAACTCTCCCAACCGGTTATGAGGAGGTGGGGGTGGTGGTGGAGGCATGTGGGGCTGATTGTTGATATTACCAGCCTGCAGTTGTCCCATAGTCTGAATCATGGTCTGCATGAGCTGTTCTGCATTGCCAAAAGCTGCTCAATGTTCATAGCTCCATGAGTAGGTCCTTGTCCGTTATTGTTGCGAGGTGCTCCATGGTTCTCCTCCTCATCATTGTCATCCCTCTGGTTGCGAGTCCTCACCATCTGAAGAAAATCAATAGGTAAGAATTAGAATACATCCCCAACTATATGCATCAAGGGATATGAAACTAAACAACTACCTATACTAGCCTACGTGGACATGACAATGCTAAAGCATCCCAAAATCCTCTATTAAGCACACAAGCAAACAATATAGCAAACAACACACCAAGCAAAAACACATCGATTCCTGAGTGTTCCTATATGCTCTAAAATGTCCATTCTATCTAGATTGCGTCCTACCGTCAACCTGTGCATCTGATACCAATTTGTGACACCCGGTTCCGAAAAAGAACGAAGTGCAGTATATGTGTGCCCATGATGTTCAACACACACACAAGTGCATCACAAACGATATACAGAAAATTACCACATCAAAAGATTAATTAACAAATTTTATTACACAATTAATAACATCCTCGAATACAAGCTCTAATGAATATTAATGACAAGTTAAACTAATGCAGCAAAAATAAACTAATTAAGCATCTAAGCAGCTAAGCAGCATAAGCAAATACGACATATATGCGCAGCTCCAATCAACACCACAAGCAAAGCTGACGGTAGAAACGACCTAAAACTTCGCATTATCATTATTAAACTCCCAATCCTGACCTGCCACTGTGTGTGGGGGGGGGGGGGGGGCGGGATTGCAAGAGTGAGTACATGTCGTACTCACCAAGTGTGGAAAATATGACATGTAGTTGTTTCCAATGACGAATGTAATAAAGGCTGGGTGCTGAAAGGTACATAAAACATTTGGAAAGCAATATATTACATGTATGTGAAGTAAACCCATCATAAACCATGTAGTTATCATAATACCAGTCCATATCCATTACCATCACACATATTCCAGATTCCTTATTACCAATAACCATAATCAATACCAGAGTTTAATTCATAACCATATCATTAACCATAACCATTCAAAAAACCATCCCAATACCAAGTTTCATCTAATCATGTGAGGGTCCAAGTTACTCATAACCGGGAGCATGTCTATCATGATAGTTTTAAGACACACTCTACAGAGGTTGTACCGTTTTACCCACATGTTTGTGATTTCATCACCTTTCGATGACAAGAGAATCTCAATTGTGCCGTCTCACACTTCCTTAGGTGTGTGGCAAGAGATCACAAAATAGCCTTTACAAAGAGATTACCAGCCTATTTAGACCCCACTGAGGTTTCATCGGTGGCGATGCCTCCAACTGAGCACATCTTCAACCAAGGGCCCCCTCTTGAGCATTCGGATCCCAGGGTAGTCCCACCAATCATCAACAAACCCAATCCAACTACCCCTTCCCCGAGCATCCTTAATGGTCCAAATAGCACTAGCAAAGCCCTAATTAATCAGCTACGCCGCACCCATACTTGGCCTCGTGGTGGCACTGTAAATCCTGGATGGTCGCTCCACGAACCGGTCCTTAGATCTAAAGCAAGCAAACCGCCATAACATCCAACCCATCCACATACCAGGCTTGCTTAGATCACCCATTACCATATCATATTAATCAGTTCATGTTAACCATAACCTCATTAATTTATAATAATCAAGTTAAGTGGTATAGTTGTTTTCCCATCCCAATTAATCAAGCGAAGCAAAAGGTAAAAAGCCCATCCTGACCCTCTACCATGAATTCCAGGTGACAAGAGTGGTTAAACAAATCTAGTAAACTTCGTACCATAGGATTTCCCATCAAATTGACACAAGCATGCAGTTTTGCAAACAAAAACATTTATTGTCAAAACAGGATCAATATGCTTCAAGGACACTTGTCTTGCTCTTGGGATTGGTTCGGGTCAATGCCTTCAAACTCTTGGTGCTGGAGATCCTCTGCAACACTCTCTAGCACAAATCCATCTAATCCGCACAATAGACAAACAAGACAAGAAACACAATCAAAGAGTGCACAAATACTACTCAATATGACATGTCATGCATGATTAATGCAAATGCAAGGTGGAACTTGTTAATAAGTTGCTTTTGATGATCACTAACTAGTTCTAATAACTTTCAACAAGTTTATGCAGGTTTGGAGTTGATTAGAAACAATTTTAGAATCAATTCAACACAATTTAACTAGGAAGATTGGACTAGTCCGCTAGGGACCGGACAAGTCCGCACTTCACAGAACTAACGAACTAGGGTTTTCTAGATCGACGTGAATTTGGAGATTAGGGGTTGAATTCGCATCAGGAAAAGGAAGTAGAAGGTATACTAGGTGTTTAGAACTCCAATGAATCAAGGATCTTGGAGGCAACACTTGGATCTTGACAATCTAGGGTTGATGAAGAACTTGATGGTGAATTGTTGATGAAGAACTCGAAGTTGATAGAGATCTTGATCCTCTTTCGTTTCCTCCTCTTCTTGTTCTTGCTTGGGATCTCCTCCTCCCTCCTTGATGGTGGCTCTCCACGAACTAGGGTTTGGGTGGGGTTGAAAAGTGGCAAATAGATGTCAAGCCAAGGGGTGGGGTTGTTTATATAGAGGTGGAGATTTGATGGAATTCGAGTTTGAGATGAGTAGAGGTTGGTTTAGAGTCCCACATGGGCTCTAAAAGAGTTAGGTATGATGTCCCTAGGCCCACTTAACCTAAAACCAAAGAAACAAGTCGTGAAGCAAAAGATCAATTCGAAGTCACAATTTACCGGACAAGTCCGAAAAGGGTCGGACTAGTCTGAAGTTATCCAGAGAGTTATTGGACAAGTCCGGACTGGACTTTGGACAAGTTCGAACTTATCCAGAGGGGAAAAATAGTCAAGTCTAGCAAAAAATTGGACAAGTCCGACTTTAGTCAGAGAGGAAAATGGACAAGTCCGCTGGAATACCGGACCAGTCCGGACAAGTCCAAGGGCTTAGCAAAATTTCCAAGGAATTGGAACTCCGGACTAGTCCGCATAGGACCGGACAAGTACGAAAGTGTCAAGAGGCGAAAACAGACTAGTCCGCATAAAAAACAGACAAGTCCGAACGAGGTCAGAGAGAAATGGACTAGCCCGCAAGAAAATCAGACTAGTCCGCACTTCGCAGAATTCTTAAGTGCGATTTTGTTTCTAATTCATTTTAAACTTGTTCCTTTTTATGTGGATTAATATTAAACATATGTAGTGATGGATGCAGGGCAAGATGCATGAAAATGTGGTTGTTACATTAATGATGCATTAACTAGGTCTTGTAACGGCTATTTATAACCTCTTGAATGTCTCTGCTGTTGGAGATCCCAGGTTCCTTCCGTTGGTGAGGTAGGTCCAGAGTTCACGTGGTAGGTCCGGAGCCACCCTTAGAAGAGAGGCAGGTCCGACACCGCAAACAAATGGCGGCACTGGAGCCACCCTTAGCAGGGAGGCAGGTCCGACACTACGGGACATGTGACATCACTGGAGCCATCCCTAGGAGGGAGGCGGGTCTGGCACTACGGGACACATGGCAGCACTGGAGCCACCCTTAGGAGGGAGGCCAGTCTGGCACTATGGTACACATGGCAGCGCTAGAGCCACCCTTAGGTGGGAGGCAGGTCCGGCGCCGCAGGACACATGGTAGCGCCAGAGCCACCCTTATAAGGGAGGCAGGTCCGGCACTGCGGGACATGTGGCAGTGCCGGAGCCACCCTTAGGAGGGAGGCAGGTCCGGCGCTGCAGGACACGTGGCAGCACTGGAGGTCTTATCTTCTGGAAGGTGGGACTCAACGCTTCTTCATCTGGTACTCGAGGGTATCTGGTCCGCACGGTACCGATAGAACTGGTGGTCACTTGGATGAGTGGTTCGCTAAGTTAGATCAATTTTTGGATCAAGTATTTTTGTTGAGAACAAATAATAAGGTGTGGTGCCCATGTACAAAATGCCAAAACACCAAGTTTTTGAATAGAATGGATGTTTTGATGCACGTGTGTCAAAACGGTTTCACGCCACATTATGAGGTGTGCACCTTCCACGGTGAGACTAAATCTCGAGTCGTAGAAGAAGTGGATGAGAATGATGATAGCACAGGGGTTGATAGGATGGATGAGATGCTAGAAGCTATGGAAGCTGAGGATCCTCTTACAATGGAGGCAGACAAGTTATTCGAGCAACTCAAGGCATCAGAACAACCATTGCATGAACACACAGATGTGACCATCCTTGCTTTTTCGACCATATTTATGCCAATTAAGTCTAAGTACTTCTTTTCCATCAACTGCTACAAAGACCTCATGAAATTCATCTGCCATATCCTTCCACAACCTACAAAAGTGCCTAAAGATATGTATCAGTCGAAGAAATTGGTACCAGGTCTCGATATGAACTATGAGAAATTTTATGTGTGCTCAGATAACTGCATGCTATTCTAGAAAGAGCACGACAACGAGGACAGGTGCTTGAAATGTGGTAAACCGAAGTATGTCAAAGTTGCTAATGATGATGGCGATAATGTGATGATAGATGTTGCACATAAACAGCTTCGCTACTTTCTCGTGACTCCTCGGTTGAAGCGTTTGTTTCTTTCAAAAAGAACTGCAAGACACATGAGATGGTACAAAGAAGGTAAATGTGAGAACAAAGAATTCTTGACACACCTGTCTGACAGTTATGCATGGAAGGTGCTGGACCATTTCGATCGAGATTTTGCTTGTGATGCGAGAAATGTTCACATCGGGATAGCAACAGATGGATTCTCACCATTTAGTACAAACGCCATGCCATACTCTTGTTGGCCCATCTTTTTCATTTTGTACAACCTGCCACAAGCTTTTTGTATGAAGTACGAGTTCATGTTCCTCAGCCTCATTTTGCCTAGGCCGGATCATCCTCGTTCACGTCTTAACGTGATGTTGAAACCGCTGATCGAAGAATTGGAAATGTTGTGGATAGGAGTCGCAGTGTACGATAGTTACAAGAACCAGAATTTCAACCTTCGAGCTGCTTATTTGTGGCCTGTCTATGATTTGCCGGCATACAACATGTTTCCCGGATGGAGAACTCACGATCGTGTGATGTGTCTGATATGTGCTTTGGACACGGATTGCTTTCGACTAACTCATGGAGGCAAGATATCTTACTTCGATTGTCACAGACGTTGGCTGTCTCCAAATCACCAATTTAGGCAACGGAGGCATGTCTTCAGAAAGGACACCATTGTCACTAAAGGACCAACAAAACATCTTAACGGGTTAAGAATTTCTGATATTTTGTACAAGATAGTGCCAGATGAAGGTCGTCCTGGATATTTGTAGGTTACAGACAGGAACACAATTGGACTCACTTATGTGGACTTTGAGAGCTACCGTATGCAAATTCATTGATGCTAATGCACAATATTGTTGTCATGCATCAGAAGCGTAACATGGGCGAAAGTATCATAAGCACATGCATGGATATGACTTGCAAAACAAAAGGCAATATAAAAGCTAGATAGGATTTGGTAGATTTTGTATATCTTATTTGCATATTTACTGATTATCGCTTAAAACAGGATGGCGTTAAATAAGGGTAAGATGGTGTTGGGGTCAAGGGGGTTCTTCCTCTCTAGTGCTGAGGATGTTTTTGCTAGTGCCTCATCGACTGGGAGCAGACACTTTCAGCTATTGGGTCACATTCTGACCAGCTCTAGGACTTCGTCAGAGCAGCGCACACAGGTAAATTTCACTAGTCTTTGACAAATTCTTAAATTTCCTATTAAACTTACTTATGAATTATTTGAATGTTGCACTCCTCACCGATTGACTCAGAGACTAGGACGCCAGGTGATCCTGGCTACCCTTCGGTGAGCCAGCCCGCAGCCAGCCCTTGGCTAGGAAGCCTTCAGTTGATGAGCCCTCTGGCTCGGCAGGTGACAAGCCTTCTGAGTCACCATACATGGTGCCCGAGTAGAGGCGGGAGACGAGGATAACTCACTTTGTTGGTTTTCCTCTAGTCCCTTCACATGATTCGACCGGTTGGAGACAGGTAACAAAATTGTAGTGTTCAATTCTGGTTTCTTTTGGTTACTTAAGTAATTAATCAACAAATATCTTGCAGAGTTTGGTATGACGCATCTCTCACCGGTGACAGACACCACAGACTAGTGAACAGTGTCCTTGGGTCCTTAGTGCATATGCACTATCCCGAGGTCATTGAGGGGTGAATGCCTACTACGTGGGAGGACTACGCACGCGCCCCTCACCAGGAGCACCACAATGTTCAAGAGGCTGTATGGGCTGATTTTATGGTATGTACGTTAAATAAAATTTCTAAGTTTGAACTCTTAAACTTTTTTAATGAACATCTCTTCAATATATTCTTTATTATAAGAAAGGTACTTTTTAGAGGACCCGGACGACCCCCGCATGGTTGAGCATGCGAGGAAAGTGTTTCACTTCAGCACTGGGAAGGCGGTTTGCCAAGCTTTATCGAACACTCATATTCAAGTTATCAATGAGTACTGAAGGCAAACCAATACAATGTGCGGCACTTCCGGCAGGAGAGCGACAAGCACCTGACGGAGGAGGAGTACGTGCAGGTACGTGAGTTGTAGTAAATATTATTTTGGATAATTTTGTCAATAGTATTTTTAACGACCTACAAATATGTGTAGGGCCACGTGAGCTGGTTGCAGGGTCGGACTGATGCATACCGGTCCCTTTGTCGGTATTGGGCTAGCGATGAATTCAAAGCTACGTCCGACAAGGCTCGGGGGTGCAGAGGGGTCGACGGGAAGCACAAACACAACCAAGATAACCACTTGGTTTAGCTAAACACATGGTAAGTGTGTCTAACTTATCTTTATATATTCATAATATATTGTTCTTACTAACACGTATTGACAGGAGCACGAAATGGGGGTGTTGCCGACCCCCGCTGAGGTCTCGAAGGGATGTCACATGGACACTTCTCAGCCTTCGGGGGGGGGGGGGGGGGGGGGTCAGGCTGCAGCCGAGTGTCTCGTAAGTTCAGAAATCATTCAAATTAATTATAACTATATGGATTGTTGAACTTACATGGTTGTTTTTTATTTTTCAGGCGATGTACGAGGAGGAGCACTACATGAAACCCGAAATATTACGTCGGCCATATTAACTTACGTGGGCTGACCGACATAATTAAATTAACTTACGTCGGCTGATGGCTGCCGATGTCAATAACCAAACTTACGTCGGCCATGGGCAAGCTGCCGACGTAAGTTAATGGGCCGATGGAATTAACGGTCAACTTACATGGGCCCAGGTCCCAGGGTGACGGAAGTGCCAATCTAAGTACGTCGGCCCAAACCTAGTGAAAGTGCATCTAGGAATCCCTTGTGGGTTTTGGATGATTTATGACAAGCAAATGAGATCCTAACCTATTTGTTGAGATGAGCACAGGTTTTAATAGCAAAATAAGCAAAGTGACTAAAAGAAGGGAGAATGAGGAGCAAAGTGGAAATGAGCTCAAGGAAGAAGAATAGTAGATCATTGTGTATGGAGTGTGTTAAGAAAACACACCCCAAGAGCTCAATCACAATTAAACACACACATTGCACAAAGTTATACAGGATCGGACTAGTCCGAATGTCACCATACTAGTCCAATATCCTCTCTGCACAAAATCGGACAAGTCCGATATCCATTGGACTAGTACGATATCTCTCTGACTAGAATCGAACTAGTCCTCCCCAGTGTGTACTAGTCCTCAAAACACTTCACAAGTCACACAAAATCAGACAAGTCCGATCACCACCGGACTAGTCCGATATTCATTCTGATCCAAATCGGACAAGTCCGATAATAGCATGGACTAGTCCGAAAAACCCTCTGACCTAAATCGGACAAGTCCTCCAAGTGCGGACTTGCCACCCAATTCACTTAGGGTTTCACTGCATGGACAAGTACGATGTCCATCGAACTAGTCCGAAGATTTCCAAAAGCAAAATCGGACAAGTCCGCTCCTAGCCGGACTAGTCCGATATTTCGGGACACTTAAGGTTTGCTACACACAGCACACCGGACTAGTCTGATCTTCCTAAACCCTAACAATCACTTTTAGAAACCCCATATAAATAGAGGTGCACGGCCCAACTTTAAACTCTCTCGAACCCTAGCGCCGTCACACCTCCCAAGAGCCTCAAAAACACATCTCTCCACAAAATTAAGTGCAAAAAAGATCAATCCTTTGAGGATACACTCTAGATCATTGGAGAGACACGTTCAACACTCACTGAGCTCTTGGTTTGATTCTCTAACACACTACTGTGATTTCATTGTAATCTTTTGAGTGTGTTCTTGGTGGTATTTCGTGTTGTAATCTAAGGGAGCCCTCAACGTGTGAGAAGGCCCCTTTGAATTCGTTTATTCACCCCTTTGTGATAGTGGAAGAGGATTGGCCTTCGTGGCGATCCGATGAGGGTAGGGTTGGAGAAGACCCAGTCCTTTTGTGGACTCCTCAACGTGGACATAGGTTGTCTTTGTGGGAGCCGAACCACGGGATAAATCCTTGTGTCTTTCTTGGTGTGCATCATTCTTATTCATCACAACAATCTAGGGTTTCAATCACTATTGTTTACTTTATGTTAAATCATTAAATATAAGATTGAATTGTGATATACCCTAGTCCATAACCTTGCAACACTTCATTTGACTGTATATTTCCACTGCATACATTGAAGAATCAAATTAATCGATCAAACTTAATCAACCTAGTCGGTAGACACTGGACTAGTTCGCACTTTACCGGACTAGTTCGATATCTCTAGTTTTGAACTGGTTGTTAAGTGTTGTAGGTTCCGACAAATTTCAAAAAGGCCTATTCACCCCCCCTCTAGACTACATTCGACTAAACCAATTTGGCATGGTCGAAGTAAAGCACAATGAATGGTTGAAAAGATTTGATTCATTAGTTCTTGCATACCAAGTGGAGCAAGTGTACTATCTATCTTATCCATGCAATAAACTCAAAGCTTGGTGGGTGGTACATAAGGCGAATCGTCATGAGCGGTTATACACTCCAGGAGATGATGGTTACCATGAGGAATCTCAAGTTGATGAGGTCTACCAAGAGGAAGAGTTGCAGACTCGTTCTCAGTTGAGCCTAGTGTAGGACTCGATGACTTAGTTGGAGATGCTCAAGATATTGAGACGGGCACAAAAATGGAAAGGAAACTTAAGATATCGATGACTTAGTTGAGCCTACTGCTATGCGGAAACGAAAACAAAATGCAATCGAGACGGTCACGGAAGAAGAAGATTGATGGGTTGGTTTAAGGAGTAGGGTGCATGACCGTGACATTGATGAATTTTGAAATCTATGAAGTAACACTTTCTTCACTAACTTAACATGAATCTTGTGTATTATCTTAGCATATTAATCAATTATTTCTTACAACGGAATGTCACCGAAGGGGAAGGGGAAGGCAGTGAGAGGGTTTGCTCCAACACGAGACCCTTTCTGAGGTACCTCATCAGCTGGGAGAAGACGTTCCCAGCTGCTAGTGCATGTTCTAGAGTTTGCAGCTTGGGTCCAGTCGGGTGAGGTGTGCTTATAGCGCACGGTGGTAAATTTCAGTTGACAATCACTTTATTTTCAGTTGCACTTATAAATAATTATTTCTTATCAATTTTTTTAGTTTTGCATTCTGACTCAGAGTCTTTTGAGTCAGAGTCAGAGGCTAGGGGGCACCACAGGAGCCGGCTAGCCTCTCTTCGGAGCCGGCTAGCCTCCCTTCGGGCTCTGGTGGTGACCAGCGTTACGGGTCAGAGGACGCGGTGGCACCGCAGAGGAGACAAACAAGGAGGACCCACTTTTCGGCTCCTCCTCCAGTTCCTGCTCAACGGATCATTATTCGTCTTGTTGGAGATAGGTAAAAAACCGTATAGTATATTAAATATTACATTTTTTCTTCTGTTACTTAATGAGTTAACATATTTTGCAGATGTTGGCACGACCTTTCGTTCACGGGGGCCCAGAAACACCACAAGCAGGTTAACGGTGTCCTGGGGGCTATAGTTAAGTTGCACTACCCCTGTCGTGGGATGACTTCGCCCGTGTCTCTCGCGTGGTCCATGGCACCCTTCATGTAGTCGTGTGGAACAATTTTACGATAAGTTTATCTGTTTAATTTTTTTCAACTCATTTAAATTGTTAATGAATATCACTTAAATGATTTTTTGCTTACAACTGAGGTACCAGGCAGAGGAACCAGGCATGGAGGAGCACGCAAGACGCGTGTTCTACTACAACACTCGGAAGCTCACGACAGTAGTGTTGTCAAACGCTTGGATCCAGATCGTCAACGCGTACCACAAGCTGCACCCTCGGGAGGAGCAGCAGGAAATGGGTCCATTTAGGAAGGATTCCGACATGTACTTTACATAGGAGCAGTACGCAAAGGATAAGTTTTTATTGTTAAATATTTATAATACCTACGTATGCTAACTGCATTGATGTAATATGAAATATGTGCAGGTTAGTATTTCCTAGTTACAAGGTCGACCTGAGGCGTACTGTAACACCCTCATTTTCATACATCATGCCTTGCATCCATCATTAAACATGTTTAACATTAAGCAACATAAAAAGGAATAAGTTTAAAATGAATTAGAACGAAAACCGCAATTAAGAATTCTAGGAAGTGCGGACTAGTTCGATTTTGGTGAAGACTAGCCTGATTTCCCTCTGACTTCGATCAGACTTGTCTGTTTTGCTGCGGACTAGTCTGTTTTCTCTCTGGACACTTTCGGACTTGTCCGGTGTTCCAATTCCTTAGAAATTTCGCTAAGTCCCTGGACTTGTCCGGACGTGTCTGTTATTTCGGCGGACTTGTCCATTTTTTCCTCTAACTAAAGTCGTACTTGTCCAATTTGGCCAGACTTGTCTGTTTTTCCCCTCTGGATATGTTCGAACTTGTCCGATGTTTAGTCTGGACTTGTCCGATATCTCTCTGTCTAACTTCGAACTAGTCCGGTAAATTGCGACTCCGAGTTGATCTTTTGTTTCATGACTTGTTCCTTGGGTTTTACATTAAGTGGGCCTAGAGACGTTGTGCCTAACTCTTTTAGATCCCATGTGAGACTCCAAACTGACCCCTACTCATATCAAACTCGAATTCCATCAAACCCTAACCTCCACCTCTATATAAACAACCCCACCCCTTGGCTTGACATCTATTTGCCACTTTTTCAACCCACCCAAACCCTAGTTCGTGGAGAGACGCCATCAAGGAGGGAGAAGGAGATCCCAAGCAAGAAGGAGAAGAGGAGGAAACAGAAGAGTATCAAGATCTCCATCAAGCTTCGTTCTACATCACCAAATCATCTCCAAGTTTTCACAACCCTAGATCGCCAATTCCAAGTGTTGGCTCCAATATTCTTGATTCATTGGAGCCCTAAACACCTGGTATACCTTCTACTTCCTTTTCCTTATGTGAATTAAACCTCAAATCTCCAAATTCACGTCGATCTAGAAAACCCTAGTTTGTTGTTTCTGCGACGAGCGGGCTAATCCGGTCCCTAGCGGACTAGTCCGATTTTCTTGGCTAAATTGTGTTGAATTAATTCTAAAATTAGATCGAATCAACTCCAAACCTGTGTAGCCTTGTTAATAACCATTGTAATTGATTAGTAAACACTAATAACAACTCATTAAATAGCTTTACTTTGCATTTGCATTAATCATGCATGTCATGTCATATTGAGTAATATTTGTGCACTCTTTAATTGTAATTCTTGTCTTGTATGATTGTTGCGCGATTTACACTAGAGAGTGCTGCGGAGGATCTTCAAGACCAAGAGTTTGAAGACTTTGACCCAAACCAATCCCAAGAGCAAGGCAAGTGTCCTTGAACATATTGATCCTGTTTTGACAATAAATATTTTGTTTTCAAAACTGCATGCTTGTGTCAATTTTATGGGAAATCCTATGGTAGGAAGTTTACTAGTTTTGTTTAACCACCCTTGTCACCTGGAATTTATGGTAGAGAGTCGGGATGGGCTTTTTACCTTTTTTCTTTTCTTAATTAATTGGGATGGGAAAAAGACTATACTATTTAATTATGCATTAATGAGATTATGGATAATATGAACTGGTTAATATGATACGATAACGGGTGATCTAAGCAAGCCTAGTATGTGGATGGGTTGGATGTTATGGTGGTTTGCTTGCTTTAGATCTAAGGACCGATTCATGCGAGAATAAGCCAGGACTATAGTGCCACCACGAGGCCAAGTATGGGTGCGGCATAGCTAATTAATTAGGGTTTTACAAGTGCTATTTGGACCATTAAGGATGCTCCGGGAAGGGGTAGTCGGATTGAGTTTGTTGATGATTGGTGGGACTACCCTGGGATCCAAATGGCTCAAGAGGGGGCCCTTGGTTGAAGATGTGCTCAGTTGGAGGCATCCCCACCGGTGAAACCTCAGTGGGGTCTAAATAGGCTAGTAATCCCTTTGTAAAGGCTATTTTCTGATCTCTTGGTCACACACCAATCGAAGTGCGTAATGTGACCGACGGGTCATGAGCATAAGGGAGGTTTTTAGTCGTCATAAGGTGATGAAATCACAAACACGTGGGTAAAGCGGTACAAACTCTGCAGAGTCTAATAAAACTATCATGATAGCCGTGCTCCTGGTTATGAGCACCTGGATGACCTACATAATTAGAGGGAACTTGGAATTGGGATGGTTTTGGGATGGTTATGTCTTGGGACTGGTTATGGTTATGGCTGATTATGAATTAAATTCTGGTATTGAACATGGTTATTGGTATATGGATGATGGATATGGAATATGGACTGGTACTATGTTATTAATTATGGTTTATGATGGGTTTACTTCCCATTCATATAATATATTGCTTTTCAAATGTTTTGATGTACTTTTCAACACTCAACCATTATTATATTTGTCATTTTTATCAGCTACATGTAATACTTTCCACACTTGATGAGTACGACATGTACTCACTCTTGCAATTCCCCCTAATAGTTGTAGGTCAGGATTGGGAGTATAATAACGATAATGTGGAGTTCTAGGCCGTGTCTACCGTCAGCTTTGCCTGTGGTGTTGATTGGAGATGCGCATATATGTCCCTATTGCTTAGTTTGCTTCGCTGCATAGTTGCTTATTAGTTTATTCCGCTGCATTGGCTGAACTTGTCATTAATATTGATTAGAGCTTGTATTCGAGGATGTTATTAATTGTGTAATAAAAAATGGTTAATTAATCTTGTCTTGTGGCAATTCTCTATATATCATTTGTAGTGCACTTGTGTATGTGTGTTGAACATCCCAGGCACACATATACTGCACTTGGTTCATTTTCCGGAACCGGGTGTCACAAATTGGTATCAAAGCCAGGTTGACCGTAGGACGCAACCTAGATAGAATGGACACTTTAGAGCACATAGGAACACTCAGGAAGCGATGTGTTTTTGTTTGGTGTGTTGTTTACTATATATTGTTTGCTTGTGTGCTTAATAGAGAATTTTGGGATGCTTTAGCATTGTCATGTCCACCTAGGCTAGTGTAGTTTGTTGCTTAGCTTCATATCCTTTGATGCATATAGTTGGAGACGTTTTCTAATTCTTACCTATTGCTTTTCTTTAGATGGTGAGGACTCGCAACCAGAGGGATGACAATGGTGAGGAGGAGAACCATGGAGTACCTCAGAACAACAATGGACAAGGACCTGCTCATGGAGCTATCAATATCGAGCAGCTATTAGCTATGCAAAACCAGCTCATGCAGACCATGATACAAACTATGGGACAGCTGTAGGCTGGCAATATCAACAATCAGACCCACATGCCTCCACCGCCACCCCCACCTCCTCATAACCAGTTGGGAGAGTTTATGAGGACTAGGCCGCCGATCTTTGCTCAAGCTGCTGACGCTATGGATGCGAATGATTAGCTCAAGTCCGTGGAGAAGAAACTTGCTATTGTCCAATGCAGTGACCAGGAGAAGGCCCTATTTGCTTCTCATCAACTAGTTGGAGCAGCTGTGGATTGGTGGGATGCTTATTGCAATGCTCATGAGAATCAAGAGAGAATTACCTGGGCAGAATTCAAGGAGAGATTCCGTTCTCATTATGCGTCGGAGGGTGTTATGATTTTGAAGAGGCAAAAATTTGAGAACCTGAGCAAGGAAGATTGAGCGTGAGTGAATATCTTAATAAATTCACTCATCTATCAAGGTATGCCCTAGAAGATGTGAGCCGGGACAGCCAGAAGCAATATTTGTTCATGAGGGGCCTTAACAAAGTGATCCAAGTGCAATTGCTCAATTGTGATTATGCCAATTTCCAGAAGCTTGTGGAAAAGACAATTGTGGTGGAGAACAAGGTCTGTGAGATGGAGCAAGACAACAAGAGGAAGGCGCCATATCAAGGAGAGCAACAAAGAAGTAATGTGCGCCCTCGCTTTGTGCCACCCACTGCGCCATATTACAGCTCCTCAACTCCTCCTGTACAGCGCCCTGGATATGCACACCGCCCAAGTCAGTTCGTGTAGCAGCGCCCTATCATGCAAGCACCTTGGCCTCCAATGCCTTATGCATTCCATGCTAATTTCCCTGGTGCCAATGCGCAGAATCAAGTCCGTCCAAATTCTGGTGGAGTTAAGAAGTGCTACACTTGCGGAGAAGCTGGACACTTTGCACATCAATGCCCAAGTCAGGCCTTGGTCAAGGGAGCAATGCGCCGAGGCAAAACCCAAGACCCAATGGAGGACAACTGCAAGGGAACTGGGGACATCAGAATTTTGCTCGTGGCAATGTGAACCATGTCTCAACGGAGGAAGCTCAACAAGCGGATGATGTGGTCATTGGTATGTTTCTCGCGAACTCCAACCCCGCGACTATGTTATTTGATTTTGGAGCATCGCATTCATTCATTGCATCGAAGTATGTTGCCAAGTATGGTTTGCCTATCTCTCATATAAAGTTTACTCTATTGATTAAGTCTCCTGGAGGAGAGATGAGGACAAATATAGTATGTCCAAAAGTAAACCTTAGAATAAGGGGGGTAGACTTTTTGCCAACCTTATAGTTTTGGATTCTCAAGGATTGGACATTATACTCGGTATGGACTAGTTAAGGAAGCACAATGGAGTCATTGAGTGCGCCACGAAGATGGTGAAGTTCACAAATGAGGAAGAGATCACCATAGAATTCGAAGCATCTCAACATGCACCAAAGCAATTGGAGCTCAACCATATGGACGGTGCTGCAATTGAGGAAATTCCGGCGGTGTGTGAATTTCTGGACGTATTCTCGGATGAGTTGCCAGGTATGCCACTTGATCAAGACATTGAGTTTGTTATTGATTTAATACCTGGAACTACACCTATAGCTAAGAGGCCATATAGGATGCCTCCTAAGGAATTAGCGGAGCTCAAGAAGCAAATTCAAGAGCAACTACCGAAGGGTTTTATTTGGCCCAGCTCTTCACCTCGGGGAGCGCCCGTCCTATTTGTGTATAAGAAGGATGGATCGCAAAGGATGTGTGTGGATTACCGAGCTCTCAACGAGGTGACCATCAAGAACAAATACACCTTGCCACGCATAGAAGACTTGTTTGATCAGATGAATGGTGCTTATGTCTTCTCCAAGATCGATTTGAGGTCGAGAAACTTTCAAATGAAGATTAGACCATCGAACATACTCAAGATAGCTTTTAGGACATGATATGGATCATATGAGTTCACCGTGATGTCCTTTGGATTGACAAATGCACCAGCTCTATTTTATGTACCTCATGAATAAGGTATTCATGAAGTACTTGGATAAGTTCGTCGTGGTGTTTATTTATGATATTATGATCCACTCGAAGGATGAGAAGGAACATGAGGAACACTTGAGACATACATTGCAGAAATTGAGGGAGCATCAATTGTATGCCATGTTCAACAAGTGTCAGTTTTGGTTAAGGGAAATGTCATTTTTGGGTCATATCATTTGAGGAGGAGGAGTATCGGTTGACCTCAGAAAAGTGAGAGACGTGTTAAAATGGGAACCCCCGCAAAATGTAAAGGAGATCCGAAGTTTTCTTGGGATGGCTAGATATCACCATAGGTTCATCAAGGACTTTTCCAAGATAGCCAAGCCAATGACGGAATTGCTAATGAAGGGGAAGGTTTTCCAATGGACTTTAGCTTGTCAAGAAATTTTTGAGGAGTTGAAAAAGAGGTTGACAGCAGCCCCAATTTTGACATTGTCAGATGTGAGCAAAAGTTTCGACATATACTGTGATGCATCGAGACAAGGACTTGGATGCGTGCTTATGCAAGAAGGTCAAGTGGTTGCATATGCATCGAGACAATTGAAGAAACATGAGCAGAATTATCAACACATGACTTGAAACTTGCAGCCGTGGTACACGCATTGAAAATTTGGAGACACTATATCCTTGGACATAGGTGTGAAATTTATACGGATCATAAGAGTTTGAAGTATATTTTCACACAAACAGATCTGAATTTGAGGCAACGAAGATGGTTGGATATCATCAAGGATTATGATTTGGGAATCAATTATCATCCAGGAAAGGCTAATGTTGTGGTCGATGTATTGAGTAGGAAAGGAGTAAGTCATCAACTCATGGTTCGAGAGTTGCCATCCAAGTTACGTAAGGAGTTTGAACGGTTGAATCTCGGATTTGTGAATGAGATGGGAATAATGGAGTTAAATCTGACCTTGGAACAAGAGATTCGAGAGGGTCAAACAAAGGATGAGGAAATCCAAGAAATCGAGGAAAGAACCCAAGAGGGAAAATAATTCAGGTTTGATGAGGATGAACAAGGTACCCTATGGATTGGTAAGAGGATTGTCGTGCCTAATGTGAAGCATATTCGGGAGACAATACTAAAGGAGGCACATGACTCGCCATACTCGATTCACCCAGATGTACAAAGACTTGAAGGCATGTTATTGGTGGGATAGCATGAAGGACATAGCTGAATATGTCGCCTTATGTGATGTGTGCCAACGAGTCAAGGCAGAACATCAAAGGCCAGCTAGATTATTGCATCCATTGAAGATTCCAAAATGGAAGTGGGAAGAAATCGGTATAAACTTTATAGTTGGATGGCCGCGTACCCAGTCTGGGTATGACTCAATTTGTGTAATTGTGGATCGATTGACCAAGTCAGCTCATTTTGTTCCTGTCAAGACCAACTATACCACTGTGAAGCTAGCAGAATTGTATATGGAGCATATTGTGTGCCGACACGGAGTCCCAAAGAAGATAGTCTCGAATAGAGGTTCTCAATTTACCTCCAGGTTTTGGCAAAAGTTTCATGAAGCATTGGGAACGAGGTTGAATTTCAGCTCAGCATATCACCCTCAAACGGATGGACAAACTGAGAGGACCAATCAGATTTTGGAGGACATGTTAAGAGCTTGTGCTTGAAGCATGGGAAAAGTTGGGACAAGAGCTTGCCATATGCAGAATTTTCATACAACAATAGCTACCAAGCAAGTTTGAAGATGTCACCTTATAAAGCACTATATGGAAGGAAGTGTAGGATGCCCTTATTCTGTAATGAGACGGGAGAAACTCAAGTATTTGGTCCGGATGTGTTACAAAAAGCTGAAAAACGAGTTTGGGTTATTCGCGAGAACTTGAGGGCCGCTCAATCAAGGCAAGAAGGCTATGCGGACAATAGGAGAATAAAACTAGCCTTTTAACTGGGAGACTTCGTTTACCTCAAGGTGTCACCAATGAGAGGTCATAAGAGGTTTAATATAAGAGGCAAGCTAGCACCTCGATACATTGGACCATTCAAGATTGTGGACAAAAGAGGAGAGGTAGCATATAAGTTGGAGATGCCAACTTATCTTTTAGATGTACATGATGTTTTTCATGTTTCCCAGCTTAAGAAGTGTTTGAGATTACCAGAAGAACAAGTGCCAATGGAAGAATTGGAATTAGAGGCAAATTTGACTTATGTCGAGCAACCGGTCAAAATCTTGGAAACCAAGGAAAGAGTCACAAGGAACAAGGCTATTAGATGGCGTAAAGTTCAATGGAAGCATCACACAGAGAAAGAAGTAACATGGGAGCTAGAAGAGGATCTCAAGAAGGAAATTCCCTATCTCTTCTCTTTCGCGTCGAATCTCGAGGGCGAGATTCATTTTAAGGGGGTAGGTTTGTAACACCCTCATTTTCATGCATCATGCCCTGCATCCATCATTAAACATGTTTAACATTAAGCAACACAAAAAGGAATGAGTTTAAAATTGATTTAGAATAAAACTGCACTTAAGAATTCTAGTAAGTGCGAACTAGTCCGTTTTTGGTGCGGACTAGTCCGATTTCTCTCTGACCTTGATCGGACTTGCCTGTTTTTACTGTGGACAAGCCTGATTTCTCTCTAGACACTTTCGAACTTGTTCGGTTTAGAGCGGACTAGTCCGGTGTTCCAATTTCCTTGAAAAATTTGCTAAGTCCCTGGACTTGCGTGACACCTGGTTCTGAATAATGAACCAAGTGCAGTGTATGTGTGCCCAGGATGTTTAACACACATACACGAGTGCATTCACAAAAGAGTATACAGAAAATTGCCACAAGACAAGATTAATTAACCAAATTTTCTTAAACAAACCATATTATCCTCGAATACCAGCTCTAATGAATATTAATGACAAGTTCCAACTAATGCAGCGGAAATAAACTAATTAAGCAAACTAAATAGCTAGGCAGCATAAGCAATATGGTATAGTGCAGCTCCAATCAACACCACAGGCAAAGCTGACGGTAGACACGACCTAGAACTCCGCATTATTAACGTAATACTCCCAATCCTGACCTGCAGCTGTTGGGGGGGGATTGCAAGAGTAGGTACATGTCGTACTCAACAAGTATGGAAAGTATGACATGTGGCTGATTCAAATGACGAATATAATAATGGTTGAGTGCTGAAAAGTACATTAAAACATTTGAAAAGGAATATATATTATGTATGTGAAGTAAACCCATCATAATTCATGTAGTTATCATAATACCAGTCCATATTCCATATCCATCATCATATACCAACATCCATATTCAATATCAGAATTCAATTCATAACCATCCATAACCATAATACCAACCATAACCATCCCAAATACCATTCCAATACCGAGTTCCCTCTAATCATGTGAGGGTCTAGGTTGCTCACAACCGGGAGCATGGCTATCATGATAGTTTTAGACACACTCTGCAGAGGTTGTACCACTTTACCCACGTGTTTGTGATTTCATCACCTTTCAATGATTATAGAATCTCAATTATTCCGTCTCACACTTCCTTAGGTGTGTGGCCAAGAGATCACAAAATAGCCTTTACAAAGGGATTACTAGTCTATTTAGACCTCACTAAGGTTTCACCGGTGGCGATGTCTCCAACTTAGCACATCTTCAACCAAGGGCCCCCCTCTTGAGCCATTCAGATCCCAGGGTAGTCCCACCAATCATCAACAAACCCAATCCGACTACCCCTTCCCCGAGCATCCTTAATGGTCCAAATAGCACTGGCAAAGTCCTAATTAATCAGCTGCGCCACACTCATACTTGGCCTCGTGGTGGCACTGTAAATCCTGGATGGTCTCTCCACGAACCGATCCTTAGATCTAAAGCAAGTAATCCACCATACATCCAACCCATCCACATATCAGGCTTGCTTAGATCACCCATTATCATATCAGATTTAACCAGTTCATGTCAACCACAATCTCATTAATGCATAATTAAATTAAGTAGTATAGTTGTTATTTCATCCCAATTAGTTAAGCGAAGCAAATAGGTAAAAAATCTCATCCCGACTCTCTACCATATATCCTAGGTGACAAGGGTGGTTAACTAAAGTTAGTAAACTTCCTATCATAGGATTCCCATCAAATTGACACAAGCATGCAATTTTGCAAACAAAACATTTATTTCAAAACATGATCAATATGCTTCAAGGACACTTGCCTTAATATTCCGTAATTTGATAGTCAAGCAAAACGAAGTCTTGTACACGAAGATCCACACATATTGGCTTCTCAATTGTAACCTCTTAAGTGTACCCGTTGTAGGGATCGAATGCCCAAGAGGGGGGGGGGTGAATTGGGCTACTTCAAATTTTAAGTCAATTTAAAGCTTAAGTGAAATCTAATTCTCTGAGCAAGCCAACAGAGCAATTAAGAGAATTAAGTGCGGAATTGAGAATTGCGTAATCGTAAAGGGAGTAGGGAGGAGGAATGCAAACGCTCGAAGACACGGGGACACGTCGATTTTTCCCGTGGTTCGGTGAGATCACTAGGATCCACCTACGTCCACGTTGTGGCACCCACCTAAGGGTATCGCCACTCCCAAGTCACCGAGACGAGGGAATCCACTAACTTCCTCCGTTCGCCATCCTTGGCAAGGTGGAGCTCAAGCCTTGTACAACTTCGATCCTCCGGGCTTCCACAATGGTCTCGGCAAGCTCCGGAGCGATCTCTTCACCCTCCTCTTGATACAATGGTGAGTGCAATCACCAAGAATGCACTTCCTCACGGCTCTCCCTACTCTAGAGTCTCCACTCACCCAGAGAGGACGCACACAAGCTTAACTCTAAGAGGAACTAGCCTATATCTTGAGGTGTGAAAGGGTTACAAGAGTGTGAAAATGAGTATTCTAAGTCTTGGACACTTGGGGAATGTGTAGTGGTGCTCTTGTTGTTCAGCCTCCCCGAAATGACTGGTGGGAGGGGGTTAAATACTCAGCCCAACCGAATTAGCCGTTGGAAAAGTGGGCTGATTACTTTTTCTGTGTACATCGGATGATCCGATGACCCCCTTTTATGAGCATCGGTCTAATTAGATTGGCTGACGTCATTCTGTCAGAAATGACCGTTATTAGACCGATGCTTCACCTCCTTCATCATCGGAGGATCCGATGAATAGATCTTCAGTCTGGTTGAGCTGATAATTTGCTTCTGTTGTAATCGACCGATGTGCATCTGCCTTCAACATCGGATGATCCGGTGTTCAGTCCTTCAGAACACTTCAGAAAATTTGCTTACTGTTGTATTCATCCGATGTTCACTTGATACACATCGGATGATCCGGTGTGTACTTCATTCTGAGGTCTTCTTCTTCTGTTGAGTCCAAATCGACCGATGCAGTCATTCTTCAGATCACCGGATGATCCGGTGTGTACAATTTGTTTCCTTGGAGTTGAGTTGGACTGATCTTTTGGATTTTGGACTTGTGACCTCTTGAACACTTGTTTGTATGGCTCTTCTGATGGATATGAAGCTTCTTGTGTTGCCAATTTTGATAAGGTTGCGTCGTTGTACGAGTTCCTCATTTGTTTCCGATTAACCCCTTAGGTTAGTTCGTTGAGGGGTCTCCTTTTGCATCCAATGAGCAGTAGATGACATTTATGAGTGATTGATCGACGTTTGATTCATTGTACATGAAACCTTGCATCCACAAACTCATTAGTGGTAATTAACGGTTGTCATTAATCACCGAAACCGTACCTCGTGGGGGCCTAGATGCTTTCAATCTCCCCCTTTTTGGTGATTGATGACAACACAACGAGTAGAGCATAAAAGTAATGGAATTTGAAACGCAAACGCAATGCTCATAAAGAAATGTAATCGGAACAACATGCAACACAAGGAGCTCGAAGGCTCAAACAGTGATCAAATATAAATCATAAGAGTGAAGTAGCATACTGAATTACAAATAGTAGCAAATGATAACAATCAAGTTTCAAATAGAAGCAATAACAAGTCTGAAAGCAAATAGATAACTAGCACTCCCCCTAAGCCCAAGACACTCCCCCTAACTCTAACTCTTCTCCCCCTTTGGCATCAAGACACCAAAAAGGGAAGAGGAGTACCTAGGACTCCGGAGCTCTCGGGGCGACGGTGAAGCGGACGACGTCGGCGGTGTCGGAGCTGCTCGAGGTAGACGTCGCCGGAGCTGGTGCTGGAGCGGGAGGAGCCGGAGGTGCTGACGTGGCTGGAGCTGGAGCTGCTGGAGGGTCCGCTGGAGCTGGAACTGCTGGTGGAGAAAGCACGGCCGGGAGAGGCGAGAACTGGAATGGCACCGTCGAAGCCAGCAGTGGAGACATGCTGTAGCTCGGGATCGGCGACGCCGGTGCTGGAACTGAAGCTGGAGCCAGAGGAGGTGCTGCTGGAGGCTGACTAAGACCGGTGTGCTGTGGCGGAAGGGCTATCCCGGTCTGCTGGTAGAGGTTGGTGATCAACCCCAGGATACCCATCATCGCCTGCTGGGTCTGCTGCTGCTGGTCCAGTGTCCTCCGGTGCATCTGGTCCACCAGACTCGTGAACCGGTCCGTGTCCTCGCGCCTCTGGCGGGCCATCTCTAGCTGCATCTCTGTCTGCTGCCTCTGAAGCTCTGCGAGCCGCGCAGCCTGCTCTGCCCTGGCCTGCTCAGCAGCGAGCCTGTCCTGGCGCTGCTGCTCGATCATCTGCTGAAGAAGCGACGTCAGCTCAGACGGCTGCGTCACCTGCGCCTCGGACACAGGAGGTGGTGTCGGTGGCGGAGCAGCTGATCCTCCGGCCTCGGCGTCGTGCTGCCTCGGTGAAGGTGGAGGAGGAGGGAAGTACTCCTCGACACTGTCGTCTGTGTCGCTCTCGGACCAGACGTGCTGTAAGTCTCCACCTTGAGCTTCTGCCTCAGCCAGACGCTCATCTTCCTTCTCGAGGTCAGACCAATCCTCCTCAGTCAAGCGCGCCCTGTCCTGGCGCTCAACTGGACGGCCAAGGTGGCGGTCTCCAGGAGCGGACGCACGGTAGTGGCCGAAGCGGGTCACGCTCTCGTCAGCAAGCCGGGCCTGTGCTGAATGTCCCTCTGGCACCACCATAGAGCAAATAAAGCTGATCCAGTGCCCATAGACCATCTGCCTCATCATGCCCACTCCATCTGTAATAACGTCCTCCATCTCGCAGAGAAGTATGTCTATGATATCAAAATCCATCCCGTTCATTATGTAGAACAGGAGGGTCTGCTGGAGACTCGTGAACCCCTCCAAGTATCCTGACCTCGGCAGGAGCGTGCGGCGCAAGGCGAGGTGCACAATGCGCGCAGCTGGGGTCAGGAGTGCTGGGACTCTCGGCTGATCTGGAGAGAACGTGGGGCCAAACAAGGAGCGGATCTCGTCCAGCTGAGGTGCTACCCCTCCAGTAAGTGGCCTCCTCGGTGGATCTGCCTGCCCATAGACCTTCTCGTGTATGCTAGTGTCGTGCAGGTCCAAGCCAAGGATGTGCCCCAAAGTCTGCCTCGTGAGATGGTAGTGCTGACCATTGAACATGAATGCAATGGATCTTCTGCCCTCTGAGATGTATAGGGTCGCGTAGAAGACACGGACCCACTCTTCCACATAGGCACTCCTCTCATAGTCCAGTAGCTCTACCAGGCCTCTGTACCTTTCAAAGAAGGGGCGGATCTCAGTCTTCGCTGCCACTGCAAGCTGCCTCCAGTCCAAGTGGTTGTGCTGAAAGAGCTTGTGCCCCCAGCGCTTGTAGGTCTCATAGAGAGACGCCTGGGTGACAGTCCAGAAGCGACTGTCAACAAGCAGCTCTCGGGGCTGTGGGAACCACTCCTCAAGAAGAACACTCCATCTGAGCTTACGGAGTTGCTTCGCCTTCATCTTCCGGTAGTCCACAAGGCGAACTCCTTCACTGACCCGGACGGCCGTGTCCATCTCATTGATGGCCCACTCAATCTCCCTGTCCTCACGACGGTCGGCAGCCGTCGGTCTCGGACGAGGAGCAGCCTCGGTGTGACCCCCACGCGTCCGGGCTGAGCGCCGGCGGACGAGGGGCTCAACGGGCTCCTCTTCGGCGTCGGAGTCGTCGACCACTGGAGGCGGCCTCGGACGGGCCTCACGGATCCTCAAGGAACCCCCACGGCCGCGCTCACGCTCCTCGGCGGCGCGAGCGGCCATCAAGGCCTTCTTCTCATCCTTCGAAAGTTTCCGCTTTTTCGCGGCGGGCTCCGCGATAGCCTTGCCTTTGCCTTTGCGATCACGGGCCATCTTCAAGAAATTCGAGAGCAAGGGTTAGCGAAAAGATGACGGGAACAATGAAGGACGTCGCGCTGCACGGAACAAACCTCGTCGACGAAAAGACACGAGATCGATGAAAGGCGACGAACGGCGACGATGGATGGCTCGGGCGAGAAACCCTAGCAGGGAGAACTGCCGGCGGTGGAGGCTGGTGAAGGAGGTGGTGGCGGCGACTAGAGGAGAAGCGGCGGCGGCGCCCTGGAGGGGCGGCGGCGGCGGCGCGTGGGGAGGCAGCGGCGGCGGTGCTGCGGGTGGAGCACGGCGGCGGCGGTGCGAGGGAAGGGCGGCGGCGCGCGGGAGAGGTGGCCGGCGGCGGTGGCGCGAGCAGGGGACGGCGGCGGCGCGTGGAGAGGCGGTGGTCGGCGACGGCGGGAGCACGTGGTGTCGGGGAGAGAAAGGGTCGGGCCGGCGCGCGGGTTTAAATAGTGGGGCCCAAACCCTAGCCGTTTTTCAAACACCGGATGGACCGATGATATATGCAGTGAACATCGGTCAATTGCAACAGTAAGGATATTCAAGAATTGCTGTCGACATCGGATGAACCGATGATTAGGGTTTTGAACATCGGTCGAATATCACAGTAAGGGTGTTCAACCGAGTGATATTGACACCGGATGATCCGACGTTAGAGGGAGGTAGACATCGGTTGAATGGATCATAGCTCCAGAAGAGTGAACATCGGATGGACCGATGTTTTCCAGGATGAACGCGTCGGATCATTTGAGGTTCTGACAGAGTTGGGTTTTGAGGATTGAACACATATTTGACCGATGAGAGATTGACAGGGGCATTGGATAATCCGATGACAACATAACGAAAACATCCCATATATGTCCTTCGACCGAACAAACAATTTGAGGAGAAACACATGTCTTAGGACTTTTTGGGCAACTCCTTACCCCTCAAGAAGCTAATATGCCAATAGCTTGGCTTAGACCTTAACACAAACGGAACACCAAGAAAAATGGAGGAAAAATATCCAAATAAAATGTAAGGCCCATGCTTTGTGAGGTAGAGTATGGAAACTTCTATCTCATTAAAGCATGTTCCTTTAGAATTTTGCTCTTTCCACATCATATGAGTTGAGATATTGCATTTCAAACAAGTCTCCTTCTCATGATGTGGGTTCCCCTTTGTGACAATCTACCGTATGCAATGTCAAACAAGATAATGCAAAATATTAGATGAATGCAAGTCTATATGACAGGAATCATGCAAGGCATAAAATAAATCTATCTTGCCAAGTTTAAACCTGCCAAAAGCTTACTCAGGGAAAACTATTTCTAGCTCGCCCCTATCCTTTGGGAGTTAGGCAAGACCTATATGACATGCAACCTTACATGAACATGGCAATTTACATGACGTTAGATGCATCTAGCACATTTAACTCACTTCTAAGCCTAGAAAAAGTTTTCTCATCAAGTGGTTTGGTGAAGATATCCGCCAATTGTTCTTCGGACCTAACACCTTGCAAAGAGATTTCTCCCTTAGCCTCATGGTCCCGCAAGAAATGATGGCGAATATCAATGTGCTTAGTGCGGGAGTGTTGAACGGGGTTTCTAGCTATCTTAACCGCACTTTCATTGTCACAAAGGAGAGGCACACAACCAAACTTAATTCCAAAGTCCAAGAGGGTTTGCTTCATATATAGGATTTGGGCACAACATGCACCGGCCGCTATATACTCCGCCTCCGCGGTGGACAAAGCCACGGAATTTTGCTTCTTGCTCGACCAAGAAACTAGGGAACGCCCAAGTAAGTGGCAACCCCCGGAGGTACTCTTGCGGTCTACACGGCATCCGGCAAAGTCCGAATCCGAGTAACCTAAGAGATGAAAACTAGCGTTCTTGGGGTACCACAAACCTACACTTGGGGTATGCTTGAGATACCGAAGTATCCTAAAGACCGCCTTCTTGTGCGATTCTTTAGGTGCCGCTTGAAAGCGAGCACACAAGCACACACTAAACATAATATCGGGCCTAGATGCGGTAAGATATAGCAATGAACCAATCATGGAACGGTAATGAGATTGATCAATAGATTTACCGTCCATATCCGCGTCGAGATGACAATTTGTCGCCATTGGAGTGCTTCTTGAGCTACAATCTCCCATCTCAAATTTCTTCAAGAGGTCCTTAGTGTACTTCTCTTGATGGATGAAGGTCCCCTCTTGAAGTTGCTTGATTTGAAATCCTAGGAAGAAGTTGAGCTCTCCAATCATTGACATCTCGAATTCCCTAGACATCATTTTGCCAAACTCATGGCTAAGAGCTTTGTTAGTTGAGCCAAAAATAATATCATCGACATAAATTTGACAAAGAAATAAGTCTCCGTCGATGTCCTTGGTGAAGAGTGTAGTGTCCACCCTCCCAATCTTGAAACCTTGCATTACGAGGAAGTCCCTTAAGCGCTCGTACCATGCCCTTGGAGCTTGCTTGAGTCCATAGAGTGCTTTGTTTAGCCTATAGACATGGTTAGGGTTTCTTGGGTCCTCAAACCCGGGAGGTTGCTCAACAAACACAAGTTCATTAATATAGCCATTGAGAAATGCACTCTTAACATCCATTTGATAAAGCATGATATTATGATGAGAAGCAAAAGCAAGGAGTATGCGGATAGCTTCTAACCGTGCTACCGGGGCGAATGTCTCCCCAAAATCCAAACCTTCAACTTGAGCGAATCCCTTCGCCACAAGCCTACCTTTGTTGCGGACCACCACGCCATTCTCATCTTGCTTGTTGCGGTAGACCCACTTCGTTCCAATCACATTCTTGTCCTTGGGTCGCTCCTCCAACACCCAAACTTCATTGCGGGTGAAGTTGTTGAGTTCCTCTTGCATAGCCATCACCCAATTGGAGTCTTGGAGAGCTTCCTCAATGCTTTTGGGTTCTACACACGACACAAAAGAGTAGTGCTCACAAAAAGATGCAACATGACGTGAACGAGTACTTACTCCCCGTGAAGGACTTCCAATGATTTGATCCATTGGATGTGCCTTGGAGATGCGCCCATGTCTCATCAACGGTTGTGAGTCACTTGGTGGTGGTGAAGCATCTTTCTCGTCTTGTGGTTGGACTTCATCTTGGACTTCATCTTCTTCTTGGTGTTGTGTGGCTTGTTGGTCTTGCATAGGCAATGGATCATCTTTGTCTTCTTCTTCATCCACTTGAGGCGCCATGGAGGTGTTGATGTTCGGACTTGAAGCTCCCCCTTGATCGTGGCTCTCCTCAACTTCGGGCTTGATGTCTCCTATGGTCATGTTCTTCATAGCTTCTCGTAGAGGCTCATCATCTATATCATCATGACCAAAACTCTCCTCTTGGGAGCCATTAGTCTCATCAAACTCAACGTCACAACTTTCTTCAACTAACCCGGAGGTTTGGTTGAATACTCGATATGCCTTTGAGTTCGACGCATAACCAAGGAAAATACCAACATCGCACCTTCTTTCAAACTTACCAAGTCTTTTCTTGCGGTAGATGTAGCACTTGCATCCGAAGACCCGGAAGTAGGAGATGTTGGGCTTTCTCCCAATGAGGAGCTTGTAGGGAGTCTTTTGGAGAAGTCGATGAAGGTAGACTCTATTTGCGGCATGGCATGCCGTGTTGATCGCTTCCGCCCAAAACTTCTCCGACGTCCCATAATCATCAAGCATGGCTCTCGCGAGGGTGATTAGTGTCTTGTTCTTTCTCTCAACAACACCGTTTTGTTGAGGGGTGTATGTAGCCGAAAATTCGTGCTTGACTCCTTCACGGTCACACCACTCCCCAATATTGTAGTTCTTGAACTCGGTGCCGTTGTCACTCCGGACCTTGATGATGGGAAGTTGGAATTCCCGTTGAGCTCGTTTTGCAAAGGTCTTGAAGACTTCCGGAGTTTCACCCTTGTCACCTAAAAACAAAGTCCAAGCATAGCGAGAGTAATCATCAACAATAACGAGACAATAGAGATTACCGCCAAGGCTTTGGTAGGTGGACGGTCCGAAGAGGTCCATGTGAAGTAGTTCGAGCGGCTTGGAGGTAGACACCATTGTCTTCATCGGATGGTGCGAAGCCACTTGCTTCCCGGCTTGACATGCGCTACATAGCTTGTTCTTTTCAAATGTCACGTCCTTTACGCCGGTCACCATCCCTAGCTTGAAGGACTTCTTGAGCTTGCTCATTCCTATGTGAGCAATCCTCCGATGCCATAGCCACCCCAAACTTGTCTTGGTGAAAAGACAAGTGGTTAGGCTTGCGCTCTTGTTGGAGAAGTCCACCAAATATAGATGACCATGCCTAAAGCCCTTGAATATTAGCTCTTTGCTAGCTACACTAGACACCACAACACCATCTTTGTCAAATGTGCACGTTAGTCCAAGATCACAAAGTTGAGCAATAGAGAGCAAATTAAAGCTAAGAGACTTAACGTAAAGCACATTCGAAATGGACAAGTCATTAGAAATTGCAATTTTACCTAAACCAATTACCTTCCCCTTTGAGTTATCACCAAAGGTGACTTGTTCATGATTGCCGGGGTCTTCTATGGAGGTGAACATACCATCATTGCCGGTCATGTGTTGAGTGCACCCACTATCGAGTACCCAATGTTTTCCTCCGGCTTTGTAGTTCACCTACACACATGAAGTTAGTTTTTGAGTTTAGGAACCCAAGCCAACTTAGGTCCTTGTATGTGTGATACAAGTGATTTTGGGACCCAAAGTTGCTTGGGGAGCTTCCCCTTCATGCCCTTGATGTTTTTGCCAATGAACTTCGCCTTCACCTTTCCACCTACTTTGCTCAATAGATAGTGACAATCATTGAAAGTAGATGAATAGTTAGGAGGTAATTTTGGAGAAGGACGAGTGGGAAGAGGGCACTCCCTAGTGTGATGTCCGGTGACCTCACAATGTTGGCAATAGGATCCCACTTCCTTGATGAAGCTTGTCCTAAGCTCCGGTGAGGGCACCTTCCATTTGTTTGGCGTAGGGAAGGTCCCAAGTCCCCTCTTGTTGAAGCCTTTAGCTTGTTGGAAGAGGATCTCCTTGTGCTTGTCCTCTCCCTTGGAAAGTCTAGCCACACTAGTGCGGAGACTTTCGATCTCGTCCATTAGCTCCTTCTCCCTATTAGCTTTCAATGGCAAAGACTCATGCAAATTGTTAGTGGCATGTGAACTAGCGGGTGTTTTGCCATCAAGAGTTTCTTTCTTCAAGTTATTCAATTTTAGTTCCATTGCTTCATAGGAAAGACTAAGTGTCTCATGCTCTTGAACTAACTCGTTATGCTTAGCCAATAGTGCCGAGTTAGCTAAGTCAAGCTCATGGAACTCAAGCTTGATTTGAGCCTTCTCCTCCTCGATTTGCTTGACATGTGACTTGAGCGTTTCATGCTCATTAAGTATGGTGACATACTTGTCTTGCAAATCGAGGTTGGCACCCTCTAGCTTAGCGCGAGTTAGCTCAAGTGCCTTAACCTTAGCCTTTTCCCTTTTGATAATGGCATGATATTCATTAATCATAGATGCTAGTTCATCGGGAGAAAGTTCATCATCACTTGAGTCATCACATACCTTTGTGTTACCTTTCGCCATGAGGCACATAGGCGGTGGAGGAAGGTGTGAGTCATCCTTGTTGACGATAGCGAGGCTTGCCAAGTTTTCTTCCTCATCTTCACTATCATCACTTGTTTCTTCATCGGTGACCCACTCATTTGCTTCGCACATGAAGACCTTTTGAGGTCCTCTTCTCTTCTTTGGAAAGAGCTTGGTCTTCTTGCCTTTGTCAAGTTTCTTCTTTCCAAAGGTGCGCTTGGGCTTTGCATCTTCATCATCATCACTCTCTTCTTGCTTGCGATGCTTGCCCTTGTCCTTCCTCTTGTCCGGTCTTGGACAATCATATGATATGTGGCCTTGATCGCCACAATTGTAGCACGTCTTGTTTTCATCTCTCCTTGGCAAGAAGGCTTTCTTCTTGGGATCAAACGAGTATCCCTTCTTGGCAATCTTTGAGTTGAGACGTGAAAACTTCCTCATCATCAATGCAAGCTCATCATCATCATCTTCACTTGTAGCTTGTTCTTCCTCACTTGAGCTAGGCTCAACCACTTTCTTCTTCTTGGTATGTGTCTTCTTGGTTGAGGCCTTGAGAGCAATGGTCTTTGATGATGATGACTCCTCCATCATTCCAAGCACACTCATCTCATGAGCATGTATCTCTCCAATGAGCTCCGAAACCTCAATGTTGTCAAGTGACTCCTTTTGGAGCATTGAGTTGATGATGTTGTACTTGGGCTTGGGAAGTAGCATGAGGATCTTGCGGTTGATGAGTCCCTTGCCAAGAGAAGCAATGTCAAGAGCATTAATTTCCTCAATGAGTACATTTAAGCGAGAAAACATTTGATTAACATTCTCATGAGGAAGCATTTTAAAATCATCATACTTGGATTTAAGCAAGTGATATTTGAGCTCTTTGACACGAGAGGAACCCTCATGGATCTCAATCAAGCAAGCCCAAATTTCACAAGCTTTCTCCTTACTAGCAATTCTAGCAAATACATCTTGACTAATGCACTCATAAATAGCATTCCTAGCCTTAGCATCCCATTTTAGTTGATCACCAATATATTCATGGTTGCCAAACCCCGCATGGGTCGCTTCCCACACTTCGGGAGAAATTGCCTCAAGGTAAGCGCGCATGCGTGCTTTCCAATAAGCAAAATTCTTGCCCTCGAAGGTAGGAACCGAACCCCCATTCTTGGCCATTTTTGCTCTCTAGCGGTGAAGCTAGAATGATCCAATGAGCAACCTTGCTCTGATACCAATTGTAGGGATCGAATGCCCAAGAGGGGGGGGGGTGAATTGGGCTACTTCAAATTTTAAGTCAATTTAAAGCTTAAGTGAAATCTAATTCTCTGAGCAAGCCAACAGAGCAATTAAGAGAATTAAGTGCGGAATTGAGAATTGCGTAATCGTAAAGGGAGTAGGGAGGAGGAATGCAAACGCTCGAAGACACGGGGACACGTCGATTTTTCCCGTGGTTCGGTGAGATCACTAGGATCCACCTACGTCCACGTTGTGGCACCCACCTAAGGGTATCGCCACTCCCAAGTCACCGAGACGAGGGAATCCACTAACTTCCTCCGTTCGCCATCCTTGGCAAGGTGGAGCTCAAGCCTTGTACAACTTCGATCCTCCGGGCTTCCACAATGGTCTCGGCAAGCTCCGGAGCGATCTCTTCACCCTCCTCTTGATACAATGGTGAGTGCAATCACCAAGAATGCACTTCCTCACGGCTCTCCCTACTCTAGAGTCTCCACTCACCCAGAGAGGACGCACACAAGCTTAACTCTAAGAGGAACTAGCCTATATCTTGAGGTGTGAAAGGGTTACAAGAGTGTGAAAATGAGTATTCTAAGTCTTGGACACTTGGGGAATGTGTAGTGGTGCTCTTGTTGTTCAGCCTCCCCGAAATGACTGGTGGGAGGGGGTTAAATACTCAGCCCAACCGAATTAGCCGTTGGAAAAGTGGGCTGATTACTTTTTCTGTGTACATCGGATGATCCGATGACCCCCTTTTATGAGCATCGGTCTAATTAGATTGGCTGACGTCATTCTGTCAGAAATGACCGTTATTAGACCGATGCTTCACCTCCTTCATCATCGGAGGATCCGATGAATAGATCTTCAGTCTGGTTGAGCTGATAATTTGCTTCTGTTGTAATCGACCGATGTGCATCTGCCTTCAACATCGGATGATCCGGTGTTCAGTCCTTCAGAACACTTCAGAAAATTTGCTTACTGTTGTATTCATCCGATGTTCACTTGATACACATCGGATGATCCGGTGTGTACTTCATTCTGAGGTCTTCTTCTTCTGTTGAGTCCAAATCGACCGATGCAGTCATTCTTCAGATCACCGGATGATCCGGTGTGTACAATTTGTTTCCTTCGAGTTGAGTTGGACTGATCTTTTGGATTTTGGACTTGTGACCTCTTGAACACTTGTTTGTATGGCTCTTCTGATGGATATGAAGCTTCTTGTGTTGCCAATTTTGATAAGGTTGCGTCGTTGTACGAGTTCCTCATTTGTTTCCGATTAACCCCTTAGGTTAGTTCGTTGAGGGGTCTCCTTTTGCATCCAATGAGCAGTAGATGACATTTATGAGTGATTGATCGACGTTTGATTCATTGTACATGAAACCTTGCATCCACAAACTCATTAGTGGTAATTAACGGTTGTCATTAATCACCGAAACCGTACCTCGTGGGGGCCTAGATGCTTTCACCCGTCTACTCGCAATCAAACACATATACAAACCAACAATAATGCAATCAATAATATACACATATATTAATCAATATGCAATGACATGAACGCATGCAAAGTTCGATAATTAATTATCAACAGTTGTTTATTAATTAGATACAACTAGTTCATATGTGTTCATGCGAGTTTACGGGGGTGTTAGCGAGAATTGATGTTGCTGAAATTAAATGGGCTGTGCAACTACGATTAAATTCCGGTAATTAGATCTAATACGTTTGCTAAAATTCGTGTTGGAAAATATATCCTACCGTACATGCGATGGCTTCGGAGATCGCGGGATGGAGGCGTAGCGTAGATGAAGTAGATAGCGCAGCGGTCCTCTGACGGCACGACGATGGCGACGCGACAATCTTCGGCGGACGGTGACTCCTTCCTTTTTTCCTCCTATTTCTCCCTGGCGGCTAGGGTCTTTTTCTCTCCACTCTTGGATTTTCTGGCGGCGCTGGGACTTGCAGTCGCTGGAACTTTATGATCGCCAGAAACTTTTACGTGGCCAGCACAAGGGTGGTGCTATTTATAGGGGAGGCGCGAGAGCCAGGGCCGGCTCTGGGGCACGGCCGACTCGGCCACGGGATCGAGGCCCGGGCACGTACGCCTTGTGCGCACTCGGTGAGGAGACCCAAGATAGTCGGATTCCAGTAGAGGTGGGACTCGGGCCATGCCCGGGCTGGCCGGCACGACCCGTTCGTGCTTCGGGCCGAAATGGCCTGGGCCCGAAAGCATATCGGGCTGACTCGGGCCGGGCCGACCGGGCCGGCAGCCAAAAATCTAGGCTCAGGCACGGCCTGAGGCCCGACGGGCCGCCTTCAGGCCGGGCCAGGCCCGGGCACGGCCCATTCGTGACAACTGCAGCAAATAAAAAAATAAAAATGAAAAAGAACTGTACAAGGCAGCCCAACGAAGTCAGCCCAACAAAAGAACTGCCCACCAAGGCAGCCCAACCAGGAGCTCCAGGCCCATCACGCACAGCCCACCAAGGCAGCCCACAGTAGCATTTAAATCTTGAATTGAGATGAAATATTTTTATATTGTAGAGACAAAAAACATTCAAAAAATATGAAAAAATCGGTGAAGGTTTACAAAATTGAATTACATGTTCTTACAAATTTTTGCATTCAAAATAATAATATTTTGTTGGGAATAAAAAAACAAAGAAAATTGAATTTTGAGTTTTTTATGGAATACATGGACAAAAAAATTCCAATATATTTGAAAAAAATAGTGAAGTCTAGGGGTGTTGTATTTCATGTGTACTCTAAACTTGAGTTCTAGAAACATAATAAATTGATCTGGACAAAAAAAATAAAAAATAAAAATGGGATTTGGAGAGATTTTGTCATTTTTATATCTTGAATAATACATCGATTTTGTGAGTGAAAATTTGTGTGAGGCTTTTCAATGATGACACCAACCTACATGATTTTTGTAGAATTTTTTGAACTTTGTTTGAATGGATGTGTCTTTGAATTTGAGGAATGACTCATATGTTAGGAGCAATTCAATGAAATGAGAGGTAATTTGAAATTTCGCATGTTGGAGTGATTCAAAAAAATTGTACAAAATGCATACATGTAGACAAAGATAATATGTACACACAAACCAAAATTCAGTTCAAGATTCATTTATTTTGAAGAGATAAAAAATGAATAATATGTGCATAGGGATTTATTTGATGTTTACCAAAACATAAAAAAGTTACCATTATAAGTTTGAAAATAATTATTCCATGTGGTAGAGAGTTTTTTTTTGAAGAATATAGAAAAAAGAATAATCAAATTTGGACTTAATTTGTAGAATCTATACAAGTTTTAATATTTAAATAGGAATCAAAATAAAAAACACTCCACAAATGAAACTGGGAAGAACAGGCGGGCCCCACTTGTCATTGTCTCTAATCTTCACTCAGCCAGATGCCCAGCAGTACGCGGCCCAGGAGGGGCGTGACGCGCCTGGCCAGCGGCCCAGGAGGGGGCGCGGTGCGCCTGGACAGCGGCCCACGAGGGTGCGCGGCGCGCCTGGCCCAGCCAGCATTCGGCCCAGCAACGCGCGCCTGCCTGGCGCCTTACTGCAGCAACGGTTTAGTACCATACTGCTTGTTTTATTGGCTGGGAACCAACATATAAACTTGGAGGGAACAGACTGGATGAGAGCATTTGAACGTTGACTGGAGCTGGGAGTGGGGGCTTGTCTGAACCTCTTTGCGAGTTAGGCCGCATTTTCATGTCTTACTCCCTGATGACACCTAAGATGGGAAAAAAATTTCGAGCCTGTTTTC
Source organism: Tuctoria greenei (assembly GCA_036927565.1). Classification (NCBI taxonomy): domain Eukaryota; kingdom Viridiplantae; phylum Streptophyta; class Magnoliopsida; order Poales; family Poaceae; genus Tuctoria; species Tuctoria greenei. The sequence continues at coordinate 3,218,601 of JAYESD010000007.1, forward strand.
GGCCTGTCGTGCCATTTTCGGGCCGTCTCGTCGTGCTTTGGACCGCTCGAATTTAGTTCGGCCCAATTTCCACCTCTACATTCCAGCGGCAGTGTGTTATATATTTTTTTTCTGCCCTTTTATTCTCTCAGCGGTGCTTCAAGACTTGTGGCGCTTGCTTCCGTGGCACATGGCCGATGGGTGAGTTTTTTTTTTCTTTTTCTTTTGTTTTCCTTGGTGCGGGCAGGGCTTGGACTCTTTTTGTTCGTGCGGCAGGGGTATGGTCACGGCTTTTTGGGCATGATTGACTTCCTATTCTCTTTTTTATATATATTATTATCATTCTTTCATATTATTTATTTATTTTTTATTTATGTATTCATTTTTCTTTCCTTTACTGATTGATGCGGTCAGGACTTCTGGCCATGGTTGACCTTCTTTTTTTGTTTTCTTTTTATTTTCTATTCATATTATTCGTTATTAATCATTTATTTTCCTTAATTAATTGTTATTTATTATTTCTTTATTTCACGTGCAGCAAGGCTCTTTGCGCAATAAATGATGTGATCAACAGTTGATATTTTGTTATTTATATATCTAGTGTGATGAAGTGTTAAATTACATCAAACTGTAGAGTATCGGACTAATTCGTTTCGGTACAGAGAGATATATCGGACAAGTCCTTTATAGTGTCGGACAAGTCCGAGGGTGTACAGTAAGGGACTTCGGACTAGTCTGTTGCTGTAACGGACAAGTCCGTAGTGGGAAAATTTTTGATTAATTCTGTGCATGCCGGACTAGTCCGGAATAGGTCCGGATAAGTCCGTTATTGTCCAGTGAAGGTATTCAGACTAGTCCGCTATTTTTCGAACTATTCCGGTGTCTGGCTATATTTTTGCTGGCTTCTTTATTTCTAATTCTTTTAGGTTTGTTCCTTTTCATCGTTCTTGATGGTTTTGCATGAATTCATCATACAATTAAACTATTATATTTATATATATTCATTTAGTTTTGTTTACTTATTTTATCTCATATTTATTATGGAAAATAGATTACATTTGACATTTATTTTGATAACAATTTTTCAATGCTTGAGGATGAATGCCAAATGCAATATGAGATGCATATATTTTATAATTTCCTTTATAAAAACAATTTTTTCTAATATTAACTCTAAATTTCCATTTTAGTTTTTAGTTTGCCAAAACTTGAAAATTAGAGTGTCACAACTTGTCCGGACTAGTCCGGTATTCCAGCGGACTTGTCCGTTTCCTCTCTGACTAAAGTCGAATTTGTCCGATTTTAGGCCAGACTTGTCTGATTCTCCCCTCTGGATAAGCTTGGACTTGTCTGATGTCCAGTGCGGACTTGTTCGATTTCTTTCTCACTAACTTCGGACTAGTGCGACCCTTTTTGGATTTGTCCGATAAATCGCGACTCTGAATTGATCTCTTGTTTCACGACTTGTTTCTTGGGTTTTACGTTAAGTGGGCCTAGGGACATCGTGCCTAACTCTTTTAGAGCCCATGTGGGACTCTAAACCAGCCTCTACTCACCCCAAACTCGAAATCCATCTAACCCTAGCCTCCACCTCTATATAAATAACCCCACTCCTTGACTTGACATCTATTTGCCACTTTTCCACCTCAACTAAACCCTAGTTCGTGGAGAGCCGCCATCAAGGAGGGAGGAGGAGATCCCCAGCAAGAAGAAGAAGAGGAGGAAAGAAAGAGGATCAAGATCTCCATCAAGTTTTGTTCTTCATCACCAAATCATCTCCAAGTTCATCATCAACCCTAGATTGTCAAGATCCAAGTGTTGTCTCTAAGATTCATGATTCATTGGAGTTCTAAACACCTAGTATACCTTCTATTCACTTTCCCTTACGTGAATTCGACCCCTAATCTCCAAATTCACGTCGATCTAGAAAATCCTAATCTGTTGTTCTTGCGAAGAGCGGCCTTGTCCGGTTCCTAGCACACTAGTCTAATTTTCCTGGTTAAATTGTGTTGAATTAATTGCAAAATTAGATCTAATCAACTTCGAACCTGTATAAACTTGTTCAAAGCTATTAGACCTAGTTAGTGATCATTGAAAGCAGCTCATTAACAAGTTCTACCTTGCATTTGCATTAATCATGCATGTCATGTCATATTGAGTAATATTTGTGCATTCTTTTATTGTGTTTCTTGTCTTGTATGTTATTGTGCAGACTAGACGGATTTGCGCTAGAGAGTGTCGCGGAGGATCTACAACACCACAAGTTTGAAGGCTTTGACCCTAACCAATCTCAAGAGCAAGGCATGTCCTTGAAGTATATTGATCCTATTTTGACAATAAATGTTTTGTATGAAAAACTGCATGTTGTGTCAATTTGATTGGAAACCTTATGATAGGAAGTTTACTAGATTTGTATGACCACCCTTGTCACCTGGAATACATGGTAATGAGTCAGAAAGGGCTTTTTACCTTTTTGCTTCGCTTAATTAATTGGGATTGGAAGACAACTATACCACTTAACTTAATTACGCATTTATGAGTTTATGGTTAATATGAACTGGTTAATATAATATGATAATGGGCGATCTAAGCAATCTTGGTATGTGGATGGGTTGGATGTTATGGTGGTTGCTTGCTTTAGATCTAAGGACCGGTTCATGTGAGAATAAGCCAGGACTACAGTGCCACCACGAGGCCAAGTATGGGTGTGGCGTAGCTGATTAATTAGGGCTTTGCCAGTGCTATTTGTACCATTAAGGATGCTCAGGGAAGGGGTAGTCGGATTGGGTTTGTTGATGATTGGTGGGACTATCCTGGGATCCGAATGGCTCAAGAGGGGACCCTTGACTGAAGATGTGCTCAGTTGGAGGCATCGCCACCGGTGAAACCACGGTGGGGTCTAAATAGGCTAGTAATCCCTTTGTAAAGGCTATTTTGTGATGTCTTGGCCACACACTTATAGAAGTGTGAGACGGCATAATTGAGATTCTATAGTCATCGAAAGATGATGAAATCACAGACACGTGGGTAAAGCGGTACAGCCTCTGCAGAGTGTGTCTAAAACTATCATGATAGCCGTGCTCCCGGTTATGAGCAACCTGGACCCTCACATGATTAGAGGAAACTTGGTATTGGAATAGTTTGTGGGATGGTTATGGTCTGATAATGGTTAATGGATTAATTTCTGGTATTGAATATGCTTATTGGCAATGGTGAAATCTGGTATATGGATGATGGTAATGAATTATGGACTGTATTATGATGATTATATGGTTTATGATGGGTTTATTTCATATATATGTAATATATTGCTTTTCCAAATGTTTTAATGTACTTTTCAGCACTCAACCATTATTATATTCGTCATTTGAATCAGCCACATGTAATACTTTCCACACTTGCTGAGTACAACATGTACTCACTCTTGCAATCCCCCCTCCCCCCCCCCCAAACAGTTGCAGGTCAAGATTGGGAGTTTAATGGCGATAATGCGGAGTTCAAGGCTGTGTCTACCGTCAGCTTTGCCTGTGGTGTTGCATGGAGCTGCACTATACCCTATTGCTTATGCTGCCTAGCTGTTTAGTTTGCTTATTTAAGTTTATTTCCGCTACATTAGTTGAACTTGTTATTAATATTCATTAGATCTTGTATTCGAGAATAATATGGTTTGTATAATAAAAATTGGTTAATTAATCTTGTTCTGTGGTAATTTTCTGTATACTCTTTTGTGAATGCACTCGTGTATGTGTGTTGAACATCCTGGGCACACATATGCGTTTACTTGGTTCATTTTCAGAACCGGGTGTCATAGATTGGTATCAGAGCCACAGGTTGACCGTAGGATGCAGCCTAGATAGAATGGACACTTTAGAGCACATAGGAGCACTCAGGAATTGATGTGTTCTTGCTTGGTGTGCTACTTGCTATATATTGTTTGCTTGTGTGCTTAATAGAGGATTTTGGGATGCTTTAGCATTGCCATGTCCACCTAGGCTAGTATAGTTAGTTGTCTAGTTTCATATCCCTTGATGCATATAGTTGGGGACGTTTTCTAACTCTTACCTATTGCTTTTCTCCAGATGGTGAGGACTCGCAACCAGAGGGATGCTAATGATGAGGAGGAGAACCATGGAGTACCTTAGAACAACAATGGACAAGGACCTGCTAATGGAGCTATCAACATTGAGCAGCTATTGGTTATGCAGAACCAGCTCATGCAGACCATGATACAAACTATGGGACAGCTGCATGCTGGTAACATCAATAATCAGCCACACATGCCTCCACCACCACCCCCGCCACCTCATAACCGGTTGGGAGAGTTTATGAGGACTAGGCCGCCAACCTTTCTCAAGCCGCTGACCCTATGGTTGCGGATGATTGGCTCAAGTCCGTGGAGAAGAAGCTAGCTATTGTACAATGTAGTGACCAGAAGAAAGTGCTTTTTGCTTCTCATCAACTAGTTGGAGAAGCTGCGGATTGGTGGGATTCTTTATGCAATGCTCATGACAACCAAGAGAGAATTACTTGGGTCGAACTCAAAGAGAGCTTCCGTTCTCATTATGTGCCGGATGGAGTTACGATTTTGAAGAGGCAAGAATATGAGAACTTGAGGCAAGGAAGATCGAGTGTGGGTGAATACCTCAATAAATTCACTCAACTTTCAAGGTATGCGTCTGAGGATGTGAGTCAGGATAGCCAGAAACAATACTTGTTTATGAGGGGCTTGAACAATGAAATCCAAGTGCAACTACTCAACTGTGATTATGCCAATTTTCAGAAGCTTGTGGACAAAGCAATCGTGTTTGAGAACAAGATCCGTGAGATGGAGCAAGACAATAATAGGAAGGCGCCCTATCAAGGACAGCAACAAGGAAGTAATGTGCGCCCTCGCTTGGCGCCTCCTAATGTGCCATATTATGGCTCCTCTACTCCTATACAGCGCCCTGGATTTGCACCGCGCCCAACTCAGTTTGTGCAGCAGTGCCCCGTTATGCAAGCACCTAGGCCTCCAATGCCTTTTGCACCTCGTGCTAATTTTCCTGGTGCAAATGTTCAGAACCAAGCTCGTCCCAATAATCCAGGTGGAGTAAATAAGTGTTATACTTGCAGAGAAGCTGGACACTTCGCACATCAATGTCCTAAGTCAAGACTTGGTCAAGGAAGCAATGTGCCGAGGCAAAACCCAAGACCCAATGGAGGACAACCACAAGGGAATCGTGGACAGCAGAATTTTGCTCGTGGCAACGTGAACCATGTCTCTATGGAGGATGCTCAACAAGCGCATGACGTGGTCATTGGTATGTTTCTCGCCAACTCCAACCCCGCGACTATGCTATTTGATTCTGGAGCATCGCATTCATTCATTGCATTGAAGTATGTTGCCAAGTATAGTTTGCCTATCTCTTATATGAAGTTTAGTCTATTGGTTAAGTCTCCTGGAGGAGAGATGAGGACAAATATAGTATGTCCAAAAGTAAGCCTTAGAATAAGGAGGGTAGACTTCCCCGTCAACCTCATTGTTTTGGATTCTCAAGGATTGTACATTATACTTGGTACGGACTGGTTGAGGAAGCACAATATAGTTATTGAGTATGCCACGAAGATGATGAAGTTGACCAATGAGGAAGGGATCACCGTAGAGTTTGAAGCATCTCAAACCACACCGAAGCAATTGGAGCTGAATCATATGGACGGTGCCTCAATTGAGGAGATTCCGGTGGTGTGTGAATTTTTGGATGTTTTTCCGGACAAGTTGCCAGGTATGCCACCTAATCGAGACATTGAGTTTATTATTGAATTAATACCTGGAACTGCACCTATAGCTAAGAGGCCGTATAGGATGCCTCCTATGGAATTAGCGGAGCTCAAGAAGCAAATTCAATAGCAACTAGAAAAGGGATTCATTCGGCCCAACTCTTCACCTTGGGGAGCGCCCGTTCTATTTGTGGATAAGAAGGATGGGTCACAAAGGATGTGTGTGGATTACCGAGCTCTCAACGAGGTAACAATCAAGAACAAGTACACCTTGCCATGCATAGAAGACTTGTTTGATTAGATGAAGGGTGCTTGTGTCTTCCTTAAGATTGATTTGAGGTCGGGATACTTTCAAATGAAGATTAGACCATTGGACATACCCAAGACAGCTTTTAGGACGCGGTATGGATCTTATGAGTACACTGTGATGTCTTTTGGATTGACAAATGCGCCTGCGTACTTTATGTACCTCATGAATAAGGTCTTCATGGAGTACTTGGATAGGTTCGTTGTGGTGTTTATTGATGACATTATGATCTACTCGAAGGATGAGAAGGAACATGAGGAACACTTGAGGCTTACATTGCAAAAATTGAGGGAGCATCAATTGTATGCCAAGTTCAACAAGTGTCAGTTTTGGTTGAAAGAGGTGTCGTTTTTGGGTCATACCATCTCAGGAGGAGGAGTATCGGTTGACCCCGGAAAAGTGAGAGATGTGTTGAAGTGGGAACTGCCGCAAAATGTCAAGGAAGTAAGGAGTTTTCTTGGAATGGCTGGGTATTACCGTCAATTCATCAAGAACTTTTCCAAGATAGCCAAGCCAATGACAGAATTGCTAATGAAGGGAAAGGAGTTCCAATGGACTGAAGCTTGTCAAAATAGTTTTGAGGAGTTGAAGAAGAGCTTGACAACAGCCCCAGTTTTGGTACTGCCGGATGCGAGCAAGAGTTTTAATATTTATTGCGACGCATCAAGACAAGGACTTGGATGTGTGCTTATGCAAGAAGGTCAAGTAGTAGTCTATGCGTCGAGACAATTGAAGAAACATGAGCAGAATTACCCCACGCATGATTTGGAACTCGCAGTCGTGGTACACGCATTGAAGATTTGAAGACACTATATTCTTGGACATAGGTGTGAAATTTATACGGATCATAAAAGTTTGAAGTATATTTCACACAAACGGATCTGAATTTGGAACAACGAAGATGGTTGGAGCTCATCAAATATTATGATTTGGGGATCAACTATCATCCGAGAAAAGCCAATGTAGTGGCCGACGCATTGAGTAGGAAAGGAGTAAGTCATCAACTCACAGTTCGAGAGTTACCATCCGAGTTATGTAAGGAGTTTGAACAGTTGAACCTCAGGTTTGTAAATGAGATGGAGATGATGGAGTTAAATCTGACCTTGGAGCAAGAAATTCGAGAAGCGCAAACTACAGATGAGGAGATCAAGGAAATCAAGGAAAGGACCGAAGAAGGGAGAGAAATCAGATTTGATGAGGATGAACATGGTACCCTATGGCTTGGTAAGAGGATTGTTGTGCCTAATGTGAAGCGTATTCGGGAGACAATAATAAAAGAGGCACATGACTCACCATACTCAATTCATCCTGGTTGTACGAAGATGTACAAAGACTTGAAGACTTGCTATTGGTGGGATAGCATGAAAAAGGACATAGCTGAATATGTAGCACTGTGTGATGTGTGTCAACAAGTCAAGGCGGAACATCAAAGGCCAGCTGGACTATTACAACCATTAAAGATTCCAGAATGGAAGTGGGAAGAAATCGGTATGGACTTCATAGTTGGTTTACCACGTACTCAGTCCAGTTATGACTCAATTTGGGTAATTGTGGATCGGTTAGCTAAGTTAGCTCACTTTATTCCTGTCAAGACCACCTATAATGGAGAGAAATTGGTGGAACTATACATGGGAAGAATGGTATGTTTGCATGGAGTTCAAAAGAAGATAGTCTCGGATAGAGGTTCCCAATTCACTTCCAGGTTTTGGCAAAAATTGCATGAAGCTTTGGGAACGAGGTTGAATTTTAGTTCAGCATATCACCCTCAAACTGATGGACAAACCGAGAGGACCAATCAAATTTTAGAGGACATGTTAAGAGTTTGTGCTTTGAAGCATGGGAAAGGTTGGGACAAGAGCTTTCCATATGCAGAATTTTCATACAACAATAGTTACCAAGCAAGTTTGAAGATGTCACCATATGAGGCACTATACGGAAGGAGGTGTAGGACGCCCTTGTTCTGGAATGAGACAGGGGAGAGTCAAGTATTTGGACCCGATGTGTTGCAAGAAGCTGAAAAACAAGTCCAAATAATTCGTAAAAACTTGAGGGTTGCCCAATCTATTTGCCACTTTTCCACCCCACCCAAACCTTAGTTCGTGGAGAGCCACCACCAAGAAGGGAGGAGGAGATCCCAAGCAAGAAGAAGAAAAGGAGGAGACAAAATAGGATCAAGATCTCCATCAAGTTTCGTTCTTCATCACCAATTCATCTCCAAGTTCATCATCAACCCTAGATCATCAAGATCCAAGTATTACCTCCAAGTTTCTTGATTTATTGGAGTTCTAAGCAACTGGTATACCTTCTATTCTATTTTTCTTACGTGAATTCAACCCCTAATATCCTAATTCACGTTGATCTAGAAAATCCTAGTTCGCTAGTTCTGCGAAGTGCGGACTAGTCCGGCCTTCTGCAGACTAGTCCGATTTTGCTGACTAAAATGTGTTGAGTTGATTGTAAAATTAGTTCTAATAAAATCCAAACCTGTATAAACTTATTAAAATATATTAGAACTAGGTAGTGATCATTAAAAGCAATCTATTAACAAGTTCTACCTTGCATTTGCATTAATCATGCATGTCATGTCATATTGAGTAATATTTGTGCACTCTTTGATTGTGTTTCTTGTTTTGTATGTTTATTGTGGATCAGACGGATTTGCGCTAGAGAGTGCCGCGAAGGATCTACAACACCAAGAGGTTGAAGCCTTTGACCCTAATCAACCGCAAGAGCAAGACAAGTGTCCTTGAAGCATATTGATCCTGTTTTGAAATAAATGTTTTGTTTGAAAATTGCATGCTTGTGTCAATTTGATGGGAAATCCTATTGTAGGAAGTTTACTAGATTTGTTAACCACCCTTGTCACCTGGAATTACGGTAGAGAGTCGGGAAGGGGTTTTTACCTTTTTGCTTTGCTTAATCAACTGGGATGGGAAAACAACTATACCACTCAACTTAATTATGTATTTATGAGATTATGGTTAACATGAATTGGTTAATATGATATGATAATGGGTGATCTAAGAAAGCCTGGTACGTGGATGGTTTGGATGTTATGGTGGTTTTGCTTGCTTTAGATCTAAGGACCGGTTCGTGGAGCGACCATCCAGGATTTACGTGCCACCACGAGGCCAAGTATGGGTGTGGCGTAGATGATTAATTAGAGCTTTGCCAGTTCTATTTGGACTATTAAGGATGCTCGGGGAAGGGGTAGTCGGATTAGGTTTGTTGATGATTGGTGAGACTACCTTGGGATCCGAATGGCTCAAGAGGGGGCCCTTGGTTGAAGATGTGCTCAGTTGGAGACATCGCCACCGGTGAAACCTCAGTGGGGTCTGAATAGGATAGTAATCCCTTTGTAAAGGCTATTTTGTGATCTCTTGGCCACACACCTAAGGAAGTGTGAGACAGCATAATTGAGATTCTATAGTCATCGAAAGGTGATGAAATCACAAACACGTGGGTAAAGCGGTACAACCTCTGCAGAGTGTGTCTAAAACTATCATGATAGTCGTGCTCCCGGTTATGAGCTGAAAGCATCTAGGCCCCCCTCATGTAGTATGGTTTTGGTGATTAATGACAACCATCGAACTTTACTAATGAATTTGTGAATGCAAGGTCCCCATAAACACTCAATAAGATGAAATGATCATGTCATTGGAGACCCATAGATACTCAACTTTCGAGATCAAATTCATGAGATAAAGACAAGATGTGAAGGCTCTATGTATAAGTCACTCAATCAAAAATTGACAACATACAATGCTCAAGAATCATCAGAGAGCCTTGTGGAACAAATGTCTAAGAGGTCTTTCAAGCAAGACACAAAAGATTCACTCAAGACAACTCGTAGCAAACAAAATCAACTCACCGGATCAATCGATGACTTCCAAATGAACACATCGGTCGAGTTGATTCAACTGAAGAAAAAGACCTCAGACAAATGAACTCACCGAATCATCCGATGTGAAGGGCTCAACAACATCGGTGCATCAGTATAGTTTGCAGTACAATTGGAACAAGTGAAGCACCGGATCATCCGATGTGCAGACTTACACACATCGGTTGATCACTCCAGTAAGCATCAAGATCAAGCAAATTCTGGAGGAAGAGCCACCGGATCATCCGATGAGAAGACAGGGGGCAACATCGGTCTAATAACGGTAATATCTGACACAATGACGTCAGCCAAAGTAATTACACCGATGATAACTAGAGGGGAGACATCGGATCATCCGGTGTTCACAATAAAGTTCTGTCAGCCTACTTTTCCAACGGCTATTTCAGTTAAGCTGGCTATAAAACCCCTCTAACCCAGTCATTTCGACAAGTCTTGATCACCTGAAGCCAACTACACATCCAAGAGCATTCAAGACTATAGATCATACATTTCCACACTTTTAGATCATTTGTAATAGGCTAGAGAGAAGCTTGTGTGCGTTCTTTCTTTGTGATTGAACTCTCTAGGCTAGTGAGAAGTTGAAGAAGATCGTTCCGCAGCTTGCCAAGGTGTGTGTGGAAGCCCGGAACATCGAAGGTTGTACAAGGCTTGAGCTCCACCTTGCCGGAGATGGCGAACGGAGAAGATTAGTGAAGACTCCATTGTCTCGGTGACATTGGAAGTGGCAAAACCCTTCGGTGGGTGCCACAACGTGGACGTAGGAAGATCCTTGCGATCTTGCCGAACCAAGGGATAAACCTTCGTGTCCCCTAGCGTTTGCATTTCTCTCCCTCTCTTTACATTATGCAATCTTTACTTCACGAGTTATATCTACGTTGATTGCATAGTTAGAACCACATTGGGAATTGGGCTTAAGTAGTTCATTTTTAATTGCCTTAAAATTTGAAAGAAAGCCCAATTCACCCCCCCTCTTGGGCGTTTCGATCCTTACAATTGGTATCAGAGCAAGGTTGCTCATAGGATCATTCTAGCTTCACCGCTAGAGAGCAAAAATGGCCAAGGTTGGGGGTTCGGTTCCTATCTTCGAGGGCAAGAATTTTGCCTATTGGAAAGCACGCATGCGCGCTTACCTTGAGGCTATTGCCCCCGAAGTTTGGGAAGCGACTCATGCAGGATTTGGAGAACTTAACTATGTGGGTGATCAAGTTAAGTGGGATGCTAAGGCTAGGAATGCTATTTATGAATGCATAAGTCAAGATGTCTTCTCTAGGATTGCTAGTAAGGAGAAAGCTTGTGAAATTTGGGCTTGCTTGATAGAAATCCATGAGGGCTCATCTCGTGTAAAGGAACTTAAATATCACATGCTCAAAGCTAAATATGATGAATTTAAGATGCTTCCTCATGAAAATGTTAATGAAATGTTTTCACGCTTAAATGTTCTTATTAAGGAAATTAATGCTCCTGACATTGCGTCTCTTGGAAAGGGACTTATTAACCGCAAGATCCTCCATGCTCCAAAAGGAATCACTTGATAACATTGAAGTTTCGGAGCTCATTGGAGAAATACACGCTCATGAGATGAGTGTACTTGGGATGATGGAGCAATCATCATCAAAAACAATTGCTCTAAAGGCCTCCACCAAGAAGACAAGCTTCAAGAAGAAGAAGGTGGTTGAGCCTAGCTCAAGTGAAGAAGAGCAAGCGTCAAGTGAAGATGACGATGATGAGCTTGCCTTGATGATGAGAAAGTTCTCACGATTGAACTCCAAGATCACCAAAAAGGGATACACCTTTGATCCCAAGAAGAAGGCATTTCTACCAAGAAGAGACGATCGCAAGATATGCTACAATTGCGGAGATCAAGGCCACATCTCCTATGATTGTCCAAAACCGGACAAAAGGAGAGAGAACTACAAAGGCAAGCAACGCAAGCTTGAAGAAAGTGATGATGATGAAGAAGAAGCCAAGCCCAAACCAAGAGCCTTTGGGAAGAAGAAGCAAGACAAGGGCAAGAAGGCAAGACTCTTCCCAAAGAGGAGAAGTGGTCCACAAAAGGTGTTTATGTGTGAGGCAAATGAATGGGTCACCGACGAAGAAACAAGTGATGAAGAGAGTGAAGAAGAAGAAGAAAGCTTGGCCGGCCTTGCCATTGCCAACCATGATGACTCACCTCTTCCTCCACCACCCATGTGCCTCATGGCTAAAGGTAACACCAAGGTATGTGACGACTCTAGTGATGATGAGTCCCCCGATGATTTAACTTCTTTGATTAATGAATATCATGCTATCATTAAGAGAGAGAAGAGTAAGGTTAAAACTCTTGAAGAAATTTGTGCTAAACTTGAGAGTGCTAACCTTGATTTGCTTGACAAGTATGAAAGCATACTTAAAGAGCATGACACGCTCAAATCTCATGTCAAGCAAATTGAGGAAGAAAATGCTAAAATCAAGGTAGACAATGATGAGCTCAACATAGCACACCAAACTCTCTTGGAGGAGCACAACAAGCTAACTCAAGAATACCAAACACTTAACATTGCTCATGACATGCTTGATCAAGAGTTAAAAGATGTAAAGAAACAAACTCTTAATGATAAGATATCCATTACTTTGCATGGCTCTAATGTCTTGGACAAGTCTTTGTCTTTGAAAGCTAATGCTAGGGAGAAGGACTTGTTGGAAGAAATTGAGAGTCTCCGCACTAGTGTGGCTAGACTTTCAAAAGGTGAAGTCAAGCACAAGGAAATCCTCTTCCAACAAGCAAAAGCCTTCAACAAAAGAGGACTTGGATCCTTCCCGGTGCCCAACAAAGGAAATGTGCCCTCACCGGAGCTTAGAACAAGCTTCATCAAGGAAGTTGGTTCTTATTGCCAACATTGTGAGGTCACCGGTCACCACACAAGGGAGTGTCCTCTTCCTAACCGACCTTCACCTAAATTTCCTACTAACTACAAATCTATTTTCAATGATCGCTATTATCTTCTTAGCAAAGTGAATGGCAAGGTGAAAGCTAGGTTCATTGGCAAAGACATGAAGAGCATGAAGGGGAAGCTCCCCAAGCAACTTTGGGTCCCAAAGACACTTGTATCTCACATACAAGGACCTAAGTTGGCTTGGGTGCCTAAAGTCAAAAATTAACTTCATGTGTGTAGGTGAACTACAAAGCCGGAGGAAAGCATTGGGTACTCGATAGCGGGTGCACTCAACACATGACCGGCAATGATGGTATGTTCACCACCATAGAAAACCCCGGTAATCATGAACAAGTCACTTTTGGTGATAATTCTAAGGGTAAGGTAATAGGATTAGGTAAAACTGCTATCTCTAATGATTTATCCATTTCTAATGTGTTGTATGTTAAGTCGCTTAGCTTTAATCTACTTTCCATTGCACAACTTTGTGATCTTGGACTAACATGCACATTTAGCAAAAATGATGTTGTTGTGAGTAGTGAGACAAGCAAAGAGCTAATCTTCAAAGGGTTTCGGCATGGACATCTCTACTTAGTAGACTTCTCCAACAAGAATGCTAGCCTAACCACTTGTCTTTTCACTAAGACAAACTTGGGTTGGCTATGGCACCGACGCATAGCACACACTGGAATGAGCAAACTCAAGAAGTCATTCAAGCTTGGGATGGTGACCGGCGTGAAGGATGTGACGTTTGAGAAGAACAAGCTTTGTAGCGCTTGTCAAGCCGGGAAGCAAGTTGCTTCACACCACCCAATGAAGACAATGGTGTCAACCTCCAAGCCACTTGAACTACTCCACATGGACCTCTTCGGACCGTCCACATACCAAAGCCTTGGCAGTAACCTCTATTGTCTTGTTATAGTTGATGACTACTCTCGCTATGCTTGGACTCTATTTTTAGGTGACAAGAGTGAAACTCCGGAAGTGTTCAAGACCTTCGCCAACCGTGCTCAAAGGGAATTCCAACTTCCCATTATCAAGGTCCGGAGTGACAACGGCACCGAATTCAAGAACTACAATATTGGGGAGTGGTGTGAACGTGAAGGTGTGAAGCATGAATTCTCCACCACATACACTCCTCAACAAAACGGTGTCGTTGAGAGGAAGAACAAAACCCTCATCACTCTTGCAAGAGCAATGCTTGATGACTACGACACGTCGGAGAAGTTTTGGGCCGAAGCAATCAACACGGCGTGCCATGCCGCAAACAGGGTCTATCTTCACCGACTACTCCAAAAGACCCCATATGAGCTTCTCATTGGGAGAAAGCCCAACATCTCCTACTTTAGAGTCTTTGGGTGCAAATGCTACATCTACCGCAAGAAAAGGCTCGGTAAGTTTGAAAGAAGATGTGATGTTGGCATTTTTCTTGGTTATGCATCAAACTCAAAAGCATATCGAGTATTCAACCAAACCTCCGGTCTAGTTGAAGAAAGTTGTGATGTTGAGTTTGATGATACTAATGGCTCCCAAGAGGAGAGTTTTGGTCATGATGAAATAGATGATGAGCCTCTACGAGAAGCCATGAAGAACATGACCATTGGAGACATCAAGCCGGAAGTTGAAGAGGGCCATGATCAAGGGGGAGCTTCAAGTTCCAACAACAACACCTCCATGGCGCCTCAAGTAGACGAAGAGGAGAATGATGATCCATTGCCAACTCAAGACTCACAAGCAATACAACATCAAGATGAAGAAGAAGTCCATGATCAAGTCCAACCACAAGAGGAGCAACACACTTCACCACCGCCAAGTGCTTCACAACCACTTATGAGGCATGGACGCATCTCCAAGGCGCATCCAATGGACCAAATCATTGGAAGTCCTTCAAGGGGAGTAAGTACTTGTTCCCGCCACGTTGCCTCATTTTGTGAGCACTACTCGTTTGTTTCGTGTGTAGAACCCACTCACATTGAGGAAGCACTCCAAGACCCAAATTGGGTGATGGCTATGCAAGAAGAACTCAACAACTTCATCTGCAATGAAGTTTGGGTGTTGGAGAGGCGACCCAAGGACAAGAACGTCATCGGAACAAAGTGGGTGTACCGCAAAAAACAAGACGAGAATGGCGTTGTGGTCCGCAACAAGGCAAGACTTGTGGACAAAGGGTTCTCGCAAGTTGAAGGATTAGACTTTGGGGAGACATTTGCTCCGGTCACCCGGTTAGAGGCAATTCGTATTCTCCTTGCTTTTGCTTCACATCATAATATTACCCTTTATCAAATGGATGTGAAAAGTGCCTTTCTTAATGGCTACATTAATGAGCTTGTTTATGTTGAACAACCTCCCGGGTTTGAAGATCCGAGGAATCCTAACCATGTGTATAGGTTGCACAAGGCGCTCTACGGGCTCAAGCAAGCACCTAGGGCGTGGTATGAACGACTACGGGACTTCCTCATCATGCAAGGATTTAAGATCGGGAGGGTGGACACCACACTCTTCACCAAAGACATCAACGGAGATTTGTTCATTTGTCAAATTTATGTTGATGATATTATCTTTGGTTCAACTAACGAAGCTCTTAGCCATGAGTTTGGCAAAATGATGTCTAGGGAATTCGAGATGTCAATGATTGGAGAGCTCAACTTCTTCCTTGGATTCCAAATAAAGCAACTTCAAGAGGGAACCTTCGTCTACCAAGAGAAATACACCAAGGACCTCTTGAAGAAATTTGAGATGGGAGATTGTAGCTCAAGAAGCACTCCAATGGCAACAAATTGCCATCTCGACGCGGATAAGGACGGTAAACCTATTGACCAATCTCACTACCGCTCTATGATTGGTTCATTGCTTTATCTTACCGCATCTAGGCCCGATATAATGTTTAGTGTATGCTTATGTGCTCGCTTTCAAGCGGCTCCTAAAGAATCGCATAAGAAGGCGGTCTTTAGGATACTTAGGTATCTTAAGCATACCCCTAGTATGGGCTTGTGGTACCCTAAAGGTACAACCTTCCAACTCTTGGGATACTCGGATTCGGACTTTGCCGGATGCCGTGTAGATCGCAAGAGTACCTCCGGTGGGTGCCACTTGCTTGGGCGTTCCCTAGTGTCTTGGTCTAGCAAAAAGCAAAATTACGTGGCTTTGTCCACCGTGGAGGCGGAGTATATAGCGGCCGGTGCATGTTTTGCCCAAATTCTATATATGAAGTAAACCCTTTTGGACTTTGGAATTAAACTTGGTTGTGTGCCTCTCCTTTGTGACAATGAAAGTGCGGTTAAGATAGCTAGAAACCCTGTTCAACACTCCCGCACTAAGCACATTGATATTCGCCATCACTTCTTGCGGGATCATGAGGCTAAAGGAGACATCTCTTTGCAAGGTGTTAGATCCGAAGAACAATTGGCGGATATCTTCACTAAACCACTTGATGAGAAAACCTTTTCTAGACTTAGAAATGAATTAAATGTGCTAGATGCATCTAACGTCATGTAAATTGCCATGTTCATGTAAGGATGCATATCATATAGGTCTTATCTAACTCCCAAAGGATAGGGGTGAGCTAGAAATAGTTTTCCCTGAGGAAGCCTTTGGAAGGTTTAAACTTGGCAAGATAAATTTATTTTATGCCTTGCATGATCCCTGCCATATAAACTTGCACTCATTTAATCTCCTGCACTGTAATTTGTTTGGCATTGCATACGGTAGATTGTCACAAAGGGGAACCCACCTCATGAGAAGGAGACTTGTTTGAAATGCAATATCTCAACTCATATAAGGTGGAAAGAACGAAATTTTAGGTGCGTTAATGCCTAGAGGAACATGCTTCATTGAGATAGTAGTCTTCATACTCTACCTCACAAAGCATGGGCCTTACATTTCATTTGGATAATTTCCTCCCTTTTTTTCTCGGTTGTTCAAATTGTTTTAAGGTCTAGCCAAATTATTGGCATACTAGTATTTTTTGAGGGGTAAGGGGTTGCCCAAAAAGTCCTAATACATGTGTTTCCCATTGTTTGATTGTTTGGTCAAAGGACATATATGGGATGTTGGTGTTTAGTTTTCATCGGATTATCCGATGCCTAGGTCCTTCCCCCATCGGATCAGTAGGTGTTCAAAATCCAAGTGCCAGTTAAGTCAATATCCAAAATCGACCGATGAGTTCAAATAGAAAAACATCGGTCTATCCGATGTTCACAAATCTGAAACCTTGATGAATTCCACCGATGCCTTTTAATCTAACATCGGACCATCCGGTGTCAACTTCCCTCTCCTGAATACCCTTACTGTGCCATTCATCCGATGATCAAAACCCTAAACATCGGTCCATCCGATGTCTTCAGTGACTCTTTGAATAACCATACTGTACTATTCGGCCGATGTACACATCGATAAGCATCGGTCCATCCGGTGTTTAAAAAACGGCTAGGGCTTGGGACCCACTATTTAAACTCGGCTGTACCCCTTTCGTCTTCCTTCTCCCAATCCCGACGCCGCCAGCGATTCCTCTCGCGCCCTCCATCTCCTCCGCCGCCGGACGCCGCCGCCGTCGCCCTCAGGCTGCCGCTGCCGTCTCCGGCCGCCGCCGCCCTCGTGCCGCCGCTCGCCGCACCGTTGCTCCACGCGCTGCCTCCATCCACGCACCCACCTCCGCCGTCTCCACCGCCATCGACCTCGCAGCCGCCTCTCCTCGCCGCCGCCGTTTCCACCGCCTCCTAGCATCATCACCTGATCACCGTCTCTCACTTCGCACCCAGCCCCCGCGTTCTCTCTGCCGCTAGGGTTTGCCCGGCTGTGCGTCGTCTCTTTCGTCGATTCACGCCCCTAGTGCTCGTGATCGCTCGTCGCTAAGGTTTGCTCCGTGCCGTGCGACGTCCTTCGTTGTTTTTCGTCGTTCTTTTTCATCATCGCTAACCCTAGCTCTCCATTGCATCAAGATGGGTCGCGATCGCAAAGGAAAGGGCAAGGCTATCGCGGAGCCCACCGCGAAGAAGCAAAAACTGTCGAAGGAGGAGAAGAAGGCCCTGATGGCCGCTCGCGCCGCCGAGGAGCGTGAGCGTGGCCGAGGGGGGTCCCTGAGGATCCGCGAGGCTCGTTCCAGGCAGCCTCCCGTGATCGACGACTCCGAGGCCGAAGAGGAGCCGGTTGAGCCTCTCGTCTGCCGGCGCTCAGCCCGGACGCGTGGGGGTCACACCGAGGCTACTCCTCGTCCGAGACCGACGGCTGCCGACCGTCGTGAGGACAGAGAGGCCGAGAGGACCATCTACGAGATGGACACGGTAGTCCGTGTCGGTGAGGGAGTCCATCTCACGGACTACCGGAAGATGAAGGCCAAGCAGCTACGCAAGCTTCGATGGAACGTGCTGCTTGAGGAGTGGTACCCACAGCCCCGAGAGGCTCTTGTGGACAGTCGCTTCTGGACTGTCACCTAGGCGTCTCTCTACGAGACCTACAGACGTCGGGGGCACAAGCTATTTCAGCATAACTACCTGGACTGGGGGCAGCTTGCATTGGCAGCAGAGACGGACGTCCGTCCGTACTTTGAGAGATACCGAGGATTGGTGCAGCTGCTAGCTTACGAGAGGAGTGCATATGTGGAAGATTGGGTCCGTGTCTTCTATGCGACCCTGTACATCTCTGAGGGCAGGAGGTCGATCGACTTCATGTTTATGGGTCAGCACTACCACCTCACGAGGCAGACGTTGGGGCAGCTTCTTGGTCTGGACCTGCACGACACCTGCGTACACGAGAGGGTATACGGGCAGGCAGATCCACCAAGGAGGCCACTTACTGGAGGGGTGGCACCACAGCTTGAGGAGATACGGTCCCTGTTCGTCCCCACGTTCTCTCTGGACCAGCCGAGAGTTCCAGCACTTCTGACCCCAGCTGCGCGCATTGTGCACCTCGCCTTGCGCCGCACGCTCCTGCCGAGGTCAGGGTACTTGGAGGGGTTCACTAGTTTACAGCAGACCCTCCTGTTCTACATAATGAACAGGATGGATTTCGACATTGTGGACATTCTCCTGTGCGAGATGGAAGACGTGATCACAAATGGGGTTGGCATGATGAGGCAGATGGTCTACGGGCACTGGATCACTTACCTATGCACTATGATGGTGTCTGAGGGGGATGCAGCACAGGTCAGACTTGCTGACGAGAGTGTGACTCGCTTTGGTCACTACCGTGCCCCGGCTCATGGAGACCGCCGCCTTGGTCGTCCAGTTGAGCGCCAGGTCAGGGCCCGTCTGACAGAGGAAGATTGGTCCGACCTAGAGCGGGAGGACGAGAGACTTGCAGAGGCTGAGGCTCAGGGGGATGACCTGCAGCACATTTGGTCAGAGAGCGACACTGACGACAGTGTCGAGGAGTATTTCCCTCCCCCCTCTCCCCGACCGCACGACGCGGAGGCTGGAGGTTCTACAGCACCACCACCCACTCCACCTCCCGTCACTGATGCGCAGGTCACACAACCGTCTGAGCTGACTTCGCTCCTCCAGCAGATGGTCGAGCAGCAGAGGCTAGACAGGCTGGCCGCCGAGCAGGCCCGCGCAGAGCAGGCTGCACGTCTTCTTGAGCTCCAGCAGCAGCAGCAGCAGGAGATGCAGCGTCAGATCGCCCGTGAGAGGCGTGAAGACACTGACCGGTTGACGGGGCTCATCGACCAGATGCACCAGCGCACTCTGGACCAGCAGCAGCAGACGCAGCAGGCGATGATGGGGATTCTGGGGTTAATCACCAACCTCTACACCCAGACCGGGATCGCCCTCCCATCGCAGCTGCCTGGAGTAGCTCCTCTGCCTCCCGTCTTGGCTCCAGCTGCTGCACCAGTGGCTCCAGTTCCCTCCACTTCGATCCCTTCATTCAGCATGTCCCCGCTGTTGGCTCCTGGTGCTCCTCTTCACTCCCCACTGCCGGCCACGACACTGTTTCTTCAGACGCCGGCCTCCGTCACCAGTGCCCCTGCTCCAGCACCTCCTCCTCAGCAGGCACCGACGGTGGCACCTTCGGCCCCGGCAGCACCCTCCTCCGCTACTCCGGCAGCACCCTCCTCCGCTACTCCGGCCAGCAGCTCCGACGACAGCGGCGGTGACCAGTTCATCATCGCGCCCAGCTCTCAGGGTCCGTAGGTGCTCGGATCCCTTTTTGGTGCCTTGATGCCAAAGGGGGGGAAGAGTTAGAGGAGTCAGGGGGAGTCCTAGTGTTAGGGGGAGTCGAGTCCAGCTTATCTTTGCTTATCTTTATTGTATTTGCGTATTTGCTACATTTGGTGTGTAATGAACCTATTTCCATGAGTTGTTAATCTTTTGAACTCATTTGATGTTTATCTATGATTATGATCTCTTTGAATTCACACTTGTGTTATTAATTGATGTTTAAAGCTTCAAGTGTGACACCCTGTATTCATTGCATATTTTTTTATGGTTCATTCTATCAAATTCATGACTATTGCGCTTTGATTATTGTGTTGTCATCAATCACCAAAAAGGGGGAGATTGAAAGCATCTAGGCCCCCCTCATGTAGTATGGTTTTGGTGATTAATGACAACCATCGAAATTTACTAATGAATTTGTGAATGCAAGGTCCCCATAAACACTCAATAAGATGAAATGATCATGTCATTGGAGACCCATAGATACTCAACTTTCGAGATCAAATTCATGAGATAAAGACAAGATGTGAAGGCTCTATGTCTAAGTCAATCAATCAAAAATTGACAACATACAATGCTCAAGAATCATCAGAGAGCCTTGTGGAACAAATGTCTAAGAGGTCTTTCGAGCAAGACACAAAAGATTCACTCAAGACAACTCGTAGCAAACAAAATCAACTCATCGGATCAACCGATGACTTCCAAAATGAACACATCGGTCGAGTTGATTCAACTGAAGAAAAATACCTCAGACAAATGAACTCACCGGATCATCCGATGTGAAGGGCTCAACAACATCGGTGCATCAGTACAGTTTGCAGTACAATTGGAACAAGTGAAGCACTGGATCATCCGATGTGCAGACTTACACACATCGCTTGATCACTCCAGTAAGCATCAAGATCAAGCAAATTCTGGAGGAAGAGCCACCGGATCATCTGATGAGAAGACAGGGGGCAACATCAGTCTAATAACAGTAATATCTGACACAATGACGTCAGCCAAAGTAATTACACCGATGATAACTAGAGGGGAGACATCGGATCATCCGGTGTTCACAGTAAAGTTCTGTCAGCCTACTTTTCTAACGGCTATTTCAGTTAAGCTGGCTATAAAACCCCTCTAACCCAGTCATTTCGACAAGTCTTGATCACCTGAAGCCAACTACACATCCAAGAGCATTCAAGACTATAGAGCATACATTTCCACACTTTTAGATCATTTGTAATAGGCTAGAGAGAAGCTTGTGTGCGTTCTTTCTTTGTGATTGAACTCTCTAGGCTAGTGAGAAGTTGAAGAAGATCGTTCCGGAGCTTGCCAAGGTGTGTGTGGAAGCCCGGAACATCGAAGGTTGTACAAGGCTTGAGCTCCACCTTGCCGGAGATGGCGAACGGAGAAGATTAGTGAAGACTCCATTGTCTCGGTGACATTGGAAGTGGCAAAACCCTTCGGTGGGTGCCACAACATGGACGTAGGAAGATCCTTGCGATCTTGCCGAACCACGGGATAAACCTTCGTGTCCCCTAGCATTTGCATTTCTCTCCCTCTCTTTACATTATGCAATCTTTACTTCACGAGTTATATCTACGTTGATTGCATAGTTAGAACTGCATTGGGAATTGGGCTTAAGTAGTTCATTTTTAATTTCCTTAAAATTTGAAAGAAAGCCCAATTCACCCCCCTCTTGGGCGTTTTGATCCTTACATGAGCAACCTGGACCCTCACATGATTAGAGGAAACTTGGTATTGGAATAGTTTGTGGGATGGTTATGGTTTGTAATGGTTAATGGATTAATTTCTGGTATTGAATATGGTTATTGGCAGTGGTGAAATCTGGTATATGGATGATGGTAATGAATTATGGACTAGTATTATGATGATTATATGGTTTATGATGGGTTTATTTCATATATATGTAATATATTGCTTTTCCAAATGTTTAATGTACTTTTCAGCACTCAACCACTATTATATTCGTCATTTGAATCGGCCACATGTCATACTTTCCACACTTGCTGAGTACGACATGTACTCACTCTTGCAATCCTCCCCCCCCCCCCAAACAGTTGGAGGTCAGGATTGGGAGTTTAATGGCGATAATGCGGAGTTCTAGGTCGTGTCTACCGTCAGCTTTGCCTGTGGTGTTGCATGGAGCAGCGCTATACTCTATTGCTTATGTTGCCTAGCCGTTTAGTTTGCTTATTTAAGTTTATTTCCGCTGCATTAGTTGAACTTGTTATTAATAATCATTAGATCTTGTATTCGAGAATAATATGGTTTGTGTAATTAAAATTGGTTAATTAATCTTGTTCTATGGTAATTTTCTGTATACTCTTTTGTGAATGCACTCGTGTATGTGTGTTGAACATCCTAGGCACACTTATGTGTTTACTTGGTTTATTTTCAGAACCGGGTGTCACAATGATTCCTTCAAACACCTGATCAAGGGAGAACTGGGGGTCTAGGCTTTTGTAACATGCCAAGACATACTCGGCGACGTTCTTGGCCAAGGATTTACCCTCCGTCTCCAGCTGATCGGTGATGACGTTACCCATCGCATCGAGTTTGCTGCCAGCAAAGCCAAGTGCCGCTAGCGTCTGGTCCAGCTCCTGCGCTGGGTCTTCTGGGCGTACTGGACTAAAACCAAGAGGCACAAGGGCCCTGTCTGCACGTCCCAAGAAGTCCCATACCATCAAGGACTCGGTTTCCTTTGAGCTCCGCAGCTCTTCCAGTGACCTCCGGGCAGCCGCAAGCTCCGAACCTTCATAGGCAAGGCGATCGGCCAACTTAGCATGCTCCTGCATGTTCTCAGCAACTTGCTTCTCCCGATCGGCCAGCTCCGTCTTCCGGAGGTGGATGCGGTTCCGCCTTTCAGCTAGGTCCTTTTCCGTGCCTCTGACTCTCTCCTCCCTAGTGGCAATGTTGGACTCTCTTTTCGAGAGCTCTTGCCTCACCTTCCAGTTCTTCTTCCTTTCTTCCTCCTTCCATAGATCCAACTTTTTGTTGCGATCTGCCAAATTCTGCTCACCCAGAGTCAACTTCTGGGTGACCTCCGCCTCTCTCCTCACCACATCTTCCTGCTGCTCAAGGAGCTTCTCCTCCCTCGCATCCAGGTCCGCCCGGCGCTTCAGGAGAACCTCATTCAATTCAGTGAGTTTTTCGTGACGCACGTCAGCAGCATCACGTCTCTCCTTGGCTTGCTCCAGGATCTCCCTAGAGTTAGCGTCGAGCGCCCGGATGGCGGCTTCCTTCTCCTCCATCAGCTTGTCCCAGTATTCTAACTGTACCTTCTCCCTCTTAATCCACTCCTTCTGGTCAGCTAGCCTCGTTTGGGCAAGCTTGGTCTCAAAATGGAGTCTGTTGCGCCAACGCCTCAAGGTGTGGTGCTCCTCCTCCAAGGCTTTGCTCTCATGGTCAAAGGCAAGTTGGACCTGTCGAAGACTTGAGCAGGCGTTGTCTATGGACAACGCCAGAGGGATAGGTTCCGGACCTACTGGGGCCATTTCTGCAGGCTCCAGAGGGTTTTCCATCACAAAAATAGGGTCCCACTCTACAAGAGAGGACCCTTGAACTTCTACGGCACTGGGGCCGCTCTCCGAGAGCCCTTTAGCGATAGCAGAAGAACCCACTGGGGGAGCTTCCACTTCCGGAGCATTTGAAGGTGCTGCTTTAGGGTCTTCAGTCGCTGGCTCCGAAGGCGGAGGACCTGTCGCCACTTCCTCAGACTGCTCTGGCTCTGTCCCAGGTACCTCTGGAGGAACTACTTCCAAAGCAGCATTCGGGGCTTCAACTGGGCCTCAACCGCCGCTGGCTCAGGCTCTGGCATAGCAGCTACTTCCGGTTCAATGACCGGAGCTTCAGGCGCCTTCAGCTCAACCGCCGGACTTTCAACTGCTTCTAACACAAGGGCTGGAGCTTGGATTATTTCCGGTTCAATAGTCGGGGCTTCAACTACTTCTGGCTCAGCAGCCAGGGCTTCGACGACTTCCAGCTCAAAACCCGAAACTTCTGGCATCACCGGTGCTGGAGCATCAACCTCCATCACCGTGGCCAGGGGTACATCCTCAACTACTCTCCTTTGGTCCGGCGCTACCACAAAAGCTTCGGGCGAGGACTCCGGGTCCAAGCTCACGACAGCTGGCGCCGGAGTTGTCGCAACCCCTGCTTCCGCTTGACGAGGAGGCTTAGTGCTTGAAGCCGGAGCTTCGGAAGGCGCAACCCTGGCCGCTGCAACAGGCGCTGAAGCTCCCGACCCCTTCTTTGACACCCTAGAAATAAAGGGAAGAGAAGATTAAAGACACATCAAAAACAAGACTAGCATTTTAGAGTGAGCAATCAATGCTTACCTCGGGATGCTACCATCCCAGTCACCTCGGAACCTCTTCTTCTGAGGCCCGAAGCTAGAGCCCACCAAGTCTGGTGAGACAACTGCTTCAGACCTCTGTTGAGGACCACTCGCAGCAGCCGGAGTTCTTTCAGCTGGAGCTTCTCTTGGCCGGGAAGAACTCCCGGACCTAGAGCTCCTAGCCGGCACTGAAGCCAGGGTCGACTGCCCGGAACTTACACCCCTTGAAGACGCTTGCACCGGAGCAGGAGTGGCTGCAGAATACCTCCCCAGCCGGGAAGAAGGAGCCGTGGTAGAAGGAGCAGGTCTGACGGACCTCCCGTCAGCGTGCTTCAACTTCCTCTTCCGGCTGGAGGGCTCAGCTGGCTCTTTACCTTTTGACCTTGTCGGTGTCTTCAGTCTTCCGGCTCGGGGCGGAGGCAGGACCACCCCCAGAAGCTTCGGGAATCACCAACCCGGTGGTCAGACGCCTTTCCACCTCACCAAGGTTGTCAAGCGCTGGCATCTTCCTCCGGAGCTCCCTGCTGAACTGCACCTCCGCATTCAGAGGAAAGAAAGCTGTTGGTGGAACCAAGTCATCACTTTTGACGTTTATTCCAAGTTAAAATTGCTTGAGGTGAAGCTTCAGAGCTTCATTGTCCAGGTTGGATTTCACGCCGGTTTCGATCCAATCGTCATCCATCACACTGTTCAGGGCCCACGCGAGCTTCTCCCTCCTCTTCAGCGGAGCCCATCTATTGACCAGGAAGTTGCAGAAAACCATCTGTGGGGTCACTCCACCCTCCACGCATTCGCGGATCCTGGTCAAGACAGGGTTGAAGGCATCTGACAACACCGGAACTACGCTCCAAGCGTCGATGTCAACGTTGGGGAGTCCTTCAGGCAGCTCCAATTTCTCATGCTCCTCCACTGCAATGATGATCTAGTCCTTCTTCCAATTATCCCATTTGCTAGAAGGAAATGACTTCAAGTATTTGAAGAGGCAGTTCTTGCACTTCATGAAATAATAGAAGCCGAGAAGCTCGGTCCCCTTGCTGGTGGTGTGGATGGTGAAGAAAGTGCAGAACAACTCGACGCAGGTGGGAATGCCCACCCACATCTCGCAAAAGTGGACAAATGTCGCCACGATAAGAAGAGAATGGGGGCCAAGCTGATACAACTGCAGACCATAGAAGTCCAGCAGCATCAAAAGAAAAGTTGAGAAAGGCGGGATCAGTCCCACCATGGCGTACGCTGAGAAGTACACCATGTCGCCATCACGCTCCTTCTTGAACGGGAGCTTGCCGGCGCACATCAAATGGTTGAAGGAGTCACTGGACCACCCCATGTTGGTCTGGACCTTCTTCAGATCATCATCGCTCTTGAGGCGGCTCTTGGGGAGACCCAACTCCATCGCGGCAAAGCAAAGTGAAGGAAGGAAAGCTAGACAAAGTTTGGGAGGCTCTGAGCGCAAGATTGATCAAAGGCGTAAAGAGTCCTCAAACCGTGCGCACTTTCCTTCTTAATTAAGCCTTTGCGACGCTTGGATGGAAATCGCAACAAGAGTGAAATTACTTTTCAAATAACCTACCCCGTCATTGACGAGTGGACCCGGGGCCACCCCGATGAAGAGATCGAGGTTCTTACCCTTGGTGAACCATCGTCATGATGAGCGGCGGGAAACCCAAAGTCGGCGCTCTGACAGTGCGCGTGGAACCGATATGATTTTCGTATTGGGAACCGGCGACCTTCAATTGCGTGAGATTCACACTCAAAGATCTCATCTGCCGCATTCATAACAAGCCACGCATCGAAGGTTCACTCTCGGACCATCACTCTATTAGCGCATCAGAGGACTTTTGAAAATCAAAGCGCAAGAACCGAGAATGACCCCACCTCCGGCATAATAACTTAACCCAAAGGGTTTCTCCCAGAGGTGGGCCCGGGGGCCACTGTCAGTATCCTGCATACCGGGTACCCCAGGATACCACAAAAAGTGCTAGAAAGTTCCACCTGCCTGAGTTAAAGGCCCTTTCAGGTCCCACATGTCACGCTGCACCGGACCCGCTCCCCTCACATGGCTAGCTCCCGGGTTAAAACGTGTATAAGAAGACCGGAACTAAACTCCCAACCAAGGGAAGCTCCGATGACTACACGTGTACAACAGCCCCGGACCTAGCCCCCGTCAGAGAGGAGCTCCGGTGCCGACATGTATACAGCGACCCCGGACCTACCCTCCCGCAAGGGAAAGCTCCAGATCTGCCATGTGTGGAGCCTTCGGACCTTCATCGCCAACGGAAATACAAGCAGATCATGTCCATTACAAACATTCAAGGACGGTTAAAGCGGCAGTTACAAGGCCTGATAACGTGTCATTAATGTTGTATTAATTAAACACGATCAGTGCATTGTTAATAGGGGTAACGCAGCCATTAAGACACGTTATCACACAACTAATTATGCTTAATACTCTTTAGACAGTGTATTAGGTCATTAAATACGCCAGGGCTACATGTCGGGCCAGGCATGCTTTGTAACGGTCAGCCCTTAGAACTATAAAAGGGTTGTATCGCACGAACTCAGGGGATAGCTGATTGAACCTGATTCCAGCTGACCTGCTCGCAATACAGCAACACAAATCCCGTGGAGTAGGGTGTTACGCTCAAGCAGTCCGAACCACGTAAATCTCTGGTGTCATCATCTTGATCTTGATCTTTGTGTGCCCGCACCACAAAAGAACCTCTGCGGGCTGCTTCTTAGCGGGTCCGGGGGAATTGTCGTAGCAAACACTTCCACAGACGTAATTAAGATATGGCCGATGTAATTAAGTAACATACATCGACAATCGACGTAAGTTAGCTTAATTACGTCCAAACCGCCACATCGGCCAATAACAGACGTAATTGATCAGCTTTCCTGTAGTGGAGGCCAGGAGGATACACGGCGAATGTTTCGATTAGGAACAAGAACTAATCGATCCTCAATCCGCGTATGCAAGCGGGGGCGAAAAAGCCTACGGAAGGTGAGTTCGTAATTCATTTTATTGTTTTCAATTCAAGATACTTCAATTCCATGTTACTGATTCTTTTTTATAGGCTCGCCATATTCAATAGGGGTGTTGACTCAAGGGCGGCGCGACCTACGAGAGGAATCTCCATGCAGGCTTCGTCGACAGGACCGAGTCATCGTGTCTCGCATGTGTAGACTCTCGCTCGTCCGGTCCAGGAGGGCAAGGCAGAGACGGAGGCGTAGAGGGAAGCAATGGAGGCCACCATCTCCTACCAGCAAGCATGCATGGAGCAAATGTGGTAGGTGATGGAGATGCAAAGGCGGGCGACAGCAGTAAGTTAAAGTAATTTAAATTCATCGCATTGTTAATAATATGTAATAACTTGAAACGTTTGCAATGGCAGACACTGTTTCAAGGCCAGGGAGGCCAAGGAGTGCAGCTCGAGCTACCTCCACTTCCACCGCCACCGCCACTGCAACAGGTGCACCTACCACCGCCGGTGCACCCTTCTCTGGATTTTTAGATAATAAAAACATTCTTAATTAGTCTTAATTCATCAAACATAAGCAAATCTAATTCAACTTAGCTATTCTAGTCTTTACTTAGTCTTAATGAATCAAACATAGTCAAATCTAACTCAAAATAGCTAAAGTAAGTTCAATATGATCAATTCTAGCTTGTTTAATCAATTCTAAAAAAAACAAAGTTCCAAACTAATCAATATGTCAAACAACTTCTATGTATTGCAGGGATCGGCGATGTAGGCTCAAACTCCATCGCCATCTATACCGGCGCCTGGACTGACGCGCGACGAGCACGTTCGAGGCTCGAGAGATAGTAGAGGGGCTAGCGAATAGCCCTTTTGTTTTTTTGTGTTCTTTTGATGTGATGTGATATTTTTGATGTAAATGAAGCTCGTTACGTGATGCTATGCTATGAAATGTTGTGTATGTATTGCTGTTTTAATGTGTTGTAATCTGGCCATCGAGCCGGATGGCATTTTCTGGTTTTTTTAAAAACCTTATTTGCGACGGCTTTTATACAATACCGTCGCTAATAAGACCTCTATTATTTGTGACGGCTGGTGTGCCCATCACAAATTAACCTTAATAATTTGTGACGGTCAGGAACAGCCGTCGCAAATAGGCTTAATTGCGACGGGTGTGGTTAGCTGTCGCAATCTGTCGGGATCAGCCCATCCGTCGGGCCCGGGCCCTTGTTTGCGACGGTTGTCTCTGGCTGCTGCAATTAAGGTAAATTGTGATGGCAGTCATCGCAAATAAGTTAAATTATGATAAAATTCGAGCGACGGTCGAAAAACCATCGCAAATAAGGAAAACTGTCGCAAATAGCTTATTTGCAATAGAATTTTGCTGGTAGCAGGTCATGTGGAAGTTTGGAAAACTGGTCCAGATGAATATGGGTGGGTGAAGGTCGAGTCTAAGTCTCGCCATCAGCGTGCAACCGCTCTCCGCAGTCGTGGAAGGCCGGTACCCGTGGATCTTAAGGAGCGGTGCTTCAATTGTTTTGCTAAAGATCATCGGCTCAGTGCTTGTGATTATGGATGGTAGTTGTACCTGCAGGTTCGGGTACCCGGCGGGTATTGCACCCGACGGGTACGGGTACGGGTGTAATTTTTTACCCGCGGGTATAACCCAAACCCGCCTTGATATTTTACGGGTACGGGTGCGGGTTTTATTTCCTACCCGCGAGTATCCGGCAGGTACCCGAAATATAGCATAAATAAAATTTGGCCCTTTTAAAAACAGCCCATAACAGCGCACTCCTGTAGGTTTTCCTGCTCCTGATTCTCATTCTGCTGCATGAGGCATCCCGGACACCATCCCAGCCCCCGCTGCCACCATAAGCCATCTCCATACCCTGCCATCTCTGTCGATCGTTGCGCAGCACAACAGCGCAGGGCGTCAGGTGTCCATCTCCGTCGCCCAGGGCGTCTATCTCCTCGAGTCAGCTGACCCATATCATGCCCTCTCGTCAGCGGCGGGAGGACGAAAGGGAGCGACGGGCTCCATCGCGCAGGGCGTCAGACGTCCATCTCCACTGCCCAGGGCGCCATCTCCGCCAGTCCGCGTCGCCTCAGGTCATGCCCTCTGTCGCCGACGGGAAGGGGAAAGAGATCGACGTGCGGAGCGCGAGAATGCTGTCGTATGTGCACGAGGACACCCCTGCCGCCCTCAGATTCCATCGATAATGAAGAGCCAGCGCTGTTAAGATAGGAAATCAAAATCCCAAAACCCTACCAGGTACCCGTCAGGTACCCAAAACCCATCTGGTTCGGGTACAATTTTTCACCCGCGGGTACAGGTTTGGGTATGAAAATTTACCCGTACATCTTTCATTTGAGATCGGGTTTTTGCTCTACCCAACTCGAACCCGACCTATTGCCATCCCTACCTGTGATTCACGACTGCGATGCTTCAAGTGGAATAAGGTTGGCCACCGGTCATATTCCTGCTTTCAAAGGCAGGGTGGTGTCCCTGTTTCGGTTGGTCGAGCATTTACCATCTCAAAAATGTGTGTGTGGGTGGGGGGGGGGGGGGGGGGGGTTCTACCTCTGATTGTGGAATATTTGTGCCTCGGTGGATGGGAGGCGCTCCGGCTGCAGGTGGTAATGAGTTAAGAACTACTCAGCGTGTGTCGGTGTGGAAGTGTATTTCAGCACCAGTAAAGAAGATTTGGAGGCATGTCTCGACGGTGACAAATGCCCCCGATGGAGGAGAGATTCAAGAAACTTGCCTCATTCTTTGGCGGCTGCTGGGGAGAGTCAGACATGTACCACTGTGGTGATGCCTGGTGGACGTCGTCGTCGACCACGTCCCCAGCGTCGTGCTACCCAAGTTGGCTCTGCTTTGGTCCCGGGTGCGATTAGTGGCAACAGTGGGTCTGAGCCTCATGGTCGTCAGACTGTTGATGGCAACCCGCCGGCCCTTATCAAACCATGTGTTCTTGACTAGTCAAAGCGTATAAATCATGATGAAGATGACCTTCGTTGTGCATTAATCATAATAGTATTACAGTCGAACCGTGTGGTCACTGTTGAAGAAATTGCTGAGGCTGTAGCGGCCAAGTTTGATCTGGAGATTACATCCTTGAGGGTACATCATTCATGGCCAGAGGGTTTCATCATGTTTGTTGATAATGAGGCCACGGCGGTGAGAATAGCTAACAATAATCATCGTCGCTCTGATCCCACAAAAATACATTGCCAACATTGGACAAGGCATGCACGAATTGTTGGTGGGGTTCTTCCATGCTTAATGGAAATTGAAGTAAAAGGTTTCCAACACATGCTTGGGAAATGGCTACCGCTGAAAATCTCATTAACCCGTTTGGTTGGATCCAAGAAATACACCCGGCAACAGGAAACAGAAGGGATTTTTCAGCCTTTCGCTGCTTAGCATGGCGTTTTACATCTGAAGATTTTTCCGTCTCACGTGATCTAATATTGGTGGAGCCTCCTGTGGCCACAATGGAAGAGCTGCTGAACAAGCGTGCCCTCATCTACCGAGTTGAGCTGACGGCTAGGGTAGTTCTTCAACCTGGAGGCAGTGATGAACTTCTATCAGAGGATGATGATCATACTAGCAGCCAACCAAGATGCAGAAGATAATTATGTTTATTGCATTTGAACTAAAAGTTTTGTTGCCATTTGAATGGGAAGTTGGACTTATGTTCCGCTTTCTTTCATTAGTGAATGTCCAAATTAAAAAGAAACAAAATACCTTTTGATTTCCACTTATTACACATCATCGTATCAAGGATCACAGAAACACTCTGATCACTAGCTCTTTTATGAGCACATGCATCCTAGGTAGTATAGCATACATATATCCAGCAGGTCGTAGTGTAGTTCTGTACGTTCGCAGTCATCTACTTGCCAACGATGAGGGCACCCAATTCATACGCGACCATGGTCATGTCAAAATCGCCAGAGACCATGGTGTACAGCTGCAAGCTCTGGTACGACGACAGCCCGTCCTTGCACGACGAGATGCTGACCTGCGCGTCGAGGTACTCCTGCTTGACATTCGTGAGGTCGCAGCCGGCCAGCTGGTCGGTGATGCCGGCGAACAGGCTGTCGGCCGCGAGGTACTTCCTCTTGCACCGGGACACGACCTGTTAGAACGCGGCCCGGCCCGTCACGCAGACGGGCCCCTGCCGCAAGCCCAGGTCGCAACGGGTCTGTTACGCAAACAGGCCCAACCGGAGCCCCAACCAAGGTCCTGAGCCACCTCAACCCAAAAGACTAGCCTGATAAGTGAGGTTCCCTCCACCTTATATGTTGGGCTCCCCCATCATCAATATCCGATGTGTGATGAAGGGAGAGATTGTTAGGTTTAATCCCACATAGGATATTGATGATGGGGGAGCCCATCATATAAGGTGGAGGGAACCTCACTTATCAGGCTAGTCTTTTGGGTTGAGGTGGCTCAGGACCTTGGTTGGGGCTCCGGTTGGGCCTGTTTGCGTAACAGACCCGTTGCGACCTGGGCTTGCGGCAGGGGCCCGTCTGCGTGACGGGCCGGGCCGCGTTCTAACAAGTGGTATCAGAGCTCCCTCGCAACGGGTCTGTTACGGAAACAGGCCCAACCGGAGCCCCAACCAAGGTCCTGAGCCACCTCAACCCAAAAGACTAGCCTGATAAGTGAGGTTCCCTCCACCTTATATGTTGGGCTCCCCCATCATCAATATCCGATGTGGGATTAAACCTAACAATCTCTCCCTTCATCACACATCGGGTGGTCCTACTCCCCTTCACACTCGGGTGGACACCACTCCGACAGCCCGATTTCATGTGGCCCGGGAGGTCTCTCCGACGGCCCGATATCCGTGTGTGGCCCGGGAGACGTTATGAGTTTGCGACCTGGCTCTGATACCACTTGTTAGAACGCGGCCCGGCCCGTCACGCAGACGGGCCCCTGCCGCAAGCCCAGGTCGCAACGGGTCTGTTACGCAAACAGGCCCAACCGGAGCCCCAACCAAGGTCCTGAGCCACCTCAACCCAAAAGACTAGCCTGATAAGTGAGGTTCCCTCCACCTTATATGTTGGGCTCCCCCATCATCAATATCCGATGTGTGATTAAACCTAACACGACCACCTTCTCGTCTTTGGGGAGTGTGCCAAGTCCAAGCATCTGGTTCAGCAGGACAATGGTGCCGGCGTACTTGATCTTCGCCTGCTTCGCCGCGTCGAGGGCGTAGACGGTAACCTTGGGTCATGGGCGGCGCCACTACTACAAAACACATTTTCACAGACGTCTAGATTTTTCAAACACATGCAGTCTGTAAAAAAATGTGCCTGTGATGACGAATGATACAATAACCGTCTGTAACATAACAGGCGGATTTTAAGAAACAACCGCTCGTGGAAATCATATATTTTCTCAAGCGGTTATAAATTAAGAACCGCCTGTGATGTAGCTAACAGACGGTTCTTAATTAACCAACGTCTGAGAAAATACATGATTTCTACGAGCGGTAATTGTTTAAGAATCGTCTGTGATGCGGCTAAGCTCCTGTCAAGCTAATCCCTGCACATCAAGCTCTTGTAGATACAAGTAACACATGTGGCTCATCATTTGGATTGTTGAAAGCATCAATTCGAAGTCTGATGATCCTTGGAAGGATTTTCCCATCCATTTGAAGGATTTCTTTTCCTCCTGTCCATTTGAAAACTTAGGAATATGCTCCTTTCTCAGTTTTAATGCCTAAATATATTGACTAGAAATCAATACCTACTTTCTTAGTGCTTCACACAAGCGAGTAAGCGAACAACTTCAATCACAAATATTATTTTTACACTTTTATAGGGATTCAACCTTAATCTTTCAAGCATAGATTTATCAAATAAGTGATGTTTCCTTATCACAAATGTTAATGAAAGTTATAAGTGAAGGATGTGTCGAAGCTAACGAAATCTGAATCAGACTGAAGATAAAGAGATCCTGCATATGAGTGACAATGTCTAGGTTAAACAGCATGAAGCTATGATGACAACCTTTAACAACATGAAAAGTGATGCCAAGGTTATGCTTGCATCAACCAAGGCATGTTGTGAGGGTATACCACTTGTTGGGGTAAGCATAACCTATGCTTGCCCCCAACAAGTGTTATACCTTCACAATATGTCTTGGTTGATGCAAGTATAACGTTGTCATCACTTTTCATGTTGTTGAAGGCTGCCATCATAGCTTCATGCTGTCTAACCTGGATATTGTTACACATATGCAGCATCTCTTTGTCTTCAGTCCCGTTGAGATTTCGTTAGCTTCGACACACCCTTCACTTGTAACTTCCATTAACATGTCTGATGAGGAAGCTTCAATTATTGATAAATCTATGCTTGAAAGATTAATGTCAAATTCCTATAAAAATGGTAAAAACAAGATTTGTGATTGAAGTTGTACGCTTTGTCGCTTGTGTGAAGCACTAAGCGAGATGGTACTGATTTATAGTCAATATATTTAGCCATTAGAACTGATAAAGTAGAATCTTCGTATGTTTTTAAAATGGAGAGAAGAGAAAGAAATCTTTCAGGGCTTGTTTGGGTATACTCAATCTAATTGGATTGAAGTGGATTGAAGTGAAGAATGAACTAATTTTCTCCTCAGTCTACCTCAAACCACTTATATTGAAGTGGATCCACTCCTATCCAAACAAGCCCTCAAATGGATGGGAAGTATTGTCAGACTTCAATTAAAGCTTTTAACAATCCAAATGATGAGTCTCGGTGCGTCTAGATTGAAGCCCTCAAATGGATTGAAGCTTGCTGTGAAGGGTTTAGCTTGACAGGAGCTTCAAGAGTTGTGCTTCTAGATGTTGTTTGGAACTAAGCTGTTGGAAGGCAAGCCTGATCATCATAGGTCAGAAGAAATTTATATACACATATTGAATTTATTAATGTTCGAAACAGAAGCTGAATTTAATAATGTTCAAAACATGCTATCTAAAGCTAAAATAGAGCATTGTTCTAAGTTGATTTCAGAAGATACAAATATATACATTATATATCATACATTTTTTTCTAGCATTGACATCTTCTCGCATATAGGGTTTCAAATTCTTTTTAATGCTTCTCTCTACGCGCTTGATGTTTTCTGGTTCGGTGAAAAGGTACATTTCTTCATACTGATTATATTCCTCTTCATTATCTCCCACATTCTCAACCCTAACAATATTTTGCTTTCCAGAAATAACTACGTGCATCTTCTCAGTTTCTAGATCTTGAACATAAAAAACTTGTGCAACACTATGGACAAGACCTCACAGATCATCTTTATGACCCACTTTATTCAAGTCTACCAGTGTTAGCTCGTAATTGTCCACTTCACACCATCAGAATGTTTGACCCATTGACACTTAAATACGGGCATTACCATTCACTGCAAGGATTTCGGTTTATCGCAACGAAAAAATTCGTCGCAATAGCTTGTTTTTCATCGCAATAGGTCGTTGTTGCAACAAAAAAGTGTGGCGATAGTTTTTACGAATCATCGTAATAATTCTCGTGGCGATAGGTTACTGCGATGCCTTGACATCTATGGCGAATAGTATGGTATTGCAACGATTTTACATCGGTGGCAAATAGGACGCTATTGAAACGTTTTCATATATTGCGATGATTTAACGTATCGCAACGAATTGTACGGTATTGTGAAGGGTTCACAATCGTGGAAAATAGTACGGTATTGTAATGATTTCATATTCGTGGCAAATAGTATGTTGTTACAGCGATTTAGCGTATTGCGACGATTTAACGTATTGCAAAAAAATAGCATGATATTGCAACGATTTCACATTCGTGGTAATTGTATGTGGTTGCAACGGTTTCACATTTGTGGTAATTGTATGTGGTTGCAAGGATTTCACATTCGTGGCAAATAGTATGTTATTGCAACGGTTTAGCATATTGCGACGATTTAACGTACTGTAACGAATAGCATTGTATTGCAATGATTTCGTGTTCGTGGTAATAGTATGTGATTGCAACGATTTTCACATTCGTGGCAAATACTACAGTGTTGCAACGATTTTCACAGTCGTGGCAAATAGTAACATATTGCAACGAGGTATGGTGTAGCGACGATTTACCATATTGCAATGAATATCACGGTATTGAAACAATTTCACATTCATGGCAAATAGTATGGTACTGCAACGATGTCACAGCCGTGGCAAATAGTATGATACTTCTACGGTTTAACGTCCATGGCAAATAGTAGGTTATTGCAACGAGTCAACAAACGTGGCGAATAGTACCGTATTGCAACGATTTCAGATCTGTGGGAACTAGTGTGGTACTGCAACGATTTCGTATCCGTGGTGAATAGTTTGGTATTGCAACGAGTCCACAAACATGGTGAATAGTACCATATAGCAACAATTTCAGATCCGTGGGAACTAGTATGGTACTGCAACGATTTTGCATCCATGGCGAATAGTTTGGTATTGCAACGATTTCTTATCTGTGGCAATAGTGTTTTAATGCAACATTTTTTGAGTCGTTGCCAAATGTTTATACTGCAACGTTTTGTCATTCTATTTCCATGTTTTATCATACGTATTGGCAATAGCTTCCTATTGCAACAATTTATCATACGTGACAAGAAATTTGTAATGACACGTTTTATAATTAGCGGCAGTAGAACCCGAATGCACCAGGTTTGAAAATTAGTGGTAACAGAATCACGAGTTTAACAATAAACATCGATCAATTGATATTACAACACGCATAAAAACACTCAAGGATTACTAAAGCGATGTGTTTGCATGCTAAGAGTTTTCCTAAGCTGACCGAGACTAATTGTTGGAGCAGGTGGCTTTTGGCGGTTCCTTTGGTGGACCTTCTGTGGAGTGGTCTCCCTCATCATTTTTTGCATTTCAGCCATTGAGGCGCGCATGTCCTACATTTACTTAGTTGTCTGTTCATGATCAGCTGCTATCTGACCTTGTAAGTTTTGGACTTGAACGTTTAACTCTTCATTCTTCTGGTTTATGCAGTCCATCTGGGTGTTTAAGCTATCATTTCTTCCTTCCAACTCCTGCACTATTTGATTGAGGCCTGCATTTCTATCTTCTAAGTTTCGAACTTGGTCATTGAGGTGTTCAGACATCTAGATACGCATACGTTCACGTTCGGGACCAGTTGGGTTAGCCATATAACCATACCCCCAAACCTGTGATCCTGCACAACCGATTGAGGATCTATAACAATGCTAGAAGATGTGGTTTCTCTCCTCATTTGGAATTGGGCCTCCCTGCTCAGCTTCCATGTCGTCCACTTGGGCACGTGCCTGGATCTATATATGAAAAGAAAAGTCACAGGTAATTTGCAAATATTTATTTAATTGGGGATTGTTTGAAGTGTTACTCACATGTACAGCTTCTGCCAGCTTGTTTGCCCAGTTACCATTCTCCAACAAATGGCTTGCCTCCCACAGTTGTATGTCATCGAGTTTTCTCCGGTCTGTGGGTCTCGCTACATAAAATACAAGTAAACTTCAACATGTCGGTATACATATTGTTTGCAGCGCAAAGTAAAAGCGTGATTTATTTTTCATACCTTCTCGTAACTAAGTTGGGCGTAGGATTTGGAGCCAAGCAAGTGACTCACCTTTTGCCTTCTTCGATTTTGAGAATTGGTCCTGCTTATTGACTGCAATAATTTTAAGAATTAATTCCACAAATGAAAGTAAATGAAATATTTTTTGTATGATGCAAAGCTATTAAAAAGTTAGCTAACCTTGGATCGCTCAGACCCAAAATATTCTATTAGGTGCAGCCACTCGGGCGCCCTTACGTCAGCAGGCTTGTTTCGTATACATTCTTCATCGGTAGAATAACTCATATAGGTGGCATGCAAAGTCGAGCGCCACACCTTGTAGTGCTCACCAACAATTTTCAAAAATTTTCTTGTGCTCTCCGGTGTGTCATCCATGTCCCAGGAATCATGTACATTGTATAACATGTTGCTGTAAACGTACAGGATGGGGATTGCAAGAAAAAAAAACTTGTGTGGGGGTGTGACAACACTAACTAGAATGTCTCGTACTATATCTCTCTTGTTACTATGGACAACCTCTGCCCACTTCCTTGCCCCGTTGAGGGATGCATGTATTTTTGTAAACATAACCACATCATCAACAAAGTGTCGCTGATTAATACCAACCGCAGCACCCAACCTAGCGGGGAACTGAATTGGTAGCTTCACATGCTCTGTTCTACTAACTTGGGATGCATAACGTATTCTGGCAACCTTAAGTCCTTTAGCCACACTTCTTCCTAGCTTCCTTCCTTCTGTTACATTGATTCAAACAGTAAACGATTAAAGCAAATTACCGCCTGAACAAGTTTAGTATCATGTACAAATACTGTGAAAAGAAGAAAAGTCTGATGTTCATATCATCTTCAGGACGAGTGTGGCAAATACGAGTGTGGGACGACCGCATCATCCCAGCACCATTTTGTTTTGTAGTACTCCCTCCGGGTTTATATTAATTGTCGTATCAGATCAACAAATGAATTAAAAATGAACTACTAGTTAGGACTGTCTGAACGACAACTATTTTGATGGGGGGGGGGGGGGGGGGTTACATTATTGAATTCTTTGTTGTTGTTCATACCCTAAAATGAGCCATCAGGTACAAATGTCATTGGAGGTACGCACTCGTAGTACTGCAGAGGATTTTCAGTCCATGAGCGAAGCAGGCAAGACTGTGAGGGAGCATGCAGTTGGCAATGCTAGACTAGACAAAGATAGGGTTCGTCGGTTCGGTCTGACTGACATCAGTCGGAGCGCGTCTCGAAGAGAATTATTAGTTGCAGGGCAAGTAATGAACGCCAGTGGTAGCAGGTGGCGAAGGCAAGACAGATAAGGCAGGCAGCTTGCGGGATTGAAATCCTCTACAGTACTGCACCTGCATTAGCTGCCACTGACATGTGGGCCCATGAGACATTGGGTCCACTTGTCAGTGGCGGCTACTGCAGGTGCAGTACTGCATAGTGCCAGCTTGGGATGCTCAACAAAGCGAGGGTTTAGTCTCGCCAAAACTCTCGAGGAGGATTGGTGGTAGGGCGAGTAATGGCTAGGGATTTGCGGGCGGCGGGGTAATAATGGCACGCGAAGGATGGGACGTGGCGATGGGCGAGGGAGACGCGTCGGGGAGGACACTTAAGTGACCTGCAGCAGGGCGTGGGCTCCGGTGCCTGCCGGAGTGGCCGGCGGCAAGAGAGCACAACGTGGAGGCATAAAAGAATCACGCCATCACATAGGCTGATGAACTGTTAAATATAAAGACTAAGTACTAAGAAAGTAGAATTGCAAGGCATGCTAAAAAAATTAGTAGAGCCTAGGAAAGAATACAAATGACCATGATACACCCATCATCAATACATCTAAAGAATAGAACGCAGTCTCTCAAAATGCTCCAAATTCAATGCCAAAGGAGTAAAAAACTAACATGCTCTGCCAAAACAAATGGCACGGTAGAGAGGCAGGTAGTAATGT
The DNA here is from genome assembly GCA_036927565.1 of Tuctoria greenei. Taxonomy (NCBI): domain Eukaryota; kingdom Viridiplantae; phylum Streptophyta; class Magnoliopsida; order Poales; family Poaceae; genus Tuctoria; species Tuctoria greenei. The sequence continues at coordinate 3,257,469 of JAYESD010000007.1, forward strand.
GATGTGATATGGGTAGTTGGAAGCTACCGAGGATAGAGTTGGAGGGACGCAGATCGTCTGACTTAATCATTTTTACTGCACGCGGTGCAGTAGTATTCAACCTCTACATCCAGTGCTGCATTTTTGGAGCTAATGCATTAGAGATATGTGTCAATTTTATAAATCATATTAGAACACCGTTGGATCTTTACTGCACCGCGTGCAGTATAAGGGTTTAAGTCAGACGATCTGCGTCCGAGTTGGAGTGGGACATTTTTTAAGCTCCAAAAGTAAAGTTATGCTGCGGCGGAAGGAGTATTTCTGGTTTGTATATCTATACCTGTTGTTGGTTCATGCATCATAGTACTAGGGTGTGAAGAACCTCGACGTTTCTGAACATCATGTGCTGCAATATTCTCTGCCTACCATGCAAACGATTTAATGTTGTCCAAATTTGTTTAATTTTGATAGTAAACACATTTATAGTTATACCAGGTGCTTGTTGGCCACCATGAATGCTTGTAGACGACATGACGGTTTGATGTCTTGTTCCTAATGTAAAGAGCATTGTAAGTAGTCATTCCAAATAATAGTGATAACGTCAGATTACATGACCGGCGTAGATTTTGGATCAGACGGTGTGCTTTTTATAAACTGCAGTGTTTGTTACTAACGGAGGAATTAGAAAAGAAAGAATAGAAAAAAACGTATGATCCAAGAAAGCCCCAAGAAAGAAAAAAGTGTAAAAACCATGGGAGCTAAAAATCTTAGAAATACAAATTTGTAAAACGGGAATGAGAGTACAACATTTGGAGTGGTTGATCAGATAACCTGTGCGTCATTTACTTCTAAATCCAAAAATTACATACTACTACCTCTGGTTTTTAGTATTTGTCGTTCCCGGCCAGGAATTGAACTAGAAATAAACTACCGTAATAAGCTGTCGGAGCAACATTTATTTAGGGACAGATGTAGTATATGCTATATATATATATATATATATATATAAAACTAAATTTGTGAAACATAAAACCACATTTCTTCTTTGTTAATTTATTTAATCTTCGTATATCAGGATGGATCGTGTATAACTTAACTAGCCCAAAACTGCATGGATCGTGTAGAACCAAGCCAATATAGCTCTATAAAAATACGGCATGGATCGTGTAGTTTACCTAGCACAAAACTGGAGTCCGGGATGCGATGTCGCAGGGAGGTGTCGGTGACGAAGAGGTTCGGTAGAGCCCGTCAAACTTGGTCGCCCGACGTTGTACCCAGGAGTCAACACCACCAAGAGCTTCGATGCGTCACCGCGAGATCCATGGGGGGAACATTGTAAAAACCGTGGGAAATGAAAACACAGGAATTTCTTAGGAATACAAGTATGGAACCTAGGACAGAGAGACAACACATTTGGAGTAGTACGAGATAATCGGAAGGGCGGGGCAGTGGTGTGTCAGGAACGGAGGCCAGTGTTTCCATTTATACTCATCGTGGCTGAAATAGGGTTATAATAATAGGCGGGACTGAAATTGGAGGCGCAGGTAGTGAAAATTGAATTGTCAAAATCTCAAATGTGGCGCGCCAAGTAGAACGATAAAATTTTCGCGGGAGTGGAGAATTTGACGCAAGTCGTGCCCTTGTGCACGCATGCAATCGTGATTAATTACATCTCATGTCGCGTCGATTCCTGCACATGGTGCGTGTATCTAGAGGGGTAGACTTCGTCTTAGGACAACTTGCTTGCTTCTTAATTCATCTTTGTTGCCATGCATGGAGATCAAAATCTAAAAGCAGTCATCTGCTAGCTAGTGGGACATTCCAAAAAAATACAAAAAAAAAATGAATCGCCAAATGTATATGTGCTAATACAAACAATATGCAAATACAACCAAGTCCACGAAAGATGAGGGTAAACAATCAGCATTTTGTAATATTAATCACAATGAAATGATAACATGTAGTATATACTACTACATACTAAAAATATATTTTCCCATGCGCCGACTACAAATAAAAAAATTGAGTAAAAGAACACAAAAGAGGAGAAACGTAGCCTCAACCACGATCTCAATGGAGTTTCAACCAAGAGTTATCGATTGTCGCAACACAACGAATTCTTGGCTAGACATTGAACAATAATTATCTCGCCCCTTTTTCATAAAGGAGTTGTTTTTCGAACAGTTGTCGCAACACAACTGCATCGGACGCATTATTCATGAACAGAAAAGACATTTATCATTAAAATAGAAACAACACATATATTACAAACAAGAACTACAAAAGCACATAGAAAACAAGAAAAAGAAAAACAACAAATACTTCTCTACTCATAGTCAGAGGAGATCTCCTCCACCCCCTTCTCCGCCGCCGCCGCCTCCTCCTCCGCCGCTGCTACCGCCGCCGCCTCCTCCACCGCTGTCGCCGCCGCCTCTTTCACTGCCACCGCTGCTGTCGCCTCCTCTGGCAATTGAGTTCGAAGCTTCCGAGCGATGGTCCGCAGAAGATGCTGGCGGCCCTCCACCCCAGCCACCTCCCCAATCGTCTCGTAGAGGACGTTGAGACGACCAGCCACAAACCCTAACCCGAAGTAGTAGTGGCCGACGGTGTCCATGCTGGTGCAGACGGGAAGTCTCCCAAGACCCAGACGGTCACACGAGCGAGATGTATCAAAAATACATCCCGCGCCAATTTGTCGAGCTTTTTTGCGCGCCCGGCGGTGGCGGGAAGGTGCTCGGTGGCCTCCATCAGGCGCCGATTGAGTTCATCAAAGCGGTGTTCGACGAGGTGGACAGTCTCTTGAACCCAAACGGGATGAGGAGGTGTGGGCGCCGCGAGCGGAGAAGGGGACGGAGGAGGTGCGGGCGTCGCCTCCAGTTCTACCGGCATTGGCTGCGATGGAAACGGAGAAGAAGGTTGTTCGGAGGACGTCGATGGCCTGGAGCACTTCGGTGCGGGGCTACCCATTTGTGGGGCGACGGAGGTGCAGAGAAAGATCGAGAGGTGGTCGGCGATGGTGCGGCGGTGAAGGAAGAGAAGATTGGAGGCTACGATCGACGTAGATGGAGTGGTGCGGTAGAGACGCAAGAGGAAGGGCGCGCCTTTATAGCGGGTCCTCGTCTAAGACCATCCGCACCAGCGTACTCAAAAGCATACTCTGTACACTATTGTCCTTCAGCTTTTACAGTACGTACTCTAAATTACACTGCAAAACAGTGTATCCAGTATGCTTTACAGTATGCCACTGCGGATGGTCTAAGCGCGCGAGTGGAGATGATCGAACGCTTCAAAAACTTCACTTTCAAGTTAATCCAAACCGCGGTTGGCTTCCTCTAAGTTGTCGCAACGGCTCGACGCGTCCCATCTCCGCTTCATGGGCAGTTTTTTAATTTGACATGCAAAGGGTCCAGGGTATGCAGTGGCCCACCTGGCATACTTTGTAGGTTCGTCCGGCGGTGTTTCAGTTTTTCAGTTCCAGTTTTTAATTTTGACACGCAAAGGGCCCACCGGCCCAAGGTATATGCAATCTTCCAGGTTTTTTCAGTTTGTCATGCAAAAGACCTCGATCACATATATATAGTTGAAAGATCGTCAGAAAACCCAAGAAAAAAGTACAAGTCGATGAACACACCACACATTCATGCATTCATTAACACGCACACACAAGCACACGCGCGCGCGCACACACACACACACACACACACACACACACACACACACACACACACACATATATATATATATATATATCTAATTTTGTTTAAAGATCGTCATATTTGAGACTCGTTGATCATGTTTCGGGTGTTGCAAGCATGCATGGACAAGTGACATATGCACTTGAAGACCTCGTGACGATCATGTTTGATGACAACATTATTATGTTTTTTCTCTGTTTTTTGTTAAAACATCTTCATATATTGTTTGAGGCTCGTTGATCATGTTTGGGGCGTGACAACTAACATATGTTTGGCTCGTTGATCATATGTTTGGGGCGTAGGGTAGCATGCATGGACAACTATAACATGCATGTGAGAGAGACGTCAATGATCATATGTGCTCCCCCTGTCTCCATGAACTTGTCCTTTGTCATAGTTCATTTTTTAACTACAAAGCCGCATCAGAAGAGAGCTTGTTTATTGGCTCATGCACAAGGAAAATTCTTTGTACATAGTACAAAAGTATAAGTTGGTCGGCGTTGCCGTTCGTACGCGAAGTATGTGGCCAGGTAGTTGCTCTTGCAGGTGTATGCTAATTACGTGAGTGTTTGGTCGGGTCATGTGGTTAGTCAACGATGCACCCTAAACCCGGTGTTGAGGCCGTGTATTTGTCATTTGTGCGTACACTCTAGTGACATGTGAGAAAGTGCTCAGTCATCAATTGCGTTTGGTTTAATGTCAAAGTTGGATTGGAGATAGATCATCCATTTTTTATGTCTCGGATCATCCAAATTAATGTTTGGTTATATGGACTGGACGATCCAATTTTTTGTTGGTTGGTGTTGGATGAAACTTGATTGGATTATTGAATCATCTAAGTTGATAATTTCATAATATTAATTGTTTATATACTAATTATCATATTACTAGCAAATATTAATGTTACTATCATAATTGTAATTATTAATCAACAATAAACAATGTAATTATCACTAATTATATTACTAAGAAGCATAATTAGATAAGGTGGATGGACTCACATCCAACCAAATATCATGGACCATCTCATCCAGCATCTGCGAGGAATATTTTATATTCCTCAAACCTGGATCACCCGTCTGACCGCGAAACAAATAACACATGACTGGACCATCCATATAATCCAAGTCAATTCAATCCAAGACAAGCAACCAAACACAGATATTTTTGTCCGCGTCGTACGTGCTCGTGCACATGATGATGGATCGTGCATGTCGAGCGCCGAGTTATTCGGATCGCTGAGCAAAGTTCGGACTTGGAGTTCGTGTGCCTGTGCGCGCTGCAAGATTCGATGCATTCGCGTACGTGGCAATCATCAGGGCAGGGTGGTATAGTCGCGGGAACCGTGCAGTGCGCCCTTGGTTGTAAGATTTGGAGCGTGAACATACGTGGCAACCATCTGGGCAGGGTCGCACAGAGACGGTTGTGCGGAAGGGCCGCAGAGAATTCGATTTCCGCACCAAGGGGTTAAGAGATAAGACCATTTGATTCACAGACCAGTAATGGTGTTTGGGAACACGGTATTTTTGGAGTTTTAGAGCAATTAGCAATACCGTGGTATTTGAGATTACTATGGTATTTTTTACAGAATGGTGTTTGTCAACCAAACAGTCCTATGTATTGCAAAATCGTGGTATTACAAAACTGTGTTATTGAAATAATTTGGTATTGCCATGTCATTTAAAAAACTGTGGTTTCCAAAACTTTAGTATTGAAAAACTGTGCTCCCAAACATAGCCTAAAGCTTTACCATGAACCACTGCAGGTGGTCTTAAAGGCAGAGCCGGCTCTGGGCCTAGGCAGGCGAAAATAAATTTTCTGCAGCCCTGCCGCACAATGTCGCGTGTGCGCCCCAACCCCGCACGCCGTCCGATGGAAATCCCGCCGAGATCCTTCGCTTCGCGCTGGGTTTGTTGTCTGGACACTGCTGGATGAAAATCCCGCGTGTCCCGCTCCCACGATTATGCGATTTTGATTGGATGGCGTGTGAGGCGGGGGCGCACGCGCGATGCTGTGCGGCAGGGTCACAGAAGGGCGGGAGGGGCTACTGCCTAGGGACAGGCCGGTGGGTGGTGGTGGTGCGGCGGGCACGATGACTGCCGGTAAAGAGAAAAAAATATAATTAATTAGTGTGTAGTAGCTTTCTATTTTCGTAATTTTTTGAGATATAATTCTACTACGTACGTCCTACTAATGTGTTTAATACTCCCTCCTTATCTTTTAAATTGTCATTCAGACAGCAAGTACTAGTTCATATATAGTTCAATGCTTTGTCCAAAACATCAAATAAAAGAATAAGGAGGGAGTATTTATTAGATACAGTATAATATTACTAATGTGTTAATTTTCCATATGCGTTGTTTTTCGATAAAAGGAGGAGTTTTTCGTTAGTGCATGTATTGTAGGACACATTGTTCATGAACATAAAATAAAAGACATTTTTCATTAACATAAAAACAAAACATATATTACAAACAAGAAAAAAACACATAGAAAATAAAAGAAAAACTACTATTAATCCTACTCTACTCGGAGGAGGACTTTTCCACCTCCTCCGCCGCCTCCTCCAAATCCGCCGGCGCCGCCTCCGCCTCCGCTGCAACCGCCGGCAGAGCATCCTCCAAAACCAGATCGAAATTTTTGCGGCTGACGGCATTCACGAGTTGCTCGCGAAACCCCACCCCGGCCTCCTCACTGATCGTCTCGTACAGGCAGTCGAGACGAGCGGCAATAAAGCCTAACCTGAAGATGTAGTAGCCAGCGGAGTCCATGCTGGTGTGGTGGGGAAGGATACCAAGTCTCAGTCGGTGACAGGAGTGAGATGTATTGTGAAATACATCCTGCACCTTTTTGTCGAGCGCTTTTGCTTGCACGTCGGCAGCGAAAAGGTTGTCGGTGACCTCCTTAAGCTTGCCATCGAGTTTGTTGATGCTTTCCTCAATGAGGCGTACAGTCTCATCATAGTCGGACGGAAGAGGTGCAGGCGTCGCGGGCAGAGACGAGAGTGGAGGAGGTGCGGGCGCCGCCTCCCGTTCCACCGGCCTTGGCGGCAACAGAAACGGAGAAGGAGGTTCAGAGGACGTCAATGACCTGGAGCGCTTCGGTATGGGGCTACCCATTTGTGCAGCGACAGAGGTGCGAACAAAGAGAGAGAGAGAGGTGGTCGATAGTGGAGCGACGGAGAAGCAAGAGGAGAAGTTTGGAGGCTAAAATCGATCGAGGGGTGCGGCGGAGAATAAGAGGACAGTGTGCCTTTATAGCGGGTCGTCATCTAAGCGCGTGAGTGGAGATGATCGGACGCTTCAAAAGTTGTGCTTTTGAATCAACGGTCAGAGTTACTCCAAACCGCGGTTCGCCTCCACTCGGTTATCGCAACGGCTCAACATGTCCCGTCGGCCAATTTTTTAATTTGACACACAAATGTGTGAAGATTGACGTGAACGCGCGTGGCAATCGACCGAGAGTCCATTTTTTTTAAGGATACAACTGTTTCCGACCGAGAGTCTATATCAAACTGGTAATTGTCGTGATCATTCATGGATGATGGTGGACATGAATGTAATGCATGTGAAAGAGACTTGCGATCAAGCATGTTTGGTCACGTGTTGAGGACTTCTGTGCCCCCTTGTTGAGGAACATGTTAATTGGATGACGTTGAGGATCGGATGTGGCGTACATGTTTTCACAAGTGTGTTCATTTGTTCCTAAAATAAGAACACGTAGCGGCTAGCACCTACGCCTGTCGTTTCTTCAAAAGACGAGTACAGTGATACATAATGGCAGCATGTGATCGATTAATTTGATGAACCACGTACGTACGTAGTGAGAGTTGTGTACTTATTAGACGGTGGTAGTCCACATTCTATCCTCGTACCGTCAAGGGAACATAATTGTGTCAAATTTGTTATCTCTATTGATGACAGGATAATATTCTTCATTAGTGTGGTAGTTAAACTGCCATATAGGTTGAGAGCATACACACATGCATGGTAGAGAATATGATAAATATAGAAATATATATACATGGTAGCATGCATGAACAACTAACATGCATGTGAAAGACCTCGATGCATGTGAAATAACATGCATGTTTTTAAAAGCAAGATATAGTGTTTCCTTAAGAAAAAATAATTTTATGAGAGATTGGGCGCACAAGCACAAAAGCTAGAACTTGAGCGATGAACCTACGAATTCCATATGCCAGGATGATCAACGGCAGCCAATCCGCAAACTCGGTGGTAAGATCAGTAGTCGCCGGAGAGCAGCTTGTGGCTGACCTCGAATGAGACGAAGGCGTCGATGCACGCATAGATGATCTGCTCGCCGGAGAGATTGTACGCGTCCCAGTTGCTCGTCCTCACCCCATAAGGCTTCTCCATGTCGGCGCCCATCACGGCGCTCACGATGTCCTTCAGCCCTGCGTGGCGGAGGCTCAGGTGATCCATCTCCTCCGTTGCGATCTCGGCCAGATCCACCATTTTGGCCACCTTCAGCTGCCAGTCCTTCCAAAGTCTGTCGGCGTCACCCTCCAAGCCGACGATGACGAAGCGGTATTCGGAATCGCCGAGGAAATCTTCCATCTCGTCGGGGAAGTAGTTAGCATGGATGACCTAGAAGATGAGGCAGCGGTGGCCGACGCAGAGCTGCAAAACGGCAACGGGGTTCTGGTTGGCGGAGTATCTGGGGCGCCACTCGACGTCGAGCCCGACGACGAGCTTGTGAAGGCGCCAACGGTGGACGGAGAGGACCTCGTCGAGCCAGTCCTCCACGGCCTCACCATAGGATGTCATGGTGGTGGTGATCACATCTTCCTCGAACGTCACGTTGTACACCTGAGTCCCCGCCATTGGGTCTCTCTCCTTGTCGTCCCTACGGTTGTCATCTGCGGCGGTGCGGTGCAACTTCTCTCTTGTGCAAAACCTTCGTCTACACCTTTAGTTTGGATTTTAATTGGAAACAAGCCTGGATATATAACTGATGCAGTTACGATATGAGTGAAGGAGTTTCCAAATTTGATGGGCCCGAGCCCGGAGTAAAGAGAGTAATGAAGATTTTTGAATCTGATATACTCTTTCTAATTTTTAATTCTTATCATTATGACAACAAGTTGCATTGTCTCGACCTAACACCACATACAACAACAACAACATTTCTCAGGAGCCCACCCGCTGGGTGTGCAGGGTGGGCCACGGGATACCCTAGGTCCAGTCACCCGAGAGTAGCTAGTGTGAATACATGCTGGAGAGATTAGTGGAATTAGGAACTAGCCAATGAATATGGATGTCAACAATGTCACGGTTCATGTATCGAAACGCGCGCCATCCTTTTTCTTCTTCTCCTTTTTCTTATAAGTTCATATTATTTTCCACCAATCTTCTAACCCTCCTTTATTTGAAGTTGTACGGTTGGATCAGGATACGTGGCCGACGTGAGGCAAGAGCCGTGTGTGCAACACCAGGCAGAACATCGTGGAGATAAAAGAGATAAATAGTCCACTAATTTATCGTTTCTTCGAAAGGAGGAGTACAGCATGGTTGGAAATTATATTGTAATGTACTTTGCAAGGCATGCAATTATATTGTACAGTACGGCCACACTGATACACCATGTTGCAAAGATCAACAACAAAAGACTCAACCCGACACACTAGTGAAAGTAAAACACCCGATACATTTTATGACACACTTGTGAAAGTAAAATACCTGATACATTTTATTATTATGGAAGTCTATAACTAAGACTCAATCCAAATCGGGAAAAAATTTCGATGACCCTGACTTCTAGTTTGTCTTTACAAGCCATCCGAATCAAGTCTTTTTTGTCTTCACCCTTTTGAAATGACGTCCACGAGCATTTAATCTGGGCTAAAGTTGATATGTACTCCAGAAACTGTTGTTGCATTTTTTGTGATTTACTACGGGCTTTGCTGTTTGATTGCTCATTATGTTGGATCCGTGTTGGGTTTGAACATAGAGAGTGGGCTTCTCCCTGCTGGTTCTGTCAGATAAACTAGGTGGTAGTCACTTTCTGGATCTCCAACTCAGTAGAGTTGGAAGTTGTCGGTATCCTGCATACCGAATACCCCTTGGGACTACAAAAAGACCAAAGGAACTTCACCCGTCTGAGTTGAAGACCTGCGAAGGCCCCACGTGTCATACGGGACCGGACCTGCCTCCCACCTATGGTTAGTCCTAGTGCTGCCACGTGTATACAGCAACCAGACCTACATCCCACACATGGGATAGCTCCGGGCTAAACACTTGTGCGTCACCCCCGGACCTAACCCAAGATAGAGGGAAGCTCCGATACCGACACGTGTACATCTACACTGGACCTACCCATCCCAGACGGAAAGCTCTAAAGTTGTCACGTGTCCAACCGCCGGACCTTCAACCTCTGCGATCAGACTGGTGAACCCCCAACGGCTCAGACCTTCAAGGGGCAATCAAAGACTTCAAGACCCGATAAAGTGTCATTAATACCATATTAATGACACACGATCGAACGGCCCTTAATACCAGTAACGGCAGTGTCAAGGCCCTTTACCATGCTATTAAGGGTAAGTAACCTCATTAATTGTGTATTAAGCATCAGTAACCGCCAGGGCCATATGTCGGTCCAGGCTAACGGTGTAACGACCAGTCCTTGTACTATAAAAGGACAGGTCGACGATACACAAGGGGCAGCTGGGAACTCTGAGACCTCTCCCATAGACAGCTTTGACACACAATACAACAACTACACTGTAACACCCTCATTTTCATGCATCATGCCCTACATGCACTCATATACATGTTTAACATTAACCCATAACAAGAGGAACAAGTTTAAAATTGATTTGGAACAAAACCGCACTTAAAAATGTAGGAAAGTACGGTCTAGTCCGGTTTTGCTGAGGACTAGTCCGATTTCTCTCTGTCTAAAAACGGACTTGTCCGTTTTTGCTGCGGATTAGTCCGATATTTGCCTCTGGCCAACTTCGGACTTGTCCGATTTTGTGCGGACTAGTCCGGTATTCCATGAATCCTTGAAAATTTGCTAAGTCCCTGGACTTTTCCGGACTAGTCCGGTGTTCCAGCGGACTTGTCCGTTTTCCTTTCTGACTAAGATCGGACTTGTCCGATTTTTGGCCAGACTTGTCCAATTTCCCCTCTGGACGACTTCGGACTAGTCCGGTCCTGTCCGGACTTGTCCGCTATTTCGTGACTCCGAGATTGACTTTTGTTTTACGACTTGTTTCTTGGGTTTCACATCAAGTGGGCCTAGGGACGTCGTGCCCAACTCTTTTAGAGCCCATGTGGGACTCTAAACCGGCCTCTACTCATCCTAAACTCGAAATCCATCTAACCCTAGCCTCCACGTCTATATAAACAACCCCACCCCTTGGTTTGACATCTATTTGCCACTTTTCCACCCACCCAAACCCTAGTTCGTGGGGAGCCACCATCAAGGAGGGAGGAGAAGATCCCAAACAAGAAGAAGAAGAGGAGGAAACGAAGGAGGATCAAGATCTCCACCAAGTTTCGTTCTTCACCACCAATTCATCTCCAAGTTCATCAACAACCCTAGATCATCAAAATCCAAGTGTTACCTCCAAGTTTCTTGGTTCATTGGAGTTCTAAACACTTGGTATACCTTCTATTCTCTTTTCCTTATGTGAATTCAACCCCTAATCTCCAAATTCACGTCGATCTAGAAAACCCTAATCTGCTGATCTCGTCAAGTGCGGACTTGTCCGGTCCCTAGCGGACTAGTCCGATCTTTCTGGTTACATTGTGTTGAATTAATTCTAAAATTTGATCTAATCGAATCCAAACCTGTATAAACTTGTTAAAAGCTATTAGAACTAGTTAGAGATCATTAAAAGCAATCTAGTAACAAGTTCTACCTTGCATTTGCATTAATCATGCATGTCATATCATGTTGAGTAATATTTGTGCACTCTTTGATTGTGTTTCTTGTCTTGTATGTTATTGTGTGGATTAGACGGATTTGCGCTAGAGAGTGCCGCGGAGGATCTACAACATCAAGAGTTTGAAGGCTTTGACCCTAATCAACAGCAAGAGCAAGGCAAGTGTCCTTGAAGCATATTGATCCTGTTTTAAAATAAATGTTTTGTTTGCAAAACTGCATGCTTGTGTCAAATTGATGGGAAATCCTATGGTAGGAAGTTTACTAGATTTGCTAAACCACCCTTGTCACCTGGAATTTATGGTAGAGAGAGTCGGGAAGGGTTTTTACCTTTTTGCTTCGCTTAATCAACTGGGATGGGAAACAACTATATCACTCAATTTAATTATGCATGGATGAGATTATGGTTAACATGAACTGGTTAAACATGGTATGGTAATGGGTGATCTAAGCAAGTCTGGTATGTTGATGGGTTGGATGTTATGGTGGTTTGCTTGCTTTAGATCTAAGGACCGGTTCATGCGAGAATAAGCCAGGACTACAGTGCCACCACGAGGCCAAGTATGGGTGCGGCGTAGCTGATTAATTAGGGCTTTGCTAGTGCTGTTTGGACCATTGTGGATGCTCGGGGAAGGGGTAGTCGGATTGGGTTTGTTGATGATTGGTGGGACTACCCTGGGATCCGAATGGCTCAAGAGGGGGCCCTTGGTTGAAGATGTGCTCTGCGGGAGACATCACCACCGGTGAAACCTCAGTGGGGTCTAAATAGGCTAGTAATCCCTTTGTAAAGGCTATTTTGTGATCTCTTGGCCACACACCAACGGAAGTGTGTAATGTGACCGACGGGTCATGGGCATAAGGGAGGTTCTTAGTCGCCGAAGGGTGATGAAATCATGGACACGTGGGTAAAGAGGTACAAACTCTGCAGAGTGTTAACTAAAACTATCATGATAGCCGTGCTCCCGGTTATGAGCACCTGGACAACTTCCATGATTAGAGGCAAATTGGAATTTGGGATGGTTATGGTTTGGTAATGGTTATGGCTGGTTATGAGTTTATCTCTGGTATTGAATCTGGTTATTGGCAATGGTGAAATCTGGAATTTTTGATGATGGTAATGAATTCAGTTTGGTATTATGGTATTACTTATGATTATGATGGGTTTATTTCACATACATGTAATGTACTGCTTTTCAAATGTTTTACTGTACTTTTCAGCACTTTGCCATTACTATTGTCGTCATTTGAATCAGCCACATGTCATACTTTCCACACTTGCTGAGTACGACATGTACTCACTCTTGCAATTCCCCCCCCCAACAGTTGCAGGTTAGGATTGGGAGTTTAATGGTGATAATGCGGAGTTCTAGGCCGTGTCTACCGTCAGCTTTGCCTGTGGTTTTGATTGGAGCTGCACATACATACCCTGTCGCTTATGCTGCTTAGTTTGCTTAATTAGTTTATTTTCGCTGCATTAGTTGAACTTGTCATTAATATTTATTAGAGCTTGTATTCGAGGATAATATGGTTTGTGTAATGAAATTTGGTTAATTAAACTTGTTCTGTGGTAATTTTCTGTATATCCTTTTGTGATTGCACTCGTGTATGTGTGATGAACATCCTGGGCACACATATGCGTTAGCTTGGTTCATTTTCGGAACCGGGTGTCACAGATTGGTATCAAAGCGAGGTTGACCGTAGGATGCAGCCTAGATAGAATGGACACTTTAGAGCACATAGGAGCACTCAGTAATCGATGTGTTCTTGCTTGGTGTGCTGTTTGCTATATATATTGGTTGCTTGTGTGCTTAATAGAGGATTTTGGGATGCCTTAGCATTGCCATGTCCACCTAGGCTAGTGTAGCTAGTTGGTTAGCTTCATATCCCTTGATGCATATAGTTGGGGACGTTTTCTAATTCTTACCTACTGCTTTTCTTCAGATGGTGAGGACTCGCAACCAGAGGGATGGCACTGATGAGGAGGAGAACAATGGAGTGTCTCAGAACAACAATGGGCAAGGATCTACTCAGGGAGCTATCAACATCGAGCAGCTATTGGCCATGCAAAACCAGCTCATGCAGACCATGATACAGACTATGGGACAGCTACAGGCTTGCAATATCAACAATCAGCCCCACATGCCTCCACCGCCACCCCCACCTCCTCATAACCGATTGGGAGAGTTTATGAGGACTAGGCCACCAACCTTTGCTCAAGCCGCAGACCCTATGGATGCGGATGATTGGCTCAAGTCCGTGGGGAAGAAGCTAGCCATTGTCCAATGCAGTGACCGGGAGAAGGTGCTATTTGCTTCTCATCAACTCGTTGGAGCAGCTGCAGATTGGTGGGATTCTTATTGCAATGCTCATGAGAACCAAGAGAGAATTACCTGGGCGGAATTCAAGGAGAGTTTCCGTTCTCATTATGTGCCGGAAGGTGTTATGATCTTGAAGAGGCAAGAATTTGAGAACTTGAGACAAGGAAAATCAAGCGTGAGTGAATATCTCAATAAGTTCACTCAACTCTCAAGATATGCGCCTGAGGATGTTAGCCGGGACAGCCGGAAGCAATACTTGTTCATGAGGGGATTAAACAATACGATCCAAGTGCAATTGCTCAACTGTGATTATGTCAATTTTCAGAAGCTTGTGGACAAAGCAATTGTGGTTGAGAACAAGATCCGTGAGATGGAGCAAGAAATCAAGAGGAAGGCGCCATATCAAGGACAGCAACAAGGAAGTAATGTGCGCCCTCGCTTTGCGCCGCCCAATGCGCCTCATTACAGCTCCTCTATTCCTGCTCAGCGCCCTGGTTATGCACCGCGCCCAACTCAGTTTGTGCAGCAGCGCCCTGTCATGCAAGCACCTAGGCCTCCGATGCCTTATGCACCTCGTGCTGATTTTCCTGGAGCCAATGTTCAAAACCAAGCTCGTCCCAATAATTCTGGTGGAGTTAAGAAGTGCTATACTTGTGGAGAAGCTGGACACTTTGCACATCAATGTCCTAAGTCGGGCCTTGGTCAAGGAAGCAATGCATCAAGGCAAAACCCAAGACCCAATGGAGGACAGCCACAAGGAAGCCGTGGACAGCAGAATTTTGCTCGTGGCAATGTGAACCATGTCTCTACGGAGGATGCTCAACAAGCGGATGACGTGGTCATCGGTATGTTTCTCGCCAACTCCAACCCCGCGACTATGTTATTTGATTCTGGAGCATCGCATTCATTCATTGCATCGAAGTATGTTGCCAAGTATAGTTTGCCTATCTCTCATATGATGTTTACTCTGCTGGTTAAGTCTCCTGGAGGAGAGATAAGGGCAAATATAGTGTGTCCAAAAGTAAGCCTTAGAATAAGGGGGGTAGACTTCTCCGCCAACCTCATTGTTTTAGATTCTCAAGGGTTGGATATTATACTTGGTATGGACTGGTTGAGGAAGCACAATGGAGTTATTGAATGTGCCACAAAGACGGTGAAGTTGACTAATGAAGAAGGGATCACCGTAGAATTTAAAGCAACCCAACATGCACCGAAGCAATTAGAGCTGAATCATATGGACGGTGTCGCAATTGAGGAGATTCCGGTGGTGTGTGAATTTTTGGATGTTTTTCTGGACGAGTTGCCAGGTATGCCACCCGATCGAGACATTGAGTTTGTTATTGATTTAATACCTGGAACTGCACCTATAGCTAAGAGGCCGTATAGGATGCCTCCTATGGAATTAGCGGAGCTCAAGAAACAAATTCAAGAGCAATTAGAGAAGGGTTTTATTTGCCCTAGCTCTTCACCTTCGGGAGCGCCCGTTCTATTCGTGGACAATAAGGATGGATCCCAAAGGATGTGTGTGGATTACCGAGCTCTCAACGAGGTAACAATCAAGAACAAGTATACCTTGCCCCGTATAGAGGATTTTTTTGATCAGATGAAAGGTGCCTGTGTGTTTTCCAAGATTGATTTGAGGTCAGGTTACTTTCAAATGAAGATTAGACCATCGGACATACCCAAGACAGCTTTTAGGACACGGTATGGATCTTATGAGTACACCGTGATGTCTTTTGGATTGACAAATGCACCTGCCTACTTTATGAATAAAGTCTTCATGGAGTACTTATATAAGTTCGTTGTGGTGTTTATCAATGATATTATGTTCTACTCGAAGGATGAGAGGGAACATGAGGAACACTTGAGGCTTACGCTGCAGAAATTGAGGGAGCATCAATTGTACGCCAAGTTCAGTAAATGTCAATTCTGGTTACGGGAAGTTTCCTTCTTAGGCCATATTATTTTCGGAGGAGGAGTATCGGTTGACCCCGGTAAAGTGAGGGATGTGTTGAAGTGGGAACCACCGCAAAACATCAAGGAAATAAGGAGTTTTCTTGGGATGGTTGGATATTACCGTCGGTTTATCAAGGATTTTTCCAAGATAGCCAAGCCTATGACGGAGTTGCTAATGAAGGGAAAGGCATTCCAATGGACTCAAGCTTGTCAAGAGAGTTTTGAGGAGTTGAAGAAGCGGTTGACAACAGCCCCAGTTTTGGTATTGCCGGATGTAAGCAAGAGTTTCGACATCTATTGTGATGCATCAAGACAAGGGCTTGGATGTGTATTGATGCAAGGAGGTCAAGTGGTCGCCTATGTGTCGAGACAATTGAAGAAACATGAGCAGAATTACCCCACGCATGATCTTGAACTAGCAGCCGTGGTACATGCATTGAAGATTTGGAGACACTATATTCTTGGACATAGGTGTGAAATTTATACGGATCATAAGAGTTTGAAGTATATTTTCACACAAACGGATCTGAACTTGAGGCAACGAAGATGGTTGGAGCTCATCAAAGATTATGATTTGGGGATCAACTATCATCCGGGAAAAGCCAATGTAGTGGCCGATGCTTTGAGTAGAAAGGGAGTAAGCCATCAACTTACAGTTCGAGAGTTACCGTCCGAGTTATGCAAGGAGTTTGAACGGTTGAACCTTGGGTTTGTAAACGAGATGGAGATGATGGAGTTAAACCCAGCCTTGGAGCAAGAAATTCGAGAGGCACAAACCACAGATGAGGAGATCAAGGAAATCAAGGAAAGAATCGAAGAAGGGAGAGAAATCAGATTTGACAAGGATGAACATGGTACCTTATGGCTTGGAAAGAGAATCGTTGTGCCTATGTAAAGCATATTCGGGAGACAACATTAAAGGAGGCACATGACTCGCCTTACTCGATTCACCCCGGTTGTACGAAGATGTACAAGGACTTGAAGACTTGCTATTGGTGGGATAGCATGAAAAAGGACATAGCCGAATATGTTGCATTGTGTGATGTGTGTCAACGAGTCAAGGCGGAACATCAAAGGCCAGCCGGATTATTGCAACCGTTGAAGATTCCGGAATGGAAGTGGGAAGAAATTGGTATGGACTTCATAGTTGGGTTACCACGTACTCAGTTCGGGTATGACTCAATTTGGGTAATTGTGGATCGCTTAACCAAGTCAGCTCATTTTGTCCCTGTGAAGACCAAGTATACAGCTGCACGATTGGCCGAAATATACATGGAGCATATTGTGTGTCGACATGGAGTCCCTAAGAAGATAGTCTCGGATAGAGGTTCTCAATTTACCTCCATATTTTGGCAAAAATTGCATGAAGCTTTGGGAACAAGGTTGAATTTTAGTTCAGCATATCATCCTCAAACGGATGGACAAACTGAGAGGACCAATCAGATTTTGGAGGACATGTTAAGAGCTTGTGCTTTAAAGCATGGGAAAGGTTGGGACAAAAGCTTGCCATACGCGGAATTTTCATACAACAATAGTTACCAAGCAAGCTTGAAGATGTCACCATATGAAGCGCTTTATGGGAGGAAGTGTAGGACACCTTTATTCTGGAATGAGGCAGGAGAAACTCAAGTATTTGGTCCGGACGTGTTGCAAGAAGCCGAAAAGCAAGTCCAAATAATTCGTGGAAACTTGAGAGCTGCCCAATCAAGGCAAAAGGGCTATGCGGACAATAGGAGAAGGAAATTAGCCTTTGAAATAGGAGATTTTGTTTACCTCAAGGTGTCACCAATGAGAGGTCATAAGAGGTTTAACATAAGGGGTAAGCTCGCACCTCGTTATGTTGGACCATTCAAGATTTTGGACAAAAGAGGAGAAGTAGCATATAAGTTGGAGATGCCAGCTCATCTTTCAGACGTACATGATGTGTTTCATGTTTCCCAACTCAAGAAGCGTCTCAGGGTACCGGAAGATCAAGTGCCAATGGGAGAATTGGAACTCGAGGAGTATTTCACGTATGCCGAGCAACCGGCCAAAATCTTGGAAACCAAGGAGAGGGTCACAAGGAACAAGGTCATTAGATGGTGTAAAGTTCAATGGAAGCACCACACAGAAAAAGAAGCGACGTGGGAATTAGAGGATGATCTCAAGAAGGAATTTCCCTATCTCTTCTCTTCCGCGTCGAATCTCGAGGGCGAGATTCATTTTAAGGGGGGTAGGTTTGTAACACCCTCATTTTCATGCATCATGCCCTACATGCACTCATATACATGTTTAACATTAACCCATAACAAGATGAACAAGTTTTAAATTGATTTGGAACAAAACCGCACTTAAAAATGTAGGAAAGTGCGGACTAGTCCGGTTTTGCTGAGGACTAGTCCGATTTCTCTCTGTCTAAAAACGGACTTGTCCGTTTTTGCTGCGGATTAGTCCGATATTTGCCTCTGGCCAACTTCGGACTTGTCCGATTTTGTGCGGACTAGTCCGGTATTCCATCAATCCTTGAAAATTTGCTAAGTCCCTGGACTTTTTCGGACTAGTCCGGTGTTCCAGCGGACTTGTCCGTTTTCCTTTCTGACTAAGATCGGACTTGTCCGATTTTTTGCCAGACTTGTCCGATTTCCCCTCTGGACGACTTCGGACTAGTCCGGTCCTGTCCGGACTTGTCCGTTATTTCGTGACTCCGAGATTGACCTTTTGTTTTACGACTTGTTTCTTGGGTTTCACGTCAAGTGGGCCTAGGGACGTCGTGCCCAACTCTTTTAGAGCCCATGTGGGACTCTAAACCGGCCTCTACTCATCCTAAACTCGAAATCCATCTAACCCTAGCCTCCACGTCTATATAAACAACCCCACCCCTTGGTTTGACATCTATTTGCCACTTTTCCACCCACCCAAACCCTAGTTCGTGGGGAGCCACCATCAAGGAGGGAGGAGAAGATCCCAAACAAGAAGAAGAAGAGGAGGAAACGAAGGAGGATCAAGATCTCCACCAAGTTTCGTTCTTCACCACCAATTCATCTCCAAGTTCATCACCAACCCTAGATCATCAAAATCCAAGTGTTACCTCCAAGTTTCTTGGTTCATTGGAGTTCTAAACACTTGGTATACCTTATATTCTCTTTTCCTTATGTGAATTCAACCCCTAATCTCCAAATTCACGTCGATCTAGAAAACCCTAATCTGCTGATCTCGTCAAGTGCGGACTTGTCCGGTCCCTAGCGGACTAGTCCGATCTTTCTGGTTACATTGTGTTGAATTAATTCTAAAATTTGATCTAATCGAATCCAAACCTGTATAAACTTGTTAAAAGCTATTAGAACTAGTTAGAGATCATTAAAAGCAATCTAGTAACAAGTTCTACCTTGCATTTGCATTAATCATGCATGTCATATCATGTTGAGTAATATTTGTGCACTCTTTGATTGTGTTTCTTGTCTTGTATGTTATTGTGTGGATTAGACGGATTTGCGCTAGAGAGTGCCGCGGAGGATCTACAACATCAAGAGTTTGAAGGCTTTGACCCTAATCAACAGCAAGAACAAGGCAAGTGTCCTTGAAGCATATTGATCCTGTTTTAAAATAAATGTTTTGTTTGCAAAACTGCATGCTTGTGTCAAATTGATGGGAAATCCTATGGTAGGAAGTTTACTAGATTTGCTAAACCACCCTTGTCACCTGGAATTTATGGTAGAGAGAGTCGGGAAGGGTTTTTACCTTTTTGCTTCGCTTAATCAGCTGGGATGGGAAACAACTATATCACTCAATTTAATTATGCATGGATGAGATTATGGTCAACATGAACTGGTTAAACATGGTATGGTAATGGGTGATCTAAGCAAGCCTGGTATGTGGATGGGTTGGATGTTATGGTGGTTTGCTTGCTTTAGATCTAAGGACCGGTTCATGCGAGAATAAGCCAGGACTACAGTGCCACCACGAGGCCAAGTATGGGTGCGGCGTAGCTGATTAATTAGGGCTTTGCTAGTGCTGTTTGGACCATTGTGGATGCTCGGGGAAGGGGTAGTCGGATTGGGTTTGTTGATGATTGGTGGGACTACCCTGGGATCCGAATGGCTCAAGAGGGGGCCCTTGGTTGAAGATGTGCTCTGCGGGAGACATCGCCACCGGTGAAACCTCAGTGGGGTCTAAATAGGCTAGTAATCCCTTTGTAAAGGCTATTTTGTGATCTCTTGGCCACACACCAACGGAAGTGTGTAATGTGACCGACGGGTCATGGGCATAAGGGAGGTTCTTAGTTGCCGAAGGGTGATGAAATCACGGACACGTGGGTAAAGAGGTACAAACTCTGCAGAGTGTTAACTAAAACTATCATGATAGCCGTGCTCCCGGTTATGAGCACCTGGACAACTTCCATGATTAGAGGCAAATTGGAATTTGGGATGGTTATGGTTTGGTAATGGTTATGGCTGGTTATGAGTTTATCTCTGGTATTGAATCTGGTTATTGGCAATGGTGAAAGCTGGAATTTTTGATGATGGTAATGAATTCAGTTTGGTATTATGGTATTACTTATGATTATGATGGGTTTATTTCACATACATGTAATGTACTGCTTTTCAAATGTTTTACTGTACTTTTCAGCACTTTGCCATTACTACTGTCGTCATTTGAATCAGCCACATGTCATACTTTCCATACTTGCTGAGTACGACATGTACTCACTCTTGCAATCCCCCCCCCCAACAGTTGCAGGTCAGGATTGGGAGTTTAATGGTGATAATGCGGAGTTCTAGGCCGTGTCTACCGTCAGCTTTGCCTGTGGTGTTGATTGGAGCTGCACATACATCCCCTGTCGCTTATGCTGCTTAGTTTGCTTAATTAGTTTATTTCCGCTGCATTAGTTGAACTTGTCATTAATATTTATTAGAGCTTGTATTCAAGGATAATATGGTTTGTGTAATGAAATTTGGTTAATTAAACTTGTTATGTGGTAATTTTCTGTATATCCTTTTGTGATTGCACTCGTGTATGTGTGATGAACATCCTGGGCACACATATGCGTTAGCTTGGTTCATTTTCGGAACCGGGTGTCACATACACACTCCGTGGAGTAGGGTATTACGCTCAGGCGGCCCGAACCACGTAAATCCTTATGTCTATTTGCCATCGTCTTTTGAATCTTTGCGCGCCCAATACAGAACTACAAACTCTGCAGGCTACCAACGGTAGTACCGGGAGAATTGCCGGAACCAAACTCCGATAGCTGGTGCGCCATGTAGGGGCGCCTGAGATTCGAAGATGGTGAACTCTGCTGCTGGATCGTCCAACGGCAACCCTGCAGTGCAACTTGTTGGAGGCAATCCCTCCAATGTGCAATAGCTAGCAGGTGTCGCGGCTCCAGCAGGAGTCATGCCTCCGCTGCCACCGTCCGCACCGGCAAATCAAGTTGGACAGCGGGACGGGGCATCTGCGTAGGTCACGACATCGGCTAACAACAACCCTAAGCACGCGCTCCATGCAGCGCGTGCTCTTCTCCAACGCCCACCACCTCCACGTGCATCCCATGGTGCAATGGAGCAGTGGAGGGCTGATGTGGAACATTTGGTTGCAACAGCAGCCGATTGGATCAGCAACCAACGTCCTCCCCTCTTGGGGCGGGCCCCATCGCAGCTTTGGAATGTGTCGGGCAGACTTGGTCCACACGCTTCCCAACATAGGAGGCGTGCTGTGTCTCAACAAGTGACGTCGCTGCCTCCCGAAGCGCGACGCACCCATACGGTAACTAGGCTTTTAACTCATGACCTCCGGGCGGAGCTTGATCGCCGTTATCGTCAACAGGACGTCCACGTCCATATCGAGTGTGCTCGCAAAAGGCGAGAGGCTCTAGACAGTCCTTCTCCCGAGGCAGTAGGAGGAGGCTGTTCTGCCCTGGCTATGCACCTACGCATGGTCAGATGGCTACAAAAGTTCCGGCCTCACCTGTCGGAGAAATTTGACGGGACTGTCAATCCCGCTGAGTTTCTCCAGATTTACTCCACCGCAATCCTTTCGGCCGAAGGCAACGAGGCCGTAATGGCCAACTACTTCCCTGTGGCTTTGACTGGGACTGCCAGGTCCTGGTTCATGAGCCTTCCGCCCGACTCCATCAACAGTTGGGCAGAACGGTGCCAACAGTTCACTGCCAATTTCGGGAGTTCATACACCTGACCAGGCACCGAACTAGACCTTTTTGCTGTCAAGCAGAAGGGGGGGGGGAATCCCTGCGTTCTTTCATCCAGAGGTTCTCCCAGGTACGAAACACTATTCCTTCTATCTCCAGCGCCTCTGTTATTGTGGCATTTAGACAGGGCGTACGAGACAAGAAGATGCTGGAGAAGCTGGCGACCAAGGAGATCACTAGCATTACGGAGCTCTTCAGCTTGGCAGACAAATGCGCCAAAGCTGCGGAGGGTTGTGAAATGCACTCCCAACCACCTCCAAAGGACAATAAAAAATCCTCCGAGGGTGAATCCACTACCTCGGGAGTGGCAAAAAGAAGAAAAAGTCCAACGGCAAGAAAAAGACGTCGGCCGGCACACCTGCTGCTGCAGCTGCCGCAGCTCCGGGTGGCTGGGGGCCACGCCCCGAGAAACAACCTCGGCTGTCATCTAAAGATGGTGGTAGCTCCAAGATGTGGTGTCCTATACATAAGTCGAAGAGCCACAACCTGGAAGACTGCCGGGAGGTCTAGAACCTTGCCGAGCGCTACAACAAGCGTCGGGAAGAAGTTCCTTTCCGTCAAAGGGAAGGATAACAGAAAGTTGACGAAGCTCCGGCTGAAGAGGAGTTAGGCTTTCAGGACCCTAAAAAGGTCTTGAAGGCTGCTTACACCTTCGTCGAGGACGACTCGACGTCTCCGACAATGAACGTCAGAAAACCATGAACACCATCTTTGGTGGTTCGTGGGACATCACCTCCTGCCGTGTCCTCAAGACCATGCGGCGAGATATGGCCTCAATAGCTCCCACCGCCAGGGTGGAGCCGCATCAAAAGTGGATGGATACTGCCATCACTTTCGATGCATCAGAGTGCCCTCGGAATATGATCGGAGCTGGCCAACTCCCATTGATGGTATCTCCGACCATCAACAACATCCAACTCCGCCATGTAATGGTGGACGGAGGTTCGGGGTTGAACCTCATAAGCTTCGAAGCTTGCGTCAAGCTTCAGCTCGAACCTTCGGACCCTCGCCCCTCCCGACCTTTCTCTGGAGTAGGTCTGGGGGCCATAACCTATAGGATCGAAGAGCACGTGAAAATCTACCAGAGGGGGGTGAATGGTATATTTAAAAATCTTACGCAGCGGAAACAATTAAACCCCAAACCCTTTCGGCAGAAAAACGATCTGTTAAGGAAATCGTGTGTGAGACTAATCTAAATGTGTTTCACCATGACAAAAGTGATAGATATCAAAAATCAAGTCACGAAGACAACACAAAAATAATCACTCAAATCCGTCGAGAAAAACTCAAGTTATGATCGAAAGATCAAACAATGGTCAATCTGCCCTACCCGAGAAAAAAAAAACAGTTCTGGAACGCTACAAAGAAACTCGTGTAGATCATAGAACACAAATCCAATGACCGTGAAATTTTGACATATGATAGACAATCAAGTTGTGAAGAAAACCCAAAAATAATCACGTCAATTGGATCTGTAAAACTCGAGTTATGATAAAACCACCGACGAAAGGTAGTGCTTTCCAGAAACTCAACGAGTAAAACTTGTCTGGAACAAGTCTGACGAACAAGGCACAAAACTTCCTTCAAACTACGAATTTTATTCAGTAGAACACAAGAGGAACAGCCCCAAAGTTGTGCACCACGAGCTCTGGGCTCCCTTGCTTATATAACCAGCTTGAAAGTCAACTCAACTCAGATCAGGAACCTAATCCTACTCTGTTCACGAATCGTAACTTTCCATAACTGCTTAGGATTCTTCTATACGCAGATAGAAGCAATCTTAAGACTTCCAAACACCTTAGTAACGTATCCCACATTCCTAAACAATTCAAATTCGTGACCCACACGAAATCCTATCATAACCAACTCAAATCTTTCCATATTTGAGTCAAACCCGACTCAGCCGCAGCCTGAGTCCATAACCTAGTCGGTTGGACCTTTCCGACCAACTCTTTACGTCCACATCTCTTCATCACGTCTCGGAACCATGTAGCCACGTCCCTGCGCTCCTTGCACGTGTGCAAACATCTTCCAATGACGTCCACGATACCTTCACATGCATTGTTCTTGATTCAATCATGTTGCGCAACCTCCTGATCAGCTCAACCACAATTCCTCCTGAATTTGGTTGTTGGAACCTCATCTCCTCCCTGAGACTAGTCCAATGGATCCCGTCACCAGCCATGTCTTGAACTCAAGCAACACCAGCACATGAATAAACAACCAATCCATACGAGCCCAAGTCCTCGACTTGACTCAAGTTAGTTCCGAACACAACACCCTACGTGAGAACCTCACATAAGCATGTTGCAAAAACACAGTAACATGATATTATCCATATCAACCAAAACGCACAAAAAACTTAGCAAATGAATACTAAGCTATCTTTCCAACAATGTAAAGAAAGTACGAAACATTTCTAATAAAAAACAGAAGCATTGCGGTCAAGTTCCGGACCTTGCCAGAGCAACCCGGACCTTGAGTCGGAGCTAACAAAAGCTAGTAGAACCTAGCGCCGGAACTTACCAAAACTAGTATAACCGAGCTCCCGCCGGAGCTTACAAAACTAGCAGGATCTTAATAAAAAGGTGTTTTGGTGATATTCAAAACTTTTATCGTCAAAGCAAGTGTATTCACTACAAGCCAATGTATTCATCACACATAGGTCTTACTTAACCCCACTCGGTGCAATTACTCTTCCGGTGACCTTCGGGACCCGGGAGAATTATCGCACTAAGAAGTTGGTCTTCGACGTGGCGCAGATCAACTTACCTTTCAACGCCATTCTGGGCAGGCCAGCCTTATACAAGTTCATGGCTGCTGCTCATTATGGCTACTTGGTGTTGAAGATGCCAACACCAGTTGGTGTTCTCTGGATCCATGGAGATCGCACCGCCAGAGTGACAGCTCTGGAAGAACTCCACACGCTTGCTACAGTTCAGGAAGAAGAATCCAGAAAGGAGCAAGGTTTGAAACCCCCGAGCATTCGTCATCGAGGCTCAACCTCCGCACCTCGCGTGCAACCAAGCATCAACACCGACATTCCCGTCAAAGTTGTCCAAATCGGTTCTGACACCGCTCAGACCACCCGTATATCGGGAGGTCTGAATGACAAATAGGAACTCGCGCTCATCACTTTCCTCCGGGCTAACGTCGACGTGTTTGCCTAGCAACCATCACAAATTCCTAGGATCCCTAGGGAAGTGATAGAGCACAATCTATCCCGACGCTCGACCTGTACATCAGAAGCTTCAGAAGCAATCAGTAGAGCGACAAAACTTCATACGTCAAGAAGTAAAGAAGTTGCTCGAAGCTGGATTCATCCGAGAAGTCTTCCACCCAAAATGGCAGGCAAATCCAGTCATTATACCCAATGCCATCGGGAAGCTTCATATGTGTATCGACTACACTACACTAAATAAGGCATGTCCAAAAGATCCATTCCCACTACCTAGAATAGATCAGATAGTGGATTCCACCTCCGGGTGTGAATTACTGTGTTTCCTAGACGCTTATGCTGGGTACCATCAAATCAGAATGTCTAGGGAAGATGAAGAGCATACTTCCTTCATCACAGTAGATGGATTATATTGCTATATTGCCATGCCATTTGGTCTCAGGAATGTTGCTTCAACATTTGTACGAGCTATGTACAAAACTTTTGGAGAGCTCATCAGAGACATAGTGGAAGTGTATGTCGATGACATCGTCGTCAAGATTAAGAACAAGGAGTCATTTCTTGACACCTTGCAAGCTGCCTTCGACAAGTTGCGAGTCATTCGCACGAAGCTGAACCCGGACAAGTGCGTCTTCGGGGTTAGCTCCGGAAAACTTCTTGGTTCTTGGTAAATCACCGAGGAATAGAGGCAAATCCGGCAAAGATAAAAGCTATTGAAGACATGCGGCCACCAGCCCGCATCAAGGACGTCCAGAAGCTGACTGGATGTCTAGCTGCCCTTAGCCGATTCATCTCAGGACTGGCGGAACGGGCGCTACCCTTCTTCAAGCTATTGAGGAAGTCCGGACCATTCCAATGGTCTAAAGAAGCAGAAAAGGCGTTCCAGGAGCTAAAGCAGCTCCTCACCACCATACCAACCTTGGTAGCTCCGGACCCTGGTGAGCCACTACTGCTTTACATTTCGGCAACTGAAGAAGTTGTCAGCATGGTCTTGGTTGCGGAAAGACCAGAACCATCTACAGTTCAAGAATCCAGACCCCTTTGTGAGGGTCCGGAGCTACCTGAAGTCGACTCTGGGTCCCAGCTCCCAGGCCCTGATCCTCAAGGCGAGATGCCGAAGGATCCATCTCCTTCAAATGAAGGAGTCACTGCTAATGAACAACAAGATCCGGACCCCTCCGGGAAGGTCCGAGTCACTTCAGAAGAAGCTCCGGGTTCCTCCAACCGGAACCCAGAGGTCCCCAAACAAGGTCCGGACCCCTCTGGGCGGGTCCGGGTAGATGAGGAGGAAGCTCTGGGCCCCTTCAGGAGGGTCTGAACAGTCCAGCGCCCAGTGTACTTCATCAAAAAAGTACTCCATGATGCCAAGACTCGGTACCTAGAGGTGCATAAGCTGCTCTATGCAGTTCTTATTGCCTCTAGGAAGCTCCGACACTACTTCCATGCTCACAAGATTTCAGTGGTAACCTCTTATCCACTACGTGCAATCTTGCATAACCCCAATTCCACTGGGAACATTGCAAAGTGGGCAGCGGAATTAGCCGAGTTCGACCTTGAATTCGTCCCAAGACAAGCGATCAAGAGTCAAGCATTGGCGGACTTCGTTTTCGGAATGGACCCCCTCTCCATCAAATCCTGGGGGCCCTAGTGAGCAGAAGTCGGAACCCAAGGTTCTGGTCTTCACTGAGCCTCACTGGACTCTCTACTTTGATAGCTCCATGCAGAAGCAGGGGGCCGGAGATGGAGTCCTTATCCTCGCTCCGACCGAGGAGAAGGTTAAATACATGGTGCACCTTGACTTCAAGGCGACCAACAACACGGCGGAGTATGAAACACTAATTTATGGACTCAAGGTGGCACTATCATATGGTGTCAAGCAGCTGTTGGTAAAGGGTGATTCACAACTTGTTGTAAAACAAGTCAAAGGTGAATGTTGCTGCAACAACCCTCAACTAGCTGCATACCTACTTGAGGTCCAGAAGCTTCAGAAGGACTTCGACGTCCTGGATCTTTGACATGTCCAGCATCTCAACAACGCTGAAGCTGACAAACTCTCGACGAAAGCTTCAACCGGGGCTCCGGCTCCCGACGAAACCTTTGTCCGGAGGTTGTCTAAACCTACAGCTCAGCCTGCTGAACTGAGCGAAGGGGGCGAGACCAGCACCTTGAAGTTGGCGGTCCCGATGGCCCTGTTACCATGGCGTCCATCAAGGGTCGTAGGTGCTGCAGGAAGCTCCGAGCAACCCAACACGAAAGACTCAAATGCTCAAGCTAGCTCTGATGCATGGATCTTGGAGATTCGAAGCTACTTGAAAGACAATTTCCTTCCTGAAGATAATATATCCGCGGACCGTATAGTCAGATTGGCTAAAAGATACACGCTGGTAGAAGGGGATCTCTACCGGCGCGGTGCCAACGGCGTCCTAATGCGGTGCATTAGAAGGGAAGAAGGTTGCGAGCTCCTCGCGGAAATCCATGGAGGAGAGTGTGGGAACCACGCGCCTTCCCGCACGCTGGTCGATAAAGCCTTCCAGCATTGCTTTTACTAGCCTACAGCGCTCCAGGATGCAACTGAGCTGGTGAAGAAATGTGAAGCATGCCAGTTCCATGCAAAGCAAATTCACACACCGGCTCATCCTCTACAAATGATACCTCCTACATGGCCTTTCGCTGTATGGGGGATGGATATCTTGGGACCTTTCCCAAGAGCCGTCGGAGGTTACAAGTTCCTGTATGTTGCCATTGACAAATTCACCAAATGGCCGGAAGCAACTCCAGTGGTGACAATAAACAAGCAATCAGCTATCAACTTCTTGCAGTCCATCGTATGCGGATTTGGAGTCCCAAACAAAATCATAACTAATAATGGGACCCAGTTCACAAGCTCTGCATTCCAAGGATATTGCGAAGACCTCGACATCCAAGTCAGCTACGCTTCCGTAGCTCACCCGACAAGCAATGGCTAGGCCGAGAGAGCAAATGCGGAAATCCTAAAAGGACTCAAGACGCGCACATATGAGCGCCTGAAAAAACATGGAGCCAACTGGATCGAAGAGCTTCCGCCCACACTATGGGCCAACAGGACAACTCCAAACCAGTCAACTAGAGAGACACCCTTCTTCCTGGTGTACAGAGCTGAAGCAGTCCTTCCTCCGGAAATCACCTTGGGGTCACTCCGGGTCCGGACTTTCGACGATGCCATGCAGGACCAGCTCCGGTGTGAAGACCTTGACCTCCTTGAAGAGGGAAGGTGCCGAGCAGCTGTTCGGAATGCTCGATATCGCCAAGCTCTTCGGTGCTATCACCAAAGGCATGTTCACAGGCGACAGCTCGAGGAAGACAATCTGGTGCTACGAAGAATACAATCCAGAGGAGGGTTAAACAAACTCTCCCCCAACTGGGAAGGACCTTCCGAGTGATCAAAGTATCCCGTCCCCGATGCGTTCGCTTAGCAACCGAGGATGGGACACCTCTCCCTAATCCTTGGAACATTGAGCACCTCCGTAAGTTCTACGCTTAATATCACGAAGGTGAGTCTGTAGTTACATGTGATGTATTTTATAGAGTCATTGTACAGAGTCGGGTAGCTCCTCCAAGAGAACAGCCGGACCTTCCCCGGAAGGTCCGCAAAGTTCAGGCAACACTTGTCACAGTCTCATAACTAAAAGTGTAGCTAGCTACCTTGGGTCAAACGAGAAACAAAACACACTTAGACTGGTTCTGTACCCTAAGAGTGTACTTGTTTCCCCTGTACCCCAAACCTATAATGAAAGACATCATTGTGTTAAAAAAGACTCCACGTGCATTTATTTTGTATAGGCTCAATATTTTTTATTTTTATCTTTCTTGTCTATAACAAAGTTGTGCAATTCTTAAGAAACTTTAGCTCGACCAGTTCATGTACAATTCGAGTTGCATCGTCTATTTTTCCGGGTCCAAACATTGTTAATGGTCTACTCGCCTGAATGCCACCAAGCCAATCTAGGGCCGGAGTGTGCTATCGACTTAGCCTGGTCATGCACCCTAAGTACGCCACTCTACCTACACCCCGGCAGGCCGAAGTAAGGTGAGTCCAGAAACGATCAGACCTGAAGGAAACAGAGTAGTGCACTTGATTGTATTTAGAATTGTGTTCGGTCTAAAACTTTCTCGGGAATAGTAAGTCGCAGTTGAGTTATAGATAGGAAATGGATTTTGCTGTTTTCCTTGACTTCAGTGTGTAGGAAAAATAAAGACCACATAATGATGGTGAATGACAGGAGCTACCAAAGCTCTAACATCCCCTAAGGTGGCTTGTGTCGATGTTCCAAACATTGATAATGAGCGTCTCTGGAGCTACTCAGCTCCGGTAAAGCCAGGGGGACAGCCGTCAACATGAACAAAATATGGTGGGAAGACTCTACAGTGGAGTCTGCTGTCGACACACCGCATGTTGACAGAGGTCACTTCCAAAGCTACCAAGCTCCGACACCCCAGAGGACTAACTGTTGATGCTCTACGCGTTAATGGAGACTGCTGCCGGAGCTACCAAGCTCCGATGATGGTCAATGCAGGAGCCACTAAGCTCCGACAACCTCAGGGGGCCCTCACTATCGAAGACTTCAGACCTATGTTCTACAAGTTCGAAGCGAGCAAGTCTTCAACAACTATAACATCCTCTTGGTACATGTTCGCAATCAAATTGTGTACATCTACCAGGGGGCCAAGTGGGACAAAGGTGTTGAAGAAAAAAAAATGAAATTCACAAAAAACTTGGATTTCATTCATCTAGAGACAAGAGATTACAAAATTGGAGAAAAAGAAGAGAGGATACAAGCGAGAGCTACAAAGAGATGGTCCTAGACCTTATAGAAGAAAGAGGCGACCTTCTGGGCAACCTCCGATATGCTGGCTTGGGCAGCTTCTCCCTCTCTGTCGATGGGGTATTCAAGCACCGGGTCCAGGGGAATTGAGGGTCCCGGCTTGTGTAGTACGTCAGCACGAATTCTGCGACATTCTTTGCCAGAGATTGTCCCTCGGGTTCCAGCTGGTCCGCAATGACATCGCCCATCTTGGTGAGCTTGTTGCCTGCCGAACTCAACACCTTCAACGCCTGGTCCAGCTCCGGCTTCGGATCATACGGACGCACGGGACTAAAACCTTTTGGCGTCAGTGTGTAGTTGGCTTTGCCCAGGAAGTCCCAAACTTGTTGGGACTCCACAGCCCTTGAGCCTCACATCTCCTCCAAGGATCTTTTGGTCGCTGCAAGCTCCGAATTCTCCCGGGTAAGACGTTGTACCTCTTCAGCAACCAACCTTTCGAGTTTGCCGAGCTCTTCCTCCCGGAGGTGGATCTTGTTCCGACGGTGAATGTAGGCCTAGAGGGGGGGTGAATAGGACTTTTTGAATTTTCTCGGTTCCTGTAACACTCAACAACAAAGTTAATACCAGAGATATCGGACTAGTCCGGTAGAGTGCGGACTAGTCTGGTTTTCACGGGCTAAGTTGATCAAGTTCAGTCAATTTGATTGATTCGTTAATGTTTGCAGCGGAAATATAAACTTGAATGACAATTTAATAGTTGTATGTCAAATTCTATTACAATTAAGGCTCTTGTTCAACAACTTAACTCAAATTGAACAAAGTGAATCGAACCCTAGATTAAGTTGATCAATTAAGATGAAGAACACAAAAGGACAAGACACACGATTTATCCCGTGGTTCGGCTACCACGAAGGCAACCTACGTCCACGTTGAGGAGCCCACAAAAGGACCGGGTCTTCTCCAACCCTTCCCTCATCGGATCGCCACGAAGGCCAATCCTCTTCCACTAATCACAAAGGGTAAATAACCAAGTTGAAGGGGCGTTCTCACACGTTGAGAGCTCCCTTGATTACAACTTACAAAGCCACCAATAACACACTCGAAAATTACAAATTGAAACGCAATAGTGTGTTAGAGAATCAAACCAAGAGCTCAATGATGTGTGCCAAGTGTCTCTCCAATGATCTAGAAGTGATCTTCAATAGATTGATCGATTTTGCACTTAATTTCGTGGAGAGAGGTGGTTTTTGAGTCTCTTGGGAGGTGTGACAGCGCTAGGGTTCGAGAGATTGTAAAAGTGGGCCGTGCACCTCTATTTATATGGGTTTTCTAAAAGTGACCGTTAGGGTTCAGAAAGATCGGACTAGTCTGTGGTGGTCACCGGACTAGTCCGGTGTGCTGTGTGTAGCAAACCCTAAGTGTCCAGGAATATCGGACTAGTCCGGTTGAAAACGGACTTGTCCGATTTCACTACTGGAAATCTTCGGACTAGTCCGATTGCCATCGGACTTGTCCGGACATATGAAACCCTAAGTGTTTAGGATGACAAGTCCGCACTTGGAGGACTTGTCCGATTTAGATAAGTGTGTATATCGGACTAGTCCGTGTAGACACCGGACTTGTCCGAAGTGGATCAGAAAGAATATCGGACTAGTCCGGATCACAACGGACTTGTCCGATTTTGTGTGACTTGTGCATTGTGTTGAGGACTAGTCCGCATTGGGGAGGACTAGTCCGAAGTGGATCAGAAAGATATCGGACTAGTCCGGTGGATACTGGACTTGTCCGATCTAGTGCAGAAAGTGATATCGGACTAGTCCGGCTGATATCAGACTAGTCCGGTCCTGTATAACTTTGTGCATTGTGTGTGTGTGCTTGAAAGTGACTGAGCTCTTGGGTGTGTTTCCTTAACACACTCCATACATAATAATCTACTATTTTCTTCTCCTTGAGCTCAAATTCACTTTGCTTCTCATTTCCCTTCTTTTTGGCATTTTGCTCATTTTTCATTATTTGCCTGCATTCATCTCAACAAAAGGATTAGGATCCCAATTGCTTGTCATAAATCATCCAAAACCCACAAGGGAGTCCTAGATGCACTTTCAATCTCCCCCTTTTTGGTGATTGATGACAACCAATTGAGATTTCACAAAATAAGACAAAAAAATGAGTTTTTCATAAAGTATGCACATATGACTCAAAAATACATCTAGCAACAAGAGAATTATCCATATGTGCATTCTTTATGGTGGGATGCATACTAAGTGCATGAATACATTGAGAATGACAGAATTTACATTAATCAACCGATACCAAGTGCATATGACATTCCAGGAGCAAAAATGCAGTTTTCATCACATACTCGCAAATAAATTGAGCAATTCATCACAAGACCAAACTTAATATGAAAACAGTGTTAAACTATTACAATCACAAATAAAAGTACAGAGAAGGCTCTCTCCTCGCATCCTATTACAGCTAAAGCTAAGACTAGACTCCCACTCAATCTCTCCCCCTTTGGCATTAAGACACCAAAAAGAGAGAGAGGAAGGTCCTAGGTTCTTCACTCTTCGCTGTTTGTCCTCTCGTCATCTTCTTCGTCTTCTTCGCTCTCCGCTTGACGAGGAGGAGAGGGAGGAGGAGGAGCAGAGATGCTCGAGCCCCCAATGCCAAAATAGGCAAGCTCGGAGGGGGACAAGGGCCCGAGCTCGGAGATGTCAAGATCAGAATGTTCAGAAATTACTGGAGATCCAATGGGGTTGATCTCCAGCTTTTCACTCAGTTGCTTCACATTGGCTTTGATATATCTCATATCCTCCTTCCTCTTCTGATTGAGTTTATGAAGCTTTACTTCAGTCTTCTTGCAGGAGGAGAATATCGCGGACAAGTATTTGAGGATCCCACTGGCGGATCCTCTCCGAGGGGCTTCCTTGGAGGGGGGAGGAGCCCTAGCAGCATCTCTTTCTCTTGCCGGTGACTCAGGACTTGAGGCCGGCAAGGGAGCAGCCTGGACACTCACAGGCTGAGGCTTCTGAGGCCTCAGGGGAGGTTGCTCTACATCCTTCACGAATTCTATTACTGTGACCTTCTCAATCATGAACATCAAGTAGGGAGCATAGCCACAGGACCGGTTGGGAGTGCTTGAGATGTTGACCATGTCGTTCCATATGTAATCTGCAACATCAAACTGACTCTTCTGGCTTATGACCCTCATTAGAGTCCGGAGGTAGCCTTGTACACTCCCTGCATCCCCATCCTTGGGGGCAATGGTCTTCCGGAGAACTCTGTTCAGAACCACAAAGAAGGGCTTCATGTTCTTTGTGGAGGGAGGAACATACTTAGAGTTGGGCTCATACAAGAACTTCATTTTGTCCCTCTCAATGACCCCTATGTTTTGGATGATCATGTGGTCATGTCCAGCAGAGTCTAAATGGAGCAAGCTTGCAAAATCCTCCTGAGTGATGGAGTACTTGGATCCATGGGTCATCCAAGTCACACTATCTTCATCTTCACTCGAGAAGTGGCACGTTGCATAGAATTGTGCAATCACTTCATCATTCCAATTGTGTCTGAAGGCAAACAGATCCTTCAGACCATGCCTTTCTGCTGCAGCAATGACCTCATCAAAAGCTGAGCACTTCTTCTTCTCTAGGTAGGCCCAGTCAATCCACAGACTGCGCACCACCGGAGTCTTCATCGGCAGGTAAACTAGCCTGTAGAAATCTGCATGGAAGTTTGACCAAAACCTTCCATCAATTGCCTGCTTTGGCCTTCCATAGCAATCAATGCTTCTTAGCTTGGCTACCACATCGCTGCCTTTCCCATTGAATTTCTCTTCATTGGGGTCGCGGACCCCTTCTCTGGGAGCATGAAGCTTCAAGGGCCCAACTGGCCCCGTTGCTATCCCCTTGCCCTTGCCCTTGGCTTGGCTAGAGGCACCTGAGGATGCTGCTGCCTTTGACACTGGCTTCTTTGCCAGCACCTTCCTCCGAACCTGGGGAGGTGAAGGAGATGGCTCTGAGGGTCTTTCTTGGCATTTCTTGCCAAGACCCGCCGAGGACCGAGGTGCCACCTCGTGGTCCAACTCGGCCTCAAAGTCGGAGATCTCGTTGTCGGAGCTCGACATGATCTGAGAATGATTGAGCAAGAATAATGACAAGTTATACAAGGCATAGGTAAGACAAAATAGCAATGGATGGCATTAAGGAATTAAGGAATTGGGTTTCAGGTTCAGAAACATCGGACTTGTCCGGTGCTCAAGCATGGACTAGTCCGGGGTACCGGACTTGTCTGTGCATGGACCGGACTAGTCCGTTGTTCATCCTCAAAAACCTAACAGATTGAACAGGATACAATCCCTAATGCAAATCTAGTCTAGCATACACGTAGTACATCAACTAAACATGTAACTAGTGAAGGTGCTAGGCCAAACGATCAACAATTGAGAAAAACACGATTTCTAGGATTTTGAAGATTTTTACCGAAGAAATCGATGGAGGCTCGAAGTTTTGGGGGTTGGAGGCCGGACTAGTCCGCTAGCTTTAATCTCCAAGTCTTCAAGCTTGATCTCCGCCCAAATGAGTGGCTTTTCGATGGAGGATGCAAAAGATCGCCTTGGGAGCTCGAGCGCAAGAGAGAGGAAGCCTAGAGCGAATGTGAGGGTGAGGAGATTAGGGTTTGGTGGCGGCTAGGGTTATGGACACGAAAAATCGGACAAGTCCGAACATGACCGGACTAGTCCGAAGTCATCCAGAGACCTATATCGGACTAGTCCGTGGTCTATCGGACTAGTCCGGCCTAACCGGCACTCTGCGGACTAATCTGCATGGGCGGACTAGTCCGGGTAACCACGGACTAGTCCGTGGTCACCAGGGGAGAATTGCATAGCCCATTCATATATATTTGAAGGTTCAATAATAGAGAATAGAGAGGCAAAACAATTCAAGTAATCTTGATGAATTTGACCAGTAAGCATACAACAATCATACAATGATCAAAATTCATCAAGATCTAATAATTGACATTGTTTTTCGAGAGAAAAATGGAGAGGGATGATTTTTACAATTCAATCAACATTTTTGAAGCAATCATACATGTATGCAACTTTTCAAGCCACACTCCGAGAATCAAGAATATTTAGCTCATTTCGGAGTTCGCAAAAACGCTTTTCATCAAGTGGCTTGGTGAATATGTCGGCCAATTGTTTTTGGGTGTTGACATGTGAGATGGTTATGTCTCCTTTCATGGAATGGTCTCTCAAGAAATGATGTCTTATGTCTATGTGTTTAGTCCTAGAGTGCTCAACTGGATTTGTGGGCTATTTTAATGGTACTCTCATTATCACAAAGGAGAGGAATACGGGTCATATTGTAACTGTAATCCCTTAGAGTTTGTCGCATCCAAAGGAGTTGTGCACAACAACTCCCGGCTGCAACATACTCTGCTTCGGCTGTGGATAATGCAATGGAATTTTGTTTCTTAGATGACCAAGAAACCAAAGATCTTCCTAGGAATTGGCATGTGCCAGAGGTGCTTTTTCTATCAACTTTGCACCCGGCATAATATGCATCGGAGTAACCAATGAGATTGAATTTGGAGCCTTTTGGGTACCAAAGACCAAGGTTGGGTGTATGAACTAAATATCTCAAGATTCTTTTTACGGCTGTCAAGTGACATTCCTTAGGGTTGGCTTGAAATCTTGCACACAAACATACACTCAACATAATATCTGGCCTAGATGCACATAAGTAGAGTAAAGATCCAATCATGGAGCGATATACCTTTTGGTCGACGCTCGGTCCATCTTCATTGAGATCCAAGTGGCCATTCGTAGCCATGGGAGTCTTCATGGGCTTTGCCTTGTCCATGCCAAACTTCTTGAGTATGTCCTGCATGTACTTGGTTTGGCTTATGAATGTTCCTTCCCTTTGTTGCCGCACTTGGAATCCCAAGAAGTACTTCAATTCTCCCATCATTGACATTTCAAACCTGTCTGTCATAATTCTACTAAATTCTTCACAGAAGGATTGGTTAGTTGACCCAAAAATTATATCATCAACATAGATTTGGCAAATAAAAAGATCATTATCTAGATTCTTTGTGAATAATGTATAATCTACTTTGCCAATTTGAAAACCATTATCTATTAAGAAATCTCTAAGACACTCATACCAAGCTCTAGGAGCTTGTTTGAGGCCATAGAGAGCCTTACGCAGTTTATATACGTGGTCGGGGAACTCTTCGTCTTCAAACCCGGGTGGTTGCTCCACGTACACCACTTCCTTGATCGGTCCGTTGAGGAAGGTGCTTTTCACGTCCATTTGATACAGCTTGAAATCATGGTGAGTAGCATATGCAAGTAATATTCTAATTGATTCAATCCTAGCTACTGGAGCAAAAGTCTCATCGAAATCCAAACCTTCGACTTGTGAGTAACCTTTGGCCACAAGTCGTTCCTTGTTTCTTGTCACCACTCCGTGTTCGTCTTGCTTGTTGCGGAAGACCCACTTGGTGCCCACTATATTTGCATTGGGTCTTGCCACAAGTTCCCAAACCTCGTTTCTCTTGAAGTTGTTCAACTCTTCTTGCATTGCCACCACCCAGTTCGGATCCTTCAATGCATCCTCAGTCCTGTGTGGTTCCAAAAAGGAGACAAACGAGTACTCCTCACAAAAATTAGCTATACGAGATCTAGTGGTTACTCCCTTTTGGATGTCACCGATGATGTTGTCGATTGGGTGATCCCTTTGAATGCATTGGTGTACTCTTGGGTGTGGCACTTGGAGAGTTGTGTGTTGGTGATCATTTTCTTCTCCCCCTGAGTGATTGCCCTCGTTGATTTGTTGATCATCTTCATATTCTTGTGATTGATCTTGTATCGAAGCTCCCCCTTGATTATTGATCTCCTCTTGTGGTTCAATTTCCTCTTGTATTTCTGACGATGACTCTTGTGGTCAAACTTCGCCTAGAGCCATTCTCTTCAATGCTTGATAAGGAGCTTCTTCTTTACCTAATTCACATTGATCAACTTGCTCCTTTTGGGAGCCATTAGTTTCATCGAACACTACGTCACGTACCACTTCAACAAGTCCGGAGGCCTTGTTGAAAACACGATAGACGTAAGTGTTCGAATCATAACCAAGCAAGAAACCTTCATCGGTCTTCGAAGCGAACTTTGAAGTCCTGGGCTTCTTGTTCAAGATATAACATGGAGAGCCGAAAACTCAAAAATATGAAATGTTTGGTTTGTTACCGGTGAGTAGCTCATAAGGAGTCTTCTTGAGTAGTCGATGAAGGTAGAGTCGATTTGCAGCGTGGCAAGCGGTGTTAATTGCTTCCGCCCAAAATCGATCCGAAGTCTTGTATTCATCGAGCATTGTTCTTGCCATCTCTATGAGCGTTCGGTTCTTCCTTTTGGCAACTCCGTTTTGTTGTGGAGAGTATGGTGCTGAAAATTCGTGCTTGATTCCCTCCTCATCAAGGTACTCCTCCACTTGTATGTTCTTGAACTCTGTGCCGTTGTCGCTCCGAATACTCTTGATTGATAGTGAGAACTTGTTTTGCGCTCGCTTGAAGAATTTCTTGAGTGTCCCTTGTGTTTCTGACTTGTCATGCAAAAAGAACACCCAAGTGAAGCGGGAAAAATCATCAATAATGACTAAACCGTATTTATTACCGCCGATGCTTATATAAGCAATTGGACCAAACAAGTCCATATGAAGTAGTTCGAGCGGTCT
Organism: Tuctoria greenei; assembly: GCA_036927565.1. Taxonomy (NCBI): domain Eukaryota; kingdom Viridiplantae; phylum Streptophyta; class Magnoliopsida; order Poales; family Poaceae; genus Tuctoria; species Tuctoria greenei. The sequence continues at coordinate 3,295,228 of JAYESD010000007.1, forward strand.
TGTCGTAGTCATGATGTTCTTTGCGGGATGATGTGCTCCAACTTGCTTCCCGGCTTGGCACGCGCTACAAGGCCTGTCTTTCTCAAAAACAACATCTTTCAAACCTCGGATGTGATCGCCCTTGGGGAGTTTTTGAAGATTCCTCATACCAACATGTGCTAGCCGTCTATGCCACAGCCAACCCATGTTGGTTTTTGCAATCAAGCATGTGTCGAGTTCGGCTTTATCCTTGTTGAAGTCAACAAGGTAAAGCTTTCCCTTCAACATACCCTTGAATGCAACGGAACCATCACTCCTCCTTGAGACGGTCACACCCTCGTTAGTGAACAAACAATTATAACCTTTGTCACATAATTGAGATATGGACAGCAGATTATAATCTAAAGATTCAACATGTAAAACATGAGAAAGAGTGTGTTCAGAGGATATTGTTATTTTACCGGTACCGAGCACCCTTCCTTGACTATTATCTCCGAAGTAGATGCCTTCGTTTGGGTCCTCGTTTTCTTCATATTCCACGAACATCCTCCTTTCTCTGGTCATGTGGTTGGTGCATCCACTGTCTAGCACCCATTTGGATCCATCGGAGAAATAGGCCTGCAGAAACAAATTATGCCTTGGTTTTAGGTACCCAAGCTTGCTTGGGTCCTTGGAGGTTAGTTACAATACATTTGGGCACCCACACATGGGATTTTGTGTTCCCATGGCGTGGCCCAGCATAATAAGCATAAATTTACCAAGATTGTTTCTCATTAATACATAAGAGGCATCAAAGGTTTTGAACAAAAGTTGCTGTTGTTTATGGATCGGACTAGTCTGGGTGACCGGACTTGTCCGGATGACCGGACTTGTCCGGACCACAACCGGACTTGTCCGGTGTTCATGATAATTCAGGTTCTTAATTTTCGAGTTACCAGGTTGTGAGGGTCCTCCCTTCACAAAGGTAATCCTTCCCTTGTTATTCTTATGACTTCCAGCATTTTGCTTTCCATCATAAGAGTAACCAATGCCATACTTGACATTTGGAGGTCTTTGGACCAAGTATGCACTACGTGCATAGTTGATCCTCTCCTTGTCAAATATTCCACATTGGGTAGGATTTTTATCCTTTGTGGAGGTAGACTTTTCCTTCAACCTGGTGTTGTTTTTACCACATTTGCACATATGAACAAGATTAGTTGAAGTGGGTTGAGAGGGTAGGCTTGAAGAGGAGGAAGATTCACTTAGCTTGAGTGACTCAACTTGCACTTCAAGGATCTTGTTAACCTTGATCAGGTCATCAAGTTGATCCTTGATTGCAACGTTTGAGTTGGTTAACTCCAAGCAAGTTTTCTTGCTTGAAGCTAGCTCATGCTCTAGTGAGCTGTTTTTCTCCTTTTCAAGAACTAGAAGATTATCAAGTTCGACATACTTCTCCTTTTGGGAGATAATCATGTCCTATTGACGATCAATTAGCCGTTCCTTCTCAACAAGTTGGTCAAGTAAAAATTTCATTTTAGCAGCAGATTTTCTATCTAATCCAATTAACATATCTTCATCATCACTATCTAGTTCATCATTACTTGAGTAGGAATGCATGGAAGGAGGTTTGATGTTTACCTTGCGTTTACCTTCCTTTGCCATGAGGCAAGTGCCATGTCCCTTCTTTGTACCGAGCGTGGGGAAGAGTGTGGGTTTCTTGGACGTGCTTTCAATGGCTATGCTAGCCATCTCTTCTTCGTCGGATGATGAGGACTCATCGTTTGAGTCCCACTCCTTTCCAATGTGTGCTTGTTCAGCTTGTTTCTTCTTCTTGAAGAATTTCTTCGGATGAGGCTTGGCTTCTTTATTCTTCTTCTTGTTGTCCTCATACGGGCAATCGACTATAAAGTGGTTATACTCACCACAGTTATAGCACGCCCGCCTCATCTTCGGCTTTGTCCTCTCCTTGTACTTGCCTTCACTTGATTTTGTTCCTTGTCTTTTCTTCATTATTCTTTTGAACTTTTTCATGAACAAAATCATATCCTCTTCGTCCAGCTCACTGCTTTCATCATCGCTGTCCTCCTCAAGCTGTGCTTCTCTTGCTTATTTGGATAGAGGCTTGAGTGTGGACTTTAAGGCAACTCCCTTCTTCTTGGCCGATGTGAGGTCGGCTATTTCTTTGACGTGCTTGGCTTGTTTCTCCATCATTTCAAAGTTGATGATTTTGCCAAGCAATTCATCTAAAGTCATCCTCTTGTATCCGGGACTTTCTCTGATCATAGAGCATAGTGTGACATTGCGAGGCATAAAGGCTCTAAGGATGAGCTTTACAACCTCATGGTCATTCCACTTCTTTTTCCCATATGATCGAACCTTGTTTACAAGTGTCTTCAATCGGTTGTACATGTCCTGGGGAGACTCGTCTTCCTCAATTGCGAACCTTCCTAGTTCGCCTTCGATCATTTCAATTTTCGCCTCCCACACATGTCGGTCACCTTCATGGGTTGTTTGTAGTGTGTCCCATATTTCCTTGGCAATCTCCAGTCCGTCCACCTTTGTGAATTCATCTTGACTTAGAGAGGAGGTGATTACGGCTGCGGCTTGAGCGTTTCTGTGGATGGCTTGCTCTTGACTTGGGGTGACCTCTTCGTCGTCATCTAGGATGTCTATTCCTGTGCACACAATATGCCATAAACTTTGGTTAAGGGAAATCAAGTGCATCTTCATATTTTTCCTCCACATGGAGTAATCACTCCCATCAAAGTGTGGGGCTTTTCCAAGAGGAATAGATAGGTAATGGCTGTTGTTTGAATTTAAACGATCATAGTTAAAAGGATATCGGGAGTAGTCGGTGTGACTACTCCCCTTCTTCTTTTCTTCAACTTTAGCTTTCCCTTTGGAAAGTGCTTTCTTTCTGAGGAGTGCTTTTAGCTCTAGCGTCTCCTCGTCATCATCATCGAAGTCTTGAATTGCTTCGAGATACTTTTCCAGCTTTTGGTTCTTGTCATTGTTCACTTCTTCCTGGTTGTTGATCTTTTGAACTTCCTTCATGTCCGACATGATCTCTTCGAGTGGTTGCACTCTTTCTTGAAGAACCTGCTCTGATACCAATTGAATGTAGGCCTAGAGGGGGGTGAATAGGCCTTTTTAAATTTTCTCGGTTCTTGTAACACTCAACAACAAAGTTAATACCAGAGATATCGGACTAGTCCGGTAGAGTGCGGACTAGTCCGGTTTTCACGGGCTAAGTTGATCAAGTTCAGTCAATTTGATTGATTCGTTAATGTTTGCAGCGGAAATATAAACTTGAATGACAGTTTAATAGTTGTATGTCAAATTCTATTACAATTAAGGCTCTTGTTCAACAATTTAACTCAAATTGAACAAAGTGAATCAAACCCTAGATTAAGTTGATCAATTAAGATGAAGAACGCAAAAGGACAAGACACACGATTTATCCCGTGGTTCGGCTACCACGAAGGCAACCTACGTCCACATTGAGGAGCCCACAAAAGGACCGGGTCTTCTCCAAACCTTCCCTCGTCGGATCGCCACGAAGGCCAATCCTCTTCCACTAATCACAAAGGGTAAATAACCAAGTTGAAGGGGCATTCTCACACATTGAGAGCTCCCTTGATTACAACTTACAAAGCCACCAATATCACACTCGAAAATTACAAATTAAAACGCAAGAGTGTGTTAGAGAATCAAAACCAAGAGCTCAATGATGTGTGCCAAGTGTCTCTCCAATGATCTAGAAGTGATCTTCAATAGACTGATCGATTTTGCACTTAATTTCGTGGAGAGAGGTGGTTTTTGAGTCTCTTGGGAGGTGTGACGGCGCTAGGGTTCGAGAGATTGTAAAAGTGGGCCGTGCACCTCTATTTATATGGGGTTTCTAAAAGTGAGCGTTAGGGTTCAGAAAGATTAGACTAGTCCGTGGTGGTCACCGGACTAGTCCGGTGTGCTGTGTGTAGCAAACCCTAAGTGTCCAGGAATATCGGACTAGTCGGTTGAAAACGGACTTGTCCGATTTCACTACTGGAAATCTTCGGACTAGTCCGATTGCAATCGGACTTGTCCGGACATATGAAACCCTAAGTGTTTAGGATGACAAGTCCGCACTTGGAGGACTTGTCCGATTTAGATCAGTGTGTATATCGGACTAGTCCGTGTAGACACCGGACTTGTCCGAAGTGGATCAGAAAGAATATCGGACTAGTCCAGATCACAACGGACTTGTCCGATTTTGTGTGACTTGTGCATTGTGTTGAGGACTAGTCCGCATTGGGGAGGACTAGTCCGAAGTGGATCAGAAAGATATCGGACTAGTCCGGTGGATACCGGACTTGTCCGATCTAGTGCAGAAAGTGATATAGGACTAGTCCGGCTGATATCGGACTAGTCCGGTCCTGTATAACTTTGTGCATTGTGTGTGTGTGCTTGAAAGTGATTGAGCTCTTGGGTGTGTTTCCTTAACACACTCCATACATAATAATCTACTATTTTCTTCTCCTTGAGCTCAAATTCACTTTGCTTCTCATTTCCCTTCTTTTTGGCATTTTGCTCATTTTTCATTATTTGCCTGCATTCATCTCAACAAAAGGATTAGGATCCCAATTGCTTGTCATAAATCATCCAAAACCCACAAGGGAGTCCTAGATGCACTTTCAGACGGTCGACCAGGTCCTTCTCCCGGCCCCAAACCTTCTTCTCCCTGGCAGCAATTTCATCCTCCCTCTTGTGGAGGTCCTGTCGTCGCTGCCAGGCCTTCTTCTCCTCTTTCTCGCAGCGCTCATCCAACTTCTTGGTGTGCTCTGCGAGACTCTTGTCACCCAGATTCATCCTCTGAGTAAGCTCTTCCTCCCTCTTCACGTGGTCATCCTGCAGCTCTAGTAGTTTTTGCTCTTCATCTTCGAGCTTTTTCTCCCACTCTTCAAGGGCCTCCCGGCGCTTGATGAGGTTGTCGTGGATAGCGATGAGCTTCTCCCCGCGATCATTCGCTGCATTATTAGCAGCTATGGCCTGTTCGTGGATGGCTTGGGACTTGTTGTCGAGGGATTGCACCATGCTTCCCAACTCGTCCAACAGCTTACCCCAGTACTCCAATCAGACCTTCTCCTTCTTCACCCACTCCTTGTCGTCATCCAGCCTCGACTGCGCCAGCTTGGTCTCGAATTGGAGGCAGTTGCACCACCTCCTAAGAGTTTGGCGCTCCTCTTCGAGGGCCTTGCTGTCGTGGTAAAAAGCTAGCTGGACCTGACGAAGACTAGAGCAGGCGTTGTCGATAGACAACGACAGAGGGATCGGCTCTGGACCTGCCGGGGCCATCTCCAATGGTTCCAGCGGGTTCTCTGTGACAAAAATCGAGTCCCACTCTACAAGAGCGGTCCCCTGAGCTTCTACGGCACTAGGGCCGTCCTCCGGGATAGCCTCGGCCGCCGTCGAGGAAGGTTCGGCAAAAGAAGTTTCGACCTCCGGAGTTGGCCCCGAAGGTCCCGCCGCCAGGTCATCAACAACTGGCCCCTCAGGCGGGGGGCCGAGAGCTTCATCTTGGTACCCTGGCTCAGGCGCGATCACCTCCGGGACCACTGCCTCCAGGACAGACATTGAAGATTCTGTCGGAGCTGAAGCCACTTCCGGCTCCAACGTTGGCACCTCCCCCATCGCCGGCTCAGGCGTTGGTGCTTCGACCACCATGGGCCCGGGCGCCAGTACTTCTGCAGCAACCGACTTAGGCACCGGAACTTCTTTGATGACCAGCTCGGGTGCCGGAACTTCATCAACCACCGGCTCCACCGTTGGGGCTTCAACAACATCCGGCTCTAGGGTCGGAATCGCAGCTGCCTCCGGCTCTGAGGCCGGCGCGTCCACCAGCTCAGCATCCAAGCTCGGAGCTTCGACCTTCGGGGCTGGTGCCGTTGGTACATCTTCATTCTCGTGGTTCGGCGCTACCACGGGAGCTTCTGGGGATGAGTCGAGGTCTAGGGCCACGACAGCTAGCGCCGGAGCTGTCGTAGGCTCAACCACCTCTTGGGGCGGTGCTGGGATTGGAGCCGGAGCTTCCACCTGCACCGCCTCAGCTGCTGCTGCAGGAACCGGAGCTTTAACCCCTTTCTTTGGTACCCTGTGGATGAAGGACGAAGACACTCAAAACGCAGTTACAACAAAAAATAACCAACTGAGGTAAAAAACAAAATTTACCTTGGAAGGCTTCTGCTCCAGCTAGCGTGGAACCTCTTCCCCGGAAGCTCGGGGCCGGACCCTGTCCCCACTGGTGTGTCAGCTCTGGTAGGTTCCCCGAAGCTTGCTGCTGTCGTTGGTGTCGCTTTGGCTGAGGCCCCCCTCGATCGGGAATGACCTCCGGACCCAGAGCCTTCAGTTGGCCCTCGTACTGGAGCCGCATGGCCGGAGCTAGCACCCCGGGGAGATGCCAATGCTGGAGTAGTTGCCGCCACCGAAGGTCTCCCCCGCTGGGGAGAAGGATCCGTCGTGGAAGGAGCAGGTCTGACGGACCTCCCGTCAGCATGCTTCAGCTTCCTCTTGCGGCTCGAGGGCTCGGCCAACTCCTTGCCCTTGCCTACGACTTCGGTTTTTGGCTTTGGGGTGGGAGCAGATCCGCCTTCAAAAGCTCTGGGGATTGCCACCCTGGAGGTTGATCGCCTCTCCACCAGGCCCAAGTCGTCCAACAACGGCATCTTCCTCCGGAGCTCTCTGCACTCCTCTGAGATCATATTCAGAGGCAGGAAGGCCGCCGGTGGAGACACGTCGCCAGGACCGATGTTCTCAGAAAGGAACTTCTTGAGATGGGTCTTCAAGGCTTCACCGGCCAAGTTGGTGTCCAAGCCGACTTCAATGCGGTTGGCATCCATCTCACTATTGAAGGCCCAGGCAGGCCAGCTCCTAGCCCTCAGCGGGGCCCACCTGTTCATCAAGAAGTTGTCAAAGATCATCTGCGGGGTCACCCCACCTTCAACACATTCCTATATTCTGTCCAGGATGGGCCTGTACTCCCTCGACAGCGCCGGCACATCACTCCAAGTGTCGATGTCGATGTGAGGAAGGCCTTCAGGAGCTCCAGCCTCTCATGTCCCTTGACGGTGATGACCCCCCAGTCTCTCTTCCAATCATCCCACTTGCCAGAAGGGAAGGACCTCAAGTACTTGAGGGGAGAGTTTTTCCGCTTCACGAAGTAGTAGAAGCCAATGAACTCATCACTCTTCCCGGTCGGGTGGACAGTGAAGAAGGTCCGGAACAACTCCACACAAGGGTCCACTCCCACCCACATCTCGCAGAAGTGGACAAAAGTCGCCACCAGCAAGATTGAGTGAGGGCCCAGATGGTGGAGCTGCAAACCATAGAAATCTAGCAGCATCAGAAAGAAGGTGGAGAAAGGTGGGATCAAACCCGCCATGGCGTACCCAAGGAAGTACACCATATCTCCGACTCGCTTCTTCTCGAAGGGAAGCTCGCCACAATGAATGTCATTGTCGAAGGAGTCACTGGACCATCCCATGTAGGTCCGGACCCTGGACAACTCCTTCTTGCTCCCAATGCGGCTCTTGCGGAGACCCAACTCCATCGCAGCATAGCGGGGCGAGAGATGAAAAGCAAGCGAGAGTTTGGACAATTTGAGTGCAAGTTCAGATGAAGGCGTAAAGAATCCCCAAACGGTGCGCGCTTTCCTTCTTAAGTAAGCCCCCACAACGCTTGGATGGAAACCGCAGAAGAGCCGAATATACAATTCAAAAACTTCACCCTGCCAATGACAAGGGGGCCCGAGGCCACCCCAACGATCAAATCGAGGTCCTTACCCCAGGTGAACGGTTGTCATCATAAAAGGCGGGAAGCCCGAGGGGGGCGGACTGACAGGGCGCGCGGAACCGATACGGTTTTCATATCGGGAACCGGTGACATTCAATTGCGAGAGATCCGCACGCTCAGATCTCACCTGCCACATCCTGGATATGTCACGCGGCGTTGGTTTAACTGCGAACTACCGCCAACAGCACATCTGAAGACTTTTGAAGACACGACTCATAAACCGAAGGATGGACCCACCTCCGGCAGAACGACTTCATCTAAAAGGTCTCTCCTCGAGGTGGGCCCAGGGGGCCACTGTCGGTACCCTGCGTACCGAATACCCCTTTGGACTACAAAAAGACCAAAGGAACTTCACCTGTCTGAGTTGAAGACCTGCAAAGGCCCCATGTGTCATACGGGACCGGACCTGCCTCCCACCTATGGTTAGTCCTAGTGCTACCACGTGTATACAGCGATTGGACCTACATCCCACACATGGGATAGCTCCGGGCTAAACACCTGTGCGGCACCCCCGGACCTAACCCCCAACATAGGGAAGCTCCGGTACCGACACGTGTACATCTACACTGGACCTACCCATCCCAGACGGAAAGCTCTAAAGCTGTCACGTGTCCAACCGTCGGACCTTCAACCTCAGCGATCAGACTGGTGAACCCCCAACGGCTCGGACCTTGAAGGGGCAATCAAAGACTTCAAGACCCGATTAAGTGTCATTAATACCATATTAATGACACACGATCGGAAGGCCCTTAATACCAGTAACGGCACTGTCAAGGCCCGTTACCACACTATTAAGGGTAATTAACCTCATTAATTGTGTATTAAGCATCAGTAATCGCCTGGGCCACATGTCGGGCCAGGCTAATGGTGTAACGACCAGTCCTTGTACTATAAAAGGACTGGTCGACGATACACAGGGGGCAGTTGGGAACTCTGAGACCTCTCCCATAGACAGCTTTGACACACAATACAACAACTACACACCCTGTGGAGTAGGGTATTACGCTCACGCGGCCCGAACCACGTAAATCCTTGTGTCTATTTGCCATCGTCTTTTGAATCTCCGCGCGCCCAATACCGAACTACAAACTCTACAGGCTACCAACGGTAGTACCAGGAGAATTGCCGAAACCAAACTCCGACAGAAGTGGAAATATATTCCATTCTAAAAGATAAAAGAGATAAATAGTCCACTAGTTTATCGTTAGAACAGCAACATTAGAACTATTTTTGCGCACCAATGAACAGAAAAATAAAGTTCATTACCTTAAGACGATACATTACAAACAAGAAAAAAGAAAAACACAAACTACAAACAAGAAAAAAAACAACACAACTAATAACAAGAAAAAAAAACTACTTCTCCTCCACCTCGCTCCACCTACTTCTCCTTCTCCTTCTCCTTCTCCTCCTCCTCCTCCTTGGGCTTCTGGCTGGGCGGGGGTGCCTCTCGCGGCGGAGACGGGAAGCCCAGTTTCCTGGATGTCGTCGCCACCAGGTTGTCGTGGCCGGTGACGCTGAGCTTGTCCGCCAGCGTCTCCTAGAGGATGTCGAGGCGACCGGCCAAGTGCGTCATGCTGAAGACATAGTGGCCAAGTGCAGCATACTCTAGAAGGGGACCAAGCCCAAGGCGACGCATGGAGCGTGATGCATTGTCAAATACATCGTGCGCCATCTTCCGGAGAGCCCACTCCTTGTCCGGGGGGAAGTCCGGTCGGGGAAGCTTCCCCTTGGCGTCCTTCGTCAGGCTTGGCGGCGATATTTTCTTGTCAGCCATGGTGTTCTTGGCGCAGTTTTGGGAAGAGAAGAAGAGTGGTTGTGCTAAGAAGATGACGGCATACCCGGGTGATCTTATAGTGTAGTAGCAGCTTGGTTGGGGTGCTCATCCTCTGCAGTACTGCAGGTGCAGTAGAGGTGGCTAACATGTGGGTCCCACACCCTGTAGGGCCCTCATGTCAGCCATCTCTACTGCACCTGCAGTACTGCAGGGGATTTGAACCCGCCTAGTTGTTCGTCTCTCGACGCGCACAGTAGTAGTGATGGGACGCGGAGCGGTTCCAATTGAATTCAAAGATGCATATGAGCTGCACGCGTTTAAAGTGCCTCGGTGACTGGCGCGCACGTAAGCTCGGTGCGCCCGGTCGCATCAGCCGCCTGTACAAATGGCTACGGCTTGAGGGACCAGACCTTATGCGACAAACAGCAATGTATAATACTTCCTCCGCCCCAACTCAACTCTATTTCTGTTTTGGTCGAACTAATTACCTTTGACCAATGGTTTATATGGAATTTATTAACTTCAATAACATGTAGTACTAGATTGTATATTATGGATATATTTTCATGATGAATCTAAAAGTACAATTCTTGTATTGTTAAAACAGATCAAAATAGCGTAAATATCAAAGATAGATTTGATGAAACCTAAGACTTCCCTTTGAAAAAGTTTTATATTTTACATTAGTTTTACATATGTAATATGCACATAGGATATATCACTTGATAGTTTTGCAAAAAAACATGGAAGAGAAATATGTATGTCCCATATGCTACTACTGCGTAAATTAGGGGTGGGCAAATAAACCGAGACCGAAAAACCGAAACCGAAAAAACCGAGATCGGAACCACAAAGACCGAAATATCGGCTATCGGGTACTTTTCGGGTAGCAAATATAAATAACTGAAAAATAAATGTCGAGTTCGGGTACCACTCTCGGGTAACTAAAATAACCGAATAGTCGGTCCATCAAATAATAAGTTAAATTATGCATGGTAAACTATGAAGAATTCAAATTTAGATATTTTATTTTCAAGTCGTGATGTGTGAAGTTGTTGGATTTAAACGTTTATTTTTTATTTTTCATTTGTCAATTTATAATAAATTACCTCATGGGATTAAATTTATCAATTATATTAAATTTGTGCAAACATGACATGGATATAATGTATAATTCGGATATATCGGGTATGATCGAATACCGAACCGGAATTTCGTTACCCAAAATGTTCGGGTACCTAATATTATTACAACAATTCGGGTAGTGGTTTCAAGAAACCAAATTTTGAAAAAGACCGAAATACCCGAACCGAAATATCGGGTAGACCGAATGCACACCCCTAACGTAAATCCATCCGAAATAATTAGCTAATTTGAGGATGAACGAAGTTGAGCTTGCGAGCTTGATGAGCACCATCATTGTTTTGAGCAGCGATTAATTTATGGCATCATCAAATCTGGAGTAATTTTTCTAGATCATTTGGGGTCAAAAAATTAGTTAACATGCTATATATGAGAGAAAGATTAGGATATGCTACCTATTGCTTGTGTTGAATAACCCTACGCCGTGGACAACATATCTGACACTTCATTGTGGTCGCCAGGATCATTTTGCCCCAAGTCATCTAGGGCAGCAGGCGGAGGACCTTGATGATCAGGATAAGGACCAGTCAAGAAATCATTGGTCAAAGGTAAGTTTGAACAAAGCTAAAAATAGAGTTGATTTGGGATGGAGGGAGGAGTACTTTTTACAGACCGCTTCGCAGGCCCTGCTGCGGGCAATCTCCCGCCTGCTGACAACTCCAGTGGCTAAAGTAGCGTACAACTGCACTTTAGAAGCTGTAACCCCATTTTGCATCAAAGGAAACTCACGGGACAGTTTAAAGGAATGGAATCCTCCGGAAGGGAAAGACATTCATATGAGTTTTCCAAGTAGCATTCCAAACGGTGCACTTTAGAAGCCATAACCATCACTGCGCGCGTGTCATCGTCTTCTCCGCGCGTACTAATAAAGACACACCATCCTCTTCTCCGCAACAGACACAGGTCATCCTCTTCTCCGGGCGTACTCTTCCTCTTCATCTTCGTCGCGCGCATCCTCATTAGTTCCCTTCGAATCCCATGGAGTTCCCCTTGCCGCACAATATTGCGGTCCTGATCGCGGGGTGGGTCGCCGCAACCTCCCCGCGGCCCATGGACGACCACTCAAGTCTGCGCGCCACCAGCAAGGCCATGCATGTGGCGTGCCGGGATCATGCCGTGGGCAGGCGCGTCACGCTGGAGCAGGAGAGCATCTGGAAGTTTAACTGGAGCTACGATCGCCTCATGGAGCGCCTGTCAATCATCGGCAACCCTCATGTGTGCTACGTCACCGGGTTCGACCTCGTCTTCCTGCATGGTCGAGCACAGCTGGGCACCCAGTTCCTTGCCCAGGCGGCCACGAACGGCCACATGGTGGCGGCCTACGTCCTCGCCATGCTCCGCTACAACGCCAACCGCGGGGCCCGTGATGCCTTCGTGTATATCTGGCAGGTCGAAGGTGAGGCCCACATCGGCTACAACGCGGTCGGGTCTGTCGCCATGAAGTGGACCAACAAGGAGTGCTACCGGTGTCGGCATGAAGCCATGAATAGTATCGATGGTGTTGTCTGGAGGTTCCTGGGCAGGCCTCGTCCGGAAGCGCCGCCGGTGGCGGTGCCCAACATTGATGATGACGCTTGGGGCTTCTCAATAGGGGGGAATCAGGGAACTGCCCGCTGCGGTAGACCTACGTGGGAGGAGTGGACAGTCTTTTGTACAGAGAATTGTAGGATTAAGCACGAGCATGACATGTTCTGCCGTCAGGCGTTGTACTCTATGGGTTATATTCCCTCCATTCCCGTTTGGATGCACCCCTAGTTCTCCCAACGCCAATTAAAAGAGAACAAAGGGAGTATATAAAACAAACTTGTAGTATATGTGTTTCCCCTATGCCCGCTCGTCTCTGATGAATGTTGCACTTGTTGTGTTTCCCCTGTGGGCGCTCGTCTTTTGTTTAGCCCCGTTTGCATCAAAGGAAACTCACGGGACAGTTTAAAGAAATGGATTCTTTCGGAAATGAATACATACAATCATACAATAGTTTGTAACAAAGGAAATCAGTGTTCCCTTCTCTTTGTTTATTGTCTCCACTTTTCATTCCAGTCGTCGCTAATCGATAGAACTAGCTGTTACATAATCCCCAATAAACACAAAATAAACTAATCGGCACATCTAGTCCACAGCACTTCCCTTGAACCAGTGGTAATAACTTCTGGCCATGTATAGGAGTAGTGGTAATGATTACACCGCGTATAGGGGCATAGGGCCAGTGGTACATTGGAGTTCTACCTATATTTTTCTAATATTTTTCTCGTCCTTTCTTTTCTTTTTCTCTCTGTTGATTGTCTCCACTTTTCTTTCCAGTCGTCGCTACCTGTTAGTACTGTATACTACTTTACAGACCACTTTTCAGGCCCCACTGCGGGCGATCTCCTGTCACCTCTAGCGGCTAAAGTATCGTACAGGCAACTTTACAAACCACCGGCGGTGTGGAGGGTCGCTCATTAATAGAGAATACAGATAGAACAGATAGTTCACTAAACAGCAGATAGAAAACAAAATAACAGATGGAACAGACGAACAACATTGAGTTCATTATCATAAAACATTACAGCCTCCTACCTATATTACTTGTCGTTAGAACAAGTTTTTTAGTTCATATTTGAACTACAAAACTTGTCCTAATTGGATCGGTATACATTACGGTCGTTTAATCTTTTTATTTAACCCCCTCCACTAGGTGGAGGGGTGGTGGTTGGGGTGGAAGGTGTTAAATGAAAAGATGTAATAACCGTATGATGTATAGATCCAACAGATGAAAATCTTTGATTACACGATTGCACCAAAACTTTAATTGCATGTAGGGCTATCAACGAGTCGAACTCGAGCGAGTTTGTTTCTACCATATATAAAAATTGTGTCCCATAGAACATTTTTAATAGAGTTATATAGTTTAGTTGATCATACGTACATATCATAATGACAACAACAAATGAGCTTACTCGAACTTTTCGAGCTTGAGCTCATCAAGCTGGCAATACTCAACTTCATTCTCAAACTTTCAATCAAAACTAAGTTTGGTCCTTGAACTTTCAAATGGGTCAATTATTTAGTCCATCAACTTCAAAAAAACATTTCACTTTCATCCTTACTTTGAGTTGCACATCCACATTGGCATGCCACATAAGATAGTTAATGTGTTTTTAATCCTGTTAATTTGTTATAGAAGTTTGTTTTATTTAAATGTTTGAAGTAAGCATCATTATATGCATGTAAACTCTTTCTCATGTTGAAGCAAGCAGGCAAGAGTTTAAGAAACGATTTGAATGGACCCCTTAGATGGATACATGGGAAGTACAATCGTCGGATCAAAACAAACGGTGGATGCAGCCTTTACTTCACGCATGCAGCAAAATGTTGCTACGTCAGGCGAGCGTGGTCCAGGCAGGTATGCTCCGATTTCTGTCCTCCAACTCCATCTAGGCTTTCGATGACGCAGGTGGTTCACCACCAGACTGTAGAAAGGATAAGCACGCACACATGTAACAATCATTATTGACTGCGTTGGTCTAACATCATTGTTTGACTGCGTTGGCCTACGTTTTGTCATTAACACTAGCTTTTGAATATGTGTAGTGCGAAAGGGTTTAGTTTTGGTTTCACACTACACTAGCTAGCCTATATAAAGTGTATATGTGTTCCCTGATGAATACACAACAAACATTCTCCATACAGAATGAAACTTGCATGCCGCTTTCTTCTGCCGGAGGTTCGAAGGAAACTACTAGTACATGGTTGGCCGGGTACACGTACGGTACGGGTGCGCCAGTGTACCTTAACCCCCCGTACGTCGTCCGTCCCCGGTGGTTGTTGGGAAGAGTCTTACAGGTATGCTCTGATTTCTGTCCTCTTACTCCATCTCTAGGTTTCTGATGACGCAGGCGGTTCACCACCAGACAAAACAAAAAAGCCTCGGTGTTGAGCGGCATGCAAGTTTTTTGATGAAAAACTGACTGCGGCCCGCTGACTGCGGCCCGCTGACTGCGGCCCGCTGATGCATCCATCTCTAGTTTTTTCATGACACTCCCGCTGACGTGTCATCATCTTATTTGTTGTGAAGGTATGGTAGTTAAACTAAGCATTAATAAAGAGACCAATAACATTTTGACACATCAGCGGAATGATGCATGGGAGGACAGAACGGGAGGGACACAGCTTGTATACTCCCATTCAGTGCTTCCATGCGTGCTCCTACTTAAGTGTCATGATTTAATTGGCCCTTTAATTTACCTAACATAATGCCTGATTTAACTTCAACCAATTAGATGATGACACATAAGCAGGAGTACGCATGGAAGCACAAACGGGAGCACCAAAATTGCATCCGAACGGGAGGCCCCCGCAGTCAGTTTGTCATCAAGAAATTTGCATGCCGCTCATCACCGAGGCTTTGCTGGTTTGTCTAGTGGTGAACTGCATCTGTCATCGTAAACCTAGTTGGAGTTGGAGGACAGGAATCAGAACATACCTAAAGGGGTCTTCCAACCACCACCGGGGACGCACGATGGGGGTTAAGGTACACACCGGCACACCCGGACCGTACATATGTGCAGGGGAAGATGGAGCTCTACAGTATCACGGTTATGGATAGAAAAAAGGAAGAAGGTACACACCGGCACTCCCAGACCGTACATATCTTCATTACGCCAGGTCGTATGATGGCCAAACACTCTCCAATCCACATAGATTGAAGTGGAACCACTCCCACCCAAACGAGAAAAAAAATTTATGGATACGGTATGCATATCCAAGGCTGTGCATACCGTTCCACATTTGTGACATGTGTCCACATGAACGGACGGATGAAGCAGTTGCATGACTGTGACATGTGTGCACAGGAACGAACGAGGTCGTATGATGGACAGACATGACAGGGATAACGCCAAGGAATCGTATCCTCGTCACTTGCAATCTATGCACCACCCGGGCCCAGGTTGTGCGCTGGTCACCTGGCATATTCCCTATGTGTGCCCTCACGCGCGGGTCCGTAACGAATTCGTGCGAGCGATTTTGACAAGCTGTGAACGATTTGTCCCACCTCGGAAATGTGACACCCGGTCCCGAAAAATCAACCAAGTGAACGCATATTTGTGCCCAGGATGTTCAACACACATACACGAGTGCATTCACAAAAGAGTATACAAAAAATTACCACAGTACAAGATTTATTAACCAAATTTTATTACACAAACCATATTATCCTCGAATACATGCTCTAATGAATATTAATGATAAGTTCAAACTAATGCAGCAGAAATAGCTAATTAAGCAAACTAAATAGCTAGGCAGCATAAGCAATAGGGTATAGCGCAACTCCAATCAACACCACAGGCAAAGCTGACGGTAGACACGGCCTAGAACTCCACATTATCGCCATTAAACTCCCAGTCCTGACCTACAACTGTTGGGGTGGGGGGGTTGCAAGAGTGAGTACATGTCGTACTCAGCTAGTGTGGAAAGTATGACATGTGGCTGATTCAAATGATGAATAAAATAATGGTTGACTGCCGAAAAGTACATTAAAACATTTGAAAAGCAATATATTATATGTATGTGAAGTAAACCCATCATAATCATAAGTAATATCATAATACCAGTCTGAATTCATTACCATCATCAATAATTCCAGATTTCACCATTTGCCAATAACCATATTCAATACCAGAAATTAATCCATAACCATCCATAACCATAATACCAACAATAACCATCCCAAATACCATCCCAATACTAAGTTCCCTCTAATCATGGAAGTTTTCCAGGTGCTCATAACCGAGAGCACGGCTATCATAATAGTTTTATTAGACTCTGCAAAGTTTGTACCACTTTACCCACGTGTTTGTGATTTCATCACCCGTCGACTACTAAAGAACCTCCCTTATGCCAATTACACTTCTTTTGGTGTATGGCAAAGAGATCATAAAATAGCCTTTACAAAGGTATTACTAGCCTATTTAGACCCCACTGAGGTTTCACCGGTGGCGATGTCTCCTACAGAGCACATCTTCAACCAAGGGCCCCCTCTTGAGCCATTCGGATCCCAGGGTAGTCCCACCAATCATCAACAAACCCAATCCGACTACGCCTTCCCCGAGCATCCTTAATGGTCCAAATAACACTAGCAAAGCCCTCGTGGTGGCACTGTAGTCCTGGCTTATTCTTGCATGAACCGACCCTTAGATCTAAAGCAAGCAAACCACCATGACATCCAACCCATCCACATACCGGGCTTGCTTAGATCACCCATTACCATATAATATTGACCAGTTCACATTAACCAAAATATCATTAATGCATAATTAAATTTGTAGTGTTTTTTTCCCATCCCAATTAATTTAGTGAAGCAAAAAGATAAAAAGCCCTTCCTGACTCTCTACCATAAATTCCAGGCGACAAGGGTGGTTAAACAATTCTAGTAACTTCCTACCATAGGATTTCCCATCAAATTGACACAGCATGCAGTTTTGCAAACAAAACATTTATTTCAAAATAGGATCAATATGCTTCAAGGACACTTGCCTTGCTCTTGCTGTTGATTAGGGTCAAAGTCTTCAAACTCCTGATGTTGTAGGTCCTCCGCAGCACTCTCTAGCGCAAATCCATCTAATCCACACAATAAACATACAAGACAAGAAACACAACCAAAGAGTGCACAAATATTACTTAATATGACATGACATGCATGATTGATGCAAATGCAAGGTAGAACTTGTTAATAGATTGCTTTCAATGGTCACTAACAAGTTCTAATAGATTTTAACAAGTTTATACATGTTTGGATTTGATTAGATCTACTTTTAGAATCAATTCAACACAATTTAGTCAGCAAAATCGGACTAGTCTGCAAAAGACCGGACTAGTCCGCACTTCGCAGAACTAGCGAACTAGGGTTTTCTAGATTGACGTGAATTTGGAGACTTGGGGTTGAATTCACATAAGAAAAAGAAAATAGAAGGTATACCAGGTGTTTAGGACTCCAATGAATCAAGAAACTTGGAGGTAACACTTGGATCTTGATGATCTAGGGTTGATGATGAACTTGGAGATGATTTGGTGATGAAGAATGAAACTTGATGGAGATCTTGATCCTCTTTCGTTTCCTCCTCTTCTTCTTCTTGATTGGGATCTCCTCCTCCCTCCTTGGTGGCGGCTCTCCACGAACTAGGGTTTGGATGGGGTGGAAAAGTGGCAAATAGATGTCAAGCCAAGGGGTGGGGTTGTTTATATAGAGGTGGAGGCTAGAGTTAGATGGATTTCAAGTTTGAGATGAGTAGGAGTCGATTTAGAGTCCCACATGGGCTCTAAAAGAGTTAGGCACGATGTCCCTAGGCCCACTTAACGTGAAACCTAGGAAACAAGTCGTAAAACAAAAGATCAATTCAGAGTTGCGAAATGTCGGACAAGTCCGACAAGGACCGGACTAGTCTGAAGTTAGTCAGAAAGAAATCGGACAAGTCTAGCCAAAAATCGGGCAATTCCGACTTTAGTCAGAGAGGAAAATGGACAAGTTCGCTGGAACACCGGACAAGTCTAGGGACTTAGCAAATTTCCAAGGATTCTTGGAATATCGGACTAGTCAGCACAAAATCAGACAAGTCCAAAAATGTCCAGAGGCAAAATCGGACTAGTCCGCAGCAAAAACGGACAAGTCTGATTTTAGTCAGAGAGAAATCGGACTAGTCCTCACCAAAATCGGACTAGTCCGCACTTTTCAGCATTTTAAGTGCGGTTTTATTCCAAATCAAGTTTAAACTTGTTCCTCTTTATGTGGGTTAATGTTAAACATGTATATGAATGTATGTAGGGCATGATGCATGAAAATGAGGGCGTTACAGTTGAGCTTGTTGCAATGAGAATATAAGGCAACATGCGCTATTGTAGTCAAACATCTGATTAAAAAAATATGTTGTGCAAGACTTCTGCACGCTCCGTTCGACATCGTCCGTTCGCCCGGTCGTCGCCCGGTCGAAGTCGAAAGGAATGTGTAGGAGGTGTGTACGGGGCAGATGTTTTTTAGATAAAGCCCTGGGCCCTTTCCGTGTCAAATTAAAAAACTGCCATGCAAACCGCGGTTTTTTATAAGCATAATTTTTCCCCACATACGATGGGCCCTTCACGTGTTAAATTAAAATTTCTCCTTTTATCGAAAAACATCTCCTTTAACGACGCACGAGAGAGAAAGTGCATACTGTTCTCAGATAGTGCCACACGTACTTCCTTCTCGTGTCTTCAATCGCTGTTCCTTGATCGTGGCACCATCTATATACCACTGGCCCCAACGTAACACTGGCCCAATGCCTCTATACGCGGCGTAATCATTACCACTACTCCTATACCCGGTGTCCGTAACGAATTCGTGGGAGCGATTTTGACAAGCTGTGAACGATTTGTCCCACCTCGGAAAGTTGAACTCATTGCAATGAGAATATAAGGCAACGTGCGCTATTGTAGTCAGACATTCGATTGAAAAAAGATGTCGTACAAGACTCCTGCATGCTCCGTTCGATTTTGACCTGTCGAAATCAAAAGGGACGTGTAGGAGGCGTGTACGGGGCGGATGTTTTTTAGATAAATCCCTGGGCCATTTCTTTGTCAAATTAAAAAACTGTCAGTGAAGCCGATGGGACACGTCGAGCCGTTGCAATAACCGAAAGGGATGCAAACTGCGGTTTTTTATAAGCATAATTTTTCCCCGCGTACACTGGGCCCTTTGCGTGTCAAATTAAAAATTTCTCCTTTTATCGAAAAACATATCCTTTAACGACGCACCAGAGAGCAAGTGCATACCATTCTCAGATGGTGCCACACGTACTTCCTTCTTGTGTCTTCAATCGTCGTTCCCTGATCGTGGCACCATCTATATACAACTGGCCCCAATGTAACACTGGCCCAATGCCTCTATACGCAGTGTAATTATTACCACTACTCCTATACCCGATGTCCGTAACGAATTTGTGCGAGCGATTTTGACAAGCTGTGAACGATTTGTCCCACCTCGGAAAGTTGAGCTCGTTGCAACGAGAATATAAGGCAACACGCGCTATTGTAGTCAGACATTCGATTGAAAAACGATGTTGTACAAGACTCCTGCACGCCATGTTTGATTTCAATGGAGCTCGCCCGGTTGAAATCAAACGGCTCCGTTGAAATCAAACAGGACGTGTATAAGGTATGTACGGGGCGGATGTTTTTTATATAAAACCCTAGGCCATTTCCGCGTCAAATTAAAAAACTGCAGTGAAGCTGATGGGACATGTCGAGCCGTTGGGATAACCGAGAGGGATGCAAACCGCGCTTTTTTATAAGCATAATTTTTCCCCGCATATGTTGGGCCCTTTCCGTGTCAAATTAAAAATTTCTCCTTTTATCGAAAAGCATCTCCTTTAACGATGCACTGGAGAGCAAGTGCATACCGTTCTCAGATGGTGCCACACGTACTTCCTTCTCGTGTCTTCAATCGTCGTTCACCGATCGTGGCACCATTTATATACCACTGGCCCCAATGTAACACTGGCCCAATGCCCCTATACACGGTGTAATCATTACCACTACTCCTATACCCGGTGTCTGTAACGAATTCGTGCGAGCGATTTTGACAAGCTGTGAATGATTTGTCCCACCTCAGAAAGTTGAGCTCATTGCAACGAGAATATAAATCAACGCGCGCTATTGTAGTCAGACACCTGATTGAAAAAATATGTCGTACAAGACTTCTGCATCCTCCGTTCGATATCGTCCGCTCACTCGGTCGAAATCGACCGGAACATGTAGGAGGCTTTTACGGGGCGGATGTTTTTAGATAAAGCCATGGGCCCTTTCCGTGTCAAATTAAAAAACTGCCAGTGAAGCTGATGGGACACGTCGAGCCGTTGCGACAACCGATAGGGATGCAAAC
The DNA here is from genome assembly GCA_036927565.1 of Tuctoria greenei. Lineage (NCBI taxonomy): Eukaryota > Viridiplantae > Streptophyta > Magnoliopsida > Poales > Poaceae > Tuctoria > Tuctoria greenei. Next base: position 3,315,828 of record JAYESD010000007.1, read on the forward strand.
CGCGGTTTTTTATAAGCATAATTTTTCCCCGCATACGTTGGGCCCTCAGCGTGTCAAATTAAAAATTTCTCCTTTTATTGAAAAACATCTCCTTTAACGACGCACCGGAGAGCAAGTGCATATCGTTCTCAGATGGTGCCACACGTACTTCCTTCTCGTGTCTTCAATCGTCGTTCCCTGATCGTGGCACCATCTATATACCAATGGCCCCAACATAACACTGGCCCAATGCCCCTATGCGTGGTGTAATCATTAACACTACTCCTATACCCGGTGTCCGTAACGAATTCGTGCGAGCGATTTTGACAAGCTGTGAACGATTTGTCCCACCTCAGAAAGTTGAGCTCATTGCAACGAGACTATAAGGCAACGCGTGCAATTGTAGTCAGACATCCGATTGAAAAAATATGTCGTATAAGACTCAGCCATGTTCCTTTCGACATCGTCCGATCACCCGGTCGAAGTCAAATGGAACGTGAATGAGGCGTGTACCGGGCGGATGCTTTTTTTATATAATCTCTAGGCCCTTTCCGTGTCAAATTAAAAAACTGCCGGTGAAGCCGATGGGACACGTCGAGCCGTTGCGATAACCGAGAGGGATGCAAACCACGGTTTTTTATAAGAATAATTTTTCCACGCATACGTTGGGCCCTTTCCGTGTCAAATTAAAAATTTCTCCTTTTATCCAAAAACATCTCCTTTAACGACGCCAAATTTTCCCCTTTGATCGGAATATCACCCTCATTGCTACATTAACTTATTTAGATTACAAATTGCCAGAGCTAGAGACGTGCGCCCGTACATGGCTCACGCATCATGGAGACGAACACCAAGCGTTCCAGTGCAGTTCCGACCCAGGAATACAAAGTGACTCAGCGCAGTTTCAACCCACGATTAACAAGCGTCCCAGCGCAGTGTTGGGCCTACTCTAATAGCTTCACGTACGCTTTGTCCTAACTGCCTCCCCGTCGGACCCTTCGATCCACAACGGCCCCTCTCCCGATTGCACGAAACGCGCCTGGAGGAGCATCCGCCGGCCGTCACGCTCTTGGAGGAGCATCCGCCGGCCGCCACGCTCTTGTTGGAGCATCCGCTGGCCGCCACGCTCTTGGAAGAGCATCCGCCGTCCACCGGCGTGGAGGAGCATCCGTTGGCCGCCGCACATGGAGGAGCAATAGCGCTAGGTACAATTGCTCACATAATGTTATTGTATTTTAATACTCTTACGGATACGCTGATTGAATTGTAGGAAGCAATGTCAGAAGATAAGACATGGATGGGAAAAGACAGACGTACGAAGGAGTGGCGGGATGGAATGAAGTCATTTTTAAATTTAGCATTCCAGGGCACTCGTGAAGAAGAAACTAAGCCTTATCCTTGCACGAAATGTCGTAATATCTGCCACGGGACACGCAAGGAAGTTCATCTTAACTTGCTTCATAATGGGATGTCATTTGATTATACTTGTTGGGTACACCATGGAGAAAAACAAGTTGAGAAAAATATTGTTGAGCAATCAGTAAATAATGAGGAGATAATTTCTGATGATGCTGCTATGGAAAATATGTTGTCCAGTCTTCTTAGAGGCACTGGTGATCATGGTGGTACTTCAGCAGATGTTGATGATCCAGAAAATGCTATAAACCAGCAAGAGCCAACTGGGTGTGCAAAGGCATTCTATGACTTATTAAATGATGCCAAGAAGGAGTTGTATCCAGGTTGTGAGAAGGTGACCCAATTATCCTTCATTGTCAGGTTGTACCAGATAAAGTGTTTAACTGGTTTGAGCAAAAAAGCGTGTGAGTTGATCATTGAACTATTCTCATATGTGCTTCCAGAGGGTCATTGCATTCCTAATACACTTGATAAAGTTCAGAATGTTGTTCATGACCTCGGGATGAGTTGTGAAAATATCGATGCATGTATCAATGACTGTGTATTATTCCGGAAGGACTATTCTCTGCTGGATCAAGACCCAAAATGTGGTAAATTAAGATGGAAAAACGGTATCGGTGGGGATGCAAGAGAGGCTTTACCTTGTGGAAAAGCAAGGAAGCTTGTAGTACGCAAGATTCTACGATACTTCCCTCTTATTCCCCGTCTTCAAAGGTTTTGTATGGCAGAATCAACGTCATCAAACATGTGCTGGCACAAAAAAGAATGTATTGATGATGGAATATTACGCCATCCCGCAGATTCGAAAGCATGGAAGAATTTTGATAGCATTCACCAAAATTTCTCATCTGATCCTCGCAACATAAGACTTGGGCTAGCATATGATGGTTTCAATCCTTTTGGAGTAATGAATGTTTCTTACAGTACATGGCCTGTGATTCTAATGCCTTATAATCTACCACCTTGGTTGTGTATGAAGCAACCTTATTGGTTGATGTCAATGATAATTCCTGGGCCAAAGTCACCTGGAAACAACATTGATGTGTATCTGCAGCCTTTGATTGATGAGCTACTGAAATTATGGTCTGATGGTGTTGAAACATATGACAGTTTAAAGAAAGAGACATTTCTCATGTGAGCTTCTATATTGTGGACAATAAATGATTTTCCAGCATATGCAATGCTATGTGGATGGAGCACAAAAGGTAGGCTAGCATGTCCATACTGCCATGTAAACACTGACGCCTTGTGGTTGAAACATGGACGAAAGTATTGCTACATGGGTCATCGTCGTTTCCTACCTCAGGATCACCGGTGGCGTCGGGACAAAGCTTCTTTCAACAACAAAATAGAGAATAGAGAGGCTCCAACATCACTCTCTAGTCACGAAGTACTCCAACAATACAAGACTTTTGATCAAGTGAGTTTTCGACAGATGAATAATAAGAGAAAGCGCACTGAGGAAGATAGGTGGCATAGTTGGAAGAAGAAAAGTATATTTTTTTCAGCTCCCATATTGGAAGACATTGCTAATAAGGCATAACTTGGATGTCATGCACATTGAGAAAAACATTTGTTATAGCATATTGGGGACATTGCATAATATGGATAGTAAAACAAAAGATAGTCTACAAGCTCGTTTTGATATGAAGGAAATTGGTATACGGCCAAAACAACATCCGGTGGGTATGAAAGGGAAGTATGATTGTCCATCAGCATCATATACTTTGCAAAAAGATCAGAATACCACCTTGTGCAAGTTTTTGGTAGATGTGAAGATGCCCGATGGTTATGCCTCAAACATCAAGAGAAGTGTGGACATAACAGCACATAAGGTATCGGGTCTAAAAACTCATGACTGCCATATTATATTTCAGAAGCTCCTTCCTATTGCAATATGTGACATATTGCCTGAAAAGGTTTTTGATCCTTTAATTGAGTTTAGCAGATTCTTTTCTAGAATTTGTTCTAAAGAATTGGCGGAACTAGATTTGGATAAGATGATTGAACAATTTCCTGAAACAATTTGTAAGCTTGAGATGTTGCTTCCTCCCGCTTTCTTTGATATCATGGTACATCTTGCAATCCATCTTGGCGAAGAAGCTCGCTTGGGTGGACCTGTTTCTTACAGATGGATGTATCCAATTGAGAGGTACCTTGGTGCATTGAAGAGGTATGTACGTAACAGAGCTCACTCGAAGGGTTCTATAGCTGAGGGATATATTATGGAAGAGTGTATGACTTTTTGTAGCCAGTTTTTGGATAACATCAGCACCAAGCTTAATATACCAGAACGTCATGAAGCCGCAGCTAGGAATGAACCTTCTCTCGAGTCTAATATATTTACAAAAGTTGATAATTCTAAAAAAGGGTTTAAATGGGGCCAACTTACATGGTGGAACTACATAACATCAGGCATTATATTATTTCTAATGTTGAAGAGGCCGCTCCATGGATCAAGTACGTATAACTCAGATGTTCTATACTATATTGGATCATGCTTATTTTTTTTGACTGGTGCAAAACTGCAAGGGAGAACCCCGGCAGCCATAAAACATATATTAAAAGAGACAAGGAAACAGCGATTTACAGTAGCTCAGCAGAGCTTGACTAGGTGTTCCAGAGGGAGGAACATCCTTTACAAACCCTGAAGCCACACGAGCACACTAGCCCTATCCTCGGCTTAAAACGGCAGGCCTGAAGCCTTGTAGAAGCAATGAAGGATCGTTTCCAAGCATTTACAGAGGGAGTAGAGTTTCTGAAAATGACATTGTTACGAGCAATCCAGATTTCCCAGGCCGCTATGGAGAAGGTTTCCATGAAGGCGCTATGACCCCAGCTGAGCTTGGCTTTTTGCAGGGTATGAAAGAAGGGGATGTCGTGGTCCCAGTGAATCCCGAGGACATTCCAGCATGCCATGCTGAAGGAGCAGGTAAAGAAGAGATGGTCCATGAGTTCCTCCACATTGTCAGCACAGAGCACGCAGGTGTAGTCGTTCCCATCAATCATGATGTTTTTTCTCTTCAGGAGGTTGCGTGAGTTGAGCCGGTCCCGAAACATCAGCCACATGAAGATCTTTATTTTCTTTAGCACCTTTGAGGCCCAAATCCAGCTGAAGGGTGTTGGTGGGTTGATGTGTTTGTAATAGTTGTTGTAAATAAGCTTGGAGCTGAAAGTTCTTGTTCCCCCGATTGGAGTCCACTCATCCTATGAAGCTTCCCTGTGAGAAATTTCCTCCAGCATGGCCTCCAGATTGGCCAGTTCCAACAGTGCTTCCTCCGACAGTGGTTGAAAAAAGTGATTGCCATGGTCTGAGTTGCTGAGGTATTGGGCCATTGAGATGTTGGTTCTTTTTGCGAAGGAGTATAAACGGGGCATGTCCCTTCTGAGTAGGTGATCTTCCCACTGATCCTGCCATAGTCGAATTGTGTCCCCTGTGGCAATTTTGACTTCAAAATTCCTGAGAAAAGAATCAGATAGGCTCACAACATCCCTCCACCAGAAGGATCCTTTTCCTTTTGTGCTGTGTGGGGGTTTACCGTTGCTGCAATAGCGCTGGTTGATGAGGTGAACCCAGGGGATGTCTGCTTTGTTATAGATTTTCCAGAGGAATTTCATGAGTAAGGTTCCATTCATTGCAGTGAGGCTTTTCAGACCCAGCCCTCCATTTTCCTTTGGTGTTGTAACTTGATTCCAGGCCACCAGGGGCCGACCTTTGCCAGCGATGTCCGAGCCTCTCCATAGGCATTGTTTCCTGGCTTTGTCAATAGCTTGAATGACTGACTGTCTCAATTTGATGGTACGCATCGCATAAATTGGGATGGCGGACAAAATGCTGTTGATAAGTGTGCATCGACCAGCCATTGACAACTATGTTGCTGCTCCAGTTAGCTTTTTTTGCACCCTTAAGACAAGCCCTTCAAAGGCATCTGCTTTGGGTCCGTCGAGGCTCATCAGCAGACCTAAGTAAGTAAATGGTAATGAGCCAATAGTGCAACCCAGTGTGGCTGCTAGAATTGTGGCCTCCTCTTCATCAGTGTTTATTGGTGTTAAGCTTGATTTTGCCCAGTTCATTCTCAGCCCTGTAGCTCCCCCCAAAGGATTGTAGTAAGTTTTTAAAAAAGAAGAGTTGTCTCTGGTTGGCTTTGAGGATAAGAATAGTGTCATCTGCATATTGTACTACCGGGAAGTCCTCGTTCATTTCTTGATGCAGTGGCAGAGATAGAAGTCCCAGCTCCACTGCTTTGTTGATTAAAATTTGTAAAAGATCTGCTGCCAGTACAAATAGCAGGGGGGATAACGGGTCCCCCTGCGAACACCTCTTCTGCAGTGAAAAGTCTTACCTGGCACTCCATTGAGAAGAAATGAGGAGGTGGCAGTAGATAGAATATCTATTACCCATGTGATCCACTGTTCAGGAAAACCCAAAACTCTCAGCATGTGTATAATGAAGACATGTTCCACCTTGTCAAAGGCTTTTTCAAAGTCCAGTTTGAGTACTATGACACCAGTGTTGGTTTTTTGCATTGATAAAGGTACTCATAGACCCAAGCCTTGCAGTCTTGTATGGTTCTTTTTTTGATGAAACCATATTGGTTTTTGTGGATAATGGTTGGGATGACTTCCTGCAATCCAACTGAGAGTATCTTAGTGATCAGTTTGATAGTGGAGTTCAGCAGTGATATGGGCCTGTAAGTTGTAACTCTATGGGGATTATTGATCTTCGGGATGAGAGTGATTAAGGAACTGTTCAAGGGCTGGATACTGATGTTGCCATTAAAGAAGTCCGAGCATAGCAGATAAATGTCTTCCTTAATGATGTGCCAGCATGCCTGAAAGAATTTTGTGTTGAACCCATCTGGACCTGGGGCTTTGTCGGTTGGCATGTTTTTGAGTGTGGCATCAATTTCCTCCCTGGTGACCGGGTTGCATAATGTATGTAGATGTTGTCCAGGCAGCACCCAATGGTGGATTTGGGGCCATTGTTGAGTCGGGGCTGATTGCCCTAACCTTTCCGAAAATTCCTTCCAAAGGGTTGAGGCTTTGTGCCCATGATCCATTAGCTCTACTCCATGGTCATCTTGAATGACTGATATATTGTTTCTCCTGTATCTTTCTGTTGTTGCGGCCAAGAAGAATTTTGTTGGCTCATCACCAAACATGGTCCAACGCTCTGTATAACATTGTCTCCAGTAGTCATTCTGTTGCTTTAAGAGCTGAGTAAGCTGATGTTTGATCATGTTTCTGAAACAGCTTTCCTGCAAGTATAGTGTCCTCTGCTCTTCCATTGTGTTCATGATCAGAATAACTTCATTGCATCGTTTGATCAGTTTTTTCAGCCCACCTAGTGATCTGCTCCACTTGCGTAGCTTGTATCTCAGACATTTTAATTTAGCAGAAACTCTCCTTGCACTACCAACGGTTGACATAGGCTGGTCCCACGAGTCCTTGACAATGGTGAGAAATTGTGGATGTCTGATCCAGTAGTTTTCAAAGCGGAAGAATTTTGATTTAGGTATGGTGGTGCATATCTGAGCTACTAGTGGGACATGGTCTGATGTGTCCCTGGCCATTGGACAAAGTGAGGAGTTGGGAAATGATAGGGACCATTACGCTGAGGTAAAGCACCAATCCAGTTGTTCAAGTAGAGGCGATTGTTGCATGTTGCTCCAAGTGTAATTCCTACCTTGGAGAGGGATTTCAATAAGTCCCAAGTGTTGGATGATGTCATTGAACATCTGCATGTCCCCTATATTCGCTCCCACGCGGTTGTGGTCACTGATGTGGCGATAGAATTTGAAGTCCCCCAATATCATGCATAGCTCTTGCGGTTGCAATGAGAGATTCCAGAGCCAGTCGGTGAACTCCTACCGACGAGGTCCCTGACAAGGTCCATAGACTGAGATCAGGTGCCAGACTACCCCATTCAGTCGGGATGTGAACCACATGAATATGGCAAAGTCCCTGATATCCAGAGCTTCCCCCTGAAGCAAGCTGTCATTCTAGGCTACCAGAATACCTCCCGAGGCACCCCTGGATGGTGCAAAGACGAATTTGTTGAATCTTCTAGGTGCCAGTTGTTTAAGAAAAGAAATGCCAATATGTTCCATTTTGGTCTCTTGAATACAGAAGATATTGCACTCCTGGACCTCCTCAATTTTGGACCTGACTGCTTGTTGCTTAGCAGTGTTATTAAGACCACGAATGTTCCAGTTGAAGACATTCCAGTTACGGGTTATGTTGTGCGCCATAAATAATAGTCAGGTATGAAAGGTTAGTCCAGGAAGTAGTCCCGACCAATTGAATGAGGATGTGGCCTATGAAACTAAGGTCAGTGTGCAACGAGGGCCAACGAACAAACCAGTAATCAGATAGACAGATGAGCCAAGCAGCATAGAAATAGGTCACAGCCAACAGACTCCAAAATAGACTAACTGCCATAAGCTGAGGTTTCGACCACCGGCCGATCAAAATGCAGAAATGTTCCAAACCGCGCATGTTCTCAACAGAGCACACCACAAAAAAACAACCAGTACTGTTTAATACAACCACCCTACAATTCCAAATAGCGGTTTCCCAAAAGACGAACCCATCAGCAACATAGCAGTCCACAGTGTGCTCGGTGCCTTCCACTCCCAGCAAGTCAAGCTTGATGTACGGCATCGTCATTCAACTCCGGGAGGGACATCATCTGGCGCACCACCTCAGGGGGAACGTCGCACTCGTTTACCGCCATCGCCTGCAGCACATCAGTGGATAGTTCAGAGTAGGGATGGCAGGAGTCAAGAGATTCAAGACTGGGGAATTTGATTGGACCCGGAAAGAGATTGAGTGTCGGTGTGTCCTCAGTTGTACCAGCAGCAGGGCCAATCTCCTGAGCAGGTGGAGGCATGGTCCGATGTCCCTGCATGAGCATTTGGAGCCGAGGGCTCCTCCTTAGTTTGCTGGGTTCCAGTGATCTGTTGGAGTGAGAGGGGGAAATAATCTCCGCTACCGCCGATGTCAGGGCCTTGCTTTGCTTTCCTTTTATCTTAACTGTAGCAGCGTTGGGCTCGGTAGTGATATCTTTGATGATCATTGAGGGGTGGCCAGAACTCTACTCCCTTGGCTGCTGATCAGCGGAGTTGGAGAGCGACATGGTGATGACTTTATTGAACCCCCCTTGCCCATTGGGTTCATTGAACTGGACGTTCCACCACGCAGAGGGGGAGTTCGGGAAGGCCACCTGGAGCATTTTTCTCAGCCCTACCGAGTCCAGGGGGAAGCCAGTCTGGTTGCTGCGTAACATCCTCCGGGTTGACCAGTGGGAAGTTCTGTTGCTCCATCCTTGGAGCTCTGACAGCCGGTTCAGTCGTGTTCACGACGCTTGAAGCTTCCTCTTGAGTTGGGGCTTCAGAGAGGACGTCCATCACATGGTGCGGTGGGGGCGGCGGCGGCCCCCATGGTTCCCAGCCATCATTGGCCTGCTGCTGGTGCTGTTCATCAGGCACCAGCCAATCCTCATCATCTTCCGGCTGTTCCTCAGGTGGTTCTTGAAGAGGGTGAGGGTCGCCATTCAGTGGCAGGTCATCTTCCGGGGGGATGCCCCCCATCCATCATCTTCCCCAAAGCCATTTGGGGCAATCCAGTTGAGAATGTACATCGAGCAAGACCAGGAGTACCCGACCCCTTCCCTGGTACCTTGACGCAGTACTAAACTTCCAGGGACGAGCCTTGCATTGGTGTAGAGACATTTGACCAAGATGAAGCTCAGGGCCCTCGGGCTTGTGTGCCACAGAAGCAACTTGCTAAAACCAGAAACTGCTAACTCAATAGTTTCGACCGTCCTGTAGTCCAGTGGGAAGCCCAAGATCATAAACCAACCAACACGACCAAACTCATGAGTCTGGCGGTTTCTGCCAAAGTCGTGCCTGATGAAGGACACACGAACGCCATCTACCACGATTGGCTCTCTCATCACAAGTAAGTCTCTAAACAAGCTGGTCTGGAATGCTAAAAGAGCTATGCCCAGTGGGGTGAGATAGGAGTGAGTAACGGTGATACCCATGTCTTGCAGAAGGAAGTTCCGGATCCGTAGCCTGAAATCCTCGTACTGATCTTCCTGCAGCACGCGCTCAGCATCCACCACCACAGCAAATTCTTCGTGAGCCGGGTGATGGTGACCGGGAAGGTGCACCACCATCCTAGGCAGCCGGTTTGGGCCTCCGTCGGTGAAGTTGAAGTGTTGGTTGGCCAGGAACCTCGAGGGATCAACCGGGAAGTTGGCCATGAGGCTAAGAGAGTTGGTCGGCGAAAGAGCGGTGGAGACGGATGTGGAGTGCAGGATGCGGAGGAGCCAGGAAGAATGAGCGGCAGAGGAGAAGTTGAGGGGGGGTTTGTGTTTGTGAATGATGATGGCAGATGACGGTTCCGTGGAAAGGCCAGAGGCCTTAATGGGGGGCGTGCATCTCTTGCGCCAAACCCAAGGAACTCTGGCAGCCGAGAGGCGATTCCGCCTAATGTGCCCATATATAAAGCAAAGATTACACCGTATCTCATTGCAGCATTGGAATTTCAGATGAAATGGGCTGAGGCATTTATAGCAGCGTTTCCCATCATACTGCCAAGTGCCATGATCACTTGGCCGCCTCAGCTCCCTGCTCTGATCGCTGTCTTGTCGACGTAGAGTTCCCTCGGGACCTTGCGAGACTGTGGCCTTTGGAGATCTATCTCCCTTCGGGCGAGAACACTCACCGACCTCCCACTTAGTAGAGCTAAGCCTAGGGTGGCTATTGCTTAGAGCGGTCGCATCAGGGGCATGCGCCGGGTTGTTGGCGCTCCATTGCACCGGAGGCCAGTGAGACATGAATGGAGCGGGACCAGACTTCCATTTGTCCGCCTGTAAATTCAAAATGTTGTATTGTTTATCGAACCACGTACCTTCGTTCGCGGTGGTCGGTGAATGAACTCCGACGATCTTCCGATTAGCCGGAAAGCAGAGTCCGGCAGCACTAGTTGGGGCTTGAAGAAGATTGCAGAAAATTTTTCCCAACCACAACCCTTTTACCGTTGGGGTTGCCTTTTTTGCTGGAGAACCTTGCCGGATTGGGGAGGCAAAGGAGACCCGCCTGTTTGCTGGCTTCTTGCGTGAGATCAATGTCCAGCTTTCCTTCTGTTCCTGCTCCCACTTCTTATATTCAGAGATCCAATCCGGTCCGCCCGTGCGCCATAGATGAAAGTACACATCAAAGTTTGATGTGGTGATCCTCCGCTTTGCATTGATCAGCAGTCCCACTTGCTTGCTCGCCACGGAGAAGCAAAACGAACGCTCTTGCAGTTGTTGGACATGAAAATCCCAAGGTGAACCACCCAGCACCGAGCAAAGAGCCCATCCAACGGCACTCTCCGAGAGACGAAAAGTGTACCTTCGAAAGGCTGCAATCATGAGGAAGGAACCCTTGGGTGAAGACCCCAGGTGATGAACCGTGGAGCGGAGCTGGCGGCGAACTTCTTGTTGGAATATCTCTCCAGGACGAAGATCCCAGTCACCACTGGTCGATAGGGGTCGATCCTCACCCATGTTGAGCAAGTCGACCGATCCCCAGCAGCGCTAAAGGCTATTGGATCATGCTTATTGTAGATGGCTAATTTAATTTTGTACCATTTTCAGTGAGCATTTTGAAAAGATGAAAAAGATTCATTCTCGTGATGTTGAAAAACACCATAGAGATGAGTTTGTTTATTGGTTTCAGAAACGAGTAAGTACATGCAAGTTTTTACTTTGATGAAATATTGAAGAAATATCCGTTCTGAAGTTGGTTTATAGATGACCCCTTTTATACTAACTAATGTGTACAAATTATGACATTACACAAAGAAGGCAAAGTAACCGATTATTTATATGCATTATCTAGAGGACCTGATTGTCGGGCACGTTTTTTTAGTTGATCATTCATAAATGGCTTCTTCTTTCGAACAGCAGAGGTGGAAAAATATTTATGGATGCAAAACAGTGGTGTTGTTGTTCGGGATGGTGATCATGAGTGATATGGAGTAATCAAGAAAACGATTTCTGTTGATTTTGAAAAAAATTAAGAGGTTCTGTTATTTGAATGTGAATGGTTTGATCGGCCTCATTCCGGTCAGAGCCAAAGCAGAGGCTACAAAATGGATCGATACAGAATGATAGATGTTGACACTACTATTTCTCAGTTTAAGTATGAGCCTTACATTCTAGCCACCCAAGCAGAACAAGTTTTTTATGTTAGAAGTGTGAAGCAACCTAAATGGGCTACAGTTGTTAAAACGAAGCCAGGAAACCTTTTTGCCATGCCCCCTGGAGACAGTGAAAATAATGTCACTGAGACGATGGAGGCTGAGACATTTGATGATCGACGACTTACTGATATGAATGAGGATATGACCGCATGGGATAGGAATGACATTGACGGAGCAACCGGTGATGCTTCCGCTCTTTCAACTGAAGATGACGACGACGACGACGATGATGATACATATATCAGTGATGGTATTGTACCTCCAATATTGGGGGAGGACAACGAAGATGATGATTTTTTTATATAGGTACTGTGTGAGCTAGCTGTACGTGAACTACGTAATGCAACATTTGCGTTCTGTGGCGATAGATCTTAACGCCACCAACCAGTATTTCGTGGCAACAGATCATAATACAACGATTGTGTTTCATGGCGATAGATCCTATCGCCACAAACTTGTGAATCGTGGCATAAGTTCCTAATGCAACATTTGTGTTTCGTGGCGAAAGATCCTAACGCCACGAACTGGTGAATCGTGGCAAAAGTTCCTAATGCAACGATTATGTTTCGTGGCGATAGATCTTAACGCCACCAATCGATATTTCGTGGCAACAGATCCTAATACAACGATAGTGTTGCGTGGCGACAGATCCTATTGCCACGAAGTTGTGAATTGTGGCATAAGTTCCTAACGCGACGTTTGTTTTTTGTGGCGATAGATCGTAACGCCATGAACTGGTGAATCATGGCAAAAGTTCCTAATGCAACGATTGTGTTCCATGGCGATAGATCCTAAAGCCACGAACTGGTGAATTGTGGCAACAAATCCTAATGCAATGATTGCATTTCGTGGCCATAGATCCTAACGCCATGAACCGGTATTTCGTGGCAATAGATCCTAATGCAACGATTGTGTTTCATGGCGATAGATCCTATCGTCACGAACCGGTGATGTGTGGCAAAATTTCCTAATGCAACGATTTTGTTCTGTGGCGATAGATGCTAATGCCACAAACTAGTAAATCATGGCAAGAGATTCTAATGCAAGGATAGCGTTATGTGGCGATAGATGCTAACGCCACGAACTATTGAATCGTAGCAATAGATCCTAATGCAACAATCGAGTTATGTGGTGATAGATGCTAATGCCACGAACTAGTGAATCGTGGCAACAGATTCTAATGCAATGATCGGGTTTCGTGGCGATAGATGCTAATGCCACGAACTAGTGAATCGTGGCAACAGATCCTAATGCAACGATCAGGTTCCGTGGTGATAGATACTAATGCCACAAACTAGTGAATCATGACAACAGATTTGTGGCGATAGATGATAATGCCACGAACTAGTGAATCGTGGCAATAGATCCTAATGCAACGACCGTGTTCTGTGGCGATAGATGATAATGCCACGAACTAGTGAATCGTGGCAACAGATTTGTGGCGATAGATCCTAATGCCACGAACTAGTGAATAGTGGCAACAGATCCTAATGCAACGATCGTGTTCCGTGGCGATAGATGCTAATGCCACGAACTAGTGAATCATGGCAAAAGACCAATCTTACTGCAACGATTTAGTATTCGTTGCAGTACAATTGTTGCAACAGGGCGGAATCCTTGTAGTGATTCTTTCGCCATAATCGAGTTCCCATATTTCCTCTATGAACCCTAAGTATGTGGTCTTTTGCCCTTGTGAATCATAAGCCTTAATATGAACACCACTATTTTGTGCAACACTCTTACCGTCTTTTTCTTTAGTGTAAAATGTGTAACCATTGATGCCATATGCTTACCATGATGTCACCAAAGTAGATGGGTCAGAAGATAACTTCTTCATTGTTGCCTCTTCTATAGTGTTTCCTTATGGTATATTTTTGTCCATTAACCATTCAGTGAAACATCTTCTGTGCTCTTTCATGATTCAGTCCTCTGTGCAGTCTTGGTTTTTATCACGAAGCTCAATTTGGTGTTGCTCGATGTATGACTCAGCTATTGCGAGCTGTTGTAGTACACCAAAATGTGCACGGTGTACATTCTTGTAATCTTGAACGATAAAAGTTTTCTTACCCACTTTGCCTCTCCCACGTAGTCTATCCTCATGTACTGGTATAGGCACACCTATCGATTTTCCATCTTTGATGTAATCAGCGCAACCCTCAATCACTTCTTCAGTGGTGTATCCTTCCATAATTGAACCCTCTGGGTGAGCACGGTTCCGCACATAACCTTTTAATACTCCTAAATATCTCTTCAACGAAAACATATGATGTAAATATAGTGGCCCCAATGCTTTTATCTGATCAACAAGATGTATGATTAGGTGTACTTGCATATCGAAAAAGGATGGTGGGAAACACATCTCAAGCTTGCACATAGTCTCGACGATGTATGTTTTCAGATAGTCTAAATCTTCACGTGCTATCACCTTTTGCGATACTGCATTGAAGAAGTAACACAAACGTGTGATGACAACTTTTATATGCTCAGGTTTGATGACTCTTATTGCAATGGCAAGGAACACTGTCATCATCATGTGACAGTCGTGAGAATTATAACCGAATAAAGACAAGTCTTTCATCGAGACTAGCTTGCGGATATTGGATGAGAAACTCGTGAGCACTTTGATCCCACGCAAGCATTCACAAATTGCTTTTTTATCTTCTAGCGTCAAGTTCTAGCTGGTTGGGGGAAGGTAATGTTTCCCGTTCGCCTTTTCTACTGGATGAAGCTCTGGTCTCAAATTAAGATTTACTAGGTCCATACATGAATTTAATCCGTCCTTTGTTTTCCTCGGCATGTCCAGAATTCCAGATTCTTCCAATACGGAAGATACTTGAAAAAAATTGATTGTTTCTTGAAATCCATGTCAGTTGTATCATCCGAAGATGTACTTTTCTTTCTCTTAATTCCTTTACATTGTTTGCCCTTACCGAAAGCAATATGAATGTTCTTGACCATTTCGAACACAAGTTTTCAACTGTAAGGTTTTAATGCAGTATCTTTTTCGATTTTGTTATCAAATTGTTCTTTCATCTTCCTATACTTGTGTGGATCTTTCAAGAACCGTCGGTGTCTCATGTACACTGTCTTTCTGGATGAAGTTAGGTATAGAAATCCAATTCTATCCATGCACCTTACACAACCTTTCTTCCCTTTCATTTGTCTCGATAATGTAAACAGTCCGGGATAATTATGCACGGTAACGAATATTATTGCTCTTAGCGTGAAATACTCCCGCTTGTACTCATCCCATGTACGTAGCCCTTCATTCCACAATTTCGATTAAAGGTTCCAAGAACACATCAATTTAGATGTCGGGTTGTTTCGGACCTTGGATAAGAACAGATAACAAGATATATTTCCTTTTGTGACACAACCACGTCGGTAGGTTGTACATCGTTAAGACCACGGGCCATGTGCTGTGTATGCTCCTTTTTCCACCAAACGGATTCATTCCGTCTGTACCCAAGGCAAACATCACATTTTTTATTTCCTTTGCAAATTTTGGATACTGAATATCAAAATTTTTCCACTGTGTTGCATCTCCAGGGTGTCGAATATGTTTTTCATTCTTCTTGTGTTGCTCGGAATGCCAACGCATAAGTTCAGCCTCCCTAGGATTTGAGAACAAATGCTTCAAGCAATCAATTACCGGAAGGTACAACATCACCAAGGCAGGAATTTTTCTCTTATTCTTCCCGTCTACATCGCCAGAAGTATCGTTGTCGTCACCTTCAAGACCAATAATAAACTTCTTATTCTTCTGAGACTTTTTCATGTTGATAACATAGTAGTGATTGTAGTCCTTCTTATATCTACTGACACCAAAAATGGGGCATCTAGTTGTGAGCTCATGCTCTTTGCGATACAGAATACAATGGTTCACAGAAGCGTGTATTTTTGTCACACCTAGTGCCATCAGGCAAAAAAGTTTCTTCGCTTTATAAGTGCTTCTGGGCAGTTTATTTAGATTTGGAAGAATCTGTTTATATGAACATATTTGTATTATTTATACATGTATGAATTTTGTTAATTTTTAAAGCATTCCAACATGTCAAAATTCAAATTATCCATCATTCTAACTAAATGCTCATATACATATGAGGCATTTATCAAATTATGAACACACATTGATTCAAAAATATTTAAAAAAAATTGAAAAAATTTATAGAGGTTGGTATGATGAACAAAAATGTCCATTGAAAAAATAAATAAATAAAATCATTATATTCATCAAGATAGAAAAATGAAAAATAGCAAGTTACATGTTTTTATGTTCTCACCAATTTAAAAGGATTTATGAAGTGAAATTTAAAGGTAACCCTTACTAATCAATAATATTACAAGAAAGTGGAATTTTGCCTTTTTAAATGCCCCACATTTAATCAAGAATATTAATTAAAAAAATAAAGATCTTCTCAGGCGGTTGGATCTTAATAACCGCCTGAGAAAATGTTATCTCAGGCGGTTATTACTTACCAACCGCCTGAGATAATGCCCGAGCCTATTCTTCAGTTTCCTTTTCATTTGTTTCTTTTTTATTTATATTCAAATATAAATACTCAAATATGTATAGATTCTGCAAATTGAGTCCAAATTCGATGATTCTTTCTTCTATATTTGTAAAAAATTAACATCTACCACCTGAACCAAATATTTTAAAAGTTGTATAGCTGACATTGTAATGTTTTGGTAAATATCAAATTAATTTCTACTCACATATTATTCACATTTGTGTATCTCCTAAAAAAGGATCCTTCACTGAAATTTATTTGTATGAACATATTTGTATTATTTATACATGTATGAATTTTGTTAATTTTTTTAAAGCATTCCAACATGTCAAAATTCAAATTATCCATCATTCTAACTAAATGCTCATATACATATGAGACATTCATCAAATTATGAACACACATTGATTCAAAAAAATTTAAAAAAATTTGAAAAAATTTATAGAGGTTGGTATGATGAACAAAAATGTCCATAGAAAAAATAAATGCAAAAATCATTATATTCATCAAGGTAGAAAAATGAAAAATAGCAATTGTTATATATTTTTTATGTTCTGAACAATTTAAAAGGATTTATGAAGTGAAATTTAATGGTAACCCTTACTAATCAATAATATTACAAGAAAGTAGAATTTTGCCTTTTTAAAGGCCCCAAATTTAATCAATAATATTAATTAAGAAAAAATAAAGATCTTCTCAGGTGGTTGGTACTTAATAACCGCCAAAGAAAATGTTATCTCAGGCGATTACTACTTACCAAGCGCCTGAGATAATGCCCGAGCCTGTTCTTCAGTTTTCTTTTCATTTGCTTATTTTTTATTTAGATTCCAATATAAATACTCAAACATGTATAGATTCTGCAAATTGAGTCCAAATTCGATGATTCTTTTTTCTATATTTGTAAAAAATTAACATCTACCACCTGAACCAAATATTTTAAAACTTGTATATCTGACATTGTAATGTTTTGCTCAATATCAAATTAATTTCTACTCACATATTATTCACATTTGTGTATCTCCTAAAAAAGGATCATTCACTGAAATTTGTTTGTATGAACATATTTGTATTATTTATACATGTATGAATTTTGTTAATTTTTTTAAAGCATTCCAACATGTCAAAATTCAAATTATTCATCATTCTAACTAAATGCTCATATACATATGAGGCATTCATCAAATAATGAACACACATTGACTCAAAAAAAATTGAAAAAAAAATTGAAAAATCTCATAGAGGTTGGTATGATGAACAAAAATGTCCATTGAAAAACTAAATAAAAAATCATTATATTCATCAAGATAGAAAAATGAAAAATAGCAATTGTTTTATGTTTTTTATGTTCTGACCAATTTAAAAGGATTTATGAAGTGAAATTTAATGGTAACCCTTACTAATCAATAGTATTACAATAAAGTGAAATTTTGCCTTTTTAAAGGCCCCACATTTAGTTAAGAATATTAATTAAGAAAAAAATAAAGATCTTCTCAGGCGGTTGGTACTTAATAACTGTCTGAGAAAATGTTATCTCAGGCGGTTATTACTTACCAAATGCCTGAGATAATGTCCGCGCCTATTCTTCAGTTTCCTTTTCCTTTGCTTCTTTTTATTTAGATTCCAATATAAGTAATCAAACATGTATATATTCTGCAAATTGAGTCCAAATTCGATGATTCTTTCTTCTATATTTGTAAAAAATTTAACATCTACCACCTGAACGAAATAATTTTAAAACTTGTATAGCTGACATTGTAATGTTTTAGTAAATATCAAATTAATCTCTACTCATATATTATTCACATTTTTGTATCTCCTAAAAAAAGATCCTTCACTGAAATTTATTTGTATGAACATATTTGTATTATTTATACATGTATGAATTTTGTTAATTTTTTCAAAGCATTCCAACATGTCAAAATTCAAATTATCCATCATTCTAACTAAATGCTCATATACATATGAGGCATTCATCAAATTATGAACACACATGATTCAAAAAAATTTAAAAAATTGAAAAAACTCATAGAGGTTGGTATGATGAACAAAAATGTCCATTGAAAAAATAAATGAAAAATCATTATATTCATAAATATAGAAAAATGAAAAATATCAATTGTTATATGTTTTCTATGTTCTGACCAATTTAAAAGGATTTATGAAGTGAAATTTAATAGTAACCCTTACTAATCAATAATATTACAAGAAAGTGGAATTTTGCCTTTTTAAAGGCCCCATATTTAATCAATAATATTAATTAAGAAAAAGTAAAGATCTTCTTAGGCGGTTGATACTTAATAACCGCCTGAGAAAATGTTATCTTATGCGGTTATTACTTACCAACCCCTGAGAAGATCGAATCTTCGCAGGCGGTTGGTAAGTAAAACCTGCCTGAGATAACCATCTTCTCAGGCAGTCGGTACTTAAAATCCGCCTGCGAAAATAGGCGTCTATATATACCCCTCGGGCTGCGTTAGAAAAACCTAACCTGGGCAAAACACTTAGACGCCGTCAGGCTGCCAAAATTTTGTTTGCCACCAAGTGTTCGCCGCTATCGTCGCCGAGCTTCGCCGTTGTCCGTTTGCTTCGCCCTCATCATTTCCATATGCGCCAAGTGAAGTCATTGCCGTCGCCGTCGAGCTTCACGGTAAACCCTAAACCCTTCGACCTTCCCTCCTCTGTCCCCGTGCCGCCTCCCAGCTCGCCCTCGCCGCCGGCCGAGTCAAATGACGCCTTGCATAGATTTCCTTGGTTAGGGTTCGGGAATTCGCAAAGGGTAGGCATCCTTGGTTGTGATGTTATCAAATGGTAGAATAGCTTCGTGTAATACATTTCTGGAAACATTGTGAGCTGTATAACAAGTTTGTAATGTAACTTGCTATCAATTTGTGATGTTATCTGTTTGAAAATCAAGGATCAAACCAGCCACAAATAAAGTAAATTTTGTCTAATTCACTTCTGAAATCTGGTAGCAGTGTCCAAATTTAAAAATCCATATCTCTTCAACCTGAAGGGCTATGGAGGCAAATGAATACTTTTTGGAAAGCTCTTAGAGTATTCTGTAAGTTTTCTATTTACCTTCAAGCCAATAGACCGTTGTAAGGTGATGAAAATCTTCTCTATCTAAATCAGCTGCTGTTCTGAAACTGTATGAACAAGCATCTGAATTTTTGTCATAATTATTCTGTAGAAAGCTCTTCTAGTCTATTGTGATACATATTTTGAAAGGGGAAGAGCTATTCTACAACTTTTCTATTCATTGTTACATCAAATTTGGTTTAGAACTAATTAGAAACTGGAGTTGAAGTTAGTACCTGTGTACAGTGCTATCTGAAATAGCCAAAAAAATTTTGAACTTTGAACAGCCATAATTCTTAAATTAGAAAAGCAACCTATGCATATCTATACATTTATGGAAAGACTAAATAGTCCTCTATCAATTTCCTATTCAACGCTAAGGCTAAAACACGCAATAACCAGGTCTAAATCGAAGTATTGTTTAAGGTGTCGTAACAATTCAGACTCTGGACAGTTATGTATTCAGTTGCTGTTTGGATTGTAATTTCCAGTAGGATCATCAAAAGACTTCATATATTTACATTTATGGAATCTTGAGGATGTGTGTAACAAGTTTGCAATATATTGTTTCTGCAAATATCAATGTTCTCTATTTGAAAATTGTGGACAAAATCAACAACATACAAAGGAAGCTCTGCCAAATTTCAGTTAAAAATCTAGGAACTTAGTGGTAACATGAGTGGATAATAGCATATGTACTGAAAATAGAGTGTAGCCACCCCGCACTTCATCTCACAGGGTTGTGCTCCTTCAAGATCGGTGTCACTATCTTTTTGTCAAACAAAGCAATGTGCTCGCATACGGTTGTTGAACATCGCTTGTGCTCAAAACACAGATACAAATAACTGCCTATTTAGAATGAGAAGATAAAATTGCCATTGCCGATAAGCAACTTTAACATACTTTTCACCCTCGCAATGTACAGGAACCTTTTGGTCAGTCGCCTTAAACCCTAGAATGCCTTATCAAATCCTAGAATGCTTCCATCTTTTTCTTCATGCAACACTTCATGTAGAGTTAATATGCTATTTATTATATTTTTTGTCTTATTAGTTCGAGCATGGAAAGCCCTAAGAAGACTGTGCTGGTAGTAACAATAAAGAAGACAATATGGAGTTTACTGACTTTAGCAGTTCAGGCTTCTTTCACAGTCCATCGGATCCTTCTCATAATATAAAAATTAGAAAGACCTCAGAGGATCTCGACTTGGAACATGATCCTACCAATGAGGTATGGATCACGAAACTTAACTTCAGCAGTTCAAGTTAATGTTGGTTGTCAAGTACACGAAGTCTTATAATTCTTTTCTACCTAGATTAATCACGAAGACAACGAGGTGACTTCGGCTCCTAAAACCGCATAAGGTTCTCCAATGGATGAATCCTCAGCTTCACTCAAGCGGAAACGAGGGCAAAGAGGTCCCAATAAGGGTCCATTGGACCGCATCATGTACATAATAAGGTTCGATCCAGGTGAGCTTACCCAAGAACCACTGGATTCAGTTACCAAGTACCGTAATGCATGCGGTTTTCTTGTTAGGGAGCTCGTGCCGATCACAACTGAGAATTGAAGGAAATTACCCGAGTAGGCCAAGAATGAGTTGTGGGAAAGAATAAAGAAACAATTCAAGTTCTCGAAAGGCACGGAAGAAGCTGTAAAGAAAGAAACATTGGTCTCTTGCGGCAAGAAGTTTTGTGGCTGGAAGAGTGAAATGAATGCTTATGTTAAGGCCGATAAGGTCCCTAGCCCGAGGAAGATGGGAAAAATTCATACAAGCTCAGTGGCAAGAGTTTGTTTGTCAAAAGACCACACCTAAAGCTAAAGCTCTAAGTGCAAATAGGTCAGAGCTTGCAAAAAAAGAACAAATACCATCATCGTTTGGGGTCTACCGGATATTACCCCAAAGTCTAGAAATGGAATAAGATATTAGATGAAATTACCAGTAAGGGCAATCCTCACCCATTAGAAGGTTGCGATGAGAGAACTCAACGGTGGGTCTTTGCTCCGTCAGGGTTTGACCAGCAAGGGCAAACTTGAAAAGCCCGACTCTGTGAATGAAGTCGAGGATAAAATGAAAGAAGTAATTGAAAAGCAACAGAAGGATCTCTTCAAGCCAAAGAGGGGGAATGACCAACTTACCGCTATCTTAGGAAACCCTGAACACAGCGGACGGGTTCGAGAAGTCTCTTCTCAAATGTCTTGGCTAGATGGTTTCCCTAAAAATAAAGGCACATATAGAAGATGTGAGAAGTTTAAGAAAACACTTGATGAAACGATTGCTCATAAGGTCATATAAAATATGCAAGAAATAATTGAACAACTTAGACAATCGGGGCAATTAGTTGCACCAAGTACAGCGATGGTTCCGGTGCTAAAGGAGCAATTAGTATCTCCAACTGCCTACCCTAGAAGCGTTGGTTTTGTGCCAGGCTTAGGGTCAACCCATAAGTTCCATGTCGATGATATTGCTAACAACAAATCTTGTCGTCTTCTTGTCCCGATCAGCAGAGTAGTGAACAAAACCAAACAGGTTGCCACTGCTATGGCAAAGCCTGATCGTGACTTCAACGGGAATCCACTTCCGTTGTATTATGCTGTGGTGCAAGTTCTTCAGATAATTGATAATGATTATGAAGATTATGAAATAGACCACGTCACACCTGAGGGATCGCGACTCTGGGACAGGCTGTCAACCAATTAATCCTTTGGCACCAGCGCGATATCGTGTTGGACGATGAGCCAATTTCTAGCCCCGTTGCATCTCGAAATACTGCAACCCCATCTTCTAAGCCGAAAGTCTAGGAAGATCCACTCCCAGTCCAGGAAGATTCACTCCCCCTATGTCTCAGCAAGGATGATAGTAACCTTGCTAGTAAAGATATCCAAGTTGGACAATAGCTTCAAGCAGTACCAGAGCAAGCTGTTGCTAGTAAAGAGCAACCAGTTGAGCAACAGCTTGGAGTAGTACTAGAGCCAGCTGCTGGGAGTAAAGAGCAATCAGTTGAACAACAGGTTCAACAACAAGCCAGTGTCCAACTTCCGACGACTACTCCTTGATCATCAATTCCTATCAAAGTTAGCCCATACGAAATTAAGAAACATTCATGAGAAGTGTCAAAGTATTTGGAAACTATGAAGGAAAATATTAGAAAATCGAGTGCATCTCGTTCTTCTCATGAGCCAGCATTAGAAGATATCGAGGAGTGAGAAGAAGACGGTGTCATGTATAATCGGTGGACGGCTTTAGTTAAACTAGGAGTTCCAATATACAAGCTTGAGGATGTTCCTCCTGAATTTAAGAATGGGAAGCCGTTAATGACATCCGTACAACTTAGCAAACAACATGCCCCGCTCAAAAGAATGCACGAGTGGTACATCCTTGCCAGTACAAAATATGAGATTTCTTGCATCACATTTCGTATTCCAAAAGAAGCATTCTGGAGCACTGGAGAAGATAGACGAGTCGTTTTATTTGAAGAGCTGCATCCCCTTTTCCATCGGGGCATGCTCGAAATCAACATGTTGCTCGTCTGGTGCTTGTAGGCGCATCTAATATTTTGCATTTGCTTTTCTTACTACACACATACACATTTCATGATATTATAACAACTCTGGACTTCTTCAATAGGATGCAATACATGGATAATGAAAAGATGGAACGCAAGACAGGTATCCTTGACCCTACACGGATTGCAAAGACGCTATTCAACGTCAAGGCAGATCGAGACTCAGCAGAGTTCAAGCACATGAAAAAAAAAAAGAATTTGAAAAAGCAATCGCAAAACTTAAGAAGGATAGAAGGACAGAAGTTGCAGCTTACATAGGACATGGATGTTTAACTTTGTCAAAGACGGCAAGGACCTCGTAAAGGCTCCGTACCACTTCGAGTAAGTTCGACACATGACATTGAAATAGCAATTATTGGTAATTGTTAACACGTGTGTTTGTATGTTTGCAGTGATCACTACATAATGATCTTTATCAAGCCAACGTAGGGAATGGCAACAGTCTTGGACTCGACTGCTTTCCCACCAGATCGTTACAAAGATTTCCTTTCCATTTTGAAACTATACGTTTATTCAACAATTTTAATTTACACACATTTAGAATGTGTTGACCAATTTTATATGACATTTCTTCTATTACAGCGCTTGGCGGTTTTACGCGGAACAGCTTGGCGGTGAGGGACCTTCTAATACGACTGCATTGGACATTAAAACATATTATGCTTGTCCGAAGCAGCCTGCTGGGAGTGTCTTATGCGGGTATTATGTATGTGAGCATCTTCGGACCGCCAGCGAATATAGAGTGAATCGTGAGGATGTAAGTTATCCTTTATGTCGATATCTTATTTTCTTACTTTTGAGTTTCATTTTCATTGTAACTAGCATAGTTTAATACTTATATTCTTTGCTATTCAATATTACCAAAAAAATTATTTTCATATTTTGATTCCAACTTCAAAATTCAATTGCTCATAGTACAACTGCTCCAAAAATACCAAATAAATTCATGTATACTCTCACTTTGATCTATACTTTGAGACTGTTCAAACCAACACATTCTAAACCTCTTTATGTGTTTCATTGCAGCACACGAAGAATGTGAACGAAGAATGGCCAGTTTGTAGAAGTATTCCTAGTGGAGGAGCCGACAAGATTGTTGTTGAACTCTGTCAATTCATTCGTCGAGAAATTTTGCACAAAAGAGGGAAGTTCTTTGATGAGAATGGTGCAATAGCTGATATGCCAGAACTTTGCGACTATGCCAATAGAGATAGTTTTTAGTGAAAACTTGTAAACTATGAGATGAATTGTATGTGTAACTTGTACATATGTATATTGTTTTAGTGAAACTGACTTATGTGAGATGACTTATGTGATGATATTGTTGACTTCTGTGATGATATTGTTGACTTCTGTTATGTGATTATATTGAATTGACCTTAAAATTAGAAATAACAGCAGCTAGTAATGCATAGGTTATACCTTATCACAGGCAGTTATTTACCAACGGCTAGACCTGCCTGTGAAAAACAATTATCACAGGCGGCTATATATAGGTAAAGAACTATCTGTGATAACCTAATTATCATAGGCGGTTACTGTTATGGTAGAAACTGGCTGTAATAAACTGTCTTCACAGACGGCTTGATGTAGGTCAAGATCCGCCTGTGATAACACTATTATCACAGGCGGTAATATATGTTGCATGACCCGCCTTTCATAATTGTATTATCACGGGCGGTTATATATGCTGCACGACCTGCCTGTGATAACTTATGTTCACAGGCGGCTAGCCTAAGTAAAGAACCGCCTGTGATAATCTGTCTTCACAGGCAGTTTCACTTCTCCGCTTGTGAAATTGTGGATTATCACAGGCTCTTCATTTCAGGCGACTTTAAAAACCGCGTGTGATAACAGGTTTGGAGCCACCTGCGATGAGGCTTATTGTAGTAGTGCGCGTTCGACGACAGCGTGTCCTGGCAGAGCTTGACCCAGGCCTGCGAGAAGTTGCACGACTAGAGGCATGCGTCGTTCCATGACATGGAGGGGACCTCGGCGCAGACGTCGCCGGCGACGAACACGGCGACAAGGGAGACTAGTGCTGCAACTGCAACGATTGAAGTCATGGCTGCTCTCTCCATATTCTTTCTACACGTAGATGATGATGGCTGGTATTTTCTTTTCAGTTTGGTTTTTGCGATGGTAAGGTTTGGTTTTGAGGGCCCTTATAAATAGGCTAGGATGGATTCTCCTAATGATGGTAAATCTGGCAGGCTGATCTGGTGGAGCCTCGTGTGTCTGGAACACAAATATGGCAAGTTGGTGGTTTCATAAGATAGAATTCTAAAAATAGTTATATCTCTTTCATTCCTTGATCATAATAGTGTATTTATCAGATGAAAAGGAAATAAAAATTTGGTATATCTATATTTCAAGCACCTGAAATTTGGAAAGATTTCATATGATGACAATTAACAGCTAATTACTATCATTAACAATTAAATCTTTGTAATTTACAAAACTAAAAAATTTCCCATGACCTATACACTGACAAAGTCATTTTGATTGACTATTTTACAACTAACATAGTTTTCTTACAAATAAATATATTAAAAATTAAATAATTAGCTTCTTCTTCCTCACGATCGCTGCCGCCATGATGATCCGCCTACTGCCACTGCACTCCGTGCTATCTTGCTCCACGCCAGAGCGATCCTCGCTCTCGCTGCTGCATGCCGCTCATGTCGTCGCCCTACGCGATTTGCTGCTCGTGCCACCGATCATGCCATCGCTCGTCGTTTACCAAGACACCAATGTGCTCTGCTCCACCACCGACAGCACCTCGATCTGCCGCCCGACTATGACTCGGGAGACTAGGATTGGAAGAGGGAAGATAAAGTTGAGTATGCACGAATCGTATAGCATGCACGAACCTTAAAGCAAAATCGACGGCACATAACATCAGTTGAATTTTTTTTGATTTCATATATGCCTAGAATATAAGATTTATGAAAACTAAACCTTTTAATAAAGAGAATGATTCTCAAAAATATGATTTCTAGCTCAATCAGGAATAAGGATATATCCTTAACAACATCCCTTGTTTCACGTTTCACAAAAAAAAAATCATATTCAAGTACCAGAGAAATTGCAGATGAAAGTAATATTGCATTGAGTATATGTCCCACAACTATGTCAAAAGGATAGTGGGTCGAAAGATTGTGATTTGACCCAGAACTATGTAAAAAAGCTCTCATACATTTTTCTTATGTATTTTAATTTAATTTTAACTACATTTTGTGAAAAAAACTTTGAACAAACAAATGCTTAAAAATATATGCATATTTTTTGCTGTTGTTTCAGAAAGCAATAATTCATGTGCTATTTAGTAATTCCCAATTCAATAAATATATACTTTATCATATCCAAATTTAGTGTGTTGCTATGTATAAGTACCACAACTATGTAAAAGGCAGTGTGATTTGACATAGAACTATGTAAAAGATTTGATGTATTCCAATCTAATGTTTGCGATAATTTTGAAAAAAAAATTGGTACAACAAATGCTTTAGAATTTATGCGTATTTTTTGCTGTTATATAAGAAACACATAACTCATGTGCTATTTAATAGTTCCTGACTTGGATAAATCTGTACTATTACTATTTTCGAATTAGAGTGTTACAATATATAAGTTCCATGACTATGTAAAACAAATAGTGGGATTTGACCAAGAACTATGTAATTTTTTCTAATTCATTTTTCCGGTGTATTTTAATCTATTTTTTCCACAATTTATTAAAAATAATTTGGTACAAACTAGTACTCAATATGTATGCATATTTATGGCTATTAATTTGGAAAATATTAATTCATGTGTTTTTTTAATAATTCCTCAATTAAATAAATCTATACTTTTATTATTGTTAAAATTAGAGTGTTACAATTTTATAAGTCCCACAACTATGTAAGATGGATAGTGGGCCGGTAGAGTGGGATTATTTGACCCAGAACTGTGTAAATTTTCTAAATCATTTTGTGATGTATTTTAGTCTAATTACCACATTTTTGTGACAATAATTTGGTCTTCATGATTTAATCTTGGGTTTGAATTGCTGCCAAGTTCTGATTCATATTGAAGGTAAAGCACATATATAGATATCTTCGTGAAGAAGTCATCACTGACATTTTGTCGGTCATGCCTCCACATTCATACACATATAGATGTTGTTGTATTAATTGATATCTCAATGTGGCCTAAAATGGATTATTCTTCATTTGGGAAAGCAAGTGGAAAACACTACCTCCATATTGAAAAGAGAATTTCTATTTTTGGTTGATAATCTTGAATTCATAATGTTGTCAAGTTCGGATCCATGGACCATAGTCAAAGGTATAGCACATGTACGGATCCCTTCGTAGCGAAGTCATCATTGACGTTTCGTCGGTTACGCCTCCACATTCATACAAATATAAATGTTGTTGTATTGATATCTCAATGTCCTAAAATGGATTATTATTCCTTCGGGAAAGTAAATGGAAAACGCTATCTCTGGATTGAGTAGAGAACTTCTCTTTTTGATTGACATCTTGGATTCATAATGTTCTTGAGTTCTGATCCATACTCAAGGTATAGCACATATATGGATCTCTTCGTCAAGAAGTCATCACTGAAGTTTCATCGGTTATGCATCCACATTTGTACAGATATAGATGTTGTTTTATTGATATCTCAATGGCTTAAAATGGATTATTATTCATTCGGGGAAACAAGGAAAAATGCTATCTCCAGATTGAGTAGAGAACGTCTCTTTTTTGTTGATAATCTTAGATTCATAACGTTGTCAAGTTTGGATCCATGGACCATAGCCAAGGTATAGCACATATATGGATCTCTTCATAGCGAAGTCATCCCTACGTTTCGTCGGTTACGCGTCCACATTCATACACATATAAATGTTGTTGTATTGATATCTCAATGGCCTGAAATGGATTATTATTCCTTCAGGAAAGCAAATGGAAAACGCTATCTCCGGATTGAGTAGAGAACTTCTCCTTTTGGTTGACATCATGGATTCATAATGTTGTCAAGTTCTGATCCATACTAAAGGTATAGCACATATATGGATCTCTTCCTCAAGAAGTCATCACTGATGTTTCAACGGTTATGCCTCCCCACATTCATACACATATAGATGTTGTTGTATTGATATATATCTCAATGGCCTCAAATGGATTATTATTCCTTCAGGAAAGCAAAAGTGGAAAACGCTATCTCCAGATCGAGAAGAGAACTTCCACGAAACCCTTGGAAACAAGTACAGTGAATGATGAGCACATTAAATAGATAATGTAAAGACAAGCTAATGATAACATTAGAATTAATATGATAACATTAACTAGTTCGATGATACAACGCAAAAATATCAAGACACTATTTTCAATATTCAAAATTTATTTTTTTAGTAGTATATATCATATTCCCCAAACATAGTAGCATGTGTCAATTCGACAAAGTGTAACTTTCGTGCAGTTTCACTATATCTTGATGAAGACCAAGTAGAAGACTTGTATATCCTTCTTGCAGCATACTCCCTCCGTCCCTAAATACTTGCCGCTTTGTAGTTCAAAAATGAACTACAAAGAGAAAAGTATTTACGGACAGAGGCAGTATTATGCAAGGTGCTAAAAAATTCTAGTTCATTTCTCTGATGTATTTTACTCTAATATTCTCCATGATTTTGTGAAAATAATTTTATACAAACAAATTCTTAAAAATGTTTGCATATTTTTTGCTGTTGTTTTAGAAAACATTAATTCATGTGCTGCTTAATAATTCCTAACTTCAATAAATCTATACTTTTATCAAAATTGTAGTGTTATAATATATAAGTCCCACAACTATGTAAAAGGGACGATAGTGAGAGGGGAGAATGGAATTTGACCGATAACTATGTAATTTTTTTCTAAATCATTTTTCTGATGTGTTTTATTCTAATTTTGCCACAATTTTGTGACAATAATTTGGTGCAAATAACAACTAGAAATGTATGACATTTTTTACAGTTTTTTTTTGAAAAATAATGCATATGCTATTTATAATTTCAAACATCAATAAATCTAATAATACACTGTTTATTTTCGAAAATATAGTGTTACAATATATAATTAGTCTCTCAACACTTGCTTTCAAATTCCTCCATCACCAACTACATCACCCAACCACAACTGAACGCGATCACCAAGAAAGAGAGTGCAGCCATGACCTTCGTCGTCCTCGCAATGTCAGCAGTCTCGCTGATGGCCTTGTTCATGGCCGGGGACGCTTGCAACAATGTCCCAACCCTGACATGGTACGATGCATGCCTCAAGATAAGCAGCACGACGGCGATGTACAACCTCTGCCAGGAGACTCTGCAGCACGCGCCGGAGAGCGCCGAGGCGACCGTCTACGCGGCTGCGGCAGCAGAGGCGGCCACAGCGTCGTACGGGGACACAGCGTCCACGGCGGTGGAGCTGCTGCTGTTCGGGGAAGTCCAGGGAGACGAGCGGCAGGCAGTCAAGACGTGCCTGTCCAAGACCTCGTTTGCAAGTGACCGCATGCTCCGCGTGATCGACGATATGAACACATGCAGGTTCGGCTACACCGTTGAGGAGTACAGCAACGCGTTATTAGCCGTGGAGTCATGCAAGGATGCACTGGCCGGTTTCCCGCAGTCGCCGCTGGTCGCCAAGAACGCGGCTGACCACGACGTGACCCAAGTGGCGGTTCATTTGGGCTCCTTGGTATTTAATTAATTAGGTAGCTAAAAGAGTTACTGTGTGCTAACGGCTGCAATCTAGCTAATTACTCTCTCCACGCACACAGGCCACAGCTGTGTAAATTATCGTGCTAGCTGAACACAACACGGCCATTTTGGCGTCCAAGTTCATAAAAATAGTACACAACAACTATATTACTAAAGAGTGACAAGTAATTCTGAGATGGAGGGAGTACATGATGCAAGGAGATGCTGGCCCAGATCATTTGCACCTCTATACCTATTTGATTCTGAAATAAATGATAGTATACACAAGATATATAACAGGCCGTAGGTAACAGTTCCAAATCACTGAAATCTCCATTTACCCAACAAAAAAAAACAAGGGCAGATCGAGATGAAGGGTGCAGCCATGATCTTGATCTCTGCCATTTTAATCTCCCTCGCCGCCTTGTTCATGCCTGGCGAGGCGGCATGCAACAATGTCCCGACCACGACATGGAAGGAGGCGTGCCTCAAGACGAGCCAGACACTGGAGATGTACAAGCTCTGCGCGTTGATCCTGCAGCACGCGCCGGACACCGGCCCGGCGACCCTCTACGCGGTTGTGGCGGCGAGACAAGCCAAGCAGTCTTACGACGCCACGGCGGCGGCGGTGGCGCGGCAGCTCGCCGACCCGTCAACGCCCCGCGACGCGCTGGTGGTGTACCATTACTGCCTCGCCAACTACAACATGGCGCAGAGGTCCATGGGCTTGGTGATCAAGGACCTGTACGTCTGCGTGTCCAATAAAACCTCTTCGTACTACATGATCTGTGTGGACGCTACGTATAATTGTGCGAAAGCCCTGTCGAAGTTGAACGACTCGCCGCTGCAGCAGATGAGCGCGGCGGACCATGATGCGACTTCTGTTGCGCGGGCTTTGGGCTCATTGATCAATGGAAGTTAGTAGAAGCTAGAGTCATCGGTTGATGCCTTGCATTGATGGTGTGTCAACTCGTACTGACTTGATGCTTTTAAATCTACTGTAATAAAATGCCTATTATCGAATAAAACTTCGGGTCGCCTCCACCCCGGATTTATCTCTGTAAATGACAGTGCTGCCATGGCTGCAATCTAGTTACTCTAGCTCTCCACATCTATAGCTGTACGTGTGAATGATTGTGCTGAACACACAGCCATTTCGACGTGTACAAGTTCGTAAAATCAGTACACAACCATTAATGTTTGTTAATTGACAGTTGTGATACAAAATGTGGTTTTGATTTTCTTCCTCTCATTTGATAACCCCATGCATAAAGGTTATATACAGAGATGCATGCCGGCCAAAGAGCAGTTGGCCCAGCTATCATTTGCACATCTATCTAAATGTGTTATGATTAATATATCGGAAAGACTATCCATCAGCGTCTAAACCGACGCCTGGAGTCAGGCGACCAGCGGCTCTTTGCCGTGGGCGCTGCAGGTAAGTTTTTTAATTTTGTTAATTGTAAATCATAATTTTATAGGGTTATATTAATTGTGAAATAATCAAATAAAAAATTTATGATTTATTAATCATTAGAATTAAGATTTAATAATTAGTTATTAACGATAGTAATTAACTGCTAATTATCGGGTGCTTGAAATTTTTAAAAATTTGAGGCACCTGAAATTTAGACAACTCTTTAATATATAGAAACAACAAGTCCTACCTGGTCACTCTTAAGCAGGAGGACCTCGTGACAGTGCGAACACCAGTCACCGGCAACTTGTCGCAGCTGGATATGATGACCGCTGGACTACCAGGTGAGCACTTTTTTAATAGTTAGATGTATGGTTAGCAATGTAATTAGGGGCGTGTTTCACTAATTTTTTTAGATAATGGAAAGAAACGGTTCCGACCTTTCCCTCCGGAGAGGTTATGGCCCTTGTTACAATGATGAGTCAACAGATCAACAAGATCCAGAATGTATGAAAACATGAAAATTCACCCACTACTAGAACAGAAATCATCTAAATAGCAATTCTATTGCTATAAATCCAACCATTATTCGCAGAGACCTGTCTGACCGTGTCCTCCAACGTCTGACATCCCCTCATTAGCAACTCCTTCATGTCATCACACCTTTGAAGTAGTGCCCATGCTCGACACCAATGTGTTCCTCTGAAAAGCACCTGCAAGTAATTTTTCATATAGCTTTTATTAAAAAACACATCGTTCCTGGAAATCCAAATTGCCCAGAACATTGCCCCTATAGCAACAAGGATGACTTTTCTTGTCTGAGCAGAAAACTTATATAACCAGCTTTCAAAGAAATGCATAGTTGATTTTGGACCTTCAATATTAAAGGCAACTTGTATCACCCTCCAAAAAAATCTAGCAAAATGACAATTGAAAAAAAGGTGATTAAATAGTCTCATTTTTTGAACAGAAAACACATTTCTTATCACCTTTCCAATTACGTCTAGCTAGATTATCTTTTGTAAGGACTACGCCTTTTTTTTAGATACCACAAGAAAATTTTAATTTTCAATGGTAATTTCGAATTCCAAATCAAACTGTCATAACACACATTTGTGTCAGTTATCAAGAAACTATACATCGATTGAACTGTAAATAATCCATCTTGTTTAAGTGACCATCTAAACACATCATGTCTATCATTAAGATTTATATGGACGATCTCAGCAACTAGTTTATACCAGCTATCCAGGTTGTGCCTACTCAATCCTCGACGGAACGACACATTTAAAGGTGTTGTGCTTAAAACATTAGCAGCTGTGTCGTTTTTTCTTCATACGATGTTATATAACGATGGAAAGCGATATTTTAGTGTGGACCTTCCTAACCAGTTATCTTCCCAAAATCTGGTGTCCCTACGGTTATTAATCTGGAAATGTCCAAGGTTCAAAAAAACATCC
Organism: Tuctoria greenei; assembly: GCA_036927565.1. Classification (NCBI taxonomy): domain Eukaryota; kingdom Viridiplantae; phylum Streptophyta; class Magnoliopsida; order Poales; family Poaceae; genus Tuctoria; species Tuctoria greenei. The sequence goes on from JAYESD010000007.1 coordinate 3,348,242, forward strand.
CTCACCACCATCAAACTAGACCAAAAATGAGAGTCTCATGTTTTTTTTCGTACCTGGCCCAACGTCTTATTTTTAATGTACTTTTTTCTCAATAAATCCTGCCATAGCCCTTCCTCATTAATGAATTTAAATAACCAGTTGCTCAAAAGACATCTATTCTGTATATCAATACTAAGAATGCCCAAGCCCCCTGATCTTTCGGCTGACAGATTACACTCCACTTCGCCAATCTATATTTCTTTTTATGATCACTCCCTTGCCAAAAAAATATGGATCTGAAATAATCCAGCTTTTCAAGGACACCTCTTGGGACTTCAAAAAAAGATAACATAAATAATGCTATACTTGTCAGCACCGAATTAATTAACACTAATCTCCCGCCTACCGATAAGTGTTTACCCTTCCAGCAACTTAATTTTTTCTCAATTTTCTCCTCTACAATCTTCCAATCACTGTTATTCAACTTCCTATAGTGCATAGGGATTCCAAGATATCTAAACGGATATACTCCAATTTTACATCCAAACAGTCTTGAATAATGCGATTCGAAACGACACGCCTCTCAAAAACACAACAATTCACTTTTATCAAAATTAATTTTCAATCCTAATAATTGTTCAAACGCGCATAGTACAAGTTTCAAGTTTGCCGCATTCTCGAGGTTGTGATCTAGGAATAAAATGGTGTCATCCGCATACTGCAGTATCGACAGACCATCTTCAACAAGGTGTGGAATAACCCCGCAAAAAAGTCCCGCCCTTTTTGCCCTTTTTATTAGTACAGCCAACATATCGGCCACTATATTAAACAGGATAGGTGAGAGCGGATCCCCTTGCCAAAGCCCTTTTTTCGTCATAAAGTTCTCCCCTATTTCTTCATTAATTTTTATACCCACATGACCGCCTTGAGTATAAGCATCAATCCACTGTCACACCCGGTTTTATTAGAAATAAAACCAGCTGCAAAATACATGTATACCAGGATCAGTTTCACCATACATGTACGACAAGTAGTGATAAACAGTTCTATATCGCATGCAAACAACATTTATACCTTTCAAAAAGGGTTTTGAATAGCAGCGGAAGAGCAAAAACTCTAGCGCAACCACAGGCAAATCGACTGGTAGCAACGTGACCTTCTACACACCATCTTCAAAAGAAAATTGCCTTCGTTGAATCTTCTCTTCACTGAGCAGCATTTATAGAAAAAAAGTACAACAAAGCAAGTGTGAGTACCATCCCGTGGTACTCAACAAGTGTGGGAAATAAATGACATGAAGGCCAATCAAAAGAGAAAAGGCTGATAGTGGCTTAAGCACTAAGCATTAAACTTAATCCTTAGCTTTCATTAGCAACCTACATCTAAGTGAATAATCCAAACCATAACAATAATAATAATAATAATGTAATAGTACCAATATCATTTCCAACCATCATCCCAACCATCATCTCAACCATCGTCTAATTATGAATTCGCACCAAGCCGCTCTTGTCCGTGAGCACGGCTGTCATGACAGTTTTCCAATCTCTACAGAGAATGTATCATTTACCCACAAGCCGTGATTTGATCCCCTGTACTCAGGTGGACTAAGTAAACCTCCCTGATGCCAGTGGTGGCCAACCACAATACACACTTCTGTAGGTGTGTGGCCAGGAGATCACTACGAGGTCTTTACAAAGGTTCTCCCGACATGTACTAGCCCTCTGAGGTTTCACCCCTGTACAAAAGTGTGAGCCGCTACACCACGTACCCAGTTGCCCCCTCTTGAGCCATGCAGATCCCAAGGCAGTACACCCTGAACCAATTCCCTGCACTATCCAATCACCAATACTACGCCAGGAGAGGCCTAATTAATTGACCAAGCTGCCCCATACTCAGTCTTGTGGTGATACTATAAAGCTTAGTGACTTCATCCATAAACCGGTCCTTAGAATCCGGCGAGGTCCAAACTCCAATCCCGAGTCTCGTGCGTACTGCACCATACCATTTAAACCAACCCACCTGATTCCTATCCACTACAATTCATTTTCTATATCTCAATAAATAATCATAAATCATAGGTGGCATATATGTTCAATGTTTCCCCCATCTAATATGCATGGTAAGCGTAAATCAATATCCCAAGTACCACCCTTTCCTTCCCGAATGACAAGGAATTATATGGAACGATAAATAGAATGAGATTCACATTAATTAAGCATGCAACTAACTAAATCCCTAAAATAGGCACAAGATGGTCAAGGGCACTTGCCTTATTCTCATTTAATTGCTAGTCTTCTTGGTCTTTGTGTTGCTTCTCGATCACGTCACGAACTCGAGTAAACTACCGTTGAAAGATAAATAAAAGAAATAATTAACAATACACCATACATGTAAAGCGTGGCATAAAAATTACTACGCATGCATTTTAGGGGGAATGAGGACCTACGCACGATAATGACTTAAATCGGAGTTAAGTGTGTTTATCATATTGTATCAACATTTACAGTTTGTGTGGTATGTGCGCAATAATTATTAATATGACAAATAAATTTATATTATTCAATTATGGTTGTATAAGAAAGTTTGGTATTTTATAAGTTTACACTACTTTCATTTTTATTTCTAAGGCTTTCTTAAATTATATATGCTAAAATACATTTAATATGCATGTCAAGATTTTAATACATTAATAGACATTTTTATGATTCCTTACAAATTTTACTAAATTAGATAACACATATATATTTTTTTTGTTTTTCCCAATGCAATTTTAGAATCAAAATACAGTGGCAAATGTTTTCTATGCAAAACAACAACTAAGGTGTTATGTGTAAATTCAACATGTAACAAGGTCATTTTGGTAAAAACAACACTGGCTAGGGGCTTTTATGCAATTAATCATTCTTCTAATGGCTAAAAATATTATTTACTAAAATTACAGTGGTCTAAATATCATTTTATAACAAAAACCATAGTTATACTAAAGTCAAGGGTCATTTATGTAATCTACTGGGCTTGTTTGCAATTAAGCACAGAGATCTAGGGGGTTTGTGCAAAACAACAAAGAGGAGCAGGGGCCCTCGTGCAAAAAGGTTGAAGGGTTATCTAGTCTTTTATTATCAGCTGTCGATTCATAAACGGGTGCACTAGATTAAAGCACGAAGGGGTATGCAACCTGGGGCGTTGGATATAAAGAGAAGGGCTTAGATTTTATTAAGGCGGAAGGGGTATCCTTGATCTAATCTTGGCCATACATGCTTGATCCAACGTCCTGGGAGACACAAAGCAATGTGCTTCTTCTTCCTCTGGACAGAATGACTGCAACGCCATGGCCAACGGGCCTGAGCTCGCCGGAGGCTTGAGTTCGAGGCTAACCCTCAACGGTGTCTGTGGGAAACACGGGAGGAGGGGATCACGAACTCACCTAGGGGCATTTTGCTGACTGGAACGGCGTGGAGAAGCGGGTGCGACGGTGAAGGGCGGCGGCCATCGATGTACCTCGTCGGGAGGATGCCACAGTAGTGTTTTCATGCTGCATCCTTGTCCCGGACGCGTTCTGGTGCATGGAGAGTTCGATGGAAGGGTCAGAGCGAGTGGAAATCGGGCGGCAAGATCGGAACGACAGTGAGGCAGCGATGCTTACCGGGACTTCGATGCGGCTGGGTCTCGCGGCGTTGATTTGCATCGAGGGAGGTTGAGGAGAGCTCGCTGCGTCCCTGTGAAGGCACACAACGTGATAGCGAGGACAAGCAGTGAGAGCTCGACGAAAATCGTGCGGCGGCGCCGGCTCCTGAGGAGAGCACGGTGGCAGTGGTTTGCTTGGGATTTTGGAAGTTTTGGGAGCGGGGAAACCCTAAGAGGAGCTGGCGGCTATATATAGAGGGCGGTGACTCTGACGGAAGGAAAGCGAGCGGCACGCCGAGATTCATGGGGTGGTTGCAGGGGCGAGGAGCACGACATCTTGGCCACGAACGGTGTGGGCGTGGGCGGTTGGAGAAGAAGAAGCGCTGACGGCATGGACCCGCATGGCAGAGAGAAAAGCGGGTGCGGTTGGCCTGGGGCGCGTGCATCGTGCAAGCGGGAGCAGCGGCAACGTGCTTGTAGTTGGCGGCGGCAGCGTGTCCACGCATGCTAGGGTTTGGTAGGGAGGCAGGCTCTGTGAGTTGGGCCTTGGGCTGCAAGTGGAGGTTTTCATTTTTTTTCTTTTCTTGTTCAATTGATTTTTAGGACGTTACAATCCTACCCCCCTTAAAGGAATCTCGCCCCGAGATTCTAAGATGTTGGATGAAGATTTGGACTAGGTTTTAACCAATCGATAAACTATATTATTATTATATTTTCTTTAGAATTCTCTAATGTCATTCCAATACATTAGAAGTTTTAAGATTTCACACAACAGGATGCGTAAAAACACGATAAATTTTTGTCCTAAATTGATTTTTATGAAACCTATCATTACCACACAACTTTACATCTTATATTATTATTGTTCTTGTTATTATTATTTTTCTTATTTTTATTTATTATATTGATTTTCATATCAACACTATTATTAAACACAGAGATACAAAGGTTGCTAGTGTTTCCTTTATCGTACCTTGATTTTATTTCAAACGTATTCTCTATCAATTGGAATCTGCATTTTTCATACTTAACCGCTTTGGATGCAATATGTTAAATTGGTTTAATTAAAAGGGATTAACACTATATATTATTTTTTTGTTCTTTTACCTTATTTATTATTATTATTATTATGAACTTGGCCTAAATTTTCATCGTGGTTTTAATTTTTAAAATATTTCACTGCAAATGCATTATCATGATAAATACAATTATTACTATTATTATCTTTTATTTATTATTATTTTATTATTATTTTATGTTCTTTTACATTCTTATTATTCTTCTCATCATTATTACTAATTTGAAATCGATCTAAATTTCCATTGTGATTCTAAATTTTTGTATACTCTCACTTTGATCTATACTGGTCCAAAAATTCAATTGCTCATAGTACAACTGCTCAAAAAATATCAAATAAATTCTTGTATACTCTCACTTTGATCTATACTTTGAGATTGTTCAATTCAACACATTCTAAACCTTGTTATGTGTTTCATTGCAGCACACGAAGAATGTGAACGAAGAATAGCTGGTTTGTAGAAGTATTCCTATTGGAGGAGCCGACAAGATTGCTGCTGAACTCTGTCAATTCATTCATCGAGAAATTTTGCACAAAAGAGGGAAGTTCTTTGATGAGAATGGTGCAATAGCTAATGTGCCAGAACTTTGCGACTATGCCAATAGAAACAGTTTTTAGTGAAAACTTGTAAACTGTGAGATGAATTGTATATGTAACTTGTACATATGTATATTGTTTTAGTGAAATTGACTTATGTGAGATGACTTATGTGATGATATTGTTGACTTCTGTGATAATATTGTTGACTTATGTTCTGTGATTATATTGAATTGACCTTAAAATTAGAAATAACAGCACCTAGTACTGCATAGGTTATACCTTATCACAGGCGGTTATTTACCAACAGCTAGACCTGCCTGTGAAAAACAATTATTACAGGCGGCTAGATATAGGTAAAGAACCATCTGTGATAACCTAATTATCATAGACGGTTATTGTTATGGTAGAAACTGGCTGCGATAAAATGTCTTCACAGACGGCTTGATGTAGGTCAAGATCCGCCTGTGATAACACTATTATCACAGGCAGTTATATATGCTGCACGACCCGCCTGTGATAATTGTATTATCACAGGCGGTTATATTTGCTGCACGACCCGCCTGTGATAACTTATCTTCACAGGCGGCTAGCCTAAGTAAAGAACCGCCTGTGATAATCTGTCTTCACAGGCGGTTTCACTTCTCCGCCTGTGAAATTGCGGATTATCACAGGCTCTTCATTTCAGGCGGTTTTAAAAACCGCGTGTGATAACAGGTTTGGAGCCGCCTGCGATGAGGCTTATTGTAGTAGTGCACGTTCGACGACAGCGTGTCGAGCTTGACCCAGGCCTGCGAGAAGTTGCACGACTAGAGGCATGTGTCGTTCCATGACATGGAGGGGACCTCGGCGCAGACGTCGCCGGCGACGAACACGGCGGCGAGGGAGACTAGTGCTGCAACTGCAACGATGGAAGTCATGGCTGCTCTCTCCATATTCTTTCTACACGTAGATGATGATGGCTGGTATTTTCTTTTCAGTTTGGTTTTTGCGATGGTAAGGTTTGGTTTTGAGGTCCCTTATAAATAGGCTAGGATGGATTCTCCTAATGATGGTAAATCAGGCAGGCTGATCTGGTGGAGCCTCGTGTGTCTGGAACACAAATATGTCAAGTTGGTGATTTCATAAGATAGAATTCTAAAAATAGTTATATCTCTTTCATTCCTTGATCATAATAGTGTATTTATCAGATGAAAAGGATATAAAATTTGGTATGTCTATATTTCAAGCGCCTGAAATTTGGAAAGATTTCATATGATGACAATTAACAGCTAATTACTATCATTAACAATTAAATCTTTGTAATTTACAAAACTAAAAAATTTCCCATGACCTATACATTGACAAAGTCATTTTGATCCAACTAACATAGTTTTCTTACAAATAAATATATTAAAAATTAAAAAATTAGCTTCTTCTTCCTCACGATCGCCGCCGCCATGATGATCCGCCTACTGCCACTGCACTCCGTGCTATCTTGCTCCGCGCCAGAGCAATCCTCGCTCCCGCTGCTGCATGGCGCTCACGTCGTCGCCCTACGCGATTTGCTGCTCGTGCCACCGATCGTGCCATCGCTCGTCGTTTACCAAGCCACCAATGTGCTCTGCTCCACCACCGGCAGCACCTCGATCTGCCGCCCGACTATGACTCGGGAGACTAGGATTGGAAGAGGGAAGATAAGGTTGAGTACGCACGAATCGTATAGCATGCACGAACCTTAAAGCAAAATCGACGGCCCATAACATCAGTTGAAATTTTTTTGATTTCATATATGCCTAGAATATAAGATTTATGAAAACTAAACCTTTTAATAAAGAGAATGATTCTCAAAAATATGTTTCCTAGCTCAATCAGGAATAACGATATATCCTTAACAACATCCCTTGTTTCACGTTTCACAAAAAAAAATCATATTCAAGTACCAGGGAAATTGCAGACGAAAGTAATATTGCATTGAGTATATATCCCACAACTATGTCAAAAGGATAGTGGGTCGAAATATTGTGATTTGACCCAGAACTATGTAAAAAAGCTGTAATACATTTTTCTTATGTATTTTAATTTAATTTTAACTACATTTTGTGAAAAAAAAACTTTGAACAAACAAATGCTTAAAAATATATGCATATTTTTTGCTGTTGTTTCAGAAAGCAATAATTCATGTGCTATTTAGTAATTCCCAATTCAATAAATATATACTTTATCATATCCAAATTTAGTGTGTTGCTATGTATAAGTACCACAACTATGTAAAAGGCAGTGTGATTTGACATAGAACTATGTAAAAGATTTGATGTATTCCAATCTAATGTTTGCCATAATTTGGAAAAAAAAATTGGTACAACAAATGCTTTAGAATTTATGCGTATTTTTTGCTGTTATATAAGAAACACATAACTCATGTGCTATTTAATAATTCCTGACTTGGATAAATTTGTACTATTACTATTTTCGAATTAGAGTGTTACAATATATAAGTTCCATGACTATGTAAAACAAATAGTGGGATTTGACCAAGAACTATGTAATTTTTTCTAATTCATTTTTCTGGTGTATTTTAATCTATTTTTGCCACAATTTATTAAAAATAATTTGGTACAAACGAGTACTCAATATGTATGCATATTTATGGCTATGAATTTGGAAAATAGTAATTCATGTGTTTTTTTTAATAATTCCTCAATTAAATAAATCTATACTTTTATTATTGTTAAAATTAGAGTGTTACAATTTTATATGTCCCACAACTATGTAAGATGGATAGTGGGCCGGTAGAGTGGGACTATTTGACCCAGAACTATGGAAATTTTCTAAATCGTTTTGTGATGTATTTTAGTCTAATTGCCACATTTTTGTGACAATAATTTGGTCTTCATGATTTAATCTTGGGTTTGAATTGCTGCCAAGTTCTGATTCATATTGAAGGTAAAGCACATATATAGATATCTTCGTCAAGAAGTCATCACTGACATTTCATCGATCATGCCTCCACATTCATACACATATAGATGTTGTTGTATTAATTTATATCTCAATGTGGCCTAAAATGGATTATTCTTCCTTTGGGAAAGCAAGTGGAAAACACTACCTCCATATTGAAAAGAGAATTTCTATTTTTGCTTGATAATCTTGAATTCATAATGTTGTCAAGTTCGGATCCATGGACCATAGTCAAAGGTATAGCACATGTACGGATCCCTTCGTAGCGAAGTCATCATTGACGTTTCGTCGGTTACGCCTCCACATTCATACAAATATAAATGTTGTTGTATTGATATATCAATCGCCTAAAATGGATTATTATTCCTTCGGGAAAGTAAATGGAAAACGATATCTCTGGATTGAGTAGAGAACTTCTCTTTTTGGTTGACATCTTGGATTCATAATGTTGCTGAGTTCTGATCCATACTCAAGGTATAGCACATATATGGATCTCTTCATCAAGAAGTCATCACTGAAGTTTCATTGGTTATGCATCCACATTTGTACAGATATAGATGTTGTTTAGTGGTATCTCAATGGCTTAAAATCGATTATTATTCATTCGGGAAAACAAGGAAAAATGATATCTCCAGATTGAGTAGAGAACTTCTCTTTTTCGTTGATAATCTTAGATTCATAACGTTGTCAAGTTTGGATCCATGGACCATAGCCAAGGTATAGCACATATATGGATCTCTTCGTAGCGAAGTCATCCCTATGTTTCGTTGGTTACGCGTCCACATTCATACACATATAAATGTTGTTGTATTGATATCTCAATGGCCTGAAACGGATTATTATTCCTTCAGGAAAGCAAATGGAGAACGCTATCTCCGGATTGAGTAGAGAACTTCTCCTTTTGGTTGACATCATGGATTCATAATGTTGTCAAGTTCTGATCCATACTAAAGGTATAGCACATATATGGATCTCTTCCTCAAGAAGTCATCACTGATGTTTCAACGGTTATGCCTCCCCACATTCATACACATATAGATGTTGTTGTATTGATATATATCTGAATGGCCTCAAATGGATTATTATTCCTTCAGGAAAGCAAAAGTGGAAAACGCTATCTCCAGATCGAGAAGAGAACTTCCATGAAACCCTTGGAAACAAGTACAGTGAATGATGAGCACATTAAATAGATAATGTACAGACAAGCTAATGATAACATTAGAATTAATATGATCACATTAACTAGTTTGATGATACAACGCAAAAATATCAAGACACCATTTTCAATATTCAAAATTTATTTTTTAGTAGTATATATCATATTCCCCAAACATAGTAGCATGTGTCAATTCGACAAAGTGTAACTTACGTGCAGTTTCACTATATCTTGATGAAGACCAAGTAGAAGACTTGTATATCCTTCTTGCAGCATACTCCCTCCGTCCCTAAATACTTGCCGCTTTGTAGTTCAAAAATGAACTACAAAGAGAAAAGTATTTACGGACGGAGGCAGTATTATGCAAGGTGCTAAAAAATTCTAGTTCATTTCTCTGATGTATTTTACTCTAATATTTTCCATGATTTGTGAAAATAATTTTATACAAACAAATTCTTAAAAATGTTTGCATATTTTTTGCGGTTGTTTTAGAAAACATTAATTCATGTGCTGCTTAATAATTCCTAACTTCAATAAATCTATGTCGGTGGTTTTGATCCGGCAGATCTCCCGACACTACTAAAGTGTTAGAGGAGTTTGAGGTTCGGTATGGGCGTGCGGAGATTCCAGAAGGTGAGATGTCGAGTGAAACAAGGGACACGAAGATTTACGTGGTTCGGGCCGCCTGAGCGTAATACCCTACTCCACGGGGTGTGTTGGTGTTGTATTGGGTGTATGAGATCAACGTCAGTTGAGAGTGTAAAGTCAGCGTGTCTCCGGAGAGTGTGTCCTATGTATCGTCGGCCTATCCTTTTATAGTACAAGGGCAGGCCGTTACAAGTTAGCCTGGCCCGACATGTGGCCCTGGGGGTTACTGATATTGATACACATTCAACACGTTTAACTGCCCTTAATGACCGAGTTATGGGCTTTGACAGCACCGTTAATGGTAATTAAGGTCGTCCAATCGTGTGTCATTAATATAGTATTAATGACACTAGATCGGGTCTTGAAGTCCTTGATTCCCCTTTGAAGATCCGGAGCCGTTGTGGAGTCTTCCGGAGGTTAGAGGCTGAAGATCCGACTGTTGGACACGTGGCAGCGCCGGAGCACACTGTGGGGAACAGATAGGTCCGGTGTTACCCGACACGTGTCAGTTCCGGAGCTTCCCTAGGTCTGGGGTTAGGTCCGGGGGTGCCATTTTGGTACATAGCCCGGAGCTTCCAACTTGTGGGCGGTAGCTCTGGTTTGATAGTACACGTGGCGACCCTGGGACTAACCATGTTAGAGAAGCGGGTCCGGTTATGTCTCACATGTGGGCCTCTGAAGGTCTTCAAATCAAGTAGATGACTTTCCCTTGAGATCTTTGCAATCCCAAGGAGTATATGGTACCCAGGGTACCGACAGTGGCCCCCTGGACCCACCTCTGGGGAAGACCCCTTGGGTGAAGTCATTCCGCCGGAGGTGGGTCCATCCTTCGACTTTTGAACTGAGTCTTCAAAGGTCTTCGGATGTGCCGTTGGCGATAGTTTGGAGTTAAATCCTCGTTGCGTGGCATATCCCGTGTGCAGCAAATGAGATCTTTGACGTGTGGATCTCACACAATTGAAGGTCGCTGGTTCCCGATACCAAAATCGTATTGGTTCCGCGTGCCTTGTCAGGCCGCCGCCTTCGGACTTCCCGCCTCATGATGACAACCGTTCGCCTGGGTAAGAATCTCGACTTGATCGTCAGGGTGGTCCCGGGCCCTCTTGTCATCGGCAGGGTGGAATTTTTGAGTAGTATCTTCGACTTCCTTGCGGTTTCTATCCAAGCGTTGTGAGGGCTTACTTAAGGAGGAAAACACGCACCGTCTGGAGTTCTTTACGCCTCTCATCTGATCTTGCGCTCAAACTCCCAACTTGTGCTCGCTTTTCCTCTCTTTCCTTGCTGTGCTGCGATGGAGTTGGGTCTCCGCGAGAGTCGTTTGAAGACCGAAGGTGACTTGAAGAAGGTTCGGGCCCTCATGGGATGGTCCCCGGACTTCTTCAACCGTCTGGTCCGCGCTGGAAGAGAGCTCCCGTTCGAGAAGGAGCACGCTGGCGAGATGGTGTACTTCTCTTCGTACGCCATGGTGCGGTTGATCCCACCTTTTTCCTCCTTTTTCTTGATGCTGCTAGACTTTTATGATCTGCAGCTATACCACCTTGGACCCCACTCCATTCTTTTTGTGTCTATCTTCGTCCACTTCTATGAAATGTGGGTGGGCATCCCCCCCTGCATTGAACTTTTCTGGACCTTCTTCACCGTCCATACCACCGGTAGGAGTAATGAGTACCTTGGCTTCTATGACTTCGTGAAGCTCAAGAAGTGCTCATTCAAGTACCTCCGGTTGTTTCCCTCTCGAAAGTGGGATGATTGGAAGAAGGAGTGGATAGTCATCCGGGTGGAGGAGCACGAGAAGCTGGAGCTGCCCGAAGGCCTCCCCAACATCGACACTGTTGTCTGGAGTGAAGCTTCGGTGCTGTCGGATGCCTTCAACCCTGCTCTGACCAGTATTCGCCAGTGCGTGGAGGGAGGATTAACTCCTCAAGCGGTATTTTGCAACTTCCTGGTCAACAGGTGGGCACCGCTGAAGAGGAGCGAAAAACTCGCTTGGGCCCTCAACAGCGTGATGGACGACGACCGGGTCGAGACCGGACTGAAGTCCAACATGGCGGGGGCAACCTTGGAGTTACATCTCAAAAAGTTCCAGCACGGCATCAACGTTGCGGGAGATGACTTGACCCCACCACCAGCCTTTCTCCCTCTGAACGTGGAAGTAGAGTTCAGCGGGGAGCTCCGATGGACGATGCTGGTGCTTGATGACCTTGGTGTCATCGAGAGAAGATCAACCTCCAGGGTGGTGATCCATGGGGCTTCCGAAGGTGGTTCTGACCCTGCCCCGAAGCCAAGGATCGAAGTCGTCGGCAAGGGAAAGGAACCGGCGGACGAACCCTTGAGCCGGAAGAGGAAACTGCAGCATGCCGACGGAAGGTCCGTCAGGCCTGCAACCTCTGCATCAGCTCCTTCTCCCCAGAGGGGGAGGTCTTCTACAACTGCGGCGACTGTACCCGCAGTGGTGTCTTCCCGGGGTGCTAGCTCCAGGCATGCAACTCCATCACCAGGGCCAGTTGAGGCCTCTAGGTCCGGAGGTCCTTCCCGGTCGAGGAGGGCCTCGACTAAGGAAGTGCCCGTGACTGCAACGAGTTCCGGGGGGCCTTCCGGAGCTTCCACGCCGGCGGCGGCTATGGTCAGCCCAGAACGCCCGGGAAAGAGGTTCCGCGCAAGCTGGTGCAGAAGCCTCCTGAGGTAATTTTTAATCTTTACCTCAGACAGTTGTTTTTTTGTAGTAACTGTTTTTAAATTTCTTCATCCTTCATCTGCAGCATTCCCAAGAAGAGGAGTGAGGCTCCACCCTCAGCCACAGCAGCTGAAGTTGTGAGGGCAGAAGCCTCTGCTCTTGTCCCGGTGCCGCCCAAAATGGTGGCTGAAGCTGCGGCAGCTCCGGCGCCAGCTGTCGTGGTCATGGACCTCGACTCATCCCCCGAGACTCTCGTGGTAGCGCCGGACCACAGGAGAGAAGATGCGCCAGCGGCACCTACCCCGGAGGTTGAAGCTCCGGGTTTGGGTGCTGAGATGACGGAAGCTTCGGCCGTTGAGCCGGAGGAAGCAATAATTCCGGCCCCAAAGTCGGCTTTGGCGAAGCCCCGACGGTTGAGCCGGAGGTAATTGAAGTCTCGGCGTGCGCTTTGGATGTTGAGGAAGTCCCAGCGGTTGGGTCGGGTACCTCTGAAGCACCAGCCGCAGAGCCGGTCGTTGCTGGAGCTCCGGCCGCAGGGCCGGTTGATGTTGAAGACCTTCCGGCTCCCGAGCCGGTTGCGGTTGAAGCTCTGGCCACAGGGCCGGTTGTTGTTGAAGATCTTCCGGCGCCTGAGCCGGTTGTTGCGAAGGCGTCAGCGCTCGAGCCCCCAGTAGAGGAGGTGCCCAGGCCGGAGCGAGAAGCAGTTCCTGCTCTGGGAGTGACGATGCCGGAGGTACCCGCAGCTGAGCCGGAGTGCTCTGATGAAGTCGATGGCCCCCTGCCCGAGGGGACGAATGAAGATCTGGCGGCTGGTCCTTCGGAACCACTTCCGGAGGTCAGAACTTCATCAGCGGGACCCTCCTTGATGGCTACTGAGGCCATCCTGGAGGACGGCCCTGGTGCCGTGGAGGCTCAGGGGACCACTCTTGTGGAGTGGGACCCAATTTTTGTAACTGAAAACCCGCTGGAACCAGCGGAGGAGACCCCAGCAGGTACGGATCCTATCCCGTTGTCATTGTCTATTGACAACGCCTGCTCTAGTCTGCGTCAAGTTCATCTGGCATTCTTCCACGACAGCAAGGCTCTTGAAGAGGAGTGCCAAACCCTTAGGAGGTGGCGTAATCGGCTCTACTTCGAGACCAAGCTGGCGCAGTCAAGGCTGGCAGATGACAAAGAATGAATCAAGCAGGAGAAGGTCCGCCTGGAGTACTGAGGCAAGTTATTGGATGATAGGGAGAGCTTGACTCGCACCCTCGACGCTCAATCCCGGGCCATTTATCAGCAGACCAAAGCAGCTAATAGTGCGGCTGATGAACGCCAAGAAAGGCTTGAGGCCATTAACACTACTCTCATCAAGCGTCAGGAGGCACTTGAGGAGAGGGAGAAAAGGCTCGAAGATGAAGATCAGAAACTCCTAGAGTTGCGGGATGACGTCTTGAGGAGGGAGGGGGAGCTCACCGAAAAGGTGGCTCTGGCTGATAAGGGCCTCGAAGAGCGCGCCAAGAAATTGGAAGAGCGATGCGCTGAGGAGGAGGAGAACGCCTGGGTGCGAGGGCAGGAACTCTACGAGCAAGAGTGTGCCATCGCTGCCAGGGAGAAGAAAGTAAGGGGCAGGGAGAAGGACTTGGTTGATCGCTGTAACAAGATCTACCTCTGGGAGGAGGATCTCGGAAAACTCGAGAAGTGAGTTGCTGAAAATATTCAGCAAAACGCCAAAGAAGTTGAGCGCCTCGCTCGCGAGAATTCTGAACTGGTGGCGGCCAAAAGATCCTTGGAAGAACTGAAGGGCTTGAGGGCTGCAGACTCCCTACAGGTTTGGGAGTTCCTGGGCAAGGCCAACGACGCGCTGACACCGATGGGCTTCAGTCCCGTGCGTCCGGATGATCCCGAGCCGGAGCCGGACCTGGCATTGCAAGCGCTGAGCTTGGCGGGTAGCAAACTCTCCAAGGTGGGCGACGTCATCGCGGACCAGTTGGAGGTTGAGGGGCAATACCTGGTGAAGAACGTCGCAGAGTATGTGCTGACGTGCTAAACCAGCCGGAATCCCCAATTCCTTCTGGACCCGGTGCTTGAAGGTCCTGTTGAAGGAGAAGGTGAAGCCGCCCGAGCCAATGTGTCAGAGGTTGCTCAGAAGGTCGCCCAGTTCTTCCATAGGGTCTAGGACCATCTCCGTAGCTCCCACTTGTATTCTCTCTTTTTCTTCCTCAATTTTGTAATCCCTTGTCTCCAGATGAATGAAATCCCCAAATTTTTGTGAATTTCACTTTTTGTCTTCAACACTTTTGTCTTCACTTGGCCCCCTGGTAGATGTACACAATTTGATTGTGAACATGTACCAAGAGGATATTGTGTTTTGTTGAAGACTCATTTGCTTCGAACTTGTAGAGTGTAGGTCCGAAGTCTTCGATAGTGAAGGCCCCCTGAGGTTGCCGGAGCTTAGAAGCTCCGGCATTGTCTATCGTCGGAGCTTAGTAGCTTCGGCAATAGTCCCTATCAACGCGTAGAGCATCGATAGTTAGTCCTCCAGGGTGTCGGAGCTTAGTAGTTCCGGTAGTGACCTTTACCAACGTGTAGTTTGTTGGTAGCAGACTCCGCTTGCGGGGTCTTCTCACCATCATTTATTTTGCGTCGACGGCTGGCCCCCCTAGCTTTACCGAAGCTTGGTTGCTCCGGTGATGCTCGTTTTCAATGTTTAACATCGATTACAAGCCACCTAGGGGGAGTCGGAGCTTAGTTGGCTCCGGCTTTTCTCCATTAACGTGGATTTTTTATTTTTCCTGCACACTGAAGCCAAGAAAAATAGTAAAATTCGTTCCTTGCCTATAACTTCGTCGCGGCTTACAATTCCCAAGAGAGTTTTAGGTCAAACGCGATTCTGAATACAACCGAATGCGTTGTCTTTTCTTCCGGATCCAATTGTACTTGGACCCGCCTTACTTCGGCTTGTCGGGGTGTAGGTAGAGTGGCGTACTTAGGGTGCTTGACCAGGCTAAGTCGATAGCACACTCTGGCCCTAGGTTGGCTTGGCGGCATTCAGGCGAGTGGGCCATAAACAATATTTGAATCTAGAAGAATCGACAATACAGCTCGAATCGTATATGAACCAGTCGAACTAAAATTTCTTAAGAATTGCACGTCTTTGTTATAGACAAGAAAGAGAAAATTAAAAAATGTTGAGCATGTACAAAATAAATGCACGTGGAGTCTGTTTCACATGAAGATGTCTTTCATTATAGGTCCGGGGTACAGGGGAAACAAGTACACTCTTAGGGTACGGAACCAGGCTAAGCGTGTTTAATTTCTTGTTGGACCCAGGGTAGCTAGCCACACTTTTAGTCCTGAGACTGCGACAAGTGTTGCATGAACTTTGCAGACCTTCCGGGAAAGGTCCAGCTCTTCTCCCGGAGGAACTATCCGACTCTGTACAATGACTCTATAACATACACCTTAAGTTACTACAGGCTCACCTCCGTGATATTAAGTGTAGAACTTATGGAGGTGCTCAATGTTCCAAGGATTTGGGAGAGGTGTCCCATCCTCGGTAGCCAAGCGAACGCTTCCGAGATGGGATACTTTAATCACTCAGAAGGGTCCCTCCCAGCTGGGGGAGAGTTTGTTTAACCCTTCTCTGGATTGTATTCTCCGTAGCACCAGATCGCCTTCCTCGAGCTGTCGGTTGTGTACATGCCTCTGATGATAGCGCCGAAGGGCTTGGCGGTATCGGGCATTCCGAACAGCTGCTTGGCACCTTCCCTCCTCAAGGAGGTCTAGGTCTTCACGCCGGAGCTAGTCCTGCGTGGCTTCGTCGAAGGTCCGGACCCGGAGTGACCCCAAGGTGATTTCCAGAGGAAGGATTGCTTCAGCTCCATACACCAGGAAGAAGGGTGTCTCTCCAGTTGACCGGTTTGGAGTTGTCTTGTTAGCCCATAAAGTGGGCGGAAGCTCTTCAATCCATTTGGATCCATGTTTTTTCAAGCGCTCATAGGTGCGCGTTTTGAGTCCTTTAAGGATTTCAGCATTTGCTCTCTTGGCTTGGCCATTGCTTGCTGGGTGAGCTACGGAGGCGTAGCAAACTTGAATGTCGAGGTCTTCGCAATATCCTTGAAATGCAGAGCTTGTGAATTGGGTCCCATTATCAGTGATGATTTTGTTTGGGACTCCAAATCTGCATACAATGGACTGCAAAAAGTTGATAGCAGATTGCTTGTTGATTGTCACAACTGGAGTTGCTTCCGGCCACTTGGTGAACTTGTCAATGGCAACATACAGGAACTTGTAACCTCCGACGGCTCTTGGGAAAGGTCCCAAGATGTCTATCCCCCACACAGCGAAGGGCCATGTAGGAGGTATCATTTGTAGGGGTTGAGCCGGTGTGTGAATTTGCTTTGCATGAAATTGACATGCTTCGCATTTCTTCACCAGCTCAGTTGCATCCTGGAGTGCTGTAGGCCAGTAGAAGCCATGCCGAAAGGCTTTACCAACCAGCGTGCGGGAAGACGCGTGGTTCCCACACTCGCTTCCATGGATTTCTGCGAGGAGCTTGCAGCCTTCTTCCCTTGTGATGCACCGCATTAGGATGCCATTGGCACCGCGCCGGTAGAGATCCCCTTCTACCAACGCGTATCTTTTAGCCAATCTGACTACCCGGTCAGCGGATACATCATCGTCAGGAAGGATGTTGTCTTTCAAGTAGTTCCGGATCTCCGAGATCCATGCATCGGAACTAACTTGAGCATTTGAGTCTTGCGTGATGGGTTGCTCGGAGCTTCCGGCAGCACCTACGACCCTTGATGGTTGCCATGGTAATAGGGCCATCGGGACCGTCAGCTTTGGGATGCTGATCTCGCCCCCTTCGCTCAGTTCGGCAGGCTGAGCTGTGGGTTTTGACAACCTCCGGACAAAAGTTCCGTCAGGAGCCGGAGCTCCGGTTGACGCTTTCGTCGAGAGTTCGTCGGCTTCAGCGTTGTGAGCACGCTGGACATGGTGGAGATCTAGGACTTCAAAGTCCTTCTGAAGCCTCTGGACTTCAAGGAGGTAAGCAGCTAGCTGGAGATTGTTGCAGGAGCATTCACCCTTCACTTGCTTAACGATGAGCTGTGAATCTCCCTTGACCAGCAGTTGCTTGACACCGTATGACAGTGCCACCCTTAGTCCGTAAATGAGTGCTTCATATTCCGCCATGTTGTTGGTCGCCTTGGAGTCAAGGTGTACTATGTATTTTACCTTCTCTCCGGTTGGTGCGAGGAGAAGGATCCCAGCTCCGGCCCCCAGCTTTTGCATGGATCTGTCGAAGTAGAGGGTCCAGTGAGGCTCGGTGAAGACCGGAGCCTTGTGTTCTGGCTTCTGCTCGCTAGAGCCCCCAGGGTTTGATGGAGAGGGAGTCCATTCCGCTATGAAGTCTACCAATGCTTGACTCTTGATTGCTTGCCTTGAAATGAATTCGAGATCGAATTCGGCCAATTCCGCTGCCCACTTTGCAATATTCCCAGTTGAGTTAGGATTATGCAAGATTGCTTGAAGTGGATAAGAAGTCACCACTGAGATCTTGTGAGCTTGGAAATAATGGTGAAGCTTCCTGGAGGCAATAAGAACTGCATAGAGCAGCTTATGCACCTCTAGGTATCGAGTCTTGGCGTCATGAAATACTTCACTAATGAAGTACACTGGGCGCTGGATGGTCCGAACCCTCCCGGAGGGGCCCGGAGCTTACTCTTCATTGATCCGGATCCTCCCGGAGGGGTTCAGATTTTCTTCGGGGACTTCTGGGTCCTTGCTGGAGGAACCCGGAGCTTCTTCAGAAGCGACCTGGACCCTCCCGGAGGGGTCTGGGTCTTCTGAAGTAACTTCTTGTGGATTCAAGTCTGGGAGCTGGGACCCAGACTCGCTTTCAGGAACCTCCAGACCCTCCTGAAGGGGTCTGGACTCCTGAGTATGGGATGGTTCTGGTCTCTCCGCAACCAGGACCATACTGACGACTTCGTCAGTGGCTGAAATGTAAAGCAGCAAAGGCTCACCAGGGTTCGGAGCTACCAGAATTGGTAGGGTGGTGAGGAGCTGTTTTAGCTCCTGGAACACCTTTTCTGCTTCTTCAGACCATTGGAATGGTCCGGACTTCCTTAATAATTTGAAGAAGGGGAGTGCTCGTTCCGCCAGTCTTGAAATGAACCGGTTGAGGGCTGCTAGACATCCAGTTAGCTTTTGGACATCTTTGATGCGAGATGGTGGCCGCATGTCTTCAATGGCTTTGATCTTCGTCGGATTAGCTTCTATGCCCTGGTGACTTACCAGGAAACCAAGAAGTTTTCCGGAGCTAACACCGAAGACACACTTGTCTGGATTTAGCTTTGTGCGGGTGACCCGCAGCTTGTCGAAGACAGCCTGCAAGGTGTCAAGGAGTGACTCCTTGTTCTTGACCTTGACCATGATGTCGTCGACGTACACTTCCACTATGTCTCTAGTGAGTTCTTCAAAGGTTTTGTACATAGCTCGTACAAAGGTTGAAGCTGCATTCTTGGGACCAAATGGCATGGCTGTATAACAGTACCATCCATCTACTGTGATGAAAGAGGTATGCTCTTCATCTTCCCTAGACATTCTGATTTGATGATACCCAGAATATGCGTCTAGGAAACACAGTAATTCACACCCGGAGGTGGGATCCACTATCTGATCTATTCTAGGTAATGGGAATGGATCTTTTGGACATGCCTAATTTAGTGTTGTGTAGTCGATACACATCCGAAGCTTCCCGCCGGCCTTGGGCACAACGACTGGGTTTGCCAGCCATTTTGGATGGAAGACTTCTCGGATGAATCCAGCTTCAAGCAACTTCTTCACTTCTTGTCGAATGAAGTTCTGTCGCTCTACGGATTGCTTCCGAGGCTTCTGATGCACAGGCCGGGCGTCGGGGTAGATCTTCAGATTGTGCTCAATCACTTCCCTGGGGATCCCAGGCATTTGTGACGGTTGCCAGGCAAACACGTCGACATTAGCCCGGAGGAAAGCGATGAGCGCGAGTTCCTATTTGTCGTTCAATCCCCCTGATATACGGGTGGTCTGAGTGGCATCGGAACCGATTTGGACGACTTTGATGGGAATGTCGGTGTCGCCGCTTGGCTGAACATGAGGTGCAGAAGTCGAGCCTTGCTGATGAATGCTCGGGGGTTTTGGAGCTTGCTCCTGCCTGGAGTCCTTCTCTTGCGCCGTAGTAAGCGCATGGAGTTCTTCCAGAGCAGTTACTCCGGCAGTACGATCTCCGCGGATCCGGAGAAAGCCTACTGGTGTTGGCATCTTTAACACCAGGTAACCATAATGAGCAGCTGCCATGAATTTGTACAAGGCAGGCCTACCCAAGATGGCATTGAAGGGTAAGTTGATCTCAGCAACGTCAAAGACCAACTTCTCGGTGCGATACTTCTCCCAGGTCCCGAAGGTAACGAGGAGGGTAATAGCTCCGAGTGGGGTAATGGCTCCCGGACCTACTCCGGAGAAAGGTCGGGAGGGGTGGAGATCTGAAGGTCGGAGCTGAAGCTTGGTAAAAGCTTCGAAACTTATGAGGTTGAGCCCCGAACCTCCGTCTACCATGACATGGTGGAGCTGGATGTTATTGATGGTAGGAGATACCATCAAAGGTAGCTGACCTGCTCCAACCATGCTTCGAGGGCAGTCCGAAGCATCAAAAGTGATGGCTGTGTCCATCCACTTCCGATGAGGCTCCGCCCTGGTTGTAGGAGCTACAGCAGCCATGTCCCGATGCATAGTCTTGATGACGCGGCGGGAGGTGATGTCCCATGATCCACCAAAAATGGTGTTCATGGTCTTCCGACGCTCGTTGTTAGAGACGTCGGAATCGTCGTCGACGGAGGTGTAGACGGCCTTCAGGACCTTTTTGGGATCCTGAAAACCTAACTCCTCTTTAGCCGGAGCTTCGTCAACTTTTTGTTTTCCTTCCCTCTGTCAGAAAGGAGCTTCTTCCCGGCGCTTGTTGTAGCGCTCGGCAAGGTTTTGGACCTCCCGGCAGTCTTCCAAATTGTGGTTGTCCGTTTTGTGAATTGGACACCACACCTTGGGTTTGCCACCGTCTTCAGAAGACGGTCGAGGTCGCTTCTCGGGGCATGGCCCCCGGCCACCCGGAGCTGCAGCAGCTGCAACATTGGATGCACCGACCGACGGCTTCTTCTTGCCGTTGGTCTTTTTTTCTTCTTGCCACTCCCGGAGATAGCGGCTTCTCCTTTGGAGGATTTCTTGTGATCCTTCGGAGTTGGTTTGGAGTGCATTTCACGGCCCTCCGCAGCTCTGGCACATTTGTCAGCCAAGCTGAAGAGTTCTGTGACACTGGTAATCTCTTTGATCGCCAGTTTCTCCAGCATCTTCTTATCCCGCACTCCCTGTCTAAATGCCACGATGACAGAGGCGCTAGAGATAGAAGGGATAGTGTTTCGTACCTGAGAGAATCTCTAGATGAATGATCGCAGGGATTCTCCTCCTTTTTGCACAACTGCAAAAAGGTCCAGTTCGGTGCCTGGTCGGGTGTAAGAACTCCCGAAGTTGGCGGTGAACTGCCGGCACAACTCCTCCCAACTGCTGATGGAGTTGGGTGGAAGGCTCATAAACCAGGACCTGGCGGTCCCAGTTAAAGCCACTGGGAAATAATTGGCCATTACAGCCTCATTTCCTCCAACTGACAAGATAGCAGTGGAGTAAATCTGAAGAAATTTGACAGGGTTAATGGTCCCGTCGAACTTCCCCGGCAGGTGAGGCCGGAACTTCTGTGGCCACCTGACCATACGCAGATGCATGGCCAGGGCTGAACAGCCTCCTCCTACTCCTTCAGCAGCAGGAATGTCTTGAGCTTCTCGTCTTTCATGAGCACGCTCAATATGGACTCGGCCGTCTTGTTGGCGATATCGGCGATGAAGCTCCGCCCGGAGGTCATGAGTTGAAAGCCTTGATACCGTGTGAGTGTGTCGTGCCCCAGAGGGCAACGACATCACCTGTTGTGATGCAGCACGTCTCCTGTTGTTAGAAACGTGCGGACCAAGTCTGCCAGACAAGGTCCGTCACTGCGACGGGGCCCGTCCTGAACGAGGAGGACCCTGGTTGCTGATGCGGTCGGCTGCTGCTGCAACCAAGTGTTCCACATCGGCCCTCCACTGCTCCATTGCATCCCGAGATGCGTCCGAAGGTGGTGGGCGCTGAAGAAGATCACGTGCTGCATGAAGCGTGTGTTCCGGGTTGTCAAGATTCGCCGATGCAGTAATTGACGCCAGTGCACCATCGCGTTGTCCAGCTTGATTTGCTGGTGGAGGCGGCAGTGGTGGAAATGTGACTCCTGCTGGAAACGTGGTTCCTGCTGGTGGCTGCATATTGGAGGGATTACCCCCAACAGCTTGAACAACGGGATGACCATTGGATGATCCAGCGGCTGAGTTCACCATTCTTGAAATCTCCGGGCCCCTACCTGGCGCGCCAACTGTCGGTGGTTTTGATCCAGCAGATCTCCCGACACTACTAAAGTGTTAGAGGAGTTTGAGGTTCGGTATGGGCGCGCGGAGATTCCAGAAGGTGAGATGTCGAGTGACACAAGGGACACGAAGATTTACGTGGTTCGGGCCGCCTGAGCGTAATACCCTACTCCACGGGGTGTGTTGGTGTTGTATTAGATGTATGAGCTCAACGTCAGTTGAGAGTGTAAAGTCAGCGTGTCTCAGGAGAGTGTGTCCTATGTATCGTCGGCCTGTCCTTTTATAGTACAAGGGCAGGCCGTTACAAGTTAGCCTGGCCCGACATGTGGCCCTGGCGGTTACTGATATTGATACACATTCAACACGTTTAATTGCCCTTAATGACCGAGTTATGGGCTTTGACACCACCGTTACTGGTAATTAAGGTCGTCCAATCGTGTGTCATTAATATAGTATTAATGACACTTGATCGGGTCTTGAAGTCCTTGATTCCCCTTTGAAGATCCGGAGCCGTTGTGGAGTCTTCCGGAGATTAGAGGCTGAAGATCCGACGGTTGGACACGTGGCAGCGCCGGAGCACACTGTGGGGAACAGATAGGTCCGGTGTTACCCGACACGTGTCAGTTCCGGAGCTTCCCTCGGTCTGGGGTTAGGTCCGGGGGTACCATTTCGGTACATAGCCCGGAGCTTCCCCCTTGTGGGCGGTAGCTCCGGTTTGATAGTACACGTGGCGACCCTGAGACTAACCATGTTGGAGAAGCGGGTCCGGTTATGTCTGACATGTGGGCCTCCAAAGGTCTTCAAATCAAGTCGATGACTTTCCCTTGAGATCTTTGCAATCCCAAGAAGTATATGGTACCCAGAGTACCGACAATCTATACTTTTATCAAAATTGTAGTGTTATAATATATAAGTCCCACAACTATGTAAAAGAGACGATAGTGAGAGGGGAGAATGGAATTTGACCGATAACTATGTAATTTTTTTCTAAATCATTTCTCTGATGTGCTTTATTCTAATTTCGCCACAATTTTGTGACAATAATTTGGTGCAAATAAATACTAGAAATGTATGCACATTTTTTACAGTTTTTTTTTTTTGAAAAATAATGCATATGCTATTTATAATTCCAAACATCAATAAATCTAATAATACACTGTTTATTTTCGAAAATATAGTGTTACAATATATAAGTCTCTCAACACTTGCTTTCAAATTCCTCCATCACCAACTACATCACCCAACCACAACTGAACGCGATCACCAAGAAAGAGAGTGCAGCCATGACCTTCGTCGTCCTCGCAATGTCAGCAGTCTCGCTGATGGCCTTGTTCATGGCCGGGGACGCTTGCCACAATGTCCCAACCCTGACATGGTACGATGCATGCCTCAAGATAAGCAGCACGACGGCGATGTACAACCTCTGCCAGGAGACTCTGTAGCACGCGCCGGAGAGCGCCGAGGCGACCGTCTACGCGGCTGCGGCAGCAGAGGCGGCCACAGCGTCGTACGGGGACACAGCGTCCACGGCGGTGGAGCTGCTGCTGTTCGGGGAAGTCCAGGGAGACGAGCGGCAGGCAGTCAAGACGTGCCTGTCCAAGACCTCGTTTGCAAGTGACCGCATGCTCCGCGTGATCGACGATATGAACACATGCAGGTTCGGCTACACCGTTGAGGAGTACAGCAACGCGTTATTAGCCGTGGAGTCATGCAAGGATGCACTGGCCGGTTTCCCGCAGTCGCCGCTGGTCGCCAAGAACGCGGCTGACCACGACGTGACCCAAGTGGCGGTTCATTTGGGCTCCTTGGTATTTAATTAATTAGGTAGCTAAAAGAGTTACTGTGTGCTAACGGCTGCAATCTAGCTAATTACTCTCTCCACGCACACAGGCCACAGCTGTGTAAATTATCGTGCTAGCTGAACACAACACGGCCATTTTGGCGTCCAAGTTCATAAAAATAGTACACAACAACTATATTACTAAAGAGTGACAAGTAATTCTGAGATGGAGGGAGTACATGATGCAAGGAGATGCTGGCCCAGATCATTTGCACCTCTATACCTATTTGATTCTGAAATAAATGATAGTATACACAAGATATATAACAGGCCGTAGGTAACAGTTCCAAATCACTGAAATCTCCATTTACCCAACAAAAAAAAACAAGGGCAGATCGAGATGAAGGGTGCAGCCATGATCTTGATCTCTGCCATTTTAATCTCCCTCGCCGCCTTGTTCATGCCTGGCGAGGCGGCATGCAACAATGTCCCGACCACGACATGGAAGGAGGCGTGCCTCAAGACGAGCCAGACACTGGAGATGTACAAGCTCTGCGCGTTGATCCTGCAGCACGCGCCGGACACCGGCCCGGCGACCCTCTACGCGGTTGTGGCGGCGAGACAAGCCAAGCAGTCTTACGACGCCACGGCGGCGGCGGTGGCGCGGCAGCTCGCCGACCCGTCAACGCCCCGCGACGCGCTGGTGGTGTACCATTACTGCCTCGCCAACTACAACATGGCGCAGAGGTCCATGGGCTTGGTGATCAAGGACCTGTACGTCTGCGTGTCCAATAAAACCTCTTCGTACTACATGATCTGTGTGGACGCTACGTATAATTGTGCGAAAGCCCTGTCGAAGTTGAACGACTCGCCGCTGCAGCAGATGAGCGCGGCGGACCATGATGCGACTTCTGTTGCGCGGGCTTTGGGCTCATTGATCAATGGAAGTTAGTAGAAGCTAGAGTCATCGGTTGATGCCTTGCATTGATGGTGTGTCAACTCGTACTGACTTGATGCTTTTAAATCTACTGTAATAAAATGCCTATTATCGAATAAAACTTCGGGTCGCCTCCACCCCGGATTTATCTCTGTAAATGACAGTGCTGCCATGGCTGCAATCTAGTTACTCTAGCTCTCCACATCTATAGCTGTACGTGTGAATGATTGTGCTGAACACACAACCATTTCGACGTGTACAAGTTCGTAAAATCAGTACACAACCATTAATGTTTGTTAATTGACAGTTGTGATACAGAATGTGGTTTTGATTTTCTTCCTCATTTGATAACCCCATGCATAAAGGTTATATACAGAGATGCATGCCGGCCAAAGAGCAGCTGGCCCAGCTATCATTTGCACATCTATCTAAATGTGTTATGATTAATATATCGGAAAGACTATCCATCAGCGTCTAAACCGACGCCTGAAGTCAGGCGACCTGCGGCTCTTTGCCGTGGGCGCTGCAGGTAAGTTTTTTAATTTTGTTAATTGTAAATCATAATTTTATAGGGTTATATTAATTGTGAAATAATCAAATAAAAAATTTATGATTGATTAATCATTAGAATTAAGATTTAATAATTAGTGATTAACGATAGTAATTAACTGCTAATTATCGGGTGCTTGAAATTTTTAAAAATTTGAGGCAACTGAAATTTAGACAACTCTTTAATATATAGAAACAACAAGCCCTACCTCGTCACTCTTAAGCAGGAGGACCTCGTGACAGTGCAAACACCAGTCACCGGCAACTTGTCGCAGCTCGATATGATGACCGCTGGACTACCAGGTGAGCATTTTTTTTAATAGTTAGATGTATGGTTAGCAATGTAATTAGGGGCGTGTTTCACTAATTTTTTTAGATAATGGAAAAAAACGGTTCCGACCTTTCCTCCGGAGAGGTTATGGCCCTTGTTACAATGATGAGTCAACAGATCAACAAGATCTAAAATGTATGAAAACATGAAAATTCACCCACTACTAGAACAGAAATCATCTAAATAGCAATTCTATTGCTATAAATCCAACCATTATTCGCAAAGACCTGTCTGACCGTGTCCTCCAACGTCTGACATCCCCTCATTAGCAACTCCTTCATGTCATCACACCTTTGAAGTAGTGCCCATGCTCGACACCAATGTGTTCCTCTGAAAAGCACCTGCAAGTAATTTTTCATATAGCTTTTATTAAAAACCACATCGTTCCTGGAAATCCAAATTGCCCAGAACATTGCCCCTATAGCAACAAGGATGACTTTTCTTGTCTGAGCAGAAAACTTATAACCAGCTTTCAAAGAAATGCACAGTTGATTTTGGACCTTCAATATTAAAGGCAACTTGTATCACCCTCCAAAAAAATCTAGCAAAATGACAATTGAAAAAAAGGTGATTAATAGTCTCATTTTTTGAACAGAAAATACATTTCTTATCACCTTTCCAATTACGTCTAGCTAGATTATCTTTTGTAAGGACTACGCCTTTTTTAGATACCACAAGAAAATTTTAATTTTCAATGGTAATTTTGAATTCCAAATCAAACCGTCATAACACACATTTGTGTCGGTTATCAAGAAACTATACATCGATTGAACTATAAATAATCCATCTTGTTTAAGTGACCATCTAAACACATCATGTCTATCATTAAGATTTATATGGACGATCTCAGCAACTAGTTTATACCAGCTATTCAGGTTGTGCCCACTCAATCCTCGACGGAACAACACATTTAAAGGTGTTGTGCTTAAAACATTAGCAATTGTGTCATTTTTTTCTCGGTACGATGTTATATAACGATGGAAAGCGATATTTTAGTGTGGACCTTCCTAACCAGTTATCATCCCAAAATCTGGTGTCCCTACGGTTATTAATCTAGAAATGTCCAAGGTTCAAAAAAACATCCCTCACCACCATCAAACTAGACCAAAAATGAGAGTCTCATGTTTTTTTTCGTACCTGGCCCAACGTCTTATTTTTAATGTACTTTTTTCTCAATAAATCCTGCCATAGCCCTTCCTCATTAATGAATTTAAATAACCAGTTGCTCAAAAGACATATATTCTGTATATCAACATTAAGAATGCCCAAGCCCCCCTGATCTTTCGGCTGACAGATTACACTCCACTTCGCCAATCTATATTTCTTTTTAGGAAAAAGTCTATTTAACCTCCCCAAGTATAAGCTTGGTCTAATTGACCCCCCAAACTACAAAACCATCTACTTAACACCTTGAAATATGCAAAACCATCTACTTTACCCCCTCTCAGTGGTTTTCAAGTCTGGTTTTGTTCTGAACTGTGGTGAGTGGTTTATCCAAAAAAAACAGCTTTGTTCTGAACTGTGTTAACCTCCTTATGTTGTGTACATTTCACTTAGCATATCTTCTTAATAAGAATAAATGAAATATGTATAGTTCCAATTACAAATGATGGGATAATAGTCAATTATGGTATGGGATAGGAGCATGAAGCTATTGGCTTGTGTTTTGGTTCCTTGCTGTACGGCCACTTTGCAAGAAATATGATTTGCTGACTAAAAAATTTAGGATCAAATGGATCAACAGTATACTTTGCACGGCACCAGGAACCACAGATCCCTGCAGGGTCCACGCTGCCAGCCAGCGCCAGGAAGACGGGAAGGTATCGTCGTTTCAAGATCTCCGTCCCTTTTGACGTTTCCAGATCGGTTATTTTGCTATCTCACACTGACAGTTCGAGCCCACATGTCTGTTACAAGCAAGCATGCCATAGGACACTGATGTGGCAAAACCAGACTTGAAACCCACTGAGAGGGGTAAAGTAGATGGTTTTACATATTTCAGGGTGTTAAGTAGATGGTTTTGTAGTTTGGAGGTTAATTAGACCAAGCTTATACTTAGGGGGGTCAAATAGACTTATGATCACTCCCTTGCCAAAAATATGGATCTGAAATAATCCAGCTTTTCAAGGACACCTCTCGGGACTTCAAAAAAAGATAACATAAATAAGGCTATACTTATCAGCACCGAATTAATTAACACTAATCTCCCGCCTACCGCTAAGTGTTTACCCTTCCAGCAACTTAATTTTTTCTCAATTTTCTCCTCTACAATCTTCCAATCACTGTTATTCAACTTCCTATAGTGCATAGGGATTCCAAGATATCTAAACGGATATACTCCAATTTTACATCCAAACAGTCTCGAATAATGCGATTCGAAACGACACGCCTCTCAAAAACACAACAATTCACTTTATCAAAATTAATTTTCAATCCTGATAATTGTTCAAACGCGCATAGTACAAGTTTCAAGTTTGCCGCATTCTCGAGGTTGTGATCTAGGAATAAAATGGTGTCATCCGCATACTGCAGTACCGACAGACCATCTTCAACAAGGTGTGGAATAACCCCGCAAAAAAGTCCCGCCCTTTTTGCACTTTTTATTAGTACGGCCAACATATCGGCCACTATATTAAACAGGATAGGTGAGAGCAGATCCCCTTGCCAAAGCCCTTTTTTCGTCATAAAGTTCTCCCCTATTTCTTCATTAATTTTTATACCCACATGATCGCCTTGAGTATAAGCATCAATCCACTGTCACACCCGATTTTATTAGAAATAAAACCAGCTGCAAAATACATGTATGCCAAGATCAGTTTCACCATACATGTATGACAAGTAGTGATAAACAGTTCTATATCGCATGCAAACAACATTTATACCTTTCAAAAGGGGTTTTGAATAGCAGCGGAAGAGCAAAAACTCTAGCGCAACCACAAGCAAATCGACTGGCAGCAACGCGACCTTCTACACACCGTCTTCAATAGAAACTTGCCTTCGTTGAATCTTCCCTTCACTGAACAGCATTTATAGAAAAAAAAAAAGTACAACACCCTACTCCACGGTGGTTTGTATGTGTTGTAGTCCTCAAGCATGTGTAGAGTGTCTCCGGGCCTGACCCGCCAGGATCCCTAAGTCGGTGGCTGCCCGATGCTTTTATAGTCCAAGGCCAGGTAGCTTACAAGTGGGGCCCAGGACCCGACGGGTGGCCCCGGGGTGATCTTATCCTATACAAGATCTAAGGCTTCTTGCGTACACTGCCTCTGACAGCGCCTTGAAAACTTGATGTCTTGCCGCATCGGTCGCAGTGGCAAGGCGTAGTCGTTGATGACAGTAGGGGATGTCCTGTCCATCTGTCTTGTCGCTGGAAGCTACCCACTTGTCGAAGTAGGGTAGGCCTACGGCGCCATCAGTGCAATGTGATTGGATGCAGCAGCACCTGACAGGGGGCGTGCGCTGCACCGTGCGCCTAGAGAAGGCACGCGCCTTCAATGCGCGACTGGACATGACACACTGCCCTTTACTCTTTAGGGCCCATGGCTTATTGTAGGTCATGGGACACACCAGCTCCGAATCCCTCCTCGGTGGGAGCGAGGCCCCAATGCCGGAGGGCGCGTGGCAGCTTCGGAGCCCTCCCTAGTGGGAGCAAGGGCCCAAAGCCGAAGGATGTGTGGCACCTCCGGAGCACTCCTCGGTGGGAGCAAGGGTCCGAAGCCAGAGGACGCGTGGCAGCTCCGGAGCCCTCCTCGGTGGGAGCAAGGGTCCGAAGTCGGAGGACGCATCGCAACTCCAGAGTCCTCCTTGGTGGGAGCAAGGGCCCGGAGCCGGTGGACGTGTGGCAGCTCCGGAGCCCTCCTTGGTGGGAGCAAGGGCCCAAAGCCGAAGGACGCGTGGCAGCTCTAGAGCCCTCCTCGGTGGGAGCAAAGGTCCGAAGCTGGAGGACGTGTGGCAGCTTCGGTGGTGGGAGCAAGGGCCCAAAGCCGAAGGACGCGTGGCAGCTCCGGAGCCCTCCTCGGTGGGAGCAAGGGTCCAAAGCCGGAGGACGTGTGGTAGCTCCGGAGCCCTCCTCGGTGGGATCAAGGGTCCGAAGCCGAAGGACGCGTCGCAACTCCGGAGCCCTCATTGGTGGGAGCAAGGGCCCAGAGTCGGTGGACGTGTGGCAGCTCCGGAGCCCTCCTCAGTGAGAGCAAGGGTCCGAAGCCGGAGGACGCGTTGCAACTCCAAATCCCTCCTTGGTGGGAGCAAGGGCCCAAAGCCGGTGGATGCGTGGCAGCTGCGGAGCCCTCCTCGGCGTGTAGGTAGGGTCCAGAGCTTCTTCATGTATGCGGGGGTACCCGGTCTTGAGGGTACCGACAGTGACCCCCGGGCCTAACTTGGGAGAGATGATGATCCCGTAGGTGGGGCCTTCATCTTACTTTGTAAAAGTGACACTAGCGGCCCTCCTCACGGGGCGTCGGAGCTCGAAGAAGTGATGCCAACGGCCCCCTTGGGGGGCACCAGAGCTCGAAGAAGTGACACCGACAGCCCCCTTGGGGGCGCTAGAGCTCGAAGAAGTGTCGTCAGCGGTCCCCTTGGGGGGGTGCCGGAGCTCACAGAAGTGACGTCGGCAGCCCCCTTGGGGGGTGCCAGAGCTCGGAGAAGTGTCGCTGGGGCCTACCACAGACATGTAGCACATCGGCGGCAGGCTCCCTGTATGTCCTGCACACACAACAGACAAAAAGTAATTTCGCTCGTCGGTCACCACTTCCCTGCTCTTTAGTTTTGTTATGGCTTATGGTCCTTAACTAAGATACGGGGCATGGGTAATTCTGCAACAGTATTTAGGGTATGGTCGCTGCCTTGCTCAGGGCATGAGCCGTCCGACCCCCTATACTCAGCTATTAGCACTGGGAGGCAAGGTGCGCATGCTTAGGGTATAGAACCAGACTAAGCAGGCTGCACGCCCTGGACCTCCAGCTCGGCGTTAGTCATTGAGGAGTTAGAACCATTCAACAGCATGGACCCCGACCAAGAAAACGATCATCGGACCCCAAACACATTGGAGGTGCCTCATGTAGATCCGCTTTTAGTAGGATAGCATAACTCAACTAGGACGAGACAGGAGAAATGTAACCGGGCATATGGAAGATGATATGCGAAAGTAAGCAAAAAATTAAATCATATTGTAAATAACTTTGCTCGTCGGTTACTCCCTTCCTGCTTTTAGTCTCGTAATGTCTTACGGTCCTGAGTCGGGCTTACGGTGCGTGGGTAATTCAGTGCGACGATATCCGAATTATGGTTATCGCTCTACTCAGGAGTGTGTGCCGTTCGGCCCCCTGTACTCAGCCGTTAGCGTTGAAGAGGCAAAGTGTACACGCTTAGGGTGCAGGACCAGGCTAAGCAGACTGTACACTCTGGACCTCCCATGGGCATTAGCTTTTCAGGGGAGTGACCATTCGGTGCCACTGGCTCCCGAGCAAGAAAACAACCAAAGAACCCAAATACATCTCAGGAACCTCAAGCAGACCCGCCAGCAGCAGGATTGCATAACTCCACTAGGCGCGAGACAGGGAGAGAGTGCCCATAACGCCTTGGTGACATCGTTGTCGCCGTGGTGGCGGGAAATCGCTTGACGTCCTGCCCGTGAGACCCCTTAAAGGCCCCTGGTAGGTGTCGCCGACTGGTTAGGCACGCCTACCACTTAGTCGCGGGATTTCGTTGGCGGGCCCCTGGCGGAGAGCGGGAGCTTGAATAGTTGATGCCAGCGGGCCCCCTAGGGAGCGTCAGACCTGAGTTGAGATGTGTCGTCATTGTCGGAGAGGTATCCAACGGCGATGGCAATGAAGTGGCCATCGAACCGATGCGGCGCCCACCCTCAACATGCGGAACATCGACGGCGAGCCCCCTGAGAGGTGTCGGAGTTGGATGCTCCGGCGGCGCCCACCATCAACGAGAAGAACGTCGACGGTGGGCCCCCTGGATGGTGTCGTAGATGGCTGCTCCAGCGTCGCCCATCGTCGCTGTAGAAACGTCGATGGCAGGCCCCTTGGGTGGTCCCAGAGCTAGCTGCTCCGACGTCGCCCATCGTCGGTGCGGAAACATCGACGGCAGGCCTCCTGGATGGTGTTGAAGCTGGATGCTCCGACGTTGCCCACCATCAATGAGAAGAACGTTAACAGCGAGTCCCCTTGGAGGTGCCAGAGTTGGACGCTCCGGTGGCGCCCACCACCAATGCTAAGAAACGTCGACAGCGGGCCCTCCATGATGGTGAACTGCGCTACCACTTTTTTGAGGGAAAAATCCCCCTACCTGGCGTGCCAAATGTTGAGGTGTCTAATTGACACCTCCCCCGGACCTGGTCGGAAGCAGCCCGCGGAGGTTCGATGTATTTTCGGGGGGGGGGGGGGGGGGGGGGGGCTAGTCCTAGTAAGATCGAACACAGTGGATGGATGATGAACGCAAGGATTTATGTGGTTCGGGACGCTGGAGTGTAACACCCTACTCCACGATGGTTTGTATGTGTTGTATTGCTCAAGAGTGTGTAGAGTGTCTCCGAGCCTGACCCGCCAGGATCCCTAAGTCGGTGGCTGCCCGATCCTTTTATAGTCCAAGGTCAGACAACTTACAAGTGGGGCCTAGGGCCCGACAGGTGGCTCTGGGGTGATCTTATCCTGTACAAGATCTAAGGCTTATTGCGTGCACTGCCTCTGACTGCGCCTTGAAGACTTGATGTCTAGCCATGTCGATCGCAGTGGCAGGGCGTAGTCGTTGATGACAGCAGGCGATGTCCTGTCCATTTGTCTTGTCGTCGCAAGCTACTCACTTGTTGAAGCGGGGTAGGCCTGCGGCGCCTTCACTGCGATGTGATTGGACGCAGCAACACCTGACAGGGGGCGTGCGCTGCACCGTGCGCCTGGAGAAGGCACACGCCTTCAATGCGCGATTGGACATGACGCACCACCCTTTACTCTTCAGGGCCCATGGCTTATTGTAGGTCGTGGGACACACCAGCTCCGGAGCCCTCCTTGGTGGGAGCGAGGGCTCGATGCTGGAGGGTGTGTGGCAGCTCCAGAGCCCTCT
This sequence comes from Tuctoria greenei, assembly GCA_036927565.1. Taxonomy (NCBI): domain Eukaryota; kingdom Viridiplantae; phylum Streptophyta; class Magnoliopsida; order Poales; family Poaceae; genus Tuctoria; species Tuctoria greenei. The sequence continues at coordinate 3,381,004 of JAYESD010000007.1, forward strand.
CTGGTGGGAACAAGGGCCCAAAGCCGAAGGACGCGTGGCAGCTCCGGAGCCCTCCTCGGTGGGAGCAAGGGTCCGAAGCTGGAGGACGCGTGGCAGCCCCGGAGCCCTCCTCGGTGGGAGCAAGGGTCCGAAGCCGGAGGACGCGTCGCAACTCCGGAACCCTCCTTGGTGGGAGCAAGGGCCCAGAGCCGATGGACGTGTGGCAGCTCCGGAGCCCTCCCTGGTGGGAGCAAGGGCCCAAAGCTGAAGGACACGTGGCAGCTCCAGAGCCCTTCTCGTTGGGAGCAAGGGTCCGAAGCCGGAGGACGTGTGGCAGCTCCGGATCCCTCCTCGGTGGGAGCAAGGGTCCGAAACCGGAGGACGCGTGGCAGCTCCGGAGCCCTCCTCGGTGGGAACAAGGGTCCGAAGCCGGAGGACGCGCCGCAACTCCGGAGCCCTCCTTGGTGGGAGCAAGGGCCTAGAGCCGGTGGACGCGTGGCAGCTCCTGAGCCCTCCTCGACGTGTAGACCAGGTGTGGAGCTTCTTCTTGTATGCGGGTACCCAATCTTGAGGGTACCGACAATGAGGTTTTGGTCATCATTGTCCTTGCTTGTGCTATCATAGAAAAAAAAGGAATATTTAGTAAAGAAATATTCTCTCTGTTCAGCAGTAAATTTGTCATAAAAATATGTTTTTTGGAGTGAATAAAATCTGAAATTTACTAATTCTCACAAATCTTACAAGATACTCCTTCCGTCTCCAAAAGTTTGTTGCTTTGTAGTTTATTTTTGAACTACAAAGCGATAAACTTTTGAGGACGGAGAGAGTACAGTTTAAGCGAAATGGTATTCCGTAATTGCAAAATGCTTAAGTTACAGCTGTCTCGGTGCACCTTGTGTACAATCAAACAATCTAGTCCTTCACTAATCTAATAGACGACAACGAGCTATGCCAGGTCAGAGTCTTAATAGCTTGATGTTCGAGCAGCACCAGTAGCTGGATGATGACACTCGCACCTGTACATATCCCATAGCTGGATGATTGACACTCGCACTTGTACATATCCCATAGCAGGATGATTGACTACCATATCCCATAGATCTGTTCTCTTGAACTAGTACAAAGCGATAAATTTTCGAATTTTTTTTTTGAGAACGGAAGTGATACGATCATATCTCAAGAGTCACGATGGCTTAGTTGTTTGCTAATTGACAGTTGTACAATTTCAGGAGTTATGATACAAATTAAATATGGTTTTGGTTTTTTTTTCCTCTCATTTGGTAAACCCATGCATAAAGGTTTTATACAGACAGAGATGCATGCCGGCCAAGGAGCAGCTGGTCCAGCTCATTTGTTGCACATCTATCTCTATTTGATTCTGAAATAAATGATAGTATACAGAAGATGCATATATAACAAGGCCTAAACAGTAATACTGTAGTTCCAAATCACTGAAATCACCATATACGTACTCAAGAAAAAACAAGGGCAGCAGTAGCAGAGATGAAAGGTGCAGCCATGATGTTGGTTCTCCCTGCCATGTTGTTAATGCCCCTCGCCGGCTTGTTCACGCCCGGCGAGGCGGCATGCGACAAGGTCCCGACCATGACATGGAAGGAGGCGTGCGACAAGACGAGCCAGACACCGGACATGTACGACCTCTGCGCGAAGACCCTGCAGAACGAGCCGGACAACGCCGACAAGGTGAGCGTCTACGCGGCGACGGCGGCGACGGCGGCCTGGCGTTCGTACGAGGTCACCACCGCCGCGGCGGAGTCGCAGCTGAAGAACGCGTCATCGATCCCTACGTACGAGGCGATTGTGCTGCAGAACTGCGCCACCCAGACCGCGTGGGCGCGCGTGCGCATGTCGGCCGTCGCCCGCGACATGGCCCGGTGCGACTTCACGTACACCGTTGTGGAGTACGAGGAAGCGTCGACCGCCGTGCATAACTGCTCGGACAACCTCGTCGCGTACCCGCGCTGGCCGCTGGCCGCCATGAACTTGGCCGATCGTGGGATCACCTATGTGGCCCATGCTCTCGGCAACTTGGCCCTGAGGCGACCTTTCGCAAATTAACTAGAGAGACAGAGAGATCTTTGACATATTTCTCCATTTGTTGTTGTTGATGTCTCGTCCATCCTTTTTGGAAATAAAATGTTTTGGTTGACCTGGATTGATCGAGCGTGTGATCGACCAAGTGTTCACGGTTTTTTAGACCAATTGTTCCTGGGCTTTGCGTCGGTAGCGGGCTTTGCGCGACGCCGGCCGGTGTTGGCCGGCACGGACAGGGACAGGGACGTTTCGCACGTTCGCTGGGCCAAGGCCAACCCTCGCGCCGCCCGCCGACGTTGACATGGACGGCCGGCGGCGGAGGATTCGCCTGGGTTGCTTGCTTGCGGCGGAGGAGTCGCGGACGTCAGAACATCTAGACGCGACGCGAGTTCACCAGGTGGCCTTGTTCGGGTTCCTCGTTGCTAGCCTCGCTCGCTGCCTGCCCACACAGACACGCAGGGAACCAGCTCAAGCGCACATGTGCCATGACAGCAGGAGCTTCCACGCACACCATACCTAGGGCCCCGGCGACCAGTCAGTCGCCGCCTTGACATTGAGGGAGGTTGGAGACGGAGGAAGCTACTGGTCGCCGCGGTATAAAAAGCAGTTTCCTTTGGACCCGTGACTCCGTGAGGTGGCGGCCACTTTCTTCCTCCATCTCTACTCCTCTTCCTTCCCTCCCGCGTGCACATACACTAGGTTGTTGTTGTTTAGTTGGTTGTTCCGAGGTCACCGGAGCAACCAAGTGAGGAACAGGGGAGAGACTGACCAACAGAACAGAGCAAGCGACGGACAGGGGAGCTGAGAAGCCATGAGGTGGGCGGCCTTCTTGTCCGGCAACAACCGCGGCGGCATCTCCAACCTCGTCCTCGTCGTCGCCGCCGCAAGGTGCGTCACCCGCCGATCCGTCCCACCACATCCGTTCCTTTCCTCACCTCGTCCTTTTTTTTTCAATTCTCTCCGCATTAGTTTCGTCTCAAAAATGATAAACAATAATGGTATCCGTCGATTCTTCCCTCGGTTTCGCCGCCGTCTCCTCTCCACCGCTGCCTTCCGTTCGCGGGACTCGGGGGCAGCCGGGCTAGGTGTTCGCCGCCGCTGCCGAGCGGCAACATCACAACCAATTCTTCCTTTATGATCGGTTTGTATCTCCCCACTTCTGGGGAAGTTGTGATCGGTGCCTTCATCCGATCTCCCCAGATCTCGGCCTCAACATCCCCTCTGCGATCGATTGGCGGTTCGTCGGCGAACCTACATCGCATAGAAACCGCTAGTATTTCTTTGCCGCCTAGTGATTTGCTAATCTGAGGTGCAACCAGTTGTTGTGGACTCTGCATATGAATATTCCACGCTTGTCGAGAAAAAGTTCCTTCATTTCTCAATTGTTCATTGTGCAGTATGGCTCTTGCGCTTTCCGAAACGAACCATTTTCTTAAAATAAATTAATCAACATCATTAAATAGTTGTAAGAGCTGGATCGATGGCCAAACTGACATTACATCGCCCTAAGATACGAGACAAATGGGGGAACGTGGATTGCTTATTGTTTCGGGAGATTACTCCGTTTTTGAAAGTTTGTCGCTTTGTAGTTTCAAACTTTCAAGGACGGAGGGAGTAGATGGCAAGAGTGCTCTATATGTCAATTTCAAGTTTTGCTATAAGAAAGAACAGAATGTGGAATGATCTATTCTTTCTTATTTGTCCCCTTCTGTTGTGATTTGTATGAGGCAGCAAACAATATATCAGTTGCTCATTAGTAATTGCTGAATTTGCAGCAGCGGAGGCCTTGTCGCGTATGCTGACTCCAGATCAGATGATTCTGCTGACAAGCCCCAACTTCCGCTGAGGAAGAAAGTTGTAGTCCTTGGGACTGGTTGGGGTGGCACCACATTCCTGAGGAATCTCGATAGCAGACTATATGATGTGCAGGTTATATCACCGAGGAACTACTTCGCGTTTACGCCGTTGCTCCCAAGTGTCACTTCCGGAACAGTTGAGCCGAGGAGCATCGTTGAGCCAATTCGTAGGATATTGGCAAAGGTATGATGATCGTCTAAATACTTTTTCTAGAGAATTTTTGGTTATGGATATTTGGATGTCTCGTATGGGAATACATGCCGACATTGCCTTCATATGCACTTTTCCTATCATACTTTCAGTTGCAGTTCTGCATAAATTTAGTGTAAGTTAGTATTTGGCCATGACTGTGATAAACTAGGAGTCATGCATATATCCGTACAATAGGTTAAGAACATCGATATTTTGTTCACTCGCGGATTGAGCCCCTAAAATGCAATAAAGTACATGTTTTCCTGAAAAATTGGGAGCACTGGAGTCACAGTTTTTCCTACCACTATCAAGGCAAGCATATCAGGAATATCAAAACCTTCAGAATGTCATACAAGACATACAGGTGCAGGAAGATTCTAAAGACTCCAATGCATCTAGGGAAGCAGCACATACACTTCCTCAAAGTTCTACTATTTTTTTATAAGACTGTCCATCCTCCAGCCCCTTTCTTATGGATATGGAAGTCCAAATGCTGCAACAAAAGAGTCTTCTCATGGATAGGTTGAACACAAGGAACATTTTCAAAAAAGCATAAACTAGAAGGAAACAACTATAATTGCATTCTCTGCAACCTCAATATGGAAGAAACAGCATTTCATCTATTCTTTAGCTGCCCTTTCAGTCAAGCTTGTTGTCTGCACCTTGGAATTCAGTGGAACCTAACAGTGGATTTTTTTTCAAAACAATGATCCAACTGAAACAGCAATGCTCAAATGTTTTTTTTATTCATGAAAGTCTAAATAATTTGGGCCTGGCATATATGTAAAAAAAAGAAACAACTAGATTTTTTTATCACCTTTCCAATCCTGGAAATGAAACTTCATCGATTAAGTTCACCTCCAAGCACATAGAATTAGTGAAACCAAATGCTCTTCTTTTCTCTCATACATTGATCTCCTTCCTCAAGTCTCTTGCTTAAGAGTTACTCAGTTGTACAGGCTTTTCTGGTTGTTTTGCTCTTCTGTACAGTTCTATTTTGTTTTAATGAGACTAACAGTAGGGACCTCCCCTGCTGTATTTCCGTCAAAAAAATATACTCTCTCCATCCCTAAATACCTGTCATCTCTTTTTATTCATTTTTGTACTAGAAGACGACAAGAATTTAGGGAAGGAGAGAGTATCATGTTTGAATTGTTCTGAAATGTTTAACACTACAAACACTGAAACCAAAATCTGATGACTATGTTCCTGATGGATTAAAATTCCTGTTGTTATTTCTATGTCTGGCAGAAAGGTGGAGAAATCAAGTTTTGGGAAGCAGAATGCTTCAAGATCGATCCAGAAAATAAAAAGATTCATTGTCGCTCAAGTATTGGGACTAATCTTGATGGAAATGGCGAGTTCTTGGCATAGTTATTAAGGCGGTAAGGCGACTTAAGGCGACGGACCCCCTTTTTACCTTTTAAGCGACAAGGCGTAAGGCGAGGCGACGCCTTACTAAAATGTAAAAAAAAGAGTTTTATTTTCGTTTTTTGAATTTTATCCTGTTAACCAGGCAAATTGGGCCCATGACTGTGAAACCAGCCCACCACCAGCGGCCCAACAACATTCTTGACTCCCACAGTCTAAGCCCAGCAGCAAACGCTCATCAGTCCCAACCCTAATATCTGGTGCTTCCACGCCCACCAGCAGCCGCCACTCCACACCCATTGCCCACAGCCGCAGCGCCGCCACTCCCACCCGCAGTCGCAGCGCCGCCACTACCAGCTGCAGCTCCGCCGCCTGCGCCCACAGCCGTCGTGCCGCCACGCTCACCTGCAGCTCCGCCGCCCGCGCCCCGCGACAACAGTCGGAGCGTCGGCGCGCACAGCCGCCCTGCGCCCCGCGACAGCAGCCGGAGCGCCGCCTCTGCACCAGAGCGCCGCCCCGGAAATGGCAGCTCGCCTCCTACACCAGATCTGCCTCTTCTACAGCTCAGATCCGCCCTACCCCTCACGGATCTGCAGCTGCCCCTCACAAGGCGTCGCCGCCCTGACGCCCTGAAGACGCCCCGGGGGACGCCCCAGAGACGCCCCGACGCCTTGGGGATGCCTTACACAGATTTTCAAGGCGACCGGGACGCCTTGACTTCCCGGAGTGCCTTACAGCTAAAGCGTCGCTTAAGCGACGCTTTAGCGACGCCTTAATAACTATGGTTCTTGGTTGACTATGACTATCTTGTGATAGCAGTAGGAGCAAGGACGAATACATTCAATACCCCTGGCGTGGTCGAGAATTGCCACTTTTTGAAGGTAACTTTGCATTTTGAGGGTATGACATGGTTTGAGTAATTATCTGGACTGCTAGATTACATAGAGTGCATTGCCTTACTGTATACGCTCATCCCTAAGGGAGTGAACCTTATGAGGTTTTCTAAAATAATAATAATAAATTTTGCTTCATTTTCATTGTTTATGCACTTCAAGGTGTATTTGTCTGCTCATGTTACCCATATATGATAACAGGAAGTAGAGGATGCTCAAAAAATCCGACGGAGTGTGATGGACTGCTTTGAGAGGGCAAGTCTCCCTTACCTGGATGAGGAAGAGAGGAAGAAGAATCTTCATTTTGTTGTTGTGGGTGGTGGGCCTACTGGTGTGGAATTCGCGGCATCATTGCATGACTTTGTTACTAAAGATTTATCCAAGCTTTATCCTTCTGTTCAGCACCTTGTCAAGATCTCATTGATCGAAGCTGCAGATCACATACTGACCATGTATGTCGTAACCCCCATATGGAATATCTTACAGTTTCTGCCTACTGATAACTACCCCTTTAATTGGTTGTGTCACTATGTTTGTTCCCAACAAATTATTAACCTCATGTAATCCTAGATTAATTGATTATCTGCATTTATTAAAGGTTTGATAAGAGGATAACAAACTTTGCTGAGGATAAGTTTGGAAGGGATGGCATTGATGTGAAAACTGGATACAAAGTTGTGAAGGTTTCTAAGGATGCTATTACCATGCAAAATCCTACCGTTGGAGACATCTCAGTCCCTTATGGAATGGCTGTCTGGTCCACTGGTATTGGAACTCGTCCATTCATTGTAGAATTTATGAAACAAATTGGTCAGGTAAAAATAATCGCAGTGGTTATTCATTTTTTTTCTTCTGTAACTAGGTTAGCCGACTAATCATTTCTCGACATATACAGGCCAACCGGCGTGTCTTAGCCACTGATGAATGGCTAAGGGTCCGTGAATGTGATGGTGTCTATGCAATAGGTGACTGTGCTACAATAAACCAGAGGAAAGTTATGGTATGTAATGCTGACATTGCAGTCTTGTTTACTCACATCTATATGCCGATATGGATTTCCACTACTCACATCCGTGAGATTTTTTCTAGTGATTTTCCATATACTGAAACAATGCAAGAAAGCACATATAAGTTTCAACAGGAGTTCCCATGACTGACATTACTAGTTCACATGATGTGTATTGCTTATGATTAATACTTTGCTAGGAAACTTGAATGCGCATATTGGCTTGCAGTTTTTTTGGGGGGTGGGCTAATATTTTCTTGCATTTAGCCAGTGATGTGTTGGATATCTATCTGTGACACATAATACAATTCAACGAGTTGTGAGTTTTGTTACTCTGTTATTTGCATTTAGGAATTTATGGCATCGATGTGTAATGTTTGCAGGAAGATATTTCAGAAATATTCAGAGTTGCAGATAAAGATAAGTCTGGAACCTTGACTGTGAAAGAAATTCAAGATATATTGGGTGATATCTATGTTAGATATCCTCAAGTACAGCTTTACCTTAAGAGCAAGCAAATGAACGATATTGCTGATTTATTAAGGACTGCTAGCGGAGATGCTGAGAAGGAGTCTATGGAGCTGAATATTGAAGAATTCAAGAAGGCTCTTTCACTTGTGGATTCGCAAGTCAAATTTCTGCCTGCAACTGCTCAGGTGGTATTCAATATTATGAGTTTGAACTGTATTACTAGCATCCTAGAAACTAATGGGATTTAGGAAGCATAGACTGATTCGAGTGCTAATTGGCTTGGTTCTCTGTCAGGTCGCTTCGCAGCAAGGGCAATATCTTGCAAGGTGCCTTAATAAGATCAAAGATGCTGAAGAAAATCCTGAAGGTCCCATCCGCATCAGGGGAGAAGGCCGTCACCGCTTCCGTCCCTTCAGGTTTTTATCTTTTCCGTTATGCTTTGCGTGTCCCTGATTCCTGAGTTGGCTGATTCCAGTTCTTGATCCTCACTCTCATCAAAATGTGTTGTTACCTGGTTAGCTGGTTCGCTGCAGCTAGCTGGTTAGACAGCATAGGATATTTAGTTGGGTCTGGTCTATATTTCAAGGAGACAATTTAAAAGCATCTGATATACATTATTGGAATCATGTAACAATAAATGCTGGTAGAGGAGTCAGTATACAGTATTACATCTTCCAGAAGTATTTTATTTTTCTTATCAGCATCTGATTCTATCACTTACCTGTCGTCCAGGTATAGGCATCTCGGCCAATTCGCCCCACTAGGAGGGGAGCAAACTGCTGCACAGCTCCCTGGCGACTGGATCTCCATTGGCCACAGTACCCAGTGGCTCTGGTACTCTGTCTACGCGACGTAAGTGTTTCTCTTCCATTATGACAGTATCTTGCCCTTCCACCCTTGTGCCCTTATTTATATATATGCATGATTCGTTGCTAATATGTCTAACGTGTCCTTTCCCTTACATGTTTGATAAAATCAGCAAACAGATAAGCTGGCGCACGAGGGCCTTAGTGGTATCTGACTGGACTCGTCGCTTCATCTTCGGAAGAGACTCGAGTTGCATATAGTCAAGAAGGGAATGATTTTGTTGTGAGGGATTCATATGTTTACGGCCAGTAGGAAGCTTCCCACTTGATTTTGACTTTCTGATAAACAAATGTTTTAACAGAATAATAAGAGTTCCCTCTCACTTGCATAGTGCGCCACAAAGAAATTTCTTGGTATTATCCTGGAGAGTTGTACTTATTGGGGCCAGAACAGACTCAGATTATTAAGTAACCTTTTTACCACTAAAATGGTTGAAAAGAAGCCTGTTTTGGGCCTAATTTTGTTCTGTGTTTTTTTCCTTGTCCACCGCTGTGGTCCAGTGGTTTTTTGTTAGTGGTGGTAGTCAGTACTGAGGGGACACAGACTAAGATGGCCTGAATTTGTGTCAATTCTGCAACCAGTTTGTTTGAAATTACCAGTATGGAGAATATTGGACTCGTAAGGGGCCTGTGAATTTTGTTCAGTTTGGGTTTGTAGGGATTATTTCTTTTTGAATCGTATAGCTGGAGACATTGTTAGAAATGGCTTTTGTTTAACAGTTGTTAATTGTTGAGTTGTTTCCATACAAAACAACTTGCTGGAGATGGTGCTTTAGGTGCGGCTGTTTGGCATTCTGAATCAGACCACCAGTGGTGGGGCAGACGGTTCCCTCGAACACAGGGCAATATGTCCAACTTTAATGTGGAAACGGGCAAAATACATTACCCATGACCAGGAAAAGATGTGATCAAATTGAGATTGGCCAGGAAAATTGACTCGGAAAAGATGTGAATATATATATATATAAGTTATATTTTGTAGTCAGCTATAAATTACTCTATTTTGTAGCCAAGTCGTTTTGGTGTATCAAGACATAGGAGTCAATGTGCTGTTCACTAAAACGACATGTGTACTAAGGACTCCTTTGTCTCGGTACATCAAAACGATATGCCTACATAATAGAGTAATTTATAGGGAGGTGAAATTTTATCCAAAGGGGTGATTATGAAAAGAGAAAGTGTGAAGTTGCACAATTTCTTGTAGCATAAATTTCTCTACGAAATTGAATGAATACTAAATTTGCAACTTGAGCCCTTTCATGTTCAATAGTCGGAATGCATGATTGCATCTATCTGGCTATGAAATGGAAATAAATAAGTAACATATTATCCAATATACCTTCCAAGAAAGCAACAGCTTGCCGAACCACGGACTAGACAACGTTCTATTATTGTCTCCAACTCTTCGGTTGGTGGATTAGGTACTGGTGTGCTTGTACCTAATTCTTCAGGGTGTAATACATTATTAATAGCTCTAAATGAGAATGATTCCCTAGATAATTCGTACTACGCTGACTTAACATATGAACGGCACTAGAAAGTGGTTCGAAGAATTAGGGTAACATGACAGAACTTCCATTGACCATCTTGCACGACGATTGCCTTGGGAGATTACATTACACTTTCAATATGATAGGACACAAGGTAGCAGTTGAAGTCATCACCACATTCACGCGTTGAGTTCACAACACCACAGCAGAAGATACTCTTATCAAGCAGTGACTGATTAACTACACCAGTAGATCCCGGAATGCAGTGCAGCAACAAGCTCTAAAGCATCATTCTTGTTCCCATGCAGCCGAACTATCACAAAATAGCTTTCAACACCACTGAACAAATGGAGTGCCAAGGACGACGACACGTTGCGCCTATAGAACAGTAAGGTTTACAGCACCGAGCCTACACTGAATCAACCCCTTCGACCTGCTGACGAGCAAGGTACCTCTCCCTTCGTTCCTTCTGAAAAATACATGAAAATCACGAAATAAGATATGGTGATCGCATGAGGCACAGCTGCGTCTCATGAATTAGCAGAAGACTCGGCCGTGTCGTTGAAAACAACTGAACAGTGATCTTACCCATTCATCAATAACAAGGCCTTCACCAACAATGCGGGGGGCGCTGTCCTCCGGAGGTTTCCTGCGTGCCTCAAGGGCTGCTTCTGCTTCAGCAAGTTGGCTTCTGAGTTTGTCCATTTGCTGCAAAAATATAGCCGAAATGTGTAAGCCAGACTTGCTATTTTCCAAATAAAAATTGTACTGTGGAAAGGAACAAACTGAAAGAAGAGGCTTGGGTCAGACTTACTGGGCTTGAACGCTCAGCATCCAAGAATACCACCCGCAAAATTTGCTCGACGGTGACCTGGTCCTTCTGCTCATCAAACTGCAACGTAAGGTTGATACGTCAGCTCACACGATGATTTACTACGGAGAAGGGTGTGTAGAGAAGTTTCACATTTAAACTGAATACATTTGATTTGTCAGGAATGAAGGTGAAAGAGCATTACCAATTCAGGAACATACTCCATAGGCCCTTTAACTTTCAGACTGACAATCTTGAATTTAACCTTCTGTTTCTGATCCAACGGCTTCTCATTGTTCTCTGGATGCTCCACAAACTTGAACACTGCCATTGAAGTAAGAGAATGCAAGGTCAGGGTCATTATGAACTATGATTGGTGGAGTGTTCAGTTATCTGCTATAGTCGAGTTTCGCCATGCATACCTGTTGCTATGACGCTTTCACCAGGAGCAAGTATGCCACCTGGAGGCCTCATGAAGCAACTCTTTGGTGCTGTCGTTTGGAACTGGAAAAAAATGCTTAATTAGTGTTTTGTGAATAGCTACTGTGAGCTGAGGGGTTAAATCATCCTACAACTTGCATACTTGCAGTAGTAGCCATTGAAAGTTGCAAATAGAACCACCAGAATAGAATCGACCCATAAGAGATCAAACTTGCATGGCCAGTTAAGAAAATTGTTTGTTACCTTGAAGGCCACATGGGACTTGCTAGTGTTCTTGATCTTGACTGCGCTCCGGACTTGCTTCCCCGGTTCATCTTTACCAATCAAAATTAAAGGAAAACATTAGGTGAAATATTGGATGGATGAACAAGTTCTTTCCTATATAATCAATTTAAGCTTCGGGCATACGCTTTAGATACCAGCAGTACAGAAATCCATTTTTTTCAAAAATAGAAAAAAAAATCCCGAAAGTTTTGAAGAAGGAACTCTCGCGAAATACCATATAAGAAAAAAGGTTGACCCAATTTATACGGAAACCACGCGCGGAAACCATACAAATGGGGGGGGGGGGGGGGGGTAACAAGACATTCTCCAATCAGAGACACAACACCACTAGCTCGGAGACGCCTAAAGAAGGAGCCCACTAAGGACCCAGCTACCGGATACAGCTGACGAGCAGCTCGACCTTCAGAAGTAACGCCTCCAAGGAAGGAAACGACGTAGAGATGTTGTTGTCGCTAGGGTTTTCACCCGGAGATTCTACGAAAGTGGAAAGGTACATCGACAACACCTCAACAAGATTAGCGAATTCTACAAACACCGCTGTTGTCGCCCCGACTCTGTTAAGGCAGGGCTTATCCATACCCATGCACCCTCCACCCCATCTAACTGCTGCACCAAGGTCTCCGGCACCGCCACCAACCTCTAGAACCGGCAAGCGCCCCACTAGCAACACGCCTAAGCCACTGATGCTAACGCCTCGCGAAACTGAGCCGCGGCTGCGGCCAACACCGCACTCGCCGGACACCAACGCACGTCGTAAAGTGGCCGCCCATGTCGCCCCACAGTAGCGCTCACGACCATCTCCTCCGCCGACGTACGCCGCCTGCACACGGCGCTTCCACCACCAACCAGCGTCCGCGACCATCTTCTATGCCGACGTCGCACCTGGCATACACAACTCCTCTGTCGCTGCAGGCATCAGCCCAACCCTCCGCGACCATCATTTCCGTCGGCGGCCGCCGCCTGTTCACGGCGCACCCGGCCGCGCACAACTCCTCCTTCGCTGCAGCGACCAGCCAGCGTGCGCGTCCATCTTCTCCGTCGGCGTCCGCCGCCTGCCGGCCGCGCACAAGTCGGCGTCGTCGCCCCGAATCTTCTACGGGACAGTCGGATCCGGCCACCAGCCCGCCGGATCTGGTTGTCCGGCGACCAGATCCGGCCGCCGCCGCCGCCGCCACCATGTATATATATATATCAACTGAATCAAGAACTCGAGCTGGAGTACAAGAGAAGGGAGACGCGGCTTCGTATTTAAATCAAAAGGCGCAGCAGAAACGATCGAAAAGAGCTGACTTTTCCCAGCAAGAAGCAACCGCGAAGCGAAGTTAATCAACAATCACTCGCGAGAACAAGAGCTGGAAGAAGGAGAAGACGAGGAAGTTTGGTGGTGCGCGTGCGTACATGGGAAGTAGAGCTTGGTGGGCGGATCGAGCCGCAGGCGGCGCCGGGCGGGCAGCAGCGACCGGATGACCTTGGCGCCGGAGCCGGACGGCGCGCGGGCGGCATCGCCCTCGGTGGCCGGCGGCGCGGACGCGGACGTCCCCCAGAGAGGCATGTGGTACCTCTCCTCTCCTCCCGCCGGTCCTGGTACCGCTCCTCTTTCTGGCAGCGGAAGCAGCGGATCGCCGCCTCGTCAACCTCGGGCGCCGGGGAGCTTTGCTTCCTTCTTGATGATATCGGAACAAGGAAGAAGACTACGTATATGATTGGGATCGAGGAAGAAACTGCTGCTGCTATTGTGGAAACGTCAATCCGATTGCACTCCACTGGTGATATAATAGAGGGAGTGGGCTAATATGCTTGACGGGTGAATGAGCAGTGGGCCCATCTACTCCCGCACAAATCGTATAAACTGATTAGGTATGATTGTCAGCCGTAGTTGGGTGGGCAAGTGGTTTGAGTGCTTCCACTTTTTTAGCCTCTGGTTTGGAGATCAATATCACGTCACAACCTCCTTATTCATATTTTAATCATCAAGTATTAGAGCTTCCAAATTATATAACATAGTGAAGCACCACCCCGGAATAAAATTATTAACATTGTTAAAGGTTACCTAATAAAATTATTAACATTGTTAAAGGTTACCTAATAGTCAAGCCAACTGTTGAGGTTTTTTCACTCTCTACGTACGAGCGTGCATTCAGTTAAATCGGTTCAGTTAATTTCGTTAAGTAAGATTTCGGTTACGGAGACTTGATAACCGCACTTGATCGAGAAAAAAAAAGTGGTAACCGCATGATTCAGTGACGGTTATTTCAGTTCAGTTTTGTTGCTAACGGTTATCAAGTCTTGGAGCTTCCAAACTAAATAACCTAGTGAAACACTTGTGAGCTGTTAGGCTTACCTCCGAATAAAATTATTGACAATTGACATTGTTAATTAAAGATTACCTAATAGGTGGACCAACTGATGAGGTTTGCACTCTCTGTGTAGGAGTGGACATTCGGTTAAACCGGTTTTAGTTAATACTGTTAAAGAAGACTTAGATTATGGAGAATTGGTAACCGCACTTGATCGAGAAATGTGGTAACCGCATGACTCGGTAACGGTTATTTCATTTCAATTTTGTTGCTAACGGTTATCAAGTCTTGTACCTTTCAAAATATATAACCTAGTATTGAAGCACCTGTGAGCTGTTAGGCTTACATTAGAATAAAATTATTAACATTGTTAAAGGTTACCTAATAGTCGGGCCAACTGATGAGGTTTGCACTCTCTATGTGGGGGTGGACATTCGTTAGATCGTTCAGTTAATTTCGATAAGAAAGATTTCGGTTGCGGAGAATTGATAACCGCACTTGATCAAGAAAAAGTGGTAACCGCACAATTCAGTTACGGTTCTTTCGATTCAGTTTTGATGCTAACGGTTATCAAGTCTTGGAGCTTCCAAATTATACAACCTAGTGAAGCACCTGTGAGCTGTTAGGCTTACTTTGGAATAAAATCATTAACATTGTTAAAGGTTACCTAATAGTCAGGCCAACTGATGAGGTTGACACTCTCTGTGTAGGATGGGCATTTGGTTACATCGGTTCGGTTAATTCTATTAATGAAGATTTCGATTATGGAGAATCGATGACACACTTGATCGAGAAAAATGGTCCGCACGATTCAATTACGTTTACTTCGGTTCAGTTTTGCTATTAACGCTTAATTTTAACCACCCCACCCCTATCTCTATGGGCATTTCGGGAAAAGAAAACACAAAACAAAAGCAATCTTGGTCTAATGGCTTTAAGCTTAACTTTTTATCTTAATCCACAGTCCAAGCCTACCCTAGAACTGAGCTGGACACACGCGGTTTGCTTTTCTTGCAGACTGTTTCCAATTCCAAGCTGGGTGAGTTGACTGAATTGGCCTGGGGACGAGGTGGACAAATCTTTATTTGAGGAACAAAAACTTCACCGTGGTGGATGGTGTGGTGCAGATTTGACCCAACATTTGTATGAACGACCTGTGCCCCCCTGCTCAGTCACAGCATCTTTTAGTTCGAAAGAGACAAGACGGGTTGGGATGGCGCCAGGGAAGGGAAGACGACGCTCGTACGTACAACGGCGCTGCCGCGCTGGGCGAGTCAATGGGTGGGAGCCAGAGCTGCGGCCTGTGGAGCACGTCAGGCGACACAGCGAGCAGCCTCGATCGTCGTCTCGTTAACCAGCATGGCTAAATGAATGTTACTCTACTGGTACTGTTTTGCTTGTGACTACTTAAGTATTTCCTCCGTATCAAAATAAATTATAAAGCGACAAATTTTTTGTAGTATGTATGTTTAGGTGCAATGGAACTCATCGTGTGTTCCAAAATCCGAATGCTTGTCAGGTCTTCGGCTAGCTTGCTGCAGATGAGAGCTGGATTCCTGGATCAAGTCAATGGACAGTGGCTGGCGGTCTTTTCCCGTTGTCTTCACTCTGAACAAACAACAAAGTATTTACACTACCGGACATCGACCGGCGACGAAGACCATTCACTCAGTCCGAGTCATCGTCGTTCACTCCGGTTGCTTCCGGCGGCCCAGTTGATAATAGATCGAACTGCAAGTTGGGCCAAAGATCTTGACACCCGAAACAGACTAGCTAGCCCTCCCTCAACGACGATTGATCAAAGGCCGGCCTCCTCGGCTTGGCCCAGCAAGCACCGACATGACATGACATGACCTTGTGTCAATGGAAGCTCCCGCCCGGCATTGTTCTCGTGTTCATCAAAATCGGCCACGTTTAATTCGACGACGACGACGTACAGTTCATGCAAACGCATGCATGATGCTCCAAACATGTCATGAGAAAGGAGCATTTTTTTGAAGACATGGTCCGAACATCATGAGAAAGGAGCACTCCCAATTTATTAAGAAGGAGAGGTAGGCACGCGCGTTGAGAATGGCTCGAACGCGGGTGGACGCGGATGAAACCTACCGTGCTGGCCATCCGGGCGTCGGCCCAGTCCTCATGACACGCAATTCATGCATCGACATATATAGAGCATCTTCTTCCCGGAACAGGATGGCCGTTTCCATCATTCCATGCATGCATTGCATGGCCGCGATGGGTGTGAACTATTATAGATAGAATAGAAGACGTATGAATCAATCTGTTATCCTGTTTTGTCGTGTATAGGAGATAGAATCATATCTGGAAGGTTAGGATTGATATGATTGTGATTGTATCCAAACCAACCACATATATCTCCAGTACTGCTCCTATATAAAGATCATGCAGGCTCCTAAGGCAGTCAACACGCTTTACTATATTTTATTATGGTATCGGAGCCAGCCTCTTCTAAAACAATCATCCAAGCAACATGTCGACGAGTTCTTCATCCATGTCGACGACGATTTTGTCGGCACTCGGTCCACCTGTCGTCGAGAAACTCACAAGAGAAAATTTTCTCTTGTGGAGGGCTCAGTTCCTCCCGGTGCTACGAGGAGCGCAACTTATGCGCTATCTTGATCCAGAAGTGAAGCCACCACCTGAAAGAATATCCATCACAAAAGAGGATAAGAAGGTGGAAGTTGTAGCAAATCCAGAGTATGCAGTCTGGATTGCACAGGACCAACAAGTGTTGGCGTATCTCCTCAACTCTTTATCAAAAGAGGTGCTAGCTCATGTGGCAACAAAGGAGACAACAACTGAAGCCTAGAAGGCTCTTCAAGAATCTTTTGCCTCTCAGTCTAAGGCAAAAGTGGTTAATCTAAGGTTTGCCCTAACCAACACATAGAAGGGTGATCTAACAATATCACAATACTTTGGGAAGATGAAAAGACTAGCGGATGAACTATCTTCAACAGGCAAGGTACTTGATGATGAAGAAATAGTGTCATATATTTTGAATGGACTAGGCTCCGACACTCCTCTTGTCTCCTTGATGATGGAAAGAGTAGATCACATCATGGTGAATGAACTCTACTCTCAAGCTTTGGGCTATGAACACCGACAAAATATGCTTCAAGTAGAAGAGCAATACAATATACCTTCTGCTAATGCGACCATGCATTGACGTGGTCGTGGAAGAAATAGTGGAAGAGGAGGAAGAGGCCCTGCTGGTCGAGGTCAAAATAGAGGAGGCGGTCATAGAGGAGGCCTCACAAGATCAGGCCAAGGAAGCACTAGTCAAAACCAAAAAGTGTTCTGTCAAATTTATGGAAAATCGAGCCATGAAGCCATCGAATGTTGATATCAATATGAGCAAGATTACAGAAAAGAAGAGAGGTTTGCTGGTGCTGCCACAGAATCATATGGGGTTGATACGAGCTGGTACACTGATACTGGTGCCACTGACCACATTACAGGAGAATTAGACAAGCTCACAACACATGAAAGGTACCAAGGTCAAGACCAGATTCATGCTGCTAATGGAAAAGGTATGTGTATTAGTCACATTGGTAGTACCTCGATTTATTCCCCTAAGAAATCATTACTACTTGATAATGTCCTTCATGTTCCTAGTTCAAAAATCAATCTTTGTTTTGTCCATAAACTTGCAAAAGACAATAACGTTTTCTTTGAATATCACCCTTAGTATTTCTCCATTAAGGATTGAATCACAAAGAACACAATTTCTTGAAGGCAAGTGTGAAGGAGATATCTACCCAATAAAGCCTACATTCAAGCCTAGCAGCAAGTATGGTCTAGCTACAGTCAAGCCTACAATAGAGTTGTGGCATAGTCATCGTGGTCATCCCTCATTTGTTATAGTCAATCATGTTCTATAGAATAATGATCTTTCTTTTTTCTTTTGAGTCCAGTGATAGACGTGTGTGTGATGCTTGTCAAAGGGCAAAAAGTCATCAACTTTCATACCATAAATCCATAGTGTATCAAACTTTCCTCTTGAACTTATTCACTTCGATGTATGTGGGCCAACACCCAAGTCAATCAATGGAAATAAGCATTATGTGAGCTTCATAGATGATCACAGTAAATATACTTGGATCTATTTCCTCAAAAACAAAGCTGAGGTTTTCCATGTCTTTCATAATTTTCAAAACCTAGTCGAAAGAAGGTTCAACCGGAAAATCATCACGGTTCAAACCGACTGGGGTGGTGAATATGAAAAACTAAATTCATTCTTTCAAAAAATAGGAATCACACATCACGTCTCTTGTCCCCATGCACACCAGCAAAATGGTGTTGCAGAAAGAAAACATAGACATACCGTAGAGGTAGGTCTTGCTTTGTTAGCAAATGCTTCAATTCCACTGAAGTTTTGGGATGAGGCATTCATAATCGCAACCTATCTTATCAACATCTTACCCTCTCGTGTCATCTCATTGAAAACACCCACATACATCTTACTCGGCCAGAACCCCTCCTACTTGGATCTTAAAGTCTTTGGGTGTGCTTGTTGGCCCAATCTAAGACCTTACAACAATAGAAAACTTGCCTTCAGATCCGCCCAGTGTGTTTTCCTCAGCTATAGTCCAATGCACAAAGGCTACAAGTGCCTCGAACCAAAAAAATTGCCGGTTTACATCTCTTGTGATGTAATATTCGATGATTTTTTCCTTTCTCAGAATTGCATGGAAATGCTGGTGCAAGATTGAGAAAAAAATCCTGCTTTTACCCTCACATTTGCAGTCAAGTAGTTTTGGTTCAGGGGATATCTCAGGTAATACTAATGTAACTAATGCTACTGACCTGTCTTATAAGCATGGCGAGTTGCAGGGACAAACAAAAGAAAAGGAGGAAGAAAATGAAAGCTCTCTAGAAATTCTGCTGCAAATACACAGAATAAGGGGCTGAACTGAATGATGTGCAAATGAGACAAGAAATCACAGAAAGAGAGGAAGATTTGGCACATAACACGAGAGAGGTGCAACGTGCATACTGGCTTGATCAAGCAACTCCCGCGCGACGTGTGATGGGATCGAATCCCGACGCCACAAATGCGACTGATTCACCTCTGCGGGGAGGATCGGCGCATCAGTTGATGCAGCAAATCACAGGCGGACAAGCAACAACCAATCATGAGGGTGGCACTAAAAACGAAGTTGATCTGTCTCCTACTGAAGGTGAAAGATCAACTGTGCATGTGGATCCTGTAGCTCAACCAGTGCAACAATGTATGAGAACAAGGTACCAATCTGGGATTGTCAAGCCGAAAACTTATACCAATGGTACAGTCAGGTACTCCTATTTTACCACGACGGGAGAGCCTCAAAGTCTTCAAGAAGCACCAGGAGATGAGAGATGGAAACATGCGATGGATCTTGAGTTCCAAGCCTTACAAAATAATCAGACGTGGCGGCTAGTACCAGAAAAGCAAGGCATAAACATCATTGACTGCAAATGGGTGTACCGAGTAAAGAAAAAGGCAGATGGATCCATCGGTTGATACAAGGTAAGACTTGTAGTTAAAGGGTTTAAACAACGGTATGGATTGGATTATTAAGACACCTTTAGCCCGGTTGTTAAAATTGCTACAATCAGATTAGTTCTTTCAACTGCAATCTCAAACAACTAGGTGTTAAGGCAATTGGACATCTAGAATGTGTTCCTTCATGGCATTCTTGAAGAGGAAGTTTATATGAAACAACCTCCTGGGTATGAATATAGCAAATTCTCTGCACATATTTGCAAGCTTGAAAAGGCTATATATGGGTTAAAACAGGCACCTAGGCCCTGGTACTCCTGACTAAATGCCAAGTTGCAGCAACTTGGTTTTGCCTCTTCTAAATCAGATCGGTCCTTATTCATTTTCAGAAACTCAAAGGTAACTATTTTCATGTTAATATATGTGGATGATATAATAGTAGCAAGTTCCTCCGAAAAGTAGTAACAGAATTATTAAAGGAGTTATGAAATAGTTTGCATTGAAAGATTTGGGTGATCTACACTACTTCTCGGGAATAGAAGTAAAAAGGAACAAAGATGGTCTATTATTGTCACAAATAAAATATGTCAGTGATCTGTAACATGAGCAAGTGCAAGACAGTATCTACACTGATGAGTACTTGTGAAAAACTTTCAGCTCATAATGGCAAACCTCTGAATGCTGAGGACAGTACAAACTATAGGAGTATAGTAGGTGCGTTGCAATACTTGACTATTACTAGACCGGATATTGCCTTTGCAGTGCACAAGATCTCTCAATATATTCATGCACCGAAGACTGATCATTGGACGAATGCTAAGAGAATACTTCGATTTATTCAAGGAACCATCACTCTTGGCTTGTCATTCAAGAAGTCACATTCTACTCAATTAAGTGCCTTCTCGAATGCTGACTGGACATGGTGCATTGATGATCGACGCTCTACAGGGGGCTTTGCGATATTTTTTGGTCCAAACTTAATCTCGTGGAGTGCCAAGAAGCAGCCAACTGTCTCTAGGTCATCTACTGAAGCTGAATACAAAGCATTGCAAATGCCACGTCCGAAGTGATCTGGTTACAGCTCGTA
Organism: Tuctoria greenei; assembly: GCA_036927565.1. NCBI lineage: Eukaryota > Viridiplantae > Streptophyta > Magnoliopsida > Poales > Poaceae > Tuctoria > Tuctoria greenei. Next base: position 3,401,611 of record JAYESD010000007.1, read on the forward strand.
CTCAAAGAGCTAGGAATCAAGGAAAGCAAGGTACCCTGCTTATGGTGCAATAATCTTGGTGCAACTTATTTGACGGTGAATCCAGTTTTTCATGGCAGGATGAAACATGTTGAAACCGACTATCACTTTGTTAGAGAGAAGGTTGTCAGCAAAGAAATTGAAGTCCGACATATATCCACCAAAGATCAAGTGGCTGATGGGTTTACAAAACCTCTATCAGGATCTCTACTCCAAAAGTTTCAAAACAATCTCAACATGAAATGTTTCGATTGAGGGAGAGTATTAGAGATAGAATAGAAGACATATGAATCAATCTGTTATCGTGTATTGCCGTGTATAGGAGATAGAATTATGTCTAGAAGGTTAAGATTGATATGATTGTGATTGTATCCAAACCAACCATGTATATCTCCTGTACCGCTCCTATATAAAGATCACGCGGACTCCTAAGGGAGTCAACACACTTCGCCATATTTTATCATGAACTCGATGCTATCAGATCTAGATAACTACCGATATGCATGCATGTTTGGATCATCTAGAGTTCTAGACTCGTCCTGTAGCTAGTGTCCTAGTTTGTTAGGACCATATATAGGAGTGCATTGGTTGTGTGCATTCTGTCAATGCAATGCAGAAGTCGGAAGCAAACGACCCTATTTGTATCAGTTTGATACTTCTGAGTTTAATAAAGTACCTTTTAATTAAAAATATATAAAGGCGCATTTATAAGATCAACAATATAGTAGTTTAATTCAGCATGCGTGCTTACATGCTTACATATACCTGGTTTACTAATTCGTGGAAGAAGCGGCGACAGCACAAACATTAGCCAGCTAGCACGACATCATTCAAAAGGATATATACTTCAACAAACTTTCAAAGATGACGTAACATGGAGACTGAAGAAGTTGCCTCGACTCGACGCCGTTGTGTTGATTTTTCCACCGGTCGACTTCTCACTTCGTGACTCGTGAAATAAACCAACATCATTTATTTTGAAATGGAGAGATCAAATCATCGAAGTATACAATTATGTGGGAACACAAACTTTTCCTTGCCCTTAAGAGAATGAAATCAAAATGAAATTACTATCTGAAAAATATCCGTGTCTAATTAAACACGATGTAATTAAGATGCCATGACTATATATATGGACCATAGAAAATTGTGCACTTTGGCTGCTGGTCATAAAATAAAAGATGGACCATAGGAAAATGTGTACAAATGACAAGTCCAAAATGGAATGCGGAAAGATAGGGCGAACAAATATATGAACAGTGTAACACTAAAGATGTCACTGCTTACCGTGCTTAATTATGTTGCCATTACCAGCTTGCTACAGTAGCTAATAACCGATGACAAAGCATTTGTCGCACACTTATTTAGGATCAATCCAGTCAGATGAAGTAAGCTTTTCTTCAAGGGATATATTGGAGGGGGTCACCTCTAGTGATTATTAAGGGTCTGTCTAGATTTTCAGATGCCTGGAATTTGAGAAAATTTCAAACACCGGATAATTAGCTCTAATAACTACCATTAACCACTAGTCCATATAATTAATCATTAACTCTTAATTCTATAGATTAATCAATCATAAAGTTATTTTATTTGATTATTTTATAATTAATGTAACTCTTACAAATTACGGATTAACAATTTAAAAAAAAAATAAAGTGGTTGGCATGAATATTAAAAGCAAATCCAACCGCCACCTGAAAAATTGTTAGTTTTAGAGCACCTGAAAAATAACATTTCTCGATTAATAATTTTGTTAACATAAAGTTTGAGTGAAAAGATTTACATGAAGAAGGAAAAAAAGGAAACTAACTGTTTCACATGGATGGATGACAAAGTAGTTTCATGCCTGTTTAAGCGAGATGTTCTTGAAGCACCGGCGGTTCTTGAACAATCCCAACAACCACGATAATGACGTTCTTCCTTGGTCATGCATGGTACCGTAGATTTTCCTAGCCGTTGAACACGAATCGACGGTGACTTTTCACCTTCTCTCTCAATAGGTAAAGAAAGCCAACAAGGTAAGATCAAGATGAAAAGAGACATCAAAAAAGGGCATCTTTTTTTCCTAGATATTACTCTCTCCATCCCCAAATGTTTGACGTTTTTCGAACATTTGGGGATAGAAGGAGTATATTGTAACGCGCACTGTTTCCTCTTCAAATGTAAGCACTGAGTTGCGTGCTTCTTTGTGTTATGCAGATGAGGAGCATAAACTCTTTTAATTATACCATCTTGATGCTTTTAAGTTTAATAAAGTGTTCATCATCGAGAGAAAAAAAATGTAAGCACTGAACAGCTGCTTGCTACATAATCAAATCAAATTATGTTGATCGTCAATAAAGATTGAGACCGCATGCAAGTCGAATCAGTGATCGAAATATCTTTCATATGACTTGTATATAATATGAGTTGCATGTGGCGGTCAAAAGAGCAAACGCCGCAAATGTTCCAACGTTGTCCCAGGTATGAGATCTTGCATTGCGTAGGATAAATATACTGTGGCGGTCAGGTCGGTACTTGACTAGTTCAAGAATCAACATGGAAGTTACAGTCTTAATTGAGTACCCAAATAATAATAAATAGTATGTATGTAACATGACCTTGATGTGTTTCATATATTTATAAACAAAGAGCATGTGGCAGCCCTCATAAATATAAAATATATCATTCCTGTCTACACCGTGCATGTTTGTGGGTTACCTAGCTAGGCTAGATTGTTCCCATGTAATCCTCTGGCAAGATTGTACCATAATAATATACATGATCATAATTTTATTATAGAAGTCTTTCTATAAAACATAGTACCCGAACACTTATATATATGCACGTACAATCACACATATCCCTATGAACATGTACACACGCATCACCCCTATGAGTATCTTCGAGACACTGGACCAGCTGAGCTTACATTTTGCAATAACAATAGAATTGAAACTACGTACTTTTACCGCAACAGCAACACCTTTTAGATTATCGTGAACAGACAGTAGTCCATTTGACCCAAAAATATGAGTAAATTTGGCATTTCTCCGCCTCAAATCTTGTGATTTAATGTGGTGTGCCTGATTTTGACCGTATAGGTGAGTCGTGTGTTGTGTTTCTATGCAAGCGCCCTCTGAAAAGAAAAAATGTGTAATTAATTTGGATATTATCTTCGAATGATAAAATGGAAATGAATAATGATTAAAAAAAGAGTGACTGGCAAGGCTATGCACACATGCATGGGAACCATTTGACAAATGCAAAGTTGATGAGCCACATTGGTTAATTTCTCGGCGAAATTGATAGATTCTATATGCACCAGTTCGTGAGATGGCGCAAGCAGGGAAGAGAAGACGACGCTCGTACAAGGGCGCTGGACGAGCCAATGGACGGGAGCCAAGAGCTGCGGCCTGTGGAGCACGTCGTCAGGCGGCACAGCGAGCAGCCTCGATCGTCGTCTCGTCAACCAGCATGGCTAAATGAATGCTAAGTACTCTACTAGTAGTACTGTTTTGCTTGTGACTAACTTGAGTATGTATGTTCACGTGCAACTCATCGTGTGTTCCAAACTCCGAATGCTTGTCAGGTCTTCGGCTTGTTGAGCTCTGGGAAGAGATGATGAGGAGATTCAGACAAGAACAACTGACGCTGCAAACGAGATGAGGGCTGGATTCCTGGATCAAGTCAATGGACAGTGGCGGTCTTTTCTCGTTGTCTTCACTCTGAACGAAGGAACAGAGAGACCTTGGACTACAGGACATTGACCGGCGACTGCAAACCACTTCTTGTCTTCACTCCGGTTGCTTCCGGCCCAGTTGAGAATATAGATCGAACGGCAAGTTGGGCCAAAGATCTTGACAGCCGATCGAAACAGGCTAGCGGCTAGCCCTCCCTCAACAACGATTTTTTTTCATTTTAACATTATTTTTAATCATTTAATATTAATAGCCTACAAATTTTATTTTTTGTAAAAATAGCCACCTCAGCTCTTGCCGTCCACACCGTTGACGGTTGGCTGACATGACGACATGTCAGCGCCAGCTATCACCTTCTGCCGTGTACAGTGTGGACGGTTCGCTGACATGGCGCCATGCAGCGTCACATAGCTGCCATAGCTGCCATATCACTGGTTGTTTAATTGACTAAAAATGTTGAGTTTGTTGAGAATTAAACTTACAACCTCAAGCATACATCCTCTCTCACTTAACCACTAGACTAACAACACTTATATGCTCAAAATAGAAACAAATATCTATTTAACATAAAATTCAAGTTTTAAATTTAGACCCTAAACTTATAAATTGAATTTGATATTTGAACATATTTAAAACTTCTTTATTTTTTTTGCAGTTTGGAATTTCAAAATCAAATATTTTAAAAATTTAAGAAAATCTTAAATTCAAATTTTTATATGAATTTTTATTCTGATACATGAAATGGAATTTCAAATTTAAATGTCTACTTCTAAATTTAATTTGAAACTTCAAAACTCGAATTTGAAAGTTCGAAATTTAATTTAAAGTTTTAAATGAGGTGGCGTGCCACGTCAGCAACCGTCCACAGTGTGGACGGCAAGACCTGAGGTGGCGTGCCACGTCAGCAAGTCGTCCACAGTGTGGACCGTTAGGTGGCTATTTTTGTAAAAAGTAAAATTTGTAGGCTACTAATATTAAATAGTTAAAAATAATGTTAAAATGAAAAAAAATCCCTCAACGACGATTGATCAAAGGCCGGCCTCCTCGGCTTGGCCCAGCATGCACCGACGATCCATCACGCATGACATGACATTGACGTTGTGTCAATGGAAGCTCCAATCCCGGTATTGTTCTCGTCGTGTCGTTCGTCAAAATCGGCCACGTTTAATTCGACGACTTACGGTTCATGCAAACGCGCGCATGCATGATGCATCAAGTCCATGCTTGAAACGACTTAATTCCTCTCCGTAGAAAACGCCTGCCCTACCGGATAGCTTGAACGAAAGGTTGGTACGCATCGAAAGCGCGCGATGGCCGGACCAGTAACTGACGCAACGCATGATGAGAAACGTGGATCCGTGTCGGCGACGGCGACTGAGGTTGCAGAAGTGGAACGCAAAAGTGTATGTATGTGTTTGCCTAAAGCAGCAGCCGGCGCCAAAGGGTAGTCCAGGGGGTGAACACATGCATGGCACGCGATTCATGCATTGACATGGACCATCTTCTTCCCGGAACAGGATGCATGGCCGTTTCCATGCACGCATTGCATGACCGCGATGGGTGTGAACTCGATGCTATCACAGATCTAGCTAGATAACTATACCGATATGCATGCCTGTTTGGGTCATCTAGCTAGACTAGTGCGTCGTGTAGCTAGTGTGTCCTAGTTAATTTGTTGGGACCATATATAGGAGTGCACTTATAAGATCTGACAATATAATAGTTTAATTCAGCACCCGTGCTTACACATATACCTGGTTTTTACTAGTCCGTGGAAGAAGCGGCGATCGACAGCATAGACATTAGCCAGCAACCAGGACTTCATTCAAAAGGATATATACTGTCAAACTTCCAAAGATGACGTAACATGGGACTGAAGAAGCTGCCTCAACTCGACGCCGTTGTTGTGATTAAATTCGACCGGTTGACTTGTGGCTTGGTGACGCTGAGAACCAGTAAACAGTTACGTGGGAATACAAACTTTTACTCACCCAGCAAGAGATATCAGTCGTCTAATGCATGCTTATGGATATTCAGTCTTCCATTATTATGTCTTCTCTTGGAATGTTCGAGGGTTAAACAGCGGATCAAAACAGGAAGAAGAGTGAGACAAGTTATCTGCACGTATATATTAGAAGATAATAACCGAGCCAGGTGAGATAGAGATCGACCAGGAGAAGACTCGGAGCCAGAAGATAAGAAGCGCCGGATAGGATAGGAATTCTGTTATCACATGTAAAGTTTTTCTGTTCAGATTTCTTTTGTTTTGATCCTGCTGGTTTGGTTGATTAGATTAGGCCAATCTTGTAACAACTATCACGACTTATCTGTAATGTGTTTGCCTATATTAACACGTAACCCGTCGTGACTCGAGTATGAGAGCGACGGTTCCACCTAAAGCTTCCACCTCTGATTTTTCATGGTAACCAGAGCCTAAGGAAGATCCAGGGCTATCTCATGGCGTCGTCAACCTCGCTTGTGAATCCTCTCTCTGGGATTCAAGTCACATAGAAATTGACCAAACAAAATCACACAGTTTGTGCGGCACATATTCTAGCTGCTCTTCGTGATGCAAGATTAGAAGGGCATATCAATGGCAAGACCATTGTGCCTGACGCCGATATTGAAGATGGAAACAAGAAGATGATTCCTAATCGGACATATGAAGAATGGTATGCAAAGGATCAACAAATCCTAAGTTTTTTACTCACCTCCTTGTCTCGGGATTTGATGGGTCAGGTTGCCACTGCAAGGACTGCCGCAGAAGCATGGAGAGCAATTGATGACATGTTCGCTTCCCAAACACAAGCACGTGTCATTAATTTACGCCTGACAGTGGTGACTGCAAAAAAAGAGGGACATCATCAGTCTCTGAATTTTTCTCCAAGATGAGAGCGCTCGCGAATGATACGGCGGCAGGAAAACCGCTAGGTGAAGAGGAACTCACTGCATTCATATTGAATGGGTTGGACTTTGAGTTTAGTCTGATCGTATCAGCAATAGTTACAAGAGAAACTCCAATATCTATTGGAGAATTTTATTCACAACTTATAATTTTCGAGACAAGAATTAGTCTTCAATAAGGAGACTTGCTTTCCTCATCCAATATGGCAAACAAAGGAGGCCATGGATCCTACGGCCGTGGTGGACAGAGTTCTAATGGATGTGGGCATGGATCTCGCGGCCGTGGACGTGGAGGACGGACAAACTTCACCAGTTTCAACCAACAGCCGAACACTGGAAATAAAGAAGATCGTCCTCTCTACCAGATTTGCTACAAGAAAGGGCATGTAGCGGCTGACTGCTGGCACCAGTTTGAAGAAAGCTACATACCCGACAAGAAGTTTGCAGGGGGTGCAAGTCAATCTTACGTAATTGACACTAATTGGTATGCCGACTCCGGTGCAACAGATCATATCACCGGGGAGATGGAAAAACTTGCTGTCCGAGACAAGTACAAGGGCAATGATCAAATCCAAGTAGCGAATGGGACAAGTATGAAAATTAGTTACATTGGTCAATCTATTGTTCCGGCGAAATCTTGTAGTTTGCATCTAAACAAAATTCTTTTCGTTCCACAAGCCATAAAGAATTTAGTTTCTGTCCATCGCCTTGCTAAGGATAATTCAATATTTATTAAATTTCATCCATCTTGTTTTATGATCAAGGATCAGGTCACGAAGAACATGATTGTTAAAGGGAGATGTATCAATGGTCTTTATCCTTTACCTGCCTAAATTCCAGAGAAGCAAGCGTTTTTAGTAATCAAGCCAACATTTGAAGTAGCATAGCAGATTGGGTCATCCTTCATCTATTGTTGTTTCAAAAGTTATTAGTAGAAATAATCTCCCTTATTCTAGTCAGGTCAATAAAGACTTGGTTTGTGGAGCCTATCGAATGGGTAAAAGTCATCAATTACCCTATTCTAGATCTAATCATGTCTCAAGCTTCCCATTAGAACTCATGCAACATTTGGGGGCCAGCACCTGATTCTGTTGGGAGAAAATCATATTACGTAAGTTTCATTGATGATTACAGTAGGTACACTTGGATCTACCCCCTAAAATACAGGGCCGAAGTTTTTAAAGTATTTCGGGAATTTCAAAACCTCGTTGAGCGACAGTTTGATCAGAAAATTATCTCAATGCAAACTGATTGGAGAGGCAAATACCAAAAATTGAATCTCTTTTTTTAGTCAAATTGGCATCACTCATCGAGTTTCCTGCCCCCATGCACACCAACAAAATGGTGCAGCAGGGGAGAAAACACCGTCATATAGTAGTGGTCGGCTTGTCCCTGCTCGCTCATGCCTCCATGCCACTCAAGTTCTGGGATGAAGTGTTCCTAGCAGCCACATATCTTATAAACCGAACACCTAGTAGAGCCATCAATTATGAAATCCCCCTTGAAAGACTCTACAAAATATCTCCAGATTATTCAACTCTCCATGTTTTTGGCTGCTCGTGCTGGCCCAATCTGCGACCATTCAATAAACATAAGCTTGAGTTCAGACCTAGAAAATGTGTCTTCCTAGGATACAATAATCTTCACAAAGGCTTTAAGTGCCTAGAAGTGAACTTAGGACGTATATACGTCTCTAGAGATGTTGTATTTGATGAGAGTGAATTTCCATTCTCGAAATTGCATTCAAACGTAGGCGCACGTCTTCCCGCTGAGATATCTTTGCTTCCTTCATCTTTATTAGCACTGGAACATAGATCTGATCAATATTCTAATTTTCCTAACCATTCTAATGCTGGTGACATTATTTCTGGTGTGCAAGAGGTTGTGAACGCAGGAAATAACGAAGATGCTGAAATCGAGGAATATTTTCTGACGGGAGCAGAGGGATTAGTTGAGGAATCAGGCGGGCACAAAAATCAGGGGCAAGATGTCATTGCGCAGACGAGGGAACAAATCCACCTGGGAGATGGTGCCGCGACAACATCTGAACCTGGACAAATAGTAGCAGCATCGGGATAAGAGACGAGATCCTTTGTGCCGCATGAACCACCAGCGACATCAGGATCTTCTGCGCCGTCCCTCCATGGAGCATCCAGTCAACAACAGTCTGTTGTACCGGTACTAGCTAGAGAAGAATCATCTCGACTGAATACAAGATTGCGAAGTGGCATCCGTAAGGAGAAAGTATACACCAACAATGCAATACGGTATGCATTTTTTACCTCAACAAGAGAACCACAAGATGTCTATGAAGCTCTAAAGGACAAGAATTAGAAGGCTACGATGGACATAGAGTACAATGCTTTGATGAATAATAGAACTTGGCACTTGGTTCCACCTCTGAAGGGCATCAACATTATAGACTGCAAGCGGGTATACAAGGTTAAGAGGATGGCTGATGGAAGTCTTGACCGATATAAAGCTCAATTGGTTGTGAAAGGGTTCAAGCAAAGATACGACATTGATTACGAGGACACATTTAGCCCCGTGGTGATCAGCAACAATAAGGGTGGTACTATCAGTGGCGGTCTCTAGAGGCTGGAGCTTGAGACAATTGGATGTTCAAAATGCTTTCTTGCATGGGTACCTTGAGGAAGATGTATACATGAGGCAGCCTCCTGGATATGAGAATAAGGCACAACTGAATGTGGCCTAGAGGAAGGGTGAATAGGCTTTAAAAATTTCCTGCACGCTTAATCAAATGGTCAAATGCTTGATAGACCGGACTTGTCCGGTTGGAGGTGTGTACTAGTTCGCTGTGCTAAATGTGTGTCGATTTAACTAAGTGTTGTATTAGGAATTAAACATTATAGAAGCGGAATTTTGAACAACTGGTAAGATCATTTGAATTAATAATCTATATTATGAAGTTACACGTAAGAAGCAATTTGCAATTCAAGTTATAATATTGATCAACTATGTGCCCTAATTAATGAAGATGCAAAAACAAGAAGCACACGAGACACGGATTTTTACGTTCGATCTCACCAAAGAGATCAACTCCTCATTGAGGAAGCCAACACAGAGCCAAATCTCTTCAAACCCTTTCCCTCGTCAAGTCACCACACAAGGCCGACTTGATGCCACTATCACGGGTAATCACCGAGTTTATGGGGCAACCTCACATGTTGATGACTCTCACAAGAATTACCATGAAAAGATGATCAAATACACTCGAAAAGATTACAAGTAAATGCATGAGTGTAAAGAGATCAAAACTCAAGAGCTCAATGAAGCGTAGACAACGATCTCCCAACCCCAAATCTGGATAGTCAATTCATTTTCACCTTTGAGGACTTTAGATGCGTGGGGAGATGTGTTTTTGGGCTCTTGGGACAAGTGTTGGCGCTAGGATTTGAGTTGTGAACGGTAGAATACGTGAATTGTGTTTGTAGGGTCGTGGATCTCCTATTTATAGTGTTTCTAAAATTGTTACCGCTAGGGATCCTGACGACCGGACTAGTCCATACTTGGGACCAGACTTGTCCAGTGTGCTGTGTAAAAGTTGGCGTCAAATGTGCAGCACACTAGAAACCCTAGATTGTGTGAGGTGTACCGGACTAGTCCGGTAGTTGTCCGGACTTGTCCGGTGCCCTAAGTTATTGAACTCCAGAGAGTTGAACGGACTAGCCCGGTCCAATAACGGACTTGTTCGTGCTATGTGTTATAGAATATCAGAGAGTTCAACGGACTAGTTCGATCCTATGGACGGACTTGTCTGGAGTGTAGTGTAATGGGTTTACAGAGACTTGAACATACTAGTCCGGTCGAGGATCAAACTAGTCCAGTGCACTTTGAAATGTGGTTCTAGAATGTTTATTGGACTTGTTCGGTCCATGGTCGGACTAGTCCGGTGCACAATGTATTTGGACAATAGAGAGTTGAACAGACTAGTCCGATCCTTGAACGGACTAGTCTGGTGCTCAGAGAATTTTTAGGTTGATTTTAAGCCCTTACCCTTATGCAAAGACTTGAGCTCTTAGGATGTGTCTCTCACACACATCCTATACATTTAAATCTACTTTGTGCTTCAGTTGTCAGTTGGGATTTTCCTTTTTCTTCACACTTCATTTTTCACTTTTCGAGTGCATCTGTCGGTACCCTAAAAACCATACACCCCCTGAGGTTACAAAGATCTCAAGGGAAGGACATCAACTCAAATTGAAGACCCTTGGGGGCCCACTCGCCAGACGTGACCGGACCCGCTTCTCCAACATGGTTAACCTCTAGGTTGCCACGTGTACTGTCAGCCCAGAGCTATTACCCGCAAGGGTGAAGCTCCGGGCCAAGTACTGAAACGGCACCTCCGGAGGTAGCCCCCGACCGAGAGAAGCTCCGGACATGACACGTGCCAGGTCACCCCGGAGCTTCCCGCTTCTCCCAAGCAAGCTCCGGAGCTGCCACGTGTCCATACGTCGGAGCTAAACCGCTTCAAATCCCCGGGAGACGTTGTAACGGCTCCGGATCTCCAAAGGACAGCTGCAGACTTCAAGACCCGATTAATTATCATTAATTCCACATTAATGACACTTAATCGGATGATATTAACACCTGTAACGGCACTGTCGGAGCCGTTACAGGGTTATTAACAACAATTAATCTCGTGTATCAATACTAATAACCGCCAGGGCCACATGTCGGGCCAGGCTGACTTGTAACGGTTGGTCCTTGTACTATAAAAGGACAAACCGACGATACACAGGGGGAACTCTAGAACTCTCGGAAGCCCACAAGTTAATACAACAAACACACACCCGTGGAGTAGGGTATTACGCTCAGGCGGCCCGAACCACGTAAACCACCGTGTCACTCGTGTCCAAATCGCATTTCACTTTCTTAGATCTCCGCGCGCCCAGACCGAACCAAAAACTCCTTCAAACACTTCTCATAGTGTTAGGGGATCTGCCGACTCCAACAGTCGACAGTTGGCGCGCCAGGTAGGGGCGCCTGAGATCTTCAAGAATGGTGAATTCAGCAGCTGGATCATCCAACGGGCAACCTGCTGCTCAGACTGTCGGAGGCAATCCCTCCAACATGCAACCACCGGCAGGAGCCTCAGTTCCAGCGGGAGTCACACTCCCACCACCACCATCTTCTCCGGCAAGACATGCCGAAAGACATGATGGTGCACCGGCGTCACATTCTGCGCCGGCAAGCCGTGACAACCCAGAACACGCGCTCCATGCAGCGCGTGCTCTCCTTCAGCGACCACCACCTCCGGATGCATCTCAAGGTGCCATGGAGCAATGGAGAGCTGATATTGAGCATTTGGTCGCAGCAGCGGCCGAACGCCTCAACAATCAGGGTCCACCTCCTTCAGGGCGGGCCCCGTCGCAGCGACGAACGTTGTCTGGAAGACTTGGTCCACATGTCTCCAACAACCGAAGAAGAGCTGCGTCACAGCAAGTGACGTCGTTGCCCTCTGGGGCACGACGTGCCCATACTGCATCTCGGCTTTCGACACACGACCTCCGAGCGGAGCTTGATCGCCGATACCGCCAACAGGATGGCCGTGTCCACATCGAGCGAGCTCGAGAAAGACGAGATGCTCAAGATCTTTCTACTCTGGAAGGAGTAGGAGGAGGCTGTTCCGCCCTAGCCATGCACCTGCGTATGGTTAGATGGCCACAGAAGTTCCGGCCACACTTGCCGGAAAAATTCGACGGGACTGTCAATCCCGTAGAATTTTTACAGATATACTCCACTGCGATCCTAGCAGCTGGAGGAAATGAGGCTGTAATGGCCAATTACTTTCCAGTGGCCTTAACTGGGACCGCTAGGTCCTGGTTTATGAGCCTTCCGCCCAACTCTATCGACAGTTGGGAGGAGCTATGCCGCCAGTTCACCGCCAATTTCGGGAGTTCATACACCCGTCCGGGCACCGAACTGGACCTTTTTGCGGTCGTGCAAAAAGGAGGAGAATCTTTGCGGTCATTCATCCAGAGATTCTCTCAGGTACGTAACACAATCCCTTCTATCTCAAGCGCTTCTGTCATTGTAGCATTCAGACAGGGTGTACGAGACAAGAAGATGTTGGAGAAACTGGCGATCAAAGAGATCACCAGTGTCACGGAGCTCTTCAGCCTGGCTGACAAATGTGCCAGAGCTGCGGAGGGCCGTGAAATGCACTCCAAACCAGCCTTGGAGGATCATAAAAAATCCTCCAAAGAAGAAGTCACTACCTCCGGGAGTGGCAAGAAGAAAAAGAAGACCAACGGCAAGAAGAAGCCGTCGGCCGGCACATCCAACGTTGCAACCACTGCAACTCCTGGTGGCCGGGGGCCACGCCCCGAGAAGCGACCTCGACCGTCTTCCGAAGACGGTGGCAAATCCAAGATGTGGTGCCCCATTCACAAAACGGGCAGCCACAGACTGGAGGATTGCCGGGAGGTCCAAAACCTTGCCGAGCGCTACCACAAGCGCCGGGAAGGGTCTCCCTTCCGTCAGAGGGAGGGAAAACAAAAGGTCGATGAAGCTCCGGCTGAAGAGGAGTTAGGGTTTCAAGACCCCAAAAAGGTCTTGAAAGCCGTCTACACCTCCGTCGACGATGATTCCGACGTCTCCGACAACGAACGTCGAAAAACCATGAACACCATCTTTGGTGGATCATGGGACATCACCTCTCGTCACGTCATTAAGACCATGCGACGGGATATGGCTGCTGTAGCTCCTACAGCTAGACCGGAGCCACATCGAAAGTGGATGGACACACCCATCACTTTCGATGCTTCGGATTGTCCTCAAAGCATGGTCGGAGCTGGCCAGCTGCCCTTGATGGTATCCCCCACCATCAACAACATCCAGCTCCATCATGTCCTGGTAGATGGAGGTTCGGGGCTTAATCTCATCAGCTTCGAAGCTTTCACTAAGCTTCAGCTTCGACCTTCAGACCTCCAGCCCTCTCGACCTTTCTCCGGAGTAGGTCCGGGGGCCATAACCCCACTCGGAGCTATCACTCTCCCTGTTACCTTCGGGACCCGGGAGAAGTATCGCACCGAAAAGTTGGTCTTCGACGTCGCTCAGATCAACTTACCATTCAACGCCATTTTGGGTAGACCTGCCTTGTACAAATTCATGGCAGCTGCTCATTATGGATACCTGGTGTTGAAGATGCCGACACCAGTAGGCGTTCTCCGGATCCGTGGAGATCGCACTGCCGGAGTAACTGCTCTGGAAGAACTCCATGCACTCACCACAGCGCAAGAGGAGGATTCCAGACAGAAGCAAGCTCCACAACCTCCGAGCATTCGTCAACGAGGCTCGACCTCTGCACCCCGTGTGCAGCCAAGCGGCGACACCGACATTCCCGTCAAAGTCGTCCAAATTGGTTCCGATGTCACTCAAACTACCCGCATATCGGGTGGCTTGAACGACAAATAGGAACTCGCGCTCATCACTTTCCTCCGGGCTAATGTTGACGTGTTTGCCTGGCAACCGTCACAAATGCCTGGGATCCCCAGGGAAGTGATTGAGCACAATCTGAAGATTTACCCCGACGCTCGGCCTGTACACCAGAAACCTCGGAAGCAATCTGTAGAGCGACAGAACTTCATCCGACAAGAAGTGAAGAAGTTGCTCGAAGCCGGATTCATCCGAGAAGTCTACCATCCAAAATGGCTGGCAAACCCAGTCGTTGTGCCTAAGGCCGGCGGGAAACTTCGGATGTGCATCGACTACACCACACTGAATAAGGCATGTCCAAAAGATCCATTCCCACTACCTAGAATAGACCAGATAGTGGATTCCACCTCTGGGTGTGAGTTGCTGTGTTTTCTAGACGCATATTCGGGATATCATCAAATCCGGATGTCTAGGGAAGATGAAGAACATACTTCATTCATCACAGTGGATGGATTGTATTGTTACACAGCCATGCCTTTTGGTCTCAAGAATGCAGCTTCAACTTTTGTACGAGCAATGTACAAAACTTTCGAAGAACTCATCAGAGACATAGTGGAGGTGTACGTTGATGACATTGTGGTCAAAGTCAAAAACAAGGAGTCCCTCTTGGATACCTTGCAGGCTGTCTTCGACAAGCTGCGGGCCACCCGCACGAAGCTAAACCCAGACAAGTGCGTCTTCGGGGTTAGTTCCGGAAAGCTTCTTGGTTTCCTGGTAAGTCACCGGGGTATAGAGGCTAATCCGGCGAAGATAAAAGCCATCGAAGACATGCGGCCACCAACCCGCATCAAAGACGTCCAAAAATTAACTGGATGTCTAGCAGCCCTCAGTCGATTCATTTCAAGACTGGCGGAAAGGGCACTTCCCTTCTTCAAGTTACTGAGGAAGTCCAGACCATTCCAATGGTCTGAAGAGGCAGAGAAGGCATTCCAGGAGCTGAAACAGTTCCTCACCACTCTACCAGTCTTGGTAGCTCCGAACCCTGGTGAGCCTTTATTGCTTTATATTTCAGCAGCTGACGAAGTCGTCAGTATGGTTCTGGTTGCGGAGAGACCGGAACTGCCCAATACTCAGGAATCCAGATCCCTTCGGGAGGATCCGGAGGTTCCCGAAAGCAGGTCTGGGTCCCAGCTCCCAGACTTGAATCCTCAAGAAGTCACTTCAGAGGACCCAGATCCTTCCGATAGGATCCAGGTCATTCCTGAAGAAGCTCCGAGTTCCTCCACCCAGAACCCGGAGGTCCTCGAATATAGTTTGGACCCCTCCGACAGGGTCCGGATCAATGGAGAGGAAGCTCCGGACCCCTCCGGGAGGGTCCGGACCGTTCAACGCCCAGTATACTTCATCAGTGAAGTGTTACATGATGCCAAGACTCGATACCTAGAGGTACATAAGATGTTCTACGCAGTTCTTATTGCCTCAAGGAAGCTTCGACATTATTTCCAAGCTCACAAAGTCTCGGTGGTAACCTCATATCCACTTCGAGCGATTCTGCATAATCCCAATTCAACTGGGAATATTGCAAAGTGGGCAGCGGAACTGGCTGAATTCGACCTCGAATTCATTCCAAGACAAGCAATCAAGAGTCAAGCGTTGGCAGATTTCGTGGCAGAATGGACTCCCTCTCCATCAAACTCTGGGGGCCCCAGCGAGCAGAAGAAGGAACCACAAGTTCCGGCCTTCACTAAGCCTCACTGGACCCTTTACTTCGACGGCTCCATGCAAAAGCAGGGAGCCGGAGCTGGAGTCCTTCTCCTCACACCAACCGGGGAGAAGGTAAGATACATGGTGCACCTTGATTTCAAGGCAACCAACAACATGGCGGAGTACGAAGCACTCATATATGGATTAAAGGTGGCACTATCCTTTGGTGTCAAGCAGTTGCTGGTCAAAGGAGATTCACAACTTGTTATCAAACAGGTGAAGGGTGAATGCTCCTGCAATAATCTCCAGCTGGCTGCTTATCTCCTTGAAGTCCAGAGGCTTCAGAAGGACTTCGAAGTCCTAGACCTTCACCATGTTCAGCGTGCTCACAACGCTGAAGCTGACGAACTCTCGACCAAGGCGTCAACCGGAGCTCCGGCTCCTGACGGAACCTTTGTCCGGAGGATGTCAAAACCCACAGTTCAGCCTGCCGAGCTGAACGAAGGGGGCGAGATCAGCATCCCGAAGCTGACGGTCCCGATGGCCCTGTTACCATGGCAGCCATCAAGGGTCGTAGGTGCTGCCGGAAGCTCCGAGCAACCCAGCACGCAAGACTCAAATGCTCAAGTCAGTTCCGATGCATGGATCTCGGAGATCCGGAACTACTTGAAAGACAACATCCTTCCTGACGATGATGTATCCGCTGACCGGGTAGTCAGATTGGCTAAAAGATACACGTTGGTAGAAGGGGATCTCTACCGGCGCGGTGCCAACGGCATCCTAATGCGGTGCATCACAAGGGAAGAAGGCTGCGAGCTCCTCGCAGAAATCCATGGAGGCGAGTGTGGGAACCACGCGTCTTCCCGCACGCTGGTCGGAAAAGCCTTTCGGCACGGCTTCTACTGGCCAACAGCGCTCCAGGATGCTACTGAGCTAGTGAAGAAATGCAAAGCATGCCAATTTCATGCAAAGCAAATTCATACACCTGCTCAGCCCTTACAAATGATACCTCCTACGTGGCCTTTCGCCGTGTGGGGGATGGACATCTTGGGACCCTTCCCAAGAGCCGTCGGAGGTTACAAGTTCCTGTATGTCGCCATCGACAAGTTCACCAAGTGGCCGGAAGCTACTCCTGTTGTGACGATCAACAAACAATCTGCAATCAATTTTCTACAATCTATCGTGAGCAGATTCGGAGTCCCAAATAAGATCATCACTGATAATGGGACTCAGTTCACAAGCTCCTCATTTCAAGGATATTGCGAAGACCTCGGCATACAAGTTTGCTACGCCTCCGTAGCTCATCCTGCCAGCAATGGGCAAGCCGAGAGAGCAAACGCGGAAATCCTTAAAGGACTAAAAACGCGCACTTATGAGCGTTTGAAAAAGCACGGAGCTAATTGGATCGAGGAGCTTCCGCCCACTCTATGGGCTAACAGGACTTCTCCAAGTCGGGCAACCGGAGAAACACCCTTCTTCTTGGTGTACGGAGCTGAAGCGATCCTTCCTCCGGAAATCACCTTGGGTTCCCTCCGAGTCCGGACCTTCGACGAAGCCGCGCAGGACCAGCTCCGGCGTGAAGACCTAGACCTCCTCGAGGAGGGAAGGTGCCAAGCAGCTGTTCGGAATGCCCGATACCGTCAAGCTCTTCGGCGCTATCATCAGCGGCATGTACACAACCGACAGCTCGAGGAAGGCGATCTGGTGCTACGGAGAATACTATCCAGAGAAGGGCAAAACAAACTCTCCCCCGGCTGGGAAGGACCCTTCCGAGTGATCAAAGTATCCCGTCCCGGAAGCGTTCGCTTGGCTACCGAGGATGGGACACCTCTCCCAAATCCTTGGAACATCGAGCACCTCCGTAAGTTCTACACTTAATTCCACGGAGGTGAGTCTTAAGTAACTTGAAGTGTATGTTATAGAGTCATTGTACAGAGTCGGGTAATTCCTCCGGGAGAGCAGCCGGACCTTTCCCGAAAGGTTTGAAAAGCTCATGCAACACTTGATACAGTCTCCGGACTAGAAGTGTAGCTAATTACCCTGGGTTAAACGAGAAACCAAACACACTTAGCCTGGTTCCGTACCCTAAGAGTGTACTCGTTTCCCATGTACCCCGGACCTATAATGAAAGACATCTTCATGTGAAATAGACTCCACGTGCATTCATTTTTGCATAAGGCTCGGCATTTTTATTTTTCTCTTTCTTGTCTATAACAGAGATGTGCAATTCTTAAGAAGTTCTAGTTTAACCGATTTATGTACGATTTGAGTTGAATTGTCGGATTTTTTAGATTTAAATGTCGTCTGTGGCCAACTCGCCTGAAAGCCGCCAAGCCATTCTAGGGCCGGAGTGCGCTATCGACTTAGCCTGGTCAAGCACCCTAAGTACGCCACTCTACCTACACCCCGGCAGGCCAAAGTAAGGTGGGTCCATGGACAATTAGATCTAAAAGAAAAGACAATTCACCCAATCATACTAAAAATCGTGTTCAACTTGAAATTCTCTTGAGAACCGTAAGCCGCAACGAAGTTATAGATAAGGAACGAATTTTACTGTTTTTCTTGGCCTAAGTGTGCAGGAAGAATAAACCCAACATTGATGGAGAAAAATCGGAGTTAACCAAGCTCCGACTCCCACCGGCGTTAACTTGAAGATGGTGAGAAGACTCTATCACTAGAGTCTGTTGCCAGCAAGCCAGGCGTGGCAAGGGTCATTGCCGGAGCTACTAAGCTCCGACACCTTGAAGTATTAACTATCGACACTCAACGTGTTGGTAGAGGCTATTGCCGGAGCTACTAAGCTCCGACAATGGGCAATGCCGGAGCTTCTAAGCTCCGACGACTTCAAGGGACCTTCACTATCGAAAACTTCGGACCTAAACTATACGAGTTCGAAGCAAATCTGTCTTCAACAAAAATCAACATCCTTTTGGTACATGTCCACAATCAAATTGTGCACATCTACCAGGGGGCCAAGTGAAGACAAAGATGTTGAAGACAAAAAAATGAAATTCACGAAAAATTGGGGATTTCATTTCATCAGAAGACCGGAGATTACATCTGGAGACAAGGGATTACAAAATTGAGGAAGAAGAGAAGATACAGATAAAGGCTAAGAAAGATAGTCCTAGACCCTATGGAAGAACTCAGCGACCTTCTGGGCGACCTCCGACACGCTGGCTCGAGTAGCTTCGCCTTCTCCTTCAACGGGGCCTTCAAGCACCGGGTCCAGAGGGAATTGAGGGTTCCGGCTAGTGTAGCACGTCAACACATATTCTGTGACGTTCCTAGCCAGGGATTGCCCCTCGACCTCAAGCTGGTCCGCGATGACGTCGCCCACCTTGGAGAGCTTGCCACCCGCAGCGCTCAACGCTTGCAGCGCAAGGTCCGGCTCCGGCTCCGGATCATCCGGAAGCACGGGGCTGAAACCCATCGGCGCTAGCGCGTCGTCGGCCTTGCTCAGGAACTCCCAAATTTGCAGGGAGTCCGTCTTCCTCAGGC
Source organism: Tuctoria greenei (assembly GCA_036927565.1). Lineage (NCBI taxonomy): Eukaryota > Viridiplantae > Streptophyta > Magnoliopsida > Poales > Poaceae > Tuctoria > Tuctoria greenei. Next base: position 3,420,819 of record JAYESD010000007.1, read on the forward strand.
CCTTCATCTCTTCCAAGGACCTCCGGGCCGCCGCCAGCTCCGAATTCTCGCGGGAGAGGCGCTCAACTTCTTTGGCGTTTTGCTGAATCTTCGCAGCAACCCGCTTTTCGAGTCTTCCGAGCTCCTCCTCCCGGAGGTGGATCTTGTTCCGGCGGTCGACTAGGTCTTTCTCCCTAGCCTCTATTTTCTTCTCCCGGGCGATGAGGGCACACTCATACTCGTAGAGTTCCTGCCCTCGCACCCAGGTCTTCTCCTCCTCTTCGAGGCAGCGCTCTTCCAATTTTTTAGCGCGCTCCTCGAGGCCCTTGTCCGCCAGAGCTGTCTTCTCGGCGAGCTCTTCTTCACGTCGCAAGACGTCATCCCGTAGCTCCAGGAGTTTTTGCTCCTCATCCTCGAGCCGCTTTTCCCTTCCCTCAAGCGCTTCTCGGCGCTTGATGAGTGCGGTACTGATGGCTTCGAGTTGATCGTACCGGGCGTTGGCCGCATCATTGGCAGCTTTAGCTTGGTCGTGGTACTCCCGGGATTGGGCGTCGAGGTTGTGAGTCATGCTCTCCCTCTCGTCCAGCATCTCACCCCAGAGCTCCAAGCGGACCTTCTCCCGCTTGATCCATTCCTTGTCCGCAGCGATCCTCGACTGCGCCAGCTTGGTTTCGAATTGGAGTCTATTACGCCACCTCCTAAGGGTTTGGCGCTCCTCTTCAAGAACCTTGCTGTCGTGGAAGAAGGCTAGTTGGACTTGGCGCAGACTGGAGCAAGCGTTGTCGATGGACATCGACAGCGAGATGGGCTCCGGACCTTCTGGGGTCTCCTCCGCTGGTTCCAGCGGGTCTTCATTTACAAAAATTGGGTCCCACTCTGCGAGAGCGGAACCCCGAGCTTCCAAGGCACTAGGGCCCTCCTCCGGGATGGCCTCAGTCGCCACTGAAGAAGGTCCCGCCACCAAATCTTCATTCGCCCCCTCAGGCTGGGGGCCGGCGACTTCGTTCAGGCACTCTGGCTCCGCCACGGGTACCATCGACGTCGTCGCCTCCAATGGCTCCGGCCGGGACGCTTCTTCTGAGGGGAGCTCAAGCTCCCCTGCCTCCACCACCACCGGCTCTGCAGCCGGCGCTCCAATAACTACCGGCCTTGCGACCGGAGCTTCAGAAGTAACCGGCTCAATTGCCGGAACCACTTCAACTTCCGGCTCGCACGCCGGGGCTTCAGCTGCCTCCGGCTCGACCGCCGAAGCTCCAGCATTTTCCGGCTCTGAAGCCGGGACCGCTACTTCCTCCGGCTCGACAGCCGGAGCATCTACTTCTGCAGCACCAGGGCCCGGAGCTTCAACCTCCGGAGCGGGTGCCGCTGGCGCATCTTCAATCCCGTGGTCCGGCGCTACCACGGGAACTTCTGGAGATGAGTCGAGGTCCATGACCACGACAGCCGGCGCCGGAGCTGTCGCAGCCTCCGCCTGGGGCGGCACCGGGGCTGGAGCAGAAGCCCTCGCAGCCTCAGACACTGTGGCTGAGGGCGGAGCTTCACTCCCCTTCTTGGGAACGCTGCAGATGAAGAATGAAGAAATTGAGCAAACAGATGCTATAATTAAAAGTTAATTGAGGTAAGCAAGAAAAATTACCTTGGGAGGCTCACGCACCAGCTTGCGCGAAACCTCTTTCCCGGACGTTCCGGGCTGGCCACGGTCGGCGTAGGAGCTCCGGGAGGACTCCCAGGACTTGCCGTAGCCGCGGGCGTTTCCCGGGTCGGAGCTCTCCTTGACCGGGAGGAACTCCTAGACCTGGAGGCCCTCACCGCTTCTCGAATCGGAGTCGCCTGTCCGGAGCTGGCACCTCCGGAGGGACCCATCACGGGGACAGCCGTACTCCGGGAGGATCCCACCGCCGGAACAGTAGCGCTCCGAAAAGACCCCACCACGGGGACAGACGCTACAGCAGCGGAGGACCCTCCTTCCTGAGGACGGGGAACTGGCGGGGAAGTAGCAAGCCCGACGGACCTCCCGTCAGCATGACGCAACTTCCTCTTCCGGCTCTCTGGCTCCTCCGCCAGCTCCTTGCCCTTGCCGGTGACCTCAGCTCTTGGCTGAGAGACAGGGGCGGAGCCGCCTTCCGACAACCCGGGGATCGCCAACGAGGCGGTCGATCTTCTCTCAACGACGCCAAGGTCGTCAAGCGCGGGCATCTTCCGCCGGAGCTCCCTGCAGAACTCAACTTCCTCGTTCAGGGGGAGGAAAGCCGGTGGCGGAGTCAAGTACGCTCCGTCTACATCGATGCCGTGCTGGAATTTCTTGAGGTGAAACTCCAAGGACTTCCCCACCATGCTGGACTTCAACCCGGTTTCAACCCGGTCTTCGTCCATCACGCTGTTGAGGGCCCAGGCGAGCTTCTCCCTCCTCTTCAGCGGTGCCCACCTGTTGAACAGGAAGTTGCAGAACACCGCCTGGGGAGTCAATCCTCCCTCCACACATTGGCGGATCCTGGACAAGACGGGGTCGAAAGCTGCCGCCAGCACCGGAACTTCGCTCCACACCGACGTGTCAATGCCGGGCAGACCGTCTGGCAACTCCAACCGCTCGTGCTCCTCCACCCGGACAACTACCCAATCTTTCTTCCAGTCATCCCACTTCCCGGAAGGGAACGACCGGAGGTACTTGAACGGGCACTTCTTGCGCTTCACAAAGTAGTAGAAGCCAAGGTACTCGTCACTTCGGCCGGTGGTTTGGACGGTGAAGAAAGTGCGGAAGAGCTCGATGCAGGGAGGAATGCCCACCCACATCTCGCAGAAGTGGACAAAGATGGACACAAGGAGAAGGGAGTGAGGGCCAAGGTGGTATAGCTGTAGACCGTAGAAGTCCAGCAGCATCAAAAAGAAGGAAGAAAATGGTGGGATCAGCCCCACCATGGCATACGATGAAAAGTATATCATTTCGCCGGAGTGCTCCTTTTTAAAGGGAAGCTCTCCTCCGGTGCGGATTGAACGGTTGAAGAAGTCCGACGACCACCCCATGAGGGTCCGGACCTTCTTCAGATCGCTCTCCGTCTTCAAACGACTCTCACGCAGACCCAACTCCATCGCAGCACAGCTAGGCGAGAGAAGAAAAGCAAAGCACGAGTTGGGAGTTTGAGCGCAAGAACAGATGGAAAGCGTAAAGAACTCCCGACGGTGCGCTTTCCTTCTTAAGTAAGCCCTCGCAACGCTTGGATGGAAACTGCAGGGGAGTTAAGCATACTACTCAAGAATTCGACCCAGCCGATGACAAGAGGGCCCGGGACCACCCTGACGATCAAGTCGAGGCTCTTGCCCAGGCGAACAGTTGTCATCACGAGGCGGGAAACCCAAAGGCGGCGGACTGACAAGGCGCGCGGAACCGATACGGTTTTCGTATCGGGAACCGACGACCTTCAATTGCGAGAGATCCGCACGTCAAAGATCTTATCTGCCGCCTGAGGTGCGCCACGCGTCGGGACTCAACCATAAAGCCCCGCCAAAGGCACCTCCGAAGACTCTTGAAGACCCAGTTCAAGAGTCACAAGTATGGACCCACCTCCGACGGAACGACTTCATCCCGTTGGCCTTCCCCGGAGGTAGGTCCAGGGGGCCACTGTCGGTACCCTAAAAACCATACACCCCCTGAGGTTACAAAGATCTCAAGGGAAGGACATCAACTCAAATTGAAGACCCTTGGGGGCCCACTCGCCAGACGTGACCGGACCCGCTTCTCCAACATGGTTAACCTCTAGGTTGCCACGTGTACTGTCAGCCCAGAGCTATTACCCGCAAGGGTGAAGCTCCGGGCCAAGTACTGAAACGGCACCTCCGGAGGTAGCCCCCGACCGAGAGAAGCTCCGGACATGACACGTGCCAGGTCACCCCGGAGCTTCCCGCTTCTCCCAAGCAAGCTCCGGAGCTGCCACGTGTCCATACGTCGGAGCTAAACCGCTTCAAATCCCCGGGAGACGTTGTAACGGCTCCGGATCTCCAAAGGACAGCTGCAGACTTCAAGACCCGATTAATTATCATTAATTCCACATTAATGACACTTAATCGGATGATATTAACACCTGTAACGGCACTGTCGGAGCCGTTACAGGGTTATTAACAACAATTAATCTCGTGTATCAATACTAATAACCGCCAGGGCCACATGTCGGGCCAGGCTGACTTGTAACGGTTGGTCCTTGTACTATAAAAGGACAAACCGACGATACACAGGGGGAACTCTAGAACTCTCGGAAGCCCACAAGTTAATACAACAAACACACACCCGTGGAGTAGGGTATTACGCTCAGGCGGCCCGAACCACGTAAACCACCGTGTCACTCGTGTCCAAATCGCATTTCACTTTCTTAGATCTCCGCGCGCCCAGACCGAACCAAAAACTCCTTCAAACACTTCTCATAGTGTTAGGGGATCTGCCGACTCCAACAGTCGACAGCATCAAACTATCTCACTTAAATTAACCTGCAGTCATCTCAACAAGTTCATTAGGATCTCATTTGTTTGTCATCAATCGTCAAAAACCCACAACGGATTGCCTAGATGCACTTTCAGTCTCTCCCTTTTTGGTGATTGATGACAACCAATTGAGATTTCAGAATTAAGAGTAAAAATTGATTTTCATAAAGTGTGCATATATGAGAACAATAAATGAGTAATAAAGACTTCTCACATATATGCACTCTTTATGGTGGGTGCCTAACAGGTGTGTGATAAAAAAGATGTGATGAGGAATACATAGGAACTTAACAGTTATAGCAACAATCATCACATTAACATCAACTAAGCATCACATATTAAGTAAATTATGCTCATCCAAAATAAATTACAATAGTTGAAACGAGTACATGTCCTTTATCACAAGTCCTTAATGGCTTAATGGCTACAAAATAAACTACTAGTCTCAATCTACCCCCCTTTGGCATAAAGAAACCAACAAGGGAAAAATTGGGTGGAATCACTCATCGCCACTGCCACTCTCACTCTCGGTCCTATCTTCATTCTCTTCTTCATCATTAGGTACTTGCGGAGGAGGAGGAGCAGAGATGTCATCTAATCCAAATGAAGCCAACTATTGCTCAATTAGAGGAGGCATTTCAGTGATATCTTCTTCTGAGTCCTCAGAGATCTGAGGTGACCCCACTGGCTCCATTTGTAGCTTCTCAATGATGGCTTTGATGATGGACTTCACATATCTTTTATACTTCTTCCTGGCTAGACTCTCCTTGTGCTGCTTGATTTCCACTTTGCAACAGGATGCAAAGATGGATGAGAGCATCTTCAGTATTCCACTAGAGGACTCTCTAGGAGGTGGAGGAGCAGGAGCAGCAGCCTCAGATCTTGTGCCTTATTGAGCCCTCTTAGATCTTTGTTCCTCTACAGGTGAGGTAGGAGCAGAGGGGACAATGTAGATAGTAGGCATCTGGGGCCTGAGTCTAGTATGAGGCACATCCTTGATAAATTCAAGTCATGTCACCTTCTCAATCATATACATGATGTAGGGTGCATAGCCACATGACCTGTTAGGAGTGATGGAGATGTTCACAATGTCATTGTACATGTACTCAAATAAATTGAAAGTGTAACACCCTCATTTTCATCCATCATGCATTGCATACATTCTACTACATGTCTAACATTAATCCACATAAAAAGGAATAAGTTTTAAATGAATTTAGAGTAAAACCGCACTTAAGAATTCTGGAAAGTGCGGACTAGTCCGATTTTGGTGCGGACTAGTCTGATTTCTCTCTGACTTCAAACGGACTTGTCTGCTTTACTGCGGACTAGTCTGTTTTTCTCTCTACACATTTTTGGACTTGTCCGACCCATAGCGGACTATTTCGGTATCCCAAATTGCTTGAAATCTTGCTAAGTCCCTGGACTTGTCCGGACTTGTCCGGTGTTCTAGCGGACTTGTCCATTTTCCCCTCTGACTAAAGTCGGACTTGTCCGATTTTGGCCAGACTTGTCTGTTTTTTCCCCTCTTTATAAGTTCAGACTTGTTCGATGTCCAGCTCGGACTTGTCCGATTTCTCTCTGTCTAACTTCGAACTAGTCTGGCCCTTTTGCGGACTTGTCCGATAAATCGCGACCCCGAGTTGATCTTTTGTTTCATGACTTGTTTTCAGTTTTTACGTTAAGTGGTCCTAGGGACGTCGTGCCTAACTCTTTTATAGCCCATGTGGGACCATAAAACCGACCCCTACTCATCGCAAACTCGAAATCCATCCAACGTTAGCCTCCACCTCTATATAAACAACCCCACCCCTTGGCTTGACATCTATTTGTCACTTTTTCACCTCACCCAGACCCTAGCTCATGGATAGCCGCCACCAAGGAGGGAGAAGGAGATCTAGAGCAAGAAGAAGAGGAGGAAACTAAAGAGGATCAATATCTCCATCAACTTTGCATTCTTCATCAACAATTCACCATCAAGTTCTTCATCAACCCTAGATCATCAAGATCCAAGTGTTGCCTCCAAATACCCTTGATTCTTTGGAGTCTTGGACACCTGGTATACCTTCTACTTCCTCTACCTTACATGAATTCAACCCCAAATCTCCAAATTCACATCGATCTAGAAAACCCTAGTTCGCCAATTCTGCGAAGTGCGGACTTGTTCGATCTTTAGCGGACTAGTTTGATTTTTCTGGTTAAATTGTGTTGAATTAATTCTAAAATTAGATCGAATCAACTCCAAACATGTGTAGACTTCTTAATAACCATTGTAATTGATTAATAAACATCATTAACAACTTATTAACTAGTTTTGCTTTGCAATTGCATTAATCATGCATATCATGTCATACTGAGTAATATTTGTGCACTTTTTTATTGTAATTATTGTCTTGTATGTTTATTGTGCGGATTAGATAGCTTTGCGCTAGAGAGTGCCGCGGAGGATCTCCAGCACCAAGATTTTGAAGGCTTTGACCCGAACCAATCCAAGAGCAAGGCAAGTGTCCTTGAACATATTGATCCTATTTTGACTATAAATGTTTTTGTTTACAAAACTGCATGCTTGTGTAAATTTGATGGGAACCCTATGATAGGAAGTTTACTAGATTTGTTTAACCACCCTTGTCACCTGGAATTCATGGTAGAGAGTCGGGATGGGCTTTTTATCCTTTTCGCTTCGCTTAATTAATTGGGATGGAAACCAACTATACCACTTAACTTAATTATGCATTTATGAGATTATGATTAATATGAACTGGTTAATATGATATAGTAATGGGCGATATAAGCAAGCCTGGTATGTGGATGGGTTGGATGTTATGGTGGTTTGCTTGGTTTAGATCTAAGGACCGGTTTATGCGAGAATAAGCCACGACTACAGTGCCATCACGAGACCAAGTATGGTTGCGGCGTAGCTGATTAATTAGGACTTTGCTAGTGCTATTTGAACCATTAAGGATGCTTGGGGAAGGGGTAGTCGGATTGGGTTTGTTTATGATTGGTGAGACTACCCTGGGATCCGAATAGCTCAAGAGGAGGCCCTTGGTTGAAGATGTGCTCAGTTGGAGGCATCGCCACTGGTGAAACCTCAGTGGGGTCTAAATAGGCTAGTAGTCCCTTTTTAAAGGCTATTTTATGATCTCTTGGTCATACATCAAAGGAAGTGTAATTGGCATAATGGAGGTTTTCCTTTAGTCGCTGACGGGTGATGAAATCACAAACACGTGGATAAAGTGGTACAAACTTTGCAGAGTCTAATAAAACTATCATGCTAGCCGTGCTCCCGGTTATGAGCACCTGGACAACTTCCATGATTAGAGGGTGCTTGGGATTCAGGATGGTTATGGTTGATAATGGTTATGGATGGTTTATGGCTTATGTTTATGGATATGAATTTGAGTTATGGTAATTGGACATGGATAATGATGATGATAGCAATAATTGTATATGATTTCATATTATGTCAATACGATGGATATGATGGGATTATCTCACATAGACATAATATACACTTTTTAGTTGTTTTAATGTACTTTTCAACACTCAAACATTATTATATTCGTCATTTGAATCAACTACATATCATATTTCCACACTTGCTGAGTATGACATGTACTCACCCTTGCAATTCCCCCATCAACAGTTGTAGGTCAGGATTGGGAGTATAACGATGATAATGCGGAGTTCTAGGCCGTGTCTGCCGTCAGCTTTGCCTGTGGAGTGTTGGAGCTTCGCTATCCCTTTTGCTTAGTTGCTTATTAGTTTATTTCTGCCGCATTAGTTCAAACTTGTCATTAATATTCATTAAAGCTTGTATTTGAGGATATTATGAACTGTGTAATAAAAGTGGTTAATTAATCTTGTTTTATGGTAATTATCTATATACTCTTTGTGAATGTACTCGTGTATGTGTGTTGAACGTCCTGGGCACACATATGTGTTCACTTGGTTCATTTTTGGAACCGGGTGTCACAGAAAGTCCTTTTCTTTCTTATGACCTTCATCAATGTCCTGAGGGTCCTCTGAATAGTCCCTGCATCTCCCTCCTTGGGAGCTACGGTCTTCCTCGGGATCCTGTTAAGAACAACAAAGAAGGGCTTCAAGTACTTTGTGGTTGGAGACTTGAATGGCATCCTTGTATCATAGAGAAAGTTAAGCTGATCTTTCTCCAGAGGCTTCAGATTGTGGATAATGATGTCATTCTCCAAAGAATCTTCTAGGTGAAGAATTCTAGCAAACTCTTCATATGTGACACTGTACTTTGCTCCATGTGTCATCCAGAGCATACTGTCACCGTTATCATGAGCAAAGTAAAGAGTTGAGTAAAACTGAGTGATAACCTCATTGTTCCAGTCCCAGTGGAAAGAAACTAGATCCTTCAGTCCATGTAGCTCCAAAGCTTCCAGAACCTCTTGATAGGCTTGACATCTCTTGGACTGAAGGTAGGTGACGTCGACCCATTGACTTTCAATGACTGGGTTCCTCATCTTCGAATAGACATGCTCATAGTAAATAGCATGGAAGTTACTCCAGAATCTTGGATCAGCTGATTGTTTTTTCTCATCATAGACTTCTACCTTCTTGAACTTGTCAGCAAGCTCACCCCCTTTGTTAGTGAAATCAGCACTACATAGATGTCTGTCGCGGTGAGTAGGAGCTTTCATCTTCAAAGGGCCAATAGGACCACTAGCAAGTCCTTTGCCTTTGCTGAGAGTTCTCTTGGGCCCCGATGAACTCCCAGCAGCATCCTTGCTCATGGGTTTCTTAATTACCACTTTCCTCTTCTTGGGGAGTAAATCGTCGGGAGGAGAGGAGTTAACATTGATATCATGCCTTTTCTTCATCACCCTCTCTTTGGCTCTTTGCACTCGAGCATGTTCTTGATCTTCATCATAGTGAAAGAACTATCCTTCGACCCTGAAGACATCATGCCTGACAAGGAAGTTCAAGGATTTGATAAGAATTGATTTGAGATTATGTGCAAATAGGAATTTAAAGGTTCAAATTGTCAGATACCTGACTTGTCCATTTTCAGAGTGCGTACTTGTCCGGTGTACCTGACTTGTCCGCACTTGAGCACCAGACTAGTCCGGTCTGGCATAAGAACCCTAGTTTCGTATTTTCAACAAATCTAGCTCGAATCGATTCACAAAGACAAGGAAACAGTAGGAGTACATCTAGAAGAGTAATGTATGCCCTAGGAATCAAGTGAAATAAGCAAGAATCAATAAAAGTTGAGACCTAGGGTTTGAGTGAGATTTTACAGAAAAGTTGAAGATTTGCGTTGAAGGGGTGGAGTAGAAGCCGGATTAATCCGGAGTGGACAAGCTCCACGCTAAGGAGGAGATTTCCCTTGGAGAAATCTGCGTTTTTCATGGATGGAAGTGAAAATTGCCATTGGAGCTCACGGTGGAGGAGAGAGAGTGCAAAGGAGATTGTGGAAGATGGAAGATGAGCTCCTGGCGGCGGATTAGGGTTAACCCCGACATATCCGGACTAGTCCAGTCGACATCAGACAAGTACGGTATGCCGAGCCAGGGCCGGGCTAGTCTGTGGCAACGGACTAGTCCGGTCCTGACGCCGGACAAGTTCGTTGTCAGCAGAACAGAACAGAATTGAATCAACCAGATTTTGGTGAATTGATCTAATAGTGATCTCAAGGACATTATTTCACAAATAATATTGATGAACATGACCAGTAAGCAATCAACAATCATACAATGGCCATAATTCACCAAGATTTACTAATTTAAATAGTTTTCAAGAGAAAATCGAGATAAGGGACAATTTTTTGCAATAATGAGTAAATTTTGAAATCACAGTCAGGTATGCAGTATTTCAAACACATTTCGAGAGTCAAGTATATTTCGCTCATTTATTAGCTTACAAAACCTCTTTTCATCTAGTGGCTTGGTGAAAATGTCTGCAAGTTATTTTTCGGTCCTAACATGTGAGATTACTATGTGACCTTTTAATGAATGATCTCTTAGGAAATGGTGAAGAATATCTATGTGCTTAGTTCTTGAGTGCTCTACTGGGTTGTGTGCAATTTTTATAGCACTCTCATTATAACATAGGAGTGGAATATGATTCAGGTTGTAACCATAGTCCCTTAGAGTTTGTCGCATCCAAAGTAGTTGTGCGCAACAACTACCGACTGCAACATATTCCGCTTCGGCTCTGGAAAGAGCAATGATGTTTTGCTTTTTAGATGACCTTGAAACTAGGGAGATGCCAAGGAATTGGCAAGTCCCCAACGTGCTCTTTCTATCGACTTTGCATCCTGCATAGTCGGCATCGGAATAACCTATCAAGTTAAACTTGGATCATTTGGGATACTAAAGGCCCAAGTTGGGTGTGTGCACAAGGTATCTTAATATTCTTTTTACAGCTATTGAATGGAACTCTTTAGGTGCGGCTTGAAACATTGCACACATACACATACTAAGCATAATATCTGGCCTAGATGCACATAAGTAGAGTAATGAGCCAATGATAGAATGATATACCTTTTGATCCACATTTGGACCATCTTTTTTGAGATCGAGATGTCCGTTAGTTGCCATGAGTGTCTTGATGGGCTTGGCCTTGCCCATATTGAACTTCTTGAGGATGTCCTGCATATACTTGGTTTGGCTTATGAATGTGCCCTCTCTTAATTGCTTAACTTGGAATCCCAATAAGAACTTCAATTCTCCCATCATCGACATCTCAAACATGTCTGTCATAATCTTGCTAAACTCTTCACAAAACGACTTATTAGTAGAACCAAATATGATATCATCAACATAGATTTGACATACAAATAGATGATCATCAAAGTGTTTTGTGAACAAAGTATAATCGGCATTTCCAATTTTAAAACCATTTTGAGTCAGAAAATATTTAAGGCACTCATACCAAGCTCGAGGAGCTTGTTTGAGGCCATAGAGAGCCATACACAGTTTATAAACATGGTTGGGGTACTCTTGATCTTCAAATCTTGGTGGCTGCGCCACGTACACTTCCTTCTTAATTGGATCGCTGGGGACAACACTTTTGACGTCCATCTGATACAACTTGAAATTATGGTGAGTAGCATATGCCTATAAAATACGAATGAACTCAAGTCTAGCTACGGGAGCGAAAGTTTCGTTGAAGTCCAAAGCTTCGACTCGTGAGTAACCTTTAGCCACTACTCGTGCTTTATTTCTTGTTACCACTCCATGTACATCTTGTTTGTTCCGAAAGACCCATTTGGTTCCAACGATGTTCGCCTCTGGTCTTTCCACAAGTTCTCATACTTCATTTCTCTTGAAGTTGTTTATCCCCTCTTGCATTGCAATCATCCAATCTGGATCCTTTAGTGCTTCTTCTACCCTGTATGGTTCCAGAAAAGAGACAAAAGAGTAGTGTTCACAAAATTTTGCTATGCGAGATCTAGTAGTTACTCTCTTAGCAATGTCTCCAATGATGTTGTTGACTTGTGAAGTTGCTTGTTCTTCATTGTCTTCATGTTCATTGTCTCCCCCTAGATCATTGCTTCCGTGATTATATTGATCTTCTTGATCTTCCTGATCTTGATCTTTTGCATGAGCTCCCCCTTGATTATTGCTTCCCTGTTGAGGTTCATCTTGTGCACTTGAGTCTTGTGGTTGCTCTTGAGGTCGAATATCACCAAGTGTCAATCTCCTCAACGCTTGACATGGGGATTCTTCTTGATCTAGCACACACTTATCAACTTGCTCCACTTGGGAGCCATTAGTTTCATCGAACACTATGCCACGTGCTACTTCAACTAGTCCAGAGACTTTGTTGAAGACACGATAGGCGTAGGCATTCGAATCATAACCGAGCAAGAACCCTTCATCAGATTTTGAAGCGAACTTCGAAGTCCTAGGTTTCTTGTTCAGAATAAAACATTTGCAACCAAATACATTAAAATATGAAACATTTGTTTTGTTACAGGTGAGAAGCTCATATGGCGTTTTCTTCAAGAGTCGGTGAAGATACAACCGGTTTATGGCGTGAAAAGCGGTGTTCACCGCTTCAGCCCAAAATCGGTCTGATGTCTTGTATTCATCCAGCACTATCCTCACCATCACGATTAGTGTTCTATTTTTCCTTTTGGCCACCCCGTTTTGTTGAGGGGAGTAGGGTGCCGAAAATTCGTGCTTTATTCCTTCTTCATCTAGGTACTTCTCAACTTGTGTATTCTTGAATTCTGTCCTGTTGTCACTTCTAATGTTCTTCACAATTGAGGAGAATTCGTTCTGAGCTATTTTCAAGAATTTCTTGAGGATTCTCTGAGTTTTGGATTTATCATACAAGAAAAATACCCACGTGAATCTTGAAAAATCATCAACAATAACTAAACCATATTTGTTACTGCCGATGCTTATATAAGCAATTGGACCGAAAAGGTCCATGTGAAGAAGTTCTAGCGGTGTTGTGGTAATCATCATGTTTTTGGCGGGGTGTGGTCCTCCAACTTGTTTTCCCGCCTGGCAAGCGCTGCACGACCTGTCTTTCTCAAAAACAACATCCTTTAAACCTCAGATGTGACCACCTTTTAGAGGTTTTTGCAGATTTATCATCCCAACATGGGCTAGCCGTTTATGCCATAGCCATCCCATGTTAGTTTTAGCAACCAAACAACTGTTGAGTTCAGCTTTATCTTTGTTGAAGTCAACAAGATAAAGCTTTCCCTTCAATTTTCCCTTGAATACAATCGAGCTATCGCTTCTTCTAAAAATGGTCACACCCTCATTAGTGAATAAATAGTTATAACCTTTGTCGCATAGCTGAGATATGGACAGAAGGTTATAATCTAAAGAATCTACGTGTAAAACATTTGAGAGAGTATGTTGAGAAGATATTTCAATTTTATAGCTACCAAGGACATTTCCTTGACTGTTCTCTCCAAAGTATATCCCTTCACTTGGATTTACGTTGCGCTCATACTCCATGAACATATTCCTATCTCCGGTCATGTGATTGGTGCATCCGTTGTCTAGCACCCATTTTGATCCACCGGAGGAGTAGTCCCGCAAAACAAAATTATTCCTTGGTTTTAGGAACCCAAGCTTGCTTGGGTCCTCTCAGGTTAGTCACAATAGTCTTGGGCACCCACACACAAGTTTTTGAGTTCTTGTGGCATGACCCTGCATATTTAGCAAATACATGTCCAAACATGTCTTTTATAAGTACATAGGAAGCATAAAAAAAACAGAATAGTATTTGCAACTCAAATTCACGTGATGTTTACTTAACAAAAGTGATTTTCTTCTTAGCATGAATATTGGTGGACATGTGTTTGTTCTTGTTAAACCCAAGACCATCTTTGATGTTAGGAGGTCTAGTGACCACATATGCACTACGTGCATATTTGGTCTTCTCCTTGTCAAAGATGCCACTTTGGGAAGGATGCTTAGCCTGAGAAATTGAAGAATCAAGTTCGACCAAATTTTTCTTAATGGAACATGTGCAGGTTGTAATTGTTGTTGGACTTACACCTTTGAAAGGTAAGCTTTTGGAGGAGGAGGAGTCACTTTGCTTGAGTGACTCAACTTGCACTTCAAGAATCTTGTTAACTTTTGACAAGTTAGCAAGTTCATCCTTGATTGCAACGTGTGAGTCTTCTAGCTTTGAGTAAGTTTCCTTACTCAAGGCTAGCTCATGCTCAAGTGACTTGCTATTCTCCTTTTCAAGCTCAGGGAGTTTCTCAACCTATTGATACCTCTTCCTTTCACGGATGAGCATATCTTCTTGTCGGTTGACAAGCTTCTCCTTCTCAAATATTTCATCCGACAACATTTGCATTTTCTTAAATGCAGTTTTACTTAGTCCTCTAAACATCTCCTCATTTTCACTAGAGTTGTCAAAATCATCAACAAAGGAATTTAGCTAGGGGGGAGTAAGTCAAACCTTTTTCTCGCCTTCTTTAGCCATAAGTCAAGTGCGATTGTGTGTCTCCCATCCTCCCATGTTCAGGAAGAGCGTATACCTATTGGTAGGCTTCTTGATGGCAATGGTGGCCATCTCCTCTTCTTCATCATAGGAGGACTCATCGTTTGAGTCTCACTCCTTGCCAATATGCGCTTGATGAGCTTGCCTTCTTTTTCTAAAGATTTTATTTTCTTGAGTCTTCGTTTCCTTCTTCCTCTTATTCTCTTCATAAGTGCAGTCAACCATGAAGTGACCGTACTCGCTACAGTTATAGCAGGTATGTTGAGCCTTGGATTTTCCCTTTTCTTTGCTCTTCCCTTCATTCGAGTTGCTTCCGTTTCTTCTTTTCATCATGCGCTTGAATTTCTTGATGATGAGTACCATCTCTTCATCATCTAGGTCAGTGCTCACATCACTTGTGTCTCCTTCATCTTGAGCTTCACGAGTTTCCTTTCCTTTAGGCTTGCAAGTTGCTTTGAGAGCAACTTCCTTATTTTTGGAGGGGGTGAGCTCAGCTAGGTCCTTGACGTATTGGGCTTCCTTCTCCATCATCTCATGGTTTATGATTTTGCCCAATAGTTCATCCAGAGTCATTTTGTGAAACCCATAGCTTTCTCGGATCATTGAGCATAAGGTGACATTTCTTGGCATGAAGACTCTAATCATCCTTTTGACCACCTCATGGCCAGTCCACTTCTTGCTTCCATAGGCACGGATCTTGTTGATAAGCGCCTTCATCCGGTTGTACATGTCTTGAGGTGATTCTCCTTCTTCAATTGCAAATCTCCCCAATTATCCTTCAAGCATCTCAATTTTAGCTTCTCGTGCTGACCTATTTCCTTCATGTGTTGTTTTAAGTGTATCCAAGATTTCTTTTGCACTTTCTAAACCATCAATCTTGGTGAACTCCTACTGGGTCAGTGATGAGGTGATTACTGCGGCGGCTTGTGCATTGAAGTGAATTTCTTGTTCTTGTTCCGGAATGAGTTCTTCGTTCGTATACAGAATATCTACACCTGTACACACAATATTCCAAAGACTGGGATTCAAAGGGATTAGATGCATTTTCATATTGTATTTCCACATGGTGTAGTCGTTTTCGTCGAATTGCGAAGGTTTTCCAATAGGAATAGAAAGATAATGATTATTTGAATTAAGACGATTGTAATTGTAAGGATATCGGGAGTAGTCATGACGACCACTCCCCGTCGTCTTCTCGTCCTCTTTTCCTTTTTGGCTCAGAAGTTTCTTCCTCAGAAGTGCCTTCATTTGACGGACTTCTTCATCATCATGTGGATTGTCCTTCAGTACATAGAAGGCTTTTGTATCTTGCTCTTGCTCGGTGTTGAGCACCTTCAGGATCTCATTGTTCTTCTCAGAGGCCATTGATCTCTCCGAGCGGTGAGTCTCGTCGATGGAGAACCTGCTCTGATACCAATTGAATGTGGCCTAGAGGGGGGGGGGTGAATAGGCTTTGAAAATTTCATGCACACTTAATCAAATTGTCAAATGCTTGAATAACCAGACTTGTCCGGTGTGCTAAATGTGTGTCGATTTGACTAAGTGTTTATTTTGGAATTAAACTTTATAGCAGTGGAATTTTGAACAACTAGTAAGATCACTTGAATTACAATCTATATTGTGAAGTTACACGTGAGAAGCAATTTGCAATTCAAGTTATAATATTCATCAACTATGTGCCCTAATTAATGAAGATGCAAAAACAAGAAGCACACAAGACACAAATTTTTACGAGGTTCGATCTTTCCAAAGAGATCTACTCCTCATTGAGGAATCCCACACAGAGTCGGGTCTCTTCAAACCCTTTCCCTTGCCAAGTCACCACACAAGGCCGACTTGATTCCACTATCACGGGTAATCATCGAGTTTATGAGACAACCTCACATGTTGAGGGCTCCCACAAGAATTACAACAAAAAGATGATCAAATACACTCGATATGGTTAAAAGTAAATGCACGAGTGATAAAACTCCAAGGGCTCAATGAAGCGTAGACAATGATCTCCCTACCCCAAATCTGGATACTCAATTGATTTTCACCTTTGAGGACTTTAGATATGTGGGGAGATGTATTTTTGGGCTCTTGGGACAAGTGGCGGCACTAGGGTTTGAGTTGTGAACAATAGAATACGTGAATTGTGTTTGTGGGGTCGTGAATCTCCTATTTATAGTGTTTTCAAAATTGTTACCGTTAGGGATCCCGATGACCGGACTAGTCTGTACTTGGGACCAGACTTGTCCGTGTGTTGTGTAAAATCGGCGTGAAATGTGCAGCACACTAGAAACCCTAGATTTTGTGAGATGTACCGGACTTGTCCGGTGACCTGTGTAATTGAACTCAAGAGAGTTGTACAGACTAGTCTGGTCCAAGAATGGACTTGTCTGTGCTATGTGTGATAGAACATCAGAGAGTTCAACGGACTAGTCCGTTCCTATGGACAGTCTTGTCCGGAGTGTTGTGTAATGGGTTTACAAAGACTTGAATGGACTAGTCCGGTCCAGGGTCGGACTAGTCTAGTGGACTTTGAAATGTGATTCCAGAAAGTTTATCGGACTAGTCCGATCCATGGTCGGACTAGTACGGTGCACAGTGTATTTGGACAACAGAGAGTTGAACGGACTAGTCCAATCCTTAAACAGACTAGTCCAGTGCTCAGAGAATTTTTAGGTTGATTTTAAGCCCTTACCCTTATGCAAAGACTTGAACTCTTGGGATGTGTCTCTCACACACATCCTATACATTTAAATCTACTTTCGCTTCAGTTGTCAGTTGGGCTTTTCCTTTTTCTTCATACTTCATTTTTCACTTTTTGAGTGCACCAAACTATCTCACTTAAATTAACCTGCAGTCATCTCAACAAGTTCATTAGGATCTCATTTGTTTGTCATCAATCGTCCAAAACCCACAAGGGATTGACTAGATGCACTTTCAACAACCACCATATATATGCAAATTAGACAAGGCTTTGTATGGATTGAAGCAGGCTCCAAGGGCTTGGTACTCTAGACTTAGCACCAAGCTTCATGAAATAGGGTTCAAGTCTTCAAAGGGTGACACATCTCTGTTCTTCTACAACAAGGGCTCGGTAAGCATGTTTATATTAATTTATGTCGATGATATTATTGTGGCCAGTTCCACAACAGCAGCAATCAAGGCCCTGCTACAAGATTTAAACAAGGAATTTGCGTTGAAAGATTTGGGGGAGCTGCACTATTTCCTTGGGATAGAAGTTAACAAGGTAAGAGATGGTATATAGTACTTGTTCAGGAAAAATATGATAATGATATCTTAAGGTGAGTGGGGATGTCTGGCTGTAAGCCAGTAAGTACACCGATGGCTACATTTGGAAAACTGTTGGCATATGAAGGAACTTTGCTTGTACAAAAAGATGCTACACAATATAGGAGTATAGTTGGAGCTCTCCAGTACTTAACTCTTACACGACCAGATATCTCATTCGCAGTTAATAAGGTATGTTAATTTTTACATGCACATACTACTGTACACTGGGCAGCAGTAAAGAGGATTTTAAGGTATCTAAGACAGTCGACTAAGCGTGGTTTGAAGATTAGTAGAACCTCCTCTCTTCTTGTTAGTGGTTTCTTAGATGCTGATTGGGCAGGCTGCCTTGATGACCGGAGATCTACAGGAGGGTTTGCAATCTTTTTGGGATCAAACCTTATGTCGTGGAGTGCACGAAAACAGATGATAGTTTCACGATCAAGTACAGAATCAGAGTACAAGGCTTTAGCAAATGCTACTGCAGAAATCATGTGGGTTCAAACATTATTGTGTGAACTGGAGATTCAAGCACCAAGAAAATTAAAATTGTGGTGTGAAAATATTGGTGCTAAATACTTGTCTGCTAATACGGTGTTTCATGCTCGCAGAAAACACATAGAAGTTGATTTTCACTTTGTGCGAGAAAGAGTAGCAAGAGGACTGCTTGATATAGAATACATCTCCTCTAAGGATCAACTCGCAGATGGACTCACTAAGCCAATCTCAGTTCAGCAGCTAGAGATGTTCAAATTCAATCTGAACCAGACGAGTTCAGATCAGGGGGGAGTATTAGAAGATAATAACCGAGCCACACGAGATAGAGATCGGCCAGGAGAAGACTCAGAGCCAGAAGATAAGAAGCGCTGGATAGGATAAGAATTCTGTTATCACATGTAACATTTTTCTGTTCAAATTTCTTTTGTTTTGATCATGCCGGTTTGGTTGATTAGATTAGGCCAATCTTGTAACAACCATCAAGGCTTATCTGTAATGTGTTCGCCTACGTTAACACGTAACCCATCGTGACTCGAGTTTGAGAGCAACGGTTCCACCTAAAGCTTACACCTCTTATTTTTCAATATAAACCGATGATAATCTGCATGCAGGAAACCAAACTTTCCGTGGTCAACCCAGAACTGGTTAAGAATATCATGTGGTCTGACTATGCTGACAACTTTGGGTTTCTCTCGTCTGAAGGAACTCGGGGCGGCATCATCCTTGCCAGTAACAACAACCAACTTCGTCTCTCCAACATATCCACAACACCCTACACAATCTCTGCAAGCATAGAAGACAGTCATCGCTCTGGTGCTCTCTCAAGCATTACAGGGGTCTATGGCCCGCAATTAGACTTGGAGAAGAGATTGCTCCCTGCCGACCTCAAACTGATGAAGCAGATGGCCATGCCATCCTGGATTATTATTGGTGACTTAAACGTAATTTTATCTGAGGAAGATAAAAACAACCCCAGAGTCAATCGCAGAATGATGGCTAGATTTAGAAGAACCCTCATAACAATGAAAGTCAGAGGACTATGAAAGTCAATGAAAGTCCAGAGCGTCCACTTGTCACACGCTCGAACCTAAGTCTACAACGGGAAGATAGTGGGATCTCCAACGGCACGGACATTCAAGGGCTATCAATTGGCCGTTACAAGACCTGGTTAATGCGTAATTAATGATATATTAATAACGCACAATCAGAGGACTATCAAGACTGGTAACACTGCTGTTAAGACATCTTATCACACTATTAACCACCCTTAACACTATAGATCATGTATACAACAGTGATTACAGCTGAGGCCAGTTGTCGGGCCAGGCACACACTGTAACAGCCAGTCCTTGGCATATAAAAGGGTCACGCTGCACTGTAGAAAGGATAAGTCATCTAACATACATCCATTCCAAGCTGAGGCTTACTCATACTCAACACACACCCCGTGGAGTAGAGTATTACGCTCAGGCGGCCCGAACCACGTAAAATCATCTATGTTCACCTCTTGTTCCCGATCTTGATTAGCGTCCCATTCGAATAGGAACCTCCACGGACTACTTCTTAGTAGTACTGGGGAAGTGTTCTAGTCCACACTTTGACATTTAGCACGCTAGGTAGGGGCGCATTCAAGATTTCAAGATGGTAAACTTCGACGCCGCTTCATCCGACGGATCAACTGTGCAACCCGTTGGGGGAAATCCCTTCAATGTGCAGCAGCTGACCAATGTTGTTGTTCTGACGGGTGTCGCACCACCACCACCTGCTCCAACAGCCAATGTTGGACAGCAGGATGGTGAATTTGCATCGGTCACAACATCGATTAACAACCTCGAGAACGCGCTGAATGCAGCACGGACTATACTCCAGCATCCTTTGGCACCTGAAGCTCCTCCCGCCGCGCTAGAATAGTGGTGAGCTGATGTTGAGAATTTGGTTGCAGCTGCAGCCAATGCGATCAGCAACCAAGGACTGCCCCATGCAGGGCAGGCACCTTCTCGAAACAGGACCTTGTCTGGTAGACTTGGTCCTCAGGCGTCGCAACACAGGAGACGTGCACCCTCACAGCAAGTGACATCACTACCCTCCGGGGCTTGCCGCACTCAAACGACGACGAGGCTCCCGACTCAGGATCTCTAGTCAGAGCTCGACCGTCGGTACAAGCGGCAGGATGACCGTGTTAACATCGAGCGTGCTCGCGAGAGGCGAGTTGCTCGAGAAAACCCTTCTCCTCTCGAAGTGGGGGGGGGGGGGGTGACTGTTCAGCTCTTGCCATGCATCTCCGCATGGTCAAGTGGTCACACAAGTTTCGGCTGCATCTGCCAAAGAAATATGACGGAACAGTAAACCCTGTCAAGTTTCTTCAAATCTACTCCACCACCATCCTCGCGCCTAGAGGAAATGAGACTCTGATGGACAACTAATTCCCTGTGGCTCTAACTGGGACTATGAGGTCTTGGTTTATGAGCTTACCTCCTAACTCCATCTACAGTTGGGAGAACTCTGTTGCCAGTTTACCACCAATTTCGGGAGCTCCTACACCCGTCCTAGCACCAAGCTGGACATGTTCATCGTACAACAGAAGTCGAGAGAGTCACTTTGATCCTTCATTAAGTGATTCTCTAAGGTACGGAACACCCTCCCTTCCATCTCCAACGCTTATATTGTCCTTGCATTTCAATAGAGAGTTCGAGACAAGAAGATGCTAGAGAAACTGGCAACCAATAATGTCAGCTGCGTCACGGAACTCTTCAGCTTGGCTGACAAATGCACCAGAGCTGCGGAGGGCCATGAGATGCACTCCAAACCAGCCGCGAAGGCCAAGCAATCTACCTCCAAAGCTGAAGCTACTTCCTCTGGTAGTGGAAAAAAGAAGAAGAAGAAGAAGTCAAGTGGCAAGAAGAAGTCACTTGTCGGCACACCTACCGTTGTCGCCACAACAGCTCCTGGTGGCCAGGGGCCACACCTCGACAAGAGATTTCGACTAGCGTCTGAAGACGGCGGCAACAAAAAGATGTGGTATACGATTCACAAATCGACAGGACACAATCTTGAAGACTGTCGTGAGGCCAAGAGGCTTGCTAAACGCAACAGCAATCAGCAAGACGAGACCCCTTTCAGCTAGCGGGAAGGGAAGCAAAAAGTCGACGAAGCTCCGTCTGATCAGGAGCTAGGCTTTCAAGACGCCAAGAAGGCATTAAAGACAATCTACATCACCGTCGATGATGAATGCAATATCTCCAACAAAGAGCGTCAGAAGACTCTCCATATGATGTATGGAGGGTCCTGGAATATCACCTTTTGGCGCATCTGAAGACTATGCGTCGAGACATAGCTCCTGTTGCTCCCACTGCCAAGGCAGAACCTCATCGGAAGTGGATGGATATTTCCATTACCTTCGATGCTTCAGACTGTCTGAAGAATATGGCTGGATCTGGACAATTGCCCCTAATGGTCTCACCAACTATCAACAATATCCAGCTCTTCCATGTCCTGGTGGATGGAGGTGCGACGCTCAACCTCTTCAGCTTCACAACTTTTTTGAAGCTCTAACTCAACCTCTCGGATCATAGGCCCTCACGCCCATTCTCTGGAGTAGGTCCGAGAGCCATCAAGCCTCTCGGATCGATTACCCTACCAGTGACTTTTGGGACACGAGACAACTATAGGTCCGAGAAGTTGGTGTTTGATGTGGCACACATCAGTCTCCCCTTCAACACGATCCTAGGCAGGCCATCCCTGTATAGGTTCATGACGGTGGTCCACTACGACTATCTCATGTTGAAGATGCCAAATCTGTCAGGCATCATTGGGTTCCAAGGAGACCGCACTGCTGGGGTTACTACGCTGGAAGAACTTCATACGCTTGCAACAGCGCAAGAAAAGGAAACCAACAAGGAGCAAGCTTCTCAACAACCACCGAGCTCACGCCAGCGCGACTCATCCTCTCCTCCTCGTGTGCAACCAAGTGGCGACACCGATGCTCCCATTAAAGTCGTCCAAATTAGTTCTGATGTCACCCAGACCACTCGTATATTGGGAGGTCTGGATGACAAATAGAAACTCACTTTGTTCGGTAAGGCCTTTCAGCATAGTTTTTATTGGCCTACAACACTTCAGGATGCAGTCGAGCTGGTCAAGATGTGTGAAGCGTGCTAATTCCACGCGAAGCAGATTCACCCACCAGCGCAGTCCCTGCACATGATTCCTCCAACGTGCCCTTCGCTGTGTGGGGGATGGACATTTTGGGACCTTTCTCAAAAGCCGTCGGAGGATACCGGTTTTTATATGTCGCCATCGACAAGTTCATGAAGTGGCCGGAAGCTACTCTAGTTGTGACTATCAACAAGCAATCTACCATCAAGTTCTCGAAGTCCATTATACGCAGATTTGGAGTTCCGAACATAGTCATCACTAACAACAGAACCCAATTCACAAGCGCAACATTCCAAGAGTACTGCAAAGAATTTGGCATACAAGTCAGCTACGCATCAGTAGCTCATTCGGCAAGCAATGTCCAAGCTGAGAGAGCAAAGGTGAAAATACTCAAGGGACACAAGACACACACTTATGAGCGCTTGAAGAAACATGACACCAACTGGATAGAAGAGCTTCCGTCCGTGTTGTAGGCAAGACGGACAACACCCAACTGGGCAACAGGAGAGACACCCTTCTTCCTGGAGTACGGAGCTTAAGCAATCCTTCCTCTGGAGGTCCCCATGGGTTCTCTTCAGTTTCGGACCTTCGACGAAGCCGCACATGACCAGCTCCGACATGAAGACCTAGACCTTGTCAACGAGGCAAGGTGCCAAACAGCTGTCCAAAATGCACGCTACCGCCAGGCGCTCTAGCGCTATCACCAAAGGTATGTGCACAACCGATAGTTGGAGGAAGGTGATTTGGTGCTGCGGCAAATACTTACTTGTAAAGGGATGGACAAACTACCCCCCCGTTGGGAAGGTCCCTTTTGAGTCATCAAAGTTTCCCGTCTTGGATACTTCTATTTGGCAACGGAGGATGGGATACCACTTCCCAATCCATGGAACATTGAGCACCTTCGTAAGTTCTACACTTAGTTACACGGATGTGAGACTGTATTTGTATAAAATGTATTTCATAGAGTCTATGAACAAAGTTGGGTTGGTCCTAGATCAAAAGCACACTTAACTTGGTCCTGTACTTTAGGTGTGTCTTTATCTTCCCTAGGTTAGTACAAGATGAATAGTACACTTAACTTGGTCTTGTACTTTTTGCTATGCCATTTAGCAAAACAGCAGTGGATGCTGAGCTGAGTAGTAGGGAAATCCATTCGCGCCACCTTGGTGGAAAACCACGGTGCTGCAGATTTTCAAGGAGGTGCTCCCATGAGATAGAGTCAAAAGCTTTACTGATATCAAGCTTGATGAGGAGCATCGGTGTCCCGGTCCTGTGAAACAACCGCGCAAGGTTTTTGACATACAAAAAATTTTCCTGGATGCAACGATCCTTTATGAATGCACTCTGCGCCACAGAGATGAGTCCATTTATTTCTTTCTTAAGCCGCAGAGCAAGTACCTTTGATATGAGATTCCCTGTAGAATGCAACAGGCTTATCGGTCGGTAATCATCGGGTGTCTCTGCAGCTTCTTTCATGGGCAGCAGCACGAGGTGCGCTCTATTTATCTTGGCCAGAGGCCCAGCACGCAACGAGTGGAAACAGTGGAAGGCGGATAACACATCTTCCTTGATTATTGACCAACATTTTCGGTAGAAGAGGCTCTGAACGCGCGGGAGACGTAGTCGATCCCAGTTGAGGGTGTATCTCTGCGACTGTGATGAGCCAATCAGCTTATCAAAGTGCTGCTTCAGGACAATTTCTTTTTCTTCATTTGTCCATTGAAATGTGTTATTGGAGTCCTTGAGGGAGGCAATGAAGTTCCTCCTGGCTCTACCATTTGCACGAACATGGAAGAATTTTGTACAGGCATCACCCTCACGGAGCCATGTGATGCGTGATGCTTGTCGTCTTCGCGAACGCTCAATTGCCGAGAGACCAAGTGCCCGACTTCTCAGCTCCTTCCGGAGGGTACACTCATCCATGGATAACTGACGTTCTTCCTGTGCCAGCTCCAGCCGTTGGATGATGTCCAGCACAATGTGTAATTTCAGTCTTGCTTCTTGGAATAGGTCTTTGCTCCATAAACTTAAAGCCTTTGCAGTTTTCTGCAGCTTATAATTCAACTTATTCATGGGAGAGGAGCCTGGCACTCTGCTGGACCATGCCGAGGCCACAACCTGCAAGAAACTAGGAACTCTTGCCCAGAAGTTCTCGAACTTAAAACTCGCCTTCCGGCGGGGGCGCTGCTGGGGCGCTAGAACTATTGGGCAATGATCAGACAGCACTGCTGGCAATCCTTGGAGACTGTATTGAGGGAAGACAAGCTCCCATTCACGGTTGACAAAAGCTCGATCCAGGCGGACCAGGGTTGGGTGTTGTCTCTCATTTGACCAAGTATATTTCCTATTTTGCAATGAGATTTCAATCAGCTCAGCATTGTCCAAGGCCCGTCTGAAACTGCCCATCAACCTTCTATTCAGGTTTGTATTGTTTTTGTCTCTCGCTTCATAAATCAAGTTGAAATCGCCTAAGCATAGCCAGGGCACCCCCTGGGCAGGTTTGTGAGCAATCAATTGTTGAAGAAACAACTGTTTATCAGCATCGGAAGTTGGCCCATAGACTGTTGTCAGCATGAAGTTTCGATCACTGGGTCTGTGTATAATGTGGGTTGATATTGAGTATGCGTCCATGACAGGTGCGGAGGCACTGACCAGGTCCGCATTCCAGGCAACTATGATCTCTCCTCTGGTCTCGTCAGCAGGCAAATAGTAATAGTTAGCGAGAGAGGCACCGACGGTTTCTAGAGCCACATGTCTGTCTAATTGTTGCAACTTTGATTCTTGAAGACACACAATTGTTGGCTGAATATTTCGCAACATGCTTCTGACTAATTCACGTCTAGCCGGCATATTGAGACCACGTACATTCCAGCTTACAATTTTTAGGCTAAGAGCCATAGGGTGAACTGAAACAACACTTGGTCGCAGGGCCGTAGATAGTACATAAAGACTGGACTGGGGCGTTCCTCCACCTAGTTTCCCAAGACAGGTTCACCCAGCAGGCTACCAACATGCTAGCTGCGCCGAGCAGCGCAAGGGCCAAAGGGGAGGACCTCCACCATGTTTCCCAAGACAGGATCCCCTTGGACAACACACTAACTAAACTCAACACAAACCATTGGACAACAGACGAAACGATAGCGGTGACACTTTGACAAGCTAACATCTTGGATAGTAGACGAACAACATCGGCAAGGTGAAGCTTCAGACTGGCACAGCGTGTGCCATAGCCTCATCAGCTGCAAGTGGTGTCAGCGCCGCTGTAGCGGCGTGGTTGTTTAGGCCAGTGAGCTGATGGATGGCCGTAATTGCCTTTGGCGGCAGCGGCTGCTTGAACATGGCAGCATACTTCAGCATTGTTGCTTCATCGACCGGCTCAGAATCCCCCACTAGGCCCAGTTGACGGATAATGCAGTGTGTCGCCCGCTGAGAGACCGGGATGATGGATGGGTTTTTCGCCTGGTGTGCGCTTCGACGGGGGGTGTCCATCTTTGGGCCAGAACACTGCAGCACGACCTTCTTTGTCTTTGCAGCAGGGGTGGCCAGTGGTGGAAGCAGCGCTGGAAGAGGCTGCTTGAACATGTTGCGACAGAAGTTTTCCACGTTGTCCTCTTCCTGGGGCTGGGCTGCTCCGTAATCTGCATTGGTCGCCTGTACAGAGGAAGGATCAGCAGGGTGCGCAGTGATCTGAGAGGGGTCACCAGGAGGGCTCTGGCATGCAGCTTCAATGTCTTCTTGTGCAACGGCTTGTTCCAACAACATAGGATCATAGCGACTTACAGGGGACGGCAAGGAAGGAGGCACTAGCAGGGGCTCCTGATGCTTTGCATGAGTTCCGCGCGGCGCCGGGGATTGGGAGCGGCGCCTCTCCCAGCCTTCGTCATGGCGTCGCTGCGGGTCGCGACGGCGCAGGCGCACCGGGGAGACAGATGTCGAGCGACCCCGGCGGGGGGACTTGTCGACCTGGGCAGACCGCTCGCGGTGTCGACCACCTCTGTGCCAGTTCGGAGGATGCTGCTGAGAGGCTGGTCCACGGGGGCACTTTCCGCTGATCTGCAGGTTTGATTGGAAGGAGCTGATCCAGTCCTGTCGACGTAGACGGCCCCCATGATCATCGTCGTGACGATCAGACGAGTCGTGAGGGGTGACGGTGCGACAGCCATCTGTAGGGTGAGGGTGAGGATGAAGTATCAGGTCATCTGGGATACCCTTCATCCAAGCCAGCTTCTGGAGGCGGGGGCGTGGTTGCCCTGTCGGAGCGACATCATTGGACCAGTTGTGGATCTCAGTGATGTGAATGATAAGATCAACTTTAATGCCATCAGGTGGGTACTCAGAGGCAGGTACGTCCAACAGGTGAGTCGGCCTCGGTGGGAAGAAGGTGGCCACCTTGGTACAAGGCAGCCGGCTGGGGTCTTCCATCCAAGCCCAGAAAACACAGAGCTCTGTGTTCTCCCGAGTGTCTGAACGTCCATCCACCCAATCCAACACGCAGTGATCACCAAACACTTGTTTGAGTCCGTCCTCGGACCACGCATGCAGAGGCAGGTTCTCAACACATATCTTCACATGGTAGCACCAGGTGGTCGGAGCAGACCACACTCGCCATGGCCTGATGGCGTAGCAGGCCTCTCCAACAAAGACACGGCCTCTGTCAGCCGCGATGCTCTGCTGGTCCACCTGGTCAAAACGAACAAGGAAGTCCTCCGGAAAGTGGCAGGATACGACAAAATGCTGCATCGGGATGCCAAACTGGGCCGTGATTGCTGCAGCTACCTCCGCCAAACTCACCTTGGAGGCGCGGTCGAGCGAAGTGAGCAGCACCGCCTTAGTCATGAGGTTGTTGCAGTCAGTCATCATCGCTGCCCCAGGTACTACCGCGGCGAAGCCGCTGCTTGGGCGGCAGTGGGTGAAGCCCGGGATGTGGGCAACAGAGTCATCCATGGCGGGTGGCTGGCCAGAGACCGCGGTGGCGTAGGAGCTTGGCCTGGTGCGGGGGTTTTCTGTCAGGGGTGGGAAGGTGAGCCTTGAGCGTATGTTTGGTATGACTTGGGGAGGTGGTGGATTTATAGAAGCGCGACAGCTTCGAGCGAAATGCCCACATCCTCCGCAGGAGAGGCAACGCCGTGGCCCACGTCAGTGCATGACACGGTGGTCTTTTGCAAGACAGCGAAAGCAACGTCTCCAGAAAGCCCTCCTATCAGGCGGAGGTCCCGTCTTGTCTCGACGTGAGGTCTCTGGGTTCCCGCTTCGACCATCTCGTGAACTGTTGGCCGAAGGTGGCAAGACTGGCTGCATCTTTACACTGTCCACAGCTGGAAGGTACTTGTTTCGTGAAAACTCAGGCTGCTTCCCAGGGTTAATGAAGGCGCCCTGCGACGCGTGCGCTGTTTTGCCGGGTTGTAGACGAGACCAGACAGTCTGCTTTCCGGGTCTAGCGGCGCCAGAAGGTCCGCCTTTGGACGGAAGTGACCTCCTGGCGCGGTGCCTGTTTGCTTTGGAGACCACCCGGATCCATTCCGGGGAAGAAGACTTTGTCACGGAGCATGAGGCATCCCAGGATTTCTGGTGTACCGGTATCCAGGCTTCAGACATGATGGGTCGAGGATTCAGAACCGGCAATGGTGGCGCACGTCGAGGACAGCTTGGTAATCCGGCATTGGTGACCGGGTCGTTGTGCAGCGGTGAGAGCAATGCATCTCCAGAAGGTCCGGTGGTCGTACCTGAGGATCCCCCGGCAGTGATTTCTGGTGGACCTTCTTGTCCCGGGGTTCCTGAATGCTCCCGGATACGCCGATTTGACCTTTCGAGCGGCATGGTGGGATTTCCTGACCTTTCGAGCAGCATGGTGGGATGTCCTTCCGACAGCGATGGAGCAGTGAAAGAACACTGGGTCGGCAGTAACATTTCTTCGCGGGGGCCTTTCTGTTTCGGAGAGGCGCTACGGCTGATCACAGTTAGCGGCTGGATGGCCAGGGATAGTTCCCCATTGAGGTCACCGGCGAGCATCGGCATGATGGCAAGAACGGGGTTCAGCAGGGATGGCGACCTTCGACCAGTAGGAGAAGACGAGCTACACGGCAAAGGGCAAACCCGACTTGGCGGCGAGGACCGACGCAAATCTTCCTCGTCGGACACATCGCTAAGGATGACGGGTAGGAGTGAGAACGCTCCTTCTTGGCCTGCATCAGAGCTGGCTTCCGGTCCGCATGCTGTCCTTCCATCCAAAAGCTTCGGGGTGCACAAGTCGGAGAAGGGAGTGCAGGTAACATTGGATATCCAGCTTGACGAGGTTGGCGAGTTCGGCAGCAATGACAGCGGTGCGCGGGGTGAAGTTTGTGAGGGCGATGGAGGTGGCGCAGGGATTCTACCCGGGCAGTCAACGGTGGCGTCGTGCCCATCCTCAAATGCCCCCATCGCACCCGCCTTCATGGTGCGGAGGAGCTGTGACGGTGGGGCTGTAGACGTGGACGCTGGGGCTGGAGTGACCGCCCACGGTGGAGCTGTGAGCGTGGACGCCGGGGCCGGAGTGGCCGCCGACGTTGGAGTTGTGAGCGTGGACGCCGGGGCCAGAGTGGCCACCGGCGGTGGAGCTGTGAGCGTACGCGAGCTCTCACCGGCTTGTATGTTTTGTTGCGGCACTCCCTGAGGATCATCAGTGTTTGATTTCCCGCCCTTTCAAGCATGGTATATATCCGATCCAATAGTGTAACAAAAGGGTATATATTTAATCGAGATGACGTTAATAGAACAGTATTTCTAGCTCACTTTTAAATCAAAAAAACGATGTCCTAACGGTATCAATAAAAAATCAAATATAGTACAGTATGTACATACAATACATAAACGGTACGTACTTCCTCCATCTCAAAAATTTGTCACGTTTTAGTTTAACCTCGGTTTGGGTTCTGCATGCGTCCGCGCGCCGTAAACGTACGTACAACTAACTCATCGGCACTGAACCCGATCATGACGTCTACAGCTTATCAATACTACTGCTACCAATGTTGTAGCACTTGCGCGGTGGAAGACTTTGGGCGAGCATTCACGCTACCCTTCCATTTTCAAATCGAAGGGGACGTCAAATCTAACAGAGACTTGAGAGCTTGCTTATAGGGGTTTTTCTCACATTACAGGAAAACGGCAACAGGACGTCGCACTACTACAAAAAATATTTTTACAGACGCCTCATTTTTTCAAACACAGGCAGTCCTTAAAAATATGCGAATGTGATGATGAATGATATAATAACTGTCTGTGATGAAAGAACAACACGGGCGGATTTAAAAAATAACCGCCTGGATAAATACTCGATCTTCTCAGACGGTTATTACTTAAGAACCGCCTGCAATAAAATAACATCACAGGCGGATTTTAAGAAACAACCGCCTGTGTAAATATATGATCTTCTCAGGCGGTTATAATTAAGAATCGCTTGTAATATAATGAACTTCATAGGCAATTCTTAATTAAGAACGGCCTGAGAAGATCATGTATTTTCACTGGTGGTCATTGTGTAAGAACCGTATGTAATTGTTAAATTATCACAAGCAGTTTTCATTGAAGAACCGCCTAGGGAAAGTCATTGTTTCCACTTATTTTGTGTCCCCGGAAACGCCAGAGTGCCCTAGATCATGAGCGTCCCTTGCAGGGATAAACAAACGTAATGACATTGCAATTAAGTGATTTAATTGGAATACAAGGATAAACAAACGCAAATGACACTGCAATTCAGAGGTAATTCACAACTCGATGAATTCCATATATCATGCATTGCGTGCCCTCTAAACTAAATTTGAATTTAAACTGTATGAAGCTCGACAATTCAGAGGTAATTCACAACTCGATGAAGCTCTCATCGATCAATCTAAATTGTATCGTCCTGCTTACTCTCGAACACGTCTCTTATATTCCGTTGGATCCTGAAAATATTGACATTATTTAAATTAACAAATGTCGAAGGAGGAATGAATAACCTACATGGTCACTAAGTCAAAGTGTTATCTAACCTTTATAAGTATATTATAGCAATCATTTTCAACGTCGGGCACATTTGGCTGATGCAGCAAACGCTGAACTTCAAGTAGCATAGTTTTGATTGTAAAACCATTGCACCACCCCTACGAAATATAATTTAAGCAATATAAAAAACCAGTTCAAATAAGTTCGACAACAATTAAGTATTCATTACATGAGCAAAATAGGTCTATCTTACAGTCTCTTGATCAAGAATCCCGATGCAGAGTGTTCTCGAACGATGGACATTTGGGTGGAAGAATCCACTTAGAAATGCGCATCTTGGAGGCACCAAGGGATAGTCCTCAGAGAAGGAGATTGTCAGGGGTAGTAACCATGTTCCTATTCAGTCTGCAAAAGAAATTTATTAATAGGAGGACGACGGTTAAACTCATATTGTGCTTGTTCTTCATGACTTACCCTTCTTTACCGGGGACGATGCACTGCCACTTCAATAAATCCCCCGATTCAGGCTTCGCAGAGAAACCCTACGCAGAGAAATTAAAAATACCAAAATTAAACAAGACGGAAAAACAAACTACAGTTAAGTTCATCAGTCTATTACAGATACATATGTATATACAACCATGCAGCCGGTGTGCCATATGTACATACATGAGGATGGTTCTTGCGCCACGCCAAGCGCTCCTCCTTCAATCGGCTACACGCCCGAGACATCAATATCTAAAAGACCAAACTTCCAAATTATTGAGTCCAAACGCATATGTACACAAATGCAAAAGGACACAATCCATATACCAACACACAAAACTGGCAGCTTATGAAAATATACAAAGAAAAAGGTAGCATGCAATGCATAGTAAGGAAACTATGAGAATTTACTTAGGTACCTCGTGGCGCGATGTGAGACTGGGCAGAGGTGTGGCTCCGCGGGGTCTTTATATAGGCGTCAGTTTTTCATAGGCGGTTTTTAAATGTTTCATAGGCGGTTGGTACTTAATAACCGCATGAGAAGATGTTTATCTCAGGCGGGTTTTACTTACCAACCGCCTCTGATGCTGCTAAGCTCCTGTCAAGCTAATCCCTGCATAGCAAGCTATTGTAGATGCAAGTAACACCCGTGGCTCATCATTTGAATTGTTGAAAGCATCAATTTGAAGCCTGACGATCTTTGAAAGGATTTTTCCCATCCATTTGAACGATTTCTTTCCCTCCCGTCCATTTGAAAACTTAAGAAGATGCTACTTTCTTAGTTTTAATGCCTAAATATATTGACTAAAAATCAGTACCCACTTTCTTAGTACTTCACACAAGCGAGTAAGCGAACAACTTCAATCATGAATCTTGTTTTTATACTTTCATAGGGATTTAACTTTAATCTTTCAAGCATAGATTTATCAAATAAGTGAAGCTTCCTTATCACACATGTTAATGGTAGTTATAAGTGAAGGATGTGTCGAAGCTAACGAAATCTAAATCGGACTGAAGATAAAGAGATCCTGCATATGAGTGGCAATGTCCAGGTTAAACAGCGTGAATGCTGTCATCATAACTTCATGCTGTCTAACCTGGACATTGTCACTCATATGCAGCATCTCTTTGTCTTCAGTCCCATTGATATTTTGTTAGCTTCGACACACCCTTCACTTGTAACGCTATTAACATGTCTGATGAAGAAGCTTCAATTATTAATAAATCTATGCTTGAAAGATTAAGGTCAAATTCCTATGAAAATTGTAAAAACAAGATTTGTAATTGAAGTTGTACATTTTGTCGCTTGTGTAAAGCACTAAGAGAGATGGTACTGATTTGTAGTCAATATATTCAGCCATTAGAACTGATTCGTATGTTATCAAAATGGAGAGAAGAAAAAGAAATCTTGCAGGACTTGTTTGGGTGTACTACTATCCAAACAAGCCCTCAAATGGACGGGAAGTATCGTCAGACTTCAATTGAAGCTTTTAACAATCCAAATGATGAGTCTCGGGTGTTACTTGCATCTACAAGAGCTTGATGTGAAGGGATTAGCTTGACAGGAGCTCGAAACAGAAGCTGAATTTAATAATGTTCGAAACATGCTATCTAAAGCTGAAATAGAACATTGTTCTAAGTTGATTTCAGAAGATACAAATATATAAAATATATAACATCTTGCATTGCTATATACATTTTTTTCTAGCATTGACATCTTCTCGCATATAGGGTTTCAAATTCTTTTTAATACTTCTCTCTACGCGCTTGATGTTTTCTGGTTCGGTGAAAAGGTACATCTCTTCATACTGATTATATTCCTCTTCATTATCTCCCACATTCTCAACCCCAACAATATTTTGCTTTCCAGAAACAACTACGCGCATCTTCTCAGTTTCTGAATCTTGAACATAAAAAACTTGTGCAACACTATCGGCGAGAATCCACAGGTCATCAGGATGTTTGACCCATTGGCACTTAAACACGGGCATTACCATTCTTTCACCATAATCGAGTTCCCATATTTCCTCTATGAACCCGAAGTATGTGGTCTTTTGCTCTTGTGAATCATAAGCCTCAATACGAACACTACTATTTTGTGCAACACTCTTACCGTCTTTTTCTTTAGTGTAAAATGTGTAATCATTGATGTCATATGCTTGTCGTGATGTCACAAAAGCAGATGGGCCAGAACCTAACTTCTTCATTGTTGCCTCTTCTATCACTACAGGAATATCGATCACTTACGTCGGCCAGGGCAACTTACGTCGGCCAGCCGATGTAAGTAAGTAGTAGCCGACGTAAGTTAAATAAATTACGTCGGTCGACCGACGTAAGTAAAGGCACCGACAGTAATAAAAATTACCCACGTCGGCCTCGACCCAGAGCCGATGTAATTAAGGAGACTGACGTAATCTAGCCCTAACTTACGTCAGCCGCGAAGTGGGCTGACGTAAGTTAAATAAGCCGACGTAAGTTATTGTTTAACCTAAACGCGCGAGCGGTGCGCGCCTTCATTTCACGCGCCTTTCCCCCGAGCCGCCTGCCCTGCCGCCGCCGCCTGCCCCCCGAGCCACCGCCCCGCCGCCGCTCCCAGTCGCCGCCCCGTCGCCGGCACGCCACCCCGCCGTCGCCGCCCGGCCGCCCCCCGCCTCCCGGCCGCGGCCACGCCCCTCCGGCGCCGCCCCGACCCGCCAGCACCCGACCCCGAGCCGCCGCCCCGCCTCCTGCTCCCCCTCGCCGCCCCGCCGTCGCCGCCCGACCGCCACCCGCCTCCCGACCGCGGCCCCGCCCCTCCGGCGCCGCCCCGACCCGCCGGCACCCCACCCCGAGCCGCCGCCCCGCCGCCTGCTCCCCCTCGCCGCCCCGTTGTCGCCGCCCGGCCGCCACCCCGCCTCCCGCCTGCTGCCCCGCCCCCGCGGCGCCGCCCCGAGCCGCCGCCACCCTGACCCCGAGCCACTGCTGCCCCGATTGCCCCCGCGCCGTCGCCCCGACCCCGAGCCCCTCCGACCGCCCCGCTGCCGGCTCACCGTCGCCACCCCTGCGCCCCCGACTCCGCCGCCGATCTTCGTTGCAAGTATTTCCTCGCCTCATGCATTTACTTTAATTAAATTGCTGTCATTTGAATTATGGTTATGTTTAGGTTTATTGAATTGCTCTTATGGTTATGTTTAGGTTTATTGAATTGCTCTCATTTGAATTATGGTTATGTTTAGGTTTTGAATTGCTCTCATTTGAATTATGGTTATGTTTAGGTTTATTGAATTGCTCTCATTTGAATTATGGTTATGTTTAGGTTTATTGAATTGCTCTCATTTGAATTGAATTGCTTATGTTAGAATTGAGTTGATAAATTGATGAATTACAATGGATAATTGTTATGTTTAGGTTTATTTGAATTGCTTAGTTTTTTGAATTATGGTTACAATTTTAATTTTGATTGCTTGAGTGTTCAAGTACTATATATACATAAATGGGCTTTGGACAGGCTTGACAAGGCCCGACAAGGCCCATTTAGTGGTAAGGTAAAGTATGCGTGTAGACGGGCACGAAGGCGAACGACGACGGTGAGGATGGCAAGCACCTACGCCAGCGTTGTCCATAGTCGTCGCCTAGGCGTCAAGTCGCTCCGGACCGGACGCCATCACATTTAATTTAGCAAATGTGTTACTCACACTATTGACTAGTTGTTTTATGGACTTCTAATTTATCCTAATTATGATTCTTTTGCAGGGTTCCGGAATGCG
This sequence comes from Tuctoria greenei, assembly GCA_036927565.1. Lineage (NCBI taxonomy): Eukaryota > Viridiplantae > Streptophyta > Magnoliopsida > Poales > Poaceae > Tuctoria > Tuctoria greenei. The sequence goes on from JAYESD010000007.1 coordinate 3,455,345, forward strand.
TCGAGATCCCGGAGGCAGTGGAGGGGCTAGCGTGTAGACACCAGAGCAGGTGATAAACTCTCTTTAATATTGTTGTATCCATTTTAGTATTTTACATAGAGAGATAAGGAGGTACAACATAGAGGTAGATCTTGATGACTTGTCAGATATTGATTCCTATAGTGGTGAGGAAGTTAAGTGTATCTAATCAAGCTTTAGTAGTTTTTGACCATGGTAGAAATGATTAGTATATAGTGAATAAGTTGTCAGTGCTTCCATTTAACAAAAGGTCTAGTGATTATCACTGATGTTTCCTTCTTATGTCGAAACTGGGCTAGTGCTTCCATTTAACTAGTGATATAGTACATTACTTCATTTGAAACTACATCATGCTTCCTTCTTTTGTCACTGATGTTCTTGGCCTCTTATGTTATCACTGAGTTGACATTGATGCTTACTAGTGATTATGTTTCTTTTGCAGGGATCCGGAATGCGCCGAGAAGATCCCGGAGGTAATGGAGGGGCTAGCGAGTAGCCCGATGAAATTTATTTTGCAAATTGTGTTGTTGTTGATGTTTTGAACTATATATTGAAATTGTTATGCTGTGTAGTCAGTTATTTGTTTGTTCTGTGTTCTTGCCATCGAGCGAGGTATTCAGTTTTTGTTTTTTTTTAAAAAAAATTCGAAAACTTAACTTACGTCGGTTTGCCCTGGCCGACGTAAGTTACAACACTTTACTTACATCGGCTTGCCCAAGCCGACGTAAGTTCTCAGGCCCAGCCCAAGGCCCATCTCGACACTTAACTTACGTCGGCTTCCGCAGACCGACGTAAGTCACCTTAATTACGTCCAAATGCCTACGTCGGCTGAAAGCCGACGTAATTAAGGGAAAACCGACGTAATTAAGTTACTTACGTCGGTTTAAGCCTTACTTACGTCGGCTTTGGCCGACGTAAGTGATCGTTATTCCTGTAGTGTATAGTGTTTCTGTATGGTATATTTTTGTCCATTAACCATTCAGTGAAACATCTTCTGTACTCTTCCATGGTCCAGTCCTCTGTGTGGTCTTGGTTTTTATCACGAAGCTCAATTTGGTGTTCCTCGATGTACGACTCGGCTATTGCAAGCTGTTGTAGTACACCAAAATGTGCACGGTGTACATTCTTGTAATCTTGAACGATGAAAGTTTTCTTACCCACTTTGCCTCTCCCACGTAGTCTACCCTCATGTACTGGTATAGGCACACCTATCGATTTTTCATCTTTGATGTAATCAGCGCAACCCTCAATCACTTCTTCAGTGGTGTATCCTTCCATAATTGAACCCTCTGGGTGAGCACGATTCCACACATAACCTTTTAATACTTCTAAATATCTCTCTAACGAAAACATATGATGTAAATATAGTGGCCCCAATGCTTTTATCTGATCAACAAGATGTATGATTAGGTGTACTTGCATATCGAAAAAGGATGGTGGGAAACACATCTCAAGCTTGCACATTGTCTCGACGATGTATGTTTTCAGATAGTCTAAATCTTCACGTTCTATCACCTTTTGCGATACTGCATTGAAGAAGTAACACAAACTTGTGATGACAACTTTTATATGCTCAGGTTTGATGACTCTTATTGCAATGGCAAGGAAAACTATCATCATCATGTGACAATCGTGAGAATTATAACTGAATAAAGACAAGTCTTTCATCGAGACTAGTTTGCGGATATTGGATGAGAAACTCGTGGGCACTTTGATCCCACGCAAGCATTCGCAAATTGCTTTTTTCTCTTCTAGCGTCAAGTTGTAGCTGGCTGGGGGAAGGTAATGCTTCCTGTTCGCCTTTTCTACTGGATGAAGCTCTGGTCTCAAATCAAGATTTACTAGGTCCATACATGAATTTAATCCGTCCTTTGTTTTCCTCGGCATGTCCAGCAAGGTCCCAATGATGCTGTCAAATACATTCTTTGTAACGTGCGTCAAATCAATACTATGACAAAATTCCAGATTCTTTTCTTTCTCTTAATTCCTTTACTATTTTTGCCCTTACCAAAAGCAATATGAATGTTCTTGACCATTTCAAACACAAGTTTTCCACTGTAAGATTTTGGTGGAGTATCTTTTTTCGATTTTGTTATCAAATTGTTCTTTCATCTTCCTATACTTGTGTGTATCTGTCAAGAACCGTCGGTGTCTCATGTACACCGTCTTTCTGAATGAAGTGAGGTATAGAAATCCAGTTCTATCCACACATGTAACACAACCTTTCTTCCCTTTCATTTGTCCCGATAATGTAAATAGTCTGGGATAATCATGCACGGTAACGAATATCATTGCTCTTAGCGTGAAATACTCCCGCTTGTACTCATCCCATGTACGTACCCCTTCATTCCACAATTTCGCCATATCTTCCATTAAAGGTTCCAAGAACACATCAATTTCGATGCGGGTTGTTTTGGACCTTGGATAAGAACAAATAACAAGATATATTTACTTTTGTGACACAACTGTCGGTGGTTTGGAACCAGCAGATCTCCCGACACTACTGAAGTGTTAGAGGAGTTTGATGTTCGGTGTGGGCGCGCAGAGATTCGAGAAGGTGAATAGTAAATGATGCAGGAGACGCAGGAGTTTACGTGGTTCGGGCCGCCTGAGCATAATACCCTACTCCACGGGTGTGTTGGTGTTGTATTAGCTGTATGAGCTTGTGTTGAGCGTCTATGGCGTGTATGTTGCCTTGCTCCTCGAGTCCGTTGTCAGCCTGTCCTTTTATAGTACAAGGGCAGGCCGTTACAAGTTAGCCTGGCCCGACATGTGGCCCCGACGGTTACTAGTATTTGATTATTCATTCAGTAGGTTTAATTGCCCTTAATGACCGGGTAATGTGCTTTGACAGCACCGTTACTGGTGATTAAGGTCATCCGACCGTGTGTCATTAATATGGTATTAATGACACTTAATCGGGTCTTGAAGTCCTTGATTCCCCTTTGAAGATCCGGAGCCGTTATGAAGTCTTTCGGAGGTTAGAGTCCGAAGCTCCGACGGGTGGACACGTGGCAGCTCCGGAGCATACTGTGGGAAACAGGAAGCTCCGGAGCTACCTGACACGTGTTAGGTCCGGAGCTTCTCTCGGTCTGGGGTTAAGTCCGGAGGTGCCATTTCGGTACATGGCCCGGAGCTTCCCCCTTGTGGGCGGTAGCTCCGGTTTGATAGTACACGTGGCGACCCTGGGATTAACCATGTTGGAGAAGCGGGTCTGGTTACATCTGACATGTGGGCCTCCAAAGGTCTTCAAATCAAGTGGGTGACTTTTCCTTGATATCTTTGTAACCTCAAGGGGTGTACGGTTTCCAGGGTAGCGACAGTGGCCCCCTGGACCTACCTCCGGAGAAGACCACTGGGGTGAAGTCATTCCGCCGGAGGTGGGTCCATCCTCGCGACTTGTGAACTGAGTCTTCAAAGGTCTTCAGAGGTGCCGTTGGCGAGGGTTTGGAGTTAAATCCTCGCCACGTGGCGTGTCCCACGTGCGGCAGATGATATCTTTGGCGTGCGGATCTCACGCAATTGAAGGTCGCCGGTTCTCGATACGAAAACCGTATCGGTTCCGCGCGCCTTGTCAGGCCGCCGCCTTCGGGTTTCCCGCCTCTTGATGACAACCGTTCGCCTGGGTAAGAACCTCGACTTGATCGTCGGAGTGGTCACGGGCCCCCTTGTCATCGGCAGGGTGGGGTTTTTGAATGGTATCTTCGACTTCCTTGCGGTTTCCATCCAAGCGTTGCGAGAGCTTACTTAAGAAGGAAAGCACGCATCGTCGGGAGTTCTTCACGCCTCCCATCTGATCTTGCGCTCAAACTCCCAACTTGTGCTTCACTCTTCTTCTCTTGCCTAGCCGTGCCGCGATGGAGTTGGGTCTCCGCGAGAGTCGCTTGAAGACCGACGACGACCTGAAGAAGGTCCGGGCCCTCATGGGGTGGTCCTCGGACTTCTTCAACCGCTCGGTCCGCGTCGGGGGAGAGCTCCCATTCGAGAAGGAGCACTCCAGCGAAATGGTGTACTTCTCCTCGTACGCCATGGTGGGGTTGATCCCACCTTTTTCTTGATGTTGCTGGACTTTTATGGTCTGCAGCTATACCACCTTGGCCCTCACTCCATTCTCCTCGTGTCTATCTTCGTCCACTTCTGTGAGATGTGGGTGGGCACCCCCCTGCATCGAACTCTTCCGGACCTTCTTCACCGTTCACACCACCGGTAGAAGCAATGAGTACCTTGGCTTCTACTACTTCGTGAAGTGCAAGAAGTGCCCATTCAAGTACCTCCGGTCGTTCCCTTCTGGGAAGTGGGATGACTGGAAGAAGTACTGGATAGTCATTCGAGTGGAGGAGCACGAGAGGCTGGAGCTGCCCGAAGGCATCCCCAACATTGACACGACGATCTGGAGTGAAGCTCCGGTGCTGGCGGACGCCTTCGACCCTGTTCTGACCAGGATTCGCCGGTGCGTGGAGGGGGATTAGCCCCTCAAGCGGTGTTTTGTAACTTCCTGGTCAACAGGTGGGCACTGCTGAAGAAGAGGGAGAACCTCGCTTGGGCCCTCAACAGCGTGATGGACGACGACCGGGTCGAGACCGGGTTGAAGTCCAACATGGTGGGGAAAACCTTGGAGTTCCACCTCAAGAAGTTCCAGCACGCCATCGACGTCGAGGGTGACGACTTGACTCCGCCATCGGCTTTTCTTCCTCTGAGCGTGGAAGTTGAGTTCAGTAGGGAGCTCCGGCGGAAGATGCCCATGCTTGACGACCTTGGTGTCGTCGAGAGAAGATCAACTACCAGGGTAGCGATCCCTGGAGTGTCTGAAGGTGGCTCCGACCCAGCTCCGAAGCCGAGGGAGGAGGTTGTCGGCAAGGGCAAGGAGCTGGCGGATGAACCCGTGAGCCGGAAGCGGAAGCTGCAGTACGCCGACGGAAGGTCCGTCAGGCCCGCTACTTCCGCATCGACTCCTTCTCCCCAGAGGGGAAGGTCTTCCACAACCGCGACGACTGTTCCCGTAGTGGGGTCCTCCTGGGGAGAGACTGTTCCCGCAGTGGGGTCCTCCCGGGGTGTTAGCTCCGGGCGCGCGACTCCAGCACCTGGGCCGGTGGAGGCCTCTAGGTCTGGGGGTTCTTCCCGATCGAGGGGAGCCTCGACCCAGGAAACACCCGTGGCCGCAACAAGTTCCGGGGGGCCTTCCGGAGCTTCCACGCCGGTTATGACCAGCCCGGAACGCCCGGGAAAAAGATTTCGCGCAAGCTGGTGCGGAAGTCTCCCAAGGTAATTTTTAATCTTTACCTTGGACAATTGTTTTGCTGTAGTGATTGCTTTTTTAAGTTTCCTCTTCCATCATTTGCAGCGTTCCCAAGAAGAGGAGTGAGGCTCCACCCTCAGCCACAGCAACTGAAGCTGTGAGGGCGGAAGCTTCTGCTCCGGTCCCAGTGCCGCCCCAAGTGGTGGCTGAAGCTGCGACAGCTCCGGCGCCGGCTGTCGTGGTCATGGACCTCGACTCATCCTCAGAGGCTCCCGTGGTAGCGCTGGACCATGGGAGAGAAGATGCGCCAGCGGCATCTGCCCCGGAGGTTGAAGCTCCGGGTCCTAGTGCTGAAATGACGGAAGTTCCGGCCGTCGAGCCGGAAGAAGCTGTGATTCCGGCCTTGGAGCCTGAAAGTGTCGAAGCTCTGGCAGTCGAGTCAGAGGTGATTGAAGTCCCGGCGCGTGCGCCGGAGGCTGAGGAAGTTCCGGTAGTTGGGCCGACTACCTCCGAAGCACCGGCCGCAGAGCCGGTCATTGTTGAAGCTCCGGCCGCAGGGCCGGTCGAGGATGAAGATCTTCCGGCTCCCGAGCCGGTTGTGGAAGAGGTGACAGATCTCGAGCCCCCATTGGAGGAGGTGCCAAGGCCGGAGCCAGAAGCGGCCCTGCTCCGGAAGTGATGACGTCGGAGGTACTCACGGCAGAGCCGGAGTGCCCAAGCGAAGTCGCTAGCCCCCTGCTCGAGGGGGTGAACGAAGGCCTAGTGGTGGGGCCTTCCTCGATGGCGACTGAGGCCATCCCGGAGGACGTCCCTAGTGCCATGGAGACTCAGGGGACCACTCATGTGGAGTGGGACCCAATTTTTGTATCTGAAAACCCGCTGGAACCAGCGGAGGAGGTCCCAGCAGGTCCGGAACCTATCCCGTTGTAATTGTCCATTGACAACGCATGTTCCAGTCTGCGTCAAGTCCAAATAGCCTTCTTCCACAACAGAAAAGCTCTTGAAGAGGAGTGCCAAACCCTTAGGCGGTGGCGTAACCGGCTCTACTTCGAGACCAAGCTGGCGCAGTCGAGGCTAGCGGATGACAAAGAATGGATCAAGCGGGAGAAGATCCGTCTGGAGTACTGGGGCAAGTTGCTGGATGATAGGGAGAGTTTGACTCGCACCCTCGACGCTCAATCCCGGGAGATCTACGATCAAGCCAAAGCAGCCAATAGTGCGGCCGATGAACGCCACGAAATGCTTGAGGCCATTAACACTACACTCATCAAGCGCCGGGAGGCACTTGAGGAGAGGGAGAAACGGCTCGAGGATGAAGAGCAGAGACTCCTAGAGCTGCGGGATGATGTCCTGAGGAGGGAGGAGGAGCTCGCCGAGAAGGTGGCTCTGGCTGACAAGGGCCTCGAGGAGCGCGCCAAAAAATTGGAAGAGTGTTGCCAAGAGGAAGAGGAGAAGGTCTGGGTGCGAGGGCAGGAACTCTACGAACAAGAGTGTGCCCTTACTGCCAGGGAGAAGAAAGTGAGGGGTAGAGAGAAGGACCTGGTCGACCGCCGGAACAAGATCCACCTCCGGGAGGAGGAGCTCGGAAAACTCGAAAGGCGGGTTGCTGAAAAGATTCAGCAAAATGCCAAAGAAGTTGAGCGCCTCGCCCGTGAGAATTCCGAAATGATGGCGGCCAGGAGATCCCTGGAAGAAATGAAGGGTTTGAGGACTGCGGACTCCCTACAGATTTGGGAGTTCCTGGGCAAGGCCAACGACGCGCTGACACTGATGGGTTTCAGCCCCGTGCGCCCGGATGATCTGGAGCCGGACCTAGCGCTGCAGACGTTGAGCGCAGTAGGTAGCAAGCTCTCCAAGGTGGGCGATGTCATCGCGGACCAATTGGAGGTTGAGGGGCAATCCCTGGCGAAGAACATCGCAGAATATGTGCTGACGTGCTACACCAGCCAGAACTCCCAATTTCCTCTGGACCCGGTGCTTGAAGGCCCCGTCGAAGGAGAAGGCGAAGCTACCCGAGCCAACGTATCGGAGGTTGCCCAGAAGGTCGCCCAATTCTTCCATAGGGTCTAGGACCATCTCTATAGTTTTCACTTGTATTTTTTCTTCTTCTTCCTCAATTTTGTAATCCCTTGTCTCCAGATGTAATTCCTTGTCTCCAGATGAATGAAATCCCAGAATTTTTGTGAATTTCACTTTTTGTCTTCAACGCTTTTGTCTTCACTTGGCCCCCTGGTAGATGTACACAATTTGATTGTGAACATGTACCAAGAGGATGTTGCGTTTTGTTGAAGACTCCTTTGCTCTGAACTTGTAGGATTTAGGTTCGAAGTCTTCGATAGTGAAGGCCCCCTGAGGATGTCAGAGCTTAGAAGCTCCGGCATTGTCTATCGCAGGAGCTTAGTAGCTCCGGCAATAGTCTCTATCAACGCGTAGGGCATCGATAGTTAGTCCTCCGGGGTGTCAGAGCCTAGTAGCTCCGGCAGTGACCTTTGCCAACACTTAGTTTGTTGGCAGCAGACTCTGTTTGCGGGGTCTTCTCACCATCTTTTATTCAACATCGATGGCTGACCCCCCTAGCTTTACCGGAGCTTGATTAGTCCGGTGATGCTTGTTTTCGATGCGTAACATCGATTACAAACCACCTAGGGGAGTCGGAGCTTTGTTAGCTCCGGCTTTTCTCCATCAACGTGCATTTTATTTTTCCTGCATACTGAAGTCAAGAAAAATAGTAAAATTTGTTTCTTATCTATAACTTCGTTGCGGCTTACGATTCTCAAGAAAGTTTTAGGTCAAACGCGATTCTAGACACAATCGAATACATTGCCTTTTCTTTCGGATTCAGTTGTATTTGGACTCGCTTTACTTCGGCCTGCCGGGGTGTAGGTAGAGTGGCGTACTTAGGGTGCTTGACCAGGCTAAGTCGATAGCACACTCCGGCCCTAGATTGGCTTGGCGGCTTTCAGGCGAGTTGGCCAGGAACAATATTTGAATCCAAAAGAATTGGCAATACAACTCGTATTGTATATAAACCGGTTGAACTAAAATTTCTTAAGAACAACACGTCTTCATTATAGACAAGAAAGAGAGAAATAAAAAATGTTGAGCCTGTACAAAATAAATGCACGTGGAGTCTATTTCACATGAAGATGTCTTTCATTATAGGTCCGGGGTACAGGGGAAACAAGTACACTCTTAGGGTAGGGAACCAGGCTAAGCGTGTTTTATTTCTCGTTTGACCCAGGGTAGTTAGCCACACTTTTAGTCCGGAGACTGTGACAAGTGTTGCATGAACTTTGCGGACCTTTCGGGAAAGGTCCGGCTGCTCTCCCAGAGGAACTACCCGACTCTGTACAATGACTCTATAACATACATCTCAAGTTACTCAAGACTCACCTCCGTGGTATTAAGTGTAGAACTTACGGAGGTGCTCGATGTTCCATAGATTTGGGAGAGGTGTCCCATCCTCGGTAGCCAAGCGAACGCTTCTGGGACGGGATACTTTAATCACTCGGAAGGGTCCCTCCCAGCCGGGGGAGAGTTTGTTTAACCCTTCTCTGGATTGTATTCTCCGTAGCACCAGGTCGCCTTCCTCGAGCTGTCGGTTGTGTACATGCTGCTGATGATAGCGCCGAAGGGCTTGGCGATATCGGGCATTCCGAACAGCTGCTTGACACCTTCCCTCCTCAAGGAGGTCTAGGTCTTCACGCCGGAGCTGGTCCTGCGCGGCTTCGTCGAAGGTCCGGACCCAGAGTGAACCCAAAGTGATTTCTGGAGGAAGGATTGCTTCAGCTCCGTACACCAGAAAGAAGTGTGTCTCTCCGGTTGACCGGTTTTGAGATGTCCTGTTGGCCCATAGAGTGGGCGGAGGCTCTTCGATCCAGTTGGCTCCATGCTTTTTCATGCGCTCATAGGTGCGCGTCTTGAGTCCTTTAAGGATTTCAGCATTTGCTCTCTCGGCTTGGCCATTGCTAGCTGGGTGAGCTACGGAAGCGTAGCAAACTTGTATGCCGAGGTCTTCACAATATCCTTGGAATGCAGAGCTTGTGAATTGGGTCCCATTATTAGTGATGATTTTGTTTGGGACTCCAAATCTGCATACAATGGACTGCAAAAAGTTGATAGCAGATTGCTTGTTGATTGTCACAACTGAAGTTGCTTCCGGCCACTTAGTGAACTTATCAATGGCGACATACAGGAACTTGTAACCTCCGACGGCTCTTGGGAAAGGTCCCAAGATGTCCATCCCCCACACAGCGAAAGGCCATGTAGGAGGTATCATTTGTAGGGGCTGAGCCGGTGTGTGAATTTGCTTTGCATGAAATTGACATGCTTTGCATTTTTTCACCACCTCAGTTGCATCCTGGAGCGTTGTAGGCCAGTAGAAGCCATGCCAAAAGGCTTTACCGACCAACGTGCGGGAAGACGCGTGGTTCCCACACTCGCCTCCATGGATTTCTGCGAGGAGCTCGCAGCCTTCTTCCCTTGTGATGCACCGCATTAGGATGCCGTTGGCACCACGCCGATAGAGATCCCCTTCTACCAACGTGTATCTTTTAGCCAATGTGACTACCCGGTCAGCGGATACATCATCGTCAGGAAGGATGTTGTCTTTCAAGTAGTTCCGGATCTCCGAGATCCATGCATCGGAACAAACTTGAGCATTTGAGTCTTGCGTGCTGAGTTGCTCGGAGCTTCCGGCAGCACCTACGACCCTTGATGGCTGCCATGGTAACAGGGCCATCGGGACCGTCAGCTTCGGGATGCTGATCTCGCCCCCTTCGCTCAGTTCGGTAGGCTGAGTTGTGGGTTTCGACAACCTCCGGACAAAAGTTCCGTCAGGAGCCGGAGCTCCGGTTGACGCTTTCGTCGAGAGTTCGTCGGCTTCAGCGTTGTGGGCATGCTGAACATGGTAAAGATCTAGGACTTCAAAGTCCTTCTGAAGCCTCTGGACTTCAAGGAGGTAAGCAACTAGCTGGAGATTATTACAGGAACATTCACCCTTCACCTGCTTAATGATGAGCTACGAATATCCCTTGACCAGCAGTTGCTTGACACCATATGACAGTGCCACCTTTAGTCCGTAGATGAGTGCTTCATACTCTGCCATGTTGTTGGTTGCCTTGAAGTCAAGGTGCACCATATATTTCACCTTCTCCCCGGTCGGTGCAAGGAGAAGGATTCCAGCTCCGACCCCCTGCTTCTGTATGGAGCCATCGAAGTAGAGGGTCCAGTGAGGCTTGGTGAAGGCTGGAGCTTGATGCTCCGTCTTATGCTCACTGGGGCCCCCAGGGTTTGATGGAGAGGGAGTCCATTCTGCCACAAAATCTGCCAATGCTTGACTCTTGACTGCTTGCCTTGAAATAAATTCAAGATCAAATTCAGCCAATTCCGCTGCCCACTTTGCAATATTCCCAGTTGAATTGGGATTATGCAAAATTGCTCGAAGTGGGTAAGAGGTCACCACTGAGACTTTGTGAGCTTGGAAATAATGGCGAAGCTTCCTGGAGGCAATAAGAACTGCATAGAGCAGCTTATGCACCTCTAGGTATCGAGTCTTGGCATCATGTAGTACTTCGCTAATGATGTACACTGGGCGCTGAATGGTCCGGACCCTCCTGGAGGGGTCCGGAGCTTCCTATTCACTAACCCGGATCCTCTCGGAGGAATATGGATTTTCTTCGGGAACCTCCGGGTCCTGGCTGGAGGAACCCGAGGCTTCTTCAGAAGCGACCTGGACCCTCCCGGAGGGGTCTGGGTCTCCTGAAGTAACTTCTTGTGGGTTCGAGTCTTGGAGCTGGGACCCAGGCTCACTTTCAGGTACCTCCGGACCCTCCCGAAGGGGTCTGGATTCCTGGGTATGAGGTAGCTCTGGTCTCTCCGCAACTAGAACCATACTGACGACTTTGTCAATTGCTGAAATGTAAAGCAACAAAGGCTCACCAGGGTTCGGAGCTACCAGAATTGGTAGGGTGGTGAGGAACTGTTTCAGTTCCTGGAATGCCTTCTCTGCTTCTTCGGACCATTGAAATGGTCTGGACTTCCTCAATAGCTTGAAGAAGGGGAGTGCCCGTTCCGCCAGTCTTGAAATGAACCGGCTGAGGGCTGCTAGACATCCAGTCAACTTTTGGACGTCTTTGATGCGGGTTGGTGGCCGCATGTCTTCAATGGCCTTAATCTTCGCCGGATTAGCTTCTATGCCCCGGTGACTTACCAAGAAACCAAGAAGTTTTCCGGAGCTAACCTCGAAGACACACTTGTCTGGGTTTAGCTTTGTGCGGGTGGCCCGCAGCTTGTCGAAGACAGCCTGCAAGGTGTCAAGGAGTGACTCCTTGTCCCTGACTTTGACCACGATGTCATCGACGTACACTTCCACTATGTCTCTAATGAGTTCTTCAAAAGTTTTGTACATAGCTCGTACAAAAGTTGAAGCTGCATTCTTGAGACCAAAGGGCATGTCTGTATAATAGTACAATCCATCTACTGTGATGGAAGAGGTATGCTCTTCATATGCCCTAGACATCCGGATTTGATGATACCCGGAATATGCATCTAGAAAACACAGTAATTCACACCCGGAGGTGGAATCCACTATCTGATCTATTCTAGGTAGTGGGAATGGATCTTTTGGACATGCCTTATTTAGTATGGTGTAGTCGATGAACATTCGAAGCTTCCCGCCCGCCTTGGGCACAACAACTGGATTTGCCAGCCATTTTGGATGGAAGACTTCTCGGATGAATCCAGCTTCGAGTAACTTCTTCACTTCTTATCGGATGAAGTTCCGTTGCTCTACGGATTGCTTCCGAGGCTTCTGATGCACAGGTCAGGCATCGGGGTAGATCCTCAGATTGTGCTCAATCACTTCCCTGGGGATCCCAGGCATTTGTGACGGTTGCCAAGCAAACACGTCGACGTTAGCCCGGAGGAAAGTGATGAGCGTGAGTTCCTATTTGTCGTTCAATCCCCCCGATATACGGGTGGTATGACCGGCATCAGAACTAATTTGGACAACTTTGACGGGAATGTCGGTGTCGCCGCTTGGCTGCACACGAGGTGCAGAAGTCGATCCTCGTTGACGAATGCTCGGGGGTTTTGGAGCTCGCTCCTGCCTGGAATCCTCCTCTTGCGCCGTGGTGAGTGCATGGAGCTCTTCCAGAGCAGTTACTCCGGCAGTACGATCTCCGCGAATCTGGAGAACGCCTACTGGCGTTGGCATCTTCAACACCAGATAGCCATAATGGGCAGCTGCCATGAATTTGTACAGGGCAGGCCTACCCAAGATGGCATTGAAAGGTAAGTTGATCTGAGCGACGTCGAAGACCAACTTCTCGGTGCGGTACTTCTCCCGTTCCCCGAAGGTAACGGGGAGAGTAATAGCTCCGAGTGGGGTAATGGCCCCCGGACCTACTCCGGAGTAAGGTCGAGAGGGGTGAAGATCCGAAGGTCGGAGTTGAAGCTTAGTAAAAGCTTCGAAGCTTATGAGGTTAAGCCCCGAACCTCCGTTTACCATGACATGGTGGAGTTGGATGTTGTTGATGGTAGGAGATACCATCAAAGGTAACTGTCCTGCTCCAACCATGCTCCGAGGGAAATCCGAAGCATCAAAAGTGATGGCTGTGTCCATCCACTTCCAATGAGGTTCCGGCCTGACTGTAGGAGCTACAGCGGCCATATCCCGATGCATAGTCTTGATGACACGGCGGGAGGTGATGTCCCATGATCCACCAAAAATGGTGTTCATGGTCTTCCGACGCTCGTTATCAGAGACGCTAGAATCATCGTCGACGGAGGTGTAAACGGCCTTCAGGACCTTTTTGGGATCCTGAAATCCTAACTCCTCTTCAGCCGGAGCTTCGTCGACTTTTTGCTTTCCTTCCCTCTGTCGGAAAGGAGATTCTTCTCGGCGCTTGTTGTAGCGCTCGGCCAGGTTTTGGACCTCCCGGCAGTCTTCCAAACTGTGGCTGCCCGTTTTGTGAATGGGACACCACACTTTGGGTTTGCCACCATCTTCAGAAGACGGTCGAGGTCGCTTCTCGGGGCGTGGCCCCCGGCCACCCGGAGTTGCAGCAGCTGCAACGTTGGATGTGCCAGCCGACGGCTTCTTCTTGCCGTTGGTCTTCTTTTTCTTTTTGCCACTTCCGGAGGTAGCAGCTTCTTCTTTGGAGGATTTCTTGTGACCCTCCGGGGTTGGTTTGGAGTGCATCTCACGGCCCTCCGCAGCTCTGGCACATTTGTCAGCCAAGCTGAAGAGTTCCGTGACACTGGTGATCTCCTTGATCGCCAGTTTCTCCAACATCTTCTTGTCCCGTACACCCTGTCTAAATGCCACAATGACAGAGGCGCTAGAGATAGAAGGGATAGTATTTCATACCTGAGAGAACCTCTGGATGAATGATCGAAGGGATTCTCCCCCTTTTTGCATGACTGCAAAAAGGTCCGGTTCAGTGCCTGGTCGGGTGTATGAACTCCCGAAGTTGGCGGTGAACTGTCGGCACAGCTCCTCCCAACTGTTGATAGAGTTGGGTGGAAGGCTCATAAACCAGGACCTGGCGGTCCCTGTTAAGGCCACTGGAAAATAATTGGCCATCACAGCCTCGTTTCCTCCAGCTGCCAAGATTGTAGTGGAGTAGATCTGAAGAAATTCGACGGTGTTGACAGTCCCGTCGACTTTTTTCGGCAGGTGAGGCCGGAACTTCTGTGGCCACCTGACCATACGCAGATGCATGGCCAGGGCTGCACAGCCTCCTCCCACTCCTTCAGGAGCAGAAAGGTCTTGAGCTTCCCGTCTTTCACGGGCACGCTCAATATGGACTCGGCCGTCCTGCTGGCGGTATCGGCGATCAAGCTCCGCCCGGAGGTCATGAGTCGAAAGCCTGGATACCGTGTGAGTACGTCGTGCCCCGAAGGGCAATGGCGTCACTTGTTGTGACGCAGCACGTCTCCTGCTATTGGAAACGTGCGGACCAAGTCTACCAGACAAAGTCCGCTGCTGCGATGGGGCTCGTCCTGAAGGAGGAGGACCCTGATTGCTGAGGCGTTCGGCTGCTGCTGCAACCAAATGCTCCACATCGGCCCTCCACTGCTCCAGTGCATCCCGGGATGCATCCGGAGGTGGTGGGCGTTGGAGAAGAGCATGCGCTGCATAGAGCGCGTGTTCCGGGTTGTCATGATTTGCCGACGCAGTGATTGACGCCGGCGCACCATCACGTTGCCCAGCTTGATTTGCTGGTGAAGGCGGTGCTGGTGGGAGTGTGACTCCTGCTGGTGCTGAGGCTCCTGCTGGTGGCTGCATATTGGAGGGATTGCCCCCAACAGCCTGAGCAGCAGGTTGATCATTGGATGATCCAGCAGTTGAGTTCACCATTCTCAAAACCTCAGGCGCCCCTACCTGGCGCGCCAACTATCGGTGGTTTGGAACCGGCAGATCTCCCGACACTACTGAAGTGTTAGAGGAGTTTGATGTTCGGTGTGGGCGCGCAGAGATTCGAGAAGGTGAATAGTAAATGATGCATGAGACGCAGGAGTTTACGTGGTTCGAGCCGCCTGAGCGTAATACCCTACTCCACGAGTGTGTTGGTGTTGTATTAGCTGTATGAGCTTGTGTTGAGCGTCTATGGCGCGTATGTTGCCTTGCTCCTCGAGTCCGTTGTCGGCCTGTCCTTTTATAGCACAAGGGCAGGCTGTTACAAGTTAGCCTGGCCCGACATGTGGCCCCGACGGTTACTAGTATTTGATTATTCATTCAGCAGGTTTAATTGCCCTTAATGACCACGTAATGGGCTTTGACAGCACCGTTACTGGTGATTAAGGTCATCCGACCGTGTGTCATTAATATGGTATTAATGACACTTAATCGGGTCTTGAAGTTCTTGATTCCCCTTTGAAGATCCGGAGCCGTTATGAAGTCTTCCGGAGGTTAGAGTCCAAAGCTCCGACGGGTGGACATGTGGCAGCTTCGGAGCATACTGTGAGCTTCTCTCGGTCTGGGGTTAAGTCCGGAGGTGCCATTTCGGTACATGGCCCGGAGCTTCCCCCTTGTGGGCGGTAGCTCCGGTTTGATAGTACACGTGGCGACCCTGGGATTATCCATGTTGGAGAAGCGGGTCTGGTTACATCTGACATGTGGGCCTATGAAGGTCTTCAAATCAAGTGGGTAACTTTTCCTTGATATCTTTGTAACCTCAAGGGGTGTACGGTTTCCAGGGTACCGACAACAACCATGTCAGTAGGTTGTACATTGTTAAGACCATGGGCCATGTGTTGTGTATGCTCCTTTTTTCACCAAACGGATTCATTCCGTTTGTACCCAAGGCAAACCTCACATTTCTGATTTCCTTCACAAATTCTGGATACTGAATATCAAATTTTTTCTCCTGCGTTGCATCACCGGGGTGTCGTATAAGTTTTTCATTCTTCTTACGTTGCTCGGAATGCCAACGCATAAGTTCAGCCTCCCTAGGGTTTGAGAACAAACGCTTCAAGCGATCAATTACCGGAAGGTACCACATCAGCAAGGCAGAAATTTTTCTCTTATTCTTCCCGTCTGCTTCACCAGAAGTATCGTCATCGTCACCTTCAGGACCAATAATAAACTTCTTATTCTTCTGAGTCTTTTTCATGTTGGTAACATACTGGTGATTGTAGTCCTTCTTATATCTACTGACACCACAAATGGGGCATCTAGTTGCGAACTCATGCTCTTTGCGATACAAAATACAATGGTTCACACAAGCGTGTATTTTTGTCACACCTAGTGCCATCGGGCAAAGAAGTTTCTTCGCTTTATAAGTGCTTCTGGGCAGTTTATTTGGATTTGGAAGAATTTCTGCCAGAAGATTCAAAAGATCAGAGAAACTACAATCGAACCATCCGTGCTTAGCTTTCAACTTTAGTAGTTCTAAGACTGCATGCAATGTAGTAAAATCTTTATCACAACCGTTTGATTCACCATATAAAAGCTTCGTCGCCGCATTCTGCAATGTCTCCATTTTACTTAAACCTTTGCTTGCTCCCATAGAAGTCAATACATATGGTTCAATGTGACGCAACATCTCCTCATAATCGAACTCATCATCATCATCACCAGCTTGATTGTCACTACCATCATCGATATGAACATTATCATCATCTGAACCTCTCTCATCATCTTTATCCACATCATGTGTATCTAACTCACCATGCTCTGTCCATATTGTGTAGTTTTTTTTTGAAACCTCTTTTCACCAAATGAGATTGGATTACTATAGTATTAATCCAATCAATCTTATTTTCGCAGTCGATACATGGAAATAATATGTCATCTATCTTTTGCAACTTTGCATATCTCTTGGATGCTTCAATAAAATTTGGAACATTATGAATGTACATAGGATCGGGTCTTGGCATGTTATACATCCACGCTCGACGGTCCATGCTTCAATAATAGATTTTTTGTCAGATTTGCAAAATTTGGCCACAAATATTCTCTAAAGGTCTTCTATAAAATGAATTTACAGAGACATAACAAGTATGATTAGGGCGACTAATGTAGGAGACGGGCGACGTCTTGAGGCGGACGGAGTCGAAGGCGTCGGGAGCAGCAAGCGGGGATGAAGGATTGAAGTCGTGCAGCAAACAGGCCCAGTAGCATGGGCTAGGTCTGGGTGGGATCTAGGGATGGCAATTATACCCGCGGGTACGGGTACCCGACGGGTATTGCACCCGACGGGTGCGGGTACGGGTGGATTTTTTTACCCATGGGTACAACACGTACGTGATCCGATGTGTTGCGGATATGGGTGCGGGTATTACTTTCCACCAACCACCGCGCGCTGTCGCCTGCGGCTCCGGCCATCACCTCTGTCTTTCGGTCTCGCCGCCGTCGACAGCTGGCCCCGGTGCCTCCAACACAGTCTCCGTCCTTGTCGCCACCTGCAGCTGGCCCTGGTGCCGCCTTCCACCCCCGGTGCCATTTCCCGACCTCGCAGCCGCTTGCAGATGGCCCTGTCACTGGCTTCTGCACCCTGCCACCATTGATGTCACCTAGCAACGAGGAGGTATGGTCGCCAACGCCCAACCCTACTGCAACTTTGATTTCAGCCTGACCATTTGGGATATTAAAAGCGAGTACCCGATGGGTACCCAAAACCCGTTAGAAACCCGTCGGGTACAGGTACGGGTGCTATATTTCACCCGCAGGTTTCGGTTCGGGTACAATCCATATATACCAACATGCAAAAGGACACAATCCATATACCAACACACTATGACACAATCTATATACCAGCACACTATGAGAATATACCGACATGCAAAAGGACACAATCCATATACCAACACACTATGACACAATCCATATACCAACACACTATGAGAATATACCAACATGCAAAAGGACACAATCCATACACCAACACAACATGCAAAAGGAAACTATGAGAATTTATACCTTGTGGCGCGATGTGGGACTGGCAGATCAGGCATGCCTCCGCGGGTCTGGGCGGCGGTGCGGGCTGAGCGGCGGTGCGGCAGTGCAGGCTGGGCGGCGGTGCGGCACAGCATACGCGGCGATGGGAAATTTCGGCAGCCTTGCGGCAGTGGAAAATTCTCCAGGTTTACGTTTCGACTGTGACGAGGGGTCTTTATATAGGCGTCAGTTTTTCACAGGCGGTTTTTAAATTTTTCACGGGCGGCTGGTAATAAATAACCGCCTGAGAAAAAGATTATCTTTGGCGGTTATTCCTTACAAACCGCCTGTGATAATGCCCGAGGCGGTTATTTAGATTCCAATCAAGAATATTAATTTACAACAAAGTAAATATCTTCACAGGCGGTTGGTACTTAATAACCGCCTGAGAAGATGTTTATCTCAGGCGTGTATTACTTACCAATCGCCTGAGATAATGTCCGATACTGTTCTTTAGTTTTCTTATCCCTTGCTTTTTTTTTTAGATTCCAATATAAATACTCAAACATGTTTAGATTCTGCAAATTGTGTTCAAATTCGATGATTCTTTCTTCTATATTTGTATAAAATTAACATCTATCACCTGAACAAAATATTTTAAAACTTGTATATCTGTCATTTTAATGTTTTGGTAAATATCAAATTAATTTCTACTCACATATTATTCACATTTGTGTATCTCATAAAAAAAGATCCTTCACTTAATTTTGTTTGTATGAACATAATTGTATCATTTATACATGTATGAATTTTGTTAATTTTTTTAAATCATTCCAACATGTCAAACTTCAAATTATCCATCATTCTAACTAAATGCTCATATACATATGAGGCATTCATCAAATTATGAACACACATTGATTCAAAAAAATTTAAAAAAATCTGAAAAAATTCATAGAGGTTGGTATGATGAGTAAAAATGTCCACTGAAAAAATAAATGAAAAAAACATTATATTCATCAAGATAGAAAATTGAAAAATAGTATTTGTTGTATGTTTTTTATGTTCTGACCAATTTCAAAGGATTTATGAAGTGAAATTTAATGGTAACCTTTACTTATCAATAATATTACAAGAAAGTGAAATTTTGCCTTTTTAAAGGATCCATATTTAATCAAGAATATTAATTAAGAAGAAGTAAATATCTTCACAGGCGGTTGGTACTTAATAACCGGCTGAGAAGATGTTTATCTCACGCGGGTATTACCTACCAACCGTCTGAGATAATGCCTGATACTGTTCTTCAGTTTCCTTATCCCTTGCTTCTTTTTTATTTAGATTCCAATATAAATACTCAAGCATGTTTAGATTCTGCAAATTGTGTCCAAATTCGATGATTCTTTCTTCTACATTTGTATAAAATTAACATCTACCACCTGAACAAAATATTTTAAAACTTGTATAGGTGACATTGTAATGTTTTGGTAAATATCAAATTAATTTCTACTCACATATTATTCACATTTGTGTTCTCATAAAAAAAAAGATTTTTCACTTAATTTTATTTGTATGAACATAATTATATCATTTATACATGTATGAATTTTGTTGAATTTTTTTAAAAGCATTCCAACATGTCAAACTTCAAATTATACATCATTCTAACTAAATGTTCATATACATATGAGGCATTCATCAAATTATGAACACACATTGATTCAAAAAATTTAAAAAAATCTAAAAAATTCATAGAGGTTGGTATGATGAGTAAAAATGTCCACTGAAAAAATAAATGAAAAAACATTATATTCATCAAGATAGAAAAATAAAAAATAGCATTTGTTGTATGTTTTTTATGTTCTGACCAATTTCAAAGGATTTATGAAGTGAAATTTAATGGTAATCTTTACTTATCAATAATATTACAAGAAAGTGGAATTTTGCCTTTTTAAAGGACCCACATTTAATCAAGAATATTAATTAAGAAGAAGTAAATATCTTCACAGGCGGTTGGTATTTAATAACCGCCTGAGAAGATGTTTATCTCAGGCGGGTATTACTTACCAACTGCCTGAGATAATGCCCAATATTGTTCTTCAGTTTCCTTATCCCTTGCTTCTTTTTTATTTAGATTCCAATATAAATACTCAAACATGTTTAGATTCTGTAAATTGTGTCCAAATTCGATGATTCTTTCTTCTACATTTGTATAAAATTAACATCTACCACCTGAACAAAATATTTTAAAACTTGTATAGCTGACATTGTAATGTTTTGGTAAATATCAAATTAATTTCTACTCACATATTATTCATATTTGTGTATCTCATAAAAAAAGATCCTTCACTTATTTTTGTTTGTATGAACATAATTGTATCATTTATACATGTATGAATTTTGTTAATTTTTTAAAAGCATTCCAACATGTCAAACTTCAAATTATCCATCATTCTAACTAAATGATCATATACATATGAGGCATTCATCAAATTATGAACACACATTGATTCAAAAAAATTTAAAAAAATCTGAAAAAAATTCATAGAGGTTGGTATGATGAGTAAAAATGTCCACTGAAAAAATAAATGAAAAAAGCATTATATTCATCAAGATAGAAAAATGAAAAATAGCATTTGTTGTATGTTTTTTATGTTCTGACCAATTTCAAAGGATTTATGAAGTGAAATTTAATGGTAACCTTTACTTATCAATAATATTACAAGAAAGTGAAATTTTGCCTTTTAAAGGACCCACATTTAATCAAGAATATTAATTAAGAAGAAGTAAATATCTTCACAGGCGGTTGGTACTTAATAACCGCCTGAGAAGATGTTTATCTCAGGCGGGTATTACTTTCCAACCGTCTGAGATAATTGTATCTTCTCAGGTGGTTGGTAAGTAAAACCCGCCTGAGGTAACCATCTTCTCAGGCGGTCGGTACTTAAAATCCGCCTGAGAAAATGGGAGTCTATATATATATCCCTCGGCACCGTTGGAAAAACCTAACTCGGGCGAAACAGTTAGACGCCGTTAGGCTGCCAAAATTTCATTTGCCGCCAAGTGTTCGCCGCCGTCGCCGCCGAGCTTCGCCCTCGTCACTTCCAGGTACGCCGAGCGAAGCCATTGCCGTCGTCGCAAAGCTTCAAGGTAAACCCTAAACCCTTCGACCTTCCATCCTCCTTCGCCGTGCCGCCTCCCTCCCCGCCCTCGCCGCCGCCTTGCATATCCTTGGTTAGGGTTTGAGAATTGGAAAATGGTAGGCATCCTTCGTTGGGATTCGGGGGAATTCGAAAAACTGTCAAGTTCGGTGGCATCTTTGGTTAGGGTTCGGTGGGTAGGCAATTTGCTAGCCAACTCATTTGTGATGCCAGGAGCATCCTCACGCCCATATCTAGGTACCGCTAGGTGTGGCGATGGAGTCTGAGCATATGCTGCCGATCTCTATGATACAAGAATTTAGTTAGACCTATATAACTTCAAAAATGTGTTTTGACTAAATTTACTTAATTGAGTCAAAATTGAGAATTTTTTCTAAATATGACCAAATTTAGCTAACTGAAGCATAATCAAGCAAGTTTGACTACGCGGGGCAAGATTTAGCTATATTTGGTTAAGTTGAGCAAATTTGGCTAATTTTGGCTAAGTTATATTAGATATAGCTATACTTGACTAATTTTGACTAAGTTATGTCTTGGGTTGTCGGTGCCATCATATGTGGGGTACGTAATGCTTTTCATGATGGTTGAACCTGCTGCCATGATGAGCCCATTTGGTGCGACCGGGCACACCGAGATTAGATTTTGACGAATGTTTCCGGATTCCTGATTCCTTTGAGAATGTGGGTCTTTTATCTCTTTTTACCGTGCAAATCCCACAGTTGTAGAAATGATCGCTGAAAAAGAGTGTCTCTTCTCGCCTGCAGCTACCTCACCTCGCCTCACCTCACCATCCAAATCCAAGTGCCACACTTTGCGATTCTTGATATTAGAAAAAGGCTGGAGGATTTGCTTTTTGTCCCTTGCTTGATCAGTTATAGGTCCAGAGCTAGGCGCCGCCTAGTAAACCTCAAGAACATGGTCGCCACTCTGAACGAAGCTAGCCTATTTAGAATAAGAAGATAAAATTGCCATTGCTGGTGAGCAACTTTAACATGCTTGTCACCCTCGCAATGTATAGGAACCTTTTGGTCAGTCGCCTTAAACCCTAGAATGCCTTATCAAATCCTAGAATGCTTCCATCTTTTCCTTCATGCAACACTTCATGTAGAGTTAATATGACATTTATTAGATTTTTTGTCTTATTAGTTCTAGCATAGAAAGCCCTAAGAAGACTAGTTCTGGTAGTAACAATAAAGAAGACAATATGGAGTATACTGACTCCAGCAGTTCAGGCTTCTATCACAGTCCATCAGATCCTTTTCCGAATATAAAAATTAAAAAGACTTCATAGGATCTAGACCCGGAATATGATCCTGTCGACGAGGTATGGATCACGAATCTTAACTTCAGCAGTTCAAGTTAATGTTGGTTGTCAAGTATATGAAGTCTTATAATTCTTTTCTACCTAGATTAATCACGAAGACAATGAGGTGGCATCGACTCCTAAAACCGCAGAAGGTTCTCCAATAGATGAATTCCCAGCTTCACTCAAGCGGAAACGAGGGCAACGAGGTCCCAATAAGGGTCCATTGGACCACATCATGTACATAACAAGGGTCGCTCCAGGTGGGCTTCCCCAAGAACCACTGGATTCAGTTACCAAGTACCGTAATGCATGCGGTTTGCTTGTTAGGGAGGTTGTGCCGATCACAACTGAGAATTGGAGGAAATTACCCGAGCAGACCAAGAATGAGTCGTGGGAAAGGATAAAGAAACAATTCAAGTTCCCGAAAGGCAGAGAAGAAGTTGTAAAGAAAGCAACATTGGTCTCTTGCGATAAGAAGTTTCGTGGCTGGAAGAGTGAAATGAATGCTTATGTTAAGGCCATAAGGTCCCTAGCCCGAGGAAGATGGGAAAAATCACACAAGCTCAGTGGCAAGAGTTTGTTTGTCAAAAGAGCACACATGATGCTAAAGCTCTAAGTGCAACTAGGTTAGAGCTTGCAAAAAAGAACAAATACCATCATCGCTTGGGGTCTGTCGGATATGCCCCCAAAGTCCAGAAATGGAATAAGATATTAGACGAAATTACCAGTAAGGGCAATCCTCACCCATTAGAAGCGTGCGATGAGCGAACTCAACGGTGGGTCTTTGCTCGGTCAGGTTTGACCAACGAGGGCAAACTTGAAAAGCCCGACTCTGTGAATGAAGTAGAGGATAAAATGAAAGAAGTAATTGAAAAGCAACAGAAGGGTCTCTTCAAGCCGCAGAGGGAGAATGACCAACTTACCGCTATCTTAGGAAACTCTGAACACAGCGGACGGGTTTGAGCGGTCTCTTCTCAAATGTCTTGGCTAGATGGTTTCCCTAAAGATAAAGACACATATAGAAGACATGAGAAGTTTAAGAAAATACTTGATGAAATGATTGCTCAAAAGGTCAAAGAAAATATGCAAAAAATAATGGAACAACTTAGAAAATCGGGACAATTAGTGGCACCGAGTACAGTGATGGTTCTGGTGCAAAAGGAGCAATTAGTATCTCCAACTGCCTACCCTAGCAGCGTTGGTTCTATGCTAGGCTCAAGGTCAACCCATAAGTTCCTTGTCGATGATATTGCTAACGACAAATCTTGTCGTATTCTTGTCCCGATAGGCAGAGCAGGGAACAAAACCAAACAGGTTGCCACTGCTATGGCAAAGCCTGATCGTGACTTCAACGGGAATCCACTTCCGTTGTATTATGCTGTGGTGCAAGTTCTTTAGATCATTGATAATGATTATGAAGATTATGAAATAGACCACGTCATACCTGAGGGGATCGCGACTCTGGGGCAGGCTGTCAACCAATTAATCCTTTGGCACCGACACAATATCATGTTGGACAATGAGCCAATTTCTAGCCCCGACGCATCTCCAAATACTGCAACCCCATCTTCTAAGGTGAAAGTGCATGAAGATCCACTCCCAGTCCAGGAAGATCCACTCCCCCTATGTCTCAGCAAGGATGATAGTAACCTTGCTAGTAAAGATATCCAAGAGCAACAAGTTGGACAACAGCTTCAAGTAGTACCACAGCAAGCTATTGCTAGTAAAGAGCAACCAGTTGAGCAACAGCTTGAAGTAGTACTAGAGCCAGCTGCTGGGAGTAAAGAGCAACCAGTTGAACAACAGGTTCAACAAGCCAGTGTCCAACTTCTAACGACTACTCCTCGATCATTAGTGCCTATCAAAGTTAGATCATATGAAAATAAGAAACCTTCATCAGAAGTGTCAAAGTATTTAAAAACTATGAAGGAAAATATTATAAAATCGAGTGCATCTCGTTCTTCTCATGAGCCAGAATTAGTAAATATCGAGGAGTGGGAAGAAGACGGTGTCATATATAACCGGCGAATGGCTTTAGTTAAACCAGGAGTTCCAATATACAAGCTTGAGGATGTTCCTCCTGAATTTGACAATGGGAAGCCATTCATGACATCCGTACAACTTAGCAAACAATCCGTCGCGCTCAGAAGAATGCATGAGTGGTACATCCTTGCCAGCACAAGATATGGTCTTAATTGCATCACATTTCATATTCCAAAAGAAGCATTCTGGAGCACTGGAGAAGATAGACGAGTCATTGTATTTGAAGAGTTGCGTCCCCTTTTGCATCGGGGCATGCTCGAAATCAACATGCTACTCGTCTGGTGCTTGTAAGTGCTCTAATATTTTGTATTTGCTTTTCTTACTACACGCATACGCATTTCATGATATTATAACAATTCTTTTTTTTTTAAACCGGACTCACTCCCCTCCATTCCATATATGAAACAGAGATCAAATGTTTCTTACATCCACTGCTCATTGAACAGGTATTGATGCTCTGTAGGCGCCCACTCTTCACCTCACATCTCAGACCATAACATCAACCCAAAAAATGACCTAGGTGCAGAATCAGTTTTTCCGCACCCTCAATGAGCTCAGCATAAGAAATACAATACTGGTATTAGAAAGAGACGATGTAATCTACTAGGACTCAACAGATGACAGTAAGCCAGCCTCAAAAAGCTCCAGAAACTCGACGATCCAGTGATGATTCTTCAGACACTTCAGATACGCTCCACATACTCGGCGAAACCTTTTTCCTGCTACTGATCCTGGTCCCGAGAAGTCAGTCGGAGCAGCTGCCCCTGATCGCGTAGCACCTTCATAGCAGACTTCATCATCGCGCCCACTCCACGCTTGACGATCTGCTGAATCTCCCCCTTGTACAAACCTGCCCAGTAATCCACAAAAACACAAGCATGGAGTAACACAGAACAAGGGTGCTTTATCAGTTTCTTTTCAAAATGAGCTCGATTCCGGGCCTTCCACAACGCCCAACATATAGCAGATAGCCCAAACCACATCACTTGATCTCCATCAGGCATCACCTGTTTAAACCACACCACATATTGCTGTATAGAATTGGGTCTACACGAGCTCCCCAGGCACTGAGCAGTAATAGACCAAATGACTTTGGCCACTGGGCATGTAAAGAACAAATGCTGCATATTTTCCTGTTGATTACAGAAGTAGCAACTTGAATTCCCTCTCCAATTTCTTCTCAACAAATTATATTTAGTAAGTATTGCATCATTTATTAACAGCCACATAAATGTTTTAATTTTTGGTGGAGTTTTTGATTTCCAGATCAACTTGTGACTACTACCAAACTCACTTCTTGTCATATGCTGATACATGGAATGGACAGAGAATTGTCCAGATCTCTCCCATCTCCATACTGCTTTATCAGCCTCAGGGTTCAAAGACACCTCATTCAACCTACTAACCATTGTATACCAATTATTATGCAAATATTGAGGAAGGGGAATTTTGAACTCTATATTCCAGTTATCATTGGCACATTCCCAGACAGAAATTTCCTGTCTAGCTGCCAGATGAAATAAGATGGGATATTCAACACATAATGCTTTATCATCCAACCAAATATCAGACCAAAAATTAATACTTCTGCCATTACCTACAATAAATTTCCTCCCTCTTCAATATAATCTTCTTACTTTCAACAAGTCCCTCCAAACTGGAGAGTCTCGATGATTGGCCTTCAATGAACTAATAGGTCTGGACTTAATATACTTAGCATTAATCAGGTCTTGCCACAAGCCTTGTTCAGTTTCCATTTTCCACCACCATTTGCATAAAAGACACAAATTCATTTTCCTAATGTCCTTAATACCCAGCCCCCCTTTCATATTTTTTTTACACACCATCTCCCACCTTACAAGGTGATATTTCTTCTTCTTCTCACCCCCTTGCCAAAAGAATATCCTTCTCATTCTTTCCAAATCATCAATTACTGTTTTGGGAAGAAGAAACATGGACATGTAGTAGGTTGGAACATTAGATAAGCTAGAATTAATTAAAACCGTTCTACCTGCCATAGATAACAATCCGCCCTTCTAGACATTAATCTTTTTTCTAACCTTATCAATCATGTATTGCCATCCCCCAACCCTAGGTTTCCTAGAGCTCACTGGCACACCCAGATACATAATCGGGAACTCACCCACTCTACAATTGAAAATGTTAGCATACTTGGTAGCCATATCCAAGTCACTCCCTATGACAAATATTTCACTTTTATCAAAGTTGATTTTCAACCCCGACATATTTTCATACATGTATAATATCAATTTTAAATTTAAGGCATTTTCCTCATTTTCTTGAATGCACAAAATAGTGTCATCCGCGTACTGTAAGATTGCAACACCATCAGGTATTAATTTCGAGGCCAAACCCTTAATCAACTTGTTGCACTGAGCTAGGATTATCATTTTATTCAAGGCATCCGCCACAAAATTGAACAACAAGGGAGAAAGGGGGTCCCCTTGCCGTACTCCTCTATAACTTTGGAAATGAGGTCCTATTTTGTTATTCAATTTGACACTAATAGTCCCATTCATTAAAATTTTGTGAATCCATTTGCACCATAGATCACAAAATCCTCTGTACTTCAAACACTTTAGGAGGAAGCTCCAACTAACTTTATCATATGCTTTTTCGAAATCAAGCTTTAGAATAATACCCATCCCCCTTTTAGCTCTTCTAGTCTCATGCAAAATCTCATGAAGGGATAAAATACTGAACATAATATTCCTATGGGGGATAAATGCTGTTTGCACTTTGTTAATAATCCTGTCGGCTATGGGTTCCAACCTTAGTGTAAGGACTTTTGTGAACCATTTATATATACAGTTAAGTAAGCAGATGGGTCTAAACTGCTGTATCTTTGTTGCATTCTTCACTTTAGGTAACAAAATGATGATGCCAAAATTAATTCTGTAGATATCTAGAGAGCCTCTATGAAATTCCTTAAATAAAGTTAAGCAGTCATCTTTCACAATATCCCAGCAAGTTTGAAAAAATTTAATGGGGAAACCATCAGGCCCAGGCGCCTTATTTTTTTCCATCTTAAAAAGTGCTATTCTTATTTCTTCTTCTTCAAAAGGTTTAGTGAGGCTCAAGTTGTCATATTCCAGAATTTTATCCCTATCGTCCCACATGTTGGCATCCATATCAAAAGTCTCTCCTTCCGCTCTACCAAACAGGCTCTTATAATAATCTGTGGCTAGTTTTAATAAATTATCAGTGTCACTAACTTCTTTTTCACCATCAAAAAGAGAGAAAATAGAATTTTTTCGCTTCCTCCCATTAGCCACCCTATGATAAAAGGCAGTATTATGATCACCTTGGAGAAGCCAATTTTCATGACTTCTTTTAAACCAAAATAACTCCTCCTCCTCTAAAATTTTTAATAAATCCCCTTGCAAATTCAATTTTTCTATTACCTCTTCTGAAGTCAACAACCCAAGATCCTCCTTTCTCTCAATAATATCCAAGTTTTGCAGAATATTTGCCTTCTTTTTCTTAATATCCCCTGCTCTGTTATAACCCCACCCTCTAAGGAATTTCCTCAACTTCTTAAGCTTGAAAAGAAATTTACCTAAAACTTCCTTATCCTTAGTGGGTTCCTCCCAAATTCTCCTGACTATACCCAAAAATTCTTCATTTTTAATCCAAGCTAGTTCAAATTGAAACTCAATCTTACATCGTTTTTCATGCAGCATTGTTTTTACCAAAAGAGGGTTGTGGTCAGACAAAAATCTAGGTAACTTATTGATCTGTACCATTGGAAACAACTCTTCCCAATCACTATTCATTAAAACTCGGTCCAAGACCTCCAAAGTTGGATTTATTCTATTATTAGACCAAGTATAGAATTCACCAGGGCCCTCAATTTCTCTTAAACCATTCATGTGTATAATGGTGTTAAACAGATTAGAGAAATTATTAGGTGTAAATATTTTATTCTTCTCCTTTGCATATCTAACAATATTAAAATCCCCACCTACAATATATGGCCCATTAATTCTATGACAAAAACTCGCCAACTCCCTAAGGAAAATTTCCCTATCAACCTCCTGTGCAGGACCATACACATTTAATAGCCACCACTCTTTTTTAATCTGTTTATCCCATACTTTGACTTGACTGATAAAAATACCCTCCCTAAAGTCCAACACATCAAATTTTTCATTTTTTACCCCTACCACTCTCCCCCCAGATCTTCCTTTAGTAGGGTACCAAAACCAACTATAATACTTATCAGGGTCGACAATTCTGTCTAAAGAAACATATATTTTTTGAATCAAAGTCTCCTGTGCACAAACAAAATCAAAACTATACTCCCTTATCAAACCTAAAATATAAGCTTTCATCCCTTTCTTCCTCAAGCCCCTGCAGTTCCAAAATAAACCTATAATTTTGATTTTTTTTATTTTGATTTTAGCATTCCTTGCACCAGGATTTTCCTGATCCATTTTTCTTCTATAAACAGATGTAGTCTTCCTTACAC
This sequence comes from Tuctoria greenei, assembly GCA_036927565.1. Taxonomy (NCBI): domain Eukaryota; kingdom Viridiplantae; phylum Streptophyta; class Magnoliopsida; order Poales; family Poaceae; genus Tuctoria; species Tuctoria greenei. Next base: position 3,483,983 of record JAYESD010000007.1, read on the forward strand.
CTCTTCTCATAGGGGCTATAACCTTATCATCTTTGGGTTTTTTAGTTTTTTTAGATTTAACTTGATCCCCTGCTGTATAGCTCTCATCAACAGCATCCTCCCCAACCCAACCTAGAAGAAGCTTATTACCATCTACCAAAGGAGCAACCTCCTCCTTAACATGAGTTTTGTCCATAGCCATTTCTGTTTTTTTTCTATCCAGGGCATATCTAGCTTCCTCTAAATCTCTAATTAGAGTAATCTTACTACAATCTTCAATAGAAATATTAATCCCCACATGCCTTGCAATATCCATAATATCAAAATCAGAAAATACTGTAAAAGATTTAGGCTTCATAGAATTCATACCTTCCCAAGACCTCTTCTTACTGGGTTGTATCACCACCTCTTGTATCTTCTTCAGAAAGTTCTCTTGAATCCTCTCACTTTGCCTCCTTTTGGGGATCATTTGGTCTTGATGTATCAGCAAAGCCTTCTGCTGTTTCCCATCTTCACACTGCACATACTTAATTTCTGCAGTCTCACATCTTCCAGGGTTGAATCTCTCCAGAATAGTGTACATCATGGTTGTGGGATTGCTGCATTGCATCATCCGCACACTCTTGTCTTGTTTAGAGACCACCTCCTCTTGGGATTCATCAAAATCATCCAATAAATCATCCTCATGGGCGTCCCAAGATATATTCAACTTTCCATCCTCCTTGTCATCCGATTGTGTTCCCACTATCTTATCATCTTCATTCATTCCCTTGTTGCTTCTACCTCCAGTAACTGGTTGCTTGATTTTACTCTTCTTATTCAGAGCTGGACTCCCACAAGGTATTTGAGTCCCCTTGTCCTTAGCAGTCCCCATATTGATATTGCCCATATCTTCCTCCTTGTCTATCCCCTTCTGTCCTATCTGGACTTTCCCACTCATCTTGTTCTTGACTGTATCAGATTTGACTTCATCAGTTGTGGGCAGCTTCATCTGATTGGTGACATTATTCTTTTGCACCATCCCCTGAGACATCTTCAAACCTACTGCAGATGTTCCTGTGTAGACAGGAAGCTTGTTTTTCTCTCCTCTCATAGCATCATACTCAAATATCTTGTCTCCAACCCTTGCAGTCTTTTTGAACACATCCTCATCCATACCCTGACCTCCTGCAGAAGTTCCCACAATTTCTGGAAATTTTCCTTTCTCCCTTCTCATAACATCATAAGCAGATTCCTTGCCTCCAATACCTGCAGATTTTTGAAATTCAGTAGAAGGATCATTCTCCTTAATGGTAACACCTACCACAGAATTTGACATATTCTCTTTGAAAGGATTTTCCAATTCAAAGAAAAAATCAAATCCATAAGGAAATATAACTCCTTCCACAACATAAGGCACTTTAGTAGGGTCCCTGCATGCAATCTTCATCCTTACAAAGTCTGGACGAGCTCTATATCTTTCATCTATATCCACTGCCATCCCTACCAAAGAACCAACATAAGCCAGAGTTTCCTCACTTCTTTTGTCACAGGGCACTCCCCTAACTCAAAACCAAGCAGTCTGCAACTCCCACTTGGCTTCAATTGCAGATGACCAAGGTGAAATGGATAGTACAGCATTAGTCTCACTTATACCCAGCTTGAACCTCCTCCAATCTTGGATCATAGAAGCATTAGGAAATCTTACAGTAAAACATTTTTCATTAACCCTCCTAGCAGTCCACTTCCAGGCATTAGAACCCAATATCTCTCTAAACTCATTTTCAATCTGTCTAGCATTAGCTTCCCCAGAAATAATTCTCACAACAGCAATGTTAGCCTTCTCTCTTACAACCACATCAGATGGGTGGTCTGGAATCAGAAAAAAACTCTGGTCTTCAACCTGGGTAGCACAAAGAGGAGCTATATATTCACTCAACTTCCTTTTCTTACAGTCAACCACCTCATGTCCCATCTTACCACAGTTTCTACATGGCTTGTTCCTAGGACACTCCAAAAGCTCATGGTCAAGATTGCCACAACGCAGACAGCCAACAATCATAAAATTGGAGGGATCATCGGGTTTAGGAGGATCATCTTTTCCTTCAACCTTTCCATCTTCCTTCATTGTGGTCCCCTTTGTTGTAAGATCTTCCTCCTGCAGTATCAACGAGGACTCCATCATCTCTGGGCGGTGATCCCATCTCGACTTCTCCTTACCCCGATGAATTTCATCCAGGGCAGCAGCAGGACGCTGGGGTTGATTTTCAACCTCAGTCCTTTGAAGATCATCCCCAAAAGTACCAATTTCACGGTGCCAAGATGGATTGAAAGAATCACCCCCTCCAAACCTACCTCCACGCCCCCGATCAATCTCCGCAGAATTTCCTTGACCCCAACTGCGAGCTCCTCGTCCCCAATCACCCCCGAAGCCACCTCGATGACCATTGAAACCACCGCCACCGAAACCGCCTCCCCTTCCGCCACGGCCACGAGGCCACCCACCACCACGCAAACCACCATCCCAGCCCCAATCGCCATTGCTAGAAAACATCGTTACAGGCGTCGTACCTGACTTGACAACCTCCGCGTAGGATCTGGCGACACGCCTCCAAAGATGGCCGAAGAATCGCCTCTGTGTGGAAGTGTATTTGGTGGGCGGTGCAGGTCTGAGAAACCCTAACCTCGATGGGGAATAAGTGCCGCCGTTCTTATCCACACCACGAGTACCTCCAACCCAATCTCCAACCACCCCTGGTAACCCATTCCGGACCTCAGACGAGCGCTTCACGATTCGTGCGCTCCTATGGAAGTCAGACGCAGTCACGGAGGCGGGGATCTCCATTAGACCCCTTCGTGGATCACGCATGGGCCTCCCGCCATTGCCATCCTTGGCCAGCCCGCCATTGTCGCCCGCCATTCCAGCGAAAGCCCACCTTAGCCCGTCGCTTTGCTTTGTGTTGATCATAAACATGCCATCTAATATATTATAACAATTCTGGACTTCTCAAATAGGATGCAATACATGGACAATGAAAAGTTGGCGCGCAAGACAGGTATCCTTGACCCTACTAGGATTGCAAAGGCGCTATTCGACGTCCAGGCGGATCGAGACTCAGCACAGTTCAAGCACATGAAAAAAAAAAGATTTTGAAAAAACAATCGCAAAACTTAAGAAGGATAAAAGGACAGAAGTTGCAGCTTACATAGGACATGCAATGTTTAACTTTGTCAGAGACGGCAAGGACCTCGTAAAGACTCCGTACAACTTCGAGTAAGTTCGACACATGACATTGAAATAGCAGTTATTGGTAATTGTTAACACGTGTGTTTGTGTGTTTGCAGTCATCACTACATAATGATCTTCATCAAGCCAATGCAGGGAAAGGCAACAGTCTTGGACTTGGCCGATTTCCCACCAGATCGTTACAAAGATTTCCTTTCCATTTTAAATATGTATGTTTATTCAATAATTTTAATTTACACACATTTAGAATGTGTTGACAAGTTTTATATGACATTTCTTGTATTACAACGCTTGGCGGTTTTACGCGGAATAGCTTGGCGGTGAGAGACCTTCCAATACAAATGCATTGAACATTAAAATGTATTATGCTTGTCCGAAGTAGCCTGCTGGGAGTGTCTTATGCGGTTATTATGTATTCGAGCATCTTCGGACCGCCGGGGTATATAGAGTGAATCGTGAGGATGTAAGTTATCCTTAATGTCGATACCTTATTTTCTTACTTTTGAGTTTCATTTTCATTGTAACTAGCATAGTTTAATACTTATATTCTATGCTGTTCAATATTACCAGAAACATTATTTTCATATTTTGATTCCAACTTCAAAATTCAATTGCTCATAGTACAACTGCTCCAAAAATACTAACTAAATTCCTATATACTCTCACTTTGATCTATACTTTGTGATTGTTCAAACCAACACATTCTAAACCTTTTTATGTGTTATATTGCAGCACACGAAGAATCTGAACGAAGAATAGCCAGTTTGTAGAAGTATTCCTGATGGAGGAGCCGACAGGATTGCTTCTGAACCCTGTCAATTTATTCGTCGCGAAATTTTGCACAAAAAAGGGAAGTTATTTGATGAGAATGGTGCAACAGTTGATGTGCCAGAACTTTGCGACTATGCCAATAGAAACAGTTTTTAGTGAAAACTTGTAAACTATGAGATGAATTGTATGTGTAACTTGTACATATGTATATTGTTTTAGTGAAATTGACTTCTGTGATGATAATATTGTTGACTTTTGTTCTGTGATGATATTGTTGATTTTTGTTCTGTGATTATATTGAATTGACCTGGAAATTAGAAATAATAGCAGTAGAACTGCATAGGTTATACCTTATCACAGGCGGTTATTAACCAACGGCTAGGCATGCCTGTGAAAAACAATTATCACAGACAACTAGATACAGGTAAAGAATCATCTCTGATAACCTAATTATCACAGGCGGTTACTGTTATGGTAGAAACCGGCTGCGGTAAAAGGTCTTCACAGGCGGCTTGATGTAGGTCAACATCCGCCTGTGATAACACCATTATCACATGCAGTTAGTTATGCTGCAAGACCCGCCTGTGATAAGACAATTATCACAGGCCGATATATATGCTGCACCACCCGCCTGTGATAACTGATCTTCACAGGCGGCTAGCATAAGTAAAAACCGCCCGTGATAATGTTTCTTCACAGGCGGTATCACTTCTCTGCCTGTGAAATTGCGGATTATCATAGACTATTCGTTTCAGGCGGTTTTAAAAACCACGTTTGATAATAGGTTTGGAGCCATCTGCAATAAGGCTTATTGTAGTAGTGAGGGGAAAGAAGAAAAACTGGTTGGCACGAATCTTAAAGCAAATATAACTGTCACCTGAAAAATTCTTAGATTTCAAGCACCTAAAAAGTAATATTTTTCGATTAATAATTGTGTTAACACAAAGTTTGAGTGAAAACATCAACATGAAGAAGGAAAAAAGGAAACTAACCGTTTCACATGGATGGATGACAAAGTAGTTTCATAATACCCCCACTGTCCTCAAAAGATGATCGTTTTGTAGTTCATTTTTGAATTACAAAGCGACAAGTTTTTGGAGACAGGGGGAGTAACACTTTAAAGAGGTTCTTGAAGCAGTGGCAGTACTTGAACAATCCCAACAACCACGATAATGACATTCTTCCTTAGTCATGGGTACCGTAGATTTTCATCGCCGTTGAATACGAATCCACGTTTTCACCTTCTCGCTCAATATGTAAACAAAGTCAACAAGGTAAGATCAGATGAAAAGAGAGATCGAAAAGGGCATCTGCCTTTACTATAGATATTACTCTCTTCATCTTCAAATATTTGACGTTTTTAGAACTACTTAATTAGTTCTAAAAATGCCAAACATTTTGGGAGGAAGGGATTATATTGTAACTCGCATTATTTGCTCTTCAAATGTAAGCATTTTGTTATGCAGAAGCAGAGTGTAAACTCTTTTATACCATCTTGATGCTTTTAAGTTTAATAAAGTGCTCATTGTGAGAGAAAAAAATGTAAGCACTGACTAGCTAGCTGCTTGCTACATAATCAAATCAAATTATGTTGATCGTCAATAAAGAATGAGACCGCTAATCGAATCAGAGATCGAATTATCTTTCATATGACTTGTAGCTCCCTCCGTCCCGAAAAGTTTGTCGCTTTGTAGTTCAAAAATGAACTACAAAGCGACAAACTTTTCGATACGGAGGAAATATATAATATGAGTTGCATGTGGCGTCAAAAGAGTCAAACGCCGCAAATGTTCCAACGTTGTCCCAGGTACGAGATCTTGCGTAGGAAAAATATACTGTGGCGATCAGGTCGGTACTTGACTAGTTCAAGAATCAAAGATGGAAGTTACAGTCGTATTAAGAGTACCCAGATAATAATAAATAGTATGTAACGTCACCTTGACGTGTTTCATATATTTATAATTAAATTTTACAAAGAGCATGTGGTAGCCCTCATAAAGATAAAAATAACATTCCTGTCTACACGGTGCATCTTTGGGATTCACATCCTCTGACGTGGACTGCTAAATACAGACGATCGGATGAACATTCTTCTGAATTGAACTTTTCCATAGCCGTCTAAGGAAAAAATAAAAGTTCTAAAATACTACCTTTGTTTCATTTTATTTGTCACTAGTTAGTTCATTTTTGAACTAACCAGTGACAAACACTACAAGAATATCGATCACTTACGTCGATCAGAGCAACTTACGTCGGCCTGCCGACGTAAGTTAGTAACTTATGTCGGTGCCTGGTAGCCGACGTAAGTTAATTAAATTACGTCGGTTGGCCGATGTAAGTAAAGGGACCGACAGTAATAAATTTTATTGACGTCGGCCCCGGCCCGCAACCGACGTAAGTTAATCTACCGACATAAATTAACACTAACTTACGTCGGCTCTGATGTCGGCCGACGTAAGTAATCCCAGCCGACGTAAGTTGTGGTTAAACCTAACCGTGCGAGCGGTGCACGCCGTTTCATTTCACGCCGCTCCCGCCCCGCCGACCCCCGAGCCGCCCCATCGCCGCCCCGCCGCCGGAACGCCGCCCCGCCATCGCCGCCCGACCGCCACCCCCCTCCCGCCCGCAGCCCCGCCCCGACCCCCGTGGCCCCGACCCCGCTGTCGGTCCGCCCCCGCCGCCTCTGCGCCGACCCGCCGCCGGTCCGCCCTCGCCGCCGCTGCGCCGCCACCCCCCGCCACCGCCCGGCCCCGTCGCTGCTGCGCCGCCGCTGCCGGTCGCCCGTCCGCCCTCGCCGTCGCTGCCGGCCCGCCCCCAGCCCCGCCGCCCCTGTTGCGCCCTCGCCGCCCCTGCGCCTCCGCGCCCCAGCCACCGCCCGGCCCCGCCGCCCCTGCGCTGCCGCTGTCGGCCCGCCCCCGGCCCCGCTGGCCCTGCGCCCTCGCCGCCCCTGCGCCCTTGCCTCCGGCCGTCCCATCGATCAGGTACGCACTTCAATTTGGACTCTAAATTTAGTGCTTTCAAATACTTGTTATGCTATCGTTGTAGCCTAATTAGAATTGTTAGCTTGATGTCGTGTTTTATTGCTCAAGTGATTCTATGATGGCAGTGCTTGCTTAACTATTTATTTAATTATGGTTGTTAATTTGCTTAAATATGCTTAAGTGGTTTGTTATATTATGGTTAATTTGCTTAATTATGCATAATTAAGCTTAAGCAGTTTATTTAATTATGCTTAATTTGCTTATTTTTGCTTAATTTGCTTAATTATGCTTAGGTGTGGTTTATTTAATTATGTTTAATTATGCTTAAATTGCTTAAATTTGTTTAATTATGCTTAATTGGTTTATTTAAGTTGTTAATTTGCTTATGCGTTTAATTATGCTGAAGTGGTTTATCTATTTATTATTAAGTGCTTAATTGCACCATGAGGAGGGTAGTGTCGGGAGCGACCCACTGTCGGGTGCCACGGCGTCGCCGGTAGCTCCAAGAGAGAGAGAGAGAAATCGTGGGTCGTGTATATGGGTGAGCAGAGGAGATCGGGGCGGCGGAGGAGCTCGAGGCGGTGGGCGGCACGCAAAAGAAGCTCGCGCCGGCGGTGAACTGAGAAACGCGGTATATAGTTATTAAGGCGTCGCTTTAGCGTCGCTAAAGCGGTAAGGCGCTCCGACATCGTAAGGCGTCCCTGTTGCCTTGCTTTCTAGGGTAAGGCGGCGGCGGCTAAGGAAGCCGGCGGCGGCAGGGAAAGCTGGTGCCGCGGGAGCAGGGGGATTCGTCGCCTTAAGTCGCCTTACCACCTTAAGAACATCAATGACCCGCAATTGTGTGGACGGTGGAAATGGATGTGGAATTGTCATCTAAGACCAACTTTCCTCTCAGTCTTTCTCTAGTTCTTTCCTCTCTCTCTTAAATGATCTCAAAATGAAAATGAGCAACGTAACCTATAGCAATGTATTACCCATTTCGGATCGGCACGTCTCACATGTCATTGGCATGTGAGACGTGCAGGTTCGGAATTATCCCTTTTTGGACAGCCTCGGAGTGACCGAGGGGGCGTGGCTTGTGACAAGACGCGGGTCCGGATTTGGACGAGATTTCGGTGGCATAACCCTGTTGTTCTCTGCTGCACCATTTTTGGGCGTGCAGTGGAGAACAGCGGGGTTATGCTGCCGAAATTTTGTTCGAATCCGGATCACGTGTCTCGTCATGAGCACGCTCCGCTCGGTCACTCTTGGGTGGGTTTAGGATCTATCTGCCTAGGTTGTAGGGCCGTGACACATAACATAACAATACATTAACGACAATTTCTTTCGCGTTAAACTGCAGAGTCAAACATGGGTGAAGACCGTAGTTAGATGTACACTGATTGGAAGAGCAGAACTGGTGGTCACTCAGATGAGTGGTACGCCAAGACAGAAGCTTTTGTGGAACAAGCTTTTTCGTTGTCAAATAGCGATAAGGCGCAGTGCCCATGTATGAAATGCCGAAACGGAACGTTTTTGGACAAAGTGGAACTTACGTTGCACTTGTGTCGAAACGGTTACGTGTCACATTATGAGTTGTGGAACTTCCACGGCGAGACAGCTTCTCAAGCTGTACAAGAAGTGGAAGCGGACAATGATGATGCTCAAGAGGTTGATATGATGGATGAGATGCTGGAAGCTATACGACCAGAGCTTACAGAAGATACTCAAACAGCAGAGATTAAAGAGTTCTTCAAACGTCTCAAAGATTCAGAAGAGGCTCTGCATGAACACACTAAAATGTCAATCCTCAATTTTGTGACTAGACTTATGGCAATTAAGTCTAAGTTCTTCTTTTCTAACAATTGTTACAACATGCTCATCGATTTGTTCAAAGATGCCCTTCCACAACGCAACAAAGTGCCTAAGGATATGTACAACTCGAATAAAATTCTTTCTGGTCTCGGGATGAAGCACGAAAAGATTGATGTGTGTCCGGACAACTGCATACTTTTTTGGAGAGAGCATGCCAATGAGAACAAATGTTTGAAATATGGTCAATCGCGGTTTGTCGAAGTTGTTAATAACGATGGTAATACAGTGATGATGGAAGTCGCACGTAAGCAACTTTGTTACTTACCTGTGACACCGAGGTTGAAGCGGCTGTTCCTTTCAAAAAAAAATGGCCAGACACATGAGATGGCACAAAGAAGGTGAGTGTGAGAACAATGGAGTCATGACGCACCCGTCCGATGGTGAGGCATGGAAGGCTCTAGACCGGTTCGACCCAGAATTCGCTCGTGAAGCGAGAAATGTTTGCATCGGGTTGGCGACAGATGGGTTCATGCCGTTTAGCACAAACGCCGCACCATACTCCTGTTGGCCCGTCTTTGTCATTCCGTACAATCTTCCGCTGACTTTTTGCATGAAGAATGAGTTTATGTTTCTTAGCATCATTGTACCTGGGCCAGATCATCCTGGGTCACGTCTCAACGTGATGCTGAAACCGTTGATCGAAGAGTTGAAAATGTTGTGGACAGGAGTCGAAGCGTACGACTGTTACAAGAAACAGAAATTCAACCTCCGAGCTGCTTATTTGTGGTCCATTCATGATTTTCCGGCATATGACATGTTTTCTGGATGGAGCACTCATGGTCGATTGACGTGTCTGATATGTGCCTCGGACACCGATTGCTTTTGACTTACCCATGGAGGCAAGATATCTTACTTCGATTGTCATAGACGTTGGCTACCTCCGAATCACTTGTTTAGACAACAGAGGAATGTCTTTAGAAAGAACACCGTTGTCACTAAAGGACCACCGAAACGTCTTGACGGGTCAGAAATATCTGATATGTTGGACAAATTTTCGATGGAGTTGTCGACTCGAGGTCGACGCGACCTTTGAGAGGCGCTTCATCGTCGCAGGCTTCGACCGTTGGGACCAGTGGTCATCTCTCGCAGACCCAGCTGGAGCTCCAGGCCATGAGGGAGTCGTTGACGCAAACTCAGGCAGAGCTGGAGAGGACGAGAGCAGAGGCAAGGGAGGAGCAGCAGAGGACAACCTTAATGATGGCCCAGATGCAAGCAGCGGTGGCGGTAAGTAATTTAAAGTACCGTAGTTAAATTTCACAGCACTTAATAACATATATCTGCTAATATCTTGCAATGGCAGGCTCTTGCTCGACAAAGCGGTCAGGACATCGAGATTCCTACGCTTCCGCCGCAGCAGACACCGGAGTAGGTAATATTGTCTATCCCTAGGAGTTTGATTCCCTTTTCATTATGTTAAAAAAGTTACTTGCATCACATTTAATTTAGCAAATGTGTTACTCACACTATTGACTAGTTTTTTTATGGACTACTAATTATGGACTTCTAATTTATCCTAATTATGATTCTTTTGTAGGGTTCCGGAACGCGTCGAGATCCCGGAGGCAATGGAGGGGCTAGCGTGTAGACACCAGAGCAGGTGATAAACTCTCTCTTTAATATTGTTGTATCCATTTTAGTATTTTACATAGAGAGATAAGGAAGTAAAACATAGAGGTAAATCTTGATGACTTGTCAGATATTGATTCCTATAGCTATAGTGGTGAGAAAGTTAAGTGTAATCAAGATTTAATAGTTTTTGACCATGGCAGAAATGATTAGTATATAGTTAATAAGTTGTCAGTGCTTCGAGTTAACAAAGGGCTAGTGGTTCATAAGCTTGACCTATTACCTAAAGTCTCCAACTCTGATATCTGCTAGTTTGCTATTTATATATGCAACATTCTTTTGTTTTCAATACCAAAGACCACTTAATGTGAAGAAATCCAACTCTAACAATTATCACTAATGTTCTTGGACTCTGATGTTATCACTGAGTTGACATTGATGCTTACTAGTGATTATGTTTCTTTTGTAGGGTTCGGGAACGCGCCGAGAAGATCCCGGAGGTAGTGGAGGGGCTAGCGTGTAACCCGGTGGATGGTTTGTTGTTTTTGATGTTTTGGAACTTAATTTGCATCTGTTTTGCTGTGTATATGTTCTGTATATTATCTGTGTATTTGTTCAGTGTTCTCGCCATCGAGCGAGGTAGTAAGTTTCTGTTTTTTAAAAAAAATTCGAAAACTTAACTTACGTCGGCTATGGGAATGCCGACGTAAGTTAGCCCAGATTAACTTACGTCGGTCAGACCATACCGACGTAAGTTAAACCACTTAACTTACGTCAGTTTGGATCAACCGACGTAAGTTAGAGCACTTTACTTACGTCGGCCTGTCCAGGCCGACGTAAGTCCTCCAGCCCAGCCCAAGGCCCATCTCGACACTTAACTTACGTCGGCTTCTGCAGACCGACGTAATTAAGGTAACTTACGTCGGTGGCCGACGTAAGTTACCTTAATTACGTCCAAATATCTACGTCGGCCAGAAGCCGACGTAATTAAAATAAAACCAATGTAATTAAGTTACTTACGTCGGTTTATGCCTTACTTACGTCGGCTTTGGCCGACGTAAGTGATCGATATTGCTGTAGTGAAATAAAACAAAACGGAGGTAATATTTGCTACAGGATCGTCTCTACAGTACATTGACTGTTTTAATAACCTGAAATACTGTTCACAACAGTAAGTGACAATTAGCTAATGCATGTTACTGTAGAAGAAGACTCATTTAACTGTTAAAACAGTATGCCCCTGCATTGATCGGCTGTTAAGGCATGGGATTTGAATCTCCGCATGTTTGCGGGTTACCTAGGCTAGTACATTGTTCCCATGTAATCCTGGCAAGACTGCACCATAATACATGACCATAATTACAGAAGTCTTTCTGTAAAACATAGTACACGAACACTTATATATATATATATATATATATATATATATATATATATATATATATATATATATGTGTGTGTGTGTGTGTGTGTTATGCACGTACTATTACACGTATCCTTATGAACACACACGCATCACCCCCGAGTATCTTGGAGACACTAGACCAGCTGAGCGTCAATTGATAGATATCATGCCACCCTCCAACCAAGCCAAAGAAAGCACAATGCATGGGATCTTTGGCGTTCTTAGCTACTCCCTCCGTCCCATAAAGATGGAGGTTTTAAACTTGTAAGTTTGTCTCACAAAGATCGCCTTCTTAACATGTAAAATGTATAGTAATTTAAAATCAATATTAAGTTCCTCCAATAAGCTCTAACCATCGCTGTTCCCCGTACCTAGGAACTCGATGTCAATCAATAGTGAGAGTTAAAGTTGAGGGTACATGCGTCATTTACATGCTCCACTATTATGTCTAAAAAATACTAAAACATCTAACATCTATCTTTATGGGACGGAGGGAGTAGCTCCTATTGGATTCTATCCCAATTCCAAATGGGTCTCGTTTTCAATTCTGTATTTTTTTAGAAATTCATATCCCAAATGGATTTCTTCTTCAGTTCCGCTTTCCTCGGTGCCTCACTTCTTTACACGCTATAAGTAGTCTTGATAGTTGGACTTCCTAGCTAATGACTGGATCAGCGAATCATGATACCATACCAACATCGAATAACGAATATAGTAGTAGTTTGCATATAGTAGTAGTTTGCATATACCATGTGTGCGATCGACAATAGTAGTAGTTTACATATACCCCCCCCCCCTTCTCAAAAGTTTGTTACCTTCTAGTTCATTTTTGAACTAAAAGGTGACAATCTTTTGAGAAAGGAGGAGTACCTGATTTACTAATTTGTGGAAAAAGCGGTGATCGACAGCACAAACATTAGCCAGCTAGCAGGCACTACAGGAAACAGGTGAATAGACGACGGCCAAATAAATAGACGACGGGGCCGTCGTCTAGTAAGTAGTAGACGACGGCTAAAAAGCACCGTCGTCAAGTATTACCTTGTAGACGACGGTTGACCTAGACCGTCGTCTATTAGGTATCTGACGACGGCTGACCGTCGTCAACAAGGGCCGTCGTCTGCTTGGTCGGGCCCATTCATAACGTTGTAGACGACAGCCCATCTGAACCGTCGTCTACAAGGAAATACTTGACGACGGCTTAGGTCAACCATCGTCAACTAGGGCCTTGTGGACGACGGTGGACGAAAACCGTCGTCTATTAAGGCTAAATAACCACCACCGCGCCCTTCGGCTTCCTCTCACTCGCTCATTCCCGCGCGCGCATTTCTCTCTTTCGTCGTGAGCCTTGGAGCCCGCCGCCGCCTTCGAGCCCGCCGCCGCCGTCGTCGACCCCGCCGCCACCTTCGGCCCAGGTACGCCCTCCCCGCCGCCCTCCCTCCCTCGTCGGTTCGTCGCCCCGACGCCTCCCATCCCGCAGCGCCCGCGCCGCCGCCCCCGACCCCGCCACATGCCGCCGCCGTCGTGCCCGCCCCCGCACCACCGCGCGCTTCCCCGCCGCCGCCCCAGCTCGTCGAGCGCGCCGCCCTGGCCGCCGCCGCCTTCTTCTAGAGGCCTCCTCGGCCTCGGCGGCACTGCCGGCCGCACCACCACCCTTCCTCGCCAGCCCCTCCCCACCGCCACCGCCCCCTCCTTGCCGACCCCTCCCCACTGCCACCGCGCGCCCCCTCCTTGCCGGCTCCTCCCCACCGCCGGCCACTGTGCAGCACCGCCGCTCTTCCCTCCCCTCCCTCCCTCGTCCGTGCAGTGATTTAGTTGATTCAAATGCTAGATTTATTGATTTAGTTTATTCAAATGCTAGATTCAAGTGCTAGTTAGATGGTACATGTTATTGTTAGATGCTAGATGTTTTTGTTAGATGCTAGATAAGTTAATATCACCCCCTACACATGATGGTTTCATGGCCTTTTTTCAAATGCTAGATTCATTGATTTAATTGATTCAAATGCTATATTCAAGTGCTAGTTAGATGGTACATGTTATTGTTAGATGCTAGATGTTTTTGTTAGATGCTAGATAAGTTAATATCACCCCCTACACATGATGGTTTCATGGCCTTTTTTTCTCCTACTATTTGGCGGAAATTCCGTCACATCAAGGTTAAAAGAATGGAGGGGCGCCGGCGCCGATCCAGCTCTGTCCACTACGCGAGCACAGACTCACCGTCAAAGAGCATCTCAAGCACATCTCTCTCTCGTCATCTCGTTCCATCTCCCTTCCTCCCTCTAGCTCTGTCCCTCTCTCTTCATCTCCCTCTACCTCTTTCTCTCCCCCTCTCTCTTCATCTCCCTCTAGCTCTCTCTCCCCCTCAGCCTCTCTCCTCACCCCCTCTCTCTTTGTCTCTCACTCTGGTGGCAAACCACGAGCTTCATTCTGTCTTAGAGCAAAGGAAAAAAAAGAAGTCATGAGGTGGTTGAAAAAGTTGAAATTCCCAGATGGCTATGCAGCTAGCTTGAGAAGAGCTGTGAATGTCAAGACTGGAAATCTCACCGGGTTGAAAAGTCATGATTACCACATAATCATGGAAAGACTTCTGCCGGTTATGTTTCGAGGCTATCTTGACGATGCGGTTTGGAAGGTGTTAGCCGAGCTTAGCTACTTTTATAGACAACTTTGTGCTAAAGAAATCACAAAGGATATGATGGAGAAGTTGGAAAGAGAGATACCTGTGCTTCTATGTTCGAAAATCTATAGTAATTGACGTGTAGTGTTATACATCTATGTTGATCATTCTAATTTTTTCTTTAATAGGGAGTTCGATCGACAATATTGGAAATCTAAGCAACAACCTACGAGCAAGCAAATACAATCGATGCGACATTATGGAGTAAATGGGGGGCCGAACTTTCAAACATGGTTTCGAGATCATGTAATGTTCTCTCTTACTAATTACATGTTGTTTTGAGACATGAAAGTATGCTAACGTCATTTGTTGGACAGTGCAAAAAACAAACCGAAGTCCATGAAGATTTGCGACAATTGTCGTATGGATCCATTAAAGTTAAAAGCTTTAGTTGATACGACGTGAATGGATTTCGATTTTGTTCAACTCAATTTGAAGTTCTTCGTCCTCTCAGGGCAACATGTAATACCGGAGTTGTGACGAGGGCCATTGATGCACAGGGACGTGAAACTAATTACTATGGGATTATTAGAAAAATCCTTGAATTCAATTTTGCCGGGAATAAAGTCCTCAAAGTAGTCTTCTTTGATTGCGATTGGTTCGATCATAACAATGGAATTCGACAAAACCAATACGGCATGATAGAAGTCAAACACAAGGAGCGACTACGAGGTCACGACACATTCGTCCTTGCACACCAAGTCGAACAAGTGTATTATCTACGTTATCCATGCGAAAAGCTTAATGCTTGGTGGGTTGTACACAAGGTGAATCCTCATGAACAGTTATATACACCAGACAATGTCGGGTACCGTGAAGATGAGGTTGACGTTGTTTACCAAGAAGAAGAGTTGCCAGATTATTTTGTCGTCGAGCCTGGTGAAGGACTCGATGACTTAGTTGGAGATGTAGAAGATCTAGAGACTCGTGCGATGAGAAAACGAAAACGGCAAACAAGCACGACGGGAGATAGATGGTCTTGTTTACGGAGTAGATTACATAATCGTGATACTGATGAATTTTAAAATCAAGTAACGTTTCTTTAATCTCTTCTTTATTTTTCTAAACTTTCTATAAAACTTATAACCAAATTTTGCTTTGAATAGGATGTCGTCGAGTAGCAGACGACGACCGGCACGGGCCTTTCTGCATCCCACAGCCCAGGCCGAGGGCAGTCAGTCCAGCGGGAGCAGACGACGGAGTTCCGAGACTCGGGGTTCTCGTCCTCTGCCAGACCAGGCTTTCGAGGGCAGTCAGTCTACCGGCGTTCGACGGGCTCAGTTGATGAGCCATCTTCCTGTCCAGCGGTCACGACAGGTAACGAACATTTAATGACAATATTTATTTAAGTAATTCTTTATTCTATATTTTGAATCTTATAAATTGTTAGGCTTCCTCCACGTCTGAGGACTCGGAGACTAGGGATCCTTCGGAGCCCACTTTAGGGCCTGCTTCAGAGCTTGAGCTGGAGACCACTTCAGAGCCTCCTTCCGGGCCTGATCAGGACCACGGTTCAGAGCCGGCTCCTGACGAGGTACCGGTTCCTAGGCGACGGACTCGTCAGAGTCACTACGTGGCTCCTCCTCCGGCTCCAGCTAACCCAGATGATCGGATTGTTATTCGCCCAGTTGGCGATAGGTAAGTAAATCTCTAACATTTCAATTTACATATTATTAGACTTATATAAATAATAATTGAGAATCAATTAACAGGTCTTGGTATGACTGTTCGTTTACTGGTCGGGGACGCCACCAGCAAGTGAACAGTGTCCTGGGTCGTCTAATTCGGTTGCACTACCCCGGTGTGATGAACGGGGTAGCTGCTACGTCCTGGGACGACTACGCTAGGGCCGTGGACCTTGCCCACGACAACCATCAGGAGGCCGTATGGCAAGACTTCATGGTACGTATAATGAAAATTTTTATAATACATTTGTAGTATTATATAGATTAAGAATACTTGTTTAATACAAATCTATTGTAGGCACGATACCGTTTGGAGGACGAGGCCACGCAACTAGAACATGCTCGCTTCGTCTGGCATAACTGCGCGAGGAAGCTTGTGACGCAGTCGCTTTCGACGGCTCGCATTCAAGCTACCAAGGCGTACTTCAAGTTGCATCCGGACGAGGGTGAGCCTGGACAGTTCAGGGATGTGGCCGACAAGTACCTGACGGAGGAGCAGTACTTAGAGGTAAATGTTTTCATTCCACTTTGATTCATTATTGTATTGTGCAAAATGTTTTCAATCCAATAATAAATTATGTATAGGTCAGCGTAGCGTGGCTTGAGGCTCGGCGGGACGCCTACGCTGCCTTGTGTGCTCGTTGGGCGAGCGATGGCTTTCGAGACTTGTCCCAGACCCGTAGAGACAGTCGAGGGAAGGAATCGAAACATCGCTTAGGTGGGGAAGGATACGTCCGTAAGGCTAAACGGATGGTAAGTGTTATTCGAATTTTATTTAAGTAATTATATTATCTTCATTGTACTAACACGTATCCATAGGAGGTAGAGCTTGGTCGGCAGCCGACACCTATCGAGGTGTGGCAGCGGGGTCACGCAGGAGATGACCCCTCGCAGCCTGATCAGTTGTGTTCTCAGGCAGCTACAGATGGGGTGGTAAGTTAATTTGTTATGTTAATTACGTTCTCTCGTGACAGTTCTGAAGATGTTATTTTTCTGCATTTCCAGGTAAACTACGGACGGGAGGTGCGGAAGCTGCGAGGAGATGCTTTTAATTATGCGCATGCTCCGGAAATTGACGATCAAGCTGCGTACGCAAGCGGCGGCGGTAAACCTCATGGACGGTGAGATTTCTTATTTTTTGTTTACTATCATGAACTTTCAATGATACACAAAAATAATCATATTACTGCATTATATAGGATGGGTACCTTCGATGGGGTGGTGTACTCGAGGGAGGCGCACTCTGCCTCGAGAGCCTCTTCATCGCAGCAGGGTGGATCCAGCAGCAGCAGCAGAGCTGCGGAGCTGGAGCTACAGAGCATCCGTGAGGAGTTGCAGAGGACGCAGGCAACTCTCAGACTTAGGGACGAGACGCTCGTGGCGAGGGACGCGATACAGGCAGCGGCGTTGAGGGCTCGAGACGAGTATCAAAACTCGTTCATGCAACAGTGGCAAACTGCCTTTCAGGTAAATTCTGATCTCTGACTATTGTACTTATTACTTGTCATATAACAATGTTATGTGAATTGATGTGGTCTGTATTTGCAGGTTGTAGCGGCAGGACAGTAGGCAGTTTTTCCGCAATGGGCGCTGCCACCGTTGGAGCTACCGCAGTTGCAGTTCTCGATAGGAGCCCAGGTACACATCTATTTTAATTTAGTCATAACTAGTATACTTAGTTCATATTGATATTGATATTGATAAAACTTGGTCAAAATTGCTAAAACTTACTCAAACTTAGTGAAAATTGCTCAAACTTAGTTCACATTGATGGAACTTGCTCTAACTTGCTCAAACTTAGCTAAAATTGGTCAAACTTAGTTGATATTGATGAAACTTGGTCAAAATTGCTAAAATTAGTTAAAATTGCTTAAACTTAGTTGTTATTGATGAAACTTGGTCAATATTGCTAAAACTTGCTCAAACTTAGTGAAAACTACTCAAACTTAGTTGATATTGATGAAACTTGCTCAAACTATCTCAAACTTAGTTAAAATTGCTTGAACTTAGTTGATATTGATGAAACTTGGTCAAAATTGCTAAAACTTGCTAAACTTAGTGAAAACTACTCAATCTTAGTTGATATTGATGAAACTTGCTCAAACTATCTTAAACTTAGTTAAAATTGCTTGAACTTAGTTGATATTGATGAAACTTGGTCAAAATTGCTAAAACTTAGTTCAATATGTATTTATTACTATTAACTTGGCTAATCATACTTTTAAATCACAGACATCAGGGACGGAGGCTCGCACACCATCGCCGCAGGTTGCACCGCATGGAGGGCACGACGAGGAGCTTCCTCACTCCGGTAGTGGTCGGGGTAGTAGTCATATGTAGTGTCGATAGTGTCATTTGTTTGATGTGGATGAGTGACTTTGATATTTGTTATGTTCTGCGTGTTTTGTGATGTGGATGAGTGTACATATCTGTTTTGTGATGTTCTGTGTTCTGGCCATCGAGCCGGGTAGCATTTTCTATTTTTTTAAAAAAAATTGCTAACCTTATAGACGACGGTTTTTATACAGTACCGTCGTCTGTAAGGCTTGTAGACGACGGTATGACCAAACCGTCGTCTACAAGAGCTTTATAGACGACGGTTTTCTATACAGTACCGTCGTTTATTCTTTATAGACGACGGTTTTCTATACAGTACCGTCGTCTATAAAGCAATAGACGACGGTACAACCAAGCCGTCGTCTATGAGACCCGCAGGGGGAGCCACGTGGCAGGATCTATAGACGACGGTCTTAACTGACCGTCGTCTATGGACACCCCAATAGACGACGGTGTTAACAGACCGTCGTCTATAAGTCCCGCAGGGGAGCCACGTGGCAGGCCCTTTTAGACAACGGTGATAATGCACCGTCGTCAATAAGCCTCCCGGGTTGCCAGTGGCACTGGCCAACCACAGACGACGGCCTGTTCTGGCCGTCGTCAACAAGATTATAGACGACGGTTACCGTCGTCTATAAGTTTATAGACGACTATTAGTCGTCGACGGCCAGGAACCGTCGTCTATAAGGATATACCGTCGTCAATAACTTATAGACGACGGTTTCGTCCTTATTGACAACGGTTTCTGGCCGTCGTCTATGGATCAGTTTCCTGTAGTGAGGACTCCATTCAAAAGGATATGTGCTGTCAAACTTCCAAAGATGACATAACATGGAGACTGAAGAAGCTGCCTCGACTCGACGCCGTTGTGGTGACTAAATTTCGACCGGTTGAATTGTGGATTTGTGACGCATGAAATGAATTAGCATAATTTATTTTGAAATGGAAGGAGTATAGTACATATACAGTTACGTGGGATCGGAACACAAACTTTTCCCCACCCTTAAGAGAACGAAATCAAAATGAAATTATTATATGAAAAGTATTTGCGTCAAATTAAACACGATGTAATAGATGCCATTACTATATACTTCCTCCGTCCTAAAAAATTTATCACTTTGTAGTTCAAAAATAAACTACAAAATGACAACCTTTTAGAACGAAGGAAGTATATATGGACCATTGAAAATGTGTACTTTGGCTGCTGGTCATCAAATAAAAGATGGATCATGGGAAAATGTGTACAAATGACAGGTCCAAAATGGAATACGGAAAGATAGCGCGAACAAATACATGAACAGTGTAACACTAAAGACGTCAGTGCTTACATCGCTTAATTATGTGGCCATTACCAGCTTGCTACAGTTGCTAATAACCGATGACAAAACATTTGTTGCATACTTATTTGGGATCAATCCAGTGAGATGAAATAAGCTTTTCTTCATGGGATATATTGGAGGGGGTCACCTCTAGTGATTATTAAGGGTCTGTCTAGATTTTCAGATGTCTGAAATTTAAGAAAATTTCAAGCAACAGATAATTAGCTGCTAAACACTACTATTAACCATTAATCCATGTAATTAATCATTAACCCTTAATTTTATATGCTAATCAATTATAAAATTATTTTGTTTGGTTATTTTATAATTAACATAACCCTTACAAATTATAGATTAATAATTAACAAAAAAAGAAGAATATAAAGTGGTACGGTTGGCAAGAATCTTAAAAGCAAATCCAACCGTCACCTGAAAAATTGTTAGATTTCAGACACCTAAAAAATAAACATTTCTCGATTAATAATTTTGTTAACACAAAGTTTGAGTGAAAACATTACATGAAGAAGGAAAATAAAAGGAAACTGACCGTTTCACATGGATGGATGACAAAGTAGTTTCATGTCTGTTCAATAGAGGTTCTTAAAGCACCAGCAATTCTTGAACAAAGCCAACAACCACGATAATGACGTTCTTCCTTGGTCATGGGTACCGTAGATTTTCCTTGCCGTTGAACACGAATCGCCGGTGATGTTTTCACCTTCTCGCGCAACAGGTAAAGAAAGTCAACAAGGTAAGATCAAGATGAAAAGAGAGATCGCAAAGGGCATCTGTGCCTTTCCTAGATATTACTCCCTCCACTCTAAATGTTTGACATTTTTAGAACTAAATTAGTTATAAAAACGTTTAACATTTGGGGATGGAGAGGAAGTATATTATAACTCACACTATTTGCTCTTCAAATGTAAGCGTTGACGTTGCGTGCATATTTGTTATGCAAAAGTGAAGCGTAAACTCTTTTATACCATCTTGATACTTGTAAGTTTAATAAAGTGCTCATCGTTGAGAGAAAAGAATGTAAGCACTGACCAGCTGTTTGCTACATAATCAAATCAAATTATGTTGATCGTCAATAAAGATTGAGACCGCATGCATGTCGAATCAGTGATCGAATTATCTTTCATATGACTTGTATATAATATGCGTTGCATGTGGCGGTCAAAAGAGCAAGCGCCGCAAATGTTCCAACGTTGTCCCAGGTATGAGATCTTGCGTAGGAAAAATATACTGTGGCGATCAGGACGGTAATTGACTAGTGTTCAAGAATTAACGATGGACGTTACAGTCTTAATAGAGTACCCAAATAATAATAAACAGTATGTAACGTGAACTTGAAGTGTGTATGATATATCTGTAATTAAAATTTACAAATATCATGTGGCAGCCCTCACAAAGAATTTTAAGAAGTATTAATGTATAAGCGAATAGTTCAGTCATTCCTCATCTTTAAGATTTTAGTTGGAACTGCTCGGTACATGGTAGGTCAATATGATATCAAGAGTAAATGTCTCGAGCTTGAATCCAAACTTAGCCTCACAAAGTCATCAATTAATTGATCGATCTGTTGGAGCTATGGTATTGTTCGAGTGGAGGCCGGCGGCCGACGAATCCTTGACGAGCGTCAATTGATACATATCATGCCACCCTCCAACCACAAGAAAGAAAGCACACTGCATGGGATCTTTGGCGTTCCTATAGCTCCTATTGGATTCTATCCCAATTCCAAATGGATCTCGTATTCAATTCTGGTGTTTTTAGAAATTCATATCCCAAATGGATTTCTTCTTCAGTTCCGCTTTCCTCAGTGCCTCACTTCTTTACACGCTATAATTAAGTCCTGATAGTTTGACTTCCTAATGACTGGATCAGTGAATCATGGTACGACCAAACCAACATCGAATAACGAAGATATGGGCATTTGCATCATTACACATATTAGTGGGTCACTTGAAATTTTTACGGTGTGTGCAGGAGTAGCAGTAGTGGAACAACCTCCGATAGTGCATCCCGTGCTCATTTTTATAGTGTGCTTCTGCATGATAGCTATGCAGAAGCATAGGATAAACTCTTGTATCATATTAATACTTTTAAGTTTAATAAAGCACACATTATCGAAAAATAGTGCATCTCGTGCTTAGGAGGGATTCTTAATGCATGTTCTTATCTTCTATTACCTTTCTGTTTTGTACATTTTTAGTGCAAAACTGTTATACTTTTCTTTTAATATAGGTATTATCTCCGCCGTCTCGAAAAACTTGTCTCTTTGTAATTAAAAAATGATCTACAAAGCGTCAAACTTTCCAAAATGGTAGCAATATTTAACAGTAGGATTTTTGGTGTTGTTCCTTGTTTTAGAAAGAAAGGGATATGCTAGACCACAGGCGCCTGAATCCCCGCCCGGCGTCAGGCGACCCTCGCGGAACGCGCGGAGACAGGCGTGCCGGCATGAAAGTAAAATATTTTTGTTAATCTATAATTTTTAAGGGTTATATTATTTGTAAAATAATCAAATAAAAAATATAATTGATTGATCTATAAAATTAAAGGTTAATGAATAGTTAATTATAAAATTAGTGGTAAAAAATTTCAGGCACATGAAATCTAGAGAGCCCAAAAAAATAGCAGTAGTGGAGGACTTAATTTTTTGGATATGTTGTTGTTGCTCTTCTTCCCTCCCTCGTACGTCGTGTTTGCAGGAGCAAAGACTATGACCCGGTATGCGTACCTACCAACCATGCCCACTCCTGCACCTGCACATACGTCTCTATTGCTCTTAACGGGTGCAAACGAACGAAGGCGTCAAGGACCCGCAGCCCGCCATGCATTTCCACCGCGACGCGCGACGACGACGACGCCGGGCCGCCTGCGTGCGCTCGCCAGCTTAGCTAGCTAGCGCTGTTTCTTACACGGCACTGACCGCCACGGTGACGCGACGCGAAGGTACGGCGGCGATCCACGACCACGACCACGACGACGACCATGGCACAGGCCACCGCGTGTTGCCCCCACCTACCCCTTCCACGGCTTAGTTACGTGCTACCGGTTAAACTCCCATCTCGCCACGCCGCTTCCCCTCCTCGATCTCCCAGCTTCCCGGTCGCTATATAAAGCTCCCCCCGCTCTCCGCATCACTCCACACAACTACCAGCTGCCGAGTCTCACCAGCCCGCCATTAGAGCCTTGCTCACAGGATCAAGATCGAGCTTGCTAGCTTATTCTTGCTAACTCGAGCAGAGTTTTTAACTTCCACTATTAACGATCAACACTACTCTCGTTAACATGGGTAGCCTGGACACCACCCCTGCCGCTTTCTCCGCCTTTGGCGACGATGCCGGATTCCAGCCGCTCAACGCCGATGACGTCCGCTCATACCTCCACAAGGCCGTCGACTTCATCTCCGACTACTACAAGTTGGTGGAGTCCATGCCCGTGCTCCCGGACGTCAAGCCGGGGTACCTGCAGGACGAGCTCCAGGCCGCGCCGCCGACCTACTCGGCGCCGTTCGACGTCACCATGAAGGAGTTCAAAGCCTCCGTTGTCCCCGGCATGACGCACTGGGCTAGCCCTAACTTCTTCGCCTTCTTCCCGTCCACCAACAGCGCCGCTGCCATCGCTGGCGACCTCATCGCTTCCGCGATGAACACCGTCGGGTTCACGTGGCAGGCGTCCCCCGCGGCCACCGAGATGGAGGTGCTCGCGCTCGACTGGCTCGCGCAGCTCCTACGTCTGCCGACCAGCTTCATGAACCGTACCAGCGCTGGGCGCGGCACCGGTGGTGGCGTCATACTCGGAACCACCAGCGAGGCAATGCTGGTCACGCTCGTCGCCGCCCGTGACGCTGCTCTGCGCCGCATCGGGTCCGACGGCGTGGCCGGGATCACTCGCTTGACCGTGTACGCCGCCGACCAGACGCACTCCACGTTCTTCAAGGCTTGCCGCCTCGCCGGCTTCGATCCCGCCAACATCCGGTCCATCCCCACCGGGGCAGACACCGACTACGGGCTCGACCCGGCCAAGCTGCTCGAGATCATGCAGGCTGACGTGGACGCCGGCCTCGTGCCGACGTACATCTGCGCCACGGTCGGCACCACCTCGTCCAACGCCGTCGACCCGGTCGGCGCCGTCGCCGACGTTGCCGCCCGGTTCAACGCGTGGGTGCACGTGGACGCCGCGTACGCCGGCAGCGCGTGCATCTGCCCGGAGTTCCGGCACCATTTGGACGGCGTGGAGCGTGTGGATTCCATCAGCTTGAGCCCGCACAAGTGGCTCATGACGTGCCTGGACTGCACCTGCCTGTGGGTCCGCGACACGCACCGCCTCACCGGCTCGCTGGAGACGAACCCGGAGTACCTCAAGAACGACGCCAGCGAGTCCGGTGACGTAACGGACCTCAAGGACATGCAGGTCGGAGTCGGCCGCCGATTCCGCGGGCTCAAGCTCTGGATGGTCATGCGCACCTACGGCGCCGCCAAGCTCCAGGAACACATCCGCAGCGACGTCGCCATGGCCAAGATTTTCGAAAACTCCGTGCGCGCCGACGACCGCTTCGAGGTCGTCGTGCCCAGGAACTTCGCGCTCGTCTGCTTCAGGATCAAGCCTAGCGTTAGCGGCGGCGCCATGACGGAGGAGGACGCCGACGAGGCCAACCGCGAGCTCATGGAGCGCCTCAACAGGACGGGGAAAGCGTACCTGGCGCACACGGTGGTCGGCGGCAAGTTCGTGCTGCGGTTCGCGGTGGGGTCGTCGCTGCAGGAGGAGAGGCACGTCCGGAGCGCGTGGGAGCTCATCAAGAAGACGACCACCGAGATCATCAAGGATGAGAAGTAAAGTGTTATTAAATTGTTGTATTGATTAGTAATTCTTATACATATGTTGTATTAGTTGTGTTCTTATGCCGAGACCGAAAAGGTGGCGTCGAATAATGTGGTCGGGGCCCTGTTTACCATGCATGCAGGGATATATATATATATATATATATATATATATATATATATATATATATATATATATATATATATATATATATATATATACTGGATCATATTTGGTTATATAAGTGTAATTAAGGTCCAAGTTTGTAATCGACTTGATTTTGAGTTATTTCAACATGCATATTTGGAGGTCATGAACCGTTTCTTAGCAATTTTGCCAACTCGTGCTTTTCCCGCAAAAGTACGGCATGCAGATGAAATTTATACCGTGTTACCTATTAACAGGTTAATTTTATGAAGACTAACTAGTCTTCTTTTCTCCTCTAAAACAGATTTCCTGTGTCAGTTGAGAGCTATATCTGATGCAATGCGTAAAAATACATCATGTTTATCTTAAGCGTTTTGTTATTCGATCAACCAAACATTTTTGACACATCCAACACGATCATATTGATCTACTATATGGTAAAAAATGAGTTACTCGTCCCTTCATCCTAAATTATTTGTCACTTTTTAGTTCAAAAATAAACTAAAAAGTGACAAATAATTTGAGTTGGAGAGAGTAGAATATATAGTGCAGTTAATATATTAAGCATAGGGTCGGTTTGTTTTGCAAATACAAGTATATTTTCTTTAATTATTCGAGTGATTCATCCACACTTACACTAAAGACGAGTTTCATGTGCGTCGTCAGGGATCGAATCATGGCGAACGTCTTCCGGTTTTAATTACCACTGCAATGTGAGCAAATACAAGTATATCTAGGTGTGTTATATCAAACAATTTATCTAAAACACATAATTAAGTTACTCAGAAGAAGAATCCGTTGTCTAAAAAAAGTTACTCAGAAGAAAAATAGCACCACACAGCTGAACTTCTCCAAAGTTAAACCCAGCTACCTCCTTGTGTGTAAGGCCAATGGAAAAGTAATCGGTGTAAGAAACAAGGCATCACGCAAGTAATAGGTGTCCGAGAAGTCTGGCCCCTGACCATGCTACGTGTGAGATTCCACACAAGTCTATTACGAACGATGTACCAGTGTCAACAGAGGAGGCAGCCGGTCAATCGTCGCACAAGAATTTTGTTTACGGCGGCGACCGTCTCCTTTACCGGCCGCCGGCGGTGATGTGAATGGAAATAGACTTGCATGCTTATTTCTTAGTTACGTCAGAGCTGAGATATGAACCGAGAGTGTTGACGTGATATTTAATAACGCGGTGAAACATGTGATCATAACTTTTAGCACAAAAGATCACCTACAAATGTAAAATCGATCGTGCTGACTAATAAGATGTCATCAACTGCCAACTGGACGACATATATGGCACACATTATATATTTACCATTAATTATTCTTTGTGTGTGAAACGAAATTCTCTTCGACATAACGTATGTTGCACTTTTTTAATCTTAAGCTAGATTAGCAAGTCCAGTCGTCTTTCCTAAACGCTCATAAAAGTATATAGTATATGTGCACGTATGTTCATATGGGGTGAGTATGTTTGTGGAAAAATTGGGCATATTTTATTGGCGCAGCTTTGGCGTCTATATCCTGTATGGCGACATGGTGTACCGCTGCAGGTGGGGCCGCTAAGCTGCCCACATATGCCAGTTCTCCTGGTACTCTCTGGGTTCCCAAATATTTATCACTAATTAGTTTATTTTTTAATTACTTTGTGACAAATATTTAGAGATGGAGAAATTATTTGGTTAACAGAAACACTAGTCTCTCCGAAGATTAAACTACCAGATAATTTTGTTACGTAGCTGCTGGAGTTTGGTAGGCTGATCGATTCAACACGGAGGGCACATGAAACATATTTCCCACGTTGAGTATCTGCCCAACCCGTCCTGGTCAAAAATGAAAACGTTTAAGAAAGAGGATTTAAATGAAACACATTTCTCACGTCCAGTTTTACAAAACGATTTATATATGGAAGCTACAATGCTATCTCGTTCGTGGTAGGTCTTTATAACAAACTAGTCCCTTTATATTCTCTTCGTTCTAAAAAAATGTCATTTTATAATTCAAAAATGAACTACAAAACGATAAAATTTGAAAACAGATGAAGCATTAATTTGCCTCATATTTTATTTGTCCTTTTAACTCCAGACACGGGAAGGAAAAGAGGTAGAAAAGTTTAGCGAGGAAGACATCGTTTTACTTCGTTTGCAACGGGAAAACCTAAGGAGATTGTGAATAACTAGAATGCAATCAATATTTTAGTGCAATCGTGTAAAAATTAAATTTGAGCCACATGATCATCATCTAATAGTTTCTAGATTTTTACACTTAAATCCTCCCACCTGCAGTGTAGACACTATTGTTAGATGGAAAGGTTTAAGTGCAAAAATGCAAAAACCATTAGATGAAGATCATGTGACTCAAATTTAATTTTTGCACGATTACACCAGAGTGTTGATTGCATTTTAGTTGTTCCCTTCTATGTGAATAGAGTTCAATAAAACTAACAGAAACATTCTGTGTAACCGAGTTCAGTAATACTACCAGCAACATTCTTCTGTGAACTGAGTTCCATATAAGTTTTGAACCTTGCTTAGAAGATTTGACAATGCTTGACCTTGTTCAGTTTACTATCTTGACAAAATAACATGCTGACATAGAAGTTGTCGAACCAAAAGAAACACAATATATGATTTGTGCAGTTATATACCACACAGGAAGACTGCACAAATAATATATGTAACTAGTACAAACTACCACAGTGAAAATGCAATAGCTTAGTACACCAAAAGGAACAGGAGGTAGAATCTATAATGGCAAAAACTGCAAAAATGTCAACCCACGTAATATTCAAAGGATCACAAGCTCTAATAGTTGCCAATTTGGAGCTTCATACAATAAAAGGTAACTACAAAAGCAAAATTAAATGCTCAGAAGAATAAAATGATTGAACTGTACTCATTTTGGTCGTTGACGAAGTGTCCAAAATATTTATGCAAGGTTTGTCACAAAGCTTTCTAAATTAGTGACCTACCTTACCAGCAAAAGCAAAACAGGGAGCGGAAAAGGAAGCCGTTTTGGGGCACATAAAGCTAGAAGATGGATACATTCATGCAGAAAACGAGATTCAGGAGTATAATTTACTTGCAGACTGGCTGATCATATTTCAAAAAGTGAGAGGCTGAAGAGCAGACTGTGTTGCACCAACTAGCACTTTGATATGCTTTTATGTATGAAAAACAATTTATAGTAGTGCATATTGGGGTCTTCTAGCACTAAGTACTACCTACATGCGCACAAAAAGATGAGAGAGATGGAGGATGTATTAGTAATTCCACGACACAAACTCATTCTTGATAGATTCTCAAGTATCCAAAATTACTGTCAGTTGCAGTCAACAGTCATTTGTTAAAAAAAAGGAAACACACATTTCTCATTGTATATTAGGATAACTAACAACCTAGAACAAAACATATCTTCAGAACCATAAGAAGTCAGAAATAAGATGAATCGATATCTTTCATCTGCTATTAGTTGGGTTCCAAGCAAGTTCTTGAAACCTTTTCTTATTGGTCAACATTGTCATTTGTGCAGGGAATACTTCTATTGTACATGAGGTTCATTAGCTCGCAGAAGCAGCGCACAAGCCACAAGGGCAATAAAAGTAGCTACTCCCTCCATCACAAATTACTTGTCACTCTCTAATTCATGTTTGAACTAGGGTGTGACAAGTAATTTGAGATGGAGGGAGTACATTCTAAAGCACGGCAGTGATCTTCAAAATTTGGTTCACATAGGCAGCAAGAACAGACAAGTGTTCTGTGCTTCAAAGAAAAATCACCGAAAAAAAAAGTAGTCAGAAAAGAGCAATCTAGCAATTGACTTGGTCAAGTTCCCCAAATATCCACAGCATGGTCCATCAGACATCATCTAGTACTACTGATGGCTCCAATATTGCAAATTCAACCATGGTGATTTACTCGCAGCAACCACAAGCTCTTTCTTTTCATTTGATTTGAAGAACAGATCCTACAAGTTAACAAGTTCATCCTTTTCAAGGAAGACAGAGCACGATTTCAATCAAAAAGGAACAGAGGGCACTAACAGCTTATTCCATTCAGCAATTCCATGTTAAGAAATCGGCGGTACTCTCACTACAGGAATACCGGTCACTTACGTCGGCCAAAGCCGACGTAAGTTAGGCTTAAACCGACGTAATTAACTTAATTACGTCGGTTTTTGCTTAATTACGTCGGCTTTCAGCCGATGTAGGGTTTTGGACGTAATTAAGGTAACTTACGTCGGCCACCGACGTAAGTTACCTTAATTACGTCGGTCTGCAGGAGCCGACGTAAGTTCACCCTCGAGATGGGACTTTGGCTGGGCCGGATGACTTACGTCGGCTTGGGCAGGCCGACGTAAGTTAAGTGCTGTAACTTACGTCGGCCAGGGCAAACCGACGTAAGTTAAGTGGTTTAACTTACGTCGGTCTGGCCATACTGACGTAAGTTAACCTGGGCAAACTTACGTCGGCATGCTCATAGCCGACGTAAGTTAAGTTTTCGAAATTTTTTTAAAAACAGAAACTGTCTACCTCGCTCGATGGCGAGTCACAGAACAGTCAAAAAATATATACAGATATATACAGATATATACAGTCACAGAACAGTCAATATAAGTTCGCCCATGGTTCAAAACATCAACAAACACCACAATTTTCCAAATAAATTACACCGGGCTACACGCTAGCCCCTCCATTACCTCCAGGATCTTCCCGGCGCGTTCCGGATCCCTGCAAAACAAACATAATCACTAGTAAGCATCAATGTCAACTAAGTGATAACATAAGAGGCCAAGAACATCAGTGACAAAAGAAGGAAGCATGATGTAGTTTCAAATGAAGTAATGTACTATATCACTAGTTAAATGGAAGCACTAGCCCTTTGTTAACTCAATGAACATCAGTTTCGACATAAGAAGGTAACATCAGTGATAATCACTAGCTCTTTTGTTAAATGGAAGCACTAACAACTTATTCACTATATACTAATCATTTCTATCATGGTCAAAAACTACTAAAGCTTGATTAGATACACTTAAAGAGAGTTTTTCACCTGCTCCAGTGTCTACACGAAACAGTTAAACTTACCATAAAATCATGCCACACGGCTCCCTGAACCGTGCCGTGCACCGGGTGAGAGACCCGAGCGTAGTCATCCCACGACAGGGCAGGAAAACCGTCAATTACACCGGGGTAGTGCAACTTGACGATAGCACCGAGGACACTGTTAACCTGCCTGTGGTGCTTCTCGGCCCCCGTGAACGAGAAGTCGTACCAACATCTACAAAATATATTAAATCATTAAGTAAAGAAAAACAACATCTAATATTTAGTATACTATATACAGTTTTTATACCTGTCTCCAACGGGACGGATCGTGGTCCGCTGAGTAGTAACCGGAGGAGGAGCCGCAAAGTGGGTCCTCCTCGTCCGTCGCCTCTGCTGCGACGCTGCCGCGTCCTGTGACCCTGAAGGCTCTGCGGACCCCCCGGAGCCTCCAGGAAGGCTAGTGGTAGAGGGCTGCCCAGGGAGGCTAGCGCTAGCCGGCTCCGAAGGGAGGCTAGCGCTAGAGGGCCCCCTAGCCTCTAAGTCGGGCTCCTGTAGCGGCCCCCTAGCCTCAGACTCTGACTCAGACTCAGAAGTCTCTGAGTCAGACTGCACAAAAGGAATGACTTTATTAATAATTAATAACAATTGCAATTTCAAAAATAACTTTATAGTAACTAAAGTTTACCTCTGTCTGCTGAAAGCACACGACAGCTGAGGGTGGAGCGTGTGCCAGAAAGAGCTCACGTCGACTAGAACGGAACGAGCTCCCTGAGCAAGGGTCTGCTGGCGGCTCAAACCCTCTCACTGGCTTCCCCTTCCCCTTCCCCTTTGACGACATCCTATTGCAAGGAATAAATGATTAATATACAAAGATAATATACAAAATTAATGTTAAATTAGTGAATAAAACGTTACTTCAAAATTCATCAACATCACGATCATGCACCCTACTCCTTAAACCAGCCCATCGATCTTCTTGTTGCGCATATCGTTTTCGTTTGCGCAAATCAGCAGGTTCGACTATGTCATCGATATCTTCAGATTCTGATTCTGATTCTGTTTCCGCTTCCGTGCCAGCCTCGATATCTTGAGCGTCTCCAACTAAGTTATCGAGTCCTACACCGGGCTCGACTGAGAAGGAGTCTGGCAACTCTTCCTCTTGGTAGACACAATCAACCTCAACTTCGTCGTGATAATCATCATCTCCTGGAGCGTATAACCGCTCACGAGGATTCACCTTATGTACCACCCACCAAGCTTTGAATTTATTGCATGGATAAGGTAGATAGTACACTTGCTCTACTTGGTGTGCAAGAACTAATGAATCGAATCCTTTCAACCGTTCCTTGTGTTTTACTTCGACCATGCCAAATTCGTTTACTCGAATTCCACGAATGGAATCAAACCATTCGCAGTCAAAGAATACCGCTCGAATTGGCTTGTTTGCGACAAAAGTGAATTCAAGGATTTTTTTAATAATCCCGTAGTACTGCGTTTCATGATCTTGCGAATCGATTGCCCTCATCACAACTCCGGTATTACATGTTGCCGCGAGAGGACGAAGAGATTCAAATTGAGTTGTACGGAATCGATAGCCGTTGACGTCATATCGACCATAGCTTCTAACATTAACCACTCCACGGGATAGTTGTCGCAAATCTTCATGGACGTTGGCATCTTTTTGGCACTGTCCAAGATATGGAATTATTAGAAAACGTAAGCATTCTTAAGTTATAAGAAAACATTGTTAACATTGATTAGTTATCGAGAAAACGTTACATGATCTCGAAACCAGGAGAGAAAATTAGATCCCCTGTTTATTCCTTCCCGTCGAATATGTTCTATTTGCTTGCTCGTGGGTTGATGTCTATGTCTCCAATTTTGCTTGTCGAACATACTACACGACAAAGAGAACCTTTTAGAATACATGTGTCGGAAAAGATGGTGAAAAGCATAAGTGTAGGAGAAACACTTACTTGAAATATTCATTCATTTCTTCCATATTAGCGTACATGTAGAAGAATGCAGCACGCCTTTCTTTTTCGCTAACATCATACGAAGTGTAACTACCAACAGTAGTGCCTCTTGTTGCAAAAATGGAGAGATCGCTACAAGGAGGTTGCTCATCAATATTGTATCGCATTACCGAAGTATTAACATTGTTTTCCTCTGCAAAGTAAACACTTGAGAAGTATCCTACTTCCTTAAGAGTAAAAGCTTCGGCGATGCAACCTTCAACCCTTGCCCTGTTACCAACCATTGGTTTTAGATATCTAAGTGATCTTTCAATATGATACATCCACCTATATTGCACGGGACCGCCCACTTTCGCTTCAAATGGAAGATGAATTAAGAGATGTTGCATTGGATTGAAAAATCCCGGAGGAAAAATTTTTTCCATCTTACACAAAAGTACCGGAACCTCCTTTTCCAATTTAGTCATCATCTCTGCCGTGATTTCTTTAGCACAGAGTTGCCTATAGAAGTGGCTAAGCTCGGCTAACACCTTCCACACTGCATCGTCAAAATAGCCTCGAAACATAACAGGCAGAAGTCTTTCCATGATTATGTGATAATCATGACTCTTCAACCCAATGAGCTTTCCCGTTTTCACATTCACGGCTCGTCTCAGACTAGCTGCGTAACCATCTGGGAATTTCAACCTTTGCAACCATTCGATAACTTCTTTTTTCTCTTTAGGTCGAAGACAGAAAGGAGCGCGTGGTTTACCACCATTTTCGGAGAGCTCAAGAGTTTGACGGTTACAAAGCTCAGCAAGATCCTTTCGAGCCTTTAAATTGTCTTTTGTTTTGCCCGTCATGTCCATGCATGTGCTTATGATACATTCGGCCATGTTACGCTCTTGATGCATAATATCAATGTTGTGCCTTAGAATCAACGACTTCACATACGGTAACTCCCAAGGTCCACATATGTGAGTCCAATTGTGTTTGTCTCCGTAACCTTCGAAATATCCAGGACGACCTTCATCTGGCACCAATTTGTCCAACATATCAGATATTTCTGACCCGTCAAGACGTTTCGGTGGTCCTTTAGTGACAACGGTGTTCTTTCTGAAGACATTCCTCTGTTGTCTAAACAAGTGATTCGGAGGTAGCCAACGTCTATGACAATCGAAGTAAGATATCTTGCCTCCATGGGTAAGTCGAAAGCAATCGGTGTCCGAGGCACATATCGGACACGTCAACCGACCATGAGTGCTCCATCCAGAAAACATGCCGTATGCCGGAAAATCATGAACGGACCACAAATAAGCAACTCGGAGGTTGAATTTCTGTTTCTTGTAACAGTCGTACGCTTCGACTCCTGTCCACAACATTTTCAACTCTTCGATCAACGGTTTCAACATCACGTTGAGACGTGACCCAGGATGATCTGGCCCAGGTACAATGAGGCTAAGAAACATAAACTCATTCTTCATGCAAAAGGTCGGCGGAAGATTGTACGGAATGACAAAGACGGGCCAACAGGAGTATGGTGCGGCGTTTGTGCTGAACGGTGTGAACCCATCTGTCGCTAACCCGATGCGAACATTTCTCGCTTCACGAGCGAATTCTGGGTCGAACCGGTCCAGAGCCTTCCATGCCTCACCATCGGACGGGTGCGTCATGACTCCATTGTTCTCACGCTCACCTTCTTTGTGCCATCTCATGTGTCTGGCCGTTTTTTTTGAAAGGAACAGCCGCTTCAACCTCGGTGTCACAGGTAAGTAACGAAGCTGCTTACGTGCGACTTCCGTCGTCACTGTATTACCATCGTTATTAACAACTTTGACAAACCTCGGTTGACCACATTTCAAACATTTGTTCTCATTGGCATGCTCTCTCCAGAAAAGCATGCAGTTGTCCGGACACACATCAATCTTTTCGCGCTTCATCCCGAGACCAGAAAGAATTTTCTTCGAGTTGTACATATCCTTAGGCACTTTGTTGGGTTGTGGAAGAGCATCTTTGAACAAATCGATGAGCATGTTGTAACAATTGTTAGAAAAGAAGAACTTAGACTTAATTGCCATAAGTCTAGTCACAAAATTGAGGATTGACATTTTAGTGTGTTCATGCAGAGCCTCTTCTGAATCTTTGAGACGTTTGAAGAACTCTTTAACCTCTGCTGTTTGAGTATCTTCTGTAAGCTCTGGTCGTATAGCTTCCAGCATCTCATCCATCATATCAACCTCTTGAGCATCATCATTGTCAGCTTCCACTTCTTGTACAGTTTGAGAAGCTGTCTCGCCGTGGAAGTTCCACAACTCATAATGTGACACATAACCGTTTCGACACAAGTGCAACGTAAGTTCCACTTTGTCCAAAAACGTTCCGTTTCGGCATTTCGTACATGGGCACCGCGCCTTATCGCTATTTGACAACGAAAAAGCTCGTTCCACAAAAGCTTCTGTCTTGGCGTACCACTCATCTGAGTGACCACCAGTTCTGCTCTTCCAACCAGTGTACATCAAACTACGGTCTTCGCCCATGTTTGACTCTGCAGTTTAACGCGAAAGAAATTGTCGTTAATGTATTGTTATGTTATGTGTCACGACCCTACAACCTAGGCAGATAGATCCTAAACCCACCCAAGAGTGACCGAGCGGAGCGTGCTCATGACGAGACGCGTGATCCGGATTCGAACGAAATTTCGGCAGCATAACCCCGCTGTTCTCCACTGCACGCCCAAAAATGGTGCAGCAGAGAACAACAGGGTTACGCCACCGAAATCTCGTCCAAATCCGGACCCGCGTCTCGTCACAAGCCACGCCCCCTCGGTCACTCCGAGGCTGTCCAAAAAGGGACAATTCCGAACCTGCACGTCTCACATGCTAATGGCATGTGAGACGTGCCGATCCGAAACGGGTAACACATTGCTATAGGTTACGTTGCTCATTTTCATTTTGAGGTCATTTAAGAGAGAGGAAAGAACTAGAGAAAGACTGAGAGGAAAGTTGGTCTTAGAGAAGGAGGCGGAGGACTAAGCCATCGGGGGAGGCGGAGGACTGAGGCGAGTGAGCCGTCAGATAATATCCGACGGTCCACACTTCAGATCGGCCATATAAAAGTCCTCCCCGACCTAACCCTACTCATTTTCCTTTCTCTTCTCCACGATTCCATCGCTCCAGAGTCCAGATACGGCAGCCGCGACGATCCCCTTCTCCTCTCCTCGATACCCCTACTCCAGCGACGGTCCTCCAGGTGCTTGCCATCCTCACCGTCGTCGTTCGCATACTTTACCTTACCACTAAATGGGCCTTGTCGGGCCTTGTCAAGCCTGTCCGAAGCCCATTTATGTATATATAGTACTAGAACACTCAAGCAATCAAAATTAAAATTGTAACCATAATTTAAGCAATTTAAGCATAATTAAACATAATTAAATACACCACCTAAGCGTAATTAAGCAAATTAAGCAAAAATAAGGAAATTAAGCATAATTATGCATAATTAAGCAAATTAATCATAATAAAATAAACCACTTAAGCATATTTAATCAAATTAAGCAAAAATAAGGAAATTAAGCATAATTCTGCATAACTAAGCAAATTAATCATAATAAAATAAACCACTAATGCATATTTAAGCAAATTAAGAAAAAATAAGGAAATTAAGCATAATGAAGCAAATTAATCATAATAAAATAAACCAATCATGCATATTTAAGTAAATTAAGCAAAAATAAGCAAATTAAGCTCCGGGGCCGGCCGGGAATGGCGGGGCGGCGCTCCGGGTCCGGGCCGGCGGTCAGGGAGGGTGAGGGGGAGGGGGTCGGGGAGGGTTGGGGAGGGGAGGGGAAGGGGGGCGGCGCTCGCCGTGGAGGGGAGGGGGAGGCAGCGGTGCGGTGGTGGCGTCGGCCGGAAAGGGCTGCAAGATATCTATGTCATGTCATCTAGTCGTCTACGTTGCTGAGGGAGACGATCGGCGCCGGGCCGGCGGTCAGGAAGGGTGAGGGCCAGGGGAGGGGGTCCGGGAGGGGAGGGGAAGGGGCCGGGGCGGCGCTCGCCGTGGAGGGGAGGGGGAGGGGGAGGGGGAGGCGGCGGTGCCGTCGGCCGGGAAGCCGTGGCGGCGCTCCTCAGGGTCGGGCCGCCGGCGGTGAGGGCCGGGGGAGCTAGGGGGAGGGGGTCGGGGAGGAGGGGAGGCCGGGTCGGGGAGCTAGGGGAGGAGGGGACGGTCGGGGAGTAGGGGAGGGGAAGGGGCCGGGGCGGGGCGGCGCTCGCCGTGGAGGGGAGCCGGCGGTGGCGTCGGCCGGGAAGGCGGCGGTGGCGTCGGCCGGGAAGCGGCGGCGGTGGCACTCGGGGCCGGGCCGCCGGCGGTTAGGGAGGGGAGGAGGGGAGGAGGGGAGGGGAGGAGGGGAAGGGGCCGGGGTGGGGCGGCGCTCGCCGTGGAGGGGAGCCGGCAGTGGCGTCGGCCGGGAAGGCGGCGGTGGCGTCGGCCGGGAATCGGCGGCGGTGGCGCTCGGGGCCGGGCAGCCGGCGGTTAGGGAGGGGAGGAGGGGAGGAGGGGAGGGGAGGAGGGGAAGGGGCCGGGGCGGGGCGGCGCTCGCCGTGGAGGGGAGCCGGCGGTCGCGTCGGCCGGCAAGACGGCCGTGCATATTTAAGCAAATAATCAATCAAACAATTAAGCAATTAAATAATTTCAGCATAATTTAATAAACAATTAAGGAATTTCAGCAAATTTAAATTAAGCAATTAAACAATTTCAGCAAACAATTAAGCAATTAAACAATTAAGCAATCAAACAATGAATCAATCAAACAATTAAGAATTT
Source organism: Tuctoria greenei (assembly GCA_036927565.1). Taxonomy (NCBI): domain Eukaryota; kingdom Viridiplantae; phylum Streptophyta; class Magnoliopsida; order Poales; family Poaceae; genus Tuctoria; species Tuctoria greenei. The sequence continues at coordinate 3,520,586 of JAYESD010000007.1, forward strand.
AAACAATTAATCAATTAAATTGGGGAGGAGGAGGGGGAGAGAAGGGGCTCGGGATGGGAGGGGAGGGGAAGGGGGGGCGCTCGGCCGTGGAGGGGAGGTCGACGGGGAGGGCGGCGTCGGGATGGGGAGGTGGACGGCGGCGGCAGGGCGGCGGCGGCGGCAGGGCGGCGGCGGCCCGTGGGGTGGGGGGGTCGGGGAGGAGAGGAGGGAGGGGAAAGGAGGGATTACCTTGCTTGTGGCGGCCGGGCGGCGACGGCGACGGCGGGGCGGCCGGGCGGCGTCGGGCGGCCGGGCGGCGACGGCGGGGCGGCGACGGGGCGGCGGCGGCGGGGCGGCGGCGGCTCGGGTCGGCGGCGTCGGTTGGGAAAAGGAGAGCGCGCGTGAAATGAGAGCGCACACCGCTCGCGCGGTTAGGTTAAACAACTACTTACGTCGGCCCGACTTAACTTACGTCGGCTATGGGCCGAGGCCGACGTGGGTAATTTTTATTACTGTCGGTCCATATACTTACGTCGGTCTGCCGACGTAATTTATTTAACTTACGTCGGCTACCAGGGACCGACGTAAGTTACTTACTTATGTCGGCCAGCCGACGTAAGTTGCTCTGGCCGACGTAAGTGATCGATATTCCTGTAGTGTCTACTCTAACAACTCTACCGCGTCACCCAGGAAACATGCGAGTACAGATGTCATGGATCGTTACCACTAGACGCGCAGCGCAACGGAACGTAGATGTGCGTCGGTGCAGGGGAGGTAGACGATCTCGTTCGTCTCCTCCTTGTTCTCGTCACGGCAGCAGGTAGATGATCACGATCGTCGTAGCCGATCAGCGCAGCAGTAGTAACAGCGCCTCCACGGAGTCCACACGTACGGAGAGGAACACCGTGCGCCGGTGTGCTAGCACCGCGCGCGCGGCAAGGGTCTCGGCGTGAGGCCTTCGAGGGGTGGCGGCTAGGACTGTCACGTGGTGGATGATTAGCCCCTAACCCTACTCCTCATATTTATAGGCATACTAATGGGCTTTTAGGTCGCAGGCCCATTAGTACCCTAATTTCTTATGGATCAAATATCCAATAGGCCTTAAACCGAATTGTTATGATTGTCTCTTGGGCACATCACCAACATTCCATAAGTACTATTGTGCGCCGTCCTCTAATAAAGCGTGCATCGACCCCGCTGTGCCCGTGCTGCCCACCGGTGCCGGCACCAGTGATAATGGTAGCTGCGCCGCCAGCTCCGACACCTTGCTGGAGCTCGATGACGAGCCACCGGACAGCCTTGCTCATCTGCTCGAGGCGCACGGTGCTGATGGGTTTGATGCCGAGGGAGGCTGATGCGGGGGAGGGAGAGGATCCAGTGGCCTCGTCGACGAGACACTCGGAGCCGATGCGCTGGCGGACGGACTCGACGAGCTCCTCGGTGCCGTCGCAGGTGACGCGAAAGAGCTCCCACCGCCGCTTGAAGGCCTCCAGGGCCGCGTCCGTGGCCGCCGTCTTCCCGGCGCCACCCGCCTAGGTGCGGGCCTCCACTACGGCCGCCACCGTCGCCACGAACTCGTCGTACCCCGCTCTCAGCTCGTCCACCGTCGCGTCCATCGCTCCGTCGCCGCCGCCGCTTCCGCAGAAATTGGATTTGAAGCCTGAGAGCAAGGGGTACGCGGGCACCGGTTCGATGCTTTTCCCGCGGCGCCTTGTTCTAGATCTAGCACTAGGAAAAAAACTGAACCCGAATCCCAACCCGAACCCGAATAACCCGAAAACCGAATACATTTTTCAGGTAAACAATCCCAAAATCCGAATTAATTTCGGGTAATTCAGATTATGAGACCCGGTACTGAAAATACCCAAAATTTTATGGATAGATTTCCTGCATGCTAAAATTTTAGTTTTGTTGTTGGAATATCAATTTCATTTTAGATTTGGTTGTTGTATTTTGTACTTATTTTAACACTGCACTGAGTTTATTGTCCTATTGAAAACTGAAATATTGTTGAAACTGAAATGAAACAGTGCTCAAATGTTGATGAACGTTTATTTTTTCTGTTGAATGCTGCTGAAAGTTGTTGTTGGGCTGCTGTATTCAAAATTATATTTGTTTGGAATATTGGATTGATGTACTATGACTGTTTTGGATATTATTTTGACTTTTTTGGGTGTTGTATTTCAGATTTCGGGTAATTTTAGTAATCCGAACCCGAACCCGAATTTTCGGATACCCAAATTGTCAGGTACCCGAAAATTTGGGTACACATTTGGGTATCAATTCTCAAACCCTGAATTTTAAAAAACTCGAATTACCCGAGCCGAAATTTCGAGTAATCTCGAACGCTCACCCCTATCTAGCACTTCAGGTCGACTGCGGAACACCGTCAAGTTGGCTTTGACTTTCCTCTTTTTTTTTCTCTTTCAGAAGCAACCATTGTCATAGCATGCTATTTTCATAAAAATAACATGTTTTTATGAAAAAATTGTCATAAAATCTTTTAACACTTTTACAATGCTAAAATTCAGTATTACAAGCTAAAATAGATGTCACAAGGTTGAAAGATAAAGTCTTTTATCAGCACTCTCTTACCTCGATTCATATGAAAGTATGAAACCATATTACTTATTCCGTTTCAAATAAATGACGATGGTTGGTTAAATTTTAAACTAACTAGCGTAAATTTGAAATGGAAAAAGTAGATGACACATGGTTGTCTTGCAATATTTTTTTGAGCAAAAGGCAGGGGTGCTGCCATTCATTAAGAGAAGGGTAAAATACAGCCTAGGTACATAACCGGCTACTGGGAGTAGCCAAACTACGAAAAGGAAAATTACAGATAAACAAATCACGAGAACACACTACAAGGAAACAACCGGCTACATAGAGCCGATGCAGGTAGTCATACGATGATTTTGGATGTCATAAATCACTAATTACGCCACCTGATCATGAGGGAGGGCCTCCTGTTGAAAAATTCTTCGATTTCGTTCTTTCCATATGTTCCACCAGAAGTATAGAAGAGAACCAGCATTACTTTTCTTGTCCTTCGCATTACCCGTTCCGACAATCAATTGCAGCCAGTGCCACATACTTGTATTGTTGCCGTGCAACATCAAGGGTGCGACATTCAGGTGTTGTCCAAGTTGATGCCAGACAGCCTGCGTAAAAATGCATTCTGCACGCAGGTGAGTTGCTGTCTCCGGCTCGCTAAGGCATAAAGAGTAGGCTAGCTCATGTGGCCAGTTTTTCCGAGCAAGGTTATCTGCTGTGAGTGCCCGATCATGCATGATCAACCAATCAAAATATTTGCACTTAGGTTGTGCTGTAGCAGCCCAGATAACTGAAGGCCAATCCAAGGTAGTGGCGCCCATGAATTGTATTTCGTACGCGGATGGGACTGTAAATGAACCATTTGCAGTCCAGAGCCAATGAATGATATCTTGATGCTCTGTCAAAGTGACAGATTGGAGTAGCCCATATAGGAAACACAATTCATGGAGTTGTTCCATCGTGGTGACATCCTTTAAGCTTCGAATCCAGTTGAGATTAGTAATCTCCTTGTGCACCATTCTGCGTTTGAAGCACACAAGTTGATGAAGATTAGGTGCCAGAGACCTTGGTGATCTACCATGAAGCCACTGAGCTTCCAGAACAAGGTATTTCGCCCATTGTCGACAGTCACATAGGTGGATGAGAAGAAGAGGCCTCGGTCTACCGAATCCTGATGATTAAGCAGGGATTTCCATGGACGCTCATTGCAATCCCAGTTGTGCCACAACCATCTCAGTCAAAGGGCCCTGCTGAATTTGTCAATGTCCCTTATTCCCAGTCCTCCCAGACTCCTGGGCCTTGTACAGATACTCCATTTGACCAAATAGCGCCCCCTTTTGTCAGTGGTTTTGATCCGGCAGATCTCCCGACACTACTAAAGTGTTTGCGGAGTTTGAAGTTCGGTGTGGGCACACGGGGATTCAAGAAGGTGAAATGTAAAATGACACGGGAGACACGAAGATTTACGTGGTTCGAGCCGCCTGAGCGTAATACCCTACTCCACGGGTTGTGTTGGTGTTGTATTGGATGTATGAACTCAAACGTGAGTCGGGTGAGAGCGTAGAGTCAGCGTTGTCCTATGTATCGTCGGCCTGTCCTTTTATAGTACAAGGACAGGCCGTTACAAGTTGGCCTGGCCCGACATGTGGCCCCGGCGGTTACTAATATTGATACACAATTGATGCGCTTAATTATCCTTAATGACCGAGTTACGGGCTTTGACAGCACCGTTACTGGTAATTAAGGTCGTCCAATCGTGTGTCATTAATATAGTATTAATGACACTTAATCGGGTCTTGAAGTCCTTGATTCCCTTTTGAAGATCTGGAGCCTTTGTGGAGTCTACCGGAGGTTTGAGGCTGAAGATCCGATGGTAGGACACGTGGCAGCTCTGGAGCATGCTGTGAGGAACAGATAGGTCTGATGCCACCAGACACGTGTCAGTTCCGGAGCTTCCCTCAGTCTGGGGTTAGGTCTGGGGGGTGCCATTATGGTACATAGCCCGGAGCTTCCCCCTTGCGGGCGGTAGCTCCGATTTGATGGTACACGTGGCGACCCTGAGACTAACCATATTGGGGAAACGGGTCCGGTTATGTCTGACATGTGGGCCTCCGATGGTCTTCAAATCAACTAGTTGACATTTTCTTGAGATCTTTGCAATCTCAAGGGGTATACGGTACCCAAGGTACCGACAGTGGCCCCCTGGGCCCACTTCTGGGGAAGACCCCTTGGGTGAAGTCATTCCTCCGGAGGTGGGTCCATCCTTCGACTTTTGAGCCGAGTCTTCAAAAGTCTTCATATGTGTCTTTGGCAATAGTTTTGGAGTTAAATCCTTGCCGTGTGGCACGTCACGGGTGCGGCAAATGAGATCTTTGGCGTGCGGATCTCACGCAATTGAAGGTCGCTGATTCCCGATACGAAAATCGTATCGGTTCCGCGCACCTTGTCAGGTCGCCGCCTTCGGGCTTCCCGCCTTCCATGATGACAACCGTTCACCTGGGTAAGAACCTCGACTTGATCGTCAGGGTGGTCCCGGGCCCTCTTGTCATTGGCAGGGTGAAATTTTTGAGTAGTATCTTCGACTTCCCTGCGGTTTCCATCCAAGCGTTGCGAGGGCTTACTTAAGAAGGAAAGCGCGCACCGTCTGGAGTTCTTTACGCCTCTCATCTGATCTTGTGCTCAAACTCCCAACTTGTGCTTGCTTTTCCTCTCTTGCCTCACTGTGCCGCGATGGAGTTGGGTCTCTGCGAGAGCCGCTTGAAGACCGAAGGTGACCTGAAGAAGGTCCGGGCCCTCATGGGGTGGTCCCCGGACTTCTTCAACCGCCTGGTCCGCGCCGGGGAGAGCTCCCGTTCAAGAAGGAGCACGCCGGCGAGATGGTGTACTTCTCTTCGTATGCCATGGTGGGGTTGATCCCACCTTTTTCCTCCTTTTTCTTGATGCTGCTAGACTTCTATGGTCTGCAGCTGTACCACCTTGGCCCCCACTCCATTCTTCTAGTGTCTGTCTTCGTCCACTTCTGTGAAATGTGGGTGGACATCCCCCCTGCATTGATCTTTTCCGGACCTTCTTTACCGTCGATACCACTGGTAGGAGTAATGAGTATCTTGGCTTCTACTACTTCGTGAAGCGCAAGAAGTTCCCATTCAAGTACCTCCGGTCGTTTCCCTCTAGAAAGTGGGATGATTGGAAGAAGGACTGGATAGTCATCCGGGTGGAGGAGCACGAGAAGCTGGAGCTGCCCAAAGGCCTCCCCAACATCGACACTGCAGTCTGGAGTGAAGCTCCGGTGTTGTCAGATGCCTTCAACTCTGCTCTGACCAGGATCCGCCAGTGTGTGGAGGGAGGATTAACTCCTCAGGCGATATTTTGCAATTTCCTGGTCAACAGGTGGGCACCGCTGAAGAGGAGAGAAAAACTCGCTTGGGCCCTCAATAGTGTGTTGGACGACGACTGGGTCGTGGCCGGACTAAAGTCCAACATGGAGGGGGCGACCTTGGAGTTTCACCTCAAGAAGTTCCAGCACGACATCGATGTTGCGGTTGATGACTTGACCCCGCCACTAGCTTTCCTCCCTCTAAACGTGGAAGTAGAGTTCAGCAGGGAGCTCCGGCGGACGATGTCGGTGCTTGACGACCTCGGTGTCGTCGAGAGAAGATCGACCTCCAGGGTGGTGATCCCTGGGGCTTCTGAAGGTGGCTCCGACCCTGCCCCGAAGCCAAGGACTGAAGTCGTCGGCAAGGGCAAGGAGCCGGCGGACGAACCTTCAAGCCAGAAGAGGAAGCTGAAGCATGCCGACGGAAGGTCCGTCAGGCCTGCATCCTCTGCAGCAGCTCCTTCTCCCCAGAGGGGGAGGTCTTCTACAACTGCTGCGGCTGTACCTGTAGCAGCGTCTTCCCGGGGTGCTAGCTCCGGGCATGTGACTCCAGCACCAGGGCCAGATGAGGCCTCTGGGTCCGGAGGTCCTTCCCGGTCGAGGGGGGCTGTAAGGATCGAATGCCCAAGAGGGGGGGTGAATTGGGCTTCTTTAAAAAACTAAGCAATAAAACTTAATTCCTAAAAGCCCAATTCCCCACGCAAACTATCTATGCATTCAAGTAAATAGTAACTTTGCGGAATGTAAAATGCATAAACGTAAGGGAAAGGAGGAGGATGCAAACTCCCGAGGAGACACGAGGATTTATCCCGTGGTTCGGTAAGATCGTCAAGATCTTCCTACATCCACGTTGTGGCACCCACCAAAGGGTTTTGCCACACCCAAGTCACCGAGACGAGGGATCTTCACTATTCCTCTCTGTTTGCCAACTTCGGCAAGGTGGAGATCAATCCTTGTACAACTTCAACCCTCCGGGCTTCCACAAACGCCTTGGCAAGCTCCGGAAGTCTCCTCACAGTTACAAACACCATGGGCACTCCCTTGAGGCTCTCACTATCCTAGAGAGTCCACTCACCCAGAATGAAGGCACACAAGCTCTCTCTCTCTAGCCAGTTCTACCCTAACTCTTGGTGTATAGGTGATCAAAATGATGTGGAAGTGATTGCTCTTGGTCTTGAACGCTTGTGGATGTGTTGATAGTGTCTGGTGATCAAGACTTTTCGAAATGACAGGATTAGGGGGTATTTATAGCCAGCCTCCCCGAAATAGCCGTTGGAAAAGTAGGTTGACAGAACTTTACTGTGAACACCGGATGATCCGATGTCTCCCCTTTAGTTATCATCGGTCAAGTTTGCTTTAGCTGGCGTCATTGTGTGAGATATGACCGTTGTTAGACCGATGTTGCTCCTGTCTTCTCATCGGATGATCCGGTGGCTCTTCCTCCAGAATTGACTCAAACTTGATGCTTACTGGAGTGATTGACCGATGTGTATATTTATGTACATCAGATGATTCGGTGCTACACTTGGTCCAATGATATTGCAAACTGTACTGATGGACCGATGTAGATGAGCCATTCACATCGGATGATCCGGTGAGTGCTTTGTTCTGAGGTCTTCTTCTTCAGTTGAACCAACTCGACCGATGTGTATATTTCTGGAACCATCGGTTGATCTGGCGAGTTGATTTTGTTTGCTTCGAGTTGTTTCTAAGTGATTTTGTATCTTGCTCGATTGACCTCTTTGATATTTGTTGCAAAGGCATTTCTGATGATCTTCAAGCATTGAATGCTGTCAATTTAAAGTTGAATGATTTTGACATAAGAGCTTTCACTTCTTGTCTTCATATAATTGATTTGATCTCATAAATTGATTGTATATGGGTCTCCAATGACATATTGATTTCATTTGATTGAGTGATTATGGGGACCTTGCATTCACAAATTCATTAGTAAAATCCAATGGTTGTCATTAATCACCGAAACCATACCTCATGGGGGCCTAGATGCTTTCAATCTCCCCCTTTTTGGTGATTGATGAAAACACAACAATTAAAGCGCAATAGTAATGAATTTGATAGAATGAAACTTAAACGGATATGTAATGAATACAAGATTATCACACTTAAAATTTGAAGGCTCAAAATCAAGTGATCACAAGATATAGATAGACTACAAATAAGCTCAATCGATTAATAACTTTAGAGTACTCAATAAACACCAAAAGAGTAGCAAAAGCATTGAATTACACAAGATAATATAGATAAACTCCAAATTACAAAAGATAACTGAAGAGAAGGACTCCCCCTATAGCTAGGACACTCCCCCTGAGACTAAGCTCTCCTCCCCCTGACTCCTCTAACTCTTCTCCCCCTTTGGCATCAAGACACCAAAAAGGGATCCGAGTGCCTAAGGACCCTGAGAACTGGGCGCGATGACGAACTGGTCACCGTCGCTGTCGTCGGAGCTGCTGCCTGGAGTAGCGGTGGAAGGAGCTGTCGGAGCCGTAGGAGCCACTGTCGGTGCCTGCTGTGTAGGAGCTGCTGGAACAGGGGCACTGACGACGGAGGCCAGCGTCTGCTGGAACAGGGTCATAGCCGGCAGCGGGGAGTGAATCGGTGCGCCAGGAGCCAGCAGTGGAGACATGCTGAACGAAGGAATCGGCGTGGTCGGCACCGGAGCGGCAGCTGGAGCAAGAACAGGTGGAGGTGGAGCGACGCCTGGCAGTTGCGACGGGAGGGCAATCCCGGTCTGGGTGTAGAGGTTGGTGATCAACCCCAGGATGCCCATCATCGCCTGCTGCGTCTGCTGCTGCTGGTCGAGAGTGCGCTGGTGCATCTAGTCTATGAGCCCAGTCAACCGGTCAGTGTCCTCACGCCTCTCACGGGCGATCTGGCGCTTCATCTTCTGCTACTGCTGCTGGAGCTCCAGAAGGCGTGCAGCCTGCTCCGCTCGGGCCTGCTCAGCTGCAAGCCGGTCCAAGCGCTGCTGCTCAACCATCTGCTGGAGGAGCGAAGTGAGCTCTAACGGCTGAGTGACCTGTGCCTCAGTGACGGGAGGTGGAGTAGGTGGTGGCACTGTAGAGCCTCTAGCCTCTGCGTCGTGCTGCCTGGGTGAGGGTGGAGGTGGAAAGTACTCCTCGACAGTGTCGTCGGTGTCGCTCTCAGACCAGATGTGCTGCAAGTCCTCACCCTGAGCCTCTGCCTCAGCCAGCCTCTCATCCTCCTTCTCCAAGTCCGACCAGTCCTCCTCAGATAGGCGTGCACGGACCTGACGCTCGACAGGACGGCCAAGACGGCGGTCTCCAAGAGCTGGGGCACGGTAGTGACTGAATCGTGTGACACTCTCGTCAGCGAGACGGTCATGCACGGCGGACTCCTCAGGGACCATCATAGAGAGCAGGTAGCTGATCCAGTGTCCATACACGAGCTGCCTCATCATGCCCACACCGTCAGTGATCACATCCTCCATCTCGCATATGAGGACGTCCACTATGTCGAACTCCATCCCGTTCATGATGTAGAACAGGAGGGTCTGCTGCAGGCTGGTGAACCCCTCTAAGTAACCGGACCTCGTCAGGAGCGTGCGGCGCAAGGCGAGGTGCACTGTGCGTGCAGCTGGAGTCAACAAGGTCGGTACCCTCGGCTGGTCTGGAGAGAAGGTAGGACCAAACAGGGAACAGATCTCCTCCAATGGTGGTGCCACTCCTCCAGTGAGCGGCCTCCTCGGCGGATCTGCCATGCCAGATGTCGTGCAGGTCCACGCCTAGCGGTTGTGCCAGTGTCTGCCTCGTCAAGTGGTAGTGTTGTCCCATGAACATGAAATCAATCGATCTTCTGCCCTCAGAGACGTAGAGGGTGGCGTAGAACACGCGTACCCAATCCTCCACATAAGCACTCCTCTCATAGGACATCAGGTGCACCAGTCCTCTGTACCTCTCAAAGTAGGGGCGAATCTCTGTCTCTGCTGCGAGGGCAAGCTGATGCCAATCCAGAAAGTTATGCTGGAATAGCTTGTGGTCGCGGCGTCTGTAGGTCTCGTATAGTGACGCCTGTGTCACGGTCTAGAAACGACTGTCCACAAGGGCTTCTCTGGGCTGCGGGTACCATTCCTCAAACAGCACACTCCACCTGAGTCTGCGGAGCTGCTTGGCCTTCATCTTCCGGTAGTCGGTCAACCGGACTCCTTCAGCGACATGGACAGAGGTGTCCGTCTCGTAGATGGCTCGCTGGGCCTCCCTGTCCTCACGATGATCGGCAGCCGTCGGTCTCGGACGTGGTGCTGCCACGGGAGGACCCCCACGGGTCCGGGCTGAGCGCCGGCGGACGAGTGGCTCTTCTGGCTCTTCTTCGGCCTCGGACTCATCGATCACAGGAGGCTGCCTCAGACGAGCCCCATGGATCCTCAGTGATCCCCCCTCGGCCACGCTCACGCTCCTCGGCGGCGCGAGCGGCCATCAACGCCTTCTTCTCCTCCTTTGACAATTTTGGTTCTTCGCGGCCGGCTCCGCGATGGCCTTGCCCTTGTTCTTCTTGTCACGAGCCATTGCGATCGGGCGCGTGAACGGAGTCAACGAAGTCGAACACACGGAACGGCGACGCGGAGATCGACGCGGCCGGAAACCCTAGCGACGACGAAACGGCGACCGTTGAGGGTTGGTGGTGGTGTGGCTGGGCGGCGGTGGTGCGCAAGCGGTGGTCGGCGGCGCAGGAGCGGCAGCGGTGGCGCTTGGGTGGAGCGGCGGCGGCGCTTGGTGATGGAGGCGGCGGCCTTGGGCGGCGGTCGCTGTAGTGGAGGCGAGTGGCGGCGGCGACAATGGTGCTGAGGTGGTGCGGCGACCGGAGGCGGCGGGCGGCGACGGGCGGCAGCGGCCGAAGGGCGGCAGCGGCGTCCGGCGGCGGTGGTGGCGCACAGGCGAGTGAGGTCGGCGGCGGAGGTGCATGGCAGCGTTGGGATCGGGAGAGAGAAGGGAAAAATACGAACGGCCGTTTAAATAGTGGGTCCCAAACCCTAGCCGACTTTTTAACACCGGATGGACCAATGTTGAACGATAGATGCATCGGTCGAATGCCACAGTAAGGGTTTTCAGAAAAGTGCCGTTGACACCGGATGGGCCGACGTTGAAGGATGGGAGCATCGGTCGAATGGCACAGTAAGGGTATTCAAAAGATGGAATGTTGACACCGGATGGTCCGACGTGGGATGAAGTAGCATCGGTGGAATTTGGCACAGTTCCAGAAGAGTGAACACCGGATCGACCGATGTTTTTCAGAATGAACTCGTCGGTTGAATTGAGATACTGACTGGACTGGCCATTGGCTTTTGAACACCAACTGATCCGATGAGGGTCTGACCTAAGCATCGGATAATCCGATGACTACAGAACAACAACATCCCATATATGTCCTTTGACCAAACAAACAAGCGATGAGAAACACATATCTTAGGACTTTTTGGGCAACCCCTTACCCCTCAAAAACACTAATATGCCAATAACTTGGCTAGGCCTTAAAGCAAATAGAACACCGGAGAAAAATAGGAGGAAATTATCCAAATAAAATGTAAGGCCCATGCTTTGTGAGCTAGAGTATGAAGACTTCTATCTCTTTAAAGCATGTTCCTCTAGGCATTAACGCACCTAACATTTTGCTCTTTCCACCTTATATGAGTTGAGATATTGCATTTCAAACAAGTCTCTTTCTCATGAGGTGGGTTCCTCTTTGTGACAATCTACCGTATGCAATGCCAAACAAATTATAGTGCAAGAAATTTAAATATGAGTGCAAGTCTATATGGCAAGCATCATGCAAGACATAAAGTAAATCTATCTTGCCAAGTTTGAACCTTTCAAAGGCTTCTTCAGGGAGAGCCACTCTCCAAGCCTTGGGAAAACCCAAAAGAACCTCCATCCCAAGCTAACCCTTGCTCACCCCTATCCTTTGATAGTTAGGCAAGACCTATATGATATGCATTCTTACATGATCATGGCAACTTACATGACGTTTGATGCATCTAGCACATTTAATTCACTTCTTAGCCTAGAAAAAGTTTTCTCATCAAGTGGTTTAGTGAAGATATCCGCCAATTGTTCTTCGGACCTAACACCTCTCAAAGATATGTCTCCCTTAGCTTCATGGTCTCTCAAGAAATGATGGCGAATATCAATGTGCTTAGTGCGGGAGTGTTGAACGGGGTTTTTAGCTATCTTAACCGCACTTTCATTATCACAAAGGAGAGGCACACAACCAAGTTTAATACCAAAGTCCAAAAGGGTTTGCTTCATATAAAGAATTTGGGCACAACATGATTTTGGGCCTAGATGCGGTAAGATAAAGCAATGAACCATTTATAGAACGGTAGTTGGATTGATCAATAGGTCTACCGTCCTTATCCACGTCGAGATGACAATTTGTTGCCATTGGAGTGCTTCTTGAGCTTCAATCTCCCATCTCAAATTTCTTCAAGAGGTCCTTGGTATACTTCTCTTGATAGACGAAGGTTCCCTCTTGAAGTTGCTTGATTTGGAATCCAAGGGAGAGGTTGAGCTCTCCAGTTATTGACATCTCGAATTCCCTAGATATCATTTTGCCAAACTCATGGCTAAGAGCTTTGTTAGTTGAACCAAAAATAATATCATCGACATAAATTTTACAAATGAATAATTCTCCGTCGATGTGTAGATGTTGTAACTTGAAGCTCCCCCTTGATCATGGCTCTCCTCAACTTTAGGCTTGTCACAACATCGTTCTTGCTAAAAGTGCATGTTAGCCCAAACTCACAAAATTTGTGCAGTAGAAAGAAAATTGAAACTAAGTGACTTAACATGCAACAATTGAGATAAATAAACCATGAAAATACAATCTTACCCAACCAAATTAACTTCCCCTTAGTATTGTCACCAAAGGTGACTTGTTCATGATTGTCAGGGGGTCCTCTATGGAGCTGAACATACCATCATTGCCGGTCATGTGTTGAGTGTACCCGCCATTGAGTACCCAATGCTTTCCACCGGCTTTGTAGTTCACCTACACACATGAATTCAATTTTTGCTTTTTGGTACCCAAGCCAACTTAGGTCCTTGTATGTGTGATACAAGTGTCTTTGGGACCCAAAGTTGCTTGGGGGGCTTCCCCTTCATGCCCTTCACGTCTTTGCCAATGAACCTAGCCTTCACCTTGCCATCTACTTTACTTAAGAGATAATAACGATCATTGAAAGTATATTTGTAATTAGTAGGCAATTTTGGAGAAGGTCGGTTAGGAAGAGGACACTCCCTTGTATGGTGACCGGTGATCTCACAATGTTGGCAATAGGAACCAACTTCCTTGATGAAACTTGTTCTTAGCTCCGGTGAGGGCACCTTTCCTTTGTTGGGCACTGGGAAGGATCCAAGTCCTCTTTTGTTGAAGGCCTTTGCTTGTTGGAAGAGGATTTCCTTGTGCTTGACTTCTCCTTTTGATAGTCTAGCCACACTAGTGTGGAGACTCTCAATTTCTTCCAACAAGTCCTTCTCCCTAGCATTTTCTTTCAAGGACAAAGACTTGTGCAAAGCATTAGTAGCATGAGAAGTAATGGATATCTTATCATTAAGAGTTTGTTTCTTCATATCTTTTAACTCTTGATCAAGCACTTCATAAGAAAGATTAAGTGTTTGATGTTCTTGTATTAACTTGTTGTGCTCTCCCAAGAGTGTTAGGTGTGCTAAGTTAAGCTCATGATGATCTAGCTTGATTTTAGCCTTATCTTCCTCAATTTGCTTGACATGGGATTTGAGCGTGTCATGCTCTTTAAGTATGCTTTCATACTTGTCAAGCAAATCGAGGTTAGCACTCTCAAGTCTAGCATGGGTTTCTTCAAGAGTTTTAACCTTACTCTTTTCCCTCTTAATGATAGCATGATATTCATTTATTAGAGAAGTAAAATCATCGGGGGAAAGCTCATCATCGCTAGAATCATCATATACCTTGGCGTTACCTTTATCCATGAGGCACATGGGAGGTGGATGTAGAGGTGAGTCATCATTGTTGGCAATGACAAGGCCGGCCAAACTTTCTTCTTCCGTCTTCATCGTCGGTGACCCATTCATTTGCCTCACACATGAACACCTTTTGTGGGCCATTTCTCTTCTTTGGAAAGAGTCTTGCCTTCTTTCCCTTGTCATATCTCTTCTTCCCAAAGGTTCTTGGTTTAGGTTTGGCCTCTTCTTCATCATCATCACTTTCTTCAAGCTTGCGATGCTTGCTCTTAGGGTTCTCTCATCTTTTGTCCGGTTTTGGACAATCATAGGAGATATGACCTTGATCACCACAATTATAGCAAGTCTTGTTGTCATCTCTCTTTGGTAGAAATGCTTTCTTTTTTAGATCAAAGGTGTATCCCTTCTTGGCAATCTTGGAGCTCAAGCGAGTGAACTTTTTCATCATTGATGCAAGCTCACCATCGTCATCTTCACTTGATGCTTGCTCTTCTTCACTTGGGCTAGGCTCAACCACTTTCTTTTTGTTGAAATTTGTTCTCTTGGTGGATGCCTTTAGAGCAATTGTTCTTGAAGATGGTTGCTCCATCTTCCTAAGCACACTCATCTCATGAGCGTGAATTTCTCCAATGAGCTCCGACACTTCAATGTGGTCAAGAGACTCTTTTTGGAGCATGGAGTTGATGATGTTGTACTTTGGCTTGGGAAGGAGCATGACGATCTTGCGGTTGATGAGTCCCTTGCCAAGAGAAGCAATGTCAAGAGCATTAATATCTTCAATAAGTACATTCAAGCGAGAGAACATCTCATTGACATTTTCATGAGGTAGCATCTTAAATTCATCATATTTTGCTTTAAGCATGTGATATTTAAGTTCCTTCACACGAGAAGAAACCTCATGAATTTCTATCAAGCAAGCCCAAATTTCACATGCCTTTTCTTTGCTAGCAATCCTAGAAAAAACATCTTGACTGATGCACTCATAGATTGCATTCCTAGCTTTAGCATCCCATTTAATTTGGTCACCAACATAATTGTGTTCTCCAAACCCCGCGTGGGTCGCTTCCCATACTTCGGGAGCAATAGCCTCTAGATAAGCGCGCATGCGTGCTTTCCAATAGGCAAAGTTTTTGCCCTTGAAGATAGGAATCGAACCCCCGACCTTGGCCATTTTAGCTCTCTAGCGGTGAAGCTAGAATGATCCTATGAGCAACCTTGCTTTGATACCAATTGTAAGGATCGAATGCCAAAGAGGGGGGTGAATTGGGCTTCTTTAAAAAAACTAAGCAATAAAACTTAATTCCTAAAAGCCCAATTCCCTACGCAAACTATCTATGCATTCAAGTAAATAGGAACTTTGCGGAATGTAAAATGCATAAACGTAAGGGAAAGGAGGAGGATGCAAACTCCTGAGGAGACACGAGGATTTATCCCGTGGTTCGGTAAGATCATCAAGACCTTCCCACATCCACGTTGTGGCACCCACCAAAGGGTTTTGCCACACCCAAGTCACCGAGACGAGGGATCTTTACTATTCCTCTCCGTTTGCCAACTTCGGCAAGGTGGAGCTCAAGCCTTGTACAACTTCGACCCTCCGGGCTTCCACAAATTCCTTGGCAAGCTCCAAAAGTCTCCTCACAGTTACAAACACCAAGGGCACGCCCTTGAGGCTCTCACTATCCTAGAGAGTCCACTCACCCAGAATGAAGGCACACAAGCTCTCTCTCTAGCTAGTTCTAGCCTAACTCTTGGTGTATAGGTGATCGAAATGATGTGGAAGTGATTGCTCTTGGTCTTGAACGCTTGTGGATGTGTTGATAGTGTCTGGTGATCAAGACTTTTCGAAATGACAGGATTAGGGGGTATTTATAGCCAGCCTCCCCGAAATAGCTGTTGGAAAAGTAGGCTGACAGAACTTTACTGTGAACACCGGATGATCCGATGTCTCCCCTTTAGTTATCATCGGTCAAGTTTGCTTTAGCTGACGTCATTGTGTCAGATATGACCGTTGTTAGACCGATGTTGCTCCTGTCTTCTCATCGGATGATCCGGTGGGTCTTCCTCCAGAATTGACTCAAACTTGATGCTTACTAGAGTGATTGACCGATGTGTATGTTACTGTACATTGGATGATCCGGTGCTACACTTGGTCCAATGATATTGCAAACTGTACTGATGGACCGATGTAGATGATCCATTCAAATCGGATGATCCGGTGAGTGCTTTGTTCTGAGGTCTTCTTCTTCAGTTGAACCAACTCGACCGATGTGTATATTTCTGGAACCATCGGTTGATCCGGTGAGTTGATTTTGTTTCCTTCGAGTTGTTTTTAAGTGATTTTGTATCTTGCTCGATTGACCTCTTTGATATTTGTTGCAAAGGCATTTCTGATGATCTTCAAGCATTGAATGTTGTCAATTTAAAGTTGAATGATTTTGACATAAGAGCTTTCACTTCTTGTCTTCATATAATTGATTTGATCTCATAAATTGATTGTATATGGGTCTCCAATGACATATTGATTTCATTTGATTGAGTGATTATGGGGACCTTGCATTCACAAATTCATTAGTAAAATCCAATGGTTGTCATTAATCACCGAAACCATACCTCATGGGGGCCTAGATGCTTTCAGGGGCCCCGACTAAGGAAATGCCCGTGGCTGCAACAAGTTCCGGGGGGCCTTCCGGAGCTACGACGCCGGTGGCGGCTATGGTCAGCCCAGAACGCCCGGGAAAGAGATTCTGTGCAAGCTGGTGCGGAAGCCTTCCAAGGTAATTTTTAATCTTTACCTCAGACAGTGGTTTTGTTGTAGTAATTGTTTTTAAGTTTCTTGATCCATCATCTGCAGCGTCCCCAAGAAAAGGAGTGAGGCTTCGCCCTCAGCCACAGCAGCTGAAGCTGTGAGGGCGGAGGCTTCTGCTCCTGTCCCGGTGCCGCCCCAAGTGGTGGCGGAAGTTGCGGCAGCTCCGGCGCCAGCTGTCGTGATCATGGACATCGACTCATCTCCCGAGACTTCCGTGGTAGCGCCGGACCACGGGAGAGAAGATGCGCCAGCGGCACCTGTCTCGGAGGTTGAAGCCCCGGGTCTTGATGCTGAGATGTTGGAAGCTCCGGCTGTTGAGCCGGAGGAAGCAGTGATTACGGCCCCAGAGCCGGAAATTGTCGAAGCGCCGGCGGTTGAGCCGGAGGTTATTGAATCCCCGGCGAGTAAGCCGGATGTTGAGGAAGTCCCGGTGGGTGAGCCGGCTACCTCCGAAGCTCCGGCTACTGAGCCGATCGCCACTCAAGCTCCAGCTGCTGAGCCGGTTGCGGTTGAAGACCTTCCGGCGCCTGAGCCGATTGAGGTTGAAGCTCCGGCTTCAGGGCCGGTTGTTGCGGAGGTATCAGCACTCGAACCCATGGTGGTCGAGGTGCCAACACCCGAGCCACCAGCGGAGGAGGAGCCTAGGCTGGAGCCTGAAGTTGCCCCTGCTCTGGAAGTGATGACGGCGGAGGAGGTGCCTGCTGCCGGGCCAGGGTGCCCAGATGAAGTCACTGGCTCCCTGCCCGAGGGGGAAAATGAAGACCTGGCGCCAGGGCCTTTGAAACCACTTCTGGAGGTCGGAACTTCTTCTGCGGGACCCTCCTCGGCGACGACTGAGGCTATCCCAGAGGACAGCCCTAGTGCCGTGGAGGCTCAGGGGACCACTCTTGTGGAGTGGGACCCAATTTTTGTAAGCGAGAACCCGCTGGAACCAGCGGAGGAGACCCCAGCAGGTCCGGACCCTATTCCCCTGTCATTGTCCATTGACAACGCTTGCTCCAGTCTGCGTCAAGTCTAGCTAGCGTTCTACCACGACAACAAGGCTCTTGAAGAGGAGCGCCAAACCCTTAGGAGGTGGCGTAACCGGCTCTACTTCGAGACCAAGCTGGCGCAGTCGAGGCTGGCAGACGACAAGGAGTGGATCAAGCAGGAGAAGGTCCACCTGGAATACTGGGGCAAATTGTTGGATTATAGGGAAAGCTTGACTCGTGCCCTCGACGCTCAATCTCGGGCCATTTATGAGCAGACCAAGGCAGCTAATAGTGCGGCTGATGATCTCCAAGAAAGGCTTGAAGTCATTAACACTACTCTCATCAAGCGCCGGGAGGCACTTGAGGAGAGGGAGAAGAGGCTCGAAGACGAAGAGCAAAAACTCCTAGAGCTGCGGGATGACGTCTTGAAGAGGGAGGAGGAGCTTGCCGAAAAGGTGGTTCTGGCTGACAAGGGCCTCGAGGAACGCGCCAAGAAATTGGAGGAGCGTTGCGTTGAGGAGGAGGAGAAGGCCTGGGTGCGAGGGCAGGAACTCTACCAGCAAGAGTGTGCCATCGCTGCCCGGGAGAAGAAAGTGAGGGGCAGGGAGAAGGACCTGGTTGACCGCCGGAACAAGATTTACCTCCGGGAGGAGGAGCTCGGAAAACTCGAGAAGCAGGTTGCTGAAAAGATTCAGCAAAATGCCAAAGAGGTTGAGCGCGTTGCTCGCGAGAATTCTGAACTGGCGACGGCCAAAAGATCCTTGGAGGAACTGAAGGGCTTGAGGGCTGCGGACTCCCTACAGGTTTTGGAGTTCCTGAGCAAAGCCAACGACATGCTGACACCGATAGGATTCAGTCCCGTGCGTCCGGATGATTCGGAGACGGAGCCGGACCTGGCGTTGCAGGCTTTGAGCTCGGCGGGTAGCAAACTCTCTAAGGTGGGTGACGTCATCGCGGATCAGTTGGAGGTTGAGGGGCAATCCCTGGCGAAGAACGTCGCAGAGTATGTGCTGACGTGCTACACCAGTCGGGATCCCCAATTTCCTCTGGATCCGGTGCTTGAAGGTCCCGTCGAAGGAGAAGGTGAAGCCACCCGAGCCAACGTGTCGGAGGTTGCTCAGAAGGTCGCCCAATTCTTCCATAGGGTCTAGGACCATCTCTGTAGCTCCCACTTGTATTCTCTCTTTTTCTTCCCCAATTTTGTAATCCCTTGTCTCCAGATGAATGAAATCCAAATTTTGTTAATGAATTTCATTTTTTGTCTTCAACACTTTTGTCTTCACTTGGCCCCCTGGTAGATGTACACAATTTGATTGTGAACATGTACCAAGAGGATATTGTGTTTTGTTGAAGACTCGTTTGCTTCGAACTTGTAGAATGTAGGTCCGAAGTCTTCGATAGTGAAGGCCCCTTGAGGTTGTCGGAACTTAGAAGCTCCGGCATTGACTACCGTCGGAGCTCAGTAGCTCCGGCAATAGTTCCTATCATCGCGTAGAGCATCGATAGTTAGCCCTCCGGGGTGTCGGAACTTAGTAGCTCCGGCCGTGACCTTTGCCAACGCGTAGTTTGTCAGCATCAGACTCCGCTTGTGGGGTCTTCTCACCATCTTTTATTCTGCATCGACGGCTGGCCCCCCTAGCTTTACCGGAGCTTGGTTGCTCCGGTGATGCTCACTTTCAATGTTTAACATCGATTACAAGCCACCTAGGGGGAGTCCGAGCTTTGTTAGCTCTGGCTTCTCTCCATCAACGTGGATTCTTTATTTTTCCTGCACACTGAAGCCAAGAAAAATAGTAAAATTCGCTCCTTGCCTATAACTTCGTTGCGGCTTACGATTCCCAAGAAAGTTTTAGGTCAAACACAATTTTGAATACAACTGAATGCATTGCCTTTTTTCTTCCAGACCCAATTGTACTTGGACCCGCCTTACTTCGGCCTGCCGGGGTGTAGGTAGAGTGGCGTACTTAGGGTGCTTCACCAGGCTAAGTCGATAGCACACTCCGGCCCTAGATTGGCTTGGTGGCATTCAGGCGAGTGCGCCATGAACAATATTTGAATCCAAAAGAATTGACAATACAGCTCGAATTGTACATGAACTGGTTGAACTAAAATTTCTTAAGAATTGCACAACTTCGTTATAGACAAGAAAGAGAAAAATAAAAAATGTTGAGCCTGTACAAAAAAAATGCATGTGGAGTCTGTTTCCCATGAAAATGTCTTTCATTATAGGTCCGGGGTTTTCGGTACCCTGGGTACCATATACCCCTTGGGATTGCAAAGATCTCAAGGGAAAGTCACCCACTTGATTTGAAGACCTTCGGAGGCCCACATGTCAGACATGTCCGGACCCGCTTCTCCAACATGGTTAGTCTCAGGGTCGCCACGTGTACTATCAAACCGGAGCTACCACCCGCGAGGGGGAAGCTCCAGGCTATGTACCGAAGTGGCACCCTCGGACCTAACCCCAGACTGAGGGAAGCTCCGGTGCTGACACGTGTCGACTAACACCGGAGCCATATGTTCTCCACAGTGTGCTCCGGTGCTGCCACGTGTCCAACCGTTGGATCTCCAGCCTCTAACCTCCGGAAGACTCCACAACGGCTCCGGATCTTCAAAGGGGAATCAAGGACTTCAAGACCGACCAAGTGTCATTAATACTGCATTAATGACACACGATGAGACGACCTTAATTACCAGTAACGGTGTTGTCAAAGCCCGTTACCCGGTCATTAAGGGCAATTAAACGTGTTGAATGAGTATCAATACTAGTAACCGTCGGGGCCACATGTCAGGTCAGGCTAACTTGTAATGGCCTGCCCTTGTACTATAAAAGGACAGGCTGGCGACGGACTCTACACGTTCCGACACGTCTACACACGCGCTCTACAGACTCTCCACACTCTAGACATACATCCAATACAACATCAACACACCCCGTGGAGTAGGGTATTACGCTCAGGCGGCCCGAACCACGTAAACCTCTGTGTCTCCTATGTCATTTACAATTCACCTTCTTGAATCTCCGCGCGCCCACACCAAACATCAAACTCCTCTAACACTTTAGTAGGATCGGGAGATCTGCCGGATCCAAACCACTGACAGTTTGCGCGCCAGGTAGGGGGCGCCTGAGATTTCGAGAATGGTGAACTCAGCTGCTGGATCATCCAATGGTCAACCTGCTGCTCAAGCTGTTGGGGCAATCCCTCCAATATGCAGCTACCAGCAGGAGGCTCAGCTCCAGCAGGAGTCACACTCCCACCACCACCGCCTCCACCAGCAAATCAAGCTGGGCAACGCGATGGTGCACCGGCGTCAATCACTGCGTTGGCAAATCATGACAACCCAGAACAGGCGCTCCATGCAGCGCGTGCTCTTCTCCAACGCCCACCACCTCCGGATGCATCCCGGGATGCACTGGAGCAGTGGAGGGCCGATGTGGAACATTTGGTTGCAGCAGCAACCGAACGCATCAGCAACCAGAGTCCTCCTCCTTCAGGACGGGCCCCATCGCAGCGGCGAACCTTGTCTGGCAGACTTGGTCCGCACGTCTCCAACAGCAGGAGACGTGTTGCATCACAGCAAGTGACGTCATTGCCCTCTGGGGCACGACGCACTCACACGGTATCCATGCTTTCAACTCATGACCTCCGGGCGGAGCTTGATCGCCGATACCGCCAATAGGACGGCCGAGTCCATATTGAGCGTGCTCGTGAAATACGAGAAGCTCAAGACGTTCATGCTCCTGAAGGAGTAGGAGGTGGCTGTTCAGCCCTAGCCATGCATCTGCGTATGGTCAGGTGGCCACAGAAGTTCCGGCCTCACCTACCGGAGAAGTTCGACGGGACCGTCAATCATGTCGAATTCCTTCAGATTTACTCCACTACTATTTTGGCAGCCGGAGGAAATGAGGCCGTAATGGCCAATTATTTCCCAGTGGCTTTAACTGGGATCGCCAGGTCCTGGTTTATGAGCCTTCCACCCAACTCCATCAACAGTTGGGAGGAGCTGTGCCGGTAGTTCACCGCCAACTTCAGGAGTTCATACACGCGACCAGGCACTGAACTGGACCTTTTTGCAGTCGTGCAAAAAGGGGGAGAATCCCTGCGATCATTCATCCAGAGGTTCTCTCAGGTACAAAACACTATCCCTTCTATCTCTAGCACCTCTGTCATTGTGGCATTCAGACAGGGTGTACGGGACAAGAAGATGCTGGAGAAACTGGCGATCAAGGAGATCACCAGTGTCACAGAACTCTTCAGTTTGGCCGACAAATGTGCCAGAGCTGCGGAGGGCCGTGAGATGCACTCCAAACCAACTCCGGAGGGTCACAAGAAATCCTCCAAAGAAGAAGCCGCTACCTCCGGGAACGGCAAGAAGAAGAAAAAGACCAACGGTAAGAACAAGCCGTCGGCCGGTACATCCAATGTTGCAGCTGCTGCAGCTCCGGGTGGCCGGGGGCCACACCCCGAGAAGCGACCTCGACCGTCTTCTGAAGATGGTGGCAAGCCCAAGGTGTGGTGCCCAATTCACAAAATGGGCAGCCACAGTTTGGAAGACTCCTGGGAGGTACAAAACCTTGCCAAGTGCTACAACAAGCGCCGGGAAGAATCTCCTTTCCGATAGAGGGAAGGAAAGCAAAAAGTTGACGAAGCTCCGGTTGAAGAGGAGTTAGGTTTTCAGGATCCCAAAAAAGTCCTAAAGGCCGTCTACACTTCCGTCGATGACGATTCCGACGTCTTTGACAACGAGCGTTGGAAGACCATGAACACCATTTTTGGTGGATCATGGGACATCACCTCCCGCCGCGTCATCAAGACTATGCGTCGGGATATGGCTGCTATAGCTCCTACAGCTAGGCCGGAGCCTCATCGGAAGTGGATGGACACAACCATCACTTTTGATGCTTCAGACTGCCCTCGGAGCATGGTTGGAGCAGGTCAGTTACCTTTGATGGTATCTCCTACCATCAATAACATCCAGCTCAACCATGTCATGGTAGACGGAGGTTCGGGACTTAACCTCATAAGCTTCGAAGCTTTTACCAAGCTTCAGCTCCGACCTTCGGATCTCCACCCATCTCGACCTTTCTCCAAAGTAGGTCTGGGAGCCATTACCCCACTCGAAGCTATTACTCTCCCCGTTACCTTCGGGACACAGGAGAAGTACCGCATTGAGAAGTTGGTCTTCGACGTCGCTCAGATCAACTTACCCTTCAATGCCATCTTGGGTAGGCCTGCCCTGTACAAATTCATGGCAGCTGCTCATTATGGATACCTGGTGTTAAAGATGCCAACACCAGTGGGCGTTCTCCGGATCCGCGGAGATCGTACTGCTGGAGTAACTGCTCTGGAAGAACTCCATGCACTCACCACAGCGCAAGAGGAGGACTCCAGGCAGGAGCAAGCTCCAAAACCCCCGAGCATTCGTCAATGAGGCTCAACTTCTGCACCTCGTGTGCAGCCAAGCGGCGACACCGACATTCCCGTCAAAGTTGTCCAAATTGGTTCCAATGCTGCTCAGACCACCCGTATATCGGGGGGATTGAACGACAAATAGGAACTCGCGCTCATCACTTTCCTCTGGGCTAATGTCGACGTGTTTGCTTGGCAACCGTCACGAATGCCTGGTATCCCCAGGGAAGTGATTGAGCACAATCTGAAGATCTACCCCGACGCCCGGCCAGTGCATCAGAAGCCTCGGAAGCAATCTGTAGAGCGACAGAACTTCATTCAACAAGAAGTACAAAAGTTGCTCGAAGCTGGATTCATCCGAGAAGTTCTCCATCCAAAATGGCTGGCAAACCCAGTCGTTGTGCCTAAGGCCGGCGGGAAGCTTCGGATGTGTATCGACTACACCACACTAAATAAGGCATGTCCAAAAGATCCATTCCCACTACCTAGAATAGATCAGATAGTGGATTCCACCTCCGGGTGTGAATTACTGTGTTTCCTAGACGCATATTTTGGGTATCATCAAATCAGAATGTCTAGGGAAGATGAAGAGCATACCTCATTCATCACAGTAGATGGATTGTACTGTTATACAGCCATGCCATTTGGTCTCAAGAATGCAGCTTCAACTTTTGTACGAGCTATGTACAAAACCTTTGAAGAACTCATTAGAGACATAGTGGAAGTGTACGTCGATGACATCGTGGTCAAGGTCAAGAACAAGGAATCACTCCTTGACACCTTGCAGGCTGTCTTCGACAAGCTGCGGGCCACCCGCACAAAGCTAAACCCAGACAAGTGTGTATTCGGGGTTAGCTTCGGAAAACTTCTTGGTTTCCTGGTAAGTCACCGGGGCATAGAAGCTAATCCGGCGAAGATCAAGGCCATTGAAGACATGCGGCCACCAACCCGCATCAAAGATGTCCAAAAGCTAACTGGATGTCTAGCAGCCCTCAGCCGGTTCATTTCAAGGCTGGTGGAACGGGCACTCCACTTCTTCAAGTTATTGAGGAAGTTCAGACCATTCCAATGGTCTGAAGAAGCAGAGAAGGCATTCCAGGAGCTGAAACAGTTCCTCACCACCCTACCAATCCTGGTAGCTCCGAACCCTGGTGAGCCTTTATTGCTTTACATTTCAGCAACTGACGAAGTCGTCAGTATGGTTCTGGTTGCGGAGAGACCAGAGCTACCCCATACTCAGGAATCCAGGCCCCTTCGGGAGGGTCCGGAGGTCCCTGAAAGCGAGTCTGTGTCCCAGCTCCCAGACTCGAATCCACAAGAAGTTACTTCAGAATACCCAGACCCCACCGGGAGGGTCCAGGTCGCTTCTAAAGAAGCTCCGGGTTCCTCCAGCCAGGACCCGGAGGTCCCCGAAGAAAATCTAGATCCCTCCGGGAGGATCCGGGTTAGTGGAGAGGAAGCTTCGGGCCCCTACGAGAGGGTCCGGACCATTCAACGCCCGGTGTACTTCTTCAGTGAAGTATTACATGATGCCAAGACTCGATACCTAGAGGTGCATATGCTGCTCTATGCAGTTCTTATTGCCTCCAGGAAGCTTCGCCATTATTTCCAAGCTCACAAGATCTCAGTGGTGACTTCTTACCCACTTCGAGCAATCTTGCATAATCCTAATTCAATTGGGAATATTGCAAAGTGGGCAGCGGAATTGGCCGAATTTGATCTTGAATTCATTTAATGGCAAGCAGTCAAGGGTCAAGCATTGGCAGACTTCGTGGTGGAATGGACTCCCTCTCCATCAAACCCTGGGGGCCCCAGTGAGCAGAAGCCGAAACACGAAGCTCCGGTCTTCACCGAGCCTCATTGGACCCTCTACTTCGACGGCTCCATGCAAAAGCAGGGGGGCGGAGCTGGAATCCTTCTCCTCGCACCAACCGGGGAGAAGGTAAAATACATGGTACACCTTGACTTCAAGGCGACCAACAACATGGCAGAGTACGAAACACTCATCTACGGACTAAAGGTAGCACTGTCCTATGGGGTCAAGCAACTGCTGGTCAAGGGAGATTCGCAGCTCATCATTAAGCAAGTGAAGGGTGAATGCTCCTGCAACAATCTCCAGCTAGCTGCTTACCTCCTTGAAGTCCAGAGGCTTCAGAAGGACTTCGAAGTCCTAGATCTCCATCACGTTCAGCGTGCCCACAACGCTGAAGCCGACGAACTCTCGACGAAAGCGTCAACTAGAGCCCCGGCTCCTGACGGAACTTTTGTCCGGAGATTGTCAAAACCCACAGCTCAGCCTGCCGAACTGAGCGAAGGGGGCGAGATCAGCATCCCGAAGCTGACGGTCCCGATGGCCCTGTTACCATGGCAGCCATCAAGGGTCGTAGGTGCTGCCGGAAGCTCCGAGCAACCCAGCACGCAAGACTCAAATGCTCAAGCTAGTTCCGATGCATGGATCTCGGAGATCCGGAGCTACTTGAAAGAC
The DNA here is from genome assembly GCA_036927565.1 of Tuctoria greenei. Taxonomy (NCBI): domain Eukaryota; kingdom Viridiplantae; phylum Streptophyta; class Magnoliopsida; order Poales; family Poaceae; genus Tuctoria; species Tuctoria greenei. The sequence goes on from JAYESD010000007.1 coordinate 3,546,143, forward strand.
AACATCCTTCCTGACGATGATGTATCCGCTGACCGGGTAGTCAGATTGGCTAAAAGATACACGTTGGTAGAAGGGGATCTCTACCGGCGCGGTGCCAATGGCATCCTAATGCAGTGCATCACAAGGGAAGAAGGCTGCGAGCTCCTCGCAGAAATCCATGGAGGCAAGTGTGGGAACCACGCGTCTTCCCGCACGCTGGTTGGTAAAGCCTTTCGGCATGGCTTCTACTGGCCTACAGCACTCCAGGATGCAACTGAGCTGGTGAAGAAATGCGAAGCATATCAATTTCATGCAAAGCAAATTCACACACCAGCTCAGCCCCTACAAATGATGCTCCTACATGGCCCTTCGCTGTGTGGGGGATGGACATCCTGGGACCTTTCCCAAGAACCGTCGGAGGTTACAAGTTCCTGTACGTTGCCATTGACAAGTTCACCAAGTGGCCGGAAGCAACTCCAGTTGTGACAATCAACAAGCAATCTGCTATCAACTTTTGCAGTCCATTGTATGCAGATTTAGAGTCCCAAACAAAATCATTACTGATAATGGGACCCAATTCACAAGCTCTATATTTCAAGGATATTGCAAAGACCTCGGCATACAAGTTTTCTACGCCTCCGTAGCTCACCCAGCAAGCAATGGCCAAGCCGAGAGAGCAAATGCTGAAATCCTTAAAGGACTCAAAACGCGCACTTATGAGCGCTTGAAAAAACATGGAGCCAACTGGATTGAAGAGCTTCCGCCCACTTTATGGGCCAACAGGACATCTCCAAACCGTTCAACTGGAGAGACACCCTTCTTCCTGGTGTACGGAGCTGAAGCAATCCTTCCTCCAAAAATCACCTTGGGTTCACTCCGGGTCCGGACCTTCGACGAAGCCACGCAGGACCAGCTCCGGCGTGAAGACTTAGACCTCCTTGAGGAGGGAAGGTGCCTAGCAGCTGTTCGGAATGCCCGATACCGCCAAGCCCTACGGCGCTATCATCAGCGGCATGTACACAACCGACAGCTCGAGGAAGGCGATATGGTGCTACGGAGAATACAATCCAGAGAAGGGTTAAACAAACTCTCCCCCAGCTGGGAGGGACCCTTCCGAGTGATTAAAGTATCCCGTCCCGGAAGCGTTCGCTTGGCTACCGAGGATGGGACACCTCTCCCAAATCCTTGGAACATCGAGCACCTCCGTAAGTTCTACACTTAATATCACGGAGGTGAGTCTTTAGTAACTTGAGGTGTATGTTATAGAGTCATTGTACAGAGTCGGGTAGCTCCCCCGGGAGAACAGCCGGACCTCCCCCGGAAGGTCCGCAAAGTTCATGCAACACTTGTCACAGTACTAAAAGTGTGGCTAGCTACCCTGGGTCAAACGAGAAATTATACACGCTTAGCCTGGTTCCGTACCCTAAGAGTGTACTTGTTTCCCCTGTACCCCAGACCTATAATGAAAGACATCTACAGGTGAAACGGACTCCACGTGCATTCATTTTGTACAGGCTCAACATTTTTAATTTTTCTCTTTCTTGTCTATAACAAAGACGTGCAATTCTTAAGAAATTTTAGTCCGATCGGTTCATATACGATTCGAGTTGTATTGTCGATTCTTTTGGATTCAAATATTGTTCATGGCCCACTCGCCTGAATGCCGCCAAGCCAATCTAGGGCCGAAGTGTGCTATCAACTTAGCCTGGTCAAGCACCCTAAGTACGCCACTCTACCTACACCCAGGCAGGCCGAAGTAAGGCGGGTCCAAGTATAATTGGATCTGGAAGAAAAGGCAACGCATTCGATTGTCTTTAGAATCGCGTTCGACCTAAATTTTTCTCGAGAATCGTAAGCCGCAATGAAGTTATAGGCAAGAAATGAATTTTACTATTTTTCTTGGCTTCAGTGTGTAGGAAAAATAAAATCCGCGTTGATGGAGAAAAACCGGAGCTAACAAAGCTCCGACTCCTCTAGATGGCTTGTAATTGATGTTAAGCATTGAAAACGAGCATCACCGGAGCAACCAAGCTCCGGTAAAGCTAGAGGGGCCAGCCGTCGACGTAAAATAAAAGATGGTGAGAAGACCCCACAAATGGAGTCTGCTGCCGACAAGTTACGTGTTGGCAAAGGTCAGTGCCAGAGCTACTAAGCTCCGACACCCCAGAGGGCTAACTATTGATGCTCTATGCGTTGATAGGGACTATTGCCGAAGCTACTAAGCTCTAACGGTAGTCAGTTTGACCTCAGGGGGCCTTCACTATCGAAGACTTCGGACCTACACTCTACAAGTTCGAAGCAAATGAGTCTTCAACAAAACACAATATCCTCTTGGTACATGTTCACAATCAAATTGTGTACATCTACCAGGGGGCCAAGTGAAGACAAAAGTGTTGAAGACAAAAAGTGAAATTCACAAAAATTTGGGGATTTCATTCATCTAGAGACAAGGGATTACAAAATTGAGGAAGAAGAAGAGAGAATATAAGTGGGAACTACGGAGATGGTCCTAGACCCTATGGAAGAATTGAGCGACCTTCTGGGCAACCTCCGACACGTTGGCTCAGGCAGCTTCCCCTTCTCCTTCAACGGGACCTTCAAGCACCGGGTCCAGAGGAAATTGGAAGTTCTGGCTGGTGTAGCACATCAGCACATACTCTGCGACGTTCTTCGCCAGGGATTGCCCCTCAACCTCCAATTGGTCCGCGATGACGTCGCCCACCTTGGAGAGTTTGCTACCTGCCGAGCTCGACGCCTGCAACGCCAGGTCCGGCTCCGGCTCTAGATCATCCGGACGCACGGGACTGAAGCCCATCGGTGTCAGCGCGTCGTTAGCCTTGCCCAGGAACTCCCAAATCTGTAGGGAGTCCGCAGTCCTCAAGCCCTTTAATTCCTCCAGCGATCTTCTGGCCGCCACTAGTTCAGAATTCTCGCGGGCGAGGCGCTCAACTTCTTTGGCGTTTTGCTGAATCTTCTCAGCAACCCGCTTCTCGAGTTTTCTGAGCTCCTCCTCCTGGAGGTGGATCTTGTTCCGGCGGTCAACCAAGTCCTTCTCCCTGCCCCTCACTTTATTTTCCCTCGCAACAAGGGCACACTCCCGCTCGTGGAGCTCCTGCCCTCGCACCCAGGCCTTCTTCTCCTCCTCAATGCAATGCTCTTCCAATTTCTTAGCGCGCTCCTCGAGGCCCTTGTCAGCCAGAGCTACCTTTTCGTTGAGCTCCTCCTCCCTCCTCAGGATGTCATCCCACAGCTCTAGGAGTTTCTGCACTTCATCTTCGAGCTGTTTCTCCCTCTCTTCAAGTGCCTCTCGGCGCTTGATGAGTGTAGTGTTAATGGCCTCAAGCCTTTCGTGGCGTTCATCGGCCGCACTGTTAGCTGCTTTGGTCTGCTCATAGATCTCTCGGGATTGAGCGTCGAGGGCGCGAGTCATACTCTCCCTGTCATCCAATAATTTACCCTAGTATTCCAAGCGGACCTTCTCCCGCTTGATCCACTCTTTGTTATCCGCTAGCCTCGACTGCGCCAGCTTGGTCTCAAAGTAGAGCCGGTTACGCCACCGCCTAAGGGTTTGGCACTCCTATTCAAGAGCCTTGCTGTCGTGGAATAAGGCCAGTTGAACTTGATGCAGACTGGAACAGGCGTTGTCAATAGACAATGATAACGGGATAGGTTCCGGACCTGCTGGGGTCTCCTCCGCTGGTTCCAGCAGGTTTTCAGATACAAAAATTGGGTCCCACTCCACAAGAGTGGTCCCCTGGGTCTCCATGGCACTAGGGCCATCCTTCGGGATGGCCTCAGTTGCCATCGAGGAAGGCCTCGCCGCTAGGACTTCATTCACCCCCTCAGGCAGGGGGGCAGCGACTTCACCAGGGCACTCCGGCTCAGCCGCGGGTACCTCCGATGTCGTCACTTCTGGAGCAGGGGCCGCTTCTGGCTCTGGCCTGGGCACCTCCTCCGATGGGGGCTCGAGCTCCGATGCCTCTGCAACAACCGGCTCGGGAGCCGAAAGATCTTCATCCTCAATCGGCCCTGCGTCCAGAGCTCCAACAACGACCGGCTCTACGGCCGGTGCTTCTGAGGTAGCCGGCCCAACCACCGGGACTTCCTCAACATCCAGCGCGCACGCCGGGACTTCAATCACCTCTGACTCGACCGCCGGAGCTTCGACAATTTCCGGCTCTGGGGCCGGAATTACAGCTTCCTCCGGCTCAACGGTCGGAGCTTCCATCGTCTCAGCACCAGGACCCGCAGCTTCAACCTCCGAGACAGGTGCCGCTGGCGCATCTTCTCTCCCGCGGTCCAGCGCTACCACGGGAGTCTCTGGGGATGAGTCGAGGTCCATGACCACGACAGCTGGCGCCAGAGCTGTCGCAGTTTCAGCCACCACTTGGGGCGGCACCGGGACACGAGCAGAAGCTTCCGCCCTCATAGCTTCAGCTGCTGTGGCTGAGGGTGGAGCCTCACTCCTCTTCTTGGGAACGTTGCAGATGATGGATGAAGAAACTTAAAAAATAGTTACTACAATTAAACAACTATCCAAGGTAAAGACTAAAAATTACCTTGGGAGGCTTCCGCACCAGCTTGCTCGGAACCTTTTTCCCGGGTGTTCTGGGCTGGTCATAGCCGGCGTGGAAGCTTCGGAAGGCCCCCCGGAACTCGTCGCGGTCATGGGCGTGTACCTAGTTGAGGCCCCCCTCGATCGGGAAGAACCTCCGGACCTAGAGGCCTCCACCGGCCCTGGTGCTGGAGTCGCATGCCCGGAGCTAGCACCCCGGGAGGACCCCACTGCGGGTACAGTCGCCGCAGTTGTAGAAGACCTCCCCCTCCGGGGAGAAGGAGCCGATGCAGAGGTGGCAGGCCTGACGGACCTTCCGTCGGCATGCTGCAGCTTCCTCTTCTGGCTCAAGGGTTCTTCCGCCAGCTCCTTACCCTTGCCAACGACCTCGGCCCTTGGCTTCGGAGCAGAGTCGGAGCCACCCTCGGAAACTCCAAGGATCGCCACCCTAGTGGTTGATCTTCTCTCGACGACACCAAGGTCGTCAAGCACAGGCATCTTCCGTCGGAGCTCCCTGCTGAACTCTACTTCCACGTTCAGAGGGAGAAAAGCTAATGGCGGAGTCAAGTCGTCACCCGCGACGTCGATGCCGTGCTGGAACTTCTTGAGGTGGAACTCCAAGGTTGTCCCCACCATGTTGGACTTCAGCCCGGTCTCGACCCGGTCGTCGTCCATCACGCTATTGAGGGCCCAAGCAGGCTTTTCTCTCCTCTTCAGCGGTGCCCACCTGTTGACCAAGAAGTTGCAAAACACCGCCTGAGGAGTCAATCCTCCCTCCACGCATTGACGGATCCTGGTCAGAGCAGGGTTGAAGGCTTCCGCCAGCACCGGAGCTTCACTCCAGATTGTTGTGTCGATGTTGGGGAGGCCTTCCGGTAGCTCCAGCCTCTCGTGGTCCTCCACCCGGATGACTATCTAGTCCTTCTTCGAGTCTTCCCACTTCCCAGAGGGAAATGACCGGAGGTACTTGAATGGGTTCTTCTTGCGCTTCATGAAGTAGTAGAAGCCAATGTACTCATTGCTCCTGCCGGTGGTATGGACGCTAAAGAAGGTACGGAAGAGTTCAATGCAGGGGGATTCCCACCCACATCTCACAGAAGTGGACGAAGATAGACACAAGAAGAATGGAGTGGGGGCCAAGGTGATACAGCTGTAGACCATAGAAGTCTAGCAGCATCAAGAAAAAGGAGGAAAAGGTGGGATCAGCCCCACCATGGCGTACGAGGAGAAGTACACCATTTCGCCGACGTGCTCCTTCTCAAACGGGAGCTCTCCACCGGCGTGGACCGAGCGGTTGAAGAAGTCCGAGGACCATCCCATGAGGGCTCGGACCTTCTTCAGGTCGCCGTCAGTCTTCAAACGACTCTCGCGGAGACCCAACTCCATCGCGGCACGGCAAGGCAAGAGAAGAAAAGTGAAGCACAAGTTGGGAGTTTGAGCGCAAGATCAGATGAGAGGCGTAAAGAACCCCAAACGGTACGCGCTTTCTTTCTTAAGTAAGCCCTTGCGACGCTTGGATGGAAACCGCAAGGAAGTCGAAGATACCACTCAAAAATTCCACCTAGTCGATGACAAGAGGGCCCGGGACTACCCCGACGATCAAGTCGAGGTTCTTACCGAGGCGAACGGTTACCATCATGAGGCGGGAAGCCCGAAGGCGGCGGCCTGACAAGGCACGCGGAACCGATACGATTTTCGTATCGGGAACTGGCGACCTTCAATTGCGTGAGATCCGCACGCCAAAGATCTCACCTGCCGCACACGGGATACGCCACGCGGCGAGGATTTAACTCCAAACCATCACCAACGACACATCCGAAGACCTTTGAAGACTCAGTTCAAAAGTCGAAGGATGGACCCACCTCCGGTGGAATGACTTCATCCAAGGGGTCTTCCCCAGAGGTGGGCCCAGGGGGCCACTGTCGGAACCCTGGGTACCATATACCCCTTGGGATTGCAAAGATCTCAAGGGAAAGTCACCCACTTGATTTGAAGACCTTCGGAGGCCCACATGTCAGACACGTCCGGACCCTCTTCTCCAACATGGTTAGTCCCAGGGTCGCCACGTGTACTATCAAACCGGAGCTACCGCCCGCAAGGGGGGAAGCTCCAGGCTATGTACCGAAGTGGCACCCCCGGACCTAATCCCAGACCGAGGGAAGCTCTGGTGCTGACACGTGTCGGCTAACACCGGAGCCATATGTTCTCCACAGTGTGCTCCGGTGCTGCCACGTGTCCAACCGTTGGATCTCCAGCCTCTAACCTCCGGAAGAGTCCACAACGGCTCCGGATCTTCAAAGGGGAATCAAGGACTTCAAGACCCGACCAAGTGTCATTAATACTGCATTAATGACACACGATCGGACGACCTTAATTACCAGTAACTGTGCTGTCAAAGCCCGTTACTCGGTCATTAAGGGCAATTAAACGTGTTGAATGAGTATCAATACTAGTAACCGCCGGGGCCACATGTCGGGCCAGGCTAACTTGTAACGGCATGCCCTTGTACTATAAAAGGACAGGCCGGCGACGGACTCTACACGTTCTGACACATCTACACACGCGCTCTACAGACTCTCCACACTCTAGACATACATCCAATACAACATCAACACACCCCGTGGAGTAGGGTATTACGCTCAGGCGGCCCGAACCACGTAAACCTCTGTGTCTCCTGTGTCATTTACAATTCACCTTCTTGAATCTCCGCGCACCCACACCGAACATCAAACTCCTCTAACACTTTAGTAGTGTCGGGAGATCTGCCGGATCCAAACCACCGACAGGGGTACAGGGGAAACAAGTACATTATTAGGGTACGGAACCAAGCTAAGCGTGCTTCATTTCTCATTTGACCCAGGGTAGCTAGACACACTTTTAGTCCTGAGACTGTGACAAGTGTTGCATGAACTTTGCGGACCTTCCGGGAAAGGTCCGGGTGTTCTCCCGGAGGAACTACCCGACTCTGTACAATGACTCTATAACATACACCTCAAGTTACTACAGACTCACCTCCGTGATATTAAGTGTAAAACTTACGGAGGTGCTCAATATTCCAAGGATTTGGGAGAGGTGTCCCATCCTCGGTAGCCAAGCGAACGCTTCCGGGATGGGATACTTTAATCACTCGGAAGGGTCCCTCCCAGCTGGGGGAGAGTTTGTTTAACCCTTCTCTGGATTGTATTCTCCATAGCACCAGATCGCCTTCCTCGAGTTGTCAGTTGTGTACATGCCGCTGATGATAGCACCGTAGGGCTTGGCAGTATCGGGCATTCCGAATAGCTGCTTGGCACCTTCCCTCCTCAAGGAGGTCTAGGTCGTCACGCCGGAGCTGGTCCTGCGTGGCTTCGTCGAAGGTCCGGACCCGGAGTGACCCCAAGGTGATTTCCGGAGGAAGGATTGCTTCGACTCCGTACACCAGGAAGAAGGGTGTCTCTCTAGTTGACCAGTTTGGAGTTGTCCTGTTGGCCCATAGAGTGGGCGGAAGCTCTTCAATCCAGTTGGCTCCATGTTTTTTCAAGCGCTCATAGGTGCGCATTTTGAGTCCTTTAATGATTTCAGCATTTGCTCTCTCGGCCTGGCCATTGCTTGCCGGGTGAGCTACAGAGGCGTAGCAAACTTGAATGCCGAGGTCTTCGCAATATCCTTAAAATGCATATCTTCTGAATTGGGTCCCGTTATCAGTAATGATTCTGTTTGGGACTCCAAATCTGCATACAATGGACTGCAAAAAGTTGTAGCAGATTGCTTGTTTATTATCACAACTGGAGTTGCATCCGGCCACTTGGTGAACTTGTCAATGGCGACATACAGGAACTTGTAACCTCCGACGGCTCTTGGGAAAGGTCCGAAGATGTCCATCCCCCACACAACGAAGGGCCATGTAGGAGGTATCATTTGTAGAGGCTGAGCCGGTGTGTGAATTTTATTTGCATGAAATTGGCATGCTTTGCATTTCTTCACCAGCTCAGTTGCATCCTGGAGTGCTGTAAGCCAGTAGAAGTCATGCCGGAAGGCTTTACCGACCAGCGTGCGGGAAGACGCGTGGTTCCCACACTCGCCTCCATGGATTTCTGCGAGGAGCTCGCAGCCTTCTTACCTTGTGATGCACCACATTAGGACGTCGTTAGCACCGCGCCGGTAGAGATCCCCTTCTACCAACGTGTATCTTTTAGCCAATCTGACTATCCGGTCAGCGGATACATCATCATCAGGAAGGATGTTGTCTTTCAAGTAGCTCCGGATCTCCGAGATCCATGCATCGGAGCTAACTTGAGCATTCGAGTCTTGTGTGCTGGGTTGCTCGGACCTTCCGGTAGCACCTACGACCCTTGATGGCTGCCATGGTAACAGGGCCATCGGGACCGTCAGCTTCGGGATGCTGATCTCGCCCCCTTTGCTCAGTTCGGCCGGCTGAGCTGTGGGTTTTGACAACCTCCGGACAAAAGTTCCGTCAGGAGCTGGAGCTCCGGTTGACGCTTTTGTCGAGAGTTCGTCGGCTTCAGCGTTGTGAACACGCTGGACGTGGTGGAGGTCTAGGACTTCGAAGTCCTTCTGAAGCCTCTGGACTTCAAGGAGATAAGCAGCTAGCTGTAGATTGTTGCAGGAGCATTCACCCTTCACTTGTTTAATGATGAGCTATGAATCTCCCTTGACCAGCAGTTGCTTGACACCGCATGACAGTGCCACCCTTAGTCCGTAGATGAGTGCTTCGTACTCCGCCATGTTGTTGGTCGCCTTGAAGTCAAGGTGCACCATGTATTTTACCTTCTCCCCGGTTGGTGTGAGGAGAAGGATTCTAGCTCCGGCCCCCTGCTTTTGCATGGAGCCGTCGAAGTAGAGGGTCTAGTGAGGTTCGGTGAAGACCGGAGCCTTGTGTTCCGACTTCTGCTCACTGGGGCCCCCAGGGTTTGATGGAGAGGGAGTCCATTCTGCCACGAAATCCACCAATGCTTGACCCTTAATTGCTTGTGTCGGTACCCTGGATATCATATACCCCTTGGGATTGCAGAGATCTCAAGGGAAAGTCATCTACTTGATTTGAAGACCTTCGGAGGCCCACATGTCATACATGTCCGGACCCTCTTCTCCAACATGGTTAGCCCCAGGGACGCCACATGTACTATCAAACCGGAGCTACCACCCGCAAAGGGGGAAGCTCCGGGCTACGTACCAAAGTGGCACCCCCGGACCTAACCCCAGACCGAGGGAAGCTCCGGTGCTGACACGTGTCGGGTAACACCGGAACCATCTATTCTCCACAGTGTGCTCCGGTGCTGCCACGTGTCCAACCGTCGGATCTTCACCCTCTAACCTCCAGAAGACCCGCAATAGCTCCGGATCTTCAAAGGGGAATCAAGGACTTCAAGACCCGATTAAGTGTTATTAATACCATATTAATGACACATGATCGGACGACCTTAATTACCAGTAACGGTGCTGTCAAAGCCCATTACACGGTCATTAAGGGCAATTAAACGTGTTGAATAAGTATCAATACTAGTAACCGCCGGGGCCACATGTCGGGCCAGGCTAATTTGTAACGGCCTGCCCTTGTACTATAAAAGGACAGGCCGACGACGTTTACACACGCGCTCTACAGACACTCCCAAGACGATCAGTACAAGCTCATACTGCTAATACAACACCAACACACCCGTGGAGTAGGGTATTACGCTGAGGCGGCCCGAACCACGTAAACTCTTGTGTCTCCTGCGTCATTGGTAATTTACCTTCTTGAATCTCTGCGCGCCCACACCGAACATCAAACTCCTCTAACACTTTAGTAGTGTCAGGAGATCTGCCGGTTCCAAACCACCGACAGTTGGCGCGCCAGGTAGGGGCGCCCGAGATTTCGAGAATGGCGAACTCAGCTGCTGGATCATCCAACGGTCAACCTGCTACTCAAGCTGTTGGGGGCAATCCCTCCAATATGCAGCCACCAGCAGGAGCCTCAGCACCACCAGGAGTCACACTCCCACCACCACCGCCTCCACCAGCGAATCAAGCTGGGCAACGCGATGGTGCACCGGCGTCAATCACTGCGTCGGCAAATCATGACAACCCGGAACATGCGCTCCATGCAGCGTGTGCTCTTCTTCAATGCCCACCACCTCCGGATGCATCCCTGGATGCACTGGAGCAGTGGAGGGCCGATGTGGAACATTTGGTTGCAGCAGCAGCCGAACGCATCAGCAACCAGGGCCCTCCTCCTTCAGGGCGGGCCCCATCGCAGCGGTGGACCTTGTCTGGCAGACTTGGTCCGCATGTCTCCAACAACAGGAGACGTGATGCATCACAGCAAGTGACGTCATTGCCCTCCGGGGCACGAGCACTCACACGGTATTCAGGCTTTCAACTCATGACCTCTGGGCGGAGCTGGATCGCCGATACCGCCAACAGGACAACCGAGTCCATATTGAGCGTGCTCGAGAAAGACGAGAAGCTCAGGACCTTCCTGCTCCTGAAGGAGTAGGAGGAGGCTGTTCAGCCCTGGCCATACATCTGCGTATGGTTAGGTGGCCACAGAAGTTCCGGCCTCACCTGCCGGAAAAGTTCGACGGGACTGTCAATCCTGCCGAATTTCTTCAAATCTACTCCACTGCAATCTTGGCAGCCGGAGGAAATGAGGCTGTAATGGCCAATTATTTTCCTGTGGCTTTAACTGGGACCGCCAGGTCTTGGTTTATGAGCCTTCCACCCAACTCCATCAACAGTTGGGAGGAGCTGTGCTGGCAGTTCACCGCCAACTTCGGGAGTTCATACACCCGACCAGGCACTGAACTGGACCTTTTTGCAGTCGTGCAAAAAGGGGGAGAATCCCTACGATCATTCATCCAGAGGTTCTCTCAGGTACGAAACACTATCCCTTCTATCTCTAGCGCCTCTGTCATTGTGGCATTCAGACAAGGTGTACGGGACAAGAATATGCTGGAGAAACTGGCGATCAAGGAGATCACCAGTGTCACGGAACTCTTCAGTTTGGCAGACAAATGTGCCAGAGCTGCAGAGGGCCGTGAGATGCACTCCAAATCAACTCCGGAGGGTCACAAGAAATTCTCCAAAGAAGAAGCCGCTACCTCCGGGAACGGCAAGAAGAAGAAAAAGACCAACGGCAAGAAGAAGCTGTCGGCCGGTACATCCAATGTTGTAGCTGCTGCAGCTCCGGGTGGCCGGGGGCCACGCCCCGAGAAGCGACCTCGACCGTCTTCTGAAGACGGTGGCAAGCCCAAGGTGTGGTGCCCAATTCACAAAACGGACAGCCACAATTTGGAAGACTGTCGGGAGGTCCAAAACCTTGTCGAGCGCTGCAACAAGCGCCGGGAAGAATCTCCTTTCCGATAAAGGGAAGGAAAGCAAAAAGTCGACGAAGCTCCGGCTGAAGAGAAGTTAGGTTTTCAGGATCCCAAAAAGGTCCTAAAGGCCGTCTACACCTCTGTCGACGATGATTCTGACGTCTCTGACAACGAGCGTCGGAAGACCATGAACACCATTTTTGGTGGATCATGGGACATCACCTCCCGCCGCGTCATCAAGACTATGCGTCGGGATATGGCTGCTGTAGCTCCTACAGTCAGGCCAGAACCTCATCGGGAGTGGATGGACACAGCCATCAGTTTTGATGCTTCGGACTGCCCTCGGAGCATGGTGGGAGCAGGTCAGTTACATTTGATGGTATCACCTACCATCAATAACATCCAGCTCCACCACGTCATGGTAGACGGAGGTTCGGGGCTTAACCTCATAAGCTTCGAAGCTTTTACTAAGCTTCAGCTCCGACCTTCGGATCTCTACCCCTCTCGACCTTTCTCTGGAGTAGGTCCGGGGGCCATTACCCCACTCGGAGCTATTACTCTCCCCGTTACCTTCGGGACACGGGAGAAGTACCGCACCGAGAAGTTGGTCTTCGATGTCGCTCAGATCAACTTACCCTTCAACGCCATATTGGGTAGGCCTGCTCTGTACAAGTTCATGGCAGCTGCTCATTATGGCTACCTGGTGTTAAAGATACCAACACCAGTAGGCGTTCTCTGGATCCGCGGAGATCGTACTGCCGGAGTAACTGCACTGGAAGAACTCCATGCACTTACCACGGCGCAAGAGGAGGACTCTAGGCAGGAGCAAGCTCCAAAACCCTCGAGCATTCGTCAACGAGGCTCGACTTCTGCACCCCGTGTGCAGCCAAGCAGCGACAGCGACATTCCCATCAAAGTCGTCCAAATTGGTTCCGATGCCGCTCAGACCACCCGTATATCGGGGGGATTGAACGACAAATAGGAACTCGCGCTCATCACTTTCCTCCGGGCTAATGTCGACGTGTTTGCCTGGCAACTGTCACAAATGCCTGGGATCCCCAGGGAGGTGATTGAGCACAATCTGAAGATCTACCCCGACGCCCGGCCTGTGCATCAGAAGCCTCGGAAGCAATCCGTAGAGTGACAGAACTTCATCCGACAAGAGGTGAAGAAGTTGCTCGAAGCTGGATTCATCCGAGAAGTCTTCCATCCAAAATGGCTGGCAAACCCAGTCGTTGTGCCCAAGGCCGGCGGGAAGCTTTGGATGTGTATCGACTACACCACACTAAATAAGGCATGTCCAAAAGATCCATTCCCACTACCTAGAATAGATCAGATAGAGGATTCCACCTCCGGGTGTGAATTACTGTGTTTCCTAGATGCATATTTTGGGTATCATCAAATCAGGATGTCTAGGGAAGATGAAGAGCATACCTCATTCATCACAGTAGATGGATTGTACTGTTATACAGCCATACCATTTGGTCTCAAGAATGCAGCTTCAACTTTTATACGAGCTATGTACAAAACCTTTGAAGAACTCATTAGAGACATAGTGGAAGTGTACGTCGATGACATCGTGGTCAAGGTCAAGAACAAGGAATCACTCCTTGACACCTTGCAGGCTGTCTTCGACAAGCTGCGAGCCACCCGCACAAAGCTAAACCCAGACAAGTGTGTCTTCGGGGTTAGCTCCGGAAAACTTCTTGGTTTTCTGGTAAGTCACCAGGGCATAGAAGCTAATCCGGCGAAGATCAAAGCCATTGAATACATGCGGCCACCAACCCGCATCAAGGATGTCCAAAAGCTAACTGGATGTCTAGCGGCCCTCAGTCGGTTCATTTCAAGACTGGCGGAACGGGCACTCCCCTTCTTCAAGTTATTGAGGAAGTTCGGACCATTCCAATGGTCTGAAGAAGCAGAGAAGGCATTCCAGGAGCTGAAACAGTTCCTCACCACCCTACCAATTCTGGTAGCTCCGAACCCTGGTGAGCCTTTGTTGCTTTACATTTCAGCAACTGACGAAGTCGTCAGTATGGTTCTGGTTGCAGAGAGACCAGAGCTATCTCATACTCAGGAATCCAGACCCCTTCGGGAGGGTCCGGAGGTACCTGAAAGCGAGTCTGGGTCCCAGCTCCCAGACTCGAATCCACAAGAAGTCACTTCAGAAGACCCAGACCCCTCCGAGAGGGTCCAGGTCGCTTTTGAAGAAGCTCCGGGTTCCTCCAGCCAGGACCCGAAGGTCCTCGAAGAAAATCCGGATCCCTCCGGGAGGATCCGGGTCAGTGGAGAGGAAGCTCCGGGCCCCTCCGGGAAGGTCTGGACGATTCAGCGCCCGGTGTACTTCATCAGTGAAGTACTACATGATGCCAAGACTCAATACCTAGAGGTGCATAAGCTGCTCTATGCAGTTCTTATTGCCTCCAGGAAGCTTCGCCATTACTTCCAAGCTCACAAAGTCTCAGTGGTGACCTCTTACCCACTTCGAGCAATCTTGCATAATCCCAATTCAACTGGGAATATTGCAAAGTGGGCAGCGGAATTGGCCGAATTTGATCTTGAATTCATTTCAAGACAAGCAGTCAAGAGTCAAGCATTGGCAGACTTTGTGGCGGAATGGACTCCCTCTCCATCAAACCCTGGGGGCCCCAGTGAGCAGAAGCCGGAACGTCAAGCTCCAGCCTTCACCGAGCCTCACTGGACCCTCTACTTCGACGGCTCCATGCAAAAGCAGGGGGCGGGAGCTGGAATCCTTCTCCTTGCACCGACCGGGGAGAAGGTGAAATACATGGTACACCTTGACTTCAATGCGACCAACAACATGTCAGAGTACGAAGCGCTTATCTACGGACTAAAGGTGGCACTGTCATATGGTGTCAAGCAACTGCTGGTCAAGGGAGATTCACAGCTCATCATTAAGCAAGTGAAGGGTGAATGTTCCTGCAACAATCTCCAGCTAGCTGCTTACCTCCTTGAAGTCCAGAGGCTTCAGAAGGACATCGAAGTCCTAGATCTCCACCATGTTCAGCGTGCCCATAACGCTGAAGCTGACGAACTCTCGACGAAAGCGTCAACCGGAGCTCCGGCTCCTGACGGAATTTTTGTCTGGAGGTTGTCAAAACCAACAGCTCAGCCTGCCGAACTGAGCGAAGGGGGCGAGATCAGCATCCCGAATCTGACAGTCCCGATGGCCCTGTTACCATGGCAGCCATCAAGGGTCGTAGGTGCTGCCGGAAGCTCCGAGCAACCCAGCACGCAAGACTCAAAAGCTCAAGCTAGTTCCGATGCATGGATCTCGGAGATCCGGAGCTACTTGAAAGACAACATCCTTACTGACGATGATGTATCCGCTGACTGGGTAGTCAGATTGGCTAAAAGATACACGTTGGTAGAAGGGGATCTCTACCGGCGTGGTGCCAATGGCATCCTAATGCGGTGCATCACAAGGGAAGAAGGCTGCGAACTCCTCGCAGAAATCCATGGAGGCGAGTGTGGGAACCACACGTCTTCCCGCACGCTGGTTGGCAAAGTCTTTCGGCATGGCTTCTACTGGCCTACAGCACTCCAGGATGCAACTGAGCTGGTGAAGAAATGCGAAGCATGTCAATTTCATGCAAAGCAAATTCATACACCGGATCAACCCCTACAAATGATACCTCCTACATGGCCCTTCGCTGTGTGGGGGATGGACATCTTGGGACCTTTCCCAAGAGCCGTTGGAGGTTACAAGTTCCTGTACGTCGCCATTGACAAGTTCACCAAGTGGCCGGAAGCAACTCCAGTTGTGACAATCAACAAGCAATCTGCTATCAACTTTTTGCAGTCCATTGTTTGCACATTTGGAGTCCCAAACAAAATCATTACTGATAATGGGACCCAATTTACAAGCTCAGCATTTCAATGATATTGCGAAGACCTCAGCATACAAGTTTGCTAAGTCTCCGTAGCTCACCCAGCAAGCAATGGCCAAGCCGAGAGAGCAAATGCTGAAATCCTTAAAGGACTCAAAACGCGCACTTATGAGCGCTTGAAAAAACATGGAGCCAACTGGATTGAAGAACTTCCGCCCACTTTATGGGCCAACAGGACATCTCCAAACCGGTCAACTGGAGAGACACCCTTCTTCCTGGTGTACGGAGCTGAAGCAATCCTTCCTCCGGAAATCACCTTGGGTTCACTCCGGGTCCGGACCTTCGATGAAGCCACGCAGGACCAGCTCCGGCGTGAAGACCTAGACCTCCTTGAGGAGAGAAGGTGCCAAGCAGCTGTTCGGAATGCCCGATATCGCCAAGCCCTACGGCGTTATCATCAGCGGCATGTACACAACCGACAGCTCGAGGAAGGTGATCTGGTGCTACGGAGAATACAATCCAGAGAAGGGTTAAATAAACTCTTCCCCAGCTGGGAGGGACCCTTCCGAGTGATTAAAGTATCCCGTCCCGGAAGCGTTCGCTTGGCTACCGAGGATGGGACACCTCTTCCAAATCCTTGGAACATTGAGCACCTCCGTAAGTTCTATACTTAATATCATGGAGGTGAGTCTGTATTAACTTGAGGTGTATGTTATAGAGTCATTGTACAGAGTCGGGTAGTTCCTCCAGGAGAACAGCCGGACCTTTCCCAGAAGGTCCGCAAAGTTCATGCAACACTTATCACAGTCTCAGGACTAAAAGTGTGGCTAGCTACCCTGGGTCAAACGAGAAATTAAACACGCTTAGCTTGGTTCCGTACCCTAAGAGTGTACTTGTTTCCCCTGTACCCCGGACCTATAATGAAAGACATTTTCATGTGAAACAGACTCCACGTGCATATATTTTGTATAGACGGAGTGTGCTATCGACTTAGCCTGGTCAAGCACCCTAAGTACGCCACTCTACCTACACCCCGGCAGGCTGAAGTAAGGCGAGTCCAAACACAATTGAATCTGGAAGAAAAGGCAACGCATTCGGTTGTGTTTAGAATCACGTTTGACCTAAAATTTTCTCGAGAATCGTAAGCCGCGACGAATTTATAGGCAAGAAACAAATTTTACTATTTTTCTTGACTTCAGTGTACAGGAAAAATAAAATACACGTTGATGGAGAAAAGTCGGAGCTAACAAAGCTCCGACTCCTCTAGATGGCTTGTAATTGATGTTAAGCATTGAAAACGAGCATCACCGGAGCAACCAAGCTCCAGTAAAGCTACGGGGGCCAGCCGTCGACGTAAAAGATGGAAAGAAGACCCCACAAATGGAGTCTGCTGCCGACAAGATACATGTTGGAAAAGGAAGAAGAAGAGAGGATACAAGTGGGAACTATGGAGATGGTCCTAGACCCTATGGAAGAATTGAGCGACCTTCTGGGCAACCTCCGACACGTTGGCTCGTGCAGCTTCCCCTTCTCCTTCAACGGGACCTTCAAGCACCGGGTCCAGAGGAAATTGGGAGTTTCGGCTGGTGTAGCATGTCAGCACATACTCTGCGACGTTCTTCACCAGGGATTGCCCCTCAACCTCCAATTGGTCTGCAATGACATCGCCCACCTTGGAGAGCTTGCTACCTGCCGAGCTCAAAGCCTGCAACACTAGGTCCGGCTCCGGCTCCAGATCATCTGGGTGCACGGGATTGAAGCCCATCGGTGTCAGCGCGTCGTTGGCCTTGCCCAGGAACTCCCACATTTGTAGGGAGTCCGCAGTCCTCAAGCCTTTCAATTCTTCCAAGGATCTTCTGGCCGCCACCAGTTCGGAATTCTCACGGGCGAGGCGCTCAACTTCTTTGGCGTTTTGCTGAATCTTCTCAGCAACCCGCTTCTCGAGTTTTCCGAGCTCCTCCTCCCGGAGGTGGATCTTGTTCCGGCGGTCGACCAGGTCCTTCTCCCTGCCCCTCACTTTCTTTTCCCTAGCAACAAGGGCACACTCCCGTTCATGGAGCTCCTGCCCTCGCACCCAGGCCTTCTTCTCCTCCTCTACGCAGCGCTCTTCCAATCTCTTGGCGCGTTCCTCAAGGCCCTTGTCAGCCAGAGCCACCTTCTCGGAGAGCTCCTCCTCCCTCCTCAGGACGTCATCCCGCAGCTCTAGGAGTTTCTGCTCTTCATCTTCGAGCCGTTTCTCCCTCTCTTCAAGTGCCTCTCGGCGCTTGATGAGTGTAGTGTTAATGGCCTCAAGCCTTTCGTGGCGTTCATCGGCCCCACTGTTAGCTGCTTTGGCTTGCACGTAGATCTCCCGGGATTGAGCGTCGAGGGCGCGAGTCATACTCTCCCTGTCATCCAATAATTTACCCTAGTATTCCAGGCGGACCTTCTCCGCTTGATCCACTCTTTATCATCCACTAGCCTCGACTGCGACAGCTTGGTCTCGAAGTAGAGCCGGTTACGCCACCTCCTAAGGGTTTGGCGCTCCTCTTCAAGAGCCTTGCTGTCGTGGAAGAAGGCCAGTTGAACTTGACGCAGACTGGAACATGCGTTGTTAATAGACAGTGACAACGTGATAGGTTCCGGACCTGCTGGGGTCTCCTCCGCTGGTTCCAGCGGGTTTTCAGATACAAAAGTTGGGTCCCACTCCACAAGAGTGGTCCCCTGGGTCTCCATGGCACTAGGGCCGTCCTCCGGGATGGCCTCAGTCGACATCGAGGAAGGCCCCGCCGCCAGGTCTCCATTCACCCCCTCAGACAGGGGGCCAGCGACTTCACTAGGGCACTCCGGCTCAGCCACGGGTACCTCCGACGTCGTCACTTCCGGAGCAGGGGCCGCTTCTGGCTCCGGCCTTGGCACCTCCTCCGATGGGGGCTCGAGCTCTGACGCCTCTGCAACCACCAGCTCGGGAGCCGGAAGATCTTCATCCTCAATCGGACCTGCGGCCGGAGCTCCAACAACTACCGGCTCTACGGCCGGTGCTTCTGAGGTAGCCGGCCCAACCGCCGGGACTTCCTCAACATCCGGCGCGCACGCCGGGACTTCAATCACCTCCGGCTCGACCGTCGGAGCTTCGACAATTTCCATCTCTGGGGCCGGAATTACAGCTTCCTCCGGCTCAACGGCCGGAGCTTCCATCATCTCAGCACCAGGACCCGGAGCTTCAACCTCCGGGACAGGTGCCGCTGTCGCATCTTCACTCCCGCGGTCCGGCGCTACCACGGGAGCCTCTGGGGATGAGTCGAGGTCCATGACCACGACAGCCGGCGCCGTAGCTGTCGCAGCTTCAGCCACCACTTGGGGCGGCACTGGGACAGGAGCAGAAGCTTCCACCCTCACGGCTTCAGCTGCTGTGGCTGAGGGTGGAGCCTCACTCCCCTTCTTGGGAACGCTGCAGATGATGAACGAATAAACTTAAAAAATAGTTACTACAATTAAACAACTATCCAAGGTAAAGAATAAAAATTACCTTGGGAGGCTTTCGCACCAGCTTGCGCGGAACCTTTTTCCCGGGCGTTCTGGGCTGGTCATAGCCGGCGTGGAAGCTCCGGAAGGCCCCCCGGAACTCGTTGCGGTCACGGGTGTTTCCCTAGTTGAGGCCCCCCTCGATCGGAAAGGACCTCCGGACCTAGAGGCCTCCACCGGCCCCGGTGCTGGAGTCGCATGCCCAGAGCTAGCACCCCAGGAGGACCCCACTGCGGGAATAGTCGCCGCAGTTGTAGAAGACCTCCCCCTCCGGGGAGAAGGAGCCGACGCAGAGGTAGCGGGCCTGACGGACCTTCCGTCGGCGTACTGCAGCTTCCTCTTCCGGCTCACAGGTTCGTCCGCCAGCTCCTTGCCCGTGCCGACGACCTCGACCCTCGGCTTCGGGGCAGGGTCGGAGCCATCCTTGGGCATTCCGGGGATCGCCACCCTGGTGGTTGATCTTCTCTCGACGACACCAAGGTCGTCAAGCACAGGCATCTTCCGCCGGAGCTCCCTGCTGAACTCCACTTCCACGTTCAGAGGGAGAAAAGCTGATGGCAGAGTCAAGTCGTCACCATCGACGTCGATGTCGTGCTAGAACTTCTTGAGGTGGAACTCCAGGGTTTTTCCCACCATGTTGGACTTCAGTCCGGTCTCGACCTGGTCGCCGTCCATCACGCTGTTGAGGGCCCATGCGAGTTTCTCTCTCCTCTTCAGCGGTGCCCACCTGTTGACCAGGAAGTTGCAAAACACCGCCTGAGGAGTCTATCCTCCCTCCACGCATTGGCGGATCCTGGTCAAAGCAGGGTTGAAGGCTTCCGCCAGCACCGGAGCTTCACTCCAGATTGTCGTGTCGATGCTGGGGAGGCCTTCACGCAGCTCCAGCTTCTCGTGCTCCTCCACCCGGACGAATATCCAGTCCTTCTTCCAGTCATCCCACTTCCCAGAGGGAAATGACCGGAGGTACTTGAATGGGCACATCTTGCGCTTCACGAAGTAGTAGAAGCCAAGGTACTCATTGCTCCTGCCGGTGGTATGGACGGTGAAGAAGGTCCGGAAGAGTTCAATGCAGGGGGGATGCCCACCCACATCTCACAGAAGTGGACGAAGATGGACACAAGAAGAATGGAGTGAGGGCCAAGGTGATACAGCTGCAGACCATAGAAGTCTAGCAGCATCAGGAAAAAGGAGGAAAAAGGTGGGATCAACCCCACCATGGCGTACGAGGAGAAGTACACCATTTCGCCAGCGTGCTCCTTCTCAAACGGGAGCTCACCACCGGCGCGGACCGAGCGGTTGAAGAAGTCCGAGGACCATCCCATGAGGGCCCGGACCTTCTTCAGGTTGTCGTCGGTCTTCAAACGACTCTCGCGGAGACCCAACTCCATCGCGGCACGGCTAGGCAAGAGAAGAAAGGCGAAGCACAAGTTGGGAGTTTGAGCGCAAGATCAGATGGGAGGCATAAAGAACCCCAAACGGTGCGCGCTTTCCTTCTTAAGTAAGCCCTTGCGATGCTTGGATGGAAACCGCAAGGAAGTCGAAGACACCACTCAAAAGTTCCACCCAGCCGATGACAAGAGGGCCCGGGACTACCCGACGATCAAGTCGAGGTTCTTACCCAGGCGAACGGTTGCCATCATGAGGCGGGAAGCCCGAAGGCGGCGGCCTGACAAGGCGCGCGGAACCGATACGATTTTCGTATCGGGAACCAACGACCTTCAATTGCGTGAGATCCACACACCAAAGATCTCACCTGCCGCACAAGGGATACGCCACGCGGCGATGATTTAACTCCAAACCATCGCCAACAGCACATCCAAGGACCTTTGAAGACTCAGTTCAAAAGTCGAAGGATGGACCCACCTCCGGCGGAATGACTTCATCCAAGGGGTCTTCCCCGGAGATGGGCCCAGGGGGCCACTGTCGGTACCCTGGATATCATATACCCCTTGGGATTGCAGAGATCTCAAGGGAAAGTCATCTACTTGATTTGAAGACCTTCGGAGGCCCACATGTCATACATGTCCGGACCCGCTTCTCCAACATGGTTAGCCCCAGGGACGCCACATGTACTATCAAACCGGAGCTACCACCCGCAAAGGGGGAAGCTCCGGGCTACGTACCGAAGTGGCACCCCCGGACCTAACCCCAGACCGAGGGAAGCTCCGGTGCTGACACGTGTCGGGTAACACCGGAACCATCTATTCTCCACAGTGTGCTCCGGTGCTGCCACGTGTCCAACCGTCGGATCTTCACCCTCTAACCTCCGGAAGACCCCGCAACGGCTCCGGATCTTCAAAGGGGAATCAAGGACTTCAAGACCCGATTAAGTGTCATTAATACCATATTAATGACACATGATCGGACGACCTTAATTACCTGTAACGGTGCTGTCAAAGCCCATTACACGGTCATTAAGGGCAATTAAACGTGTTGAATAAGTATCAATACTAGTAATCGTCGGGGCCACATGTCGGGCCAGGCTAATTTGTAACAGCCTGCCCTTGTACTATAAAAGGACAGGCCGACGACGTTTACACACGCGCTCTACAGATGCTCCCAAGACACTCAGTACAAGCTCATACTGCTAATACAACACCAACACACCCGTGGAGTAGGGTATTACGCTAAGGCGGCCCGAACCACGTAAACTCTTGTGTCTCCTGCGTCATTGGTACGCCCACACCAAACATCAAACTCCTCTAACACTTTAGTAGTGTCGGGAGATCTGCTGGTTCCAAACCACCGACAGCTTGCCTTGGAATGAATTCGAGATCGAATTCGGCCAATTCCGCTGCCCACTTTGCGAAATTCCTAGTTGAATTGGGATTATGCAAGATTGCTTGAAGTGGGTAAGAAGTCACCACTGAAATCTTGTGAGCTTGGAAGTAATGGCGAAGCTTCCTAGAGGCGATAAGAACTGCATAGAGCAGCTTATGCACCTCTAGGTATCGAGTCTTGGCATCATGAAGTACTTCACTGATGAAGTACACTGGGCGTTGGATGGTCCGGACCCTCCCGGAGGGGTCCGAAGCTTCCTCTTCATTGACTCAGACCCTCCCGGAGGGATCCAGACTTTCTTTGGGGACCTCCAGGTCCTTGCTGGAGGGACCCGGAGCTTCTTCAGAAGCGACCTAGACCCTCCCGGAGGGGTCTGGGTCTTCTGAAGTAACTTCTTGTGGACTCAAGTCTGGGAACTGGGACCCAGACTCGCTTTCAGGAACCTCCAGACCCTCCCGGAGGGGTCTGGATTCCTGAGCATGGGATGGTTCTGGTCTCTCCGCAACCAGGACCATACTGACGACGTCGTCAGTTGCTGAAATGTAAAGCAGCAAAGGCTCACCAGGGTTCGGAGCTACCAGAGTTGGTAGGGTGGTGAGGAACTGTTTTAGCTCCTGGAATGCCTTTTCTGCTCCTTCGGACCATTGGAATGGTCCGGACTTCCTCAATAACTTGAAGAAGGGAAGTGCCCGTTCCGCCAGTCTTGAAATGAACCGGTTGAGGGCTGCTAGACATCCAGTCAGCTTTTGGACATCCTTGATGCGGGCTGGTGGCCGCATGTCTTCAATGGCTTTGATCTTCGCCGGATTAGCTTCTATGCCCCGGTGACTTACCAGGAAACCAAGAAGTTTTTCGGAGCTAACCCCGAAGACACACTTGTCCGGGTTTATCTTTGTGCGGGTGACCCGCAGCTTGTCGAAGACAGCCTGCAAGGTGTAAAGGAGTGACTCCTTGTTCTTGACCTTGACCACGATGTCATCGACGTACACTTCCACTATGTCTCTAATGAGTTCTTCAGAAGTTTTGTACATAGCTCGTACAAAGGTTGAAGTTGCATTCTTGAGACCAAATGGCATGGCTGTATAACAGTACAATCCATCTACTGTGATGAAAGAGGTATGCTATTCATCTTCCCTAGACATTCTGATTTGATGATATCCAGAATATGCATCTAGGAAACATAGTAATTCACACCCGGAGGTGGAATCCACTATCTGATCAATTCTTGGTAGTGGGAATGGATCTTTTGGACATGCCTTATTTAGTGTTGTGTAGTCAATACACATCCGAAGCTTCCCACCGGCCTTGGGCACAACGACTGGGTTTGCCAGCCATTTTGGATGGAAGACTTCCCGGATGAATACAGCTTCGAGCAACTTCTTCACTTCTTGTCGAATGAAGTTCTGTCGCTCCACGGATTGCTTCCGAGGCTTCTGATGCACGGGCCGGGCGTTAGGGTAAATCTTCAGATTGTGCTCAATCACTTCCCTGGGGATCCCAGGCATTTGTTACGGTTGCCAGGCAAACACGTCGACATTAGCCCAGAGGAAAGCGATGAGCGTGAGTTCCTATTTGTCATTCAGTCCCCCCGATATGCGGGTGGTATGAGCGGCATCGGAACCGATTTGGACGACTTTTACGGGAATGTCGGTGTCGCCGCTTGGCTGCACACGAGGTGCAGAAGTCGAGCCTCGTTGACGAATGCTCGGAGGTTTTGGAGCTTGCTCCTGTCTGGTGTCCTCCTCCTGCGTCGTAGTAAGCGCATGGAGTTCTTCCAGAGCAGTTACTCCGGTACTGCGATCTCCGCGTATCCGGAGAACGCCTACTGGTGTTGGCATCTTTAACACCAGGTAGCCATCATGAGCATCTGCCATGAATTTGTACAAGGCAGGCCTCCCCAAGATGACATTGAAAGGTAAGTTGATCTGAGCAACGTCAAAGACCAACTTCTCAGTGCGATACTTCTCCCGGGTCCCGAAGGTAACGGGGAGAGTAATAGCACCGAGTGGGGTAATGGCTCCCGGACCTACTCCGGAGAAAGGTCGGGAGGGATGAAGATCCGAAGGTCCGAGCTGAAGCTTGGTAAAAGCTTTGAAGCTTATGAGGTTCAGCCCCGAACCTCCATCTATCATAACATGGTGGAGCTGGATGTTATTGATGGTAGGAGATACCATCAAAGGTAACTGACCTGCTCCAACCATGCTTCGAGGGCAGTCCGAAGCATCAAAAGTGATGGTTGTGTCCATCCACTTCCGATGAGGCTCCGCCCTGGCTGTAGGAGCTACAACGGCCATGTCCCGACGCATTGTCTTGAGGACACGACGGGAGGTGTTGTCCCATGATCCACCAAAAATGGTTTTCATGGTCTTCCGACGCTCATTGTCAGAGACGTTAGAATCGTCATCGACGGAGGTGTAGACGGCCTTCAGGACCTTTTTGGGATCCTAAAAACCTAACTCCTCTTCAGTTGGAGCTTCATCAATTTTTTGTTTTCTTTCCCTGTGTCGGAAAGGAACTTCTTCCTGGCACTTGTTGTAGCGCTCGGCAAGGTTTTGGACCTCCCGGCAGTCTTCCAAACTGTGGTTGTCCGTCTTGTGAATTGGACACCACACCTTGGGTTTGCCACCGTCTTCAGAAGACGGTCGAGGTCGCTTCTCGGGGCGTGGCCCCCGGCCACCCGGAGCTGCAGCAGCTGCGGCATTAGATGCGCCGGCCGACGGCTTCTTCTTGTCGTTGGTCTTTTTCTTCTTCTTGCTACTCCCGGAGGTAGTGGCTTCTCCTTTGGAGGATTCCTTGTGATCCTCCGGAGGTGGTTTGGAGTGCATTTCACGGCCCTCCGCAGCTCTGGCACATTTTTCAGCCAAGCTGAAGAGTTCCGTGACACTGGTGATCTCCTTGATCGTCAGTTTCTCCAACATCTTCTTGTCTCGTACGCCCTGTCTAAATGCCAAAATGACAGAAGCGCTAGAGATAGAAGGGATAGTGTTTCGTACCTGAGAGAATCTCTGGATGAATGATCGCAGGGATTCTCCTCCTTTTTGCACGACTGCAAAAAGATCCAGTACGGTGCCTGGTCGGGTGTATGAACTCCCGAAGTTGGCGGTGAACTACCGGCACAACTCCTCCCAACTGTTGATAGAGTTGGGAGGAATGCTTATAAACCAGGACCGGGCGGTCCCAGTTAAAGCCACTGGAAAATAGTTGGCCATTACGGCCTCATTTCCTCTAGGATTGCAGTGGAGTAAATCTGAAGAAATTCAACGGGATTAACGGTCCCGTCAAACTTCTCCGGCAGGTGAGGCCGGAATTTCTATGGCCACCTGACCATACGTAGATGCATGGCCAGGGCCGAACAGCCTCCTCCTACTCCTTTAGGAGCAGGAATGTCCTGAGCTTCTCGTCTTTCACGAGCACGCTCGATATGAACTCGGCCGTCTTGTTGACGGTATCGGCGATCAAGCTCCGCCCAGAGGTCATGAGTTGAAAGCCTTGATACCGTGTGAGTGTGTCGCGCCCCGGAGGGCAACGCCGTCACTTGCTGTGACGCAGCACGTCTCCTGTTGTTGGAAACAGGCGGACCAAGTCTGCCAGACAAGGTCCGTCGCTGTGATGGGGCCCGTCCTGAAGGAGGAGAACCCTGGTTACTGATGCGGTCGGCTGCTGCTGCAACCAAGTGTTCCACATCGGCCCTCCACTGCTCCATTGCATTCTGGGATGTGTCCGGAGGCGGTGGGCGCTGAAGGAGAGCACGTGCTGCATGGAGCGCGTGTTCCGGGTTGTCATGATTTGCCGACGCAGTGATTGACGTCGGTTACCCTACTCCACGGGGTGTGTTGGTGTTGTATTGGATGTATGAACTCAAACGTGAGTCGGTTGAGAGCGTAGAGTCAGTGTTGTCCTATGTATCGTCGGCCTATCCTTTTATAGT
The DNA here is from genome assembly GCA_036927565.1 of Tuctoria greenei. NCBI lineage: Eukaryota > Viridiplantae > Streptophyta > Magnoliopsida > Poales > Poaceae > Tuctoria > Tuctoria greenei. The sequence continues at coordinate 3,572,036 of JAYESD010000007.1, forward strand.
ACAAGGACAGGCCGTTACAAGTTGGCCTGGCTCGATATGTGGCCCCGACAGTTACTAATATTGATACACAATTGATGCGCTTAATTATCCTTAATGACCGAGTTACGGGCTTTGACAGCACCGTTACTGGTAATTAAGGTCGTCCGATCGTGTGTCATTAATATAGTATTAATGACACTTAATCGGGTCTTGAAGTCCTTGATTCCCCTTTGAAGATCCGGAGCCGTTGTGGAGTCTACCGGAGGTTTGAGGCTGAAGATCTGACGGTAGGACATGTGGCAGCTCCGGAGCATGCTGTGAGAAACAGATAGGTCCGGTGCCACCAGACACGTGTCAGTTCTGGAGCTTCCCTCGGTCTGGAGTTAGGTCTGGGGGTGCCATTATGGTACATAGCCCGGAGCTTCCCCCTTGCGGGCGGTAGCTCTGGTTTGATGGTACACGTGGTGACCCTGAGACTAACCATATTGGGGAAATGGGTCCGGTTATGTCTGACATGTGGGCCTCCGATGGTCTTCAAATCAAGTAGTTGACATTTTCTTGAGATCTTTGCAATCTCAAGGGGTATACGATACCCAGGGTACCGACACCCTTGATTTTGTCCGGGTCGTCACCTTTCCATAGGAAGCCCCTTCGAGCCTTGTCAATTTGCTTCACAACCCATTTTGGAGGTTTGAAGATGGTTAGAAAATATGTGGGGATGACTATCAACACAGTTTTGACTAAGAGCTCACGACCCGAGCACGTGAGGAGGTCTTTTTCCATCATGAGAGCCTTTGTTTGACCTTATGAACTATCGGCGGTATTGAGGTTTTGGGCAATTTTTTGTGATGTAAAGGGAGACCGAGATAATGACATGGGAAGTGGGACAGTCGGCCTTGCAATTCAATCAAAGGCTGCACATCAGGGTCTTCACATTTTATTGGAAAAACTTCTGTTTTGTCCATGTTTGTTTTCAGTCCAGTGGCTTGCTCGAAGATGCGAAGGATTTCTTTAAGGATTGACATGTCCTGTTGTGTCGGGCTTATGAATACAGCAGCATCATCCGCATACAATGAGAACTTGATGTGTTGTTCCACGCCACATAAAGGTACTAGCAGGCCAGAATGTTGAGCTGCAGAGAAGAGTCGAGTCAGGTGTTCCATTGCAAGGAGGAAGATCATTGGCGAAAGTGGGTCGCCTTATCAGACTCCCCTAGCATGCTTGGTACTTTTGCCACTCTCGTCATTTAGAAGGAAAGAAGAGGAGGATGTTCTCCAAAGGGCAGAGAGCCAATTCCTCCATCGGTAGCCGAATCCAAGGTGCCTCATAACCTCCAGAAGGTACGCCCAATTTACGATATCAAAAGCCTTCAAAATATCTAATTTGATGAAGAGTTCTAGGGTACAATTCTTGTGGAGCTCCTTTATCATTTGTTGGACAAAAAAGAAGTTGTCATGGATACATCTCTTTTTGATGAAGACATTTTGGTTGATAGAGATCAATTTGTCTAGCTCGGGTGCCAATCTATTTGCAAGGAGCTTTGAGACAGTCTTTGTAAATATGTGGACCAAGCTAATGGGCCTATAGTCTGTGATCCTTATTGGATCAATTTTCTTTGGGATGAAAACAACTTTGGCCCTGTTTAAACGATCCAAGCCTTGACTATTTAAGTGGTAGAATTGGTCCAAAGCCTGGATAAAGTTCCCTTTATGATGTGCTAGCAGCTCGAAATGAAGTGCCCCGTGAACCCGTCGGGTCCAGGGGCTTTTTCCTGGCATCGCACCGATGACCGCTGTGATCTCCTCTTCCTCAAAGGGGTTATCCAAGTGCTCCAGACTTTGACTCTCCCATCCCAGCTCCACAAGATTTAAGGTCAGTCCTCTGGGAGTGCAAGTGTCAATATGGTCTACGAAGTGGTTGTATATGATTTGATGCTTGCCATCCTGAGCAGAAGTAATCCCATTTGCAGATTGGAGACATTGAAGGAAGTTTCTCTTCTTGCGCGAGCTAGCAATACTATGGAAGTATCTTGTATTGGCATCTCCGAGCTTGATCCATGTTAGCCTGGACCGTTGCTTAGCTCGGGATTTTTGTATTGCGGCCAACCCGAGAATCCGCTGTTTTAGGAGACGCTTGACTGAACATTTCGATTCAGACAAGACTCGTTCCTCACTAGCTTTATCCAGTTGTTCGATTACCTCCTTACAGATTGTCATCGCCAAGCGACCTTGAGGGATGAGTGTTTGGGCTCGGAACAGAGATCTTTCGCCAGCCGACCTAATTTAATGTGCAACACCGTCATTGCATTGTGCCTGGGTGCAATTGATTTCTGCCAAGACATCTGAACCGCCTCCATGAAACCATCCATGTGTAACCATTGTGCTTCAAATCGAAAATCTTTATTCACTATGCCTGACGCTAAGGTCTGGAGCACCAGAGGACAGTGATCAGAAGAAGAATAGGACAATGGTAGGAGCACTGGGTCCGTGTATAAAGCATCCCAATCATTAGAGATAAAATCCCGATCAGTTCTTGTCATCGTTGGTTGGTCGTTCTCATTGGACCAAGTGAACCTTCGACCAAGCAACGAAATCTCATTGACCTCCATATAATTTAGTGCTCTTTGGAAACAGTTCATCATCTGTCTATTCACTCGTTGATTACTTTTAACTTCGTCTTTGTAAATTAAGTTGAAATCTCCTATTATCAACCATGAAGGCTTTGCCACCGTTTTGAGGTGCTTCAGCTCATTGAGGAAAATCCTTTTGTCGAAGTCCAATTGCGGTTCGTATACCCCTGTTATGGTGGATGTTGTTGCGGTTCTACTATCTCTGGTTGTGGCTGATATGGTGTACAGAGTTGTTATAACCTCTGAGGGTTGAATGAAAGCTCCATTACATGCAATGATGATTCCTCCCTTTATGCCATCAACAGGGAGGAAGGCATATCTATCTTCAAAATTAGGTCCCAAGATGTTTCTTACGGTAAGGCGAGTCACCTCCCTCAATTTTGTTTCCTGTAAGCACACTAGCTAGAGCTTGCATTCCTTAACTGTTTGTCTGATTTCTTCCTGTTTTTCTCTATTATTAAGGCCTCGGACGTTCCATGATAAGATCGGGTACTGGGGAATGGATTCAACCATGATAAGTAGCAGCGATACATACCGATTGTCTCATACAAGGACAATCACAACATAGGTCGGTCAGAGGAAGTACATACATCACAAAAGGGTCACTAGCAACACAGTCCAACATCCTAGCCCAACAAACAAGAGTCCTGACCCGTCCCCTAAGTCAGAAGGAGAAATTGATCCATCCCACAATATTGCACGCATACATGATATAGATAGCTACTACTAAGTAGGGCACTTGAGCGGAAGAAGCGAGCTTCATTTTGTTGGCGTCTTCGCCACTTTAGAGGTTTTTTGGACTTCCTGGTCTGGGATCCTCCACGAGCAGTAGCTTTGTGCTTGCGCTTTTTCTTCTTCATGTCAGCAGCAGCGTGAGGGCCGTGATGGCCTACAAAGATGAGGAGGAAAGGGGCTTTTTGTACATGTTAATGCACTGTTGAAGTGTCATGCTGTCCAAGGATTGCTTGAGTTTGATGATCCCCCATTTCCTGGCGAGTAGTTCTTGTGCTAACTAGATCGTTGGCTTGAATTTTTTCATCTTGGCCTTGAGATGGGCGCTATGCCTCTGCGGACTCGCCTCAGTGACTTCTGCTTGTGTCAGCTACTCGGGGGGCCTGCACACATTGATTCACAATTGGGAGCGGAAGGAGGGTAGGGGTGTTCGGGTGGGTTACCCTTTGGGAGAACTGAGTGAGGTTAGTTGATCCATCAATATCTTCAGTGTGAGTCGCCTCCTCTTGTTCCTCAATTTCCATCACCACTGTGTCTGGTGATGCACGTCCTCCTACGTAATGGACAGATGAGGCATTTGCTGTCTCTACCAACGGCGCCGGTGGCACACACAAAGGAAGCACTGTTAGCGGAACACAAATAGCGTCGGAGTCATGGACTTCTTCAGTGATAGCAACCCCCAGGCTGGAGCAATCAGGTGGACGATGAATGTCTTGCTCAATCTCCTCCAACACCTCGGTAGGGATGATCTGGATAGCATCAAAATGCTCAAGGGGGGTCGAGAGTGGGATTACTCCCGAATCAGCAAGCATCAGCATTGTAGGTGCCACAGTGGCACATGCTTCATAGGCGGTCGGTTGATGTCCCATTTCACCCTTCACCCTCCACAACTGTCTGAGGGCCCGACTCTCTGCAAAGGTTCTGTCATGTCTGGATGGCGGCAGAGAGGCGCTTCTGTGGTCAGCGTGCCGATGATTGGAAGATTCCCCATTATGCCAGATGAAGTTTCTACCACGGTTAGGGGATGGTGCACCACCGTGGTGACGATCATCAGCGCTTCGGAAGCCGCCAGGAATGCACGGGCGGTCAGCGCTTCGGAAGCCGCCAGGAATGCACGGGCGGAAGCACCGGGCTGCACCATACCTGTCATCCTTATCATCTCTAGGGGACCTACAATTAACTGTGGAAGCACGACAAGTTTGAGAAGGGAAGTGCAGTAGCTCAACACTCAACTCTCCATCCATTCTACCATATTGCCACTTAAACTCCCTAATCTGCCGTTTGTCGTCCGCAGTGAGCCATCATGGGGATAGTGATAGAATGAGAGGTCTTCTATATAATCAATGTGTATAAGTACCTTGTAAACATGGTCCTGCTGGATATTACGTGGCCTGGTGAACTGCACCTGGGCATCATGACCCGGGAGACCCGAGCGCTTCGCAAGAGTGAGGTATACTGCCTGTGGGATCCTATTTGGGTCCATGCAGTATGTCCAACATACGTAGGCCCTCAAGTCTTCATGTTGCCTCGTAGCTTCAGCAACATGATTAATGATGCAAGTGTCGCTTAGGATCTTGGCAACCGTGTCTTCAGACCATGCATGCAGGGGAACACCTTCGAGGATGACTTTGACGTGGTAGGGAATGTCATATCTATCAGCATTAATGCCAGCATCCCAAGAATGAAAATGGAATTCATATGGCCCCTCCACAGTTTACCTCGTGCAAAAACCAAATCTCTCAAAGCTGAATTCGTGAACAGTACTAGAAAAGGTTCAGGGTAGCTCCGAAAAACATGAAACTGGTACTCACGTAGATCGAAGTGATGGATGATTGTATCCTTAAGTTCCTCCCGGGACTCCACTCTGCGGGCGCCTTCCTCCGTGAGCAGGGCACTGTTGGACAGAAGGGTCTGCTGCTGCTCCATCCCTGCGGTCATTGTAACCATCTTCTCTGCAGCCACATGCCTTTGCCTTGGATTGCATGGGAAGTAGCTGGAGTCATGAAGGTCTTGACCATTCCAGTGGCGACGAGGAGCACTAGGGGAACAACGCCTTGCAAAGGCTCTTGAGGAGCCTTCGCCAGGGGCATCGCCAAAGGATGGGCGTCTCTCCTTGACAGCACCAGTAGTGGGGCTTGATTTGAGTGCAGTGAAGTTTGTGATGGAAGCAGGGATATCTGGCTTCGCCTTACTGGTGTCGCTGACCGGAGCAAATCTTCTCATGCATCTAGAGGAGATATGGCCGAAGTCTTTGCATCGCCAGCATTGTCTGGGTTGGCGACAGTAAAGCTTGATGTGATCTGATGCCAGCCAATTGTAACATCTTCCCCTAGTATTCTCCCTGAAAACTAGCGATCTAGCATGGTACTAGCACGTCTGGGCTTAAGACACCTGTCCTTCCTCCACAAATATCACTTTTTGACCGTTTGCCATTGGTGTAGCATTTGACAGTGTTCAAACAGCTGGGGTGGTGAATCTTCTGAAAGCCCGATAGTAGGTACACCTCTATTGTGATCTGTCATCGTTTCCTTCTCTTTCTCAGACCATTTCAAATAGCTCTTGGGCCAGGTTCTCTCCGCAGGCCCAGCTGGTCCAGCCCAGTTGCAGAGGGGGCGGACACAACGAGGTTCGTCTTCCTTCCAGAACGAACGAATCAATGGCGTGGGGAGGAATCAAACCTTCCGGTTCCTCCAGCTAGACGATGGTGATTGACGAAACACATGGGCCAGAGGGGAACAGAGCCTCAAAGGTCCAGAGCGGACTACTTCAGCATAGGATCTAGGGAACGTACCATGAGGATCTGCCGGGGTGGAGTGTGTCGCGCTGCTGCTGGGGGCCAGTCCATTCGCCTCCTCCTTGCTTCGCAGTCCTTGAGCAGGGGGCTTTTTTCTTCTTTCGACAGAGTTGGACTCCAAGCTCGGCCTGCCTTCGAGGCACCGGGGGGAAGCTGCCAGCTCGATGCACATCCGCGACCGCCAGCGTGTCTAGCTGCCGGCACAGGTTGGGGAGTCTCCCTCAGTGTGGGGGGAGGATGAGTCTTGGATCTTGATATGGGATTGTGTGGCTGGATCTGGTGGATTTGCCGGAGATTGTGAGGGTTGGGAGGAGCAACGATGAGATCGCCATTCGAGTCGCCTGTCACCAGAACGAGCCGTTGGGGACCCATCTTTTTTCCAGCGTCAACATGCTCTTGTCTTGCATTATTAGTTGAATTTTTGATGCGTTCTTGCAACTTTTGAAAAGTTCAATGCCCCCAAGGCAAATTTCGCCCAACTTTTTGTACCATGTGTAGTTGACTAGAGGCAATAGGTAATTAACAACTAATTATTATTATTGACAACTAATCATTGCAATTTAGCCCATTAATCATATTTTAGTTGACTATTCTATGGTATATCAATAAAAAAATTATTTGACTACTTTACAACTAACATAATCCTTACAATTAACATAATTAATAATTAACATAATGAATCAAGTGGAAGAGTCATCGCCTGAAGAGTCCGATGTCTGAAAAGTAGAATTTCTGTTGTTAGAATTATGTTTTCATTCTGCGTGTGTTTCCTTGCATGCAGATACATGAACCTGACCAGCCGCGCGTCGTTGCGCATGAAAGTAAAGGAATAGTGGCGCACGTAGCCGAGTCATTTGTATGGCATAGATAGAGCATAGACTCCGGAAGCAACGTTCTTCCTACTGTACCGCCGGGATCAACATCCTCTGCAGTACTGCATGTGCAGTAGCAGAGGCTGACATGTGGGTCCGGTGGGTGTTGGGCCCACATGTCAACCTCTGCTACTGCACATGCAGTACAGCATAGGATTTCAACCCAGCAGTGTCATCGACAACACAAAGCATAGGAAAGACAGCGTACGAGTTTCTCCAGACATGCGTGTCGTGCGTGAGAGATCAACCCAGGGCCGGGCCCGTGGGCGTGCAGCCCGTGCGGCCGCACAGGGCCCCAAATTTTTAGGGGCCCCACTTTTTTTGCTGCTCCAGGCTCAGCACAACAGAACTACGTCAGCTGTGGAAGGCAGTTCTAAATCTGATTGCATGATTCGTTGGCGCTGCAGAGGAGAAGGCCCAGATCTAAGAGAGAGATCGCCCGCCAAAAAAAGCCCATGTCCTGATCCTAATTGTCCGCGGAGGAGAACTAGAGAAGGTCCACGTGCTGATGGACCCAAGTCATGGTGCTGCTGTACTGCTCGGCTCTTGGGCCTTGGCAAACTAATTAATCCAGTTCATTCTGCGAGGATGTTAATACAACTTTACCAATCTGATTAATTAATTTACAGTAGGGTATATGACCATCATGTTCAAACATAGAGCGATTATTTAGACTCTTGATTGATCTGTAAGCAAATCTATTTAGTTTTTGGGTTGTGAAGCCTTTTCAAAATCCGTGTAGAGCTCTAGAGTGTGCCAAATGTTCATAACAACATGCAAATGTTTTTCATGACAAAACATTTTTCTTTGTTTTTAAAATTATTATTGTAATGGTAATAATTTTAAGCTAGAATTAATGTGTTCATAATATTAGTTTAAAAACAGAGAAAGTAAGAATAAAACACACACTCTACATGTGTGTCTACACAAGTGCACATAACACATCAAAAATCTCATCCTTCTAGCTTTGTACAGGGCCCCGTTTTTTACCGGCTCGGCCCTGCTGCTGCGTGTGAGGTTCCTTCCCCGGCAAACACATGCATGCTGTGGTTGACGGACCAGGGGCGGCGTACGTGCAGTGGCCGTGTTTGCGCGCGTGCTGATGTAGTTGACCGGCCGGCGCCATTGCGTGCTCGGATGGTAAGGAGGACCATGCATGGACTTGAGACGCGCATGCATGCATCATAGACGAGATCATGGCTGGCATGCTCAACGCCAGTGGAGCATCGTCCATCGATGCCAGGGCAGCCACGCTGCGTTGTTGCCGGAGCAGAGCCGAGCCGCGTCGTCGCGCCATCGCCATCACATAGTTGTTCCTCACAACTTTACCATTGCCAAATTAAAGAGCCCTCCTGCTGGTCGTCCTGGCATCGACAGTAAGGAAACTTACCGATCGAGTTGAATTGACCGTGTCCTTCTTCTTCCCGTCGCGTCAAACTTACCAAGCATGCAGCTGCCGGTGTGGAAAGGAAAGTTCCTGGAAAAATCCATTTTTTTTTTCACCACGTGACTGCCTTCCCACACTGGCAATTGTTGGGCCAAATCGAAGCCATGGCCGAACGAGTGGACTGGGCTGAAAGATTGGTTTCAGGCGAATCAGGCGGCCCACCCAACTCTGGTGACGGCCCAGCCCGTGAACACGAGGACCCCTAAACCCTAGTGCAGTGCAGTAAATACGCGACGCCATATCATCCGAGTCAACACGACAACGGTAGAGATAGATAGAGATAGCAGTACATGCACTACACACCCGTCCGGCGTAACTGACCAATTCAACGCCTGCTGCCACTGCCAGTGACTTCACTGACTCACTGCGCCTGCTAGCCAGCGGGGCCCACACGTCGGTGGCGCTGGAGCGGATAAGGCGCGCGTGGGCGAATTCCCCTCCGCCGGCCGTTCGTTCACCCGCGTACGGCCGCGATGCGCGCAGCCGGGTTCCCGTGACTTTTTTTTTTTCTTTTCGACGGCCGGTGAGGTGATCCTACCCATTTGCCACTTATTGTTCCGGCGCTGCGCTTTTCTGGCTTCTCATTCCCAAACCATACTACTACTAGTACGCAGTCCTAATCTTAATAGCATATTCACAAAATTCCATGTTAATTTGTACAGTCACGCAAAACAGATGCAACACACACACGGAGTACGTCGTATCAAAAAAATTACAATCAAGTCAATGCCATATCTCCTGTCCGAAATATTAAGCACGCATTAACTCTTTTTCGAAAACCAAGCATGCATTAACTAGTAGTTACTAAATGATACTGATAACATTTTATCTCTTAGAAATTAGAATGGGCTAAATACCCATCCTATCTTTTGCACCAGATATTGTATTCTTATCTACCGCATTAACATTAATTGCATTCTTATATCCAATACTCCACATTTTTTTAACACGACGACCAACCTTTTACTAAATGAAGATGTAATCCACCGGATGTTTCACGATATCTAATATCCTATCCGTTAAAATTTATTTGACATTGTAACAGTATAGAAAATTTTATTCCAATTTTACCCCCGATCTCCTCCAACGGAAAAAAAAAACTCCTTCAGCCATGTCGTCCACCTCGCTCAATGGCGTGCCACCCCGACCTTTGTCACCGCCGTCGTGGAATGTGAGAAGGTGTGGTAGTCGTAGGAATTGGCGGTGCCGAGATGAGGCGTATCCGGTCGGGGTGCCAAGGGTGGTGTATCCCCTCGCAGCGCCAAGGGACAGCGTATCCGGTCGTGGTCCTAGAGGCCCTCAGCCTCATGACAACGTGGGATCTGCCGCACAAGGAGGTCATCGTGGAGTTGACTAGAAGTTTTGGATTGATGTCTACACCATTACGACCTCTTGCATGGCTCGCACCCGTGCCGTTGGGGACTTCCGGCCATGGGTGACCCACATCGCTGCCGTATATCTCCACCTTGTCACCGCAAATTGGTAATTTGACCTTTTCCTTAATCTTTACAAAAGGAAACATTAAGTAATTTGGAACGGAAAGAGTAATGATATAATAATTGTACTTATTGATATCTAAATTAATAGCGCATCCATCTGCTGTTGTTAGATCCTATAAATATACCCTTTTCATGATTGAATCCACCTCACACGAGGGTCGCAATGTCTGAAAACGCAGCGGAAGCATGCCATCAGGCAAGGTGTGAGAGAACGCACGCTTAAGTCCACCGGGTGGTGTCCCCACTCTTCATCCCACGGCGACCCGTTTCCGTCCACCGGAAGTGCCGGACTTTCCCCACTCACCCCCTCCCCCTCTTCGTCTTCCTCCAGACTCCCCCACACGTTTCCCATTCCATTGCGTTCCTTCGACTCTCCCTTGCCTGCACGCGCCGGCACCGCGGATCCCGCCGCCAAGAATGGAGGCTTGGCCGGACGACTTCCGGTGCCCCATCTCGCTCGAAGTCATGACGGACCCAGTCATCCTCCCCTCCGGCCACACTTTCGAGCGGCGCAGCATCCAGCGCTGGCTCGACGGGGGGAACCTCACCTGCCCCGTCACCAACCTGCCGCTGCCGCCCTCCCCGCCGCTCGTACCCAACCACGCGCTGCGCCGCCTTATAGCCGCGGCCTCGCCTTCGGCGGCGGCCACTGCCCCCGTGGCCGCCGCGGCGGGGGGAGGTGGTGGTGCCCCGGAGCCAAAAGAAGCGGCTGTAGGGACGGGGGCGCCGTCGTCCGTGCTGGCGCTGCTCCGGCTGGTCAAGTCGGGCGCCGCCGGGCGGAGGGAGGTGCTGGAGTCCGGCGGCGTGGCCGTGCTCCTACGGCACGCGGCGGCCGGGGACGAGGCGGCGGCGAGGGCGCTCCTGCTCCTCAGCCTCGACGGCGACGATGCGCGCGTCGGGCTCGTCGCGGACGGCGCCTTCGACGCGCTCTGCGCAGCCGTGTCCCGCGGCCACGGCGCTCACCAGCCTTGCCACCGTTGACGTCAACAAGTGCACCATCGGGGCGTACCCCTCGGCCATCTCGGCGCTGGTGGGGCTCCTCCGCCGCGGCGGCGCGCAGGAGCGACGCGAGGCGGCCACGGCATTCTTCGAGCTCTGCAAGCTGTTGGAGAACCGCCGCCAAGCGGTACGCGCCGGCGCGGCGCCCGCGCTCGCCGACTTCGCCGCTGACGGCTCTGCCCGTGCAGTCGAGGTGCTCGGCCTCCTCGTCAAGTGCCGCGAGGGGAGGCACAATTTGTGCAGGACACCGGAAATCGTGTCCGTGCTCTCCGGCGTCGCTAGCAGCGGCAACGCTCGTGCAATTGAGCAGTCCCTGTTCGTTCTCAAATGGATCTGCTCGGACAACAACGAATAGGCAGTGGAACCAATAAAGCTGGGAGCTTTCCAGCTCTGTGTGCTTGGTGAGGAGGCAAATGGAGTTCTAGGCCTAGGGCATGGGTTATAGAGCAAGAGGGGGAGCCAAGACAGTGAAGCGGCATGGCGAGGAGGGCGTTGTACAGGTCCAGTCCAGACGAGGTTGGTAGGTGAGTACCGTATCTAACACACGCACGCGTGTGCCTAAGCTACGAGGTGACGCGCCCCGCGCCCGCGCGCGGCGACTTGTCAACGCGAGAACGCAAGTCAAGTGGTCAGCTGCGTCACATGTAGAGGTGGGAATTGGGTCAGGCCAAACCCGGGCGGCCCGAAGCATGATATTGCGGCCCGGCCCGGCCCGGCATGAAGGCGGTTCGGGCCGGCCCGACCTGAAACATCGGGCCGTGCCGGGCTTGGTTTTTGGGCACGGCGGGCGGCACGGCCCGGCACGACCAAGTGAGCCGTGCCTGGGCTGGCACAACCCGAAAATGACCCGAAGGCCCGAACCGGCCCGACGGCCTGAACTGGCCTGACGGTCTGAATGGGCCCGGTGGCCCGACACAGATGTTATTGAGTTTGCAGGAGTTTTTTTATTTTGATTCCTATTTAAATATTCAAACTTGTATAAATTCCGCAAATTAAGTCCAAATTCGATGATTCTTTTTTTCTATATTCTTAAAAAAATACTCTCTACCACTTGGAACAATTATCTTCAAAGTTATATAGATATTTTTGTATTTTTTATAAACAACCAAAACAAACCATATATACATATTCTTCACTATTTTGTAAATCTTCAAAGAATGAAGATGTTTGTATCAAATTTTATTTTGTATGTGTATGTTTATATTTCTACATGTATGCATTTTTTTAATAATTTTTTGAGCTACTTCAACATGTGAATATTCACATTTTCTCTCTTCTCACTCAAAAGCTAATAAGCATATGAGCCAATCTTCAAATTCAAACACACTTTTATTCAAACAAAGTTAAAAAATTCTTTAAAAAATCATGGAGGTTGGTGTCATCATTAAAAAGCCTCACAAAAAAATTCACTCACTAAATCGATGTAATATTCAAGATATAAAAATGACAAAAACTCCACAAATCCATTTTTTTATTTGTTTTTTGTTCTGATCAATTTATTATGTTTCTCAAACTCAAGTTCATAGGACACATGAAATACAACATCCTTAAACTCCATGATTTTTTTCATATTTTTTTGAATTTTTTTGTCCATGTATTGCCTAAAAACTCAAAATTCAATTTTCTTTGTTTTTTTCTGCAATATATTATTATTTTGAATGTGATTTTTTTAAGAACATGTAATTCAACTCTTTCAATCTTCACAAATTTTTTCATATTTTTTGAAGGCTTTTTGGCTATGTATTCAAAAAAATTTATGCTCAATTCAATTTTTAAATGTTGTTGGGCCAGCCCAATAGTGTTGGGCTGCTGCTGGGCTGATGTTGTTTTTTCATTTTTATTCAAACTTGAAAGTTCAAACTTGTATAGTTTCTTCAAATTTGGTCCAAATTCGATGATTTTTTTCCTAAGCTCTTCAAAAATATTCTCTATCACTTCAGTATTTTTACATATTTTTTTTACATTTTTTGTCCATTTATTTCATTAAAAACTTGATTTTTATTAAAATTTTAATTGTTTTTAGGCTAAATCAAGGAACTAGGCTGTGCTCGGGCCTGGCCTGGCCCAAAGGCGGCCCGCCCAGGCCCTGGGCCGTGCCTGGGCCTGGATTTTCGGCTGCCGGCCCGAGTCGGCCCGACGTGCTTTCGGGCCCGGGCCATTTCGGCCGAGACACGAACGGGCCGTGCCGGGCCGGCCCGGGCACGGTCCGAGTCCCACCTCTAGTCGCATGCATACAGTTCAATCGGATCCGGGTGCACGCGATTATTGAACTAGTCAATTGCTGACCTGATCGCCACAGTACATATATCCCAAGCATGTTCTTTTTACACAGGTAGACCACATACGTGGATGGACACGGATCCCCTGACTTAGTGCAGTCCGTGACTTGGTCACTGACATGTGGTCCCAGACCACATGTCGGTGACTGAAGATTAAGTCAGGGGATCCTGATCCACCTGGGACAACGTTGGAACAATTGCGGCGTTTGACACTTTTGACAAACGTCGACGCATGCAGCTCATATCGATCATACACGCAACTCTTAATTATTATGCAAAAGCTAATAAAGCTCTGATCAGATTTCATGTCTCAAACTTTATTGACTAATCGTATTTGTTGATTATGTTAGCAACTGGTCAGAGCTTGCATGACACGTAGATATATAGTATATAAATCAAGAAAGTCAACATTCTTATTGGTCTCATTCCTCTCGATGCTACCTGCTTTACAGGGAAAAAAATATATGCAGCACTGCGCTGCAAATAAATCCCTCTACAGCTCCTTCTGGATCCCATCTCAAAGGCAGCCCCCCCCCCCCCCCCCCCCCCCCCCCCCCGCCTGCTTGGTGCTTCACCCGGCTCGCGGCCCGTACTCCCGATCTACCACGCCGTGGACTCAGCTTGGCTCCGCTCGCTCTCTTCTCAATTCCATAACGTTCGCGTCCCCTTCCTTCGCCGCGCCGGCCATCACTGTTAGAAGACCCGGAGCCAAAGTCTGTTGTTGGAGGCATAACATGAAATAACGTGACAGGTTGTCATGATGCGCTCATGTCTGGTAATCTGCACGCCAGGAAGCTTCTACGGTACCAGCAAGATAGAGATAAGTTTGTTTAGGATCGTTTAAACTCTAGATAAGATTGCATGTAACAGATTCTTTTCTTATCTTTTCTGTTTTCTTTTGATCCTTGCGGACGCAGCATTTGAAACAACCAGAGATCGATATCCTTTGTACATTTGCCTATTTAAATCAACACGAAACCTGTTGTGGCAAGGCCATATACAACAGATCAACTATTTCTACATGGTAACCAGAGACAACATATCTCCACGAGAGCAAGATGAGTTCGTTGACTTCTGCTACTCTGTCGACCGACTTCAACATGTTGAGCCACAATGTTGAGAAGTTGACAAGAGACAACTTCTTGCTATGGTGTGCACAGGTCCTTCCGGGTGTGCATGGCGCTTCCGGGTGTGCATGGCGCGCAACTATTTGGCTTCCTGGATGGAAGCAAGTCGCGCCCTGATGAGATCATCACTGAGAAAGATGACAAGAAGACGAAGAAAGTCCAAAACCTCGATTATCTGAATTGGGTGATTCAGGATCAACAACTTTTGAGCTACCTGAATTCTACTTTGTCCAAGGAAATTTTGGCACAAGTTGCGATGTTTTCCACATCGGCTGATGTCTGGAAAGCAATACACAAGAGTTTTGCCTCTCAGTCAAGAGCTAGAGTTATGCATCTACGTGCTAAGTTATCTAGCACATGAAAAGGAGACTTGCCCGTGGTAGCATACTTTTCCAAGATGAAAGAATGCGGCGATGAGATGGCAGCCGCCAGGAAAAAGCTGGAGTACAACGACGTGGTTGCCCACATCCTGGCCAACCTTAATTCCGATTACAACTCATTGATTGAGAATGTAAGTACAAGAGTGGTCCAATATCCTTGTCTGACTTATTTGTGCAGCTCCTAGCGACTGAGGCGAGATTGGAGAGACAAGGGCATTATCAATATAATGCTAACTCAGCGACACGGGGAGGACCTCATGGAAGAGGTGGCCAAAACAATAGAGGAGGCAACAATCGTGGTAGAGGACAAGGGTGTGGAGATCAAGGCAGCAGGGCGATGTGTCAAATTTGTGGAAAGATTGACCATACTGCTACTAGGTGCTACAAGAGATTTGACAAGGAATTCTAGCTTGTAGAGAAATCAGCTAATAATGCCATGACATCTTATGGTGTGGACACAAATTGGTATACAGACACAGGTGCTACGGACCATATCACTGGAGAGATGGAGAAATTAAATACCAAAGACAAGTATACTGATCAAGAGAAGATCCACACGGCAAGTAGCTCTGGTATGAGAATTGATTTTGTTGGTAATTCCACCCTTCAAGCATCTGATCTTCTCCTTCACCTTAAAAACGTGCTCCATATTCCCACCACAACCAAAAATCTTGTCTCCGTCCATAAGATCACCACTGATAATCCTATTTTTATTGAATATCACTCACAATATTTTTTGGTTAAGGATCGAGTTACGAAGAAGGTCCTTTTACAAGGCAAGTCTAAGGGGTCGGGGCCTCTGAAAGTGCATCTAGGCATCCCTTGTGGGTTTTGGTTGATTTATGACAAATAAATGAGATCCTAACCAAATCGTTGAGATGAGCGCAATTTTTAATGAAATTATAAAGAAAGCGCAAAAAGAAAGAAGAATGAGGATCTATATGGAAAAGAGCTCAAGAGCTGAATAGACTAGATCAGTGTGTATGGAGTGTGTTGGAGAAACACACCCCAAGAGCTCAAGCACAAGAAAACTCATTCACTGCACAAATTTACATAGGTTCGGACTAGTCCGATATACCCCAGACTAGTCCAATAATCCCTCTGTTCAAAATCGGACAAGTCCTCCCAGTGCGGACTTGTCTGCACAGTCCAGATTTACACAAACCAGACTAGTCTGATATCACCACAGACTAGTCCGATATCTTTCTGACTAAGATCGGACTAGTCCTTCCAAGTGCGGACTAGTCCTCAACACTTCACTGCTTTGCACAAAATCGGACAAGTCCGATAATATCCAGACTAGTCCGATAATCTCTCTGACTAAAATCGGACAAGTCCTCCAAGTGCGGACTTGTCCCCAAATTCACAAAGGGAGTCACTGTAACACCCTAAATTTTCGCATCTTGCATTGCATACATGATCATGCATTAAACATTAGTAGGACAAAAGAAAAATAATAAAACATAAAAGATGGAGCATATATATATATAAATGTATGTAGCAAAAGAAGAAATAGAAAATAATAGTTATAGCCTAAAACTTGTAATAGGGAATAGGTATAAAAATAATAATATAAATACATATAAATACATATAAATATATATATATAAATAATATATATAACAATATATAAAAATAGATAAAATATTAATATTAATAATATATGTTATAAAAATAATAAATAATAAATAGTATACATATATAATATAAATAATATATATATATATATATAAAATATATATGATACATTATATAGAATAAAAGAAAGTAAAAAAAAATAAATAAATATAAATAATAAAATAATAATAATACTAAGTAAAAAAAAGAGAAAGAAAAAAAAAGAAAACCCCCTCCCCCGCCGGCCAGGCCGCCGGCCGGCCCAGCCGGCAACACACCGCGCCTCGGCTCCCGCCCGCCCGTACACGCCGCCTGCCCCGGGCCCCGCCCACGTGCCGACCGGCACCGGCCACGCCACCCCGCCACCCGAGGCGCCGGGCCCCGCTCCCACGCCGCCTCCCGCGCCCACGCGGCGCTCCCGCCGGACCCCACCCGCCGCTCGCCTCAATCGCCCCGGCCCCGCCGCCTGCGACCTGGCCGCGCGCGTGCGAATCGGGCTCGGGCCCACGCGCCCCGCGCGCCGCTACCGCGGGCCCCGCCTGCCGCCTGCCGCTGGGCACGCGCTCGCGCCCCTCTCGCACCGCTGGCCCCACGCCGCGAGCCACCTTGGGCCCCGCGCGATGCGCCTCCATGCGCGCTCACGCGCTCCCACCCGGCCCCGCAGGAACGCCACGCCCGCCCACGCTCCCGTGCGAGCCGCCGGCCACGTGCCGCCCCCGGGCCCCACCTCGCCCGCTCGCCCGCCCAGCCCCTGCGCGCCGCGCGAGTCCCGCCAGCGCACGCCCGAATCTCGCGATTCCCGGCGCAGCGCGCACGGACTCTCGCCCCCGCGCCTATAAAAAAACACCGTAGGCCTAGGTTTTTTCCCCGATCCCAACAGCCGCCGCCATAAAGAACCGCCGCCGGTACAAAGCACCAGAAAGCAGAGCTGCGCGCCAGGGGAAGAAAAGGAAGAAAAAAAGAAGGGGAAGAAGAGGAAGAAAAAGAGGAGGGCCCCACCGTCAGCAGGAGGTCGTCGCCGTCGTCGTGCCGCCGAGGGACTGCTGCGCCATCCACTTCGTCTACGTGTCGCATTCATTCCGCGACCGTCAAGCCGTCAGATCTACGGTAGGCCATGTTCCCGATGCGAATTTTAGCGACGCATTAGATCTAATAGACATAAATTGATTTTAGTTGCACCATAATTTTATTTTCAGCAGCATTAATCCACCCTAAACCCCCGTAAACTCATATGAACGCGTATGAACTAGTTGCATCTAATTAATAAACAACCGTAGTTAATTAATTATTGTACCTTGCATGCATGCATATCATCGCATGTTGATTATTATGTGTGCATCATGTTGAATTGTATGTATTTTCTTGTATGTGTGATCACGAATAGAGGGAAGTGCTCAAGAGATCGTGTACGAGGATTTTCAGAATCAAGATTTCGAAGCGCTTGAGCAACCCCATCTGCCGGAGCAAGGCAAGTGTCCTTGAAGCATATTGATCCTGTTTTTTTTAAATAAGTGTTTTGTTTGCAAAACTGCATGCTGTGTCAATTTGATGGGAATCCTATGGTAGGAAGTTTACTAGATTTGTTAAACCAACCTTGTCGCCTGGAATTTATGGTAGAGAGTCGGGAAGGGTTTTTTTTTACCTTTTTGCTTCGCTTAGTTAATTGGGATGGCAAACAACACTACACAATTAATTTTGCATCAATGATATTCTGGTTAATGTGAACTGGTCGATACAGTATGGTGATGGGTGATCTAAGCAAGCCTGGTATGTGGATGGGTTGGATGTTATGGTGGTTTGCTTGCTTTAGATCTAAGGACCGGTTCATGCGAGAATAGGCCAGGACTACAGTGCCACCACGAGGCCAAGTATGGGTGCGGTGTAGCTGATTAATTAGGGCTTTGCTAGTGCTGTTTATACCATTGTGGATGCTCGGGGAAGGGGTAGTCGGATTGGGTTTGTTGATGATTGGTGGGACTACCCTGGGATCCGAATGGCTCAAGAGGGGGCCCTTGGTTGAAGATGTGCTCAGTTGGAGGCATCGCCACCGGTGAAACCTCAGTGGGGTCTGAATAGACTAGTAATCCCTTTGTAAAGGCTATTTTGTGATCTCTTGGCCATACACCAAAGGAAGTGCAATTGACATAAGGGAGGTTCTTTAGTCGCCGACGGGTGATGAAATCACAAACACGTGGGTAAAGTGGTACAAAATCTACAGAGTATTAAAACTATCATGATAGCCGTGCTCCCGGTTAAGAGCGCCTGGATGACCTACATGATTAGAGTTGGAAATTGGGATTTGGGATGGTTATGGTTTGGTAATGGTTATGGTTGAAATCATGATTATGGTTATGGTTATGGGATGGAATCATGGTTTATGACATTGATTATGGTTATTGGCAATGGTAAATTATGGACTGGTATTATGATGGTTACCTGGTTTATGATGGGTTTACATACACATAATACATATATTGCTTTTCAAATATTTTACTGTACTTTTCAGCACTTAGCCATTATTATTGTCGTCATTTGAATCAGCCACATGTCATACTTTCCACACTTGCTGAGTACGACATGTACTCACTCTTGCAATCCCCCACCCCAACAGTTGCAGGTCAGAATTGTGAGTTTAATGGCGATAATGTGGAGATCTAGGCCGTGTCTACCGTCAGCTTTGCCTGTGGTGTTGCATGGAGCTGCGCTATCCCTTTTGCTTAGTTTGCTTAGTTGTTTAATTAGTTTATTTCCGTTGCATTAGTTGAACTTATCACTACTATCTATTAGAGCTTGTATTCGAGGATATAATGAATTATGTAATAAGAGTACTTATTTAATACTTTGAGCTGTGGTAATTATCTGTTTATCATTTGTGAATCACGCGTGTATGTGTGTTGAACATCCTGGGCACACATATGCGTTAGCTTGGTTCAGTTTTCGGAACCGGGCGTCACAGATTGGTATCAGAGCCACAGGTTGACCATAGGATGCAACCTAGATAGAACGGACACTTTAGAGCACATAGGAGCACTTAGGAATCGATGTGCTTTGTGGGTGTGCTGTTTGATATATATATATTGTTTGCTTGTGTGCTTAATAGAGGATTTTGGGATGCTTTAGCATTGCCATGTCCACCTAGGCTAGTATAGCTAGTTGGTTAGCTTCATATCCCTTGAGTCATATAGTTGGGGACGTTTCTAAATTCTTACCTATTGCTTTTCTCTAGATGGTGAGGACTCACAACTAGAGGGATGTCAATGATGAGGAGAACCATGGAGTACCTCAGAACAATATTGGACAAGGACCTGCTCATGGAGCTATTAACATTGAGCAACTATTGGCTATGCAAAACCAGCTCATGCAGACCATGATACAGACCATGGGACAGCTGCAGGCTGGCAATATCAACAATCAGCCCTATATGCCTCCACCGCCACCCCCGCCTCCTCATAACCGATTGGGAGAGTTTATGAGGACTAGACCGCCGACCTTTGCTCAAGCTGCTAACCCTATGGATGCTGATGATTGGCTCAAGTCCGTGGAGAAGAAGCTTGCTATTGTCCAATGCAGTGACCGAGAGAAGGTCCTATTTGCTTCTCATCAACTAGTTGGAGCAGCTGCAGATTGGTGGGATGCTTATTGCAATGCTCATGAGGATCAAGAGAGGATCACCTGGGCGGAATTCAAGGAGAGTTTTCGTTCTCATTATGTGCCGAAAGGTGTTATGATCTTGAAGAGGCAAGAATTCGAGAACTTAAGGCAAGGAAGATCAAGCGTGAGTGAGTATCTCAACAAGTTCACTCAACTCTCAAGGTATGCGCCCGAGGATGTTAGTCGGGACAGCCGGAAGCAATACTTGTTCATGAGAGGCTTGAACAATGAGATCCAAGTGCAACTACTCAACTGCGATTATGCCAATTTTCAGAAACTTTTGGACAAAGCAATTGTGGTTGGGAACAAGATCCGTGAGATGGAGCAAGAAATCAAGAGGAAGGCGCCGTATCAAGGACAGCAACAAGGAAGTAATGTGCGCCCTCGCTTTGCGCCACCCAATGCGCCTCAATACAGCTCCTCTATTCCTGCTGAGCGCCCTGGTTATGCACCGCGCCCAACTCAGTTTGTGCAGCAGCGCCCTGTCATGCAAGCAATGCCTTATGCACCTCGTGCTGATTCTCCTGGAACCAATGCTCAAAACCAAGCTCGTCCCAATAATTCTGGTGGAGTCAAGAGGTGCTATACTTGTGGAGAAGTTGGACACTTTGCGAATCAATGTCCTAAGTCAGGCCTTGGTCAAAGAAGCAATGCGCCGAGGCAAAACCCAAGACCTAATGGAGGACAGCCACAAGGAAGCCGTGGACAGCAGAATTTTGCTCGTGGTAACGTGAACCATGTCTCTACGGAGGATGCTCAACAAGCGGATGACGTGGTCATTGGTATGTTTCTTGCTAACTCCAACCCCGCGACTATGTTGTTTGATTCTGGAGCATCGCATTCATCCATTGCATCAAAGTATGTTGCCAAGTATAGTTTGTCTATTTCTCACATGAAGTTTACTCTATTGGTTAAGTCTCCTGGAGGAGGGATGAGGACAAATATAGTATGTCCAAAAGTAAGCCTTAGCATAAGGGGGGTAGACTTCTCCGCCAACCTCATTGTTTTGGATTCACAAGGAATAAGAGAATCCGTTGGTGCAAAGTGCAAAAGAAACACCATACGGAAACCGAAGCTACATAGGAACGTGAATAAGACCTGAAGGCAGAATTCCCTCACCTTTTCTCCACGCTATCGAATCTCGAGGGCAAGATTCATTTTAAGGGGGGTAGAATTGTAACACCCTAAATTTTCGCATCTTGCATTGCATACATGATCATGCATTAAACATTAGTAGGACAAAAGAAAAATAATAAAACATAAAAGATGGAGCATATATATATAAATGTATGTAGCAAAAGAAGAAATAGAAAATAATAGTTATAGCCTAAAACTTGTAATAGGGAATAGGTATAAAAATAATAATATAAATACATATAAATATATATATATAAATAATATATATAACAATATATAAAAATAGATAAAATATTAATATTAATAATATATGTTATAAAAATAATAAATAATAAATAGTATACATATATAATATAAATAATAATATATATGTATATATAAAATATATATAATACATTATATAGAATAAAAGAAAGTAAAAAAAATAAATAAATAAATATAAATAATAAAATAATAATAATACTAAGTAAAAAAAAAGAGAAAGAAAAAAAAAGAAAACCCCCTCCCCCGCCGGCCAGGCCGCCGACCGGCCCAGCCGGCAACACACCGCGCCTCGGCTCCCGCCCGCCCGTACACGCCGCCTGCCCCGGGCCCCGCCCACGTGCCGACCGGCACCGGCCACGCCACCCTGCCGCCCGAGGCGCCGGGCCCCGCTCCCACGCCGCCTCCCGCTCCCGATGCGCGCAGCCGCCTCCCGCGCCCACGCGGCGCTCCCGCCGGGCCCCACCCACCGCTCGCCTCAATCGCCCCGGCTACGCCGCCTGCGCCCTGGCCGCGCGCGCGCGAATCGCGCCCGAGCCCACGCGCCCCTCGCGCCGCTCCCGCGGGCCCCGCCTGCCGCCTGCCGCTGGGCACGAGCTCGCGCCCTCCCGCGCCGCTGGCCCCATGCCGCGAGCCGCCTTGGGCCTCGCGCGACGCGCCTCCACGCGCGCTCAACGCTCCCACCCGGCCCCGCAGGCACGCCACGCCCGCCCACGCTCCCGCGCGAGCCGCCGGCCACGCGCCGTCCCCGGGCCCCACCTCGCCCGCTCGCCCGCCCAGCCCCCTGCGCGCCGCGCGAGTCCCGCCAGCGCACGCCCGAATCCCGCGATTCCCGGCGCAGCATGCACGGATTCCCGCCCCCGCGCCTATAAAAAAACACCGTAGGCCTAGGTTTTTTTCCCCGATCCCAACAGCCGCCGCCATAGAGAACCACCGCCGGTACAAAGCACCAGAAAGCAGAGCTGCGCGCCAGGGGAAGAAAAGGAAGAAAAAAAGAAGGGGAAGAAGAGGAAGAAAAAGAGGAGGGCCCCACCGTCCGCTGGAGGTCGTCGCCGTCGTCGTGCCGCCGAGGGACTGCTGCGCCATCCACTTCGTCTACGCGTCGCATTCGTTCCGTGACCGTCAAGCCGTCAGATCTACGGTAGGCCATGTTCCCGATGCGAATTTTAGCGACGCATTAGATCTAATAGACATAAATTGATTTTAGTTGCACCATAATTTTATTTTCAGCAGCATTAATCCACCCTAAACCCCCATAAACTCATATGAACGCGTATGAACTAGTTGCATCTAATTAATAAACAACCGTAGTTAATTAATTATTGTACCTTGCATGCATGCATATCATCGCATGTTGATTATTATGTGTGCATCATGTTGAATTGTATGTATTTTCTTGTATGTGTGATCACGGATAGAGGGAAGTGCTCAAGAGATCGTGTACGAGGATTTTCAGAATCAAGATTTCGAAGCGCTTGAGCAACCCCATCCGCCGGAGCAAGGCAAGTGTCCTTGAAGCATATTGATCCTGTTTTTTTTTTAAATAAATGTTTTGTTTGCAAAACTACATGCTGTGTCAATTTGATGGGAATCCTATGGTAGGAAGTTTACTAGATTTGTTAAACCAACCTTGTCGCCTGGAATTTATGGTAGAGAGTCGGGAAGGTTTTTTTTTTTTACCTTTTTGCTTCGCTTAGTTAATTGGGATGGCAAACAACACTACACAATTAATTATGCATCAATGATATTCTGGTTAATGTGAACTGGTCGATACGGTATGGTGATGGGTGATCTAAGCAAGCCTGGTATGTGGATGGGTTGGATGTTATGGTGGTTTGCTTGCTTTAGATCTAAGGACCGGTTCATGCGAGAATAGGCCAGGACTACAGTGCCACCACGAGGCCAAGTATGGGTGCGGCATAGCTGATTAATTAGGGCTTTGCTAGTGCTGTTTGGACCATTGTGGATGCTCGGGGAAGGGGTAGTCGGATTGGGTTTGTTGATGATTGGTGGGACTACCCTGGGATCCGAATGGCTCAAGAGGGGGCCCTTGGTTGAAGATGTGCTCAGTTGGAGGCATCGCCACCGGTGAAACCTCAGTGGGGTCTGAATAGACTAGTAATCCCTTTGTAAAAGCTATTTTGTGATCTCTTGGCCATACACCAAAGAAAGTGCAATTGGCATAAGGGAGGTTCTTTAGTCGCCGACGGGTTATGAAATCACAAACACATGGGTAAAGTGGTACAAACTCTACAGAGTATTAAAACTATCATGATAGCCGTGCTCCCGGTTAAGAGCGCCTGGATGACCTACATGATTAGAGTTGGAAATTGGGATTTGGGATGGTTATGGTTTGGTAATGGTTATGGTTGAAATCATGATTATGGTTATGGTTATGGGATGGAATCATGGTTTATGACATTGATTATGGTTATTGGCAATGGTAAATTATGGACTGGTATTATGATGGTTACCTGGTTTATGATGGGTTTACATACACATAATACATATATTGCTTTTCAAATATTTTACTGTACTTTTCAGCACTTAGCCATTATTATTGTCGTCATTTGAATCAGCCACATGTCATACTTTCCACACTTGCTGAGTACGACATGTACTCACTCTTGCAATCCCCCACCCCAACAGTTGCAGGTCAGAATTGTGAGTTTAATGGCGATAATGTGGAGATCTAGGCCGTGTCTACCGTCAGCTTTGCCTGTGGTGTTGCATGGAGCTGCGCTATCCCTTTTGCTTAGTTTGCTTAGTTGTTTAATTAGTTTATTTCCGTTGCATTAGTTGAACTTATCACTACTATCTATTAGAGCTTGTATTCGAGGATATAATAAATTATGTAATAAGAGTACTTATTTAATACTTTGAGCTGTGGTAATTATCTGTTTATCATTTGTGAATCACGCGTGTATGTGTGTTGAACATCCTGGGCACACATATGCGTTAGCTTGGTTCAGTTTTCGGAACCGGGCATCACAGTCACCTAGCCGGACTTGTTCGATATGTGCCGAACTAGTCTGAAGATCTCCAGAGCCTAAATCGGACTAGTCCGCCCAAGGCCGGACAAGTCTGATATTCCTGAGAACTTAGGGTTTCCTACACGCCGCACACCGGACTAGTCCGAAATCCACCACGGACTAGTCCAGACTCTCGAAACCAAGGCTGGACAAGTCCGATATTCTTGAGAACTTAGGGTTTCCTACACGCCGCACACTGGACTAGTCCGGACTCCACCACGGAATAGTCCGGACTCTCGAAATCCTAATGGTAACCTTTGGAAACCTCCATATAAATAGATGTGCATGGCCCTACTTTCATCTCTCTCGACTCCCAGCGCCGTCACACCTTTCAAGAGCCTAGAAAGCACGTCTCTCCACACAAACCAATGAAAGAAAGATCAAACTTGTGTGGATCAACTATAGATCAAAGGAGAGACACGATTCATCAAGTCTTGAGCTCTTGGGTTTGATTCTCTAACACACTCCTATTGTTTTATTGTAGATCTTATGAGTGTGTTCTTGGTGGTGTTCGATTTGTAATCTTGGGGAGCCCTCAACTTGTGAGAAGGCCCCTTGAACTTGGTGATTTACCCTTTGTGATTAGTGGAAGAGAATCGGCCTCCCTGGCGATTCAACGAGGGTAGGGTTGGAGAAGACCCGATCCTTTCGTGAGCTCCTCAACGTGGATGTAGGTTGCCTCTGTGGGAACCGAACCACGGGATAAACTCTTGTGTCAATCTTGTTCTTAGTTTTCATATCACATTCTAGGGTTTACTTGATCTTGCATATCTTACGTTAAAACATTGAAACCAAAGTTAGTTTGTGCTACACTTAATTTCATTGACTTAATACCTTCGAGTTACATACTATATTCTGCTACGTATTGTGCTGGTATTGAGATCATTGATCTAACTAGATCAATATAGGCCGCACGCACCGGAATAGTCCGCACTCTACCGGACTAGTCCGATTTCTTGGTATTTGATCAAGTTGTTAAGTGTTGCAAGTTCTGACTAAAGTTCAAAAAGGCCTATTCACCCCCCCTCTAGGCCACATTCAATTGGTATCAGAGCCAGGCTCTTCAAGAGGAGACTAATCGCTCGAAGAGAAAATGTTAGACATGAAGGATGTGCATAAGAGCATCAACCAAGAGAAGGTTGAAGACGAAAAGGTTCAAAAATTGGAGAAGCTCCTCGACGCCATTCAGGACATCGAGGATGACGATGAGGAGACGCTTGAACTCAAGGCGCTCCTAAGGAAGAAAGCCCTCTCCAAAGGGAAAATGAAGATCGAGGACGAGAAGAAGAAGAAGAAGAAGAAGAAGAAGAAGAAGAAGAAGAAGAAGAAGAAGAAGAAGAAGAAGAAGAAGAAGAAGCGGAGTAGTCACACCGACTACTCCCGATATCCTTTCAACTATGATCGTCTAAATTCTAACAATAGCCATTATTTGTCTATTCCCCTAGGAAAAGCCCCACACTTTGATGGCAATGATTACTCCATGTGTAGACAAAACATGAAAATGCATTTAATATCACTTAACCCCAGCTTGTGGCTTATAGTGTGCACAGGTATAGATATCCCAAACGACAATGAAGAGCTCACAACAAGCCAAGAGCAAGCAATTCATCGGAATGCTCAAGCTGTAGCGGTCATCACATCATCACTAAGTCGGGACGAGTTCACCAAGGTGGATGGACTCAAGATTGCAAAGGAAATATGGGACACATTGCAAACTGCACATGAAGGCGATCATCATGTGCGAGAGGCGAAGATCGAAATAATCGAAGGCGAATTGGGAAGATTCGCCATAGAAGAAGATGAGTCGTCGCAAGACATGTACAACCAGCTGAAGACTCTAATCAACAAGGTTCGAGCATATGGAAGTAAAAAGTGGAATGATCACAAGGTGGTGAAGCTCATCCTTAGAGCATTCATGCCTCACAATGTTACCCTATGCTCAATGATAAGAGAAAGCCCCGGGTACAAGAAAATGACTCCAGATGAATTGCTTGGAAAGATCATCAACTTCGACATGATGAAGAAGTAAGAAAAACATGTCAAGGAGATTGCCAACCTCACCTCGACAAAGAAGAAAGGGGTCGCCTTAAAATCCACTTGCAAGCCCTTGTCAAAAGAAGCTCGAGAGGCTCAAGATGAAGACGACAATGATGATGAGAGCAACGACATAGATGAGGAAGACATGATCCCCTTCATGAAGAAATTCAAGAGGATGATGAAGAGAAGACAAGGAGGTAAATCAAGTGAAGGAAAACACAAAGAAAAGTCAAGACGAAAGTTGAGGCAGGCCTGCTATAACTGTGGTGAATATGACCACTTTACAGTTGATTGCCCATATGAAGAAAACAAGAAGAAGACCAAGGAAACAAAGCCTCAACCTAAGAAGTTCTTCAAGAAGAAAAAGCAAGCTGGACAGGTGCACCTAGGAAAGGAGTGGGACTCAAATGATGAGTCCTCGTCCGAAGAGGAAGAGGAGATGGCTAGCATAGCCATCAAGAAGACAACGAAGAAATCTAGCCTCTTCCCAACTATTGGTGCAAGGAAGAACAACGACACCTGTCTCATGGCGAAGGAAGGTAAAAGAAAGGTAACATCTAAGTCTTCCTCCTCGCATTCTTACTCTAGCGATAGTGATGCCAATAGTGATAATGAGGATATGCTTGTTGGCCTTGATAAGAAAACTGCCGCAAGAATGAAATTCTTAATGGATAAACTTATTGATGAGGAGCTTGTTGATCGACAAGAAGATATGATCATCTTTCAAAAGGAGGAGTATATTAAGATCAAAAAGCTTCTTGAACTTGAAAAGGAGCAAAGCAAGTCACTTGAACTTGAGCTAGCTTCAAGCAAGGAAGCTTGCTTGAAGTTAAGCGACTCAAATGCTATCAAGGATGAACTTGCTAACTTAACCAAAGTTAACAAGATCCTTGAGGTACAAGTTGAGTCTCTCAAGAAAAGTGAACCTTCATCCTCTTCAAGCTCACCTTCTCAATCCCTTAAAACTGAACCTACTACTACTTGTGCATGTGCTAAAATAGATACTAGCTTGAAGGACAAGTCAACCTCGACCAAGTACAAGCATCCTTCCCGTGGTGGCATATTTGACAAGGATAAGGTCAAGTATGCACGTAGTGCATACTTGGCCACAAGACCTCCTAATGTCAAATATGGCATTGGATATTCTATGGTGAAAAGCAAAATGCTAGAAACCATAAGAATAACAAGGAGTGCATTGTCTTTGTGAAGGGAAACTCCCCTCAAGTTAGAAAACCTAACAATGTTGATAAGTTCAAAAACATTAACACATATGAGCAACAATTGTTATTAAGAACTTTTGATGCATCTTATGTTCTTCTGAAAAATACTTCTGGTAATGTGCATGCCAAATATGTTGGGCCATGCCATGGGAACATCAAGTCCCATGTGTGGGTGCCCAAATCTCTTGTGACTAACCTCAAAGGACCCAAGCAAGCTTGGGTACCTAAAACCAAGACATAATTTGTTTTTGCAGGCCTACTCCTTCGGTGGAGCAACATGGGTGCTAGACAGTGGACACACCAACCATATGACCAGAGAACGAAGAATGTTTGTAGAATATTAAGAAAATGAAGATCCAAGCGAGGGCATCTATTTTGGAGACAATAGTCAAGGAAGGGTGCTCAGTACCGGTAAAATTGCAATCTCATCTCAACACACGCTTTCTCATGTTTTGCATGTCGACTCCTTAGATTATAACCTTCTGTCCATATCTCAATTATGTGACAAGGGTTATAATTTCTTATTCACTAATGAGGTACTGATCGTTTCTAGAAGGAGTGATGACTCGGTTGCATTCAAGGGTGTGTTAAAGGGAAAACTTTATCTTGTTGACTTCAACAAAGATAAAGTTGAACTTGACGCATGCTTGATTGCAAAGACCAACATGGGTTGGTTGTGGCATAGACGGCTAGCACATGTTGGTATGAGGAATCTTCAAAAACTCCTCAAGGGCGATCACATCCGAGGTTTGAAGGATGTTATTTTTGAGAAAGACAGACCTTGTAGCGCGTGCCAAGCCGGGAAGCAAGTAGGAGCACCCCATCTCGCGAAGAACGTCATGACAATGACAGACCGCTCGAGCTACTTCACATGGACCTATTCGGTCCAATCTCTTACATAAGCATCGATGGTAACAAATATGGTTTAGTAATTGTTGATGACTTTTCGCGCTTCACGTGGGTTTTCTTTTTGCATGATAAGACAAAAACTCAAGGAACCCTCAAGAAGTTTCTTAAGCGTGCCCAAAATGAGTTCTCATTGAAGATCAAGAACATACGAAGTGACAACGGCACGGAGTTCAAGAACACTCAATTTGAAGAGTACCTAGATGAAGAGGGCATCAAACATGAATTTTTAGCACCGTACTCACCTCAACAAAATGGAGTAGCTGAAAGGAAGAACCGAACCCTCATAGAGATGGCGAGGAAAATGCTTGATGAGTACAAGACCTCAAATCGGTTTTGGGCGGAAGCGGTAAACACCGCTTGTCACGCCATAAACCGACTCTATCTTCATCACCTACTCAAGAAGACATCATATGATCTACTCACCGGTAACAAACCTAATATTTCCTATTTTTGTGTTTTCGGTTCTAAATGCTATATCTTGAACAAGAAGCCTAGGACTTCAAAGTTCGCTTCGAAGTCCGATTAAGGTTTCTTGCTTGGTTATGATTCGAACTCCTACGCCTATCGTGCCTTTAACAAGGTCTCTAGACTTGTTGAAGTAGCACGTGACATAGTGTTCGGTGAAACTAACGGCTCTCAATAAGAGCAAGTTGATCAATGTGTGCTAGATAGAGAAGAAGATCCATGTCAGGCGTTAAGAAGAATGGCGTTAAGCGATGTTCGAACAAGCTCCACCTCCAAATGAAAATGAAGAAGATGAACCACAAGTGGAGGTAATGGATCAAGTGGGAGCTTCTGCACAATATCAACCTCAAGAAGACGAAGATGATCAAAACACAAATGAGGACAACCATCTAGGGCAAGTAGAAGATGATCATGAAGACTCAAGACCACAAGTGCCACACCCAACAGTACACCAATGCGTCCAAAGAGATCACCCCGTGGACAACATAATCGGGGACATCGGAAAGGGAGTAACTACTAGATCTCGAATTGCTAATTTTTGTGAACATTACTCTTTTGTATCCTTTTTGGAACCGCACAGGGTTGAGGATGCATTGAAAGATCCGGATTGGGTGGTGGCAATGCAAGAAGAATTGAACAACTTCAAATGGAACGAGGTGAGGGAACTAGTCGAAAGACCCAAGTTCAACATCGTCGGCACCAAATGGGTCTTCCGCAACAAGCAATACGAAAACGGAGTGGTGACAAGGAACAAGGCACAACTTGTGGCCAAAGGGTATTCACAAGTCGAAGGTTTGTATTTTGACGAAACCTTTGCTCCCGTAGCTAGTCTTGAATCTATTAGAATATTACTTGCATATGCTACTCACCATGATTTCAATCTCTATCAAATAGATGTGAAAAGCACCTTCCTCAATGGACCAATCAAGGAGGAGGTGTACGTGGAGCAACCTCCCGGATTCGAAGATCAAGAGTTCCCTGACCATGTGTTCAAACTGCATAAGGCTCTCTATGGCCTCAAACAAGCTCCTAGAGCTTGGTATGAGTGCCTTAGAGATTTCTTGATTGAAAATGGTTTTAAAATTGGCAAAGCTGATTATACATTATTCACGAAGCATTTTGAAAATGATATCTTTGTTTGCCAAATTTATGTTGATGATATCATTTTTGGTTCAACTAAAAAATCTTTCTGTGAAGAATTTAGTAAGATTATGACAGATAGGTTTGAAATGTCTATGATGGGAGAGCTGAAATACTTCTTGGGATTCCAAGTGAGGCAACAAAAGGAGGGGATGTTCATAAGCCAAACCAAGTATACTCAAGACATACTCAAGAAGTTTGGAATGGACAAGGCAAAGCCCATAAAGACTCCCATGGCAACAAATGGACACTTGGATCTAAATGAAGACGGGTCAAGCATGGATCAAAAGGTATATCGCTCCATGATTGGATCCCTACTTTACTTATGTGCATCTAGGCCTGATAATATGTTGAGTGTGTGCTTGTGTGCAAGATTTCAAGCCAATCCTAAGGAGTGTCATTTGACAGCCGTAAAAAGAATCATGTTGTATTTGGTTCATACACCCAACCTAGGCCTTTGGTATCCTAAAGGTTCCAAATTCAATCTTATTGGATACTCCGATGCAGACTATGCCAGATGCAAAGTAGATAGAAAAAATACCTCTGGTACCTGCCAATTCCTAGGAAGATCTCTAGTTTCTTGGTCCTTCAAGAAACAAAACTCCATTACCTTATCCACGGCCGAAGTGGAGTATGTTGCAGCCGGGAGTTGTTGTGCACAACTCCTTTAGATGCGACAAACTCTAAGTGACTACAGTTACAATATGAGCCGTATTCCACTCCTTTGTGGTAATGAGAGTGCTATCAAGATTGCCCATGACCCCTTTGAGCACTCTAGGACCAAACATATAGACATCCAACATCACTTTTTGAGAGACCACTCAATGAAAGGAGACATAGCCATTTCCCATGTCAACACTGAAAAACAACTAGCCGATATATTCACCAAGCCACTTGATGAAAAACGTTTCTGTGAACTCCAAAATGAACTAAATATCCTTGATGCTCAGAATGTGGCTTGAAAACTTGCATACCCGTATGACTTCTTCAAAATATGTTGATTGTGTTGCGAAAATCATCTCAATTTTCTCCGAAAAACTATTTCACTTGCTTGATCTTGGTGAATTATGGTCATTGCTTGATTGTTGTATGTTTACTGATCATATTCATCAAGATTATTTGATTGTTTTGGCGCCTATTTTCTCTATAAGAACCTTCGAATATATACGAATGAGCTAATTATATATTTTCTGGTGACCACGGACTAGTCCGTGGTAATCCGGACTAGTCCGCACACTGCAGACTAGTCCGCAGAGGTCCGATAATCCGGACTAGTCTGGCCAACCACGGACTAGTCTGATTTTTTGACTCCATAACCCTAGGCGCTGCCAAAACCTAATCTCCTTCACCCACACAACTCGTCTCACATTCTCTCTCTTCACTCGAGAGCCCCCAAGGCGATTTGGCATTCTCTCCATCAAATCCCTTCAAGTTTGGCTAGAAATCGATCTCCATTGCTAGGGGATTGAAGACCACAGACTTGTCCACACCTCCAACTCCTCCTTCATCAAGAATTGAAGAATTTCAGTAAATTTCTTCCCAAACCCTAGAAACTTCAATTTCTTTCGTTTTGGATCAAATAGCTTAGTTCCTTTCAGCTAATACATGCTTCCTTGCTGTATTACATCTATGTTAAGCTATTTTAGCATTGAGCAACACCATTTGTCTCATAGTTAGGGTTTAAGGTGTTGAACATCGGACTAGTCCGATCCTTGTACGGACAAGTCTGGTCCCTCCGGACTAGTCCGTACCTGAACACTGGACAAGTCCGATTTTCAACTGAATTCAACCCTAATTTCCAACTACTCAATGCACTTCCTTGCCATCAATTCTCATTGATACATTGTATAATCCTTTCTCAGGACAATGTCGAGCTCCAATGATGAAATTTCCGATTATGAGGCCGAGATGGACCAATACTCCTTGCTTCGGTCCTCGACAGACCAAGGGAAGAAGCGCCAAGAGCGCCCCTCCGAGCCGACACCTTCTTCACCTCAGGTGCGGCAGAAAGTTCTAGCCAAGAAGCCTGCGCCCAAGGCCAAGGATGCAGCTGGCCCTTGCTCGGTGACTTCTCGCCGAGCTAAGGGCAAGGGAAAAGGAATTGCCTCGAGCCCAATCGGTCGTCTCAAGATGGTAGCTCCGAGGCAGGGGAACAGGGATCCCTCTGAGGAGAAGTTCAATGGCAAGGGAAGCGATACGGCTTCCAAGCTCAGATTTATGGATTGCTACAGCAGATCAAAGAAGGCGGCTGATGCCAAATTTTGGAGCAACT
Organism: Tuctoria greenei; assembly: GCA_036927565.1. Taxonomy (NCBI): domain Eukaryota; kingdom Viridiplantae; phylum Streptophyta; class Magnoliopsida; order Poales; family Poaceae; genus Tuctoria; species Tuctoria greenei. Next base: position 3,604,514 of record JAYESD010000007.1, read on the forward strand.
TTCACACGGACTATTACATCTCGGTGTACCCAGTGTTATCCTAAACGGTAAACGGTAGACAGTCGGTGGAGCTCTGTTTACCGTTTAGAAGGTTTAGACGGCATTTAAACGGTGTTTAAACGGATTAAACGGTGTGTACTGTAGCAGTAAGAAAACATATTTTTTACTGTCCTACGCTACTATAGATATTCAAATCAAGTTCAAACTCATATTTGGAATCAATTTAACTTTGACATCTTATAAAATTAAAGAGATGATCACAATACCACACCACCAAATAATAATATTGAGACTGAAAAAAGTACATATAGTGTCCTAAATAAATATTTTAAACTTCTGCTGCTAATGGTTGTTTATTATATTTTTTGAAACACGAGTAATATTACTTCTGATGTGTTTAAGTGAAGCTTAGAAAATATATTGATTTTAATCAATTTGGTGATATTAATTTTAAACTTGCATATGACTTAGAAGTGTAAGTTCACTTTGCCTAAACGGTTCTAAACACGTTTAAACACGTTTAAAATCCGTTTCGTTTAGCCCATTTAGCCCGTTTAAACGGGTGTTGACCCGTTTAAACGGGTCAACCGTTTAATCCACCGTTTAGGGGCTAAACTGTGCAGTTACCCTCTGTTTAGCGTTTAAACGCGTTTAAACAGACCGTTTAGGCCGTTTAGGATAACACTGGGTGTACCTTACCATGAAGACTCTGGTGGTCCGCGACCAGTGGATTGACAGGAATCACTTTGAGAGAAAGAGTTGTGGTGATTTTGATGAAGTTTTGGAAGCTGCAGCTAGGCATAGACTGAAGGACATGTTTGCCTTTAGATATAACTAGAATGATGAGATTATTGCTCAGTTCTATGCCACATGCTTCTTTGCTAGTGATGAGGAGGAAAGGGTGACTTGGATGACTCATGGATCCAAGTACACCATTACTTATGATGAGTTTGCAAGAGTGCTTCACCTAGAAGACACCGGCAACAATGAGCTGACTATGCACAACATTGGTGTCTTGGGGAAGGATAAGATGGACTTCCTTTATGATACTAGCCTGAAGTACAACCCTCCATCGACCAAGAACATGAAGCCCTTCTTCATGGTTCTTAATAGGGTGCTGAGGAAGACAATAGCTCCGAAGGACGAAGATGCAGGAAGTGTGCAAGGGTACTTGAGGACCCTAATGAAGGTGATTAGCAAGAACTAGAATTTCGATATCTTCGACTATATTTGGAATGACATGGTTAATATCTCCTCACCGAACCAATCTTGTGTCTATGCACCATACTTGATGTTCATGATTGAGAAAGTCACGGGGATCGAGTTCGTGAAGGATGTGGAGCAGACTCCTTTGAGGCCCCAGAAGCCTCCCCAAGCCACTGTCCAAGCTGCTCCATCTCCGGTGTCCAGTGAAGAGGCTCCAAGGAGAGCTCGAGGAGATGAGAGGACTGCTCCCGCCACTAGAGCCCCTCCTCAAAAAGGGTCCCCCAGTGACATTTTGAAGTACTTGACAGCCATTTTTGGCTCATGTAAGAAGGTTGAGGTAAAGCTTCACAAGCCGAGCAAGGCAAGGAAGGCCGACCTGAGGTATATCAAGGAAAATGTCAAGTATATCTGCTAGAAGCTGGAGATCAAGCCTATTGGATCCCTTGTTATCTCTGAAGATTCAGCCTCTGATTTCACTGAGCTTGGACCTTTGACTCCCTTCGAGCTTGCTTACTTTGGCATTGGGGGCACTTCGAGTGGATCCGCTCCTCCTCCTCCTCAACAGCCTGAAGATGAAGATCAAGATGAGGAGAGGACCGAGAGCGAGGAATGAAGGCACTAGATCCCTCCTCTCCTTCTTTTTGGTGTCTTGATGCCAAAGGTGGAGAGATTGAGGGGGAGTCACTAAGCATAGCTGTAGGGTGCGAGATGAGAGCTCTATTCGTGTTTATTTTGGGTTGTAAAACTTTAACTGTGTTCTCTCATACTTTTGGTCTTGTGATGTGGTGCTAAGAATATGCTTATGCCTCCAAGTTATATTTATGAAATATGTGCTGATGATTTGCTACAATCTGTGCTTATGCTCTGAAATTGACATATATGCTTGATGTTGAGATAATTATGTCAATTGTTTCATTTTCATCACAATTATTGCTCACACACATGTAGTTTTGTACCCCACCATAAAGAGTGCACATATGCCTTATGTTGTCATGCTTAATTTGTTTCGAAACACATATGTGCACACTTTATGAAAATTCTGCATTTTTAATCATATTTGTGAAATCTCAATTGGTTGTCATCAATCACCAAAAAGGGGGAGATTGAAAGTGCATCTAGGCATCCCTTGTGGGTTTTGGTTGATTTATGACAAAAAAATGAGGTCATAACCAAATCGTTGAGATGAGCGCATGTTTTAATGAAATTATGAAGAAAGCGAAAAAAGAAAGAAGAATGAGGATCTATATGGAAAAGAGCTCAAGAGCTGAATAGACTAGATCAGTGTGTATGGAGTGTGTTGGAGAAACACACCCCAAGAGCTCAAGCACAAGAAAACTCATTCACTGCACAAATTTACACAGGTCCAGACTAGTCCGATATACCCCGGACTAGTCTGATAATCCATCTGTTCAAAATCAGACAAGTCCTCCCAGTGCGGACTTGTCTGCACAGTCCAGGTTTACACAAACCAGACTAGTCCGATATCACCACGGACTAGTCCGATATCTTTCTGATTAAGATCGGACTAGTCTTTCCCAGTGCGGACTAGTCCTCAACACTTCACTGCTTTGCACGAAATTGGACAAGTCCAATAATACCCGGACTAATCCGATAATCTCTCTGACTAAAATCGGACAAGTCCTCCAAGTGCGGACTTGTCCCCAAATTCACTAAGGGAGTCACCTAGCCGGACTTTTCCTATATGTGTTGGACTAGTCCAAAGATCTCCACAGCCTAAATCGGACTAGTCCGCCCAAGGCCGGACAAGTCCGATATTCCTAAGAACTTAGGGTTTCCTACACACCGCACACCGGACTAGTCCGGACCCCATCACAGGCTAGTAAGGACTCTCGAAACCCTAACGGTAACCTTTGGAAACCTCCATATAAATAGATGTGCATGGCCCTACTTTCATCTCTCTCGACTGCCAGCGCCGTCACACCTTCCAAGAGCCTAGAAAACACGTCTCTCCACACAAACCAACGAAAGAAAGATCAAACTTGTGTGGATCAACTCTAGATCAAAGGAGAGACACGATTCTTCAAGTCTTGAGCTCTTGGGTTTGATTCTCTAACACACTCCTATTGTTTTATTGTAGATCTTATGAGTGTGTTCTTGGTGGTGTTCGATATGTAATCTTGGGGAGCCCTCAACTTGTGAGAAGGCCCCTTGAACTTGGTGATTTACCCTTTGTGATTAGTGGAAGAGAATCGGCCTCTGTGGCGATTCAATGAGGGTAGGGTTGGAGAAGACCTGGTCCTTTCGTGGGCTCCTCAATGTGGATGTAGGTTGCCTCTGTGGGAACCGAACCACGAGATAAACTCTTGTGTCAATCTTGTTCTTAGTTTTTTATATCACATTCTAGGGTTTACTTGATCTTGCATATCTTACGTTAAAACATTGAAACTAAAGTTAGTTTGTGCTACACTTAATTTCATTGACTTAATACCTTCGAGTTACATACTATATTCCGCTGTGTACTATGCTGGTATTGAGATCATTGATCTAACTAGATCAATCTAGTCTGCACGCACCGGACTAGTCCACACTCTACCGGACTAGTCCGATTTCTTTGTATTTGATCAAGTTGCTAAGTGTTGCAGGTTCCAAATAAATTTCAAAAAGGCCTATTCACCCCCACCCCCCTATAGGCCACATTCAGCCTCTACCCATGGCCCTCACTGGAAAATTCCTCCACCAAGTGCGCATTCATGGCCTCCAAACCTACTAGTGAGAGATGACATAGTAGATTGGGTCATCCATCTATGGTGATAATAAATAGTTGTGAGTAAAAATGAGTTTCCTTGCTCATTTGAGTCAAATAAAGAACAAGTGTGTAGTGCTTGTCAGTTAGGGAAAAATCACCAACTGCCTTTTTCAAAGTCTCATAGTATCTCGAAGGTTCCTTTCGAATGAATCTTCTCTGATGTGTGGGGCCCAACACTTATTTCTGTTGGTAGGAATAAATATTATGTCGGTTTCATTCATGATTACAGCAAGTTCACTTGGATTTATTTGATCAAACATAAATCTGAAGTTTTTCAGAAGTTTCATGTATTTCAGACCTTGGTGGAGAGATTGTTCAACCAAAAGATCATCTCTATACAAACTTATTGGAAAGGAGAGTATCAAAAGCTCAATACCTTCTTCAATCAAGTAGGCATCACACACTTTGTAGCATGCCCACACGCACCAACAGAATGGGGTGGTGGAAAGAAAACACGGACACATTGTTGAAGTAGGGCTCACCCTTCTTGCGCATGGCTCTATGCCTTTGAAATTTTGGGATGAGGCTTTCTCCACTGCCGCATACCTCATCAACAGGACCCCATCACGGATAATTAACTATGAGACACCAGTTGAGAGATTATTTGGAGCAAAACCGTACTACATGCAATTAAAGGTATTCGGGTGTGCGTGTTGGCCCAATCTCCGCCCTTATAATGCACATAAACTTGCTTTTTGATCCAAACAATGTGCATTCTTAGGCTATAGTCCCTTGCAAAAATAGTCCTTATAATGCCTAGATATTTCTAGCGGCCGCATCTATATTTCTCGAGATGTAATTTTCGACGAAACATTTTTTTCCCTTTTCAACCTTACACCCAAACGCCGGAGCTCAACTTAAATCTGAGCTTCTTCTCCTTCATCCAATGTTACTTCCTTTTTTAGGTGGAAATACTCAACAAAATATTTCTCATAACCATGCCAATGTGTTGGAATTTTCTGATCAGAACAGAGAAGGCGAGTTTAATTGTATGCAGGAAGGTGTTGAAGCTGCAGATCAAGCAGTTGTAGAGAATTCGGGAACAAACATTGATATAGATCCGGCAGTTGGAGACTCCCGCGCGCAACAAACTCCAACGGCTAGGTGGAGATCTTCCTCGGGGCCTGGTATGGTAGGCTCCACGCCTCGGCCACAAATTAGCGCATGAGCCATCTGCGCAAGAGACATCTTCGGGCGCTGGCGCTGTCGACCAGACGTGTCAGGAGCAGAGACACACGGATCACGAGGGAGCATGTTCAGGTGATCTGTCGGCTGCATCAGTTCTAGAGGTTGCACCAGTTTTAGATGTACAGGGGCAGGGACCCTCACGTCCAAGAACAAGGTCACAAAACAACATCTTCATACCAAAAAAATTTGATAGTGATTTTTTATGTCTGCTAACCACTACAGGTGAACCTGAAAACCTGGAAGCAGCTTTACATGATGAAAATTGGAGACATGCAATGTATGTAGAGTTTCAGGCTTTAAAGAGGAACCAGACTTGGCATCTTGTTCCGAGGAAAGGAGTAAACAACATAATTGAGTCTAAATGGGTCTATAAAATCAAGAGAAGATCAGATGGCTCCATTGACAGGTATAAAGCCAGATTAGTAGCAAAAAGTTTCAAGCAAAGGTATGTGATTGATTATGAAGATACGTTCAGTCCTGTAGTTAAGACAGCTACAATTCGTATTGTTCTATCCATTGCCATGTCAAAGAAGTGGTGTCTCAGGCAACTTGATGTACAGAATGCTTTCCTACATGGTGAATTAGAAGAGGAGGTCTATATGACTCAGCCCCCTGGTTATGAAGACAAAAGGTATCCTGATTTTGTGTGCAAACTTGATAAAGCTATTTATGGTCTTAAACAAGCACCTAGAGCATGATACTCTAAATTGAGCTCTAAACTTATTCATCTAGGTTTTATGCCATCGAAAGGAGATACTTCTCTATTTATTTTCAACAAACGAGGAGTTACAATATATTTGTTGATTTATGTGGATGACATTGTGGTTGCAAGTTCTTCAGATCAGGTTGTTGATTCGTGTACAATCTGAACATGGGATGTTCAGATCAAGGAGGAGTGTTAGAAGACCCGAAGTCGAAGCCTGCTGTTGGAGGCTTAACATGAAATAATGTGACAGGTTGTCATGATGCGCTCAAGTCTGGTAATCTGCATGCCAGGAAGCTTCTACGGTACCAGCAAGATAGAGTTAAGTTTGTTTAGGATCGTTTAAACTCTAGATTAGATTGCATGTAACATATTCTTTCCTTATCTTTTCTGTTTTCTTTTGATCCTCGGTTGGTTGCGGACGCTGCATTTGTAACAACCAGAGATCGATATCCTGTGTACATTTGTCTATTTAAATCAACACGAAACCTGTTGTGGCAAGGCCATATACAGCAGTTCAACTATTTCTACAACCGCCACCAGCACCACCACCTCCCCGCTAACCCTAGCCCCCATCCCCCTCGCCTCCCGCCCTCACGCCGACGCCCCATCCTCCTGCTTGACCACCGTTCGAACCCCACCTCACCCTGACGGCGTCTTTGGAAGAGACCCCACTCCTCTTCGTCCTTGCGGCTGAGGTGGCAGACCGTGCTCAGCGTTGCCGCCAAGAACGTGGTGCTCATTGCCGTGCTACTCTACCTCAGCGACCTCACCTGGCGCTGGTCCCACACGTCCCCTCCCACGCCCACTGGCCACACTGCGCTCGAGGGCTACGAGGCTCGCATCATCAAGGTCAAGGCCTCCCTCGTGGGCTCCGGATGATGCAGTTGCAGCTCGAGGCCGTCGATCACAAGATCAACGGCGAGGGGATAGGGAAACGCACGAGCGCTGGTCTGCGCGGCCAACAGCGGTGGGACAACGCCCGGGCGGCATCTGTGGACGCTAACAGATTCTTGCCAAAGAGCACGTGGCCTGGGAAGGAAGAAAAATGTGTCGAGGCAAGCCGCATAAGCTATGGCGCGTGGAGTCGAGCTGGGGTCTCGAGCGGCATCGGGCGAGCACCTAATCCATCGATTGCTTTGTGATGCGTTCAGGGACACGTGGCAAGAATTCAAAAGGTGTTGTAGAGGGTTTGATTTGCAGCAGTGTTGCATAAATTTTTTTCCACTTTACATGCATTCTTTCCTTAATTGTCGAGAAGGTGGAAACACACTCTTCCTGTCTTAAAAAATTTGTCAAATTTGTCGCTTTGTAGTTTATTTCTGAAGTACAAAATGACAAACTTTTTGAAATAGAAAGAGTATGTCATTGGCGAATCGTTCGTGTTCAACATCTTGCATGGAAAGTGTATGGTGTCGGTACCCTGATTACCGGGTACCCCCCGATACCGCAAGAAACGCTAAGGAGTTCCACCCGTCCGAGTTAAAGACCTCCGAAGGCTACATGTGTTGCACAGCACTGGACCCGCCTCCCTCGTTTGGGTAGCTCCGACACCGCCATGTGTAACACAAGGCCGGACCTAACTCCCTTCATAGGGAAGATCCAGTCTTGCCATGTGTCCAGTGACCCCATACCTAACCCCTAGTAGAGGGAAGCTCCAGTATTGCCACATGTGTAGTGCCTGGATCTGCCTCCCCTCGATGGGAAGCTCCAGAGCCACCACGTGTCGAGCATCGAGCCCTGAGACAACAACAAGGAGACTGGCAGATCTCCAACGGTGCGGACATTCAAGAGGCAATTAAAGCTATAGTTACAAGACCTACTTACGTGTCATTAATGCCATATCAATGACAGACGATCAGAGGACCCTTAACACCGGTAACACCGCCATTAAGGCATGTTATCACTGAAAGTGCATCTAGGAATCCCTTTTGGGGTTTGGATGATTTATGACAAGCAAATGAGATCCTAACAACTTTGTTGAGATGAGCACAGGTTTTAATGAGAAAATGATCAAAGAGCCAAAAAGAAAAGAGAAAGAGGAGCAATGTGGAAAAGAGCTCAAGGAACAAGTGTAGTAGATCATTGTGTATGGAGTGTGTTAAGGAAACACACCCCAAGAGCTCAAGCACAAATAATCACACACATTGCACAAGTTTATACAGAACCAGACTAGTCCGAATGACCATGGACTAGTCCGATATCCCTCTGTACAAGATAGGACAAGTCCGATATAACCACAGACTAGTCCGATATCTCTCTGACTAGAATTGGACTAGTCCTCTCCAGTGCGGACTAGTCCTCCAAACACTTCACAAGTTGCACAAAATCGGACAAGTCTGATATTAGCACGGACTAGTCCGAAAAACCCTCTGACCAAAATCGGATAAGTCCTCCAAGTGCGAACTTGTCCCCAATTCACTTAGGGTTTCACTTTTCCGGACAAGTCCGATATCTATTGGACTAGTCCGAAGATTTCCAGAACCAAAATCGGACAAGTCCGCTCTCAGCCGGACAAGTCCAATATTTCGGGACACCTAGGGTTTGCTACACATAGCACACTAGACTAGTCCGGTGTCCACCACGGACTAGTCCGATATTCCTAAACCCTAATGGTAACTTTTGGGAACCCCATATAAATAGGTCTACATGGCCCATCTTTCACACAACTCGACCCCCTGCACTGTCACACCTCCCAAGAGCCTAAAAAAACACATCTCTCCATGAAATCAAACGCAACAAAGATCAATCCCTTGAGGATACACTTTGGATCATTGTAGAGACACGATTCATCACTCATTGAGCTCTTGGTTTGATTCCCTAACACACTCTTGTGGTTTTCATTGTGTTTTTTCGAGTATGTTCTTGGTGGTGTTCTTGTTGTAATCTTGGGGAGCCCTCAACGTGTGAGAAGGCCCCTTGAATTTGGTTATTTACCCTTTGTGATAAGAGAAGAGGATTGGCCTCCGTGGCGATCCGACGAGGGTAGGATTGGAGAAGACCCAATCCTTTTGTGGACTCCTCAACGTGGATGTAGGTTGCCTCTGTGGGAACCGAACCACGGGATAAAATCATTGTGTTCTTTCTTTGCACCCATTGTTCTTACAATTCATATACATATTTAGGGTTTCGATTAATCTTGCTCACTTTACGATTGACACATTGAGTATAAGATTAAATTGCGATACATCCTAGTTCATAGTTGTTCAACTCTTAAATTACATGTCTATTTCCACTGCTTATATCATAGAATCAAGTCAATAGATCAAATTTGATTAACCTAGTCGGTACACACCAGACTAGTCCGCACTCGACCGGACTAGTCCGATATCTCGAGATTTGATCTGGTTGTTAAGTGTTGCAGGTTCCGACAAAATTCAAAAAGGCCTATTCACCCCCCCTCTAGGCCACATTCAATTGGTATCAAAGCAAGGTTCTTCAAAAGGAGACTAATCGCTCGAAGAGATCATGTCGGACATGAAGGATGTACACAAGAGCAACAACAAAGAGAAGGTTGATGAAGACAAGAACCAAAAATTGGAGAAACTCCTCGAAGCCATACAAGACTTCGAGGATGACGATGAGTAGACGCTGGAACTCAAGGCACTCCTAAGGAAGAAAACCCTTTCCAAGGGAAAGGTGAAGATCGAAGATGAGAAGAAAAAGAAGGGGAGCGGTCACACTGACTACTCCTGATATCCTTTTAACTATGATCACCTAAATACTAACAACAAACATTATCTATCTATTCCACTTGTAAAAGCCCCACACTTCGATGGTAATGACTACTCAATGTGGAGGCAAAACATGAAAATGCATCTGATTTCTCTCAATCCAAGTTTATGGCACATAGTATGCACAAGAATAGATATCCCGGACGATGATGAGGAGCTCACACCTAGACAAGAGCAAGCAATCCATCGAAATGCCCAAGATTCTACAGTCATTACTTCATCACTCAGTCGGGATGAGTTTACAAAGGTGGATGGACTCGAGATCGCGAAGGAGATATGGGATACATTGCAAACCGCACATGAAGGCGATCATCATGTGCGAGAAGCGAAGATCGAGATGATTGAAGGCAAGCTAGGAAGGTTCGCCATCAAAGAAGATGAGTCGCCACAAGACATGTACAACAGATTAAAGACGCTCATCAACAAAGTGCGAGGATACAGAAGAAAGAAATGGAACGACCATGAGGTGGTGAAGCTCATTCTTAGAGCCTTCATGCCTCGCAATGTCATTTTATGCTCGATGATACGAGAAAGCCCCGGGTACAAGAAGATGACTCGAGATGAGCTACTTGGAAAAATCATCAACTTTGAGATGATGGAAAAGCAGGCCAAGCATGTTAAGGAGATTGCCGATCTCACCTCGGAAAAGAAGAAAGGGGTTGCATTGAAGTCCACCCTCAAGCCCTTATCTAGAGAAGCTCGAGAAGCTCAACTAGAAGAAGACGGTGACGATGAGAGCAGCGACTTGGATGAAGATGACATGATACTATTCATGAAGAAGTTCAAAAGAATGATGAAGAAAAGACAAGGTGCTCAATCAAGTGAAGGAAAGTACAAGGAAAGATCAAAACCAAAGTTGAGGCGGGCATGCCATATGAAGAGAACAAGAAGAAGGCCAAAGAAGCAAGGCCTCAACCCAAGAAGTTCTTCAAGAAGAAGAAGCAAACTGAACAAGCACATCTAGGGAAAGAGTGGGACTCAAATGATGAGTCCTCATCCAAAAAGAAGAGGAGATGGCTAGCATAGCCATCGAGAAGACATCCATGAAGTCCACTCTCTTCCCCACTCTTGGTGCACGAAAAGGGAATGACACTTGCCTCATGGCAAAGGAAGGTAAATGCAAGGTAACAACAAAATCCTCTTCCTTGCATTCCTATTTTAGTGATAGTGAAATTAATAGTGATAATGAAGATATGCTAATTGGCTTAGATAAGAAAACAACCGCTAAAATGAAATTTTTACTTGATCAACTTGTTGAGAAGGAGAAGTTGATACATCGTCAAGAAGACAGATTATCTCCCAAAAGAAGGAATATGTTGAACTTGACAAGCTTCTAGAACTTGAAAAGGAGCGAAGAAAGTCACTAGAGCTTGAGTTAGCTTCAAGCAAGGAAGCTTGCTTGGAGTTAAATGATTCAAATGCAACAATCAAGGATGAACTTGCTAACCTAATCAAGGTTAACAAGATCCTTGAAGTACAAATTGAGTCACTCAAGCAAGGTGACCCTTCATCCTCTTCAAGCTCACCTTCTCAACCACTTAAAACTGAAACTATCATTACTTATTCATGTGGTAAAGTTGACACCAGGTTGAAAGACGAGTCAACCTCTACCAAGGATAATCATCCTGCGCAAAGTGGCATATTTGACAAGCAGAAGGTCAAATATGCACGTAGTGCATACTTGGCCACAATACCTCCTAATGTCAAATATGGCATTGGGTATTCCTATGGTGGAAAGCAAAATGCTAGAAACCATGAGAATAACAAGGAAAGCATTACCTTTGTAAAGGGAAGACCCTATCAAACTGAAAAAACTAAAGTTAATGCATCCAATACGCATGATCACCGGAATAATCCGGTCGGGATCCGGACAAGTCCGATCTCCCAGACTAGTCCTGTATATAAATAACAACAGTTGCTATTTAGAACTTTCGATGCATCTTATGTCCTAATGAGAAGTAATTTTGGCAAAGTTTATGCTCATTATGTTGGGCCACGCCATGGGAACACCAAGTCTCATGTGTGGGTGCCCAAATCCCTTGTGACTAACCTAAAAGGACCCAAGCAAGCTTGGGTACCTAAAACCAAGGCTTGATTTGTTTTTGCAGACCTATTCCTCCGGTGGATCTAAATGGGTGCTAGACAGTGGCTGCACCAACCATATGACCGGAGAAAGAAGGATGTTCGTGGAGAATGAAGCAAATGAGGATCCAAGCGAGGGCGTCTATTTTGGAGACAATAGTCAAGGAAAGGTGCTCGGTGCCGGTAAAATTGCCATATCATCTCAACATACTCTTTCTCATGTGCTACATGTTGATTCCTTAGATTATAACCTGTTGTCCATATCTCGATTATGTGACAAATGTTATAATTGTTTGTTCACTAACGAGGGTGTGATCGTCTCTAGAAGGAGTAATGATTCCATTGCATTCAAGGGTATGTTAAAGGGAAAGCTTTACCTTGTTGACTTCAACAAAGATAAAGTCGAACTTGACACATGCTTGATTGCAAAGACCAACATGGGTTGGCTATGGCATAGATGGCTAGCGCATGTTGGTATGAGGAACCTTCAAAAACTCCTCAAGGGCGATCACATCCGAGGTTTGAAGGATGTTGTTTTTGAGAAAGACAGGCCCTATAGCGCGTGCCAAGCCGGGAAGCAATTTGGAGCACCCCATCCCGCTAAGAACGTCATGACTACAACAAGACCGCTCGAGCTACTCCACATGAACCTATTCGGTCCAATTGCCTACATAAGCATCGGCGGTAACAAATATGATTTAGTAGTTGTTGATGACTTTTCTCGCTTCACTTGGGTTTTCTTTTTACATGATAAGTCAGAAACACAAGGAACACTCAAGAAGTTCTTCAAGCGAGCTCAAAATGAATTCTCATTGACAATCAAGAACATACAAAGTGACAACGGCACGGAGTTCAAGAACACACAAGTTGAGGAGTACCTAGATGAAGAAGGCATAAAACATGAGTTTTCAGCTCCTTACCCCCCCCCCCCCAACAAAATGGAGTTGCCAAAAGGAAGAACTGAACCCTCATAGAGATGGCAAGAACAATGCTCGATGAGTACAAGACATCGGATCGATTTTGGGCAGAAGCGGTCAACACTGCTTGCCACGCCATAAATCGACTTTATCTCCATCGACTACTCAAGAAGACATCCTACGAGCTACTCACCGATAACAAGCCTAATATTTCATACTTTCGAGTTTTTGGTTCCAAATGCTATATTTTGAACAAGAAGCCTATGATTCAAAGTTCGCTTCAAAGTCCAATGAAGGTTTCTTGCTTGGTTATGATTCGAACACTTACACCTATCTTGTTTTCAACAATACCTCCGGACTTGTTTAAGTAGCTTGTGACGTAGTGTTCGATGAAACTAATGGCTTCCAAAAGGTGCAAGTTGACCCATGTGTGCTAGATAGAGAAGAAGCTCCTTGTAAATAATTGAGAAGAATGGCGTTAGGAGAAGTTCGACCACAAGAGCCACCTCTACATATGAATGAGGAAAATGAACCACAAGAGGAGGCCAATGATCAAGGGGGAGCTTGCATACAAGATCAACCTCAAGAAGAAGAAAATGTTCAACAAGTCAGTGAGGGCAACCATTTAGGGGGAGAAGAAGATGATCATGAAGACTCAAGATAGCAAGTACCACACCCAAGAGTACACCAATGCATCCAAAGGGATCACCCAATCGACAACATCATCGGTGACATCCAAAAGGGAGTAACTACTAGATCTCGCATAGCTAATTTTTGTGATCATTACTCGTTTGTGTCCTTTTTGGAACCATGCAGGGTTGAGGATGCACTGAAGGATCCAGATTGGGTAGTGGCCATGCAAAAAGAACTCACCAACTTCAAGCGGAACGAGGTGTGGGAACTAGTCGAAAGACCCAAGTACAACGTCGTCGGCACAAAATGGGTATTCCGCAACAAACAAGATGAACACGGGGTGGTGACAAGGAACAAGGCACGACTTGTGGCCAAAGGGTATTCACAAGTCGAAGGTTTCGATTTTGATGAGACCTTTGCTCCCATAGCTAGACTTGAGTCTATTAGAATATTACTTGCATATGATACTCACCGTGATTTCAAGCTCTATCAAATGGATGTGAAAAGCGCCTTCCTCAATGGACCAATCAAGGAGGAGGTGTATGTGGAGCAACCCCCTGGGTTTGAAGATAAAGATTTCCCCGACCACGTATTTAAATTGCGTAAGGCTCTCTACGGCCTCAAACAAGCTCCTAGAGCTTGGTATGAGTGTCTTAGAGATTTCTTAATTGAAAATGGTTTTAAGATCGGTAAAGTAGATTATACATTGTTCACAAAGAACCTTGACAATGATCTCTTTATTTTTCAAATTTATGTTGATGATATAATCTTTGGTTCAACTAACAAATCTTTTTGTGTGGAATTTAGAAAAATTATGACAGAATGGTTTGGGATGTCCATGATGGGAGAGCTAAAGTACTTCTTGGGATTCAAAGTGAGGCAACAAAAGGAAGGGACGTCCATAAGCCAAACCAATTACACTCAAGACATACTCAAGAAGTTTGGAATGGACAAGGCGAAGCCCATAAAGACTCCCATGGCAACAAATGGCCACTTGGATCTCAATGAAGATGGACCAAACGTCGATCAAAAGGTATATCGCTCCATGATTGGATCTCTACTCTACTTATGTGCATCTAGGCCAGACATTATGTTGAGTTTATGCTTGTGTGCAAGGTTTCAAGCCAACCCAAAAGAGTGTCATTTAACAGCCGTTAAGAGAATCTTGCGGTATTTAGTTCATACACCCAACCTAGGCCTTTGGTACCCCAAAGGTTCCAAATTCAATCTCATCGGTTACTCTGATGCATATTATGCCGGATGCAAAGTAGATAGAAAAAGTACCTTCGGTACATGTCAATTTCTAGGTAGATCACTTGTTTCTTGGTCCTCCAAGAAACAAAACTCCATTGCCTTATCCACGACCGAAGCAGAGTATGTTGAAGCCGGGAGTTGTTGTGCACAACTCCTTTAGATGCGACAAACTCTAAGGGATTACAGTTACAATATGAACCGTATTCCACTTCTTTGTGACAATTAGAGTGCCATTAAAATTTCCCATAATCCCGTTGAGCACTCTAGAACCAAACACATAGACATCCAACATTACTTTTTGAGAGACCATTCAATGAAGGAAGATATAGCCATTTCACATGTCAATACCGAAAAGCAACTAGCCAATATTTTTACCAAGCCACTTGATGAAAAACGCTTTTGCGAACTCCGGAATGAACTAAATATCCTTGATGCTCGGGGTGTGGCTTGAAATCTTGTATACCTAAATGCTATCTTCAAAATTCATTGATTGTTTTGTGAAAATCATCTCTCTCAATTTTTCTGAAAAACTATGTCAATTTCTAGATCTTAGTGAATTATGATCATTGCTTGATTGTTGTATGCTTACTGATCATATTTATCAAGATTATATGATTTGATTTGCTTCCCTCTTTTCTTATTAAGTACCTTTGAATATATATGAATGGGATAGCTAATCTTATCTGGAGACCACGGACTAGTCCGCACATGCAGACTAGTCCGCAGAGCGCCGGTTAGGCCGGACTAGTCCAATATAGCCTCTGGAAAAGTTCGGACTAGTCTGATCACTTTCAGACTTGTCCAATTTTTCGTGTCCATAACCCTAGCCGCCTCCAAACCCTAATCTTCCTCACCCCACACTTTCCTCAAGCTTTCTCTCTCCACGCTCGAGCTCCCCAAGGCGATTCGACGATTTCTCCATCAAAAATCTTCAAGGTTGGGTGGAAATCAACCTCCGTTGCTTAGGGATTGAAGACCACGGACTTGTCCACCCTTCAACCCCCTCTTCTCTAAGATTCAAGCGAGTTTTCGGTAAATTTTCCCCCAAACCCTAGAAATCTCCATTTTCTTCATAGTTGATTGAATAGCCTAGCTTCTGTCACCTGATACAAGTGTCCTTGATGTATTACATTGCTGTTAGTCTAGTTTTGCATTGAGAAACTCCATTTGTCTCATAGTTAGGATTCTACAGGTTGAACACCGGACTAGTCCGGCACATGCACGGACAAGTCTGGTCAACCGGACTAGTCCGTGCCTGTACACTGGACTAGTCCGATTTTCCTGAACTCAACCCTAACTTCTTATTTCCTCAATGCAATTCCTTGTCATATATTCTCATCAATATCTTGTTCAATCCATTCTCAGTGCATGTCGAACTCACACAATGAAGTTTCCGATTTCGAGGCCGAGATGGACCACGAAGCTATGCTTCGGTCCTCGAAAAGCCTCGGCAAGAAGCGCCAAGAGCGACCTTCCGAGCTGGCTTCCTCTCCTCCCCTGGCTCGAAGGAAAGTGCTCGCGAAGAAGCCAGCATCCAAGGCTTCTGCTGGAGGTGGCCCTCGCCAAGCCAAGGGCAAGGGCAAGGGAATTGCAACGAGCCCGAGTGGCCCTCTAAAGCTGTCAGCCCCAAGGGAAGGAGACAGGGATCCCGCAGAGGAAAAATTCAACGGAAAGGGCAGTGACACGATGGCCAAATTCAGAAATGTTGATTTCTACAGCCGTCCCAAGCAAACTGCTGATGGGAGGTTTTGGAGCAATTTTCATGGAGATTTTTACAAGATCGTCTATCTCCCAATGAAGACGTCAGTGGTGTGCAGCAAATGGATCGATTGGGCGCATTTTGAGAAGAAGGGCTGATCACCGTTTGTTGAGGTGGTCGAGGCTATTGAGAGGCATGGATTGAAGGATCTATTCGCCTTTCGGAACAATTAGAATGATGAGGTCATCGCCCAGTTTTATGCCACTTGCCATTTTGCAAGTGATGAGGAAGAAAGGGTGACTTGGATGACTCATGGATCCAAGTACACCATCACTTATGAATAATTTGCAAGGATTTTCTGTTTTGACACCTCTAGCAATGACAACTTGATCATCCACAATATTGGTGTCATTGAGAAGGACAGGATGAAGTTTCTTTATGAGCCCAACTCCAAGTTCAACCCTCCTTCCACGAAGAACATGAAGCCCCTCTTTGTGGTGTTGAACCGGGTTCTAAGGAAGACAATTGCCCCCAAGGATGGGGATGCAGGAAGTCTGCAGGGGTACCTCAGGACCTGATATGCACCGAATTTGGTTCGGCGAAGGGTGGCCCGATCTTCACGACAGGAGGTTCAAGAACAAGATAACTTGCTGTAGAAAACAGCGCGGATAACTAGCTTTATACCTGAACAAGGTTGGATGCGACCAAGCGACGGGGAGAGAGACACCGAAACCGCGAAGACTTCGACTCGATCTCCGAACGACCGCAGAACCACAACTGGAGCTAATCCACACAAGACGGGGCAGCCGTACTGGAACCCGCAGAGCACGAATTAGTGGATCTCAGGGAGATCTCTCCACAAGTTCAAGAAGAACAAGGAAGAACAAGGGTTGAGTAAGACACTCAAGCAACTCGGTTGCAAATTTCACTGGAATAATCTTAATTCATCAAAGAGTTGCCCTTGGCTTACAAAAGAGGGATATTTATATCAACAACTAGTCTAAAAATATATGTGAACTGAAAAAGCCACGTGGGAAGGTGGAAGGCCAACTGGCTTGATCATTCATGCAGTGGTCATCCATTTCCCGCATGTCTTCTGGCCTTCTGAGTGGTCTTCAGTGTTTTAATCATAACTCCACCTAGGGACATCCAAAAGACATGGGACCAGATGCGTTGGAAAGATAATTTGATAACCTTTCACACAATGTGTAGCATGCTTCACGAAATATTGTAGAGTGATACAATTTCTCACGGAAACTTGGATATCAGACTGATTGTTGATCTTCTGAACAGTCTGCATCAAAAGCACTCGGCTGCCAAGCTGGGACCTCTAAAGCACTCGGCACTTAGTGGCATTAGAAAGTTGACTTCAAAACCTTTTCAACAAGTACTCATGGACCTTCATAGCTTCTATGAATCAAGAGATATGACTATTTCTTCATGACAGTTCTGCCAGGCCAAACTGGTTCAACGTAGTTCTCCTCTCTGTTTCAGTCTTGGCGTGTCCTTGTCATCCTCCTTGGTGAACCTGAGTAATAGAAACATGTACGATTTAGAAAGTATATAATTCTCATTAATAAATGGAATTTCACAAAGTAGCGTGTGCACCTCTTGTTGTAGCTGTTTAGCTCGACTACGAGTAATTGGTCCATCGAAAACATGAGCTGGTGCAGCTTGACTTGATGATTGTTCCATCTTGCTTGATATAGTCGGTATACTTGATGGTGTGGTCGGTGTGGGCATATCAGGACCTTGATGAATGTCATTAGCAAAGACAGATAATTCGATGTCTCTATATTTGGAATGATATGGTGAACATCTCCTGCACACTAAACAGGTCATGTGGCTATGCTCCGTATCTGATGTTCATGATTGAGAAGGTTACAGGCATAGAGTCTATCAAGGATGTGGAGCACCTTCCCTTGAACATAGCACACCATACTAGTCCGGTGTCCACCACGGACTAGTCCGATATTCCTAAACCCTAACGGTAACTTTTGGGAACCCCATATAAATAGGTCTACATGGCCCATGTTTCACACAACTCGACCCCCTGCACCGTCACACCTCCCAAGAGCCTCAAAAAAACACATCTCTCCACGAAATCAAACGCAACAAAGATCAATCACTTGAGGATACACTTTGGATCATTGGAGAGACACGATTCATCACTCATTGATCTCTTGGTTTGATTCCCTAACACACTCTTGTGGTTTTCACTGTGTTCCTTCGAGTGTGTTCTTGGTGGTGTTCTTGTTGTAATCTTGGGCAGCCCTCAACGTGTGAGAAGGCCCCTTGAATTTGGTTATTTACCCATTGTGATAAGAGAAGAGGATTGGCCTCTGTGGCGATCCGACGAAGGTAGGGTTGGAGAAGACCCGGTCCTTTTGTGGACTCCTCAACGTGGATGTAGGTTGCCTTTGTGGGAACCGAACCACGGGATAAAATCATTATGTTCTTTCTTTGCACCCATTGTTCTTACAATTCATATACATATTTAGGGTTTCGATTAATCTTGCTCACTTTACAATTGACACATTGAGTATAAGATTAAATTGTGATACATCCTAGTTCATAGTTGTTCACTCTTAAATTACAAGTCTATTTCTGCTGCTTATGTCATAGAATCAAGGCAACAGATCAAATTTGATTAAACTAGTCCACACTCGACCGGACTAGTCCGATATCTCGAGATTTGATTTGGTTGTTAAGTGTTGCAGGTTCTGAAAAAATTCAAAAAGGTCTATTCACCCCTCCCCCCTCTAGACCACATTCAATTGGTATCAAAGCAAGGTTCTTCAAAGGGAGACTAATCGCTCGAAGAGATAATGTCGGACATGAAGGATGTACACAAGAGCAACAACCAAGAGAAGGCTGATGAAGACAAGAACAAAAAATTGGAGAAACTCCTCGAAGCCATACAAGACTTCGAGGATGATGATGAGGAGACGCTAGAACTCAAGGCGCTCCTAAGTAAGAAAACCCTTTCCAAGGGAAAGGTGAAGATCGAAGATGAGAAGAAAAAAAAAGGGAGCAGTCACACTGACTACTCCCGAGATCCTTTTAACTATGATCGCCTAAATACTAACAACAATCATTATCTATCTATTCCACTTGGAAAAGCCCCACACTTCAATGCCAATGACTACTCAATGTGGAGGCAAAACATGAAAATGCGTCTGATTTCTCTCAATCCAAGTTTATGGCACATAGTATGCACAGGAATAGATATCCCGGACGATGATGAGGAGCTCACACCTAGCCAAGAGCAAGCAATACATTGAAATGCCCAAGTTGCTATAGTCATTAATTCAACACTCAGTCGGGATGAGTTTACAAAGGTGGATGGACTTGAGATCACGAAGGATATATGAGATACATTGCATACCGCACATGAAGGCGATCATCATGTGCAAGAAGCGAAGATCGATATGATTGAAGGTGAGCTAGGAAGGTTCACCATCGAAGAAGATGAGTCGCCACAAGACATGTATAACCGATTAAAGATACTCATCAACAAAGTGCGAGCATACAGAAGCAAGAAATGGAATGACCACGAGGTGGTGAAGCTCATTCTTAGAGCCTTCATGCCTCGCAATGTCACTTTATGCTCGATGATACGAGAAAGCCCCGGGTACAAGAAGATGACTCCAGATGAGCTACTTGGAAAAATCATCAACTTTGAGATGATGGAAAAGTAGGCCAAGCATGTTAAGGAGATTGCCGATCTCACCTCGGCAAAGAAGAAAGGGGTTGCATTGAAGTCCACCCTCAAGCCCTTATCTAGAGAAGCTCGAGAAGCTCAACTAGAAGAAGACGGTGACGATGAGAGCAGCGGCTTGGATGAAGATGACATGATACTATTCATGAAGAAGTTCAAAAGAATGATTAAGAAATAACAAGGTGCTCAATCAAGTGAAGGAAAGTACAAGGAAAGATCAAAACCAAAGTTGAGGCGGGCATGCTATAACTGTGGTGAGTATAGCCACTTTTATAGTTGATTGCCCATATGAAGAGAACAAGAAGAAGACCAAAGAAGCAAAGCCTCAACCCAAGAAGTTCTTCAAGAAGAAGAAGCAAACTGAACAAGCACATCCAGGGAAAGAGTGGGACTAAAATGATGAGTCCTCATCCGAAGAAGAAGAAGAGGAGATGGCTAGTATAGCCATCGAAAAGACATCCATGAAGTCCACTCTCTTCCCCACTCTTGGTGCACGAACTAGTCTGATATAACCACGGACAAGTTCGATATCTCGCTGACTAGAATCGGACTAGTCCTCTCCAGTGCAGACTAGTCCTCCAAACACTTCACAAGTTGTACAAAATCGGACAAGTCTGATATTAGCACGGACTAGTCCGAAAAACTCTCTGACCAAAATCGGACAAGTCCTCCAAGTGCGGATTTGTCCACAATTCACTTAGGGTTTCACTTTTCTGGACAAGTCCGATATTCATCGGACTAGTCTGAAGATTTCTAGAACCAAAATCGAACAAGTCCGCTCTCAGCCGGACAAGTCCGATATTTCGGGACACTTAGTGTTTGCTACACATAGCACACCATACTAGTCCGGTGTCCACCATGAACTAGTCCGATATTCCTAAACCCTAACGGTAACTTTTGGGAACCCCATATAAATAGGTGTATACGGCCCATCTTTCACACAACTCGACCCCCTACACCGTCCACCTCCCAAGAGCCTAAAAAAAACACATCTCTCCACGAAATCAAACGCAACAAAGATAAATCCCTTGAGGATACACTTTGGCTCATTGGAGAGACACGATTCATCTCTCATTGAGCTCTTGGTTTGATTCCCTAACACACTCTTGTGGTTTTCATTGTGTTCTTTCGAGTGTGTTCTTGGTGGTGTTCTTGTTGTAATCTTGGGGAGCCCTCAACGTGTGAGAAGGCCCCTTGAATTTGGTTATTTACCCTTTGTGATAAGAGAAGAGGATTGACCTCCATGGCGATCCGAGGAGGGTAGGGTTGGAGAAGACCCGATCCTTTTGTGGACTCCTCAATGTGGATGTAGGTTGCCTCTATGGGAACCGAACCATGGGATAAAATCATTGTGTTCTTTCTTTGCGCCCATTGTTCTTACAATTCATATACATATTTAGGGTTTCAATTAATCTTGCTCACTTTACGATTGACACATTGAGTATAAGATTAAATTGTGATACATCCTAGTTCATAGTTGTTCAACTCTTAAATTACAAGTCTATTTTTGTTGCTTACATCATAGAATCAAGTCAACATATCAAATTTGATTAACCTAGTCGATACACACCGGACTAGTCCGCACTAGACCGGACTAGTCCGATATCTTGAGATTTGATTTGGTTGTTAAGTGTTGCAGGTTCCGACAAAATTCAAAAAGGCCTATTCACCCCCCTCTAGGCCACATTCAATCACACTATTAATTATGCTTAATATTCACAGATCATTTATTATGCAATTAACGACCACCAGGGCCACCTGTCGGGCCAGGATGACCATGTAACGACCATCCCTTGGACTATAAAAGGGCTGCACCACACGGTACAGAGGGACAACTAAGCTCATTCGCATACAAGCCACCGTATACTCATACATCGAAACACATCCCATGGAGTAGGGTGTTAAGCATATTGTTGAATACTTTCAGCCACCTGCTTTTCTCGGTCAGCAAGCTCCAACCCCCGGAGGTGGATGCGATTCCGGCATTCTGCCAGATCCTTCTCTCTACCTCTCACTATCTCCTCCCTGGTTACGACATCAGCTTCTCTTTTGGAGAGCTCTTGTCCCACCTTCCAGTTTTTCTCCTCCTCCTGCTTGCACCGTTGATCAAGCTTCTTTGTGCGGTCTACCAAGCTTTGCTCTCCCAGAGACAGTCTCTGGGTGAGTTTCTCCTCCCTCTTCATAATGTCCTCCTGCTTCTCTAGGACTTTCTCCTCTCTTTCATCGAGGTCCTCTCGGTGCTTCACGAGAATCTCATTCAGTTTGTTGAGGTTGTCTTGACGATCGTCAACAGCCTCACTACTCTTCCTAGCATGTTCATGAATCTCCTGAGATTTCGCATCGAGGACCCTGATGGAAGCCTCCCACTCATCCAGTAGCTTTCCCCAGTATATCAGTCGGGCCTTTTCCTTTTCGATCCACTCTCGCTGATCCGCAAGCCTTGATTGCTTCAGTTTGGTCTCGAAATGAAGTATGTTGCACCAACGCCTCAAGGTGTTGCGCTCTTCTTCAAGGACCTTACTGTCGTGGTCGAAGGCGAGCTTAACTTTGTGGAGACTGGAGCAAGTGTTGTCTATAGACAACACCAAAGGAATTGGCTCCGGGCCTACCGAGATATCCTCTCCCAGCTCCAAGGGGTCTTCAAGTATAAAAATTGGGTCCCACGGCACAAGTGTGGCCCCCTGTGGCTCTGCGGTGCTAAGGCCGTCCTATGGGAACTCTCCAACCTCTACAGACACCGAGGAGGGTCCTACCGAGGGAACTTCAACCTCTGAGGCTGACACTGAAGGTTCGCCAGCCGGATCTTCAACCGTCGGCTCCGCGGGTGGAGGGCCCGCTGTTAACTCCTCTGGGCACTCTGGCTCAGACATGGGCGCCTCTGGAGTAATCGTCTCCGGGGCAGACGTTGGAGCTTCGCTCAGAGCCCCCACCACCATCGGCTCAGGTGCCGGTACTTCAACTGCAACTGGCTTAGGTGTCAGAGCTTCAACAATCTCTGGCACGGAGGCCGGAACTACGGGCACCTCTGGCTCAACTGTCGGATCTTCAACAACTTCCGGCATAGGCGCTGGAGCTTCGGTTACCTCCAGCTCAAATGTCAGAGCTTCCACCATCTCCGTCTCCTGCACTAGAGCTTCAGCCACCGGCGCTGCAGCCGCTGGTGCTTCTTCACACACATCTCCCCTGTGGTCCGGCGCTACCACGGGAGTTTCTGGTGTCTCCTCTGGATCCAAGTCCACGACAGCTGGCGCCAGAGCCGCTGTCTCTTCTGCCACCACTTGGGGAGGCACAGGGGTTGAAGCCGGAGCTTCTGCATGCTCAACCACAATTGCTGCAGCAGGTGTTGAAGCCTCAGACTTCTTTCTTGACACCCTAGAAACAAAAGATTGGGAAAACTCAAGACATGATAATGACAAGATTAGCACCTCAAGGTGAGATGACAATGCTTACCTGGGGATGCTGCCTCCCCAGTTGCCGTGCAATTTCTTGTTCTCAGGCCCGAATTCAGAGCCCACCGGACCCGGTGAGGCAAAAACCTCAGACCTTGGCTGGGAGCTAGCCACAGTAGCTGGAGTCTCCCCAGCTGGGATCTCCCCTAGGTGGGAAGGACCACCGGACCTGGAGCCCAAAGCTGGCACCGGAGTCAGAGTCGATTTGCCGGAGCTTGCGCCCCTCGAGGGTGCCGACTCCAAAGAGGGCTTGACCATCGAAGTTCTACTTGGTTGGGGAGTAGGAGCTGCTGGAGAGGGAGGTGAATGGAGGGAGCTCCCTTCAGCATGTCTTAGCTTCCTCTTTCGGCTGGAGGATTCAGCCGGTTCCTTGCCCTTGCCTTTGCCCTTGTTGGCGTCATCGACCTTCTGGCTTGGAGTAGTGCTTGGAGCCACCCTCTCCGAAGCTCCAGGAATGGTGACCCTGGTGGTTCTACGCCTCTCCACCACGCCGAGGTCGTCCAGCATTGGCATTCTCCTCCGGAGCTCCCTACTGACCTCTGGAACCATGTTCAGAGGAAGGGAAGGCAGCCGGCGGAGTCAAGGCATCGCGGGAGATAGTTCCGTTCTGAAACTTTTTGTGATGGAGATTCAAAGCTTCATCATCCAAGTTGGTATTCAAACTGATTTCAATTTGATTATGATCCATCTCACTATTGAAAGCCCATGTGAGCCACTCCCTAGTCTTCAGCGGAGCCCACTTGTTCACCAGGAAATTGTCGAATACCATTTGAGGGGCCACTCCACCCTCTACACATTCCTGGATCCTTGTCAGGATGGGCTTGTACGCTTCGAACAGCTCTGGAACTGTGTTCCAGGCATCGGTGTCGACATTAGGGAGCCTCTTGGGCAGCTCCAACCTCCCGTGCTCCTCCACTACGATGATCACCCAGTCTTTCTTCAAGTCGTCCCACTTGCCAGAGGGGAAGGTCCTCAAGTACTTGAAGGGGCAATTCTTGCGCTTCACGAAATAGTAGAAGCCAATCAACTCCATCCCCTTTCCGGTGGTGTGGACCGTGAAGAAGGTCCGGAAGAGCTCAATGCATGGAGGCACACCCACCCACATCTCGCAGAAGTGGACGAAGGTCGCCACAAGCAAGAGGGAGTGGGGGGCCGAGGTGATGAAACTGGAGGCCGTAGAAATCCAGCATCTTCAAGAGAAAGGTTGAAAAAGGTGGGATCAGACCCACCATGGCGTACGCTAAGAAGTACACCATCTCTCTTGTGCGCTCCTTCTTGAAGGGGAGTTTGACGAAGCGGATGTCGTTGTTGCAGGAGTCGTTGGACCACCCCATATAGGTCCGAACCCTCAACAGATCTTCACTGATCTTGATCTTGCTGCGGGGAAGACCTAACTCCATCGCAGCAACGTGGAGCAAAAGTTGGAAAGGCTATGCGAAGGTTGGGAGGCTCTGAGCGCAGGTTTGATTGAAAGCGTAAAGAGTCCTCAAACCATGTGGGCTTTCCTTCTTAAGTAAGCCTCCGCAATGCTTGGATGGAAACCGCAATGGGATCAAGATAATGTTTTCAAAAATCTACCCTGTCAATGACGAATGGGCCCGGGTCCACTCCGGCGGGAAGGCCGAAGTTATTACCACAGGTGAACCGTTGTCATGATGGGAAGTTGGAAGCTCGAGGGTGGCAACCTGACAGGACACGCGGAACCGATACAGTTTTTGTATTGGAAATAAGCGACCTTCAATTGCGTTAGATCTGCATGCGAGGATCTCACCTGCCGCATTCAAAAGAAGCCACACGGCGGTGGTTTAACAGCGGACCATCACCCAACGGCACATCAGAAGGCCTTTGAATCCATAGTGTGGGAATCAAAAATGGCCCCACCTCTTGTAGAATAACTTAAACCAAAGGATTTCTCCTAGAGGTGGGCCCGGGGGCCACTGTCGGTACCCTGTGTATCGAGTACCCCATGATACTGCAAGAAACGCTAAGGAGTTCCACCCGTCTAAGTTGAAGACCTCAAAAGGCTACACGTGTTGCACAACACTGGACCCGCCTCCCTCGTTTGGGTAGCTCCAGCATCGCCACGTGTAACACAAGGCCGGACCTAACTCCCTTCATAGGGAAGCTCCAGTCTTGCCACGTGTCCAGTGACCCCGGACCTAACCCCCAGTAGAGGGAAGTTCCGGTGTTGCCACATGTATAGTGCCCAGACCTGCCTCCCCTCGATGGGAAGCTCCGTAGCCGCCACGTGTCGAGCCACTGGCCCTGAGACAACAACGAGGAGACTGGCGGATTTCCATTGGCGGGGACATTCAAGAGGTAGTTAAAGCTACAGTTAGAAGATCTGATTATGTGTCATTAATGCCATATTAATGACACACAATCAGAGGACCCTTAGCATCGGTAATGCCACCATTAAGGCACGTTATCACACAGTTAATTACACTTAATATTCACAGATCATGTATTAGGCAATTAACTACCGCTAGGGCCACATGTCGGGCCAAGCTGACAATGTAACAGTCAGCCCTTGGACTATAAAAGGGCTGCACCGCACGGTACAGAGGGACAACTAAGCTCATACGCATACAAGCCACCGTATACACATACATCAACACACATCCTGTGGAGTAGGGTCTTAAGCTCAGGCGGCCCAATCCACATAAAACTCTATGTGTCTCCATCTCGCTCTTAATCCCCGCGTGCTCAAACTGAATATGAACCTCCGTGGACTGCATTTTAGTAGTACTGGTAGAAACCCAAATAGGAGACAAACATGGGCGACACGCTCAAAGGAGAGCGTCTCTAATACATTTAAGCGAGACGTGCCCGCTTAAGCAAGGATATGACATGGCTCGGTTGAATGTACAAAGAGATGCATTACATAACAGCGCATCTCAGTTAAGCAGGTATCCTCGATGCACCCTCCTCTCTGACAAACGGGAGACGCGCTTTTGACAAATCATGTCTCCTTTTTTCCAAAAGAAATGAGACGTACTTTACAGAAAACACGTCTCCTTTACCTTCAGTAATAGACAGACATGAACACGTCGCTAAACGATGAAACTCATTCATTCACAACTGAAACAAGATACTCATCACATATATAAAGCATGCATTCATTAACATTATATTACAGAACACAACAAAAAAGTACAAGACACAAGAAAAAAACAACATCAACTAAAAGCAACAAAAGAAAACCTAAATCATACTCCTCCTCCCCCTCCTCCTCTTTCGACGGCCATTCGACACCAGTGCAACAGGAGTCCTGGTCGGCTGCTCCGCCGGTTGCTCCGGCTGGTCCAGATCTAGCGGTGCAACCTCGCAACCGAGATTCCTCGCCATCACCACCACCAGGATATTGTGGCCCTCAGCGTCGAGCACCTCGTCCATCGTCTCGAGTATCCTCTGGAACTAATCGAACAACCTGTCGAATAGTATCTCGAGCAGCTCGTTGTTGAGCCTCTCGGGGGAGCGACAACATTGTTTCTTGCATGGTGGCTCCTTCGGCGGGCTTGGCAGCGAAACGTTGGCCATGGTGGGTTGTATACATGGAAAAGACGAACAAAGAGAATAGGAGAGACTGATGGTGCTTTATATAAGGTATATGTAGTGACGCAAAATGGAGACGCGCTTAACATCGAAGCGCGCTGCCTATCCTCGACGTCTCCCTCTCCTCTGCTAAAAGGGAGATGCTTTCTTACGAAAAATGCGTCTCCTATTACACATGTCTCCTTTAGCTTCATGATTTTCTCCATTTTGCTTTGGTTCACTGTTGATATCACAAATCACTGAACTTAGAGTACATTCACTTGATAACTAAATCATCCACTTATCTAGAAAATAATCAAAATCCTTCATGTATGCAATTGATTTCACACAGTTCATTGTCCACACAATGAACACACCACACATTCATTCATTCACACAGTTGAACATAGATAAATTCCATTCATTAATACAATATATTACAAAACACAAGAAAAAAGTACAAGACACAAGAAAAGAAGAAATCAATTAAAAACAACAAAGAAAAACTAAATCCTACTACTAGTCCTCCTCCTCCTCCTCCTCCTCCTCCTCCTCCTCCTCCTCCAGCGGCGACTCCAGCATCGGCACAACAGGAGTCTGGGCCAGCTGCGTTGGTTGCTCTGGCTGCACCAGCGGTGCAATCCCAAGACCGAGGTTGCTCTCCATCATCGCCACCAGGTTTCTAGGGCCCTCAGCGCCGAGCACCTGAGCCATCATCTCGAACAGAATGTCGAGATAATCGGCCACCCCCGTGAGGGCATAGAGGTAGTGGCAGAGGGTACCCATTCCAGTAAGCTATGGAAGGGTACTCAGACCCAAGGAAATCATGGCGTGAGACGTATTTTTGTACGCCTCTTGCGCCATGAGGAGGCGTTGGTTGGTCTTGAACCTCTCGGGGGAGGTGCAGCACAATTTCTTGCACGGTGGCTCCCTCGGCGGGTTTGGAGGTAGAATGTTGGCCATGGTGGTGGTGGGTCGTCAGCGCGGAAAAGTTGAAGAAAACTAAACGGATGAGCGATGCGCTTATGGAGAACTGATGGGTTATGGCGCGTCTTATATAAGGTTTATGCGAATTCGCCGATGGAGCGGTTGGTTTCCCGAGCATTGATGGAACGATAGGATGCATTGATACTGCCTCGGGGAAACAAAAGGTCGCGCACGCCAGTCGCACGCGTCTCTACACCACCGCCGCCGAAATTAAGTTCTCCGCAGTCCTCGTGTCGTGCATCTCTCATTCAACCATAGAAGACGCGCTTTCGTGTAGCACACGTCTCGTGTTTATCTCACTCGTCTCTTCGCCTCAGGTGCTCCATTACTAAGACAAACGCTCCTTTACAAATCAACCAACTCAGTGCGACCGCTGTAAGGATCGAATGCCCAAGAGGGGGGGATGAATTGGGCTTCTTTTTAAAAACTAAAGCAATAAAAACTCAACTGCTAAAACCCCAATTCCCTATGCAAACAACCTATGCATTCAAGTGAATAATAAGTTTGCGGTATATGAAATGCATAAGTATAACGGGAAAGGAAGAGTATGCAAACTCCCGAGAAGACACGAAGACACGGTGATTTATCCCGTGGTTCGGCAAGATCATGAAGACCTTCCTACATACATGTTGTGGCACCCACCAAAGGGTGTAGCCACTCCCAAGTCACCAAGACCAGGGATCTTACTAAAAGTCTCCGTTCACCATCTCCGGCAAGGTGGAGCTCAAGCGTTGTACAAGTTTGATCTTCCGGGCTTCCACAACTGACTTGGCAAGCTCCGGAAGGATCTCTCCAATCACCGACTGATACACGGTGAAGGCAATCACCTAGAGACACTCACTTACAGCTCTCACTAGACTAGAGAATCCAATCACAAAGAATGGAAGCACACAAGCATCATCTCTAGTAAGTTCTAGCCTATCTCTTGGTGTACAAGTGGTGTAAATGATGTGGAAGTGGTTGCTCAATGTCTTGAATGCTTGATAATGTGTAGAGTAGCTCAGGGCATCAAGACTTGTCTGAATGACTGGTTGAAGGGGTACAAATAGCCAGCTTCCACAAGATAGCCGTTGGAAAAGTAGGCTGACATCACTGTTCTGCAAACACCAGATGATCCGATGTTCTCCCTTCAGCTGTCATCGGTCGAATACAATTTAGTTGAGGTCACTGTGTCAGATATGACCGTTGATCGACCGATGTTGTATACACCTGTACATCGGATAATCCGGTGACACTTGGTCCAAGATGGTCCAGAAATAATGCTTACTAGAATGATCGATCGATGTGGCATATTTGTACATCAGATGGTCCGGTGTTACTTGGTCCAGGGAAATTGCTTACTAGAATGATCGACCGATGTAACACATGCTTCAACATCGAATGATCCGGTGTATACCCAAGACTGAGGTCTTTTTCTGCTGTAGAGCCAACTCGACTGATGTAGTTTTTTCTGGATACATCGGATGATCTGGTGAGTTGATTTTGTCTACTTCGAGTTGTTCTAAGTGATTCTTTTGGAATTTGTCCGAGTGACCTCTTAGACATTGGATTGAAATGTTCTTCTGATGACGACTAAGTCTCGTGTGCTGTCAATTTTGATGGAATAATTTTGACTTATATGTTTTTCCTTTCAGTCTTCATGAAAATCGATTGACCTCGTAAAATAGTTTGTTGAGGGGTCTCCAATTGTATCCAATGAGCAGCAGATGATATAAATATAGAGTCCATTAAGTGTGATGAGTTATATGAGAGATCTTGCATCCACAAACTTATTAGTGATATCCAACGGTTGTCATTAATCACGGAAACCATACCTTATGGGGGCCCATATGCTTTCAATCTCCCGCTTTTTGGTGATTGATGACAACACAATGAGTAAAGCATAACAGTAATGAAATTTAGAATACGATACTCAAAAAGATATGTAACAAGTACAAGATCCAGCACACGAAGCTTGAAGGCTCAAAAAATGATCAATAAAACATAAGAGAATTAAGTAGCACACGGATACTCAAGGATAGTAGAAGAATAGAAAAGCTCCCAAAAAAAATACTCCCCCTAAGACTATGCTATCCCTCCCCCTGACTCTGACTCTTCTCCCCCTTTGGTATCAAGACACCAAAAAGGGAAGCCGAGTGTCTAAGGATCCTGAGCGCTTGGGGCGATGACGAACTGGTCACTGTCGGGGGTGCTATCGTCGGTCCCATCTCCCGGAGAGATGGAGCTACTGCCTGCTGCTGCTGAGGCTGGAGTGGAGGAGACCGGGGCTGTGGGAGCTGCTATCGGTACTGAGGGTGCCTGCTAAGTCGGGACTGCTGGTAGCGGGCCACTGACAACCGAAGCCGGAGTCTGCTGAAAGAGAGTCGTAGCCGGAAGAGGCAAGTGAATCGGTGCACCTAGGGCAAGCAGTGGTGACATGCTGATAGTCGGTATCAGCGTGGTCGGCACTGGAGCTGAGACTGGTGCTAGGACAGGTGGACCTGGAGCTAGACCAGGAAGCTATGAGGGCAGGGCAATCCCGGTCTGAGTGTAGAGGTTGGTGATCAACCCCAGGATGCCCATCATGGCCTACTGCGTCTGCTGCTGCTGGTCAAGAGTATGCTGATGCATCTGGTCAATGAGTCTAGTGAGCCTGTCAGTGCCCTCTCTCCTCTTGTGGGCTATCTGACGCTGCATCTTCTGCTGCTGCTGCTGGAGCTCCACAAGATGTGCAGCCTGCTCAGCCCTGGCCTGCTCAGCTGCAAGCCAATCCTGTCGCTGCTGCTCAACCATCTACTGTCGTAGAGAAGTAAGCTCGGATGGCTGAGAGACCTGTGCCTTGGACACTGGAGGTGGGGTAGGAGGTGGTGGTGCAGTCGAGCCTCCAGCCTCTGCCTCATGCTGCCTGGGTGAGGGAGGAGGTGGGAACTACTTCTCGACACTGTCACTAGTGTCACTCTCTGACCAGATATGCTGTAGATCCCCTCTCTGAGCCTCACCCTGTGCTAATTCTTCCACTGCTAAGTCTGCCCAGTCTTCTTCTGAAAGTCGAGCTTGGACCTGATGCTCAACTTGGCGGCCAAGGCGGCGGTCTCCAGGAGCTAGAGCACAGTAGTGTTCGAACCGAGTGACACTCTCATCGGTGAGACTGTCACGCACGGCGGATCCCTCTGGAGCCAACAGGTAGAGCAGGTGACCGATCCAGTGGCCAAACATGAGCTGTCTCATCATCCCAACTCCATCTGTGATGACATCCTCCATCTCACAGATGAGGATATCCACGATGTCAAACTGTATCTCGTTCATGACATAGAACAGGAGGGTCTGCTGCAAACTGGTGAAGCTCTCAAGGTATCCTGACCTGGGTAGTAGCATGCAGTGCAAGGCAAGGTGAACAGTACGTGCAGTCGGAGTGAGTAGAGCAGGTACCCTAGGTTGGTCAGGTGTGAAGGGCTGAGCAGACAGTGACCGAATCTCCCCAAAAGGTGGTGCCACACCTCTAGTGAGCGGCCTCCTCGGTGGGTCAACCTGTTCATAGACTAACTCGTGTAGGCAGGTGTCATGGAGATCCACGCCTAGCAGCTGTCCCAAGGTCTGTCTAGTCAGATGGTGATGCTGGCCCATGAACATAAAGTCAATGGATATGCGGCCCTCTGAAACGTAGAGTGTTGAAAAGAAAACTCACACCCAATCCTCCACGTAGGCACTCCGCTGAAAAGACATCAGCTCCACTAGCCCTCTGTACCTCTCAAAGAAAGGGTGAATCTTAGTGCTGGCTGCAAGTGCGAGCTGATCCCAATCAATGAAGTTGTGCTGGAAAATTTTATGGCCCCAACGTCTATAAGTCTCATACAGCGACGCCTGTGTCAGGGTCTAGAAGCGGCTGTCCACAAGTGGCTCTCTGGGCTACAGGAACCACTCCTCAAGCAGAATGCTCCATCGAAGCTTCCTGAGCTGCTTTGCCTTCATTTTCCTGTAGTCAGTCAGGCGGACACCCTCACCAACCCGTACATTGGTGTCCATCTCATAGACGGATCTCCCGGCCGCTCTGTCCTCCTGAAGCTCAGCTGCAGATGGTCTCTGACTCGGGGTTGCAGCTGGATGACCTCCACGGGTCCTGACTTTGCGCCGGCAAACAAGCGGCTCCTCAGGCTCCTCTGTTTCCTCTGTCTGTTGTGGCTGTAGCTGCCTCTGTCGGGACTCCCGGATCCTCAGGGATCCTCTTCGGCCACACTCACGCTCCTCAGTGGTGCGAGCGGCCATCTTAGCTTGTCTAGCTTTCTTCACCTCTTTTGACAACTTTTGCTTCTTAGCTGCTGGCTCCTCAATGGCCTTTCCCTTTCCTTTCTTATCAAGACCCATCCTGATGAGAGGAGTGATGACGTCAAATATGAGATCGTGGGCTAGGGTTAACGACGGAGAATTCTGAGAATATGCGACGGCGAATGGCGAGGAAGTGGCGTAGGTCACGGGGTCTCGCGGGGCGACGATGTCGGGCGCACGAGGCGGCGACGCAAAGTACTACATGGCCGGGCGCGAGGAGCAACGGCTCGGAGAGTGATGCGGCCTGGCGAACCCTAGCGGCGAAGAGGAGTGGCGGCGGTCGGGCGAAGAGGAATGGTGCGGTGGTGCGGAGGGTGGCGGCGCAACGGGGAGCGCGGTGGCCGGGTGCGAGGAGTGGTGGCGCTGAGGGCGGCGACGCTGAGGGCAGCGGTGGCACTGAGGGTGGCGCTGACGCTGAGTGCGGCGGCGGCTGGTGCGCGACGGCGGGCAGCGGCAAGGCGAGGGGCGCGGAGCGGCAGCGGTGGAGAGAAGAGAGAGAAAAAAAGAAAGAAATGGAGAGGCGCGCTAAATAGGTGCGGCCCGAACCCTAGCTCGATTTTTAACATCGGATGATCCGACGTCAGTTGAGAGGGTGCATCGGTCGAGTGGTACAGTAAGGTTATTCCAGAGGCACCTTCAGCATCGGATGATCCGACGTGGAAAAGTTTATCATCGGTTGAATCTGGCACAACTCCAGAAATGTGAACATCGGATGCTCCAATGTTTCTCAGAATGAACTCATCGGTTGATTTGACTTTCTGTCTGAGCTGACCCTTGTACTTAAGCACAAACTGATCCGATGATGCTTCTGCCCTAAGCATCAGATAATCCGATGACTACAAAAGATCAGCAACAGCCCATATATGTCCTTTGACTTAAACAAACAAAGAGAAACACAAGTCTTAGGACTTTTTGGGCAACCCCTAACCCCTCAAAAGGACTTTAACGCTAGTTGCCAATAACTTGGCTAAGCCCTAAAGCAAATAGAACACCAGAAAAATCAAGGAAAAATCTAAACAAAATGTAATGCCCATGCTTTGTGATCTAGAGGATGAAGACTTCTATCTCTTTAAAACATGTTCCTTTAGGCATTAACACACTTAACACTTTGTTCTTTCCACATCATATGAGTTGAGATATTGCATTTCAAACAAGTCTCTTTCTCATGAAGTGGGTTCCCCTTTGTGACAATCTACCGTATGCAATGCTAAACAATTTTTAATGCAGGATATTAAACGTGAGTGCAAGTCTATATAGCAGGCATTATGCAAGACATAAATTAAATCTATCTTGCCAATTTTGAACCTTTCAAAGGCTTCTTCAGGGAGAGCCATTCTGCAAGACTTGGGGATACCAAAAAAAAACCGCCATCCCAAGCTAACCCTTGCTCGCCCCTATCCTTTGAAAGTTAGACAAGACCTATATGTGATGCATTCTTACATGACCATGGCAACTTACATGACGTTCGATGCATCTAGCACATTTAATTCACTCCTTAATCTAGAAAAGGTTTTCTCATCAAGTGGTTTAGTGAAGATATCCGCCAATTGTTCTTCGGACCTAACACCTTGCAAGGAGATGTCTCCCTTAGCTTCATGGTCCCGCAAGAAATGATGGCAAATATCAATGTGCTTAGTGTTGGAGTGTTGAACGGGGTTTTTAGCAATCTTAACCGCACTTTAATTATCACAAAGGAGAGGCACACAACCAAATTTAACACCAAAGTCCAAAAGGGTTTTCTTCATATATAGGATTTGGGCACAACATGCACAGACCGCTATATATTCCACTTCCGCAGTGGACAAGGCAACAGAGTTTTGATTCTTACTAGACCAAGATACTAGGGAACGCCCAAGCAAGTGGCACCCTCCAGAGGTACTCTTGTGATCCACACGACATCCGACAAAGTCTGAATCTGAGTAACCCAACAAATGGAATTTAGCACCTTTGGGGTACCACAGGCCTACACTTGGGGTATGCTTGAGATACCGAAGTATCCTAAAGACCGCCTTTCGATGCGATTCTTTAGGTGCTGCTTGAAAGCGAGCACACAAGCATACACTAAACATGATATCGGGCCTAGATGCGGTAAGATAAAGCAATGAACCAATCATGGAATGGTAATTAGATTGTTAAATAGGTTTACCGTCCTTATCCGCGTCGAGATGACAATTTGTTGCCATTGGAGTACTTCTTGAGCTACAATCTCCCATCTCAAATTTCTTCAAGAGGTCCTTGGTATATTTTTCTTGATAAATGAAGGTCCCCTCTCGAAGTTGCTTTATTTGAAATCCAAGGAAGAAGTTAAGCTCTCCAATCATTGACATCTCGAATTCCCTAGACATCATTTTGCCAAACTCATGGCTAAGAACTTTGTTAGTTGAACCAAAAATAATATCATCAACATAAATTTGACAAACAAATAGTTCTCCATCGATGTCTTTGGTGAAGAGTGTAGTGTCCACCCTCCCGATCTTGAATCCTTGCATGATCAAGAAATCCCGTAGTCGTTCATACCACGCTCAAGGTGCTTGCTTGAGCCCGTAGAGCGCCTTGTGCAACCTATACACATGATTAGGATTCCTCGGATCTTCAAACTCGGGAGGTTGTTCAACATAGACAAGCTTGTTAATATAACCATTAAGAAAGGCACTTTTCACATCCATTTGATAAAGCTTTATATTATGATGTGATGCAAAAGCAAGAAGTATACGGATGGCTTCTAGTTGAGCAACCGGAGCAAATGTTTCTCCAAAGTCTAGTCCTTCAACTTGCGAGAAACCCTTGGCCACAAGTCTTGCCTTGTTGCAGATCACAACACCATTCTCGTCTTGTTTGTTGTGGTACACCCACTTTGTCCCGATAACGTTCTTGTCCTTGGGTCGCTCCTCCAACACCCAAACTTCATTGCGGATGAAGTTGTTGAGTTCTTCTTGCATGACCATTACCCAATTTGGATCTTGGAGTGCTTGTGAGTGGGTTCTACACATGAAACAAATGATTAGTGCTCACAAAACATAGCTAAATGGCGAGAACATGTACTTACTCCCCTTGATGGACTACCAATAATTTGATCAATCGGATGCGCCTTGGAGATGCGTCCATGCCTCATAAGTGGTTGTGAAGCACTTGGCGGTGGTGATGCATGTTTCTCTTCTTGTGGTTGGACTTGATCATGGACTTGTTCTTCTTCTTGATGTTGTGTGGCTTGTGAATCTTGTGTCGGCGATGGATCATCTTTTTCTTCTTTGTCAACTTTAGGTGCCATAGATGTGTTGATGTTCGAACTTGAAGCTCCCCCTTGATCATGGCTCTCCTCAACTTTAGGCTTGATGTCTCCAATGGTCATGTTCTTCATAGCTTCTCATAGAGGCTCATCATCTATTTCAACATGACCAAAACTCTCCTCTTGGGAGCCATTAGTTTCATCAAACTCAACATCACAACTTTCCTCAACTAAACCGGAGGTTTGGTTGAATACTCGATATGCTTTTGAGTTTGATGCATAACCAAGAAAGATATCAACATCATATCTTCTTTCAAACTTACCGAGCCTTTTCTTGCGGTAGATATAGCACTTGCGCCCAAAGACTCAGAAATAGGAGATGTTGGGCTTTCTCCCAATGAGGAGTTCGTACGGGGTCTTTTGAAGTAGTCGATGTAGATAGACCCGATTTGCGGCATGGCACGCCGTGTTGATTGCTTCGGCCCAAAACTTCTCGGACATGCCATAGTCATCAAGCATTGCTCGTGCAAGAGTGATGAGAGTCTTGTTCTTCCTTTCAACGACACCATTTTGTTGAGGAGTGTATGTGGCTGAAAATTCATGTTTCACGCCTTCACGATCACCACTCCTCAATGTTGTAGTTCTTGAATTCGGTGTCTTTGTCACTCCGGACCTTGATGATGGGAAGTTGAAATTCCCTTTGAGCACGTTTAGCGAAGGTCTTGAACACTTCCGGAGTTTCACTCTTGTCACCTAGAAACAACGTCCAAGCATAGCGAGAGTAGTCATCAACTATAACAAGACAATAGAGATTACCACCAAGACATTGATATGTGGACGGTCTGAAGAGGTCCATGTGGAGCAACTCAAGTGGCTTGGAGGTTGACACCATTGTCTTCATTGGGTGGTGTGAAGCAACTTGTTTCCCGGCTTGACAAGCACTACAGAGCTTGTTCTTCTCAAATGTGACATCCTTCACGCCAGTCACCATCCCGAGATTGAATGACTTCTTGAGCTTGCTCATTCCAATGTGAGCGATACGTCGATGCCAAAGCCAACCCAAACTCGTCTTGGTGAAAATACAAGTCGTCAAGCTAGCATCCTTGGCGGAGAAGTCTACTAAGTAGAGGTGTCCATGCCGAAACCCTTTGAAAATTAGTTATTTGCTTGTTTCACTAGTCACAACAACATCATTCTTGCCAAAGGTGCACGTTAGTCTAAGATCACATAATTGTGCAATTGAAAGCATGTTGAAACTAAGTGACTTAACATACAAAACATTGTAAATAGATAAATCATGTGAAATTGCAATCTTACCCAACCCAATTACATTCCCCTTAGAGTTGTCACCAAAGGTGAATTGTTCATGATTGTCGGGGTTCTCTATGGAGGTGAACATACCATTGTTGCCAGTCATGTGTTGAGTGCACCCTCTATCGAGTACTCAATGCTTTCCTCCGGCTTTGTAGTTCACTACACACATGAATTCAGTTTTTGATTTTAGGCACCCAAGCTAACTTAGGTCCTTGTATGTGTGATACAAGTGTTTTTTGGGACCCAAAGTTGCTTGGGAAGCTTCCCCTTCATGACCTTCATGTCCTTGCCAATGAACCTTGCCTTCACCTTGCCATCTACTTTACTCAAGAGATAATAGTGATCATCAAAGGTGGACTTGTAGTTAGTAGGCAATTTTGGAGAAGGCCGGTTAGGAAGAGGACACTCCCTTGTATGGTGACCGGTGACCTCGCAATGTTGGCAATAAGAACCAACTTCCTTGATGAAGCTTGTTTTAAGCTCTGGTGAGGGCACCTTTCCTTTGTTAGGCACCGGGAAGGATCCAAGTCCTCTCTTGTTGAAGGCCTTTGCTTGTTGGAAGAGGATTTCTTTGTGCTTGACTTCTCCCTTAGATAGTCTTGGCACACTAGTGCGGAGACTTTCAATTTCATCCATCAAATCCTTCTCCCTAGCATTCTCTTTCAAAGGCAAAGACTTATGCAAGGCATTAGTGGCATGTGAAACAATGGATACCTTATCATTAAGGGTTTCTTTCTTTATGGTTTTCAACTATTGATCAATGACTTCATAAGCAAGGTTAATTACTTGATGCTCTTGGATTAACTCATTGTGCTTTCCCAAGAGTGCTTTGTGTGCTAAGTCTAGCTCATGATGATCTAGCTTGATTTGAGCCTTATCCTCCTCAACTTGCTTGACATGAGATTTGAGCATGGCATGCTCCTTAAGTATGCTTTCATACTTGTCAAGCAAATCGAGGTTAGCACTCTCGATCTTAGCACGAGCTTCTTCAAGAGCCTTGACCTTACTCTTTTCCCTTTTAATGATAGTGTGGAATTCATTTATCATTGAAGCTAAGTCATCGGGGGAAAGCTCATCATCGCTAGAGTCATCACATACCTTGGTGTTACCTTTTGCCATGAGACACATGGGAGGTGGACGAAGGGATGAATCATCATTGTTCGCAATGGCAAGGTCGGCCAAGCTCTCTTCTTCAGCTTCACTCTCTTCATCACTAGCTTCTTCGTCGGTGATTCATTCATTTGCCTCACACATGAACACCTTTTTGTGGACCTTTTCTCTTCTTTGGAAAGAGTTTTGCCTTTTTGCCTTTGTCATACTTCTTCTTCCCAAAGAATCTTGGCTTGGGCTTGACCTCTTCTTCATCGTCCTCACTATCCTCAAGCTTGCGATGCTTGCCCTTGTGGTTCTCTCTTCTTTTGTCCGGTTTTGGACAATCATAGGAGATGTGGCCTTGATCACCATAGTTATAGCAGGTCTTGTTGCCATCTTTCCTTGGTAGAAATGCTTTCTTTTTGGGATCAAAGTTGTATCCCTTCTTGGCTATATTGGTGTAACACCCTAAATTTTCGCATCATGCATTGCATACATGGTCATGCATTAAACACTAGTAGAATAAAAGAAAACAATAATTATAGCCTAAAACTTGTAATAGGGAATAAGTATTAAAATAATAAAAAGAATATATATATAAATATATATATATATGAATAATCTATATAACAATATAAAAATAGGAAAAAAAATATTCATAACATATGTTATAAAAATAATAAATAAATAATAAATATACAATATGAATAATATATATATATATATAAAAAGGTAAATGAATGAAATAAATAAGATAAATAAATAATGTAAAAATAATAATAATAAATAAATAAAAAAACAGTAATATGTAAAAAAAAAAGGGGGAAACCCCCGCCGGCCAGCGGCCGAGCCGCAGCCGGCCACGCCCGCACGCGCAGCGCCCCTGGGCCCGCCTCCCACGCGCGTCGGCCGACAGGCGCCCGAGCGCCCAGCCCCAGCCCCGATGCCAGCGCCGGGCCCCGCCCCCCTGACGCACCGCCGCCTGCCCCCTGACGCTCCGCAGCCGGGCCCCGCCCCCCCTGATGCGCGGCGCGCACCGCCCGAGGCCGCAGCCGGGCCTCGGTCTCCCCCCCCCCCACGACGCGACTTTCCCACCGCGCGCGTCTCCCGCGCGTGGAATCCCGCTCCGCGGTCTCCCGCCCTCTCCCGCGCCGTAACGCCCCAAATTTTTCCCAGATACGAGTCCATCCCGTAACCGCCTCCGATTCTATCGGTGACGTACCCTAGCGCCGCCCCTATAATAGGACCCAGGCCTAGGCTTTTTTCCCCACGAACCAGCAGCCGCAGCAGACAAGGAAAAGCCGCCAGAAGCAGCCGCCGGGAACAGAGAAAACAGAGGCGCCCAGGGAAGAAAAAAAGGAGAAAAAAAGGGAAAAAGAGGGAGAAAAAGAGGAGGGCACCACCGTTCGCCGGAGATCGTCGCCGACATCGCGCCGCCGTCATCGTGCCGCCGAGGGACTGCTGCACCACCTATTTCGTCTACGCGTCGCGTTTATTCCGCGACCGTCACGCCGTCAGATCTACGGTAGGACATGTTCCCGATGCGAATTTTTGCGACCTTATTGAATCTAGTAGGCGTAAATTAAATTTAGTTGCACCATGATTTTATTTTCAGCAGCATTAATCCACCCTAAAACCCCCGTAAACACATATGAACACGTATGAACTAGACGCATCTAAATAATAAACGACCGTAGTAAATTAATTATTAAATTGTGCGTGCATGCATGTCATTGCATGTTGATTATTTTGTGTGCATTATGTTGAATTGTATATGTTTTCTTGTATGTATGATCACGCGTAGAGGAACGTGCTCAAGAGGCCGCATACGAGGATTTCCAAAATCAAGACTTCGAAGCGCTTGAGCAAACCCATCCGCCGGAGCAAGGCAAGTGTCCTTGAAGCATATTGATCCTATTTAAAATTAAACGTTTTGTTTGCGAACTTGCATGCTTGTGTCAAATTGATGGGAACCCTATGGTAGGAAGTTTACTAGTTTTGTTGACCACCCTTGTCACCTGGAATTATGGTAGAGAGGCGGGAAGGGTTTTTACCTTTTTGCTTCGCTTAATTAATTGGGATGGTAAACAACACTACACATTTAGTTATGCATCAATGATATTCTGGTTAATGTGAACTGGTCAATACGATGGGTGATCTAAGCAAGCATGGTTATGTGGATGGGTTGGTCGTTATGGTGGTTCGCTTGCCTTAGATCTAAGGACCGGTTCATGCGAGAATATGCCAGGTCAACAGTGCCACCACAAGGCCAAGTATGGGTGCGGCGTAGCTGAATAATTAGGAGCGCTGCTAGTATTGTATGGACCATTGGATGGCGCGGGGAATGGGAGTCGAGGAGGACTGCCCTGGGATCCGCATGGCACACGAGGGGACCCGTGGGTGGGAGAATAGAGGTTCAAGCCTGCCGGTGAAACCTTAGTGGGCCCGTACATACTAGTAGTCCCTTTTGAAAGGCTATTTTGTGATCTCTTGGCCACACACCTACGGAAGTGTGAGATGGCACAATGGAGGTTTCTTAGTCATCGAAAGGTGATAAAATCACAAACATGTGGGTAAAGTGGTACAACCTCTGCAGAGTGTTTAAAACTATCATGATAGCCGTGCTCCCGGTTATGAGCGCCTGGATGACCTACATGATTAGAGTTGGAATTGGGATTTGGGATGGTTATGGATGGTTATGGTTTGGTAATGGTTATGGTTGGTTTATGGTTGTGGTCTGGTAATGGTTATGGTTTATGCACTATGGACATGGATAATGGTAATGTTGGCAATAATTGGATATGGTTTATATTCTGTTAAATGATGATTATGATGGGATTGTTTCACATAGACATAGTATAATGCTTTTCAAATGTTTTACTGTACTTTCAGCACTTAGCCATTATTATTGTCGTCATTTGAATTAGCCACATGTCATACTTTCCACACTTGCTGAGTACGACATGTACTCACTCTTGCAATCCCCCCCAACAGCTACTGGAGACAATTGGGAGTACCCTGAGGATCACGAGGAGTACTAGGTTGCGTACCGCCGTCAATTGCCTGTGGATTGGAGTCGTGCTGCTTAGTTTATTTTTCGCTGCAGTTATTTAGAGTTATATTATTCGTGAACTATTGGATTATTGTAATAAAGTACTTATTTATTAGTTAAGACGTGGTTAAATTCTGTTTATCATTTGTGAATCATTCGTGTATGTGTGTTGAACATCCTGGGCACACATATGCGTTACGCTTGGTTCATATTCGGAACCGGGTGTCACAAATTGGTATCAGAGCCGCGTTGACCGTAGGACGCAAGCCTAGGTAGAATGAACACTCTAGAGCACTTAGGAACACTCTTCTAATATGCTATTTTCGAAAAATTTTGCTGCTGTTTTGTTTCCTTTATTTTCAGCCGCAAAAAGTATTGATCGCTGCTGCGTTTTTGATAAAAATTTTCAGAAGTGAGCAATATTAAGTGCTGCTGTGTTGCTGTATAAATTTTCGCGAAAACGGTGTGTTTTGCTGCTATTATGTGTGGGTAAAATTATTGTGTTGGTTGCTGTAATTTTTCTCTTTATTTTTCGTTCTTTTGGAACCGCTGCACCGCTCTTTGTCCGCCGTTTAGCTGCTGAAATTTTCAGATTTGTTTTTCATTATTTTCCTAATGTATTCTTGTTTCTTATAGATGGCCCGCACCAAGACAACCCCCCGTAAGTCGACCGGTGGACTCGTGCCCCCGCGTAGGTTGGCTAGTCGCTCTCCGGCCGTCGACCCCCGTCACCCCGTGGTGATCCGTTCTGACAGCAGAGCCGCAGGACAACTGCGATACCGTCTCCGTGCCCTACTCCGTGAGGCTGGCTACCGCCACCACAGTCTCTCGCTCTCCTACCACACCACTGGAGTGCAGCGCCCCGGCAGGAAGGAGTGGAGCTGCAAAATCTATATCTACTACGGTGACGAGTTGGTGAAGACCCACAGCAGCCCCGCTTGGAGGAGCTCCCGCCGATCTGCAGAGCAGGATGCTAGCTGGGAAGCAGCCACTTTTTGGAGCCACGCCCGCCGTTTCCGTCTGGAGGACACGGTTCACGCCTTCGTCCCGCAGCGTCCCAGTGGCACTGCGCGCTTCGTCTCCAGACACGTGGAGGGACCCCTGGACCTCCCGCAGTCTCGTCAGACTGTTGGCGACGTGACCCAGCTGAGTGCCCGACTTCAGAGGGCGCAGCAGGAGATCCAGGATGGGCGTGACCTCGCCCAGCGTCACGAGGCGATAATCAGGAGGTATCGTCGGATCACCGACGAGGACCCGGACGACTACGCGTCCGACACCCCGATGTGGACCCCGGACTCTCCAGACCGTCGCAACGGTCAGCGTGAGTCATCCTCTGAGGAGTCCTCTGACGAGGAACCTTCCAGTGTGGCGTCTACCGCACCACCGCCGCCTGCTGCCTCACCACCCCAGGACCCACAGGACCCCGAGGACCCCGACGACGACGACGACGAGGACCCGGATGAGTTCCCGCTCGACGACGACTAGTCCTCGACCTATGCCACGACTCAAGGATAGGCACACCCCCATTAGTAAATAAGAGCGATGTAGATATACTTGTGTGGCCTTGAGTTGTGTTACTTCTTTTAGGATCTTTGTAAATTCTGTTTGGTGCTTGTTTGAGTGCTTGTGTGCTTAGTAGAGAGTTGTGGGATGCTTCGGCAATTGTCCACATCCTCTTAATATAGGTCTATATTAATAAAGGATTATTTAGTGTCACATACCTTGATGCATATAGTTGGGACGTTTCCTTCCAAATTCTAAATCCTTCTGTCCCTACCTTTCCTTCGCCAACAGATGGTGAGAACTCGTAACCAGAGGGATGCCAACGATGAGGAGGAGCGCAATGAAGTACCTCAGAACAACCAGGGACATGCTCATGGAGCTATCAACATTGAACAACTATTAGCTATGCAGAACCAGCTCATGCAGACCATGATACAGACCATGGGACAGCTG
The DNA here is from genome assembly GCA_036927565.1 of Tuctoria greenei. NCBI lineage: Eukaryota > Viridiplantae > Streptophyta > Magnoliopsida > Poales > Poaceae > Tuctoria > Tuctoria greenei. The sequence goes on from JAYESD010000007.1 coordinate 3,647,330, forward strand.
CAAGCTGGCAACAACAATCAGCCCCACCTGCCTCCACCGCCACCCCCGCCACATCACAACCGTTTGGGAGAGTTCATGAGGACCAGACCGCCTACCTTTGCACAAGCCACAGACCCAATAGAAGCTGATGATTGGCTGAAGTCCGTTGAGAAGAAACTTGCTATTGTCCAGTGCACTGACAGGGAGAAGGTTCTCTTTGCATCACATCAACTAGTTGGAGCAGCCGCTGACTGGTGGGAAGCTCTTTGCAACGCTCATGATAATCAGGAAACAATCACTTGGGCTGAGTTTAAGCAGAGTTTCCGTTCCCACTATGTACCCGAAGGAGTTATGATACTGAGGAGACAATACTTTGAAAATCTCAGGCAAGGAAGGATGAGTGTGAGTGAGTATCTCAACAAATTCACTCAATTATCAAGATATGCCCCAGAAGACATCAAAACTGATAGTAGGAAGCAGTATCTGTTTATGAGGGGTCTCAACAATGAAATTCAAGTCCAGTTGCTCAATACTGATTATCCAAACTTCCAAAAGCTGGTTGACAAGGCTATTGTGGTTGAGAACAAGATTCGTGAGATGGAGCAGGACAACAAGAGGAAGATGTCACATCATGGACCGCAGCAAGGAAGCAATGTTCGCCCCCGCTATGCACCACCCACTGCACCACAATACAACCCCTCTGCTCCTGCATACCGCACTGCCTATCCGCCCCGCCCAAATCAGCCACCGCAGCAATGCCCTGCCATGCAAGCGCCTCGCAATCCTGTGCCACCTGCGCCGCGTCCTAATATGGCGGCAAATGCTCAAAACCAGTTGCGCCCAAACTTCCCCAATGCTATGGGTGGTAAGACATGCTATGCGTGTGGAGAACCCGGACATTTTGCAAGTCAATGCCCCAAGAGAAACAATGGACCTATGAACAATGCACCAAGGCCAAATCACCCGCGACCAAATGGAGGAGCACCACAAGGCAACCGTGGACAGCAGAATTTTGCTCGTGGCAATGTGAATCATATCTCTACTGAGGAAGCCCAGCAAGCTGATGACGTCGTGATTGGTATGTTTCTCGCCAACTCCAACCCCGCGACTGTTTTATTTGATTCAGGAGCATCTCATTCATTCATCTCGTCAAAGTATGTTGCCAAGTACAATTTGCCTATATCTCATATGAAGCAAACTATGCTAGTAAGTTCTCCTGGCGGAGAGATGAGGACAAATATAGTATGTCCGAAAGTAAGCATTAAAATAAGGGGGGTAGACTTTCTCGCAAACCTCATAGTCCTGGACTCCCAAGGAATAGACATAATACTTGGAATGGACTGGCTGAGCAAGTATAATGGAGTCATTCAATGCGCCGAGAGGATTGTGCAGTTGACAAGTGAACATGGTACACGCATCGAAGTTGAAGCAGCCCAACCTGCAAGAGGGAAAGCGATGCTGAATCACGTGGAAGAAGTGACATTGGAAAGCATTCCGATCGTTCGCGAGTACCCAGACGTGTTTCCAGATGAGTTGCCAGGTATGCCACCTGATCGTGACATAGAATTCGCCATTGAGTTGATACCCGGAACTGCACCTATAGCTAAGAGGCCGTATAGGATGCCTCCTAAGGAATTAGCAGAGCTCAAGAAGCAAATTCAAGAGCAGCTAGAGAAGGGTTTTATACGCCCAAGTTCATCCCCGTGGGGAGCCCCAGTGCTCTTCATAGATAAGAAGGATGGAACCCAGAGGATGTGTGTGGACTATAGGTCTCTCAACGAAGTGACAATTAAGAACAAGTACTCACTGCCCCGTATTGAGGATTTGTTCGACCAAATGAAGGGTGCCTGTATCTTCTCCAAGATTGACTTGCGGTCAGGATACTTCCAAATGAAGATTAGACCATCAGACATACCCAAGACGGCATTTCGGACACGATATGGATCTTATGAGTACACTGTCATGTCATTTGGATTGACGAATGCGCCTGCGTACTTTATGTATCTTATGAATAAGGTCTTCATGGAATATCTGGATAAGTTCGTTGTAGTGTTCATCGATGATATTATGATCTACTCGAAGGACGAGAAGGAACACGAGGAACACTTGAGGCTAACGCTGCAGAAATTGAGGGAGCATCAATTGTATGCCAAGTTCAGTAAATGTCAATTTTGGTTACGGGAAGTTTCTTTCTTAGTCCATATTATTTCCGGAGGAGGAGTATCAGTTGACCCAGGGAAGGTGAGAGATGTGCTTAAGTGGGAACCGCCACATAATGTCAAGGAGATTCGGAGTTTCCTTGGAATGGCTGGATATTACCGTCGATTCATAAAGGATTTTTCCAAGATAGCCAAGCCTATGACCGAATTACGCATGAAGGGAAAGGCATTCCGATGGACTCAAGCTTGTCAGGATAGCTTTGAAGAGTTAAAGAAAAGATTGACAACCGCGCCAGTGTTAGTATTACCGGACGTGAGCAAGAGTTTTGATATATATTGTGATGCATCAAGACAAGGATTAGGATGTGTGCTCATGCAAGAAGGCCAAGTGGTAGCTTATGCATCGAGGCAACTAAAGAAACATGAGTTGAATTATCCTACACACGACCTTGAACTCGCAGCCGTGGTACACGCCTTGAAGATATGGAGACACTATGTTTTTGGTCACCGATGTGAGATTTATACGGACCACAAGAGTCTCAAGTACATATTTACGCAAACGGATCTGAACCTGAGGCAACGCCGATGGTTGGAGCTCATCAAGGATTATGACGTAGGAATCAACTATCACCCAGGGAAGGCCAACGTAGTGGCCGATGCTTTGAGCCGAAAAGGAGTAAGTCATCAACTCACAGTTCGAGAGCTGCCATCCGAGTTATGCAAGGAGTTTGAACGGTTGAACCTTGGATTCATAAATGAGATGGGAACGATGGAAGTCAACCCAACATTAGAGCAGGAAATACGGGAAGGACAGACGAAGGACAAGGAAATACAAGAAATCAAGGAAAGGACCCAAGAAGGAAAGGAATTCAGATTTGATGAGGACGAACAAGGTACCTTATGGCTTGGAAAGAGGATTGTGGTACCTAATGTCAGGCATATCCGAGAAACAATATTGAAGGAGGCACATGACTCGCCTTACTCAATTCATCCTGGCTGTACGAAGATGTACAAGGACTTAAAGACATGCTACTGGTGGGCCAGCATGAAAAAGGACATAGCTGAATATGTTGCACTTTGTGATGTGTGCCAACGAGTTAAAGCTGAACATCAAAGGCCAGCCGGATTGCTACAACCATTGAAGATCCCGGAGTGGAAGTGGGAAGAGATTGGTATGGACTTTATAGTTGGATTACCGCGAACTCAGTCTGGCTATGATTCAATATGGGTTATTGTGGATCGATTGACAAAATCAGCTCATTTCATCCCCGTCAAGACCACATATACCACCGCGAAGCTAGCAGAATTGTATATGGAACATATTGTGTGCCGACATGGAGTTCCAAAGAAGATAGTCTCGGATAGAGGTTCTCAATTCACCTCCAGATTTTGGCAGAAATTGCATGAAGCAATGGGAACAAGGCTGAATTTTAGTTCAGCGTATCACCCTCAAACAGATGGACAAACCGAGAGGACCAACCAAATTTTGGAAGACATGTTAAGAGCATGTGCTTTAAAGCATAGGAAAAGTTGGGATAAAAGTTTGCCGTATGCTGAATTCTCGTACAACAATAGTTACCAAGCAAGTTTGAAAATGTCCCCCTATGAGGCATTATACGGAAGGAAATGTAGGACTCCCTTGTTTTGGAATGAAACCGGAGAGAATCAAGTGTTTGGTCCAGACGTGTTACAAGAAGCTGAAAGGCAAGTCCAAATAATACGGGAAAACCTAAAGGCTGCCCAGTCTCGACAGAAGGGTTATGCTGATAATAGGCGAAGGAGTTTGACCTTTGAAGTGGGAGATTTTGTATACCTCAAAGTGTCACCTATCAGAGGTCAGCGAAGGTTTAACGTCAAGGGAAAACTGGCACCACGTTACATCGGACCATTTAAGATTCTGGACAAGCGAGGAGAGGTAGCTTATCGACTTGAGCTGCCGACGTATCTCTCCGATGTACACGACGTGTTTCACGTCTCTCAACTCAAGAAGTGTCTCAGGGTACCGGAAGAACAAGTGCCGATGGACGAGTTAGAACTTCAAGAGGATTTGTCCTATGTCGAGCAACCTATCAAAATCTTGGATATGAAGGAAAGGGTCACGAGAAATAAGAGGATCCGTTGGTGCAAAGTGCAATGGAAACACCATACGGAAGCCGAAGCTACATGGGAACGTGAAGAAGACCTGAAGGCAGAATTCCCTCATCTTTTCTCCACGCTGTCGAATCTCGAGGGCGAGATTCACTTTAAGGGGGGTAGGTTTGTAACACCCTAAATTTTCGCATCATGCATTGCATACATGGTCATGCATTAAACACTAGTAGAATAAAAGAAAACAATAATTATAGCCTAAAACTTGTAATAGGGAATAAGTATTAAAATAATAAAAAGAATATATATATAAATATATATATATGAATAATCTATATAACAATATAAAAATAGGAAAAAAAATATTCATAATATATGTTATAAAAATAATAAATAAATAATAAATATACAATATGAATAATATATATATATAAAAAGGTAAATGAATGAAATAAATAAGATAAATAAATAATGTAAAAATAATAATAATAAATAAATAAAAAAACAGTAATATGTAAAAAAAAAAGGGGAAACCCCCGCCGGCCACGCCCGCACGCGCAGCGCCCCTGGGCCCGCCTCCCACGCGCGTCGGCCGACAGGCGCCCGAGCGCCCAGCCCCAGCCCCGATGCCAGCGCCGGGCCCCGCCCCCCTGACGCACCGCCGCCTGCCCCCTGACGCTCCGCAGCCGGGCCCCGCCCCCCCCTGACGCGCGGCGCGCACCGCCCGAGGCCGCAGCCGGGCCTCAGTCTCCCCCCCCACGACGCGACTTTCCCACCGCGCGCGTCTCCCGCGCGTGGAATCCCGCTCCGCGGTCTCCCGCCCTCTCCCGCGCCGTAACGCCCCAAATTTTTCCCAGATACGAGTCCATCCCGTAACCGCCTCCGATTCTACCGGTGACGTACCCTAGCGCCGCCCCTATAAATAGGACCCAGGCCTAGGTTTTTTTCCCCACGAACCAGCAGCCGCAGCAGACAAGGAAAAGCCGCCAGAAGCAGCCGCCGGGAACAGAGAAAACAGAGGCGCCCAGGGAAGAAAAAAGGAGAAAAAAAGGGAAGAAGAGGGAGAAAAAGAGGAGGGCACCACCGTTCGCCGGAGATCGTCGCCGACATCGCGCCGCCGTCATCGTGCCGCCGAGGGACTGCTGCACCACCTATTTCGTCTACGCGTCGCGTTTATTCCGCGACCGTCACGCCGTCAGATCTACGGTAGGACATGTTCCCGATGCGAATTTTTGCGACCTTATTGAATCTAGTAGGCGTAAATTAAATTTAGTTGCACCATGATTTTATTTTCAGCAGCATTAATCCACCCTAAAACCCCCGTAAACACATATGAACACGTATGAACTAGACGCATCTAAATAATAAACGACCGTAGTAAATTAATTATTAAATTGTGCGTGCATGCATGTCATTGCATGTTGATTATTTTGTGTGCATTATGTTGAATTGTATATGTTTTCTTGTATGTATGATCACGCGTAGAGGAACGTGCTCAAGAGGCCGCATACGAGGATTTCCAAAATCAAGACTTCGAAGCGCTTGAGCAACCCCATCCGCCGGAGCAAGGCAAGTGTCCTTGAAGCATATTGATCCTATTTAAAATTAAACGTTTTGTTTGCGAACTTGCATGCTTGTGTCAAATTGATGGGAACCCTATGGTAGGAAGTTTACTAGTTTTGTTGACCACCCTTGTCACCTGGAATTATGGTAGAGAGGCGGGAAGGGTTTTTACCTTTTTGCTTCGCTTAATTAATTGGGATGGTAAACAACACTACACATTTAGTTATGCATCAATGATATTCTGGTTAATGTGAACTGGTCAATACGATGGGTGATCTAAGCAAGCATGGTTATGTGGATGGGTTGGTCGTTATGGTGGTTCGCTTGCCTTAGATCTAAGGACCGGTTCATGCGAGAATATGCCAGGTCAACAGTGCCACCACAAGGCCAAGTATGGGTGCGGCGTAGCTGAATAATTAGGAGCGCTGCTAGTATTGTATGGACCATTGGATGGCGCGGGGAATGGGAGTCGAGGAGGACTGCCCTGGGATCCGCATGGCACACGAGGGGACCCGTGGGTGGGAGAATAGAGGTTCAAGCCTGCCGGTGAAACCTTAGTGGGCCCGTACATACTAGTAGTCCCTTTTGAAAGGCTATTTTGTGATCTCTTGGCCACACACCTACGGAAGTGTGAGATGGCACAATGGAGGTTTCTTAGTCATCGAAAGGTGATAAAATCACAAACATGTGGGTAAAGTGGTACAACCTCTGCAGAGTGTTTAAAACTATCATGATAGCCGTGCTCCCGGTTATGAGCGCCTGGATGACCTACATGATTAGAGTTGGAATTGGGATTTGGGATGGTTATGGATGGTTATGGTTTGGTAATGGTTATGGTTGGTTTATGGTTGTGGTCTGGTAATGGTTATGGTTTATGCACTATGGACATGGATAATGGTAATGTTGGCAATAATTGGATATGGTTTATATTCTGTTAAATGATGATTATGATGGGATTGTTTCACATAGACATAGTATAATGCTTTTCAAATGTTTTACTGTACTTTCAGCACTTAGCCATTATTATTGTCGTCATTTGAATTAGCCACATGTCATACTTTCCACACTTGCTGAGTACGACATGTACTCACTCTTGCAATCCCCCCCCCCCAACAGCTACTGGAGACAATTGGGAGTACCCTGAGGATCACGAGGAGTACTAGGTTGCGTACCGCCGTCAATTGCCTGTGGATTGGAGTCGTGCTGCTTAGTTTATTTTCCGCTGCAGTTATTTAGAGTTATATTATTCGTGAACTATTGGATTATTGTAATAAAGTACTTATTTATTAGTTAAGACGTGGTTAAATTCTGTTTATCATTTGTGAATCATTCGTGTATGTGTGTTGAACATCCTGGGCACACATATGCGTTACGCTTGGTTCATATTCGGAACCGGGTGTCACAATTGGAGTTCAAGCGAGATAATTTTCTCATCATCAATGCAAGCTCATCATCATCATCATGTGGTGCTATCGAACGCCTTCAACCCTACCCTGACCAAGATCCGCCAATGTGTGGAAGGAGGGGTGACTCCCCAGGCGGTATTCTGCAACTTCCTGGTCCACAGGTGGGCTCTACTGATGAAGAGGGAGAAGCTCGCCTAGGCCCTCAACAGCGTGATGGACGACAACCGGATCGAGGCCGGTTTGAAGTCCAACCTGGAAGGCACAGCTTTGGAGCTTCACCTCAAGAAGTTCTAGCATGGCATCGACATCGAGGGCGACGACTTGACTCCGCTGATGGCTTTCCTCCCTCTGAACATGGAGGCAGAGTTCAACAGGGAGCTCCGGTGGAAGATGCCGGTGCTTGACGACCTCGGGGAAGTTGAGAGGCGTTCGACCACCGGGTTGGCAATCCTCAGAGCTTCCGAGGGTGGTCCCCCTTCTGCCCAGAGACAGAGAGTTGAAGTCGTGGGCAAGGGCAAAGAGTTGTCTGAGCCCTCGAGCCGTAAGAGGAAGTTGAAGCACTCTGACGGGAGGTTCTTCAGACCTGCTCCTTTCGCAGCAGCTCCTTCTCCCCGGAGGGGGAGGTCTTCAACAGTGGAAACCACTCCAGCATCAGCATCTTCCCGGGATGCTAGCTCCGGCCATGTGGCTCTGGTACCAGGGCCAGCTAAGGGCTCTAGGTCCGAGGGTCCTTCTCAGTCGAGGGGGGCCTCAACCAAGATGACGCCGATGGCGGCAGCAAGCTCCAGGGAGCTTTCTGGATCTACTACGCCAGTGGAGATAGGGTCCGGTCCTGAGCGTTCGGTGAAGAGGTTTCGCGCTAGCTGGAGCGGAAGCCTTCCGAGGTAAATTTGATTTTTTACCTTAGTTGATTGTTTTTTGTTGTAATCATATTTTGAGTTTCTTCATCCTTCATCCATAGGGTACCCAAGAAAGGGGCTGAAGCTCCGGTTCCTGCAACGGCGGCTGATGCTGTGCAGGCGGAAGCTCCGGCTCCAGTTCCAGCACCGCCCCAAGAGGTTGCTGAGGCCGCAACAGCTCTGGCACCAGCTGTCGTGGTCCTTGACCTCGATTCATCTCCTAAAGCTCCCGTGGTAGCGCCGGACCACGGGATTGAAGATGTGCCAGTGGCACCAGCTCTGGAGGTTGAAGCTCCGGTTTTGGATGCTGAGATGGTAGACGCTCCGGCCTCAGAGCCGGAGGTAGCTGCAGTTCCGGCCCTAGAGCTGGATGTTGTTGAAGCTCCGGCTGCGGAGCCGGGTGTTGATGAAGTTCCGACGCCTGAGCTAGTTGTCGCAGAAGTGCCGGTACCTGAGCGGGTGGAGGTCAAAGCGCCGGCGCCTGAACCGGCGGCAGAGGAGGCACTAGCACCGGAGTCGGAAGTGGACTCAGCTCCGGCCAAATCTTCAACGCCTGCCTCGGAAGTGGTGATTTCGGAGGTACCCGCGCCTGAGCCAGGGTGCTAAGATGAAGCCGCCGGTTCCCCGCCTGAGGGACCAGCTGTTGATGACCTGGCAGCAAGACCTTCGGAGCCGACTCCAGAGGTAGACACTTCCATTGCAGGACCTTCCTCGGCGGTGACCAAGGCTATCCAGGAGGGCAGCCCTAGTGCCGTGGAAGCTCAGGGGACCACTCTTGTAGAGTGGGACCTGATTTTTGTTACGGAGAACCCGCTGGAGCCAGCGGAGAAGACCCCGACAGGTCCGGAGCCAATCCCTTTATCGCTGTCTATCGACAACGCCTACTCCAGTCTTTGTCAGGTCCAGCAGGCCTTTTACCATGACAGCAAGGCCCTCAAGGAGGAGCTCCAAACCCTTAGGAGGTGGCACAACCGGCTCCAATTCGAGACCAAGCTGGCGCAGTAGAGGCTAGCTGACGACAAGGAGTGGGTGAAAAGGGAGAAGGTCCGGTTGGAGTACTGGGGTCAGTTGCTGGATGAGAGGGAAAGCATGATGCGATGCCTTGACAACCAGTCCCGGTCCATCCACGAATAGGTTGTGGCTGCTAATGAAGCAGCGAATGACCGCCAAGAGAAGCTCAGTGCCATCCACGATAGCCTCGTCAAGCGTCGGGAGGCTCTTGAGGAGCGAGAGAAAAAGCTCGAAGATGAAGAGCAAAAACTCCTGGAGTTGTGTGATGACCTCGTGAAGAGGGAGGAGGAGCTTACTCAGAGGTTGACTCTGGGTGACAAGAGTCTCGCGGAGCACACCAAGAAGCTGGAGGAGCGCTACGAGAAAGAGGAGAAGAAGGCCTGGCAGCGAGGACAGGACCTCAACAAGAGGGAGAATGAAATTGCTGTCAGGGAGAAGAAAGTGTGGGGCCGGGAGAAAGACCTGGTCGACCGCCGGAACAAGATTCACCTCCAGGAAGAGAAGCTTGGTAAACTCGAAAGGCAGGTTGCTGAAAAGATTTAGCAGAACGCCAAAGAGGTCGAGCGCCTTGCTCGGGAGGATTCGGATCTTGCGACGACCAAAAGATCCTTGGAAGAGGTGCGAGGATCAAGGGTTGCGGACTCCCAACAAGTTTGGGACTTCTTGGGCAAAGCCAATGACGTGCTGACGCTGCTGGGCTTCAGTCCGGTGCGCCCGGATGATCCAGAGCCGGAGCTGGACCTGGCGTTGAAGGCATTGAGTTCGGCGGGCAGAAAACTCAACAAGATGGGCGATGTCATCGCGGACCATTTGGAAACCGAAGGACAACCCCTGGCGAAGAACGTCACAGAGTACATGCTGACGTGCTACACGAGCCGGGATCCTCACTTCCCACTGGACCCGGTGCTTGAAGGTCCCATCAACGGAGAGGGAGATGCCTCCAAGGCCAGCGTGTCAGAGGTTGCCCAGAAGGTCGCCTCATTCTTCCATAGGGTTTAGGACTTTCTCTTTGTAGCTTCCGCTTGTATCTTCTCTTCTTTTTCTCCAATTTTGTAATCTCTTGTCTCTAGATTAATGAAATCCAAGAATTTTATGAATTTCATTTTTCGTCTTCAACACCTTTGTCCCACTTGGCCCCCTGGTAGATGTACACAATTTGATTGTGAACATGTACCAAGAGGATGTAGCATTTTGTTGAAGACTTTCGTGCTTCGAACTTGTAGTTTGTAGGTCCAAAGTCGTCGATAGTAGGGGCCCCCTGAGGTTGTCGGAGCTTAATAGCTCCGGCAGTGACCCTTGTCAAAACGTAGAGCGTCGATAGTTAGTCCTCTAGGGTTGTCGGAGCTTGGTAGCTCCGGTAGCAACCACTGTCAACACGTGGTGCGTCGATAGCAGAACCCACTAGGGAGTCTTCCCACCATCTTTTCTTCACGTTGATGGCTGGCCCCCTGGATTTGCCGGAACATGGTAGCTCCAGCGACACCTACTATCAATGTTTAAAACATCGACAGCGGATCACCTTAGGGGCTATGGGAGCTTTGATAGCTTCGGCTTTGTCGGTACCCTGCGTACCGTATACCCCTTGGGACTACAAAAAGACCAAAGGAACTTCACCTGTCTGAGTTGAAGACCTGCGAAGGCCCCACGTGTCATACGGGACCAGACCTGCCTCCCATCTATGGTTAGTCCTGGTGCTGCCACGTGTATACAGCAACCAAACCTACATCCCACGCATGGGATAGCTCTAGGCTAAACACTTGTGCGGCACCCTCAGACCTAACCCCCGGCAGAGGGAAGCTCTGGTACCAACACGTGTACATCTACACTGGACCTACCCGTCCCAGACGGAAAGCTCCGATGCTGCCACGTGTCCAACCGCCGGACCTTCAGCCTCAACAATCAGACTGTTGGACCCCCAACGGCTCGGACCTTCAAGGGACAATGAAAGACTTCAATACCCGATTAAGTGTCATTAATATCATATTAATGACACACTATCAAAAGGCTCTTAATACCAGTAACGGCAGTGTCAAGGCCCATTACCACGCTATTAAGGGTAATTAACCTGATTAATTGTGTATTAAGCATCAGTAACCGCCAAAGCCACATGTCGGGCTAGGCTAACGGTGTAACGACCAGCCCTTGTACTATAAAAGGACTTGTCGACGATACACAGGGGACAAATCTTTTGAACCCTGAGACCTCTCCCATATGCATCTTTGATACCCAATACAACAACTACACACCCCGTGGAGTAGGGTGTTATGCTCAGGTGGCCCGAACTACGTAAATCCTTGTGTCTATTTGCTATTGTCTTTTGAATCTCTGCGCACCCAATACCGAACTACAAACTTCGTGGGCTACCAACGGTAGTACCGGGAGAATTGTCGGATCAAAACTCCAACAGTTGGTGCGCCAGGTAGGGGCACCCGAGATTCGAAGATGGTGAACTCTGCTGCTGGATCATCCAACGGCAACCCTGCAGTGCAACCTGCTGGAGGAAATCCCTCCAATGTGCAGCAGCCAGCAGGTGCCGCGGCTCCAGCAGAAGTCATGCCTCCACCGCCACCGTCCGCACTGGCAAATCAAGCTGGACAGCGGGACGGGTCATCTGCGTCGGTCATGGCATCGTCTAACAACAACCCTGAACATGCGCTCCATGTAGCGCGTGCTCTTCTCCAACACCCACCACCTCCAGGTGCATCCCAGGGTGCAATGGAGCAGTGGAAGGCTGATGTGGAACATTTGGTTGCAGCAGCAGCCGATTGCATCAGCAACCAAGGTCCTCCCCCCTCGGGGCGGGCCCCATCGCAGCATCGGACCGTGTCAGGCAGACTTGGTCTGCACGCTTCCCAGCATAGGAGACGTGCTGCGTCTCAACAAGCGACGTCTTTGCCTCCTGGGGCACGACGCACCCATATGGTAACCAGGCTTTCAACTCATGACCTCCGAGCGGAGCTTGATCGCCATTACCATCAACAGTATGGCCGCGTCCATATCGAGCGAGCTCGCGAAAGGCTAGAAGCTCGGGACAGTCCTGCTCCTAGGGGAGTAGGAGGGGGCTGTTCTGCCCTAGCCATGCACCTACGCATGGTCAGATGGCCACAAAAGTTTCGGCCTCACCTGCCGGAGAAATTTTACGGGACTATCAATCCAGCTGAGTTTCTCCAAATCTACTCCACCACAATTCTTGCGGCCGGAGGTAACGAAGCTGTAATGGCCAACTATTTCCTTGTGGCTTTGACTGGGACCGCCAGGTCCTGATTCATGAGCCTTCTGCCCGACTCCATCAGTAGTTGGGTGGAACTGTGCCAACAGTTCACCGCCAATATCGGGAGTTCATACACCCGACCAGGCACCGAACTGGACCTCTTTGCTGTCAAGCAGAAGGGGGGAGAGTCTGTGCGATCTTTCATCTAGAGGTTCTCCCAGGTACGGAACACTATTCCTTCTATCTCTAGCTCCTCTGTTATTGTGGCATTTAGACAGGGCGTACGAGACAAGAAGATGCTGGAGAAGCTGGCGACCAAGGAGATCACCAGCGTCACGAAACTCTCCAGCTTGGCAGACAAATGCGCCAAAGCTGCGGAGGGTTGTGAAATGCATCCCAACCACCTCCGGAGGACAACAAAAAATCCTCCAAGGTTGAAGCCACTACCTCCGGGAGTGGTAAGAAGAAGAAAAAGTCCAACAGCAAGAAGAAGTCGTCGGCCGACACACCTACAACCGCTGCTGCCGCGGCTCCGGGTGGCCGAGGGCCACGCCTCGAGAAACGACCTCAGCCGTCGTCTGAAGACGGTGGTAGCTCCAAGATGTGGTGTCCCATACACAAGACGAACATCCACAACTTGGAAGGCTGCCGTGAGGTCCAGAACCTTGTCGAGCGCTACAACAAGTGCCGGGAAGAAGTTCCTTTCCGTCAAAGGGAAGGGAAACAGAAAGTCGACGAAGCTCTGGCTGAAAAGGAGTTAGGCTTTCAGGACCTTAAAAAGGTCTTGAAGGCTGTTTACACCTCCGTCGACGATGAATCCGACATCTCCGACAACGAACGTCGGAAAACCATGAACACCATCTTTGGTGGTTCATGGGACATCACCTCCCGTCGTGTCCTCAAGACCATGCGGCGGGACATGACCTCAATAGCTCCCACTGCCAGGGCGGAGCCGCACCAGAAGTGGATGGATACTGCCATCACTTTCGATGCATCAGACTGCCCTCAGAATATGATCGGAGCTAGCCAACTCCCATTGATGGTATCTCCGACCATCAACAACATCCAAATCCACCATGTAATGGACGGAGGTTCGGGGTTGAACCTCATAAGCTTCGAAGCTTTCGTCAAGCTTCAGCTCCGACCTTCGGACCTTCGCCCCTCTCGACCTTTCTCCGGAGTAGGTCCGGGGGCCATAACCCCACTCGGTGCAATTACTCTCCCGGTGACCTTCGGGACCCGAGAGAATTACCGCACTAAGAAGTTGGTCTTCGACGTGGCGCAGATCAACTTACCCTTCAATGCCATTCTGGGCAGACCAGCCTTATACAAGTTCATGGCTGCTGCTCATTATGGCTACTTGGTGTTCAAGATGCCAACACCAGCTGGTGTTCTCCGGATCCGTGGAGATCGCACCGCCGAAGTGACAGCTCTAGAAGAACTCCACACACTTGCTACAGTGCAGGAAGAAGAATCCGGAAAGGAGCAAGCTCTGAAACCCCCGAGCATTCGTCATCGAGGCTCAACCTCCGCACCTCGCATGCAACCAAGTGGCGACACCGACATTTCTGTCAAAGTTGTCCAAATCGGTTCCGACGCCGCTCAGACCACCCGTATATCGAGAGGTCTGAATGACAAATAAGAACTCACGCTCGTCACTTTCCTTCGGGCTAACATCGACGTGTTTGCCTGGCAAGCATCACAAATGCCTGGGATCCCTTGGGAGGTGATCGAGCATAATCTGAAGATCTATCCTGACGCTCGGCCTAAACATCAGAAGCCTCAGAAGCAATCAGTAGAGCAACAGAACTTCATATGACAAGAAGTGAAGAAGTTGCTCGAAGCTGGATTCATCCGAGAAGTTTTCCAGCCAAAATGTCTGGCAAACCCAGTTTTTGTACCCAAGGTCGACGGGAAGCTTCAGATGTGTATCGACTACACTACACTGAATAAGGCATGTCCAAAAGATCCATTCCCACTACCTAGAATAGATTAGATAGTGGATTCCACCTCTGGGTGCGAATTATTGTGTTTCCTAGACGCATATTCTGGGTACCATCAAATCAGCATGTCTAGGGAAGATGAAGAGCATACCTCCTTCATCACAGTAGATGGATTATATTGTTATACTGCCATGCCATTTGGTCTCAAAAACATTGCTTCAACATTTGTACGAGCTATGTACAAAACTTTTGGAGAGCTCATCAGAGACGTAGTGGAAGTGTATGTCGATGACATCGTTGTCAAGATTAAGAACAAGGAGTTGTTCCTTGACACCTTGCAAGCTGGCTTCGACAAGATGCGAGTCACTCGCACGAAGTTGAACCCAGACAAGTGTGTCTTCGGAGTTAGCTCCGGAAAACTTCTTGGTTTCTTGGCGAATCACTGAGGAATAGAAGCAAATCCAGCGAAGATAAAAGCTATTGAATATATGCGACCACCCGCCCGCATCAAGGACGTCCAGAAGCTGACTGGATGTCTAGCTGCCCTTAGCCAGTTCATATCAAGACTGGCAGAATGGGCGCTACCTTTCTTCAAGCTATTGAGGAAGTCCAGACCATTCCAATGGTCTGAAAAAGTAGAAAAGGCGTTCCAGGAGCTGAAGCAGCTCCTCACCACCCTACCAACCTTGGTAGCTCCGAACCCTGGAGAGCCACTCCTGCTTTACATTTCGATAACTGATGAAGTTGTCAGCATGGTCCTGGTTGTGGAAAGGCCAGAACCATGTCCAGTTCAGGAATCCATAAACCTTCGGGAGGGTCCGGAGCTACCTGAAGTCGAGTCTGGGTCTCAGCTCCCAGACCCGGATCCTCAAGGAGAGACTCTGGAGGATCCCTCTCCTTCAAATGAAGGAGTCACTGCTGATGAGCAACAAGATCTGGACTCCTACGGGAAGGTTCAGATCACTTCAGAAGAAGCTTCGGGTACCTCCAACCGGTACCCGGAGGTCCCCGAACAAGGTCCACACCACTCCGGGAGGGTCCGGGTAGATGAGGAGGAAGCTCCGGGCCCCTTCGGGAGGGTCCGGATGGTCCAGCGCCCAGTGTACTTCATCAGCGAAGTACTCCATGACGCCAAGACTCGGTATCTGGAGGTGCATAAGCTGCTCTATGCAGTTCTTATTGCCTCTAGGAAACTCCGACACTACTTCCAAGCTCACAAGATTTCAGTGGTAACTTCTTATCCACTGTGCGCGATCTTGCATAACGCCAATTCCACTGAGAACATTGCAAAGTGGACAGCGGAATTAGCCGAGTTCGACCTTGAATTAGTTCCAAGACAAGCAATCAAGATTCAATCACTGGCGGACTTCATGGCGGAATGGACCCCCTCTCCATCAAATCCTGGTGGCCCTAGTGAGCAGAAGTCGGAACCCAAGGTTCCAGTCTTCACTGAGCCTCACTTGACTCTCTACTTCGACGGCTCCGTGCAGAAGCAGGGGGCCGGAGCTGGAGTCCTTCTCCTTGCTCCAATCGGGGAGAAGGTTAAATACATGGTGCACCTTGACTTCAAGGCGACCAACAACATGGCGGAGTATGAAGCACTAATTTATGGGCTCAAGGTGGCACTATCGTATGGTGTCAAGCAATTGTTGGTAAAGGGTGATTCACAACTTGTTGTAAAACAAGTCAAAGGTGAATGTTGCTGCAACAACCCTCAACTAGCTGCATACCTACTTGAGGTCTAGAAGCTTCAGAAGGACTTCGACGTCCTGAATCTTTGCCATGTCCAGCGTCTCAACAACGCTGAAGCTGACAAACTCTCGACGAAAGCTTCAACCGGGGCTTCTGCTCCCGACAGAACCTTCGTCCAGAGGTTGTCTAAACCTACAGCTCAGTCTGCCGAACTGAGCGAAGGGGGCAAGACCAGCACCTCAAAGCTGGTGGTCCCGATGGCCCTGTTACCATGGCGTCCATCAAGGGTCGTAGGTGCTGCAGGAAGCTCCGAGCAACCCAGCACGCAAGACTCAAATCCTCAAGCTAGTTCTGATGCATGGATATCAATGATCCGGAGCTACTTGAAAGACAATTACCTTCCTAAAGATAATGTATCCGCTGACCAGATAGTCAGATTGGCTAAAAGATACACACTAGTAGAAGGGGATCTCTACCGGCATGGTTCCAACGGCGTCCTAATGCGGTGCATTACAAGGGAAGAAGGTTGCGAGCTCCTCACGGAAATCCATGGAGGCGAGTGTGGAAACCACGCGTCTTCCTGCACGCTAGTTGGTAAAGCCTTCCGGCATGGCTTCTACTGGCCTACAGCGCTCCAGGATGCAACTGAGCTAGTGAAGAAATGCGAAGCATACCAGTTCCATGCAAAGCAAATTCACACACCGGATCAGCCTCTACAAATGATACCTCCTACATGGCCTTTCGCTGTGTGGGGGATGGATATCTTGGGACCTTTCCCAAGAGCCGTTGAAGGTTACAAGTTCATGTACATTGCCAGTGACAAATTCACCAAATGGACGGAAGCAACTCCAGTTGTGAAAATAAACAAGCAATCAGCTATCAACTTCTTGCAGTTCATCGTATGCGGATTTGGAGTCCCAAACAAAATCATAACTGATAATGGGACCCAGTTCACAAGCTCCGCATTCCAACGATATTGCGAAGACCTCAGCATCCAAGTCAGCTACGCTTCTGTAGCTCACCCAGCAAGCAATGGCCAGGTCAAGAGAGCAAATGTAGAAATACTAAAAGGACTCAAGATGCGCACATATGAGCATCTGAAAAAACATGGAGCCAACTGGATTGAAGAGCTTCTGCCCACACTGTGGGCCAACAGGACAACTACAAACCGGTCAACTGGAGAGACACCCTTCTTCCTGGTGTACGGAGCTGAAGCAATCCTTCCTCCGGAAATCACCTTGGAATCGCTCCGGGTCCGGACCTTCGACGATGCCACGTAGGACCAACTCCGGCGTGAAGACCTTGACCTCCTTGAAGAGGGAAGGTGTCGAGCAGCTGTTCGGAATGCCCGATACCGCCAAGCTCTTCAGCGCTATCACCAATGGCATGTTCACAGCCGATAGCTCGAGGAAGGCGATCTGGTGCTACGGAGAACACAGTCCAGAGAAGGGTTAAACAAACTTTCGCCCAGTTGGGAAGGACCTTTCCGAGTGATCAAAGTATCCCGTCCCAGATGTGTTCGCTTGGCAACTGGGGATGGGACACCTCTCCCAAATCCTTGGAACATTGAGCACCTCCATAAGTTCTACGCTTAATATCACGGAGGTGAGTCTGTAGTTACATGTGATGTATGTTATAGAGTCGGGTAGCTCCTCCGGGAGAACAGCCGGACCTTCCTCAGAAGGTCTGCAAAGTTCAGGCAACACTTGTCATAGTCTCAGAACTAAAAGTGTAGCTAGCTACCTTGGATCAAACAAGAAACGAAACACACTTAGCCTAGTTCCGTACCCTAAGGGTTTACTTGTTTCCCCTGTGCCCCGGACCTATAATGAAAGACATCATTGTGTGAAAACAGACTCCACATGCATTTATTTTGTACAAGCTCAATATTTTTTATTTTTCTCTTTCTTGTCTATAACAAAGTTGTGCAATTCTTAAGAAACTTTAGCTCGACCAGTTCATGTACAATTCGAGTTGCATCGTCTATTCTTTCGGGTCCAAACATTGTTAGTGGTCTACTCGTCTGAATGCCGCCAAACCAATCTAGGGCCAGAGTGTGCTATCGACTTAGCCTGGCCATGCACCCTAAGTACGCCACTCTACCTACACCCCGACAGGCCGAAGTAAGGCGAGTCCAGAAACGATCGGATCTGAAGGAAACAAGGCAGTGCACTTGATTGTATTTAGAATTGTGTTTGACCTAAGACTTTCTCGGGAATAGTAAGTCGTAGTCTAGTTATAGATAGGAAATAGATTTTACTGTTTTCCTTGACTTCAGTGTGCAGGAAAAATAAAGACCACATAATGATGGTGAATGACCGGAGCTACCAAAGCTCTGACATCCCCTAAGGTGGCTTGTGACGATGTTCCAAACATTGATAACGAGTGTCTCTGGAGCTACTCAACTCCGGTAAAGCCAGGGGGCCAGCCGTCAACGTGAACAAAATACGGTGGGAAGACTCCACAATGGGGTCTGCTGTCGATGCCCTATGTATTGACAGTGGTCACTGCCGGAGCTACCAAGCTCCGACACCTCAGAGGACTAACCGTCGATGCTCTACACGTTGATGGAGACTGCTGCCGGAGCTACTAAGCTCTGACAACCTCAGGGGGCCCTCATTATCGAAGACTTTGGACCTACGTTCTACAAGTTCGAAGCGCGCAAGTCTTCAACAATTGTTACATCCTCTTGGTACATGTTCACAATCAAATTGTGTACATCTACCAGGGGGCCAAGTGGGACAAAGGTGTTGAAGACAAAAAGTGAAATTCACAAAAAACTAGGATTTCATTCATCTAGAGACAAGAGATTACAAAATTGGACAAAAAGAAGAGAGAATACAAGCGGGAGCTACAAAGAGATGGTCCTAGACCCTATGGAAGAACGAGGCGACCTTCTGGGCAACCTCCGATACGCTGGCTTGGGCAGCTTCTCCCTCTCTGTCGATGGGGCCTTCAAGCATCGGGTCCAGGGGGAATTGAGGGTCCCGGCTTGTGTAGCACATCAGCATGAATTATGCGACGTTCTTTGCCAGGGATTGTCCCTCGGTTTCTAGCTGGTCTGTAATGACATCGTCTATCTTGGTGAGCTTGTTGCCTGCCGAACTCAACGCCTGCAACGCCTGGTCCAGCTCCGGCTCCAGATCATCCAGACGCACGGGACTAAAACCCATTGGTGTCTGCGCGTCGTTGGCTTTGCCCAGGAAGTCCCAAACTTGTTGGGACTCTGCAGCCCTGGAACCTCTCATCTCTTCCAAGGATCTTCTGGTCACCGCAAGCTCCGAATTCTCCCGGGTAAGACGCTCTACCTCTTTGGCGTTCTGCTGTATCTTTTGAGCGACCTGCCTTTCAAGTTTGTTGAGCTCTTCCTCCCAGAGGTGGATCTCATTTTGGCGGTTAACCAGGTCCTTCTCTCGGCCCCGCACCTTCTTCTCCCTGGCAGCAACATCATTCTCCCTCCTGTGGAGGTCCTGTCCTCGCTGCCAGGCCTTCTTCTCCTCTTTCTCGCAGCGCTCCTCCAATTTCTTGGTGTGCTCCTCGAGACTCTTATCACCCAAAGTCAGCCTCTGAGTAAGCTCTTCCTCCCTCTTCATGAGGTCATCCTGCAGCTCCAGGAGTTTTTGCTCTTCATCCTCGAGATTTTCCTCCCGCTCCTCAAGGGCCTCCCGGCGCTTGACGAGACTGTCGTGGATGGCGCTGAGCTTCTCCCCGCGATCATTCGTCGCATTATTAGCAGCTACGGCTTGTTTGTGAATGGCCCGAGACTGGTTGCCAAGGGACCACACCATGCTTTCCCTCTCATCTAGCAGCTTACCCCAGTACTCCAACCGGACCTTCTCATTCTTCACCCACTCCTTATCGTCAGCCAGCCTCGACTGCGCCAGCTTGGTCTCGAATTGGAGCCGGTTGCGCCACGTCCTAAGAGTTTGGCGCTCCTCCTCGAGGGCCTTACTGTCGTGGTAAAAAGCCAACTGGACCTGATGAAGACTGGAGCTGGCATTGTCAATAGACAACGACAGAGGGATTGGGTCCGAACCTGCTGGGATCCTCTCCGCTGGTTCCAGTGGGTTCTCCGTGACAAAAATCGGGTCCCACTCTATAAGAGCGGTCCCCTGGGCTTCCATGGCACTGGGGCTGTCCTCCGAGAAGAAGGTCCTGCAACAGAAGTTTCAACCTCCGGAGTTGGCTCTGAAGGTCCCGCCGTCAGGTCATCAACAACTGGCCCCTCAGGCAGGGGGCCGACAGCTTCATCTAAGCACCCTGGCTCAGGCGCGGGCACCTCCGGGACCACTGCCTCCAGAGCAGGCGTTGAATATTCTGCCGGAGCTGAAGCCACTTCCGACTCCGATGTTGGCGCCTCCTCCATCGCCGACTCAGGTGCTGGCGCTTCGACTGTCATGGGCTAGGGCGCCGATACTTCTGCAGCAACCGGCTCAAGCACTGGGACTTCTTCGACAACCGGCTCAGACGCTGGAGCTTCATGAACCACTGGCTCCACCGTCGGGGCTTCAACAACATCCATCTCTAGGGCCGGAATCGTAGCTACCTCCGGCTCTGAGGCTGGAGCGTCCACCATTTCAGCATCCAAACCCGAAGCTTCAACCTCCGGGGCTGGTGCCACTGGTACATCTTCATTCCCATGGTCCGGCGCTACCACGGGAGCTTCTAGGGATGAGTCAAGGTCCAAGACAACGACCGTCGTCACTGGAGCTGCCGCAGCCTCAGCCACCTCTTGGGGCGGCACTGGGATTGGAGCCGGAGCTTCCACCTGCGGAGCCTCAGCTGCTGCTGCAGGAACTGGAGTTTCAACCCCTTTCTTGGGCACTCTGTTGATGAAGGACGAAGAAACTCAAAACACAATTACAAAAAAAAATCAACTGAGGTAAAAAAACAAAATTTACCTTGGAAGGATTCCACTCCAGCTAGCGCGGAACCTCTTCCCCGGACGCTCGGCGCCGGACCCTGTCGCCCCTAGCGTGCCAGCTCCGGAAGGTTCCCCGGAGATAGCTGCTGCTGCTGGCGTCACTTTGTTTGAGGCCCCCCTTGACCGAGAAGGACCTTCGGACCCAAAGCCTTCAGCTGGCCCTGGTACTGGAGCCGTATGGCCAGAGCTAGCACCCCAGGAAGATGCCGATGCTGGAGTGGTTGCTGCCGTTGAAGACCTTCCCCTCCGGGGAGAAGGAGCTGCTGCGGAAGGAGCAGATCTGACGGACCTCCTATCAGAGTGCTTCAGCTTCCTTTTACGGCTCGAGGGCTCGGCTAACTCTTTGCCCTTGCCCATGACTTCAACTCTCTGTCTTGGGGCGGAAGGGGGACCACCCTCAGAAGCTCCAGAGATTGCCAACCCGATGGTCAGACGCCTCTCAACTTCACCAAGGTCATCAAGCACCAGCATCTTCCGCCGAAGCTCCCTGCTGAACTCCACCTCCATGTTCAGAGGAAGAAAAGCCGCTGGCGGAGTCAAGTCGTCACCCTCGACGTCGATGCCATGCTGGAACTTCTTGAGGTGAAACTCCAAATTTGCGCCCTCCATGTTGGACTTCAAACTAGTCTCGATTCGGTCGTCGTCCATCACACTATTGAGGGCCCAGGCAAGCTTCTCCCTCTTCTTCAGTGGAGCCCACCTGTTGACCAGGAAGTTGCAGAATACCGCCTGAGGAGTCACCCCTCCTTCCACGCATTGGCGGATCCTGGTCAGAGCAGGGTTGAAGGCGTCCGATGACACCAGAACTTCGCTCCAAGCTTCAGTGTCAACGTTGGGGAGTCCTTCGGGCAGCTCCAACTTCTCATGCTCCTTCACCCTGATGACGATCCAATCCTTCTTCCAGTCGTCCCACTTCCCAGAAGGGAACGACCGCAAGTACTTGTATGGGCACTTCTTGCGCTTCACAAAATAATAGAAGCCAAGGTACTCTTCACTCTTGCTGGTGGTGTGGATAGTGAAGAAGGTGCGGAAGAGCTCGACGCAGGGGGGAATGCCCACCCACATCTCGCAGAAGTGGACAAAGATCAACACCAGAAGAATGGAGTGGGGGCCAAGGTGGTACAGCTGCAGACCATAGAAGTCTAGCAGCATCAAGAAAAAAGTGGAGAAGGGTGGGATCAGTCCCACCATGGCAAATGTGGAGAAGTACACTATTAAAGGTCGTAAACGACACTTCCCCCGGACCTGCTTAGAGAGCAGCCCGCGGAGGTTCTTTGGATTCACGAGGGCTAGTCCCAGGAGATCGAACGCAGCAGGATGATGAACACAGAGGGTTTACGTGGTTCGGGCCACCGGAGCGTAACACCCTACGTCCACGGGAGTGTTTGTGTATTGCCATGCTTGAGCGTGTATGAGTCTTAGTCTAATTTTCCCATCCTTTGCGAAGGTCGTCTGTAGAGTCCTTTTATAGTTCAAGGACTCTGCAGTCACAAGGCGGGCCCCAGGACCCCACAGGTGGTCCCGGGTAGAGCCAAATCCTATACAAGATCTAGGATTAATTGCTATCTACTTCCCTTTGTCAGGGGTGTCAATGCGCCGTCCCGTTGCGTCGTGCGCCAGGGATACACATAGTTGGTGATGATGGTAGTACACGTCCCGTCCGTCTTGTCCTTGCGGCCCATTCGTCCATCTTGCGGCGTGGGTCTGTACCGCTACTTGGATAAGACAGGACACTGGAGCCTTGACCTTCGCATGCGCGACTCAGCTTGCCTGGGGAAGGCGCGCGTGCTTAATGCCTGTCTGAGCAGCGCACACCTTCCTTTACTGCGGCTTCCTACCGCACTGAGTGGACCGTTCGCCACGTGGTTGCGCCAAAGCCTACCTCTGTGGGGAGTCGAGCACTTGACGGAACAGGCCACGTGGTGCATCCGGAGCCCACCCCTATGGAGGGGCGGAGGCTCAGCCCTGCAGGCCACGTGGTAGTTCCAGTGCCTTTCCCTGCAAGGGCGCGGGCCTGGCCTCGAGGTCTCGGTTGGCCGCATGGCGGCTCTGGAGCCCGCCTCAGCGAGGAGGCGAGGGTCCAGTTCTGCCAGCCACGTGCCAGCTTGGGAGCCTCCCCCGGCGGAGGGGTAGGATCTGGCCCTTCCCTCCACGACGTAGCAGCCTCGGATTCGGCCTCTTAAGTAGAGGTAGAGTCCTTAGCGGTTTTCTCCCTATGCACGGGGGTACCCGGTCTGTGGGGTACTGACAGTGGCCCCCGAGCCCACCTCGGGAGAGTCGTCGATACCGCAGGTGGGGTCTTCTTCCTCTTCTTCCCGCGCAACTCTTTCGATTCCACTTCAGGGCAGTTCCCCAGGTGACACGCCCCTGCCATTGTGGCGACGTGTCTCCTTCTGGTAAGTGGAGGTGCTGAACAGGCGCCGTGCGACATGACTTCTGCCTTCAATCGTGCTTTAACTGCGGTGGTTCCCAAGGTGGCTCCTGCACTTCCGCTGCTTTTGCCCTTTCGGAAACCTCCGAGTTACCTCCCGCATAGCTAGCCACCCGGCTCGCCTTCTTTGTCGAGCGACCCGGGCCCTCATGTCATTGCCTACGCGGGACCACTGCTCTTCTACTGAGGCTGCGACGATTCACACTTTTGGGCCTGTTGGCCTACAGAGGTGCATAAAAAGAGAACTTTCCCCCTGAGGGTCCTTTCTCCCGCCTATGCACCCCTGCGCTCATGCTTTTTGCCTCAATCCCAGCTCTTGCGCTCTAGCTTCCAATCTTCCTGTCCAGAGCCTCCTCCTTCAACCCTCATGGCGAGCATATTGCCCAAGTCCAGGCTGTCCAGGTCCGCTAACCTGGCCCCCATGCGCTGGCTTCTCGGCTGGCATAATCCTGAGCGGGAGATGTGGCTCCGTCCCGAGAGGCTCCCGCTGAGCCTCTCCGCCGGGGAGATGGTTCTCTTTTTGTCGTATGTGCTGGCCGGCTTTGTCCAGCCAGCATCCGCCTTCCTAGTCATGCTCCTAGAGACCTTCGGTCTCCAACTCCACCACCTCGCGCCGAACTCGATCGCCATGCTGGAGATCTTCGCTCACCTCTGCGAGATGTTCATGGGGGTGATGCCGTCGATGAAGCTCTTCCGATACTTTTTTGTACTGAGGGCCACCGGCAGGAGCTCGAAGGAGCACCTCGGCGCCTACTACTTCCAGCGCCGGACAAAGGTCCCCATGAGGTACATTGCTTCCTTCAACTCAGCACAGTGGGAGCTATGGCGTAAAGATTGGATGATTGCCAAGGCCGAGGCCCACGACCGGATGTGCCTCCCCACCGGGATCCCCTACTCCGAGCGACCATTCTGGGAGGAGCGCCCAAAGCTGGAGGAGGCGTTCAACCCGGTGCTGGAGAGGATCCAGATGCTGGCGGACCACAGGCTGTCATTTGCCATGGTGCTGAGGGACTTCATGTCCCGTCGCATAGCTCTACTCCAGCACCGCGCTCGTCCGGCGTCGATGTTCACTGGCCTGTCAGACTGCACCCGGCTCGAGACCGGCCCCGACTCCAACCTAGGCGAGCAGCAGCTGCTCGACATGTTGACCCGGGTCTGCCCCGACGACATCTCCCCTGCGGCACTGGCTCTTCCCGTCGGCCTGCCGCCCCTTGTGCTCGGACTCCGAGCTGAGGAGGCAGCTGCTGAAGACGATGCTGACCCTCGACGAGTCTGGGCTAGCGCAGCGCCAGATTGGGGACCCGTTCCGGGGGGTCAACATCGCTGACGACGCTGAGGGAGGCGAGGCTCCCTTAAGCGACGACGGTTCTTCAAGCGACGACTCCTCGAGCGGGCCCCAGCATCGTCCATGGGGTGGCGTCGACGCCTCTGCCGACAAGGGGAAGGGGAAAGTGTCGGTTCCGGTATCGGACCTGACCCCCAAGAAGCGCGCTCGGTCGCCGCCGCCGGCCCCTTCTGCCCCTTGTCAAGACTCCAGAGCCCTGCCGCGCTCGTCGTTAGGGGGCACCGATGGCGCCACTTTGCCGCCCGAGTCCTCCACGCACAAGAGGGGGAGGCTCCTCAATGCCGACGGGACCCTAGCGTTCCCTCTCCGTTCGAAGGGGCGCCAGACCTTGGGGGTGCCGCCGACACCACCACCACAGGAGCCCCCAGCACACTCAGTGGCCCCCGCCGTTGGTTCGGGGGGTTCGAACCGCCCCCCAACCCTTTCGAGAAGCGGTGGAACTTCAGCATCCCCCGATAAGCTTGCACAGATTTTACCTTGGGCATTCTTTGTTGTGCGCCTACCCTTTCATTTTCTTATGATCTGAGTTTGCTTGATTTCAGCGCCACCACAGCTACTCCACCTCCACCCGCGAGCACTTCTGCTGGGGGGTTTGCCGCTCCAGCCGGCTCGCGGGGATCTTCTGCAGCCTCGGGCCCTGTTCTGATGCACCGGGCCGCTGCCGCGCCCGCCAACGACTCCGCATCCACCGGCTACTCCGTGCAGGATGATGCTGCCGCGCCCTCCGACACTGCTACGTCGGTTGGCGCCACCGCCTCGGGTGCTGCCATCGGGGAGGGGGCCCTGGTCCCCGTCTCCCCAGTGGTCCTCCATATGGAGGACGATATTGAAGAAGTGGGGAGGTAGGGACCCGCTGCTACAGTGGAGCCTCTCCCCCTGTCTGAGGCTATGGCCGTGGCCAACTCTGTCTTCCGGCAAGCCCAGACGGCCCTCGCCCGGGAGAAAGGGCGACTTCAGGACGAGGACGGCAGGCTCTGGGAATGGGCGATGTCGGTACCCCGCAGATCGGGTACCCCCGCGCACATGGAAAAAACCTCTAGGGACTCCGCCTCTGCTTAAGAAGCTGAATCCGAGACTGCCACGTCGTGGAGGGAAGGACCAGTTCCTACCTCTCCGTCGGAGGAGGCTCCCAAGCTGCCACGTGGCCGGCAGAACTGGACCCTCGCCTCCCTGCTGAGGCGGGCTCCGAAGCCGACATGTGGCCAATCGGGACCTCAGGGCCAGGCCCGCGTCCTCGCAAGGGAAAGGCACCAAAACTACCACGTGGCCTGCAGCGCTGAGCCCCCGCCCCTCCATAGGGGTGGGCTCCGGATGCGCCACGTGGCCTGCTCCGCCAAGTGCCCGACTTCCCACAGAGGCAAGCTCTGGCGCAACCACGTGGCGGACGGCCAACTCAGTGCGGTAGGAAGCCGCAGTAAAGGAACGTGTGCGCTACTCAGATAGGCATTAAGTACGCGCGCCTTCCCTAGGCAAGCTGAGTCACGCATGCGGAGGTCAAGGCTCCAGTGACCTGTCTTATCCAAGTAGACGGTACAGACCCACGCCGCAAGACGGACGAATGGGCCGCGAGGACAAGACGGACAGGACGTGCACATCCATCATCACCAACTATGTGTAGCCCTGGCGCATGACGCGGCGGGATGGCACATTGACACCCCTGACAAAGGGAAGTAGATAGCAATTAATCCTAGATCTTGTATAGGATTTGGCTCTCCCGAGGACCACCTGTCGGGTCCTGGGTCTCACCTTGTAACTGCAGAGTCCATGGACTATAAAAGGACTCAGCAGACGACCTTACCAGGGGATCGAAAAATTAGACCAAGACTCATACACGCTCAAGCAAGGCAATATACGAACACTCCCGTGGACGTAGGGTATTACGCTCCGTCGGCCCGAACCACGTAAATCCTTTGTGTTCATCATCCCGTCGCGTCCGATCTATTGGGACTAGCCCTCGTGAATCCAAAGAACCTCTGCGGGCTGCTCTCTAAGCAGGTCCGGGGGAAGTGTCGTTTACAACCTTCGACATTTGGCGTGCCAGGTAGGGGGCTTTTTCCCCGTCAAGATCTCCACCAGCAGCAATGGTGAACGACCAATCCAACGACGGTTCATCCATGGCACAGTCGCGGCGGCAGACAGTGGCGGAGGATTAGGTGTCATCCCGCTCTAGGGTAGGCTACCGCTCTAGGGCAGGAAGATCAGGACCTTCACGTCGCCCTACAGTCACTTTGCCGGCTGCAGGCCGACATGCCACTCCACGGCGTACTCCGGCCGTGATAGCAATCACGGCGCCGCCGGCTGCAAGCCCGGAGAGTGCGCTCGCGGCAGCGCGTGCACTACTCCACAACCCTCCTGCTGGGGACGCTCCTGAGGGAGCAGCCCAGCAGTGGATTAACAACGCCAGCGATTACCCAACCCATGGAACATCGAGCACCTCCGTAAGTTTTACCCCTAGACCAGGGTTGGGATAATGTTATTTCATTGTAAAAGATACATATTGTCTCAAGACAGTACTTAGACTAGGGGGATGGGGCTCCAAGTGCACATTCCGCTTAGCCTGGTCCAGAACCCTAAGTAGGTGCACTCGACTTCATTTGACACCCAGGCCGGGTTTATCCCCTTGTAAAGTCTGCTCCATCTTATGAGAAACTACAATGAAAGAATGTTGTCCTGCCTGGTATAGGCTTTGTCAATTCAAAAATTACCTTTAATTTTTATGATGTTGCTGTAAGCCCGCCATAGCTCGTGATCTATCATGAGCACTGTCATTTTTCCCCTGCTTTAGCAATAGTGGGAGCCTTGCTGTCTGGATTGCAGGTGGGGTTGCTTGAGGTACCTGCAATGTACCTGGGGCCTCGAATGTTCCAGTACTCGGGGGCCTATGTCTCCAGATGGTCCCCCCCCCCGGGAAAGGCTTACGCCGAGCGGGAGGTCCAGGGGCACAGCCTGCTTAGCCTGGTCCTGTACCCTAAGCCTGTGCGCTCTGCCTCCCCAGCACTATAGCCGAGTACTGGGGGCCAGATGGACCACCCTTGGGTACTATGAACGACGAGTCCTGGGTGCAGATGCACTGAATTACCCAAGCCCCACGAGTCAACCTAGAATTGTAAGTCAAGCGACACTACAAAGAGAGCAGGGGTAAAGTGACCAGCGGACAGAATTACTTCTCTTTTTTGATCTATGTACAGGTCTTTGAGGAAGTTATTCCGGCAATCACCTTCAGAGTACCCGCGAGGATAGTGGGCACCACCGGACTGAAGCTCCGACAGCACCCCCAGGGGGCCCGATGTCGACTTCTCACTGAAGATGGCGGGCACCGCCGGACTGGAGCTCCCGCGGTACCCCCAGGGGGCCCGCTGTTGACCTCTCACTGAAGATGGCGGGCACCGCCGGACTGGAGCTCCGGCGGCACCCCCAGGGGGCCCGCTGTCGACCTCTCACTGAAGATGGCGGGCACCGCCGGACTGAAGCTCCGGCGGTACCCCCAGGGGGCCCACTGTCAACTTCCCATCGACGATGGCGGACACCGCCGGACAGGAGCTCCGGCGGCACCCCCAGGGGGCCCTCTGTCGACCTCTCAATGAAGATGGCGGGCACCGCCGGACTGGAGCTCCGGCGGCACCCCCAGGGGGCCCGTTGTCAACCTCTCACTAAAGATGGTGGCCACCGCCGGACTGAAGCTCCGGCGGCACCCCAGGGGACCCGCTGTCGACGTACGTGCATACTCAGCTACGGCAATGCTACCTACGCATCCTAAGCTCACCCTGCACCCGTCCGCCATAAGTCCTAAATATATGATAGGTGTGACCATAGCAACTGGCCACGCCTGTCAGGGGGCCATACTTTGGGGGACAGCGGGTCCTGGAAGCTAAGGAACAACAAGTAGCTAGAAGACATTGCTGGAAATAAAAGCAGGCTGAGTATAAAAAGTACCACAGATAGATTTTTTATTAGACAAATAAAAAGTTTGTCGCCAAAACCAACCACAAGACAAAAGCAGAAAGACAAAAACTTAAACAGATGCCCGGGGAGCCCTCAGCCGCTCCGCTGGAACCTTGAGGCGATGAGTGCCACCACATCCGAAACTTCAGACTTGGCGGCCTCTTCCCTCTCGACGATGGGCCCCTCGAGGACCGGCTGCAGGGAGACGTCGGGATACCAGCTCCGGTAGCAGGACAGGATGTGCGTCGCACCTCCTTCACCAGCATCCGTCCCTCTGCCTCCAGCTGGTTGTCAAGGATGGCCCCCAGTGAACGCATCCTTGAGCTGGTGGAGTCAAGCACCGGGAACACTTGGCTCACCTCCTGCGCCGGCTCCCCCACGCGCGCCGGGCTGAAGCCGAGCGGCACCAGAGCCGAGTCGGCACCGCCAAGGAACTCCCAGAACTTCCGGGCCTCAGCGGAGCGCACCGCCCGGAGCTCCTCCACCTCCTGCTGGGCCGCTGCCAGCGCCCGGGGGCCGCCGTCTAGGAACCGCTTCTCCTTGGCTACCAGGGCCCTCTCGCGCTCGCCAACTCCCTTCTCGCGGTGGTCCAAGTCGCCCTCCTTGAGGGTGACATTGAACTCGCGGTCCAGGAGGGCCTGACGCTCAACGGACTGGGCCTACTACACCTCAGCCACGGCGACTTCCTGGAGGTCGAGCTCGGCGGCGCGGACTCTCGCCCTTTCCTGCTGAAGGATGAGCCCGTGGCAGGTCACCTCCACCTCGGCCTGCTTTGCCGCCAGCTCCTGCTCCCGTTCAGCCAGAGCAGCCTCTCGGAGGGACAACATGTGCTGAAGGTCCTCGCAGGCCTGGAGGCGGGAGCTGACCTCAGCGTGGATGGCCTCGGCGTCTGCCTTCAGCTCCTGGATGACGGCGTCCAGCTGAGCCATGAGGTCGCGCTCCTGCTCGAGGATCTTCATCTCCTCCCAAACGACCGCCTCCCGCTAGGCCGCTCGGCTCCTCGCCAGCCGGGTCCGGGGCTCCAGGGTCCTCGCCCATTCCCGGAGCCGGTCGTCCTCATCTTCGAGCCGCCCTTTCTCCCGGGCGAAGGCCGCCTGGGCCTGCCGGAAGCTGGTGTAGGCCACAGCCATAGCCTCAGACAGGGGGAGAGGCTCCACCATAGCAGCGGGCCCCTGCCTCCCCACTTCTTCAATGTCGTCCTCCATTTGGAGGACCACTGGGGAGACGGGGACCAGGGCCCCCTCCCCGACGGCAGCACCCGGGGCGGTGGCGCCAACCGACGTAGCAGTGTCGGAGGGCGCGGCGACATCGGCCGGCACGGAGTAGCCGGTGGATGCGGAGTCGTTGGCGGGCGCGGCAGCGGTCGCCGGCGCTCGCGTTTCGGCTTCGGCAGTCGCTGCGGGAGTCTCGGACACGGTGGCCCGGGGCACCCGGGCGGCAACAGCCCGATGCACCGGAGCAGGGCCCGAGGCTGCGGAAGATCCCCGCGAGCCGGCTGGAGAGGCAAACCCCCCAGTAGAAGTGCCCGTGGGTGGTGGAGTAGTTGTGGTGGCGCTGAAATCAAGCAAACCCAGATCATAAGAAAATGGCAGGGTAGGCGCACAGCAAAGAACACCCAAGGTAAAATCTGAGAAATCTTACCGGGGGACGCTGAAGTTCCACCGCTTCCCGAAAGGGTTGGGGGGGGGGGGGGGGGTTCATACCCCCCGAACCCATGGTGGGGGCCCCTGAGTGTGTTGGGGGCCCATGTGGTGGTGGCATCGGCGGCACCCCCGAGGTCTGGTGTCCCTCCAAACGGAGAGGGAACGTTGGGGTCCCGTCGGCGTTGAGGAGCCTCCCCCTCTTGTGCGTGGAGGACTCGGGCGGCAAAGTGGCGCCATCAGCGCCCCCTGGCGACGAGCGCGGCGGGGCTCTGGAGTCCTAACGAGGGGCAGAAGGGGCCGGCGGTGGCGACCAGGCGCGCTTCTTGGGGGTCAGGTCCAGCACCGGAACCGGTACCTTCCCCTTCCCCTTGTCGGCAGAGGCGATGACGCCACCCCATGGATGTTGTTGGGGCCCGCCCGAGGAGTCGTCGCTTGAAGAACCGTCGTCGCTTAAGGGAGCCTCGCCTCCCTCAGCGTTGTCAGCAATGCTGACCCCCCGGAACGGGTCCCCGATCTGACGCTGCGCTAGCCCAGACTCGTCAAGGGTCGGCATCATCTTCAGCAGCTGCCGCCTCAACTCGGAGTCCGAGCACAAGGGGCGGCAGGCCGACGGAAGAGCCAGCGCCTCAGGGGAGATGTCGTCGGGGCAAACCCGGGTCAGCATGTCGAGCAGCTGCTGCTCGCCCAGGTTGGAGTCGGGGCCAGTCTCGAGCCGGGTGCAGTCCGACAGGCCGGTGAACATCGATGCCAGACGAGTGCGGTGCTGGAGCGGAGCTATGCGACGGGACATGAAGTCCCTCAGCACCATGGCAGACGATGGCCCGTGGTCTGCTAGCATCTGGATCCTCTTCAGCACCGGGTTGAACGCCTCCTCCAGCTCTGGGCGCTCCTCCCAGAATGACTGCTCAGAGTAGGGGATCCTAGTGGTGAGGCACATCCGGTCGTGGGCCTCGGCCTTGGCGATCACCCAATCCTCACGCCACAGCTCCCACCGTGCAGAGTTGAAGGAATCAATGTACCTCGTGGGGACCTTTGTCCGGCACTGGAAGTAGTAGGCGCTGAGGTGCTCCTTCGAGCTCCTGCCGGTGGCCCTCAGTACAAAAAAAGTACCGGAGGAGCTTCACCGACGGCATCACCCCCACGAACATCTCGTAGAGGTGGGTGAAGACCGCCAGCATGGCGATCGAGTTTGGCACGAGGTGGTGGAGTTGGAGGCTGAAGGTCTCCAGGAGCATGACCAGGAAGGGGGATGCCGGCGGGGCGAAGTCGGCCAGCACGTACGACGAGAAGATGACCATCTCCCCGGCGGAGAGGCTCAGCGGAAGCCTCCCGGGACGGAGCCACGTCTCCCGCTCAGGAGTATGCCAGTCGAGAAGTCGGTGCATGGGGGCCAGGTCAGCGGACTTGGACAGCCGGGACTTGGGCAAGACGCTCGCCATGAGGGTTGAAGGAGGAGGCTCTGGACAGGGAGATCGGGAGTTAGAGCGCAAGAACTGGGCTTGAGGCAAAAAGCACGAGCGCAGGGGTGCAGAGGTGGGAGAAAGGACCCTCAGGGGGGAAGTTCTCTTTTTATGCACCTCTCCAGGCCAACAGGCGCAAAAGTGTTAATCACCGCAGCCTCAATAGAAGAGCAATGGTCCCGCGTAGGCAATGACATGAGGGCCCGGGCCGCTCGACAAAGAAGGCGAGTCGGGCGGCTAACTATGCGGGAGGTAACTCAGCGGTTTCCCAAAGGGCAAAAGCAGCGGAAGTGCAGGAGCCACCTTGGGAACCACCGCAGTTAAAGCACGATTGAAGGCAGAAGTCATGTCGCGCGGCGCCTGTTCAGCACCTTCACTTACCAGAAGGAGACACATCGTCTCAAAGGCAGGGGCGTGTCGCCTGGGGAACTGCCCCGAAGTGGAATCAGAAGAGTTGCGTCGGAAGAAAAGGAAGAAGACCCCACCTGCGGTATCGACGACTCTCCCGAGGTGGGCTCGGGGGCCACTGTCGGTACCCTGCAGACCGGGTACCCCCACGCACAGGGAAAAAACCATTAAGGACTCTGCCTCTGCTTAAGAGTCCGAATCCGAGACTGCCACGTCGTGGAGGGAAGGACCAGGTCGTACCTCTCCGTCGGAGGAGGCTCCCAAGCTGCCACATGGCCGGCAGAACTGGACCCTCGCCTCCCCGCTGAGGCAGACTCCAGAGCAGGCACGTGGCCAATCAGGACCTCAGGGCCAGGCCCGCGTCCTCGCAAGGGAAAGGCACCGGAACTACCACCTGGCCTGCAGCGCTGAGGCCTCGCCCCTCCATAGGGGTGGGTTCCGGATGCGCCACATGGCCTGCTCCGCCAAGTGCCCGACTACCCACAGAGGCAGGCTCCGGCGCAACCACGTGGCGGACGGCCAACTCAGTGCGGTAGGAAGCCGCAGTAAAGGAACGCGTGCGCTACTCAGACAGGCATTAAGTACGCACGCCTTCCCCAGGCAAGCTGAGTCACGCATGCGGAGGTCAAGGCTCCAGTGTCCTGTCTTATCCAAGTAGATGGTACAGACCCACGCCGCAAGACGGACGAATGGGCGGCGAGGACAAGACGGACAGGACGTGCACGGCCATCATCACCAACTATGTGTAGCCCTGGCGCACGACGCGGCGGGACGGCGCGTTGACACCCCTGACAAAGGGAAGTAGATAGCAATTAATCCTAGATCTTGTATAGGATTTGGCTCTCCTCGGGACCACCTGTCGGGTCCTGGGTCTCACCTTGTAACTGCAGAGTCCTTGGACTATAAAAGGACTCGACAGACGACCTTCCCAGGGGATCAAAAAATTAGACCAAGACTCATACACGCTCAAGCAAGGCAATGCACGAACACTCCCGTGGACGTAGGGTATTACGCTCCGGCGGCCCGAACCACGTAAATCCTCTGTGTTCATCATCCCGCTATGTCCGATCTACTGGGACTAGCCCTCGTGAATCCAAAGAACCTCCGCAGGCTGCTCTCTAAGCAGGTCTGGGGGAAGTGTCGTTTACGACCTTCGACAGGCAAGGACCCTGCAGGCCCGGACCCGGCTGGCGAAGAGCCGAGCGTCCCAGCGGGAGGCGGTTGTTCAGGAGGAGATGAAGATCCTCGAGCAGGAGCGCGACCTCATCGCCCAACTGGACGCCGTCACCCAGAAGCTGAAGGCAGACGCCGAGGCTATCCACGTTGAGGCCAGCTCCCGCCTCCAGTCCTGCGAGGACCTTCATCACCTGTTGTCCCTCTGGGAGGCTGCTCTAGCCGAACGGGAGCAGGAGCTGGCGGCAAAGAAGGCTGAGGTGGAGGCGACCTGCCGCGGGCTCATCCTCCAGCAGGAAGGGGCGAGAGTCCGCACCGCCGAGCTAGACCACCGGGAAGCCGCCGTGGCTGAGGCGCAGCAGGCCCAGTCCGTTGAGCGCCGGGCCCTCCTGGACCGCGAGTTCAACATCGCCCTCAAGGAGGGTGACATGGACTGCCTCGAGAAGGGGGCCGGTGAGCGCGAGAGGGCCCTAGCAGCCAAGGAGAAGCAGTTCCTAGATGGCGGTCCCCGGGCGTTGGCGGCAGCACAGCAGGAGGTGGAGGAGCTACGAGCGACGTGCTCTGCTGAGGCCCGGAAGGTCTGGGAGTTCCTTGGCGGTGCCGACTCGGCTCTGGTGCCGCTCAGCTTCATCCCGGTGTGCGTGGGGGAGCCGGCGCAGGAGGTGAGCCAGGTGTTCCCGGCGCTTGACTCCACCATCTCAAAGATGCGGGCGTTGGGGGCCGTCATCGAGAACCAGCTGGAGGCCGAAGGGAAGCTGCTGGTGAAAGAGGTGGCGACGTACATCTTGTCCTGCTTCTGGAGCTGGTACCCCGACGTCCCTCTACAGCCGGTCCTCGAGGGGCCCATCGCCGAGAGGGAAGAGGACGCCAAGTCTGAAGTTTCAGATGCGGTGGCGCTCATCGCCTCAAGGTTCCAGCAGAGCGGCTGAGGGCTCCCCGGTCGCTTGTTTAAGTTTTTCTCTTTCTGCTTTTGTCTTGTGGTTGGTTGTGGGACAAACTTTTTATTTGTGTAATAAAAAATCTGTCTGTGCTGCCTTTTATACTCAGCTTGTTTTTATTTCCAGCAATGTCTTCTAGCTGCTTGTTGTTCCTTAGCTTCCAGGACCTGCTGCCCCCCAAAGTATGGCCCCCTGACAGGCGTGGCCAGTTGTTATGGGCACACCTGTCATACACTTAGGACTTAGGGCGGACCGGTGCAGGGAGAGCCTAGGATGCGCAGGTAGCATTGCCATAGCTGGGTATGCAGGTACGTCGACAGCGGGCCCCTGCGGGTGCCGCCAGAGCTTCAGTCCGGTGGTGGCCACCATCTTTGTTGAGAGGTCGACAGCGGGACCCTTGGGGGTGCCGCCGGAGCTCCAGTCCAGCGGTGCCCGCCATCTTCACTGAGAGGTCGACAGCGGGCCCCCTAGGGGTGCCGCTGGAACTCCAGTCCGGCGGTGCCCGCCATCTTTGGTGATAGGTCGACAGCGGGCCCCCTGGGGGTGCCGCCGGAGCTCCAGTACAGCGGTGCCCACTGTCTTCGCGGGTACTCTGACGGTGGTTGCCGAAATAACTTCCTCAAAGACCTGTATATAGATCAAAAAAGAGAAGTAATTCTGTTCGTAGGTCACTTCACCCCTGCTCTTTTTGTAGTGTCGCTTGACTTACGATCCTGGGCTGACTCGTGGGGCTTGGGTAATTCAGTGCATCTGCACATAGGACTCGTCGTCCATACTACACAAGTGTGGTCCATCTAGCCCCTAGTACTCGGCTGCAGCGCTGGGGAGGCAGAGCACACAGGCTTAGGGTACAGGACCAGGCTAAGCAGGATGTGCCCCTGGACTTCCCGCTCGGCGTAAGCCTTTTCCGAGGGAGACCATCTAGAGACAAAGGCCCCTGAGTATTGGAACATCCGAGGCCCCAGGCACATTGCAGGTACCTCAAGCAACCCCACTTGCAATCCAGTTAGCAAGGCTCCCACTATTGCTAAAGCAGGGGAAAAATGACAGCGCTCATGATAGATCATGAGCTATGGCGGGCTTACAGCAACATCATAAAAATTAAAGATAATTTTTGAATTGACAAACCCTATACCAGGCAGGACAACATTCTTTCATTGTAGTTTCTCATAAGATGGAGCAGTCTTTACAAGGGGAATAACCCGGACTGGGTGTCAGATGAAGTTGAGTGCACCTACTTAGGGTTCTGGACTAGGCTAAGTGGAATGTGCACTCGGAGCCCCATCCCCCTATCCTAAGTGTTGTCCTGAGACAATATGTAACTTTTATAATGAAATAATATTGTCCAAACCCTGGTATAGGGGTAGAACTTACGGAGGTGCTCGATGTTCCATGGGTTGGGTAATCGCTCTCAATCCTCCGTAGCCAGGAGGACGCATCCTAGGCAGCAAACCTCTGTTACCCGGAAGGGACCCTCCCAGCTGGGGGAGATTTTGTTAGACCCTTCCTAGGAGAGTATGCGGCACAACACCAGGTCGTCTACCTTTAGCTCCCTACTCCGCACGGTCCTCTGGTGGTAGCGCCGGAGTGCCTGCCTGTACCGTGCATTTCGGAGAGCCGCTCGCACTCGTCCCTCGTCGACGAGGTCCAGGTCTTCACGCCGGAGCTGGTCCTGCGCGGCTTCGTCGTACCTCCGGGCACGGGGGGAGCCCATGGTAATTTCTGGGGGGAGGACGGCCTCTGGCCCGTACACCAAGAAGAAAGGCGTTTCCCCCGTGGCCCGGTTGGTTGATGTCCGGCTGGCCCACAACGCACACGGATGCTCATCCACCCAATTTGCACCATGCTTCTCAAGGTGTGAGAATGTGCGAGTCTTGAGGCCCTTGATGATCTCTGCATTGGCCCTCTCGACATGCCCATTGCTCTCTGGATGAGCAACGGATGCATAGCAGACTTGGATCCCTAGGTCCTCGCAATATTCCTGGAACGCTGCACTTGTGAACTGGGTACCATTATCAGTGATGATTCTGTTCGGTACCCCGAACCGACAGACGATCAACTTGATGACCTTTACTGCTGACTGCTTGTTGATGGTGACAACTGGGGCAGCCTCCGGCCACTTGGTGAACTTATCTACGGCGACGTAGAGATGCCGGAATCCTCCGACGGCTCTAGGAAAGGGTCCCAGGATGTCCAACCCCCATACGGCGAATGGCCATGACGGAGGGATCATCTACAGCGCCTGAGCTGGTGTGTTGATCTTCTTGGCATGGAATTGGCATGCCTTGCATCTCTTTACCATCTCGGCGGCATCCTGGAGTGCTGTCGACCAGTAAAAGCCATGTCGAAAGGCCTTACCGACCAGCGTGCAGGAGGACGCATGGTTCCCACACTCGCCTCCATGGATCTCTGCGAGCAAGTCGCAGTCCTCCTCCCGGGTAATGCATCGCAGTAGGATGTTGTTGGCGCCACGCCGGTAGAGATCCCCTTCCACCAACATGTACCTTTTAGCCATGCGAACAATCCTTTTTGCCAGGGCATATTCTTCGGGAAGGATATTGTCTTTCAAGTAGTCTCGGACCTCCGAAATCCATGCATCGGGACTTGCTTGAGCTTCTGGATCTTGGGCGCCCGGTAGCTCGGAGCCCCCGGTGGCGCATACGATCCTTGGCGGACTCCATGGTAGCAGCATCGCCAGGACTGCCAGCTTCGAGGTGTTGGGCTCGCCCCCTTCACCCGGTTCGGCTGCCCGGGAGGTTGGTCGTGGTAACGTCCTTGCAAAGACTCCTTGAGGCACTGGGGCCCCTGTGGAGGCCTTCGTTGACAGGTCGTCTGCGACTGAGTTGTCGGCTCGGGGTACATGGCACAAGTCTAAGACTTTAAAGTCCTTTTCCAGCTTCCGGATGTGCAGCAAGTATGCTGCTAACTGAGGGTCGTTGCAGCTGCACTCTCCTTTGGCTTGCTTGATGATCAGCTGGGAATCACCTTTAGCCAAAAGCTGTCGGACATTGAGAGTCAGGGCAATCTTTAGCCCAAAGATTAGGGCTTCATACTCTGCCATGTTGTTTGTCGCCTTGAAGTCGAGGTGCACCATGTACTTGAACTGCTCCCCAGTCGGGGTGAGGAGCAGGACCTCGGCCCCGGCCCCCTGCTTCCGCGAGGATCCGTCAAAGTAGAGCATCCAGGGGGTCTCGGTGAAAATTGGGGCCTTGGGCACCGTTTCACCATTGTCTGGACCCCGGGTTGCTTGGCGATGGGGTCCATTCGCCCAAGAAGTCCGCTAGTGCTTGGCTTTTGACTGCATGTCGAGGTAAGAACTCCAGCTCGAACTCGGCCAGCTCCGCTTCCCACTTGGCAATATTGCTAGTCGAGTTGGGGCTGTGGAGTATGGTCTTCAGTGGGAAGGAAGTGACCACTGAAACCCGGTGAGCCTGGAAGTAATGTCGGAGCTTCCTCGACGCTATGAGCACTGCATACAGCAGTTTGTGTACCTCCAAGTACCTTGTTTTTGCTTCATGGAGGACCTCATTGATGTAGTAGACTGGCCATTGGGAGGTCCGAACCCTTCCTGGGGGGTTCGGGGATCCTTGCAATGAGTCTGCATCCTGGGGAATGTGGCTCCCAGGGTCTAGCTGGACCTCCGGGGGTTGGGACCCGTAAGGCACTTGGTCGTCGGAACTCACAGCGGGGGGGGGGGGGGGGGGGGGGGGGGTCTCTTCTGGGTTCGGGCCTTGAGGCTCAACCTGCCCCTCTAGGGCTCCTTCTGGTGCTTGTTGCGGCAGTAGCTCCGGCCGCTCTGCAACCAAGACCATGCTGACCACCTCCGTTGTTGCGGTGATGTACAACAGGAGCGGTTCGCCGGGTTTTGGCGCCACCACAATGG
This sequence comes from Tuctoria greenei, assembly GCA_036927565.1. Lineage (NCBI taxonomy): Eukaryota > Viridiplantae > Streptophyta > Magnoliopsida > Poales > Poaceae > Tuctoria > Tuctoria greenei. The sequence goes on from JAYESD010000007.1 coordinate 3,685,428, forward strand.
GTAGCGTCGTCAGGTGTTTCTTGAGCTCATGGAAAGCCACTTCAGCTTCCTCGGTCCACTCAAAGGGACCTGACTTCCGCAGAATCTTGAAGAAAGGCAGGGCTCGCTCAGACAACCTTGAGATGAACCGGCTGAGGGCTGCCAAACACCCTGCAAGCTTCTACACGTCCTTGATGCGGGCCGGCGGCCGCATCAGCTCTATCGCCTTGATCTTCTCTGGGTTAGCTTTGATCCCTCGGTGCGATACAAAGAAACCAAGGAGCTTCCGTGCAGAAACCCCAAAGACACACTTGTCGGGGTTCAGCATCGTGCGTGTCGTGCGCAGCTTGCTGAAGACTTGGGCTAGGTTGTCTAATAGGGATGTGCGGGCCCTAATTTTCACCACGATGTCGTCGACATACACCTCTACCAGATCTCTAATGAGGTCCCCAAATGTCTTATGCATTGCACGTACAAAGGTGGGGAGAGCATTCTTGAGTCCATAAGGCATGGAGACATAACAATATAGGCCGTCTACTGTTATGAAAGCAGTGTGTTCCTCATCTTCCCTAGACATAGGTATTTGGTGAAAACCGGAATACGCATCTAGGAAACACAAAAGATCACAGCCTGATGTTGAGTCTACTATTTGATCTATCCTAGGAAGAGGGAATGGATCCTTTGCGCATGCCTTATTGAGGTTGGTGTAGTCGATGCACATTCGGAGCTTCCCGCCAGCCTTGGGAACGACAACAGGGTTGGACAACCACCGTGGGTGGTGAACCTCCCAGATAAAACCAGCATCGAGCAGCTTCTTGATTTCTTCACAGATGAAGTTATGCCGCTCGATGGACTATTTCCTGGGCTTCTGCTGCACCGGTCTGGCGTTGGGGTAGATCTTCAGATGGTGCTCAATCACCTCCCTGGGGATCCCGGGCATTTGTGATGGTTGCCATGCAAACACATCGACGTTGTCCCGGAGGAAGGTGATGAGCGCACATTCCTATTTGTTGTCCAAGTTCCCCGCGATACGGGTTGTCTGGGCAGCCTCAGAGCCAATCCTGACAACTTTCATGGGGACGTCGTCGTTGTTGGCTGGTTGCACACGGGGTGCAGTAGTGGAGGCTCGCTGCGCCGGGCCTTGCTCTGGACGACTCTCCTTCGAGCCTCCTAGGGCTGGAGCCCTCCCCGCTGCAAGTGCTTGGAGCTGCTCCAAGGCTGACACTACAGCTGAGCGGTCCCCTCTGATCCTGAGGACACCGGAAGGCGTCGGCATCTTCAGTACGAGGTAGCCGTAGTGGGCTACAACCATGAACCTGTAGAGGGCCGGCCTCCCGATGATTGCGTTGAAGGGAAGGTCGACATCTGCCACATCGAACAAAACGCTTTCCGTATGGTAGTTCTCCGGGGTCCCGAAGGTCACCGGGAGGTGTATGTTACCATACGGGAGGATTTGCCCAGGTCTGACACCTGAGAACGGGCTCGAGGGTGTGAGCCGGGACATCGGCAGCTGCAGCTTTTGGAAGGCTGCCGTGGAGATTATTTTGAGGCCCGCCCCTCCATCTATCAGCACGTGAAAGACCTTCACGTTGGCGATGGTCGGGGACACCAGCAACGGGAGCACTCCTGCCCCTGACACGTTCTTCGGGCGGTCAGAAGCATCAAAGCTGATCGTCGTGCTCATCCACTTGTGGTGGGGAGCCGGACTTGGGGCAGGGGCCACCGCAGCCACTGCCTGTCGTAGAGTTTTCACCGTGCTCCGGGACGTGGGTTTGTGGCTCCCCCATAGATGACATGGAGGGTCTTGCGGTGCTCCTTATCACTGCTGGAGTCAGAGTCGCCACCCTCGAAGATAGCCTTAACCGCCCGATGGGGTTCCTGGAACCCCATCTTGCTGTCATCCTCCTTCTCGGGATCAGCCTTCTGCTTGCCCTCCCTCTGGCGGGGAGGTGCGCCCTCCTGGTGCTGTTGTCTCTGTTTCTGTTCGCGGAAACGTTCTGTGAACCTCTTCACTTCCCGGCACTCGCTAGCACTATGGCTATTTGTACGGTGCACCGGGCACTTGAAGTCAGGCTCCTCGGGTTCAGGCGACTGCCTAGGGCGCTTATCTCGGCGCGGCGCTCGGGCTCCGCCGAGTGTCGCAACCGCCATTGCATGGGCTCCAGGCTTTGGCTTGTTCTTGTCACTGCCCTTCTTCTTCTTCTTGCCGCTGCTCCTCGCAGAGGCTCCTTCCTCAATCGGGGTGGCCTCCCTTGCTTCTGAGGATGGCTGGGAGTGCCAGTTGCGCCCCTCAGCTGCCCTAGAACATTTGTCTGCCAAGGAGAATAGCTCGGAGACATCACGCACCTCATGCGTGGCTAGCTTCTCGAGCATCTTCTTGTCCCTCACACCTTGCCTGAATGCAACAATAATTGATGCACTAACGACATGAGGGATGGTGTTCCGTACCTGGGAGAACCGCCGGATGAACGATTGTAGCGACTCTCCAGCGCGTTGTCTAATGGCGTGGAGGTCGAGCTCCGTGCCGGGGCGCTTGTAGGAACTGCCAAAGTTATCCACAAACTGTCGGAACAACTCATCCCAGGAGGTTATGGACCCCTGGGGCAGGTTCATGAGCCATGACCGAGTTGGGCCAGTCAGGACGACGGGAAAGTAGTTAGCCATGATGGCCTCGTCGCCTCCTGTAGCTAGTATCGCAGTGGTGTAGATCTGCAGGAACTCGCTCGGGTTGACGCTCCCGTCATACTTCTCCGGCATGTGCGGCCGGAACTTTCGTGGCCAGACCACGAAACGGAGGTGAGGAGCTAGCGTTGCACACCCTTGGCTGGGGCTGACTAGTGCCGGTGGCGGCATCGCATACCCCGGGTGAGCAGGCGGGCCTACATACACCTGATACTGGGGCGGTGCAGTATACGCCTGTGGAGGAGGCGCGATGTACGCCTGGTGCGGTGGAGGCGCGACGTACGTCTGGTGTGGTGGAGGCGCAGCATGAGCCTGGGGCACAGGGCCCGACACGCTGTAATCTGCCTCGAGGTTGCAGCAACGCTCCCTCTGGCGCTCGATGGTGACTCGGCAGTCCTCTTCGGCCCTGCGGCGCTACAGCCCGGTTCTCAGATCTGTTGTCGAGATCCTGGTCGAGTGCGAGTCTGTCGTCCACCGGTCGATTGTCGGCATGCGCGACAATGACACATGCATCAGCTGAGCATGTGTCTCCCTCGATGGAGGCGCGTTGAGCGCGGCGATGACGAGGTGGTCGACGTCGTTGATCCACTGCTAAGCTGCTCCCTGAGGAGCGTCCCAAGCAGGAAGGTTGTGGAGGAGCGCGTGCGCTGCTGCGAGCGCACTCTCTGGGCTTGCAGTCGGCGGCACCGTGATTACTATCACGGCCGGAGTACGCCGCGGAGTGGCATGTCGGCCTGAAGCCGGTGAAGTGACAGCAGGGCGACGTGAAGCTCCTGACCTTCCTGCCCTAGAGCGGTAGCCTGCCCTAGAGCGAGATGACGCCTGATCCTCCACTACTATCTGCCGCTATGACTGCGCCCTGGATGAACCGGCGTTTGGCCGTTCACCATTGCTGCTGGTGGAGATCTTGACGGGTAAAAAGCCCCCTACCTGGTGCGCCAAATGTCGAAAGTCGTAAACGACACTTCCCCCGGACCTGCTTAGAGAGCAGCCCACGGAGGTTCTTTGGATTCACGAGGGCTAGTCCCAGGAGATCAAACGCAGCAGGATGATGAACACACGGGGTTTACGTGGTTCGGGCCGCCGGAGCGTAACACCCTACGTCCACGGGAGTGTTTGTGTATTTCCTTGCTTGAGCATGTATGAGTCTTAGTCTAATTTTACCATCCTTTGCGAAGGTCGTCTGCAGAGTCCTTTTATAGTTCAAGGACTCTGCAATCACAAGGTGGGCCCCAGGACCCGACAGGTGGTCCCGAGGAGAGCCAAATACTATACAAGATCTAGGATTAATTGCTATCTACTTCCCTTTGTCAAGGGTGTCAATGTGCCGTCCCGTTGCTTCGTGTGCCAGGGCTACACATAGTTGGTGATGATGGTAGTACACGTCCCGTCCGTCTTGTCCTCGCGGCCCATTCGTCCGTCTTGTGGCGTGGGTCTGTACCGGCTACTTGGACAAGACAGGACACTAGAGCCTTGACCTTCGCATGCGTGACTCAGCTTGCCAAGGGAAGGCGCGCGTGCTTAATGCCTGTCTGAGCAGCGCACACCTTCCTTTACTGCGGCTTCCTACCGCACTGAGTCGACCGTCCGCCACGTGGTTGCGCTGGAGCCTGCCTCTGTGGGGAGTCGAGCACTTGACGGAACAGGCCACATGGTGCATCCGGAGCCCACCCCTATGGAGGGGTGGAGGCTCAGCCCTGTAGGCCACGTGGTAGTTCTGGTGCCTTTCCCTGCGAGGGCGCGGGCCTGGCCCCGAGGTCCCGATTGGCCGCGTGGCGGCTCCGGAGCCCGCCTCAGCGGGGAGGCGAGGGTCCAGTTTTGCGGTTCACGTGCCAACTTGGGAGACTCCCCCGGCAGAGGGATAGGATTTGGCCCTTCCCTCCACGACGTAGCAGCCTCGGATTCGGCCTCTTAAGTAGAGGTAGAGTCCTTAGCGGTTTTCTCCCTGTGCGCGGGGGTACCCGGTCTGCGGGGTACCGACATACACCATGTCGTCGGCGTGTTCCGTCTCGAACAGAAGCTTGCCTGCGCAGACCTAGTGGTTGAAGAAGTCACTGGACCACCCCATGAGGGCCCGGACCTTCTTCAAATCACCGTCAGTCTTCAGTTGGCTCTTGCGGAGACCCAACTACATCGCAGCACAGCGGGGCGAGAGATTAAAAGCAAGCAAGAGTTTGGAGGATTTGAGCGCAAGTTCAGAGGAAGGCGTAAAGAATCCCCAAATGGTGCGCGCTTTCCTTCTTAAGTAAGCCCCCGCAATGCTTGGATGGAAACCGCAGAAGAGCTGACGATACAATTCAAAAACTTCACCCTGCCAATGACAAGGGGGCCCGGGGCCACCCCAACAATCAAGTCGAGGTCCTTACCCTAGGCTAACGGTTGTCATCATGAAAGGCGGGACGTCCGAGGGTGGCGGCCTGACAGGGCGCGCGGAACCGATACGATTTTCGTATCGGGAACCGGCGACCTTCAATTGCGTGAGATCAACACGCTCAGATCTCACCTGTCGCATCCTAGATATGCCACACGGCGTTGGTTGAACTGCAAACTACTGCCAATGGCACATCTGAAGACCCTTGAAGACACGGCTCAAAAACCGAAGGATGGACCCACCTCCAGCAGAATGACTTCATCCAAAAGGTCTCTCCTAGAGGTGGGCCCAGGGGGCCACTGTCGGGACCCTGCGTACCGTATACCCCTTGGGACTATAAAAAGACCAAAGGAACTTCACCTGTCTGAGTTGAAGACCTGCAAAGGTCCCACGTGTCATACGGGACCGGACCTGCCTCCCATCTATGGTTAGTCCTGGTGCTGCCACGTGTATACAGCAATCGAACCTACATCCCACGCATGGGATAGCTCCGGGCTAAACACTTGTGCGGCACCCCCGGACCTAACCCACGACAGAGGGAAGCTCCAGCACCAACACGTGTACATCTACACCAGACCTACCCGTCCTAGACGGAAAGCTCCAATGCTGCCACGTGTCCAACCGCCCGACCTTCAGCCTCAACAATCAGAATAGTGGACCCCCAACGGCTTGGACCTTCAAGGGGCAATCAAATACTTCAAGACCCGATTAAGTGTCATTAATACCATATTAATGACACACTGTCGGAAGGCTATTAATACCAATAATGGCACTGTCAAGGCCCGTTACCATGCTATTAAGGGTAATTAATCTCATTAATTGTGTATTAAACATTAGTAACCACCAGGGCCACATGTCGGGCTAGGCTAACAGTGTAACGACCAGCCCTTGTACTATAAAAGGATTGGTCGACGATACACAGGGGACGGCTCTTTTGAACCCTGAGACCTCTCCCATATGCATCTTTGATACCCAATACAACAACTACACACCCAATGGAGTAGGGTATTACGCTCAGGCGGCCCGAACCACATAAATCCTTATGTATATTTGTCATCGTCTTTTGAATCTCTGCGCGCCCAATACTGAACTACAAACTCCGCGGGCTACCAACGGTAGTACCGGGAGAATTGCCGGATCAAAGCTCCGACAGGCCTCATCCACCATCATCATGAGATCTTTATTTTTCCTGCACACTGAAGTCAAGAAAAACAGTAAAATCCATTTCTCATCTATAACTCGTTTGCGGCTTACTATTCCCGAAAGAAATTTTTAGGTCGAACGCAATTCTATATACAATCAAGTGCATTTGCTTATGTTCTTCAGGTCCAATTGTATCCTGGACTCACCTTACTTCGGCCTGTCGGGGTGTAGGTAGAGTGGCGTACTTAGGGTGCAGGACCAGGCTAAGTCGATAGCACACTCCAGACCTAGATTGGCTTGGCGGCATTCAGGCGAGTAGACCATTCAACAATGTTAAGACCCAAAAGAATTAACAAAGCGACTTGGATTGTATATGAATTGGTCGAGCTAAATATTCTTGAGAATTGAACAACTTTGTTATAGACAAGAAAGAGAAAAATAAAAAATATTGAGCCTGTACAAAATAAATGCACGTGGAGTCTGTTTTCACACAATGATGTCTTTCATTATAGGTCCGGGGTACAGGGGAAACAAGTACACTCTTAGGGTACGGAACCAGGTTAAGTGTGTTTCGTTTCTCGTTTGACCCAAGGTAGCTAGCTACACTTTTAGTTCTGAGACTATGACAAGTGCTGCCTGAACTTTGCGGACCTTCCGGGGAAGGTCCGTCTGTCCTCTCGGAGCAGCTACCCGACTCTGTACAATGACGCTATAACCTACATCACATGTAAGTATAGACTCACCTCCATGATATTAAGCGTAGAACTTACGGAGGTGCTCAATGTTCCAAGGATTAGGGAGTGGTGTCCCATCCTTGGTTGCCAAGCGAACGCATCTGGGATGGGATACTTTGATGACTCTGAAGGGTCCTTCCCAGCTAGGGGAAAGTTTGTTTAACCCTTCTTGAGTTTGTATTCTCCGTATCACCAGATCACCTTCCTCGAGCTATCGATTGTGAACATGTCTTTGATGATAGCGCCGAAGAGCTTGGCGATATCAGGTATTCTAAACAGCTGCTCGACACCTTCCCTCTTCAACGAGGTCAAGGTCTTCATGCCGGAGCTGGTCCTGCGTGGCCTCGTCGAACGTCCGGACCCGGAGCGACCCCAAGGTGATCTTCGAAGGAAGGACTGCTTCAGCTCCGTACACCAAGAAGAAGGTGTCTCTCCAGTTGACCGGTTTGGAGTTGTGTAACACCCTAAATTTTCGCATCATGCATTGCATACATGGTCATGCATTAAACACTAGTAGAATAAAAGAAAAATAATAAAACATATGCATATACAAATGTATGTAGCGAAAGAGAGAAATATAAAACAATAATTATAGCCTAAAACTTGTAATAGGGAATAAGTATTAAAATAATAATAAAAATGTATATAAATATATATATAGGAATAATATATATAACAATATAAAAATAGAAAAAAAATATTAATAATATATGTTATAAAAGTAATAAATAAATAATAAATATACAATATGAATAAAATATATATATATATATAAAAAGGTAAATGAATAAAATAAATAAGATAAATAAATAATGTAAAAATAATTATAATAAAGAAAAAAAAGAAAAAAAAAAGGGGAGCCGCCCGGCGGCCAGGCCAGCGGCCCAGCCGGCCCCGCTCCGCCCCAGCGCGTCCGCGCGCGACGCGCGCGCCGCAGCGCCCCGGGGGCCCCACTGCCGCCCGCCCCCTGACCGCGCCGCCTGCCGCTGCTCTGCAGCGCAGCGCTGCACCGGGCCCCGCCCCCCTGACCGCACCGCCCGCCTGCCCCCTCGGCCGCGTGCCGCCCGAGGCGCTCGGGCCTCGCCCCGGTCTCCGCGGTCTCCCGCGCCATCCCGCCTCCCTTCCCGCGCTGTAACGTCCCACACCGATACTCCCGCTCCCGCTGGACTCCCTCCCGCGTCCGACTCCCCTGCCGTGAATCCCGCCCCGAACAGAGTCGGTACCAAGGCCGTACCCTAGCACCGCCCCTATAAATAGGACCCAGGCCTAGGCTTTTTCCCCACGAACCAGCAGCCGCCAGCAGAGGAGGAAAAGCCGCCGGAAGCAGCCGACGGGAACAGAGAAAACAGAGGCGCCCAGGGAAGAAAAAAAGAGAAAAAAAAAGGAAGAAGAGGGAGAAAAAGAGGAGGGCACCACCGTTCGCCGGAGATCGTCGCCGACATCGCGCCGCCGTCATCGTGCCGCCGAGGGACTGCTGCACCACCTATTTCGTCTACGCGTCGCGTTTATTCCGCGACCGTCACGCCGTCAGATCTACGGTAGGACATGTTCCCGATGCGAATTTTTGCGACCGTATTGAATCTAGTAGGCGTAAATTAAATTTAGTTGCACCATGATTTTATTTTCAGCAGCATTAATCCACCCTAAAACCCCCGTAAACACATATGAACACGTATGAACTAGTCGCATCTAATTAATAAATGACCGTAGTAAATTAATTATTAAATTGTGCATGCATACATGTCATTGCATGTTGATTATTTTGTGGGCATTATGTTGAATTGTATATGTTTTCTTGTATGTATGATCACGCGTAGAGGAACGTGCTCAAGAGGCCGCATACGAGGATTTCCAAAACCAAGACTTCGAAGCGCTTGAGCAACCCCATCCGCCGGAGCAAGGCAAGTGTCCTTGAAGCATATTGATCCTATTTAAAATTAAATGTTTTGTTTGCGAACTTGCATGCTTGTGTCAAATTGATGGGAATCCTATGGTAGGAAGTTTACTAGTTTTGTTGACCACCCTTGTCACCTGGAATTATGGTAGAGAGTCGGGAAGGGTTTTTACCTTATTGCTTCGCTTAATCAATTGGGATCGTAAACAACACTACACATTTAATTATGCATCAATGATATTCTGGTTAATGTGAACTGGTCAATACGATGGGTGATCTAAGCAAGCATGGTTATGTGGATGGGTTGGTCGTTATGGTGGTTTGCTTGCTTTAGATCTAAGGACCGGTTCATGCGAGAATATGCCAGGTCAACAGTGCCACCACAAGGCCAAGTATGGGTGCGGCGTAGCTGAATAATTAGGAGCGCTGCTAGTACTGTATGGACCATTGGATGGCGCGGGGAATGGGAGTCGAGGAGGACTGCCCTGGGATCCGCATGGCACACGAGGGGACCCGTGGGTGGGAGAATAGAGGTTCAAGCCTGCCGGTGAAACCTTAGTGGGCCCGTACATACTAGTAGTCCCTTTTGAAAGGCTATTTTGTGATCTCTTGGCCACACACCTACGGAAGTGTGAGATGGCACAATGGAGGTTCCTTAGTCATCGAAAGGTGATAAAATCACAAACATGTGGGTAAAGTGGTACAACCTCTGCAGAGTGTTAAAAACTATCATGATAGCCGTGCTCCCGGTTATGAGCGCCTGGATGACCTACATGATTAGAGTTGGAAATTGGGATTTGGGATGGTTATGGTCTGGAATTGGGTTATGGTTGGTTTATGGGTGTGGTCTGGTAATGGTTATGGTTTATGCACTATGGACATGGATGATGGTAATGTTGGCAATAATTGGATATGGTTTATATTCTGTTAAATGATGGTTATGACGGGATTGTTTCACATAGACATAGTATAATGCTTTTCAAATGTTTTACTGTACTTTTCAGCACTTAGCCATTTATTACATTCGTCATTTGAATAAGCCACATGTCATACTTTCCACACTTGCCGAGTACGACATGTACTCACCCTTGCAATCCCCCCCCCAACAGCTACTGGAGACAATTGGGAGTACCCTGAGGATCACGTGGAGTACTAGGTTGCGTACCGCCGTCAATTGCCTGTGGATTGGAGTTGTATTGCTTAGTTTATTTTCCGCTGCAATTATTTAGAGTTATATTATTCGTGAACTATTGGATTATTGTAATAAAGTACTTATGTATTAGTTAAGACGTGGTTAAATTCTGTTTATCATTTGTGAATCATTCGTGTATGTGTGTTGAACATCCTGGGCACACATATGCGTTGCGCTTGGTTCATATTCGGAACCGGGTGTCACAAATTGGTATCAGAGCCGCGTTGACCGTAGGACGCAAGCCTAGGTAGAATGGACACTCTAGAGCACTTAGGAACACTCTTCTAATATGCTATTTTCGAAAATTTTGCTGCTGTTTTGTTTCCTTTATTTTCGGCCGCAAAAAGTATTGATCGCTGCTGCGTTTTGATAAAAATTTTCAGAAGTGAGCAATATTAAGTGCTGCTGTTTTGCTGTATAAATTTCCGCGAAAACGGTGTGTTTTGCTGCTATTATGTGTGGGTAAAATTATTGTGTTGGTTGCTGTAATTTTTCTCTTTATTTTTCGTTCTTTTGGAACCGCTGCACCGCTCTTTGTCCGCCGTTTAGCTGCTGAAATTTTCAGATTTGTTTTTCATTATTTTTCTAATGTATTCTGTTTCTTGTAGATGGCCCGCACCAAGACAACCTCCCGTAAGTCGACCGGTGGACTCGTGCCCCCGCGTAGGTTGGCTAGTCGCTCTCCGGCCGTCGACCCCCGTCACCCCGTGGTGATCCGTTCTGACGGCAGAGCCGCAGGACAACTGCGACACCGTCTCCGTGCCCTACTCCGTGAGGCTGGCTACCGCCACCACAGTCTCTCGCTCTCCTACCACACCACTGGAGTGCAGCGCCCCGGCAGGAAGGAGTGGAGCTGCAAAATTTATATCTACTACGGTGACGAGTTGGTGAAGACCCACAGCAGCCCTGCTTGGAGGAGCTCCCGCCGATCTGCAGAGCAGGATGCTAGCTGGGAAGCAGCCACTTTCTGGAGCCACGCCCGCCGTTTCCGTCTGGAGGACACGGTTCACGCCTTCGTCCCGCAGCGTCCCAGTGGCACTGCGCGCTTCGTCTCCAGGCACGTGGAGGGACCCCTGGACCTCCCGCAGTCTCGTCAGACTGTTGGCGACGTGACCCAGCTGAGTGCCCGACTTCAGAGGGCGCAGCAGGAGATCCAGGATGGGCGTGACCTCGCCCAGCGTCACGAGGCGATAATCAGGAGGTATCGTCGGGTCACCGACGAGGACCCGGACGACTACGCGTCCGAGACCCCGATGTGGACCCCAGACTCTCCAGACCGTCGCAACGGTCAGCGTGAGTCATCTTCTGAGGAGTCCTCTGACGAGGAGCCTTCCAGTGTGGCGTCTACCGCACCACCGCCGCCTGCTGCCTCACCACCCCAGGACCCACAGGACCCCGAGGACCCCGACGACGACGACGACGACGACGAGGACTCGGATGAGTTCCCGCTCGACGACGAGTAGTCCTCGACCTATGCCACGACTCAAGGATAGGCACACCCCCATTAGTAAATAAGAGTGATGTAGATATACTTGTGTGACCTTGAGTTGTGTTACTTCTTTTAGGATCTTTGTAAATTCTGTTTGGTGCTTGTTTGAGTGCTTGTGTGCTTAGTAGAGAGTTGTGGGATGCTTCGGCAATTGTCCACATCCTCTTAATATAGGTCTATATTAATAAAGGATTATTTAGTGTCACATACCTTGATGCATATAGTTGGGACGTTTCCTTCCAAATTCTAAATCCTTCTGTCCCTACCTTTCCTTCGCCAACAGATGGTGAGAACTCGTAACCAGAGGGATGCCAACGATGAGGAGGAGCGCAATGAAGTACCTCAGAACAACCAGGGACATGCTCATGGAGCTATCAACATTGAACAACTGTTAGCTATGCAGAACCAGCTCATGCAGACCATGATACAGACCATGGGACAGCTGCAAGCTGGCAACAACAATCAGCCCCATATGCCTCCACCACCACCCCCGCCACATCACAACCGTTTGGGAGAGTTCATGAGGACCAGACCGCCTACCTTTGCACAAGCCACAAACCCAATGGAAGCTGATGATTGGCTGAAGTCCGTTGAGAAGAATCTTGCTATTGTCCAGTGCACTGACAGGGAGAAGGTTCTCTTTGCATCACATCAACTAGTTGGAGCAGCCGCTGACTGGTGGGAAGCTCTTTGCAACGCTCATGATAACCAGGAAACAATCACTTGGGCTGAGTTTAAACAGAGTTTCCGTTCCCACTATGTACCTGAAGGAGTTATGATACTGAGGAGACAAGACTTTGAAAATCTCAGGCAAGGAAGGATGAGTGTGAGTGAGTATCTCAATAAATTCACTCAATTATCAAGATATGCTCCAGAAGACATCAAAACTGATAGTAGGAAGCAGTATCTGTTTATTAGAGGTCTCAACAATGAAATTCAAGTCCAGTTGCTCAATACTGATTATCCAAACTTCCAAAAGTTGGTTGACAAGGCTATTGTGGTTGAGAACAAGATTCGTGAGATGGAGCAGGACAACAAGAGGAAGATGTCACATCATGGACCGCAGCAAGGAAGCAATGTTCGCCCCCGCTATGCACCACCTACTGCACCACAATACAACCCCTCTGCTCCTGCATACCGCACTGCCTATCCGCCCCGCCCAAATCAGCCACCGCAGCAACGCCCTGCCATGCAAGCGCCTCGCAATCCTGTGCCACCTGCGCCGCGTCCTAACATGGCGGCAAATGCTCAAAACCAGATGCGCCCAAACTTCCCCAATGCTATGGGTGGTAAGACATGCTATGCGTGTGGAGAACCCGGACACTTTGCGAGTCAATGCCCCAAGAGAAACAATGGACCTATGAACAATGCACCAAGGCCAAATCACCCGCGACCAAATGGAGGAGCACCACAAGGCAACCGTGGACAGCAGAATTTTGCTCGTGGCAATGTGAATCATATCTCTACTGAGGAAGCCCAGCAAGCTGATGACGTCGTGATTGGTATGTTTCTCGCCAACTCCAACCCCGCGACTGTTTTATTTGATTCAGGAGCATCTCATTCATTCATCTCGTCAAAGTATGTTGCCAAGTACAATTTGCCTATATCTCATATGAAGCAAACTATGCTAGTAAGTTCTCCTGGCGGAGAGATGAGGACAAATATAGTATTTCCGAAAGTAAGCATTAAAATAAGGGGGGTAGACTTTCTCGCAAACCTCATAGTATTGGACTCCCAAGGAATAGACATAATACTTGGAATGGACTGGTTGAGCAAGTATAATGGAGTCATTCAATGCGCCGAGAGGATTGAGCAGTTGACAAGTGAACATGATACACGCATTGAAGTCGAAGCAGCCCAACCTGCAAGAGGAAAAGCGATGCTGAATCACGTGGAAGAAGTGACATTGGAAAGCATTCCGATCGTTCGCGAGTACCCGGACGTGTTTCCAGATGAGTTGCCAGGTATGCCACCTGATCGTGACATAGAATTCGCCATTGAGTTGATACCCGAAACTGCACCTATAGCTAAGAGGCCGTATAGGATGCCTCCTAAGGAATTAGCAGAGCTCAAGAAGCAAATTCAAGAGCAGCTAGAGAAGGGTTTTATACGCCCAAGCTCATCCCCGTGGGGAGCCCCAGTGCTCTTCGTAGATAAGAAGGATGGAACCCAGAGGATGTGTGTGGACTATAGGTCTCTCAATGAAGTGACAATTAAGAACAAGTACTCACTGCCCCGTATAGAGGATTTGTTCGACCAAATGAAGGGTGCCTGTATCTTCTCCAAGATCGACTTGCGGTCAGGATACTTCCAAATGAAGATTAGACCATCAGATATACCCAAGACAGCATTTCGGACACGATATGGATCTTATGAGTACACCGTCATGTCATTTGGATTAACGAACGCGCCTGCGTACTTTATGTATCTCATGAATAAGGTCTTCATGGAATATCTGGATAAGTTCGTTGTAGTGTTCATCGATGATATTATGATCTACTCGAAGGACGAGAAGGAACATGAGGAACACTTGAGGCTTACGCTGCAGAAATTGAGGGAGCATCAATTGTATGCCAAGTTCAGTAAATGTCAATTTTGGTTACGAGAAGTTTCCTTCTTAGGCCATATTATTTCCGGAGGAGGAGTATCAGTTGACCCAGGGAAGGTGAGAGATGTGCTTAAGTGGGAACCGCCACAGAATGTCAAGGAGATTCGAAGTTTCCTTGGAATGGCTGGATATTACCGTCGATTCATAAAGGATTTTTCCAAGATAGCCAAGCCTATGACCGAATTACTCATGAAGGGAAAGGCATTCCGATGGACTCAAGCTTGTCAGGATAGCTTTGAGGAGTTGAAGAAAAGGTTGACAACCGCGCCAGTGTTAGTATTACCGGACGTGAGCAAGAGTTTTGATATATATTGCGACGCATCAAGACAAGGATTAGGATGTGTGCTCATGCAAGAAGGCCAAGTGGTAGCTTATGCATCGAGGCAACTAAAGAAACATGAGTTGAATTATCCTACGCACGACCTTGAACTGGCAGCCGTGGTACACGCCTTGAAGATATGGAGACACTATGTTTTTGGTCACCGATGTGAGATTTATACGGACCACAAGAGTCTCAAGTACATATTTACGCAAACGGATCTGAACCTGAGCAACGCCGATGGTTGGAGCTCATCAAGGATTATGACGTGGGAATCAACTATCACCCAGGGAAGGCCAACGTAGTGGCCGATGCTTTGAGCCGAAAGGGAGTAAGTCATCAACTTACAGTTCAAGAACTGCCATCCGAGTTATGTAAGGAGTTTGAACGGTTGAACCTTGGATTCATAAATGAGACGGGAACGATGGAAGTCAACCCAACATTAGAACAGGAAATACGGGAAGGACAGACGAAGGACAAGGAAATACAAGAAATCAAGGAAAGGACCCAAGAAGGAAAGGAATTCAGATTTGATGAGGACGAACAAGGTACCTTATGGCTTGGAAAGAGGATTGTGGTACCTAATGTCAGGCATATTCGAGAAACAATATTGAAGGAGGCACATGACTCACCTTACTCAATTCATCCTGGCTGTACGAAGATGTACAAGGACTTAAAGACATGTTATTGGTGGGCCAGCATGAAAAAGGACATAGCCGAATATGTTGCACTTTGTGATGTGTGCCAACGAGTTAAAGCTGAACATCAAAGGCCAGCCGGATTGTTACAACCATTGAAGATCCCGGAGTGGAAGTGGGAAGAGATTGGTATGGACTTTATAGTTGGATTACCGCGAACTCAGTCTGGCTATGATTCAATATGGGTTATTGTGGATCGATTGACAAAATCAGCTCATTTCATCCCCGTCAAGACCACATATACCACCGCAAAGCTAGCAGAATTGTATATGGAGCATATTGTGTACCGACATGGAGTTCCAAAGAAGATAGTCTCGGATAGAGGTTCTCAATTCACCTCCAGATTTTGGCAGAAATTGCATGAAGCAATGGGAACAAGGCTGAACTTTAGTTCGGCGTATCACCCTCAGACAGATGGACAAACCGAGAGGACCAACCAAATTTTGGAAGACATGTTGAGAGCATGTGCTTTAAAGCATAGGAAAAGTTGGGATAAAAGTTTGCCGTATGCTGAATTCTCGTACAACAATAGTTACCAAGCAAGTTTAAAAATGTCACCCTATGAAGCATTATACGGAAGGAAATGTAGGACTCCCTTGTTTTGGAATGAAACCGGAGAGAATCAAGTGTTTGGTCCCGACGTGTTACAAGAAGCTGAAAGGCAAGTCCAGATAATACGGGAAAACTTAAAGGCTGCCCAGTCTCGACAGAAAGGTTATGCTGATAATAGGCGAAGGAGTTTGACCTTTGAAGTTGGAGATTTTGTATACCTCAAAGTGTCACCTATCAGAGGTCAACGACGGTTTAACGTCAAAGGAAAACTGGCACCCCGTTACATCGGACCATTCAAGATTTTGGACAAGCGAGGAGAGGTAGCTTATCGACTTGAGCTGCCGACGTATCTCTCTGATGTACACAACGTATTTCACGTCTCTCAACTCAAGAAGTGTCTCAGGGTACCGGAAGAACAAGTGCCGATGGACGAGTTAGAACTTCAAGAGGATTTGTCTTATGTCGAGCAACCTATCAAAATTTTGGATATGAAAGAAAGAGTCACGAGAAATAAGAGGATCCGTTGGTGCAAAGTGCAATGGAAACACCATACGGAAGCCGAAGCTACATGGGAACGTGAAGAAGACCTGAAGGCAGAATTCCCTCATCTTTTCCCCACGCTATCGAATCTCGAGGGCGAGATTCACTTTAAGGGGGGTAGGTTTTGTAACACCCTAAATTTTCGCATCATGCATTGCATACATGGTCATGCATTAAACACTAGTAGAATAAAAGAAAAATAATAAAACATATGCATATACAAATGTATGTAGCGAAAGAGAGAAATAGAAAACAATAATTATAGCCTAAAACTTGTAATAGGGAATAAGTATTAAAATAATAATAAAAATGTATATAAATATATATATAGGAATAATATATATAACAATATAAAAATAGAAAAAAAATATTAATAATATATGTTATAAAAGTAATAAATAAATAATAAATATACAATATGAATAAAATATATATATATAAAAAGGTAAATGAATAAAATAAATAAGATAAATAAATAATGTAAAAATAATTATAATAAAGAAAAAAAAAAGAAAAAAAAAAGGGGAGCCGCCCGGCGGCCAGGCCAGCGGCCCAGCCGGCCGAGCCGGCCCCGCTCCGCCCCAGCGCGTCAGCGCGCGACGCGCGCGCCGCAGCGCCCCGGGGGCCCCACCGCCGCCCGCCCCCTGACCGCGCCGCCTGCCGCTGCTCTGCAGCGCAGCGCTGCGCCGGGCCCCGCCCCCCTGACCGCGCCGCCCGCCTGCCCCCTCGGCCGCGTGCCGCCCGAGGCGCTCGGGCCTCGCCCCGGTCTCCGCGGTCTCCCGCGCCGTCCCGCCTCCCTTCCCGCGCTGTAACGTCCCACCCCGATACTCCCGCTCCCGCTGGACTCCCTCCCGCGTCCGACTCCCCTGCCGTGAATCCCGCCCCGAACAGAGTCGGTACCAAGGCCATACCCTAGCACCGCCCCTATAAATAGGACCCAGGCCTAGGCTTTTTCCCCACGAACCAGCAGCCGCCAGCAGAGGAGGAAAAGCCGCCGGAAGCAGCCGACGGGAACAGAGAAAACAGAGGCGCCCAGGGAAGAAAAAAAGAGAAAAAAAAAGGAAGAAGAGGGAGAAAAAGAGGAGGGCACCACCGTTCGCCGGAGATCGTCGCCGACATCGCGCCGCCGTCATCGTGCCGCCGAGGGACTGCTGCACCACCTATTTCGTCTACGCGTCGCGTTTATTCCGCGACCGTCACGCCGTCAGATCTACGGTAGGACATGTTCCCGATGCGAATTTTTGCGACCGTATTGAATCTAGTAGGCATAAATTAAATTTAGTTGCACCATGATTTTATTTTCAGCAGCATTAATCCACCCTAAAACCCCCGTAAACACATATGAACACGTATGAACTAGTCGCATCTAATTAATAAATGACCGTAGTAAATTAATTATTAAATTGTGCATGCATACATGTCATTGCATGTTGATTATTTTGTGGGCATTATGTTGAATTGTATATGTTTTCTTGTATGTATGATCACGCGTAGAGGAACGTGCTCAAGAGGCCGCATACGAGGATTTCCAAAACCAAGACTTCGAAGCGCTTGAGCAACCCCATCCGCCGGAGCAAGGCAAGTGTCCTTGAAGCATATTGATCCTATTTAAAATTAAATGTTTTGTTTGCGAACTTGCATGCTTGTGTCAAATTGATGGGAATCCTATGGTAGGAAGTTTACTAGTTTTGTTGACCACCCTTGTCACCTGGAATTATGGTAGAGAGTCGGGAAGGGTTTTTACCTTATTGCTTCGCTTAATCAATTGGGATCGTAAACAACACTACACATTTAATTATGCATCAATGATATTCTGGTTAATGTGAACTGGTCAATACGATGGGTGATCTAAGCAAGCATGGTTATGTGGATGGGTTGGTCGTTATGGTGGTTTGCTTGCTTTAGATCTAAGGACCGGTTCATGCGAGAATATGCCAGGTCAACAGTGCCACCACAAGGCCAAGTATGGGTGCGGCGTAGCTGAATAATTAGGAGCGCTGCTAGTACTGTATGGACCATTGGATGGCGCGGGGAATGGAAGTCGAGGAGGACTGCCCTGGGATCCGCATGGCACACGAGGGGACCCGTGGGTGGGAGAATAGAGGTTCAAGCCTGCCGGTGAAACCTTAGTGGGCCCGTACATACTAGTAGTCCCTTTTGAAAGGCTATTTTGTGATCTCTTGGCCACACACCTACGGAAGTGTGAGATGGCACAATGGAGGTTCCTTAGTCATCGAAAGGTGATAAAATCACAAACATGTGGGTAAAGTGGTACAACCTCTGCAGAGTGTTAAAAACTATCATGATAGCCGTGCTCCCGGTTATGAGCGCCTGGATGACCTACATGATTAGAGTTGGAAATTGGGATTTGGGATGGTTATGGTCTGGAATTGGGTTATGGTTGGTTTATGGGTGTGGTCTGGTAATGGTTATGGTTTATGCACTATGGACATGGATGATGGTAATGTTGGCAATAATTGGATATGGTTTATATTCTGTTAAATGATGGTTATGACGGGATTGTTTCACATAGACATAGTATAATGCTTTTCAAATGTTTTACTGTACTTTTCAGAACTTAGCCATTTATTACATTCGTCATTTGAATAAGCCACATGTCATACTTTCCACACCTGCTGAGTACGACATGTACTCACCCTTGCAATCCCCCCCCCCAACAGCTACTGGAGACAATTGGGAGTACCCTGAGGATCACGTGGAGTACTAGGTTGCGTACCGCCGTCAATTGCCTGTGGATTGGAGTTGTATTGCTTAGTTTATTTTCCGCTGCAATTATTTAGAGTTATATTATTCGTGAACTATTGGATTATTGTAATAAAGTACTTATGTATTAGTTAAGACGTGGTTAAATTTTGTTTATCATTTGTGAATCATTCGTGTATGTGTGTTGAACATCCTGGGCACACATATGCGTTGCGCTTGGTTCATATTCGGAACCGGGTGTCACAAGTTGTCCTGTTGGCCCACAGGGTGGGCGGAAGCTCTTCAATCTAGTTGGCTCCATGTTTTTTCAGGCGCTCATATGTGCGCGTCTTGAGTCCTTTTAGGATTTCTGCATTTGCTCTCTCAGCTTGCCCATTGTTTGTCGGGTGAGCTACAGAGGCGTAGCAGACCTAAATGCTGAGGTCTTTGCAATATTCTTGGAATACAGAACTTGTGAATTGGGTCCCGTTGTTAGTTATGATCTTGTTTGGGACTCCAAATCGGCATACTATGGACTACAAGAAGTTGATAGTTGATTTCTTGTTTATTGTCACAACTGGAGTTGCTTCCCGCCACATGGTGAACTTGTCGATGGCAACATACAGGAACTTGTAACCTCTGATGGCTCTTGGGAAAGGTCCCAAGATATCCATCCCCCACACAGCGAATGGCCATGTAGGAGGTATCATTTGTAGAGGTTGAGCTGTTGTGTGAATTTGCTTTGCATGAAACTGGCATGCTTCGCATTTCTTCACTAGCTCGGTTGCATCCTGGAGTGTTGTAGGCCAGTAAAAACCATGCCGGAAGGCTTTACCGACCAGTTTGCGGGAAGATGTGTGGTTCCCACACTCGCCTCCATGGATTTCTGCGAGGAGCTCACAACCTTCTTCCCTTGTAATGCACCGCATTAGGACGCCATTGGAACCACGCCGGTAGAGATCCCCTTCTACCAGTGTGTATCGTTTAGCCAATCTGACCATCCAGTCAGGGGATACATTGTCTTTAGGAAGGAAATTGCCTTTCAAGTAGCTCTGGATCTCCGAGATCCATGCATCGGAGCTAACTTTATCATTTGAGTCTTGTGTGCTGGGTTGCTCGGAGCTTCCTGCAGCACCTACGACCCTTGATGGACGCCATGGAAACAGGGCCATCGGGACCGCCAGCTTCGAGGTGTTAGTCTCGCCCCCTTCGCTCAGTTCCGCAGGCTGAGCTGTTGGTCTTGACAATCTCCGGACGAAGGTTCCGTTGGGAGCTGGAGCTCCGGTTGAAGCTTTCGTCGAGAGTTCGTCGGCTTCAGCATTGTTGAGACGCTGGACATGGCAAAGATCCAGGACGTCGAAGTCCTTCTGAAGCTTCTGGACTTCAAGTAGGTATGCAGCTAGTTGAGGGTTGTTGCAGCAGCATTCACCTTTGACTTGCTTTATGACGAGTTGTGAATCACCCTTTACAACAGTTGCTTGACACCATATGATAGTGCCACCTTGAGGCCATATGTTAGTGCTTCATACTCCGCCATGTTGTTGGTCGCCTTGGAGTCAAGGTCAACCATGTGTTTGACCTTCTCCCCGTTCGGAGCAAGGAGAAGGATTCCAGCTCCGGTCCCCTGCTTCTGCATGGAGCCGTCGAAGTAGAGATTCCAGTGAGGCTCAGTGAAGATCGGAACCTTGGGTTCCGGCTTCTGCTCACTGGGGCCCCCAGGATTTGATGGTGAGGGGGTACATTCCGCCACAAAGTATGTCAATTCTTGACTCTTGATCGCTTGTCTTGGGACGAATTCAAGGTCAAACTCAGCCAATTCAGCTGCCCACTTTGCAATGTTCCCAGTAGAGTTGGGGTTATGCAAGATTGCACGCAGTGGATAAGAAGTTACCACTGAAATCTTGTGAGCTTGGAAATAGTGTCGAAGCTTCCTAGAGGCAATAAGAACTGCGTAGAGCAGCTTATGCACCTCTAGGTACCGAGTCTTGGTGTCATGGAGTACTTCACTGGTAAAGTACACTGGGCGTTGGACTGTCCGGACCCTCCCAGAGGGGCCCGAAGCTTCCACCTCATCAACCCGGACCCTCTGGAGGGGTCCGGACCTTCTTCGGGGACCTCTGGGTTCCTGCTGGAGGAACCCGGAGCTTCTCTTGAAGTGACCCGGACCTTCCCGGAGGGGTCCGCATCTTCTTGTTCAGCAACAGTAACTTCTCCACTTGAAGGAGGTGGCTCCTCTGGCATCTCGCCTTGAGGATCCAGGTCTGGGAGCTGAGACCCAGACTCGCCTTCAGGTAGATCCGAACCCTCCCCGAGGCGTCTGGACTCCTAAAGTGGGTATGGTTCTAGTATTTCCGCAACCAGGACCATGCTGACAACTTCGTCAGTTGCTGAAATGTAAAGCAAAACTGGCTCACCAGGATTCGGAGCTACCAAAGTTGGTAGAGTGGTGAGGAGCTGCTTTAGCTCTTGGAAAGCCTTTTCTGCTTCTTCAGACCATTGGAATGGTCTGGACTTCCTCAACAATTTGAAGAAGGGTAGCGCCTATTCTGCAGTCTTGAGATGAACCGGCTGAGGGCAGCTAGACATCCAGTCAGCTTCTGGACGTCCTTGATGCGAGCTGGTGGTCGCATGTATTCAATGGCTTTAATCTTCGCCAAATTTGCTTCTATTCCTCGGTGGTTCACCAATAAGCCAAGAAGCTTTCCGGAGCTAACCCCGAAGACACACTTGTCCGCGTTCGGCTTCGTGCGTGTGATTGGCAACTTGTCGAAGACAGCTTGCAAGGTGTCAAGAAATGACTTCTTGTTCTTGACCTTGACGACGATGTCATCGACATACACTTCCACTACATCTCTGATGAGCTCTCCAAAAGTTTTGTACATAGCTCGCACAAATGTTAAAGAAGCATTTTTGAGACCAAATGGCATGGCAGTGTAACAATATAATCCATCTACTGTGATGAAGGAAGTATGCTCTTCATCTTCCCTAGACATTCTGATTTGATGGTACCTAGAATATGCGTCTAGGAAACACAGTAATTCACACCCATAGGTGGAATCCACTATCTGATCTATTCTAGGTAGTGGGAATGGATCTTTAGGACATGCCTTATTCAGTGTAGTGTAGTCGATACACATCCGAAGCTTCCCGCCGGCCCTGGGTACAACGATTGGGTTTGCCAACCATTTTGGGTGGAAGACTTCTCGGATGAATCCAGCTTTGAGCAACTTCTTCACTTCTTGACGTATGAAGTTCTGTCGCTCTACTGATTACTTCTGAGGCTTCTGATATACAGGCCGAGCATCAGGATAAATCTTCAGATTGTGCTCGATCACTTCCCTAGGGATCCCAGGAATTTGTGACGGTTGCCAGGCAAACACGTCGACATTAGCCCGGAGGAAAGTGACGAGTGTGAGTTCCTATTTGTCGTTCAGACCTCCCGATATACGGGTGGTCTGAGCAGCGTTGGAACCAATTTGGACGACCTTGACGGGAATGTCGGTGTCGCCGCTTGGTTGCACGTGAGGTGCAGAGGTTGAGCCTCGATGACGAATGCTTGGAGGCTTCGGATCTTGCTCCTTTCCGAATTCTTCCTCCTGCACTGTAGCAAGCGCATGGAGTTCTTTCAGAGCAGTAACTCTGGCGATGCGATCTCCGCGGATCCGGAGAACACCTGCTGGTGTTGGCATCTTCAACACCAAGTAGTCATAATGAGCAGCAACCATGAATTTATACAAGGCTGGCCTGCCCAAGATGGCGTTGAATGGTAAGTTGATATGCGACACGTCGAAGACCAACTTCTCAGTGTGGTAATTCCCCCGGGTCCCAAAGGTCACCGGGAGAGTAATAGTACTGAGTGGAGTTATGGCCCCTGGACCTACTCCGGAGAAAGGTCAGGAGGGGTGAAGATCAGAAGGTCGGAGCTGAAGCTTGACGAAAGCTTCGAAGCTTATGAGGTTCAGCCCCGAACCTCCGTCCACCATCACATGGTGGAGCTAGATGTTGTTGATGGTCAGAGATACCATCAATGGGAGTTGGCCAGCTCCGATCATGTTCCGAGGGCAGTCCGAAGCATCGAAAGTGATGGCAGTGTCCATCCACTTCCGGTGCGGCTCCACCCTGGCGGTGGGAGCTACTGAGGCCATGTCCTGCCGCATGGTATTGAGGACACGGTGGGAGGTGATGTCCCACGAACCACCAAAGATGGTGTTCATGGTCTTCTGGTGCTCGTTGTTGGAGACGTCGGAATCATCGTCGACGAAGGTGTAAACAGCCTTCAAGACCTTTTTAGGGTCCTAAAAGCCTAACTCCTCTTCAGTCGGAGCTTCGTCGACTTTTTGTTTTCCTTCCCTTTGACGGAAAGGAACTTCTTCTCGGTGCTTGTTGTAGCGCTAGGCAAGGTTCTTGTCGGTACCCTGCAGACCGGGTACCCCCGCGCACAGGAGAAAACCGCTAAGGACTCCGCCCCTGCCTAAGGGGTCGGATCCAAGGCTGCCACGTCGAGGAGGAAAGGACCAGATCCTACCTCCCCATCGGGGCTCCCAAGCCGCCACGTGGCTGGCAGGACCGGACCCACGCCTTCCCACTGAGGCGGGCTCCGGAGCCGCCACGTGGCCGATCGGGGCCTCAGGGCCAAGCCCGAGTCCACGCAGGGGAAGGCACCGGAGCTACCACGTGGCCTGTAGGGCTGAGCCCCCACCCCTCCATAGGGGTGGGCTCCGAATGCGCCATGTGGCCTGATCCGTCAAGTGCTTTACTTCCCGCAGAGGCAGGCTCCGGCGCAACCACGTGGCGGACGGCCAACTCAGTGCGGTAGGAAGCTGCCGTAAAGGAACGCGTGTGCTGCTTAGACAGGCATTAAGTACGTGCACCTTCCCCAGGCAGGCTGAGTCGCGCTTGCGAAAGTCAAGGCTCCAGTGTCCTGTCTTGTCCAAGTAGCTGGTACAGACCGACGCCGCAAGACAGACGAATGGGCCGCGAGGACAAGACGGACGAGACGTGCACCGCCATCATCACCAACTATGTGTAGCCCTGGCGCACGGCGCGGCGGGATGGCACATTGAAGCCCCTGACAAGGGGAGGTAGATAACAATTAATTCTAGATCTTGTATAGGATTTTGCTCTCCCCGGGACCATCTGTCGGGTCCTGGGTCTCACCTTGTAACAACAGAGTCCTTGAACTATAAAAGGACTCAGCAAAACGACTTTAGAGGGGGACGAAAAAATTAGACTAAGGCTCATACACGCTCAAGCAAGGCAATACACAACACTCCCGTGGACGTAGGGTATTACGCTCCGGCGGCCCAAACCACGTAAATCCCCTGTGTTCATCATCCTGCTGTGTTCGATCTCCTGGGACTAGCCCCCGTGAATCCAAAGAACCTCCGCAGGCTGCTCTCTAAGCAGGTCCGGGGGAAGTGTCATTTACGACCTTTGACATTTGGCGTGCCAGGTAGGGGGCTTTTTCCCCGCCAAGATCTCCACCAGCAGCAATGGTGAATGACCAATCCAACGACGGATCATTCAGGGCACAGTCGCGGCGACAGACAGTGGCGGAGGATCAGGCATCATCCCGCTCTAGGGCAGGCTACCGCTCTAGGGCAGGAAGGTCAGGACCTTCGCGTCGCCCCGCAGTTACTTCGCCGGCTGCAGGCCGACACGCCACTCCACGGCGTACTCCGGTCGTGACAGCAATCACGGCGCCACCGGCTGCAAGCCCGGAGAGTGCGCTTGCGGCAGCGCGCGTGCTACTCCACAACCCTCCTGCTGGGGATGCCCCTCAGGGAGCAGCTCAGCACTGGATCAACGACGTCAACCACCTCGTCACCACCGCACTCAACGTGCCTCCGCCGAGGGAGACACATGCCCAGCTGATGCATGTGTCATTGTCGTGAACACTGACAATCGACCGGTGGACGGCAGACTCGCGCTCAACCAGGATCTCAACAACAGATCTGAGAATGGGCTGCAGTGCCGTAGGGCCCGAGAGGACTGCCGAGTCACCATCGAGTGCCAGAGGGAACGTCGGCGCAACCTCGAGGCAGATTACAGCGTGCCAGGCCCCGTGCCCCAGGTTCATGTTGTGCCTCCACCACACCAGACGTACGTCGCGCCTCCATCGCACCAGGCGTACGTCGCGCCTCCTCCACAGGCGTATGCAACACCACCCCAGCATTAGGTGTACGCAGGCCCGCCTGCTCACCTAGGGTATGCGCTGCCGCCACCGGCACCAGTCAGCCCTAGCCAAGGGTGTGCAGCGCTAGCGCCTCACCTCCGTTTCGTGGTCTGGCCACGAAAGTTCCGGCCACACATACCGGAGAAGTACGACGGGAGTGTCAACCCGAGCGAGTTCCTGCAGATCTACACCACTGCGATACTAGCTGCAGGAGGCGACGAGGCCATTATGGCTAACTACTTCCACGTTGTCCTGACCGACCCAGCTCGGTCATGGCTCATGAACCTGCCCCAGGGGTCCATAACCTCCTGGGATGAGTTGTGCCGAAAGTTCGTGGCTAACTTCGGCAGTTCCTACAAGCGCCCCAGCACTGAGCTTGACCTCCACGCCATTAGGCAGCACACTAGAGAGTCGCTGCGATCGTTCATCCAGTGGTTCTCCCAGGTACGGAATACCATCCCTCATGTTGCTAGCGCATCGGTTATCGTCGCGTTCAGACAGGGTGTGAGGGACAAGAAGATGCTCGAGAAGTTAGCCACGCACGAGGTGCGTGATGTCTCCGAGCTGTTCTCCCTGGCAGACAGATGTGCTAGGGCAGCTGAGGGGCGCAACTGGCACTCCCAGCCATCCTCAGAAGCAAGGGAAGCCACCCCGACAAAGGAAGAAGCCTCTGCGAGGAGCAGCGGCAAGAAGAAGAAGGGCGGTGGCAAGAACAAGCCAAAGCCCGGAGCCCAGGCAGTGGCGGCTGCGGCGCCCAGTGGAGCTCGAGCGTTGCGCCGAGACAAGCTCCCTAGGGAGTCGCCTGATCCCGAGGAGCCTGACTTCAAGTGCCTGGTGCACCGTACAAATAGCCATAGTGCTAGCGAGTGCCGGGAAGTGAAGAGATTCGCGTAATGATTCCGCAAACAGAAACAGAGGCAGCAACGCCAGGAGGGTGCACGCCCCCACCAGAGGGAGGGCAAGCAGAAGGCTGATCCTGAGAAGGAGGATGACAGCGAGATGGGGTTCTAGGAACCCCAGCGGGCGGTCAAGGCCGTCTTCGAGGGTGGCGAATCCGACTCCAACAGTGATAAGGAGCGCCGCAAGATCCTCCATGTCATCTACGGGGGAGCCACGGACCCCACGTCCCGAAACGCGGTGAAAACCCTGCGTCGGGCAGTGGCCGCAGTGGCCCCCGCCCCAAGTCCGGCTCCCCACCACAAGTGGATGAGCACGGCAATCAGCTTCAACGCTTCGGACTGCCTAAAGAACATGGCAGGGGCAGGAGTGCTCCCGCTGTTGGTGTCCCCGACCATCGCCAACGTGAAGGTCTTTCACGTGTTGATAGATGGAGGGGCGGGCCTCGACCTCATCTCCACGGCGGCTTTCCGAAAGCTGCAGCTGCCGATGTCCCAGCTCACACCCTCGAGCCCGTTCTCAGGTGACGAACCTGGGCAAATCCTCCCGTATGGTAACATACACCTCCCGGTGACCTTCGGGACCCCGGAGAACTATCGTACGGAGAGCATTTTATTTGATGTGGCAGACGTCGACCTCCCCTTCAACGCAATCATCGGGAGGCCAGCCCTCTACAGGTTCATGGCTGTAGCCCACTACGGCTACCTCGTCCTGAAGATGTCGATGCCTTCTGGTGTCCTCAGGATCAGAGGGGACCGCTCAGCCGCAGTGTCAGCCTTGGAGCAGCTCCAAGCACTTGCAACGGGGAGGGCTCCGGCCCCAGGAGGCTCGAAAGAGACTCAGCCAGAGCAAGGCCCGGCGCATCGAGCCTCCACTGCTGCACCTCGTGTGCAACCTGCCAACGACGACGACGTTCCTGTGAAGGTCGTCAGGATTGGCTCCGAGGCTGCCCAGACAACCCGTATCGCAGGGAACCTGGACAGCAAAAAGGAATGCGCGCTCATCACCTTCCTCCAGGACAATGTCGATGTGTTTGCATGGCAACCATCACAAATGCCCGGGATCCCCAGGGAGGTGATTGAGCACCAGCTGAAGATCTACCCTGATGCCCGACCGGTACAGCAGAAGCCCAGGAAACAGTCCATCGAGTGGCAGAACTTCATCCGTGAAGAAATCAAGAAGCTGCTCGATGCTGGTTTCATCTGGGAGGTTCACCACCCACGGTGGTTGGCCAACCCTGTTGTCGTTCCCAAGGCTGGCGGGAAGCTCCGGATGTGCATCGACTACACCAATCTCAATAAGGCATGTCCCAAGGATCCATTCCCTCTTCCCAGGATAGATCAAATAGTAGACTCAACATCAAGCTATGATCTTCTGTGTCTCCTAGATGCGTATTCCGGTTTTCACCAAATACCTATGTCTAGGGAAGATGAGGAACACACTGCTTTCATAACAGTAGACGACCTGTATTGTTATGTCTCCATGCCTTATGGTCTCAAGAATGCTCTTCCCACCTTTGTACAAGCAATGCATAAGACATTTGGGGACCTCATTAGAGATCTGGTAGAGGTGTATGTCGACGACATCGTGGCAAAAATCAGGGACAACACATCCCTATTAGACAACCTAGCCCGAGTCTTCAGCAAGCTGCGCACGACACGCATGATGATGAACCCCGAAAAGTGTGTCTTTGGGGTCTCTGCAGGGAAGCTCCTTGGTTTCTTGGTATCGCACTGAGGGATCGAAGCTAACCCAGAGAAGATCAAGGCGATAGAACTGATGCGGCCGCCGGTCCGCATCAAGGACGTGCAGAAGCTTGCAGGATGTCTGGCAGCCCTCAGTCGGTTCATCTCAAGACTGGCTGAGCGAGCCCTGCCCTTCTTCAAGATTCTGCGGAAGTCAGGCCCCTTTGAGTGGACTGAGGAAGCTGAAGCGGCCTTCCAGGAGCTCAAGAAACACCTGACGACGCTACCCATTATGGTGGCGCCAGAACCCGGCGAACCGCTCCTGTTGTACATCACCGCAACAACGGAAGTGGTCAGCATGGTCTTGGTTGCACACCGGCCGGAGCTACTACCGCAACAAGCACTAGAAGGAGCCCCAGAGGGGGAGGCCGAGCCTCAAGGCTCGAACCAGAAGAGCCCCCCCCCCCCCTCCGCTGTGAGTTCCAGAGACCAAGTGCCTTACAGGTCCCAACCCCCGGAGGCCCAGCTAGACCCTGGGAGCAACATTCCCCAGGATGCATACGCATTGCAAGGAGCCCCGGACCCCCCCGGGGAAGGTTCGGACCTCCCAACAGCCAGTCTACTACGTCAGTGAGGTCCTCCATGAAGCAAAACCAAGATTTTGGAGGTACACAAACTGCTATATGTAGTTCTCATAGCGTCAAGGAAGCTCCGGCATTACTTCCAAGCTCATCGGGTTTCAGTGGTCACCTCCTTCCCACTGAAAACCGTACTCCACAGCCCCAATTCGACTGGCAACATTGCCAAGTGGGCAGCGGAGCTGGCTGAGTTCGAGCTGGAGTTCTTATCTCGACATGCAGTCAAAAGCCAAGCACTGGCGGACTTCTTGGCCGAATGGACCCCATCGCCAAGCAACCTGGGGGGCCCGGACAACGGCGAAACGGTGCCCAAGGCTCCAGCTTTCACCGAGAACCCCTGGACACTCTACTTCGATGGCTCCTCGCGGAAGCAGAGGGCCGGGGCCGGGGTCCTGCTCCTCACCCCGACTGGGGAGCAGTTCAAGTACATGGTGCGCCTCGACTTCAAGGCAAAAAACAACATGGCAGAGTATGAAGCCCTAATCTTTGGGCTGAAGACTGCCCTAACCCTCAATGTCCGACAGCTTCTGGCTAAAGGTGATTCTCAACTGATCATCAAGCAAGCCAGAGGAGAGTGTAGTTGCAACGACCCTCAATTAGCAGCATACCTACTGCACGTCCGGAAGCTGGAAAAGGACTTTGAAGTCTTGGACTTGTGCCATGTACCCCGAGCCGACAACTCAGTCGCAGACGACCTGTCAACGAAGGCCTCCACAGGGGCCCCAGTGCCCCAAGGAGTCTTCGCAAGGACGTTACCGCGACCAACCGCCCGAGCCGCCGAACCGGGCGAAGGGGGCGAGCCCAGCACCTCGAAGCTGGCAGTCCCGGTGACCCTACTACCATGGAGTCCGCCAAGGATCATATGCGCCATCGGGGGCTCCGAGCTACCGGGCGCCCAAGATCCAGAGGCTCAAGCAAGTCCCGATGCATGGATCTCGGAGGTCCGGGACTACTTGAAAGATAATATCCTTCCCGAAGAACATGCCCTGCAGAAAGGATTGTTCGCATGGCTAAAAGGTACACGCTGGTGGAAGGGGATCTCTACCGGCGTGGCGCCAATGACATCCTACTGTGATGCATTACCCGGGAGGAGGGCTGCGACCTGCTCGCAGAGATCCATGTAGGCGAGTGCGGGAACCACGCGTCCTCCCGCACGCTGGTCAGTAAAGCCTTTAGGCATGGCTTTTACTGGCCGACAGCACTCCAGGATGCCACCGAGATGGTAAAGAGATGCAAGGCGTGCCAGTTCCATGCCAAGCAGATCCACACACCAGCTCAGGCGCTGCAGATGATCCCTCCCTCATGGCCATTCGCTGTATGGGGGTTGGACATCCTAGGACCCTTTCCCAGAGCCGTCGGAGGATTCTGACATCTCTACGTCGCTGTAGATAAGTTCACCAAGTGGCCGGAAGCCGCCCTAGTTGTCACCATCAACAAGCAGTCGGCGGTAAAATTCATCAAGTCGATCGTCTGCCGGTTCGGGGTCTCGAACAAAATCATAACTGATAACGGGACCCAGTTCACAAGTGCAGCGTTCCAGGAATACTGCGGGGACCTGGGGATCCAAGTCTGCTATGCATCAGTTGCTCATCCAGAGAGCAATGGGCAGGTCGAGAGAGCCAATGCAGAGATCCTCAAGGGCCTCAAGACTCGCACATTCTCACACCTTGAGAAACATGGTGCAAATTGGGTGGATGAGCTTCCGTGTGCGTTGTGGGCTAGCCGGACATCAACCAGTCGGGCCACGGGGGAAACGCCTTTCTTCTTGGTGTACGGGGCAGAGGCCGTCCTCCCCCCAGAAATTACCATGGGCTCCCCCCGTGCCCGAAGGTACGACGAAGCCGCGCAGGACCAGCTCCGGCGTGAAGACCTGGACCTCGTCGACGAGGGACGAGTGCGAGCGACTCTCTGAAATGCACGGTACAGGCAGGCGCTCCGGCGCTACCATCAGAGGACCATGCGGAGTAGGGAGCTAAAGGTAGACGACCTGGTGTTGCACCGCATACTCTCTCGGGAAGGGTCTAACAAACTCTCCCCCAGCTGGGAGGGTCCCTTCCGGGTAACAGAGGTTTGCCGCCCAGGATGCGTCCGCCTGACTACGGAGGATGGGCAGCGATTACCCAACCCATGGAACATCGAGCACCTCCGTAAGTTCTACCCCTAGACCAGGGTTGGGGCAACGCTATTTCATTGTAAAAGTTGCATACTGCCTCAGGACAGCACTTAGCATAAGGCGATGGGGCTCCGAGTGCACATTCCGCTTAGCCTGGTCCAGAACCCTAAGTAGGTGCACTCAACTTCATCTGACACCCAGGCCGGGTTATTCCCCTTGTAAAGTCTGCTCCATCTTATGAGAAACTACAATGAAAGAATGTTGTCCTGCCTGGTATAGGGTTTGTAAAATCAAAAATTATCTTTAATTTTTATGATGTTGTTGTAAGCCCGCCATAGCTCGTGATCTATCATGAGCACTTTCGTTTTTCCCCTGCTTCAGCAATAGTGGGAGCCTTGTTGTCTGGACTGCAGGTGGGGTTCCTTGAGGTACCTGCAATGCACCTGGGGCCTCGGATGTTCAAATACTCGGGGGCCTGTGTCTCCAGATGGTCTCCCCCGGAAAAGGCTTACGCCGAGCGGGAGGTCCAGGGCCACAGCCTGCTTAGCCTGGTCCCGTACCCTAAGCCTGTGCGCTCTGCCTCCCCAGCGCTACAGCCGAGTACTGGGGGCCAAATGGACCACCCTTGGGTAGTATGGACGACGAGTCCTCGATGCAGAAGCACTGAATTACCCAAGCCCCACGAGTCAGCCCAGGATCGTAAGTCAAGCGACACTACAAAAAGAGCAGGGGTAAAGTGACCATCGGACAGAATTACTTCTCTTTTTTGATCTATGTACAGGTCTTTGAGGAAGTTATTCCAGCAACCACCATCAGAGTACCCGCGAAGACAGTGGGCACCGTCGGCCTGAAGCTCTGGCGGCACCCCCAGGGGGCCCGCTGTCGACCTCTCGCTGAAGATGGCGGGCACCGCCGGCCTGAAGCTCCGGCGGCACCCCCAGGGGGCCCGCTGTCGACCTCTCGCTGAAGATGGCAGGCATCACCGGCTTGAAGCTCCGGCGGCACCCCCAGGGGGCCCGCTGTCGACCTCTCGCTGAAGATGGCGGGCACCGCCGGCCTGAAGCTCCGGCGGCACCCCCAGGGGGCCCGCTGTTGACCTCTCGCTGAATATGGCAGGCACCGCCGGCCTGAAGCTCTGGCAGCACCCCCAGGGGGCCCGCTGTTGACCTCTCACTGAATATGGCGGGCATCGCCGGCCTGAAGCTCCGGCGGCACCCCCAGGGGGCCCGCTGTCGACCTCTCCATAATTATGGTGGCCACCGCAGAACTGAAGCTCCGGCAGCACCCCCAGGGGGGCCGCTGTCGACATACCTGCATACTCAGCTACGGCAATGCTACCTACGAATCCTAGGCTCCTCCTGCACCAGTGCGCCCTAAACCCTAAGTGTATGACAGGTGTGCCCATAACAACTGGCCACGCCTGTTAGGGGGCCATACTCTGGGGGACGCCAGGTCCTGGAAGCTAAGGAACAACAAGGAACTCCCAGACCTTCCGGGCCTCGGCGGAGCGCGCCGCCCGGAGCTCCTCCACCTCCTGCTGGGCCGCCGCCAGTGCCCGGGGGCTGCCGTCCAGGAACCGCTTCTCCTTGGCCGCCAGGGCCCTCTCGCGCTCGCCGACCCCCGCCTCGCGGCGGTCCAAGTCACCCTCCTTGAGGGCAACGTTGAACTCGCGGTCCAGGAGGGCCTGGCGCTCAACGTACTGGGCATGCTGCGCCTCGGCCATGGCGGCTTCTCGGCAGTCCAACTCGGCGGCACGGACTCACGCCCGTTCCTGCTGGAGGATGAGCCCGTGGCAGGTCGCCTCCACTTCGGCATGCTTCGCCGCCAGCTCCTGCTCCCGTTCGGCTAGAGCAGCCTCCCGGAGGGACAGCAGGTGCTGAAGGTCCTCGCAGGCCTGGAGGCGGGAGCTGGCCTCGGCATGGATGGCCTCGGCGTTAGCCTTCAGCTTCTGGGTGATGGTGTCCAGCTGGGCGATGAGGTCGCGCTCCTGCTCGAGGATCTTCATCTCCTCCCGAACGACCGTTGGGCCACTCGGCTCTTCGCCAGCCGGGTCCGGGCCTCCAGGGTCCTCGCCCATTCCCAGAGCCGGTCGTCCTCATCCTCGAGCCGCCCTTTCTCCCGAGCAAGGGCCGCCTGGGCCTGCCGGAAGCCGGAGCAGGCCACGGCCATAGCCTCGGACAGGGGGAGAGGCTCCTCCATAGCAGCGGGCCCCTGCCTCCCCACTTCCTCAATGTCTTCCTCCATCTGGAGGGCCACTGGGGAGGCGGGGACCAGCGCCCCCTCCCGGATGGCAGCACCTGGGGCAGTGGCGCCATCCGACATAGCAGTATCAGAGGGCGCGGCAGCATCAGCCGGCACGAAGTAGCCTGTGGACGCGGAGTCGTTGGCGGGTGCGGCGGCGGTTGTCGGCGCGCGCGGCTGGGCTTCGGCAGCCGCTGCGGGGACCTCGGGCATGGAGGCCCGAGGTACCCCGGCGGCAGCAGCCTAGTGCACCGGAGCAGGGCCCGAGGCAGCAGACAATCCCCGCGAGCCGGCTGGAGCGGCAGACCCCCCAGCAGAAGTGCCCGCAGGTGGTGGAGTAGCTGTGGTGGCGCTGAAACCAAGTAAACTCAGACCATAAGAGATTAACAGGGTAGGCGCACAGCAAAGAACACCCAAGGTAAAATCTGAGCAGGCTTACCGGGGGACGTTGAAGTTCCACCGCTTCCCGAAAGGGTTGGGGGGGTTCGGACCCCCTGAACCCGTGAGTGTGCTGGGCCCCTGTGGTGATGGTGTCGGCGGCACCCCCGAGGTCTGGCGCCCCTCTGAACGGAGAGGGAATGCTGGGGTCCCGTTGGC
This sequence comes from Tuctoria greenei, assembly GCA_036927565.1. NCBI lineage: Eukaryota > Viridiplantae > Streptophyta > Magnoliopsida > Poales > Poaceae > Tuctoria > Tuctoria greenei. The sequence continues at coordinate 3,718,678 of JAYESD010000007.1, forward strand.
ATTGAGGAGCCTCCCTCTCTTGCGTGTGGAGGACTCGAGCGGCAAGGTGGCGCCATCGGCGCCCCCTGGCGACGAGCGCGGCAGGGCCCCGGAGTCCTAACGAGGGGCAGAAGGGGCCGGCGGCGGCGACCGGGCGCGCTTCTTGGGGGACGGGTCCAACACCGGAACCGGCACCTTCCCCTTCCCCTTGTCACCGGGGGCGACGACGCCACCCCATGGATGGTGTTGGGGGCCGCTCGAGGAGTCGTCGCTTGAAGAGCCAACGTCGCTTAAGGGAGCCTCGCCTCCCTGAGCGTCGTCAGCAATGCTAACCCCCCGGAACGGGTCCCCGATCTGGCACCGCGCTAGCCCAGACTCGTCAAGGGTCAGCATCGTCTTCAGCAGCTGCCTCCTCAACTCGGAGTCCGAGCACAATGGGCAGCAGGCCGACAGAAGAGCAAGAGCCTCAGCGGAGATGTCATCGGGGCAGACCCAGGTAAGCATGTTGAGCAGCTGCTGCTTGCTCAGGGTGGAGCCGGGGCCGGTCTCGAGCCGAGTGCAGTCCGACAGGACGGTGAACATCGACGCCGGGCGGGCGCGATGCTGAAGCAGAGCTATGCGGTGGGACATGAAGTCCCTCAGCACCATGGCAGACGACAGCCCGTGGTCCGCCAACATCTGGATCCTCTCAAGCACCAGGTTGAACGCCTCCTCCAGCTCTGGGCGCTCCTCCTAGAATGATCGCTCGGAGTAGGGGATCCCGGTGGGGAGGCACATCCGGTCGTGGGCCTCGGCATTGGCGATCATCCAATCTTCGCGCCACAGCTCCCACCTTGCAGAGTTGAAGGAAGCAATGTACCTCATGGGGACCTTTGTCCGGCGCTGGAAGTAGTAGGCACCGAGGTTCTCCTTCGAGCTCCTGCCGGTGGCCCTTAGTACAAAAAAGTATCGGAAGAGCTTTACTGATGGCATCACCCCCACGAACATCTCGCAGAGGTGAGCGAAGACCGCCAGCATGGCGATCGAGTTCGGTGCGGGTGGTGGAGTTGGAGGCCGAAGGTCTCCTGGAGCATGACCAGGAAGGCGGATGCTGGCGGGACGAAGCCAGCCAGCACGTACGACGAGAATAGGACCATCTCCCCGGTGGAGAGGCTCAGTGGGAGCCTCCCGAGATGGAGCCACGACTCCCGCTCAGGAGTATGCCAGCCGAGAAGCCGGCGCATCGGGGCCAGGTCAGCGGGCCTGGACAACCTGGACTTGGGCAAGATGCTCGCCATGAGGATTGAGGGAGGAGGCTCTGGACGGGGAGACTGGGAACTAGAGCGCAAGAACTGGGCTTGAGGCTAAAGCACGAGTGCAGGGGAGCAGAGGCAGGAGAAAGGACCCTCAGGGGGAAAGTTCTCTTTTTATGCACCCCTGCAGGCCAACAGGCGCAAAAGCGTGGATCGCCACAGCCTTAGTTGAAGTGTAACGAACTCGTATGGGTAATGACATGAGGGCCCAGGTCGCTCGATGAAGAAGGCGAGCCGGGTAGCTAGCCATGCGGGAGGTAACTCGGCGGTTTCCGAAAGGACGAAAGCAGCGGAAGTGCAGGAGCCACCTTGGGAACCACCGCAGTTAAAGCACGATTGAAGGCAGGAGTCATGTCGCGCGGTGCCTGTTCAGCACCTTCACTTACTGGAAGGAGACACGTCGCCTCAATGGTAGGGGCGTGACGCCTTGGGAACTGCCTCGAAGTGGAATCGGAAGAGTTGCGCGGGAAGAAAAGGAAAAAGACCCCACCTGCGGTATCGGCGACTCTCCCGAGGTGGGCTCGGGGGGCCACTGTCGGTACCCTGCAGACCGGGTACCCTCGCGCACAGGAGAAAACCGCTAAGGACTCCGCCCCTGCCTAAGGGGTCGGATCCAAGGCTGCCACGTCGAGGAGGGAAGGACCAGATCCTACCTCCCCATCGGGGCTCCCAAGCCGCCACGTGGCTGGCAGGACCAGACCCACGCCTTCCCGCTGAGGCGGGCTCCGGAGCCACCACGTGGCCGATCGGGGCCTCAGGGCCAAGCCCGCGTCCACGCAGGGGAAGGCACTGGAGCTACCACGTGGCCTGCAAGGCTGAGCCCCCACCCCTCCATAGGGGTGGGCTCCGAATGCGCCACGTGGCCTGATCCATCAAGTGCTTTACTTCCCGCAGAGGCAGGCTCCGGCGCAACCACATGGCGGACGGCCAACTCAGTGCGGTAGGAAGCTGCAGTAAAGGAACGCGTGCACTGCTTAGACAGGCATTAAGTACGCGCGCCTTCCCCAGGCAGGCTGAGTCGCGCTTGCGAAAGTCAAGGCTCTAGTGTCCTGTCTTGTCCAAGTAGCCGGTACAGACCCACGCCGCAAGACGGACGAATGGGCCGCGAGGACAAGACGGACGAGACGTGCACCGCCATCATCACCAACTATGTGTAGCCCTGGCGCACGGCGCGGCGGGATGGCACATTGAAGCCCCTGAAAAAGGGAGGTAGATAACAATTAATTCTAGATCTTGTATAGGATTTGGCTCTCCCCGGGACCATCTGTCGAGTCCTGGGTCTCACCTTGTAACAACAGAGTCCTTGAACTATAAAAGGACTCGGCAAAACGACCTTAGAGGGGGACGAAAAAATTAGACTAAGGCTCATACACGCTCAAGCAAGGCAATACACAACACTCCCGTGGACGTAGGGTATTATGCTCTGGCGGCCCGAACCACGTAAATCCCCTGTGTTCATCATCCTGCTGTGTTCGATCTCCTGGGACTAGCCCCCGTGAATCCAAAGAACCTCCGTGGGCTGCTCTCTAAGCAGGTCCGGGGGAAGTGTCGTTTACGACCTTCGACAGTTCTGGACCACTCGACAGCCTTCCAGGTTGTGGCTGTTCGTCTTGTAAATAGGACACCACATCTTGGAGCTGCTACCGTCTTCAGACGACGACCGAGGTCATTTCTCAAGGCGTGGCTCCCGACCACCCGGAGCTGCAGCAGCTGCAGCAGTAGGTGTAACGGCCGACGACTTCTTCTTGTCGTTGGAATTTTTCTTCTTCTTGCCACTCTCAGAGGTAGTGGCTTCACCCTTGGAGGACTTTTTGTTGTCCTCCGGAGGTGGTTGGGAGTGCATTTCACGGCCCTCCGCAGCTTTGGCACACTTGTCTGCCAAGCTGAAGAGTTCCGTGACGCTGGTGACTTCCTTGGTCGCCAGTTTCTCCAGCATCTTCTTGTCTCAAACGCCCTGTCTGAATGCCACAATAACAGAAGCGCTTGAGATAGAAGGAATGGTGTTTCGTACCTGGGAGAACCTCTGGATGAAGGATCGCAGGGACTCTCCCCCTTCTGCTTGACAGCAAAAAGGTCAAGTTTTGTGCCTGGTCAGGTATATGAGCTCCCGAAGTTGGCGGTGAACTATTGGCACAGCTCTGCCCAATTGTTGATGGAGTCAGGTGGAAGGCTCATGAACCAAGACCTGGCGGTCGTAGTTAAAGCCACAAGGAAATACTTGGACATCTCGGCCTCGTTGCCTCCAGCCGCAAGGATTGCGGTGGAGTAGATTTGGAGGAACTCAGTGGGATTGACAGTCCTATCAAATTTCTCCGGCAGGTGAGGCCAGAACTTCTGCGGCCATCTGACCATGCGTAGGTGCATGGCCAAGGCAGAACAGCCTCCTCCTACTCCCTCGGGAGCAGGACTGTCCCGATCCTCTTGCCTCTCGCGAGCACGGTTGATATGGACGCGGTCATCCTGTTGATGGTAACGGCGATCAAGCTCCGCCCGGAGGTGGTGAGTTAAGAGACTGGTTACCTGTGGGTACGTCGCGCCCCGAAAGGTAGCGACGTCGCCTATTGAGACACAGCACGCCTCCTGTGCTGTGAAGCGTGCAGACCAAGTCTACCCGACATGGTCCGATGCTGTGATGGGGCCCGCCCCAAGGGGGAAGGACCTTGGTTGCTGATGCGATCGGCTGCTGCTGCAACCAAATGTTCCACATCAGCTCTCCACTGCTCCATTGCACCCTGGGATGCTCCTGGAGGCACTGGACGTTGGAGAAGAGCACGCGCAGCATGGAGCGCGTGTTCAGGGTTGTTTTTCGCTGATGCAGTGACCGACGCGGACGCCCCATCTCGCCGTCCAACTTGATTCGCCGGCGCGGATGGTGGCGGTGGTGGCATGACTCCCGCTGGAGCCACAACTCCTGCTAGTTGCTGCATGTTGGAGGGGTTGCCTCCAGCTGGTTGCACAGCAGGGTTGCCGTTGGACGATCCAGCAGCAGAGTTCACCATCTTTGAATCTCGGGTACCCCCCTACTTGGCGCTCCAACTGTTGGAGTGTGATTCCGGCAATTCTCCCGGTACTATCGTTGGCAGCCCGTAGAGTTTATAGTTCGGTAGTGAGCGTGCAGAGATTCAGAACACTATGGCAAGTTAGCACGAGCATTTACGTGGTTCTGGCCGCCTAAGCATAATACCCTACTCCATGGGGTGTGTAGTTGTTGTATTGAGTGTCTGAGCGCTTGTGGGCGTGTGTCAGAGCAGAGTCTGGAAGTCTGGAAGAAGTCCCAGACCAGAGAGCTCTCTTGTGTATCGCTCGGCCAATCCTTTTATAGTACAAGGACTGGTCGTTACATCGTTAACCTGGCCCGACATGTGGTCCTGGCGGTTACTGATGCTTAATACACAATTAATGAGTTTGATTACCCTTAATAGTACCAGTAACGCGCCTTGACAGTGGCGTTACTGGTATTAAGGGCCCTCCGATCGTGTGTCATTAAGATGGTATTAATGACACTTAATCGGGTCTTGAAGTCTTTAATGTTCCTTGAAAGTCCGAGCCGTTAGGGGTCCACGAGTCTGCTTGTTGAAACTGAAGGTGTGGTGGTTGGACGCGTGGCAGCTCCAGAGCTTACCGTCTGGGACGGGTAGGTCCGGTGCTGTTGTACATGTGTCAGTACCGGAGCTTCCCTCTGTTGGGGGTTAGGTCCGGGGCTGCTGCACAAGTATTTAGTCCGGAGCTTTCCCATGTGTGGGATGTAGCTCCGGTTGCAGGATACATGTGGCAGCACTGGGACTAACCATAGAAGGGAGGCAGGTCCGGTTACGTATGACATGTGGGGCCTTCGGAGGTCTTCAACTCAGACAGGTGAAGTTCCTTTGCTCTTTTTTCAGTCCCAAGGGGTATTCGGTACGCAGGGTACCGACAAAACTATATTACTTGAAGTTCAGTGTTTGCTTCATCAGCCAAATGCGCCCGATGTTGAAAATGATTGCTATAATCTACTTATCAAGGTTAGACACTTTGTGTTAGTGACCAACGTGGGTTATTCATTCCTCATTCGACATTTGTTAATTTAAATAATGTCAATATTTTCAGGATCTAGAGGAATATAAGAGACGTGTTCGGGAGCAAGTTGGATGGTACAGTTTAGATTGATCGATGGGAGTTTTAGGAATAAGTTTAGATTTGAAATTAGTTTAGAGGGCACACAATGTGTATGACCTATGAAATCCATTGAGTTGCAAATTATCTTTGAATTGCAATGTCATTGTGTTTGTTTATCCCTGAAGCTTAATTGCAATATCATTGTGTTTGTTTATCCCTACAACGGATGCAAATGATAACGTGCAAGTGGCAACGGACGCTCATGATGTCGTGCAAGTGGCAAAAGGGAGACATGCCTTACTCGGGCACGTTTCCGATTCGTGCTGAAGATCTTTTATCCCACCTAGGAAATATGAGTGTGTTACAACGATCATATAATTTATTGCACATAGTTTCCAGTTGGACAAGTCCGCATGCGACAGCTGTTGCTCGCCGGAACAATAGCTATTGCATGCGGCTTTCCCGAAGGGCCAAAACAAAATGCAGGACGCGCCTTATGTTGCTCGCATCTCCGATTCATGTTGAAGATTTTTGTCCCATCTTGGAAAGTTGTGCGCGTTGCAACGATCATATAAGGCATTTCGTACAGTTGCCATTTGGACATGCCAGTATGTGAAAGATGGTGTCGCACCTCGCGAACAACATCTTTCGCATGCTGCGTGCCCGTTCGGCCACAAAATAATGTGAGGTGTGCCTTACCCGGGCTCGTCTATGACTCATGCCGAAGATCTTTTGTCCCACCACGGAAAGTTGAGCACGTGGAAACGATCATATAAGACATTGCGCACAGTTTCCAGTTGGACATGCTCGGATGCCAAAGATGTTGTTCCTGGCTCAAGCACACCATGACACATGTTTGACATACGGCATGCCCGTTCGGCCATAAAATAATGCGAGACGCGCGTTATATATGTCTGTCTCTAATTTTTTACCTAATTTTAGCTCTCGCGCGCTCTCTGGCGAAAATTTTTGTGCAAAACTTACTCGCGCTCTCTTGACCAAAGGGAGAAGCTGAAATGAGAGACGGGTGTTATAGAGGCTCGTCTCTGAGTTTTGATATTTTTATCTCTCACGCGCTTTCTCCCAACACTTGGTGAAAAATTTTAGCTCTCGCGCGCTCCCTAGACCTAGAAATCGCAACTCCTGAGCACGTCGTCGTCGTCCCTCTTCCTCAACTCACTCTTCATCATTTTCACGCAGATACCGTCGACCCCGACCCTACCATCGACCCTGATCTTCGTCATCAGAGAGTTGAGCACGCTGGAGCACGTTGCCTCGTCCCCTGTCCCTGGAGCACGCCGCCTTAACGCTGACCTCGGTAATCGGTATCAGCATGTCGTCGCCATCACATAAGTGGAAATGTTCTCCCTCTCCTCAGAGCATGCTAGTCTGCTGTCATCAGAGAGTTGAGGAACCACCACTCCGACGCCTCTACCAACTCATCTAGGTGCACGCCGCCGCCTCGTCCCCTGTCCCCGGAGCACGCCACCGCCTCGACCCTGCCCTTAGAGCGTGCATTTCAATGATTTTATTGAATTTGAGGATGTCCAATGAAGGATTATCATTAATAAAGTTATTGATCCAAAAGAAGAATTTTCATTATGGTATACATTCATCTTCCTTGTTTATATCCAATGCAGAAGTAATGTTGTATATAATGAATTTTGATTCGCAAACCCTTGAAACTGCAGGAACTGTGATTGACACTATCCTTTGCCATCCCAATGAGTTTGATTTCTATCTCTACAGCCATGCTCGAATCAAGGTACCTATGTGATTATTGGTGTTTCTCTCACGAGTTTTTGATATCAGGCTATTAATGCATCAGTGGAATGTAAATTGTTTGTTTTTTTAGGGGACAAGCGCACCAGCTCACTACCATGTCCTTTATGATGAGAATAATTTCTCTACTGATGCTTTGCAGATGTTCACTAACTACCTATGCTACAAGTAAGATCGGTGGTTCTCCATTCACTAACAGGACATGTGTCTATTACAATTGTATACCAATTTGTACCTAAGCCTTCAGATATTGCTCTCTTATGTGACTGTTTAAGTGAACGTGACTGCAATTTTATAATGTTTTATATGATTTTAGTGATTTTATTGAATTTGAGGATGTCTCAGTCGGAGCATTTGAGGCTATGAAGGCTCATCGTTAATGAAGTCATTGATCATGAGAATTTTCATTACGGTATACAGGATTAGATGATGACAATTATGATGTGTGTAGTTAGTTACTTTGTAATCGGGATGAATAGTGTATTTGATTGGTCAATATAATTTATGGTGTGATATTTTTTGCTATACATATGTTTCTATATGTGTATGTTGCTGACACTGGTAATGCGGCTGCCAAATCCTGTCTACTCCAGGATGAAGCCGACAACTAGGATAATCAGGGGTGATGGGGCACCTAATAGGAGACCCTGCCTGTAAACAATCCGCGATGAGCTATAACAGAGAACGCCTCGGATTACCTAAATAAAAGAGACAAGCTTCATTAAAGTCCGTCTCAGATCACTAAACAAAGCTGTGACGCGCTTCAATAAAGAACGTCTCGGACGAGTCAATAAACCTGCGACGCGCTATGTTAGTACATGTCTCGCATGTATGCTGATGGATGGCGCGTCAAAAACCCGTCTCCAATGACATCATAAAAATCATCTGTTATGACTCAAATAAAGGAGACACACTACCTTTGAGCATGTCTCGCACTTTGGCTGATCGGCGACACGCTTGCCGCTCATCTCTGAAAACAACGTAATGCGAGACGCGACGAGGGAGACGCACAGTTTGTTCGTCTCCCTTCTTCGTTCGGGCACGTCTCGGATGAGCCTTTCTTACGTAGTGTCAAAAATGAACTACAAAGGGACAAGCTTTTAGAGATGGAGAGAGTAGTTTATTTTAAGCTAAATTAGCCTCGTCAAACATCATTTATTTCAGAACAGAGTGGGTATATTATAAAATCTCATTGTCACTAATATTGTTACAATAGTAAGTTTAAAATATACTGATACAAATTAAAAACAAAACTACCAATGGTTGAAACTTATCTAATGATATAAAACAAAATTACTTTGTGTATCCAACTGAAATGACATCTAAGAGTCAAACTATGACTCAATTAAGTTTAGTTAGTACAAACTTAGATGAGATAAAAAACAAGATAAAATCAGTTAGTCTAGAAGTATACATATATTGATCAATGTATGAAGATTATTGACTGAAATCAAGCGTGTAGAAGGCATAAGATATGAAGTGCTGGCATGCAAACCTGGAGCCCTTGAAAGTCCTCTACATCACCGTCGTGACAAGCAACAGATAAGAATATTGACAGATCTTTGACTCTGCATGACCATCGGGAACTCTTGATTCTAAGTTGGGCTAGTTGGTAAGTCAAATTCACTATCCCATTAGCTGTTATTGTTGCTTCGTTAATCATTTATCGGATACCAGTTAAATCACATTTGTTTGTGTAGTTTCATACCTTGTCAATATATACAATCTAACTCTAAATGGGCCCTTAATTTATGGGTGCCCGGGACTGTCGCCCCTTGGGCCGGCCGGCCCTGCGTGTATTCATATGAAACCATATTACTCCTTCAGTTTCAAAATAAATGGCAATGGTTAGTTAAATTTTAAACTAACTACCATCATTTATTTAGAAACAGAGAAAGTAGATGACTCATGGTTGTCTTGCCAAATTAGTTAAATTTATGATGTGTTCTTGCAAATTTTGAAAAGTTCAATGCCCCCATAGCAAGGTTCGCCCAACATTATGTAGCATGTGTAGTTGACTAGATACAATAGGTAATTAACAACCTATTACTATCATTAACAACTAATCATTATAATTGACCCATTAATCCTATTTTATTTTACTATTCTATGGTCTATCAATCTAAAAATTATTTTATTTAACTATTTTATAATTAACAATTAACACAATGAGCAATGAGCAGTTAAGTGAAAGAGCCATCACCTGAAAAGTCAGGGATCTGAAAAGTAGAATTTCCGTTGTTAGAATTATGTTTTTCATTTTTGAGTGTGTTTGCTTGCATGCAGATACATTATAGTTTGCCAAATGGGTCGCCCAGCCCGAACCCGATATGGCCCGGCACGATGAGTCCCGGCACGAAGTGGTCCGATCCATCTTCCGTGCCGTGTTGGGTCGTGCCGTCGTGCTCAACGTAACATGCGGCCCAGGCACGGCACGGAAGCCATTTTTTTTGTGTCGGGCCGGCACGACAACACGGTCGGCACGAGCGGCCCGACGGCATGAACGACCCGGCAAATGCACCAGCCTGCGAGGAGAAGGCCATGGCGTGCTGCCGTGCTCGGACATGGCCGTCGTAGGTCAGAGGACGAGGGGAGAGCCGGCTCCATGAAGCTCAAACTATGAGACATGCCCGCGGACGAGGGGAGAAGGACATGGTTGCCATGACGTGCTCGGAGAGGGCGGCGCGGCCGGAAGCTTGGAGGCAGGCGGGAGGCGTGGGTGACAGCTCGGAGGCGGCGCGACCGGCGGCTCGGAGGCGGCCGGCGGTCGGCGGCGGCTCGGGCGGCGATCCGGCGGCAGCAGGCGACGGCTCGGCTAGGGTTGCGAAGGGGGCGGCGCGGCTAGGGTTACGAATGGGGTCAAGGGGCAGCCGCTGAAGTTATATGCGTCCCCAATTTCTCTCAACCCTGGATCCAACGGCTGGAAATCCATCTCCGCGGCGATCCAAAGATCCAAATGCCATATTTGTGATGATATCGAGCCAACATCGGGCCGGCCCATTATTTGTGTCGTACTCAGGCTGGCCCAACAGGCCAGGGAGGTGGCCCAGGCCCGGCACGACCATCGTGCCTGGGCCAGCCCGACACAGTTCACATCGGGCCGTGCTTTTTCGTGTCGGGTTTCGGGCCGCCCGATGGGCCTGGCCCATTTGGCAAACTATAAGATACATGAACCTGACCGCCAGCCGCGCGTTGCGCATGAAACTAATGGAGTTGTGGCGCACGTAGCCGAGTCATTTGCATGGCATAGATAGAGCATAGACTCCGGAAGCAACGTTTTTCCTACTGTGCCGCCGTGTGGATGCAGCAGCAGTGTCATCGACAACACACATGCAGGAAAGACAGCGTGCGAGTTTCTCCAGACGTGCGTGTCGTGCGTGAGAGATCAACCAAACAATACATCTGGACGACAACCAATTTCTTCCTTAAGAACGACATGAATCTGCTTTATTTTTTGTATTCATAAACTAAAACAAAAATGAATGAAACAACACAAATAACCCAATAAGCAGCAGTGGAGATACTACTCTGCGTCGACCTTATCTCCCGTCGTAAAGATCTCGGTGGTCGTCTTCTTGATGAGCTCCCACGCGCTCCGGACGTGCCTCTCCTCCTGCAGCGACGACCCCACCGCGAACCGCAGCACGAATTTGCCGCCGACCACCGTGTGGGCGAGGTACGCCTTCCCCGTCCTGTTGAGGCGTTCCATGAGCTCGCGGTTGGCCTCGTCGGCGTCCTCCTCCGTCATGGCGCCGCCGCTGCAAGGTTTGATTCTGAAGCAGACGAGCGCGAAGTTCCGCGGCACGACGACCTCGAACCGGTCGTCGGCGCGCACGGAGTTTTCGAACATCTTGGCCATGGCGACGTCGCTGCGGATGTGCTCCTGGAGCTTGGCGGCGCCGTAGGTGCGCATGACCATCCAGAGCTTGAGCCCGCGGAACCGGCGGCCGACTCCGACCTGCATGTCCTTGAGGTCGGTGACGTCGCCGGACTCGCTGGCGTCGTTCTTGAGGTACTCCGGGTTCGTCTCAAGCGAGCCGGTGAGCCGGTGCGTGTCGCGGACCCACAGGCAGGTGCAGTCCAGGCACGTCATGAGCCACTTGTGCGGGCTCAAGCTGATGGAATCCACACGCTCAACGCAGTCCAAATGATGCCGGAACTCCGGGCAGATGCACGCGCTGCCGGCGTACGCGGCGTCCACGTGCACCCACGCGTTGAACCGGGCGGCAACGTCGGCGACGGCGCCGACCGGGTCGACGGCGTTGGACGAGGTGGTGCCGACCGTGGCGCAGATGTACGTCGGCACGAGACCGGCGTCCACGTCAGCCTGCATGATCTCGAGCAGCTTCGCCGGGTCCAGCCCGTAGTCGGTGTCTGCCCCGGTGGGGATGGACCGGATGTTTGCGGGGTCGAAGCCAGCGAGGCGGCAAGCCTTGAAGAACGTGGAGTGCGTCTGGTCGGCGGCGTACACGGTCAAGCGAGTGATCCCGGCCACGCCGTCGGACCCGATGCGGCGCAGAGCAGCGTCACGGGCGGCGACGAGCGTGACCAGCATTGCCTCGCTGGTGGTTCCGAGTATGACGCCACCACCGGTGCCGCGCCCAGCGCTGGTACGGTTCATGAAGCTGGTCGGCAGACGCAGGAGCTGCGCGAGCCAGTCGAGCGCGAGCACCTCCATCTCGGTGGCCGCGGGGGACGCCTGCCACGTGAACCCGACGGTGTTCATCGCGGAAGCGATGAGGTCGCCGGCGATGGCCGCGGCGCTGTTGGTGGACGGGAAGAAGGCGAAGAAGTTAGGGCTAGCCCAGTGCGTCATGCCGGGGACGACGGAGGCCTTAAGCTCCTTCATGGTGACGTCGAATGGCGCCGAGTAGGTCGGCGGCGCGGCCTGAAGCTCAGTGGCGAAGCTAGGTGTATCTACCCTGGTGCACTGGCACCAGGGTAAATTAAAATTTCAATGCTAATTGTCTTAACAATTACTACTAAATACTATAAAGCACCACCCTAAATTACTACAGTGCACCACCCGGAGCTTCGATCTAGCTTCGCCACTGCTGAAGCTCGTCCTGCAGGTACCCCGGCTTGACGTCCGGGAGCACGGGCATGGACTCCACGGATTTGTAGTAGTCGTAGATGAAGTCGACCGCCTTGTGGAGGTAGGAGCGGACGTCATCTGGGTTGAGCGGCTGGAAGCCGGCCTCGTCGCCGAAGGCGGAGAAGGTGGTCGGGGTTGTGTCCAAGCTGCCCATGTAGATCTCCTGAGCTGTTAATAAGCTTGTTGAGATTTGTTTCTGTGATGTGCTTGTGCAACACAAGGCTAGAGAGAGAGCAAGAAGCTCTGCAGCTGGCCGGAGAAGAGAATTGGGTGCTCGATGGGTTTCTTTTGCAGCTGCTGTGCTATGGTGAGGAGGAAATGGAGTGCTAGGGCATGGGTTATATAGGCGGGCGGAGGAGCCAGGCCAGTGAAGCGGCGTGGCGAGGAGGGCGTTGCACCGGTCCAGTCCAGATGAGGCTGGTAGGTGAGTACCGTATCTAGCTAACGCACGCGTCTGCCTAAGCTACGAGGTGACGACCCGCCCGCGGCGACTTGTCAACGCGAGAACGCAAGTCAAGCGGTCAGCTGCGACGCATCGCATGCATGCATGCATTGTTCATCAATCGGATGTGGGTCCGGGTGCATGCGCAACAGTGCCGCCCGTTTGTTACTGTGTGGCTTTTGAGATACCCGTTCGCACGTGCAGAATACGTGCATGGCCTATGCATGCGTGGGACTCGGTCAGCTGTACCCTACGGGCGGCTAAATGAAACCAAAGTCCGACGTGACGAGGGCTTCGCGGAAGGACACATTTTGCTCGAGACATCTTGAAACACATTTCAAATGGCGGTGTCTATATGCTCCACACTGTTCTTAACCAATGACGGATCCGTAAATTCATATTCTTGGATAAAGATGTACAAAATGCATGGTTCGGGCCCGGGGTGAATGATCGCGTCTCAAAATACTTGTCACCCTCTAATTCAAAAATAAATTAGGAAGTTACAGGTAATTTGGAATGAAGGGGTAGTTTTCTCGCGATATTAGTATGCATGGTAGAATTCGACAGTATGCATGTACTGAGTTATTAGTGTTAGAAAATATGCACACGGAAGTGACGACAGACCTCCAAAGGCATCGATGCAAGATCACAGACAACACGCGAGACACAATATTTATTAACGAGGTTTAGTCGAAGCCTACATCCCGGAGCATGACTACGGAAGCTCCTCCCTAATATGTTGTCTCTGTCGTGGTTACAGCAGCGGCCCTCCCCTCATATTTATAGAGAGGGCAGTACAGAGTACAACACAAATTCTACACCCCATCGCTAATACAACTCACAGTCCTAACCGTAACCAACTCGTACAAAATATTTAACACATTTTCAACAAACTCCACCTTGGCGAATATTGCACCATCTTGAAGTTATCATGTGCCAATCTCTATGTAACCGGATTTGAGTTGTCGACTTCGTAGCCCACGGAGAGCCACCCGACGAGTCTAACGCCTTAGACTCGCCGTCCGAAGACAACACCGCTATCTCCGCAACTCCATCTTCTATGACTCCACCTGCAACGGAACAACCTTGTAACTTATACAAATTTGATGTCTCTCTCTCGTATCATCACCGTCTCATCTTCATTCATGACTTTCATTGTATTGCCATCCGGCTCAACCCGGAATAATAAACCATCACGATGTAGAGCCCCAAGCAAAATTAGATTCTTTTGCAGCTTTGGTGCATGCTTAACACCTTGAAGCACGTGCTCAACTCCATCTTCAGCCTTGATCTTGATCTCGCCTATTTCAATAACAGGATGTCCCCTATCATCTCCTAAATAAGCTTTGCCAAAATCATCTCACTTGTACAAAGAGAACCACTCCATTTTGTGTGTCACATGAAAAGAGCTTGTCTAATCTAACATTCATGCTTCAATTGACTGTATTTTGATACGCATCGAACATCATCGTCACTATTCGAGTCACTCTTAGGAGTTACCACATTAGCACTTGTCGGTACCATAGAAACCGTACACCCCTTGAGGTTATAAAGATCTCACAGGAAAGTCATCTACTTGGTTTGAAGACCCTCGAAGGCCCACATGTCAGACATAACCGGACCCGCTTCTCCAACATGGTTAATCTCTGGATCGCCACGTGTACTACCAAATCGGAGCTACGGACCGCAAGGGGGAAGCTCCGGGACATGTACCGAAATGGCACCTCCGGACTTAACCCCAGACCGAGAGAAGCTCCGGACCTGACACGTGTCAGGTAGCTCCGGAGCTACCTGTTTCCCACAGTATGCACCGGAGCTACCACGTGTCCAACCGTCGGATCTTCAGCCCCTAACCTCCGGAAGACCTCGCAACGGCTCCGGATCTTCAAAGGGGAATCAAGGACTTCAAGACCCGATTAAGTGTTGTCAGTGGTTTGGAACCGGCAGATCTCCCTACACTACTAAAGTGATAGGGGATTTTGATGTTCGGTATGGGCGCGCGGAGATTCAAGAAGGTGAATAAGAATTGACGCAGGAGACACAAGAATTTACGTGGTTCGGGCCGCCTGAGCGTAATACCCTACTCCACGGGTGTGTTGGTGTTGTATTCGCAGTATGAGTTTGTGATGAGCGTATGAGGCGGGTGTCTCTTCTGCCTCTGGCGTGTATCGTCGACCTGTCCTTTTATAGTACAAGGGCAGGCCGTTACAGGTTAGCCTGGCCCAACATGTGGCCCCGGCGGTTACTGGTATTGATACACGCTTAATTGCTCTTAATGACCCTGTAACGGGCTTTGACAGCACCGTTATTGGGTTAAGATCGTCCGTTTAAGTGTCATTTATATGGTATTAATGACACTTAATCGGGTCTTGAAGTCCTTGATTCCCCTTTGAAGATCCGGAGCCGTTGTGGGGTCTTCCGGAGGTTAGAGGCTGAAGATCCGACGGTTGGACACGTGGCAGCTCTGGAGCATACTGTGGAAACAGGTAGCTCCAGGGCTACCCGACACGTGTCAGGTCCAGAGCTTCTCTCGGTCTGGGGTTAAGTCCGAAGGTGCCGTTTAGGTACATGGCCCGGAGCTTCCCCCTTGTGGGCGGTAGCTCCGGTTTGGTAGTACACGTGGCGGCCTAGGGATTAATCATGTTGGAGAATCGGGTCCAGTTATGTCTGACATGTGGGCCTCCGAGGGTCTTCAAACCAAGTAGATGACTTTCCTTTGAGATCTTTTTAACCTCAAGGGGTGTACGGTTTCTAGGGTACCGACAGTGGCCCCCTGGACCTACCTCCGGGGAAGATCACTGGGGTGAAGTCATTCCGCCAGAGGTGGGTCCATCCTCATGACTCTTGAACTGAGTCTTCAAGGGTCTTTGAAGGTGCCGTTGGCAGGGATTTATAGTTAGATCCCCACCGCGTGGCGCACCCTGCGTGCGGCAGATGAGATCTTTGACGTGCGGATCTCACGCAATTGAAGGTCGCCGGTTCCCGATACGAAAACCGTATCGGTTCCGCGCTCCTTGTCAGGCCGCCGCCTTTGGGTTTCCCGCCTCGTGATGAAAACAGTTCGCCTGGGTAAGAGCCTCGACTTGATCTTCGGGGTGGTCCCGGGCCCTCTTGTCATCGGTTGGGTGGAATTTTTGAATGGTATCTTCGACTTCCTTGTGGTTTCCATCCAAGCATTGCGAGGGCTTACTTAAGAAGGAAAGCGCGCACCGTCAGGAGTTCTTTACGCCTCTCATCTGATCTTGCGCTCAAACTCCCAACTCGTGCTTCACTCTTCTTCTCTTGCCTAGCCGTGCCGCGATGGAGTTGGGTCTCCGCGAGAGTCGCTTGAAGACTGACGACGATTTGAAGAAGGTTCGGGCCCTCATGGGGTGGTCCTCGGACTTCTTCAACCGCTCAGTCCATGCCGGCGGAGAGCTCCCCTTCGAGAAGGAGCACGCCGGCGAAATGGTGTACTTTTCCTCATACGCCATGGTGGGGTTGATCCCGCCTTTTTCTTCCTTTTTCTTGATGCTGCTAGACTTCTATGGTCTGGAGTTATATCACCTTGGCCCTCACTCCATCCTCCTTGTGTCTATTTTCGTCCACTTCTGCGAGATGTGGGTGGGCATTCCCCCCTGCATCGAGCTCTTTCGGACCTTCTTCACCGTCCATACCACCGGTAGGAGCAATGAGTACCTTGGCTTCTACTACTTCGTGAAGCGCAAGAAGTGCCCATTCAAGTACCTCCGGTCGTTCCCTTCTGGGAAGTGGGACGACTGGAAGAAGGACTGGATAGTCATCCGGGTGGAGGAGCACGAGAAGTTGGAGCTGCCCAAAGGCCTCCCCAACATTGACACAACGATCTGGAGTGAAGCTCCGGTGCTGGCAGACGCCTTCGATCCTGTTCTGACCAGGATTTGCCATTGCGTGGAGGGAGGATTGACTCCTCAGGCAGTATTTTGCAATTTCCTGGTCAACGGGTGGGCGCCGCTGAAGAGGAGGGAGAAACTCGCTTGGGCCCTCAACAACGTGATGGACGACGACCGGGTTGAGACCGGGTTGAAGTCCAACACGGTGGGGAAAACCTTGGAGTTCCACCTCAAGAAATTCCAGCACGGCATCGACGTCGACGGTGATTACTTGACTCCCCCATCGGCCTTCCTCCCTCTGAACGTGGAAGTGGAGTTTAGCAGGGAGCTCCGGCGAAAGATGCCCATACTTGACGACCTTGGTGTCGTCGAGAGAAGATCAACCACCCAGGTGGCAATCCCCGAAATGCCCGAAGATGGCTCTGTTCCTGCCCCAAAGCCGAGGGTTGAGGTCGTCGGCAAAGGCAAGGAGCTGGCGGACGAACCCGAGAGCTGGAAGAGGAAGCTGCAGCATGCCGACGGAAGGTCCGTCAGGCCCGCTACTTCCGCCTCGGCTCCTTCTCCCCGGAGGGGAAGGTCTTCTACAATCGCGGCGATTGTCCCCGTATGGGGTCTTCCCGGAACGAGACCGTTCCTGCAGTAGAGTCCTCTCGGAGCGCAGCTGTCCCCGCAGTAGGGTCCTCCCGGGGTGTTAGCTCCGGGCGCGCGACTCTAGCACCTGGGCCGGTGGAGGCCTCCAGGTCCAGGGGTTCTTCCTGATCGAGGAGAGCCTCGACCCGGGAAACGCCCGCGGCCGCGACAAGTTCCGGGGGGCCTTCCGGAGCTTCTACGCCGACTATGGCCAGCCCAGAACGCCCAGGGAAAAGGTTCCGCGCAAGCTAGTGCGGAAGCCTCCCAAGGTAATTTCTAATCTCTACCTTGGACAATTATTTTAATTGTAGCAACTGTTTGTTAATTTTCTTCGTTCATCGTCTGCAGCGTCCCCAAGAAGGGGAGTGAGGCTCCACCCTCAGCCATAGTGTTGGAGACCGTGAGGGTGGGAGCTTCTGCTCCTGTCCCGGTGCCGCCCCAATTGGTGGCTGAAGCTGCGACAGCTCCGGCGCCGGCTGTCGTGGTCATGGACCTCGACTCATCCCCAGAAGTTCCCGTGGTAGCGCCGGACCACGGGAGTGAAGATGCGCCAGCGGCACCTGTCTCGGAGGTTGAAGCTTTGGGTCTTGGTGTAACACCCTCATTTTCATGCATCATGCCTTGCATACACTCATATACATGTTTAACATTAACCCATAACAAGAGGAACAAGTTTAAAATTGATTTGGAACAAAACCGCACTTAGAAACGTAGGAAAGTGCGGACTAGTCCGATTTTGCTGAGGACTAGTCCGATTTCTCTCTGACTAAAAACGGACTTGTCCGTTTTTGCTGCGGACTAGTCCGATTTTGGCTCTGGAAACTTTCGGACTTGTCCGATTTTGTGCGGACTAGTCCGATATTCCATGAATCCTTGAAAATTTGCTAAGTCCCTGGACTTTTCCGGACTAGTCCGGTGTTCCAGCGGACTTGTCCGTTTTCCTTTCTGACTAAGATCGGACTTGTCCGATTTTTGGCCAGACTTGTCCGATTTTCTCTCTGGACGACTTCGGACTAGTCCGGTCCTGTCCGGACTTGTCCGATATTTCGTGACTCCGAGATTGACCTTTTGTTTTACGACTTGTTTCTTGGGTTTCACGTCAAGTGGGCCTAGGGACGTCGTGCCCAACTCTTTTAGAGCCCATGTGGGACTCTAAACCGGCCTCTACTTATCCTGAACTCGAAATCCATCTAACCCTAGCCTCCACATCTATATAAACAGCCCCACCCCTTGGGTTGACATCTATTTGCCACTTTTCCACCCACCCAAACCCTAGTTCGTGGGGAGCCACCATCAAGGAGGGAGGAGAAGATCCCAAGCAAGAGGAAGAAGAGGAGGAAACAAAGGAGGATCAAGATCTCCACCAAGTTTCGTTCTTCACCACCAATTCATCTCCAAGTTCATCACCAACCCTAGATCATCAAGATCCAAGTGTTACCTCCAAGTTTCTTGGTTCATTGGAGTTCTAAACACCTGGTATACCTTCTATTCTCCTTTCCTTATGTGAATTCAACCCCTAATCTCCAAATTCACGTCGATCTAGAAAACCCTAATCTGCTGATCTCGTCAAGTGTGGACTTGTCCGGTCCCTAGCGGACTAGTCCGATCTTTCTGGTTAAATTGTGTTGAATTAATTCTAAAATTTGATCTAATCAACCCCAAACCTGTATAAACTTGTTATAATCTATTAGAGCTAGTTAGTGATCATTAAAAGCAATCTAGTAACAAGTTCTACCTTGCATTTGCATCAATCATGCATGGCATGACATATTGAGTAATATTTGTGCACTCTTTGATTGTGTTTCTTGTCTTGTATGTTTATTGTGTGGATTAGACGGATTTGCGCTAGAAAGTGCCGCGGAGGATCTACAGCATCAAGAGTTTGAAGGCTTTGACCCTAATCAACAGCAAGAGCAAGGCAAGTGTCCTTGAAGCATATTGATCCTGTTTTAAATGTTTTGTTTGCAAAACTGCATGCTTGTATCAAATTGATGGGAAATCCTATGGTAGGAAGTTTACTAGATTTGTTAAACCACCCTTGTCACCTGGAATTTATGGTAGAGAGTCGGGAAGGGTTTTTACCTTTTTGCTTCGCTTAATCAACTGGGATGGGAAACAACTATATCACTCAATTTAATTATGCATGGATGAGATTATGGTTAACATGAACTGGTTAAACATGGTATGGTTATTGACGATGGTGAAATCTGGACTTATTGTTGATGGTAATGAATTCAGTTTGGTATTATGGTATTACTCGTGATTATGATGGGATTACTTCACATATATATAATATATTGCTTTTCAAATGTTTTACTGTACTTTTCAGCACTTTACCATTATTATTGTCGTCATTTGATTCAGCCACATGTCATACTTTCCACACTTGCTGAGTACGACATGTACTCACTCTTGCAATCCCCACCCCAACAGTTGCAGGTCAAGATTGGGAGTTTAATGGCGATAATGCGGAGTTCTAGGCCGTGTCTACCGTCAGCTTTGCCTGTGGTGTTGATTGGAGCTGCGCATATATATCCTGTCGCTTATGCTGCATAGTTGCTTAGTTTGCTTAATTAGTTTATTTCCACTGCATTAGTTGAACTTGTCATTAATATTTATTAGAGCTTGTATTCGAGGATAATATGGTTTGTGTAATAAGATTTGGTTAATTAATCTTGTTCTGTGGTAATTTTCTGTATACTCTTTTGTGATTGCACTCGTGTATGTGTGATGAACATCCTGGGCACACATATGCGTTAGATTGGTTCATTTTCGGAACCGGGCATCACAGATTGGTATCAGAGCCACAGGTTGACCGTAGGATGCAGCCTAGATAGAATGGACACTTTAGAGCACATAGGAGCACTCAGGAATCGGTGTGTTTTTGCTTGGAGTGTTGTTTTCTATATATATTGGTTGCTTGTGTACTTAATAGAGGATTTTGGGATGCTTTAGCATTGCCATGTCCACCTAGGCTAGTGTAGCTAGTTGTTTAGTTTTGTATCCCTTGATGCATATAGTTGGGGACGTTTTCTAATTCTTACCTACTGCTTTTCTTCAGATGGTGAGGACTCGCAACCAGAGGGATGGCAATGATGAAGAGGAGAACAATGGAGTGCCTCAGAACAACAATGGGCAAGGGTCTACTCAGGGAGCTATCAACATCGAGCAGCTATTGGCCATGCAAAACCAGCTCATGCAGACCATGATACAAACTATGGGACAGCTGCAGGCTGGCAATATCAACAATCAGCCACACATGCCTCCACCGCCACCCCCGCCTCCTCATAACCGATTGGGAGAGTTCATGAGGACTAGGCCGCCAACCTTTGCTCAAGCTGCTGACCCTATGGATGTTGATGATTGGCTCAAGTCCGTGGAGAAGAAGCTAGCCATTGTCCAATGCAGTGACCGGGAGAAGGTGCTATTTGCTTCACATCAACTCGTTGGAGCAGCTGCAGATTGGTGGGATTCTTATTGCAATGCTCATGAGAACCAAGAGAGAATTACCTGGGCGGAATTCAAGGAGAGTTTCTGTTCTCATTACGTGCCGGAAGGTGTTATGATCTTAAAGAGGCAATAATTTGAGAACTTGAGACAAGGAAAATCAAGCGTGAGTGAATATCTCAATAAGTTCACTCAACTCTCAAGATATGCGCCTGAGGATGTTAGCCGGGACAGCCGGAAGCAATACTTGTTCATGAGGGGATTGAACAATACGATCCAAGTACAATTGCTCAACTGTGATTATGTCAACTTTCAGAAGCTTGTGGACAAAGCAATTGTGGTCGAGAACAAGATCCGTGAGATGGAGCAAGAAATCAAGAGGAAGGCACCATATCAAGGACAGCAACAAGGAAGTAATGTGCGCCCTCGCTTTGCGCCACCCAATGCGCCTCATTACAGCTCCTCTATTCCTGCTCAGCGCCCTAGATATGCACCGCGCCCAACTCAGTTTGTGCAGCAGCACCCTGTCATGCAAGCACCTAGGCCTCCGACACCTTATGCCCCTCGTGCTGATTTTCCTGGAACCAATGCTCAAAACCAAACTCGTCCCAATAATTCTGGTGGAGTTAAGAAGTGCTATACTTGTGGAGAAGCTGGACACTTTGCAAATCAATGTCCTAAGTCAGGCCTTGGTCAAGGAAGCAATGCGCCGAGGCAAAACCCAAGACCTAATGGAGGACAGCCACAAGGAAGCCGTGGACAGCAGAATTTTGCTCGTGGTAACGTGAACCATGTCTCTACGGAGGATGCTCAACAAGCGGATGACGTGGTCTTTGGTATGTTTCTCGCCAACTCCAATCCCGCGACTATGTTATTTGATTCTGGAGCATCACATTCATTCATTGCATCAAAGTATGTTGCCAAGTATAGTTTGCCTATCTCTCATATGAAGTTTACTCTGTTGGTTAAGTCTCCTGGAGGAGAGATGAGGACAAATATAGTATGTCCAAAAGTAAGCCTTAGAATAAGGGGGGGTAGACTTCTCCGCCAACCTCATTGTTTTGGATTCTCAAGGATTGGACATTATACTTGGTATGGACTGGTTAAGGAAGCACAATGGAGTTATTGAGTGTGCCACGAAGACGGTGAAGTTGACCAATGAGGAAGGGATCACCGTAGAATTTGAAGCATCTCAAACCGCACCGAAGCAATTGGAGCTGAACCATGTGGACGGTGCCGCAATTGAGGAGATTCCGGTAGTGTGTGAATTTTTGGATGTTTTTCCAGATGAGTTGCCAGGTATGCCACCCGATCGAGACATTGAGTTTGTTATTGATTTAATACCTGGAACTGCACCTATAGCTAAGAGGCCGTATAGGATGCCTCCTATGGAATTAGCGGAGCTCAAGAAACAAATTCAAGAGCAATTAGAGAAGGGTTTTATTCGCCCTAGCTCTTCACCTTGGGGAGCGCCCGTTCTATTTGTGGACAAGAAGGACGGATCCCAAAGGATGTGCGTGGATTACCGAGCTCTCAACGAGGTAACAATCAGGAACAAGTACACCTTGCCACGCATAGAAGACTTGTTTGATCAGATGAAGGGTGCTTGTGTCTTCTCTAAGATTGACTTGAGGTTGGGATACTTTCAAATGAAGATTAGACCATCGGACATATCTAAGACAGCTTTTAGAACACGGTATGGATCTTATGAGTACACCGTGATGTCATTTGGATTGACAAATGCGCCTGCTTACTTTATGTACCTCATGAATAAGGTCTTCATGGAGTACTTAGATAAGTTCGTTGTGGTGTTTATTGATGATATCATGATCTACTCGAAGGATGAGAAGGAACATGAGGAACACTTGAGGCTTACGTTGCAAAAATTGAGGGAGCATCAATTGTATGCCAAGTTCAACAAGTGCCAGTTTTGGTTGAAAGAGGTGCCATTTTTGGGTCATAAAATCTCGGGAGGAGGAGTATCGGTTGACCCCGGAAAAGTGAGAGACGTGTTGAAGTGGGAACCACCGCAAAACGTCAAGGAAATAAGGAGTTTTCTTGGGATGGCTGGATATTACCGTAGATTCATCAAGGATTTTTCCAAGATAGCCAAGCCTATGACGGAGTTGCTAATGAAGGGAAAGGCATTCCAATGGACTCAAGCTTGTCAAGAGAGTTTTGAGGAGTTGAAGAAGCGGTTGACAACAGCCCCAGTTTTGGTATTGCCGGATGTAAGCAAGAGTTTTGACATTTATTGCGATGCATCAAGACAAGGGCTTGGATGTGTATTGATGCAAGAAGGTCAAGTGGTCGCCTATGCGTCAAGACAATTGAAGAAACATGAGCAGAATTACCCCACGCATGATCTTGAACTAGCAGCCGTGGTACATGCATTGAAGATTTGGAGACACTATATTCCTGGACATAGGTGTGAAATTTACACAGATCATAAGAGTTTGAAGTATATTTTCACACAAACGGATCTGAACTTGAGGCAACGAAGATAGTTGGAACTCATCAAAGATTATGATTTGGGGATCAACTATCATCCGGGAAAAGCCAATGTAGTGGCCGATGCTTTGAGTAGAAAAGGAGTAAGTCATCAGCTCACGGTTCGAGAGTTACCATTCGAGTTATGTAAGGAGTTTGAACGGTTGAACCTCGGGTTTGTAAATGAGATGGAGATGATGGATTTAAACCCAACCTTGGAGCAAGAAATTCGAGAAGCACAAAACACAGATGAGGAGATCAAGGAAATCAAGGAAAGAATCGAAGAAGGGAGAGAATTCAGATTTGATGAAGACGAACATGGTACCTTATGGCTTGGAAAGAGAATTGTTGTGCCTAATGTAAAGCATATTCGAGAAACAATATTAAAGGAGGCACATGACTCGCCATACTCAATTCACCCTGGTTGTACGAAGATGTACAAAGACTTGAAGACTTGCTATTGGTGGAATAGCATGAAGAAGGACATAGCTGAATACGTAGCACTGTGTGATGTGTGCCAACGAGTAAAGGCGGAACATCAAAGGCCAGCCGGATTATTGCAACCGTTGAAGATTCCAGAATGGAAGTGGGAAGAAATTGGAATGGACTTCATAGTTGGGTTACTGCGTACTCAGTCCGGGTATGACTCAATTTGGGTAATTGTGGATCGCTTAACCAAGTCAGCTCATTTTGTCCCTGTGAAAACCAAGTATACAGTTGCACGATTGGCCGAAATATACATGGAGCATATTGTGTGTAGACATGGAGTCCCTAAGAAGATAGTCTCGGATAGAGGTTCTCAATTTACCTCCAGATTTTGGCAAAAATTGCATGAAGCTTTGGGAACGAGGTTGAATTTTAGTTCAGCATATCATCCTCAAACGGATGGACAAACCGAGAGGACCAATCAGATTTTGGAGGACATGTTAAGAGCTTGTGCTTTAAAGCATGGGAAAAGTTGGGACAGAAGCTTGCCATACGCAGAATTTTCATACAACAATAGTTACCAAGCAAGCTTGAAAATGTCACCATATGAAGCGCTTTATGGGAGGAAGTGTAGGACGCCTTTATTCTGGAATGAGGCAGGAGAAACTCAAGTATTTGGTCCGGATGTGTTGCAAGAAGCCGAAAAGCAAGTCCAAATAATTCGTGGAAACTTGAGGGCTGCCCAATCAAGGCAAAAAGGCTATGCGGATAATAGGAGAAGGAAATTAGCCTTTGAAATAGGAGATTTTGTTTACCTCAAGGTGTCACCAATGAGAGGTCATAAGAGGTTTAACATAAGAGGCAAGCTCGCACCTCGTTATATTGGACCATTCAAGATTTTGGACAAAAGAGGAGAAGTAGCATATAAGTTGGAGATGCCAGCTCATCTTTCAGGCGTACATGATGTGTTTCATGTTTCCCAACTCAAGAAGTGTCTCAGGGTACCGGAAGATCAAGTGCCAATGGAAGAATTGGAACTAGAGGAAGATTTGACGTATGCCGAGCAACCGGTCAAAGTCTTGGAAACCAAGGAGAGAGTCACAAGGAACAAGGTGATTCGATGGTGTAAAGTCCAATGGAAGCACCATACCGAAAAAGAAGCAACTTGGGAGCTAGAAGATGATCTCAAGAAGGAATTTCCCTATCTCTTCTCTTCCGCATCGAATCTCGAGGGCGAGATTCATTTTAAGGGGGGTAGGTTTGTAACACCCTCATTTTCATGCATCATGCCTTGCATACACTCATATACATGTTTAACATTAACCCATAACAAGAGGAACAAGTTTAAAATTGATTTGGAACAAAACCACACTTAGAAACGTAGGAAAGTGCGGACTAGTCCGATTTTGCTGAGGACTAGTCCGATTTCTCTCTGACTAAAAACGGACTTGTCCGTTTTTGCTGCGGACTAGTCCGATTTTGGCTCTGGAAACTTTCGGACTTGTCCGATTTTGTGCGGACTAGTCCGATATTCCATGAATCCTTGAAAATTTGCTAAGTCCCTGGACTTTTCTGGACTAGTCCGGTGTTCCAGCAGACTTGTCCGTTTTCCTTTCTGACTAAGATCGGACTTGTCCGATTTTTGGCCAGACTTGTCCGATTTTCTCTCTAGACGACTTCGGACTAGTTCGGTCCTGTCCGGACTTGTCCGATATTTCGTGACTCCGAGATTGACCTTTTGTTTTACGACTTGTTTCTTGGGTTTCACGTCAAGTGGGCCTAGGGACGTCGTGCCCAACTCTTTTAGAGCCCATGTGGGACTCTAAACCGGCCTCTACTTATCCTAAACTCGAAATCCATCTAACCCTAGCCTCCACATCTATATAAACAGCCCCACCCCTTGGGTTGACATCTATTTGCCACTTTTCCACCCACCCAAACCCTAGTTCGTGGGGAGCCACCATCAAGGAGGGAGGAGAAGATCCCAAGCAAGAGGAAGAAGAGGAGGAAACAAAGGAGGATCAAGATCTCCACCAAGTTTCGTTCTTCACCACCAATTCATCTCCAAGTTCATCACCAACCCTAGATCATCAAGATCCAAGTGTTACCTCCAAGTTTCTTGGTTCATTGGAGTTCTAAACACCTGGTATACCTTCTATTCTCCTTTCCTTATGTGAATTCAACCCCTAATCTCCAAATTCACGTCGATCTAGAAAACCCTAATCTGCTGATCTCGTCAAGTGCGAACTTGTCCGGTCCCTAGCGGACTAGTCCGATCTTTCTGGTTAAATTATGTTGAATTAATTCTAAAATTTGATCTAATCAACCCCAAACCTGTATAAACTTGTTATAATCTATTAGAGCTAGTTAGTGATCATTAAAAGCAATCTAGTAACAAGTTCTACCTTGCATTTGCATCAATCATGCATGGCATGACATATTGAGTAATATTTGTGCACTCTTTGATTGTGTTTCTTGTCTTGTATGTTTATTGTGTGGATTAGACGGATTTGCGCTAGAAAGTGCCGCGGAGGATCTACAGCATCAAGAGTTTGAAGGCTTTGACCCTAATCAACAGCAAGAGCAAGGCAAGTGTCCTTGAAGCATATTGATCCTGTTTTAAATGTTTTGTTTGCAAAACTGCATGCTTGTGTCAAATTGATGGGAAATCCTATGGTAGGAAGTTTACTAGATTTGTTAAACCACCCTTGTCACCTGGAATTTATGGTAGAGAGTCGGGAAGGGTTTTTACCTTTTTGCTTCGCTTAATCAACTGGGATGGGAAACAACTATATCACTCAATTTAATTATGCATGGATGAGATTATGGTTAACATGAACTGGTTAAACATGGTATGGTTATTGACGATGGTGAAATCTGGACTTATTGTTGATGGTAATGAATTCAGTTTGGTATTATGGTATTACTCGTGATTATGATGGGATTACTTCACATATATATAATATATTGCTTTTCAAATGTTTTACTGTACTTTTCAGCACTTTACCATTATTATTGTCGTCATTTGATTCAGCCACATGTCATACTTTCCACACTTGCTGAGTACGACATGTACTCACTCTTGCAATCCCCACCCCAACAGTTGCAGGTCAGGATTGGGAGTTTAATGGCGATAATGTGGAGTTCTAGGCCGTGTCTACCGTCAGCTTTGCCTGTGGTGTTGATTGGAGCTGCGCATATATACCCTGTCGCTTATGCTGCATAGTTGCTTAGTTTGCTTAATTAGTTTATTTCCACTGCATTAGTTGAACTTGTCATTAATATTTATTAGAGCTTGTATTCGAGGATAATATGGTTTGTGTAATAAGATTTGGTTAATTAATCTTGTTCTGTGGTAATTTTCTGTATACTCTTTTGTGATTGCACTCGTGTATGTGTGATGAACATCCTGGGCACACATATGCGTTAGCTTGGTTCATTTTCGGAACTGGGCGTCACACTTGGTGCTACAATGATGGAAGCTCCAGCTATTGAGACGGAGGAAGTAGTAATCCCGGCCTTTGAGCCGATAAGTGTCAAAGCCCCGGCGGTTGAGCCGGAGATGGCTGATGCCCAGGCATGCAAGCCGGAAATCGAGGTAGTTCCGGCAGTTGGGCCGGCTACCTCTGAAACACCGGCTGCTGAGCCGGTCATTGTTGGAGCTCTGGTCATAGGTCTGGACGATGTTGAAGATCTTCCGGCTCCTGAGCTGGTGGTTGAAGAGGTGACGGAGCTTGAGCCTCCGTCAGAAGAGGTGCCCAGACCGGAGCCAGTAGCGGCTCCTGCTCCGGAAGCGACGACGTCGGAGGTACCTGCGACCGAGCCGGAGTGCCCCAGCGAAGTCGCTATCCCCCAGCCTGAGGGGGTGAACGAAGATTTGGCAGCGGGGCCTTCTTCGATGGCGACTGAGGCCATCCCGGAGGACGGCCCTAGTGCCTTGGAAAGTCAGGGGTCCACTCTTGTGGAGTGGGACCCAATTTTTATATCTGAAGACCCGCTGGAACCAGCGGAGGAGACCCCAGCAGGTCCGGAGCCAATCCCGTTGTCGTTGTCCATTGACAACGCATGTTCCAGTCTGCGTCAAGTCCAACTGGCCTTCTTCCACGACAACAAGGCTCTTGAAGAGGAGCGCCAAACCCTTAGGCGGTGGCGTAATCGGCTGTACTTCGAGACCAAGCTGGCGCAGTCGAGGCTAGCGGATGACAAGGAGTGGATCAAACGGGAGAAGATCCGCCTGGAGTACTGGGGCAAGTTGCTGGACGACAGGGAGAGTATGACTCGTGCCCTCGATGCTCAATCCCGGGAGATCTACGATCAGGCCAAAGCTGCCAATAACGCGGCCGATGCACGCCACGAACAGCTTGAGGCAATTAACACCGCACTCATCAAGCGCCGAGTGGCACTTGAAGAGAGGGAGAAACGGCTCGAGGACCACGGAGATGACGGCGGCCAGGAGATCCCTGGAAGAGATGAAGGGCTTGAGGACCACGGACTCCCTACAGATTTGGGAGTTCCTGGGCAAGGCCAACGACGCGCTGACACCGATGGGTTTCAGCCCCGTGCGCCCGGATGATCCGGAGCCGGAGTCGAACCTAGCGCTGTAGGCGTTGAGCGCAGCAGGTAGCAAGCTCTCCAAGGTGGGCGATGTCATCGTGGACCAACTGGAGGTTGAGGGTCAATCCCTGGTGAAGAACGTCACAGAGTATGTGCTGACGTGCTACACTAGCCGGAACTCCCAATTTCCTCTGGACCCGGTGCTTGAAGGTCCCGTCGAAGGAGAAGGCGAAGCTACCCGAGCCAGCGTATCGGAGGTTGCCCAGAAGGTCGCTCAATTCTTCCATAGGGTCTAGGACCATCTTTGTAATTCTCACTTGTATTTTCTCTTCTTCTTCCTCAATTTTGTAATCCCTTGTCTCCAGATGTAATCTCCTGTCTCCATATAAATGAAATCCCCAAATTTTGCGAATTTCACTTTTTGTCTTCAACACTTTTATCTTCACTTAGCCCCCTGGTAGATGTACACAATTTGATTGTGAACATGTACCAAAAGGATATTGTGTTTTGCTGAAGACTCTTTTGCTCCGAACTTGTAGAATTTAGGTTCGAAGTCTTCGATAGTGAAGGCCCCCTGAGGTTGTCGGAGCTTAGAAGCTCCAGCATTGTTTATCGCTGGAGCTTAGTAGCTCCGGCAATAGTATCTATCAACGCGTAGAGCATCGATAGTTAATCCTCCGGGGTGTCGGAGCTTAGTAGCACCGGTAGTGACCTTTGCCAACACTCAGTTTGTTGGCACCAGACTCCATTCACAGGGTCTTCTCACCATCTTTTATTTAGCGTCGACGGCTGGCCCCCTTAGGGGAGTCGGAGCTTATTTAGCTCCGGCTTTCCTCCATCAACGTATACTTTATTTTTCCTGCACACTTAAGCCAAGAAAAATAATAAAATTCGTTCCTTGTCTATAATTTCGTCGCGGCTTACGATTCTCAAGAAGACTTTAAGTCAAACGCGATTTTAAATACAACTGAATGCGTTGTCTTTTCTTCTAGATTCAACTATCCATGCACCCGCCTTACTTCGGCCTGCCGGGGTGTAGGTAGAGTGGTGTACTTAGGGTGCTTGACCAGGCTAAGTCGATAGCACACTCCAGCCCTAGATTGGCTTGGCGGCTTTCAGACGAGTTGGCCATGAACGATATTTGAATCCAAAAGAACTGACAATACAACTCGAATCGTATATAAACCGGTCGAACTAAGATTTCTTAAGAATTGCACGTCTTTGTTATAGACAAGAAAGAGAAAAATAAAAATGTTGAGCCTGTGCAAAATAAATGCACGTGGAGTCTATTTCACATGAAGATGTCTTTCATTATAGGTCCGGGGTATAGGGGAAACAAGTACACTCTTAGGGTACGGAACCAGGCTAAGGGTGTTTCATTTCTCGTTTGACCCGGGGTAGTTAGCGACACTTTTAGTCCTGAGACTGTGACAAGCGTTGCATGAGCTTTGCGGACCTTTAGGGAAAGGTTCGGCTGCTCTCCCGGAGGAACTACCCGACTCTGTACAATGACTCTATAACATACATCTCAAGTTACTCAAGACTCACCTCCGTGGTATTAAGTGTAGAACTTACGGAGGTGCTCGATGTTCCAAGGATTTGGGAGAGGTGTCCCATCCTCGTAGCCAAGCGAATGCTTCCCGGACGGGATACTTTAATCACTCGGAAGGGTCCCTCCCAGCCGGGGGAGAGTTTGTTTAACCCTTCTCTGGATTGTATTATCCGTAGCACCAGATCGCCTTCCTCGAGCTGTCGGTTGTGTACATGCCTCTGGTGATAACGTCGTAGGGCTTGACGATATCGGGCATTCCGAACAGCTGCTTGGCACCTTCCCTCCTCAAGGAGGTCTAGGTCTTCACGCTGGAGCTGGTCCTGCACGGCTTCGTCGAAGGTCCAGACCCGGAGTGAACCCAAGGTAATTTCCGGAGGAAGGATTGCTTCAGCTCCATACACCAGAAAGAAGGGTGTCTCTCCAGTTGACCAGTTTGGAGATGTCCTGTTGGCCCATAGAGTGGGTGGAAGCTCTTCGATCCAGTTGGCTCCATGTTTTTTCAAGCGCTCATAAGTGCGCGTTTTAAGTCCTTTAAGGATTTCAGCATTTGCTCTCTCAGCTTGGCCATTGCTGGCTGGGTGAGCTACGGAGGCGTAGCAAACCTGTATGCCGAGGTCTTCGCAATATCCTTGGAATGCGGAGCTTGTGAATTGGGTCCCATTATCAGTGATGATTTTGTTGGGGACTCCAAATCTGCATACAATGGACTGCAGAAAGTTGATAGCAGATTGCTTGTTGATTGTCACAACTGGAGTTGCTTCCGTCCACTTGGTGAACTTGTCAATGGCGACGTACAGGAACTTGTAACCTCCGACGGCTCTTGGGAAAGGTCCCAAGATGTCCATCCCCCACACAGGGAAGGGCCATGTAGGAGGTATCATTTGTAAGGGCTGAGCCGGAGTGTGAATTTGCTTTGCGTGAAATTGACATGCTTTGCATTTTTTCACCAGCTCAGTTGCATCCTGGAGTGCTGTAGGCCAGTAGAAGCCATGCCGAAAGGCTTTACCAACTAGCGTGCGGGAAGACGTGTGGTTCCCACACTCGCCTCCATGGATTTCTACGAGGAGCTCGCATCCTTCTTCCCTTGTGATGCACCGCATTAGGATGCCGTTGGCACCGTGTCGGTAGAGATCCCCTTCTACCAGCGTGTATCTTTTAGCCAATCTGACTACCCGGTCAGCGGATACATCATCGTCAGGAAGGATGTTGTCTTTCAAGTAGTTTCGGATCTCCGAGATCCATGCATCGGAACTAACTTGAGCATTTGAGTCTTGCGTGCTGGGTTGCTCGGAGCTTCCGGCAGCACCTACGACCCTTGATGGCTGCCATGGTAACAGGGCCATCGGGACCGTCAGCTTCGGGATGCTGATCTCGCCCCCTTCGCTCAGTTCGGCAGGCTGAGCTGTGGGTTTCGACAATCTCCGGACAAAAGTTCCATCAGGAGCCAGAGCTCTAGTTGACGCTTTCGTCGAGAGTTCGTCGGCTTCAGCGTTGTGGGCACGCTGAACATGGTGGAGATCTAGGACTTCAAAGTACTTCTGAAGCCTCTGGACTTCAAGGAGGTAAGCAGCTAGCTGGATATTATTGCAGGAGCATTCACCCTTCACCTTCTTAATGATGAGCTGTGAATCTCCCTTGACCAGCAATTGCTTGACACCATATGACAGCGCCACCTTTAGTCCGTAGATGAGTGCTTCATACCCTGCCATGTTATTGGTTGCCTTGAAGTCAAGGTGTACCATGTATTTCACCTTCTCCCCAGTCGGTGCAAGGAGAAGGATTCCAGCTCTGGCCCCCTGCTTCTGCATGGAGCCGTCGAAGTAGAGGGTCCAGTGAGGCTCGGTGAAGGTTGGGGCTTGATGCTCCGTCTTCTGCTCACTGGGGACCCCAGGGTTTGATGGAGAGGGAGTCCATTCTGCCACAAAATCTGCCAATGCTTGACTCTTGACTGCTTGTCTTGAAATAAATTCAAGATCAAATTCAGCCAATTCCGCTGCCCACTTTGCAATATTCCCAGTTGAATTAGGATTATGCAAGATTGCTTGTAGTGGGTAGGAGGTCACCACCGAGACTTTGTGAGCTTGGAAGTAATGTTGAAGCTTCCTGGAGGCAATAAGAACTGCATAGAGCAGCTTATGCACCTCTAGGTATCGAGTCTTGGCATCATGTAGTACTTCACTAATGAAGTACACTGGGTGCTGAATGGTCCGGACCCTCCCGGAGGGGTCCGGAGCTTCCTCTTCACTGACCCGGATCCTCTCGGAGGAATCCGGATTTTCTTCGGGTACCTCCGGGTTCTGGCTGGAGGAACCCGGAGCTTCTTCAGAAATGACCTGGACCCTCCTGGAGGGGTCTAGGTCTCCTGAAGCGACTTCTGGTGGGTTCGAATCTGGGAGTTGGGACCCAGACTCGCTTTCAGGAACCTCCGGACCCTCCCGAAGGGGTCTGGATTCCTTAGTGTGGGGTAGTTCTGGTCTCTCCGCAACCAGAACCATACTGACGACTTCGTTAGTAGCTGAAATATAAAGCAATAAAGGCTCACCAGGGTTAGGAGCTACCAGAATTGGTAGGGTGGTGAGGAACTGTTTCAGCTCCTGGAATGTCTTTTCTGCTTCTTCGGACCATTGGAATGGTCCGGACTTCCTCAATAACTTGAAGAAGGGGGGTGCCCGTTCCGCCAATCTTGATATGAACCGGCTGAGGGCTGCTAGACATCCAGTTAACTTTTGGATGTCTTTGATACGGGTTGGTGGCCGCATGTATTCAATGGCTTTTATCTTCGCCGGATTAGCTTCTATGCCCCGGTGGCTTACCAGGAAACCAAGAAGTTTTCCGGAGCTAACCCCGAATACGCATTTGTCCAGGTTTAGCTTTGTGCGGGTGGCCCGCAGCTTGCCGAAGATAGCCTGCAAGGTGTCGAGGAGTGACTCCTTGTTCCTGACTTTGACCACGATGTCATCGACGTACACTTCCACTATATCTCTAATTAGTTCTTCAAAAGTTTTGTACATAGCTCGTACAAAAGTTGAAGCTGCATTCTTGAGACCAAAGGGCATGGCTGTGTAACAGTACAATCCATCTACTATGATGAATGAAGTATGCTCTTCATCCTCCCTGGACATCCTGATTTGGTGATACCCAGAATATGCGTCTAGGAAACACAGTAATTCACACCTGGAGGTGGAATCCACAATCTGATCTATTCTAGGTAGTGGGAATGGATCTTTTGGACATGCCTTATTTAGTGTGGTGTAGTCGATGCACATCCGAAGCTTCCCGCCGGCCTTGGGCACAATGACTGGGTTTGCCAGCCATTTTGGATGGAAGACTTCTCGGATGAATCCGGCTTCGAGCAACTTCTTCACTTCTTGTCGGATGAAGTTCTATCGCTCTACGAATTGCTTCCGAGGCTTCTGATGCACAGGCCGGGCATCGGGGTAGATCTTCAGATTGTGCTCAATCACTTCCCTGGGGATCCCAGGCATTTGTGACGGTTGCCAAGCAAACACGTCGACGTTAGCCCGGAGGAAAGTGATGAGCGCGAGTTCCTATTTGTCGTTCAATCCTCCCGATATACGGGTGGTTTGAGCGGCATCGGAACCAATTTGGACGACTTTGACGGGAATGTCGATGTCGCCGCTTGGCTGCACTCGAGGTGCAGAAGTCGAGCCTCGTTGGCGAATGCTCGGGGGTTTTGGAGCTTGCTCCTGCCTGGATTCCTCCTCTTGCGCCGTGGTGAGCGCATGGAGCTCTTCCAGTGCAGTTACTCCGGTGGTGCGATCTCCGCAGATCCGAAGAAAACCTACTGGTGCTGGCATCTTCAACACCAGATAGCCATAATGAGCAGCCGCCATGAATTTGTACAAGGCAGGTCTACCCAAGATGGCATTGAAGGGTAAGTTGATCTACGCGACGTCGAAGACCAACTTCTCGGTGCGGTATTTCTCCCGTGTCCCGAAGGTAACAGGGAGAGTAATAGCTCCGAGTGGGGTGATGGCCCCCAGACCTACTCCGGAGAAAGGTCGAGAGGGGTGGAGATCCGAAGGTCAGAGCTGAAGCTTAGTGAAAGCTTCGAAGCTGATGAGGTTAAGCCCCGAACCTCCGTCTACCATGACGTGGTGGAGCTGGATGTTGTTGATGGTAGGAGATACCATCAAGGGTAACTGTCCTGCTCCAACCATGCTCCGGGGACAATCCGAAGCATCAAAAGTGATGGTTGTGTCCATCCACTTTTGGTGAGGTTCCGGCCTGACTGTAGGGGCTACAGCGGCCATATCCCGACACATAGTCTTGATGACGCGACGGGAGGTGATATCCCATGATCCACCAAAAATGGTGTTCATGGTTTTCCGACGCTCATTGTCAGAGACATCAGAATCATCGTTGACGGAGGTGTAGATGGCCTTCAGGACCTTTTTGGGATCCTGGAACCCTAACTCCTCTTCATCCGGAGCTTCGTCAACTTTTTGCTTTCATTCCCTCTATCGGAAAGGAGATTCTTCCCGGCGCTTGCTGTAGCGCTCGGCAAGGTTTTGGACTCCCGGCAGTCTTCCAAACTGTGGTTGCCCGTCTTGTGAATGGGACACCACACTTTGGGTTTGCCACCGTCTTCAGAAGACGGTCGAGGTCGCTTCTCGGGGCATGGCCCCCGGCCACCCGGAGCTACAGCAGCTGCAACGTTGGATGTGCCGGCCGACGGCTTTTTCTTGTCGTTGGTCTTCTTTTTCTTCTTGCCACTCCCGGAGGTAGCGGCTTCTTCTTTGGAGGGTTTCTTGTGACCCTCCGAGGTTGGTTTGGAGTGCATCTCACGGCCCTCCACAGCTCGGGCACATTTGTCAGCCAAGCTGAAGAGTTCCGTGACACTGGTGATCTCCTTGATCGCCAGTTTCTCCAACATCTTCTTGTCCCGTACGTCCTGTCTAAATGCCACAATGACAGAGGCGCTAGAGATAGAAGGGATAGTGTTTCGTACCTGAGAGAACCTCTGGATGAATGATCGCAAGGATTCTCCCCCTTTTTGCATGACCGCAAAAAGGTCCAGTTCAGTGCCTGGCTAGGTGTATGAACTCCCGAAGTTGGCAGTGAACTGATGGCACAGCTCCTCCCAACTGTTGATAGAGTTGGGTGGAAGGCTCATAAACCAGGACCTGGCAGTCCTAGTTAAGGCCACTGGAAAGTAATTGGCCATGACGGCCTCGTTTCCTCCGGCTGCTAAGATTGCAGTGGAGTAGATTTGAAGAAATTAGGCGGGATTAACAGTCCCGTCGAATTTTTTCGGCAGGTGAGGTCGGGCCATCTAACCATGCGCAGATGCATGGCCAAGGCTGAATAGCCTCCTCCTACTCCTTCAGGAGTAGAAAGGTCATGAGCTTCCCGTCTTTCACGGGCACGCTCAATATGGACTCGGCCGTCCTGCTGACGGTAACGACGATCAAGCTCCGCCCGGAGGTCGTGAGTCGAAAGCCTGGATACCGTATGAGTACGTCGTGCCCCGGAGGGCAATGACGTCACTTGTTGTAACGCAGCACATCTCCTGCTATTGGAAACGTGCGTACCAAGTCTTCCAGACAAAGTCCGTCGCTGTGACGGGGCTCGTCCTGAAGGAGGAGGACCCTGATTGCTGAGGCGTTCGGCTGCTGCTGCAACCAAATGCTCCACATCGGCCCTCCACTGCTCCAGTGCATCTCGAGATGCATCCGGAGGTGGTGGACGTTGGAGAAGAGAACGCGCTGCATGAAGCGCGTGTTCTGGGTTGTCACGATTTGCCGATGCAGTGATTGACGCCGGCGCACCATCACGCGGCCCAGCACGATTTGCTGGAGGAGACGGTGGTGGTGGGAGTGTGACTCCTGCTGGTGCTGAGGCTCCTGCTGGTGGCTGCCTATTGGAGGGAATGCCTCCAACTGCCTGAGCAGCAGGTTGGCCGTTGGATGATCCAGCAGCAGAGTTCACCATTTTCGAAATCCCAGGCGCCCCTACCGGGCGCGCCAACTGTCGGTGGTTTGGAACCGGCAGATCTCCCTACACTATTAAAGTGATAGGGGAGTTTGATGTTCGGTATGGGCGCGCAGAGATTCAAGAAGGTGAATAAGAATTGACGCAGGAGACACAAGAATTTACGTGGTTCGGGCCGCCTGAGCGTAATACCCTACTCCACGGGTGTGTTGGTGTTGTATTCGCAGTATGAGTTTGTGATGAGCGTATGATGCGCGTGTCTCTTCTGCCTCTGGCATGTATCGTTGACCTGTCCTTTTATACTACAAGGGCAGGCCGTTACAGGTTAGCCTGGCCCGACATGTGGCCTCGGCGGTTACTGGTATTGATACACGCTTAAT
This sequence comes from Tuctoria greenei, assembly GCA_036927565.1. NCBI lineage: Eukaryota > Viridiplantae > Streptophyta > Magnoliopsida > Poales > Poaceae > Tuctoria > Tuctoria greenei. The sequence continues at coordinate 3,754,648 of JAYESD010000007.1, forward strand.
TGCTCTTAATGACCCTGTAATGGGCTTTGAAAGCACCGTTATTGGTGTTAAGATCGTCCGTTTAAGTGTCATTTATATGGTATTAATGACACTTAATCGGGTCTTGAAGTCCTTGATTCCCCTTTGAAGATCCGGAGTCGTTGTGGGGTCTTCCGGAGGTTAGAGGCTGAAGATCCGACGGTTGGACACGTGGCAGCTCCGGAGCATACTGTGGAAACAGGTAGCTCCGGGGCTACCCGACACGTGTCAGGTTCAGAGCTTCTCTCGGGTTGGGGTTAAGTCCGGAGGTGCCGTTTCGGTACATGGCCCGGAGCTTCCCCCTTGTGGGCGGTAGCTCCGGTTTGGTAGTACACGTGGCGGCCCAGGGATTAACCATGTTGGAGAATCGGGTCCGGTTATGTCTGACATGTGGGCCTCCGAGGGTCTTCAAACCAAGTAGATAACTTTCCTTTGAGATCTTTGTAACCTCAAGGGGTGTACGGTTTCTAAAGTACCGACAAGTGTCATTAATGCCATATTAATGACACTTAAACGGGCGATCTTAACACCAGTAACGGTGCTGTCAAAGCCCATTACAGGGTCATTAAGAGCAATTAAATGTGTTAAATAAGTGTCAATACTAGTAACTGCCGGGGCCACATGTCGGGCCAGGCTAACTTGTAACGGCCTGCCCTTGTACTATAAAAGGACAGGCCGACGACACGTTCAGGGGGTTAGACACACGCCATTGACGCTCAACACAAGCTCATACAGCTAATACAACACCAACACACCCGTGGAGTAGGGTATTACGCTCAGGCGGCCCGAACCACGTAAACTCTTGTGTCTCCTGTGTCATTTCTTACTCACCTTCTTGAATCTCCGCGCACCCATACCGAACATCAAACTCCCCTATCACTTTAGCAGTGTAGGGAGATCTGCCGGTTCCAAACCACCGATAGTTGGCGCGCCAGGTAGGGGGTGCCTGAGATTTTGAGAATGGTGAACTCAGCTGCTGGATCATCCAACGGTCAACCTGCTGCTCAGGCTGTTGGAGGCAATCCCTCCAATAGGCAGCCACCAGCAGGAGCCTCAGCACCAGCAGGAGTCACACTCCCACCACCACCGTCTCCTCCAGCAAATCGTGCTGGGCAACGTGATGGTGCGCCGGCGTCAATTACTGCGTCGGCAAATCATGACAACCCGGAACACGCGCTCCATGCAGCGCGTGCTCTTCTCCAACGCCCACCACCTCTTGATGCATCCCGGGATGCACTGGAGCAGTGGAGGGCCGATGTGGAGCATTTGGTTGCAGCAGCAGCCGAATGCCTCAGCAACCAGGGTCCTCCTCCTTCAGGAAGAGCCCCGTCGCAGCGGCGGACTTTGTCTGGAAGACTTGGTCCGCACGTTTCCAATAGCAGGAGACGTGTTGCGTCACAACTAGTGATGTCATTGCCCTCCGGGGCACGACGTACTCACACGGTATCCAGGCTTTCGACTCATGACCTCCGGGCGGAGCTTGATCGCCGATACCGCCAGCAGGATGGCCGAGTCCATATTGAGCGTGCCTGTGAAAGACGGGAAGCTCAGGACCTTTCTACTCCTGAAGGAGTAGGAGGAGGCTGTTCAGCCCTGGCCATGCACCTGCGCATGGTTAGATGGCCACAGAAGTTTCGGCCTCACCTGCCGGAAAAATTCGACGGGACTGTTAATCCCGCCGAATTTCTTCAAATCTACTCCACTGCAATCTTAGCAGCCGGAGGAAACGAGGCTGTGATGGCCAATTACTTTCCAGTGGCCTTAACTGGGACCGCCAGGTCCTGGTTTATGAGCCTTCCACCCAACTCTATCAACAGTTGGGAGGAGCTGTGCCGGCAGTTCACCGCCAACTTCGGGAGTTCATACACCCGACCAGGCACTGAACTGGACCTTTTTGCAATCGTGCAAAGAGGGGGAGAATCCCTGCGATCGTTCATCCAGAGGTTCTCTCAGGTACGAAATACTATCCCTTCTATCTCTAGCGCCTCTGTCATTGTGGCATTCAGACAGGGTGTACGGGACAAGAAGATGTTGGAGAAACTGGCGATCAAGGAGATCACCAGTGTCACGGAACTCTTCAGCTTGGCTGACAAATGTGCCAGAGCTACAGAGGGCCGTGAGATGCACTCCAAACCAACCTCGGAGGGTCACAAGAAATCCTCCAAAGAAGAAGCCGCTACCTCCGGAAGTGGCAAAAAGAAAAAGAAGACCAACGGCAAGAAGAAGCCGTCGGCTGGCGCATCCAACGTTGCAGCTGCTGTAACTCCGGGTGGCCGGGGGCCACGCCCCGAGAAGCGACCTCGACCGTCTTCTGAAGACGGTGGCAAACCCAAAGTGTGGTGTCCCATTCACAAAAAGGGCAGCCACAGTTTGGAAGACTGCCGCGAGGTCCAAAACCTTGCCGAGCGCTACAACAAGCGCCGGGAAGAATCTCCTTTCTGACAGAGGGAAGGAAAGCAAAAAGTCGACGAAGCTCTGGCTGAAGAGGAGTTGGGGTTTCAGGATCCCAAAAAGGTCTTGAAGGCCGTCTACACCTCCGTCGACGATGATTCTGACGTCTCTGACAACGAGCGTCGGAAGACCATGAACACCATTTTTGGTGGATCATGGGATATCACCTCCCGTCGCGTCATCAAGACTATGCGTCGGGATATGGCCGCTGTAGCTCCTACAGTCAGTTCAGAACCTCATCGAAAGTGGATGGACACAGCCATCACTTTTGACGCTTCGGATTGTCCCTGGAGCATGGTTGGAGCAGGTCAGTTATCTTTGATGGTATCTCCTACCATCAATAACATCCAGCTCCACCATGTAATGGTAGACGGAGGTTCAGGGCTTAACCTCATCAGCTACGAAGCTTTCACTAAGCTTCAGCTCCGACCTTCAGATCTCCACCCCTCTTGACCTTTCTCCGGAGTAGGTCCGGGAGCCATTACCCCACTCGGAGCTATTACTCTCCCTGTTACCTTCGGGACACGGGAGAAATACCGCACCGAGAAGTTGGTCTTCGACGTCGCTCAGATCAACTTACCATTCAATGCCATCTTGGGTAGACCTGCCCTGTACAAATTCATGGCAACTGCTCATTATGGTTATTTGGTGTTGAAAATGCCAACACCAGTAGGCGTTCTCCGGATCTGCGGAGATCGTACTGCCGGAGTAACTGCACTGGTAGAACTCCATGCACTCACCACGGCGCAAGAGGGGGACTCCAGGCAGGAGCAAGCTCCAAAACCCCCGAGCATTCGTCAACGAGGCTTGACTTCTGCACCTCGAGTGCAGCCAAGCGGCGATACCGACATTCCCGTCAAAGTCGTCCAAATTGGTTCCGATGCGCTCAAACCACCCGTATATCGGGGGGATTGAACGACAAATAGGAACTCGCGCTCATCACTTTCCTCCGTGCTAACGTCGACGTGTTTTCCTGGCAACCGTCACAAATGCCTGGGATCCCCAGGGAAGTGATTGAGCACAATCTGAAGATCTACCCTGACGCTCGGCCTGTGCATCAGAAGCCTCGGAAGCAATCCGTAGAGCGACAGAACTTCATCCGACAAGAAGTGAAGAAGTTACTCGAAGCCGGATTCATCCGAGAAGTCTTCCATCAAAAATGGCTGGCAAACCCAGTCGTTGTGCCCAAGGCCGGCGGGAAGCTTCAGATGTGCATCGACTACACCAAACTAAATAAGGCATGTCCAAAAGATCCATTCCCACTACCTAGAATAGATCAGATAGTGGATTCCACCTCCGGGTGTGAATTACTGTGTTTCCTAGATGCATATTCCGGATATCATCAAATCAGGATGTCTAGGGAAGATGAAGAGCATACTTCATTCATCACAGTAGATGGATTGTATTGTTACACAGCCATGCCCTTTGGTCTCAAGAATGCAGCTTCAACTTTTGTACGAGCTATGTACAAAACCTTTGAAGAACTCAAAAGAGACATAGTGGAAGTGTACGTTGATGACATCGTGGTCAAAGTCAGGGACAAGGAGTCACTCCTAGACACCTTGCAAGCTGTCTTCGACAAGCTGCGGGCCACCCGCACAAAGCCAAACCCAGACAAGTGTGTCTTCGGGGTTAGCTCTGGAAAACTTCTTGGCTTCATGGTAAGTCACCGGGGCATAGAAGCTAATCCGGCGAAGATTAAGGCTATTGAAGCCATGCGGCCACCAACCCGCATCAAAGACGTCCAAAAGTTGACTGGATGTCTAGTAGCCCTCAGCCGGTTCATTTCAAGACTGGCGGAACGGGCACTCCCCTTCTTCAAGCTATTGAGGAAGTCTGGGCCATTTCAATGGTCCGAAGAAGCAGAGAAGGCATTCCAGGAACTGAAACAGTTCCTCACCACCCTGCTGATTCTGGTAGCTCCGAACCCTGGTGAGCCTTTGTTGCTTTATGTTTCCGCTACTGACGAAGTCGTCAGTATGGTTCTAGTTGCGGAGAGACCAGAACTACCCCACACTCAGGAATCCAGATCCCTTCGGGAGGGTCCGGAGGTTCCTGAAAGCGAGTCTGGGTCCCAGCTTCCAGATTCGAATACACAAGAAGTCGCTTTAGAAGACCCAGACTCCTCCGGGAGGATCCAGGTCACTTCTGAAGAAGCTCCGGGTTCCTCCAGCCAGAACCCGGAGGACCCCGAAGAAAATCCACACTCCTCCGAGAGGATCCGGGTCAGTGAAGAGGAAGCTCCGGACCCCTCCAGGAGGGTCTGGACCATTCAGCGCCCAGTGTACTTCATTAGTGAAGTACTACATGATGCCAAGACTCGATACCAAGAGGTGCATAAGCTACTCTATGTAGTTCTTATTGCCTCCAGGAAGCTTCGCCATTACTTCCAAGCTCACAAAGTCTCAGTGGTGACCTCTTACCCACTTCGAGCAATTTTGCATAATCCCAATTCAACTGGGAATATTGCAAAATGGGCAGCGGAATTGGCTGAATTTGATCTTGAATTTATTTCAAGGCAAGCAGCCAAGAGTCAAGCATTGGCAGATTTTGTGGCAGAATGGACTCCCTCTCCATCAAACCTTGGGGGCCCCATTGAGAAGAAGACAGAGCATCAAGCTCCAACCTTCACCGAGCCTCACTGGACCCTCTACTTCGACGGATCCATGCAGAAGCAGGGGGCCGGAGCTGGAATCCTTCTCCTTGCACCGACTGGGGAGAAGGTGAAATACATGGTACACCTTGACTTCAAGGCAACCAACAACATGACAGAGTATGAAGCACTCATCTCTGGGGGCCCCAGTGAGCAGAAGATGGAACATCAAGCTCCAACCTTCACCGAGCCTCACTGGACCCTCTACCTCGACGGCTCCATGTAGAAGCAGGGGGTCGGAGCTAGAATCCTTCTCCTTGCACCGACTGGGGAGAAGGTGAAATACATGGTACACCTTGACTTCAAGGCAACCAACAACATGACAGAGTATGAAGCACTCATCTACGGACTAAAGGTGGCACTGTCATATGGTGTCAAGCAATTGCTGGTCAAGGGAGATTCACAGCTCATCATTAAGCAGGTGAAGGGTGAATGCTCCTGCAATAATCCCTAGCTAGCTGCTTACCTCCTTGAAGTCCAGAGGCTTCAGAAGGACTTTGAAGTCCTAGATCTTCACCATGTTCAGCGTGCCCACAACGCTGAAGCCGACGAACTCTCGACGAAAGCGTCAACCGGAGCTCCGGCTCCTGACGGAACTTTTGTCCAGAGATTGTCGAAACCCACAGCTCAGCCTGCCGAACTGAGCGAAGGGGGCGAGATCAGTATCCCGAAGCTGACGGACCCGATGGCCCTGTTACCATGGCAGCCATCAAGGGTCGTAGGTGCTGCCGGAAGCTCCGAGCAACCCAGCACGCAAGACTCAAATGCTCAAGTTAGTTCCGATGCATGGATCTCGGAGATCCGGAACTACTTGAAAGACAACATCCTTCCTGATGATGATGTATCCGCTGATCGGGAAATCAGATTGGCTAAAAGATACACATTGGTAGAAGGGGATCTCTACCGGCGCGGTGCCAACGGCATCCTAATGCGGTGCATCACAAGGGAAGAAGGTTGCGAGCTCCTCGCATAAATCCATGGAGGTGAGTGTGGGAACCACGCGTTTTCCCGCACGCTGGTTGGTAAAGCCTTTCGGCATGGTTTCTACTGGCCTACAGCACTCCAGGATGCAACTGAGCTGGTGAAAAAATGCAAAGCATGTCAATTTCATGCAAAGCAAATTCACACTCCGGCTCAGCCCTTACAAATGATACCTCCTACATGGCCTTTCGCTGTGTGGGGGATGGACATCTTGGGACCTTTCCCAAGAGCCGTCGGAGGTTACAAGTTCCTGTACGTCGCCATTGACAAGTTCACCAAGTGGCCGGAAGCAACTCCAGTTGTGACAATCAATAAACAATCTGCTATCAACTTTTTGCAGTCCATTGTATGCAGATTTGGAGTCCCAAACAAAATCATCACTGATAATGGGACCCAATTCACAAGCTCCGCATTCCAAGGATATTGCAAAGACCTCGGCATACAGGTTTGCTACGCCTCCGTAGCTCACCCAACCAGCAATGGCCAAGCTGAGAGAGCATATGCTGAAATCCTTAAAGGACTTAAAACGCACACTTATGAGCGCTTGAAAAAACATGGAGCCAACTGGATCGAAGAGCTTCCGCCCACTTTATGGGCCAACAGGACATCCCAAAATCGGTCAACTGGAGAGACACCCTTCTTTCTGGTGTACGGAGCTGAAGCAATCCTTCCTTCGGAAATCACCTTGGATTCACTCCGGGTCCGGACCTTCGACGAAGCCGCGCAGGACCAGCTCTGGCGTGAAGACCTAGACCTCCTTAAGGAGGGAAGGTGCCAAGCAGCTGTTCGGAATGCCCGATATCGCCAAGCCCTACGGCGTTATCACCAGCGGCATGTACACAACCGACAACTCAAGGAAGGCGACCTGGTGCTACGGAGAATACAATCCAGAGAAGGGTTAAACAAACTCTCCCCCGGCTGGGAGGGGCCCTTCCGAGTGATTAAAGTATCCCGTACCGGAAGCGTTCGCTTGGCTACCGAGGATGGGACACCTCTCCCAAATCCTTGGAACATTGAGCACCTCCGTAAGTTCTACACTTAATACCACGGAGGTGAGTCTTGAGTAACTTGAGATGTATGTTATAGAGTCATTGTACAGAGTCGGGTAGTTCCTCCGGGAGAGCAGCCGGACCTTTCTCGAAAGGTCCGCAAAGCTCATGCAACGCTTGTCACAGTCTCAGGACTAAAAGTGTCGCTAACTACCCTGGGTCAAACGAGAAATGAAACACGCTTGGCCTGGTTCCGTACCCTAAGAGTGTACTTGTTTCCCCTGTACCCCGGACCTATAATGAAAGACATTTTCATGTGAAATAGACTCCACGTGCATTTATTTTGTACAGGCTCAACATTTTTATTTTTCTCTTTCTTGTCTATAACAAAGACGTGCAATTCTTAAGAAATTTTAGTTCGACCGGTTTATATACGATTTGAGTTGTATTGTCAATTCTTTTGGATTCAGATATTGTTCATAGCCAACTCGCCTGAAAGCCGCCAAGCCAATCTAGGGCTGGAGTGTGCTATCGACTTAGCCTGGTCAAGCACCCTAAGTACGCCACTCTACCTACACCCCAGCGGGCCGAAGTAAGGTGGGTCCACGGAAAGTTGGATCTAGAAGAAAAGACAACACATTCGGTTGTATTTAAGATCGTGTTTAATTTAAAGTCTTCTTAAGAATCGTAAGCCGCGATGAAATTATAGACAAGAAACGAATTTTACTATTTTTCTTGGCTTAAGTGTGCAGGAAAAATAAAATCTACGTTGATGGAGAAAAGCCGGAGCTAACTAAGCTCCGATTCCCCTAAGGGGGGCCAGCCGTCGACGCTGAATAAAAGATGGTGAGAAGACCCCGTAAATGGAGTCTGCTGCCAACAAACTGAGTGTTGGTAAAGGTCACTGCCGGAGCTACTAAGCTCTGACACCCCGGAGGATTAACTATTGATGCTCTACGCGTTGATAGAGACTATTGCCGGAGCTACTAAGCTCCAGCGATAGACAATGTCGGAGCTCCTAAGCTCTGACAACCTCAGGGGGCCTTCACTATCGAAGACTTCGAACCTAAATTCTACAAGTTCGGAGCAAAAGAGTCTTCAACAAAACGCAATATCCTCTTGTTACATGTTCACAATCAAATTGTGTACATCTACCAGGGGGCCAAGTGAAGATAAAAGTGTTGAAGACAAAAAGTGAAATTCACAAAAATTTGGGGATTTCATTTATCTGGAGACAAGGGATTACATCTGGAGACAAGGGATTACAAAATTGAGGAAGAAGAAGAGAAAATACAAGTGAGAACTATAGAGATGGTCCTAGACCCTATGGAAGAATTGGGCGACCTTCTAGGCAACCTCTGATACGCTGGCTCGGGTAGCTTCGCCTTCTCCTTCGACGGGGCCTTCAAGCACTGGGTCCAGAGGAAATTGGGAGTTCCGGCTGGTGTAGCACGTCAGCACATACTTTGCGACGTTCTTCGCCAGGGATTGCCCCTCAACCTCTAGTTGGTCTGCGATGACATCGCCCACCTTGGAGAGCTTGCTACCTGCTGCGCTCAACGCCTGCAGCGCTAGGTCCGGCTCCGGCTCCGGCTCCGGATCATCCGGGCGCACGGGGCTGAAACCCATCGGTGTCAGTGCATCATTGGCCTTGCTCAAGAACTCCCAAATCTGTAGGGAGTCCTCAGCCCTCAAGCCCATCATCTCTTCCAGGGATCTTCTGGCTGCCACCAGTTCAGAATTCTCGCGGGCAAGGCGCTTAACTTCTTTGGCGTTTTGCTGAATCTTTTCAGCAACCCGCCTTTCGAGTTTTCTGAGCTCCTCCTCCCGGAGGTGGATCTTGTTCTGGCGGTCAACCAGGTCCTTCTCTCTACCCCTCACTTTCTTCTCTCTGGCAGTAAGGGCACACTCTAGTTCATAGATTTCCTGCCCTCGCACCCAGACCTTCTCCTCTTCCTCTTGGCAGCGCTCTTCCAATTTCTTGGCGCGCTCCTCGAGGCCCTTGCCGGCCAGAGCCACCTTCTCGGTGAGCTCCTCCTCCCTCCTCAGGACATCATCCCGCAGCTCTAGGAGTTTCTGCTCTTCATCTTCGAGCCGTTTCTCCCTCTCTTCAAGTGCCTCTCGGCGTTTGATGAGTGCAGTGTTAATGGCCTCAAGCTGCTCGTGACGTGCATCGGCTGCATTATTGGCTGCTTTGGCCTGATCGTAGATCTCCCGGGATTGAGCATCGAGGGCACGAGTCATACTCTCCCTGTCATCCAGCAACTTGCCCCAGTACTCCAGGCGGATCTTCTCCCGCTTAATCCACTCCTTGTCATCCGCAAGCCTCAACTGCGCCAGCTTGGTCTCGAAGTAGAGCCGATTACGCCACCGCCTAAGGGTTTGGCGCTCCTCTTCAAGAGCCTTGCTGTCGTGGAAGAAGGCCAGTTGGACTTGACGCAGACTGGAACATGCATTGTCAATGGACAGCGACAACGGGATGGGTTCCGGACCTGCTGGGGTCTCCTCCGCTTGTTCTAGCGGGTCTTCAGATACAAAAATTAGGTCCCACTCCACAAGAGTGGTCCCCTGAGTCTCCATGGCACTAGGGCCGTCCTCCGGGATGGCCTCAGTCGCCATCAAGGAAGGCCCAGCCGCCAGGTCTTCGTTCACCCCCTCAGGCAGGGGGCCAGCGACTTCGCCTGGGCGCCCCGGCTCGGCCGCAGGTACCTCCGATGTCGTCGCTTCCGGAGCCGGAGCCGCTGCTGGCTCCGGTCTGGGCACCTCTTCCGATGAGGGCTCAAGCTCCGTCACCTTTTCAATAACCGGCTCAGGAGCTGGAAGATCTTCAACATCAACCAGCCCTGTGGCTGGAGCTTCAACAATGACCGGCTCAGCGGCCGGTGCTTCGGAGGTAGCCGGCCCAACTGCCGAAACTACCTCAGTTTCCAGCTCGCACGCCGGAGCTTCAATCACCTCCGGTTCAACCGCCGTGGCTTCAACAATTTCCGGCTCAGAGACCGGGATTACTGCTTCCTTCGGCTCAACAGCTGGAGCTTCCATCATCGCAGCACCAGAACCCGGGGCTTCAACCTCCGGAACAGGTGCCGCTGGCGCATCTTCAATCCCGTGGTCCGGCGCTACCACGGGAACTTCTGGGGATGAGTCGAGGTCCATGACCACGACAGCCGGCGCCTGAGCTGTCGCAGCTTCAGCCACCACTTGGGGCGGCACCGGGACAGGAGCAGAAGCTCCCACCCTCACGGCCTCCGACACTGTGGCTGAGGGTGGAGCCTCACTCCCCTTCTTGGGGACGCTGCAGATGATGAACGAAGAAAATTAAAAAACAGTTGCTACAATTAAAACAATTGTCCAAGGTAAAGATTAAAAATTACCTTGGGAGGCTTCCGCACCAGCTTGTGCGGAACCTTTTTCCCGGGCGTTCTGGGCTGGTCATAGACGACGTGGAAGCTCCGGAAGGGCCCCCGAAACTTGTCGCGGCCACGGGCATTTCCCTAGTCGTGGCTCTCCTCGATCGGGAAGAACCCCCGGACCTGGAGGCCCCCACCGGCCCAGGTGCTGGAGTCGTGCGCCCGGAGCTAACACCCCGGGAGGACCCCACTGCGGGAACAGACGCACTCCAGGAGGACCCCACTGCGGGAACGGTCGCGTTCTGGGAGGACCCCATTACGGGAACAGTCGCCACGGTTGTAGAAGACCTTCCCCTCCGGGGTGAAGGAGCCGAGGCGGAAGTAGCGGGCCTGACGGACCTTCCGTCGACATACTGCAGCTTCCTCTTCCGACTCTCAGGTTCCTCCGCCAGCTCCTTGCCCTTGCCGACGACCTCGACCCTCGGCTTTGGGGCAGGGACAGAGCCATCTTCGGCCATTCCGGGGATCGCCACCCGGGTGGTTGATCTTCTCTCGACGACACCAAGGTCGTCAAGCACGGGCATCTTCCGCCGGAGCTCCCTGCTGAACTCCACTTCTACGTTCAGAGGAAGAAAAGCAGACGGCAGAGTCAAGTCGTCGCCGTCGACGTCGATGCCGTGCTGGAACTTCTTGAGGTGGAACTCCAAGGTTTTCCCCACCATGTTGGACTTCAACCCGGTCTCAACCCGGTCGTCGTCCATCACGCTGTTGAGGGCCCAAGCGAGTTTCTCCCTCCTCTTCAGCGGCGCCCACCTGTTGACCAAGAAATTACAAAATACTGCCTGAGGAGTTAATCCTCCCTCCACGCATTGGCGTATCCTAGTTAAAGCAGGGTTGAAAGCTTCCGCCAGCACCGGAGCTTCACTCCAGATCGTCGTGTCGATGCCGGGAAGACCATCGGGCAGCTCCAACCTCTCGTGCTCCTGCACCCGAATGACTATCCAGTCCTTCTTCCAGTCATCCCACTTCCCAGAAGGGAACGACCGGAGGTACTTGAATGGGCACTTCTTGAGCTTCACGAAGTAGTATAAGCCAAGGTACTCATTGCTCCGGCCAGTGGTGTGGACGGTGAAGAAGGTCCGGAAGAGTTCAATGCAGGGGGGATGCCCACCCACATCTCACAGAAGTGGACGAAGATAGACACGAGGAGAATGGAGTGAGCGCCAAGGTGGTATAACTGCAAACCATAGAAGTCTAGCAGCATCAAGAAAAAGGAAGAAAAAGGTGGGATCAATCCCACCATGGCGTACAAGGAGAAGTACACCATTTCGCCAGAGTGCTCCTTCTCGAATGGGAGCTCTCCACCGGCGCGAACCGAACGGTTGAAGAAGTCCGAGGACCACCCCATGAGGGCCCGAACCTTCTTCAGGTCGCCGTCGGTCTTCAAGCGACTCTCGCGGAGACCCAACTCCATCGCGGCACGGCTAGGCAAGAGAAGAAAAGTGAAGCACAAGTTGGGAGTTTGATCTCAAGAACAGATGAGAGGCGTAAAGAACTCCCGGCGGTGCGCACTTTCCTTCTTAAGTAAGCCCTCGCAACGCTTGGATGGAAACCGCAAGGAAGTCGAAGGTACCACCCAAAAATTCCACCCAGCCGATGACAAGCGGGCCAGGGACCACCCCGACGATCAAGTCGAGGTTCTTACCCAGGCGGACGGTTGTCATCAAGAGGCGGGAAGCCCAAAGGCGGCGGCCTGACAAGGCGCGCAGAACCGATACGATTTTCGTATCGGGAACCGGCGACCTTCAATTGCGTGAGATTCGCACGCCAAAGATCTCATCTGCCGCACGCGGGATACGCCACGCGGCGAGGATTTAACTCCAATTCCTTGCCAACGGCACCTTCAAAGACCCTTGAAGACTCAGTTCAAAAGTCGCGAGGGTGGACCCACCTCCGGCGGAATGACTTTACCCCAGTAGTCTTCCCCGGAGGTAGGTCCAGGGGGCCACTGTCGGTACCATAGAAACCGTACACCCCTTGAGGTTATAAAGATCTCACAGGAAAGTCATCTACTTGGTTTGAAGACCCTCGAAGGCCCACATGTCAGACATAACCGGACCCGCTTCTCCAACATGGTTAATCCCTGGGTCACCATGTGTACTACCAAACCGGAGCTACCGACCGCAAGGGGAAAGCTCCGGGCCATGTACCAAAATGGCACCTCCGGACTTAACCCCAGACCGAGAGAAGCTCCGGACCTGACACGTGTCAGGTAGCTCCGGAGCTACCTGTTTCCCACAGTATGCACCGGAGCTACCACGTGTTCAACCGTCGGATCTTCAGCCCCTAACCTCCGGAAGACCTCGCAACGGCTCCGGATCTTCAAAGGGGAATCAAGGACTTCAAGACCCGATTAAGTGTCATTAATGCCATATTAATGACACTTAAATGGACGATCTTAACACCAGTAACGGTGCTGTCAATGCTCGTTACAGGGTCATTAAGAGCAATTAAATGTGTTAAATAAGTGTCAATACTAGTAACTGCCGGGGCCACATGTCGGGCCAGGCTAACTTGTAACGGCATGCCCTTGTACTATAAAAGGACAGGCCGACGACACGTTCAGGGGGTTAGACACACGCCATTGACGCTCAACACAAGCTCATACAGCTAATACAACACCAACACACTCGTGGAGTAGGGTATTACGCTCAGGCGGCCCGAACCACGTAAACTCTTGTGTCTCCTGTGTCATTTCTTACTCACCTTCTTGAATCTTCGCGCGCCCATACCGAACATCAAACTCCCCTATCACTTTAGCAGTGTAGGGAGATCTGCCGGTTCCAAACCACCGAAAGCACTTGAACTCTTCGCTTTTCCTGGACAATCCCTTTTAATATGTCTCCACTCCTTGCAGAAATAACACTACACCTTTTTCTTCTTCTTGCTCTTAGCCTCTACCTTCTCCTTCACATTCTCACTCCTGACCAGCAAACCTTCACCTTGAGGTTCGTTCATTGCATTGTTCTTCCTCCTTTGCTCTTGAGCTAGTAACGCCGCAGTAACATCCTCAATTTTGATGGAATCATTGCCGAATATCAAAGTTGTGACCGTTTGCTCATAAGATGGTGGCAACAAACACAAAAGAATTATTGCCATGTCTTCATCCTCAATTTTTACATCTAGCTAACCTAGATATGTGATTCTTTGATTGAAAACATTTATGTGCTTTGCAAGATCAGACCCTTCCTGCATCTTCAGCCCATGTAAATTTTGCTTTAAATACAGCTTGGTTATCAAAGTCTTTGACATAAACTGATTTTTTAGCTTATCTCATATTTCTTTTGGTGTAGTCAATCCGATGACATGGTACATGACATTGTTAGACAGACACAACCGTATAGTTGCAGCTGCTTGCATATGTTTCTCCTCCCACTCGTCATCCTCCATCTTGACCGACTTCTTTGCCTTCAGAAAAGACAAAAGACTTTATTGCGCCAACAAATCTTTCACCCTTATCTGCCACAAGCCGAAGTTGTTGCTGCCATCAAACTTCACCATATCAAATTTAGTACTCGTTGGTGCCATCCGTGCTCTTGCTACGGTTCACCGAAAGAACCTTCGAACGTGCTGCACGTCGAACCCGCGTGCCGCCTGCACGCACAAGCATAGCATCGCGTACTCCAGCGTTCCGCCTGAACGCGTTGTTGCGTACATGTGCACCTCCGCCGTACACCGCTATGCACAGACCGACGCTCACAAGCCTCGTCGACTATCACGTCGCTCGCACACGATGAAGTCGATCCGCTTGATTACCACCCGTTGTTCGCCTTCAAGCGCTACAAGCCTCTGTTGAAATCACGAACTACCGATTATTTTTTCTGTTTTTTTCTCTGCTATCATGTGGATGATGATCGGATTTATGAAGAGAATTCCGCGTATCGAATCTCTATCGGAACAGACTCTCCTGTTGTTCTGATATAACGTGACTCTGACCACTTGTTAGAACGTGGCCCAGCCCGTCACGCAGGCGGGCCCCTACCGCCAGCCCAAGTCGCAATGTGCCTGCTACTCAAACAGCCCCAACCGAGGTCCTCAACCAAGGTTCTTGGCCACCTCAACTCAAAAGACTAGTCTGATAAGTGAGGTTCTCTCCATCTTATATGTTGGGCTCCCCCATCATTAATATCCGATGTTGGACTAAACCTAACAATCCCCGTCACACATTGGGTGGCCCATCTTCCCTTCACACTCGGGTGGACACTACTCCGACAGCCCGATTTCATGTGGCTCGGAAGATCTTTTCCGATAGCCTGATATCCGTGTGAAGTCTGAAAAATGTTCTAGATTTCCAACTATTGCTCTGATACTACTTGTTAGAAAATATGCACACGAAAGCGACGATAGATCTCCACAGGCATCGATGCAAGATCACATACAACACGCGAGGCACGATATTTATTAATGAGGTTCAGCCGAAGCCAACATCCACGAGGCATGACTACGAATACTCCTCCCCAATATGTTGTCTTTGTCGTGGTTACAATAGCGGTCCTCCCCTCATATTTGTAGAGAGACCGGTATAGAGTCCAACACAAACTATATATCCCACTGCTAATACAACTCATAGTCCTAACTGTAACCAACTTGTACACAATATTTGACACATATCCAACAATTAGTATGGTTTCATCGATGAGGCAATGCAAGCTACTGTAGTAGAGAGACAGCGGCGTGTGTGGTCCTTCCCGACAGCAAACACATGCGTCGTTGAGACACCAGCAGGGGGCGGCGTGGGCGTGTTTGCTTGCTGACGTAGTTGACCGGCCGGCGGCATTGCGAATCAATAATGTGCTTGACGGTAATGGCTGGTAAGGACCATGCATGGACTTGAGACGGCATAGATGGACGACATTGGCTGGCGTGCTCAACGCCGGCCGGCCGGCGGAGCATCGTCCATCGATGCCAGGGCAGCCACGCTACGTTGTTGCCGAGCCGCGTCGTCGCGCCATCGCCATCACACAGTTGTTCCTCACAACTTTACCACTGCCGAATTAAAGAGCGCTCCTGCTGGTCGTCCTGGCATCGACAGTAACATTCAGCAAGGAAACTTACCGATCGAGTTGAATTGACCGTGTCCTTCTTCTTCCCGTCGCCGTCAAACTTACCAAGCATGCAGCTGCCGGTGTGGAAAGGAAAGTTCCTGGAAAAATCCAACTTTTTTCACCACGTGACAGCCTTCCCACACTCGCAATTGTTGGGCCAAATCGAAGCCATGGCCGAACGAGTGGATTGGGCTGAAAGATTGGTTTCAGGCGAATCAGCTGGCCCACCCAACTCTGGTGACGGCCCAGCCCGTGAACACGAGGACCCCTAAACCCTAGTGCAGTGCAGTAAATACGACGACGCCATATCATCTGAGTCAACACGACAACGGTCGAGATAGATAGAGATAGCAGTACATGTACTCCACACCCGTCCGGCGTAACTGACCAATTCAACGCCTGCTGCCACTGCCAGTGACTTCACTGACTCACTGCGCCTGCTAGTCAGCGGGGCCCACCCGTCGGTGGCGCTGGAGCGGATAAGGCGCGCGTGGGCGAATTCCCCTCCGCCGGCCGTTCGTTCCCGCGCGTACGGCCGCGATGCGCGCAGCCGGGTTCCCGTGACTTTTTTTTTTCTTTTCGACGGCCGGTGAGGTGATCCTACCCATTTGCCACTTATTGTTCCGGCGCTGCGCTTTTCTGGCTTCTCATTCCCAAACCATACTACTACTAGTACGCAGTCCTAATCTTAATAGCATATTCACAAAATTCCATGTTAACTTGTACAGTCACGCAAAACAGATGCAACACACACACGGAGTACGTCGTATCAAAAAAATTACAATCAAGTCAATGCCATATCTCCTGTCCGAAATATTAAGCACGCATTAACTCTTTTTCGAAAACCAAGCATGCATTAACTAGTAGTTACTAAATGATACTGATAACATTTTATCTCTTAGAAATTAGAATGGGCTAAATACCCATCCTATCTTTTGCACCAGATATTGTATTCTTATCTACCGCGTTAACATTAATTGCATTCTCATATCCACTACTCCACATTTTTTAACACGAAGACCAATCTTTTACTAAATGAAGATGTAATCCACCGGATATTTCACGATATCTAATATCCTATCCGTTTCAATTTATTTGACATTGTAACAGTATAGAAAATTTTATTCCAATTTTACCCCCGATCTCCTCCAACGAAAAAAAACTTCTTCAGCCATGTCGTCCACCTCGCTCAATGGCGTGCCACTCCGACCTTTGTCACCGCCGTCGTGGAATGTGAGAAGGTGTGGTAGTCGTAGGAATTGGCGGTGCCGAGATGAGGCGTATCCGGTCGGGGTGCCAAGGGTGGCGTATCCCCTCGCGGCGCCAAGGGACAGCGTATCCGGTCGTGGTCCTAGAGGCCCTCAGCCTCATGACAACGTGGGATCTGCCGCACAAGGAGGTCATCGTGGAGTTGACTAGAAGCTTTGGATTGATGTCTACACCATTACGACCTCTTGCATGGCTCGCACCCGTGCCGTTGGGGACTTCCGGCCATGGGTGACCCACATTGCTGCCGTATATCTCCACCTTGTCACTGCAAATTGGTAATTTGACATTTTCCTTAATCTTTACAAAAGGAAACATTAAGTAATTTGGAACGGAAAGAGTAATGATATAATAATTGTACTTATTGATATCTAAATTAATAGCGCATCCATCTGCTGTTGTTAGATCCTATAAATATACCCTTTTCATGATTGAATCCACCTCGGTCGCAATGTCTGAAAACGCAGCGGAAGCATGCCATCAGGCAAGGTGTGAGAGAACGCACGCTTAAGTCCACCGGGTGGTGTCCCCACTCTTCTTCCCACGGCGACCCGTTTCCGTCCACCGGAAGTGCCGGACTTTCCCCACTCACCCCCTCCCCCTCTTCGTCTTCCTCCAGACTCCCCCACACGTTTCCCATTCCATTGCGTTCCTTCGACTCTCCCTTACCTGCACGCACCGGCACCGCGGATCCCGCCGCCAAGAATGGAGGCTTGGCCGGACGACTTCCGGTGCCCCATCTCGCTCGAGGTCATGACTGACCCCGTCATCCTCCCCTCCGGCCACACCTTCGAGCGGCGCAGCATCCAACGCTGGCTCGACGGGGGGAACCTTACCTGCCCCGTCACCAACCTACCGCTGCCGCCCTCCCCGCAGCTCGTACCCAACCACGCGCTGCGCCGCCTTATAGCCGCGGCCTCGCCTTCGGCGGCGGCCACTGCCCCCGTGGCCGCCGCGGCGGGGGGAGGTGGTGGTGCCCCGGAGCCGAAAGAAGCGGCTGTAGGGACGGGGGCGCCGTCGTCCGTGCTGGCGCTGCTCCGGCTGGTCAAGTCGGGCGCCGCCGGGCGGAGGGAGGTGCTGGAGTCCGGCGGCGTGGCCGTGCTCCTACGGCACGCGGCGGCCGGGGACGAGGCAGCGGCGAGGGCGCTCCTGCTCCTCAGCCTCGACGGCGACGACGCGCGCGTCGGGCTTGTCGCGGACGGAGCCGTAGACGCGCTCTGCGCTGCCGTGTCCCGCGGCGGCCGGGCCGCCGCCCTCGCGGCCACGGCGCTCACCAGCCTCGCCACCGTCGACGTCAACAAGTGCACCATCGGGGCGCACCCCTCGGCCATCTCGGCGCTGGTGGGGCTCCTCCGCCGCGGCGGCGCGCAGGAGCGCCGCGAGGCGGCCACAGCACTCTTCGAGCTCTGCAAGCTGCCGGAGAACCGCCGCCAAGCGGTGCGCGCCGGCGCGGCGCCCGTGCTCGCCGACTTCGCCGCTGACGGCTCTGCCCGCGCGGTCGAGGTGCTCGGCCTCCTCGTCAAGTGCCGCGAGGGGCGGCACGAGTTGTGCAGGACACCGGAAATCGTGTCCGTGCTCTCCGCCGTCGCTAGCAGCGGCAACGCTCGTGCAATTGAGCAGGCCCTGTTCGTTCTCAAATGGATCTGCTCGGACAACAACGAATTGGCAATGGAAGCAATAAAGCTGGGAGCTTTCCAGCTCTGCAAGGCTCTGATGAACGAAGACAACAGCAAGATCGCCAAGAACGCCGTCGAATTAGCTCGGACTCTCAAGAAGGCGCGAAATTAAGGCTGTCCGTTGTGATGATTTTGATTCAGCATCTCCTGGATTGGGTGTTGGCCTCATTGTACAGAGGTAGAAACAGCAAAGGTGAACCTTTTTTATCTTCTTCTGTTCATTTCCCTTGTCTTTTCATATTCATAGTTAGAACAAAAAGGGAAACAAACATGGTTCCTGAATTGTCAGATAGACATGCTTAAATGCTTCCATGAACCACCAGATGATCAGCCAATCTAAAACTTCATAAGCGCCATATTTCTATATGAGGAGGAATGAATTGCGTGTATGTCTGATCATTTCCTTGTGAGAAGGAATGAAATCCATCAGAAGTACAGAGGCTGTGACATCCTGTCTGCTCAGAAATTCTTGCTTGTGTTGACATTTATTTCGTCAGCTATATGATCATTAGCCAATAGGTCTTTGAGATTTGAGTATTTGACATATGGTGCCGAACTTGTTTTGCAGTAGTGCACTTGAAGCTCATGCTTACTGTTGCGCATTACTCGCTCCGTTTCGAAATAAATGACGTCGGTCGGTTAGTTTATCTTTGAAAGAACCGTTATCATTTATTTCGAAACGGTTTATCTTTGAACAAACCGTTATCATTTATTTCGAAACGGATTATCTTTGAACGGACAGTTATCATTTATTTTGAAACAGATTATCTTTGAGCGACCGTTATTATTATTTCGAAACGGAGGGAGTATAATCGAGACAATAGTAGTCATTCTGAAACTATCATAGGACTCCCATGACCTTTTGCCCCATCGTGGGGCTTAAAGTGTTCAGTAGACTAATGGGGTAGTAGTACATAAATTACGTGATATCAGTGTGCAATAAACTAGTCCATTAATGAGGTCTCCTCTAAATAAATTACTACTCGTACGTGATATCAGTCTGCAATAAACTAGTACATTAATGGGGTTTCTTGAGATTGGACCTGATCAAGAAGTCTGATGGCTCTTTCAGGTCCATTAATTCGAGTCATCATACTGTGAATTGCTGCTGGATGTTTTTCCATGCCCCAAGTACCAAGTATGAGATAATATCTGGTCTTGATTTATTATTATAAACTTTTTTGAGAGGTGGTTTGCTATAAAGACACTCCCTCCATATTGAATTAGATGACAGGCGACGTTCGGACAACCTTCGCTAGTTCATTTGCTTAGTCGGGAACGTCAATTATTGGAGAATGGATGTAGTAACAACTTTTAGCTGATTGGCTTTTGGTGGAGCTGCATACAAAACTTGGATTATGCGGTGCTGATGTGGCCCTGCAGATGTTGACAATGTGTGAATGGAAACCTAGCAGCAACAGTATGACAATAAGGGTTGACCTTGACCACAAGCTTTTCCTGGGGGGTGGGTGGTTGGCGTGTCCATTTGGGACGCACGCATGGCTTGTTTTGAACCGACGAAATTAAGCCCGTTGCGTCGGTGCCAAAAGCCGATCACTGATCACATACACGCACAGGGATAGATAGATCTAATTGGAGATCTTGATTAGTGGACAGGATTAGACCGTCGTGGACGTCGCAATCACCAGCAGCTTCCATAGCCGACAGTAGAAGCTTTGCAAATTAAGCTGCAACACAGAGTTGAGGCGTGCCAGCATCGCGCGTTTGTGAGTGTGTGTGCATGGCCTTTGCGACGTCGTGGTGGATCCATTGACGGAGACCGGAGAGAAGGTGCAGAGCCAACCATGGCAAAGCAGGGAAGAGAAAATACTCTATCCGTCTTTAAATAAACTACTACCTCCGGTCTGTTTTAAATGTCGTTTCGGACCAACAACAAAACTAAAAATTAACTAGATGCTGATGTAAGGACGACAAATAATTTGGTCCAGAGGGAGTACAAAGTAACGAGTATTTAAGAACTGGAGCGAGTATATATTTGCAAGCTCGCAGTTGAACGAAGGTGACATCCATGGAGGGAGAGGGATGGAGGCACGCGCTCAGGCTCAGCCGCCGGACCAGGGCAGAGCTAGCACCTACCTTCTCTTCTCTCCACTGAATAAGGTGTCATCCAGTCGAAATCCACGGATCAAAAGCTGGTTTGCTTGACTGCTGCACTCACATCTCGGTGGTGTTCTTGGTCACACGTACTAGAGGACACACCTTTCCCCTTCAGCTCAGAACAGACAAGCCGTGTCAAGACTCGAGAGGAGCCCAGCAAGTAGTGATGCTGGCTAATGCCATCAACATTGTGAGTACAGCACTCCAACTCGTCGATGAATTAGGATCGTCGTGGAAGTAGTCACAATCACCAGCAGCTTCCTTCTCGGCTGGTGATCCAACCGATCCTGCGCTGCGCATATATGCAACCGTGACGCCTAGCTTTCCGTTGTCATGTCCTTAGTTCCTCATGCCCATGTAGAAGTACTTTCTGAGTACACTGAATGTGGCGGATCATCTGTTAGGGATGACAATTGTACTCGCGGGTTCAGGTAACCGGCGGGTATTGCACCTGACGTGTACGGGTACAAATACAATTTTTTATCTGCAGGTACACCCCGAACCTGACCTGATGTTTTGCCACTACAGGAAACGCGATCATTTGCGACGGCTGGATTTATTTGCGACGGCCAGCTGTCGCAAATAGAGTAAATTACGATGACATGTCGTTGACCGTCGCAAATAAAAAAAGCCGTCGCAAATAAACGCTTATTTGCGACGGCCAACGCTAGGGCCGTCGCAAATAAGCAAACCGTCGCAGATAAGTGGTTATTTGCGACGGCTTCAAAAAACACCATCGCAAATAAATTTAATTGCGACGGCCGCAATCTAAGACCGTCGCAATTAAGGATGCTGTCGCAAATAAGGGCTTTTATCGGCCGCCCCCGAACCCGACAATTCACTCACCTCCACACAGTACGAATCCCCACCGCCCTACCGCGCCCCCGCCGCCCCGCCGCCGCCCCCGCTCCTGCCGCCGGCCTGCCGCGGCCCTGCCCTCGCGGCACCGCCCCGACCCTGAGCCGCGCCCTCGCCCTGCGTCAAGACTCGAGAGGAGCCCAGCAAGTAGTGATGCTGGCTAATGCCATCAACATTGTGAGTACAGCACTCCAACTCGTCGATGAATTAGGATCGTCGTGGAAGTAGTCACAATCACCAGCAGCTTCTTTCTCTCGGCTGGTGACCCAACCGATCCTGTGCATGCCAGTGTGATCATGCCTAGCTTTCCGTTGTCATGGCCTTAGTTTACTCTACATCCCTACGCCTGCTGAATCTTTTCGATGGATGGATGGATGGTAAGTTTGGCAGCAACCATGCAAGTGGAGTGGAACGCTGCTGCCAAATCGTCTAACGTTACAGGCGGTGTGTCTGTGTAGGATCGTTGCTGATGGCCGCCATCAGGGGAGAGGGAGGGACTGGCCAGTGAGCTACCTACTTGGCCCTGAACTGAACCCGTTTGGGATGTTGATCTGCTCCGCCTAGCTACCACGCCACTTGTCGTCGACCCGGCATCACGCCGCCATTGGCGTCATCCGATCGCTGACACTGACAGGTAGAAGTATATACAGTTCGAGCGAGTGGGGGGGCTATCTCTGCGTTTTGTTCGAGCTATGGAGCTTGATTCGCGTCTGCAACTGTTCTTCCAGAAGAAGATCGCGACTCGTGCTTGTCCGTTCTGATGTGCATGGACACCGTAAAGAAAAACACCGACAGGAGTGGTAGCTTCAATTCTAGCCATCCAAACGGGCTCTACATACGGTCAAGGTTTGTGGCACTGTCGTCAGTGTTAGCTTTGCGACCAGAACCAAAGTTTTGACCG
Source organism: Tuctoria greenei (assembly GCA_036927565.1). Classification (NCBI taxonomy): domain Eukaryota; kingdom Viridiplantae; phylum Streptophyta; class Magnoliopsida; order Poales; family Poaceae; genus Tuctoria; species Tuctoria greenei. Next base: position 3,777,014 of record JAYESD010000007.1, read on the forward strand.
GCTCGGTCACTTGACGGCAGAAAATGGGGATCAAGCTTTGAACACAAAGACGCACTGCGGTTTCTAGAAGCTCGGAAAATGTGCGTGTTTTTGGTGGTGTTGACTGGTCGGGTCGACAAGAGAAACGACAGCATGTGGGTTTGGACTTTACGTGTTTGGGCTTCCCTGACTCGGAGACAGCCCAGCCCATACACGCGCCCTAAGCTCACAATGCACCTATGTGGTTTCGGCCCACTCATCGAAGAGAAAATGGGCCGGCTAAAACCCTCCCAAAATATCTTCTCCTTCAAAGCTCACAATTGGCCTATGTAGTTTCGGCACACTACAACTTACCAGCCCATTCTACGAAGTACTCCCTCCGTCTCCATAAACTTATCGTTTGTAGTTCAAAAATAAACTACAAAACGACAAGTTTATGGGGACGGAGGAGTACTTACACAGCTCATCTCATCGAAGAGAAAATGAGCCGGCTAAAACCCTCCCAAAATATCTTCTCCTTCAAAGCTCAGCTCTGCTCGGAGCACCTTATCCCCAGCCACGAAAACCTCGAGCGATGGCCGCCACCCTCCCGACCGCCGCCTTCGCGCGCCTCGCGGCCGCACAGCCCTTCGCGTTCGCGACCCCGAAGCCCGCCGCCACCACCGCGCTCCCGTTCGCCGCCTCCGCGGCGGCGTTCCCGTCGCTGGCCCTGGCGGCGGGCCGGCGGTGCCGCGGCGCTCGTCCGAAGCCTCCCGCGGCGGGGACGGGGACGGGCGCCGACCAGAGGGAGACGATACTGCTCCCCGGGTGCGACTACAACCACTGGCTCATCGTCATGGAGTTCCCCAAGGACCCGGCGCCCACGCGCGACCAGATGATCGACACCTACCTCACCACCCTCGCCACCGTCCTCGGCAGGTCAACTTTTTTCCACCGGTGCTCCCCCTCCCTCCCTACCACCCGTGCTCGCGTGGTCGTGCGGCGATCGAAGTCTGCGCCTTGTTAATTTTTACTCGACCTGTCAATTATTGCTCATCACAGAACTGTTGGTTCGGTAGTGTTAATAATGTCCCGTTGACCGACCCAATAACCAGTTGTCTGGTGCCTCTGAAACCGTTATGCAGATTTGTACTTGCGCTTATATACAGGTTCCGATGCTTTGGTACGCTAGACACACGCTGACCATATTCTCAATGTCCACAAACGGCTGGTCAGATAATCACAAGTTAGAATGCAGTACAGTGTTTTATTTTACGGTTCCAGCAACAGATGTGTACTGCGACAGTGTACCAGTAGTTTTTACGGTGACCACGGTGTCATGTATTTTGAATTTTCCACAATCAGTGTAGATTCCAAAAGCTAGGCATGTGTCCATAACTCCATATCACCGCATACCTGAGGGTCTTGTTGCCATCGCAGCATGGAGGAAGCCAAGAAGAACATGTACGCCTTCAGCACCACCACCTACACCGGGTTCCAGTGCACGGTCGACGAAGAAACGTCAGAGAAGTTCAAAGGTAATCCTCAGTTTACTGTTTGTTTATTTTCCGATGACCAAACCACAACCCGTTTGGTCGAAGCATGTTGTAATTAAGCTTGCTCAAAATGATATTCCGCTTCCTGTAGGTTTGCCTGGTGTTTTGTGGGTGCTCCCTGACTCCTACATTGATGTTAAAAACAAGGACTATGGAGGTTAGTGTAACACTATCTATGTCTGCGACGGTGTGTTTAGATACTTCTTGCTTTATTTATCTCGAGTTGCTCACCCGTTTTTTCTCTTTTCTACATTCATCAGGTGACAAATACATAAACGGTGAGATAATTCCCTGCACGTACCCTACCTACCAACCAAAGGAGCGGAGGACATCAAAGTATGAGAGTAGACGGTACGAGAGGCGAAGAGATGGACCCCCAGCCAACAGGAGACCCAGGCAAGAAGCTCCTCAGACTCAGACTGGGTCACCATCTTCATGAGGTAGGAATTTATCCAAATCCATCGTTTCCCTGCATATTGATGTTTAAATTGAACCGAGACCATGTTATTTCTTTCAGTTCTGCAGGAACTTACACACATACTGTAACAAAAGGCCATGCCTATCACTTTGGAACCATGCACCGAGCAGGAAAATCCGTCTTCAGCTTGAAATATCATGCGGCGCCGTGTCACAGACAGAAAGTTCTGATTATGTCAAATGATACTCTCCCAACACTACTGAATTGTCCTCGTGATGTTTTCTGTGATGTCTACTTCTCTAGTAGTGTTGCTGATTGTGTGAAATGCGTTCCTTGTTGGCCATGTTTGTACTGAAATCGGCTTTTAGCCATGTGACAGCATTGTTCTGCTCAAATTTACAGTACTTGGATAATCGAACAAAGTGATGTTTAAAGTCTTCTCATGTGAATCTGATTTGTCTTGTGCACTGTATTGTATCAAAATGTGTAAGATGTTAAATTCGTGGGGCTAGTACAACCCTGACTGTCATTTAAGGTGTCAGTTCGTAATTGGATGGCCTAAACTTTCAGCAAACTAATGAGGTCATCCAGTCAGTTGTAATGTAGCTGCGTGCGGTGATTCAAATGGTTCAGGTTGAGAAAACATGCATGAAATACGAATTTGAAGAAATGCAGTTTGGATACTGTTAAATTGTTGCTCCCTTAGAAGAATGTTTCTTCTGATTTTTCCTATTTTTTTTTGAAACTGGAATTAACATTCCATTAACTTTCGCTCAGCATCGAATCGCTGGCAACCATATCTGTTACAAAATCTGAAGATCATGCAAACAAGTCACTACCTGAACATGCCGCAGCTTAGAACTCTCTTTGGCCAGCCTATGAGCTACTCCATCGGTCCCAAAAAGTTTGTCGCTTTGTAGTTATTTTTGAACTACAGAGCGACAAGTTTTTTGGGACGGAGGGGTACTTGATTACAAGATCGAGGAATATAAAAGAACATTAACTGCATTAAAGGGTAAAATAGTCAAGAACTTTAACTCCGTAATCAAGACGCCATCATGACCATCATCCCAGTCTTTGGAGCTAAGAGCTTCACAAAGATTCTTGCAATCGGTCTTCACTTGAAGATGCATCATACCATTGCTGGAAGCATAGTTGAGAGCTTGGAGGCATGTCAGCGTTTCAGCTTGGAACGGGCTTGCTACCGCTTGTTAAACATGGAAGCATATATCAATATTTGATATGTTATATTGACTACCATATATGTGGAAAGTATACTTGGTATGATATATTGGCTAACATATATGTCGGGAGTATATTTGGTATGTTAGATAGACTACCATATACATCAGTAGTATATTTGGTAGAGAATATGTTATGTATAGTAGTCTATATCTATAGATAGAAGGACATCATCTATTCTTGGAACTTATGTCTTTTTTGAATTCCATCCATGGCATTTTTCTATTAAGGATCGAACATCGAGGAAAAGTCTTTTGGAAGGGCGATGTGAGTCTGGCCTCTATCCTATCAAGTCATCCGATGTCGCTGCCCTGAAGCATGCCTTAGCGAGCAATTCTACTAGTCAAGCCCAATGGCATGCCCGACTCGGTCATCCTTCATCCCAAGTAGTTCGGTCAATTTTGCATCTCAATAATATTTCATGTCCTAGAGAGTCATCTTTGTCGGTTTGTAATGCATGTCTACTAGCCAAGAGTCATCAATTACCATACACAAGTTCTATTCATCGGTCTACATCACCCTTGGAACTCATTTTCTCTGATGTATGGGGACCTGCACCCCAATCTGTTGGTGGTTTTAAGTATTACATCAGCTTTATTGATGATTTTAGTAAATTTTCTTGGATCTATTTAATGCATGATCGTTCTGACACTCCTCGTATATTTTTACAGTTTCAAGTGCATGTTGAGCGTCTCCTTGATGGTAAAATTAAGTGTGTTCAATCTGATTGGGGTGGGGAATACCAGAAAATCCACAACACATTTTTTCGTTCTCTTGGCATATCTCATCGTGTTTCATGTCCTCATACACATCAACAAAATGGTTCCGCTGAACGCAAACATCGTCATATTGTTGAAACCGGTCTTGCTCTCTTAGCTCATGCAGGCATGCCCCTTAAATTTTGGGATGAAGCTTTTCTTACAGCCACATACCTCATCAATCGTCTTCCTACTCGAGTTATTGATAACAAATGCCCTTTAGAGCGTCTATTTAATACACCACCTGATTACTCACTATTAAAAGTTTTTGGGTGTGCTTGTTGGCCTCATCTTCGTCCTTATAACAAACATAAGCTCTCTTTTCGATCCAAGGAATGTGTTTTTCTAGGCTACAACTCTTTACATAAAGGGTATAAATGTCTTGATACTGATTCTGGTCGTGTCTATATTTCCAGAGACGTTATTTTTGACGAGAATATTTTTCCTTTCACAAGAACTCCACCCCATCCTTCCCAAAATTTGGAATCGACACATAGTAATATTGATTTGCGCATGTTGCATTTGGGAAACAGCAGTACTAATTTGGAAAATGATCATATACATGCATCTCTGCCTGCTAACTCTTTGGATGCAGATAATCAGGAATCCTTATCTCAAAGATCTGCTCCAGATATGCTGCCATCCATGCAACATGAATCAGATTTGGGAGCACCTACCATACCTGTTGATTGCCTGCCAGTTAATGGTGTAAATCAGGATGAGCTTCCTAATATTGAGGCCCAATCAGGTGTCGAGGCTGACGCACCCTCCGTCCATCCGTACCGGACGCGCCTACAAAATAATATTAGGCGTCCAAAGGTACGTACAGATGGTACAGTTACATATTCTGTGGTACGGTCCTGTACTTCTGAGCCTACTTCTCATGTTGCTGCTATGGAGCATCCTATGTGGCGCCAGGCCATGAATGATGAATTTCAGGCACTCATTAAAAATAAAACATGGCATTTAGTACCTCCTCATACTGGTATTAATGTCATTGATTGCAAATGGGTCTTCAAGCTAAAGCAAAAGCCAGATGGGTCCATTGACCGCTACAAAGCACGTCTGGTTGCTAAAGGTTTCAAACAACAATATGGAATTGATTATGATGATACTTTCAGTCCAGTTGTTAAACCAACTACTATTCGACTTTTATTGTCCCTTGCTGTTTCTCGAGGTTGGGCTATTCGACAAATAGATATCCAGAATGCTTTTCTACATGGTCTTCTTCATGAAGATGTTTATATGAAACAACCTCCTGGATTTGTGGATTCTCAACATCCCAATTTTCTTTGCAAGTTGGATAAATCTCTTTATGGTCTCAAACAAGCACCACGTGCTTGGTTTTCTCGCCTTAGCTCCAAACTCTTGGAGTTGGGATTTATAGCCTCAAAGGCAGATGTCTCTCTTTTTATTTTTAACAAGGCTGATATCCACATATATATTCTTATCTATGTTGATGATATTATTATAATCAGCTCATCTTCTGTGGCTACTGAGAGACTCCTTACACAACTTAAGGCTGATTTTGCAGTAAAAGATCTTGGTAGACTCAGTTATTTTCTTGGAATTGAAGTATGTCATTCCTCTCATGGGCTCATTCTGACACAACACAAATACATACAAGATTTATTATCCCGAACTAATATGCTCACCTCCAAAGGTGTGTCCACTCCTATGGTTCCTACTGAGAAGTTGGGAATAGATATGGGTGAAAAGCTCTCGTATGAAGATACTACAAGATATCGAAGTGTTGTTGGTGCCCTCCAATACCTATCATTGACAAGACCTGATATTTCTTTCTGTGTCAACAGAGTCTGCCAATTTCTATCAACTCCAACTACTGTACATTGGGCGGCGGTCAAAAGGATTCTAAGATATCTTAATGAAACTATTGATATGGGATTATGCTTCACCAAGTCTGGCTCCTCACTGCTTAGTGCGTTCTCAGATGCTGATTGGGCTGGGAATCCTGATGATCGTCGAAGCACTGGCGGATATGCCATATTTTTTGGTGGTAACCTTATTTCTTGGAGTTCACGCAAACAGCCAACAGTGTCTCGTTCAAGTACAGAGGCTGAATATAAGGCAGTTGCTGATGCTACCGCAAAATTGATTTGGATTCAGGTGCTTTTGCGTGAGCTTGGGATTTCGCAATCACGAGCACCCAGTCTATGGTGTGATAATATTGGTGCCACCTATTTATCTGCCAATCCAATTTTTCATCGACGGACGAAACATGTTGAGGTTGATTATCACTTCGTTCGTGAACGAGTATCATCTCGTCAACTCGATGTGAGATTTGTATCATCTAAAGATCAGCTCGCCGACATTATGACCAAGCCATTACCGGTCTCCTCCTTCAATAATTTTCGACGCAATCTGAACTTAGTATCACACCATCCAGATTGAGGGGGAGTGTTAAACATGGAAGCATATATCAATATTTGATATGTTATATTGACTACCATATATGTGGAAAGTATACTTGGTATGATATATTGGCTAACATATATGTCGGGAGTATATTTGGTATGTTAGATAGACTACCATATACATCAGTAGTATATTTGGTAGAGAATATGTTATGTATAGTAGTCTATATTATAGATAGAAGGACATCATCTATTCTTGGAACTTATGTAACATACCATGTATATATTTCTCTATAAATATAAGAGTCCATGACCCATAGTGGTCATTCAGCGCCATACAATCTATCACCGCTAAGATGAATCCAACACCAGCAGCGATACCCTCTCAGTGTTCATCCCTTACAATGAAACCCCAGCCTCCTGACTTTGTTTACTCTACAAAAGATGCATCCAGATTTATTTTCAGGAACCCCATGACCAGTCTAGTCCGCCTCAGATTGGATGGAGGACGATCATGATGTCGTTTGCTAAAGAATTATATGAACTCAGCAGTGAAATTCTGAATTTCCATTACTAGCCTACTGTGATGTTTCTGTGTCTTGCCCGCATTGACTGCATTCCTTTCAGATATCAGTAGTCGAAGAGTTGTGATTAACTTTACTTGAACATGCACATCATGATTCCAGATATAGAGAAAGGTCTCTTGTGCGGATGTTAAAGACGCCATCTCAGATCTAGTTTGCTCTAGCTGCAAGTCGCTCCAAACCTTTTTATGAGAATTTGCACTTGAATAAAGTATGAGTTGCATCCTCATCAAAACGATAACAAATCTAACACCGGGTATCCAAATTGATGCCTCTAGTTTCAATATTCCTCTTCAAAGACATGTTGTTGTGTGCTAATTGTCAGGCAAAATTTTTAACCTTGTTGGGGCAGGGCATCTCCCAGATTTTCTTCCATGGGAAGGCAACATTTATTATCCGATGATGAACAATTCCTTTTGTTCTTGTTCCTTAGCTGCTCGAATCATAATTCACTTGCACTTTGTATGCTGACTTCACACTGAAAATGCCTCTAGGATCAAAATGCCACCCAATATAATCTTCCACATCCTTAGAGACTGGGATTGCCAGAATAATTTGCACATCATCTGGATGGAAGGTTTGTCGTACAAGTTTCTCATCCCATAGACCGGTCGTGGGATCAATGAGCTCGGACACCCAATAGACCAAATTTTGGCCCCCGTGCGAGGAAGGCAGTCTAGTCGTACGAATTGGAGCGTCCTTTTTCCTATAGTTAACAGTAGAGTAAAATGCGCCAGGGGTACATGAACTTGTAGGGGTATGCCATTTAGGTCCATAAATTTCTAAAACGCATTTTGAGCTCCCTAAACTAATTATGGTGTCATTTGTAGTCCAGCGCACGCGTGGCGTGCCCACGTGGCGTACACATCAGATGACACGTCGCCTCGTTGAATATGTTATTTAGTATTAGACCCGCATATATTTTGATATTGATGCAGCATCATTGACACTTGGAGGCGCCGACGCGAAGTTTTTTGGCACATCGTCTTCCTCAAGCAGGACCGCGTGGAGCTTTCCTAGAGCGGAGGCGGCTTGACCTTTTCGCGGAACATGGCATCCGACTTCGCTGATATGGACGACACACCGCTACCGTCAGGCAGGGCGGGCAATGCAGTTTCATTGGTCTGCGAGACTAAAACAATTATAAGATTCTTCACGTCGTTTCTTAAGTCAGGAAACATTGGTTCGTTTAGTTGTTGAGGCCCCCAATTTGGAAGGAGCAGTTGCGGGTTCGACCCCCAGGTGTACATTTTTTTTTTATTTAGTGTCGCATTTTCCCCTCTGTGCAAGATAGAGGCGGCGCAGGGGCATCTGCTTCATGCTCAGTCGCGACAGCGACATTGTCGCCTTCATACAGTTCCCGCAACACTTCGAGGTTGTCAACCCCACCGACATGTACGCCAACCACAAATGCATCTTTGAAAGTTGCCTAAAGGGGGGGGGGGTGAATAGGCTAATCGACCTAAAATGACTTAATAAAACGAGATCAGTACTCAGGTGGCGGACTAGTCCGGTCCAGGGGCGGACTAGTCCGATCCTCCTGCAAGGAAAGCCTAAAAAGTGTTTCTAACAAGTTTTAGTTCGATTCTTGTAATGCAAAGTGTGTTGGAATGACTTAGTGAACCTTAACAAGTTATGGAGCAAGTATAATACTAAGGATCACAATGAAACAAGAGTGATGAACAAATACGATAAAGCTATCCCTAGAAGCAATGTGCGATAAGTGAAAGCAAAATACATAAGGGACACAAGGATTTTATCCCGAGGTTCGATCCCATGAAGGAATCTACGTCCCCGTTGAGGAGTCCACGAAGGACTAGGTTCAACAACCCTTCCCTCACCAAGTTTACCACAAGGGCCTAACTTGGTTCTCCACTATCACAAAGGGTGAATACAAGATTCGTTGGGGCTTCTCACAATCTGAGGATCCCACCACAAATACAATCACAAATCACAAAGATCAACTCAAGCCACATATCACAAAAATTCACAAGTGCAAGAGATCAAACTGAGAGCCTAGAGCGGTGTTCTTCCTCCTCTTCACCTCACCAAACCCTAATCCACACAAGAATTAGTTTTAGAGTGAAGGTAGGCAAGATGGAGGCTTTGGAGGCTCAAGGTTTGCTGTGGCAGCGCTAGGGTTTCAATCTTTTCAAAGGTTGGTTCAAATGAACCCAGGGGTCCTCTATTTATAGAGGTTCCCAGCCTATACTGCTGACTTCAATAGATGGGCGGACTAGTCCGCCCTAGGGCACGGACTAGTCCGGCCTTTGGGACCACTGACGTCCCTTACAACTGTCGCACTGCGCGGCAATCGTCACACTACCCACCAAACTTCAAATTCAAACGTCACTTCAAAACGGACTAGTCCGGCCTGCACCGGACTAGTCCGATCTCACACAGAACCTTTTGTTCTGTGTGAAAACAGACTAGTCTGGAAACCACGGACTAGTCCGGCCCCCAGGGCGGACTAGTCCGGCCTACCCAGACTTAGTCGCTGAAACTCCACTTCTCTCCAAACCCGGACTAGTCCACACCGTGGGCGGACTAGTCCGATCTCGATCAGGACCTCTTGGTCCGGACCAAAACGGACAAGTCCGTGGTTTTGGGACTTAGTCATGAAAACCCACTCCATGACTACTCGGACTAGTCCGTCCCACTACGGACTAGTCCGAACTCAGTCAGACCCTTCTGGTCCGGCTGAAAACGGACTTGGCCGGCCAGGAGCGGACTAGTCCGACCACCGCACGGACTAGTCCGGCCACTCCTGCCAGACTACTTCCAACTCTCTTCTCTCAATAGGTTTTGATCTCTAAACTGCTTTGAGCTCCCAACTTCATCTCAATGCACTTTACGCACACATCCTCATACACATATGGCTAGTCTAAGCTCGACACTGAAAGTGCATCTAGGATCCTCGTGGGTTTTGGATGATTGACAACGATAATTAAGTAACTAATGAGCTCAGTGATCTTAAGCACATCTGTGGATTCAAGTGGAAACACAAACCCTCAAAAAGGAAAAGGATGAAAATGGCGATGTCGACTCGAAAAGAAGAAACTAGGGTTTCTAGTGTGTCGAGTTTAGACTAGCCAAATGATTATGAGGATGTCTGCGTAAAGTGCATTGAGATCAAGTTGGGAGCTCAAAGCGGTTTAGAGATCAAAACCTATTGAGAGAAGAGAGTTGGAAGTAGTCTGGCAGGAGTGGTCGGACTAGTCCGTGCAGGTGGACAGACTAGTCCGCTCCTGGCCGGCCAAGTCCGTTTTCAGCTGGACCAGAAGGGTCTGACTGAGTTCGGACTAGTCCGTAGTGGGACGGACTAGTCCGGGTAGTCGTGGAGTGGGTTTTTGGGACTAAGTCCCAAAACCCCGGACTTGTCTGTTTTGGTCCGGACCAAGGGGTCCTGACCGAGATCGGACTAGTCCGCCCAGGGTGCAGACTAGTCCCGGTTTGGAGAGAAGTGATTTTCAGCGACAAAGTGTGGGTAGGCCGGACTAGTTTGCCCTGGGGGCCGAACTAGTCCGTGGTCTCCAGACTAGTCCGTTTTCACACGGAACAAAAGGTTCTGTGTGAGATCGGACTAGTCCGGTTTGGACCGGACTAGTCCGTTTTGAAGTGATCGTTTGAATTTGAAGTTTGGCGGGTAGTGTGACGATTGCTGCGCAGTGTGACAGTTGTCAGGGACGTCACTGGTCCCAAAGGCCGGACTAGTCCGCGCATCTGCTGAAGTCAGCAGTATGGGCTGGGAACCTCTATAAATAGAGGACCCCTGGGTTCATTTGAACTATTATTCCTTGAGTACATTGAAACCCTAGCGCCGCCACAGCAAATTTTGAGCCTCCAAAAGCCTCCTTCTTGCCTACATTCCCTCTAAAATTAATGCTTGGGTGGATTAGGGTTTGGTGAGGTGAAGAAGAGGAAGAACACCGCTCTAGGCTCTCGGTTTGATCTCTTGTACTTGTGAATCTTTGTGATCTGTGGCTTGGGTTGATCTTTGTAATTGTATTTGTGGTGGGAGCCTCAGATTGTGAGAAGCCCCAACGAATCTTCTATTCACCCCTTTGTGATAGTGGAGAACTGAGTTAGGCCCTTGTGGTAAACTTGGTGAGGGAAGGGTTCTTGAACCCGATCCTTCGTGGACTCCTCAACGGGGACGTAGATTCCTTCATGGGATCGAACCTAGGGATAAAATATTTGTGTCCCTTGTGTACTTTGCTTTCACTTATTGCACATTGCTTCTAGGGTTAGCTTTATCATTTTTGTTCATCACCCTTGTCTCATTGTGATCCTTAGCCTCATACTTGCTTCATAACTTGTGAAGGTTCACTAAGTCATTCTAACATACTTTGCATCACAAGAATCGAACTAAAATTTGTTAGAAAACCCTTTTTAGGTTTTCCCTGTAGGTGGACCGGACTAGTCCGCCCCTGGATCGGACTAGTCTGCCCCCTTGAGTAATGATCTCATTTTATTAAGTCATTTCAGGTCGATTAGCCTATTCATCCCTCCCTCTAGGAAACTTTCAATTGGTATCAGAGCCGAACTCTCCCAAAGAGTCTAACAACTCGGAGAGAAGATGGCCGGAGTGGGGTATGACGAGGTCTCAACCAATGAGATCCAAGCAACTCAAGAGGAGGTGCTTGTCTACCAAGACAAGTCGACGGATGACGAAGAGACTCGCCAGCTCAAGGCGAAACTTCAAGAAAAGTTAAAGATTCCAAAGGTTGACTCTTCAACTTCTACATCGGGTGGCACGACCCACTACAATCAACAAGGCTACAACTATGAACGCCTTGTCTCCAACAACCACTATCTTTCCATCCCATTGGGGAAGCCTCTCCAATTCGATGGAACCGACTACGGGATGTGGAAGCAAAACATGAAGATCCATCTCATGTCACTCAACCCTTCTTTGTGACAAATTGTATTGACTGGGGTGCATATCCCAAAGAATGAAGAAGACATCACTCCGAAGCAAGCCGTGCTCCTTCACCGCAATGCCCAAGCGGTCGGAGTGATCATCTCCTCGCTCTCAAGAGATGAGTTCAACCGGGTAGATGTACTTGAGGTGGCCAATGATATTTGGGACACTCTCAAGACGGCTCATGAAGGCAACCGAGTCGTGAAAGAAGCGAAGATTGAGCTCATTGAAGGAGAACTCGGGAGGTTTGCCATAATGGATGGTGAATCTCCCCAAGAGATGTACAACTGCCTAAAGCTGCTCATCAACAAGAGCAGATCTTATGGCTGCACCAAGTGGACGGATCACGGGGTGGTGAAGAGGATGATTCGGGCATTCATACCTAGAAACGTCTCTCTTTGCTCCATGATACGGGAAAGCCCGGGGTTTGCCAAAATGACCCCGGAGGAGGTCCTAGGAAGGATCATCAACCACGAGATCATGGAGAAGGAGGCGCTCTTCTACAATGACCTCCAAAAGTTCATCGCCTCGAAGATGAAGGATGTTGCACTCAAAGCGACATCCTCCTCAAAAGAGCAAAACGAAGATGATGAGAAGAGCCTTGACGCCAATGAGGAATAGGTCCTCTTCATCAAAAACTTCAAGAGGACGATGAGGAGAAGAATAGGAGGATATAAGCATGAGAGCAAGGGCAAAGAGAAAGCAAGACCCAAAACAAAGAGGGCTTGCTACAATTGTGGCAACTACGGGCACTTCATTGTGGATTGCCCACATGAAGAGGGCAAGAAGAAGAAGGAGGGCAAGCCTCAAGAAAAGAAGTTTTACAATAAGAATAGGCCCTCCGGTAATGATCACTTAGGCAAGGAATGGGACTCTAACGATGAGTCCTCCTCGTCCGAAGACGAGGAGAAGATGGCAACCATAGCCATCGGGGGGAGCTCCAAGGGAAGCAAGTTTTTCCCCAACCTCTACCACCACAAGCAAACTTGCCTCATGGCAAAACAAGGAAGAAGAAAGGTTACTTCTAACTCATCCTCTTTCATATCTTCCCATGATGATTTTGATACTATTAGTGAAAACGAACACATGCTTAAGGACATAAGTATGAGCACTTTGCGTAGAATGAAATTACTCTCGGATGAAATATTTGAGAAGGAGGAGCTCATAGATAGGAAAGAGGACATGCTTATCCATGAAAAGGAGAGATGTAAAGAGCTCATTGAGCTCCTTGAGCTTGAGAGAGAGAAGAGAAAGGCATTAGAGAATGAACTTGCTCTAAGCAAGAAAACATGCTCAAGTCTTGAGGAGACAACCATTGAGCTCAAGGACGAACTTGGCAACTTGTCAAAAGTTAAAAAGATCCTTGAGACTCAAGTTGAGTCCCTCAAGACCAATGTAGCCTCTTCCTCCAAAAGCTCATCCTCCTCAAAGGTTGCATCCGAAGCAATATCTACTTGCAAATGTTCTAACTTGATCCTTAAATTAAAGGATGAGCTTAAATTGACTCAAGGCAAACAAGGGCCTAAGGGTGGCATCTTTGACAAAGAGAAGGTGGCGTATGCACGAAGTGCATACACCAACACAAGACCTCCCTATGTCAAAGATGGTCTTGGTTATACTAGAGGTGGAAAGCAAAATGCTAAAACCTTCGAGTATGGCAAAAACTTGATTGTCTTTGTCAAAGGAAGCTCATCCCCAACTAAAATTGGGAAGAATACTTCAACTAGCACTAACATGCCTAAATTTGAACACATCCTCTCTTTCATGATTTTGATGCATCTTATGTTTTAATGAAGAACAAGTATGGCAAAGTTTATGCTAGATATGTTGGGCCACTCCGCAAGAGCCCCAAGCCTTGTGTGTGGGTGCCCAAATGCCTCACTACTAACATCAAAGGACCCAACTCCGCTCGGGTACCTAAAAGGAAGGCATAATCTTGTTTTGTAGGCGTACTCCTCCGGTGGATCCAAATGGGTGCTCGATAGTGGATGCACCAACCACATGAACGGAGAGAGGGGAATGTTCGTGGAGTATGAGCAACATGATGATCCAAATGAAGGGATCCTCTTTGGGGACAATAGCCGAGGGAAAATCCTTGGTTCCGGTAAAATTGTCATTTCCCCCAACATACTCTTTCTCACATTTTGCATATTGATTCTCTAGACTATAACCTCTTGTCCATATGACAACTATGTGACAAGGGCTATAATTATGTTTCTACTAATGAGGGTGTGAGCGTCCTTAGAAGAAGTGATAACTCAATCGCTTTTAAGGGTGTGCTCAAGGGAAAGCTTTATCTTGTGGATTTCGCCTCGGATAAAGCTCAACTTGACACATGCTTAATGGCGAAAACCAACATGGGATGGCTTTGGCATAGAAGGCTAGCCCATGTTGGGATGAGGAACTTACAAAAGCTTATTAAGGGCAAGCACATCTATGGTTCGAAGAATGTTGTCTTCGAAAAGGATAGGCCATGTAGTGCTTGCCAAACGGGGAAGCAAGTAGGAGCTCAACACCCGTCCAAGAACATCATGACGACGTCAAGATCTTTGGAACTGCTACACATGGACCTTTTCGGACCAATAACCTACATTAGCATTGGCGGTAACAAATATAGTCTTGTTATTGTTGATGATTTTTCTCGTTTTACTTGGGTATTCTTCTTGCATGATAAGGTTGAAACTCACTGTGTCCTCAATAGGTTCTTAAGGAGAGATCAAAATGAGTTCACCTTAAGAATCAAGGCTATAAGAAGCGACAACGACATCGAGTTCAAGAACACTCAAGTGGAAGAATTCTCGGATGAGGAGGGCATCAAGCATGAATTTTCAGCCCCATACTCCTCTCAACAAAATGGGGTAGCGAAACGGAAGAATAGGACACTCATTGAGATGTCAAGGATGATGCTTGATGAGTACAAGACATCAGACCGGTTTGGGCGGAGGCGGTTAACACCGCTTGCCACGCCGTCAACCGATTGTACCTCCACCACCTTCTCAAGAAGACCCCCTATGAGCTTCTAGTTGGTAAGAAACCCAATGCATCCTACTTTCATGTCTTTGGGAGCAAGTGCTATATTCTCAACAAGAAGCCTAGGACTTCAAAGTTTGCTTCAAAGTCCGATGAAGATTTCTTGTTTGGTTATGATTCAAACACCCACGCCTACTGTGTCTTCAACAAATCCTCCGGGATTGTTGAAATAGCACGCGGCGTGGTGTTTGATGAAACTAATGGCTCCCAAGTGGAGCAAGTTGATCAAAGTGTGCTAGATCAAGAAGACTCTCCACAAGAAGCTATTAAAATGATGGCACTTGGAGATGTTCGACCACAAGAACAACCTCAAAGCTCAAGTGACCAACCACAAGATGATGGAAGACATCTCCCACATGATCAAGTTGAAGATGGACAAGTAGCACCTCAACATGATCAAGAATACGAAAGTCAAGAGGGAAGCATACATCAAGGGGGAGACCAAGAAGAAGAAGAGGATGATGATGACTCAAGAATTCAACCTCCACATCCTCGTGTGCATCAAAGTGTTCCATGGGATCACCCCGTTGACAACATTCTAGGAGACATTACAGAAGGGTTAATCACTCGTTCTCGTGTTGCTAACTTCTGTGAACATTACTCTTTTGTCTCTTCTTTGGAGCCCCATAAGGTTGAAGACGTATTGAGAGACCCGGATTGGGTGGTGGCCATGCAAGAGGAACTCAACAACTTTGAGAGGAACAAAGTTTGGGAGCTTGTCAAGCGTCCACAAGCAAATGTTGAGGGCACCAAGTGGGTGTTCCGCAACAAGCAAGATGAGCACGACGTTGTGACAAGGAATAAAGCACAACTTGTGGCCAAGGGGTATTCACAAGTCGAAGGTTTGGATTTCGATGAAACCTTTGCTCCCGTAGCTAGGATAGAGTCAATTCGTATATTACTTGTCTTTGCTACTCACCATGATTTTAAGCTTTACCAAATGGACATCAAGAGTGCGTTCCTAAATGGCCCAATCAAGGAGGAAGTCTATGTGGAGCAACCACCAGGTTTTGAAGACCAAGACTTCCCAAACCATGTCTTCAAATTGTGTAAGGCTCTCTATGGCCTCAAACAAGCTCCTAGAGCTTGGTATGAGTGCCTTAGAGACTTTTTGATTCAAAATGCTTTTAAGATAGGAAAAGTTGATTACACTCTCTTTACAAAAAACTTTAATGATGATCTCTTTGTGTGCCAAATATATGTCGATGACATCATATTTGGTTCTACTAACAAAGTGTTTTGTGATGAGTTTTCTAAGATAATGACAGAAAGATTTGAGATGTCCATGATGGGGGAGTTGAAGTTCTTTTTGGGTTTCCAAGTCAAGCAACTCAAAGAAGGCACATTCATAAGTCAAACAAAGTACACTCAAGACATATTAAAAAGTTTGACATGGACAAGGCCAAACCCATCAAGACTCCAATGGCAACAAATGGACACTTAGACCTCAACGAAGATGGTTCAAGTGTGGACCAAAAGGTATATCGTTCCATGATTGGTTCCTTGTTATATCTTTGTGCATCTAGACTCGATATTATGCTTAGTGTGTGTATGTGTGCACGTTTTCAAGCTGCACCTAAGGTCTGTCATTTGACCGCCATTAAGAGAATTCTTAGATATTTAGTTCACACACCTAGCCTAAGACTTTGGTACCCCAAAGGATCCAAGTTTAACCTTATTGGCTATTCCGATGCTGATTATGCGGGGTGCAAAGTTGATAGAAAGAGCACATCCAGGACATGCCAATTCTTGGGTAGATCCTTAGTGTCTTGGTCCTCTAAGAAACAAAACTCCATTGCTCTTTTCACAGCCGAAGCGGAGTATGTAGCAGCTGGAAGTTGTTGTGCACAACTTCTTTGGATGCGACAAACTCTAAGGGATTATGGTATAAACTTGCGCCATATTCCTCTCCTATGTGACAATGAGGGCGCCATCAAAATAGCCCATAATCCAGTTGAGCATTCGAGGACAAAGCACATAGATATTAGACATCACTTCTTGAGAGATCATTCCTTGAAAGGGGATATAGTGATTTCCCATGTGAGAACCGAGAACCAACTAGCCGATATATTCACCAAGCCTCTAGATGAGAAGCATTTTTTTGAGCTTAGTAGTGAGCTCAATATCTTAGATTCTCGAAATGTGGCTTGAAACATGCACATCTGAATGTTTACTTTACATCTTATTCAAAGGAACACATGTGTTTGAGAAATTCATCTCTATCTCAATTTTCTCCAAAATATTTGAAAAACTATTGACTTTATGAGTTATGGTCATAGTTTGATTATTGATTGCTTACTGACCATATTCATAAAGTTTTGTTGTGGCAATATTTCCAAAAGGATTCACTATAGTGGCTAAAACTCAAATATATATGTTTTCAGTCTTTTAGGACCGGACTAGTCCGGCCCTTGGGGATTTAAACCCCCAGGAGGCGGCCGACCCCTCCTCTTCTCCACTTTTGCTTCTCTCTCTCTCACGCGCGCTCAACTTCCCTCCTTGGGCGATTTTTGATTCCATCCACCAAAAATCGTTTCCAATCCGTGCATTGGGAGCCCGGAAAGTGTGGGAGACTTTTCCCAATCATTCCTGGCGCGATTCATCCCCAATTTCGTCGATTCATCAAGATTCGAAGAGTTAAACCTCTCTTTTCAAAAACCTACCTCATTCTTGATTCATAGGGTTTTTGATAGGTCCCTCTTCATTAAAGTTGCTCCTAGAATCCTTGTGATCATAGCCTAGGAGTATTGCGACTTGTTTCCAAGATTTTTCGAAAAACCGTTTAGAGTTAGGGTTCAACCTGTGTAAACTGGACTAGTTTGGTGCCAGGCGGACTAGTCCGCCCGGCGGACTAGTCCGCCCTTGGGGCGGACAAGTCCGGTGTACACAGGCCAAACTCCAACTTTGGCTGTTTCTCGTGACTGCTTTCGCAATATCCCACCTTCTTGACCTTCTATATCATGTTTTCCTCCTGTTTCAGCAGCGATGGCAGCTACTCGCCGTTCCGCTTCTCCACCCACTGACCCCGAGTGGGAGGCAGAGCAGCTTCGCCTCGGCGAGGAACGAGCACGGGCTGAGGTTGAGGCTGCCAAGAAACATCTCGAGCAGCAAGAGGGAGCGAAGGCAGCCAAGAAACAACAAGCTAGGGCCGCAGCTATGGCCTAAAATGAAGACAAAGCAATGGCTCGTGCCATTGAGGAGTCCCGCAAGGAACTCCGGAAGAAGAAGCGAGAGGAGTGCGAGGCTCACAACTCTCAGGCTGCCACAGCTCAAGTCTCCAAAAGGAAGAGACTTGTGACCGTTAAAGAGAAAGAAAGGGGCAAGGAGCAAGCCCAAGAGGAAATTGCTGAACGCCGGATAGAGAGAGATCCGAACAAGGGCAAGGCACCAGCTCCTGCAGAGCCAAAGAAGAAGAAGCCCACGATGAAGTCCCCGTCTTCGAAGGCCAAGGGCATTGTTATTAAGGAGAAGGGGAAGGCCAAACCCATTGGCCCCTTGGAGGTGCACACTCCTGAGAGGAACTCCAATAGGCAGCGTGAGATAGCCGCAAATGTCTTCCATGGGAAAGGAGCCCAGAAGGAAAGAAGACTGCGGATGGACAAAGTCTACAAGTATGAAAGAAGCACCGCCGACCCTAGGTTTTGGTGCGACTTTCACTGTGACTATTACCGTCTGGTCTACCAGAACATGAAGAAGCCAGTGATCGAAGCACAATGGGTAGACTGGGGATATATGGCCCAGAAGAAACATTCTGCTTTTGATGCGGTCATTGAAGCTGCTGAGCGCCATGGGCTCAAAGGCATCATGGGTTTCAAATATGACTAGAATGTTGAAGTCATCCTGCAATTCTACTCCACCATCTACTTCACCACTTCAGGTGATAGACAGATCATTTGGATGACGCATGGCGAGCAGTTCTCAGTTACTTTTGAGGAATTTGCTAAGATTCTTGGACTTGAGGCTCATTTAGATCATGAGATCATTATCTCTAACCTCAAGGTCGTAGACAGAGATGAGATGGCCCACATGTATCCCAGTCATGTTCAATATGATGCCGGGCATGGTCGCAATATCAAGCCATCAGGGGCGGACCTACAGGGTATGCCGGGTGGGCCCCGGCATACCCTGGGCCCAAATGCACGTTAGTTCAGTATAGAAGGCAGTAGCAGGTTTGGAAATAATCGTGATGATTATGGTTGCTTATCGAATGAGATCAGGACTTCATAAGACTCCAGAACCAAGTAAGGAATAAAATATCCACAGCCCAAGCAGAGAATAAAATATAAAAATATTGTATGGCCCAAGCAGGTGCTCACGTCGATCGTCTGTACATCTGCCTCGTCTCCTCACGCGTGCAGGTGCTGTGGCCGGTGGCGTCCACCGAGCAGTTGCCCACCGCGTCAGCGGTTCATTGGCTATTTAGTCGGATTAAGGCGGCTCGGCGTCTCTTTTCGCGATGTAGAACTTTGTGTACGTTTTTTATATGATTAGATAAATTATTAGTGTTTTTATTTCTGCGCAATCTTATTAAATTTTATATAATTATTATACTTATGTAAAGTTTTTTTTTTAAAAAATGTTTATGCAAGTTCACTGATGAAATTCGTTTAGATGTATCAAATTTCTTGTGCATCAATACATTCATGTCATTTAGAAAACGGCAGCTAAATAAATCGGACAAATACTATTGTAAGATAATACTCCCTCCTTATCTTTTTAATTGACGTTTCTTACAAGAAAATGAACTAAAAATAAACTAACTACTCATGTCCGAACGTCAAACAAAAAGATAAAGAGGGAGTATCATGGCTAATTTTATATTGTAATATATTTATTATGGTATTTGTCATTTCATTATTTTTATATCAAATTACTATAATATTTACAGTTATTTACTGAATTGATAAATAATTTTATAAAATCATTTGTAAATTTTTTTGGCATACCCTGTAGTTAAATCCTGGGTCCGCCACTGCAAGCCATTCTATAGCATTCTGAACAGGATCCTGAGGAGGACAATTGCACCCAAGGATGGTGATGCAGGGGTGATCCAAGGCAATCTAAGGCACCTGTTGCTCCTTATTGATGGCGATGAGAAGTTCAACCTAGTTGACTACATCTTTGACGACATCTTCAACATCTCACATACCCCTAATCGTGCTTGTGGGTATGCGCCCTACATCATGTATCTCATCGAGAAGGTGTCGGGCTTGACCTTCGTCAAGGATGTGACTCATCGCCCGCTCCATCCTCAGACGCCTCCTTCAGTGCCGCCTCCTCCGCGCCGGAAGAATGCGGATCCTCCCTCTCAATCTGCGATGCCAGCTGAAAGCCTCTAGGCCCCCATGAGGTATGGTTTTGATGATTAATGACAACCGTTGGATATTACTAATGAGTTTTTGGATGCAAGGTCTCTCATATCACTCATCACACTTAATGAACTCTATATGTATATCATCTAGTGCTCATTGGATACAATTGGAGACCCCTAAACAAACTATTTCACGAGGTCAATCGATATTTATGAAGACTAAAAGAAAAAGCTCATATGTCAAAGTTATTTCATCGAAATTGACAACACTCAAGACTTGGTCATCATCAGAAGAACATTTCAAACCAATGTCTAAGAGGTCACTCGAACAAATTCCAAAAGAATAACTTAAAACAACTCGAAGCAGTCAAAATCAACTCACCGGATCATCCGATGTATCCAGAAAAGACTACGTCAGTCGAGTTGGCTCTGAACAGAAGAAGACCTCAGTATTAAGTATTCACCGGATCATCCGATGATGAAGCAAGTGTTACATCGGTCGGTCATTCCAATAAGCAATTACCCTGGACCAAGTGTAACACCGGACCATCCGATGTACAACTATAACACATCGGTCAATCACTCTAGTAAGCATTATTTCTGGACCATTCTGGATGGAGTGTCACCGGATCATCCGATGATGAGGCAAGTGTTACATTGGTCGATCAACGGTCATATTTGACATAGTGACATCAGATAATTTGTATTCGACCGATGACAACTGAAGGGAGAACATCAGATCATCCGATGTTCGCAGAACAGTGATGTCAGTCTACTTTTCCAATAGCTATTTCGTGGAAGCTGGCTATTTATACCCCTTCAACCAGTCATTTTGATAATTCTTGACAACTAGAGCTACTCTACACATTACCAAGCATTCAAGACATTGAGCTACCACTTCTACATCATTTACACCACTTGTACACCAAGAGATAGGCTAGAACTTGCTAGAGATTATGCTTGTGTGCTTCCATTCTTGGTGATTGGAGTCTCTAGTGTAGTGAGAGCTGTAAGGTAGTGTCTCTTGGTGATTATACTCACCGTGTAACAGTCGGTGATTGGAGAGAGCCTTCCGGAGCTTGCCAAGTCGGCTGTGGAAGCCCGGAGGATCAAACTTGTACAAGGCTTGAGCTCCACCTTGTCGGGTTGGCAAACGGAGACTTTTAGTGAAGATCCCTAGTCTCGGTGACTTGGGAGTGGCTATACCCTTTGGTGGTTGTCACAACGTGGATGTAGGAAGGTCTTGACGATCTTGCCGAACCACGGGATAAATCTCCGTGTCTTCGTGTCTCCTCGGAAGTTTGCACATTCTCTCCTTCCCGTTACACTTATGCATTTCATATACCGCAAAATTACTACTCATTTGAATGCATAGGTTGTTAGCATAGGGAATTGGGCTTTTGATAGTTAAGTTTTTATTGCTTTAATTTTTGAAAAGAAGCCCGATTCACCCCCCCCCCTCTTGGGCATTCGATCCTTACAATTGGTATCAGAGCAATGTTGCTCATTGGATCATTATAGCTTCACCGCTAGAGAGCTAAAATGGTCAAGATTGGGGGTTCGGTTCCCATCTTCGAGGGCAATAACTTTGCCTATTGGAAAGCACGCATGTGTGCTTATCTAGAGGCTATTGCTCCCGAGGTATGGGAAGCGACCCATGCGGGGTTTGGTGAGCACAACTATGTAGGTGATCAAGTCAAATGGGATGCAAAAGCTAGAAATGCTATTTATGAATGCATTAGTCAAGATGTGTTTGCTAGGATTGCTAGCAAAAAAAAGCTTGTGAAATTTGGGCTTGCTTGATTGAAATTCATGAGGGTTCTTCTCGTGTTAAAGAACTAAAATATCATATGCTTAAGGCCAAATATGATGAGTTCAAAATGCTACCTCATGAAAATGTCAATGAAATGTTTTCTCGCTTGAATGTGCTTATTGAGGAAATTAATGCTCTTGATATTGCTTCTCTTGGCAAGGGACTCATCAACCGCAAGATTCTTATGCTCCTTCCTAAGCCAAAGTACAACATCATCAACTCCATGATTCAAAAGGAATCTCTTGATCACATTGAAGTTTTGGAACTTATTGGAGAGATTCACGCTCATGAGATGAGTGTACTTGGGATGATGGAGGAATCATCTTCAAAGACAATTGCTCTAAAGGCTTCCACCAAGAAAACAAGTCTCAAGAAAAAGAAAGTGGTCGAGCCTAGCTCAAGAAGAAGAGCAAGCATCAAGTGAAGATGACGATGATGAGCTTGCATTGATGATGAGAAAGTTCTCTCGCTTGAACTCCAAGATTACGAAGAAGGGATACACCTTTGATCCCAAGAAGAAAGCTTTTCTACCAAGGAGAGATGACAACAAGACTTGCTATAATTGTGGTGATCAAGGCCACATCTCCTATGATTGTCCAAAACCAGACAAAAGAAGAGAGAACCACAAGGGCAAGCATCGCAAGCTTGAGGATAGTGAGGATGATGAAGAGGACAAGCCCAAACCAAGATTCTTTGGGAAGAAGAAGCATGACAAAGGCAAAAAGGCAAAACTCTTCCCAAAGAAGAGAAAAGGTCCACAAAATGTGTTCATGTGTGAGGCAAATGAATGGATCATCGACCATGAATCTAGTGATGAAGAGAGTGAAGTTGAAGAAGAGAGCTTGGCCGGCCTTGCCATTGCCAATAATGATGATCAATCTCTTCGTCCACCTCCCATGTGCCTCATGGCAAAAGGTAACACCAAGGTATGTGATGACTCTAGAGGCGATGAGCTTTCCCCCGATGACCTAGCTTCATTGATAAATGAATACCATACTATCATTAAAAGGGAAAAGAGTAAGGTCAAGGCTCTTGAAGAAGCTCGTGCTAAGCTTGAGAGTGCTAACCTCATTTCCTTGACAAGTATGAAAGCATACTTAAGGAGCATGACACGCTCAAATCTCATGTCAAGAAAGTTGAGGAGGATAAAGCTCAAATCAAGCTAGATCATCATGAGATTGACATAGCACACCAAGCACTCTTGGGAAAGCACAATGAGTTAATTCAAGAGCATCAAGTACTTAACCTTGCTTATGAAGTTCTTGATCAAGAATTGAAAACTATAAAGAAAGAAACTCTTAATGATAAGGTATCAATTAATTCTCATGCCACTAATGTCTTGCATAAGTCTTTGCCTTTGAAAGAGAATGCTAGGGAGAAGGATTTGTTGGAAGAAATTGAAAGTCTCTGCACTAGTGTGGCAAGACTATCTAAGGGAGAAGTCAAGCACAAAGAAATCCTCTTCCAACAAGCAAGGGTCTTCAACAAGAGAGGACTTGGATCCTTCCCGGTGCCTAACAAAGGAAAGGTGCCCTCACCGGAGCATAGAACAAGCTTCATCAAGGAAGTTGGTTCCTATTGCCAACATTGTGAGGTCACTGGTCAACATACAAGGGAGTGTCCTCTTCCTAACCGGCCTTCTCCAAAATTGCCTACTAACTACAAGTCTACCTTTAATGATCACTATTATCTCTTGAGTAAATTAGATGGCAAGGTGAAGGCAAGGTTCATTGGCAAGGACATGAAGGGAATGAAGGGGAAGCTCCCCAAGCAACTTTAGGTCCCAAAAACACTTGTATCACACATACAAGGACCTAAGTTGGCTTGGGTGCCCAAAATAAAAAATTGAATTCATGAGTGTAGGTGAACTACAAAGCTGGAGGAAAGCTTTGGGTACTCGATAGCGGGTGCACTCAACACATGACCGGCAACGATGGTATGTTCACCTCTATAGAGAACCCCGACAATCATGAACAAGTCACCTTTGGTGATAACTCTAAGGGGAAGGTAATTGAGTTGGGTAAGATTGCAATTTAACATGGTTTATTTACTTCAAATGTGTTGTATGTTAAGTCACTTAGTTTCAATTTGCTTTCTATTGCACAATTTTGTGATCTTGGACTAACGTGCACTTTTAGCAAGAATGATGTTGTTGTGACTAGTGAAACGAGCAATGCTTGATGACTATGGCACGTCTGAGAAGTTTTGGGCCGAAGCAATCAACACGGTGTGCCATGCCGCAAATCGGGTCTATCTACATCGACTACTTCAAAAGACCCCGTACGAACTCCTCATTGGGAGAAAGCCCAACATCTCCTATTTCCGAGTCTTCGGGTGAAGTGCTACATCTACCGCAAGAAAAGGCTCGGTAAGTTTGAAAGAAGATGTGATGTTGGTATCTTTCTTGGTTATGCATCAAACTCAAAAGCATATCGAATATTCAACCAAACCTCCGGTTTAGTTGAGGAAAGTTGTGATGTTGAGTTTGATGAAACTAATGGCTCCCAAGAGGAGAGTTTTGGTCATGATGAAATAGATGATGAGCCTCTACAAGAAGCTATGAAGAACATGACCGTCGGAGACATCAAGCCTAAAGTTGAGGAGAGCCATGATCAAGGGGAGCTTCACGTTCCAACATCAACACATCTACGGCACCTCAAGTTGATGAAGAAGAAAAGGATGATCCATTGCCGACACAAGATTCACAAGCCACACAACATCAAGAAGAAGAACAAGTCCATGATCAAGTCCAACCACAAGAAGAGCAACGCGCATCACCACTAACAAGTGCTTCACAACCACTTATGAGGCATGGACGCATCTCCAAGACGCATCTGATTGATCAAATCATCGGAAGTCCGTCAAGGGGAGTAAGTACATGTTCTTGCCATTTCGCTACGTTTTGTGAGCACTACTCGTTTGTTTCATGTGTAGAACCCACTCACATTGAGGAAGCACTCCAAGATCCAAATTGGGTGATGGACATGCAAGAAGAACTCAACACCTTCATCCGCAATGAAGTGTGGGTGTTGGAGGAGCGACCCAAGGACAAGAACATCATCAGGACAAAGTGGGTGTACCGCAACAAACAAGACGAGAACGATGTTGTGATCCGCAACAAGGCAAGACTTGTGGCCAAGGGTTTCTCACAAGTTGAAGGACTAGAATTTGGAGAGACATTTGCTCTGGTCGCTCGACTAGAAGCTATCCGTATACTTCTTGCTTTTGCATCACATCATAACATAAAGCTTTATTAAATGGATATGAAAAGTGCCTTTCTTAATGGTTATATTAACGAGCTTGTTTATGTTGAACAACCTCCCGGGTTTGAAGATTCGAGAAATCCTAATCATGTGTTTCGGTTGCACAAGGCGCTCTACAGGCTCAAGCAAGCACCTAGGGCGTGGTATGAACGTCTACGGGATTTCTTGCTCATGCAAGGATTCAAGATCGGGAGAGTGGACACTACACTCTTCACCAAAGCCATCGACGGAGAACTATTTATTTGTCAAATTTATGTCGATGATATTATTTTTGGTTCAACTAACGAAGCTCTTAGCCATGAGTTTGGCAAAATGATGTCTAGGGAACTCGAGATGTCGATGATTGGAGAGCTCAACTTCTTCCTTGGATTTCAAATCAAGCAACTTCGAGAGGTGTCGGTACCCTGGGTACCGTATACCCCTTGAGTTTGCAAAGACCTCAAGGGAATGTCATCTACTTGATTTGAAGACCTTCGAAGGCCCACATGTCAGACATAACCGGACCCGCTTCCCCAACATGGTTAGTCCCAGGGTCGCCACGTGTACCATCAAACCGGAGCTACCGCCCACAAGGGGGAAGCTCCGTGCTATGTACCATAACGGCACCCCAGGACCTAACCCCAAATCGAGGGAAGCTCCAGAACTGACACGTGTCTGGTGGCACCAGACCTATCTGTTCCTCACAGCATGCTCCGGAGCTACCACGTGTCCAACCGTCGGATCTTCAGCCTCAAACCTCCGGAAGACTCCACAACGGCTCCGGATCTTCAAAGGGGAATCAAGGACTTCAAGACCCGATTAAGTGTCATTAATACTATGTTAATGACACACGATCGGACGACCCTTATTACCAGTAACGGCGCTGTCAAAGCCCGTAACTCAGTCATTAAGGGTAATTAAGCGCATCAAATGTGTATCAATATTAATAACCACTGGGGCCACATGTTGGGCCAGACCAACTTGTAACGGCCTGTCCTTACACTATAAAAGGACAGGCCGATGATACATAGAGGAAGGGACTTACCCGACCTGCTCTGATCTGATCTAGTTAGATCGGTTCACACGCGCTCTCAACTCACGTTGAGCTCATACATCCAATACAACAACAACACACCCCGTGGAGTAGGGTATTACGCTCAGGCAGCCCGAACCACGTAAACCTTTGTGTCTCCTGTGTCATTTTACACCTTCACCTTCTTGAATCTCTGTGCGCCCACACTGAACCTCAAACTCCGCAAACACCTTTAGTAGTGTCAGGAGATCTGCCGGATCAAAACCACCGATAGTTGGCGCGCCAGGAAGGGGGCGCCTGAGATTTCAAGAATGGTGAACTCAGCTGCTGAATCATCCAATGGTCATCCCGCTGTTCAAGCTGCTGGGGGCAATCCCTCCAATATGCAGCCACCAGCAGGAACCTCGGTTCCAGCAGGATTCACACTTCCACCACCGCCGCCTCCACCAGCAAATCAAGCTGGGCAGCGCGATGGTGCACCGGCGTCAATCACTGCATCGGCAAATCATGACAACTCGGAACACGTGCTCCATGCAGCACGTGCTCTCCTTCAGCGCCCACCACCTCCAGATGCATCCCGAGATGCAATGGAGCAGTGGAGGGCCGATGTGGAACACTTGGTTGCAGCAGCAGCCGACCGCATCAGCAACCAGGGTCCCCCTTCTTGAGGACGGGCCCCATCGCAGCGACGGACCTTGTCTGGTAGACTTGGTTTGCATGTTTCCAACAACAGGAGACGTGCTGCGTCACAGCAAGTGACGTCGTTGCCCTCCGGGGCGCGACACACTCACACGGTATCAAGGCTTTCAACTCATGACCTCCGGGTGGAGCTTGATTGCCGATACCGTCAACAAGACGGCCGAGTCCATATTGAGCGTGCTCGTGAAAGACGAGAAGCTCAGGACGTTCCTGCTCCTGAAGAAGTAGGAGGAGGCTGTTCAGCCCTGGCCATGCATCTACGTATGGTCAGGTGGCCAAATTCCGGCCTCACCTGCCGGAGAAGTTTGACGGGACCGTTAACCCTGTCGAATTTCTTCAGATTTACTCCACTGATATCCTAGCAGCTGGAGGAAATGAGGCCGTAAGGGCCAACTATTTTCCAGTGGCTTTAACTGGGATCACCCGGTCCTGGTTTATGAGCCTTCCACCCAACTCCATCAACAGTTGGGAGGAGTTGTGCCGCCAGTTTACCACCAACTTCGGGAGTGCATACACCCGACCAGACACCAAACTGGACCTTTTTGCAGTCGTGCAAAAAGGGGGAGAATCCCTGCAATCATTCATCCAAAGATTCTCTCAGGTACGAAACACTATCCCTTCTATCTCTAGCGCTTCTGTCATTGTGGCATTTAGACAGGGCGTACGGGATAAGAAGATGTTGGAGAAACTGGCGATCAAGGAGATCACCAGTGTCACGGAACTCTTCAGCTTGGCCGATAAATGTGCCAGAGTTGCGGAGGGCCGTGAAATGCACTCCAAACCACCTACGGAGGATCACAAGAAATCCTCCAAAGGCGAAGCCACTACCTCCAGGAGTGGCAAAAAGAAGAAAAAGACCAATGGCAAGAAGAAGCCGTCGGCCGGCGCATCGAATGATGCAGTTGCTGCAGCTCCGGGTGGTCGGGGGCCATGCCCCGAGAAGCGACCTCGACCGTCTTCTGAAGACGGTGGCAAACCCAAGGTGTGGTGTCCAATTCATGAGACGGACAACCACAGTATGGAAGACTGCCGGGAGGTCCAAAACCTTGCCGAGCGCTACAACAAGCGCCGGGAAGAAGTTCCTTTCCAACAGAGGGAAGGAAAACAAAACGTTGACGAAGCTCCGGCTGAAGAGGAGTTAGGTTTCCAGGATCCTAAAAAGGTCCTGAAGACCGTCTACACCTCCGTCGACGAGGATTCTTACGTCTCTGACAACGAGCGTTGGAAGACCATGAACACCATTTTTGGTGGATCATGGGATATCACCTCCCGCCACGTCCTCAAGACAATGCGTCGGGACATGGCCGCTGTAGCTCCTACCGCCAGGGCGGAGTCTCATCGGAAGTGGATGGACACAACCATCACTTTTGATGCTTCGGACTGCCCTCGAAGCATGGTTGGAGCAGGCCAGTTACCTTTGATGGTATCTCCTACCATCAATAACATTCAGCTCCACCATGCTATGGTAGACGGAGGTTCGGGGCTGAACCTCATAAGCTTCGAAGCTTTTACCAAGCTTCAGCTCCGACCTTCGGATCTCCACCCCTCCCAACCTTTCTCCAGAGTAGGTCCGAGAGCCATTACCCCACTCGGTGCTATTACTCTCCCTGTTACCTTCGGGACCCGGGAGAAGTATCGCACTGAGAAGTTGGTCTTTGACGTTGCTCAGATCAACTTACCTTTCAACGCCATCTTGGGTAGGCCTGCCTTGTACAAATTCATGGCAGCTGCTCATTATGGCTACCTGGTGTTAAAGATGCCAACACCAGTAGGCGTTCTCCGAATCCGCGGAGATCGCACTGCCGGAGTAACCGCTCTAGAAGAACTTCATGCGCTTACTACGGCGCAAGAGGAGGACTCCAGGCAGTAGCAAGCTCCAAAACCCCCGAGCATTCATCAACGAGGCTCGACTTTTGCACCTCGTGTGCAGCCAAGCGGCGACACCGACATTCCTGTCAAAGTCGTCCAAATCGTTCCGATGCCGCTCAGACCACCCATATATCGGGGGGACTGAATGACAAATAGGAACTCGCGCTCATCACTTTTCTCCGGGCTAATGTCGACGTGTTTGCCTAGCAACCGTCACAAATGCCTGAGATCCCCAGGGAAGTGATTGAGCACAATCTAAAGATCAACCCTGACGCCCGGCCCGTGCACCAGAAGCCTCGGGAGCAATCCGTAGAGCGACAGAACTTCATTCGACAAGAAGTGAAGAAGTTGCTCGAAGCTGGATTCATCCGAGAAGTCTTCCATCCAAAATGGCTAGCAAACCCAGTCGTTGTGCCCAAGGCCAGCGGGAAGCTTCAGATGTGTATTGACTACACAACACTACCTAGAATAGATCAGATAGTGGATTCCACCTCCGGGTGTGAATTACTGTGTTTCCTAGATGCATATTCTGGGTATCATCAAATCAGAATGTCTAGGGAAGATGAAGAGATACCTCTTTCATCACAGTAGATGGATTGTACTGTTATACAGCCATGCCATTTGGTCTTAAGAATTCAACTTCAACATTTGTACGAGCTATGTACAAAACTTTTGAAGAACTCATTAGAGACATAGTGGAAGTGTACGTCGATGACATCGTGGTCAAGGTCAAGAACAGGGAGTCACTCCTTGACACCCTACAGGCTGTCTTCGACAAGCTGCGGGTCACCCGCACAAAGCTAAACCCAAACAAGTGTGTCTTCGGGGTTAGCTCCGGAAAACTTCTTGGTTTCCTGGTAAATCACCGGGGCATAGAGGCTAATCCGGCGAAGATCAAAGCCATTGAAGACATGCGGCCACCATCCCGCATCAAGGATGTCCAAAAGCTGACTAGATGTCTAGCAACTCTCAGCCGGTTCATTTCAAGACTGGCGGAACGGGCACTTCCCTTCTTCAAGTTATTGAGGAAGTCCGGACCATTCCAATGGTCTGAAGAAGCAGAAAAGGCGTTCCAGTAGCTAAAACATCTCCTCACCACCCTACCAACTCTGGTAGCTCCGAACCCTGGTGAACCTTTACTGCTTTACATTTCAGCAACCGACGAAGTCGTCGGTATGGTCCTGGTTGCAGAGAGACCAGAACCATCCCATACTCAGGAATCCAGACCCCTCCGGGAGGGTCCGGAGGTTCCTGAAAGCGAGTCTGGGTCCCAGTTCCCAGACTTGAGTCCACAAGAAGTTACTTCAGAAGACCCAGACCCCTCCAGGAGGGTCCAGGTCGCTTCTGAAGAAGCTCCGGGTCCCTCCAGCAAGGACCCGGAGGTCCCCGAAGAAGGTTCGGATCCCTCCGGGAGGATCCGGGTCAATGAAGAGGAAGCTCCGGGCCCCTTCGGGAGGGTCCGAACCATCCAACGCCCAGTGTACTTCATCAGTGAAGTACTTCATGACGACAAGACTCGATACCTAGAGGTGCATAAGCTGCTCTATGCAGTTCTTATCGCCTCCAGGAAGCTTCGCCATTACTTCCAAGCTCACAAGATTTCAGTGGTGACTTCTTACCCACTTCGAGCAATCTTGCATAATCCCAATTCAACTGGGAATATTGCAAAGTGGGCAGCGGAATTGGCCGAATTCGATCTCGAATTCATTCCAAGACAAGCAATCAAGAGTCAAGCATTGGCAGGTTTTGTTGCGGAATGGACTCCCTCTCAATCAAACCCTGGGGGCCCCAGTGAGCAGAAGCCGGAACACAAGGCACAATCATACGGTGTCAAGCAGCTGCTGGTCAAGGGAGATTCACAGCTCACCATTAAACAAGTGAAGGGTGAATGCTCCGGCAACAATCTCCAGCTAGCTGCTTACCTCCTTGAAGTCCAAAGGCTTCAGAAGGACTTCGAAGTCCTAGACCTCCACCACGTTAAGCGTGTCCACAACGCTGAAGCCAACGAACTCTCGATGAAAGCGTCAACCGAAGCTCCGGCTCCTGACGAAACTTTTGTCCGGAGGTTGTCAAAACCCACAGCTCAGCCTGCCGAACTGAGCGAAGGGGGCGAGATCAGCATCCTGAAGCTGACGGTCCCGATGGCCCTGTTACCATGGCAGCCATCAAGGGTCATAGGTGCTACCGGAAGCTCCGAGCAACCCAGCACGCAAGACTCAAATGCTCAAGTTAGCTCTGATGCATGGATCTCGGAGATTCGAAGCTACTTGAAAGACAACATCCTTCCTGATGATGATGTATCCGCTGACCGGATAGTCAGATTGGCTAAAAGATACACATTGGTGGAAGGTGATCTCTACCAGCGCGGTGCCAACGGCATCCTAATGCGGTGCATTACAAAGGAAGAAGGTTGCGAGCTTCTCGCAGAAATCCATGGAGGCGAGTGCGGGAACCATGCGTCTTCCTGCACGCTGGTCGCTAAAGCCTTCCGGCATGGTTTCTTTTGGCCTACAGCACTCCAGGATGCAATTGAGCTGGTGAAAAAATGTGAAGCATGCCAATTTCATGCAAAGCAAATTCACACCCCGGCTCAACCTCTACAAATGATACCTCCTACATGGCCCTTCGCTGTGTGGGGGATGGACATCTTGGGACCTTTCCCAAGAGCCGTCGGAGGTTATAAGTTCCTGTACATCGCCATTGACAAGTTCGCCAAGTGGCCGGAAGTAACTACAGTTGTGACAATAAATAAGCAATCTTCTATCAACTTTTTGCAGTTCATTGTATGTAGATTTGGAGTCCCAAACAAAATCATTACAGATAACAGGACCCAATTCACAAGCTCTGCATTTCAAGGATATTGCGGAGATCTCGACATTCAAGTTTGCTATGCCTCCGTAGCTCACCCGGTAAGCAATGGCCAGGCCGAGAGAGCAAATGCTAAAATCCTGAAAGGACTCAAAACACGCACCTATGAGCACTTGAAAAAACATAGAGCCAACTGGATTGAAGAGCTTCCGCCCACTCTATGGGCCAACAGGACAACTCCAAACCGGTCAACTGGAGAGACACCCTTCTTCCTAGTGTACGGAGCTGAAGCAATCCTTCCTCCGGAAATCACCTTGGGGTCACTTAGGGTCCGAACCTTTGACGAAGCCACGCAGGACCAGCTCAGGCGTGAAGACCTAGACCTCCTTGAGGAGGGAAGGTGCCAAGCAGCTGTTTGGAATGCCCGATACCGCCAAGCCCTTCGGCGCTATCATCAGCGGCATGTACACAACCGACAGCTCGAGGAAGGCGATCTGGTGCTACGGAGAATACAATCCAGAGAAGGATTAAACAAACTCTCCCCCAGCTGGGAGGGACCCTTCCGAGTGATTAAAGTATCACGTCCCAGAAGCATTCGCTTGGCTACCGAGGATGGGACACCTCTCCCAAATCCTTGGAATATTGAGCACCTCCATAAGTTCTACACTTAACATCACGGAGGTGAGTCTGTAGTAACTTGAGGTGTATGTTATAGAGTCATTGTACAGAGTCGGGTAGTTCCTCCGGGAGAACAGCCGGACCTTTCCCGGAAGGTCCGTAAAGTTCATGCAACACTTGTCACAGTCTCAGGACTAAAAGTGTGGCTAGCTACCCTGGGTCAAACGAGAAATGAAACACGCTTAGCCTGTTTCCGTACCCTAAGAGTGTACTTGTTTCCCCTATACCCCAGACCTATAATGAAAGACATCTTCATGTGAAATAGACTCCACGTGCATTTATTTTGTACAGGCTCAACATTTTTTATTTTTATCTTTCTTGTCTATAACATAGTTGTGCAATTCTTAAGAAATTTTAGTTCGACTAGTTCATGTACGATTCGAGCTGTATTTTCAATTCTTTGGGATTCAAATATTGTTCATGGCCCAGTCGCCTGAATGCCGCCAAGCCAATCTAGGGCCGGAGTGTGCTATCGATTTAGCCTGGTCAAGAACCCTAAGTACGCCACTCTACCTACACCCCGACAGGCCGAAGTAAGGCAGGTCCAAATACAATTGAATCTGAAACAAAGAAGGCAACACATTCGATTGTATTCAGAATTGTGTTTGACCTAAAACTTTCTTGGGAATCGTAAGCCGCGACGAAATTATAGGCAAGGAGCAAATTTTACTATTTTTCTTGGCTTCAGTGTGCAGGAAAGATAAAGAATCCACGTTGATGGAGAAAAACCGGAGCTAACAAAGCTCCAACTTCCCCTAGGTGGCTTGTGATCGATGTTAAACATTGAAAACGAGCATTACCGGAGCAACCAAGCTCCGACAAAGCTAGGAGGGCCAACCGCCAACGCAGAATAAAAGATGGTGAGAAGACCCCACAAGCGGAGTCTACTGTCGACAAGCTACGCGTTGGCAAAGGTCACTGCCGGAGCTACTAAGCTCCAACACCCCGGAGGGCTAACTATCGATGCTCTACGCGTTGATAGGGACTATTGCCAGAGCTACTAAGCTCTGACGATAGACAATACCGGAACTTCTGAGCTCCGACAACCTCAGGGGGCCTTCACTATCGAAGACTTCGGACCTACACTCTACAAGTTCGAAGCAAACGAGTATTCAACAAAATACAATATCCTCTTGGTACATGTTCACAATTAAATTGTGTACATCTACTAGGGGGCCAAGTGAACACAGAAGTGTTGAAGACAAAAAAATGAAATTCATTAACAAATTGTGGATTTCATTCATCTGGAGACAAGGGATTACAAAATTGGGGAAGAAAAAGAGAGAGTACAAGTGGGAGCTACAGAGATGGTCCTAGACCCTATGGAAGAACTGGGTGACCTTCTGAGCAACCTCCGACACGTTGGCTCGGGTGGCTTCACCTTCTCCTTCGACGGGACCTTCAAGCACTGGGTCCAGAGGAAATTGGGGATCACGGCTGGTGTAGCACGTCAGCACATATTCTACGACGTTCTTCGCCAGGGACTGCCCCTCAACCTCCAAGTGGTCTGCGATGATGTCACCCACCTTGGAGAGTTTGCCACCCGCCGAGCTCAACGCTTGCAACGCCACGTCCGGCTCCGGCTCCGGATCATCCGGACGCACGGGACTAAAGCCCATTGGTGTCAGCACGTCGTTGGCTTTGCTCAGGAACTCCCAAACCTGTAGGGAGTCTGCAATCCTCAAGCCCTTCAGTTCCTCCAAGGATCTTTTGGTCGCCGCCAGTTCAGAATTCTCACGGGCAAGGCGCTCAACCTCTTTGGCATTTTGCTGAATCTTTTCAGCAACCTGCTTCTCGAGTTTTCCGAGCTCCTCCTCCCAGAGGTGGATCTTGTTTCGGCGGTCGACCAGGTCCTTCTCTCGGCACCTAACTTTCTTCTCCCGGGTAGCGACGACACACTCTTGCTGGTAGAGTTCCTGCCCTCGCACCCAGGCCTTCTCCTCCTCCTCAACGCAATGCACCTCCAACTTCTTGGTGCGTTCCTCGAGGCCCTTGACAACCAGAGCCACCTTTTCGGCGAGCTCCTCCTCCCTCCTCAAGACATTATCCCGCAACTCTAGGAGTTTTTGCTCTTCGTCTTCGAGCTTCTTCTCTCTCTCCTCAAGTGCCTCCTGGCGCTTGATGAGGGTAGTGTTGATGGCTTCAAGCCTTTCTTGGCGATCATCAGCCGCACTATTAGTTGCCTTGGCCTGCTCATAAATGGCCCGGGATTGAATGTCGAGGGCACGAGTCAAGCTCTCCCTATCATCCAATAATTTGCCCTAGTATTCCAGGCGGACCTTCTCCCATTTGATCCACTCCTTGTCGTCTGCCAGCCTCGACTGCGCCAGCTTGGTCTCGAAGTAGAGCCGATTACTCCATCGCCTAAGGGTTTGGCGCTCCTCTTCACGAGCCTTGCTGTCATGGTAGAACGCCAGCTGGACTTGGCGCAGACTGGATCAAGCGTTGTCAATGGACAACGACAGGGGAATAGGGTCCGAACCTGCTAGGGCCTCCTCCGCTGGTTCCAGCGGGTTCTTCTTTTACAAAAATTGGTCCCACTCTACAATAGTGGTCCCCTGAGCCTCCACAGCGCTAGGGCCGTCCTCTGGGATAGCCTCAGTCGCCACCGAAGAGGGTCCCGCAGAAGAAGTGCCGACCTCCGGAAGTGGTTCCGAAGGTCCTGCTGCCAGGTCTTCATTTGCCCCCTCAGGCAGGGGGCCAGTGACTTCATCAGGACACTCTGGCTCAGCAGCAGGCACCTCCGCCGTCATCACTTCCGGAGCAGGGGCTACTTCCGGCTCTGGCCTGGGCTCCTCCTCCGCTGGTGGCTCAGGTGTTGGCACCTTGACCATCATGGGTTCGAGTGCGAATGCCTCCGCAACAACCGGCCCTGAGGTCGGAGCATCAACCTCAACTGGATCAGGCGCCGGAAGGTCTTCAACTGCAACCGGCTCTGCAGCCGGAGCTTCAGTGGCAACCGGCTCTGAGGCCGGAGCTTCGAAGGTAGCCGGCTCAACCGTCGGGACTCCTTCAACATCCAGCTCGCTTGCCGAGATTCCAGATAACTTCTGGATCAACCGCCGGGGCTTCGACAATTTCCAGCTCTAGGGCCGGAATCACTGCTTCCTCTGGCTCAACGGTCGGAGCTTCCAACATCTCAGCATCAAGACCCGGGGCTTCAACCTCCGGGGCAGGTGCTGCTGGCGCATATTCTCTCTCGTGGTCCGGCGCTACCACGGAAGTCTCGGGGGATGAGTCGAGGTCCATGACCACGACAGCTAGCGCCGGAGCTGCCGCAGCTTCAGCCACCACTTGGGGCGGCACCAGGACACGAGCAGAAGCCTCCGCCCTCACAGCTTCAGCTGCTGTGGCTGAGGGTGGAGCCTCACTCCTCTTCTTGGGGACGCTGCAGATGATGGATGAAGAAACTTAAAAAACAGTTACTACAACAAAACAACTATCTGAGGTAAACATTAAAAATTACATGGGAAAGCTTCCGCACCAGCTTGCACGGAATCTCTTTCCCGGGCATTCTGGACTGACCATGGCCGGCGGCGGCGTGGTAGCTCCAGAAGGCCCCTCCGGAACTTTTTGCAGCTGCGGACATTTCCTTAGTCAAGGCCCCCCTCAACTGGGAAGGACCTCCGGACCCAGAGGCCTCAGCTGGCCCTGGTACTGGAGTCGCATGCCCGGGGCTAGCACCTCGGGAAGACACTGCTGCAGGTACAGTCACCGCAGTTGTAGAATACCTCCCCCTCCAGGGAGAAGGAGCTGCTGCAGAGGATGCAGGCCTGACGGACCTTCCGTCGGCATGCTTCAGCTTCCTCTTCCGGTTCGAGGGTTCGGCCATTGGCTCCTTACCCTTGCCGATGACTTCGGTCCTTAGCTTCGAGGTAGGGTCGGAGCCTCCTTCAGAAGCCCCAGGGATCACCACCTTGGAAGTCGATCGTCTCTCGACGACACCAAGGTGGTCAAGCACCGGCATCGTCCGCCGGAGCTCCCTGCTGAACTCTACTTCCACGTTCAGAGGGGGGAAAGCTGGTGGCGGGGTCAAGTCATCACCCACGTCATCGATGTCGTGTTGGAACTTCTTGAGATGAAACTCCAAGGTCGCCCCCTCCATGTTGGACTTCAGCCCGGTCTCGACCCGGTCGTCGTCCATCACACTGTTGAGGCCTCAAGCGAGTTTTTCTCTCCTCTTCAGCAGTGCCCACCTGTTGACCAGGAAATTGCAAAATACCGCGTGAGGAGTTAATCCTCCCTCCACACAGTGGCGGATCCTGGTCAGAGCAGGGTTGAAGGCATCCGACAGCACCGGAGCTTCACTCCATACTACAGTGTCGATGTTGGGGAGGCCTTCGGGCAGCTCCAGCTTCTCGTGCTCCTCCACCCGGATGACTATCCAGTCTTTCTTCCAATCGTCCCACTTTCCAGAGGGAAACGGCCGGAGGTACTTGAATGGGAACTTCTTGCGCTTCACAAAGTAGTAGAAGCCAAGGTA
Organism: Tuctoria greenei; assembly: GCA_036927565.1. Lineage (NCBI taxonomy): Eukaryota > Viridiplantae > Streptophyta > Magnoliopsida > Poales > Poaceae > Tuctoria > Tuctoria greenei. The sequence continues at coordinate 3,813,795 of JAYESD010000007.1, forward strand.
CTCATCACCCCTCCCGGTGGTATGGACGGTGAAGAAGGTCCGGAAAAGCTCAATGCAGGGGGGAATGCCCACCCACATTTCACAGAAGTGGACGAAGACAGACACTAGAAGAATGGAGTGGGGGCCAAGGTGATACAACTGCAGACCATAGAAGTCTAGCAGCATCAAGAAAAAGGAGGGAAAAAGTGGGATCAACCCCACCATAGCGTACGCAGAGAAGTACACCATCTCGCCGGCATGCTCCTTCTCAAACGGGAGCTCCCCACCGGCGCAGACCAGGTGGTTGAAGAAGTCCGAGGACCACCCCATGAGGGCTCGGACCTTCTTAAGGTCACCTTCGGTCTTCAAGCGGCTCTTGCGGAGACCCAACTCCATCGCAGCACAGCGAGGCAAGGGAGGAAAAGCAAGCGCAAGTCTGGGAGTTTGAGCGCAAGTTCAGATGAGAGGCATAAAGAGCCCCAGACGGTGCGTGATTTCCTTCTTAAGTAAGCCCCCACAACACTTGGATGGAAACCGCAGGTAAACCGAAGATACTATTCAAAAATTTCACCCTGCCGATGACAAGAGGGCCCGGGACCACCCCCACGATCAAGTCGAGGTTCTTACCCAGGTGATCGGTTGTCATCATGAAAGGCGGGAAGCCCGAAGGCGGCGGCCTGACAAGGTGCGCGGAACCGATATGATTTTCGTATCGGGAACCGGCGACCTTCAATTGCGTGAGATCCGCACGCCAAAGATCTCATTTGCCACACCCGGGATATGCCACGCGGCGAGGATTTAACTCCAAAACTATCGCCAACGGCACCTCTGAAGACCTTTGAAGACTCGGCTCAAAAGTCGAAGGATGGACTCACCTCCGGCGGAATGACTTCACTCAAGGGGTCTTCCCCAGAGGTGGGCCCAGGGGGCCACTGTCGGTACCCTGGGTATCGTATACCCCTTGAGTTTGCAAAGACCTCAAGGGAATGTCATCTACTTGATTTTAAGACCTTCGAAGGCCCACATGTGAGACATAACCGGACCCGCTTCCCCAACATGGTTAGACCCAGGGTCGCCACGTGTACCATCAAACCGGAGCTACCGCCCATAAGGGGGAAGCTCCATGCTATGTACCATAACGGCACCCCCGGACCTAACCCCAGACCGAGGGAAGCTCCGGAACTGACATGTGTCTGGTGGCACCGGACCTATCTGTTCCTCACAGCATGCTCCGGAGCTGCCACATGTCCAACCGTCAGATCTTCAGCCTCAAACCTCCGGAAGACTCCACAACAGCTCCGGATCTTCAAAGGGGAATCAAGGACTTCAAGACCCGATTAAGTTTCATTAATACTATGTTAATGACACACGATCGGACGACCCTTATTACCAGTAACGGCGCTGTCAAAGCCCGTAACTCGGTCATTAAGGGTAATTAAGCGCATCAAATGTGTATCAATATTAATAACTGTCGGGGCCACATGTCGGGCCAGACCAACTTGTAATGGCCTATCCTTACACTATAAAAGGACAGGCCGATGATACATAGAGGAAGGGACTGACCTAACCTGCTCTGATCTGATCTAGTCAGATCGGCTCTGAAAGTGCATCTAGGACTACCTTGTGGGTTTTGGATGATTTATGACAAGCAATTGGGATCCTAATCCTTTTGTTGAGATGAATGCAGGCAAATAATAAAAAATGAGCAAAATGCCAAAAAGAAGGGAAATGAGAAGCAAAGTGAATTTGAGCTCAAGGAGAAGAAAATAGTAGATTATTATGTATGGAGTGTGTTAAGGAAACACACCCAAGAGCTCAATCACTTTCAAGCACACACACACAATGCACAAAGTTATACAGGACCGGACCAGTCCGATATCAGCCGGACTAGTTCGATATCACTTTCTGCACTAGATCGGACAAGTCCGGTATCCACCGGACTAGTCCGATATCTTTCTGATCCACTTCGGACTAGTCCTCCCCAATGCGGACTAGTCCTCAACACAATGCACAAGTCACACAAAATCAGACAAGTCCGTTGTGATCCGGACTAGTCCGATATTCTTTCTGATCCACTTCGGACAAGTTCGGTGTCTACACGGACTAGTCCGATATACACACTGATCTAAATCGGACAAGTCCTCCAAGTGCGTACTTGTCATCCTAAACACTTAGGGTTTCATATGTCCGGACAAGTCCGATGGCAATCGGACTAGTCCGAAGATTTCCAGTAGTGAAATCGGACAAGTCTGTTTTCAACCGGACTAGTCCGATATTCCTGGACACTTAGGGTTTGCTACACACAGCACACCGGACTAGTCCGGTGACCACCACGGACTAGTCCGATCTTTCTGAACCCTAACGGTCACTTTTAGAAACCCCATATAAATAGAGGTGCACGGCCCACTTTTACAAACTCTCAAACCCTAGCACCGTCACACCTCCCAAGAGACTCAAAACCCACCTCTCTCCACGAAATTAAGTGCAAAATTGATCAATCTATTGAAGATCACTTCTAGATCATTGGAGAGACACTTGGCACACATCATTGAGCTCTTGGTTTGATTCTCTAACACACTCTTGCGTTTCAATTTGTAATTTTCGAGTGTGTTATTGGTGGCTTTGTAAGTTGTAATCAAGGGAGCTCTCAACGTGTGAGAACGCCCCTTCAACTTGGTTATTTACCCTTTGTGATTAGTGGAAGAGGATTGGCCTTCGTGGCGATCCGACGAGGGAAGGGTTGGAGAAGACCCAGTCCTTTTGTGGGCTCCTCAATGTGGACGTAGGTTGCCTTCGTGGTAGCCGAACCACGGGATAAATCGTGTGTCTTGTCCTTTTGCGTTCTTAATCTTAATTGATCAACTTAATCTAGGGTTTGATTCACTTTGTTCAATTTGAGTTAAATTGTTGAACAAGAGCCTTAATTGTAATAGAATTTGACATACAACTATTAAACTGTCATTCAAGTTTATATTTCCGCTGCAAACATTAACGAATCAATCAAATTGACTGAACTTGATCAACTTAGCCCGTGAAAACCGGACTAGTCCGCACTTTACCGGACTAGTCTGATATCTCTGGTATTGACTTTGTTGTTGAGTGTTACAGGAACCGAGAAAATTCAAGAAGGCCTATTCACCCCCCCTCTAGGCCTACATTCAATTGGTATCAGAGCAGGTTCTTTAAGAAAGAGTGCAACCACTCGAAGAGATCATGTCGAACATGAAGGAAGTTCAGAAAATCAACAATCAGGAAGAAGTGAACAACGACAAGAACCAAAAGCTGGAAAAGTATCTCGAAGCAATTCAAGACTTCGGTGATGATGACGAGGAGACGCTGGAGCTGAAAGCACTCCTCAGAAAGAAAGCACTTTCCAAAGGGAAAGCTAAAGTTGAAGAAAAGAAGAAGGGGAGTAGTCACACCGACTACTCACGATATCCTTTTAACTATGATCGTTTAAATTCAAACAACAGCCATTACCTATCTATTCCTCTTGGAAAAGCCCCACACTTCGATGGGAGTGATTACTCCATGTGGAGGCAAAATATGAAGATGCACTTGATTTCCCTTAACCCAAGTTTATGGCATATTGTGTGCACAGGAATAGACATCCCAGATGACGACGAAGAGCTCACCCCAAGTCAAGAGCAAGCCATCCACAGAAATACTCAAGCCGCAGCCGTAATCACCTCCTCTCTAAGTCGAGATGAATTCACAAAGGTGGACGGACTGGAGATTGCCAAGGAAATATGGGACACACTACAAATAGCCCATGAAGGTGACCTGCATGTGCGGGAGGCGAAAATTGAAATGATCAAAGGCGAACTAGGAAGGTTCACAATTGAGGAAGACGAGTCTCCCCAGGACATGTACAACCGATTGAAGACACTTGTAAACAAGGTTCGATCATATGGGAGCAAGAAGTGGAATGACCACGAGGTTATAAAGCTCATCCTTAGAGCCTTTATGCCTCGCAATGTCACACTATGCTCTATGATCAGAGAAAGTCTCGGGTACAAGAGGATGACTCCAGATGAACTGCTTGGCAAAATCATCAACTTTGAAATGATAGAGAAACAAGCCAAGCACGTCAAAGAAATAGCTGACCTCACATTGGCCAAGAAGAAGAGAGTTGCCTTAAAGTCCACACTCAAGCCTCTATCCAAAGAAGCAAGAGAAGCACAGCTTGAGGAGGACAGCGATGATGAAAGCAGTGAGCTGGACGAAGAGGATATGATTTTGTTCATGAAAAAGTTCAAAAGAATAATGAAGAAAAGACAAGGAACAAAATCAAGTGAAGGCAAGTACAAGGAGAGGACAAAGCCGAAGATGAGGCGGGCGTGCTATAATTGTGGTGAGTATAACCACTTTATAGTCGATTGCCCGTATGAGGACAACAAGAAGAAGAATAAAGAAGCCAAGCCTCAATCGAAGAAATTCTTCAAGAAGAAGAAACAAGCTGAACAAGCACACATTGGAAAGGAGTGGGACTCAAACGATGAGTCCTCATCATCCGATGAAGAAGAGATGGCTAGCATAGCCATTGAAAGCACGTCCAAGAAACCCAAACTCTTCCCCACGCTCGGTACAAAGAAGGGAAATGGCACTTGCCTCATGGCAAAGGAAGGTAAATGCAAGGTAAACATCAAAACTCCTTCCATGCAATCCTACTCAAGTAATGATGAACTAGATAGTGATGATGAAGATATGTTAATTGGATTAGATAGAAAAACTGCTGCTAAAATGAAATTTTTACTTGACCAACTTGTTGAGAAGGAATGGCTAATTGATCGTCAAGAGGACATGATTATCTCCCAAAAGGAGAAGTATGTCGAACTTGACAATCTTCTAGTTCTTGAAAAGGAGAAAACAGCTCACTAGAGTTTGAGCTAGCTTCAAGCAAGAAAACTTGCTTGGAGTTAACCAACTCAAACGTTGCAATCAAGGATCAACTTGATGACCTGATCAAGGTTAACAAGATCCTTGAAGTGCAAGTTGAGTCACTCAAGCTAAGTGAATCTTCCTCCTCTTCAATTCTACCTTCTCAACCCACTTCAACTAATCTTGTTCATATGTGCAAATGTGGTAAAATCAACACCAGTTTGAAGGAAAAGTCTACTTGCACAAAGGATAAAAATCCTACCCAATGTGGAATATTTGACAAGGAGAGGATCAACTATGCATGTAGTGCATACTTGGTCCAAAGACCTCCAAATGTCAAGTATGGCATTGGTTACTCTTATGATGGAAAGCAAAATGCTGGAAGTCATAAGAATAACAAGGGAAGGATTACCTTTGTGAAGGGAGGACCCTCACAACCTGGTAACTCGAAAATTAAGAACCCGAACTCTCATGAACACTGGACTAGTCCGGTTGTGGTCCGGACAAGTCCGGTCATCCGGACAAGTCCGGTCACCCAGACTAGTCCGATCCATAAACAACAGCAACTTTTGTTCAAAACCTTTGATGCCTCTTATGTATTAATGAGAAACAATCTTGGTAAAGTTTATGCTTATTATGCTGGGACACGCCATGGGAACACAAAATCCCATGTGTGGGTGCCCAAATGTATTGTAACTAACCTCCAAGGACCCAAGCAAGCTTGGGTACCTAAAACCAAGGCATAATTTGTTTTTGCAGGCCTATTCCTCCGGTGGATCCAAATGGGTGCTAGACAGTGGATGCACCAACCACATGATCGGAGAAAGGAGGATGTTCGTGGAATATGAAGAAAACAAGGACCCAAACGAAGGCATCTACTTCGGAGATAATAGTCATGGAAGGGTGCTCGGTACCTGTAAAATAGCAATATCCTCTGAACACACTCTTTCTCATGTTTTACATGTTGAATCTTTAGATTATAACCTGCTGTCCATATCTAAATTATGTGACAAAGGTTATAATTGCTTGTTCACTAACGAGGGTGTGACCGTCTCAAGGAGGAGTGATGGTTCCGTTGCATTCAAGGGTATGTTGAAGGGAAAGCTTTACCTTGTTGACTTAAACAAGGATAAAGCCGAACTCGACACATGCTTGATTGCAAAAACCAACATGGGTTGGCTATGGCATAGACGGCTAGCACATGTTGGTATGAGGAATCTTCAAAAACTCCTCAAGGGCGATCACATCCGAGGTTTGAAAGATGTTGTTTTTGAGAAAGACAGGCCTTGTAGCGCGTGCCAAGCCGGGAAGCAAGTTGGAGCACATCATCCTGCAAAGAACATCATGACTACGACAAGACCGCTCGAACTACTTCATATGGACTTGTTTGGTCCAATTGCTTACATAAGCATCGACGGTAATAAATACGGTTTAGTCATTATTGATGATTTTTCCCGCTTCACTTGGGTGTTCTTTTTGCATGACAAGTCAGAAACACAAGGGACACTCAAGAAATTCTTCAAGCGAGCGCAAAACGAGTTCTCACTATCGATCAAGAGTATTTGGAGCGACAATGGCACAGAGTTCAAGAACATACAAGTGGAGGAGTACCTTGATGAAGAGGGAATCAAGCACGAATTTTCAGCACCATACTCTCCACAACAAAACGGAGTTGCCGAAAGGAAGAACCGAACGCTCATAGAGATGGCAAGAACAATGCTCGATGAATACAAGACTTCGGATCAATTTTGGGCGGAAGCAATTAACACCGCTTGCCACGCCGCAAATCGACTCTACCTTCATCGACTACTCAAGAAGACTCCTTATGAGCTACTCACCGGTAAGAAACCAAACATTTCATATTTTCGAGTTTTCGGCTCTCCATGTTATATCTTGAACAAGAAGCCCAGGACTTCAAAGTTCGCTTCGAAGTCCGATGAAGGTTTCTTGCTTGGTTATGATTCGAACACTTATGCCTATCGTGTTTTCAACAAGGCCTCCGGACTTGTTGAAGTGGCACGTGACGTAGTGTTCGATGAAACTAATGGCTCCCAAAAGGAGCAAGTTGACCAATGTGAATTAGGTAAAGAAGAAGCTCCTTATCAAGCATTGAAGAGAATGGCTCTAGGCGAAGTTCGACCACAACAGTCATCGTCACAAATACAAGAGGAAAGTGAACCACAAGAGGAGATCAACAATCAAGGGGGAGCTTCGATACAAGATCAATCACAAGAATATGAAGATGATCAACAAATCAACGAGGGCAACCACTCAGGGGGAGAAGAAAATGATCACCAACACACAACTCTCCAAGTGCCACACCCAAGAGTACACCAATGCATTCAAAGGGATCACCCAATCGACAACATCATTGGTGACATCCAAAAGGGAGTAACCACTAGATCTCGTATAGCTAATTTTTGTGATCATTACTCGTTTGTCTTCTTTTTGGAACCACTCAGGACTGAGGATGCATTGAAGGATCTGGACTGGGTGGTGGCAATGCAAGAAGAGTTGAACAACTTCAAGAGAAACGAGGTTTGGGAACTTGTGGTAAGACCCAATGCAAATATAGTGGGCACCAAGTGGGTCTTCCGCAACAAGCAAGACGAACACGGAGTGGTGACAAGAAACAAGGCACGACTTGTGGCCAAAGGTTACTCACAAGTCAAAGGTTTGGATTTCGATGAGACTTTTGCTCTAGTAGCTAGGCTTGAATCAATTAGAATATTACTTGCATATGCTACTCACCATGATTTCAAGCTGTATCAAATGGACGTGAAAAGCGCCTTCCTCAACGGACCGATCAAGGAAGAGGTGTACGTGGAGCAACCACCCGAGTTTGAAGACGAAGAGTTCCCCGACCACGTATATAAACTGTGTAAGGCTCTCTATGGCCTCAAACAAGCTCCTATAGCTTGGTATGAGTGTCTTAGAGATTTCTTAATTGATAATGGTTTTCAAATTGGCAAAGTAGATTATACATTATTCACAAAGAATCTAGATAATGATCTTTTTATTTGCCAAATCTATGTTGATGATATAATTTTTGGGTCAACTAACCAATCTTTCTGTGAAGAATTTAGTAGAATTATGATAGACAGGTTTGAAATGTCAATGATGGGAGAATTGAAGTACTTCTTGGGATTCCAAGTGCGGCAATAAAGGGAAGGAACATTCATAAGCCAAACCAAGTACACGCAGGACATACTCAAGAAGTTTGGCATGGACAAGGCAAAGCCCATAAAGACTCCCATGGCTACGAATGGCCACTTGGATCTCAATGAAGATGGATCGAGCGTCGACCAAAAGGTATATCGCTCCATGATTGGATATTTACTCTACTTATGTGCATCTAGGCCTACATTCAATTGGTATCAGAGCCAGATATTATGTTGAGTGTATGTTTGTGTGCAAGATTTCAAGCCAACCCTAAGGAATGTCACTTGACAGTCGTAAAAAGAATCTTGAGATATTTAGTTCATACACCCAACCTTGGTCTTTGGTACCCAAAAGGCTCCAAATTCAATCTCATTGGTTACTCCGATGCAGATTATGCCGGGTGCAAAGTTGATAGAAAAAGCACCTCTGGCACATGCCAATTCCTAGGAAGATCTTTGGTTTCTTGGTCATCTAAGAAACAAAATTCCATTGCATTATCCACAGCCGAAGCGGAGTATGTTGCAGACGGGAGTTGTTGTGCACAACTCCTTTGGATGCGACAAACTCTAAGGGATTACGCTTACAATATGAATCGTATTCCTCTCCTTTGTGATAATGAGAGTGCCATTAAAATAGCCCACAATCCAGTTGAGCACTCTAGGACTAAACACATAGACATAAGACATCATTTCTTGAGAGACCATTCCATGAAAGGAGACATAACCATCTCACATGTCAACACCCAAAAACAATTGGCCGACATATTCACCAAGCCACTTGATGAAAAGCGTTTTTGCGAACTCCGAAATGAGCTAAATATTCTTGATTCTTGGAGTGTGGCTTGAAAAGTTGCATACCTGTATGATTGCTTAAAAAATGTTGATTGAATTGTGAAAATCACCCCTCTCCATTTTTCTCTCGAAAAACTATGTCAATTATTAGATCTTGATGAATTTTGATCATTGTATGATTGTTGTATGCTTACTGGTCAAATTCATCAAGATTACTTGAATTGTTTTGCCTCTCTATTCTCTATTATTGAACCTTCAAATATATATGAATGGGCTATGCAATTCTTTCCTGGTGACCACGGACTAGTCCGTGGTTACCCGGACTAGTCCGCCCATGCAGACTAGTCCGCAGAGTGTCGGTTAGGCCGGACTAGTCCGATAGACCACAAACTAGTCCGATATAGGTCTCTGGATGACTTCGGACTAGTCCGGTCATGTACGGACTTGTCCGATTTTTCGTGTCCATAACCCTAGCCGCCACCAAACCCTAATCTCCTCACCCTCACATTCGCTCTAGGCTTCCTCTCTCTTGCGCTCGAGCTCCCAAGGCGATCTTTTGCATCCTCCGTCGAAAAGCCACTCATTTGGGCGGAGATCAAGCTTGAAGACTTGGGGATTGAAGCTAGCGGACTAGTCCGGCCTCCAACCCCCAAACCTTCGAGCCTCCATCGATTTCTTCGGTAAAAATCTTCAAAATCCTAGAAATCGTGTTTTTCTCAATTGTTGATCGTTTGGCCTAGCACCCTTCACTAGTTACATGTTTAGTTGATGTACTACGTGTATGCTAGACTAGATTTGCATTAGGGATTGTATCCTGTCCAATATGTTAGGTTTTTGAGGATGAACACCGGACTAGTCCGGTCCATGCACGGACAAGTCCGGTACCCCGGACTAGTCCGTGCCTGAGCACCGGACAAGTCCGATGTTTCTGAAACTGAAACCTAATTCCTTAATGCCATCCATTGCTATCTTGTCTTACCTATGCCTTGTATAACTTGTCATTATTCTTGCTCAATCATTCTCAGATCATGTCGAGCTCCGACAACGAGATCTCCGACTTTGAGGCCGAGTTGGACCACGAGGTGGCACCTCGGTCCTCGGCGGGTCTTGGCAAGAAACGCCAAGAAAGACCTTCCGAGCCTGCTACCTCCCCTCCCCAGGTTCGGAGGAAGGTCTGTGTCAAGAAGCCCGCCTCGAAGGCTGCTACGTCTTCAAGCGGCCTTCGTCAAGCAAAGGGAAAGGGCAAGGGAGTCGCAACGGGGCCAATTGGGCCATTGAAGCTTCATGCTCCCAGAGAAGGGGTCCGGGACCCCAATGAAGATAAATTCAATGGGAAAGGCAGCGATGTGGCAGCCAAGCTAAGAAGCATTGATTGCTATGGAAGGCCAAAGCAGGCAACTGATGGAAGGTTTTGGTCAAACTTCCCATGCAGATTTCTACAGGCTGGTTTACCTGCCGATGAAGACTCCGGTGGTGCGCAGTCAGTGGATTGACTGGGCCCACCTAGAGAAGAAGAAGTGCTCAGCTTTTGATGAGGTCATTGCTGCAGCAGAAAGGCATGGTCTGAAGGATCTGTTTGCCTTCAGACACAATTGGAATGATGAAGTGATTGCACAATTCTATGCAACGTGCCACTTCTTGAGTGAAGATGAAGAGAGTGTGACTTGGATGACCCATGGATCCAAGTACTCCATCACTCAGGAGGATTTTGCAAGCTTGCTCCATTTAGACTCTGCTGTACATGACCACCTGATCATCCACAACATAGGGGTCATTGAGAGGGACATAATGAAGTTCTTGTATGAGCCCAACTCTAAGTATGTTCCTCCCTCCACAAAGAGCATGAAGCCCTTCTTTGTGGTTCTGAACAGAGTTCTCCAGAAGACCATTGCCCCCAAGGATGGGGATGCAGAGAGTGTACAGGGCTACCTCCGGACTCTAATGAGGGTCATAAGTAAGAAGAGACAGTTTGATGTTGCAGATTACATATGGAACGACATGGTCAACATCTCAAGCACCCCCAACCGGTCCTGTGGCTATGATCCCTACTTGATGTTCATGATTGAGAAGGTCACAGGAATAGAATTCGTGAAGGATGTAGAGCACACTCCCCTAAGGCCTCAGAAGCCTCAGCCTGTGAGTGTCCAGGCTGCTCCCTCGCTGGCCTCAAGTCCTGAGGCACCGGCAAGAGAAAGAGATGCTGCTAGGGCTCCTCCCCCTCCAGGGAAGCCCCTCGGAGAGGATCCACCAGTGGGATCCTCAAATACTTGTCCGCGATATTCTCCTCCTGCAAGAAGACTGAAGTAAAGCTTCATAAACTCAATCAGAAGAGGAAGGAGGATATGAGATATATCAAAGCCAATGTGAAGCAACTGAGTGAAAATCTGGAGATCAACCCCATTGGATCTCCAGTAATTTCTGAAGATTCTGATCTTGACATCTCCGAGCTCGGGCCCTTGTCCCCCTCCGAGCTTGCCTATTTTGGCATCGGGGGCTCGAGCAGCTCCGCTCCTCCTCCTCCCTCTCCTCCTCGTCAAGCGGAGAGCGAAGAAGACGAAGAAGATGACGAGAGGATAGACAGCGAAGAGTTAAGAACCTAGGACCTTCCTCTCTCTCTCTTTTTGGTGTCTTGATGCCAAAGGGGGAGAGATTGAGGGGGAGTCAAGTCTTAGCATTAGCTGTAATAGGATGCGAGGAGAGAGCCTTCTCTGTACTTTTATTTGTGATTGTAATAGTTTAACACTGTTTTCATATTAAGTTTGGTCTTGTGATGAATTGCTCAATTTATTTGCGAGTATGTCATGAAAACTGCATTTTTGCTCCTGGAATGTGATATGCACTTGGTATCGGTTGATTAATGTAAATTCTATCATTCTCAATGTATTCATGCACTTAGTATGCATCCCACCATAAAGAATGCACATATGGATAATTCTCTTGTTGCTTGATGTATTTTTGAGTCATATGTGCATACTTTATGAAAATCTCATTTTTTGCCTTATTTTGTGAAATCTCAATTGGTTGTCATCAATCACCAAAAAGGGGGATATTGAAAGTGCATCTAGGACTCCCTTGTGGGTTTTGGATGATTTATGACAAGCAATTGGGATCCTAATCCTTTTGTTGAGATGAATGCAGGCAAATAATGAAAAATGAGCAAAATGCCAAAAAGAAGGGAAATGAGAAGCAAAGTGAATTTGAGCTCAAGGAGAAGAAAATAGTAGATTATTATGTATGGAGTGTGTTAAGGAAACACACTCAAGAGCTCAATCACTTTCAAGCACACACACACAATGCACAAAGTTATACAGGACCGGACTAGTCCGATATCAACTGGACTAGTCCGATATCACTTTCTGCACTAGATCGGACAAGTCCGGTATCCACCGGACTAGTCCGATATCTTTCTGACCCACTTCGGACTAGTCCTCCCCAATGCGGACTAGTCCTCAACACAATGCACAAGTCACACAAAATCGGACAAGTCCGTTGTGATCCGGACTAGTCCGATATTCTTTCTGATCCACTTCGGACAAGTCCAGTGTCTACACGGACTAGTCCGATATACACACTGATCTAAATCGGACAAGTCCTCCAAGTGCGGACTTGTCATCCTAAACACTTAGGGTTTCATATGTCCGGATAAGTCCGATGGCAATCGGACTAGTCTGAAGATTTCCAGTAGTGAAATTGGACAAGTCCGTTTTCAACCGGACTAGTCCGATATTCCTGGACACTTAGGGTTTGCTACACACAGCACATCGGACTAGTCCGGTGACCACCACGGACTAGTCCGATCTTTCTGAACCCTAACGATCACTTTTAGAAACCCCATATAAATAGAGGTGCACGGCCCACTTTTACAAACTCTCGAACCCTAGCGCCGTCACACCTCCCAGGAGACTCAAAAACCACCTCTCTCTCCACGAAATTAAGTGCAAAATCGATCAATCTATTGAAGATCACTTCTAGATCATTGGAGAGACACTTGGCACACATCATTGAGCTCTTGGTTTGATTCTCTAACACACTATTGCATTTCAATTTGTAATTTTCGAGTGTGTTATTGGTGGCTTTGTAAGTTGTAATCAAGGGAGCTCTCAACGTGTGAGAACGCCCCTTCAACTTGGTTATTTACCCTTTGTGATTAGTGGAAGAGTATTGGCCTTCGTGGCGATCCGACGAGGGAAGGGTTGGAGAAGACCCGGTCCTTTTGTGGGCTCCTCAACGTGGACGTAGGTTGCCTTCGTGGTAGCCGAACCACGGGATAAATCGTGTGTCTTGTCCTTTTGCGTTCTTCATATTAATTAATCAACTTAATCTAGGGTTTGATTCACTTTGTTCAATTAGAGTTAAATTAATGAACAAGAGCCTTAATTGTAATAGAATTTGACATACAACTATTAAACTGTCATTCAAGTTTATATTTCCGCTGCAAACATTAACGAATCAATCAAATTGACTGAACTTGATCAACTTAGCCCGTGAAAACCGGACTAGTCCGCACTTTACCGGACTAGTCCGATATCTCTGGTATTGACTTTGTTGTTGAGTGTTACAGGAACCGAGAAAATTCAAGAAGCCTATTCACCCCCCCCCCTCTAGGCCTACATTCAGGCTCACACGCGCTCTCAACTCACGTTGAGCTCATACATCCAATACAATAACAACACACCCCGTGGAGTAGGATATTACGCTCAGGCGGCCCGAACCACGTAAACCTTTGTGTCTCCTGTGTCATTTTACACCTTCACCTTCTTGAATCTCCGCGCGCCCACACTGAACCTCAAACTCCGCAAACACCTTTAGTAGTGTCGGGAGATCTGCCGGATCAAAACCACCGACAAGAGGGAACCTTCATCTATCAAGAAAAGTATACCAATGACCTCTTGAAGAAATTTGAGATGGGAGATTGTAGCTCAAGAAGTACTCCAATGGCAACAAATTGTCATCTCGACGTGGATAAGGACGGTAAACCTGTTGACCAATCTAATTACCATTCTATGATTGGTTCATTGCTTTATCTTACCGCATCTAGGCCCGATATCATATTTAGTGTATGCTTGTGTGCTCGCTTTCAAGCGGCACCTAAAGAATCGCATCGGAAGGCGACCTTTAGGATACTTCGGTATCTCAAGCATACCCCAAGTGTAGGTCTGTGGTACCCTAAAGGTGCTAAATTCCATCTCTTGGGTTACTCGGATTTGGACTTTGCCGGATGCCGTGTGGATCGCAAGAGTACCTCCGGAGGGTGCCACTTACTTGGGCGTTCCCTAGTATCTTGGTCTAGCAAGAAGCAAAACTCCGTTGCTTTGTCCACCGCGGAAGCGGAATATATAGCGGCTGGTGCATATTGTGCCCAAATTCTTTATATGAAGCAAACCTTTTTGGACTTTGGTGTTAAACTTGGTCGTGTGCCTCTCCTTTGTGACAATGAAAGTGCGGTTAAGATTGCTAAAAACCCCGTTCAACACTCTCACACTAAGCACATTGATATTCACCATCATTTCTTGCGGGACCATGAAGCTAAGGGAGACATCTCCTTGCGAGGTGTTAGGTCTGTAGAACAATTGGCGGATATCTTCACTAAACCACTTGATGAGAAAACTTTTTCTAGACTAAGAAGTGAATTAAATGTGCTAGATGCATCAAATGTCATGTAAGTTGCCATAGTCATGTAAGAATGCATCTCATATAGGTCTTGTCTAACTTTCAAAGGATAGGGGTGAGCAAGGGTTAGCTTGGGATGGAGGTTCTTTTGGGTTTCCCCAAGGCTTGGAGAGTGGCTCTCTCTGAAGAAGCCTTTGAAAGGTTCAAATTTGGCAAGATAGATTTAATTTATGTCTTGCATGATGCCTGCCATATAGACTTGCACTCACATTTAATTTCCTGCATTATAAATTGTTTGGCATTGCATACGGTAGATTGTCACAAAGGGGAACCCACGTCATGAGAAAGAGACTTGTTTGAAATGCAATATCTCAACTCATATGATGTGGAAAGAAAAAAAATGTTAGGTGTGTTAATGCCTAAAGGAACATGCTTTAAAGAGATAGAAGTCTTCATCCTCTAGCTCACAAAGCATGAGCCTTACATTTTATTTGGATATTTTCTTCCTTGATTTTTCGGTGTTCTATTTGATTTAGGGCTTAGCCAAGTTATTGACAACTAGTCTTTTTTAGGGGTAAGGGGTTGCCCAGAAAGTCCTAAGACATGTGTTTCTCTTCGTTTCTTTGTTTGAGTCAAAGGACATATATGGGATGTTGTTGTTTTGTAGTCATCGGATTATCCGATGCGTAGGGAAGAAGCATCATCGGATCAGTTTGTGCTTAAGTTCAAGGGTTAGCTCAGTAAGAAAGTCAAATTCACCGATGAGTTCATTCTGAGGAACATCGGAGCATCCAATGTTCACATTTCTGGAGTTGTGCCAAATTCAACCGATGCTAATCCTTTCCACGTCGGATCATCTGATGCCGAAGGTGCCTCTGGAATACCCTTACTGTACCATTCGACCGATGCACCTCTCAGTTGTCGTCGGTTCATCTAATGTTAAAATTTGAGCTAGGGTTCGGGCCCCACCTATTTAGCGCCTCTTCGTTCTCATTTTTCTCTCTCCCTGATGTCGAACCTCCCTGACGCCGCTCCGAGCCCTCCTCTCCGACGCCGCCGCTCCTTGCCTCCGGCCGCCGCCGCCCTCCAGCCGCCGCCGCCCTCTGGCCGCCACCACCCTCAGTCCGACCTCGCAGCGCTGCCGCCGCCGCCCCACGCAGCGCCGCCGCCGCCACCCCACACAGCACCGCCGCCACCGGCCCACGCAGCGTCGTTGCCGTCCTAGGCGCCGCGCCGCCGCCCTCTACGCCGCCGTGCTGCCACCCTCCGGTCGCCGTGCTCTCTGTCGCACCGCCGCCTCCTCACCGCCGCTAGGGTTCGCCGACCACGTCATTCCTTGTCGTCATCTCGTGTGATCGGCTTCGTTGTCCCGCGACCTCATCTTCGTTGTCATCATGGGCTGTGAAAAGAAAGGAAAAGGCAAGGCCATTGAGGAGCTGACAACTAAGAAGCAGAAGCTGTCGAAGGAGGAGAAGAAAGCTTTGATGGCCGCTCGCGCCACTGAGGAGCGAGAGCGTGGCCGAGGAGAATTGCTGAGGATCCGGGAGGCCCGACAGAGGCAGCCTCCGGTGCCTGAGGAACCAGAGGAGACTGGGGAGCCCGAGGTGCCGCTTGTTCGCCGGTGCTCAGTCAGGACCCGTGGGGGTCATCCAGCCGCAGCCCCGAGACCAAGACCCTCTGTAGCTGAGCTTTGGGAGGACAGGGCGGCCCAGAGAGCTGTCTATGAGATGGACACCAATGTCCGATTTGGTGAGGGTGTCCGCCTAACAGACTACAGGAAGTTGAAGGCCAAGCAGCTCAGGAAGCTCAAATGGAGTATTCTGCTTGAGGAGTGGTTCCTGCAGCCCAGAGAGCTACTTGTTGACAACCGCTTCTGGACCCTGACACAGGCGTCATTGTACGATACTTACAGACGTCGGGGCATAAGCTTTTCCAACATAACTTTCTTGACTGGGATCAGCTCGCACTTGCAGCCGGGACCGAGATTCGCCCTTACTTTGAGAGGTACAGAGGGCTAGTGGAGATGATGTCTTACCAGCGGGGTGCCTACGTGGAGGACTGGGTCCGAGTGTTCTATGCCACACTCTATGTTTCAGAGGGCTGCAGATCCATTGACTTCATGTTTATGGGCCAACATCACCATCTGACCAGACAGACCTTGGGACAGCTGCTAGGAGTGGATCTCCATGACACCTGCCTGCACGAGAGAGTATATGGACAGGCTGACCCACTGAGAAGGCCGCTCACTGGAGGTGTGGCACCACCTTTTGAGGAGATACGATCACTGTTTGCTCAGCCCTTCTCTCCTGATCAGCCTAGGGTACCAACTCTACTCACTCCAGCTGCACACACTGTGCACCTTGCCTTGCGCCGCACGCTTCTACTAAGGTCCGGATACCTTGAGGGGTTCACCAGCTTGCAGCAGATCCTCCTGTTCTATGTCATGAAACGGGATGGAGTTCGACATTGTGGATATCCTTATATGTGAGATGGAGGATGTCATTACCGATGGAGTTGGGATGATGAGGCAGCTTGTGTTTGGCCACTGGATCAGTCACTTGCTCTACCTGTTAGCTCCAGAGGGGTCCGCCGTACGTGACAATCTCACCGACAAGAGCGTCACTAGGTTTGGACACTACCGTGCTCCAGCTCCTGGAGACCGTCGCCTTGGCCGTCTAGTTGATCGTCAGGTTCCAGCACGACTTTCTGAAGAAGATTGGTCAGATCTGGAGAAGGAAGATGAGATCCTAGCACAGGCTGAGGCTCAGGACAGGGATCTACAGCACATCTGGTCAGAGAGTGACACTAGTGACAGTGTCGAGGAGTACTTCCCACCTCCTCCCTCACCCAGGCAGCAGGACTCGGAGGCTGGGGCCCCGACTGCACCACCACCTACTCCACCTCCGATGTCTGAGGCACAGGTCTCTTAGCCATCTGAGCTCACTTCTCTACTTCAGCAGATGGTTGAGCAGCAGCGACTGGATCGGCTTGCAGCTGAGCAGGCTGCACGTCTTTTGAAGCTCCAGCAGCAGCAGCAAGAGATGCAGCGACAGATAGCCCGCGAGAGGCGAGAGGACACTGACAGGCTCACTGGACTGATTGATCAGATGCACCAGCGTTCTCTTGACCAGCAGCAGCAGACGCATCAGGCTATGATGGGCATCCTGGGGTTGATCACCAACCTCTACACTCAGACCGGGATTGCCGTGCCTTCCCAACTTCCGGGTCTAGCTCCAGGTCTGCCTGTACTGGCTCCAGTCTCAGCTCCAGTGCCGACCACGCCGATTCCGACGATCAGCATGTCACCACTGCTTGCTCCAGGCGCACCTATCCACTCTCTCCTGCCGGCTTCGACACTCTTCCAGCAGACTCCGACGTCCGTTGTCAGTGCCCCTTTACCTGCAGTCCAGACTCAGCAGGCACCGACAGCAGCTCCCGCAGCACCCGTCACCTCCACTCCACCCTCAGCAGCAGCAGGCAGTAGCTCTGACGACAGCACCCCCAATGGCGACCAGTTCATCATCGCCCCGAGCGCTCAGGATCCTTAGGCACTCGACTTCCCTTTTTGGTGTCTTGATGCCAAAGGGGGAGAAGAGTCAGGAGGAGGGATAGCTTAGTCCCAGGGGGAGTCCTAGTTGTAGGGGGAGTATATCTTTTTGGGAGTCTTTTGTAAATTGGTGATTTGCTACTCTTTTGCTATTCTTGAGTTATTCGTGTGCCTCTTAATTCTCTTATGCTTTATTGATTGTTTTTGAGCCTTCAAGTTTAATGTGCAAAATCTTGTACTTGTTGCATATCCTCTTGAGTATCGTATTCTTAATTTCATTATAATTATGCTTTACTTGTTGTATTGTCATCAATCACCAAAAAGGGGGAGATTGAAAGCATCTAGGCCCCCATGAGGTATGGTTTCGGTGATTAATGACAACCGTTGGATATTACTAATGATTTTGTGGATGCAAGGTCTCTCATATCACTCATCACACTTAATGAACTCTATATGTATATCATCTACTGCTCATTGGATACAATTGGAGACCCCTAAACAAACTATTCCACGAGGTCAATCGATTTTAATGAAGACTAAAAGAAAAATCCCATATGTCAAAGTTATTTCATCGAAATTGACAACACTCAAGACTTGGTCATCATCAGAAGAACATTTCAAACCAATGTCTAAGAGGTCACTCGAACAAATTCCAAAAGAATAACTTAGAACAACTCAAAGCAGTCAAAATCAACTCACTGGATCATCCGATGTATCTAGAAAAGACTACGTCGGTCGAGTTGGCTCTGAACAGAAGAAGACCTCAGTATTAAGTATTCACCGGATCATCCGATGATGAAGCAAGTGTTACATCAGTCGATCATTCCAGTAAGCAATTACCTTGGACCAAGTGTAACACCGGACCATCCGATGTACAACTATAACACATCGGTCAATCACTCCAGTAAGCATTATTTCTGGACCATTCTGGATGGAGTGTCACCGAATCATCCAATGATGAGGCAAGTGTTACATCGGTCGATCAACGGTCATATCTGACACAGTGACATCAACTAATTTGTATTCGACCGATGACAACTAAAGGGAGCACATCGGATCATCCAATGTTTGCAGAACAGTGATGTCAGCCTACTTTTCCAACGGCTATTTCATGGAAGCTGGCTATTTATACCCCTTCAACCAGTCATTTTGATAATTCTTGACAACCAGAGCTACTCTACACATTACCAAGCATTCAAGACATTGAGCTACCACTTCTACATCATTTACACCACTTGTACACCAAGAGATAGGCTAGAACTTGCTAGAGATTATGCTTGTGTGCTTCCATTCTTGGTGATTGGAGTCTCTAGTATAGTGAGAGCTGTAAGGGAGTGTCTCTTGATGATTATACTCACCGTGTAACAATCGGTGATTGGAGAGAGCCTTCCGGAGCTTGCCAAGTCGGTTGTGGAAGCCCGGAGGATCAAACTTGTACAAGGCTTGAGCTCCACCTTGCCGGGTTGGCGAACGGAGACTTTTAGTGAAGATCCCTAGTCTTGGTGACTTGGGAGTGGCTATACCCTTTGGTGGGTGCCACAACGTGGATGTAGGAAGGTCTTGACGATCTTGCCGAACCACGGGATAAATCTCCGTGTCTTCGTGTCTCCTCGGAAGTTTGCACATTCTCTCCTTCTCGTTACACTTATGCATTTCATATATCGCAAAATTACTACTCACTTGAATGCATAGGTTGTTAGCATAGGGAATTGGGCTTTTGGTAGTTAAGTTTTTATTGCTTTAATTTTTGAAAAGATGTTCGATTCACCCCCCCCCCTCTTGGGCATTCGATCCTTACACCAGCACCTCACCCCGCGGCACCTCCTTCTCCGCCTCCGCCTCAGTCGATGAGCACTTTCTTCAAGTGCTTCAAGGCTATTTTCACCTCCTGTCGGAAGCAAGAGATCCGGAATCAGCGGGCACACAAGCACCAAGAAAAATACCTCAAGGTGGTGTGCGACAAACTGGAGGTCCCCATGTCCTCTCCGGAGGTGAGCGATGGGGAGATCTCTCCATTCCCCGTCTTCACCGCCGACGAGCTCGCCCAGCTCCAAGAGGACGGGATCTGTTCCCGGGCGGTTCCCTCGGCACGGGTCTCCGACGACAATGAGGACCACGAGACTCGGAGGCCACGGAGAGTGACTCTGATGGTGAGGCGGGCGATGGTGAGGAGGATGACGACTAGTGGATAGGCCTTGGTGTTCCCCTCTTCTTTTCCTTTTTGGTGTCTTGATGCCAAAGGGGGAGAGTTAGAAGGATGGGGGAGAGTAGTTAGATGTGGGGAGAGTAGCACTCTATTTTGTTGGATCCTTGGACATGTTGCACACTTAATGTAATATTTATGACATTCACATGTTTCAATTTGCTTAATGTAATATTTATGTCATTCGAATGTTTAAATTTGTGCAAGACTATGTTTTGAATGTTTAATATCAGTATGATGCTTTGAATGTATATCTTTTGATCATATTCATATTTATTATGTCTTGTCACAAATTGTTGAGTACAACACGTAGGCACCCCACCATAACGTGTGTATGTATGAAGGACTTTCTCAATTTTTTATGATGATTTCATTGAGGGGGAGTCACTCATACAACCGCACGTTATGAAAACCAAAATTTACACTCTTATATGTGAAGACTTAATGTGTTGTCATCAATCACCAAAAAGGAGGAGATTGAAAGTGCATCTAGGATCCCCGTGGGTTTTGAATGATTGATGACGACAATTAAGTAACTAATGAGCTCAGTGATCTTAAGCACAGATGTGGATTCAAGTGGAAACACAAACCCTCAAAAAGGAAAAGGATGAAGATGGCGATGTCGACTCGAAAAGAAGAAACTAGGGTTTCTAGTGTGTCGAGTTTAGACTAGCCAAATGTGTATGAGGATGTGTGCGTAAAGTGCATTGACATCAAGTTGGGAGCTCAAAGCGGTTTAGAGATCAAAACCTATTGAGAGAAGAGAGTTGGAAGTAGTCTCGCAGGAGTGACCAGACTAGTCCGTGCAGGTGGACGGACTAGTCTGCTCCTGGCCAGCCAAGTCCGTTTTCAGTCGAACCAGAAGAGTCTGACTGAGTTCGGACTAGTCCGTAGTGGAACGGACTAGTCCGGTTAGTCGTGGAGTGGGTTTTGAAGACTAAGTCCCAAAACCCCAGACTTGTCCATTTTTGTCCGGACCAAGACGTCCTGATCGAGATCGGACTAGTCCGCCCAGGGTGCGGACTAGTCCGGGTTTGGAGAGAAGTGGAGTTTCAGCGACTAAGTCTGGGTAGGCCGGACTAGTCCGCCCTAGGGGCCGGACTAGTCCGTGGTCTTCAAACTAGTCCGTTTTCACACAGAACAAAAGTTTCTATGTGAGATCGGACTAGTCCGGTTTGGACCGGACTAGTCCATTTTGAAGTGACCGTTTGAATTTGAAGTTTGGCAGGTAGTGTGACGATTGTCGCGCAGTGCGACAGTTGTCAGGGACGTCAGTGGTCCCAAAGGCCAGACTAGTCCGGGCCGTAGGCCGGACTAGTCTGCCCATCTGCTGAAGTCAGCAGTATGGGCTGGGAACCTCTATAAATAGAGGACCCCTGGGTTCATTTGAACTATTATTCTTTGAGTACATTGAAACCCTTGCGTCGCCACAGCAAACTTTGAGCCTCCAAAAGCCTCCTTCTTGCCTACATTCCCTCTAAAACTAATTCTTGTATGGATTAGGGTTTGGTGAGGTGAAGAAGAGGAAGAACACCGCTCTAGGCTCTCGGTTTGATCTCTTGCACTTGTGAATCTTTGTGATCTGTGGCTTGAGTTGATCTTTGTGATTTGTGATTGTATTTGTGGTGGGTGCCTCAGATTGTGAGAAGCCCCAACGAATCTTGTATTCACCCCTTTGTGATAGTGGAGAACCAAATTAGGCCCTTGTGGTAAACTTGGTGAGGGAAGGGTTGTTGAACCCGGTCCTTCGTGGACTCCTCAACGGGGACGTAGATTCCTTCGTGAGATCAAACCTCGGGATAAAATCTTTGTGTCCCTTGTGTACTTTGCTTTCACTTATTGCACATTGCTTCTAGGGTTAGCTTTATCATTTTTGTTCACCACCCTTGTCTCATTGGGATCCTTAGCCTCACACTTGCTTCATAATTTGTTAAGGTTCACTAAGTCATTCTAACATACTTTGCATCACAAAAATCGAACTAAAATTTGTTAGAAAACCCATTTTAGGTTTTCCTTGCCCCTGAACCGGACTAGTCTGCCCCCTTGAGTATTGATCTCGTTTTATTAAGTCATTTCAGGTCGATTAGCCTATTCACCCCCTCTAGGCAACTTTTAGACACGCTAGAAACCTTAGTTTCTTCTTTTTCGAGCCGACATCGCCGTTTTCATACTTTTCATTTTTGAGAGTTCGTGTTTCCACTTGAGTCCACACATGTACTTAAGATCACTGAGCTCATTAGTTACTTAATTGTCATCATCAATCATCCAAAACCCACGGGGATCCTAGATGCACTTTCAATCTTCTTCGAAGGCACACTCTGCATGCTTGACAGGGGTGGAATGGTACGGCGGTCCGATCACTGTCGGTAGAGTCGCGACGGTAGCTCCGTCCGACCGCCCTTCACCCGTCACCAGATTGATTGGGTTAGAGTGTTTCTACAGAACTTTCATAATAAGAGTAATTGTGAGGGGCTATACGCAAAATGAAATCTCCAATGTGTCCTTGCCCTTAGCGTGACGTGTATGTCACATGGGCGTGTCACGTGTGCGTTGGACTGCTAATGACATACTTAATTAGTTTAGAGACCTCTAAATACATTTTAGAAGTTTATAGATCTAAGTGACATAACCCTACAAATTCATATACCTCTAGCGCATTTTACTTTTAATAATACATAGTCTTGTAAAACAAATCTGCTCTACAGAAAGAATTGGAGCGTCGAGTCAACGACCGAATACAAACGGAAGATCCCACCCGTCCATTTCTAATAGTACGGCAGCGATGCTGCCGACCTTGTACCGCCGCCAATCAGGGGCACTACGGTCATTTCTATCGCCAAGGCCTAGAAAGCTCATAAACCGCGGGGTTTAGCATAGAAGGTGAACCCTAACTCCCCAACTTCTCGTCACCGAAATTCCGGCGGCGGCGATGGCGGCGGCTGTGGCGAGGTCCGGGTTCCGGCGCATGTTCTCCGTATCAGCCTTCGCGCCGCCGAAGGCTCCCACCCCGCTACCAAAGGCTGACCCGTCCCCCAACCTCTTCATCTCTGGTGCGTCTCCTCCTCCTCCTCCTCCTCCCACCGTTTCTCGGTCCCTTTTCCCGGTACTCGCTGTAAAGGCGTTTCCATCTGGAGTTTTAGATCAAAGGTCTAATCTTTGGCACCGGTAGGCGGCGTTGATTCCGCCTTTCGATTAGGTTTCGTAGCTCTGGATCTTTGATCGTGGTTGACCTATGAGATAGAATGTAGTGATATAAATAGGCTGATTCGATAAGCAACTCCTGGTTCTCGGGTAATCATTTATGGGCATACGGGGATCCATAGCGAACTAATGAAACTCGAAAACAACCTTGCAAATACCTTTTGAACGCAGTACGCTTACATTCCGACCTTCTGAGTTTACTGGAAGCTTCGATACAACTACCATCAGATCACCATCTGTTCTTACACAACCTACTAGGAGGAAGCTTGCTGTTGTGGTGACTTGTGTATTACAATGTCTTTTTTGCACCTGTTAGTTTCTTTATTATGTTTCCATTTCCATTTCCATTCGAGTATTATATTAACATCACCAACTGATATAGGACTGAGCAAGCGTACCACAACAGATGGACTAAGAGACTTTGCAGCAAAGTTTGGGGAAGTTCTGCATGGTATGATTTTCCTCCTTTACCTTGCCGTTCTTTTCACGCTACAATTGATTTCGAGCTTCTCACTCCTGTTACAATTGCAGCACGTGTTGTGACAGATCGTGTCACTGGTTTTTCCAAGGGGTTTGGCTTTGTGCGGTACTCTTCCGTAGAAGATGCAGGCAAAGGAATTGAAGGGATGGATGGAAAGGTATGATTTCGTTGAAGAATGTCAATATTTAATAGCCCCTGCTTCGGTTGATTTCTAGACAAAGTGCAGTGTCACATACTCTGTTTTCAGTTTATTTTAAATATACACATTAATGTATGGTCTCCCTCCATCTCTCAGGCTTATTGTTTAGCTCACCGATATGCAGTTCTTAACGTTCTGGGTAAGAATGGAATACTTGGTACCATTTTGTGATCAGTGGCCCAGTGTACCTCTACAAAGATATGGTTGTATAGGTTGACCCCATCCATAACCTATATTCAGGCTGATTCAACCATAGCCTCCCTCCCCCTTATATTGCCTCTTTGCACCTTGCAGCACCCATGTTCACATGCCTTGTTGCTGCTATGGTGAGGCACCGCCACACTAGGCCAACACTTTCGTTAAATTAGGCTTTGTTTTGTTACCTTGCTTGCATTTGATCGTTGACTCCAGCTTCCCTGCTGCATCCTTCAAGGAGTCTATTAACCATAGCAGTGAGATTTGAGAAATACCCTCCATTGAATGTGTACCTCGCTGGTGGCAGTGAGGAGATTGAAAGGCCGGTCTTACGGCTGCCTCACAGTTTCTCAGTTGTGATGAGTCTCTCGTCTTCTGAGATTGGGATGGTAGTAGTGTGATGTGATTCGGCGAAAGGTTCTCTGAGCCACTGCCCCAAAGTTTTCTATTTGTTGGCTGCAGGTTTCAATCTGTCATCTATTATGAATTCTTTTTTTGATTTGGATGTGTGATGCCTTTGAATCCTTTCTGTTATGACTCTTTCAGTTGTGGATTTTAGCGCAAAAATTTATGTTCTTCTGTTTTTTTCTCTTTTTGGTTATCTGATTGCTTGACTTGGCTATGCAATTGCAATGAATTTTTGGTGTATGCAATGTGGTTACCAACTAAAGTATCTTATTGCCTAAAAAACTAATGTATCTTATGATAAATTGTTACAGACAGATCTGTTGAGCATTTTTTTGAATTGAAATGCCTGTAGGAGGAGCATTATCCTGCTCCTGCAAAAGAATTTTAGGAGTAGATTCTTTATTTATGCAGCCTCATTCACTAGCTCTCCAAATGCCCTGGTCCACAGGGCCCATTGGTTGGGCCTTTGTGGTCTTTCATTGCACGGGACCAGACTAGGACAGGCTGGAACAGCCCATTGCATCCATGATTTTGACATAAGCTCAGTTGTAAAAGATTATGTGTGAACTGTAGGTGGCCTAACCATACATTAGCGGAATTTCTTTTGGAAGATTCTTAAAGGATTTGAAAGTTGAGATTATCGTAACTGCAAATGCCGCGTTATCCCTGTATACATGCTGATAGTACCTTGTCAATCAAAGGATATGCAGGCTGTCCCTTATTTATCTTTTGGTGAACATCGTCTCACCAGGCTCCTGCATGTCGAACGAGAAAATAATTTGGGATTTAGTTGGTTGGGATCAAGGATTTACTAGCATCTCTCCATTTATATGAAATCTATTGGACGGGAGTCCTGGTCTTATGTTTTCTTAAGCATTATTGTAGATATGCATCATGATGTGCAATTCTTTTTCCTTTCCTAACTCAGCTCCTTCGTGGTACAGTTCCTTGATGGATGGGTTATTTTTGCCGAATATGCTAGACCGAGACCACCGCCGCAGCAACCGGAGATGAATTCGCAGCCGCAGCAATCATGGGGCCCTCCATCAGGTTCCTGGGGTGCACAATAGATGAAGGGACGATCATGGGGCCCTTTATCCAGCCGCTGCATTCAACGGATCAGAATGCCATATATTCATAGCTATATATTATTGTGGTGTGCTATTCTAGGTGTGAACAGCACCTTGCATTGGGATATTCTCACCGTGTTTGAGTGGTCGTTTACTCGCGTCCATGGTTTTGTCCAACCCAATACGGGCCAAACAAGAATTGCTATCAAAGTGTAATAGGACATGAATAGTATCAGACCTTTGCGAATAATTCCTCCTTTCCTGCTTGTCACGAGGTGTTGTGACGTCCTTTTATCTGAATTGTCGTAGCGCTTATATATCATTTCGTGGCATGTAGTACCTCCCTTATCTGAATTGTTGTAGCCCTTATCGATTTGTGGCATGCATGTGCCTCCCTGGCCTTGTCTGAATTGTCGTAGCGCTTATCGTCTGGTGGTGGCATGTACCTGTACCTCTCTGGCCGGTACTGTATAATGACTGGTTAGGCCAGAATAAGAACACGTCGTCAGCTGGTACTGTGAGAAGGTAAGGTAGATCTGAGTTCTCATTGATCAACAATCCCTTTGTTGATTGTGAGGCATGAGGCTCATCCTGACAGTATGATTTCATTTTGGATGTGTGAACTGTTAGCATTTGTGTTGCCTTATGTGGATGGGAAACTGTGTGCGCCATTGGAACACCTGTGATGGTGCATGTCGTGCTTTACCTGTCAATGCCGGCATCTTCACAGGTGTACCTACAGTTGCTAGCTGATGCATGGCACTGTTGTTTCAGTGTGTTCCTGTCATGGAATCCTTTTACATTCTATCATCCTATCAAATTATACTATTTCCGTTTTAAAAAGTTTGTTACTTTGTAGTTTAAAAATGAACTGTAAAGCAATAATCTTTTAAGGACGGAGGGAATACGTACTTACCATGATTCTTTGCCGGCGCATCTAGAGGCGTTCCCATTACATATCTTGCGCTTGCCAATGCATTGTGTCGCCGCTGCAAGCCTCTAACGTGGCGGCGTTGGTGTCTGCCCTCCGTGATTCCGTGGCAGAGCTTAATTTTATTACTTGGAGATCGAAGCGTTAATAACCATGCATGGTGTGGTCACTGATGCTCTCTGTAGACGCTTCCACGTACGGTTCCGTGGCAGCGGTTGTTACACTGATTAGATTTTGCTTTCATGGCGGCAATGGCTGCCCCGCTCGGCAGTTCCTCGCCGTCGACCACATGCCTCTGCGCCGTGTTCGATTAAAACGGGTCCTAGTCGAGTGCCTTCACTGCCAGGGCAACGGGTGGCTTTCAGAGGGCTTGTGCAGTGCAGATATGGGCAGATCGTGAGATGGCGAGAGGTGCCCGGCGTCGCAGGGAACCCAGCTCGTCGCGTTGCGTCTTGGCCTTCTCGAATCTGTGTTATATCCTTCTGTTACCCTTACCCACACTTAAATGATGTTGTTGATTGCGTCGACAGTGACTGGAACCATCAGAGAAACAGCGACAGCATGAGCTACACTGTTCATAATCGTCGATACACAGGTACATGCACATTAGATATATGTAGACGATATATACGTCCCTTTCGTCAGCACCTTCACTGATAACATCTGGCCCCACCTAACGCCCATATCGTGGGCCCAGGGTCCACGCATAACGTTGTGGCACCACAGGATCATGATGTGATTCGCATAAGTGGAATGTTTGATGTTTGCATCCGGAATTCTAGCTAGCTAGCTTCGTCCCCGGCCTACATGGCGTTGTTGTCGTCTCCACCAGTAGATTCCGTGTTATGCCGAAGCTGCCCTTGATGGACCGCTGCATCCG
The DNA here is from genome assembly GCA_036927565.1 of Tuctoria greenei. Classification (NCBI taxonomy): domain Eukaryota; kingdom Viridiplantae; phylum Streptophyta; class Magnoliopsida; order Poales; family Poaceae; genus Tuctoria; species Tuctoria greenei. The sequence goes on from JAYESD010000007.1 coordinate 3,841,333, forward strand.
TGGGGTTTTCCGCCATTTTCGCACCCTCACGAAGCCTATAAAGCGAGGCCTCGGCACGTGATATACTTATACAGAGTAGTGCCTGCTTGGCTAGCTGGTTGGTCACCAAGCTCTGCCCACTCGTGGCAGTGTTCCGGCCGGTGAAATATTCACTGACCCAGAGAGAGAGAGAGGGAAGGTTAGAAGATAGAGAAGATAGAGAGAGAAAAGGTTAATTAGCATAGAGAGAAGTAGCAGAGGGGGCAAGATAGATCCGGGTAGCGTGCGCAGAAAGTTGATGAGGCTTTTCCTGTCGTTCGTGCCCTGCGGTTGCCGTGCTGGACCCATCGACGACGCGCCGCCCGCTGCTGCTGCTGCTGCTGACCGCGCCGCCGGGGCGAGGAGAAGGCGCCGGAGGAGGACCGCGGGCGGCGCTCTGGGCAATCAGTGGAGGCCGTCGCTCGGGGACATCTGCGAGGCCGGGGAGTACGGCGCCGAGGCGGCGGCCAATAAGGCCCGCCGCGGCGGGAGCAGGGTCGCGCCGGCGAGGGTCGGCAAGTCCTCGTCCTGGGACGTCGACAGGGTGCTGCCCCGCTCGCACAGCCATGAATACGGCCGGTATCTCTCTCCTTCTGTCTCCCTTTCTCTCTCTTGGTGTGCAATACAACAGTATCATCCTGAATAAGTTGCTGCCACCATGCAGGCACCTGGAGACGGCGTCATCCATGCGAGGTTTCGCGCCGACCACGTTCCTATTCTGATCGCAATATCAGCGTCGACATCCACCCATCCATGCTGATGACGACGACGACGAGCACCAAAGAGAATTACTACTGGAAGCACGTACACAGATTACTATCTACGTATTGCAGGACCAGGGATCTATACGCGTAACTTGGAGATAACATATTTTAAACTAGTTCATCCCTTCTTTATCGAGAGATGTTGTATTGTACGTACTTGCTTATAAATATTATAAGCGTGTATATGTAAGATTCATGACCATGCATGCATGCAGACATATATGCTGCAGTTACGAATAGTCATATATTGCTGCATGCTCAAGGATTGTCAGCAGTATCTGTTTGATACTACAATTCCATTGCGTCGTCTGCACTTCTCGTGCCTGAATTTTTAAAAAATTTCAAGCACCGAGTAATTACTATCATTAACCACTAATCCTAGTAATTAAGCATTGATCCTTAATTTTATAAGTTAATCAATTACAAAATTATTTTATTTGTTTATTTTATAACTAACATAGTCTTTACAAAAATTAACAATCAAAATGATTAACCACTAATCTTTATGTGAATGACGGAGTGAGACAGGCGCTAGTTGCTCGGCGCCTCCGATTTCAGACGCTTTTCCGTTATTATTATTAGTGTGTGTGCATCGTTCCGGAAGTAATGTGGAGCTGTGCATAAAAATGGAACATTTAACTGGTGCAAAATGCTCATAGACACACAGTAAGTCAGTAAATTGGTGCTGAAGCATGCACTACAGGCGTCTGTAAAAAACGTAGCAGAAACTAGAACGGCGTAGTAAGGTTAGTAATTACCTTTTCAAAAAGTTTTAAACATACAAGATGAATTGCTTTCGCGAATGGAACTGTGTCGAATGTTTCTCTAAGAACTCGCAACGAGCATTGACACAACATACAAAACCACAAGCAAATATTTTCTCCGTGTTAATTAAGTTTGATACAAGACAGAACTTGATGCTTCTGCAGAAGCCGACCACAAACAGAACCAAAGTATGTATGAAACAACAAAATTAAGGAAAGAATAGCGATGATCTCGCAATAACTAAAAGCATTGGGTCGTTGAGCACATCCATGCATGATCCTCGATCGTGGCCGCCGGTCTACGCAGCTTCGTGTGCCGCAGCAGTGGCGGTTACGTAGTAGGCGACGGTGACCCCTCCGTGGACGAAGCACATGATCCCTCCAAGGGCCAACATGTGGCCGTGCTTAAACCCACACGACGTGTCCGACTTGGAGTTTGGCATGGCTCCGGCAAGCAGCAGAGAGAATCCGGCGATTAGGGCAATCCTGTTGAAGAAATCATAAAACAAGCGCATTTAGTAGTATCATCAAAAGTAAATTGCTTAAGAGCACATTGATCAACTATATCATTTCACAAGTTGGTTCCCTTGTGCAGTTTTTGCTGGTCTGACCAGTTACCATGATTTTACTTAATAAAAAAAAGTAAAACTACATATTCTATCTAGAGTAAAGCTACATATTCTTTCAAGATTTGCAATAGGGTGCTTTAGACTAGCAGATTTACCATGAGAGCAGAATGGTAGTAGCCGCCAGTTTCCTGTTGAAGGAGGCCCGAATGAACTCCATCTGCGAGCAGATGCAGGCACAGCCACCTAGAAAGTTGGCTACTGCGTGGGCAACTACCAGGAGCACAGCAGCTGCGAGGCCAAGCTGGTACGCTTTTTGGACTGGTTTTTCGCATTGAATGAAGAGAATCGTCACTTTTTTACTCTGCAGGAAGATAAAAAACAATGTCAGTCATAAATTATTATATCAGGTACTTTTTCCAGCCTGATATAAAATCAAATACTAACGATCAACGGATCAAGCGTAATTAAGTCAAAATATATAGTTTGCAAACCATTTAAAAAAAATAAAGAGCCCTTTGCAAAACTTGAAAGAGATTACCAATATCTCAAATTTTACCTTGTTTGAGGCAGCCTGAGCCTCAATTCCTAGTATGCCAGCGGTAACATCCAAGGCTAAAACCACAATGCAGACCAGAATAGCAACTCCCACCTTAGCCATTGTAGCGTACCCTCAGACTTGTGTCAGCTAAGAGAAGCTACTGAAGGGAGATCATCTGCTTACAATGGAGGGAGTTGTGAGTTGCGACCCTTTTTATTGCTCATCAATGAATAAAGCGTGAGCTCAAAAGTACATCAGAGGAATTTTCTCCAACTATGACACAGTTATGAAGCAAGTAGAAACTGGCTGTCAAAAGATGCTCAAAGTGTTATACTTTACTTTGATCCTTTGTTACATCTTAGCTTTATTCCTTCCTTACAGAACACAAATAAAGATTGGCATCTCCAATGTGAAAGCCACCCAACACATACTCAGGCTACTTTTAGAGATCATAAAGCTAGTGGAAACGGAGGGAAGCCTGTGGATTTGATTTTGTGCAGTAAAACAATTTTATACTAAGGACATCACAACTGCCAGCTTTTCCAGAGATAAAGGCGTACTGATGCTGCTTACCAAGACAAGCAAAACCATTTATTCCTGGTAACATGAACAGGAAAAAGAATAGGAAAGGGGGGCAAATGGGCCACATTAATCTTGAAGTGCTATTTCAGAACCTTAAGAAACTAAAGAACTCTAACCTAAGAAGCCATCACAGTCAAACTATTAACTAACTGCTTATTCCAAATTAATCACAGTTATTTCTGGGCCCGGGCCCGGGTTGGATTCACAGCATCTGGAATGACTTGCTGTCAGAAAAATATGGATTAGTTTAGTAAAACGGAAGGATTCCTCATTCATAAGCAAAGCACATCTCCTATAACATACATAAACCATTAATTCAAATCAGCTATCCAAATTGAAATCTGTAGTTGATTCGTTTGAAAAATACGAGGATTTTCACATTTCAATAACTAAAAGAAAAGGAACACTGCTGCCGTTTAAGCTTGTAAGATTTTCCCAGTTTTATGCCAAACATCCTCTAATGACCATTTGTTGAGCAAAACAACTTTGTTTAGAATGCATTTAGGACTTACGTAAACTCAATTATGATATAGTTAGACATACCCGATTACCAGTAGTCACCACATGAGCAGATCCCAAGTTTGAAGTGGTGGAACCTGCTACCATCCCGTAAAATGATTTCCCTCTTCGTAACTTTTGTCACAAACTTCATTACCTGGTGACAGTCATGGCACAAACGATGGCTTTGAGTGATTCTCAAGGAAGTATGTGAAGATGTGCTGATAAGGCCAAAAGCAGTTGCCAGTCTTTCACTGTGGTAAGCTCTTGATAATTTTTGCTCGTCAGGATGAATATCAGGGAGCAACTCATCCACCGCAGCAACATAACCAATTTCTTTTATCTCCTTCATTAATAAATCTAGCCTCCAGTAGATTTCAGCACTCCGTGGGTGTAAACTATCTTTACAGAAAAACCTGTGGTCTTTTTTCTTGACTTTAACCCAGCTAGAAGCAGCATCGATGTATAAACCCTTCCTCTTCAATGTTTCAACTACCTTGTGGGCATCATCTTGTCTACCAGAGCTAATATACAGATTGAGGAGCACAGCATAATTGTTTATTTTCTCAGGTTCCATCGCCAATAGCTTCTCAGCAGCTAGTTTTGCAAGATGTGTGTTCTTCTGAATCCTGCTAGCAGTGAGCAAGGCCCCCCACATATTGGCAGTTGGGGCGAATGGTGCTGTTCTTATCATTGAATAGGCTTCATCTAGTAGGCCTTCTCTACCAAAAAGTTCAATGACACAAGCATAATGCATAGCCCGTGGTTTCACCCTTTGGTTTTCAGTCATAAACTGGAAAATATTCTTCCCTTCCTCAACAAGGCCAGAAAACCTACATGCATTCAGCACCGCTAGAAATGTTACATGGTTCGGAGCAGGGCCCTCCGCAATCAGCCTCTCGAACATCTCAATCGCCTTCTCTCCCATGCCATGGTATCCATAGCCTGCTATCAGAGCATTCCAAGAGATCAAGTTCCTCTTTGGCATCCTCTCAAAGACATTCCTTGCATCCTCCATCCTACCCCACTTGCAATACAAGTCCAGAAGGGATGTGTTCCCGACAACATCCAGCGGCACTCCTCTCTGGATTAGGCCTGCATGGGCTTGCTTCGCATGCTCTAGCAGCCCCAGCCTCGAGAAAACCCCGAGCATCGTCGCGAACGTGAACTTATCCATGCCGACACCACTGACACACATGTCATCATACAACGACAAGGCATCCTCGTTGCACCCGTGGAGCACGTATGCTGCTAGCATTGAGTTCCATGCCACAACGCTCCTCTGATGAGGTAACATCCCGTCAAACACCCGTCTTGCCTCGTTGATCAGCCCGCACTTGTTGTACATGTCGAGCAGTGCGCACGCCAGGTACTGGCTGCCATCGTTGCAGGACTCCATCTTGGCGACGCAGCAGTGCAGCTGCTGCCCAGGTCGCAATGACCCCGCTGTCGTAGCTGCACGGATGGCGACCACGACCGCCCTTGGGCCCGTGCCGGTGCCCGCCTCTACCCAGAGCTCCCGGAACAGCTCCAGCGCGGCACGGGGGCGGCCCCGGTCGACCATCCCGCCAATCATGATTCCCCACGTGACCGCGGTCCGCTCGGGCATTCCCTCGAACACCTGCCTCGCCTCCGCGAGCATCCCGCAGGCCAGGTACATCCCGAGCACGCGGTTGCACGCGTACACGTCCATCTGGAAGCCGGAGCCCTCCATGTGCCAGGCCACCGCCGCGGCCGCGCCGGGCTCCCGCAGCGCCTCGGCGGCGGCGACCAGCGCGTGGTATGTGGGCGCGGGGAGAGGCGTGAAGGGGGCGCGCGCGCGGGCGAGGCGGAACAGGTCGAGCGCCTCCGCGTAGCGGCCCGCAGCGGCCCTCCGCTCGATGGCGGAGCAGAGGGAGGCGAGGCGGGCGGGGCTGGGTTTGGACCTGGGTACTACGGGGCTATGGCGCGGGCGGGGCTTGAGGGACGGTTCGTCCGCCGATAAAGAACAAGAGGCGGAGGGCGCGGTGGCCGATGCGGAGGCGGCGTTGGGTCGGTGGGAGGCGACGAGGAGGCGGAGATGGCAGGGGGCGGCGAGCTGCAGCTCCATGGATGGACTCGAGGTGAGGTTTTGTCAAGGTTTTACTTGCGGGTGGATTGGACGGACTGATGAGCACAGTGAAGTGTGGGTGTGGTGTCCTACTGTATTTGTGTATACTACTCCTTTCTTTTCACTATAATTGTAGTTTTAGACATAATTTTTAGTTTATTTTGATCTAAAAATCTTTTTTAAAATAACAATTATTGTGAGATGGAAGGAGTACCTTAGATATATTCTAGTCAAAAGGGTGTTATCATTGATCCATGATTAATTTAATAGTAATGCATGTTACAATAAACTCGTAGGTTCGTCATACATCTTACTAAGCAAGTTGAGTGTACCTTAGTTAGGTTCATTGTGGTGAAACCAACTGACGTGCATTCGAGTTCTAGACTCGACACCGATGTTTCAATTATAGTTAAATTATTTTTCAATGGAAAAGCAACATCCTCTCTAGATACGCCGGTGAAAGACTTTAATGTGTTTCAGTGATGCTTATAAGAGTATGATATGTGTACATGTACTCATAAAAATGAATATTTAGAGAATCTCGCCGGTTGTACTGGTTAGTGAGGATAGATGTCTTCCAACCAAATAAGATTCAATTCCCACCTTCTACTTACAGTAGGCAGAGTAGTCGATTTCATCATCTAACTTTGATCTAAGGTTCAATTTCGTCCCTTAACTATCAAAATGATCAATTTCACCCCTAAACTTTATGATTTGAGTTCAACTTAATCCTTTGTATGAGGTGGCAATCCAAGAACAGACACAGACAATTCATACGAAGCAATGAATACGTGGACTGCCACCTCATACAAAGGATTAAGTTGAACTCAAATCATAAAGTTTAGGGGTGAAATTGATCATTTTGATAGTTAAGGGACGAAATTGAACCTTAAATCAAATTTGGAGGATGAAATCGACTATTATGCCTTCACAATACTATGATGGAGTTCTCTCCCTCATCAATTTTAAAATTTTTATAAAAAATAGATATGAACATTTATTTACGTTTATCAGTGTCTACTCTCTTCATCTTAAAATACTTGTTTTCATTTTTGAACTAATAAACTGAAGAGTGGCAAATATTTTGAGATGAAAGGAGTATGATATAACAAAACAATTGTGATAGATACCCCTCCGTTAGAAAATAAATAACATTTAGAAAAATAGATCTAAGTTAAAATTGAATTAAATTAGTTACTCTCTTCGTATTTGGAAGTTTACCGTTTTGTAATTTATTTTTAAACTACGAAACGAGAAAGAATATTATAATCAAATGGTAGTCTGAATCGGATGACTCTTCTCACCGACCACATGAAGCCACGTCATTTCCACGCGCCCCACCACCTGACCTGCTCCCATCTCCTTCCCCAGCCACACTGGAAGAGGAAGCCAAACACAAAATTGCCAATCGCCATCAAACGTAAAACACTCTGGGGCCCACCTGTCATACGCACGCTAGCCCCGGTTCCTACCTCCACCGGCGACGCCAGCGACCAAACGATCCAGGAAAAAAGGACGGCCAGAAAAAGTCTCGCCTTTGCGCGGCGGACGGCGATGTCTCTCCCTCCGGCGGATGGCGGCGGCGGCGGTGGCGACGATTGGTTCCTCGACTGCGGCATCCTCGACGACCTCCCGGCCGCCGCGTGCGGGGCCTTCCCGTGGGACGCGTCCCCGTCCGCGTCCAACCCCAGGTCAAACGGGTGACGCCGCTGACGCCTCCCCCGCATCCGTACTTCCAGATGCAGTTGATTTGTTTAGCTTAGAATAACTCTTCCATTCGCGTTAGTTTTTGCCGATCGATTTCGTTAATACGGCGCTTTTTTTTTATTGTATTGAGGCGATGAACCGGATTGTAACTTCTGGCTGATCGTGCACTAGAGACGGCTGGACCAATCTTTTAGGGACTCGAGGGCTATTTTGATAGTAGATGCATATGCCAGGCTGTATTGGATCCATAAAAGCGGATGCTTTATTCAGATTTTATGGTGTATTATTTTGCGATCAGCCTTGCTGATGTTGCCTTTGTAATAGAATTGATGAGGTTGCGGTAGACGAAGTTGTTCTTGCGTTGCTTGGACCTAGTTAGGGAAGGAATACTTAGTTGATGGGGATTGGATTACAAGTCACAAAATTAACATGCTGCATGTGATTGGATGTGCTTCTAGATCATGGATTCTGGGTAGAGTCAACATAGAACTTCCCATCAACCAGTCAGTGATCTGTTGCTTTGAGAATACCTGTAGCATAGGAATTGCTGGTTTCGTTTCAGTAGTACTGATTTGCTTTTATGCTGGTTTTTTTGTCCCTTCCATTTCTACAGAACTTGTGTGCTGCATATTGGTGGAGACAGAGGACTTGCATATAATAGCCAGTTCTCAGACTAATTTTGAAGATGATTAGTTTTTTACTATTTAGTTGAAACTAGACACAAGCTGGGACAAATTTTAATGTGGAGTCACATTCATACTTGTTAATTACCTTTCCCTTGTTTTTTACAGTTTGGAGGTGGGAAGTTATGTAAACACCACTGATGTCTTCAAGGAGCCTGGCAGTAACAAACGGTCGGGCTCACTCCAGACTGTATCATAGAGTACGCGCATTTGCTCATTGTATCACATCATCGGTTCTGTAACTGTGAGTCTACGAATATTGCAGTTTAAGGGCAGAATCGTCCGGTAGCGGTAGGCCAACATCTAAAGCTTGTAGGGAGAAACAGCGAAGGGATAAGCTGAATGACAGGTATATCAGAATTGCAGTTTTGCTGACTCTATACTGCAAATGATGGATTGCCCTGTTGCTGACCTACCTTTCCAAATGCTTCTTATGCTTGCTAGGTTTGTTGAATTGGGGTCTGCTTTGGAACCAGGAAAGCCAGTAAAAGCTGACAAAGCTGCTATCCTAAGTGATGCTACTCGCATGGTTATTCAGCTTCGTGCTGAAGCACAGCAGTTGAAGGACACTAATGATAGCCTTGAAGAAAAGATCAAAGAATTAAAGGTGATTTACCTATTGATTCCGTCTTCTCTACGTTGAGAACAAGCTCCATGAGATTCAAGGACCCATCACATTTTTGGGAAATTTTACTATTTATTCGTTTTCTGTGATGGCTGACCTGCTATTTTGGCCAGCATTTTCATGAACCTGTCTACTAGAATCTTCATCGACGATAATCATATGTTTGTCTAAGGCTTGCAGTGCTTTGGACTAGTATATAGTTATGTATTATTTTGATTGCTTTTCTTAGCCCATTTAAGACATTTCTGCCTTCCTGTCATGGCCACAAACTTCTTTTCTTGAATGTGTGAATTATGGCAAAATGACTAATAATTAAGCAATTGGCTGACCTCAAACAGCAAACTGCGTAACTGGCTATTGATATGTTGATGCTGCATGCCTGCATATTACCCATATAACATGTATTGTTTGCTGGAGATGTTTCATTTTAACAGCAGATTAGATTGAACTTTAGAGCCTTTTTCTATTATAATTCTTGAAAATCACATGATCACCATATCAGCATGTCACAGAATACACTCAAAATTTGATTATATGACTTAAGGGCAGACCTGGTGCTGTGGTAGCGTCTCTCCACTTGTGTCCCGAGTTCTTGGGTTCGAACCGTCCTCTTTGCAAAAGCATGAGTAAGGCTGTCTAGAAACAACCCTTCCCTGGACCTCAAAATGTGTGGGAGCCTTCAGCACTGGGTTCGCCCACTTATTCCTTGTTTGTATATTGTACTCTGTGATATGGCTCTCTCTTAAGCGGCTAGAGCTCATTGCTACACATGATTTGTTAGACATTGTGTGAAAACGTTTCTTGAGAAGGCCAAACTTGCTCCCTTCTGAAGAGTTTTCTAAGTTGATCCTTGCATGAAGAGTTTTATGAAGTGAATTTGAATATTTTCTTTCTTTAAATTGCAGGCTGAGAAGGATGAGCTTCGTGAAGAGAAGCATAAGCTGAAAGTAGAGAAGGAGAGCTTAGAGCATCAAATGAAGCTTATGACTGCAGCTCCAGCCTACATGCCTCACCCCACACTTATGCCGGCCCCCTTCCCGCAGGCTCCATTAGCGCCCTTCCATCCCCAGGGGCCAGCTGTGGGGCAGAAGCTGATGATGCCCATTGTTGGCTACCCAGGATACCCGATGTGGCAGTTCATGCCACCTTCTGAAGTGGACACCTCAAAGGACAGCGAAGCATGCCCACCTGTGGCATAATCGCTTCCATGTGAAGCCGTCGTCGCAACAGAAGTCCAAGTCCCTAGCTGTTCGATCCATCAATTGGACTTAACTATTGTTCTTATGTGTTAGTTCGTTGACGATCGAGTAAGCTGACGTTTGTGGCGCCCTATAGAGGCTATGTATTACGCCTTGGGATGGCAGTACAATTTTTTTTGTGGGGAAAAGAAGAATGTTTGTTCTTGTTCTCCACAGCAACAATGTAAAAATTCGGTGTCGTATATCGTCAACAGCTTCGCAAGTTCAGTAATCTTCGTGATATGTTATAAGTTGATCCGTTGGCATGAATTCGTGCAACAGAAAACATGATGTGCCACAATTTATGATGTTACGCTGGTGTAGCATGTTGAATGAATGAAACAATCTGTTACAACATGAGGCCAAACATCAGCTGTATCAATGAAATGGGTACAATCTCGCGCATGTTCGTTAAACAAAAATCCATAGAGAATACACTTGTCTTCTGAGTTCCTAAACCCCTCCACCCCCTGCAGGGAATGACCCAATCGGCACTGCCATGTAATCTACACCAGATAGATTTGATATCTGACCAGGGAGTTAGCAAAAAATCCAGCAGTCTGCAGTAGAAACATTTTGGAAAATGCAGTTCAGGTGTCGGTTTACTCAGAAGGAAAACATTTTGGAACTCAACTAATGTCAGGTGAAGCCATGCATGCATTTCTGGATCAATTTCCCCCTTGCTCCACAAGAAGAACATCTAACGGTATGTGGTGAGCTCAACTGTTGGAACTCCATACTATTTTTCTTGATTAATTCGCCGGGGGAAACGGCAACTATATATATAGAGATCTCTTTACAATTTCAAATTCGACTCTATCTTACCTTGCACTCTATCTCTAATAACCAATCATGTACGATCTGGACACCTCCTAATCTCTAGTTTATTCTAGAGAACGTGATCAACTTCAACACACTCTCTTAATCACGTTTTTTAGAATGCACTCACACTAATGTAAGATGAAAACACACATCCCATCTTACGCACACTTTGGGTGGACACTACACCCCAGGATGTGTGGTGGACACTACACCTCCAGAATGTTCACTTCATCATGCACACACTAAAGGATGAGCACTACATCCTCCGAGATGGGCACTAAATCCCGAACATGAATTTGGGTTGGGCACTACAACTCGGGTTGGACACTACAACCCTTGGGGTGGGCAGTACACCCCTGAGGTGGGCACTACACCTCAAACACACACATTCGATCATGAGAGATCAAAAAAAATCTTCTTCAGATACCAGAAGCGCCTTCTCATCTTCCTTGCCCTTGGAACACTCATTAGCAAAATGTCCATACTTGTGACAATTGAAGCACTGAATCTTCGATTTGTCCAATTTCTTCTTCTCCTTTGACTCTCTTGCTTTCCACTCCTTTTTTGTCAAACAGAGATTTTCTTCATCATTTGCCTCTCTTGCCTTCCACTCCTTCCTTGTTAAATAGAGTTTCTCTTCATGCTCTTGGTTGTTGAAGCCATGCACTCGTTCTTCATGTGCTTTGGGTCTGTCAACAAGCTCCTCCACAATCATTGTCTTTAGATCAACAAACTGCTCAATAGTAGATGCAATATAGAGAAACTTCGAAGGCAGAGCATGCAATATTTTCTTCACAATATAACTTTCTTTAACTTCTCCACCAAGATCACAAATCTTTGTTTCAATGATCACCACCCTTGTAGCAAAACATCGATGGAATCTCCTCTGATCATACGCGCCCATCACATAAAGCTCATTCTGAAGCGTTTGAATTCTTGCTTCTATCACGTGTTCTTCACCCAAGAACTTGGTCTTGATCATCTCCCAATCGTGTTTTGCCATCTCTTGTTCGAAAACTCACATTAGAGTGTCTTCATTAATAGCATGATAGATTGCTGCAAGAGCCAACTCATCTTGCTTTGGATCGACCTCGTCCTTTGTCACTTCCACAGCTTCCCATACCTCCCGTGCCTTCAAAAACTTTCATCTTGATATCCCATACTGTGTAATTAGTCTTTGTTATCATCGGGTAATGTAGCACCATTTTATTATCCATATTACACAGCTGTCCTGCAAACCAGATCAGCCCACAAATCAGATTGGCCCAAGTATCCACGGTCCGATCCAGGCCCTCTCTAGAGCCCACAAGTAAACAAACTGTTTAGCCTACCACGAGGAGGCCCACTCCAGTCCTGACCGACCCACACCACTCCTCTCTTCTGGAACCCTACCGATTCCACTGAGGCACCCACAACAACCCGAGCTGATGCCGCCAGCCGCGACTTCGGCACCTGCTCTCCTCTTGAGCGCCTGCGTCTGTCTTCTAATGAACCCGCATGTGCGCCGTCGATCCCGTCTGGCTGCCGAGCGAAGGTGCCACCTCTGTGGTCTTCCTTAACACGTTGCCTCTTGGACCCCCCTAGAATACTCGTTGTTGCTCTCTCCTCTGAGCGCACCGCTGAATCCACACGATTTGGCGCCGCCCCAGCACCTTGCTCATCCCCTAGATCGCCGACGAGATCCCATGCCAGATCTATCGCCAATCACGCCGCTCCTGTCGAGTTCAACACCCGGGTATGTTGTCCCGATCTCGACCGACTCTGATACCAATTTTTGGAACTCTGAACTATTTTTCTTGATTAATCCGCTGGGGGAAATGCCAACTATATATAGAAATCCCCTTACAATCTCAAATCTGACTCTATCTTACCTTGGACTCTATCTCTAATAACCAATCATGTCTGTTGGTACCGACATACCGGGTACTTACGCGCACAAGCTAAAACCGCCTAGGAGCCCTGCCTTCCTACCAAGGCAGGGGCCAAAGGCCCGAACCCCTGTACCTCAGATACGAGATTCAGAGTATCCACATGGACCCCAAGGGAGAATCCAGCTCCCCCTTGGATACGAGCTCCCAAGCGACCACATGTCTAGAAGGGCGGGATCTCGCTCCCCCATGGGAGAGGGCTCCGGTGCTGCCACGTGGTTTGAGGCACCAAACAGGCCACCTCCAATAGAGGTAGGGGTGGGCAAAAAAACCGGGACCGAAAAAACCGAACCGAAAAAACCGAGACCAAGACCGAAAAGACCGAAATATCGGGTATCGGGTACCTATTCAGGTATCAAATCTAAATAACCGATATATTAATTTCGAATTCGGATATCACTCTCGGATACCCAAAATAATCGAATAACCAAACAATAGAATCTCAAGTCAAATTATGATCTATGAATCCTAAACAATATGGATTTTGATATTTCATTTGTGTGTGTCGAAGGTCGTAAACAACGCTTCCCCCGGACCTGCTTAGAGAGCAGCCTGCGAAGGTTCTTTAGATTCACGAGGGCCAGTCCCAGGAGATTGAGCACAGCGATATGATGAACACAGAGGGTTTACGTGGTTCGGGTCGCCGGAGCGTAACACCCTACGCCCACGGGAGTGTTTGTGTATTGCCTTGCTTGAGCGTGTATGAGTTTCTATCCCCTGTGAAGGTTGCCTGCTGAGTCCTTTTATAGTCCAAGGACTCTGCAGTCACAAGGTGGGCCCCAAGGCCCGACTGGTGGTCCCGGGGAGAGCCAAATCCTATACAAGATCTAGTATTAAATGCTAACTACTTCCCTTTGTCAGGGGCTTCAATGTGCCGTCCCGCCGCGTCGTGCGCCATGGCTACACATAGTTGTTGATGATGGCAGGACATGTCCTGCCCGTCTTGTCCCCGTGGCTCACTCGTCCGTCTTGCGTAGTGGGTCTGTACCGGCTACTTGGACAAGACAGGACACTGGAGCCTTGACTCGCGCATGCGCGACTCCGCTTCGCCTGGGGAAGGCGCACGTACTTAATGCCTGTCTGAGCAGCGCACTCTTTCCTTTACTGCGACATCCTACCACATTGAGTTGGCCGTCCGCCACGTGGTCGCACCGGAGCATGCCTCTGCGGGGAGTCGAGCGCCCGGCTGTACAGGCCACGTGGCGCCTCAGGAGCCCACCTCCGCGGAAGGGCGGAGGCTCAGCGCTGCAGGCCACGTGGTAGTTCTGGAGCCCTTCCCTGTGGGGAGACGGACCTAGTCCCGGGGGTTCCAAGGGCTATGTGGCAGCCTCGGAGCCCGCCTCGGCGGGGAGGCGAGGGTCCGGTTCTGCTGGCCACGTGGCAGCCCCGGAGCCCGCCTCTGCGGGGAGGCGAGGGTCCGGTTCTGTGTGCCACGTGGCTGCCCCGGAGCCCGCCTCGGCGGGGAGGGGAGGGTCCGGTCCTGCCGGCCATGTGGTAGCCCGGGAGCCCGCCCCGGCGGGGAGGTAGGACCTGTTCCTTCCCTCCACGACGTGGCAGCCTCGGACTCTGCCTCCAAGTAGAGGCCGAGTCCTTAGCCGTTTCTCCTTGTGCGCGGGGGTACCCGGTCTGGGGGGTACCGACAGTGGCATCCGAGCCCACCTCGAGAGAGTCATCGATACCACAGGTGGGGTCTTCTTCCTTATCTTTCCGCGCAACTCTTTCGATTCCAATTCGGGGTAGTTCCCCGGGCGGCATGTCCCTGTCATCGTGGCGACGCGTCTCCCTCTGGTAAGCGGAGGCGCCGGACGTGCACCGTGTGACATGACTTCTGCTTTCAATCGTGCTTTAACTGCGGCGGTTCCCAAGGTGGCTCCTGCACTTCTGCTGCATTTGCCTTTTCAGAAACCGCCGAGTTACCTCTCGCATAGTTGGCCACCCGACTCGTCTTCTTTGCCGAGTGACCCGGGCCCTCATGTCATTTCCTATGCGGGTCTGTTGCTCTTCTACCGAGGCTGTGGCGATTCACACGCTGCATCTATTGGCTTGCAGAGGTGAATAAAAAGAGACCTTTCCCCCTAAGGGTCCTTTCTTCCGCTTCTGCATCCTTGCGCTCATGCCTCTTGCCCCAAGCCCAGTTCTTGCGCTCTAGCTCCCGATCTCCCCTTCCAGAGCCTCCTCCTTCAACCTCATGGCGAGCATCCTGCCCAGGTCCCGACTGTCCAGGTCTGCCGATCTGGCCCCCGTGCGTCGGCTTATCGGCTGGCAAGCCCCTGAGCAGGAGAAGTGGCTCTGTCACGGGAAGCTCCCACTGAACCTCACCAACGGGGAAATGGTGCTGTTCTCGTCATACGTGCTGCCCGACTTCGTTCCACCAGCATCCACCTTCTTGGTAATGCTTCTAGAGACCTTCGGCCTCCAACTCCACCACCTCCCGCGGAACTCGATCGCCTTGCTGGCGGTCTTTGCTCACCTCTGCGAGATGTTCGTGGGGGTGATGCCGTCGGTGAAGCTCTTCAGGTACTTCTTTGTAATGAGGGCCACCGGCAAAAGCTCGAAGGATCAGCTCGGCGCCTACTACTTCCAGTGCCGAAGCAAGGTCCCCTCTAGGTACATTGCTTCCTTCAGCGCTGCACGATGGGAGCAATGGCGCGGAGTGTGACGCCCGGTTCTGAAAAATGAACCAAGCTAACGCATATGTGTGCCCAGGATGTTCATCACACATACACGAGTGCAATCACAAAAGAGTATACAGAAAATTACCACAAGACAAGAGTAATTAACCAAATTTTATTACACAAACCAGATTATCCTCGAATACAAGCTCTAATGAATATTAATGACAAGTTGAACTAATGCAGCGGAAATAAACTAATTAAGCAAACTAAACAGCTAGGCAGCATAAGCAATAGGGTATAACGCAGCTCCAATAACACCACAGGCAAAGCTGACGGTAGACACGGCCTAGAACTCCGCATTATCGCCATTAAACTCCCAATCCTGACCTGCAACTGTTGGGGGGGATTGCAAGAGTGAGTACATGTCGTACTCAGCAAGTGTGGAAAGTATGACATGTGGCTTATTCAAATGTCGACAATAATAATGGTAAAGTGCTGAAAAGTACATTAAAACATTTGAAAGCAATATATTATATGTATGTGAAGTAAACCCATCATAATCATAAGTAATACCATAATAGCAAATCTGAATTCATTACTATCATCAAAATTTCCAGATTTCACCATTGCCAATAACCAGATTCAATACCAGAAATAAATTCATAACCAGCCATAACCATTACCAAACCATAACCATCCCAATACCATCCCAATACCGAGTTCCCTCTAATCATGGAAGTTGTCCAGGTGCTCATAACCGGGAGCACAGCTATCATGATAGTTTTATTTAACTCTGCAGAGTTTGTACCTCTTTACCCACGTGTTTGTGATTTCATCACCCGTCGGCGACTAAAGAACCTCCCTTATGCCAATTACACTTCCTTTGGTGTATGGCCAAGAGATCACAAAATAGCCTTTACAAAGGGATTACTAGCCTATTTAGACCCCACTGAGGTTTCACCGGTGGCGATGTCTCCCGCAGAGCACATCTTCAACCAAGGGCCCCCTCTTGAGCCATTCGGATCCCAGGGTAGTCCCGCCAATCATCAACAAACCCAATCCGACTACCCCTTCCCCGAGCATCCACAATGGTCCAAACAGCACTAGCAAAGACCTAATTAGTTAGCTACGCCGCACCCATACTTGGCCTCGTGGTGGCACTGTAGTCCTGGCTTATTCTCGCATGAACCGGTCCTTAGATCTAAAGCAAGCAAACCACCGTACATCCAACCCATCCACATACCAGGCTTGCTTAGATCACCCATTACCATATCATATTTAACCAGTTCACATTAACCATAATCTCATCCATACATAATTAAATTGAGTGGTATAATTGTTTTTCCATCCTAGTTGATTAAGCGAAGCAAAAGGTAAAAAGCCCTTCCCGACTCTCTACCATAAATTCCAGGTGACAAGGGTGGTTTAACAAACCTAGTAAACTTCCTACCATAGGATTTCCCATCAAATTGACACAAGCATGCAATTTTGCAAACAAAACATTTATTTAAAAATAACAGGATCAATATGCTTCAAGGACACTTGCCTTGCTCTTGCTGTTGATTAGGGTCAAAGCCTTCAAACTCTTGATGCTGTAGATCCTCCGCGGCACTCTCTAGTGCAAATCCGTCTAATCAACACAATAAACATACAAGACAAGAAACACAATCAAAGAGTGCACAAATATTACTCAATATGATATGCCATGCATGATTGATGTAAATGCATGGTAGAACTTGTTAATTGATTGCTTTTAATGATAACTAACTAGTTCTAATAGCTTTTAACAAGTTTATACAGGTTTGGATTCGATTAGATCAAATTTTAGAACCAATTCAACATAATTTAACCAGAAAGATCGGACTAGTCCGCTAGGGACCGGACAAGTCTGCCCTCTGTGAGATCAGCAGATTAGGGTTTTCTAGATCGACGTGAATTTGGAGATTAGGGGTTGAATTCACGTAAGGACAAGAGAATAGAAGGTATACCAGGTGCTTAGAACTCCAATGAATCAAGAAACTTGGAGTTAACACTTGGATCTTGATGATCTAGGGTTGGTGATGAACTTGGGGATGAATTGGTGATGAAGAACGAAAACTTGGTGGAGATCTTGATCCTCTTTCGTTTCCTCCTCTTCTTCTCCTTGCTTGGGATCTTCTCCTCACTCCTTGGTGGTGGCTCTCCACGAACTAGGGTTTGGATGGGGTGGAAAAGTGGCAAATAGATGTCAAACCAAGGGGTGGGGTTGTTTATATAGAGGTGGAGGCTAGGGTTAGATGGATTTCGAGTTTGAGAGGAGTAGAGGCCGGTTTAGAGTCCCACATGGGCTCTAAAAGAGTTAGGCACGATGTCCCTAGGCCCACTTAATGTGAAACCCAAGAAACAAGTCGTAAAACAAAAGATCAACTCGAAGTCACGAAATATCGGACAAGTCCGGAAAGGACCGGACTAGTCCGAAGTTGTCCAGAGAGAAAATCGAACAAGTATGGCCTAAAATCGGACAAGTCCGACTTTAAACAGAGAGGAAATCAGACAAGTCCGCTGGAACACCAGACTAGTCCGGAAAAGTCCAAGGACTTAGCAATTTTTTAAGGATTCTTGGAATATCGGACTAGTCTGCACAAAATCGGACAAGTCCGAAAGTTTCCAGAGCCAAAATCGGACTAGTCCGCAGCAAAAACGGAAAAGTCCGTTTTTAGTCAGAGAGAAATCGGACTAGTCCTCAGTAAAATCGGACTAGTCCGCACTTTCCTGCGTTTTAAGTGCGGTTTTGTTCCAAATCAATTTTAAATGCTCCGAATCAATTTTAAACTTGTTCCTCTTTATGTGGATCAATATTAAACATGTATATGAATGTATGCAAGGCATGATGCATGAAAATGAGGGTGTTACACGGAGATTGGATGATCGTCATGGTCGAGGCCCACGACCGGATGTGCCTCCCCACCGAGAGTCCCTACTCCGAGCGGTCATTCTGGGAGGAGCGCCCAGAGCTCGAGAAGGCGTTCGACCCGGTGTTGGAGAGGATCCAGATGCTGGCAGACCACAGATTGATGTCTGCGATGGTGTTGAGGGACTTCATGTCCCGACGCATGGCTCCGCTCCAGCGCCGCACCCGCCCGGCGTGGATGTACACCGGCCCAATGGACTGCACCCGGTTCGAGATCGGCACCGACTCCAACCCGGACGAGCAGCTGCTGCACGATATGCTGGTCCGGGTCTACGCCGACGATGTTTCCCCTGAGGGACTGGCCCTTCCGGCGGCCTGCCGCCCCTTGTGCTCAGACTTCGAGCTGAAGAGGTGGCTGCTGAAGGCTATGCCGACGCTCGACGAGTCCGGGCTGGCGCAGCGCCAGATTGGAGACCCGTTTCGGGGGGTCGACATTGCCGACGATGCCGAGGGAGGCGGAGATCCCTCAAGCGACGAAGATCCCCCAAGCGATGACTCCTCATGTGGGCTCCAGCTCCGTCAACGAGGAGGCGTCGACACCTCTACTGACAAGGGGAAAGGGAAAGCACCAGTGCCGGTGTCGGACCCGACCCCTAAGAAGCGCGCCTGGTCGCCGCCGTCAGTCCCCTCCGTTCCTCATCAGGATGCCGGAGTCCCGCTGCACCCAACGTTAGGGGGTGCCGGTGGCGCCACTTTGCCGCCCGAGTCCTCGACGCGCAAGAAGGGGAGGCTCCTCAACGCCGATGGGACCCTTGCATTCCCTCACCGTTTGGAGGAGCGCCATACTTCGGGTATGCTGCCGACTCCTCCATCTCAGGGGCCCCAAGCACACGCAGCGGCCCCCGCCGCGGGTTTGGGGGGTCTGGACCCCCCCAACCCTTTCGAGAAGCGGTGGAGCTTCAACGTTCCCCGGTAAGTCTGCATAAATTTCATCTTGGATGTTCTTTGCTGTGTGCTTACCCTATAATATCCTTATGATTCGGTTTTGTTTGATTTCAGCGCAACCGCGGCTACTCCTTCTCCGCCTGCGCGCCGTTTTGTTGGTGGGCATGCTGCTCCAGCCGGCTCACGGTGCTCCTCTGCAGCCTCGGACCCTGCTCCCGTGAACCGGGCTGCTGCCGCCGAGGTGTCCCGGGCCTCCGTGCCCAAGACGCCTACAACAGCTGCTGAAGCTCCACAGCGCGCGCCGACGACTGATGCTGCGCCCGCCACTACTCCGCACCGTCCGATCCTACCGCGCCGACCGACACTGCTACGTTAGCTGGCGCCATCACCCCAGGTGGAGCTCTTGGAGCCAGCTTAGGAGCCGTCTGCGGTAGTGCTCAGACCTCCGCGGGGGAGGGGGCCCCTGGAGACGACGCGCCTGCTTCTAGCGCCCCCCCCCCCCCCCCCCCCCGCCTTCTCCGATTGGGGGAGCTCTGCTCCCCGTCTACCTCCACATGGATGACAATATTGAAGCGGTGGAGAGGCAGGGGCCCGCTGTTACGGTGGAGCCCCTCCCCCTGTCTGAAGCCATGGCCGTAGCCTACTCCGGCTTTTGGCAGGCTCGGGCGGCCCTCGAACGGGAGAGGGGGAGGCTTGAGGACGAGGAGGATCGGCTCCAGGAATGGGCGAGGACTCTGGAAGCCCGGACCCGGTTGGCGAAGAGCCGGGTGGCGTAGCGGAAGGCGGTTGTCCAGGAGGAGATGAAAATTCTCGACCAGGAGCGCGAGCTTATCGCTCAACTGGACGCCGTCACCCAAAAGCTGAAGGCGGACACCACGACGATCCATGCTGAGGCCAGCTCCCGCCTCCAGTCCTCTGAGGAGCTTCAACAACTGTTATCTCACCAGGAGGCTGCTCTTGCCGAACGGGAGCAGGAGTTGGCGGCGAAGCAGGCTGAGGTGGAGGAGACCTCCCGCCGGCTCATCCTCCAGCAGAAAGGGGCGAGAATCCGCGCCGCCGAGCTAGACCGCCGGGATGTTGCCCTTGCTGAGGCGCAACAAGCCCAGTTTGCCGAGCGCCAGGCTCTCCTGGATCGCGAGTTCAACATCACCCTCAAGGAGGGTGGCTTGAGCCGCCGCGAGAAGGAGGTCGGCGAGCGCGAGAGGGCCCTAGCAGCCAAGGAGAAGCGGTTCCTAGACGACGGCCCACGGGCAATGGCGGCAGCCCAACAGGAGGTGCAGGAGCTCTGGGCGTCGCATTCTGCTGAGGCCCGGAAGGTCTGGGAGTTCCTGGGCGGCGCTGACTCATCTCTAGTGCCGCTTGGCTTCAGCCCGGTGCGCGTGGGGGAACCAGCTCAGGAGGTGAGTCAGGTGTTCCCAGCTCTTGACTCTACCAGCTCGAAGATGCATTCACTGGGGGCCGTTGATGAGGACATCACAACAGCAGAGACGCGTATTGAACTGCAAGGACCAATCACAAGAGCACGGGCACGGTTATTAAATCAGCAGGTGAATTCGTTCTTAACTTCTTTTGCATGTGAGTTTGAGAATAGATTGCTATGTGATGATTTAATTGTTATTAGGAATAATGGAAAAGATCAACAAGTGAAGGAAGGAGGCCTTGGGAGCGTGGAGAACCACCTGGGACGTCCACAAGTAGATGGAAGCAGTTTACAACTCGGACTCGAGTTCAACTCGGAGTCCAGGAGCAGTCCACCTTAAAACAGACGCCCAGGAGGCATACGGACTCCGTTTTCGACGTTATACATATGCACGGAAAGAGGAGAAGATAAACTTTCCAATGATTCTGGTCCCACCTCAAAATTACTCCGGAGTAATTTGGAATCGTCGAAACAAGTTGAGTCCAGATTTCTGTCCGGTGCTGCGCCACCGAATCGGGCCTTTGGGCCTTGTATCCCGTAAGAGTCCATTAGGGACGCGTCTAATCGTGTTTTGGTCGAACCCTAGCCTATAAATACTGCAGCCGCCGGTCATATTCGGTGGGTTTTGCTTAGATCAATAATATCGCCGTTCTACGGTTTGTGAGACCCCAATTTCGCGATTTCCGATCGTGTCTTCTACGTTCTTGCTCGTGTTCTCGATTGCACTTGCAGGAATTAGCCTTCTTGGCGAGGTCAAGCGTGTGCAGCACGGTTGATAACCAACGGAGCCGTGGTGTAGTGATTGCAGGGGTACTCGAACCGCTCGAGTGCCGCGGATCATCAACGTCGAGTTCTCCACCCCAATCGACATACCTTTCGGAAGATCGGGCCTAAACCTACTCATCAATTGGTATCAGATTTCCAGGTTGCCCGTGAGGCATCTTTGTTTTCCTTCCTTCCATTAGATCTATTTTGTTTCGTACCTAGAGTCCACAAAAAAGCCACAAAAAAAATTAGATCGTTTTTACCGCTTCCCATACTATAGTGCCTGCAGTTTCATTTTTCAGTTTGCATTGTTGAGTTTGCATTTGTGTGGTTGAGTCTTGTTGCTGGTTTAGCTTTGTGTTTTTTGGTCCTAGTTATCGTGTTTCGTCCTTGTTTTCTTGCTATTCGACACCTATTCCACAATCCCTAAATAACAAACCGATCCGCCACGTTCATCGGTTTGCCCTAGCTAGCCGCCTTGCGTGAACTCCCGCATCGCCAGCCCTAGATTAGGTGACAAATCTTTGTGCCATTCATCCTTGAATCATCACACACCACCCCATTAGTTGCTGAGCAAATTCCCGATCGTTTTCGTATCCGTTTGCGAGTTCTGTTCTCAAACCGAGTTGGAATCAACACCCAAAAAACGTAACTCGGACAGCCTACCTTAAAACGGCCATAACTTTCGCATACGAACTCGAAATCGGGCGATTTTTTTTTCAAATTCATCTACACGAAATTTCGCATCCGATTTTCCACCGCGTAGCCGCATTCGGTGAAATTAGATTGCCCAAATTCCCCTCGGAAGATAGACTATCCGGCCTCCGAAGTTTCAGCACGAATTTTAAAGAACCTTCTTGATTTTCTATAGGCCGCATATTACATCCAATTGAGCTGCAAATTTGTGTGCTTCCTATATTTGTGCTACTGAGTAAAGAAAAAATATCAAAAAAATATTATAAAAAAGAAAAAAAATAGTGAAGAGCACGTATATTAAAGCAATTGGCCTCTACCACTTGGTGCTGTTTGTTTGGTTATATCATTCTGTCTTTCTTTTGCCTTGATACTTCCTTGTGTTGTGCTAGGCTCTAGGGCACTCAGTTGACCAGCAACAGTTTCCTACATTGAATACTTATTCAACTTTGTTTAGCTGTTAACGATTTTCTGCTTATTAGCCACCATATTGTGCCATCCAAGCTCCACCTTTCTCTTGAGCATAACAGGTACCTTTGCAATCACCCCACGCTTCATTGGTTCATCTCACCGTCCACACCACCTGCTGTGTCGGTAAGAACACTTGTAAGAGCGTGGTAAGACGCTTGAGCGAGAGAGATTGTTTTCTTCCACCTTCCACATTGTCACTGTAGTTGATAGGGATAACATTTTTTTTGTTGTCTTTTGTTTCCTACTAACAATGGCAGGAGAAGAAAATAATGACGAATGTGTTCAACATGTTGAGTTACGTGATATGTTCGCCAAATACAACACATCAACGGAGGAGTCATTGGCGAACTTGACTCGCAAACTGGATGGCCTTGCTCTTCGGATGAATACTTTTGAGGCTCGGTTGCCTCTCGCTGGAAGACAAGAAGACAATGCTTATGATGAACTGGAATAACACAGTAATCAGCCAAGACTGCCACTTTATCGTCGAGGTATGGGAGGTAATAATCATAACAATTATAACCGCCCTCCTGATGATCCTTTTGCTAAAGTGAAATTTACTATACCCTCTTTTTCTGGTGCTTATGATGCTGAGGCTTATCTTGATTGGGAGATGACAGTAGAGCAAAAATTTAATTCCCATCTTGTTCCTGAACAACATAGAGTTCGTCAAGCCACTAGTGAGTTTAAGGACTTTGCTATCATATGGTGGAATGAACTTGTTAAAACTAGAACTGATCCTCCAACATGGGATAGATTAAAGGAAGCTATGCGTGTTCGATTTGTTCCTCCATCTTTTCAGCGGGACCTTCGCAAAAAATTGCAGCGTTTAGACCAAGGTAACATGTCCGTAGAGGAGTATTATCAAGAGTTACAAAAGGGTATGCTGCGTTGTGGGGTAGTAGAGGACATGGATGATAAAATAGCTCGTTTTTATGGGGGGTTGAGGTGTGAAATTCAGGACATTGTTGATTACAAAGAATATGATACTGTTAACAGATTGTTTCAGCTTGCTATGTTGGCAGAAAAAGAATTGCAGGGCCGACAACAACAGCAACAACGCACGAGGAGCAACTTCACGCCGCGTGCAGCAACTACACCATCCAAAACAGCACCATCTTCGGCCCCCCGTGCAGCGACTACACCACCCAATGGCGGCCAACGAACTATACCTGCTGCTCCACCTTCTCGCGTGCCGGAAGGCAGCAAGGCGACATCATTCAAGCCTTCGTCGTCCACTCCTTCTACGGGTCGTACTTCCGACATTAAGTGTCACCGCTGCCAGGGACTTGGTCATATGATGAGAGATTGCCCGAGCAAACGAGCGTACATAGCACGCGACGATGGCGGGTATGATAGTACTTCGGATGTTGAAGATGAATATTCTCTTGCTACTGACTTTACAGATCCAAATGACGAACACACCAAAGAAGAGGTACTTGGTACAGCGGCGACGGAGAACTATAGGAGCATCATTGTGCAGCGTGCCTTGAGCTCCAAAGTGGAGACCGACGACAAGCTACAACGACACAACCTCTTCCACATGTTTTTCGTCGTCAAGGACTGCCGTGTACACACTATAATTGATGGAGGTAGCTGCAATAACTTGGTAAACACGGACGTCGTCAAGAAACTCGGTTTGACAACAAGAGCACACCCTCATCCGTACCACATTCAATGGTTCAACAACAGCGGTAAGGTTCGGGTAACACAAACAGCGAGAATCCATTTTTCAATTGGTTCATACCATGATTTTGCTGATTTTGATGTTGTTCCTATGGATGCTTGTTCTCTTTTATTGGGTCGTCCTTGGGAATTTGATACAGATGCTATTCATCATGGTAGAACCAATAAATATACTCTCATGCATAAGGGAAAGAAAATCACTTTGCTCCCCATGACTCCTGCTGAAATTGTGCATTTTGAGAAGAGTAAAATTCGTGAGGGCAAAGCAACTAAATTAGAATCTGAAAAACAGCAAGTTATTAAGTTAAAATCACCATCATTGCTCGCAACTAAATCTGAACTTGCTGATTTATTTGATGCTAAGGGGATGTGCTATGCTTTAGTTTGCAAAGAAGCCATGTTTTCACTTCATGAGTTGTCTATTGCATTGCCCCCTGCTGTTGCTAACCTTTTGCAGGAGTTTGAGGATGTGTTTCCCTCCGAGATACCCCCTGGTTTACCACCGATGAGAGGCATTGAACACAAGATCGATTTGATTCCAGGAGCAAGTTTGCCAAATCGTGCAGCATACAGGGCGAATCCACAAGAAACTAAGGAAATTCAGCGACAAGTCCAAGATCTTTTGGACCGCGGGTACATTCGTGAAAGCCTTAGCCCTTGTTCCGTTCCTGTTCTTTTGGTTCCTAAGAAAGATGGTAGTTGGCGCATGTGTGTTGATTGTCGAGCGATTAATAACATCACCATTCGATATCGTTATCCTATTCCTCGATTAGATGACATGCTTGATGAATTGAGTGGTGCTATCATCTTCACAAAAATTGACTTGCGTAGTGGTTACCACCAAATTAGAATGGCACTAGGAGATGAATGGAAAACTGCATTTAAAACCAAGTTTGGACTTTATGAGTGGTTAGTCATGCCTTTTGGTTTAACTAATGCACCTAGCACCTTTATGCGATTAATGAACGAGGTTTTACGTGCTTTCATTGGACAATTTGTGGTGGTTTACTTCGATGATATCCTCATTTACAGCAAGTCATATGATGAACATCTTGATCATTTACGTACTGTTTTTACTGTTTTGAGAGATGCACGTTTGTTTGGTAACCTCGAAAAGTGCGTTTTTTTGCACCAATCGAGTCTCGTTTCTTGGCTATGTCGTTTCCTCGCAGGGAATTGAGATGGATGAGGTAAAAATTGAAGCAATCACCAGCTGGCCAGCCCCAACTACCGTCACACAGGTTCGTAGTTTTCTTGGTCTTGCAGGATTTTATCGGCGCTTTGTGCGGGATTTCAGCACCATTGCAGCACCTCTACATGAGCTAACGAAGAAGGGAGTTCCATTTCGATGGGGCGAACAGCAGCAACAAGCTTTTGATGCTCTCAAATCGAAGCTTACACAAGCACCATTACTACAACTTCCTGATTTTGACAAGACCTTTGAGCTAGAATGCGATGCAAGCGACATTGGTATTGGAGGCGTTCTCATACAAGGAGGTAAACCCGTTGCTTTCTTTAGTGAAAAACTTCATGGTCCTTCTCTGAATTACTCCACTTATGATAAGGAATTGTATGCCTTAGTCCGTGTATTACAAACATGGCAACATTATCTTTGGTCTAAGGAGTTTGTCATACATTCCGATCATGAATCATTGAAGTATCTTAAGTGTCAAACCAATCTGAATAAACGACATGCTAAATGAATTGAGTTCATAGAGTCGTTTCCATACATCATTAAGCATAAGAAAGGGAAGGAAAATATCATTGCCGATGCATTATCTAGGCGTTATACCATGCTGTCCCAACTTGATCATAAAATCTTTGGTTTGGAAACAATTAAAGCATTATATCCTACTGATTTGGACTTCAAAGTTGCTTTTGAAAATTGTAGAGAAGGAAGAACTTGGAATAAATATGTGCTGCGAGAGGGTCTCCTCTATCGTGCTAACAAGCTATGCGTTCCAGCTAGCTCCGTTCGTCTCTATTGCTTTTGCAGGAAGCACATGGAGGAGGTTTGATGGGACATTTTGGAGTGAAGAAAACTGAAGACGTGCTGTCCACACACTTCTTTTGGCCAAAGATGAGGCGTGATGTCGAGCGCTACGTGTCACGATGCACTACTTGCAACAAAGCTAAGTCTCGTCTTAACCCACATGGTCTTTATATGCCTCTTCCTGTTCCTAGTGTACCTTGGGAGGATATTTCTATGGACTTTGTTTTGGGACTGCCTAGGACTAAGAGGGGGAGGGATAGTATTTTTGTAGTTGTTGATCGTTTTTCGAAAATGGCACACTTTATACCTTGTCATAAGAATGATAATGCCTCACACATTGCTGATTTATTTATGACGGAAATTGTTCGTTTACATGGTGTGCCAAATACCATTGTTTCTGATCGTGATGCAAAATTTTTAAGTCATTTTTGGAGAACTTTGTGGTATAAATTGGGAACCAAGTTGCTGTTTTCAACTACATGTCACCCACAAACGGATGGACAGACCGAGGTAGTTAATCGTACTTTATCCACTATGTTACGGGCTGTCTTGAAAACAAATTTGAAGTTGTGGGAGGAGTGTTTACCACATATAGAATTTGCTTACAACAGATCCGTTCACTCCACGACAAAGGTAAGTCCATTCCAGGTAGTGTATGGTTTCAATCCCCGTGCTCCTATTGATTTACTACCTTTGTCTCCTTCTGAAACTATAAATTTGGATGCTACACAACGATCTGAATTCATTCTTAAGATGCATGAAACTACAAAGAAAAATATTGAAATGATGAATGAGAAGTATAGGATTGCAGGTAGTAAAGGTAGAAAAGAAGTAAAACTTGAACCGGGCGATTTGGTGTGGTTACATTTGAGAAAAGAGCGATTTCCCGACTTGAGAAAATCTAAACTTATGCCACGAGCTGCTGGTCCTTTTAAGATCGTTGAAAAGATTAATGATAATGCATATAAGCTTGAATTGCCTCCCGATTTTGGGGTTAGTCCTACATTTAACATTTCAGATTTGCGACCGTACTTGGGAGAAGAAGATGAACTTGAGTCGAGGACGACTCCAATTCAAGAGGGGGAGGATGATGAGGACATCACAACAGCAGAGACGCGCATTGAACTGCAAGGACCAATCACAAGAGCACGGGCACGGTTATTAAATCAGCAGTTGAATTCGTTCTTAACTTCTTTTGCATGTGAGTTTGAGAATAGATTGCTATGTGATGATTTAATTGTTATTAGGAATAATGGAAAAGATCAACAAGTGAAGGAAGGAGGCCTTGGGAGCGTGGAGAACCACCTGGGACGTCCACAAGTAGATGGAAACAGTTTACAACTCGGACTCGAGTTCAACTCGGAGTCCAGGAGCATTCCACCTTAAAACAGACGCCCAGGAGGCATACGGACTCCGTTTTCGACGTTCTACATATGCACGGAAAGAGGAGAAGATAAACTTTCCAATGGTTCTGGTCCCACCTCAAAATTCCTCCGGAGTCATTGGGAATCGTTGAAACAAGTCGAGTCCAGATTTCTGTCCGTTGCTGCGCCACCGAATCGGGCCTTTGGGCCTTGTATCCCGTAAGAGTCCATTAGGGACGCGTCTAATCATGTTTTGGTCGAACCCTAGCCTATAAATACTGCAGCCGCCGGTCATATTCGGTGGGTTTCGCTTATATCAATAATATCGCAGTTCTACGGTTTGTGAGACCCCAATTTCGCGATTTCCGATCGTGTCTTCTACGTTCTTGCTCGTGTTCTCGATTGCACTTGCAGGGATTAGCCTTCTTGGCGAGGTCAAGCGTGTGCAGCATGGTTGATAACCAACGGAGCCGTGGTGTAGTGATTGCAGGGGTACTCGAACCACTCGAGTGCCGTGGATCATCAACGTCGAGTTCTCCACCCCAATCGACATACCTTTCGAAAGATCGGGCCTAAACCTACTCATCAGCCGTCATCGACAACCAGTTGGAGGCAGAAGGGAAAATTCTGGTGAAGGAGGTGGCGACACACATTCTGTCCTGCTACTAGAGCTGGTACCCCGATGTCCCTCTTCAGCCGGTCCTCGAGGGGCCCATTGCCGAGAGGGAGGAGGTCGCCAAATCTGAAGTCTCAGATGCCATGGTGCTCATCACCTCGAGGTTCCATCGAAGCGGTTGAGGGCTCCCCATGCGCTACTTGTATCTTGTGTTTCTTTTAGCTTTTCTTTGTAGTTGTTTGTGATGACAGACCTTCATTTTGGAACGAAAAATCTGCTTGGAGTGCCCCTCATACTTAGCATGTTTTACTTTTCAGCAATATCTTCTAGTTGCCTGTTGTTCCTTAGCTTCCCGGATCTGCCATCCCCCGGAGTGTGGCCCCCTGGCAGGTGTGGCCAGTTGTTATGGGCACACCTGTCAAATACCTAGAACTTAGGGCGGATGGTTGCAGGGGAGCTTAGGATGCGTAGGTAGCATTGCTGTAACTGAGTATGCAGAGACGTCGACGGCGGCCCCCTGGGGGTGCCGCTGGAGCTTCAGTCCGGCGGTGCCCACCATCTTCGGTGAAACGTCAACGGCGGGCCCCCTGGGGGTGCCGCCGGAGCTTCGGTCCGGCGGTGCCCACCATCTTCGGTGAAAGGTCAACGGCGGCCCCCCTGGGGGTGCCACCGGAGCTTCAGTCCGGCGGTGCCCACCATCTTCGGTGAAAGGTCGACGGCAGGCCCCCTGGGGGTGCCACCGGAGCTTCAATCCAGCGGTGCCCGCCATCTTCGTGGGTACTCTGACGGTTATCGCCGGGATAACTCCTTGAATACCTGCGTATAGATCGAATATAGGAGAAGTAATTCTATCCGCTGGTCATTTCTCCCCTGCTCTTTTTTAGTGTCGCTTGACTTACGATCTTGGGCTGACTCATAGGGCTTGGGTAATTCAGTGCATCTGCACCTAGGGCTTGCTATCCATACTACCTAAGGGTGGTCCATCTAGCCCCTAGTACTCAGCTGCAGCGCTGGGGGGGGCAGAGCGCACAGGCTTAGGGTACAGGATCAGGCTAAGCAGGCTGTGCCCCTGGACCTCCCGCTCGGCGTAAGCCTTTCCTGGGGGAGACCGTCTGGAGACACAGGCCCTCGAGTATGGGAACATCCGAGGCCCTAGGCACATTGGAGGTACCTCAAGCTACCCCACCTGCAACCAGACAGTAAGGCTCCCACTATTGCTAAAGCAGGGAAAAAATGACAACGCCCATGACAACGCCCAAGTAGAGGCCGAGTCCTTAGCCGTTTTCTCCTTGTGCGCGAGGGTACCCGGTCTGCGGGGTACCGACAGTGTGTTTTGATATGTGAAATCATTAGATTAAACTATTTATTTACGATCTATCATTAATTAACTAATAATGTATTGTATCTCGAGATTAAATTTACGAATGATATTTTATATTGATTGTTGCGAGCATGAAGTAAGAATAATGTACAATTCGGGTATTTCGGGTAAGACTGAAGACTGAACCGAAATTTAAGTACCCAAAAATTTCGGGTATCTAATATTTGTATAACATTTTGGGTAGTGATTTTTAAAAACCGAAATTCAAAAAGACCAAAATGACCGAACCGAATTTTCCGGGTAGACCGAACGCCCACCCCTAAGTAGAGGAGGGCTCCAGCTTCACCACGTATCCCGTGGCCCTGGATCCCCCGCTCTACTCAGGAACGTGCTTCGGGGCTGCCACGTGGTCCGCGGATCGGGACCCGGCCTCCCCCGTAGAGGCTAGCTCCCGAGCTGCCACGTACCCTGCAACTTGCCCCGGATGGTGGGTTGCGGGAGTTAAGAGGGTGGTGCGCCTTGTATAAATCAAGCATTGAAGACTCACGTCTTATCCAGGCACACGACGCGGCGCACACCTACTGTTAGGTATCGTTGCGCCCAATCACATCGCAATGAAGACGCCACAGGCCTACCCCACTCCACCAAGTGGGTAGCTTACGGCGACAGTGAAAGTGTATCTAGACATCCCCGGTGGGTTTTGGTTGATTAATGACAAACAAATGAGATCCTATCAAAATTGTCGAGATGAGAGCAGGTTTCAAGAGATGAGAAAGAAATCACAAAAAGAAAGGAGAATGAGGATCCAAAAGAAAAAGGGCTCAAGATTTGAAAAGAGTAGATTTAATTTGTTAGGAGTGTGTTGGAGAAACACATCCCAAGAGCTCAAGTGACGAGATCGCACTCACTGCACAAGTTTCAGAAATAACGGACTAGTCCGATATTGACCAGACTAGTCCAAAATCTCTTTGGAATAAAAACATACAAGTCCTCCAAGTGTGGACTTATCCGCAACTCTTCAAGTTTTGCACAAGAGCGGACTAGTCCAATATTGACCAAACTAGTACGAAAACTCTCTAGAATGAAAACAGACAAGTCCTCCAAGTGCAGACTTGTCCTCAGTTCTTCACATTTTTACCACAGCGGACAAGTCCGATATTGACCGGACTAATCCGAAAACTCTCTGGGACAAAAACAGACAAGTCCACACAATAACAGACTAGTCCGGTACCCTCAACACTTAGAGTTTTTCACACACGCACATCGGACTAGTTTGGTGTCTAACAACGGACTAGTCCGCACTTTGCAAAACCTAACGTTAACTTTTGGAAACCCTTGTATAAAAAGAGGTGCACGACCATGTAACCTAAGAACTTGAAACCCTACGCCGTCACACCTTCTAAGAGCACAAAACACCTCTCCCCACTCATTCTAAACCTAAAAGGATCAAATCTTTGAGGATTAGGGATTGGATAAAGGAGAGAATTTGTTCTTCACGATCTTGAGCTCTTGGGTTTGATCTCTTGCACACTCTCATTGATAGTTGTACATCTTTTGAGTGTGTTTGGTGGTGTTCATTTGTTGTAATCTTTGGAGAGCCCTCAATTTTTGAGGAGGCCCCTTGAACAAAGTATTTACCCTTTGTGTGGTTAGTGATGAAGAATATGCCTTTGTGACAATTGAACAAGGGAAGGGTTGGTGAGGAACCGATCCTTGGTGGACTTCTCAACGAAGACGTAGATTCCTGGGTGGAATCGAACCTCGGGATAAAATATTGTCTCGCGTTTTCTTGTTCTACTTTTTGCTCACATTTTAGGGTTTGCAAATTCTTGTTTAATTTTCATCAAAACATTGTATTAAACTTGATAGTTGCAATATCTTACTTCATCGTCATAATATACTTAAGTTGTCAATTGCTTTCCTCTGCATATAATACTAGAAGAAGAAATAAAGATTTACATTGACACTTAAGTGCGCATATACCAGACTAGTTCGCACCATAACAGACTAATCCGACCTCCCTATATTTGATCTCTTTGCTAAGTGTTTCAGGGATCGATAAAAATTCAAAAAGCCTATTCACCCCTTGTCGAGGCTACATTCAGACAGGGACAACTGGACGGGATATTCCCTGCCATCATCAACCACTACAGATGGGCCATTGGCGACTGAGGTGGAAAGACAGTGAGTCTTCAAGCCATAGTCAGAAGAGGCTTATGCGAGAAACCATAGATCTTTAGGATAAGATCGCCCCGGGGCCACCTATCGGGCCCCAAACTCCACTTGTAAGGCATCTGGCCTTGTCTATAAAAGGACCAGAAAACCACTGTTACAAAGGATCCCCAATCTACGCATTCACGCGCGCGCACACACACACACACACACACACACACACACACACACACACACACACACACACACACACACACACACACACACCAACAATATAACCTCATCGTGGAGTAGGATATTACGCTCTTGCATCCCGAACCACATAAAAACTATAGTTTCACAGCTCTCATACGCGCAATCCCTCGATAGAGGATTAAGCCCTTCCGATCAAGAACCTCCGCGGGCTGCTCTCATAGCGAGGTCTACACCAAGCCGGAGGTCCATGGTGTGTGAACTGCTTAGTCTGGTCCTGAACCCTAAGCACACACACCCTGCCTCTCAGCGCTACAACTGAGTACTGGGGGCTGGAAAGTTTGCACCCTAAGCACGGCAGGAGCCGGACCCCGAAGCACTGACACATTGGAATACCCAAGCCCCGTGTGTCAGCTCAGGACAGTAAGACATGACAAAGCTAAGGAAGAGGAACAAATAAAACCGGCAAGTAAACTTGTCTCTCCTTTACCATGTGTGCAGGACAACCAACTCTTGCACCTCCCAGGGAGCCCGCCGTCGATGTCCTGACACGTTGAAGACAGTAACAAGCGCTGATTCGTGGGTACACTCTCCCATCCCGTTCTTGTTGGTAATATGGTTCTCTTATGGTAACCTGTACACCATGGGCCAACCGTCGAAGTACTACACATCGGTGGTGGACGATGCCTGAGCATCCAGATCCGGCACCTTCCAGGGGGCCCGCCATCAACGTCCCGACATGTCAAAGACAATAACAAGCGCTAATTCGTGAGTACACTCTCCCCTCCTGCTCTTGTTGCTAATAGGGTTCTGTTGTGGTAACATGTACACCAGGGGCCTGCCGTCGAAGTACTACACATCGGTGGTGGACGACGTCGAAGCATCCAGCTCCGGCACCTCCCAAGGGGCCCACCGTCGACATCCCAACACGTTGAAGGTAGTAAAAAGTGTTGATTCATGAGTACACTCTCCCGTCTTGCTCTTGTTGCTAATAGGGTTCTCTTGTGGTAACCTGTACACCAGAGGCCTACCGTCGAAGTACTACACATTGGTCGTGGACGATGCCGGAGCATCCAACTCCGACACCTCCTAGGGGGCTCACTGTCGATGTCCCAGCACATCAAAGACAGTAACAAACGCTGATTCGTGAGTACAGTCTCCCGTCCCGCTCTGGTTGCTAATAGGGTTCTCTCGTGGTAACCTGTACACGAGGGGCCTGCATTCAAAGTACTACACATCGGTGGTGGACGACGCCGGAGCATTCAGCTCCGGCACCACCCAAGGGGATTTCCCTCGACGACTCTGCGATGATGGTGGGCGACACCAAAGCAACCAACTCTGGCACCACCCAAGGGGCCCGTCGTTGACGACTCTGCAACGATGGTAGGCGACGCCGGAGCAGCCAACTCCGTCACCACCCAGGGGGCCTGCTGTCGACGACTCTGCGATGATGGTGGGCAATGCCAGAGCAGACAGGTCCGGCACCAACCAAGGGGTCTGCCGTCGATGTTTCTCCATTGATGGTATGCGACGTCGGAGCAGCTGGCTTTGGCACCACGTAGGGGGCCTGCCGTTGTCGTCTTTGCGATGATAGGGGGTGACACCGGAGCAGCCAGCTCCGGCACCACTCGAGGGGACTGCCGTCGATGACTCTGTGATGATGGTGGGCGATGTCGGAGTAGCAAGCCCCGACACCACCTTGGGGGCTTGCCATCGATGACTCTGCAACGATGGTGGGCGATGCAAGAGTAGACAACTCCGACACCACCCAAAGGGTTTGCCGTCGATGTTTCAGCGATGATGGTGGGTGACGCCGAAGCAGCCAGCTCTAGCACCTCCCAGGGGGCCTGCCGTCGATGTTCCTACTAAGACAAATCTTGGCTCCCCTAGAGGGACCCCACTAAAGCCATCCAGTCAAACTCCCCTGCTCCGCTGGAGGCCTGTCGAAGACATCCTGCGATCAAGTGGTAGGTGTGCCGAGCTACCTTTCGATATCTACCAGGGGGCCTCTAAGGGGGTTCCATAGGCAGGACGTCAATTGACGACAAATCGACCATGTCAACTGTGTGATCGTTGGTCCCTCAAAAACTAACGAACTTGGCAGAAGTTATTCAAGCCCTTACGCAACTAAGGACTCAGAGCAACAATTTGAGAAGCACAATACAAGACAAGAAACCAAACATAAAGTCAAATTCATTGAAGAATATTTTCAAAGGGGTGAAACCTAGATACAAAGATGGGCCGCCAACCTCAATACATCGTTATCTTAGGGTACCGACTCTCGTAGCACACTAGAACGTGGGATGCCACAGTCTCCACCACAGCTCTACACTGGCTTCAAGATGGTTGGCCAACTGCCGCTCCTGCAAATCAAGCTCCTAAGCCCAACGCTTCGAAATCTGCTCCCAGAACCGAACGTCAAGCTCCAAAAGGAGGATTTCTTGGCGCTCGGATAGGTGGTGCTCCCAATCTCGTGCCAGATTGCTCTCTCGAAGCTCAAAGTCTTCAATGCAAGACTGCAACCTGTCCTGATCCCCCTCAGCCGGATTCATCATCGCCTCGGTCGCTGCCTCTTGCTCGACAACATCAACCTCCCGCTCGACAAAAGTGGCCTCGCAGCGACCAGAGCCTCTCGACCCTCTTTAAGGGCACGCAGGCGGGCGTGAGCCTTGTCATTGGTTACCTTAGCATCTACCAGAATCTTTTGGGACATTGCGTCCATGGCCTTCGCCAAGCGGTGCCTCAACTCCGGTTCCTCACTCTCCTTCTGATAATATGCCTTTGCCTCGGTGATCCTGGACCTTAGAAGGTCCTCCCAGGCTCAAATGCGCTTGCCCTCAGCACGTAGTTTCTCCCACTCTACGGCGACGGCCCCCTGCGCCAGGCAGAGGTTGGAATGCACCAGGTTGATACTAGACTGCGCTGAGTCCATGACATTGGAGAGGCACCCTGGTTCCGCCGCAACTATGGAAGGTCGCCCAGTGATCATCTTGGGAATCTCTTCTTCCAGCGGCAATGACGGTGAGCCCACCAGTATTGAGGGCCTCGTTCGCGGGGATTGAGTGGAAGTTGCGGCACTACCCAAAGCAGCAGCACCACCATCGTCCAAGGAGCCACCTGCTGGTTAAACAGCCTTAGAGACCGGGCCCTTAGCTCACTGAGCCGACTCCAACATTGTCTCCAGTACGGCGACCGAAGGTGCCTCTAATACGACGATCGGAGATGCTTCACTACCCGCGCTGAGCGTGGATGCCGGAGAAATGCTCCCCTCTACCGGCTTGGCGGTCTGCTCCACCAGTGTAGACATAGCCTTCTGGGCTGACTTCGGAGTGCTCCGGGACACTACCCCCGACGGTAAAGGCGTCACAACAGCTGACGTAAACCTACAGATCAAAATCAAAGTCTGTCCAAACAATAATAACATATGAGAAAACAATGCAAGCATCGGTAAGAATGCCTTACCGACGTCCTCGGAAGCTCCAGCGGGCCTTGACCTTCGGCAGCTCTGAGACTGCGGGCCCTGATGACGGCGTGATAAGTGGGGTTGATCTGACCGGACCTCCACTGGAACCACCGACAATGC
Source organism: Tuctoria greenei (assembly GCA_036927565.1). Lineage (NCBI taxonomy): Eukaryota > Viridiplantae > Streptophyta > Magnoliopsida > Poales > Poaceae > Tuctoria > Tuctoria greenei. Next base: position 3,876,884 of record JAYESD010000007.1, read on the forward strand.
TGCCACTTTGCATCGGCATGTCCCCACTGACTCCAATGGTGCCACTTTGCAAGCCTTCTCTCGAGACACCATCGACGTCCATTGCCAAACATGGGGCAAGATGGCCGGCGGGCCGAGGCCTCTTGGCCTGAGGCTCCGTGGGTGTAGTGCTCCCAGAGCCTTCTTTGGCGCCTTGGACTGCACCGGTGGCAGAGATGTTGGCCGGTGTGCCGACCGTAGACGATTGTGGAATTGCTGCTTGATGGGCTAGGCCTCCCGCCGAAGAACTGCCAACACCCCATGCTGAGGAGGGGCGCTCCGACGAACATTGACTTGCAGCAAGGACCGTCCGCGGTGGCGCCCTCAGCGACGACCGAGGGTGTTTCTCCTTCACAACTTCGATCATCGAAGACTTCCCCTTTCCTATGTTGGGGACCGGCACCTTCCCCTTCCCTGTGTTGGGGACTGGCGCCTTGCCTTTCTCCCTGCTGGAGAGCGCGTCTTCCACCCTTGACTCCTCGGAGCCTGGAGCAGGTGTAGACTCCTGTGGAGGGTCGAGATGGCCAGTACACGGTCTGCATCGCCAACCTGTCGCGGTGCAAGACCGAGCGCATCCAAGTTCGACATCTCCTTCAGGATCTTCACCTGAAGGTTCCAATCGAGCAAAGCGGTGGACAGGACCGTGGAAAGTTGATGACGTCTGGAGATAGGGGGTCGTCACACACCTTGGAAATTACATAAAACACCTCTTGCGGGGTCGTCTCCGTGCCGCGACCCCAGACCAGCCTGGTGCCATCATGCTGCCTGAAGTATAGCCACGCAGAGCGGCTACGATGCTGGAGGGGGGCCATGCATCGATGTACGAACTTCGCCAGCACCATCAGCTCCGACAAACCATGATCCACCATGAATCTAATCATCTCCATCACCGGAGTAAACGCCAACTCCAACTCCGGGCGCTCCTCCCAGGTTCTCTTCTTAAGTGTCGGCCAGTCGGTGGGCAGGACCATGCGATTGGGTGCATCGACGTGTACTATCACTCAATAACTCCTCCAGTCGGCCCATTTCACTGAGGAGAGCGGGGTGATGTACTTGAAGGGGCTATTGGCCCTATGTTGGAAGTAGTAGGGGCCAAGGAAGCTCGTCTTGCTCTTCTTCCCTGTCCGCCTCAACACGAAGAACTACCTGAACACCGGCACAGACGGGTACACCCTGACGAACATCTCGTAGAAGTGCGAGAACACCGCCGCCACCACCAAAGTGTTCGACGACAGGTGATGAAGCTGGAGCCCGAGGATCTTCAAAAGTATCACCAGGAAGGAGGAAACGGGAGGAATGAACCCGGAGTACACATATGACTTGAAGAAGATGGTCTCTTTCTCCCCCAACTCTAGAGGCAGGGAGCCAGGACGGATCAGATACCACTGTTCCTTGTCCTCCCAGCCAAATAGCCGCCTCACAAACGGTACGTCCTCCACGCAGGAAGGAGGCAAGGCTGAGTCCATTGGAGCAGGAGTCAAGAACCTCGAAGGTGGAGAAAGGGTGGGTGCTCAAGGAGGAAGACGGAGGCTCGAACGTTGGGGTGTGCATAAGGGAGGAACCACCTTTGCTCACAAAGGTTTCTTTTTTAACACCCTAATGACGATTGAGCACACTGCAAATCGCATAGGGCCAAAATCCGCTGCTCAACTCACAACATCCTTGACGGCAGGGCCCAGGTCCCCTGTTAGAGAGATTGGACCGAGGGGACCTCCACTTGAGAAGGAAACTCGATGGTTCCCATAAAGGAAGAAGTGAAAGCAACAGAAGCGCAACAGCCACATTCGGAACCATCACGATAAGAAGCTGCAGCAAGCAAAGATCCTGTCACCGCGAGCCCTCAACCAGAGGGGGACGCATGCCCATGATGGCAGAGACATTCACCGCTTCGACTGATCAAGACAAAATCAAAAGACAGCAAAGAAAAGTAGGGATAGGGCTCCACCCTCGGGCTCATCACCTCCCCCAAGAGTGGACCCAGGGGCCACTGTCGGTACCCAGCATATCGGGTATCCTCACGCACAGGCTAAAGCCGCCTAGGTGTCCTGCCTTCCTGCCAAGGCAGGGTCCAAGGGCGCCACGTGTCTAGAAGGCCCGGACCCCTCTACCTCAGATACGGGGTGTGGAGTTTCCACATGGACCTCAAGGAAGAATCCAGCCCCCCCCCCCCCCCCCCCCCCCCCCCCATGGAAACGAGCTCCCAAGCGGCCACGTATCCAACGGGATGGGTTCCTGCTCCCCCATGGGAGAGGGCTCCGATGCTGCCATGTGGTTCGAGGCACCAGACAAGCGACTTACCATAGAGGCGAGCTCCGGCTCTGCCACGTTTTCTACGGCCCAGGACCCCCCTGCTCTACATAAGAATGGGCTCCGGGGCGGCCACGTGGTCTGCAGATCGGGACCCGACCTCTCCTGCAGAGGCTAGCTCCCTAGCTGCCACATACCTTGCAACTTGCCCTAGACGGTGGGTTGCAGGAGTTAAGAGGGCGGTGCACCTTGCCTAAATCAAGCATTGAAGACTCGCGTCTTCCCCAGGCGTGTGACGCGGTGTACGCCTAATGTCAGGTACCGCTATGCCCAACCGCATCGCAGTGAAGACGCCGCAGGCCTAACTCACTCCGCCAAGTGGGTAGCTTACGACAACAGGGACAGTTGGACGGGACATTTACTGCTATCATCAATGACTACGCATAGGCCACTAACGACTGAGGCAGCAAGACTGCGAGTCTTCAAGCCACGGTCAGAGGAAGCTTATGCGTGAAGCCATAGATCTTTAGGATAGGATCGCTTCGGGGCCACCTATTGGGCCCCAGACCTCACTTGCAAGGCATCTGGCCTTGTCTATAAAAGGACCAGACCACCACCGTTACAAGGGATCCCCAATCTACGCAGTCACACACACACACACACACACACACACACACACACACACACACACACACACACACACACACACACACACACACACACACACACACACACACACACACACACACACACACACAAACACACACACACACACACACACACACACACACACACACACACACACACACACACACACACACACACACACAATACAACCTCACTGTGGAGTAAGGTATTATGCTCTCGCAGCTCGAACCACATAAAAACCACAATCTCACAACTCTCATACGCGCAATCCCTCGAGAGAGGACTAAGCTTTGTTGATCAAGAACCTCCGCGGGCTGCTCTCATAGCAGGTCCGGGGGAAGTGTCGCAACAACACTTCGACATACTATCGGTACCCAACATACGGGGTACCCTCGTGCACAGGCTAAAGCCGCCTAGGTGCCCTGCCTTCCTGCTAAGGCAAGGTCTAAAGGCGCCACGTGTCCAGAAGGCCCATACCTCTCTACCTCAGATACGTGGTCTGAAGTTTCCACATGGACCTCAAGGAAGAATCCAGCTCCCCCATGGAGACGAGCTTCCAAGTGGCCACGTGTCTAGCAGGACGGGATCCCACTCCCCCATGGGAGAGGGCTCCGATACTGCCACGTGGTTCGAGGCACGGGACAGTCCACCTCCCATAGAGGCGAGCTTCGACTCTGCCACGTTGAAAGTGCATCTAGGCTAATCCCCATGGGTTTTGATAATTAATGACAACACTTAAGAGACTAGTGAGCTTTGCAAGTGTAAGCACAGGTGATTGAAAGTTGGACGACATTTAGTGCACTCAAAAAGGAAAAAGAGAAGAAAAAGGCAAAGAACTCAAAGGATAGAATTTAGGCTTTTAAATTCTTTGTGTTGAGTTCTGCTACTTAGCTTGAGTGTGTTCATTGAGTGTAGTGTTGAGAATATCCTAAGAGCTCATAGTACAAGCTAGACTAGATTGAGAAATGAGTTGAAGTAGCCTTAAGGACAGGGCCGGACTTGTCCGGGCAGGAAGCTAGACTAGTCCGGCCACATAGGACTGATCCGATATTAGGCAGACCAAAGTATTCTATGTGAGTTCGAACTTGTCCGTTTGGAGACGGACTAATCCGTTGTGAGTGTGTCTGTGTCCTTCTGGGACTAAGTCCTAAAGTAACGTACTAGTCCGCCCTGGGAGATCGGACAAGTCCGCTCGGACAAGTCCGCTCGGACAAACCAGTCCATTTCAGTCCAGAAAAGTAGTTCTTGACTGAGATCAGACTAGTCTGTTCCTTGATAGACTAGTCCGCAGTGGACTTGGAGGGAGCTGCTGGGACTAAGTCCTGGACGGCCAGACTTGTCTGCCCTTGGGGGCCGAACTAGTCCGGTGAGCCAGACTGGGCGTTCTCAACAAGAACAAACAATTTTGTGTGAGATCGGACTAGTCCGTTGTTGGGTAGACTAGTCCGTGGTTTGGTGACCGTTTGAATTCAAAAGGTGGTGGGGGGCTTTGTGGTTGGTCAAGGATGACATCACTGGTTCCCACACGCCGGACTAGTCCGGGGTGAAAGGCCAGACTAGTCCGCACTTTTCCTGGTGGCAACAGCTACTTGTCGAAACCTCTATAAAAAGGATCCCCCAGCCTCCAAAAGCCCTCTCTCAAACCCTAGCGCCTCCATAGCCTTCCTAGAGCCATCCTATCCCTCTGTCAACCATTCTTGGAGTCCTAAGAGCGATTCTTGAGGATTTGTGAGGCATGGAAGGAGAGAGAAGGGTTTGCTTGATCTTGAGCTCTTGGTTGATTCTCTCAGTTTGAATGATTGATTTGAGTTTGTGTGGGTGTTGATCTTCGATCGTTTTGAGTTGTAAACTTGTGGGAGCCTCAGGTTGTGAGGTGCCCCACGGATTTGGTGATTACCCTTGTGATTTAGTGGAAGTATAGCCGGCCTTCGTGGTGGCTGAGTGAGGAAAGGGATGAGTGAAACCCTGCCTTTTGTGGGCATCCTCAACATGGATGTAGGCTCCTTTGTGGGGTTGAACCATGGGATAAATTATGCGTCTTGTGTCTTTGATTTGACTTCCTCGTTCTTTTCTATATCAAGTTAGGGCTACTTATGTTCTTCATCTCAATCTTGTGATCCGCTTCGATCTAGTTACTTTTACTTCGTGCACATCATCTACTAGATTTCTAGGTTCATACTATTTACATTTCATCAAGTTAAGTTCGTTAGATTGCACAAAAATCTCACCTTTGGTTAAGTTTGTCATCCTGACCGGACTAGTCCGCCCCCAGAATGGACTAGTCCGCACTCTGTAATTTGATTAGTTTTTATTGAGTTAAATTTTATGTTATCCGCCTATTCACCCCCCTTAAGGCAACTTTCAATTGGTATCAGAGCCTAACTCTCTTACAAGCTTAACAGCTTGGAGAGGAGATGGGGGAATACGGTGAGAAGGAGATGCTGATCGTCGACACCACCGACACCGGCGAGAGCAGCCACACTGGAGGACAATGATCCGATCCCTTGCATGAAAAGACTGCAACACCTCCAAGGACAAACCAAAGCCTCCTCCCTTCGATGGCAAAACCGAAGATGAAGATGAATAAGTGAAGCGCCTTGCAGACCTTCTTCAAAAAGCAAGAGATGAGGTCAAGAGAAGGAGAAGGCTTGAGAAGGAGAAGAATCTCAAGAAGCCCGAGGAGGATTACATGCGATATCCTTTTAACTATAAGCGCCTCAATTCACATTCAAACTACCTCTCTATTCCAATGGGTAAAGCTCCACATTTTGATGGGGCTAACTACACTATGTGGAAGCACAACATAAAGTTGCATCTTATTTCTATCAATCTCACACTTTGGCATGTTGTTTACATAGGTGTAGATATCCCTGTGGACGGCGAAGTGCTGACCCCGAAGCAAGAACAACTCATCCACCGCAATGCTCAAGCGGCGGCCGTGCTCAACTTAGCTTTGAACCAAGAATAATTCAACAAAGTAGATGGGTTGGAGCAAGCCAAGGAAATTTAGGACACTCTCAAGATTGTACATGAAGGCAACCGGTCCGTGAGGGAAGCCAAGATTGAGATGATCGAGGGGGAGCTTGGAAGATTTGCCATGGAAGAAGGCGAGACTCTTCAAGAGATGTACAACTGACTCAAGATTCTTATCAATAGGAGTCCGGCGTACGGATGCAAGAAGTAGACCGAGCATGAAGTGGTCAAGAGGATGATAAGAGCCTTCATGCCTTGCAATGTGACACTTTGCACTCTCATCCGCGAGAGTCCCAACTTCCACAAGATGACTCCGGATGAGGTGCTTGGCAAGATCATCAACCACGAGATGATGGAGATGGAAGCACGCCATGTCAATGACCTTGCCAAGATCACATCCTCCAAGAAGAAAGGTGTCGGAGTCTGGTTCCAGCAATTCTCCCGGTACTACTGTTGGAAGCCCACAGAGTTTTGTAGTTCGGTTAGGGCGCGCGGAGATTCAAAAGAAGGTGGCGATTTGACACAAGTATTTACGTGGTTTGGGACGCCTGAGCGTAATACCCTACTCCACGGGTGTGTGTTGTTGTTGTATTCAGCGTCTGAGCACTTAAGTGTGAGAGACCAGAGTGTCTGGGAGTCTTAGGCACGAGTGGAAGCCTCCCCCTGTGTATCGCTCGGCCAGTCCTTTTATAGCACAAGGACTGGCTGTTACACCATCAGCCTGGCCCGACATGTGACCCTGGCAGTTACTGATGTCTAATACACAATTAATGTACTTAATTCACCTTAATAGCATAGTAACGCCCCTTAATGGTGGCGTTACTGGTATTAAGGGTCATCCGATCGTGTGTCATTAAGATAGCATTAATGACACTTAATCAGGTCTTGAGGTCTTTAATGTTCCTTGAAGGTCCGAGCCATTGGAGGTCTACCAATCTGCCTGTTGAGGTTGAAGGTCCGACGGTTGGACGCGTGGCAGCTCCAGAGCTTACTGTCTTGGACGAGTTGAAAGTGCATCTAGGACTCCCTTGTGGGTTTTGGATGATTTATGACAAGCAATTGGGATCCTAATCCTTTTGTTGAGATGAATGCAGGAAAATGATGAAAAATGAGCAAAGTACCAAAAAGAGGGAAATTGAGAAGGAAAATGAATTTGAGCTCAAGGAGAAGAAATTAGTAGTTTAGTATGCATGGAGTGTGTTAAGGAAACACAACCAAGAGCTCAATCTCATTTAATCACACACACACAATGCACAAAGCTATACAGGACCAAACTAGTCCGATTTCAGCCGGACTAGTCCGATATCACATTCTGCACCAGATCGGACAAGTCCGATCACCATCGGACTAGTCCGATATTCTTTCTGTTCCACTTCGGACTAGTCCTCCCCAATACGGACTAGTCCTTATCAAAGCACAAGTCACACAAAATCGGACCAGTGCGTTGTGACCCGGACTAGTCCGATATACTTTCTGATCCACTTCGGACAAGTCCGGTGTTTACACGGACTAGTCCGATGTACACCCTGATCTAAATCGGACAATTCCTCAAAGTGCGGACTTGTCATCCTAAACACTTAGGGTTTCATGTGTCCGGACAAGTCCGATGACAATCGGACTAGTCCGAAGCTTTCCAGTAGCAAAATCGGACAAGTCCGTTTTGAACCGGACTAGTCCGAGATTCCTGGACACTTAGGGTTTGCTTCACACAGCACACCGGACTAGTCCGGTCACCACCACGGACTAGTCCAATCTTTCTGAACCCTAACGGTAACTTCTAGAAACCCCACATAAATAGAGGTGCACGGCCCACTTTCACCCACTCTCGAACCCTAGCGCCATCACACCTCCCAAGAGACTCAAAAACCATCTCTCTCCACGAAATTAAGTGCAAAATCAATCAATCCATTGAAGATCACTTGTAGATCATTGGAGAGGCACTTGGCACACGATTGAGCTCTTGGTTTGAATCTCTAACACACTCTTGCATCTCAATTTGTATATTTCGAAGTGTGTTATTGGTGGTCTTGAAACTTGTAATCAAGGGAGCTCTCAACTTGTGAGATCGCCCCTTCAACTTGGTGATTTACCCCTGTGTGGTTAGTGCAAGAGGATTGGCCTTCGTGGCGATCCGACAAGGGAAGGGTTGGTGAAGACCCGGTCCTTTTGTGGGCTCCTCAACGTGGACGTAGGTTGCCTTCGTGGTAACCGAACCACGGGATAAATCTTGTGTCTTGTTCGTTTGTGTTCATCATTCTAGTTGATCAATATTATCTAGGGTTTGATTCATCTTGTTGAATTTAAGTTAAAAAGTTAAACAAGAATCATACTTGCAATAGAACTTGACATACAATCATTGTACTGTTATTGAAGTTTATATTTCCGCTGCAAACGTCAACGAAACAATCAAATTGACCTAACTTGATCAACCTAGTCCGTGAAATCCGGACTAGTCCGCACTTTACCGGTCTAGTCCGATATATCTGGTTTTGACCTTGTTGTTGAAGTGCTACAGGAACTGAGAAAATTCAAGAAGGCCTATTCACCCCCCCTCTAGGCCTACATTCAATTGGTATCAGAGCGGGTTCTTCAAGAAAGAGTGCAACCACTCGAAGAGATCATGTCGGACATGAAGGAAGTCCAGAAAATCAACAACCAGGAAGAAATGAACAATGACAAGCACCAAAAGCTTGAAAAGTATCTCGAAGCCATTCAAGACTTCGATGATGATGATGAGGAGACATTGGAGCTGAAAGCACTGCTCCGAAAGAAAGCACTTTCCAAAGGGAAAGCTAAAGTTGAAGAAAAGAAGAAGGGGAGTAGTCACACCGACTACTCCCGATATCCTTTTAATTATGACCGTTTAAATTCTAACAGCAGTCATTATCTATCTATTCCTCTCGGAAAAGCCCCACACTTCGATGGGAGTGATTACTCCATGTGGAGGCAAAATATGAAGATGCACTTGATTTCCCTTAACCCAAGTTTATGGCATATTGTGTGCACAGGAATAAACATCCCTGATGACGATGAAGAGCTCACGCCAAGTCAAGAGCAAGCCATTCACAGGAATGCCCAAGCCGCAGCCGTTATCACCTCATCTCTAAGTCGAGATGAATTCACAAAGGTGGACGGATTGGAAATTGCCAAAGAAATCTGGGACACACTACAGACAGCACATGAAGGTGATCGGCATGTGCGGGAGGCAAAGATTGAAATGATTGAAGGCGAACTGGGAAGGTTCGCGATTGAGGAAGATGAGTCTCCCCAAGACATGTACAACAGACTGAAGACTCTTGTGAACAAGGTTCGATCATATGGGAGCAAAAAGTGGAATGACCACGAGGTTGTAAAGCTCATCCTTAGAGCCTTTATGCCTCGCAACATCACACTTTGTTCTATGATCCGAGAAAGTCCCGGGTACAAGAAAATGACTCCGGATGAACTGCTTGGCAAAATTATCAACTTTGAGATGATGGAGAAGCAAGCCAAGCACGTAAAAGAAATAGCCGATCTCACATCAGCTAAGAAGAAGGGAGTTGCCCTAAAGTCCTCACTCAAGCCTCTATCCAAAGAAGCAAGAGAAGCACAGCTTGAGGAGGACAGCGATGATGAAAGCAGCGAGCTGGACGAAGAAGATATGATTTTGTTCATGAAGAAGTTCAAGAGAATTATGAAGAAAAGACAAGGAGCAAAATCGAGTGAAGGAAAATACAAGGAGAAGACAAAGCCGAAGATGAGGCGGGCATGCTATAATTGTGGTGAATACAATCACTTTATAGTCGATTGCCCGTATGAGGACAACAAGAAGAAGAGTAAAGAGTCCAAGCCTCAACCGAAGAAATTCTTCAAGAAGAAGAAGCAAGTTGAACAAGCATACATCGGAAAGGAATGGGACTCAAACGATGAGTCCTCATCGTCCGATGAAGAAGAAATGGCTAGCATAGCCATTGAAAGCATGTCCAAGAAACCCACACTCCTCCCCACGCTCGGTGCAAAGAAGGCAAATGGAACTTGCCTCATGGCTAAGGAAGGTAAACGCAAGGTAAACATCAAAACTCCTTCCTTGCATTCTTACTCAAGTGATGATGATCTAGATAGTGATGATGAAGATATGCTAATTGGCTTAGATAAAAAAACTGCTGCTAAAATGAAATTCTTGCTTAACCAACTTGTTGAGAAGGAAGAGCTAATTGATCGTCAAGAAGACATGATTATTTCCCAAAAGGAGAAGCATGCCGAACTTGACAATCTTCTAGTTCTTGAAAAGGAGAGAAACCACTCACTAGAGCTTGAGCTAGCTTCAAGCAGGAAAACTTACTTGGAGTTAACCAACTCAAACGTTGCAATCAAGGATCAACTTGATGACCTAATCAAGGTCAACAAGATCCTTGAAGTGCAGGTTGAGTCACTCAAGCTTAGTGAACCTTCCTCCTCTTCAAGCCTACCTTCTCAACCCACTTCAACTAATATCGCTCATATTTGCAAATGTGATAAAATTAACACCAGTTTGAAGGAAAATTCTACCTCCACAAAGGACAAAAATACTACCCAATGTGTAATATTTGACAAGGAGAGGATCAACTATGCACGTAGTGCATATTTGGTCCAAAGACCTCCAAATGTCAAGTACGGCATTGGTTACTCTCATGATGGAAAGCAAAGAGCTGGAAATCATAAAAATAACAAGGGAAGGATTACCTTTGTGAAGGGAGGACCCTCACAACCTGGTAACTCAAAAACTAAAAATCTGAACTCTCATGAAAATCGGACTAGTCCGGTCGTGGTCCGGACAAGTCCGGTAATCCGGACAAGTCCGGTCACACAGACTAGTCCGACCCATAATCAACAGCAACTCTTGTTTAAAACCTTTGATGCTTCTTATGTATTAATGAAAAATAATGTTGGTAAAGTGTATGCTTATTATGCTGGGCCATGCCATGGGAACACAAAATCTCATGTGTGGGTGCCCAAATGTATTGTTACTAACCTCCAAGGACCCAAGCAAGCTTGGGTACCTAAAACCAAGGCGTAATTTGTTTTTGCAGGCCTACTCCTCCGGTGGATCCAAATGGGTGCTAGACAGTGGATGCACCAACCACATGACCGGAGAAAGGAGGATGTTTGTGGAGTATGAAGTGAACCAGGACCCAAACGAAGGCATCTACTTTGGGGATAACAGTCAAGGAAGGGTCCTCGGTACCGGTAAAATAGCAATATCTTCTGAACATACTCTTTCACATGTTTTACACGTTGAATCTTTAGATTATAACCTGCTGTCCATATCTCAGTTATGTGACAAAGGTTATAATTGCCTGTTTACTAACGAGGGTGTGACCATCTCAAGGAGAAGTGATGGTTCCGTTGCATTCAAGGGTATGTTAAAGGGAAAGCTTTACCTTGTTGACTTCAACAAGGATAAAGCCGAACTCGACACATGCTTGATTGCAAAAACCAACATGGGTTGGCTGTGGCATAGACGGCTAGCACATGTTGGTATGAGGAACCTTCAAAAACTCCTCAAGGGCGATCACATCCGAGGTTTGAAAGATGTTGTGTTTGAGAAAGACAGGCCTTGTAGCGCGTGCCAAGCAGGAAAGCAAGTTGGAGCACAACATCCTGCGAAGAACATCATGACCACGACAAGACCGCTCGAACTACTTCATATGGACTTGTTTGGTCCAATTGCTTACATAAGCATCGGCGGTAACAAATACGGTTTAGTTATTATTGATGATTTTTCCCGGTTCACTTGGGTGTTCTTTTTGCATGACAAGTCAGAAACACAAGGAACACTCAAGAAATTCTTCAAGCGAGCGCAAAACGAGTTCTCACTATCAATCAAGAGTAGACAACGGCACGGAGTTCAAGAACATACAAGTGGAGGAATACCTTGATGAGGAAGGAATCAAGCACGAATTCTCAGCACCATACTCTCCACAACAAAACGGAGTTGCCGAAAGGAAGAACCGAACGCTCATAGAGATGGCAAGAACAATGCTCGATGAATACAAGACATCGGATCGATTTTGGGCGGAAGCAATCAACACCGCTTGCCATGCCACAAATCGACTCTACCTTCATCGACTACTAAAGAAGACCCCCTATGAGCTACTCACCGGTAACAAACCGAACGTTTCATATTTTCGAGTTTTCGGTTCTCCTTGCTACATTTTGAACAAGAAGCCCAGGACTTCAAAGTTCACTTCGAAGTCCGATGAAGGTTTCTTGCTTGGTTATGATTCGAACACTTACGCCTATCGTGTTTTCAACAAGGCCTCCGGACTTGTTGAAGTGGCACGTGACGTAGTGTTCGATGAAACTAATGGCTCCCAAAAGGAGCAAGTTGATCAATGTGAATTAGGTAAAGAGGAAGCTCCCTATCAAGCATTGAAGAGGATGGCTCTAGGCGAAGTACGACCACAAGAGTCATCGTCACAAATTCAAGAGGAAAGTGAACCACAAGAGGAGATCAACAATTCAGGGGGAGCCTCGATACAAGACAAATCACAGGAATATGAACATGATCAACAAATCAACGAGGACAACAACTCAGGGGGAGAAGAAGATGATCACCAACATACGACCCCCCAAGTGCCACACCCAAGAGTACACCAATGCATTCAAAGGGATCATCCAATCGACAACATCATCGGCGACATCCAAAAGGGAGTAACCACTAGATCTCGTATAGCAAATTTCTGTGAACATTACTCGTTTGTCTCCTTTTTGGAACCCCGCAGGACTGAGGATGCATTGAAGGATCCGGACTGGGTGGTGGCAATGCAAGAAGAGTTGAACAATTTCAAGAGAAACGAGGTTTGGGAACTTGTGGAAAGACCCAATGCAAATATTGTGGGCACCAAGTGGGTCTTCTGCAACAAGCAAGACGAACACGGAGCGGTGACAAGAAACAAGGCACGACTTGTGGACAAAGGTTACTCACAAGTCGAAGCTGTATCAAATGGACGTGAAAAGCGCCTTCCTCAACGGACCGATCAAGGAAGAGGTGTACGTGGAGCAACCACCCGGATTTGAAGACGAAGAGTTCCCCGACCACGTGTATAAACTGCGTAAGGCTCTCTATGGCCTCAAACAAGCTCCTAGAGCTTGGTATGAGTGTCTTAGAGATTTTTTAATTGATAATGGCTTTCAAATTGGCAAAGTAGATTATACACTATTCACGAAAAATCTGGATAATGATCTTTTTATTTGCCAAATCTATGTTGATGATATAATTTTTGGATCAACTAACCAATCTTTCTGTGAAGAGTTTAGTAAAATTATGACAGACAGATTTGAAATGTCAATGATGGGAGAATTGAAGTACTTCTTGGGATTCCAAGTGCGGCAACAAAGGGAAGGAACATTCATAAGCCAAACCAAGTACACACAAGACATCATCAAGAAGTTTGGCATGGACAAGGCAAAGCCCATAAAGACTCCCATGGCAACGAATGGTCACTTGGATCTCAATGAAGATGGACCGAGCGTTGACCCAAAGGTATATCGCTCCATGATTGGATCTTTACTTTACTTATGTGCATCTAGGCCAGATATTATGTTGAGTGTATGTTTGTGTGCAAGATTTCAAGCCAACCCTAAGGAATGTCATTTGACAGCCGTAAAGAGAATCCTAAGATATTTAGTTCATACACCCAATCTTGGTCTTTGGTACCCAAAAGGCTCAAAATTCAATCTCATTGGGTATTCCGATGCAGATTATGCCGGGTGCAAAGTTGATAGAAAAAGCACTTCCGGCACCTGCCAATTCCTAGGAAGATCCTTAGTTTCTTGGTCATCCAAGAAACAGAATTCCATTGCATTATCCACAGCCGAAGCGGAGTATGTTGCAGCCGGGAGTTGTTGTGCACAACTCCTTTGGATGCGACAAACTCTAAGGGATTACGGTTACAATATGAACCGTATTCCTCTTCTTTGTGATAATGAGAGTGCCATTAAAATAGCCCACAATCCAGTTGAGCACTCTAGAACTAAACACATTGACATAAGATACCATTTCTTGAGAGACCATTCCATGAAAGGAGACATATCCATCTCTCATGTCAACACCCAAAAACAATTGGCCGACATATTCACCAAGCCACTTGATGAAAAACGTTTTTGCGAACTCCAAAATGAGCTAAACATTCTTGATTCTCGGAGTGTGGCTTGAAAAGTTGCATACATGTATGATTGCTTCAAAATATTGATTGAATTGTGAAAATTATCCCTCCCCATTTTTCTCTCGAAAAACTATGTCAACTATTAGATCTTGATGAATTTTTGATCATAGTATGATTGTTGTTTGCTTACTGGTCAAATTCATCAAGATTATTTGAATTGTTTTGTCTCTCTACTCTCAATTATTGGACCTTCAATTATATATGAATGGGCTATGCAATTCTCTCCTGGTGACCACGGACAAGTCCGTGGTTACCCGGACTAGTCCGCCATTGCAGACTAGTCCGCAGTGTGCCGGTTAGGCCGGACTAGTCCGACAGACCACGGACTAGTCCGACTTAGGTCTCTGGAGGACTTCGGACTAGTCCGGTCATGTCCGGACTTGTCCGATTTGTCGTGTCCATAACCCTAGCCGCCACTAAACCCTAATCCCTTCACCCCACACTCGCCCCCAAGCTTTCTCTCTCTTGCGCTCGAGCTCCCAAGGCGAATCCTTGATTCCTCCGTCGAAAAGCCTCAATCTTGGGCGGAGATCAAGCTTGAAGACCCGAGGATTGAAGTTAGCGGACAAGTCCGGCCTCCAACCCCAAAATCTCAAGCTTCCTTTGATTTCTTGGTAAATTTTCTTCAAAACCCTAAGAAATCACAAATTTCTCTATTGCTTATCGTTTGGCCTAGCATTCTTCACTAGTTACATGTCTAGTTGATGTACTATGTGTATGCTAGACTAGTTTTACCTTAGGGATCAATTTTTGTCCAGACTGTTAGGTTTTTGCGGATGAACACCGGACTAGTCCGGTCCAGGTACGGACAAGTCCGGTCCCCCGGACTAGTCCGTGCCTGTGCACCGGACAAGTCCGTTGTTTCTGAACCAAAACCTAATTCTTTAATTCCCTAATGCCTTCCATTGCCATCTTACATTACCAATACCTTGTATAACTTGTCCTCTCTCTTGATCACTCATTCTCAGATCATGTTGAGCTCCGACAACGAAATCTCCGATTTCGAGGCCGAGTTGGACCACGAGGTGGCACCTCGGTCCTCGG
The DNA here is from genome assembly GCA_036927565.1 of Tuctoria greenei. NCBI lineage: Eukaryota > Viridiplantae > Streptophyta > Magnoliopsida > Poales > Poaceae > Tuctoria > Tuctoria greenei. Next base: position 3,892,000 of record JAYESD010000007.1, read on the forward strand.
CGGGTCTTGGCAAGAAACGCCAAGAGAGACCCTCCGAGCCTGCTCCCTCCCCTCCCCAGGTTCGGAGGAAGGTGTGTGTCAAGAAGCCCGCCTCGAAGGCTGCTACTCCTTCAAGTGGCCTTCGCCAAGCTAAAGGGAAGGGCAAGGGGGTTGCCACAGGGCCTGTTGGGCCCCTAAAGCTGCATACTCCCAGAGAAGGGGTCCGGGACCCCAATGAGGAAAGATTCAATGGCAAGGGCAGCGATGTGGCTATGAAGTTGAGAAGTGTTGATTGCTATGCAATGCCCAAGCAAGCAGCTGATGGCAGGTTTTGGTCAAATTTCCATGCTGATTTCTACAAGCTGGTCTATTTGCCGATGAAGACCCCGGTGGTACGCAGTCAATGGATTGACTGGGCCCACCTTGAGAAGAGGAAATGTGCAGCTTTTGATGAAGTGATGGCAGCTGCAGAAAGACATGGGCCGAAGGATCTGTTTGCCTTCAGATATAATTGGAATGATGAAGTGATTGCACAATTCTATGCAACGTGCCACTTCTCAAGCGAAGACGAAGAAAGTGTGACTTGGATGACTCATGGATCCAAGTATTCTATTACTCAGGAAGAGTTTGCCCGCCTGCTGCACCTTGACTCTGAAGGACATGACCACCTCATTATCCACAACATTGGGGTCATTGAGAGGGATGGAATGAAGTTCATGTATGAGCCCACCTCCAAGTATGTCCCTCCCTCCACAAAGAATATGAAGCCTTTCTTTGTGGTCCTCAACAGAGTCCTCAGGAAGACGATTGCCCCCAAGGATGGGGATGCAGGGAGTGTGCAAGGCTACCTCCGGACCCTGATGAGGGTCATTAGCAAGAAAAGGCAATTCGATGTTGTAGACTATATTTGGAATGATATGGTCAATATCTCAAGTACCACCAACCGATCCTGTGGCTATGCCCCTTACTTGATGTTCATGATTGAGAAGGTCACAGGAATCGAGTTTGTGAAGGATGTGGAGCACACTCCACTGAGGCCTCAGAAGCCTCAGTCAGTGAGTGTCCAGGCTGATCCATCGCCGGCCTCAAGCCCCAAGGCACCGGCAAGGCAAGAAGAAGCTGCTAGGGCTACTCCTCCCTCCAGGGAAGCCCCTCAGAAAGGATCCGCCAGTGGGATCCTCAAGTACTTGGCTGCAATTTTCTCCTCATGCAAGAAAACTGAAGTGAAGCTTCACAAGCTAAATCAGAAGAGGAAGGAGAACATGAGATACATAAAAGCCAATGTGAAGCAGCTGAGTGAGAAGCTGGAGATCAACCCAATTGGATCTCCAGTACTTTCTGAAGATTCTGATCCGGACATCACCGAGCTCAGCCCCTTGACTCCCTCCGAGCTTGCCTATTTTGGCATTGGGGGCTCGAGCAGCTCCGCTCCTCCTCCTACCTCCCAACCTTGTCAAGCGGAAAGCGAGGAAGACGATGAAGACGACGAGAGGACTGACAGCGAAGAGTGAAGCCCTAGGACCTTCCTCTCTCTCTTTTTGGTGTCTTGATGCCAAAGGGGGAGAGATTGAGGGGGAGTCTCTAGTCTTAGCTTTAGCTGCATAGGTTGCGAGGAGAGAGCTCTCTATTTTTTTAATTGTAATTGCATTTGCTTAACTCTATTTTCATATCATGTTTGGTCCTGTTATGAATTGCTCTATTAATTTGCAACTGTGTGATGAAATCTGAGTTTTTGCCCTTGAAGTGCCATATTCTCTTGATATTAGTTGATAAATGCAAATTCGATCATTCTTAATGCACTCATGCTCTTAGTATGCATCCCACCATAAAGAATGAACATATGAATAATTATCTTGTTGCTTGATGTATTTTTGAGTCACATGTGCATACTTTATGAAAATCTCATTTTATACCTCATTTTGTGAAATCTCAATTGGTTGTCATCAATCACCAAAAAGGGGGAGATTGAAAGTGCATCTAGGACTCCCTTGTGGGTTTTGGATGATTTATGACAAGCAATTGGGATCCTAATCCTTTTGTTGAGATGAATGCAGGAAAATGATGAAACATGAGCAAAGTACCAAAAAGAGGGAAATTGAGAAGGACAATGAATTTGAGCTCAAGGACAAGAAATTAGTAGTTTAGTATGCATGGAGTGTGTTAAGGAAACACACCCAAGAGCTCAATCTCATTTAATCACGCACACACAATGCACAAAGCTATACAGGACCGGACTAGTCCGATTTCAGCCGGACTAGTCCGATATCACATTCTGCACCAGATCGGACAAGTCCGGTCACCACCGGACTAGTCCGATATTCTTTCTGTTCCACTTCGGACTAGTCCTCCCCAATACGGACTAGTCCTTATCAATGCACAAGTCACAAAAAATCGGACCAGTCCGTTGTGACCCGGACTTGTCCGATATACTTTCTGATCCACTTCGGACAAGTCCGGTGTTTACACGGACTAGTCCGATGTACACCCTGATCTAAATCGGACAAGTCCTCAAAGTGCGGACTTGTCATCCTAAACACTTAGGGTTTCATGTGTCCGGACAAGTCTGATGACAATCGGACTAGTCCGAAACTTTCCAGTAGCGAAATCGGACAAGTCCGTTTTGAACCGGACTAGTCCGAGATTCCTGGACACTTAGGGTTTGCTTCACACAGCACACCGGACTAGTCCGATCTTTCTGAACCCTAACGGTAACTTCTAGAAACCCCACATAAATAGAGGTGCACGGCCCACTTTCACCCACTCTCGAACCCTAGCGCCGTCACACCTCCCAAGAGACTCAAAAACCATCTCTCTCCACGAAATTAAGTGCAAAATCAATCAATCCATTGAAGATCACTTGTAGATCATTGGAGAGGCACTTGGCACACGATTGAGCTCTTGGTTTGAATCTCTAACACACTCTTGCATCTCAATTTGTATATTTCGAAGTGTGTTATTGGTGGTTTTGAAACTTGTAATCAAGGGAGCTCTCAACTTGTGAGATCGCCCCTTCAACTTGGTGATTTACCTCTGTGTGGTTAGTGGAAGAGGATTGGCCTTCGTGGCGATCCGACGAGGGAAGGGTTGGTGAAGACCCGGTCCTTTTGTGGACTCCTCAACGTGGACGTAGGTTGCCTTTGTGGTAACCGAACCACGGGATAAATCTTGTGTCTTGTTCGTTTGTGTTCATCATTCTAGTTGATCAACATTATCTAGGGTTTGATTCATCTTGTTGAATTTAAGTTAAATAGTTAAACAAGAATCATACTTGCAATAGAACTTGACATACAATCATTGTACTGTTATTGAAGTTTATATTTCCGCTGCAAACGTCAACGAAACAATCAAATTGACCTAACTTGATCAACCTAGTCCGTGAAATCCAGACTAGTCCGCACTTTACCGGACTAGTCCGATATATCTGGTTTTGACCTTGTTGTTGAAGTGCTACAGGAACTGAGAAAATTCAAGAAGGCCTATTCACCCCCCCCCCTCTAGGCCTACATTCACGAGTAGGTCTGGTGCTGTTGTACACTTGTCGGTACTGGAGCTTCCCTCCGTCGGGGGTCAGGTTCGGAGGTTCCACACAGGTATCTAGTCTGGATCTTTCCCATGTATGGAATGTAGCTCCGGTTTTACAATACACGTGGTGGCACTGGGACTAACCATAGAAGGGAGGCAGGTCCGGTTCCGTATGACACGTGGGGCTTTTGGAGGTCTTCAATTCAGATAGGTTAAATTCCTTTGCACTCTTCGCGGTTCCAAGGGGTATCCGGTGCACAGGGTACCGACAGTGGCCCCTTGGGCCCACCTCTGGGAGAGACCTTCAATTCTCCTGAAGGTGGGTCCATCTTTTGATTTGTGCGCCGTGTCTTCAAGGGTCTTTGGATGTGCCGTTGAGGTGGTGGTTCGCAGTTAAACCATCGCCGCGTGGCTTCTTTAGGATGCGGCAGGTGAGATCTGCGCGTGCGGATCTCACGCAATTGAAGGCCGCCGGTTCCCGATACGAAAACCGTATCGGTTCCGCGCGCCCTGTCAGGCCGCCGCCCTCGGTTTCCATGCCTCTCATGATGACAACTGTTCGCCTGGGGTAAGGACCTCGACTTGATCGTCTGGGTGGCCCTGGGCCCCCTTGTCATTGGCAGGGTGAAATTTTGAACTTTAACCTTGGCTCTTCTGCGGTTTCCATCCAAGCGTTGCGGGGGCTTACTTAAGAAGGAAAGCACACATCGTTTGGGGATTCATTATGCCTTCATTTAAACTTGCGCTCGAATCCTCCAAACTTTTGCTTGCTTTTCCTCTCTCGCCCCGCCGTGCTGCGATGGAGTTGGGTCTCCGCAAGAGCCGTCTCACGATCGATGACAATTTGAAGAAGGTCCGGACCTACATGGGGTGGTCCAGCGACTCCTTCAACCACCTGGTCCGCGCTGGCAAGCTCCCGTTCAAGAAGGAGCGCGCCGGTGACATGTTGTACTTTTCTGCATACTCCATGGTGGGACTGATCCCACCTTTCTCCACTTTTCTCTTGATGCTGTTAGACTTCTATGGTCTGCAGTTGTACCATCTTGGCCCCCACTCCATTCTTATTATGTCCACATTCGTCCACTTCTGCGAGATGTGGGTGGGTATTCCCCCCTGCATCGAGCTTTTTTGTACCTTCTTCACCATCCATGAAGCGCAAGAAATGCCCCTACAAGTACTTGAGGTCGTTCCCTTCCGGCAAGTGGGATGTATGGAAGAAAGATTGGATTGTCGTCACGACAGAGGAGCACGAGAAGCTGGAGCTGCCTGAAGGTCTTCCCAACGTCGACACTGATGCCTGGAGTGAAGCTCCGGTGTTGTCGGAGGCCTTCAACCCTGCCTTGACCAGGATCCGCCAATGTGTGGAAGGAGGAGTGACCCCCCCAGGCGGTCTTCTGTAACTTCCTGGTCAATAGGTGGGCTCCACTGGAGAAGGGGGAGAAGCTCGCTTGGGTCCTCAATAGTGTGATGGACGATGATCGGATTGAGACCAGTTTGAAGTCCAATCTGGAAGGCGCAGCTTTGGAGCTTCATCTCAAGAAGTTCCAGCATGACATCGACGTCGAGGGCGACAATTTGACTCCGCTGGCGGATTACCTCCCTCTGAACATGGAGTCGGAGTTCAGCAGGGAGCTCCGGCGGAAGATGCCGGTGCTTGACGACCTCAGTGAGGTGGAGAGGCGTCCGACCACCAAGTTGGCAATCCTCGGAGCTTCCGAGGGTGGCCCCACTTCCGCCCTGAGATAGAGAGCTGAAGTCGCAGGCAAGGGCAAGGAGTTGGCTAAGCCCTCTAGCCGAAAGAGGAAGTTGAAGCACTCAGACGGGAGGCCCGTCAGACCTACTCCTTCCACAACAGCTCCTTCTCCCCGACCGGGGAGGTCTTCAATGGCAACGACAACTCTAGCATCAGTGTCTCCCCGAAATGCCAGCTCCGCCCAGGTGACTTCGGCACCAGAGCCAATGAAGGGCTCTAGGTCCAAGGGTCCTTCCCAGTCAAAGAAGGCCCCAACCAAGACACCGTTGACGGCGGCAGCAGGCTCCATAGAGCCTTCCGGAGCTACTACCCCAGTTGCAACTGGGTCGGGTTTTGAGTGCCCGACGAAGAGGTTCCGCGCTAGCTGGAGCGGAAGTCTCCCAAGGTAAATTTGCTTTTTTTACCTCAGTTGGTCATTTTTGTTGTAAGCATATTTTGAGTTTCTTCGTCCTTCATCCACAAGGTATCCAAAAAAGGGGCTGAAGCTACAGTTCCTGCGACAGTAGTTGATGCTGTGCAGGCGGAGGCTCCGGCTCCAGTTCCAGCACCGCCCCAGGTGGTCGCTGAGGTCGAGGCAGCTCCGACGCCATCTGTCGTGGTCCTTGACCTCAACTCATCTCCCAAAGCTCCCATGGTAGCGCCGGACCATGGGAATGAAGATGTATCAGCGGTACCAGCTCTGGAGGTTGAAGCACTAGTTTGGATGCTGTGATGATGGACGCTCCATCCTCAGAGCCCGAGGTAGCTGCAGTTCCGGCCTTAGAGCCGGATGTTACTGAAGTCCCGGTGGCGGAGCCGGTGGTTGATGAAGTTCCGGTGCCTGAGTCGGTTGTCGCGGAGGTGCCGGCGCCTGAACCGTTGGAGGTCGAAGCACCGACGCCCGAACCGGCATTGGAGGAGGCACCAGCGCCGGAGCCGGAAGTGGCCTCAGCTCTGACTGAATCTTCAATGCCTGCCCCGAAGGTGATAGTTCCGGAGGTACCCGCGCCCGAGCCAGGGTGCCAAGACAAAGCGTCCAATCCCTTGCCAGAGGGACCAGTTGATGATGACCTGGCAGCGGGACCTTCGGAGTTAACCCCAGAGGTTAAAGCTTCCGTTGCGGGACATTCCTCAGTGGCGACCGAGGCTATCCCGGAGGGCAGACCTAGCGCCACGGAAGTTCAGGGGACTGCTCTTGTAGAGTGGGACCCAATTTTTGTTATGGAGAACCCACTGGAGTCAGCAGAGAGGACCCCGACGGGTCCGGAGCCAATCCCCCTATCGTTATCCATCGACAACGCCTGCTCCAACCTTCGTCAGGTCTAGCTGGCCTTTTATCACGACAGCAAGGCCCTCTAGGAGGAGCGCCAAACCCTTAGGAGGTGGCGCAACCGGCTTCAATTCGAGACCAAGCTGGCGCAAACAAGGCTGGCCGACGACAAGGAGTGGGTCAAGAGGGAGAAGGCCCAGATGGAGTACTGGGGCCAGCTGCTGGACGAGAGGGAAAGCATGGTGCGATCCCTCGGCAACCAGTCTTGGGCTATCCACGAACAAGCAATGGCTGCTAATGAAGCAGCGAACGATCGCCAGGAGAAGCTCAGTGCGATCCACGACAGCCTCGTCAAGCGCTGGGAGGCTCTTGAAGAGCGGGAGAAAAAACTCGAAGATGAAGAGCAAAAACTCCTGGAGCTGCAGGATGACCTTGTGAAGAGGGAAGAGGAGCTCGCCCAAAGGCTGGCTCTGGGTGACAAGAGCCTCGTAGAGCGCACCAAGAAGCTAGAGGAGCTCTGCGAGAGCGAGGAGAAGAAGGCCTGGCAGCGGGGACAGGACCTCACCAAAAGGGAGAATGAAGTCGCTTCCAGGGAGAAGAAGGTGCAGGGCCGGGAGAAAGACCTGGTTGACTGTCACAATAAGATCCACGTCCGGGAAGAGGAGCTTGCTAAACTCGAAAGGCAAGTTGCTGAAAAGATTCAGCAGCACACCAAAGAGGTCGAGCGCCTTGCCCGGGAGGGTTCGGAGCTTGCGGCGACCAAAAGGTCCTTGGAAGAGATGCGAGTCTTAAGGGCTGCGGAGTCCCAACAATTATGGGACTTCTTGGGCAAAGCCAATGATGCGCTGACGCCGCTGGGCTTTAGTCCCGTGTGCCTGGACGATCCAGAGCCGGAGCTGGACCAGGCGTTGAGCTCGGCGGGCAATAAACTCAACAAGATGGGCGATGTCATCACGGATCAGTTGGAGACTGAAGGAAAATCCCTTGCGCAGAATGTCGCAGAGTACATGCTGACGTGCTACACAAGTCGGGATCCTCACTTCCCACTAGATCCGGTGCTTGAAGGTCCCATTGACAGAGAGGGTGATGCCTCCAAGGCCAGCATGTCGGAGGTTGCCCATAAGGTTGCCTCATTCTTCCGTAGGATCTAGGACTTTCTCCTTGTAGCTCCCACTTGTATATTCTCTTCTTTTCTCCAATTTTGTAATCTCTTGTCCTCAGATGAATGAAATCCAAGAAATTTATGAATTTCATTTTTTGTCTTCAACCTTTGTCTCACTTGGCCCCCTAGTAGATGTAAACAATTTGATTGCGAACATGTACCAAAAGGATGTAGCATTTTGTTGAAGACTTGCGTGTTTCGAACTTGTAGAGTGTAGGTCCGAAGTCGCCGATAGCAGGGCCCCCTGAGGTTGTCGGAGCTTAGTAGCTCCGGCAGTGACCACTGTAAACGCATAGAGCATCGACAGCAGACCCCATTAGGGTGTCCTTCTATCATCTTTTCTTCACATTGACGGCTGGCCCCCTGGATTTGTCAGAACTTGATAGCTCCGGTGATGCCTACTATCAATATTTAAAACATCGACAGCGGGCCACCTTAGGGGATGTCGAAGCTTTGATAGCTCCGGCATCATCCACCATCATCATGAGATCTTTATTTTTCCTGCACACTAAAGTCAAGAAAAACAGTAAATCCATTTATTATCTATAACTCGTTTGCGGCTTACTATTCCCGAAAGAAATTTTTAGGTCGATCGCAATTCTATATAAAATCAAGTGCATTTGCTTATCTTCTCCAGGTCCGATCGTTTTCTGGACCCACCTTACTCAGGCCTGCTGGGGTGTAGGTAGAGTGGCGTACTTAGGGTGCAGGACCAGGCTAAGTCGATAGCACACTCCAAACCTAGATTGGCTTGGCGTTCAGGCGAGTAGGCCATTCAACAATGTTAAGACCCAGAAGAATTAACAATGCAACTTGAATTATACATGAATTGTTCGAGCTTAAGTTTCTTGAGAATTGCACAACTTTGTTATAGACAAGAAAGAGAAAAATAAAAAGAATGAGCCCGTACAAAATAAATGCACGTGGAGTCTGTTTTCACATAATGATGTCTTTCATTATAGGTCCGGGGTACAGGGGAAACAAGTACACTCTTAGGGTACGGAACCAGGCTAAGTGTGTTACATTTCTTGTTTGACCCAGGGTAACTAGCTACACTTTTAGTTCTGAGACTGTGTCAAGTGTTTCTTGAACTTTACGGACCTTTCGGGAAAGGTCCGGCTGTCCCCCTGGAGGAGCTACCCGACTCTGTACAATGACGCTATAACATACACCATATGTAATTACAGACTCACCTCCGTGGTATTAAGCGTAGAACTTACAGAGGTGCTCAATGTTCCAAGGATTAGGGAGTGGTGTCCCATCCTCGGTTGCTAAGCGTATGCATTTGGGACGGGATACTTTGATCACTCGAAAGGGTCCTTCCTAGCTTGGGAGAGTTTGTTTAACCCTTCTCGAGTTTATATTCTCTGTAGCACCAGATCGCCTTCCTTGAGCTGTCAATTATGCACATGCCTTTGGTGATAGCACCAGAGCGCTTGGCGGTATCGTGCATTTTGAACAGCTGCTCGGCACCTTCCCTCTTCAACGAGGTCAAGGTCTTCACGCCGGAGCTGGTCCTGCGTGGCTTCGTCGGATGTCCGAACCCGGAGTGACCCCAAGGTGATTTCCGGAGGAAGGAATGCTTCAGCTCCGTACACCAGGAAGAAGGGTGTCTCTCCAGTTGACCGGTTTGGAGTTGTCCTGTTTGCCCATAGAGTGGGCGGAAGCTCTTCAATCCAGTTGGTTCCATATTTTTTCAGGCGCTCATATGTGCGCGTCTTGAGTCCTTTTAGGATTTCTGCATTTGCTCTCTCAGCTTGGCCATTGCTTGCCAGGTGAGCTATAGAAGCGTAGCTGACTTGAATGCCGAGGTCTTCACAATATCCTTGGAATGCAGAGCTTGTGAATTGGGTCCGGTTGTCAGTTATGATCTTGTTTGGGACTCCAAATCTGCATACTATGGACTGCAAGAAATTGATAGCTGATTGCTTGTTTATTGTCACAACTGGAGTTGCTTCCGGTCACTTGGTGAACTTGTCGATGGCAACGTACAGGAACTTGTAACCTCCGACGGCTCTTGGGAAAGGTCCTAAGATATCCATCCCCCACACAACAAATGGCTATGTAGGAGGTATCATTTGTTGGGGTTGAGCTGGTGTGTGAATTTGCTTCGCATCAAACTGGCATGCTTCGCATTTCTTCACTAGCTCGGTTGCATCCTGGAGTGCTGTAGGCCAGTAAAAACCATGCCGGAAGGCTTTACCGACCAACGTGCAGGAAGACGCATGGTTCCCACACTTGCCTCCATGGATTTCCACGAGGAGCTCACGGCCTTCTTCCCTTGTAATGCACCGCATTAGGACGCCGTTGGCACCACACCGTTAGAGATCCCCTTCTACCAGTGTGTATCTTTTGGCCAATCTGACTATCCAGTCAGCAGATACATTATCTTCAGGAAGGATGTTGTCTTTCAAGTAGCTCCGGATCTCCAAGATCCATGCATCGGAGCTAACTTGAGCTTCTGAGTCTTGCGTGCTGGGTTGCTCGGAGCTTCCTGCAGCACCTACGCCCCTTGATGGACGCCATGGTAACAGGGCCATCGGGACCGCCAGCTTCGAGGTGCTGGTCTCGCCCCCTTCGCTCAGTTCGGCAGGCTGAGCTGTTGGTCTTGACAATCTCCGAACGAAGGTTCCGTCAGGAACCGGAGCTTCGGTTGAAGCTTTCGTCGAGAGTTCGTCAGCTTTAGTGTTATTGAGACGCTGGACATGGCAAAGATCTAGGACTTCGAAGTCCTTCTGAAGCTTCTGTACTTCAAGTAGATATGCAGCTAGTTGAGGGTTGTTGCAACAACATTCACCTTTGACTTGTTTTATAATGAGTTGTGAATCACCCTTTACCAACAACTGCATGACACCATATGATAGTGCCACCTTGAGCCCATAGATTAGTGCTTCATACTCCGCCATGTTGTTGGTCGCCTTGAAGTCAAGGTGAACCATGTATTTGACCTTTTCCCCGGTCAGAGCGAGGAGAAGGACTCCAGCTCTGGCACCCATCTTTTGCATGGAGCCATCGAAGTAAAGAGTCCAGTGAGGCTCAGTGAAGACCGGAACCTTGGGTTCCGGCTTTTGCTCACCGGGGCCCCCAGGATTTGATGGAGAGGGGGTCCATTCCGCCATAAAGTCTGCCAATGCTTGACTCTTGATCACTTGTCTTGGGATGAATTCAAGATCAAACTTGACCAATTTCGCTGCCCACTTTGCAATGTTCCCAGTAGAGTTGGGGTTATGCAAGATTGCACGCAGTGGATAATAGGTTACCACTGAAATTTTGTGAGCTTGGAAGTAGTGGTGAAGCTTCCTAGAGGCAATAAGAACTGCATAGAGCAGCTTATGTACCTCTAAGTACTGAGTCTTAGTGTCATGAAGTACTTCGCTGATGAAGTACACTGGGCACTAGACTGTCCGGACCCTCCCGGAGGGGCCCAGAGCTTCCTCCTCATCAACCTGGACCCTCCCGGAGGGGTCCGGACCTTCTTTGGGGACCTCCGGGTTCTCACTAGAAGAACCCGAAGCTTCTTCTGAAGTTACCCGGATCTTCCCAGAGGGGTCCGAATCTTCTTGTTCAGCAACAATAACTCCTTCATTTGAAGGAGGTTGATCCTCTGGCGTCTCACCTCGAGGATCCGGGTCTAGGGGCTGGGACCCAGACTCGCCTTCAGGTAGCTACGGACCCTCCCGAAGGGGTCTGGATTCCTGAACTGGAGATGGTTATGGTCTTTCCGCAACTAGGACCATGCTAACAACTTCGTCAGTTGCCGAAATGTAAAGCAGAAGTGGCTCACCAGTATCCAGAGCTACCAAAGTTGGTAGAGTGGTGAGGAGCTGCTTTAGCTCTTGGAAAGTCTTTTCCGCTTCTTCAGACCATTGGAATGGTCCGGACTTCCTCAATAATTTGAAGAAGGGTAGCGCCCGTTCCGCCAGTCTTGAGATGAACCGACTGAGGGCAGCCATACATCTAGTCAGCTTCTGGACATCCTTGACGCGGGCTGGTGGCCGCATGTCTTCAATAGCTTTAATCTTCACCAGATTCGCCTCTATTCCTCAGTGGTTTACCAAGAATCCAAGAAGCTTTCCGGAGCTAACCCCGAAGACACACTTGTCCAGGTTTAGCTTCGTGCGTGTGATTCACAACTTGTCGAAGATAGCTTGCAAGGTGTCAAGAAATGACTCCTTGTTCTTGATCTTGACGATGATGTCATCAACGTACACTTCCACTACATCTCTTATGAGCTCTCCAAAAGTTTTGTACATAGCTCGCACAAACGTTGAAGCAGCGTTTTTGAGACCGAATGGCATGCCAATGTAACAGTACAATCCATCTACTGTGATGAAGGCAGTATGCTCTTCATCTTCCTTAGACATTCTGATTTGGTGATACCCAGAATATGCGTCTAGGAAACACAGTAATTCACACCCGGAGGTGGAATCCACTATCTGATCTATTCTAGGTAGTGGGAATGGATCCTTTGGACATGAGTGTAGTGTAGTCAATACACATCCGAAGCTTCTCGCCGGCCTTAGGTACAACAACTGGGTTTGCCAGCCATTTTGGGTGGAAGACTTCCCGGATGAATCCAGCTTCGAGCAACTTCTTCACTTCTTGACGTATGAAGTCTTGTCGCTCTACTGATTGCTTCCGAGGCTTCTGATGTACAGGCGGAGCGTCGGGATAAATCTTCAGATTGTGCTCAATCACTTCCCTAAGGATCCCAGGCATTTGTGATGGTTGCCAGGCAAACACGTCGACATTAGCCCAGAGGAAAGTGATGAGCGCGAGTTCCTATTTGTCGTTCAGACCTCCCGATATACGAGTGGTCTGAGCGGTGTCGAAACCGATTTGGACGACTTTGACGGGAATGTCGGGGTCGCCGCTTCGTTGCACACGGGGTGCGGAAGTTGAGCGCCGATGACGAATGCTCGGGGGATTCGGAGCTTGCTCCTTTCCGGATTCTTCCTCCTGCGCTGTATCAAGCGCGTGGAGTTCTTCCAGAGTAGTAACTCCGACGGTGCGATCCCTACGGATCCAGAGAACGCCTGATGGTGTTGGCATCTTCAACACCAAGTAGCCATAATGAGCAGCAGTGTGACACCCGGTTCCGAATATGAACCAAGCGTAACGCATATGTGTGCCCAGGATGTTCATCACACATATACGGTTGCATCACAAATGATATACAGAATTTAACCACGTCTTAACTAATAAATAAGTACTTTATTACAATAATCCAATAGTTCATGAATAATAAAACTCTAAATATTTGCAGCGGAAAATAAACTAAACAATACGACTCCAATCCACAGGCAATTGACGGCGGTACGCAACCTAGTACTCCACGTGATCCTCAGGGTACTCCCAATTGTCTCCAGTAGCTATTGGGGGGATTGCAAGGGTGAGTACATGTCGTACTCAGCAAGTGTGGAAAGTATGACATGTGGCTTATTCAAACGATGAATGTAATAAATGGCTAAGTGCTGAAAAGTACAGTAAAACATTTGAAAAGCATTATACTATGTCTATGTGAAACAATCCCATCATAACCATCATATTAACATAATATAAACCATATCCAATTATTGCCAACATTACCATTATCCATGTCCAATTACCATAACTCAAATTCATAACCATGACCATAATCCATAAACCAACCATAACCATTACCAAACCATAACCATCCATAACCATCCCAAATCCCAATTTCCAACTCTAATCATGTAGGTCATCCAGGCGCTCATAACCGGGAGCACGGCTATCATGATAGTTTTTTTAACACTCTGCAGAGGTTGTACCACTTTACCCACATGTTTGTGATTTCATCACCTTTCGATGACTAAGAAACCTCCATTATGCCATCTCACACTTCCGTAGGTGTGTGGCCAAGAGATCACAAAATAGCCTTTCAAAAGGGACTACTAGTATGTACGGGCCCACTAAGGTTTCACCGGCAGGCTTGAATCTCCATTCTCCCACCCACGGGCCCCCTCGTGTGCCATGCGGATCCCAGGGCAGTCCTCCTCGACTCCCATTCCCCGCGCCATCCAATGGTCCATACAATACTAGCAGCGCTCCTAATTATTCAGCTACGCCGCACCCATACTTGGCCTTGTGGTGGCACTGTTGACCTGGCATATTCTCGCATGAACCGGTCCTTAGATCTAAGGCAAGCAAACTACCATAACATCCAACCCATCCACAAAACCATGCTTGCCTAGATCACCCATCATATTGACCAGTTCACATTGACCAGAATATCATTGATGCACAATTAAATGTGTAGTGTTGTTTGCCATCCCAATTAATTAAGCGAAGCAAAAGGGTAAAAACCCTTCCCGACTCTCTATCATAAATTCCAGGTGACAAGGGTGGTCAAACAAAACTAGTAAACTTCCTACCATAGGATTCCCATCAATTTGACACAAGCATGCAAGTTCGCAAACAAAACATTTAATTTAAAATAGGATCAATATGCTTCAAGGACACTTGCCTTGCTCCGGCGGATGGGGTTGTTCAAGCGCTTCAAAGTCTTGGTTTTGGAAATCCTCGTATGCAGCCACTTGAGCACGTTCCTCTACGCGTGATCATACATACAAGAAAACACATACAATTCAATACGATGGACACAAAATAATCAACATGCAATGACATGCATGCATGCACAATTTAATAATTAATTTACTACGGTCGTTTATTAATTAGATGCGACTAGTTCATACGTGTTCATATGAGTTTACGGGGGTTTTAGGGTGGATTAATGCCGCTGAAATAAAATTTATGGTGCAACTAAAATCAATTCATGCCTATTAGATTCAATATGATCGCTAAAATTCGCATCGGGAACATGGCCTACTGTAGATGCGATGGCTTCGATGATCGCGGGATGGGGACAATGCATAGACGAAGTAGATGCGTTCTCCGGCGGCACGACGACGGCGGCGCGATGTCGGCGACGATCTCCGGAGAACGGTGGTGCCCTCCTCTTTTTCTCCCTCTTCTTCCCCTTCTTTTTCTCCTTTTTTCTTCCCTGGGCGCAGCTCTCTGGACTCCCTTTTTTTCCCCTGTTCCGGCGGCTGCTGGCGGCTGGGAAAAACTCGAGTCCTTCGGTCGTATTTATAGGGGCGTGGGGTTGCCATGGAATCCGGCTCGGTTGGGAGTCACGCAGGAACCGGGATTCACGGGAGGCGGTTAGCGCGGGAGGCCGGGCGGGATCGGGAGAATCGGGGGCGGTTACGGGATCAGGGGCGTCGGGGGGAGCGGGGACGGCCCAGCGCGGGGCGCTCGGCCGCGCGCGGGAGTGCGGAGACGGGGCGGGACGCGGGAGGCGAGCCGGGCGGGAGCGTCGGCGTGGGGCCTCGGGCGCGGGCGAGGCCCAGCGGGGGGGAGCGGGCCTCTTGGCCTGGCCGGCGGGTTGCCCCCCCTTTTTTTTCTTTTCTTTTCTTTTCTTTTTTTCTTTTTTTATTTAGTATTAGTATTATTTTATAATTTATATTAATTTATTTTACCCCCTTTTTTATACTTTTTTTATATAACTTATTATATATATTTTTTATATATATATATTATTCATGTTATATATATTTATTATTCATTATTATTATAATGTATATTATTAATATTAATATTTTATTTACTTTCATATATTGTTATATATATTATTTATATATATACTTATATATATTTTTATTATTATTTTTATACTTATTCCTTATTACAAGTTTTAGGCTATAACTATTATTTTATTTTTCTTCTTTTTGCTACACATATTTGTAGATGCATGTTTTATTATTTTTCTTTTATTCTACTAGTGTTTAATGCATGACCATGTATGCAATGCATGATGCGAAAATTTAGGGTGTTACAAACCTACCCCCCTTAAAGTGAATCTCGCCCTCGAGATTCGATAGCGTGGAGAAAAGATGAGGGAATTCTGTCTTCAAGTCTTCTTCACGTTCCCATGTAGCTTCGGCTTCCGTATGGTGTTTCCATTGCACTTTGCACCAACGGATCCTCTTATTTCTCGTGACTCTTTCCTTTATGTCCAAAATTTTGATAGGTTGTTCGACATAGGACAAATCCTCCTGAAGCTCTAACTCGTCCATCGGCACTTGTTCTTCCGGTACCCTGAGACACTTCTTGAGTTGAGAGACGTGAAACACGTCGTGTACATCGGAGAGATACGTCGGCAGCTCAAGTCGATAAGCTACCTCTCCTCGCTTGTCCAAAATCTTAAATGGTCCGATGTAACGTGGTGCCAGTTTTCCTTTGACGTTAAACCGTCGATGACCTCTGATAGGTGACACTTTGAGGTATTCAAAATCTCCAACTTCAAAAGTCAGACTCCTTCGCCTATTATCAGCATAACCTTTCTGTCGAGACTGGGCAGCCTTTAAGTTTTCCTGTATTATTTGGACTTGCCTTTCAGCTTCTTGTAACACGTCAGGACCAAACACTTGATTCTCTCCGGTTTCATTCCAAAACAAGGGAGTCCTACATTTCCTTCCGTATAATGCTTCATAGGGTGACATTTTCAAACTTGCTTGGTAACTATTGTTGTACGAGAATTCAGCATACGGCAAACTTTTATCCCAACTTTTCCCATGCTTTAAAGCACATGCTCTCAACATGTCTTCCAAAATTTGGTTGGTCCTCTCAGTTTGTCCATCTATTTGAGGGTGATACGCCGAACTGAAGTTCAACCTTGTTCCCATTGCTTCATGCAATTTCTGCCAAAATCTGGAGGTAAATTGGGAACCTCTATCCGAGACTATCTTCTTCGGTACTCCATGTCGACACACAATATGTTCCATATACAATTCTGCTAGCTTCACGGTGGTATATGTGGTCTTGACAGGGATGAAATGAGATGATTTTGTCAATCGATCCACAATAACCCATATTGAATCATAGCCAGACTGAGTTCGCGGTAATCCAACTATAAAATCCATACCAATCTCTTCCCACTTCCACTCCGGGATCTTCAATGGTTGTAACAATCCGGCTGGCCTTTGATGTTCAGCCTTAACTCGTTGGCACACATCACAAAGTGCAACATATTCGGCTATGTCCTTTTTCATGCTGGCCCACCAATAGCATGTCTTTAAGTCCTTGTACATCTTCGTACAGCCAGGATGAATTGAGTAAGGCGAGTCATGTGCCTCCTTCAATATTGTTTCCCGAATGTGCCTAACATTAGGTACCACAATCCTCTTTCCAAGCCATAAGGTACCCTGTTCGTCCTCATCAAACCTGAATTCTTTTCCTTCTTGGGTCCTTTCCTTGATTTCCTGTATTTCCTTGTCCTTTGTCTGTCCTTCCCGTATTTCCTGCTCTAATGTTGGGTTGACTTCCATCGTTCCCATCTCATTTATGAATCCAAGGTTCAACCGTTCAAACTCCTTGCATAACTCGGATGGCAGCTCTCGAACTGTGAGTTGATGACTTACTCCTTTTCGGCTCAAAGCATCGGCCACTACGTTGGCCTTCCCTGGGTGATAGTTGATTCCCACGTCATAATCCTTGATGAGCTCCAACCATCGGCGTTGCCTCAGATTCAGATCCGTTTGCGTAAATATGTACTTGAGACTCTTGTGATCTGTATAAATCTCACATCGGTGACCAAAAACATAGTGTCTCCATATCTTCAAGGCGTGTACCACGGCTGCGAGTTCAAGTTCGTGCGTAGGATAATTTAACTCATGTTTCTTTAGTTGCCTTGATGCATAAGCTACCACTTGGCCTTCTTGCATGAGCACACATCCTAATCCTTGCCTTGATTCATCACAATATATATCAAAACTCTTGCTCACGTCCGGTAATACTAACACCGGCGCGGTTGTCAACCTTTTCTTTAACTCCTCAAAGCTATCCTGACAAGCTTGAGTCCATCGGAATGCCTTCCCTTTCATGAGTAATTCGGTCATAGGCTTGGCTATTTTGGAGAAATCCTTGATGAACCGGCGGTAATATCCAGCCATTCCAAGGAAACTCCGAATTTCCTTGACATTCTGTGGCGGTTCCCACTTAAGCACATCTCTCACTTTTCCTGGGTCAACTGATACTCCTCCAGAAATAATATGGCCTAAAAAAGAAACTTCCCATAACCAAAATTGACATTTACTGAACTTGGCATACAATTGATGCTCCCTCAATTTCTGCAGCGTAAGCCTCAAATGTTCCTCGTGTTCCTTCTCATCCTTCGAGTAGATCATAATATCATCGATGAACACTACAATGAACTTATCCAGATATTCCATGAAGACCTTATTCATGAGATACATAAAGTACGCAGGCGCGTTTGTCAATCCAAATGACATGATGGTGTACTCATAAGATCCATATCGTGTCCGAAATGCTGTCTTGGGTATATCCGATGGTCTAATCTTCATTTGGAAGTATCCTGACCGCAAGTCGATCTTGGAGAAGATACAGGCACCCTTCATTTGGTCGAACAAATCCTCTATACAGGGCAGTGAGTACTTGTTCTTAATTGTCACTTCGTTGAGAGACCTATAGTCCACACACATCCTCTGAGTTCCATCCTTCTTATCTACGAAGAGCACTGGGGCTCCCCACGGGGATGAACTTGGGCGTATAAATCCCTTCTCTAGCTGCTCTTGAATTTGCTTCTTGAGCTCTGCTAATTCCTTAGGAGGCATCCTATACGGCCTCTTAGCTATAGGTGCAGTTCCGGGTATCAACTCAATAGCGAATTCTATGTCACGATCAGGTGGCATACCTGGCAACTCATCTGGAAACACGTCCGGGTACTCGCGAATGATCGGAATGCTTTCCAATGTCACTTCTTCCACGTGATTCAGCATCGCTTTCCCTCTTGCAGGTTGGGCTGCTTCAACTTCAATGCGTGTACCATCAGGGCCGGCTCTACGTTTTGATGGGCCCTAGGGCAAAGTTTACAATATGGGCCCATAAGAACATATATAAGTACTCTCTCTGTCTTAAAAAAATGAACTACAAAACGACAAGTTTTTTTTTGAAAAAATTATATATATATATATGATTATTTTTACATGAAATTTTTTTAGCCATATATTCTTAAGACTTTATTACAAAAATGCTTCAATTCTTCATAAAAAAGTTATTCAAGCATTTCTAGACATAAAATCATATCAGAATCAATATTGTCTAAAATAGCCTTATCAATATGGCATTAGTGGTTAATACGTTGTAATTAGATAAGTTACTTGGAAAATATGACAGAACGAAAGACCAAGGAAACAAAGAAGAATGCACAAAATTGCAGGTGCTGCACCAAACGCTGGTGGTTGTTTCGAGGAAGCGGACAACCCCCACCCGGGCCTCCAGTGCCAAGTGCTGATGAGAACTGATAGCATAGCATGATAGCACCTGTAACATGTCGCCAATCACGCAAGACAATCAAACTCAACGCTCGTCTCAGGCCTCGAGCCTTCATGCAATAACACACGCGGCTTCATGATGGCGCGCAGACGCATGTGTTGGGTACTACGTTGGTCTGTGAGGACAGCTGATTGCAGTTCGATTTTTTTAGCCCAATAGCCTAACATGGAGCATCATGGGCCGCCACCCGGCCTGGGCCCTAGGCGGCCGCCCCTCCCGCCTAGGCCCAGAGCCGGGCCTGTGTACCATGTTCACTTGTCAACTGCACAATCCTCTCGGCGCATTGAATGACTCCATTAAACTTGCTCAACTAGTCCATTCCAAGTATTATGTCTATTCCTTGGGAGTCCAATACTATGAGGTTCGCGAGAAAGTCTACCCCCCTTATTTTAATACTTACTTTCAGACATACTATATTTGTCCTCATCTCTCCGCCAGGAGAACTTACTAGCATAGTTTGCTTCATATGAGATATAGGCAAATTGTACTTGGCAACATACTTTGACGAGATGAATGAATGAGATGCTCCTGAATCAAATAAAATAGTCGCGGGGTTGGAGTTGGCGAGAAACATACCAATCACGACGTCATCAGCTTGCTGGGCTTCCTCAGTAGAGACATGATTCACATTGCCACGAGCAAAATTCTGCTGTCCACGATTGCCTTGTGGTGCTCCTCCATTTGGTCGCGGGTGATTTGGCCTTGGTGCATTGTTCATAGGTCCATAGTTTCTCTTGGGGCATTGACTTGCAAAGTGTCCGGGTTCTCCGCACGCATAGCATGTCTTACCACCCGTAGCATTGGGGAAGTTTGGGCGCATTTGGTTTTGAGCATTTGCCGCCATGTTAGGACGCGGCGCATGTGGCACAGGATTGCGAGGCGCTTGCATGGCGGGGCGTTGCTGCGGTGGCTGATTTGGGCGGGGCGGATAAGCAGCACGGTATGCAGGAGCAGATGGGTTGTAGTGTGGTGCAGTAGGTGGTGCATAGCGGGGGCGAACATTGCTTCCTTGCTGCGGTCCATGATGTGACATCTTCCTCTTGTTGTCCTGCTCCATCTCACGAATCTTGTTCTCAACCACAATAGCCTTGTCAACTAGCTTTTGGAAGTTTGGATAATCAGTATTGAGCAACTGGACTTGAATTTCATTGTTGAGACCTCTCATAAACAAGTACTGCTTCCTACTATCAGTTTTGATGTCTTCTGGAGCATATCTTGATAATTGAGTAAATTTGTTGAGATACTCACTCACGCTCATCCTTCCTTGTCTGAGATTTTCAAAGTCTTGTCTTCTCAGTATCATAACTCCTTCAGGTACATAGTGGGAACGGAAACTCTGCTTAAACTCAGCCCAAGTGATTGTCTCCTGATTATCATGAGCGTTGCAAAGAGCTTCCCACCAGTCAGCGGCTGCTCCAACTAGTTGATGTGATGCAAAGAGAACCTTCTCCCTATCAGTGCACTGGACAATAGCAAGTTTCTTCTCAACAGACTTCAGCCAATCATCAGCTTCCATTGGGTCTGTGGCTTGTGCAAAGGTAGGCGGTCTGGTCCTCATGAACTCTCCCAAACGGTTGGGATGTGGCGGGGGTGGCGGTGGAGGCAGGTGGCGCTGATTGTTGTTGCCAGCTTGCAGCTGTCCCATGGTCTGTATCATGGTCTGCATGAGCTGGTTCTGCATAGATAATAGTTGTTCAATATTGATAGCTCCATGAGCGTGTCCTTGGTTGTTCTGAGGTACTTCATTGCGCTCCTCCTCATCGTTGGCATCCCTCTGGTTACGAGTTCTCACCATCTGTTGGCGAAAGAAAGGTGGGGACAGAAGGATTTAGAATTTGGAAGGAAACGTCCCAACTATATGCATCAAGGGATGTGACACTAAATAATCCTTTATTAATATAGACCTATATTATGAGGATGTGGACAAGTGTCGAAGCATTCCACAACTCTCTACTAAGCACACAAGCACTCAAACAAGCACCAAACAGAATTGACAAAGATCCTAAAGGAAGTAACACAAATCAAGGTCACACAAGTATATCTACGTCGCTCTTATTTAACTAATGGGAGTGTGCCTATCCTTGAGTCATGGCATAGGTCGAGGACTACTCGTCGTCGGGCGGGAACTCATCTGGGTCCTCGTCGTCGTCGTCGTCGTCGGGGTCCTCGGGGTCTTGTGGGTCCTGGGGTGGTGAGGCAGCAGGCAGCGGTGGTGCGGTAGACGCCACACTGGAAGGCTCCTCGTCAGAGGACTCCTCAGAGGATGACTCACGCTGACCGTTGCGACGGTTTGGAGAGTCTGGGGTCCACATCGGGGTGTCGGACGCGTAGTCGTCCGGGTCCTCGTCGGTGATCCGACGATACCTCCTGATTATCGCCTCGTGGCGCTGGGCGAGGTCACGTCCATCCTGAATCTCCTGCTGCGCCCTCTGAAGTCGGGCACTGAGCTGGGCCACGTCGTCAACAGTCTGACGAGACTGCGGGAGGTCCAGGGGTCCCTCCACGTTCCTGGAAACGAAGCGCGCAGTGCCACTAGGACGCTGCGGGACGAAGGCGTGCACCGTGTCCTCCAGACGGAAACGGCGGGCGTGGCTCCAAAAGATGGCTGCTTCCCAGCTAGCATCCTGCTCTGCAGATCGGCGGGAGCTCCTCCAAGCAGGGCTGCTGTGGGTCTTCACCAACTCGTCACCGTAGTAGATATAGATCTTGCAGCTCCACTCCTTCCTGCCGGGGCGCTGCACTCCAGTGGTGTGGTAGGAGAGCGAGAGACTGTGGTGACGGTAGCCAGCCTCACGGAGTAGGGCACGAAGACGGTGACGCAGTTGTCCTGCGGCTCTGCTGTCAGAACGGATCACCACGGGGTGACGGGGGTCGACGGCCGGAGAGCGACTGGCCAACCTACGCGGGGGCACAAGTCCACCGGTCGACTTACGGGGGGTTGTCTTGGTGCGGGCCATCTACAGAAAACAAAAATACATTAGAGGAAAAGAAATAACCAAATACAAATCTGAAAATTTCAGCAGCTAAAACGGCGGAAAAAGAGCGGTGCAACGGTTCCAAAAGAACGAAAAATAAGGAGAAAAAATACAGCAACCAACACATTAATTTTACCCACACATAGCAGCGGCAAAACACACTTTTTTCACGAAAATTTACACAGCAAAACAGCAGCACTTAATATTGCTCACTTCCGAAAATTTTTATCAAAAACACAGCAGCGATTAGTACTTTTTGCGGCTGAAAATAAAGGAACAAAACAGCAGCGAAAATTTTCGAAAATAGCAGATTAGAAGAGTGTTCCTAAGTGCTCTAGAGTGTCCATTCTACCTAGGCTTGCGTCCTACGGTCAACGCGGCTCTGATACCAATTTGTGACACCCGGTTCCGAATATGAACCAAACGTAACGCATATGTGTACCCAGGATGTTCATCACACATATACGGTTGCATCACAAACGATATACAGAATTTAACCACGTCTTAACTAATAAATAAGTACTTTATTACAATAATCCAATAGTTCACGAATAATAAAACTCTAAATATTTGCAGCGGAAAATAAACTAAACAATACGACTCCAATCGACAGGCAATTGACGGCGGTACGCAACCTAGTACTCCACGTGATCCTCAGGGTACTCCCAATTGTCTCAAGTAGCTGTTGGGGGGATTGCAAGGGTGAGTACATATCGTACTCAGCAAGTGTGGAAAGTATGACATGTGGCTTATTCAAACGACGAATGTAATAAATGGCTAAGTGCTAAAAAGTACAGTAAAACATTTGAAAAGCATTATACTATGTCTATGTGAAACAATCCCATCATAACCATCATATTAACATAATATAAACCATATCCAATTATTGCCAACATTACCATTATCCATGTCCAATTACCATAACTCAAATTCATAACCATGACCATAATCCATAAACCAACCATAACCATTACCAAACCATAACCATCCATAACCATCCCAAATCCCAATTTCCAACTCTAATCATGTAGGTCATCCAGGCGCTCATAACCGGGAGCACGGCTATCATGATAGTTTTTTTAACACTCTGCAGAGGTTGTACCACTTTACCCACATGTTTGTGATTTCATCACCTTTCGATGACTAAGAAACCTCTATTATGCCATCTCACACTTCCGTAGGTGTGTGGCCAAGAGATCACAAAATAGCCTTTCAAAAGGGACTACTAGTATGTACGGGCCCACTAAGGTTTCACCGGTAGGCTTGAATCTCCATTCTCCCACCCACGGGCCCCCTCGTGTGCCATGCGGATCCCAGGGCAGTCCTCCTCGACTCCCATTCCCCGCGCCATCCAATGGTCCATACAATACTAGCAGCGCTCCTAATTATTCAGCTACGCCGCACCCATACTTGGCCTTGTGGTGGCACTGTTGACCTGGCATATTCTCGCATGAACCGATCCTTAGATCTAAGGCAAGCAAACCACCATAACATCCAACCCATCCACAAAACCATGCTTGCCTAGATCACCCATCATATTGACCAGTTCACATTGACCAGAATATCATTGATGCACAATTAAATGTGTAGTGTTGTTTGCCATCCCAATTAATTAAGCGAAGCAAAAGGGTAAAAACCCTTCCCGACTCTCTACCATAAATTCCAGGTGACAAGGGTGGTCAAACAAAACTAGTAAACTTCCTACCATAGGATTCCCATCAATTTGACACAAGCATGCAAGTTCGCAAACAAAACATTTAATTTAAAATAGGATCAATATGCTTCAAGGACACTTGCCTTGCTCCGGCGGATGGGGTTGTTCAAGCGCTTCGAAGTCTTGGTTTTGGAAATCCTCATATGCAACCTCTTGAGCACGTTCCTCTACGCGTGATCATACATACAAGAAAACACATACAATTCAATACGATGCACACAAAATAATCAACATGCAATGATATTCATGCATGCACAATTTAATAATTAATTTACTACAGTTGTTTATTAATTAGATGCGACTAGTTCATACGTGTTCATATGAGTTTACAGGGGTTTTAGGGTGGATTAATGCTGCTGAAATAAAATTTATGGTGCAACTAAAATCAATTCACGCCTATTAGATTCAATATGATCGCTAAAATTCGCATCGGGAACATGGCCTACCGTAGATGCGATGGCTTCGATGATCGCGGGATGGGGACAATGCGTAGACGAAGTAGATGCATTCTTCGGCGGCACGACGACGGCGGCGCGATGTCGGCGACGATCTCCGGCGAACGGTGGTGCCCTCCTCTTTTTCTCCCTCTTCTTCCCCTTCTTTTTCTCCTTTTTTCTTCCCTGGGCGCAGCTCTCTGGACTCCCTTTTTTTCCCCTGTTCTGGCGGCTGCTGGCGGCTGGGAAAAACTCGAGTCCTTCGGTCGTATTTATAGGGGCGTGGGGTTGCCGTGGAATCCGGCTCGGTTGGGAGTCACGCGGGAACCGGGATTCACGGGAGGTGGTTAGCGCGGGAGGCCGGGCGGGATCGGGAGAATCGGGGGCGGTTACGGGATCGGGGGCGTCGGGGGGAGCGGGGACGGCCCAGCGCGGGGCAATCGGCCGCGCGCGGGAGTGCGGAGACGGGGCGGGACGCGGGAGGCGAGCCGGGCGGGAGCGTCGGCGTGGGGCCTCGGGCGCGGGCGAGGCCCAGCGGGGGGGGAGCGCGCGTCGCGCGCGGGAGGCCTGGGGCCGCGGGGTGACTCGGCCGGCTGGGCCGCTTGGCCTGGCCGGCGGGTTGCCCCCCCTTTTTTTTCTTTTCTTTTCTTTTCTTTTTTTTTTCTTTTTTTATTTAGTATTAGTATTATTTTATAATTTATATTAATTTATTTTACCCCCTTTTTTATACTTTTTTTTATATAACTTATTATATATATATTATATATATATATTATTCATGTTATATATATTTATTATTCATTATTATTATAATGTATATTATTAATATTAATATTTTATTTACTTTCATATATTGTTATATATATTATTTATATATATACTTATATATATTTTTTTTATTTTTTTTATACTTATTCCTTATTACAAGTTTTAGGCTATAACTATTATTTTCTTTTTCTTCTTTTTGCTACACATATTTGTAGATGCATGTTTTATTATTTTTCTTTTATTCTACTAGTGTTTAATGCATGACCATGTATGCTATGCATGATGCGAAAATTTAGGGTGTTACAAGCAGCCATGAATTTGTACAAAGCTGGCATGCCCAAGATAGCGTTGAATGGCAAGTTGATTTGTGCAACTTCGAAGATCAACTTCTCAGTCCTGTAATTCTCTCGGGTCCCAAAGGTAACAGGGAGAGTAATGGTACCGAGTGGAGTTATGGTCCTCGGACCTACTCTGGAGAAAGGTCGGGAGGGGCGAAGATCCGAAGGTCGGAGCTGAAGCTTGACGAAGGCTTTGAAGCTTATGAGGTTCAGCCCTGAACCTCCGTCCACCATTACATGGTGGAGATGGATGTTGTTGATGGTCGGAGATACCATAAGTGGAAGTTGACCAGCTCCGATCATGTTCTGAGGGCAGTCCAAAGCATTGAAGGTGATGGCAGTATCCATCCACTTCCGATGAGGCTCCGCCCTGGTGGTGGGAGCTACAGAGGCCATGTCCCGCCACATTGTCTTGAGTACACAACGGGAAGTGATGTCCCACGAACCACCAAAGATGGTGTTCATGGTTTTCCGACGCTCGTTGTCGGAGACGTTGGAGTCGTCATCAACAGAGGTGTAAACAGCCTTCAAGACCTTTTTGGGGTCCTGGAAGCCTAACTCCTCTTCATCCGGAGCTTCGTTGACTTTTTGTTTTCCATCCATTTGATGGAAAGGAGCTTCTTCCTGGCGCTTGTTGTAGCGCTCGGCGAGGTTCTGGACCTCTTGGCAGTTTTCCAGGTTGTGGCTGTCCGTCTTGTGTATGGGACACCACATCTTGGAGCTGCCACCGTCTTTAGACGACGACCATGGTCGTTTCTCGGGGCGTGGCCCCCGGCCACCCGGAGCTGCTGCAGCAGTGATAGTAGGCGTGCCGGCCGAGAGCTTCTTCTTGCCGTTGGACTTTTTCTTCTTCTTGCTACTCTCGAAGGTAGTAGTTTCACCCTTGGAGGAATTTTTGTTGGCCTCCGGAGGTGGTTGGGAGTGCATTTCACGGCCCTCCACAGCCTTGGCACACTTGTTTGCCAAGCTAAAGAGTTCCGTGACGCTGGTGACTTCCTTGGTCGCCAG
Source organism: Tuctoria greenei (assembly GCA_036927565.1). NCBI lineage: Eukaryota > Viridiplantae > Streptophyta > Magnoliopsida > Poales > Poaceae > Tuctoria > Tuctoria greenei. The sequence continues at coordinate 3,918,278 of JAYESD010000007.1, forward strand.
CTTCTCCAGCATCTTCTTATCTCGAACGCCCTGCCTGAATGCTACAATAACAGAAGTGCTTGAGATAGAAGGAATTATATTTCGTACCTGGGAGAACCTCTAGATGAAAGATTGTAAAGACTCTCCCCCTTTTTGCTTGACAACAAAAAGTTCCAGTTCTGTGCCTGGACGGGTGTATGAGATCCCGAAATTGGCGGTGAACTGTTGACACAACTCTGCCCAACTTTTGATGGAGTCAGGCGGAAGTCTCATGAACCAAGACCCGGCGGTCCCAGTCAAAGCCACATGAAAATAATTGGCCATCACGGCCTCATTGCCCCCAGCCGCAAGGATAGCGGTGGAGTAGATTTGGAGAAATTCAGTGGGGTTTACAGTCCCATCAAATTTCTCTGGCAGGTGAGGCTGGAACTTATGTGTCCATCTGACCATGCGTAGGTGCATGGCCAAGTCACAACAGCCTCCTCCTACTCCCTCAGGAGCAGGGCTGTCCCGAGCCTCTCGCCTCTCGCGAGCACGCTCGATATGGACGCGACTGTCCTGTTGTCGATAACGACGATCGAGCTCTGCCCGGAGGTCAAGAGACGAAAGCCTCGTTATCGTGTGAGTACATCGCGCCCCGGAAGGCAGCTACGTCGCCTGTTGAGACACAGCACGCCTCCTGTGCTGTGAAGCTTGCGGACCGAGTCTACCCGACAAGGTCCGATGCTGTGATGGGGCCCGCCTCGAGGGGGAGGACCTTGATTGCTGATGCAATCGGCTGCAGCTGCAACCAGATGATCCACATCAGCTCTCCATTGTTCCATCGCACCCTGGGATGCTCCTGGAGGCGGTGGACATTGGATAAGAGCACGCGCAACATGAAGCGCAGGTTCAGGGTTGTTGTTCGCCGATGCAGTGATCGACGCGGACGCCCCATCTCGCTGTCCAGCTTGATTCACTGGAGCGGACAGTGGCGGTGGTGGCATGGCTCCTACTGGAGCCAGAGCACCTGCTGGCTGCTGCATGTTGGAGGGATTGCCTCCAGCAGGTTGCACAACATGGTTGCCGTTGGACGATCCAGCAGAAGAATTCACCATCTTGGAATCTCAGGCGCTGCTCCCCCTACCTGGCGCGCCAACTGTTGGAGTCTGGTTCCAGCAATTCTCTCGGTACTACCGTTGGTATCCTGCAGAGTTTTGTAGTTAGGTTAGGGCGCGCGAAGATTTAGAAGAAGGTGGCGATTTGACACAAGTATTTACGTGGTTCGGGCCGCCTGAGCGTAATACCCTACTCCACGGGTGTGTGTTTTTGTTGTATTGAGCGTCTGAGTGCTTAAGTGTGAGAGACCAGAGTGTCTGGGAGTCTTAGGCGTGAGTGGAAGCCTCCCCCTGTGTATCGCTTGGCCAATACTTTTATAGCACAAGGAATGGCCATTACACCATCAGCCTGGCCCGACATGTGACCCTGGTGGTTACGGATGTCTAATACACAGTTAATGTACTTAATTCACCTTAATAGCGTGGTACTTAATGGTGGCGTTACTGGTATTAAGGGTCATCTGATCGTGTGTTATTAAGATAGCATTAATGACACTTAATCGGGTCTTGAGGTCTTTAATGTTCCTTGAAGGTCCGAGCCGTTGGAGGTCCACCAATCTGCCTGTTGAGGTTGAAGGTCTGACGGTTGGACGCGTGGCAGCTCTAGAGCTTACTGTCTTGGACGAGTAGGTCCGGTGCTATTGTACACGTGTCGGTACCGGAGCTTCCTTCTGTCGGGGGTCAGGTCCGGGGGTGCCACACAGGTATCTAGTCTGAAGCTTTCCCATGTATGGAATGTAGCTCTGGTTTTACAATACACGTGGCGGCACTGGGACTAACCATAGAAGGGAGGCAAGTCCGGTTCCGTATGACACGTGGGGCCTTATGAGGTCTTCAACTCAGATAGGTGAAGTTCCTTTGCACTCTTCGCTGTTCCAAGGGGTATCCGGTACACAGGGTACCGACAGAAGGCATTGCTCTCAAAGCCTCACCCAAGTCCAAAAGCAAAGAGGTGCAAGCTTCAAGAAATGATGAAGAAAGTGAAGAAGAGGAAAGCACCGACATGAATGAAGAGGAAACGACCTTCTTCATCAAAAGATTCAAGAGTATGATTAGGAAGATAAGAGGGTCAAACTATGAGAGCAAGCACAAGGATAAGAGCAAGTCAAGACCGAGGAGAGCGTGCTACAACTGTGGTGAGTACGGACACTTCATTGTGAATTGCCCATACAAAAAAGAAGAAGCAGATCAAGGATGATAAGCCTCAAGAGATGAAGATGTTCAAGAAGAAGAGATCACATGGGCACGCCCATGTTGGCAAGGTGTGGGACTCTAACGATGAGTCCTCCTCCGATGATGAAGCGGGAGTGGCAACCGTCGCCATCAAGAAGCCAACAATGAAGAAGACTCTCCTACCAAACAAGGGAGAGTGGAAAATCTCAAGCCACACTTGCCTCATGGCCAAGGAAGGAAAACAAAATATTAAATCTAAACTTCCCTTGCGTTCAATTAAAGATGAGTATTTTGATAGTGATAGTGAGAATGAGTATATGTTTGAAGGTTTGAGTAAAAGTGCTATTATTAAAATGAAAAGCTTTCCGATGAAATTTTAGACAAGGAAGAACTTCTCGAGGAACAAGATGAATTACTTGTCAATGAGAGGAAAAGAAATATTAACCTTGAGAAGCTTCTTGAGCTTGAGAAGGAAAAGAACAAGGCACTTGAACTTGTGAAATGTAGGGATGCTTCTTCAAGCCTCAAGAGTTCGAATGTTGTGCTCCAAGATGAACTTGTGAACTTGAACAAAGTTCACAAGAGTATTGAGGCACAATTTGCAACTATCAAGTCAAGCATCCCTTCTTCTCCCTCAACAAGCTCAAACTTGCCTAAAATGGATTCAGACACTAAGGCTTGCAAATGTGCTAATCTTGTGCTTGACCTAAAGAATGAGCTGAACTTGGCAAAGAGCAAGAGAACACCTAAGGGTGACATATTTGACAAGGAGAAGATCAAGTATGCACGTAGTGCATACTCAATCACAAGATCTCCCTTGGTCAAAGATGGTCTTGGTTATTCAAGAGGAGGAAAGCAAAATGCTAGAATTCTCAAGAATAACAAGATGCAAATTGATTTTTTAAAGTAGGGTTCATTTGAATCCAAGAACGAACATCATGTATCTAGCTCTAATGAAATTGTGAAACTTGACAGAAATGCCCAAAGTGCTAAAAATGTCAACTTAGACATGTTTCATGACTTTGATGCATCCTATATACTAATGAGAAACAAATTTGGTTATACTTATGCTAAATATGTTTGGCCACATCACAAGAGCCCAAAGCCTTGTGTGTGGGTGCCTAAATGCCTTGTGACTAACCTCAAAGGACCCAACCAAGCTTGGATACCTAAAACCAAAGCCTAAACTTGTCTTGTAGGCTTACTCCTCCGGCGGTTATGGGTGCTAGATAGTGGTTGCACGAATAACATGACCAGAGTGAGAAGACTGTTTGTGGAGTATGAAGAAAATGAAGACTCAAGTCAAGGTATTTACTTTGGCGACAATATTCAAGGTAAGGTACTAGGTATGGGTACAATCTGTCTTTCTCCACAACATACTATTTCACATGTCATGCATGTTGAGTCTTTAGATTATAATCTCTTATCCATTTCTCAATTATGCGAAAGGGGTATAATTTCTTGTTCTCTAATGAGGGTGTGGTTGTCTCTAGAAGAGTTGATAACTCGATTGCCTTCAAGGGTGTGCTCAAGGGAAAGATTTATCTCGTGGACTTCATCGCGGATAAAACTCAACTTGACACATGCTTGATTGAAAAGACCAACATGGGGTGGTTGTGGCATCGTAGGCTAGCCCATGTTGGTATGAGGAATCTTCACAAACTTCTAAAAGGCAATCACGTCCGAGGTCTTAAGAATGTTGTTTTTGAGAAAGATAGGCCTTGTAGCGCGTGCCAAGCCAGGAAACAAGTCAGAGCAGCTCATCCCGCCAAGAATGTGCTGCCGACAACAAGACCATTGGAGATGTTGCACATGGACCTTTTTGGTCCCATTGCTTACATAAGCATTGACAGTAACAAATATGGCTTAGTTATTGTTGCTGACTTTTCCCGCTTCACTTGGGTGATTTTCTTGCATGACAAAGGTGAAACATAAGGTGTCCTCAGGAGTTTCTTGAGGAGAGCTCAAAATGAGTTCTACTTGAGAATCAAGAAGATAAGAAGTGACAATGGCAACAAATTCAAGAACACTCAAGTTGAAGAGTACGTGGACGAGGAGGGCATCAAGCATGAGTTTTCGGCACCCTACTCACCCGAACAAAATGGGGTGGTTGAAAGGAAGAACCCAACTCTAATAGAGATGTCAAGGATCATGCTTGATGAGTACAAGACTTTCAATAGATTTTGGGCAGAAGCGGTCAACATCGTTTGCCATGCCACAAACCGTCTCTACCTCCATCGCCTATTGAAGAAGACTCCATATGAACTTCTAACAGGTAACAAACCGAACATCTCCTACTTTAGATTATTTGTTAGTAAATGTTATATTCTCAACAAGAAGCCTAGATTTTCAAAGTTCGCTTCAAAATTCGATGAAGGTTTCTTGCTTGGTTATGACTCAAACACCTAAGCCTATAATGTTTTCAAGAAAACCTCCGGTTGTGTTGAAATCGCATGTGACGTGGTGTTTGATAAGACTAATGGCTCCCAAATGGAGCAATTTGATCAATGTGTGCTAGATGAAGAAGAGGCATCATGTGTTGCATTGCGAAGGATGGCGCTTGGTGATGTAAGACCTCAAGAGCAACAAGGCCCAAGTGACCCAACTCCATCACAAGAGGTGCCCCAAGCACAAGATCAAGTCCAAGATCCCCAAGATCAACATGATCAAGGAATGGAAGATCAAGATGGTGGCAATGGTCAAGGGGGAGACTATGAAGACGAGGGAGATGAAGAAGTTGACTCAAGACCAAGTGTACCACACCCAAGAGTTCATCAATATGTTCAACGGGATCATCCGGTTGGCAACATACTTGGAGACATCTCCAAGGCGGAATGACTCGTTCTCGGATGACTAATTTTTGTGATCACAATTCTTTTGTGTCTTCTTTGGAGCCATTAAAGGTTGAAGATACCCTATGAGATCCATATTGGGTGATAGCCATGCTAGAGGAGCTCAACAACTTCAAGAGGAACAAAGTATGGGAGCTCGTGAAAAGACCTAATGCGAATGTGGTAGGCACCAAGTGGGTATTTCGCAACAAGCAAGATGAGCATGGCATGGTAACAAGAAACAAAGCTAGACTCATAGCCAAAGGATACTCTCAAGTCAAAGGTTTGGATTTTGATGAAACTTTTGCTCCCATAGCTAGGCTTGAATCTATTCGCATATTATTGGCCTATGCTACTCAAAGCGATTTCAAGTTGTATCAAATAGACGTGAAAAGCGCCTTCCTCAATGGACCGATCAAAAAAGAGGTGTATGTGGAGCAACCGCCCGACTTCGAGGATGATAAGTATCCTAACCATGTCTTTAAGCTTCATAAAGCTCTCTACGGCCTCAAACAAGCTCCTAAAGCTTGGTATGAGTGCCTTAAGGACTTTCTCATTGATAATGGTTTTAAGATAGGAAAGTTCGATTACACACTCTTCACTAAGAACATGGATGATGATTTATTTGTATGCCAAATTTATGTTTTTGACATAATATTTGGTTTTACTAATCAATCTTTTTGTGAAGAGTTCAGCAAAATCATGACGGAGAGATTTGAGATGTCGATGATGGGAGAGTTGAAGTTATTTTTAGGGTTCCAAGTAAAACAACTCAAGGAAGGCACCTTCATATGTCAAACCAAGTATACTCAAGACATCCTCAAGAATTTTTGACATGGAGAAGGCCAAGCCCATCAAGACGCCAATGGCGACGAATGTACATCTCAATCTCAACCAAGACAACCCTAGCATCGATCAAAAGGTATACCATTAAATGATTGGATCACTCTTTTACCTTTGTGCATGGACCGATATTATGTTAAGTGTATGCATGTGTGCAAGGTTTCAAGCCGCTCCTAAGGAGTGTCACCTAACCGCCGTAAAGAGAATCTTGCACTATTTAGTTCATACACCTAACCGAGGGTTGTGGCATCCCAAAGGGTCCAAGGTTAATCTCATCGGGTCTACGCTACGGATTATGCCGGATGCAAAGTGGATAAGAAAAGCACCTACGTGGCTTGAAAATTCTTGGGTGGGTCTCTAGTGTCATGGTCACCAAGAAACAAAATTCCATTACCCTATCCATAGCTGAAGTGGAGTATGTTGCAGCCGGAAGTTGTTGTGCACAACTTCTTTGGATGCGACAAACTCTAAGGGATTATGGTGTCAATATGAACCATATTCCACTCCTATGAGACAATGAGAGTGCCATCAAAATTGCCCATAGCCCTTTTGAACACTCTAGAACCAAACACATTAACATCCGACACCATTTCTTGAGAGACCATTCAATAAAGGGGGATATTATCATTTCACATGTGAGAACGGAAAAACAACTAGCCGATATCTTTACCAAGCCACTAGATAAAAAACACTTTTGCAAACTTAGGAATGAACTAAATATCCTTGATTCTCAAAATGTGGCTTGAAATATTGCATATCTGATTGTTAGTTTTCTCTTCAAAATTATGCATGCTTTCGAAAACTTGCCTTCCTCAATTTTCTATCAAATTACTTTCAATTATTATTGTAACACCCTCATTTTCATCCATCATGCATTGCATACATTCTTATATATATTTTGCATTAAGCAACACAAAAGGAATAAGTTTAAAATAAATTATATCATGCAAGCAAATACAAACTTATTGTAGTGCGGACTTGTCCGGATTTGGACCCTGTTGACGACCATTATATACCAATTTCACCCGTCAATATAACTCAATTATGTGAAGGAAATATCATTTCTTGCACACATCACCTTTCTACTTCACCTATTTCCACTTGTCCTTGGAGAAAGTAGTGCATGTCGGGATTCTATGCAGAATTAAAGTGAAATAAGGGGATGGATCCTATAAAATATCATTCTAGCCAATCAAGCAACGACATGTGGCACCACATGGATCAAATGGCCCACAAAAAGAAGTATCGAGGCCATCCAACGGTGTAGCACCAATAACAGTCAATGGGACCCACCTGGCAGAGTCCTGGAGGAAGCACACCGCAAAAGGAGCCAAGACCAGGTCAGTCGACCCTTCTAGTCGGCCGACTTGGTCCTGGTGCCAAACGCAGTCAAACGCTATGTGTTGGCTCCTCCCAGCTTGAAGAGGTCATGGGCGACTGATTCGCGTGCTTTTGGTAGCGGGACCCACCGTTCTCCAAGCTATAAATAGGACCCCTCACCCCTCACTTCAACACACACCACTTGAGTATTCATCCATTGTATCCACTACTCTCCATAGGTTTAGAGGATTATAGGCTGTAGAGAGGTAAGTCTCTAGCCCATAGTCCAAGTTGGAGAGGAGTAGAAGGAGTCTATTCCCAATTCCTAATTGGGAAAGGTATGGCTCTTATATTTGAAAGTGCATCTAGGACTCCCTTGTGGGTTTTGGATGATTTATGACAAGCAATTGGGATCCTAACCTCTTTGTTGAGATGAGCACAGGGTTTCAATAGCAAAATAAGCAAAGTGCCAAAAAGAAGGAAGAATGAGGAGCAAAGTGGAAATGAGCTCAAGGAAGAAGAATAGTGGATCATTGTGTATGGAGTGTGTTAAGAAAACACATCCCAAGAGCTCAATCATAATTAAAAACACACATTGCACAAAGTTACACAGGACCAGACTAGTCCGACTGACACCGGACTAGTCCGAGAACCTCTTTGCACAAAATCGGACAAGTCCGATATCCATCGGACTAGTCCAATATCTCTCTGACTAGAATCGGACTAGTCCTCCCCAGTGCAAACTAGTCATCAAAACACTTCACAAGTCACATAAAATCAGACAAGTCCGACCGCAACCGGACTAGTTCGATATTCTCTCTGGTCCAAATCAAACAAGTCTGATATTTGCACAGACTAGTCTGAAAAACCCTCTGAACTAAATCGGACGATTCCTCCAAGTGCGGACTTTTCACCCAATACACTTAGGGTTTCACTGTCCGGACAAGTCTGATGTCTATCGGACTAGTCCGAAGATTTCCAGAAGCGAAATCGGACAAGTCCGTTCCAAGCCGGACTAGTCCGATATTTCGGGACACTTAGGGTTTGCTACACACAGCACACCGGACTAGTCTGGTGACCACCACGGACTAGTCCGATCCTTTTGAACCCTAATGGTCACTTTTAGAAACCCATATAAATAGAGGTGTACGACCATATTTCATACTCTCTCGAACCCTAACGCCGTCACACTTCCCAAGAGCCTCAAAAACCACACCTCTCCACGAAATTAAGTGCAACAAAGATCAATCCTTTGAGGATTAACTCTAGTTCATTGGAGAGACACGTTCAACACCACATTGAGCTCTTGGTTTGATTCTCTAACACACTCCTATGATTTCATTGTAATCTTTTGAGTGTGTTCTTAGTGGTATTTTGTTTTGTAATCCAAGGGAGCTCTCAACGTGTGAGAAGGCCCCTTTGGATCCGGTTATTCACCCATTTGTGATAAGTGGAAGAGGATTGGCCTTTGTGGCGATCCGAAGAGGGTAGGGTTGGAGAAGACCCGATCCTTTTGTGGACTCCTCAACGTGGATGTAGGTTACCTCTGTGGGAACAGAACCACGAGATAAATCCTTGTGTCTTGTTTTTGTGTTCATCATTCTTATTCTTCACTATAATCTAGGGTTTCAATAATCATTGCTTACTTCATGTTGAATTATTAAACATAAGATTGAATTGTGATATAACCTGATGCATAATCTTGAAAACCTTCATTTGATTGTATATTTCCGCTGCATACATAGAAGAATCAATCTAATCGACCAAACTTAATCAACCTAGTCCGTAAACACCAGACTAGTCCACACTTTACTGGACTAGTTCGATATCTCTGGTTTTGAACTGGTTGTTAAGTGTTGTAGGTTCCGACAATTATCAAAAAGGCCTATTCACCCCCCCTCTAGGCCAAATTCAATTGGTATCAGAGCTTGGTTCTTCAAGAAAGAGACTAATCGCTCGAAGAAGATCATGTCGGACATGAAGGACACCCACAAGAGCAACAACCAAGAAAAAGTTGATGATGAAAAGAACCTCAAGGTGGAGAAGCTCCTCGAAGCCATTCAAGACTTCTAGAACGACGATCAGGAGATGCTCAAACTAAAAGCGCTCCTAAGAAAGAAGACACTTTCCAAAGGGAAAGTGAAGACTGAAGAAAAGAAGAAGGGGAGTAGTCACACCGACTACTCCCGATATCCTTTTAACTATGATAATCTCAATTCCAATAATAATCATTATTTATCTATCCCACTTGGAAAAGCCCCACACTTCGATGGAAGTGATTACTCAATGTGGAGGCAAAATATGAAAATGCATCTAATTTCCCTCAATCCAAGTTTGTGGAATATTGTGTGCACAGGGATAGATATCCCGGACGACGACGAAGAGCTCACCCCCAGTCAAGAGCAGGCAATTCACCGAAATGCTCAAGCTGCGGCCGTAATTACCTCTTCACTCAGACGGGATGAGTTCACAAAGGTAGATGGACTCGAAATTGCTAAGGAGATATGAGACACACTACAAACTGCACATGAAGGTGACCGACACGTGCGTGAAGCAAAAATCGAAATGATTGAAGGCGAGTTAGGAAGATTTGCAATTGAAGAAGACGAGTCACCCCAAGACATGTACAATCGATTAAAGACACTCGTCAACAAGGTCAGATCATACGGAAGTAAGAAGTGGAATGACCACGAGGTGGTAAAGCTCATCCTTAGAGCTTTTATGCCTCGCAACGTCACACTATGCTCCATGATCAGAGAAAGCCCCAGATACAAAAGGATGACTCCAGATGAACTGCTTGGAAAGATCATCAACTTCGAGATGATGGAAAAACAAGCAAAACATGTCAAGGAGATTGCCGACCTCACCCCAGCAAAGAAGAAAGGGGTTGCTTTGAAGTCCACCCTCAAGCCCCTATCCAAAGAAGCTAGAGAAGCACAACTAGAGGAAGATAGTGACGACGAGAGCAGTGAATTAGATGAAGAAGACATGATATTGTTCATGAAGAAATTCAAGAGAATAATGAAAAAGAGACAAGGTACAAAGTCAAGCGAAGGAAAATACAAGGAAAGAACGAAGCCAAAGTTGAGGCGGGCATGAAATAATTGTGGTGAGTATAATCACTTTATAGTTGATTGCCCATATGAGGAGAACAAGAAGAAGACCAAAGAAACCAAGCCTCAACCCAAGAAATTCTTCAAGAAGAAGAAACAAGCCGAACAAGCGCACATTGGGAAAGAGTGGGACTCAAATGATGAGTCCTCATCATTCGAAGAAGAAGAGATGGCTAGCATAGCCATCGAGAAGACATCCAAAAAGTCTACCCTTTTCCCTACACTTGGCGCATGGAAGGGAGATGGCACTTGCCTTATGGTAAAGGAAGGTAAACGCAAGGTAACCATTAAACCCCCCTCCGTGCATTCCTATTCTAGCGATGATGAACTCAATAGTGATAATGAGGACATGCTTATTGGACTAGATAGGAAAGCAGCCACAAAAATGAAATTTTTGCTTCATCAACCTGTTGAGAAGGAGAGGTTAATACATCGTCAAGAGGACATGATCATCTCCCAAAAGGAGGAATATGTCGAACTTGACCAGCTTCTAGAACTTGAAAAGGAACGAAGCAAATCACTAGAGCTTGAGTTAGCTTCGAGCAAGGAAACTTGCCTGGAGTTAACCGACTCAAATGCCACAATCAAGGACCAACTTGCTGACCTGATCAAGGTTAACAAGATCCTTGAAGTGCAAGTTGAGTCACTCAAGCTAAGTGAACCTTCCTCCTCTTCAAGCTCACCTTCTCAACCCACTAAAACTGATTTTGCTCATGCTTGCACATGTAAGAAAGGTGACACCAGTTTGAAGGATAAGCCAACCTCTACAAAGGATAGACATCTTGCCCAAAGTGGCATATTTGACAAGGAGAAGATCAAATATGCACGTAGTGCATACTTGGTCAAAAGACCTCCAAATGTCAAATATGGCATTGGTTATTCTTATGGTGAAAAGCAACATGCTAGAAGCCATAAGAGTAACAAGGAGAGGATTACCTTTGTAAAAGGAAGGCCCTCTCAAATTGGAAAGTCACAAATAAAGACAGTAACTACACATGAACACCGAACTAGTCCGGTCGGTGTCCGGACAAGTCCGGTCCTCCAAACAAGTCCGCCCCCCCCAGACTAGTCCTGTACATAAACAACAACAGTTATTGTTTAAAACTTTTGATACCTCCTATGTGTTAATGAGAAACAATTTTGGCAAGGTTTATGATCATTATGTTGGGCCACACCATGGGAACACCAAGTCTCATGTGTGGGTGCCCAAATGTATTGTAACTAACCTCCAAGGACCCAAGCAAGCTTGGGTACCTAAAACCAAAACATGATTTGTTTTTGCAGGCCTATTCCTCCGGTGGATCTAAATGGGTGCTAGACAGTGGCTGCACCAACCATATGACCGGGGAAAGAAGAATGTTCGTGGAATATGAAGAGAATGAGGACCCAAACGAGGGCATCTACTTTGGAGATAATAGTCAAGGAAGGGTGCTCGGTATCGGCAAAATTGCAATATCCTCTAAAAACACACTTTCTCATGCTTTACATGTTGAATCCTTAGATTATAACTTGCTGTCCATATCTCAATTATGTGACAAAGGTTATAATTGCTTGTTCACTAACGAGGGTGTGACCGTTTCTAGGAGGAGTGATGGGTTCGTTGCATTCAAGGTTATGTTAAAGGGAAAGCTTTATCTTTTTGACTTCAACAAGGATAAAGCTGAACTTGACACATGCTTGATTGCAAAGACCAACATGGGTTGGCTGTGGCATAGACGGCTAGCGCATGTTGGTATGAGGAACCTTCAAAAACTCCTCAAAGGCGAACATATCCGAGGTTTAAAGGATGTTGTATTCGAGAAAGACAGGCATTGTAGTGCGTGCCAAGCCGGGAAGCAAGTTGGAGCACCCCACCCCGCCAAAAATGTCATGACTACAACGAGACCACTCGAGCTACTACATATGGACTTATTTGGTCCAATTGCCTACATAAGCATCGGCGGTAACAAATATGGTTTATTTGTCGTTGATGATTTTTCTCGCATCACTTGGGTTTTCTTTTTGCATGATAAGTCAAAAACACAAGGAATACTCAAGAAGTTCTTCAAGCGAGCTCAAAATGAATTCTCATTGACAATCAAGAATACTCGAAGCGACAATGGCACAGAGTTCAAGAACACACAAGTGGAGGAGTACCTTGATGAAGAAGGCATAAAGCACGAATTTTCAGCACCGTACTCCCCACAACAAAACGGAGTTGCCAAAAGAAAGAACTGAACACTCATAGAGATGGCAAGAACAATGTTTGATGAGTACAAGACCGCGGATCGATTTTGGGCGGAAGCAATTAACACCGCTTGCCACACCGTAAATCGACTTTATCTTCATCGACTACTCAAGAAGACATCCTATGAGCTACTCACCGGTAACAAACCAAATATTTCATATTTTCAAGATTTCGGTTCTCCATGTTATATCTTGAACAAGAAGCCTAGGACTTCAAAGTTCGCTTCGAAGTCCGATGAAGGTTTCTTGCTTGGTTATGATTCAAACACTTACGCCTATCGTGTTTTCAACAAGACCTCCGGACTTGTTGAAGTAGCATGTGACGTAGTGTTCGATGAGACTAATGGCTCCCAAAAGGAGCAAGTTGATCCATGTGAACTAGGTAAAGAAGAAGCTCCTTGTCAAGCATTGAAAAGAATGGCTCTAGGTGAAGTTCGACCACAAGAGCCACCTCCACACGTACATGAGGAAGATGAACCACAAGAGGAGACCAACAAGCAAGGGGGAGCTTAAGCACAAGATCAACCACAAGAATACAAAGATAATCAACAAGTCAACTAAGGCAATCACTTAGGGGGAGAAGCAGACGATCATGAAGATACAACTCCTCAAGTTCCACGCCCAAGAGTACACCAATGCGTCCAAAGGGATCACCCAATCGACAATATCATCGGTGACATCCAAAAGGGAGTAACAACTAGATCTCGCATAGCTAACTTTTTTGAGCACTATTCGTTTGTATACTTTTTGGAACCACGCAGGGTTGAGGATGCATTGAAAGATCTGGACTGGGTGGTGGCAATGCAAGAAGAATTGAACAACTTCAAGCGGAACAAAGTGTGGGAACTCGTGGCAAGACCCAATGCAAACATCGTTGACACCAAGTGGGTCTTCCGCAACAAACTAGACGAACACGGGGTGGTGACAAGGAACAAGGCACCACTTGTGGCCAAAGGGTATTCACAAGTCGAAGGTTTGGATTTCGATGAGACCTTTGCTCCAGTAGCTAGGTTTGAATCTATTAGAATATTACTTGCATATGCTACTCACCATGATTTCAAGTTGTATCAAATGGATGTGAAAAGCGCCTTCCTCAACGGACCAATCAAGGAAGAGGTGTACGTGGAGCAACCTCCCGGGTTTGAAGACGAAGAGTTCCCTGACCACGTATTTAAATTGCGTAAGGCTCTCTACGGCCTCGAACAAGCTCCTAGAGCTTGGTATGAGTGTCTTAGAGATTTCTTAATTGAAAATGGCTTTAAGATTGGCAAAGTAGATTATACAGTATTTACAAAGAATTTTGACAATGATCTTTTTATTTGTCAAATTTATGTTGACGATATAATCTTTGGGTCAACTAATCAATCATTTTGTGAGGAATTTAGTAAAATCATGACAGACAGGTTTGAAATGTCAATGATGGGAGAATTAAAGTACTTCTTGGGATTCCAAGTGCAGCAACAAAAGGAAGGGACGTTCATAAGCCAAACCAAGTACACGCAGGACATACTTAAGAAGTTTGGCATGGACAAGGTGAAGCCCATAAAAAACCCCATGGCAACGAATGGCCACTTGGATCTCAATGAAGATGGACCTAGCGTCGACCAAAAGGTATAACGCTCCATGATTGGATCTCTACTCTATTTATGTGCATCTAGGCCAGATATTATGTTGAGTGTATGTTTGTGTGCAAGATTTCAAGCCAATCCTAAGGAATGTCACTTGACAACCATAAAAAGGATCTTGAGATATTTGGTTCATACACCCAACCTTGGTCTTTGGTACCCAAAAGGCTCAAAATTCAATCTCATTGGTTACTCCGATGCAGATTATGCCGAGTGCAAAGTAGATAGAAAAAGCACCTCCGGTACATGCCAATTCCTAGGGAGATCCTTAGTTTCTTGGTCCTCCAAGAAACATAATTCCATTGCCTTATCCACAGCCGAAGTGGAGTATGTTGCAGCTGGGAGTTGCTGTGCACAACTACTTTGGATGCGACAAACTCTAAGGGACTATGGTTACAATATAAACCATATTCCACTCCTTTGTGACAATGAAAGTGCCATCAAAATTGCCCACAACCCAGTTGAGCACTCCAGAACTAAACACATAGATATAAGACATCACTTTTTGAGAGATCATGCCATGAAAGGAGAGATAGCCATTTCACATGTCAACACTCAAAAGCAATTGGCCGACATATTCACCAAGCCACTTGATGAAAAGCATTTTTGTGAACTCTGAAATGAACTAAATATCCTTGATGCTCGGAGTGTGGCTTGAAATGTTGCATACCTGTATGAATTCTTCAAATATGTTGATTGGATTGTGAAAATCATCTCTCTCAATTTTCTCTGAAAAACTATGTCAATTACTAAATCTTGATGAATTATGATTATTGCTTGATTGTTGTATGCTTACTGGTCATATTCATCAAGATTATTTGATTTGATTTGCCTCTATATTCTCTAAATATGTAACTTCATATATATATGAATGGTGTAAGAAATTCTCACCTAGTGACCACGGACTAGTCCATGGTTACCCGGACTAGTTCGCCCGTGCAGACTGGTCTGCAGAGTGCCGGTTAGGCCGGACTAATCCGACATACAACGAACTAGTCCGATATAGTCCTCTGGAAAAGTTCGGACTAGTCTAGTCTTCTCCGGATGTGTATAATTTTTCGTGTCCATAACCCTAGCCGCCGCCAAACCCTAATGCATTCACCTCCACTCTTGCCTCACGCGCTCTCTCTCTTCCACTCGAGCTCCCAAGGCAATTTTGCGTCCCCTCCACCAAAAATCTCTGCATTTGGGTGGAGATCAAGCATCCTTGCTTGAAGATTGAAGTTCACGGAAAAGTCTGGACTTCAACACCCTTATCTTCGAGCATCAATCGAATTCTTCGGTAATTTTCACTTAAACCCTAGAAATTCCAAATTTCTTCATTGTTGATCGAATAGCCTAGCATTCCTCGCTATATACATGCTCTCTTGATGTATTAAGTTTATGCTAAGGTTGTTGTGCATTAGGAATCACTATTTGTCTAGTTTCATAGGTTTTTGAGTTTGAATACCGGACTAGTCCGGTCCATGCACGGACAATTCCGATATCCCCGGACTAGTCCGTGCGTGTACACCGGACAAGTCTGATTTATCTGAACTTAAAACCTAACTTCTCAATTCCTCAATGCAATTCCTTGCTATCCTTCCATACCTATGCCTTGTATCATTCATTCTCAATCATGCCACTCATTCTCAGGTCATGTCGAGCTCGGACAATGATGTCTCCGACTTTGAGGCCGAGATGGACCACGAGGTGGCACCTCGGACCTCAACGGGTCCTGGCAAGAAGCACCAAGAAAGACTCTCCGAGCCAGCTCCATCCCCTCCTCAGGCTCGAAGGAAGGTGTTGGCAAAGAAGCCAGTCTCCAAGGCAGCTGCATCATCAAGTGGCCCTCGTCAAGCAAAGGGCAAGGGCAAAGGGATTGCTACGGGTCCAGTTGGCCCATTGAAACTGCATGCTCCAAGGGAAGGGGTCCGTGACCCCACTGAAGAGAAGTTCAACGGTAAGGGCAGTGATTCGGCGGCAAAATTCAGAAGTATCGATTGGTATGGCCGACCGAAGCAAGCTGTTAATGGAAGATTCTGGTGCAACTTTCATGCTGATTTCTACAAATCGGTGTATCTCCCAATGAAGACACCAGTTGTGCGCAGTCAGTAGATTGAATGGGCACATTTTGAGAAGAAGGGCTGCTCACCATTCATTGAGGTAGTGAAAGCCATTGAGAGGCATGGCCTGAAGGATCTTTTCGCCTTCAGGAATAACTGGAATGATGAAGTGATTGTGCAGTTCTTTGCAACCTGTCACTTCTCTAGTGAAGATGAGGGGAGTGTCACTTGGATGATTCATGGATCCAAGTACAGTGTTACTCAAGAAGATTTTGCTAGCCTGCTTCACCTTGACACCTCAAGATCTGACTGCTTGATCATACACAACATAGGTGTCATTGAGAAGGATAGGATGAAGTTCCTATATGAGCCAAAATCAAAGTTCAACCCTCCCTTCACCAAAAACATGAAGCCATTCTTTGTGGTGCTGAACAGAGTTTTGAGGAAGACGATTGCTCCCAAGGATGGAGATGCTGGGAGTGTGCAAGGATACCTCCGGACTCTGATGAGGGTCATAAGCAAGGACCACCAGTTTGATGTGGCAGACTACATTTGGAATGACATGGTGAACATATCTTGCACTCCTAACAGGTCATGTGGATATGCTCCTTACCTAATGTTTGTGATTGAGAAAGTCACCGGGATTGAGTTTGTGAAAGATGTGGAGCATCTCCCCTTGAGGCCTCAGATGCCTCAAAAGCCGAGTGTGCAGGCTGCTCCCTCGCCGGCCTCCAGTCCCGAGGCACCGGCAAGAACAAGAGAAGATGCCAGGGCTGCCCTTGCTACTAGGGCAGCCCCTCAAAAAGGTTCAGCCAGTGGAATCCTCAAGTATCTGACTGCAATCTTTGCCTCTTGCAAAAAGGCTGAAGTGAAGGCCCATAAGCTCAACAAGAAAAGAAAGGAGGAAATGAAGTATATCAAGGCAAATGTGAAGCAAATTTGCCAGAAACTGGAGATTGAGCCAATTGGGTCTCCAGTAATCTCTGAAGACTCAGATTCTGACTTCACCGAGCTCGGGCTCTTGACCTCCTCCGAGCTTGCCTACTTTGGCATTGGGGGCTCGAGTAGCTCCGCACCTCCTCCTTCTCCTCATCATCATCAAGCTGAAGATGAAGATGACGAAGACGACGATGAGAGGACCAAAAGCGAAGAGTGAAGACCTTAGGACCCTCCTCTCCTTCTTTTTGGTGTCTTGATGCCAAAGGGGGAGAGATTGAGGGGGAGTCTTAGTCTTAGCTGTAGGTTGCGAGGAGAGAGCTCTATGCTTTTTGTTTTTGCCTATTTTGTGGTTTGTAAAGCTTTAACAATGTTCTTAAGTTAATTATGGTTTTGTGATGCAATGTTATGATCTTTTGAGAAGTATTTGTTGAGTTATGTGATTTTGATCCTAGAATGACATATATGCTTGCTTATGGTTGATTAATGTAAATTATGTCATTCTTAGTGTTTCAATGTACTTAGTTATGCATCCCACCATAAAGAATGCACATATGGATTATGTTTTCATTGCTTGATGTATTTTAAACTCATATGTGCATACTTTATGAAAATCTCAATTTTTATCATATTTTGTGAAATCTCAATCGGTTGTCATCAATCACCGAAAAGGGGGAGATTGAAAGTGCATCTAGGACTCCCTTGTGGGTTTTGGATGATTTATGACAAGCAATTGGGATCCTAACCTCTTTGTTGAGATGAGCACAGGGTTTCAATAGCAAAATAAGCAAAGTGCCAAAAAGAAGGAAGAATGAGGAGCAAAGTGGAAATGAGCTCAAGAAAGAAGAATAGTAGATCATTGTGTATGGAGTGTGTTAAGAAAACACATCCCAAGAGCTCAATCACAATTAAACACACACATTGCACAAAGTTACACAGGATCGGACTAGTCCGACTGACACCGGACTAGCTCGAGAACCTCTCTGCACAAAATCGGACAAGTCCAATATCCATCGGACTGGTCCGATATCTCTCTGACTAGAATCAGACTAGTACTCCCCAGTGCGGACTAGTCATCAAAACACTTCACAAGTCACACAAAATCGGACAAGTCCGACCGCAACCGAACTAGTCCGATATTCTCTCTGGTCCAAATCGGACAAGTCCGATATTTGCACGGACTAGTATGAAAAACCCTCTGAACTAAATCGGACAAGTCCTCCAAGTGCGGACTTGTCACCCAATACACTTAGGTTTTCACTGTCCGGACAAGTCCGATGTCTATTGGACTAGTCCAAAGATTTCCAGAAGCGAAATCGGACAAGTCCGTTCCTAGTCAGACTAGTCCGATATTTCGAGACACTTAGGGTTTGCTACACACAGCACACCGGACTAGTCCAGTGACCACCATGGACTAGTCCGATCTTTTTGAACCTTAACGGTCACTTTTAGAAACCCATATAAATAGAGGTGTACGACCATATTTCATACTCTCTCGAACCCTAACGCCGTCACACTTCCCAAGATCCTCAAAAACCACATATCTCCACGAAATTAAGTGCAACAAAGATCAATCCTTTGAGGATTCACTCTAGTTCATTGTAGAGACACCTTCAACACCACATTGAGCTCTTGGTTTGATTCTCTAACACACTCCTGTGATTTCATTGTAATGTTTTGAGTGTGTTCTTGGTGGTATTTCGTTTTGTAATCCAAGGGAGCTCTCAACGTGTGAGAAGGCCCTTTTGAATTCGGTTATTCACCCCTTTGTGATAAGTAGAATAGGATTGGCCTTCGTGGCGATCCGATAAGGGTAGGGTTGGAGAAGACCCGGTCATTTTGTGGACTCCTCAATGTGGATGTAGGTTGCCTCTGTGGGAACAGAACCACGGGATAAATCCTTGTGTCTTGTTTTTGTGTTCATTGTTCTTATTCTTCACTATAACCTAGGGTTTCAATAATCATTGCTTACTTCACGTTGAATCATTAAACATAAGATTGAATTGTGATATAACCTGGTGCATAATCTTGAAAACCTTCATTTGATTGTATATTTCCACTGCATACATAGAAGAATCAATCTAATCAACCGAACTTAATCAACCTAGTCCGTAAACACCGGACTAGTCCGCACTTTACCAGACTAGTCCGATATCTCTGGTTTTGATTTGGTTGTTAAGTGTTTGCAGGTTCCGACAATTATGAAAAAGGCCTATTCACCCCCCCCTCTAGGCCAAATTCAATATTCCTATTTGTATTTGTGACTTTGCTCTTAATAAATATGTTATCTTTAGTCTTCCATTGTTCATATACTTGGATGAAGTGTTTCTTGTTTGATTGTGGATTCCATGTATGTGGTAGGAGTAGTATTTATGATTATGCTATACCATTATCATCATATCATCATAAACACTACAAACCCCCACTATAGTCTAATTAGCTATGTCATGATTATGTTAACATAAATCACTTATGCTATGAATTAACATTGGTTAAATGATGATTTAGTTCATTTCCTTAGGATGGCTTGTGCCTAGGCTCTTAAGGTAATTACTTAATATGCTAGCACGGCGCTAGGATAGAGAGTAGCGTTGAATGTCTTGTAGACCCACAGATTGAAGAGGTAGGCAGTAGGTGGTGACAATCCTATCTATCCTTTGTAATCCTCCATGTTCGGCTATGCCACAGGCTCTTGGCGGGAGTTGTCCTAGTATTGCTAGGGGTAAACCCGTGCTCGATGTGTTAATCCACTTAGCATGAGAAGTCATAATTGATATGATCATTAGTAACTAACTTAGGCTATGTATATGTACAATAGAAGCATCGTAGGAGTCTCTACCTAACCTTTAGCCTAGTCCCTCTTTACCCCATTTATCCCCTTAGGATAGAATGCTCTTGTGTGTGTCACACTACTCCAATTTATCATTTGTCCATCCTTGCTAGAATCTTTCCTAGATCACCCTAGCCTCTCCACTTGATGATTGCTTTACTTCCATCAAGCCTTCCTTTGGGAGAATATAAATGACACCCATTGGGAATACTCCTAGAGGGGAAATGCTACATCGATAGTTTCCGTGCGCTTGCAGATTTATATGTATAATCTAAAATCTATTAACAAGCATTTCTGGCACCACTGCTAGAGATGAATTGTTAGTAGTGCGTAGGAACCGTCAACAAGCATTTCTGGTGCCGTTGCCGGGGAAGTCAACCGAAGTATTGCATGATTGAGTGAATAGGATAGGACCCTGGTAGATTTTAGTAGGATGACCCTTCTTTATTTTTGCATTCTATGTGAAAAGAGGGTAGTGTATGTCTGGTTTCCGCTTGCCAGAAAACTTTGTTGAAGATCCCGAATCCCTTCTGAGAGATCGACCTCGTGTTGTTACTTTTCAGAAGCTTCGACGGCAAAGCAAGCCAGCGCAACTGCATCAACAACCGAAACACTAATGGCACAGAAGACCATGTTGATGCTACTGCTGGAGGTGCCTTCTTCTCATTGAAAGTGCCTAACGCAAAAGATTTGATTGAGAAGATCGTGTCAAACATGGGTTGGAGCGACGAGTGTCTCCATACCCACCAGCGAGGCATGCACACCTTGAAGGAGGTAGACATGATCGCTGCCAAATTGGACCTCCTTATGAAGAAAATTGATGGCCAAAGCAACGGTGAGGTATATGGCAATGCCTATGCCTTAGACTCTCACATCACTTGTGAAGTCTGTGGCAACACGGGCCATTTGGGCAATGACTGCCCAGAAACCCATGAGGATGACCTATACGTAGCCAACAATGGAAACAACAATGGCTATCATCCAGGAGGTCAAGGGTGGGGCCAACCACGCCCATTCTGTCAAGGAGGGTACAACAACAATGACAACAATGGAAATCAACCCAACTTGAGAGAACTTTCCATTGGCCAGCTGAAGATCAATGAGGCTATATCCAAGAAGCTGTTGGCCAATGACAAGACCCTAGAGAGCATTAATGCCAAGATTGAATGACTATCCTCAACCTTCAAGAATCAATTGAGTTTCAACAAGATGTTAGAAACTCAGTTGGCTCAACTGGCAGCTGTTGTTCCTCCAGTGGAGAATGGAAAGATGTCAGGACAACCCAAACCTATTGTGGAAAGTGCCAACATAATTTCTTTACAAGGAGGCAACTAGCTGAAGGACCCTGGATGTCCTACAATTTCATGCTCAATTAGGGCTCACCACTTTGACAAGGCCCTTTGTGACCTTGGAGCAAGTGTGAGTGTGATGTCCAAGGTGGTTTTTGACGAGCTGAACTTCATGGAACTTACTCCAACACCAATGCAGGTCCAACTGGCTGATTCTTCAGTTCGTTATCCAGCGGGTATCGCTGAACATGTTCAGGTGAAATCTGAAATTGCTTCATACCCGTAGATTTTGTAGTGCTCAAAATGGAGATCGAGAAGGATACACCGCTCATTCTTGGGCGACCATTCCTAAGCACCACGAAGGCTCGCATAGATGTGGGAGATGGAGAAATCCACTTCCATATCAATGGCAAGGAGGAGAAGTTTAACTTTCGCCCAAAGTTGGAGCAATGCTCCATGATCCGTATCAAGTACGCGCCAAATGTTCAACACATCCAAGAGGTCAAAATCACACCTCCAAAGGTGGACCCACTAATTGTATTTATGAGGAATTTGATCTATACGGAAAACCCGTCTTATCATCCATGCTGACATCCCAAGAAGACGGAGAAGTCTGGGCCTCTCCAAAGGCCCAAGTCCACCAAGCCGCCAAAGAAGGTGTGGCAAAAGAAGCAAGACAAGCCGTCCGAGCCCATCTCTCCAGGCCTGGATGTCAAGAAATGAAGAAGGAGGAATGTCCATATCATCGGACGGTGGTGAGACCTAGCCAATAGGTTAAATTGGTAGTTATCTTTTTCTTTGTTTTTCTTTTCTCTTTATTTGGTTTTCCCCATTTAGTTTGATTTTCCCCACTGCATATTTGATTTTCTTAGTAATTTGAGAATCTTATATTCTCAACTATCATTCTTATTTCTTTATTTTCACAAAAACAAAATTGTTAGGTTTTTAAGAAAAAGAGTTTTTACTTGGAAAACAATTTTTCAGAGCTGCAAAAGTGGTAATTCACCAACGTACTAATCTCGTAGCCGTTGGGGGAGCCACCTGCCAAAAGCGAGAACAGGGGGCCCACTTGTTAGTTTGGCCGACCCCCCTGTTTGGCCGACTAGGGAAAGGAGCCATTTTGGCTATCTCTCCTCCAACAGGTACATTTGGTACCCTAGTGACCGTTGGGGAGTGCACACTATAAATGGTGGCCGTGACGGGCACTTCTCCTCACACTTCACCTCATTTCAAACCTCCCCAAAGTCACTCTTTCTCACATTGTTTTTTTTGCTGTCCATTGAAGTGCTCTTGATCAATTCCCAACTCAAAAAGATTTGCTTTTGCTTGCATTTGCAATTCACTCCCATGTTCTTCAAGGGAAAATTTGTCAGGGTTTTGCCTTCGCTAACATCACCTCTTTTGAGTTTTTGCCTTGTTGTGTTCTTGTTTGTTGTGGCCATGAAAGGGATGAAGATGTTGTTTGGGAAGAGGAAGGAGGTTGCAAGCTCAAGACATGGTGGAGACTCAAGTGCACACCCCTCATTTGTTGCTACACCAAGTTCACGGAGGAGTGTAGGTGAGGACACTCCCATGGGTGAGAGGAGCAACCCTCATCAACTTCTTCATGACGACGACCTCGACATACAAAGTAAAGTTGAAGATCAAGCACACAAGCTCCTCCAAGATCGTGAGTTTTCTCATACGAAAGCTTATGATCCGGATTTGATCTCCAAAATAGGTATGGATTCTTAATTCTTTTCCATTTGACGTGCACTAGGATGGGAAAACTTCGCTCACATAGAGGAGAGATGTTCACGCCTTCTCTCCATACATTTCCTTTGCACACTCAAGATAGTATTTGATGGTATTACTTTTAGATTATTTAAGAAAGAATATAATATCCTATGGAAAGAATTAAGTGAAATCCTAGGCTTCCATAGTTGATGTTTGCTAGATTTAGACGCTTTTCCTAAGTTTAACATAGTTTTTGGAAAGATTAACTTTTGAGGTCAGATGTAGTGCACCTATAAATAGCCAATTACACAACCCTAGTTTACACTTCATGCATAGATGGGTGGCTATGACTATGTTCCCTAGAGGAGACGTAAGAATAGTGCGTGATGATGAGCTGAAAATTTTATTTGCCATGATTAAAAAGATAAAAGTTGCTCCAGTTATTGCCATGATGACACAATGGTTAGATTACATTTCAAGAACAGGGCCAATTGAATCCACTTCATTGATTACTCGTATTGCTAATAGGGTAGGAGCACTAGAATATTCTTCATTTGAGTATATTGAAAATAAAAGAGAATTAATTGATGAAGATTATTTAGTGCAAGGACATACCCTTAAGCATGATCAAGATGGCTCTTTGTTATTTAATTATCCCGGCTTTGTCAATGAAATTCGGTTACCTAAATCAGATTATCATTTGTACAAATGCCGAAGGCTAACCATTGACCTTCTTCCCATCGAGAAAGCACGAAGATGTAATGTCTCTGGTAGGGTAACTAGAAGCCGTGCAAGGAGAGCGTCCATGCCTTCGACAATCTCCATGGTCCATGAGTACGAAGAGGAAGAGAACCCAATGGGTGATGCACCCGGATGGACTCAACCTCCATCGTATGAGACCGAAGGTCTGTCTTGGCATGGATTGCCAGGTGCCACATGGGAGCCACCTCTATCCACTTCAAGCTCTAGCAGCTTGCCTCCAAAATTCATGAAAAGATATCATTCCTCTTCGGCTAGAAGTCATCATGACTATAGCCAAGGAATGACGAATCTCACTAGACATATGGGAGAGCTTGAAGTGAGAACGGGTGACATCTACAAAACTCTCCAAGGGCAACAACATATGGATGCTCAATTCACCCACTTCAACTCCACACTACAACAACAACAACAAGCTGATCTCGCAGCATACTTCCATCATCAAGGGTTCAACCCTCATCACAGAGGTGAGTGAAGAACAAGATTGGGGGAGGACCCCCACTTGAGGTAAATTGTATCAACCCCTTTTGCCTATTTATTTTCCATTCAACCATCATTAACCTTGCATATAAAAAAATAATATAGGATATATTTGCTTTCAAAATAAATAAATGATGTGCGATAAGAATGGTTTGGAATTCACATAGATGAAATGATGAATAGTTGCTCTATTTTAATTTTCCTAAGTTCCTAGTTTACAACTTACTACTCTCCAACATATTGCTCTCATTGGCTAAAATTGCTTTTGCCTTGATTTGGAAATTGTGGGTAGCAAAAGCTTAATCCATTCTAAGTTGTTGTGAGATATGATATTGTGATAGAGCTGCTATTCCTAGTTTGAAAGTAAAACTTAGATTTCCAGAGAAATTCTAAAAAGATTTAAGTTACTCTCATTTGATTGGAAATACCTGCTAAAGCCATATGATACATTACATTGATAGACCTTATGCATATGCTATTTGTCTTAACATTGAGCTTTATCAATCTGGTATAGACATATGTGAGATTTCATTCATTATGTTTTGAATTCAAGACTTCACTTGCATATGCTATACTTATACACTAGAAGTAAGCAAATTTCCACCATACCACATTCCACAATAAAAAGAGAAACTCCATATCATTCATGCTTAGTGCTCTCTCCAAAATTTATTGCATAAAAGGGAGAAGAAGACATGGCTACAAGAAAAAGAAAAAGAAACAAAATGCATGCTTACATCATAAGCATGAGAAAAAAAGTAGTCATGTTTCATCCCTGCAAAATAAGAGAACCACTAAAAAAGAGTCATCTCAAATATCCACATCCACTTCATTCCATCACACATGCACAAGTCTTGAGTCAAATTGTTTTGAATTGATTTCTCCTATGGCTTGCTCTTTTGACTTAGCAATATTATGTGTTACAAATATGCCTACTATATTCCCTACCAAGCTCCACATACAATCCTTATGTAGAGGTAGGATGAATTTAGGCACAATGCCTTGGTGAGGATACATTTGCACTCCACATGAATGAGAGACTGAGAGAATCAAATTGAGATACTCAAAATCTAAATTGAACTCTCCAGAATTTGAGTGAAACTTGATTTCTAGGGTATGTGTGCTTCATTTTCCGTTCTATCTTTCAACCACCCATGAATAGGAGATGGCATAAGCCCCATAATGACCTAAGATGGGTGAAGTACCATGCCAATTTTTGCAATACTAGGTAGAGTATTTTGTTGTGCACATGGTACTTTTAACAAATAGAACATAGTAGCAACTCCTGATCATCAACCTAAAGTCTTGACTTTGCTCGGGACGAGCAAAGGATAAGCTTGGGGAGTTTGTTGACGGCTGTTATATACCAATTTCACTCATCAATATAACTCAATTATGTGAAAGAAATATATTTCTTGCACACATCACCTTTCTCTTTAACCTATTTCCACTTGTCCTTGGAGAAAGTAGTGAATGCAGGGATTCTATGCAGAATTGAAGTGAAACAAGGGGATGGATCCTATAAAATATAATTTTGGTTCGTTGGGGGCAGGACTAGTCCGGCGGGCCAGACTGGTTCGTTCTCAACCGGAGCAAACAGTTCTGTGTGAGATCGGACTAGTCCGTTGTTGGATAGACTAGTCCATGGTTTGGTGACCGTTTGAATTCAAAAGGTGACAGGGGGATTTGTGGTTGGTCAAAAATGACATCACTGGTCTCCACAGGCCGGACTAGTTCGGGGTCAAAGGCCGGACTAGTCTGCACTTTTCCTGGTGGCAACGGCTACTTGTCGAGACCATTATAAAAAGGGATCCCCAGGCCTCCAAAGGCCCTCTATCGAACCCTAGCGCCGCCATAGCCTTCCTAGAGCCATCCTAGCACTCTTTCAACCATTCTTGGAGTCCTAAGAGCGATTCTTGAGGATTCGTGAGGTGTGGAAGAGGAGAGAAGGGTTTGCTTGATCTTGAGCTCTTGGTTGATTCTCTCGGTTTGACTGATTGATTTGAGTTTGTGTGGGTGTCGATCTTCGATCCTTTTGAGTTGGAAACTTGTGGGATCATCAGGTTGTGAGTTGCCCCACGGATTTGGTGATTAACCTTGTGATTTAGTGGAAGAATAGCCGGCCTTCATGGTGGCTAAGTGAGGAAAGGGTTGAGTGAAACCCTGCCTTTCGTGGGCATCCTCAACGTGGATGTAGGCTCCTTTGTAGGGTTGAACCACGGGATAAATCCTGCATCTTGTGTCTTTGATTTGACTTCCTCATTCTTCGCTAGATCAAGTTACGGCTATTTACGTTCTTCGTCTCAATCTTGTAATCCGCTTCGATCTAGTTACTTTTACTTCGTGCACATCATCTACTAGATTGCTAGGGTCATACTATTTACATTTCATAAAGTTAAGTTTGTTAGATCGCATTAAAATCTCACCTTTGGTCAAGTTTGTCATCCTGACCGAACTAGTACGCCCCCAGACTAGACTAGTCCGCACTCTGTAATTTGATTAGTTTTTATTGAGTTAAATTTCAGGTTATCAGCCTATTCACCCCCCCCCCCCCCCCTTTAGGCAACTTTCACACGTGTCCCGCGGCCCTTGACCCCCCCGCTCTACTCAGAAATGGGCTCCAGGGCTGCCACATCGTCCGCTGATAGGGACTCACCTCCCCTGCAGAGGCTAGCTCTCGAGCTGCCACATACCCTGCAACTTGCGCCTTGTCTAAATCAAGCATTGAAGACTCGTGTATTCCCCAGGCGCATGACGCGGTGCACGCCTAATGTCAGGTACTGCTATGCCCAATCACATTGCAGTGAAGACACCATAGGCCTACCCCACTCCGCCAAGCGGGTATCTTACGACGACAGGGACAATTGGATGGGACATTCCCTGCCATCATCAACGACTACACATGGGCCACTGATGACTGAAGCGGCAACTCGACGAGTTTTCAAGCCACAGTCAGAGGAATCTTATGCGTGAAGCCATAGATATTTAGGATAAGATCGCCCTAGGGCCAACTGTCGAGCCTCGAACCCCACTTGTAAGGCGTCTGGCCTTGTCTATAAAAGGACCAGACCTCCACCGTTACAAGGGATCCCCATTCTATGCATTCACACACACACACACCAGCAATACAACCTCACCATGGAGTAGGGTATTACGCTCTTGCGGCCCGAACCACGTAAAACCCACGGTCTCACAACTCTCATAAGCGCAATTCCTTGATAGAGGACTGGGCGCTGCCGATCAAGAACCTCTGTGGGCTGCTCTCATAGCAGGTTCGGGGAAAGTGTCGCAGGAACACTTTGACATTTGGCGCGCCAGGTAGGGGTTTTTTTCCCTAAAAAAAGGTGTTGCGCTTTCACCGCAATGCTGTTCATAAAGCCCGTGAAAGGCAGTTTTCGAGGCTGCCGTCCGGTGACCAGATCCATCGCTCAAGCAACACATTCTTACCCATAACACCCCCGCACAGATGCAGCTGGCCAGGGCGGCACATTCGGGCACATCCCAGCCCAGTCAGCGCCCCTAGAGCTATTGGCTACAAGTTTGGAGAGCGCTCTGGCAACAGTCAGGGCCCTTCTCCACCACCCACCATCAATGAACGCTTCCAGGGGGCAGCTCAGCAGTGGGTCCAAGACATCGACCACTTCGTCGTTGCGGCCATCAACTCCCCCAACAGAGGGAGGCATCACGTGTCGCTATTGCACACGCCATCCATCGACCATCGCACCTTCAACTCCCGTTCCACTAGGCTTGCTAGCACTGATCGGATCCCCGCGGAGGACTTGAGGGCCGATCTTGACCGTCATCAAGCTCGAATAGACGGTCGTGTCATCATCGAGTGTCAGTGGGAGAGATGACTGTGAGACCTATGTGTGCTGAATACATTGGCTTTGACAAAAAAAGTTTTGAATGCTGCCATAACATATTTTTAGCAAGGTACAACTCTAGCTAGGGATGGCAATGGGTCGGGTTTGGGTAGAGCAAAAACCCGACCCGGATTGAAATAGTGCACGAGTAAAATTTTGTACTCGAACCCGTATCCGCGGGTAAATTTCCATACCCGAACCCATACCCGACGGATTCTGGGCGGGTTTCGGGTACCCGCCGGGAATAACAAAATGCAATAGATATCAGGCTAGGGTAAGACTAAACATCACAATATCGAGCATACATATCAAGACTGGAAGATTGGAAGGAACAATATCGAGGAGCAATGAGGGTTGCCGTTGCAGATTTGCTTGGAGATGACCCTGGTGCCCTGCGTCCTTCGAGGCTGCGTCTGTGGCGACACCGGTCGAGGCCGATGGGCGGCGGCCGGGCGGCCAAGGGCGGAGGATGGATCTGAGGTGGCGGCAAGGGTCGAGGTCGGGGCGGATGAACGGTGCTAAGCTTAGGGCGATGGCGTGGTGCTACAGCAGCGGGAGGGGGCAGTGGGAGAGCGGGCAACGACAGACTGCCGAACTAGGTCGGGGCGGCACTGGGTGTGGCTGCGGCCATGGCGATTGGCGCCGATGCGTGGTGCCCGTGCGGCCGTGAGGGAGAGGGAGTCGGGACTAGGAGGGTTGCGGTGCTGACTGGGAGTCGGGGGTAGGGTACGGGTTAAAAAAATTAGGGTTCCTTTATGGGCTGGACTCCCTGTTTTGGCCCAAATCTAAAAATTCGGGTAACCCGACGGGTACCCGCGGGTAAAAAACAAAACCCATACCCGCACCTGAAAAATGGCGGGTCGGGTACGGGTTGTACCCGCGGGTAAAAATATGTACCCGAACCCGTACCCGTCGGGTGCAATACCCAACGGGTACCCGAACCTGCGGGTACAATTGCCATCCCTAACTCTAGCTCCAAGCTTTTGCAAGGTCCGACAATAGGTCCGACTTTCTTTTTCTAGATCCGACATGTTTTTGGGTAGCTCCGATGAGCTTTGTCTTTAGCTCCGGCATGTCTTTGATAGCTCCGGCATGTCTTTGTTAAGCTCCGATATGTTTTGCTAGGTCCGACTTATGATGGTTAGCTTCGACATGTTTTTCTAGCTCCGACTTTTGGGATGACTAGTTCCGACTAGCTTTGGTAAGCTCCGGCGCTAGGTCCGACTAGCTTTGGTAAGCTCCGGCACTAGGTTGTACTAGCTTTGGTAAGCTCTGGCTCAAGCTCCGGTTAGCTATGGCAAGGTTCGGAGCTTGATCGTAATGTTCCAAATTTTCATGTGAAATGTTTTGAACTTGCTTTACACTTATGGAAAGTTTGCTTAGTATTATTTTACTAATTTTTTGGTGTGTTTTGGTTGATATGACTGGTATCGTTTTGCTATGCTTTGCAACATGCTTATGTGAGGTGCTCACGTAAGGTGCTGTGTTCGGAATTGACTTGAGTCAAGTCGAGGACTTAGGATCGTACGGATTGGTTGTTTGTTCATGTGCAGGTGTTGCTTGAGTTCAAGTCATGGCTGGTGACAGGATCCTTTGGACTAGTCTCAGGGAGGAGATGAGGTTCCAACAACCAAATTTAGGAGGAATTGTGGTTGAGCGGGTCAGGAGGTCGCACAAGATGATTGAATCAAGGGCAGTGCATATGAAGGTTACTGGACGTCGAAGAAAGGTGTTTTCACGTATGCATGCGGTGCATGATGTGGCAACATGGTTCCGAAGATGGTTTATGGATGGGAAGATCTGGTTCGAAGGATCGGATTGCGGCGGAGTCGGTTATGGCTCGGTATGGAAAGTATCGAGTTGGTTATGATAGGATTTTGTGGGGGTCACAAATTTGAGTTGTTTTAGGAATGTGGGATACATTCTTAATGTGTTTGTAAGTCTTAAGATTGCTTCTATCTGCGTATAGAAGAGTCCTAAGCAGTTCTGGAAAGTTTCGATTCGTGAACGGAGTAGGATTAGGGTCCTGATTTGAGTTGAGTTGGCTTTCGAGCTGGTTATATAAGCAAGGGAGGCCAGAGCTCGTCGTAGACGAATTTGGGGCTGTTCCTCTTGTGTTCTATTAAATAAAATTTGTAGTTTGAAGGAACTTTTATGCCTTGTTCGTCCGACTTGTTCCAGACAAGTTTTACTCGTCGAGTTTCTGAACAGCACTACCTTTTGTCGGTGGTTTTATCATAACTCGAGTTTTACAGATCCAATTGACGTGATTCTTTTTGGGTTGTCTTAACAACTTGATTATATATCATATTTCAAAATTTCACGGTCATTGGATTTGTGTTTTCTGATCTACATGAGTTTCTTTGCAGCGTTCCAGAACTGTTTTTTTGGGTAGGACAGATTGATCTTTGTTCGATCTTTCGATCATAACTTGAGTTTCTCTCGACGGATTTGAGTGATTCTTCTGGTGTTTTCTTCGTGACTTGATTCTCTCTGATATATATCACTTTTGTCCCAGTCAAAAACATTTAGATTATTTTGACACACGATTTATTTAACAGATCATTTTTCTGCCGAAGGGGTTGGGATTTAATTGTTTCCACTGCGTAAGATTTTTTAAATCTACCATTCACCCTCGCTCTGGTAGCTTTTCACGTGCTCATCGATCCTACAATTGGTATTAGAGCCACGATGCTCTAATCATTGTGATTTGCACGTGTTTTTGACTAATCATCATGGAGAAATACTCCGCCAAACCTTGTGTGTTTACTGGTATTGATTTTCAGGTTTGGAAGGCACACATGGAGGCTTTCATCCAGGCGCAAGGCTTTGCAATATGGGAAAAGGTGTACAAGACTTACGAAGTGCCGTCAAATTATCAAGTTACAGCTACAAATCTGAGAGATGTTGACAACAACAACAAAGCTTGAAACTTGATCATACAAGGATTAACTCAAAGCGACTTCGACCGTGTTGCACACCTTCGATCTGCATACGATGTGTGGAAAGCACTTTGTGACTACCACGAAGGATCCAACACGATCAAGGAGGTAAGGAAAGGCATGTTCAAGAAAGAATACATGTGCTTCGAGATGCAACCCGGTGAGTCAATTGATGATCTCTTTGCTCACTTTAATAAAATTCTCAGCAACTTGCGTAGCGTCAATGTTAATTTTTCAGATGCTGAAAATGCTAGGCAATTTTTAAGTGCATTAGACATGTAAATTTGGGAGATGAAAGTTACATCCATTCGTGAATCAACTGTCATGAGTACACTTACTTTAGATGTTATATATTCCAAGTTAAAAACTCATGAAATTGACATAATATCACGTAAAAACCCCAACAGTCTATTGCTTTTGTTTTACAACGTAATATGCATAGCTCCGGCCAATCTTCATCTTGTGGTACACTTTCTTTGTTGTCCTCTCTAACCCTTGAACAGATTGAGGAGTTTCCAGAGGAGGAGCTAGTACTTATCTCTACTAGGTTCTCGAAAGCATTGCAAAATGTGAGAACTAGAAGGAGAGGAAGCTCTGGACCTCAACGGTGCTTCGAATGTGGTAAGACAGGACACTTTTGTACAAAATGCCCTAACCTTTCAGGTTCTACTTCCCGAGAAGAAAAACAATCAAGGACGAAGCATTCCTCAACAAATGATAAGAAGAAGAAGAAGAAGAAGGGCTTTACAGGTCACCAACTGGTGAACAGTTTTATCTCCGCACTCCAGGAACTAGGCTCAAGCAACGTGGACATTGGAAGTGACAAAGATGAAGATGATTTGGCCAACTTATGCTTCATGGCGGGCAAAACAAGATCAAGATCAAGTCAGGAGGATGCATAACAGAATAGTGACAACGATGAGGTATGTTCTACCAGTAATGAAATGTGTGATGCAATTTTTCGTGCAACTATTATTGTTAAGAAAAAGGACAAAAAGCTTAGGGATAATGCTGCTAAAATTGAATCACTAGAATCTGAAATCAACCATTTGAAAACCTTGATTCCTAGTGATGATTCTTGCCCCTCGTGTGATTTAATCTATGAACAATTGTCCACATTAAGAACTGCACATTCCTCTACTCTAGATAGACTTGAACTTGAAATTGAAAAGAACAAAAAGCTTGCTGCATTTGACATTGGAAACTTAAAAGATGCTTCTTGTTCTACAATTGATTTGCATTGTTCTAGTTGTGATGATCTTCAAAAGAAACTAAAAGATGCTATGAATGAAATTTCAATATTGAATAATGCTTTATGTTCTCATGAAGTTAAATATTGTTCCAATTGCAAATTAAAAGGAAAAACTTCATGTGAAAATTGCCTTGATCTGTCCAATAAACTTGATAACATGCATAGGACATTAGATTGGTTTTGTAATGGGAATAAGAACCTAAACTTGCTGTTGAATTCTTCCAAGTCTTGCAATGATAAAACTGGTTTAGGTTTTGATTCTCATGCTCATGCTAAGGCACATCCACCTAAAATTGTAAAGTCATTAGGAAGTGGTTTGATTCAAATAGTTACTAAACAAAAAGAAGTGGTTTTCAAATCGGCAGAAGTGTTGTCTCATTCGGTTTCAAATAAAAATATTGCTTGCTCATCTAGACATGAACACAAAGTTAAATTTCATTGTACCTACTATGGTAGAGATGGCCATGTCATAGATTTTTGTTATAGACTAGCTAAACAACATAAAAGGGAAAGAATGATTGCTAGATCTCATAACTTTCATGCAAAATTTGCTGCACATATTAAACTGAATGCCAGGAACATGCAACCTGCTGTTATGAGTCAAAAACATTCAAAGTTTACCTCCGGACCTTCTGCTTTTACCACCAGAGCTACTGATTTTTGTGCTACACAAGTAACACCTTATAGGTCAGTAGTTAAGAATAAAAAACCTCAAACTTTGACTCATAAACCTGCTATTTTATCTCAGCTTTCGCGTGTTTTTCGTGTTGCACGTCATGTGACTCAGTACTGGATACCTAAATGCCTTTTCACTAACCCCAGTATTGAGTCATTGACGCATTGTGCTTCTATGTAGGTTACATGCTTGAGGAAGGAGAACATTTGGATTGTGGATTTAGGTTGCTCATGCCACATGACTTGTAATAAAGAATGGTTCTCCTCCCTCTCTTTTGTGTCACGTGTAGAGAATGCTACTTTTGCCGATAATTCTTCAACTCCTATAATTGCCAAGGGTTCGGTTAGAGTCAATGATCACTACACTTTGAAGGATGTGGCACTAGTCAAAAATTTGAAATACAACTTGCTTTTTGTTTCACAATTGCTAGATGAAAATCTGGAAATTATTTTCAATAAAAACTGCTGCAAAGTTGTAGGTTCAAATAGTGAGCTTATTTTTAACATGTCTCAATTTGGAAGAGTTTTTAAAGCTGACTTTGATATGTCTTCCTCTAAGCATAGGTGTCTAGTTGTTAATGATTCAAAGGACATATATTTTTGGCATCGTAGACTTGGTCACGTAGACTTTGATCACCTAACGCGTGTTAGTGCTCTTGATCGCATACGTGGGCTGCCTAAGCTTAAAGCGGACAAAGAAATTGTGTGCTCTTCTTGTAGACATGCTAAGATGGTTGCAGGTTCACATACTCCTCTCACAATGATCACGACAACTGAACCGGGTCAACTTTTGCACCTTGACACCGTAGGACCTTCACGTGTTCAATCCTTCGGAGGTAAATGGTATGTTCTTGTGATTTTTGATGATTATTCTAGATACTCTTGGGTTTACTTTATGGCATCTAAGAATGAAGTTTTTAGTCACTTTAGAACTTTATTTCTTAGATTATCAATTGATCACCCAAAATCTTTAAAAGCAATTAGAAGTGATAACGGAACTGAATTTAAAAATCAATCTTTTGATCACTTTTGTGCTGAAAATGGAATAGATCATCAATTTTCTTCGCCATATGTACCTCAACAAAACGGTGTTGTAGAAAGAAAGAACAAAACCTTAATTGAGATGGCTAGGACTATGATTGATGAATATCAAACTCCTAGGAAATTTTGGGCTGATGCGATTGCAACCACTTGTTATGTCTCAAATTGTGTTTTCTTGCGCGCTAAGCTAGGTAAAACACCATATGAGCTCCGTTTTGGACATAGGCCTAGTGTTACGCACTTTCGGGTCTTTGGTTGCAAATGATTTGTTAAGAAACATGGTAATCTTGATAATTTTGAACCTAGATCCACTGATGGCATGTTTCTTAGTTATCCATCTCATACTAGAGGCTACCGTGTGTTTTTACTTGACACTAACAAAATTGTGGAGACTTGTGAAGTATCTTTTGATGAAGCTAGCCCAGGTACTAGATCAAACATTGCAGGTCCGGATCCATATCCACAGGGGGAGAGCATTTTCGTTGAAGATGAGGAAGAATTGGAGCTGCTGCTCGAAAATTCAGCAGCTAAAGACTTTGGTTCAGCTCCGGAAGTTAATTCTCAACCAGCACCGACAACCGTCAATGCTGATTCAAATCGTCCTCAAGTCACAAGCTCATCAATTTGTGATGAACATGAAGAAGAAGAAGCTTGTGAGACATCTGTTCCCCTACGGTTTTACAAAGATCGTCCCCCGCAACAGATTATTGGAAGCTTGCACGAACGAGTTACACGGTCCAGGTTTTGCGATCCAAACTCTCATGCTCATTCTGCTTTTGTTGCTTCTTTTGAACCCAAAGATATATCACACGCACTCACTAATGAATCTTGGATTATTGCCATGCAAGAAGAGTTAGAAAATTTTGAAAGAAATAATGTTTGGAAACTTGTACCACCTCCTCAAGGTCGCACTTTAATTATAACTAAATGGGTGTTTAAAAATAAACAAAGTGAGGATGGAGTTGTGGTTAGGCTAGGTTGGTTGCTCAAGGTTTCACTCAAGCTGAAGGTCTAGATTTTGATGAAACTTTTGCTCCTGTTGCTAGATTAGAAGCCATAAGAATTTTGTTAGCTTTTGCTGCATCTAAAGGTTTTAAGCTATATCAAATGGATGTTAAAAGTGCTTTTCTTAATGGCTACATAGATGAGGAGGTTTATGTCAAACAACTATCGGGTTTTGAAAATTCAGATTTTCATAATCATGTTTACAAACTGTCCAAAGCCTTGTACGGTCTCAAACAAGCCCCTAGAGCATGGTATGATAGGTTAAAAATATTCTTAACTGAAAAGGGGTTTACTATGGGCAAGGTTGATAAAACTCTTTTTGTGCTTAAGCATGGCAATGACTCATTATTCGTTCAAGTGTATGTAGATGATATTACCTTTGGTCGTGCTTCTCATGATCTTGTGTCTAAGTTTTTAGCTATGATGAGTTCAGAATTTGAGATGAGTATGATGGGAGAACTCACATACTTTTTGGAGCTGCAAATCAAGCAAACCAAGGAGGCTACCTTTGTGCATCAAACGAAGTATACAAAAGACCTCCTAAGGCGCTACAACATGGTCAAAAGCAAGCCTCTTAGGACACCAATGGGAACAACAACAACACTTGAACTTGATGAAGATGGTGAACCCATGGATCAAAAAGAATATAGAAGCATGATCGGATCACTTTTGTACCTCACGTCATCAAGACTGGACATACAATTCAGCGTATGTCTTTGTGCACAGTTTCAAGCCTCCCCACGTGCTTCACATCGTCAAGCCGTCAAAAGGATTCTCAGGTACTTACATGGAGCTCAAGAATTTGGCATTTTTCTTCCTTCTTCCTCAACCGTTACTTTAAAAGATTTTTCCGATGCTGATTTTGGAGGTTGTAAGATTGATAGGAAAAGTACTTCCGGTGCTTGTCATTTTCTTGGTAATTCACTTGTTGTTTGGTCCTCTAGAAAACAAAATTTAGTTGCACAATCCACAACTGAATCTGAATATGTAGCTGCTGCTAGTGCTTGCTCACAAATTCTTTAGATTGTTCAAACACTTAAGGACTATGGGGTTGATCTAGATAGTGTTCCACTGTTTTGTGATAACACTAGTACCATTTGCATTGCTAAAAACCCTGTGCAACATTCTAGAACTAAGCACATTGATATTAGGTATCACTTTCTCTGTGATAATGTTGAAAAAGGGAACATTGTGCTCCACCATGTAAATACCGAACAACAATTGGCCGACATTTTTACAAAACCTTTGGATTTCACTCGTTTTTGTTACATTCGTAGTGAAATAGGGGTTATGCATCCTCATGGCTTAAATTGAGGGGGAGTTTTGAAACTTGGAAAGTCTATGTGTGAATCTGAACTAAAATAATATGAGCATAGTATTTCATACATATATGACTTGTGATTCCTTTTACATGTTGAAAGTTCTTACTACATTACTCATGTTATACATTTTGTAGTTTTTGCCATGACTAGTAATTGGAATAATTACTTACACTAAATCGGGTCATGATCGAACTTTCTTGCTGTTTTGAACTTGTTGCATGTTCACAAGTGCTGTTAATCATAAAGAATTAATCAAGTAATCAAATCACATGTTGAGTTTTTATGAACAAATATAAATTGAGAAAAGATCAAGAGAATATGCATGCATCGCACTTCTTCTTTTGAGATGTCTTATCATTGCACTTAGATATGAACTTGGAAGAAGTTGTGTATGACTAAAACCATGTCCTTAAGCTTCTGATTGTCAAATGAAATAGGCTTGGCTTGGTTGGTTAGAATAAGGCAGATGCACATATAATCTCTTGCAAATACCATATGATCTAAATTTGTGCCTTGAAAAATAATAAAATGCAGCAACAAGTGTCATGCTTTCAGGTATTGAAATAGTTAAGTTTGTGAGATCATGGCTTGCTTAAATTGAAAATTACATTTGATCTTTAGCATGGCTTACACTACTTTATGTATCTCATTGTTGTGATAGTGTAAGTTACTTAATAGTATGACTTGGATGAGCTTTGTTTTATATGTATATGTTATAATATGCTCATAACAATTAAAATTTTTCTTTTGAACCTTGCTGAATACATTGTCAAAGGGAGGGAGATAATATGGTAAATCATGCAAGGGGGAGAAATATGTGTAGGGGAGACAGAAATTTATTTCTATCTCATTTGATTTTTAAAAAGGGGGAAAATTGTTCTCAAAACTTTTCATGCCAATGTTCGGATTTTAAATGGTGTTGCCAATGCATTCATCAAGGGGGAGATTGTGAGACCTATGTGTGTTGAATACATTGGCTTTGACAATAAAAGTTTTGAATGCTGCCATAACATCTTTTTAGCAAGGTACGACTCTAGCTCTGAGCTTTTGCAGGGTCTGACAATAGGTCCGACTTTCTTTGTCTAGATCTGACATGTTTTTGTGTAGCTCCGGTGAGCTTTGTCTTTAGCTCCGACATGTCTTTGATAGCTCCGACATGTCTTTGTTAAGCTCCGATATGTTTTGCTAGGTCCGACTTATGTTAGTTAGCTCCGACATGTTTTTATAGCTCCGACTTTTGGGATGACTAGTTTCGACTAGCTTTGGTAAGCTCCGGCGCTAGGTCCGACTAGCTTTGGTAAGCTCCGGCACTAGGTTGTACTAGCTTTGGTAAGCTCCGGTTAGCTTTGGCAAGGTTCGGAGCTTGATCGTAATGTTCCAAAATTTCATGTGAAATGTTTCAAACTTTCTTTACACTTATGGAAAGTTTGCTTAGTATTCTTTTACTAAGTTTTTGGTGCATTTTGGTTGATATGACTGATATCGTTTTGTTATGCTTTGCAACATGCTTATGTGAAGTGCTCTTGTAAGTTGTTGTGTTCGGAACTGACTTGAGTCAAGTCGAGTACTTGGGATCGTACGGATTGGTTGTTTGTTCATGTGTAGGTGTTGCTTGAGTTCAAGTCATGGCTGGTGACAGGATCCTTTGGACTAGTCTCAGGGAGGAGATGAGGTTCCAACAACCAAATTCAGGAGGAATTGTGGTTGAGCGGGTCAGGAGGTCGCGCGGGATGATTGAATCAAGGGAACTGCATATGAAGGTTACTGGACGTCGAAGGAAGGTGTTTACACGTATGCATGCGGTGCATGACATGGAAACATAGTTCCGAAGATGGTTTATGGATGGGAAGATCTGGTTGGACGGATCGGATTGTGGCAGGGTCGGTTATGGCTCGGTATGGAAAGTATCGAGTTGGTTATGATAGGATTTCGTGTGGGTCATGAATTTGAGTTGTTTTAGGAATGTGGGATACGTTCCTAATGTGTTTGGAAGTCTTAAGATTGCTTCTATCTGCGTATAGAAGAGTCCTAAGCAGTTATAGAAAGTTTTGATTCGTGAACGGAGTAGGATTAGGGTCCTGATTTGAGTTGAGTTGGCTTTCGAATTGGTTATATAAGCAAGGGAGTCCAGAGCTCGTCGTATACGACTTTGGGGCTGTTCCACTTGTGTTCTATTGAATAAAATTCGTAGTTTGAAGGAACTTTTGTGCCTTGTTCGTCCGACTTGTTCCAGACAAGTTTTACTCGTCGAGTTTCTGGACAGTACTACCCTTTGTCGGTGGTTTTATCATAACTCGAGTTTTACAGATCCAATTGACGTGATTCTTTTTGGCTTGTCTTTACAACTTGATTATATATCATCTGTCAAAATTTCACGGTCATTGGATTTGTGGTTTCTGATCTACACGAGTTTCTTTGCAGCGTTCCAGAACTGTTTTTTCGGGTAGGAAAAATTGATCTTTGTTCGATCTTTTGATTATAACTTGAGTTTCTCTCGACGAATGTGAGTGATTATTCTTGTGTTTTCTTCGTGACTTGATTCTCTCTGATATATATCACTTTTGTCCTGGTGAAAAACGTTTAGATTATTCTGACACACGATTTCTTTAACGGATCGTTTTTCTGCCGAAGGGGTTGGGATTTAATTGTTTCTGCTGCGTAAGATTTTTTAAATTTACCATTCACCCCCCTCTGGTAGCTTTTCACGTGCTCATTGATCCTACAATGATGCAATCTTGACGCCAAGTACAGCCCTCAAGGGCCTGAGCAGGAGGTGTCCTCCGTCCAAGGAGCACCACAGGTAAACCCTCCGCCGCTGCCTCACCAAGATTATGTGGGGTCGACCCCCCCCCCCCCCCCCGCAGCACTCTGTGCAGCAGGTGCCACAGCAGCAGTACCTGGCTTAGCCGGCACCGCAGCAGCCGCATGGTAGACAGCAAACCCCTCCGGTGTATGCTATTCCGTACGCCTCCTTGGCGAAGCCCATCTGAGGGTGTATGTCCTTGACACCATACCTCCGCCTGATGACATGGCCACGCAAATTCCGACCACACATGTCAGAGAAGTTTGACGGGAGCGTCAACCCAGTCGAGTTCCTGCAGATTTACACCATGACACTCCTTGCTGAAGGAGCGGATGAGTCCGTCCTGGCAAACTACTTCGTCGTCGCCCTGATCGGCTGCCCAGTCACGGCTGATGAACCTGCCTGAGGGGTTCATAACCTCTTGGGATGAGCTCTTCACACGCCCTGGAACCAAGCTCGACCTCCATGCCCTGTGTCAGCAACCCAAGGATACATTGCAATCATTCATCCAACGTTTCTCCCAGGTATGCAACGCCATCCCCAACATCTCGAATGCTTCATAGTGGCATTCCGACAGGGAGTGCGTGATAGGAAGATGCTCGAGAAGCTATCCACACACAACATGCAAGATGTCTCCGAGCTCTTCGCCATCGCCGACCGGTGCACCACGGCGGCAGAAGGTCATGACTAGCACACCCAGCCTGCCTCCAGAGTGGGCGAAGCCGGCCAGACCGGCGAAGGTGTCGTTACCTCGGGTAGCATAAAAAAGAAGAACAAGAATCGGGGCCGCGGCCAGAACAAGCTGCTGCATGGGTCACCCGTTGTCGCAGCAGCGGCGACCGGCGGTGGCAGATCCCCGCGCCCCGACAAACGCCCACATCATCCACTTGCTACTGACGACGGCGTCGAGCTCTGCCCAGTGCACAAGACTCGCAACCACACTGCGAGTGAGTGCCGGGAGATCAAGATATGCATCTAGCGATACCAAGAGCGAGCGCAACAGCGTCCCGATGGTGCCCCCTTACGCCAGCAGTAGGGCAAGCAGAAGGTCGACCCCAAGGTCGACGACGACGAGGAGATGGAGTACCAGAAGCAGGAACGGGCCATCAAGGTGGTCCACCAAGACGAGGACTCCGATGCCAGTAGCAACCTTGAGCGTCACAAGACTCTCCATGTCATCTTCAGGGGGTCTTAGGATCCCGCATCCCGAAACGCGGTCAAGACCTTGCATCGAGCAGTGGCTTCAATAGCCCCTACCCCGTCTCCGGCGCTGCATCACAAGTGGATGGAGACGCCAATCAGCTTCGACGTCTCCGACTGCCCCAAGAACATGGCAGAAGCCGGGATCCTGCCTCTCCTGGTCACCCACACCATTGCCAACGTCAAGCTGCACTATATTTTGATAGATGGCGGAGCCGGCCTCAACCTCATCAGCCATGCGTCCTTCGACCAGCTACAGATCTTGATGTCCAAGCTCACCCCCTCGAGCCCGTTCTGAGGGGTGGGGCTAGGGAACATCATCCCGTATGGCAACATCAACCTTTGAGTGACCTTTGGGACACCGGAAAACTACAGGATGGAGAGCATCCTGTTTGACGTCGCGGACGTTAGCCTCCCCTTGTTGACGGTCCTTAAGTACCATATTTTGACCGTCAATTCACCTCATAATGTGCATAAAAGAAACAAAAAAAATAGTGGTAGGGCTCTACAGTAACCCAATTCCACAAGTGTTGGTGTCTATTTGTATGCAGGTGAATTATTACCCAAAATACCAAAACATGCAGGGATGAATCCATGAAAATGGATTTCAACGAATCAGGCGATGACACATGGCAACACATGGATCAAATGGCCCACAAATAGAAGAATACGAGGAGATCCAACGGTGTTGCACCCATATACATCAAGGGGGGCCCACCTGGAAGCCACTTGGAGGAAGCACTCCCCTAGGGGAGGCTTGACCAGGTCGGCTGAACCAGGGGTTCGGCCGACCCCTTCCTGGCGCCAAACCCGGTCAAATGACACGTGTTGGCTCCTCTCGACTCCCTGGAGTCAATGGTGACTGATTCGCCCGTTACTTGTGGCGGGAACCAACCCTTCTCCACCTATAAATAGACCCCCTCACCTCACTTCTCACACACACCAAAAGTTGAGAATAGTGCTACACTCCAAAGGTTTTGAGTAATCCTAGAGGCTACAAAAGTAGAAGGAGAGTGTGGTGAAGAGTCTAGGAGAAGGAGGCTTGGGCTTATCAAGTCCCTCTTCTACACTTGTACCCTTACAAAGGTTTTACTCAATCAAGTAAGCCTTTGTGAATTCAGTACAAGTTTGATCTTTTATTCTTAGTAGTTTGCACAAGTAGTTACTTGTGGGTTTACTGCTTTAATTCATTAGAGGCTCTAGTTGTAGCTTTG
The DNA here is from genome assembly GCA_036927565.1 of Tuctoria greenei. NCBI lineage: Eukaryota > Viridiplantae > Streptophyta > Magnoliopsida > Poales > Poaceae > Tuctoria > Tuctoria greenei. The sequence continues at coordinate 3,959,857 of JAYESD010000007.1, forward strand.
TATTCGAAACAACTAGAGTAGTGATTTAGAACGTAAGTGTGGTGCTTAGGTTATAAATCATTAGTGGATATCTCGTAGACCCACAGATTGAAGAGGTAGGCAGTAGGTGGTGACAGCCCTATCTGTCCTTCATAATCCTCCACGTTCGGCTATGCCATAGGCTCTTGGCGGGAGTCGTCCTAGTATTGCTAGGAGTAAGCCCGTGCCCGAAGCAAGCATCTACTGCAAACTACCTTGAATTAGGATCAATACTTTGAATTCCTCTTTGTTCCTTGCCTACCAAACAACTTTGTGTCCTTGGGTGAGCTTGTTCGAAAGATTAGCACACACGTTCTTTGGATTCGATACCCTTGGGAATAATCTTTAAGGGGAAATGCTACAACGGTATTTCCGCGCGCTTGCGGATAACTCTGTGGTGTTAAGAAATACCAACAAGCATTTCTGGCGTCATTGCCGGGGAACGGTTGTTGTTAATCATCGAACCAAGATCACCCTCGTATCATATACCCATTATCTATCATCTTACCTTTCTTATTCTTACCTTACCACCACCATATAAATGGAGCAATCCACCATTCTTTCTTACTCTGCTCCGAAGGGCAAGTTCTGTGAGCCACTGTCTTCGGCGGAACCTATTTGTTCAACCAGCTATGAACTTCGCCCTGGCTTTATAGCCATGGTTCGGGAACAATCCTTCTCAGGAATGGATTGTGAAAACCCTTACCACCATCTACGAGAGTTCGAACAACTGTGTTCATGCCTTCTAATCAAAGGTATGACACAGGAAACTCTCAAATGGAAGTTGTTTCCTTTTTCCCTCAAGGAAAAAGCCAAACAATGGTACAACCACTACGTTGGGAAGACAAACGATGATTGGTGTGAATTACGAGACAAATTTTGTCTTGATTTCTTTCCCATTGCCCAAATTGTTTCCTTAAGAAAGGAAGTACTATGCTTCCAGCAGATGGAGAAGGAATCCATAGGTGCAGCTTGGGACAGATTTTCTCTTTTGAAAAATTCTGGCCCAGATTTGTTAATCCCTGATCCAATGCTTTTGCAACATTTCTTCATGGGATTGAACAAAGAGTCTGCCCTATATCTTGACATTACGGCTGGAGGATCTTTCCTCCATAAGACTCCAGAACAAGGCAAAGATCTTCTGGACAGAATTCTAGAAAATTATTCCTTCATTATGGGTCTTAATGAGCCTCCCCAAGAGGAAGTCATGTCAAGAACGGAGGATACACTCTTGGACAAAGATGAACCCATTTCTTGTTTACCCCAAGCCTTGCCAGAGGAATCCTCTCCCGGACCTGAGACTACGAAGGTAGAAGAAATTCAACCTTCGCAGTTTCCATTTTACTTCGAGAAAGAGCTTTTAAAGATTATGGAAATACATCGAAGTATTGTTGCTATAGGAAACCTTCATTGCCACCAACTCCACCTGAACCACCTGACGGGGTGTTCGTCCTCATACGGTCAAGGAGTTGACCTCTATCCTAAGCAGAGAGTGGACAACTGAAGTCGAGAATTCACCCGAAGTTCTTCGGATGACCCCACCTTTGGCTACCATTTTATGTTCTATTAGAGGGACACCAATGAGAATCCTATACAACCCTACTGTTGGAGCAAATCTCATTTCTAATTCTTGTGCTCTCGCCATTCTTGGCAATGTGCCATTGGCACCAACACGCAAATCCTTCCGAGATTCATTCGGAACCATTTTCGAAGGATGTGGGGTTCTGCAACAAGTGTCTGTTAGACAGAAAGATGTTGAGGCTCTCCTAGATTTTCACGTGTTCGAAATCCAAGATTCTGACATCATGATAGGGATTCCCATAGAGAAATTCCTCATGGAAGTTCCTTTGGAAGGAAGCCTCAATATCAATCTTGGAGGGCGAAATTTCTCCATGCCTATTCTGCGTTCAAATAACACATCTGTAGAATCTCCCATCCAAGATGAGCCAATGGAGGAGGTTAGGACTCTTCAATTTTTAGAACCCCCTGAAATTAAAGGAGAAAAAGACTTCGTCCAAGAGGAGGATGAATTTCAGGAGGAAATTGAATTGCCAAAATTAGAGCCCTATAAGTGCATCTAGGATATCCCTTGTGGGTTTTGGCTAATTGATGACAAACATATGAGATCCTAATGAAACAATTGAGATGACTGCAGAACAGATAAGTGAAACAACTCGGTGCACACAAAAAGGTGAAAAATGGAGTGGTGTCCAAAGAGGGATACTTTGATGGAGCTTGGAAGATCAAAATTAGATTTTGAATGTATAGGGAGTGTATGAAAGACACACTTCAAGAGCTCACAACTTTGCGCTAGGGTAAGGGCTTAAAATTAACTTAAAGTTCACAATGCACCGGACTAGTCTGATCATGGACCGGACTAGTCCGTTTAACTCTCTGGAATCTCTCAAATTGGGAGACCGGACTAGTCCGTGTGTCCACCGGACTAGTCCGTTGAACTTTTTGTAGTCTCTCATATTGAGAGACCGGACTAGTCCGTGTGTTCACCAGACTAGTCCGTTGATCTTTCTGGAGTCTCCCTTCTGTGGAGATCGGACTAGTTCGTGGACTAGTCCATTGAACTTTCTGGAGTTCACCTTCACACAGCACCGGACTAGTATGAGCTTGGACCGGACTAGTCTGGCAGACTTTCTGGACTTCAAAGTACACTGAGACCGGACAAGTCCGGACTTGCACCGGACTAGTCCGGTGTTAGGGTTTTTTCAATGGTTACTTTTTGTAAACCCTATAAATAGAGAATCCACGGCCTTCCAAAAGACATACATGACATATACTGCTGCAAACACAAACCCTAGTGCCGCCACTTCGTCCCAAGAGCCCAAAACACATCTCCCCAAACATCTAAAGTGCGAAAAGAGTGAAATCAATTGAACACTTGGATTTGGGATGGGAGATCGTCGTTCCTTGATTGCGAGCTCTTGGGGTTTGATCTTTCTACACTCATACTCTGCATTGTAATACTTTTGAGTGTATTTGATCACTTCTTTCGTTGTAATTCTCGTGGGAGCCCTCAACGTGTGAGGGGTTGCCCCCACAAACTTGGTGATTACCCGTGATAGTGGAATCAAGTCGGCCTTCATGGTGACTTGAAGAGGGAAAGGGTTGGAGACCCGGCTCTGTGTGAGCTTCCTCAACGAGGACGTAGATCTCGTGGTGAGATCGAACCTCGGGAAAAATTCGTGTGTCTTGCGCCTTATTTCCTTTAAATTTTGTTCATTAGATCACTTGAGTGCTAAACATCAATCTAAGGCAATTATAAGTTTTCACTTGCATTCTTACATTAATCTCAAACAAAAATATCAGTTGTTCTCATTTCCGCTGCTAAAGAAATTTATTTTCCCAAATAACACCTAATCAACACACATATTTCTAGCACACCGGACAAGTCCGCCCACACGACCAGACTAGTCTGGCCAACCAAGTTTTGACGATTCTATTAAGTGTGCAGGAAATTCAAAAGGCCTATTCACCCCCCCTCTAGGCCACATTCAATTGGTATCAGAGCAAGGTTCTCTGCTAACGAGACTCACATCTCGGAGAGATCAATGGCCTCTGAGAAGAACAATGATATCTCAAATATGAACATTAATGAGGAGGTAAAAGAAACTAAAGCCTTTGATGTGCTGAAAGAGAGCCCACACGATGATGAAGAAGTGCGACAACTAAAGGCACTCCTGAGAAAGAAACTGCTAGGACAAAAGGGAAAAGAAGAAGAGAAGACGACGGGGAGTGGTCATCACGACTACTCCCGACATCCTTACAACTACAACCGTCTCAATTCAAACAATCACTATCTTTCCATTCCTATGGGAAAACCTCCACAGTTTGACGGAAGCGACTATACCATGTGGAAGTACAACATGAAGATGCATCTAATATCCCTAAATCCTAGTCTGTGGCACATTGTTTGCACTGGCATAGATATCCCGGACACGGATGAAGAACTCACCCCAGAACAAGAACAAGAGATTCACAGAAATGCACAAGCCGTCGTCGTGATCACATCATCACTAAGCAGAGAGGAATTCACCAAGATCGATGGCTTAGAAAATGCAAAGGAAATATGGGATACACTCAAGACAGCTCACGAAGGAAATAGGTCGGTTCGTGAAGCTAAAATCGAGATGCTTGAAGGAGAGTTGGGGAGATTTGCTATTGAAGAAGGCGAATCACCTCAAGACATGTACAACCAGATGAAGGCACTCATCAACAAAATTCGTTCCTATGGAAGTAAGAAATGGACGGATCACGAGGTGGTCAAGAGAATGATTAGAGCCTTCATTACAAGAAATGTCACACTTTGCTCAATGATTAGAGAAAGCCCCGGGTTTCACAAAATGACTCCCGATGAGTTGTTGGGGAAGATCATAAATCATGTTATGATGGAGAAAGAGGCACAATACGTTAAATACTTGGACGAACTCACTTCCTCCAAAAAGAAAGTGGTTGCTCTCAAAGCAACATGCCGACCCAAACTCAAAGAAACTCGTGAAGATCAAGACAATGGGCATACAAGCGACGAGAGCACCGATCTTGATGATGAAGAAATGGTACTCTTTATCAAGAAGTTCAAGCGAATGATGAAAAGAAGACACGGCAATAAATCAAATGAAGGCAAAAGCAAGGATAAAGGAAAATTCAAGGCTCGACGCACTTGCTACAACTGTGGAGAGTATGGTCACTTCATGATGGACTGCCCTTATGAAGAAAACAAAAGGAAGAAGGAAACAAGACCTCAAGAAAAGAAGAATTTCAGAAAGAGAAGACAAGCCCATCAAGCTCACATTGGCAAGGAGTGGGACTCAAACGATGAGTCCTCCTCCGATGCAGAAGAAGAGATGGCCACTATCGCAATCAAGAAACCTACTATGAAGTCCACACTCTTCTCAAACATGGAAGGATGGGATATGAACAACCACACTTGCCTTATGGCTAAGGAAGGCAAGAAAAAGGCTTATTCCTCCGGTGGGTCTAAATGGGTGCTAGATAGTGGATGCACAAATCACATGACCGGAGAGAGAGGTATGTTTGTGGAGTACGAATATAACAAGGATCCAAGTGAAGGCATATACCTCGGAGACAACAGCCAAGGAAAGGTCCTTGGTAGTGGTAACATTGAAATATCCGCTCAACACACATTATCCAATGTTTTACATGTAGATTCTCTAGATTATAACCTTTTTTCAATATCCCAACTATGCAACAAAGGTTAGAACTGTTTATTCACTAATGAGGGTGTGACCGTTTTTAGAAGAAGTGATGGCTCGATTGCATTCAAGGGAATGTTGAAGGGAAAGCTTTATCCTGTTGACTTCAACAAAGATAAAGCCAAACTCAACACTTGATTGGTTGCTAAGACCAACATGGGATGGTTGTGGCATAGACGGCTAGCCCATGTTGAGATGAGAAATCTGTAGAAACTTCTAAAAGGTGGTCACATCTGTGGTCTTAAGGATGTGGTTTTTGAAAAAGACAGGTCGTGCAGCGCTTGTCAAGCAGGAAAACAAGTCGGAGCACCACACCTCGCCAAGAATGTGATGACTACCGCAAGACCGCTGGAACTCCTCCACATGGATCTCTTTGGTCCAATTTCGTACATCAGCATCGGCGGTAACAAATACGGTTTAGTAATTGTTGATGATTTTTCAAGATTTACCTGGGTATTTTTCTTGTATGATAAATCATAAACTCAGGGGATCCTCAAGAAGTTCTTGAAAAGAGCTCAGAACGAATTCTCATCAAACATAAAGAACACCAGAAGTGACAACGGGGCAGAATTCAAGAACCTCCAAGTTGAAGAGTTTCTCGATGAAGAAGGGATAAAACATGAATTATCGGCACCCTACTCCCCTCAACAAAATGGAGTGGCCGAAAGAAAGAACAGAACATTGATCGAAATGGACAGAACTATGTTGGATGAATACAAGACGCCAGATCGATTTTGGGTAGAAGCGATGAACACTGCTTGTCACACCACAAATCGACTGTACCTCCATCGACTACTGAAGAAAACTCCGTATGAGCTCCTTACCGGTAAAAAGCCTAATTTTTCTTATTTTAAAGTTTTTGGTTGCAAATGTTTTATTCTGAACAAGAAACAGAGGGCCTCGAAGTTCACTTCGAAGTCCGATGAAGGATTCTTGCTCGGTTATGAATCGAATGCCTACGCCTATCGTGTCTTCAACAAGGTGTCCGACCTTGTTGAAGTAGCACGTGACGTAGTGTTCGATGAATCTAACAGCTCACAAGTGGAGTAAGTTGATAAGTGTGTGCTAGATAAAGAGGAAGCTCCATATGAAGCACTGAAGAAAATGGGACTTGGTGATATCTTACCACAAGAGCAAACATTCGACTCAAATGCACAAGATGAACCTCAACACGGAGGCAATGATCAAGGGGGAGCTCATGCACAAGATCAAGAGGAGGAAGATCAAGAAGATCAGGACAATCATGGAAGCAATGATCTAGGGGGAGACAATGCACATGAAGATAATGAAGAACAAGCAACTACACAAGCTCCACACCCAAGAGTACACCAAAGCGTGCAATGAGACCACCCTGTCAACAATATCATTGGAGATATTGCTAAGGGAGTAACTACTAGATCTCGAGTTGCAAATTTCTGTGAATACTATTCTTTTGTGTCTTTTCTAGAACCATACAGGGTAGAAGAAGCCTTAAGGGATCCAGACTGGGTGATTGCAATGCAAGAGGAGCTGAACAACTTCAAGAGAAATGAAGTGTGGGAGCTGGTGGAGAGACCAAAGGCGAACATAGTTGGAACCAAATGGGTCTTTCGGAACAAGCAAGATGAACATGGAGTAGTAATAAGAAATAAAGCAAGATTGGTGGCCAAAGGTTATTCTCAGGTTGAAGGTTTGGACTTCAATGAAACTTTCGCTCCTATAGCTAGACTTGAGTCCATTCGTATTTTTTTGGCATATGCTACTCACCATAATTTTAAGCTGTATCAAATGGACGTCAAAAGCACTTTCTTAAACGGTCCAATCAAGGAGGAAGTTTATGTGGAGCAGCCACCAGGATTCAAAGACCAAAAGTATCCCAACCATATCTACAAACTGCGTAAGGCTCTCTATGGCCTCAAACAAGCTCCTCGAGCTTGGTATGAGTGTCTTAGAGATTTTCTAATTCAAAATGGATTCAAAATTGGTAAAGCTGACTATACACTTTTCACCAAACATTGTGATGATCACCTATTCATATGTCAAATTTATGTTGATGACATTATATTTGGATCCACTAACAAATCTTTCTGTGAAGAATTTAGCAAAATTATGACAGATAGGTTCAAGATGTCAATGATGGGCGAATTGAAGTTCTTCTTGAGATTCCAAGTGAAGCAATTAAGAGAAGGTACATTTATAATCCAAACCAAATATACACAGGACATTCTCAAGAAATTCAATATGGAAAAAGCCAAGCCCATCAAGACACCCATGGCCACTAACGGACATCTCGACCTCAATGAAGATGGTCCAAATGTGGACCAAAAGGTATATCGGTCCATGATCGGCTCCTTACTTTATTTATGTGCATCTAGGCCAGATATTATGCTTAGTGTTTGCTTGTGTGCAAGGTTTCAAGCCGCACATAAAGTGTGTCACTTAATTGCGGTAAAAAGAATCCTAAGGTACCTTGTGCACACACCCAACTTGGGCCTTTGGTATCCCAAAGGATCCAAATTTAACTTGATAGGGTATTCTGACGCTGACTATGCAGGATGCAAAGTCGATAGAAAGAGCACGTCAGGGACTTGTCAATTTCTTGGTAGGTCCCTAGTTTCTTGGTCATCTAAAAAGCAAAACTCCATTGCTCTTTCCACAGCAGAAGCGGAATATGTTGCAGCCGGTAGTTGTTGCGCACAACTACTTTGGATGCAACAAACCCTTAGGGACTATGGCTACAATCTTAACCATATCCCGCTTCTATGTGACAATGAAAGTGCTATAAAAAGTGCACACAACCCTGTAGAGCACTCAAGAACTAAGCACATAGATATCCGTCATCATTTTCTTAGAGATCATTCATTAAAAGGTGACATTGCTATTTCACATGTTAGGATTGAAAAACAACTTGCTGATATTTTTACCAAACCATTGGATGAGAAAAGGTTTTGTGAGCTTAGAAACGAACTTAATATTCTTGACTCTCGAGATGTGGCTTGAAACGTTGCACATCTGGTTGATACTTCAAATGTTACATTTTATTGCTAAAACTTCCCCTCACCTCTTTTTATTCTAAGAAAACTAATTTTAATGAAGAAATCTTGGAATTTATGACCACTTTTCATTGTTGATTGCCTTCTGGTCATAAGTACCAAGATTATTTGCAAAACTTGTCCTTGGATCACTTTTAGTTATCTCTAAATACTTAGTTTTTTCCGGTGACACTGGACTAGTCAGGTTTGCCACCGGACTAGTCCGGACAGTCCCTCTTTCCTAGGTTTTCCAGGGACACCGGACTAGTCCGTCCTCTAACCGGACTAGTCCGGTCGGCCGCGTATATAAGCAGCTAGCCAGCCCAAATTTCAAACCTCCCTCCACCTTGAGTTGAGCCCTCACCTCTCCGACCCTAGCCCCCAAAAGTGATTTTCGAGTTGAGCCCTCAAAATCAAAGTTTTCTCCGTGGGAAATCCTCCCCTCGACGAGTTGATACTCCACTCCGAACTCATCCGGACAGATTCGTGCTCCTTCAATGCGAATCTTCAAATCTCGGTAAATTTCTCCCTAAAATCAAACTCTCAACTCTTATAGTTCTAGCTTGTTTCCCTTGTTTCCAAGGCAGTACATTAGCTTCAGGCAGGTTAATGTGTATGATCAACCTCGGCAATGCTCAGACCCAAGATTTTGGAGCAAGAAGATGAGGACCGGACCGAGACTGAAGAAGAGAGAGGCAATGATTGATTCCCCTCAATTTTTCCCTTTTTGGTGCCTTGATGCCAAAGGGGGAGAGATTGAGACTAGTAGTTTGAGACCATCTCTAGTTGGTGTCTTTATGTTTTTGTGGTCAAGGACATGTACTTATTTTTAAAACTTTGTAATGCACTATTTCTTCTCTTATGTGTGATGCTTATTGTTGCTTGAATGATTATCTCTATGCTCATTATTGATTACCTTTACTTCATCACACCTTGTTGATCACACACCTGTTAGGCACCCCACCATAAGGTGTGTGCATATGTGAGAAGCTTTCTTTGGATTCATCGTTATTCTCATATGTGCACACCTTATGAAAATCAAGTTTTTTATTCTCAATTGTGATATCTCAAATGGTTGTCATCAATCACCAAAAAGGGGGAGATTGTAAGTGCATCTAGGATATCCCTTGTGGGTTTTGGCTAATTGATGACAAACATATGAGATCCTAATGAAATAATTGAGATGACTGCAGAACAGATAAGTGAAACAGCTCGGTGCACACAAAAAGGTGAAAATGGAGTGGTGTCCAAAGAGGGATACTTTGATGGAGCTTGGAAGATCAAAATTAGATTTTGAATGTATAGGGAGTGTATGAAAGACACGCTTCAAGAGCTCACAACTTTGCGCTGGGGTAAGGGCTTAAAATTAACTTAAAATTCACAATGCACCGGACTAGTCCGATCATGGACCGGACTAGTCCGTTTCACTCTCTGGAATCTCTCAAATTGGGAGACCGGACTAGTCCGTGTGTCCACCGGACTAGTCCGTTGAACTTTCTGTAGTCTCTCATATTGAGAGACCGGACTAGTCCGTGTGTTCAACGGACTAGTCCGTTGATCTTTCTAGAGTCTCCCTTCTGTGGAGATCGGACTAGTCCGCGGACTAGTCCATTGAACTTTCTAGAGTTCACCTTCACACAGCACCAGACTAGTCCGAGCTTGGACCGGACTAGTCCGGCAGACTTTCTGGACATCAAAGTACACTGAGACTGGACAAGTCCGGACTTGCACCGGACTAGTCCGGTGTTAGGGTTTTTTCAACAGTTACTTTTTGGAAACCCTATAAATAGAGAATCCACGGCCTTCCAAAAGACATACATGACATATACTGCTGCAAACACAAACCCTAGTGCCGCCACTTCGTCCCAAGATCCCAAAACACATCTCCCCACACATCTAAAGTGCAAAAAGAGTGAAATCAATTGAACACTTGGATTCGGGATTGGGAGATCGTCGTTCCTTCATTGCGAGCTCTTGGGGTTTGATCTTTCTACACTCATACTCTGCATTGTAATACTTTTGAGTGTATTTGATCACTTCTTTCGTTGTAATTCTCATGGGAGCCCTCAACGTGTGAGGTTGCCCCACAAACTTGGTGATTACCCGTGATAGTGGAATCAAGACGACCTTTGTGGTGACTTGAAGAGGGAAAGGGTTGGAGACCCGTCTCTGTGTGAGCTTACTCAATGAGGACGTAGATCTCGTGGTGATATCGAACCTCGGGAAAAATTTGTGTGTCTTGCGCCTTATTTCCTTTACATTTTGTTCATTAGATCACTTGAGTGCTAAACATCAATTTAAGGCAATTATAAGTTTTCATTTGCATTCTTACATTAATCTCAAACAAAAATATCAATTGTTCTCATTTCCGCCGCTAAAGAAATTTAGTTTCCCAAATAACACCTGATCAACATACATATTTCTAGCACATCGGACAAGTCCGCCCACACGACCGGACTAGTCCGTCCAACCAAGTTTTGACGATTCTATTAAGTGTGCAGGAAATTCAAAAGGCCTATTCAGCCCCCCCCTCTAGGCCACATTCAAGCCCTCCCCAAAACCTCCTGTTGAGCTCAAGATTCTACCTCCAGACCTACGTTATGCCTTTCTAAATGGCGATTTGGAAGCCCCTGTCATCATAAGTGACAATCTTTCAGATGATGAAACGCTCAAACTCATAGCCATGTTAGAAAGGCATAGAGCTGTTTTTGGATATTAACTTGAGGATCTCAAGGGAATTAGTCCAGCGTTATGCACCCATCATATTCCTATTGACCCTGAGAGTTTCCCCTCAAGGGAACCTCAAAGGTTATTGAATAATGTTGTCGGAGTCTGGTTTCGGCAATTCTCCCGGCACTACTGATAGTAGCCGCGGAGTTTCTTAGTTTGGTTGGGGCGCGCGGAGATTCAGAACAAGATAGTGACTTGACACAAGGATTTACGTGGTTCGGGCCGCCTAAGCGTAATACCCTACTCCACGGGTGTGTTGTTGTTGTTGTATTGAGTGTATGAGAGTCTAAGAGTGCCAGTCAGAGAGAGAGTCCTTTGAGCGCGTGTGTCCCCCTCCGACCAGAGTCCCCCCTGTGTATCGCTCGGCCAGTCCTTTTATAGTACAAGGGCTGACCGTTACATTGTTAGCCTGGCCCAACATGTGTCCCTGGCGGTTACTAATGCCTAATACACAGTTTAATGTACTTAATTCCCCTTAATACCGTGGTAGCGTGCCTTAATAGTGGTGTTACTAGTATTAAGGGTCCTCTGATCGTGTGTCATTAAGATAGTATTAATGACACATAATCAGGTCTTGAAGCCTTTAATGTTCCTTGAAGTTCTGAGCCGTTGGAGGTCCACCAATCTGCCTCTTGAGGTTGAAGGTCTAGCGGTTGGACGCGTGGAAGCTTCGGAGCATACCATCTTGGACGAGTGGATCCAGTGTCGTGGTACACGTGTCGGTACCGGAGCTTCCCTCTGTCGGGGTTTAGGTCCGGGGGTGCCACACAGGCATCCAGTTCGGAGCATTCCCATGTAGGGATTGTAGCTTTGATTTTATGATACATGTGGCGGCACTGGGACTAACTATATGAGGGAGGCAGGTCTGGTTACGAGCAACACGTGGGCCTTCTGAGGTCTTCAACTCAGATAGGTGGAGTTCCTTTGCATTCTTTGCAGTTCCAAGGGGTATCCGGTACGCAGGGTACCGATAGTGGCCCCCTGGCCCACCTCTGGGAGAGACCCTCTGGATTAAGTCGTTATGTCGGAGGTGGGTCCATCTTTTGATTTCCGCGCCGTGTCTTCAAGGGTTTTTGGATGTACCGTTGAGGTGATAGTTCGTAGTTAAACCATCGTCGCGTGGCATCTTCTGGACGTAGCAGGTGATATTTGCGCGTGCGGATCTCATGCAATTGAAGGTCGCCGGTTCCCAATATGAAAATCGTATCGGTTCCGCGCGCCATGTCAGGCCGCAGCCCTTGGGTTTCCTGCCTCTCATCATGACAATTGTTCGCCTGGGGTAAGGACCTCGACTTGATCGTCTGGGTGGGCCCGGGCCCCTTTGTCATTGGCAGGGTGTAATTTTTAAAATGTATCCTTGGCCCTTTTGCGGTTTCCATCCAAGCGTTGTGGGGGCCTACTTAAGAAGGAAAGCGCGCACGGTTTGGGGATTCCTTACGCCTTCATTTGAACTTGTGCTCGAATCCTTCAAACTTTTGCTTGCTTTTTCTCTCTCGCCCCGCTGTGCTGTGATGGAGTTGGGACTCCGCAAGAGCCGTCTCACAAGCAATGACGATCTGAAGAAGGTTCGGACCTACATGGGGTGGTCCAGCGACTCCTTCAACCACCTGGTTCACGCTGGCAAGCTCCCGTTCAAGAAGGAGCGCAGCGGCGAAATGGTGTACTTCTCTGCTTACGCCATGGTGGGGCTGATCCCACCTTTCTCAACTTTCCTCTTGATGCTGTTAGACTTCTATGGTCTGCAGTTGTACCACCTTGGCCCCCACTCTATTATTCTTGTGTCAACATTCATCCACTTCTGCGAGATGTGGGTGGGTATTCCCCCCTGCGTCGAGCTTTTCCGTACCTTTTTCACCATCCACACCACCGACAAGAGTTCCGAGTATCTTGGCTTTTACTATTTTGTGAAGCGCAAGAAATGCCCCTACAAGTACTTGAGGTCGTTTCCTTCCGACAAGTGGGACGACTGGAAGAAGGATTGGATTATTGTCATGACAGAGGAGCACGAGAAGTTAGAGCTGCCTGAAGGTCTTCCCAATGTTGACACTGACGCATGGAGTGTGGTTCTGGTGCTGTCAGAAGCCTTCAACCCTGCCTTGACCAGGATCCGCGAGTGTGTGGAAGGAGGTGTGACCCCCCAGATGGTCTTCCGCAACTTCCTGGTCGATAGGTGGGCTCCGCTGAAGAAGAGGGAGAAGCTCGCCTGGTGTAACACCCCAGCCACTACGGGCCTGGCGGTCGTTACTCCTGGCAGCTCTCTAGGATCATAGACTAGCCATAGACTAGCCCCACAGACCAACACTAGTCTTTTCTGCGCATTTTGTCCTCACTCGTGCGCACCCGGGAAAACTTCCCGGTCGGTCACCCATCCGCAAATTTCTCCGGTCCAAGCACGCTTAACCTCGGAGTTCTTTGCAGGTGAGCTTCCAGAAAAGAAGGTATACCTTGGTGGTATGAGTTATTCTTAAGCCTCGAGCCAGGATGTCACAATCCACCCCCCTTAGAAGACCGACGTCCTCGTCGGTCAACTCCCAAGCCAGGAACGTCCCCTCTTGGCCACGTCCATACGTTCAGTACTGGCATACGTACCATACCGTGTCCCTCCTAGAGGACCCACGCGTCATGCGTACGTACCCACGTCCCTGACCCGTATGCACCCGTGAAACCGCGAGGGTCGGCTCTGATACCAATCTGTGACGCCCGGTTCCAAAAACGAACCAAGCTAACGCATATGTGTGCCCAGGATGTTCATCACACATACACGAGTGCAATCACAAAAGGATATACAGAAAATTACCACAGCTCAAATTATTAAATAAGTACTCTTATTACACAATTCATTAAATCCTCGAATACAAGCTCTAATGAATATTAATGACAAGTTCAACTAATGCAGCGGAAATAAACTAATTAAACAACTAAGCAAACTAAGCAACTATGCAGCATAAGCGACAGGGTATGTATATGCGCAGCTCCAATCAACACCACAGGCAAAGATGACGGTAGACACGGCCTAGAACTCCGCATTATCGCCATTAAAATCCCAGTCTTGACCTGCAACTGTTGGGGTGGGGGATTGCAAGAGTGAGTACATGTCGTACTCAGCAAGTGTGGAAAGTATGACATGCGGCTGATTCAAATGACGACAATAATAATGGTAAAGTGCTGAAAAGTACGGTAAAACATTTGAAAAGCAATATATCTTATGTATGTGAAGTAAACCCATCATAATCATAAATGATATCATAATACCAAATCTGAATTCATTACCATCATCAAAAAAAAATTCCAGATTCCACCATTATCAATAACCATATTCAATACCAGAAATTAATCCATAACCATCCATAACCATTATCAAACCATGACCATCCCAAATTCCAATTTCCCTCTAATCATGGAAGTTGTCCAGGTGCTCATAACCGGGAGCACGGCTATCATGATAGTTTTAATTAACACTCTGCAGAGTTTGTACCTCTTTACCCACGTGTTTGTGATTTCATCACCCTTCGGCGACTAAGAACCTCCCTTATGCCCATGACCCGTCAGTCATATTACACACTTCCGTTGGTGTGTGGCCAAGAGATCACAAAATAGCCTTTACAAAGGGATTACTAGCCTATTTAGACCCCACTGAGGTTTCACCGGTGGCGATGTCTCCCGCAGAGCACATCTTCAACCAAGGGCCCCCTCTTGAGCCATTCGGATCCCAGGGTAGTCCCACCAATCACCAACAAACCCAATCCGACTACCCCTTCCCCGAGCATCCACAATGGTCCAAACAGCGCTAGCAAAGCCCTAATTAATCAGCTACGCCGCACCCATAACTTGGCCTCGTGGTGGCACTGTAGTCCTGGCTTATTCTCGCATGAACCGGTCCTTAGATCTAAAGCAAGCAAACCACCGTAACATCCAACCCATCCACATACCAGGCTTGCTTAGATCACCCATCGTATTGACCAATTTACATCAAACAGAATATCATTGATGCACAATTAAATGTGTAGTGTTGTTTTCCATCCCAATTAATTAAGCGAAGCAAAAAGGTAAAAACCCTTCCCGACTCTCTACCATAAATTCCAGGTGACAAGGTTGGTTTAACAAATCTAGTAAACTTCCTACCATAGGATTCCCATCAAATTGACATAGCATGCAGTTTTGCAAACAAAACATTTATTTAAAACAGGATCAATATGCTTCAAGGACACTTGCCTTGCTCTTGCTGTTGATTAGGGTCAAAGCCTTCAAACTCTTGATGCTGTAGATCCTCCGTGGCACTCTCTAGCGCAAATCCGTCTAATCCACACAATAAACATACAAAACAAAAACAAAATCAAAGAGTGCACAAATATTACTCAATATGTCATGACATGCATGATTGATGCAATGCAAGGTAGAACTTGTTACTAGATTGCTTTTAATGATCACTAACTAGTTCTAATAGATTTTAACAAGTTTGTACAGGTTTGGATTCGATTAGATCAAATTTTAGAATTAATTCAACACAATTTAACCAGAAAGATCGGACTAGTCCGCTTGGGACCGGACAAGTCCGCACTTGACGAGATCAGCAGATTAGGGTTTTCTAGATCGACGTAAATTTGGAGATTAGGGGTTGAATTCTCGTAAGGAAAAGAGAATAGAAGGTATACCAGGTGTTTAGAACTCCAATGAACCAAGAGACTTGGAGGTAACACTTGGATCTTGATGATCTAGGGTTGGTGATGAACTTGGGGATGAATTGGTGGTGAAGGACGAAACTTGGTGGAGATCTTGATCCTCCTTCGTTTCCTCCTCTTCTTCTTCTCGTTTGGGATCTTCTCCTCCCTCCTTGATGGTGGCTCCCCACGAACTAGGGTTTGGGTGGGTGGAAAAAGTGGCAAATAGATGTCAAACCAAGGGGTGGGGTTGTTTATATAGGGGTGGAGGCTAGGGTTAGATGGATTTCGAGTTTTGTGATGAGTAGAGGCCGGTTTAGAGTCCCACATGGGCCCTAAGAGAGTTGGGCACGACGTCCCTAGGCCCACTTGACGTGAAACCCAAGAAACAAGTCGTAAAACAAAAGGTCAATCTCGGAGTCACGAAATATCGGACAAGTCCGGACAGGACCGGACTAGTCCGAAGTCGTCCAGAGAGAAAATCGGACAAGTCTGGCCAAAAATCGGACAAGTCCGATCTTAGTCAGAAAGGAAAACGGACAAGTCCGCTGGAACACCGGACTAGTCCGGAAAAGTCCAGGGACTTAGCAAATTTTCAAGGATTCATGGAATATCGGACTAGTCCGCACAAAATCGGACAAGTCCGAAAGTTTCCAGAGCCGAAATCGGACTAGTCCGCAGCAAAAACGGACAAGTCCGTTTTTAGTCAGAGAGAAATCGGACTAGTCCTCAGTAAAATCGGACTAGTCCGCACTTTCCTGCGTTTTAAGTGCGGTTTTGCTCCAAATCAATTTTAAATGCTCCGAATCGATTTTAAACTCGTTCCTCTTGTTGTGGGCTAATGTTAAACATGTATATGAGTGCATGTAGGGCATGATGCATGAAAATGAGGGTGTTACACCTGGGCCCTCAATAGCGTGATGCATGATGACCGGATTGAAACCGGTCTGCGGTCCAATTTGAATGGCGCTGCTTTGGAGCTTCTTCTCAAGAAGTTCCAGCATGGCATTGACGTCGAGGGCGATGACTTAACTCCGCCGGCGGCTTTCCTCTTGTCGGTACCCTGTGTACCAGATACCCCTTGAGACTGCAAGGAGTGCAAAGGAAGTGCACCTATCTAAGTTGAAGACCTCCGAAGGCCCCACGTGTCACACGGAACCAGACCTGCCTCCCTTCTATGGTTAGTCCTAGTGCCGCCACGTGTATCATAAACTCGAAGCTACAATCCCTACATGGGAATGCTCCGGCTAGGTACCTGTGTGGCACCCCCGGACCTAACCCCCGGCAGAGGGAAGCTCCAGTACCGACACGTGTACAACAGCACCGGACCTACCCGCCCTAGACGGTAAGCTCCAGAGCTGCCACGCGTCCAACTGTCGGACCTTCGACTTCAATAGGCTAATTGGTGGACCTTCAACGGCTTGGACCTTCAAGGAACAATTAAAGCTTCAAGACCCGATTATGTGTCATTAATGCCATCCTAATGACACACATCGGAGGACCCATAATACCAGTAACGCCACCATCAAGGGGCGTTACCACGCTGTTAAGGGTAATTAAGTGCATTAACCGTGTATTAGACATCAGTAACCGCCAGGGCCACATGTTGGGCCAGGCTGATGATGTAATGGCCATTCCTTGTACTATAAAAGGACTGGCCGAGCGATACACGGGGGGACACGTCCACACATGTGCTCAAGAAACTATAGTCTCTGACACTCTAGCCCTCAGATGTTCAATACAACAACACACACCCGTGGAGTAGGGTATTACGCTCAGACGGCCCGAACCACGTAAATCCTCGTGTTAACTCATCATCTTGTTCTGAATATCTACGCGCCCACAACCGAACTACAAACTGTGTGGGCTTCCAACGGTAGTACCAGGAGAATTACCGGAATCACACTCCGATAGTTGGCGCGCCAGGTAGGAGGAGGGTGCCCGAGATTCAAACATGGTGAGCTCTGCTGCTGGATCATCTAACGGTAACCATGTTGAGCGACCCGCTGGAGGCAATCCCTCCAACATGCAGTAGCCAGCAGGTGTCGTGGCTTCAGCAGGAGTCATGCCACCGCCGCCACCATCCGCTCTGGCTAATCAAGCTGGACATCGAGATGGGGCATCTGCGTCGGTCACTACATCGATGAACAATAACCATGAACACGCGATTAATGCCGCGCGTGTTCTTCTCCAACGTCCACCGCATCCAGGAGCACCCCATGGTGCGATGGAGTAGTGGAGAACTGATGTGGAACATCTAGTTGCGGCAGCAGTCGATGGCATCAAAAATCAAGGTCCTCCCCCCTTGGGGCGGGCCCCATCGCAGCATTGGACTGTGTCAGGTAGACTTGGTCTGCACGCTTCGCAGCACAGGAGGCGTGCTGCATCTCAACAAGCAACATCGCTGCCTTCTGGGGCGCGACGTACCCACACGGTAACCAGGCTTTTGACTCACCACCCCCGGGCCTAGCTCGATCGTCGTTACCGGCAACAAGACGACCGTGTCCACATCGAGCGTGCTCATGAGAGGCGAGAGGCTCGGGATAGTCCTGCTCCAGAGGGAGTAGGAGGAGGCTGTTCTGCCTAGGCCATTCACCTACGCATGGTCAGATGGCGGCAGAAGTTCCGGCCTCACCTGCTAGAGAAATTTGACAGGACTCTCAATCCCGCTGAATTTCTCCAAATTTACTCCACCGCTATCCTTGCGGCCTCATTTCCCCGTGACTTTGACTAGGACCGCTAGGTCTTGGTTCATGAGCCTTCCGCCCGACTCCATCAACAGTTGGACGGAGTTGTGCCAACAATTCACCGCCAACTTCGGGAGCTCATACACCCGACTAGGCACCAAACTGGACCTTTTTGCTGTCAAGCAAAAAGGAGGAGAGTCCATGCGATATTTCATTCAGAGGTTCTCCCAGGTACGAAACACCATTCCTTCTATCTCAAGCGCTTCTGTTATTGTATCATTCAGACAGGGTGTTCGAGACAAGAAGATGCTGGAGAAGCTGGCGACCAAGGAAGTCACCAGCGTCACGGAACTCTTCAGCTTGGCAAACAAGTGTGCCAAAGCTTTGGAGGGCCGTGAAATGCACTCCCAACCACCTCCGGAGGACAACAAAAAGTCCTCCAAAGGTGAAGCCGCTACCTCTGGGAGTGGCAAGAAGAAGTAAAATTCCACCGGCAAGAAGAAGCCGTCGGCTAGTACACCTACTGCCGCTGCTGCAGTAGCTCCGGGTGGCCGGGGGCCACGCCTCGAGAAACGAACTCGGCCATCGTCTGAAGATGGTGGCAACTCCAAAATGTAGTGTCCCATACATAAGACGGACAGGTACAACCATGAAAACTGCAGAGAGGTCCAGAACCTCACCGAGCGCTATAACAAGCACCGGGAAGAAGCTCCTTTCCATCAAAGGGAAGGAAAACAAAACGTCGATGAAGCTCCGTCTGAAGAGGAGCTAGGCTTTCAGGACCCTAAAAAGGTCTTGAAGGCTGTTTACACCTCCGTTGACGATGACTTCGACGTCTCTAACAACGAGCGTCGAAAGACCATGAACACAATCTTTGGTGGTTCGTGGGACATTACCTCCCGCCGTGTCCTCAAGACAATGCGGCGGGACATGGCCTCAGTAGCTCCTACCGCCAGGGCGGAGCCTCACCAGAAGTGGATGGACATTGCCATCACTTTTGATGCTTCGGACTGCCCTCAGAACATGATCGGAGCTAGCCAATTCCCACTGATGGTATCTCCGACCATCAACAACATCCTGCTCCACCATGTAATGGTGGACGGAGGTTCGGGGTTGAACCTCATAAGCTTCGAGGCCTTCGTCAAGCTTCAGATCCGACCTTTGGATCTTCGCCCCTCCCGACCTTTCTCTGAAGTAGGTCCGGGGCCATAACTCCACTCGGTGCCATTACTCTCCTGGTGACCTTCAGAACTCGGGAGAATTACAGGACCGAGAAGTTGATCTTTGATGTGGCGCAGATCAACTTACCATTCAACGCCATCTTGGGAAGGCCAGCTTTGTATAAATTCATGGCTGCTGCTTATTATGGCTACCTGGTGTTGAATATGCCAACACCTTCAGGTGTTCTCCAGATCCGCGGAGATCGTACCTCTAGAGTTACTGCTCTGGAAGAACTCCATGCGCTTGCTACAGCGCGGGAAGAAGAATCCGGAAAGGAGCAAGCTCCGAAGCCCTCGAGCATTCGTCATCGAGTCTCAACTTCCGCACCCCGTGTACAACCAAGCGGCGACACCGATATCCCCGTCAAATTCGTCCAAATCGGTTTCGACACTGCTCAGACCACCCGTATATCGGGAGGTTTGAATGACAAATAGGAACTCGCGCTCATCACTTTCCTCTGGGCCAATGTCGACGTGTTTGCCTGGCAACTGACACAAATGCCTGGGATCCCTAGGGAAGTGATTGAGCACAACCTGAAGATTTATCCCGATGCTCACCCTGTACATAAGAAGCCTCGGAAGCAATCAGTAGAGCGACAGAACTTCATACGTCAAGAAGTGAAGAAGTTGCTCGAAGCTGGATTCATCTGGGAAGTCTTCCACCCAAAATGGCTGGCAAACCCAGTCGTTGTACCTAAGGTCGGCGGGAAGCTTCGGATGTGTATCGACTACACTACACTGAATAAGGCATGTCCAAAAGATCCATTCCCACTACCTAGAATAGATCAAATAGTGGATTCCACCTCTGGGTGTGAATTATTGTGTTTCCTAGACAAATATTCTGGGTATCATCAAATCAGAATGTCTGGGGAAGATGAAGAGCATACTTCCTTCATCACAGTAGATGGATTATACTGTTACACTGCCATGCCATTCGGTCTCAAAAATGTTGCTTCAATGTTTGTGCGAGCTATGTACAAAACTTTTGGAGATCTTATCAGAGACGTAGTGGAAGTGTACGTCTATGACATCATCGTCAAGATCAAGAACAATGAGTCATTTCTTGACACCTTGCAAGCTGTCTTTGACAAGTTGCGGATCACACGCACAAAGCTAAACCCAGACAAGTGTGTCTTCGGGGTTAGCTCCGGTAAGCTTCTTGGATTCTTGGTGAACCACCGAGGAATAGAAGCGAATCCAGGAAGATTAAAGCTATTGAAGACATGCGGCCACCAGCCCGCATCAAGGACGTCCAGAAGCTGACTGGATGTCTAGCTGCCCTCAGCCGATTCATCTCAAGACTGGCGGAACGGGCGTTACCCTTCTTCAAATTATTGAGGAAGTTTGGACCATTCCAATGGTCTGAAGAAGCAGAAAGGGCTTTCCAAGAGCTAAAGCAGCTCCTCACCACTCTACCAACTTTGGTAGCTCTTAATCCTAGTGAGCCACTTCTGCTTTACATTTCGGCAACTGACGATGTTGTCAGCATGGTCCTGGTTGCAGAAAGACCAGAACCATCCCCAGTTCAGGAATCCAGACCCCTCCGAGAAGGTCCAGAGCTACCTGAAGGCGAGTTAGGGTCCCAGCCCCCAGACCCTGATCCTCAAGGTGAGACGCTAGAGGATCAACCTCCTTCAAATGAAGGAGTTACTGTTACTGAGCAAGAAGATCCGGACCTTTCCAGGAAGGTCCGAGTCACTTCAGAAGAAGCTTCGGTTTCCTCCAACAAGAACCTGGAGGTCCCCGAAGAAGGTCTGGACCCCTCCGGGAGGGTCTGGGTTGATGAGGAGGAAGCTCCGGGCCCCTCCGAGAGGGTACGGACAGTCCAGCGCCCAATATACTTCATCAATGAAGTACTCCATGACGCCAAGACTCGGTACTTATAGGTGCATAAGTTGCTCTACGTAATACTTATTGCCTCTAGGAAGCTTCGTCACTACTTCCAAGCTCACAAGATTTTAGTGGTAACCTCTTATCCACTGCGAGCAATCTTACATAACCCCAACTCTACTGGGAATATTGCAAAGTGGGCAGCGGAATTGGCCGAGTTTGATCTTGAATTCGTTCCAAGACAAGCGATCAAGAGTCAAGCATTGGCTGACTTTGTGGCTGAATGGACCCCTTCTCCATCAAATCCTGGAGGCCCCAGTGAGCAGAAGCCGGAACCCAGGCTTCCGGTCTTCACTGAGCCTCACTGGACTCTCTACTTCGACGGTTTCGTGCAGAAGCAAAGGGCTGGAGCTGGAATCCTTCTCCTCGCTCCGACCGGGGAGAAGGTCAAATACATGGTTCACCTTGACTTCAAGGCGACCAACAACATGGCAGAGTATGAAGCATTAATCTATGGGCTCAAGGTGGCACTATCATATGGTGTCAAGCAGCTGTTGGTAAAGGGTGATTCATATCTCATTATAAAACAAGTCAAAGGTGAATGCTGTTGCAACAACCCTCAACTAGCTGCATATCTACTTGAAGTCCAGAAGCTTCAGAAGGACTTCGAAGTCCTTGATCTTTGTCATGTCCAGCATCTCAACAACACTGAAGCTGACGAACTCTCGACGAAAGCTTCAACCTGAGCTCCGGCTCCTGACGGAACCTTCGTCTGGAGATTGTCAAGACCAACAGCTCAGCCCGCCAAACTGAGCGAAGGGGGCAAGACCAGCACCTCGAAGCTGGCGGTCCCGATGGCCCTGTTACCATGGTGTCCATCAAGGGTCGTAGGTGCTGCCAGAAGCTCCGAGCAACCTAGCACGCAAGACTCAAATGCTCAAGTTAGCTCCGATGCATGGATCTCGGAGATTCGAAGCTACTTGAAAGACAACATCCTTCCTGAAGACAATGTATCCGCTGACCGGATAGTCAGATTGGCTAAAAGATACACACTGGTAGAAGGGGATCTCTACCGGCGCGGTGCCAATGGCGTCCTAATGTGGTGCATTACAAGGGAAGAAGGTCGCAAGCTCCTCACGGAAATCCATGGAGGCAAGTGTGGGAACCACGCATCTTCCCGCATGTTGGTCGGTAAAGCCTTTCGGTATGGTTTTTACTGGCCTACAGCACTCCAGGATGCAACCGAGCTAGTGAAGAAATGTGAAACATGCCAGTTTCACGCGAAGCAAATTCACACACCAGCTCAACCTCTACAAATGATAACACCTACATGGCCATTCACTATGTGGGGGATGGATATCTTGGGACCTTTCCCAAGAGCCGTCGGAGGTTACAAGTTCCTGTACGTTGCCATCGACAAGTTCACCAAGTGGCCGGAAGAAACTCCAGTTGTGACAATAAACAAGCAATCAGCTACCAACTTCTTGCAGTCCATAGTATGCAGATTTGGAGTCCCAAACAAAATCATAACTGACAACGGGACCCAATTCACAAGCTCTACATTCCAAGGATATTGCGAAGACCTCGGCATCCAAGTAAGCTACGCTTCTGTAGCTCACCCGGTAAGCAATGGCCAAGCCGAGAGAGCAAATGCAGAAATCCTAAAAGGACTCAAGACGTGCACATATGAGCGCCTGAAAAAACATGGAGCCAACTGGATTGAAGAACTTCCACCAACCTTGTGGGCAAACAGGACAACTCCAAACCGGTCAACTGGAGAGACACCCGTCTTCCTGGTGTACGGAGCTGAAGCAGTCCTTCCTCCAGAAATCACCTTGGGGTCGCTCCGGGTCCGGGCCTTCGACGAAGCCACGCAGGACCAGCTCCGGCGTGAAGACCTTGACCTCGTTGAAGTGGGAAGGTGCCAAGCAGCTGTTCGAAATGCACGATACCGCCAAGCGCTCCGGTGCTATCGCCAAAGGCATGTGCATAACCGACAACTCGAGGAAGGTGATCTGGTACTACGGAGAATACAAACTCGAGAAGGGTTAAACAAACTTTCCCCCAGCTGGGAAGGACCGTTCCGAGTGATCAAAGTATCCCGTCCTGGATGCATTCGCTTGGCAACCGAGGATGGGACACATCTCCCTAATCCTTGCAACATTGAGCACCTCCGTAAGTTCTATGCTTAATATCATGGAGGTGAGTCTGAAGTTACATATGATGTATGTTATAGCGTTATTTTACAGAGTCAGGTAGCTCCCAGCCGGACCTTTCCCGGAAGGTCCACAAGGTTCAGGCAACACTTGACACAGTCTGGGAACTAAAAGTGTAGCTAGTTACCCTGGGTCAAACAAGAAATGTAACACACTTAACCTGGTTTCGTACCCTAAGAGTGTACTTGTTTCCCCTGTACACCGGACCTATAATGAAAGACATCATTATGTGAAAACAGACTCCACATGCATTTATTTTGTACAGGCTCAATATTTTTTATTTTTCTCTTTCTTGTCTATAACGAAATTGTGCACTTTTCAAGAAACTTAAGCTCAAACAATTCAAATATAATTCAAGTAGCATTGATAATTCTTTCGGGTTTTAACATTGTTGAATGGTCTACTCGCCTGAATGCCGCCAAGCCAATCTAGGTCCGGAGTGTGCTATCGACTTAGCTTGGTCCTGCACGCTAAGTACGCCACTCTACCTACACCCCGGAAGGCCGAAGTAAGGCGAGTACAGAAACGATTGGACCTGAAGAAAACAAACAAATGCGCTTGATTGTATACAGAATTGCTGTCGATCTAAAATTTCTTTCGGGGATAATAAGCCGCAAATGAGTTATAGATAAGAAATGGATTTTACTGTTTTTCTTGACTACAATGTGCAGGAAAAATAAAGATCTCATGATGATGGTGGATGAAGACGGAGCTATCAAAGCTCTGACACCCCCTAAGGTGGTCCGCTGTTGATGTTTTAAACATTGATAGTAGGTGTCGCCGGAGCTACCAAGTTCTGGCAAATCCAAGGGGCCATCCGTCAACGTGAAGAAAAGATGGTGGAAGAATACTCTCTGTCGTCAAACCTCTACGTGTTGGCAGTGGTCGATGCCGGAGCTACCAGGCTCTGACAACCCCAGAGGACCTGCTATCAACACTCCACGTGTTGACAGTGGTCGCTGCCGGAGCTACTAAGCTCTAACGGTGGTGGCTACCGGAGCTACTAAGCTCCAACAACCTCAGGGGCTTCTACTGTCGACGCAACAAGACTTCGGACCTATACTTTACAAGCTCGAAGCATTCAAGTATTCAACAAAATGTCACATCCTTTTGGTACATCTTCGCAATCAAATTGTGTACATCTACCAGGGGGCCAAGTGAGACAAAGGTTGAAGACAAAAAATGAAATTCATAGCTTTTTGGATTTCATTCATCTGAAGACAAGATTTTAAAAAATTGGAGGAAAGAAGATAAGATACAAGTAGGAGCTACAAAGAGAAAGTACTAAACCCTATGGAAGAATGAGGCAACCTTCTGGGCAACCTCCAACACGCTGGCCTTCGCGACATCTCCCTCTCTGTCGATGGGACCTTCGAGCATCGGGTCTAGTGGGAAGTGAGGATCCCGGCTTGTGTAGCACGTCAGCATGTACTCTGCGACGTTCTTCGCCAGGGATTGTCCTTCAGTTTCCAACTGGTCACAATGACATCGCCCATCTTGTTGAGCGTGTTGCCTGCCGAGCTCAACGCCGCCAACGCCTGGTCTAGCTCCAGCTCCGGATCATCCAGACGCACGGGACTAAAGCCCAGCGGCGTCAACGCGTTATTGGCTTTGCCCAATAAGTCCCATACTTGTTGGGACTCCGCAGTCCTTGAGCCTCGCAACTCTTCCAAGGACCTCTTGGTCGCCACAAGCTCTGAATCCTTCCGGGCAAGGCGCTCGACCTCTTTGGCGTGCTGCTGAATCTTTTCAGCAACTTGCCTTTCTAGTTTACCAAGATCCTCTTCCCGGACGTGGATCTTGTTCCGGCAGACGACCAGGTCTCTCTCCTGGCCCCGCACTTTCTTCTCCCTGGCAGCAACTTCGTTCTCTCTCTTGGTGAGGTCTTGTCCCCGCTGCCAGGCCTTCTTCTCCTCTTTCTCGCAGAGCTCCTCCAACTTCTTGGTGCGCTCCACGAGGCTCTTGTTACCCAGAGTCAGCCTCTGAGTAAGCTCCTCCTCCCTCTTCACGAGGTGTGACACTCGGTTCCGAAAAAATGAACCAAGTGAACGCATATGTGTGCCCAGGACATTCAACACACATACACGAGTGCATCACAAACGATATACAGATAATTACCACAGAACAAGATTAATTAACCAAATTTTATTGCACAAACCATATTATCCTCGAATACAAGATCTAATGAATATTTATGACAAGTTCAACTAATGCAGCGGAAATAAAATAAATAAGCAAACTAAACAGCTAAGCAACATAAGCGATAGGGTATAGCGCAGCTCCATGCAACACCACAGGCAAAGCAGATGGTAGACACGACCTAGAACTCCGCATTATCGCCATTAAACTCCCAATCCTGACCTGCAACTGTGGGTGGGATTGCAAGAGTGAGTACATGTCGTACTCAGCATGTGTGGAAAGTATGACATGTGGCTGATTCAAATGACGACAATAATAATGGTTGAGTGCTGAAAAGTACATTAAAACCTTTGAAAAGCAATATATTATATGTACGTGAAGTAAACCCATCATAATCATAAGTAATATCATAATACCAGTCTGAATTCACTACCATCATCAATAATTCCAGATTTCACCATTTGCCAATAATCATATTCAATACCAGAAATTAATCCATAACCAGCCATAACCATTACCAAACCATAATCATCCCAATACCATCCCAATACCAAGTTCCCTATAATCATGGAAGTTGTCCAGGTGCTTATAACCGGGAGCACGGCTATCATGATAGTTTATTAGACTCTGAAGAGTTTGTACCACTTTACCCACGTGTCTGTGATTTCATCACCCGTCGGCGACTAAAGAACCTCCCTTATGCCAATGACACTTCCTTTGGTGTATGGCCAAGAGATCACAAAATAACCTTTACAAAGGGATTACTAGCCTATTTAGACCCCACCGAGGTTTCACCGGTGGCGATGTCTCCCACAGAGCACATTTTCAACCAAGGGCCCCCTCTTGAGCCATTCGGATCTCAGGGTAGTCCCACCAATCATCAACAAACCCAATCCGACTACCCCTTACCCGAGCATCCTTAATGGTCCAAATAACACTAGCGAAGCCATAATTAATCAGCTACGCCGCACCCATACTTGGCCTCGTGGTGGCACTGTAATCCTAGCTTATTCTCGCATGAACCGGTCCTTAGATCTAAAGCAAGCAAACCACCATATCATCCAACCCATCCACATACCAGGCTTGCTTAGATCACCCATTACCATATCATATTTAACCAGTTCATGTTAATCCATATACCATTAATGCATAATTAAATAATATAGTGGTATAGTTGTTTTCCCATCTCAGTTGACTAAGCGAAGCAAAAAGGTAAAAAAGCCTTCCCGACTCTCTACCATAAATTCCAGGTGACAAGGGTGGTTAGACAAGTATAGTAAACTTCCTATCATAGGATTTCCCATCAAATTGGCACAAGCATGCAGTTTTGCAAACAAAACATTTATTTTAAAAATAGGATCAATATGCTTCAAGGACACTTGCCTTGCTCTTGCGGTTGATTAGGGTCAAAGCCTTCAAACTCTTGGTGCTGGAGATCCTCCGTGACACTCTCTAGCGCAAATCCGTCTAATCCATACAATAAAAATACAAGACAAGAAACACAATCAAAGAGTGCACAAATATTACTCAATATGACATGACAT
Source organism: Tuctoria greenei (assembly GCA_036927565.1). NCBI lineage: Eukaryota > Viridiplantae > Streptophyta > Magnoliopsida > Poales > Poaceae > Tuctoria > Tuctoria greenei. Next base: position 3,987,135 of record JAYESD010000007.1, read on the forward strand.
GCATGATTGATGCAAATGCAAGGTAGAACTTGTTAATAGATTGATTTTAATGATCACTAATTAGTTCTAATAGATTTTAACAATACAAGTTTGGATTCAATTAGATCTACTTTTAGAATTAATTCAATAGAATTTAGTCAGCAAAATCGGACTAGTCTGCTGAAGGTCGGACTAGTCCGCACTTTGCAGAACTAGCGAACTAGGGTTTTATAGATCGATGTAAATTTGGAGATTAGGGGTTGAATTCACATAAGGAAAAGAGAATAGAAGGTATACCAGGTGTTTAGGACTCCAATGAATCAAGAAACTTGGAGGTAACACTTGTATCTTGGCGATCTAGGGTTGGTGATGAACTTGGAGATGAATTGGTGTTGAAGAACGAAAGCTTGATGGATATCTTGATCCTCTTTCGTTTCCTCCTCTTATTCTTCTTGCTTGGGATCTCCTCCTCCCTCCTTGATGGTGGCTCTCCACGAACTAGGGTTTGGGTGGGGTGGAGAAGTGGCAAATAGATGTCAAGCCAAGGAGTGGGGTTGTTTATATAGAGGTGGAGGCTAGGGTTAGATGGATTTCGAGTTTGAGATGAATAGAGGACGGTTTAGAGTCCCACATGGGCTCTAAAAGAGTTAGGCATGACGTACCTAGGCCCACTTAACGTGAACCCCAAGAAACAAGTCATAAAATAAAAGATCAACTCAGAGTCGCGAACATCGGACAAGTCCGAAAAGGACCGGACTTGTTCGAAGTTGTCCAGAGAGAAAATCAGACAAGTCTGGCCAAAAATCGGACAAGTCCGACTTTAGTCAGAGAGGAAAATGACAAGTCCGCTGGAACACCGGACTAGTCCGAAAAAGTCCAGGGACTTAGCAAATTTTCAAGGATTCTTGGAATATCGGACTAGTCCGCACAAAATCGGACAAGTCCGAAAGTTTCCAGAGGCGAAATCGGACTAGTCCGCAGCAAAAATGGACAAGTCTGTTTTTAGTCAGAGAGAAATCGGACTAGTCCTCAGTAAAATCGGACTAGTCCGCACTTTACTGCATTTTAAGTGCGATTTTGTTCCAAACCAATTTTAAATGCTCTAAATCAATTTTAAACTTGTTCCTCTTTATATGGGTTAATGTTAAACATGTATATGAATGTATGCAAGGCATGATGCATGAAAATGAGGCTGTTAAACGAGGTCATCCCGCAGCTCCAGGAGTTTTTGCTCTTCATCTTCGAGCTTTTTCTCCTGCTCTTCAAGAGCATCCCGGCGCTTGACAAGGTTGTCGTGGATCGCGCCAAACTTCTCCTGGCGATCGTTCGCTGCTTCATTAGCAGCCACGGCCTGTTCATGGACGGCCCGAGACTGGTTGTCGAGGGATCACACCATGCTTTCCCTCTCATCCAGTATCTGACCCCAGTACTCCAACCGGGCCTTCTCCCTTTTCACCCACTCCTTATCGTCGGCCAGCCTCGTCTGCGCCAGCTTGGTCTCGAATTGGAGCCGGTTGCGCCACCTCCTAAGGGTTTGGCGCTCCTCCTCGAGGGCCTTGCTGTCGTGGTAAAAGGCCAGCTAAACTTGACGAAGGCTGGAGCAGGCGTTGTCGATGGACAACGACAGGTGGATCAGCTCCGGACGTGCTGGTGTCCTCTCTGCTGGCTCCAGCGGGTTCTCCATAACAAAAACCTGGTCCCACTCTACAAGAGTGGTCCCCTGAGCTTCCGCGACACTATGGCCGCCCTCTGGGATAGCCTCGGTCGCCGCCGAGGAAGGTCCCGCAACGGAAGTTCCTGCCTCCGGAGTCAGCTCCGAAGGTCCCGCCGCCAGGTCATTAGCAATTGGTCCCTCTGGCAAAGGACTTGTCACTTCATCTGGGCACCCTGGCTCGGGCACGGGTACCTCCGAAACCACCACCTCTGGGGCAGGCATTGAAGATTACGCCGGAGCTGAGGCTACTTCCGGCTCCGGTGCTGGTGCCTCCTCCGCCGCCGGTTCAAGCGCTGGCGCTTCGACCTCTACCGGTTTGGGGGCCGGCACCTCTGCGACAACCGGCTCAGGCATCGGAACTTCATCAACCACCGGCTCCACCATCGAGGCTTCAGTAACATCCAACTCTAGGGCTGGAACTGCAGCTACCTCCGGCTCTGAGGTCGGAGCGTCCGTCATCACAACATCCAAAACCGGAGCTTCAACCTCTGGAGCTGGTGCCGCTGGTACGTCTTCATTCCCGTGGTCCGGTGCTAGCACGGGAGCTTCAGGGGATGACTCGAGGAAAAGGACCACGACAGCTGGCGTCGGAACTGCCGCAACCTCGGCCACCACCTGGGGCGGCGTTAGAACTAGAGCCGAAGCCTCCACCTGCACAACATCAGGTGCTGTCGCAGGAGCCGGAGCTTCAGCCCCTTTTTTGGGTACCCTGTGGGTGAAGGACGAAGAAACTCAAAATATGATTACAACAAAAACAATCAACTGAGGTAAAAAATCAAATTTACCTTCAAAGGCTTCCGCTCCAGCTAGCACGAAACCTCTTCACCAGACGCTCAGGACCAGACCCTGTTGCCACTGGCATGGTAGCTCCGGAAGGCTCCCCGGAGCTTGCTCCTGCCGTCAACGACGTCTTGGTTGAGGCCCCCTCGACTGAGAAGGACCCTCAGACCTAGAGCCCTTGGCAGGCTCTGGTGCTGGAGTCACCTGGGCGGAGCTGGTGTTCCAGGGAGACACCGACGTTGGAGTGGTTGTCACCGTCGAAGACCTCCCCCGCCGGGGAGAAGGAGCTATCATGGAAGAAGCAGATCTGACGGACCTCCCGTCAGAGTGCTTCAACTTCCTCTTGCGGCTCGAGGGCTCAGACAACTCCTTTCTCATGCCTATGACTTCAGCTCTTGGCTTCGGGGCGAGAGTGGAGCCACTCTCTGGAGCTTCGGGGATCGCCACCCCGGAGGTTGATCGCCTCTCCATCAGGCCTAAGTCGTCCAATAGCGGCATCTTCCCCCGGAGCTCTCTACACTCCTATGGTATCATATTCAGAGGAAGGAAGGCCGCCGATGGAGACACGTCGCCAGGGCCGATGTTCCCATGCTGGAACTTCTTGAGATGGGTCTTCAAGGCTTCATCGTTCAAGTTAGTGCCCAAACCAACCTCAATGCGGTTGGTATCCATCTCACTGTTGAAGGCCCAGGCAGGCCACCCCCTAGCCCTCAGTGGGGCCCACCTGTTCATCAAGAAGTTGCCGAAGACCATCTGTGGGTCACCCCACCTTCGACACACTCTTGGATTCTGTCCAGAATGGGTCTGTACTCCCTCGACAGCTCCGGCATGTCACTCCAAGTGTCGGTGTCGACGCGGGGGAGGCCTTTAGGCAATTCTAGCCTCTCGTGTCCCTCCACGGTGATGACCACCTAGTCTTTCTTCCAGACGTCCCACTTGCCAGAAGGAAACGACCTCAAGTACTTGAGGGGGGAGTTTTTCCGCTTCACGAAGTAGTAGAAGCCGATGAACTCATCACTCTTCCTGGTGGGGTGGACAGTGAAGAAAGTCCGGAACAACTCCACGCAAGGCGGCACACCCACCCACATCTTGTAAAAGTGGACGAAGTCGCCACCAGCAAGATTGAGTGGGTCCAAGATGGTGGAGCTACAGACCATAGAAATCTAGCAGCATCAGAAAGAAAGTGGAGAAAGGCGGATCAAACCCGCCATGGCATACCCAAGGAAGTACACCATATCTACGGCTCGCTCCTTCTTGAACGGGAGTTTGCCGGCGTGGACCAGGTGGTTGAAGGAGTCGCTGGACCACCCCATGTAGGTCCGGACCTTCTTCAAATCACCGTCGGTCGTCAGACGGCTCTTGCGGAGACCCAACTCCATCACAGCACGGTGGGGCTAGAGAGGAAAAGCAAGTGAAAGTTTGGAGGTTTCGAGCGCAAGTTCAAATGAAGGCGTAAGGAATCCCCAAATGATGCACGCTTTCCTTCTTAAGTAAGCCCCCGCAACGCTTGGATGGAAACCACAGAGGGGCCAACGATACAGTTCAAAAACTTCACCCTGCCATTGACAAGGGGGCCCGGGGCCACCCTGACGATCAAGTCGAGGTCCTTACCCCAGGCGAACAGTTGTCATCATGAGAGGTGGGAAACCCGAGGGTGGTGGCCTGACAGAGCACGCGGAACCGATATGGTTTTCGTATTGGGAACCGGCGACCTTCAATTTCATGAGATCCGCACGCGCAGATCTCACTTGCCGCATCCTGAAGGCGCCACGCGGTGGCGGTTTAACTGCAAACCACCACCTCAACGGCACATCCAAAGACCCTTAAAGACACGGCACAAAAATCAAAGAATGGACCCACCTCCGGCAGAATGACTTAATCCCAAAAAGTCTCTCCCAGAGGTGGGCCCAGGGGGCCACTGTCGGTACCCTGCGTACCGGATACCACTTGGGACTGCAAGGAGTGCAAAGGAACTCCACCTATCTAAGTTGAAGACCTCCGAAGGCCCCACGTGTCACACGGAACTGGACCTGCCTCCCTTCTATGGTTAGTCCTAGTGCCGCCACGTGTATCATAAACCTGGAGCTACAATCCCTACATGGGAATGCTCCGGCTAGGTACCTGTGTGGCACCCCTGGACCTAACCCTCGACGGAGGGAAGCTTCGGTACCGACACGTGTACAACATCACCGGTCCTACCCGTCCTAGAAGGTAAGCTCCAGAGCTGCCACGCGTCCAACCGCCGGACCTTCGACTTCAACAGGCTAATTGGTGGACCTCCAACGGCTCAAACCTTCAAGGAACAATTAAAGCTTCAAGACCCGATTATGTGTCATTAATGTCATCTTAATGACACACGATCGGAGGACCTGTAATACCAGTAATGCCACCATCAAGGGGTGTTACCATGCTATTAAGGGTAATTAAGTGCATTAACCGTGTATTAGACATCAGTAACCGCGAGGGCCACATGTTGGGCCAGGCTGACGATGTAACAACCATTCCTTGTGCTATAAAAGGATTGGCCGAGCGATACACAGGGGAAACGTCCACACACGCGCTCAAGACACTCTAGTCTCTGACACTCTAGCGCTCAGACGTTCAATACAACAACACACACCCGTGGAGTAGGGTATTACGCTCAGGCGGCCTGAACCACGTAAATCCTTGTGTCAACTTGTCATCTTGTTCTGAATCTCTGCGTGCCCACAACCGAACTACAAACTTTGCGGGCTGCCAACGGTAGTACCGGGAGAATTCCTGGAATCACACTCTGACACCTCCCTCTGAACATGGAGGTGCAGTTCAGCAGGGAGCTCCGGAGGAGCATGCTGGTGCTTGACGACCTTGGTGAGGTGGAGAGGCGACCGACCACCATATTGGTGATCCCCAGAGCTTCCGAGAGTGGCCCTGCTTCCGCCCCGAGACAAAGAGCTGAAGTCATAGGCAAGGACAAAGAGTTGGCTGAGCCCTCCAGCCGAAAGAGGAAGTTGAAGCACTCTGACAGGAGGCCTATCAGACCTGCTCCTTCCACAATAGCTCCTTCTCCCCGGCGGGGGAAGTCTTCGACGGTGACTCCAACTCCAACATCGGCGTCTCCCCGAAATGTCAGCTCCGACCAGGTGACTCCGGTGCCGGGGTCAGCTAAGGGCTCTAGGTCCGAGGGTCCTTCCCAGTCGAAGGATCCCCCAACCAAGACGTCGCTAACGGCGGCAGGAAGCTCCGAAGACCCTTCCGGAGTTACTACACCAGTTGCGACTAGGTCGGGCTCTGAGCGTCCGATGAAGAGGTTCCGCGCTAGCTGGAGCGGAAGCCTTCCAAGGTAAATTTGCTTGTTTACCTTAGTTTGTTATTTTTGTTGTAGCCATATTTTGAGCTTCTTTATCCTTCATCCACAGGGTATCCAAAAAAGGGGTTGAAGCTCCAGTTCCTACAATAGCAGCTGATGCTATACAGGTGGAGGCTCTGGCTCCAATTCCAGCGCCACCCCAGGTGGTGGCTGACATTGCGGCAGCTCCGGCGCCAGCTGTCGTGGTTCTGGACCTCGACTCATCTCCTGAAGCTCCCGTGGTAGCGCCGGACCACGGGAATGAAGATGTACCAGCGGCACCAACTTCGGAGGCTGAAGCTTCGGTTTTGGATGTTGTGACGACGGACGCTCCAGCTTCAGAGCTAGAGGTAGCTACAGTTCCGGCCTTCGAGCCGAATGTTACCGAAACCCTAGCGACGGAGCCGGCGGTTGATGAAGTTCCAGTGCCTGAGCCAGTTGATGTGTAGGTGCCGACACCGGAACCGGTGGAAGTCAAAACGTCGGTGCCTAAACCGGCAGGCATCATGGAGGTCGAAGTGTTGGTGCCTGAACCGGCAGTGGAGGAAGCACCAGCGTCGGAGCTGGAGACGGCCTCAGGTCCGATTGGGTCTTCAATGCTTGTCCCGGAGGTGATAGTTCTGGAGGTACCCGTTCCTGAGCCAGGATGCCAAGACGAAGCGGTCGGTCCCTTGCCTGAGGGACCAACTGATGATGACCTGGCGGCAAGACCTTCGAAGCCGACCCCGGAGGTAGAAACTCCCGTGGATGGACCTACCTCGGCGACGATTGAGGCACTCCCGGAGGGCGGTCCTAGTGTCGCGGAAGCTCAGGGGACCACTCTTGTAGAGTGAGACCCAATTTTTGTTCTAGAGGACCCACTGGAGTCAGCAGAGAGGACTCCGGAAGGTCCGGAGCCAATCCCCCTGTCGTTATCCATCGACAATGCCTGCTCCAGCCTTCGTTAGGTCCATCTTGCATTTTATCACGATAGCAAGGCCCTCAAGGAGGAGTGCCAAGCCCTTAGGAAGTGGCACAACCGACTCCAATTCGAGACCAAGCTGGCGCAAAGAAGGATGGCCGACAACAATGAATGGGTCAAGAGGGAGAAGGCCCGGATGGAGTACTAGGGCTAGTTGCTGGATGAGAGGGAAAGCATGGTGCGATCCCTCGACAATCAGTCCCGTGCTATATATGAACAAACCCTGGCTGCTAATGAAGTGGCGAATGATCGCCAGGAGAAGCTCAATACCATCCACAAAAGCCTCGTCAAGCGCCGGGAGGGTATTGATGAGCGAGAGAAAAAGCTCGAAGAGGAAGAGCAAAAACTCCTGGAGCTGAGGGATGACCTCGTGAAGAGGGAGGAGGAGCTCGACCAAAGGCTGGCTCTGGGTGACAAGAGCCTTGCAGAACACCAAAAAGCTGGAGGAGCTCTGCAAGAGCGGAGAGGAGAAGGTCTGGAAGCGGGGACAGGACCTTACTAAAAGGGAGGTCGAAGTCGCTGCCAGGGAGAAGAAGGTGCGAGGCCGGTAGAAAGACCTGGTTGACCGTCGGAATCGGATCCATGTTCGGGAGAAAGAGCTTGGTGACCTTTAAAAGCAAGTTGCTGAGAGGATTCAGCAGCACGCCAAGGAGGTCGAGCGTCTTGCCCGGGAGGGTTCGGAGCTTGAGTCGGCCAAGAGGTCCTTGGAGGAGATTCGAGGCTCAAGGGCTGCGGATTCTCAACAAGTATGGGACTTCGTGGGCAAAGCCGATGTCGCGCTGGCGCCGCTGGGCTTTAGCCCCGTGCGTCAGGGCAATCCGGAGCTGGAGCTGGACCATGCGTTAAGGGCGCTGAGCTCGGTTGGCAACAAACTCGGCGCGATGGGCAATGTCATCGCGGATCAGTTGGAAACTGAAGGAAAATCCCTTGCACAGAATGTTGTAGAATACATGCTGACATGCTACACAAGTCGGGATCCTCATTTCCCACTAAACCCGGTGCTTGAAGGTCCCATCGACGGAGAGGAAGACGCCGCCAAGACCAGCGTGTCGGAGGTTGCCCAGAAGGTCGCCTCGTTCTTCCATAGAACTTAGGACTTTCTCCTTTTAGCTCCCACTTGTATCTTCTCTTTTTTTTCTCCAATTTTGTAATCTCTTGTCTTCAGATGAATGAAATCCAAAGAAATTTATGAATTTCATTTTTTGTCTTCAACCTTTTTCTTACTTGGACCCCTTGTAGATGTACACAATTTGATTGTGAACATGTACCAAAAGGATGTAACATTTTGTTGAAGACTTAAGTGCTTCGAACTTGTAGAGTATAGGTCCAAAGTCTTGTAGCATCGATAGTAGGGGCCCCCTGGGGTTGTCGGAGCTTAGTAGCTCCGGCAGCGACCACCGTCAACACGAAGAGCGTCGAGAGCAGACCCCATTGGGGTGTACTTCTACCATCTTTTCTTCAACTCCTTTATTTCTTTACACTAATGACTGGCCCCCTGGATTTGTCGGAACGTGATAGCTCCGGCGACGCCCACTATCAATGTTTAAAACATCAATGGTGGGCCCCCTTGGGGGAGGTCGAAGCTTTGATAGCTCCGGCATTGTCCACCATCATCGTGGGATTTTCATTTTTCCTGCACACTGAAGTCAAGAAAAACAGTAAAATCCATTTCTTATCTCTAACTCATTTGCGACTTACTATTCTCATATGAAATTTTAGGTCGACAACAATTTTATATACAATCAAGCGCGTTTGTTTATTTTCTCCAGGTCCAATCATTTTCTGGACTCACCTTACTTAGGCCTGTCGGGGTGTAGGTAAAGTGGCGTACTTAGGGTGCAGGACCAGGCTAAGTCGATAGCACACTCCGGACCTAGATTGGCTTGGCGTTCGGGCGAGTAGGCCATTCAACAATGTTAAGACCCGAAAGAAATAACAATGCAACTAGAATTATATATGAATTGTTCGAGCTAAAGTTTCTTAAAAATTGCACAACTTTGTTATAGACAAGAAAGAGAAAAATAAAAAAGAATGAGCCTGTACAAAATAAATGCACGTGGAGTACGTTTTCACATATCGATGTCTTTCATTATAGGTCTGGGGTACAGGGAAGACAAGTACACTCTTAGGGTACGGAACCAAGCTAAGTGGGTTACATTTCTTGTTTGACCCAGGTTAACTAGCTACACTTTTAGTTCTGAGACTTTGTCAAGTGTTGCTTGAACTTTGCGGACCTTCCTGGGAAGGTCCGGCTGTTCTCCCGGAGGAGCTACCCGACTCTGTACAATGATGCTATAACATACATCATATGTAATTACAGACTCACCTCCATGATATTAAGCATAAAACTTACGGAGTTGCTCAATGTTCCAAGGATTAGGGAGCGGTGTCCCATCCTTGGTTGCCAAGCGAACGCATCTGGGACGGGATACTTTGATCACTCGAAAAGGTCCTTCCCAGCTGGGGGGGAGTTTGTTTAACCCTTCTCGAGTTTGTATTCTATGTAGCACCAGATCGCCTTCCTCGAGCTGTCGGCTATGCACATGTCTTTGATGATAATGCTGGAGTGCTTGGCGGTATCGTGCATTTCGAACAGCTGCTCGGCACCTTCCCTCTTCAATGAGGTCAAGGTCCTCACGCCGGAGCTGGTCCTGCGTGACTGCGTCGAAGGGTGGTGGAGGCTAGCGCTAGCCGGCTCATGTGGTGACCCCCTAGACTCTAACTCCGACTCACATGACTCTGAGCCAAACTCCGAGCTTGAAGCTCGTTTATTTACATATACTAATTAAACACTTAGTCAATCAAAGTACTAATTAAATAATTAATCAATTTAACTATTACTTAACAAAACACATATACATTAATCATGGAATCAAAACTAACTAAATAACATTAATGAATTAATTTCTCTTACTCAAAACTAACAAGAAAAAAATTATGTGCCCAAGACATAATCATTGTGTCATTTTAAATAAGATTCTAGCTTGGGGTGGCATGGACCCAAAGGAAACCGACCTAAATTGGGCGGGTCCAAATGCATATTAATCCCAACTTGACTACAAATTGATTTGTCAATCTCAACTTAGACTACAAATTGATGAACATATAACATTATCCAAATGCTAATTGAGGAACATATAACATTTTCCAAATGCTTGCATATATTGGGGAAAAGCAAATGAACAAAAAATGGGGAAATCTGGGTGCTGGCGTCGGGATGGGGGTGGGGGTGGGGGGATGGGGGTGGGGGCGTCAGAGTGGGGTGGGCGGCGTCGGAATGGGGGTGGGCGGCGTTGGAGTGGGGTGGTGGGTCTCGGGGTGGGGTGCCCGTCGGGGTGGGATGGGTGATGAGATCATGCACGTTATTATTGCACCTACAAACATGACACAATATTTATTTGTTTGGGATCCTGACTCAAGTGAATGTGCACTCTTATTTGATGGACAAGATCAAGATAGCGCACTATGTCGTCCACCACCTTGGCCTCCTCCATTCATGCATACAAAAATATTTGATGGCGTTGCACATTTGGACCAACACATGAGAGAAGATAAACTTGAGTCGAGGACAATTCCAATTCAAGAAGAGGAGGATGATGAGGAGATCACTTTTATGGATACAAACAACACTCCATTGAACATACAAGATGCAATCAATAGAGTTCATACACAATAATTAATTTCAGAGGTGAGCTCATTCTTATATGTTTCCTTATATGTTTTTGAGCATAGATTGCTACCTAATGATTTAATTGTGATTAGGATCCATGGAGAGGTTCAAGGAGTACTTGGAGGAAGTATTAGGGACGTGTAAGACTAGAGAAGTCATTCAAAGAAGATGGAAACCGACCCAAACTCAAAATCATATCCAACTCGGAGTCCAGGAGCAGTTCGCACTAAAACGGACACCCAGGACGCATACGATCTCCATTTCGGACGTTCTATATATTCATGGAAAGGGGAGAGTATAACATTTCCAATGCCACTGGTCCCATGTCAAAACTCCTATGGTGTCGACAGGAATATTTGAAAAAAATCGAGTTCAGAATCTATCAGGGTGTTGCGCCACCATATTGGGCCATTGGGCCTTGTATCAAGTCTACATCTCTTATTCTCGTGTCTTAGGGTTAGGTTACGACCCCAACACCACATTGGACGTCCTCTCACCTATATATACTCCATAGTAGCCGCCACAAACAATTGGTTTTTGCTTAGATTAATAATATCGTCGTTCTACGGTTTGTGAAAGCCCAACTTTGTGATTTCAGATCGTGTCTTCTACGTTCTTGCTTGTGTTCTCGGTTGAACTTGCAAGGATTAACCTTCTTGGCAAGGTAAATCGTGTGAAGCACGGTTGATAACCAATGGAGCGGTGGTGTAGTGATTGCAGGGGTTGTTTGTGTTCTACTCGAGAGCCTCGGATCATCAACGTCGAGATCTCCACATCAATCGGCTTATCCAATACCTTTTGGAAGATCGGACCTAAACCCTTTCTCATCAATTGGTATCACATTTCCAGGTTACCCGTTATGTAATTCATCTATCATTTCCATTTGTTTGTTTTTCATACCTAGAGTCCACAAAAAACTTGTAGTTTAGTAGGTCTATTCATCACTTTGTCCAAACCACAATTGAGCCTTTGCAACTTTGTTATTCAGTTTGGTTTTATTGCGTTTGTGTCCTGGTTGAGTCATATTGCTGGTTTAGAAGTGTTTTTGGTCTTAGTTTGAGTTTTGCATTGTGTTGATTCATCCTTTTGAATCACGTCATCACTTCCAGATTAGATTCATCTCTGTCCAGTTCAGTATTTTCATCATATCTCGCTCATATGTACTCGGATTTTGGTGTTCTTGTACTTCCTGGAAAGATTAAGAAGGTCTCTATAATTTTTAAATTCACCAATTTCCCAGAAAATAGAGTTATCGAGGTTGAAATTGCATTAGATCTGAATCTGTTATTGACCTAGAAATTCTGAACAGTCTGTATTTCGGGGGCAATATCTCCTACAGTTCTGATCCAAAATAGGTCTTCCATATACTGAAATTAAAGAGGAGAGATAGATATATAATCTTGCTGTTGAAAGTTTAAAGATTTGAAGCCTCTAAGTGTTCCTATTTGTCCTTGGAGGACATCGGCGGTGAGGCTGTGTGGCGGCGAGGTTGTGCGGCGGCGGAGCGCGAGGAGGGGAGACGAGGTGACGAAGGAGACGAGGCAGCAGAGACGTTACCTGGCGGCGGCGCTCCGGCTCAGTTGGGCGGCACGGCGTGGAAGGGTGGCGCGGCGCGGAGGAAGGGCGATGCGGTAGGGTGGCGGCGACATGGCGGGGTGAGGGCGACGCGGCATGGTGGCGGCGCGGCATGGTGGCGGCGCGACATGACGTGGAGGAAGGGCGGCATGACACAGAGGAAGGCGACACAGCGTGGAGAAAAGGTGCACGCTTGAAAGTGGTGAAATGGGCTTGGCGCCCGGCCCGCGCGGGTAGGGTTAAGTCCTCTAGTTACGTCGACCATGCTAACTTATGTCGGCCTAGTCCCAGGCTGACGTAAGTTGATCGTTAATGTCGTCGTCCAATTAACTTATGTCGGCCTGGAAAATGGACTGACGTAAGTACATGATTAATGTCGTCGGCCACTTAACTTACATTGGCAGCGGGCCTTTGGCCGATGTAAGTTATGTTACTTAAGTCGGCTTCCAGCGGTCGACGTAAGTTACTTACGTCGACCGGCCCACGTAAGTTATTTCAACTGACGTAATTGTTCAGGTTTCCTGTAGTGGGGCCGAAGATTTTAAGGATCGAGCTCGATCGGCCCGACATGGTTCGTTGGCCACCTATATCCACCCTTTAGAGATTTATTATATTTCTATCAAGAAAAAGTCTACATAACCCACCTAAGTACAACCTAGGGACTACTTAACCTCCTCAACTCCTAAACCATGTATTTACCCTCCTAAAACATACAATACTAGTTAATTAACTCCCTAAGATGGTTTTCAAGAGTGGTTTTGACATGTCAACAACTGACGTGGTGTGTTTTATAGTGGGGCCCACTGTTATTTACAGAACACGTAGCACAACACCTCCCCTGTTTTCTTCTTTCTCCCATGTTAGTGGGGCTGATATGTGGACCCCGCCACGTATGCCCAGCGGCAGATACTGCTGCAGCACACTCGCATCTCTGACGCCCGCCAACCGCCGGGGACCCCTCCCGCACAGTTGCGTGTCTGCACGTCCACGGCGCTGGCAACGCGGGCAGGCTCATGCACTCGCTCGTGCAGCTAGCAGCCTGCGCCCTCGCACGGCTGCTGGCTCACGCCATCCAAATGCCACCATCAGCACGCATGACCTGCTTCTTCAATGTGCTGGAGGGCCAGTTCCTGAACCCACCGTTCATCCTACCGTTGACACCCGCACCAGCACAGGGCATGTCGCCGCAGATCACCGCGCCATTCTTGGTGAGTGTGCAGATGCAGTACGACGGTGCCTCGGGAGGCATGGTCCAGGAGCTCCTGCAGGAGGGCCGCGAGTGGTACAACAACCTCGCTAGAGACGGAGGCTCGAGGAGAGAATAGCTCATGTGATGGTTCTGATTTTTAGACTTACATGTGGGCCCTACTAGTTAGAATGCCACCTCAGCTGTACCATGGCAAAACCACTTTGTAAAACCAGGTTGGATTAATTAAATGTCAAAACCACTCTTGAAAACCACCTTAGAGAGTTAATTAACTGGTACTGTATAGTTTAGAGGGTTAAATACATGGTTTATGAGTTGAGGAGGTTATATAGACTGTTTTCTTTCTATTATGATATTTTAAAAATCCTAGAGTCCCTAGACCTCTCGTGTCTTTAGGCTGTACAACCTTTCCATGGTCGAGTTGCCACCCCTTCTCCTTCCCTTCCCTTCGACCGCGCGGCCGCCTCTACTGTGGTCACCGCGAAGATCTGGCCGCCCACTCTAGCAGTCCAACCGGTACCGCCAAACCCTAACTCTAGCCATCACCGGCGCCTTGACGTCACAAAGCCCGCGGTCAGACCATGATAGAAAGAGGTGAAGCCAAACCTTATGCATGTTATCTACTCCGTATATCATAAATGTTTGTCATCTATCCGCTGTCAAAGTTGTATATCTGTATTACATATACCACATATAGCAATTACATACAGTGGTGGAGTTAGAAAATTTTGCCAATGGATTTAGTTAAGAATATATGTATGAAATATGTATAAGTCACCTGAACCTAATGAGTTCAAAGTAGTAACAATAGCCTAATCATGTTGCTTTACAAAAATTTATTGGGATTATCTGAACCCAATGATAGTACTGTAGCTCGCCTCTTATTACATATATCACATATAACAATAAAAAACAACAACACCACGTGAAAGAATTGAGCACGTTCAATCACGTCCCACCAAAAGCTTTTTCCCATCATAAGCGATAGCTAGGCACCGCACCGTGGTTGACTCTAGAACGCCACGAGACCAGCAACGACGGCAGCCAAGCCGAGCCCTGCCACTGCCAGCTGTGACCTAAAGCTACCGGCTGAAGAAGCGCCGGAGCTCGACGATGGAGGCATCGCTGCCGACGGTCCCGCGGCACGAGGCGTCGTCATCGGCGTCGGCGCCGACGGAGCTGCGGCGGCCTCGACTCTGACGGCGAGCTTCATGCCGGCGTCGCAGTGGCCGGGCAGGCTGCAGATGAAGTAGCGGGTGACGCCGCCGGCGGGGAGCGGGACCGTGTCGTCGCCGGTCTGGAAGGTGGCGAGGGGGCTGGACGCGGAGCAGGAGTCGTGGTCGGCCTTGCTCACCTCCACCACGTCGTGCGCGCCACGGGTGTACTTGAACACTGCACGTCGTTGTGTACAGTACTGAATTATTAGTGGCGTGATAAAAACATTATTATACGTAATATAATATAGTTTGACTTCATAATGTAAACATTACTATTGTGCATGGTTGTTGTTATTAAACCCAACACCATGAGACGAAATGTCAAACTGGGTGTCGTTGGAGCTAGGAGAGGGGTTACTATACACGTACCGAGCTCGTCGCCGGCACGGAAGGTGACGCCAGAAGCCCAGTTGGCGTAGTTGGTCCGGAGGTCCCAGGACCCAGCCGGCGCGCCGACGGTATAGCTGGCGCCGTGCGCCGTCCCGAGCACAGCCGCCACCGCCACAGCGACGAAGAGGAGAGCTCTGCTACTACAACTTGCCATGGCGATCGATGCAACCTAAGGTCGTCGTCCAGCAGATAATGGATTAAGTCTGGGATCAACGATCGATCGGTGGAGAGCTCGGTTGATTGGAAATGCAGGAGATGAGAAGCAAGATTGGATTGGAGAGAACCGATGAGCTCTGGGATGGATTGGAGTGTCAGGATGGAGGAGGTTTATATATGAGTTGCTGGGACGGACGTTAGGTGCGAGTGCGACGACCGCGTGAGATGCGAGAGGGAGCTCGGTCTAATTAACGTGTG
Organism: Tuctoria greenei; assembly: GCA_036927565.1. Lineage (NCBI taxonomy): Eukaryota > Viridiplantae > Streptophyta > Magnoliopsida > Poales > Poaceae > Tuctoria > Tuctoria greenei. The sequence continues at coordinate 4,002,370 of JAYESD010000007.1, forward strand.
GACTCGACTACGCGGTCCACACCTATTGCTGCGCCGACGTGTGAACAAGTCGTTCGTAGATGGAGTCTGCAAAATGTCATTATATCGAACAGAATAAGCGACAACACGTGAAGCAGTCAAAGGTTCAGATGAGGCTCATCAACAACGCACCATGTTTCTCACGTGTCTGATCATTTGTTCCAGAGAGTAAAAGATTACTTAATCGGCTATCAACAATCCATTTTACATGAAACAATTGCATTCGTAACTGTCACACACACCCAAAGTGGCTCAACCAATTCAAATCGTTAATGGCCTTATTACACAGCCAAGAACACTAAACTATCAACAGATAATGGGGTCATACTTACAACACCGCTAGCTACGTACAACCAACACAACACCCGTTGCAGAGGATCTTGCTTGCACCGATGCCAAACTGGTGTCTGATTATGGTGCTTCGTCACAGTACAGTACACGGTCTGAGATGAATAAACCCTATTTGTAGGAGAGAGGGCCCGACCTCGACACGGTAAATCTCTGCAACGATCCAGTCGCCGCATGGCTTGCAGAGCTTGAGCCCTCGACGAACTTCGCTTTCCTGCTCGCACCGAAGTCGAGTGGTCCGGACCGCCTCATGCTTCGCAGCTGCTTCTCCCCTGTCGTCCTTTTATCTGCGTCGTACCCTTCATCATGGGACGAGCTGTAGTAGCTCGTCTCAAAAGTGTGGGATCTGGGTGTCGTGTCTGCTCGATTTGGCCTCGCTGACGGGGATGTGTGCGCCAGAGAGATCAGAGGAGACTGCCTTGGAGATTGCTCCATTGGTTCTGAGGCGATCAGTGAAGCTCCATAAAGCTGATGGTATATTGAACGGAGGATGGTGTAAGGTATGTGAACTTCTAAAGTGCTCCTTGGGAGGTATGGTGACAGCTCACAGAGTTGGTCAAGAAATATTAGCTTCGGAACAATGTGTTGCCTGCAATCGGGTTACATAACAATATCAACAAACCATAAAAACATCAGGACGTAACTCTTTGTTTGACAGTAAATAATGAGAGCATATGAAAAACTGGCAATAGCAAAATTTCATATTCCATTGCAACTACATTTGATTTCAGATGCACTACAATGTACAATCTAGATTAATAATTTATAGTGCATGATCAAACATATTGGGGATTACACTGGCGAGTATAACTATATATGACCTCTTCTTTAGCAATCAGGCCATTCCAGTTAAACATGCCCAATATGACAAACCTTTGCCGGTAAAAAATGCTGAGTTCACCAAGTGTACATGAATAAAGATCAACTAATAAATGCACTACACAACTACCTAGGTGGCTAGGAAAATGTCAACAGCAAATATGAAGAACAAAAATACAGTACCTGCTAGTGTCGTTCCATGACTCGAGGACTATCCCCGCAGACAATTTGACATACATTTGCATAGCAGATTTAATATTTGCTTCTGCTGAGACACGGCTTAGTAATTCAGGCTCCTGCAGCTCATCTGTATGTCCATTTGAAAGAGAATTTCTTCGTTGTTCCCGTTCCATCCTAGTGCATTCACTGCCCCCAATCACAGCACTTATGCACCTATATGAACACAATAGATACGTAGTCACTTGCAGTTTATGCCCAAAAAACAGCCCCTTCTCCTAAAAAAAATCCCTTTTTGACTCTCTACTATGCATAATTTAGAATGTTGTGACCAACTTGGCCACTAGAAAAAGCTTTAGGAAATCAACATGCCATATGATACTGAGCAACTAGTATTGTACAATGTTACAACAAAAAAGATATGATGTGTCGCGTGTTAAATATGAACCATATATTTCTATAACAAATAAAGTTGACAGGACACGTGTACCAAGTTAAACACAACCGCTTACAAATCAGGCCCTTACCTTGCTAGGCAGTGAAGATTGTTACTGAATCCACCTATATTTACATCATAAACAGCACCACTCCACAAATTGGACACCATAAATGCAGCACAAAGATATGGAAGTAAGATCCAAGAATTATCATTAGCAGCTCCAGATTCTGCTAGAATAGAATGTACCCACTCAGCATCATGTTTGTCACCAACACCAACGCTGCTCGCAACCCTTCTCAACCTAGTGATCTCATTTTTGTCAGGTATCTCATCTGGCAACTGCAAAGCTAATCCCTTGAGCAGAGAATATATAAGCGGTACTTTCTCTTCAAGGACAGTTCCGACAGCCTCAACCAACAGACGACGAAATGTTATCACCTGACCTGCTTGGATACAGAGGTCAGCCAGTGTCTCAAGATCGATAATCTGTTTCAGATTTGCATCTCTTTCAATCCTATCACCAGAATTAACACTTCCAGCTAGGCCCTCTAAGGCATCACGGTTTGACCTCAATGCAGAGTCAATACAATTTAAGAGAGCGGATGTATGTTCCCTTAGCATCTTATCCATTTTATCTATTCCATAACCACCAAAAAGACGAACAAGTGCTTTAAGTTCTCTCTTATCTGTAAATGCTTCAGCTAAACATCCACTACCAATAGGTTGTGAGCTCCTGAAGCAATTCTGGGTTGCATCAAAAACAACTCCAATGTGAGATGCATCCTTTATTATGTTCTCAATATACCAATTGCATACTATCTCTATGGCAGATCCCCCTCCTTGTGTTCCCACTGGTGTCTCGAATATTTGCAGGTTGGGAAATGGCCCAGTAAAACTCTCTGCTAGCAGCACTTCTCGTATACCTTCAGTAAGGTCCATACTGATATGCTGCTCTGCTAGATGGATTATGCCCAGATGTCTTCTTAGAAGAGACTCTATGATTGATGGTCGCTGAATGCAGTTATCAGTTCTAATCACGCTATGCAATCGTCTCCTGAAATTTCCTATGATGCAGTCTCTCATGTACTGTGAAATTAAAAGTACATAGTTAAGTCAAACAAGGGCACTTGCATCCTAGTTTCAGAAAGAAACAACATAAGCAATAGATTTCTTTCATAATATAGCATGTGCAGTCATCAGTTTGAAAGGATTGATCTTCCCGAATAAAGATGAGTTAACTCTTTAGATCAGTTTCATCTCATCACAAGATAATTATTTTAGATGGATACAAGAATGCAGCAGCTTAATAGTTAATAGTCATGAATAGTCAATCATCCCATTATACCCATATAGTCTAAAATCATAACATTACCTAGTGCTTAAAATCTCTATGGGAATGAAAGATAATTAGGTCAGTAACACTCGAAACATGCATGTAATATCCTCAAGGAATATAAGCTGCACATACCTCACGAAGAACAAAAACATGGTTGAGCACGCAAATAGGCTCCATATCATTTAAAACAGAACATAAACTGGTCAGCCTTTGCATAGCAGCTTCCAGCCTGTTTTTGATAAAAAAATATTAAATTAAAGCAAACAGAACCTCAAAAGTTTTAAAATAGTTATTTGAAGCAGTACACTGACATTTTAACTGAAGAACTATTATCAGGATAGCTCTCATGCCCTGGTGTTAACAAGCCTGAAATAGCTTTCACTCTTGTTGCATTATTCAAGCGAAGAGCTGCTTGCTCCGGGGAAAGCTGAGAGTTTAGAAGTGAGTTAAAAACACAGCGTATATAAAACCAAAACCATAAATCTGGTCACAGAAGTTATCTACCTGCATCTCCAATGAGCCAAATCCACCTTCTGAATCCAGAATATTAATCAAACCTTCCAATCCACCCATGATAGACTCAATAAGGGATTCAACATATGAGATGGAATCCCTGCCAATTTTGTTAACCTATGTTCCCATCCACTTGTTAATATTAAACAAAGAAGCATTATTTTACAAATACTTAAGGTTAACCATCTCGCAAAAGCACATCTTCAGTATGCTGTACGCATCAAAATAATGCTCAAACCAAATGACATAGAGAGTTCAAATAAACACCTCATCAGGAATAATAGCCGAAGCACATGCTGGAAAACTGCAAGCTGCTCCAAGCCACGCGCAACAATGTTGTGGACGGCCTTCAGGACCAAACATTGTATTTCTAAAGACCTGTGAGGTCCAGCAAAATTGACTAATTATTACCACAAAAGTCATTGGCATAGGGGAAAATAAAATGTTAATAATACAACAATGTAAGAAAAATATATACTAACCGTAGTAAGATGCTGATGATAAAAGTAAAGATTTTTAAGACTTCCATGTTTGGCGAGTTGGCTTTCAAGTTCATCCGCACATCTGTTAAACATGTTACTCCAGTGAATTCTAATAATTTTGACTTCAGTAAATTTTTTGTCAAGGTGATTGGCAAGCATTACCAAAAGCATAGTATCATAGAACTATGCATGCAGATGGATGCATTATACAAGATAGCTAGTAATTATGTTGGCTAACGTCAGTTTACCCTGATAGCTAATTTCATTTGTAACTGTCTTAAAGAGGTAAGAATAATGCAGTATGTGTTGTGAAAATGGTATAAAACAGGATGTTTTTATGTTATGCAAATTCTAGCAACCACCTCAAGCTCAGAATCCAAGTGAAAAAAGGACAAGTCAGCTCAATAGTCAATACCATCGGAAAGAGCTAAGATCAAATTACCATCCAATGGTAGGATGACATGTAAATCATGGGCTAAATATTACTCAGAGCAGAAGGTATTTCATACTTAATATCTTTGTGATGCTACTGAGCAATGTTGGACGGAGAAAACAGAACCATGTTTAGACAATTAGACTAAAGTGGCTATTTCGCATTACCTAGACCAATTATATGCAGCATTGCCTTCTGAAACTAAGCCCTCCTTTCCTGTAGACACAGTAGCCTTCTCCAAGTGTCGGATGTTTATCGTGGACCGTGAAGATGTGACAATCATCAAAATGGAGAGCCAGTTCTTACGCAAATCCTGCACAATCAGATTATCAGGTTAAAGCAAATCCAAAAGGTAAATTATATGGAAGACTGAACACAAATACACATAATTTAGTAAACATGCTTTTCGTTGGTCACTCCGATCGGCAACGAAATGTATTATTAGCTTGTCTGCAAACAGCGAAACAAACCAAGGTGAATCCTCAGTTTCCAAACATGCTTTATTTTAAGTACGAAACTTGCTCTGAACAGTATACTATGGTGTTTACATTCACGAGGGAATAAAATCAGGATCAACATAAACATGATTCAAAGTCATGTAATCATCAATATACAGAAAAGAAAGGTGATATTTAATAAAGCACGATTGAGAAATAATCAGTTATCAGAGAAGCAACAATAACAACCAAGCCTTTGTCCCAAGCACATTAGGGTCGGCCAGTTCTTAGAGAAGCAAAGGGAGCAATTACAGCTATCCACAGAAAAGAGCTCTAGGGCATGATATCTCAATCAGTATCCAGACGTAAGATTTTAGTTTATTACCTTTTAAAATATTAGTTATCCACAAGTAAACTTAAAATAAAAGGGTGTTTCTGTTCAAGATGAAATGGTTTTGAGAGAAAAAGCATACGCGTACTGCCAATTATGCAGAACAAAGATTAGCTAAAACTAGGTAATAATATAATATATGGGATGTGGACTAACTAGAAAACCTATAAATTAATTTACCTACTGGTTGCACATAGAAAATCAATAGCAATTGCAAACGTGGGGAATTTGCAGTATCTATCATCGAGTCATTGTGTATATTTACAAATGATACCAGCAAAACTTACACTTAAGTCACATGTGATGGCAGGAACGCTTTCTCCCTGAGGTTTTGGAGTATTCTCAAGACAATGGAGAACTTGCTGAAAGAGTCCCTTCAATGTAGCATCTAGGTCAAGAGCAACCATTCCTGGTGTGCCAAGCAAGAACCTTATTCTTCCAGCACAAGATGACAAGTATGACAATGCATACCCTTTTATTGCTGCAAAGAGAAAAGCAAAGCATGTGATAAAAAGTACATTGACGTACTTTTCTTTACATAATACCTTCTTTGCTTTTTTGCAGAAAGCTCTATTTTTCCAAAAAAAAAAGATGTGCAACATGTTAGGGATATAATAGTAAAATTATATTAGATGATGTATTAGGAACTTATTTATAGAGGCCGGGGGCCTCTATAAATAGATGTACAAGGGATTACAAATATACAAATAAGTCCCTAATGTTGAAAATAATCTTGTTTTTCTAGAATAAACTAGAGATTGGTTATTAGAGATAGTCCTAACAAGAGTTAAGTTGTCTGTAACAGGTCTATATATTTGTTGGAGACCCCAAGAAATAAATCGAAGCAGTTATTATTGAAAATTTCGAGTTAATTTTGGTCCGGATTTCCAACAATTGGCATCAGAGCCGGTTAAACTTTTGAGATCCTATCTCCTTCCCCGGGAGGACGTGCTCCCGGGGAGGGGCGCCCGACGGGCCAGAGGAGCGCGCTCGGGCGGTAAGGCACCGAGCGGAGGGCAGAGAACGATTTCGACGCGGGAGTCGTGCGCGCGTTGAAACGAAGAAAGGAGCCGAGGCAGGGAACTCGGCGGAATCAGAAAATTGTGGGGGGCTCGTTTCCCAGCGTGATTGGATCCCAACTGCGCGATTTGGCGGATCGGGCGTGGCTTGATTCAAGGCAAATTTTCCGCAGGGGGCACGGTCCAAGCAGAGGAGGCTATCTCCCGGGCGCCGACCACGAGCTCGCGTCGTGGGAGGCGGGCGCTTGAAGAAAGCAGAGCAACGGCGGCTGCGGTGGCACTCGAGGCGTGCCTACGACAGGTCCGGCCGAGCTTGACGCGAGAGAAGCCAAATCCGGCCCGGAGGCGTTGGACCTTGGAAGGGATCGAGCATACGAGGTCGGGACCGTCGAGCAATGGAGCATCAAGGTGTTGCACAGCGGGTTGTTGCGGGCTTGGCCTCGTGGGCGTTCGCAGCCAGTTACTAAACAAGGTCACGTGGGGAGCTGGGTCTCGTGGGCCTGTTCCACGTGGGAGGAAGAAGATGGCTGGTGCTCGGCTGGTAAGCGTTACGCTCGTCTCTGAGTAGGTGAGCTGTGATGGGTCAAACTGGACCTGTCGATGATGAGTTGGGTTTCCAGGGAAGGCTGGAACAGGGGAGGTTTGGTGGGTCCTGGTGTGTAGTGGCACGATTTCAGCAGTAGCAGAGCCGCATGTCTGCAGGTGTCCAGCGGTGCTGTCTCAATACCAGCCACCCGTGACTCACCAGACTTTGGTGTTAATGTGTGCAGAAAAGACAGAAGGAAAGGAAGAAGAGAGGCATGACTAGAACAGCTGACTGGGTCATGTGGGCTTGGGCTGTTCCTATGGTGAGGTGTCTGACTAGTGCAGAAGGGAACATGTGCTAGGCTTGGTGGGCTGCTTGCGCAGATTGACAGTAACAGACGTGAACGTGAAGGGAAGTGTGCTCGAGATGAAGACGTGACCATCTCGAGTGTGAGTCATCGGAATGAAGATGCGCCCATTCCAAGGTAGAGGGGTTGAAGATGTGCCCAACCCAAAGGTGCTCCGGGTGTAGATGTGCCCATCCTGAGGTCGTGTGCAGGATGAAGGTGAGTTCATCTTGAGGTTGAAGATGCGTCCAACTTGAATTTGTGTGCGTGGTGAAGATGAGTCCATCCCGGGGATGAGGATGTGTCCATCCCAAATTTGTGCAGGGTGAAGATGTGACCATCTTGGGGGTGTAGTTGTGTCCACTCCAAATTAGATGTGTTTGGGATGCAGTTGTGTCAATCTCGGGAGTGTAGTTGTGCCCACTCCAAATTAGGTGTGTTCGGGATGTAGTTGTTTCCATCCCAAGGGTGTAGTTGTGTCCACCCGAAAAGTGCGTAGGATAGATAGGTGTGTCTCCGTCCTAAATGTGTACTAGAAAACAAGATTAGTGAGTGTGTTGAAAATAATCTTGTTTTTCTAGAATAAACTAGAGATTAGGGGGTGTCCAGGTAGAACGCGATTGGTTATTAGAGATAGAGTCCTAACACGAGTTAAGTTGTCTGTAACAGGTCTATATATATGTGGGAGACCCCAAGAAATAAATCGAAACAATTATTATTGAAAATTTCGAGTTAATTTTGGTCCGGATTTCCAACACTTACTATTATATCCCTAACACAACACAATAAAACTGAGTAAATTTAGCATTGAAAATTCATAATCTTCTTATGGGATAGGAAATCTACTTCCAGTATTTCCTGTACCTCTACATTTTTTGCTCTTGTTTGATGCAAAATATTAGGTGAATAACATAATCAATTTTATAAGCCAGCTAAAACTGATAACACTCTTCGGGTCAAGCAGGGGTCTTAGCTTGCTTCACCCCCACCCTCACCTATGAATTGGATAACCCTTGCAGCCATAGGTCCAGGATTTTTATGGGCTTCTGTCATTATTCAATGTGTACCATATATAGCCTACCCCAAGTCCCCAACGTGCTTGGGAGTTGGGACGAAGGCGTGGTTGTTGTTGCGGTTGTCGTTGCTGTACCATTTGTACAAAGTCAGGTACCCGAATTCCGTTGTATACAATGGCCAGTTCCAGCTTAATTTCTACAGCCCTCCCTTTCTCTTCTCTTCATATATATTTCTAGATTTCTTCATGCATGACAAATAGAAGTTCACAGAATGTTTTTCTCCAAACAGATTATACAGGTGCAGAACATTCTAAGCGGACAGTGATTGGCTGCTCTTGATATGAACCAAGCAAACATTAACATGCCAGAGACAAAATAGTTCTCTACCCAAGACCATAAGATCTACTCTGGATACATGCCCTATAAGGCAATGTTACAACCAGGCAAGAAAAATACAAAAAAAAAAACTTAGAGAAGTGTGTTCTGTTTGTGGCTGCTGTACATAAACTCTCTTCTTTAATCGAATGGCATGCAGCTCTCCAGTGCATTCAAGAAAAAAATACTAAAAGCACTTAAAATAAAGCAACGGGACTGGACAAACCTGCTGTGTATTTACGGACCAGGCAACAAAGTTTGCCCATTCCATCCAGTAGGAAACCAATAGTTGGGTCTGTTGCATCCTGAATGTTTTGGGCAAATTAGTATGGAAGGGGACAACTGAATTCAAGACAAATAAGAACAGATGACTCACTATATCAACAGTTTTCCCTCGAGTAAATTTTGGTGATACAAGCCCCACATGTTGAAAGTACCAAACAACCTCAGAATGAACCAAAGCAAGAGCAGAAAAGACCATCTGCAAAATAGAACAGTGTTATGTGTAGATCAATTGCATTTAGGAAGTCTTTGAAGGCATATAGCCTACTCAAATCTCTTGAGAAGTTCTTTAAAACAAAAGTATCAACAAAAAATACTCTCTGGAACTTATATGTAGTTAGTAATCATAATTAATCGCATCAACATCAACATTCCATTTCACTTCCCTAACAATTGACTGTGTTTTGAGTTTTGAAAACTGATACAAATATAGGATATTCTGGTGCTCTTCTCCTAAAAGATCTTTGGGGGGCCTTAAGAGATAGTTGAAGACTCCACAGTTAGATTACTTGCCGGTGAATAGAAAAACAGCACTGAAATGCCCATCATCTTTTTTTTTTAATAAAAAAGCAGCCGGTCCCACTTGCACAGGATCCGGGGAAGGGTCTGACCCACTTTGGGTCTTTGACCGCATCCCATCATCTCTAAATAACTTAAATTATTTGTAGTAGGATACATCTTTCATCATTATTTTCGTTATAGTACATCATTTGTCCAAAGAGACTACTACTGGAAATAACATCAAATGAAAATCCAACAAAAGGTAATAGTTAAGAAATTTTGTACTTAGCATCAAACCTGAATATTAGGTGCTAGGAGGCTAGGTTGATCTGTGAAAAATAAGACCATCCTTCCAATTTCCTGCTTAAGAAGAATTCTCCTTTCATGATGCATAGTGTCACATGCCACTAATGCTTGCTCATGCACTTCCCTGCAGATAACCGACATCAGGCAAACATAGAGGTGAGCAATTAATAAATATGTTGTAAAAAAAACAATGACATCAGATGAAAAAAAAATGCCAGACAGAGAACCAAGATGAAGCAAACATAGACGTGAGACCTCCAGAAGCACCGGTTAACAGTGGGATTCTAAAGTGTAGGGAAAATATTAGGAGGGGCAGAGGGCAACCAAGGTTGACTTGGGAGGAGGTGGTAAAACGAGACTTGAGGGATTGGAATGTACCTAGAGATTTGGCTCATGATAGGACTGAAAATTAGCAATTCATGAACCAGAATCTTAGTTTACTCAGATTTTGTTACTCTTATCTCTCTTTCTTTCTTTAATTTTTTTACATCCTTTTTTAAAAGAAAATGAAATTATTGGGTTTCATATCTAGCCAACCCAACATGTTTGGGACAAAGGCTGGTTGTTGTTGTTGTTGCCGTAGAGAACCAAAATGAAGCAAAAATAGACGTGAGCTATTAAAATATGTTGTCAAACAATGAGATCAGATAAAAATGTCTGACAAAATGGAGGAAATTTATCTTTGGGGAAATTTACAATAGCATGAGGTCAAAAGTGAAAATGATCCATCAAATCTATTATGTATGGACTTCTGGAAAACCAAAAAGGTATAATATGAGGTACGTTTTTTTAAAAATCAAAGTATAAGGTAAATACTAAATGGCTTAAACTTTATGGAGAAAAAATATTTCACATTCAAGCTATTTTGGTGCATAAGGCAGAGGGAAAAAAGGTTGTGAAGGACATACGTTAACATTTTCTCAACCTGCTTTGCAACATTGTATTCCAGATCAGCTTCCTTTTGCTTACTACGTCCAGATTTAGCCATTCTTTTTGATTCAAGAACTTTGGGAAGGACGTAAAGTTGATAATTCTCATGAAGTAAGATGTACTATATGAACAAATGAAAGCCCAATTAGAATAGAAATATCAGAGAACAAATAGTAGCAACCATATTATTATTAATTTTACCTCATCTCTGAACAGAGGGAGTATTAAGTTCTCTTTCAGAACAACCTGAAAAGCACAAAAGATAAGGGAGAAAACAAGTTACACTAGTTTGCAATTGCTGTCATGTGATGTGATGTGATGTGCTGTGGAATCTAGTTAGGTGCATCTTTACTAATGCTAATACACTTTTTCTGTTACCAGTACATGAAACATGCTTCGAAAATGCTCCATCTAAAGTAAGAAACAAATTAAAGCTTTTGGAAAGGCATTGCCTCACTAAATGGAGCCTTACTGGATACAACAAAAGAGATACTATGATAACCAGCAAAAAGTTCATTATACAACAAAAGAGTCACTACAGCGCTGTCTATCTAAAGTATGGTGATTGGTGACAAAACAGGACGATGTGATGCCACTACAAGGATGGGTATAGATCTATAGAATGTTCATTAAACCATCATAATAAATTATTACATTTGTGAAATACATTTAGGCAAAAAAAAGGTATGGAGTTAACAAAGACTCCCTCCATTTCGAAATATTTGACGCTGGTTAGTTCAAAATTGAACTAACCAGCGTCAAATATTTCAAAATGGAGGGAGGAAATGGCTAATGACATACCATTGCAACATCAATACTGGTCACTCGAAGTAATTCATCAGGACAAACAAGGTACCCTAGAAGAATCCACTCACGGTATGATGTGACATTAGCCAAGTCTTGGGCCCTCTGGGAAGAAATACAATCACATTAATATTTAATTTTTAATACCTCCTCTGTATCAGAGTATTGACAAAATAATGAACTAACATTTATCATCGCTAACCAGTTGAACAACTAACCATCGGATGAGCAGAATTTGTTAGGATGTCAGGATAACGTGGATGAAACGGGCTGAGAAAACCCTCATTTCGCAACTTTTTTGTATCAGTTGATAGGAAGATAATTGGACCAACAGCCTCCAAAACCTGAGAAATAAAATGTTACAGTTGAAGCACATTAAGAGTTAGAAAGCCAAGTCATATGCTATATAGCTATAATAGCAGAGGCATATAGCATATTACAAAGAAAAAATAGATAGAAACAGGCCAATCAGCAGTACTATATACAATTTCTCCTCAGAAAACGAATACTATATACAAAAACGATTGATCTGGGAAAGATAAAGCAGCTGGCCTTCGAAATACATTCCATACATACTAGTGCAAAAATAACTAATCTTTTCTGCAACCTTTCTCACAACCATAGTAATCAAGAATAGGAGAAAGTAGCCTAACTTAGACGCAAACGACACATGAAGCTTGATTTGCTAGTTATTACAATCGAGATGAAAAAAAATGAAATGGGTATCACCTCTCCAATTCGTGGGCTCACAAAATTAAGATCTTCATGCAACCCCTTAATAGGTGGATCATAAGAGTCCACAAATTGGACCAATCTGTGAATAGTTAAACAACAGTGAGTGAAGAACTCTCTCATCAAGCAGTGGAAAGTGTGCATAACAAAAGGAAAATGATAGAGTTGTCTGACAAATTACTGAAGCAATTCATTACAATTACAACAGGAATATGATAGGGATGCAGACAAATAATTCATCCCTGCAAAGAATGGTCACTATCTGTATTCGTTAGAACACATCACCATCCCTATGACTAACAAAGAATTGCCTGTATTTGTGGCTTTGTGCATGAATAACAAAGAGTGACAGTATTTGTTCATAGTCTGCTAAATACTTCAGAATATAATGTTGTGCATGACTAACAAAGAATGGCATGTATTTGCTCTACATGTAACTTTATAACACATCAGCATCTGACCCATAGACATGTCAAGTTACAATAAACTATATAATCAAATAAAAGGATTGTAATCTGGAAACAACTGTAAATCCCAAAACATAGGACTCATACCGGTGATAAAACTCACAATCACGACCGCCTTTAAGCATGATGTGCAAGATGTTGTAAAGCTGGAGGATCATCTTTCTTGGCATCTGCAAGCAGAAGTTCAGGAAGGAAATAACATTAGTAAAAGGAGGAAACCAATGACTAGCTAGAGCAGTAAATAATATGTTTAGAATAATAATGAGATGAAGAACATACCTTCTCGGAGAAAAGGTTGACACGTACAAATGAACAGAATAGATCCATGAAAGCATGAAGGATTAAAGAGTTTTGATGTGGCTGTGAAAATAATGCTTGTAATCAGTTAAATGGATCAAAATGATAACTTTTTCCAATCATCCAAGAGAGTCCTCACCAGCAATGTTATGACCGTGCTGCTCAAATCCAAAATAAGTCGTAATGCTTGTTCACGAAATGCCAGCAAATCAAGAAGTAACTGGTAGGATGACATTTGGAACAAAATAAGAAATATGTGGTTGAATATAGTCAAGAGGCACAGATCAAAAGAAATAGCATAACACATTAGACTTTTTCTAATAATTGATCAGAAATAGAAAGGTTACAGGTTGAACACACCCATGTCAAAGGTGACACCAGAACAGATAGTTCAATGCAGTGCTTCATTACAGCTATTTTAAAATGGATAGCACACGAGCCTTTCAGAAATCATGAAAACATTTTCCTTTTTACTTTTTTTTGGTGGGCGTTGGGGGGGGGGGGGGGGGGGGGGGGGGCAGACATTGGGAAATACAGTTCTGCCATTCTAGCAAGTGTGACCCACATGGATGCCATATTTGACCAATACAAGTTTGAAATAATGTGTCAGGTCAGGTGAATCCACAATGGAAATGGGCCATAGCAATGAACAGTACAGAATAATGCTAGAATATGTATGTATTATGTCCTATAGTGCCAACAAGGAGTCCCAATTACTTGGTTACAAGAGTGCAGAAATATATTAAAAAATCCATAGATTGCTTGATGCTAAGTAATCAATTCCTACAATTCATAGAAGGCTTGGGCTGTATCATAATTCATAAATTTAAGTTTTGTGCTGCAACACATAATTACTAAAAATCACTTAATTTTCTTTGATGAACAAGATTGATTGATGTGATTGGCAGTTTGGTACATACCATGATCCATTGCTCAAGGTTGTGCATGTACCCTTCAGCATTTTCATTCAAAGCATCAAGAGCGAACTTATCTACCTGCAAACATTTGAGTCACCACCATCAATACGATTCAATAAACTTCCACTTGGAGGAAGAAAACCTGCAAACAGTTGAATAAAACTGAATTCTTACCCTTTCCAGCTGCATCTTGTTTGGATGCTCAGGAAATTTCTTCGACAACGCAACACAAATTTTTGGGAAATTGGGAAAGACGCCAGCTTTCCAAAATGCATCCGAGAATGAGTGGGCGGTTGGGTCTGGATAGTCCAGGATACTATTCAGCTTGTACATTTTGGCCAGCAATCCCTCTGCGACTTTCACTAGCTGAACCACAGGCTCCATCTGGAGATGTTTCTGGGAACCGGTGGAAGAGCCTTGTGGCCCATCAACACCCATGTTCCTCCAACTTGCCAACGCTGAAGGAGCTGGTTCTTCGATGTTCAGGTACTCTGACCACCGGGACATGGCACCATCCACTTCCTTGATTTTGAACGAAACATGAGCCATGTTTTCAATGTGTGTAGAAGAATTTTCAAGGCTTCAACTGCGATATAAGTACAGATGTGTAAGTCAATGCAGAGCATGCATGACCCATATCTATTAATTTAAAATGCATGTCTGCAGCAGAGAATTCAATCTACATGAACCCCTTTATGCCCCGGTGAGTAAAGTATGCCACATAAATGTCAAGTTCTAAAATTAGGCGTAAGCTGTTGGTGCCCATGAATTTACTGTTGAAACTTGCCCACTGACCCGCTGGACTCAGCAGTTAAACTGTAACTAGATGGAAGTGGAACTACGCTCCAGAAAGTGACACCAAAGTGTTATTGATTCACACTCGCGCGCCGAATGACATCACCATTGCGGCTAATTTTAGCTCTACTGTGGCATGCATGACACCAATTGTGGAGCTAGTGCAGCCAACAGCATCTGGAACTGGAAAGGCGCTCAGCAACCGTTTTACTCCAAGCACACGCCAGAGTTTGGCTAGTTGGGAAACAGGAGTGTTGTGAGAAGAAGCATGCCCGAGGAGGTCGAAACCGAGGCGCGGATAATTCAGCAGCTAAACACATGAAATCCCCCGCCAGCAGCAGCAGCTGCCGCGCTTTACCAGCAGACACCAACCTAACCTCCTCGAACTGGCTGGGGCTAGCAGGACCTGCCCGCGCCAGTACGTACCACTACGGAAGCCAGCTACGAAGACGGAAGCTCAGCCGCCTAAATCGACACGACATCAACCCCCGCGGCATTTCAGGGAAGATTGGGGCCAGCGGTGCTGGGCAAGCAAGCGAGCTAGCGAGCGAACCTCACCTGCGGGACGGTAGCGGATCTGAAGGGCCCCGGGTAGCTTAGCGGCGGCGGCGCGGGGATCTCGCCGGCATTGGGGAGGTGGATCCCCGACGTGGCTGGCGGTGGGAGGGGGAGTGGGAGAGGAGTGGGAGGACGACGCGGTGGTTGTCTCGTCTGTCTCGTGAGGACTCGTCGTCGTTACGCCTACGCTTCCACCCGTGACGCTGCGGCTGGGGCCCGCGGCGGCTGTCCTCCGCCCGCCCGCCGTGGAGGAGGAAGGAGGCCTCGATTGCACTGGGCTTCGTTTTCTAGTGGGCTTCGCTCGATGGCCGCCGTACCCGCAGATTTAGTGGGCTGGGCCCCAGATAACGTTACTAGTACGCGACAAGTGCGGGCCGCGACGAGGACAGAGGTCCAGCCTGTGTGGGCCGCCCCATGCCGTTTAAATTTAAACGGACTGGCAATGCCGTAAAACGACACTCGTCGTACCACCAAAAGATCCGATGCACAGTTATTCTGTTTTTGTACAAGATGATTAGCGTACTCCTTCCTTCCGTTCTAAAAATTTGCAAAGCGACACAAGTTTTTTTTCGAGACGGAAGAGTATACCACAACAAAATTTCATGCACCTAGTTTTCCAGAAAGATTGCTTTAGTTTTACAACTCCACATAGTTCCATTACACGTTTCCTTTAAAAGAAATGGCACATTTGAATGAGATGCTTCCACCGTTCTTAAAAGTTAATAGCTTTGTAATTCATTTTTAAACTACAAAGTGATAATATTTAAAGAACCTAAGGGGTTTATCACTGCTTTATGTTTCATCACTCGCTCATGTAGCGAGGCCGCTTTATGAAACACAAAGCGCAAGCCAATCACTAGCTTCCCTCACGCTAGCTTCTTTCTGCTTCTAAGAGGAGCAAGTTGCAACATAGTGTCACTCTCTAGTTAATTAGTCCAAAAATAAACTAGTGACAATTTGGGATGGAGTACATATGAAGAGGCTTATATACATACATGCACTCACCCCTATGAACCTACACACGCATACCATATCCTTAAAGGCATTGGGGTGCTGCCCTTTTGGTTCCCAATTCAACAATATAACCAGCATACCGCCTTAAACTTTCAGAATAAATGGAACCAATATCCAAAAATTCAACATTCAGTTAATTAATCGACTTAAAACAACCAGGCTCCGAAACCACAAAAGTAGAGCTTGATCAATCTGGCATTGCCAGTTCAGAATAGGAGGCAGGGCAGTCCGCAATCTGCTTCAGTGTTTCCCGCTCGGATGGTTCACTTCGTCCCATCGCCATATTGCGCCATCCTCGCCAGCTCCAAGGATTGTGCTGATCAAGGAAAACATTGTCACATTTCTAAGGTGAATGCCATATAAAAGAGAAGGAAAATAACTTACTAGACCACAAGCAACAGGAACTATGTACGTCAGAGTAAAAATGGGTCATGGGGAACAAAAATATAGTGAGGTACCTTCCATCAAACGACACTGCAGTCTGCCTTATTGGTGATTTGCATTGCTGGTTACTCAGCCTGGAAATGACGATGCATTCACATCGAGAAGCATACAAGTTACTAAGATGCATGACCAATATATGCAGAGGGCAAGGGTGACTGAAATTCTGGCAGTTACAATTACCGAGCAATTAGTGAAGGTGGGCTGGACTGTACTTCCCAGACATAGATTTTACCTTCACGGTTGCCTGTTTAAATAAGCAGATGAGATTATATCACTGTTCTAACTGCAATATATTTTTGCCATATAAACTGAGAATTGTGTATTGGTCCATCACAAAATTTTCTATTAAAATCAGTCATCTATATGACCATTTTGTTATGGAAAAATATCTTTGGCAATTTGTGGTGCAAGATAAATACTCCCACCGTCCAAATATACAAGGGATCCTAGCATCCCAACACAAAAATAGTGACGAACGTAAAACACTAGTAGACTACTATACCCCTCATTTTATTTCTACCCACTAATCCTTCAGCTACCAAATTAATTGCAGAAACTTTATCCTATCTCTAGAATCCCATACATTTTGGGACCAAATTTGAACCGTCCAATCCATGATATTTGGGGACAGGGGGAGTAGTACTCCTGCACAAAAAAGTGTTTCAGGAGTTTAATAGTAATTACCTATTGCCAGTTGATTAAAGTGAAAGTCACATGAAAATTTGATAAACCAAATGTCACACTCTGGCACAGGGTACTTCTGAAGAATATCAATGGTACCCTACATAAGGAAAGAGGAAATCATATTAAAACAGAGAAATACATTTAGTATGGGCAAGGTCGAAGTAGGGCCTACGACTGTAGAAAGATCAAATTATATCACCTCGCCAGGGCTTTGTTCTTTTGTTTTTGGCTCCCAAAGCACAATTTCATTGTCCACACTCTGAAAATTCAAGTTAGCACAGATCAGATGCACTCATCATTCAGGAATGACCAAGATTAGCATTCAATACAGATGTTAGGTTATAAGACTAGTCTACCGACTAAAACAACTGAACTCGTTGTGCAATAATAAATTTCAGATGCAGCAGGTAATTTGAACCAACAATATGCACTCATTTTGAGCACTGCACTGTGCAAGAACCAACAATATGTACCCATCCTGATCACTCTGCTATGCAATTTATATCTTCCTAAAGAATGAGAGATTTCACCTTTGACAGGATGAAGTCACCAAGCCACCTTGTACAATCAACATAGTTGGAGTGTACTAAAGCAATCAAGACCTGAAAGGAAAGAAAAAACAATATGGTACCACAAGAACTAATTAACAGTCAGTAGGTTGCATAAGAACGGTTTCAAAGATGATTGATACATGATTAGCATACCGGGAATTGTGCATATTTTGTTGGGAACTTTGATGGAAGGTCAGTCCATGAATATGACTTCTCAACATAAGGCCAAAATTCTGCAGCGATATTGGCAGACAGTGTCAGTGATATGCACCATACAAATGTAAATATGAACGTAACATAATAATAAGGTCATGTTTGGCACAGCTTCTGCCACAACGTTTTTATAGAAATAAGAAATTGTGTCAAACAGTAAGCTTCTACAACGACTTATTAGTTCAGTTACTTCACAAAACGAACTAAAAGCAGGATATAAGCACAAGCTTTTTTCACCAGCTTTTCAGATAAGTTGCATTTTCAACAAGCTTAAGCTCTGCCAAACAGGACCAACGTCTCTACCTTTCATTGACCATATTCTCACAGTGTTGTCCATACCACAACTTGCAAAGCAATGGATATCGCTAGGGTGGAAGTCCTGGAACAAAAATAAATAAATAGTATTTTATAGAAGCATGAAAGAAAGAGCAGTCATTGTGGAGCCAAATGATCTCATATTATTCCTGATGTAACAAAACAGAATTTGAACTGCTAAATAAGAAACAGTAACATTGGAGTATGTATGAGAAGTATATTAAGGGTGCTTTCAAATTAGTAATATTATAAAGCTACTTAGTACTTACAACACTCAAAACTTCATTCCGATGACCTCCTGCCCCGGCAAAAATCAAGATGCAGATCCCTGTATGAACATTCCATAGCCTAACAGATTCATCCTGTTCAATGCCAGTGAAATAACGTCAGAACTCCGAATGATAAAAACTTTTTGTACGTCCTGCCATAGAATGGGTTATTTGAGAACCTTGCTTGCAGAAATGATGAGCGAAGGCTTCAGCGCCTGGGTTCTTATCTCATTTATGGAATCACCATGGCCAACTAAGCTCTGCAAAATTTTACAAACAGAAATAAGACACCAAGTCATCACTACATGTTCCTGGTTAGTTTATTTGGTAATTTAGTAGAACCAGCTCATGCTTCTGAGGCCCTGACTACAAATCACAAAAGTACATACACTAGTTTATACATGTTGTTAGAGTTAATCTTGTTTTTGGAATAGTGGGAGTCGTATTAGGATAGGACTTCATAAATAAGGCAGGAAATTCATAGATAATGCAAGTCCTAAAGATGTCAAGGTTGTTGTCATTTAGAATATGAAAATAGAGTTCTAGTAGATTAGGAAAGAAGAGTCCTAAAAGGAAACAAAATTGGGCAATAACCAGCTATATAAGGCCAGCATATTATTGGAATAACCTATCCCCTCATTATTGCTGATTTCTCCCGAATTTCCAATACATGTCTGCACTGTTATATAGTTACTCAAGTATTCAGCAGCAACAACCTCCTTTGGACAAAGTTACAGTTTCCAATACGTGTCTGCACTGTTATATAGTTACTCAAGTATTCAGCAGCTACAACCTCCTTTGGACAAAGTTACAGACTTACAGTTTGCTAGTGTTATTGATACATAGCAAAAAGATCATTCCCTAATTAATGTGGTTTTCAAATGACTCTGTGGAATGGACAAAGGGGCGTACCCAGTGCCGAAGGCTCCCACACATTGTCAGCATTTGTCAAGCAAATGGTGCACAGATTTATGCAAATGACACTCCCTTCAACTTTTCAATAGGAACATAGACAAGCCTGAGGGTACTAGACCTTAGCTATCTTCTCAGTAGCACAGTTGATGACCCGAATGATCCCATGGATTCCTGCTGCCACCAACAGCGGTGAGCCATCAACATGATCACGAGCCCAGCTTAGAGTGTAGAATGACTCATCCTTCTGAGATACATAGGAATCAACAGCATTAGAGAAAGCACATCATCAAACTTACATTAGTCACAGACATTGAGGATTGGTTTTCTTACATCCTCGTCAATGTACGCTTGTAGAAGAGCAAAACTACCATTCTCCAGGCAGCGGTAGGTTGTCACCTGCAGGATCAAGACGCAAGAGAGATGACTTCAGAACAGGAGCAGGGTGAATAGCAACGTTTCATCTTATTAAGAAGCATAAAAGGTTGTGTTATTGTTTTAAGTAACAGGGTTTTAAAACAATGCCTGGACACCTAGGCCGCTTAGTGACCAGGCTGCCATCCAGGCAGGCAGCAACAGCAACGAAGTAGGCCAGGCAGGGTGTGAGCGCAGCACAGCAGAGGGGAGGGGGGCGCGGAGGGCGGCGGCCAGGCACCGTGTGCCAATCTGGATCGGTGGCCAGCGGAGGGCGCCGATGTGGATGGGGGCAGAGGGCACCAATCTAGATCAGGGGCGGCAGCCAGTGGAGGGCGCTGATCTGGATAGGGGGACGCCTTGAGAGACGGTGGGAAGAGGGCCACAGCGGGGAAGAGAAGAGGGCGGGCAGAGGCAGGATGGTCCAGGTGGAGGCGCAACCCACACGGAGTCGGGGTCGAGGGCTGCTCAGCTGGAGTCAAAATAGGCCTAATTACACGAGGATCAGCCACCCCGGCGCCCTGGGCAAACGCCTGAACCCAACACCTAGACGCCTAGGCGACGCCTGGCAAACAATGCTAAGTAATAGTGCTGATATCTGAAACATAACTATCCTTTCACCAGCAACCGATTTGTTTCTCAAAACTCGCAGCTTTTCTTCAAAAGTGTCAAAATGTACAGCAACTAGAACCATGTTTCAGCAAAAAAACAGATCACATTATGGTAAGACTTCAAAACACCGACCAAACAATGAATCAAAGATCCCAGCTTTTAATAGAATTCTAAAAGAAAAAATACCGTTACCCAAAATCCAAAAATACACCCGCCAAAATTGTATCCCCCCCCCCCCCCTACCATTCATCACCAAGAACAAATAATGACAGCAAGAACCTTCAGAAATAACACCAAGGAGTAATAACTAACAATAATGACAGCAAGCAAGAAAACAAGGAGCAAGGAGTCAGAAGCTTACGCGGTTGCCACCGACAGTGGCAAAGATGTCGTAGTAGCGAGCATCCATGAAGTTGAAACCAATGGCATAAAGCGGGCGCTTCCCCTCGATGTGCTTGCCGCAGGGCTTGTACTCCCGCTTTCGTGTGGGCACGAGGGACCCCTCTGCCGCCTCGCACCCCAGCCCCTGCCCCGGGCCAAGCTTCGCCATGAATGGCTGCTGCAAGATGATTGTCAGTTCCCATGGGCCCACCAAAACCAGTATTAAGTAGATGATTAGCAGTTGACCCTTGTTTGGGAATCAAGCAAAGGAGCAGTGGTGTAGCTAGGATTTGAAGCTAGGGTGGGCTGACGAAAAAGAATTTCGCGCAACCAATTTTTGAATTGCCAACTTACAGTTGAAGTTCAAAAGATAAACAAAATGTCTTGCAAATATAGTAAAATCAATAATGATTAAATTTTTTAAATTTCTTTTGCTGTAATTTCACAAAAAAAAAGGATGCAATATCTCTATTTTTCTTCAACAACAACAACCAAACCTTTGTCCCAAGCACGTTGGGGTTGGCTATCCATCTTTCTTCACAATTCAACTACAACACAACAATCTAACTGCACAAAACAAGTTACATATTTGGTATGCCTAAAATCCTAAAGTAGCAATTCAGTAGGGTTGAATCAAGAGACAGAGAGTTGGTTTAAATCAAGGCTTGGCTGCTACTGCTTGTCGGAGAGAGAACATAGAGGAGCAGTGATTCGTGAGATTGAGGTACACCTGGCAGCGACCTACCATATCCCATAGAGCCGAAGAGCAGATCGTTTCCGTCCGCCGTTCACCGGAGCCCGAAGCCGCGTCGCCACTCGGTCGGGCCTCAAACCCTATATCTTGCTTGCGGCTCGGCCAACAGCACTCGCAGCGTCATCCCTTGTTCCTCGCTTTTGGTTGTTGCGGGTTTGGCTCGAGAAGGAAAGGTAGTCGCGTGGGGTGTGTTGGGCCAAATCTCAGGGAGAATTTTCAGCTCCTAGAGCCTCACATAAAATATGATATAGAACTTGTACATTTTTGAAGAACATTGACACTCTTGTCAATAGTCATTAGTCAGATATCACACTTACCAATGTTTTCAAATTTCATCATTATACATATCACGTAGGCTCTCCGTATAATTAAAAATGATAATTTTACCTCTCTTCTTCCTCCTTCCGGGGCCATGGTCAGGTTCCTGCTCAGCGAGGCCCATGGATGGCTTTGCCTAACCTTCTTGCTCGTTGAGGCCCACAAGCCATGATGGCAATTGCAGCAATAACAAGTGGTGGCAGCGCAAGTGAAGAAGCGCCAACCAATCCCAAGTAACACGAGTGGGGCCGCACTGATCGATCAAGGAAGAAAGTAGTGGGTCGATCGCGGTTCATCTATCGCTGTGCACGAGCACAGGCGTCGTGGATGGTAGGTGGTGGTGGGTCTCGTACGAGGCGTGAGCAGAAGCCTGACCGTAGCGCGATAACCGTCTGGAAGGAGGAAGAGAAGACGAGAGGGGTAAAATTACCATTTCTGATTATTTGCATAGCCTCCATAGTTCTAGGGTTGATAGAACTTATGTTAATCTCAAATGGTTTGCGACTCAGTAGGAGAGGAGCAACTATGTAGCTCGAGTAAAGAGAAAGTTGAGAGAGTCTCAATGAGGTTACTAAGGCAAGGCCATTGCAAGGTTGCTCTATGATGATAGATCGAAGGTAGGGATGAAAAGGGACAGGTATGGACGGATAAAAAGCTAAACGTTTTCATATCCAAATTCCAATTTTGGAAACTAATTCGGTATCGGATTTGTCAGAAACGAATTCGGTATCTGATTTGTCATAAACGAATTTGGTTTCGAATATATCGGAAACGTATACATCGGATCGGAAATCCATCTATAACGGACAGACTCGGATATCTATTTCGAAAACAAGTTTTCGCATATCACGACATATTAGAACATAATATTGAAATTCACCGTATTAAATTACAGCAGCTATTTACTTCCATTGACCGAGATATAACTACCGTTGGAAATGTATAAAAAATGGCAAATCATAATAACAAATTGTTCGTTTTGAATTGCTGTAATCCACATAACCCTCAAAACATGCATAATAGTTAATTGAACATTCAACAGACCTTCGATCGATTTTTATACATTCAACAAATTACAAGAGTATTCAACAAATAACAAGAGAGTAATTGAGGATAATAAGTGACCATTCAACAAATCACAAGAGCATGTGCATAATAGCCCAGCAGGACAGAATACTCAACAAATCACTTCAGGCTTTTTCCCCCTTCTTTTCACATTACTCTGTAACTTACTAATTTTCAGTGTATTTCCGTCATATGACATATCCTGGTGCAACGGATGGGTCAGCAAAACACTGCACACATCTCAAAAATTCATGCAGGGGACCAATTCTATAATTTATTTAAAACTACCACGAGCCACAGCTAGTATGGAACTCACGTGAGCTATACAAAATCAAAACATGGTCAGTTTGAAAGGCGCCAGAACAGGAGACGCTCTAGCGTAGACAATTCAACATTTTACTTCATGAACAAAATTGTGATGGGTCAGGTGGCATATTTCAACAAATCAGGGCAGGGAGCAAGGACGGACGGTTCTCACGATTGAGGATTCAACAAATCAAAAGAACGAATGGTGATTTCATACGCACCTACTAGTAGCCGAGCAGGGTGCAGAGACAGCAGCACAACCGGAACGGACACGTCGGCGGGGTGCATAGTTATTAAGGCGTCGCTTAAGCGTCGCTTAAGCGACGCTTAAGCGGTAAGGCGGTTTTTGAGGTTAAGGCGTCCTTGTCGCCTTAATCTTATACATAAGGCGTCCTAAGGCGTCCGTAAGGCGTCCTAAGGCGTCCGTAAGGCGTCCTAAGGCGCCTTAAGGCGTCCGTAAGGCGATAAGGCAAGGACGCCTTACTTCCTGCTTGTTGTTGCTGCCCCTCTATTCCCTCTGTTGCAGTGTGTCACATACTTTTTGCATGATCATGCAATGTCTGATGTGTTCGACAATTGGTATTGAGATAAACTTAAGAGATAGGAGTGGTTATTTAATACTATTTATTAGTTATGGTGGACTTTGTCTATTATGTTGGTTTATATTGAACTACTTCTATTTGCTAATTGGTAGTTTCATCCTCATCTATTCGGAATTTGGGACTGCATTCCTATAATTTCCTATTTTTTTATATTAATAAGGCGTCGCCTCGCCTTACGCCTTATCGCTTAAAAGGTAAAAAGAGGGGCGGTCGCCTTAGGTCGCCTTACCGCCTTAATAACTATGGCGGGGTGCGGCGCGGCGGCAAGGTCCCGGTCGCGACTCGGCGGTCGGGACTCAGTCGAGGACAGTCAGGTGTTATGTGCGGGGGCGGAGCTAGGTTAGAGTTCGTCGGTGAGGGAGCTCGGGAGTTGGCCAGGCCGCGGGTCACCTGTTTGTTAATGGGCCTGATTTATTTTGGACAATATTCGGATATGCTTGAAGTCTATATTGTTTTCGATCCGATATGCGAAATCAAATACTCCTCCATCTTCAAAATTTTGTCATCTTTAAGATCATTTTTGAACTAAAATATGATGATTTTTTAGAAACGAAGGGAGTATATGGTATGGTGGATGAGTGTTGCTGAGATGTGCATACTACGGTGGATCTGCGGTCCCACAAGAAGAGACAAAATTAGGAACGAGGTGATACGTGATAGGGTAGGGGTGGCACCTATTGAGAAGAAGCTAGTCCAACATCGCCTACGAAGGTTTGGGCATATCCAGCAGAGACCTCCAGAAGCACCAGTTAACAACGGGATTATAAAGAGTAAAAAAAAAATTAAGAGGTAGAGGTTGACCAAGATTGACATGACAGGAGGCGGTAAAACGAGACTTAAAGAAGTGGGACATACCTAGAGATTTGGCTCATGATAGGACTGCATGAAAATTAGCAATTCATGTGCCAGAATCTTAGTTTATTCGTATTTTATTACTATTATCTTCTTTCTTATTAATCTATTTTTAAAATAACTAAAATGTAGAATCTTATTTTATTTGTATTTTTTTACTCTCATCTTATTTTCTATTATTTTTCTTCAAAAATTGTTGGGTTTCATTTCTAGCCGATCCCAACTTGTTTGGGATAATGGCTTGGTTGTTGTTGTTGTGTTGTTGTTGAAGGGAGTATATGGTATCCGATTCGTATCCGAATAATATCTGATAAAAATGAATATTTTCGAAATCAATATGCACTACAGGAATTTGAAATATTTTCGTCGGTCCAAAACACACATTTCAGGCAGTCCAAAAAAAGTGATGTGGTGGTGCACAGGTAAAAAGATAACGTACATAAACATCAAAGTTTAAAAGGAAAAAAAACTTCATAGTTGACCTTGATACATAAACAAATGTTCCATATAACTGTTGTTTAGTTTCAAAGAGACATTTAAGTTTCTAGTTTTCTTGTTCAAATCTGATAGGAGATGAAACATTGTTCAGAGTTGATATCACAGCTGCCTGCAGTGGGTTCATAGTTGGCTTAATCACAGCTACTCGATTTATTAAAGGTAAGTATGAATATTTAGTTGTGCATTACCGTCAGATCATTAGACTGATATATGATGTGGTTATAGGTGGTGGTGTTCGGCATGTCCTGGTAATCGGTGCAGATGCTCTCTCAATATTTGTGTATTGGACAGACAGAGGTACATGCATCCTCTTTGGTGATGCTGCTGGTGTTGTGTTGGTTCATTTCAAAATAATAACACTTCTACCTTCATTTAATCTAATGCACCATTACAAATTAAGAGATATTATTGACAGCATTGCACAGCCTCATCCTAGATGGAAAATCAACTAATATTTGTGTCTAAACTACATTGCACAGTATGAGAGTGTACTAGGTACCTTGTACTCAGTAGATGTGGTGCGCAGGCCGTCGGGGCGGCTCGCCAGCGCGGGGCGAGGTGGAGTCGCGGTGGGGCGGGTCTGGGCGGCAGCGCGGCGGTGCGGGGCTGGGGGGAGGCGAGGCAGTGGGGATGGGCGGTGGTGCAGGGCAGGGCGGCGGCGCGGAGATGCGGGGCTAGGCGGCGGCGCTGGGTGAGGTGGAGTCGCGCCGGGGCGGGGCGGGGCTGGGCGGGAGGCGCGACGATGCGGGGCTGGGCGGAGGTGCCGGGCAGGGCGGCGGCGCCGAGGTGCAGCGGTGCGTGGTGGCGGCGGTGCGGCGCAGGGCTTGCGGCGGCGCGTGGGGACTGGGGACGAAGGGTTTGAGGCAGTCGGGAGAGAATGTCCCGTGTGGATGGGCCCCGGCAGTTTATGGGCCTCATTTTCGTGAGCCCAACCAGAACGACGAAAGTAAGTGTAATTTCGTCAGATGTTTCAGTAGCCGACTAATTTCGGCAGCCACTTAAACGGCCGACGAAAATAATATTTAGTTTGGTCGGCTTCCTTTCAGATCGACCAACATACAAATTAATTTCGTCACCTTTTTATGCGGCTGACGAAAACATAATTTAGTAATACCTGGTACCGACGAAAATTGATTTTAATTTCGTCAGCCTATTTGCAGCCGACGACGAAGATGTTAATGCAGTGGTACAGATTGGACACCCTAGCTAGTGTATGGACACGTGTGGGTAAGCAATTATTCTGACATTTCTCAGTTTTAATTCGATTTTGTTATAAAGCTACACGCAGCCACATCGGACATGAAGTTGTCGTTAGAGTTGGAAAACGATGGAAGAACTCTCTCCATTCCAAAAAGATAATTAGCATTTAACATGGAATGTTTTGCGTATGTTTGGCAGAACTAATTAAAACATCAAACTATGCCTGTATATGAAAAAGGACTAACTGCAACAGTACCGACCTTGTTCTTCTCACCTTCCGAGCTGCTGTTGCACATGGCTCTACCCGTTCTACTCATATGGTACGAGTGCCTAGCTAGTTATCTAGGCCAAGCGTGTCTCGGGGGCAAATGCAGTTTCTCACTAGAACATAGAGCTTTCAGTGTTGCATCACTATATGAATACGTATTAATGTGATGGCAAAATGCTGCAACTAGTCCACTGTCAAACATGCATGTACAGTACAGCTTGTTTATATCGATTTTGATGCACCTTTCGTTTTCACTCAATCAAAGCAATTTGCCAATTTAAACATATCATCATTGTCGGTACTCTGCGTACCAGGTACTCCATGATACCGCAAGAAGTGCAAGGTAGTTCCACCTATTAAAGTTGAAGACTTCCGTAAACCCCACATGTCACACGGTGTTGGACCCGCCTCCTTCATATGGGTAGTTCCGTCACTATCACGTGTAATATAAGACCGGAGCTAAACTCTCTAAATAGAGGAGCTCCGTGCTTGACACGTGTACTGTGACCCCGGACCTAATCCCCAGTACAGGGAAGCTCTAGTGTCACCATGTGTGTAGCGGCTCCGGACATACCTCCTCGCCAGGGGAAGCTCCGATTCTGCCATATATCGAGCCTCCGGACCTACGACACCAGCGGGAATACTGACGGATCTCCAACGGCATGAAAATTCAAGGACAGTGACTGCTACAGTTACAAGGCCTGATTATGTGTCATTAATACAATATTAATGGCGCACGTCAGAAGACCCTTAATACTGGTAACGTCACCATTAAGGCGCGTTATCACGCTATTAGAGTGCTTAAACACACTTAATTGTGTATTAGGCAATAATAACCGTCGGGGCCACATGTCGGGTCAGACAACTCATGTAGCAGTCATCCCTTGGTCTATAAAAGGGATGTACTGCACGATACAAGAAAACCAAGCGGATACGCACGTAAGCACCAGTGAATCTCCAATACAACAACACACACCCCGTGGAGTAGGGTATTACGCTCAGGTGGCCCGAACCACGTAAATTCTTTGTGTCATCATCTTGTTTAAGATGTTCGCGCGTCCAAACCGATACAAGAACCTTCGCGGGCTACAATTTAGTAGTACTGGGGAAAGTGTCGTTCGTACGCTTTGACATTTAGCGCATCAGGTAGGGGTGCCTGAGATCACAAGATGGTGAACTCTGCTGCAGGATCATCTAACGGCAACAACGTTGTGCAACCTGCTGGAGGGAATCCCTCGAACACTCAACAGCCAGCAGCCGCCATTGTCTCGACGGGCGTCATGCCACCACCACCACCGTCTGTTCCGGCAAATAATGTTGTTCCGGCAAATAATGCTGGACAATAGGATGGGGTACTTGCGTCGATCAAGCACGCGCTTGTTACTGCGCGTACTCTACTACAACGTCCACCACCTCCAGGAGCACCCCAGGGTGCAATGGAGCAATGGAGGGCTGATGTTGAATATTTGGTTGCAACTGCAGCCGATGTCATCAGCAACCAAGGCCCTGCTCCTTCGGGGAGGCACCTTCAGTCCTTCACAACGTCAGATCTTGTGAGGAAGACTTGGTCCGCAAGATTCACAATACAGGAGACGTGTTGTGTTCCAACAAGTGACGTCGCTGCCTTCCAGGGCACGACGCACCCACACTGCGTCGAGGCTTTTGACACATGACCTGCGGTCAGAGCTCGATCGCCGTTACCGATAGTAGGATGGTCGCGTCCACATCGAATGTGCTCGCGAGAGGCGAGAAGCTCGGGACAACCTTGCTCCTTTGGGAGTAGGAGGAGGTTGTTCTGCCCATCCATGCATCTACGCATGGTCAGGTGGCCACAGAAGTTTCAGCCCCATTCGTCGGAGAAATTCGATGGGACTATCAACCCCGCCGAATTCCTTCAAATCTACTCCACCGCTATCCTTGCAACGGGGGACAATGAGGTCGTGATGGCCAATTATTTCCCTGTGGCTCTGACCAGAACCGCTAGATCCTGGTTCATGAGTTTTCCGCGTGACTCCATCAACAGTTGGGCGGAGCTATGCCAATAGTTAACCGCCAATTTCAGAAGCTCCTATACCCGACACGGCACTGAACTGGATCTGTTTGATGTGAAGCAAACGTTGGGAGAATCGTTGTGGTCCTTCATCCAGCGATTTTCTCAGATAAAAAATAATGTTCCCTCCATCTCCAATTCTTATGTTATTGTGGCATTCAGACAGGGTGTCTGAGACAAGAAGATGTTGAAGAAGTTGGCGACAAAAGAAGTCACCAGCGTCACGGAGTTATTCATCCTGGCAGACAAGTGCGCCCGAGCTACTGAAGGCCGGGAAATGCTCTCTAAGCCAGCTCCGGAGGCTAACAAAAAGTACTCCAAAGCTAAAGTCACTACCTCTGCTGGTGGAAAAAAGAAGAAGAAGTCCAACGGCAAGAACAAGCCGTCGGTCGGCGCACCTGCTGCTGCAGCTCCGGGTGGCCGGGGGCCACATCCCGAAAAACGACCTCGACCTTCGTCACAAGACGGTAGCAGCTCCAAAATGTGGTGTCCGATCCACAAGACGTACAAGCACAGTCGTGAGGAGTGTCGGGAGGTCCAGAATCTTGTTGAGCGCTACAATAAGCATCAAGAAGAAGCTCCTTTCCGCCAGCGGAAAGGAAAGCAAAAAGTCGACGAAGCTCCAGCTGACACGGAGCTAGTCTTTCAGAATCCTAAGAAGGTCCTAAAGGTTGTGTACAACACGGTCGATGACGATTCAGACGTCTCTGACAATGAGCGTTGGAAGACCCTGAACACCATCTACGGTGGTTCTTGGGAAATCATTTCTCACCGCGTTCTCAAGAAAATGCGGCGGGACATGGCCGCTGCAGCTCCTACCGCCACGGCGGAACCTTATCGGAAATGGATGGACACTCCCATCACCTTCGATGCTACGGACTGCCATCGGAACATGATCGAAGCTGACCAATTGCCACTGATGGTATCTCATACCATCAACAATGTCCAGCTCTACCATGTTTTGGTGGACGAAGGTGCAGGGCTGAACCTCCTAAGTTATAAAGCCTTCGTCAAGCTCCAGCTCCGATCCTAGGACCTACATCCCTCACGACCTTTCTCTGGGGTAGGTCTGGAGGCCATTAGCCCTCTCGGATCCATCACACTCCTGGTGACCTTCGGAACTCGGGAGAAACACAGGACCGAGAAGCTGGTCTTTGACGTCGCGCAGATTAGCTTACCCTTCAACGCCATCTTGGGCAGACTTGCCTTGTACAGGTTAATGGTTGCGGCTCACTGTGGCTACTTGGTGTTGAAGATGCCAAAAACCTCTGGTGTTCTCCGCATCTGCGGGGACCATACTGCAGGAATCACCGCATTGGAAGAACTCCATGCGCTTGCAACAGTGCAGGAGGAGACATCCGGTAAAAAGCAAGCTGCTCAACCTCTGAGCACTCATCACCGAGACTCAACCTCTGCACCACGTGTGCATCCAAGCGTCGACAATGACATACCCTTCAAAGTCGTCCAAATTGGTTCTGATGCTGCTTAGACCACTCGTATATCGAGAGGTCTGAACAACAAATAGGAACTCACACTCATCACTTTCCTCCCGGGGAATGTTGACATGTTTCCCTGGCAACCGTCACGAATTTCTGGGATCCCTAAGGAGGTGATTGAGCACAATCTGAAGATTTATCCCGACACACGACATGTACACCAGAAACCCCGGAAGCAATCAGTCGAGCGGCAAAACTTCACCTGGCAGGAGGTCAAGAAGCTACTCGAAGCTGGTTTCATCCAGGAGGTTTATTGTAACATCCCCAATTTTCAAAATTTCGCTAATTCACATTTAAATAAGAACTCCAGTTTTATTTTAAAATCTCTTCTTCGATCTATCCGAATCTCGAGGGCGAGATTCATGTTAAGAGGGTAGAATTGTAACATCCCAAATTTTTAAACTTTGGCAAATTAAAATTTGAATAGGAAGTTAGAATTTGATAATAGAAAGGAATTATTTTTATGAAGAAAAATATAACATAGATGCATCTCATCTCGCATTTGCATGCATCCTCCGCTATTGAAATTTATTTACCAGAATAAGCACATTAAAAATAATTTAATTGTCAAAAGAATATGGAAGGAAAGAAATATAGGAAACTAGAAACAGAAATAAAAATAATAAACAAGGAAAGAAATAATAACCCCTGAAAAGTATAACAATAAGTAAATTAAAGAAAAAATACGGAATTAGTAAATAATAAGTAAAAATAAATACTAATAATAATACAAAGAAATATATAAATATAAATATATATTACAAAATAAGTAAATAAAATGAATAAGAATAAAATAAAATAAATAAATAATAATATAAAAAGAAAAAGAAAAAACGTCAACAACCGCCGGCCAGGCCAGGCCGCCCGAACCGGCCCATCCCACACGCCCTAGCGCCGCACGCGCCCTCGCGTCTCACGGTCGACCGCGCCCCGCGCGCCCGAGCAGGACCCGCGTCCCAACGCGCCCCGCGGCCCCAGCGGCCGTGCCGCACCGCGCTGGCCCCGCACCCCCGTGACCGAGTCGGACAAGTGGCGCAGCCAGGCGCCAATGCGTTTTCCCTCCCCATCTATAAAAACAACCGAGGGCATCGTGTTTTGACAACAGAGCAGCACCGCAGCCCCCGAAAACCCTAGCGCCTGGAGAAAAAAAAAAGAAGGACAGAGGCACCACTAGGAGAAGAAAAACAGCAAAAGAAAAGAGGAAGAAAAGGAGGGTGTTGTCGTCCGTCGGGGATCGTTATGTCGTCGCAGTCGTCGTGCCGCCGGAGGATCGCATCGTTGTCTCCTTCATCTACGTCATGTTGTCGTCCTCTTCGTCAACGAAACTGTAGATCCCGGAGACCCACGTCGCGCCGCCCCTGCATGACCGTCCAGAATAGATGCACGCACGGTAGGTATTACAATCTAGATCTAGACTATTATTTTGGTTATAGTATTTGAATTAAAACATGTGATATGTTTTATTTGAGCGGCCTTTAATCATCGTTAAATCATTAAGTCACTTCGAACTCACAAGTTAGATTAAATCATGCAACACCTAATAGGTTATTCTAGATTTACTAAATATTATATTTTCAGCATTATTTAATCTGTTTTTCAAATTTAATAAATGAGATAAAGCCTAGTTAATTCATAAAGTATCAAAATAAATCTAGAAAAATTCCAGAAAATTTAGAATAAATTTTAGTAAGTTACTAATATTATTTTCAACATATTTAATGTTCTGAAATAATTATTTTACCTCTTAATAAATTCTAATTAATTCCAAACTTGCTCAAATAAATAGAAAGTCATTATATAAAATTATTAAAAAGCCATAGAAATTTATAGAACATTAGTACAAGCATAATTTCTGCTTGCATCCATATTTTGCATATTGATTAGTGGTTGCAATGCATTTATTATGTATGTTTGCTTGTGTATATGGTTGATTGCGAGTAGACCAGTACGATCAAGAAGTTATGATCGAGAAGCGATTATACGTGGATCTTCGTGTGTAAGACGTTGAGTTGCTTGACCATCGAATATCGGAGTATAAGGCAAGTGTACTTGATAATTTTGATCTTGTTTTTAAATGTTTTGTTTGCGAAATTGCATGCTTGTGTCAACTGATGGGAAACCCATACGTAGGAGTTTACTAGCATTGTATGTTTCTCCTTGTCGCCGGGGTATACATGACGAGTCGGGTATGGGTATTTTTCTTTTTGCACCGCATCGCTTCATGGGTTATGGGTAACATAAATAATATGCTTGACAACTTCAATTATGAGAATTTGGGATGGTAATAAGATGGTGATTAAATTAGCAATATGGAACTTAGGAGATCTAAGCAAACATGATTTTGTGGAATGGGTTGGATGGTGCGGTGGTTCTGCTTTTCTTAGATCTAAGGACCGGTTCATGCGAGAATATGCCAGGATAACAGTGCCACCACAAGGCCAAGTATGGGTGCGGCGTAGCTGAATAATTAGGTGTGCTGCTAGTATTGTATGGACCATTGGATGACGCAGGGAATGAGAGTCTAGGAGGCTACCCTGGGATCCGCATGGTACACGAGGGGGCCCGTGGGTGGGAGAATAGAGATTCAAGCCTGCCGTTGAAACCTTAGTGGGCCTGTACGTACTATAGTCCCTTTTGAAAGACTATTTTATGATCTCTTGGCCACACACCTACGGAAGTGTGAGATGGCATAATGGAGGTTTCTTAGTCACTAAAAGGTGATGAAATCACGGACATGTGGGTAAAGTGGTATAACGCCTGCATAGTGTTAAAAACTATCATGATAGCCGTACTCCCGGTCACGAGCACCTGGATGACCTACATGATTAGAATTGGACTTGGAATTTTGGGATGGTTGGTATGGTTTGGTTTATCACTTGAGTATAGTCGGTATGTGAGAGAATATGGAATTGGCATATGGTATTAAATTAATGGTTGGCTGGTATTAAATGAATTGTAATGGTAAATGATAATTGTTGGATTTATAACATAATAATTACTTGGGTTACGAAGGGAAATAAACTCACATAGACATGATAGACTGCTTTTACATGTTTATGAAATGTACTTTTCTGCAATTTGCCATTTTATTCTAGTCATTTGTTTAGCTACATGTCATCTATTTCCACACTTGCTGAGTACAACACGTACTCACCCTTGCAATTATCCCACCAACAGTTTTTGGAGATATTTGGGAGTATCCTGAGGATATTATGGAGTACTAGGCATGCGTACTACCGTTGATTGCCTATGGAGTTGGAGTCGCCTATGCTAGATTATTTTCCGCTGCAATAGAATCAAGGTATATTTACTATTTATGACATGGTTATTTCTGATTTCCGTTTGTGATACATTTGTGTATGTGATTAAAGGATGAGTCCCAATCTTGTGAAAGGTAATGGATAAGTCGATTGATGGAGATCTCGACGTTGATGATCCAAGGCTCTCGAGTAGAACACGAAAAACTCATGCAATCACTACACCACCGCTCTGTTGGTTATCAACCGTGCTGCACATGATTGACCTCGCCAAGAAGGCTAATCCCTGCAAGTGCAACCGAGAACACAAACAAGAACATAGAAGACACGATCTGAAATTGTGAAGTTGGGGTTTCACAAAGCGTAGAACAGCGATATTATTAATCTAAGTAAAACCCAATTGTTAATGGCGGCTACTATGGAGTATATATAGGTGAGAGGACATCCAAGGGGGTGTTGGGGTCATGACCTACTCCTAAGATACGAAAATAATATACTTAGACTTAATACAAGGCCCAATGGCCCAATACGGTGGCGTAGCACCTGACAGATTCTAAACTCGATTTTGTTTCGGCGATTCCCGTCGACTCCGAAGGAATTTTTTCATGGGACCAGCGCCATTGGAAAGTTTATCCTCTCCCATTTTTGTGCATATGTAGAACGCCTAAAACGGAGTTCATATGCGTCTTGGGCGTTCGTTTTAGTGCGTACTACTCTTGTACTCCGAGTTGGACACGATTTTGAGTTTGGCTTGTTTCCATCTTCTTTGATCGAATTCTCCGGTCCTCCACGTCCCTAATACTTCCTACAAGTACTCCTTGAACCTCTCCATGGATCCTAATCACAATTAAATCATTAGGTAGCAATCTATGCTCAAAAACGTATAAGAACGAGCTCACCTCTGAAATTAATTGTTGTGTATGAACTCTATTGATTGCATCTTGTATGTTCAATGGAGTGTTTTTTGTATACATAGAAGTGATGTCCTCATCATCCTCTCCTTCTTGAATTGGATTCGTCCTCGATTCAAGTTCATCTTCTCTCATGTGTTGGTCCAAATGTGCAACACCATCAAATCTTTTTGTATGCATGAATGGAGGAGGCCAAGGTGGTGGACAACATAGTGCGTCATCTTGATCTTGTCCATCAAATAAGAGTGCACATTCACTTGAGTCAGGATCTCAAACAAATAAACATTGTGTCATGTTTGTAGGTGCAATAATTACATGCATGATCTCATCATTCTCCCCTTCTTTATGACAAACCGTCCTTGGCTTGCTCGTATGTCTAGCCAAGAGGCTTGCTTTGGGGGTAGAATGAGTGCTGTACATATTACACAACCGCAACGAACAATGCTCCTCTATTATATGTTGTCTCTGCTGAAAGAAAAAAATACTAGAAAAACTTGACAAAGAATTATTAGTGTTAGTGCATTCATTTATTTCACCATGTTGCTGCAGCACAAAATGGGATTTCTCATTTGAGCATATGTAAACTTTATGCACTATAAATTCACCACCATGTTCATATTTTCCTATTGAATGAAAATTATTTCTTGTCAACAAAGATAATTCAGTTTTCAAAAATATTCTTCCCTCTAGAGTGTCTAGATCACAAAGATTATTAAATTTAATATAACCCAAAGTATTTAGAGAAGACAACAATTTCAGCTCATCTCTTTCACATGTAATTGGAGTGAAATGCTTAATTTCAGCAAAAGTTGGTGATAAAGTATCAAATTCATTCACTTGTTCTAGCATAGGTACAATATAATTATCAGCACAAAATGCATTTTTGTCATAAGGATCAGTAGGAAGATCAACTAGTGGTAAATGAGTTTTCAGAAAAGGCTCCTCAAATTGTTGCTCTCCAATAGAATGATTGAGGGAAATATTTGAAACATTCAAAAACTTCTCAACATTGATAAGTGTAGTGCGAGGTACATTACCTTCATTCTCATATTCAGCAGTAACTGTGGGTAAAATAGGAATTGAAAGATCTGAATTTTCACAAGAGATGTTGAACACCTCATTCTCTTTTGAATTTTCTACATTTATTTGTTCATGTTCCTGCAAAAGGTTAGGCATAGGAGGAGGTATCAACAACAAATTCTTCTCAAGTTCATTTATTTTATCTTTGCAATTAGATATATTGGCAAAAGATTCTCGCATAAGAATTTTCATATATTTCCATGTTCGTGGTTTTTCTAAATCACATAAGTTGTTCCACCAAGTTAATGCACAATCTCTTAATGCACTTGCAACCTTTCTAATCTTTCTCCTCTCACACATATGACATTGTCCAAAAATTTTATCTAACTCTATTTCCTAAGCAATATATTAATCATAACCAAAACCATCAAAAGAAAGAAAAGACGGGATAATGTAATTACTTATTGTTGAAGGAGTTGTAAAGGTGGTCTGAACGTCATGTGCAACCTTGTTTGATGTTTGATTTTTAGTGAGCAACTCCATAGTCGTTTTCATCATGTCAATCATCTCAGCATATAATGCATGATTCTTGCTTTTACCTGACATTGTTAGTAGCAAACAGAAGACAACAAACAATATGTTATCCCTATCGACTATAAAGTATAATGGCAAAGTGGAAGTAGAATCACACACTCTCAAGCGTCTTATCACGCTCTTACAAGTGTTCTTACCGACACTATAGGTAGCAAACGGTGGCTGGTATGATGAAATAAATGAAGCGTGGGATGATTGCAAAGGTGTATCGATTCTGCTCAAGAGTAAGGTGTATCTTGGATGACACTTTATATGTAGCAAGGATTAGCAACAATAAATCAGATAGTAAAGTTGAATAAGTGTTCAAAGTACTTGTCAAAGTTGTTGGCCTAAATATATTCCTAGTAGTTCAAGCTAGCAAGACATGAGACAAAACTAGATGACACAAAGAATGCAAGCACTTCTGTTTTTTTTTTGTTGTTTTTCTCCTTTTTTGTGCGGCTTTTGTATCTTGGTTTGCACTTGACTTTTTCTTTCTTTTTTTTTCAGAATGTGCTGCAAAAGAAGAACACAATGAAAAGCAATCAAAGATATCTCGTGAGTCTGTCACAGATTTTCTGCTCAATCGTCCAAGGACAAGGCACACCTAGAGGCTCTAAATAGAAAAACTTACAACAGCAAGATTGTAGATATATCTCTCCTCTTTAATTTCAATATATGTAAGAACTTTTTTGGACAAGAACAATAGGAGATATTTCCCCCGAAACATAGACTGTTCAGTAATTCTAGGTCGAGAACAGATTCTGATCTAATGCACTTTTGACCTCGATAACTCTGTTTTCTGGAAAACCTATGAATACGAAAGTTGTGGAGAACTTCTTAATCTTTCGAGAAAGTAAAATAACTTAAAATTCCAAATTTGTATGCGCGAGATATGATTAAAATACTGAACTAGACAGAGATGAATCTAATCTGGACGTGATGACGCGATTCAAAAAGATGAATGGACACCATGCAAAACTCAAACAAATACCAAAAACACTTTCTAAACCAGCAATATGACTCAACAACGGACACAAACTCAATAAAACCAAACTGAAAACAAAAGTTGCAAAGGCTCAATGGTGGTTTGGACAAAGTAATGAACAAATCTACTAAACTGCAAGTTTTTTTTGGTTTTTTTGTGGACTCTAGGTATGAAAAACAAAACTAATGTAATGGATAGATAAATTACCTAATGGGCAACCTGGCTCTGATACCAATTGATGAAATGATGAGTCCCAATCTTCCAAAAGGTAATGGATAAGTCGATTGATGGAGATCTCGACGTTGATGATCCGAGGCTCTCGAGTAGAACACGAAAAACACCTAAAATCACTACACCACCGCTCCGTTGGTTATCAACCGTGCTGCACATGATTGACCTCACTAAGAAGGCTAATCCTTGCAAGTGCAACCGAGAACACAAACAAGAACGTAGAAGACATGATCTGAAATCACAAAATTAGGGTTTCACAAACCGTAGAACGGCGATATTATTAATCTAAGCAAAACTCAATTGTTCATGGCGGTTACTATGGAGTATATATAGGTGAGAGGACGTCCAAGGGGGTGTTGTGGTCGTGAACTAATCCTAAGATACGAAAATAATGGACTTAGACTTGATACAAGGCCCAATGGCCCAATACGGTAGCACGGCACCATGACAGATTCCGAACTCGATTTTGTTTTGACGATTACCTTCGACTCGGAAGTAAATTTGACATGGGACCAGCGCCATTGGAAATTTTATACTCTCCCCTTTCCGTGCATATGTAGAACGTCTAAAACGGAGTTCGTATGCGTCCCGAGCATCCATTTTAGTGCATACTGCTCTTGGACTCCGAGTTGGACACGATTTTGAGTTTGGCTCGGTTTCCATCTTCTTTGATCGAATTCTCTGGTCCTCCACATCACTAATACTTCCTCCAAGTACTCCTTGAACCTCTCCATGGATCCTAATCACAATTAAATCATTAGGTAACAATATATGCCCAAAAATATATAAGGAAATATATAAGAACGAGCTCACCTCTGAAATTAATTGTTGTGTATGAACTCTATTGATTGCATCTTGTATGTTCAATGGAGTGTTGTTTGTATCCATAGAAGTGATGTCCTCCTCTGGGATCCTGGCTCAAGTGAATGGGCACTCTTATTTGATGGACAAGATCAAGATGGCGCACTATGTCGTCCACCACCTTGATCTTGTCCATCAAATAAGAGTGTGCATTCACTTGAGCCAGGATCCCAAACAAATAAACATTATGTCATGTTTGTAGGTGCAATGATAACGTGCATGATCTCATCAGTATGTGTGGTGAACATCCTGTGCACACATACACTGCACTTGGTTCATTTTCAGAACCGGGTGTCACATTTATCACCCAAAATGGTTGGCAAACTCAGTCGTTGTACCCAAGGCTGGCGGGAAGCTTCGGATGTGTATTGACTACACCACCTTAAATAAGGCATGTCCAAAAGATCC
Organism: Tuctoria greenei; assembly: GCA_036927565.1. Lineage (NCBI taxonomy): Eukaryota > Viridiplantae > Streptophyta > Magnoliopsida > Poales > Poaceae > Tuctoria > Tuctoria greenei. The sequence goes on from JAYESD010000007.1 coordinate 4,041,101, forward strand.
ATTTCCACTACCTAGGATAGATCAGATAGTGGACTCCACCTCCGAGTGTGAGCTATTGTGTTTCCTAGATGCATACTCCGGATATCATCAAAGCCAAATGTCAAGGGAAGATGAAGAGTATACTGCCTTTGTAACAGTAGATGAATTGGTCTCAAAAATGTTGCTTCAATCTTTGTGCGAGCTATGCACAAAACTTTTGGAGAACTCATTAGGGACTTGGTGGAGGTGTATGTCGATGACATCGTTGTGAAGATCAAGAACAAGGAGTCACTCCTTGACAACTTGCAAGCCGTCTTCGACAAGCTGCGTATCACGCGCACCAAGTTGAACTTAGACAAGTGCGTCTTCGGGGTTAGCTCCGGGAAGCTCCTTGGTTTCTTGGTGACTCATTGAGGAATTGAGGCGAACCCAGCGACGATCAAGGCTATAGAAGATATGTGGCCCCCAGCCCACACATCAAGGACGTACATAAGTTAACTGGATGTTTAGCTGCACTCAGCCGGTTTATCTCGAGATTGGCGGAGCGGACGCTTCCCTTCTTCAAGCTATTGAGGAAGTATAGACCATTCCATTGGTCCGAAGAAGTAGAGAAGGTATTTCAAGAGCTCAAGCAACTCCTCACCACACTACCAATCTTGGTAGCTCCAAACCCTGGTGAGCCTCTACTGCTTTACATATTTGCAACTACAGAAGTTGTCAGTATGGTCCTGGTCGCGGAAAGACCGGAGCCACATCCAGTTCAGGAGCCCAGACCCCTCCGGGAGTGTCCGGAGCTACCTGAATGCGAGTCTGGGTCCCAGTCCCCAAGCACGGATCTTCAAGGCAAAATGTTATAAGATCAACCTCTCTCAGCCGAGGGAGTTCAAACGGCTGATCAAGAAGTTCCGGACACCTCCGGGAAAGTCCGGGAAAATCAACAAGAAGATTCGGACCCCTTTGGGAGGGTCCAGATAGATGAACAAGAAGGTTTGGACCCCTCCGGGAGGGTCCAAGTTGATGTAGAAGAAGCTCTGGGCCCCTCTAAGAGGGTCCAGACCGTCCAATGTACTTCATCAGCGAAGTATTACATGACGCTAAGACTTGATACATTGAGGTGCATAAGCTGCTTTATGCTGTTCTTATTGCCTCAAGGAAGCTTCGTCATTATTTCCAAGCCCACAAGGGTAACTTCTTATCCACTGCGCGCAATTCTACATAACCCTAATTATACTGGGAATATCGCCAATTGGGCAGCAGAGCTGGCGGAATTCGACCTAGAATTCTTACTCCGACAAGCTATCAAGAATCAAGCCTTGGCTGATTTTGTGGCGGAGTGGACTCCCTCTCCAGCAAATCCTGGGGGCCCCAGCGAGCAGAAGCCGAAACCCAAGGTCCCAGTCTTCACTAAGCCTCATTGGACCCTCTACTTCGACGGCTCTGTGCAGAGGCAGGGGTTCAAAGCTGGAATACTTCTTCTCGCTCCGACCGGGGAGAAGGTCAAATACATGGTTCACCTTGACTTTAAGGCAACCAACAACATGGCGGAGTATGAAGCTGTAAGGATCGAAACGCCCAAGAGGGGGGGTGAATTGGGCTTTCTTTCAAATTTTAAGACAATTAAAAACGAACTACTTAAGCCCAATTCCCAAAGCGGTTCTAACTATGCAATCAACGTAGATATAACTTGTGAAGTAAAGATTGCAAAATGTAAAGAGAGAGAGAGGAATGCAAACGCTAGGGGACACGAAGGTTTATCTCGTGGTTCGGCAAGATCGCAAGGATCTTCCTACGTCCACGTTGTGGTACCCACCGAAGGGTTTTGCCACTTCCAATGTCACCGAGACAATGGAGTCTTCACTAATCTTCTCCGTTCGCCATCTCCGGCAAGGTGGAGCTTAAGCCTTGTACAACCTTCAATGTTCCGGGCTTCCACACACACCTTGGCAACCTCCGGAACGATCTTCTTCAACTTCTCACTAGCCTAGAGAGTTCAATCACAGAGAAAGAACGCACACAAGCTTCTCTCTAGCCTATTACAAATGATCTAAAAGTGTGGAAATGTATGCTCTATAGTCTTGAATGCTCTTGGATGTGTAGTGGGCTTCAGGTGATCAAGACTTGTCGAAATGACTGGGTTAGAGGGGTTTTATAGCCAGCTTAACTGAAATAGCCGTTGGAAAAGTAGGCTGACAGAACTTTTCTGTGCACACCGGATGATCCGATGTCTCCCTCTAGTTATCATCGGTGTAACTATTGTGGCTGACGTCATTGTGTCAGATATTACCATTATTAGACCGATGTTGCCCCCAGTCTTCTCATCGGATGATCCGGTGGCTCTTCCTCCAGAATTTGCTTGATCTTGATGCTTACTGGAGTGATCAACCGATGTGTGTAATTCTGCACATCGGATGATCCGGTGCTTCACTTGTTCCAATTGTACTGCAAACTGTATTGATGCACCGATGTTGTTGAGCCCATCACATCGGATGATCCGGTGAGTTCATTTGTCTGAGGTCTTTTTCTTCAGTGGAATCAACTCGACCGATGTGTTCATTTTGGAAATCATCGGTTGATCCGGTGAGTTGATTTTGTTTGCTTTGAGTGGTTTTGAGTGAATCTTTTGTGTCTTGCTCGAATGACCTCTTAGACATTTGTTCCACAAGGCTCTCTTATGATTCTTAAGCATTGTATGATGTCAATTTTTGATTGAGTGACTTAGACATAGAGCCTTCACGTCTTGTCTTTATCTCATGAGTTTGATCTCGAAAGTTGAGTATCTATGAGTCTCCAATGACATGATCATTTCATCTTATTGAGTGTTCATGCGGACCTTGCATTCACAAATTCATTAGTAAAGTTCAATGGTTGTCATTAATAACCAAAACCATATTACATGAGGGGGGCCTAGATGCTTTCAATCTCCCCCTTTTTGGTGATTGATGACAACATAATAATCAAAGCGTAATAGTAATGAATTTGATAGAATGAACCTTAAAAGAATATGCAATGAATACGGATGTTACACTTGAAGCTTTAAACATCAATTAATAACACAAGTGTGAAATCAAAGAGATCATAATCATAGATAAACATTGAGATCATAATCATAGATAAACATCAAATGAGTTCAAATGATTAACAACACATGGAAATAGGTTCATTATACACCAAAAGTAGCAAATACGCAAATACAATAAAGATAAGCAAAGATAAGCAGGACTCGACTCCCCCTGACTCTCTAACTCTTCTCCCCCTTTGGCATCAAGACACCAAAAAGGGATCCGAGCACCTACGGACCCTGAGAGCTGGGCGCGATGACGAACTGGTCACTGCCGTTGTCGTCGGAGCTGCTGGCCGGAGTAGCGGAGGAGGGTGCTATCGGAGCCGAAGGTGCCACCGTCGGTGCCTGCTGAGGAGGAGGTGCTGGAGCAGGGACACTGGTGATGGAGGTCGGCGTCTGAAGAAACAGTGACGTGGCCGGCAGTGGGGAGTGAAGAGGAGCACCAGGAGCCAACAACGGGGACATGCTGAACGAAGGAATCGGAGTGGAGGGAACTGGAGCCACTGGTGCAGCAGCTGGAGCCAAGACGGGAGGCGGATGAGCTACTCCAGGCAGCTGCGATGGGAGGGCGATCCCGGTCTGGGTGTAGAGGTTGGTGATCAACCCCAGGATCCCCATCATCGCCTGCTGCGTCTGCTGCTGCTGGTCCAGAGTGCGCTGGTGCATCTGGTCGATGAGCCCCGTCAACCGGTCAGTGTCTTCACGCCTCTCACGGGCGATCTGATGCTGCATTTCCTGCTGCAGCTGCTGGAGCTCAAGAAGACGTGCAGCCTGCTCCGCGCGAGCCTGCTCGGCGGCCAGCCTGTCTAGCCTCTACTGCTCGACCATCTGCTGGAGGAGCGAAGTCAGCTCGGATGGCTGCGTGACCTGCACCTCAGTGACGGGAGGTGGAGTGGGTGGTGGTGCTGTAGAACCTCCAGCCTCCGCGCCGTGCTGCCGGGGAGAGGGGGGAGGAGGGAAATACTCCTCGACACTGTCGTCAGTGTCACTCTCTGACCAAATGTGCTGCAGGTCCTCCCCCTGAGCCTCAGCCTCTGCAAGTCTCTCGTCCTCCCGCTCTAGGTCGGACCAATCTTCCTCTAACAGACAGGCCCTGACCTGGCGCTCAACTGGACGACCAAGGCGGCGGTCTCCAGGAGCCGGGGCACGGTAGTGACCAAAGCGAGTCACACTCTCGTCAGCAAGTCTGGCCTGTGCCGCATCCCCCTCAGGCACCATCATAGAGCATAGGTAACTGATCAAGTGCCCGTAGACCATCTGCCTCATCATGCCAACCCCATCTGTGATCACGTCTTCCATCTCGCACAGGAGGATGTCCACAATGTCGAAATCCATCCCGTTCATTATGTAGAACAGGAGGGTCTGCTGTAAACTGGTGAACCCCTCCAGGTACCCTGACCTCGGCAGGAGCGTGCGGCGCAAGGCGAGGTGCACAATGCGCGCAGCTGGGGTCAGAAGAGCTGGAACTCTCGGCTGGTCCGGAGAGAACGTGGGGCCGAACAGGGACCGGATCTCCTCAAGTTGTGGTGCCACCCCTCCAGTAAGTGGCCTCCTTGGTGGATCTGCCTGCCCGTATACTCTCTCGTGCACGCAGGTGTCGTGCAGGTCCAAACCAAGAAGCTGCCCCAATGTCTGTCTCGAGAGGTGGTAGTGCTGACCCATAAACATGAAGTCAATCGACCTCCTGCCCTCAGATATGTACAGGGTCGCGTAGAAGACACGGACCCAATCTTCCACATATGCACTCCTCTCATAAGCAAGCAGCTGCACCAATCCACGGTATCTCTCAAAGTACGAGCGGACCTCAGTCTCTGCTGCCAACGCAAGCTGCCCCCAGTCCAGGTAGTTATGCTGAAATAGCTTGTGCCACCTACGTCTGTAGGTCTCGTAGAGAGACGCCTGGGTGACAGTCCAGAAGCGACTGTCCACAAGAGCCTCTCGGGGCTGTGGGTACCACTCCTCAAGCAGCACGTTCCATCGAAGCTTGCGTAGCTGCTTGGCCTTCATCTTCCGGTAGTCCGTGAGACGGACTCCCTCACCGACACGGACGGCCGTGTCCATCTCATAGATGGCCCTCTCGGCCTCCCTGTCCTCACGACGGTCGGCAACCGTCGGTCTCGGACGAGGAGCAGCCTCGGTGTGACCCCCACGCGTCCGGGCTGAGCGCCGGCGGACGAGAGGCTCAACCGGCTCTTCTTCGGCCTCGGAGTCGTCGATCACGGGAGGCTGCCTCAGACGAGCCTCACGGATCCTCAGGGACCCTCCTCGGCCACGCTCACGCTCCTCGGCGGCGCGAGCGGCCATTAGGGCCTTCTTCTCATCCTTCGACAGTTTTTGCTTCTTCGCGGCGGGCTCCGCGATCGCCTTTCCCTTTCCTTTGCGGTCACGACCCATCTAGATGCAACGGAGAGCTAGGGTTAGCGACGAAGAAAAAGGACGACGAAAACAACAATGGACGTCGCACGGCACGAAGCAAACCTAGGCGACGGAGAGTAAACGGGGACCGGGTGCGAAGTGGAAATGGCGGCGGCGAGGAGAGGCGGCGGCGAGGTGGATGGTGGTGGAGACGTCGGAGGTGGAGGCGGCGCGTCGACTGGAGGCGGCGGCGCGTGAACAGCGCGGCGACCGGAGGTGGCGGCGCGTGGACAGCGCGGCGACTGGAGGCGGCAGGCGGCGAAGGACGGCGGCGGCCGGAGGGCGGCGGCGGCGTCCGGCGGCGGCGGCGGCCTGAGGGCGACGGCGGCGCACGAGTGCGGCGGGAGCCGAGGGCGACGGCGGCGCACGGGTGGGCACGGGTGGCGTCGGGATCGGGGGAGAGGAAAGGCGGCGGTATGGCTGGTTTAAATAGTGGGTCCCAAACCCTAGCCGTTTTTACACACCGGATGGACCGATGCTTAACGATGTGGACATCGGTCGAATAGTACAGTATGGATATTCAAAGAGTCACTGAAGACATCGGATGGACCGACATTTAGGGTTTTGATCATCAGATGAATGGCACAGTAAGGATATTCAGAAGAGGGAAGTTGACACCGGATGGTCCGACGTTAGATGGAAAAACATCGGTGGAATTCATCAAGGTTTCAGATTTGTGAACATCGGATGGACCGATGTTTTTCTGTTTGAACGCATCGGTCAATTTTGGATATTGACTAAACTGGCACTTGGATTTTGAACACCTACTGATCCGATGGGGGAAGGACTTAGGCATCGGATAATCCGATGAAAACTAAACACCAACATCCCATATAAGTCCTTTGACCAAACAATCAAACAATGGGAAACACATGTCTTAGGACTTTTTGGGCAACCCCTTACCCCTCAAGAAGCTAATATGCCAATAGCTTGGCTAGACCTTAAAGCAAATGGAACACCGAGAAAAAAATGGGAGGAAAATATCCAAATGAAATGTAAGGCCCATGCTTTGTGAGGTAGAGTATGAAGACTACTATCTCAATGAAGCATGTTCCTCTAGGCATTAACGCACCTAACATTTTGTTATTTCCACCTTATATGAGTTGAGATATTGCATTTCAAACAAGTCTCCTTCTCATGAGGTGGGTTCCCCTTTGTGACAATCTACCATATGCAATGCCAAACAAGTTATAGTGCAAGAAATAGAATGAGTGCAAGTCTATATGGCAGAGATCATGCAAGGCATAAAATAAATCTATCTTGCCAAGTTTAAACCTTCCAAAGGCTTCTTCAGGGAAAACTATTTCTAGCTCACCCCTATCCTTTGGGAGTTAGACAAGACCTATATGATATGCATCCTTACATGAACATGGCAATTTACATGACGTTAGATGCATCTAGCACATTTAATTCATTTCTAAGTCTAGAAAAGGTTTTCTCATCAAGTGGTTTAGTGAAGATATCCGCCAATTGTTCTTCGGATCTAACACCTTGCAAAGAGATGTCTCCTTTAGCCTCATGATCACGCAAGAAGTGATGGCGAATATCAATGTGCTTAGTGCGGGAGTGTTGAACGGGGTTTCTAGCTATCTTAACCGCACTTTCATTGTCACAAAGGAGAGGCACACAACCAATTTTAATTCCAAAGTTCAAAAGGGTTTGCTTCATATATAGAATTTGGGCACAACATGCACCGGCCGCTATATACTCCGCTTCCGCGGTGGACAAAGCCACGGAATTTTGCTTTTTGCTAGACCAAGATACTAGGGAACGCCCAAGCAAGTGGCACCCACCGGAGGTACTCTTGCGATCCACACGGCATCCGGCAAAGTCCGAATCCGAGTATCCCAAGAGTTGGAAGGTTGTACCTTTAGGGTACCACAAGCCCATACTAGGGGTATGCTTAAGATACCTAAGTATCCTAAAAACCGCCTTTTTATGCGATTCTTTAGGAGCCGCTTGAAAGCGAGCACATAAGCATACACTAAACATTATGTCGGGCCTAGATGCGATAAGATAAAGCAATGAACCAATCATAGAGCGGTAGTGAGATTGGTCAATAGGTTTACCGTCCTTATCCGCGTCGAGATGGCAATTTGTTGCCATTGGAGTGCTTCTTGAGCTACAATATCCCATCTCAAATTTCTTCAAGAGGTCCTTGGTGTATTTCTCTTGGTAGACGAAGGTTCCCTCTTGAAGTTGCTTGATTTGGAATCCAAGGAAGAAGTTGAGCTCTCCAATCATTGACATCTCGAATTCCCTAGACATCATTTTGCCAAACTCATGGCTAAGAGCTTCGTTAGTTGAACCAAAGATAATATCATCAACATAAATTTGAAAAATGAACAAATCTCCGTTGATGTCTTTGGTGAAGAGTGTGGTGTCCACCCTCCCGATCTTAAATCCTTGCATGATGAGGAAGTCCCGTAGTCATTCATACCATGCCCTAGGTGCTTGCTTGAGCCCGTAGAGCGCCTTGTGCAACCTATACACATGGTTAGGATTCCTCGGATCTTCAAACCCAGGAGGTTGTTCAACATAAACAAGCTCATTAATGTAGCCATTAAGAAAGGCACTTTTCACATCCATTTGATAAAGAGTAATATTATGATGTGAAGCAACAGCAAGGAGAATACGAATTGCCTCTAACCGGGCGACCGGAGCAAATGTCTCCCCAAAGTCTAGTCCTTCAACTTGCGAGAACCCTTTGGCCACAAGTCTTGCCTTGTTGCGGACCACAACGCCATTCTCGTCTTGTTTGTTGCGGTACACCCACTTTGTTCCGATGACATTCTTGTCCTTGGGTCGCTCCTCCAACACCCAAACTTCATTGCGGATGAAGTTGTTGAGTTCTTCTTGCATAGCCATCACCCAATTTGGGTCTTGGAGTGCTTCCTCAATGTGAGTGGGTTCTACACACGAAACAAACGAGTAGTGCTCACAAAATGAAGTAACATGGCGGGAACGAGTACTTACGCCCCTTGAAGGACTTCCAATGATTTGGTCCATTGGATGCGCCTTGGAGATGCGTCCATGCCTCATAAGTGGTTGTGAAGCACTTGGCGGTGGTGATGCGTGTTGCTCCTCTTGTGGTTGGACTTGATCATGGACTTCTTCTTCATCTTGATGTTGAATTGCTTGTGAGTCTTGAGTTGGCAATGGATCATCTTTCTCCTCTTCGTCTACTTGAGGTGCCATGGAGGTGTTGTTGTTGGAACTTGAAGCTCCCCCTTGATCATGGCCCTCTTCAACTTCCGGCTTGATGTCTCCAATGGTCATGTTCTTCATGGCTTCTCGTAGAGGCTCATCATCTATTTCATCATGACCAAAACTCTCCTCTTGGGAGCCATTAGTCTCATCAAACTCAACATCACAACTTTCTTCAACTAGACCGGAGGTTTAGTTGAATACTCGATATGCTTTTGAGTTTGATGTATAACCAAGAAAAATGCCAACATCACATCTTCTTTCAAACTTACCGAGCCTTTTCTTGCGGTAGATGTAGCATTTGCACCCAAAGACTCTAAAGTAGGAGATGTTGGGCTTTCTCCCAATGAGAAGTTCATATGGGGTCTTTTGAAGTAGTCGGTGAAGATAGACCCTGTTAGCGGCATGGCACGCCGTGTTGATTGCTTCGGCCCAAAACTTCTCCGACGTGTCGTAGTCATCAAGCATTGCTCTTGCAAGAGTGATGAGGGTTTTGTTCTTCCTCTCAACGACACCGTTTTGTTGAGGAGTGTATGTGGCGGAGAATTCATGCTTCACACCTTCACGGTCACACCACTCCCCAATGTTGTAGTTCTTGAATTCGGTGCCGTTGTCACTCCGGACCTTGATAATGGGAAGTTGGAATTCCCTTTGAGCACGGTTGGCGAAGGTCTTGAACACTTCCGGAGTTTCACTCTTGTCACCTAAAAATAGAGTCCAAGCATAGCGAGAGTAGTCATCAACTATAACAAGACAATAGAGGTTACCGCCAAGGCTTTGGTATGTGGACGGTCCGAAGAGGTCCATGTGGAGTAGTTCAAGTGGCTTGGAGGTTGACACCATTGTCTTCATTGGGTGGTGTGAAGCAACTTGCTTCCCGGCTTGACAAGCGCTACAAAGTTTGTTCTTTTCAAACGTCACATCCTTCACGCCGGTCACCATCCCAAGCTTGAATGACTTCTTGAGTTTGCTCATTCCAATGTGTGCTATGCGTCGGTGCCATAGCCAACCCAAGCTTGTCTTAGTGAAAAGACAAGTGGTTAGGCTAGCATTCTTGTTGGAGAAGTCTACTAAGTAGAGATGTCCATGCCGAAACCCTTTGAAGATTAGCTCTTTGCTTGTCTCACTACTCACAACAACATCATTTTTGCTAAATGTGCATGTTAGTCCAAGATCATAAAGTTGTGCAATGGAAAGTAGATTAAAGCTAAGCAACTTAACATACAATACATTAGAAATGGATAAATCATTAGAGATAGCAATTTTACCTAATCCTATTACCTTACCCTTAGAATTGTCACCAAAAGTGACTTGTTCATGATTACCGGGGTTTTCTATGGTGGTGAACATACCATCATTGTCGGTCATGTGTTGAGTGCACCCGCTATCGAGTACCCAATGCTTTCCTCCGGCTTTGTAGTTCACCTACACACATGAAGTTAATTTTTGACTTTAGGCACCCAAGCCAACTTAGGTCCTTGTATGTGAGATACAAGTGTCTTTGGGACCCAAAGTTGCTTGGGGAGCTTCCCCTTCATGCTCTTCATGTCTTTGCCAATGAACCTAGCTTTCACCTTGCCATTCACTTTGCTAAGAAGATAATAGCGATCATTAAAAATAGATTTGTAGTTAGTAGGCAATTTAGGTGAAGGTCGGTTAGGAAGAGGACACTCCCTTGTGTGGTGACCGGTGACCTCACAATGTTGGCAATAAGAACCAACTTCCTTGATGAAGCTTGTTCTAAGCTCCGGTGAGGGCACCTTTCCTTTGTTGGGCACCGGGAAGGATCCAAGTCCTCTTTTGTTGAAGGCTTTTACTTGTTGGAAGAGGATTTCCTTGTGCTTGACTTCACCTTTTGAAAGTCTAGCCACACTAGTGCGGAGACTCTCAATTTCTTCCAACAAGTCCTTCTCCCTAGCATTAGCTTTCAAAGACAAATACTTGTCCAAGACATTAGAGGCATGCGAAGTAATGGATATCTTATCATTAAGAGTTTGTTTCTTTGCATCTTTTAACTCTTGATCAAGCATGTCATGAGCAATGTTAAGTGTTTGGTATTCATGAGTTAGCTTGTTGTGCTCCTCCAAGAGAGTTTGGTGTGCTATGTTGAGCTCATCATTTTCTACCTTGATTTTAGCATATTCTTCCTCAATTTGCTTGACATGAGATTTGAGCGTGTCATGCTCTTTGAGTATGCTTTCATACTTGTCAAGCAAATCAAGGTTAGCACTCTCAAGTTTAGTACGAATTTCTTCAAGAGTTTTAACCTTACTCTTCTCTCTCTTAATGATAGCATGATATTCATTAATCAAAGAAGTTAAATCATCGGGGGAAAGCTCATCATCACTAGAGTCGTCACATACCTTGGTGTTACCTTTAGCCATGAGGCACATGGGTGGTGGAAGAAGAGATGAGTCTTCATGGTTGGCAATGGCAAGGCCGGCCAAGCTTTCTTCTTCTTCTTCACTCTCTTCATCACTTGTTTCTTCGTCGGTGACCCATTCATTTGCCTCACACATAAACACCTTTTATGGACCACTTCTCCTCTTTGGGAAGAGTCTTGCCTTCTTGCCCTTGTCTTGCTTCTTCTTCCCAAAGGATCTTGGTTTGGGCTTGGCTTCTTCTTCATTATCATCACTTTCTTCAAGCTTGCGTTGCTTGCCTTTGTAGTTCTCTCTCCTTTTGTCCGGTTTTGGACATTCATAGGAGATGTGGCCTTGATCTCCGATATTGTAGCATATCTTGTGAAGTCTCTTCTTGGTAGAAATGTCTTCTTCTTGGGATCAAAGGTGTATCCCTTTTTGGTGATCTTGGAGTTCAAGCGTGAGAACTTTCTCATCATCAAGGCAAGCTCATCATCGTCATCTTCACTTGACGCTTGCTCTTCTTCACTTGAGCTAGGCTCAACCACCTTCTTCTTCTTGAAGCTTGTCTTCTTGGTGGAGGCCTTTAGAGCAATTGTTTTTTATGATGATTGCTCCATCATCCCAAGTACACTCATCTCATGAGCGTGTATTTCTCCAATGAGCTCCGAAACTTCAATGTTGTCAAGTGATTCCTTTTGGAGCATGGAGTTGATGATGTTGTACTTCGGCTTGGGAAGGAGCATGAGGATCTTGCGGTTCATAAGTCCCTTGCCAAGAGACGCAATGTCAAGTGCATTAATTTCCTCAATAAGAACATTTAAGCGTGAAAACATTTCATTAACATTTTCACGAGGAAGCATCTTAAATTCATCATATTTAGCTTTGAGCATGTGATATTTAAGTTCCTTTACACGAGATGAGCCCTCATGGATTTCTATCAAGCAAGCCCAAATTTCACAAGCTTTCTCCTTACTAGCAATCCTAGAGAAGACATCTTGACTTATGCATTCATAAATAGCATTCCTAGCCTTAGCATCCCACTTAACTTGATCACCCACATAGTTAAGTTCTCCAAATCCCGCATGAGTCGCTTCCCAAACTTCGGGGGCAATAGCCTCAAGGTAAGCGCGCATGCCTGCTTTCCAATAGGCAAAATTCTTGCCCTCGAAGATAGGAACCGAACCCCCAACCTTGGCCATTTTTGCTCTCTAGCAGTGAAGCTAGAATGATCCTATGAGCAACCTTGCTCTGATACCAATTGTAAGGATCGAAACGCCCAAGAGGGGGGTGAATTGGGATTTCTTTCAAATTTTAAGACAATTAAAAACAAACTACTTAAGCCCAATTCCCAAAGCGATTCTAACTATGCAATCAACGTAGATATAACTTGTGAAGTAAAGATTGCAAAATGTAAAGAGAGAGAGAGAGAGGAATGCAAACGCTAGGGGACACGAAGGTTTATCCCATGGTTCGGCAAGATCGCAAGGATCTTCCTACGTCCACGTTGTGGCACCCACCGAAGGGTTTTGCCACTTCCAATGTCACCGAGACAATGGAGTCTTCACTAATCTTCTCCGTTCGCCATCTCTGGCAAGGTGGAGCTTAAGCCTTGTACAACCTTCGATGTTCCGGGCTTCCACACACACCTTGGCAAGCTCCGGAACGATCTTCTTCAACTTCTCACTAGCCTAGAGAGTTCAATCACAGAGAAAGAATGCACACAAGCTTCTCTCTAGCCTATTACAAATGATCTAAAAGTGTGGAAATGTATGCTCTATAGTCTTGAATGCTCTTGGATGTGTAGTAGGCTTCAGGTGATCAAGACTTGTCGAAATGACTGGGTTAGAGGGGTTTTATAGCCAGCTTAACTGAAATAGCCGTTGGAAAAGTAGGCTGACAGAACTTTTCTGTGCACACCGGATGATCCGATGTCTCCCCTCTAGTTATCATCGGTGTAATTACTTTGGCTGACGTCATTGTGTCAGATATTACCGTTATTAGACCGATGTTGCCCCCAGTCTTCTCATCGGATGATCCGGTGGCTCTTCCTCCAGAATTTGCTTGATCTTGATGCTTACTGGAGTGATCAACCGATGTGTGTAATTCTGCACATCGGATGATCCGGTGCTTCACTTGTTCCAATTGTACTGCAAACTGTATTGATGCACTGATGTTGTTGAGCCCTTCACATCGGATGATCCGGTGAGTTCATTTGTCTGAGGTCTTTTTCTTCAGTGGAATCAACTCGACCGATGTGTTCATTTTGGAAATCATCGGTTGATCCGGTGAGTTGATTTTGTTTGCTTCGAGTGGTTTTGAGTGAATCTTTTGTGTCTTGCTCGAATGACCTCTTAGACATTTGTTCCACAAGGCTCTCTTATGATTCTTAAGCATTGTATGATGTCAATTTTTGATTGAGTGACTTAGACATAGAGCCTTCACGTCTTGTCTTTATCTCATGAGTTTGATCTCGAAAGTTGAGTATCTATGGGTCTCCAATGACATGATCATTTCATCTTATTGAGTGTTCATGCGGACCTTGCATTCACAAATTCATTAGAAAAGTTCAATGGTTGTCATTAATCACCAAAACCATATTACATGAGGGGGGCCTAGATGCTTTCAGAAGCTCTCATCTTCGGGCTGAAGGTGGCACTATCCTATGGTGTCAAGCAGTTGTTTGTGAAGGGTGATTCGTAGCTCATCATAAAACAAGTCAAATGTGAATGTTGATGCAATAACCTCCAACTAGCTGCTTACTTCCTTGAAGTCCAGAGGCTCCACAAAGACTTCGAAGTCTTAGATCTCCACCATGTTCAGCGTCTCCATAACATTGAAGCTGACGAACTCTCTACGAAGGCCTCAACCGGAGCTCCGGCTCCTGATGGGATCTTCGTCCGGAGGTTGTCAACACCAACAGCTCGGTCTGCCGAACTGAGTGAAGGGGGCGACACCAGCACCTCGAAGCTGGCGGTCCCGGTGACCCCATTACCATGACGTCCACCAAGGGTCATAGGTGTTGCAGGAAGCTCCGAGCAACCCAACACACAAGACTCAGAAGCTTAAATCAGCTCCAATGCATAGATCTCGGAGATCTAGAGGTACTTGAAAGACAACCACCTTCCTTAAGACGGTGTATTCGCTGACTGGATCGTCAGATTGGCTAAAAGATACACACTGGTAAAGGGGATCTCTATCAGCGCGGTGCCAACAGCGTCCTAATGTGGTGCCTTGCAAGGAAAGAAGGCCGCGAGCTCCTCGTGGAAATCCATGGAGGCGAGTGTGGGAACCACACGTCTTCCCACACCTTGGTCGGTAAAGCATTCCAGCATGGCTTTTACTGGCCTACAGCCCTTCAGGACGCAGTAGAGTTGGTAAAATAGTGTGAACCATGCCAGTTCCACGCAAAAAAAAATCACACACCGGCCCAGTCACTGCAAATGATTCCTCCTACATGGCCATTCGCTGTGTGGGGCATGGAAATCTTGGGACCTTTCCAAAAAGCTGTTGGTGGTTACAGGTTCCTGTATATCGCCATTGACAAGTTCACCAAATGGCCAGAAGCAACTCCAATTGTTACAATAAACAAGCAATCAACTATCAAGTTCTTGAAGTCAATCGTATGCAGATTTGGAGTTCCAAATAAAGTCATAACTGACAATGGGACTCAATCTACAAGTGTTGCATTTCAAGAATATTGCAAAGACCTCGACATTCAAGTCAGCTACGCATCAGTAGCTCACCCGGCAAGTAATGGACAAGCCTAGAGAGCAAACGCAGAAATATTGAAAGGACTCAAGACGTGCACTTATGAGCGCTTGAAAAAACATGGAGCCAACTTGATCGAGGAGCTTCCGTCTGCACTGTGGGCAAGAAGGACTACACCTAACCAATCAACCGGAGAGACACCCTTCTTCCTGGTGTACGGAGCTGAAGCAGTCCTTCCTCCGGAGATCACCATGGGGTCACTCCGAGTCCGGACCTTCGACGAAGTCATGCAGGACTAGCTCCGGTGTGAAGACCTTGACCTCGTCGACGAGGTAAGGTGCCAAGCAGTGATTCAGAATGCATGTTATTGCCAAGCGCTCCGGCGCTATCATCAGAGGCACGTGGGAAACCGATAGCTCGAGGAAGGCGATCTGGTGCTGCGGAGAATACTAACTCATGAAGGGATGAACAAACTTTTCCCCAACTGGGAAGGTCCCTTTCGAGTGATCAAAGTATCCCGTCCCGGATGCGTTCGCTTGGCAACTGAGGATGGGACCCCGCTTCCTAATCCTTGGAACATCGAGCACCTCCGTAAGTTCTATGCTTAGAGTCATGGAGGTGAGTCTGTAGTTATAAGAAATGTAAATTATAGAGTCTACAAACAGAGTCGGGTAGGTCCTCCAGGAGAACATCTGGACCCCTCCGGGAGGGTCTGGAAAGTTCATGCAACACTTGACACAGACACAATACTAAAAGTGTAGCTACCTGCCTTGGGTTAGTACAAGATGTATAACACACTTAGCCTGGTTTTGTACCCTAATTGTGTCCTTGTCTCCCCTGTAATACGGACCTATAATGAAAGATATTATTGTGTAACAATAGACTCCACGTGCATTGATTTTGTATATGCTTATTCTCTTTTATTTATCCATCTACTTCTTGTCTACAACAAGTTGTGCAATTCTTTTTTAGTTTTAGTCCAGGATATACAAGTTATACTGGTAGTCTTTTTGGATCTTAGCGTTGCTGCATGGTCTACTCACCTGAACGCCAAGCCAACACAGGTCTGGAGTGTGCTATCGACTTAGCCTGGTCCCGCACCCTAAGTACGTCACTCCACCTACATTCCAGCAGGCCTCAGTAGGGCGTGTCCTACTGCAAAAGATTATATCAATTTGCTTGTCATCATATCAACTTTCTTTGGATCTAAAATTCAAATGAGAACAGTAAGTCGCAAAATAGTTATAGATGAGAGGATGAATTTTACGCTTTTTCTTGTCTTTGATGCACGGTAAAAATGAAAACTCACGGCGATGGTGGATGATGCCGGAGCTATTAAGCTTCGATAACCTCCATGGGGGCTGCTGTCCACATTTCGGACGTTGAAAGTGGGCGCCGCTAGACTAACAAGCTCTGACAACTCCCATGGGGGCCTGCCATTGACGTGAAGTATAATTCAAGTGAAGATGGCGTAACCACCCGAGGGGATCGCCGTCAACATTTTCTACGATTGATGGTGGATATCATCGAAGCTACCAAGCTCCGACAACCCCATGGGGCCCGCCATTGACATTCTACATGTTGACAGTGGGTCTCGTCGGACCTTCCAAGCTCCAACAACCCCAGGGGGCCCGCCGTCGATGTTTTATGTGTTGACAGTGGGTGTCGTCGGACCTACCAAGCTCCAACAACCCCAGGGGGCCCACCGTCGATGTTCTACACGTTGACAGTGGATGTCGTCGAACCTACCAAGCTCCAACAACCCCAGGGGGCCCGCCGTCGACATTTTATGCGTTGATAATGAGTATCATCGTCGACGCAACAAAAGCTCCCCGTTGAAGTCAGAAATAAACTTCGGACCTAAAAGGTACAAGTTCGAAATGTCCAAGTCATCAACACATCGTCAAATTCTTTTGGTACATGTTCGCAATAAAATTGTGTACACCTACCAGGGGCAAACAAGATAAAGGACAATGTATTGAAAACAAGGATAACACTGGATTTCATTCATTCAAAGTACTGGATTACAAAATCAGAGTTACAACAAAATGCAAAAGGAAAATGTCCTAGCTATTGGAGGATCTAAGTCTTGCGGAAAAACGATGCAACCTTCTCAACAGCTTCCTAGACGCTAGCCCTGGCAGCATCCTCCTCTTCGGCAATGAGTCCTTCGAGGACCGGATCAAGAGAAAGTTGGGGGTCTCGGCTCTTGTAACACGCCAAGACATACTCGGCGACATTCTTGGCCAAAGATTTTCCCTCTGTCTCCAGCTGGTTGGCGATGACATCACCCATCGCAACGAGTTTGCTACCAGCAGAGTTAAGTGCCACCAACGTCTGGTCCAGCTCCGGTGTTGGGTTCTCCGGATGTACTGGATTGAAGCTTAGAGGCACCAAAGCTCTGTTAGCATGCCCCATAAAATCCCATACTTGCAAGGATTCAGTTGCCCTTGAGCCCCGCAGCTCCTCCAGTGACCTCCTGGCGGCCGCTAGCTTCGAACCTTCCCGAGCGAGGCGTTCGGCCACTTTGACATGTTGTTGCATACTCTCAGCAACTTGCTTTTCGAGGTCGGCTAGCTCCGTCCTGGAGGTGGATGCAGTTCTGTTGTTCGGCCAGGTCCTTCTCCCTGCCTCTTACTTTCCCTTCTCTAGCAGCAACATCAGCTTCTATTTTTGAAAGCTCCTACCCCGGTTTCCAGTACTTTTCCTCATCTTCCTTGCTCCTCAGATCAAGCTTCTTAGTGCGATCTGCCAAATTTTGCTATGCCAGAGTTAACTTCTGGGCGAGCTCTTCCTCCCTTTTCAAAACATCCTTCTGCTCTTCCAGGAGTTTCTCTTCCCTTGCATGAAGGTCTGCTCGGTGCTTTAGGAGAATCTCATTTATTTCATTGAGGTTGTCTTGACGTTCGTCAGCGGCATCATTCCTTTCTTTGGCTTGCTCGAGAATCTCCCGAGAATTAGCGTCGAGGGCCCTGATGGCGACCTCCTTCTCCTCCAGCAACTTGCCCCAATATTCCAACTTGGCCTTTTACTTTTCGACCCACTCCTTTTGGTCTGCAAGCCTTGTCCGCGCCAGCTTGGTCTCGAAGTGAAGCCTATTGCGCCAACGCCTCAAGTTGTGGCACTCTTCTTTGAGGACCTTACTATCGTGGTCGAAGGCGAGTTGGACCTGTCGGAGGCTCGAGCAAGCATTATCAATAGACAACGCCAAAGGAATAGGCTCTAGACATGTCGGGGTCATCTCCGCAGGCTCTAGAGGGTCTTCAAGAACAAAAATAGGGTCCCACACCACAAGCATGATTCCCTGAGCTTCTATGGCACTAGGGCCGCCCTTCGGGAGCTCTTCGACAACTGTTGAGGAAGATCCCACTGGGGGAACTTCTACCTCCGGGGCCGACACCGAAGGTCCTGCCGCAGGGTCTTCAACTGCTGGCTCCACAGGTGGAGAGCCTGCCGCCGCTTCTTCACGGTGTTCAGGCTCGGGCATGGACACCTCTAGAGCTATTACCTTTGGGGCGGTCGTTGAAGCTTCACCCAAAGCAACTTCCACCACTGGCTCAGGCGCCGGTACATCAGCCACCTACGGCTCAGCTGTCGAAGCTTCAACCATCTCCAGCTCGGCTGTCGGAGCTTCAACAACTTTCGGCTCATGGACCGGAGCTTCAAGTATCACCGACTCGGTTGCTGGGGCATCAATGACTTCGGGCTCAAGGACCGGAGCTTCTAGCACCATCGGTTCACCTGCCAGCTCAGCAACAACCTCTAGCACAACAATCGGAGCCTCGGTTACCTCCAGCTCTGATGCCAGAGCTTCCACCATCTCCATGGCCTGTGCCGAAGCTTTAGTCATTGGTGTTGCCGCTACTGGAGCGTCTTCATGTATGTCTCCCTCGTGGTCCGATGATACCATGGGAGTCTCTGGCGTCGACTCGGTATCTAGATCCACGACAACTGGTGTTGGAGGTGCTGTGACCCCAGCCACCACTTGAGGAGGCATGGGGGTCGGAGCTGAAGCTTCCGCACGCACCGTTTCAATCGCTGTGACAGAGGCAGGAGCATCAGCCCCCGTCTTTGATGCCATGTAGTCAAAAGATCAGAAGATTCAAAATATGAAAAAAAATAAGAATGGGAAATCAAGGTGAAAAAGCAAAGCTTACCTTGGAAAGCTACCGCTCCAATTGGCAGGGAACTTCTTCACTAGGCGCTCAGAGTCAGAGCCTGCCGAGGTTGGCACAGCGGAAGTCCAGAAAGTCGCCCGGAGCCTATTGTTGTCGTAGGCGTTGCTCCAGCCGAGGCCTTCCTTGGCTGAGAAGGACTACCGGACCTGGAGCCCATAGCTGGCACCGGGACCGGAGTCGACTGTCTGGAGCTAGCGCTCTTTGAGGATGTCTGCATCGGAGGAGGTGTCGCCACCGAAGATCTTCCTCACCGGGGAGAAGGGGCAGTTGTAGACGGAGCAGACCTGACGGAGCTCTAATCAACGTGCCTTAGCTTTCTCTTCCGGCTGGAAGATTCGGCTGGCTCCTTTCCCTTGCCCTTGCCGACGTCATCAACCCTCTGGCTCGGAGTAGGGGTGACCACCCCCTCGGAAGCTCCAGGAATTACAACCCTGGAGGTCCTGCGCTTCTCCACTTCACCGAGGTCATCCAGCGTTGGCATCTTCCTCCGGAGCTCCCTACTGAACTCTGGAGTCATGTTCAGAGGCAGGAAAGCTGCCGACGGAGTCAAGGCGTCATCAGCGATGGACCTATGCTGAAATTTCTTGAGATGGAGCCTCAAAGCTTTGTCATCCAAGTTGGATTTCAAACCAGTTTCAATCCGATCGTCGTCCATCACACTATTGAAGGCCCAGGCGAGCTTCTCCCTTTTCTTCAGTGGAGCCCACCTGTTCACTGAAAGTTGCCTAGAGGGGGGGGGGGGGGTGAATAGGCTAATTGACCTGCAAATGACTTAATAAAACGAGATTAAATCACAGGGGGCGGACTAGTCCGGTCAGGGGGCGGACTAGTCCGGTCAGCTTGCGTGAATAACCCTAAAAAGATGTTTCTAGCAAGTTTTAGGGAATTTTCTCTTTGCTACAAGTGAGTATATGTTTAAGTCAAGTTGAGCAACAACCTACACAAGAGCAAGTCAAGTTTCCACAAGTTTGTAGCAATGCGGAGTATGAAACGAGACTACCAACCCTAGAACAAAGTAATCAATAGAGTAAATGCGAAGAACACAAGGGGGCAAGGATTTTATCCCGAGGTTCGATTCCACACAAGGAATCTACGTCCCCATTGAGGAGTCCACAAAAGGACCGGGTCCAACAACCCTTCCCTCACCAAGTTTACCGCACGGGCCTAACTTGGTTCTCCACTAATCACAATGGTGATTACAAAGTTCGTTGGGGCTTCTCACAAACTGAGGCTCCCACACCACAAAGATGATCAACACAATAAAGCAAACTCAATACACAGCCCACAAAGACTCAACGAGTGCAAGAGATCAAACCGGGAGCACAAGCGCGATGTTCTTCCTCTTCTCCACCTCACTAAACCCTAATCCACTCAAGAATTAGTTTTAGAGGGAAAGTAGGCAAGAAGGAGGCTTAGGAGTGCTCCAAGTTGGCTGTGGCGGTGCTAGGGTTTGAGTTTTTCCAAAGGTATTCGAAATGAGGCCGGGGGTCCCTTTTTTATAGGGGTCCCAAGCCCAATCTGCTGACTTCAGCAAAAGGGCGGACTAGTCCGGCCACTGGCCCGGACTAGTCCGGCCTAGGGGACCACTGACCCTTTTGTCAGGTCCCGACAGCTGACACACTATCGTCACGCTACCCGCCAAACTTCAAATTCAAACGGTCACTTCCAGAACGGACTAGTCCGATCAACACCGGACTAGTCCGATCTCACACAGAGCCTACTGCTCCGTATGAAAACGGACTAGTCTGAGGACCACGGACTAGTCCGGCCCCTAGGGCGGACTAGTCCGGTCCTCCCAGACTTAGCCACAGAAGCACCTCTTCTAGCCAACCCGGACTAGTCCGGCCCCACGGGCGGACTAGTCCGTTCTCACTCAGGACCTCTTGGTCCGGTCCAAAACGGACAAGTCCGTGGTTTTGGGACTTCATCCCCAAAACCCACTCACAGCTACCCGGACTAGTCCGGCCACAAACGGACTAGTCCGATCTCAGTCAGACCCTTCTGGTCCGGCCAGAAACGGACTTGGCCGGGAACGGACTAGTCCGGCCACCTGCACGGACTAGTCCGGCCCTACGGCCAGACCACTCATTCACTCATTTCTTTCATAGGTTTGACCTCTAAACCACTTTGAGCTCCCAAACTTGATCTCAATGCACTTTACACACACACCCTCCTATTGCTACGGCTAGTCTAACTCAATCACGCTAGAAACCCTAGTTTCTACGCTTCGAGTTGACTCTGTTTCCTTCTTTTTCCTTTTTGAGGGTTTGCGTCTCCAATTGAGTCCATACCTGTGCTAAGATCACTTGAGCTCATTAGCGACTTAATTGTCGTCATCAATCATCCAAAACCCACGGGGAACCTAGATGCACTTTCAATCTCCCCCTTTTTGGTGATTGATGACAACACATTAAGTCCTTCACAAATAAGAGTATAAAGTTTGGTTTTCATAACATGTGTGCGTATGAATGACTCCCCCTCAAAGTATGCAACATGTAAAAGAGGTGGAGGAGTTCTTTCATACCCACACACGTTATGGTGGGGTGCCTACGTGATGTGCTCAACAATTGTGACAAGACATAAATAACATCAATACATTCATAAGATTGACAATAAGAGCAATATATTGATAGTAAGCAACATTAACGAGTCTTGCACAAATGTAAGCATCCAAGAGCATAAATATGTTACATGACAGCATACATCACAAAACACACCCACAAACGGACAAAAGGACTAAACTCGCTGAACTCCCTTAACTCTCCCCCTTTGGCATCAAGGCACCAAAAAGGAAAAGAAGGGGGAACAACTAACTAAGCCTAGTCCTCATCTTCTCCACTTTCGCTCTCAGTGGCTTCGGAGTCTTCAATGTTTGCCTCTGGCTCTTCGTCGTTGTCGTCGTTGTTGGAGGATTCCCTTGCCGAGGGAGCTGCCCGAGAGGAGCTTCCATCCTCCTGGAGCTGAGCAAGCTCATCGGCAGTGAAGACGGGGAAAGGAGTAATCTCCCCATCACTCTCCTCAGGAGATGACATCGGAACTTCAAGCTTCTCACACACCGCCTTGAGATACTTCTCTTGGCGCTTGTGTGCCCTCTGAGCGCGAATCTCTTGCTTCCAGCACGAGGTGAAGATGGCTTTGAAGCACTTGAAGAACGCACTCATGGACTGAGGCGGAGGCGGAGAAGGAGGCGCCACTGGGCGAGACGGAGGATCTGCATTCTTGCGTCTTGGAGGCACCGGCACATTTGGCGGCTTCTGGGGGCGCAGAGATCGGTGCGATACATCCTTGACAAAGGACACGCCCGACACTTTTTCAATAAGGCACATAATGTAAGGGGCATACCCGCACGCCCTGTTGGGGGTATGCGAGATGTTGAAGATATCGTCGAAGATGTAGTCGACGAGATTGAACTTCTCTTCCCCATCAATCAGAATGAGCAGGTGCCTTAGGTTTCCTTGAATGACCCCTGCATCACCGTCCTTGGGTGCAATGGTCCTCCTAAGTATCCGGTTCATGATGCTGTAGAAGGTCTTGATGTTCCGAGCTAGTCCGGCATCAAACGGGAGATGGCTTGGATACATGTAAGCCAGCTCCTCACGATCCACTGCCTTGAGGTTCGAGATAATGATCTCGTGGTCCATGTGAGCCTCAAGACCAAGGATCCTTGCAAACTCAGCATAGGTGACAGAGTATTGTTCACCATGAGTCATCCAAATTATCCTCCTGTCACCTGAGCTTGTGAAATAGATTGTGGAGTAGAATTGGAGAATAACTTCCACATTCCAATCATATTTGAAGCCCATGATCTTCTTGAGATCATGGCGCTCGGCAGCTTCAATCACGGCATCAAAGGCCGAGTGCTCCTTCTTCGCCATATAGTCCCAGTCCACCCACTGAGCCTCTATCACTGGCTTTTTCATTTGTTGGTAGACTAGCCTGTAATAGTCACAGTGGAAGTCACACCAAAATCTGGGATCTGCCGTGCTCCTCTCAAACTTGTAGACCTTTTCTTCCCTTAGCCTCCTGGCCTTTTCAGACCCTTTGCCATGAAATACATTGGCAGACAATTCCTTCTGTCTGTTGGGATTCCTCTCTGGTGTGTGAACTTCAAGGGGGCCAATGGAGGTGGCTTTCCCTTTCTCTTTGATCACAACACCTCCAGCTGCCTTCTTGGCTGGCACCTTGATGGAGGGCTTCTTCTTCTTCGGCTCGACTGGAGCCGGAGCCTTTCCCTTCTTGGGGTCACGCTCGACCCTGGGCTCAGGTTCCATTTGAGCTGGCTCTTTGCCCTTCGCCTTCTCGCCAACAGTGACGAGTTTCTTCCGTTTGGGGGCATTGGCCTCAGCGGCCCTGGAGTTGTGAGCCTCCCTATCTTCCCTTTTCTTCTTCCTCAGCTCATTTAGAGACTCTGCGGTTGCTCGAGCTATGGCTTCTTCCTCGTTGTAGATGCTAGCTGCAACTTTGGAGGCTTCGAGGGCTTTCAGCCGCCTCTCTTCCTTTGCCTTTTGCGCCTCTAAAAGTGCAGCCTTGGTCCTTGCCTCGGCAATTTGGGCCTTGGTACGCCCCTCGAGGTTGACACGCGGAGGAGAGCGCTCGGAGTTCGACATTCTGTGCAAAGGATGAAGAGAGGAAGATATGAGCCTAGGAAGAAGAAGTATTGCCGAAAAGATCTCGAGAACCAACTAGAAGTAGGGTTTGCCCTGTGCAAACCGGACTTGTCCGCCCCAGGGGCGGACTAGTCCGCCGGCCGGACTTGTCCGCCAGGTGGCCGGACTAGTCCGGGTTACACAGGAAGAACCCTAACCCTAATCGATTCATCAAAAAATTTGTGAACCAATGCGCAATACTCCTAGGCTATGATTGTAAGGGTGTATAGAACAACATTAATGAAGGTGTTCCTATCAAAAACTTGAAGAATCAAGAATGGGGCTAGTTTTTGAGGAACGGTGAAATACCTTCAAAAATCCGCTTGAGTCGTCGAAATCGGCGTGGATCTCGAAGGTGGAGCGCGGGGAAGTGATCCCTTACTCCCAAGGACTTCGATGCGCGGATTGGAGTTGAGTTTTGGTGGTTGGAGCGCAAAATCGCCGATTTGGGGGCGGTTGTGCGCGCGTGGAAGCTAGAGAGACAAGTGAGAGAGAGAGAGAGGGGTCCGGGCCGCTTGGGGGTTTAAGTCCCCAAGGGGCCGGACTAGTCCGGTTGAGGGGCCGGACTAGTCCGGTCTGCGGACCAGACCCAGACTAGTCCGGGTCCGGACTTGTCCGGTGGAAGGCCGGACTAGTCCGGTGTGCGAACTAGCCGCGGACTAGTCTGATCCGGACTTGTCCGGCCATAGGGGCGGACTAGTCCGGTCCAGCTGGGCCGAAAAACAATATATTTGGGTTTTGCCCATAGAGATAAGTCCTTTGGTACGAATATAGCAAGGAAAACATGACAAGCATGATTATGAGCCAATAAGGGACAACTTATGAACATTTTCATGAAGAAAATAGATTTCTCAAACAAATTTGAGGAGAAATCAACATAGAGAGGAGTTTTTCGAAATGTGGCTCAAAATATATGAGGAATGGTGTTTAAGCCACGTTTCGAGAATCCAACACGTTGAGCTCACTTCTTAGCTCACAGAAACGCTTCTCGTCAAGAGGCTTTGTGAAGATGTCCGCAAGTTGATGTTCCGTCCTCACATGCGAAATCTCAATGTCTCCCTTCATTGAGTGATCTCGCAGGAAATGGTGTCGAATGTCTATATGTTTGGTCCTAGAGTGTTCCACCGGATTATGGGCTATCTTGATTGCACTCTCGTTGTCACACAAGAGTGGAATTTTACGCAGGTTAATCCCATAATCCCTAAGAGTTTGTCGCATCCAAAGAAGTTGTGCACAACAACTTCCGGCTGCAACATATTCCGCTTCGGCGGTGGATAGAGCAATAGAGTTTTGCTTCTTGGAGGACCAAGACACAAGAGATCGACCTAAGAATTGGCACGTACCCGATGTGCTCTTCCTATCAACTTTGCACCCCGCATAGTCCGCATCGGAATATCCAATGAGGTTAAACTTGGATCCTTTGGGGTACCAAAGTCCTAGGGTAGGTGTGTGTACAAGGTATCTCAAGATCCTTTTAACGGCGGTCAAATGACAAGCCTTGGGTGCTGCTTGAAAGCGTGCACACATGGACACACTTAGCATGATATCGGGCCTAGATGCACAAAGATAGAGGAGTGATCCGATCATAGACCTATATAGCTTTTGATCCACACTTGGACCGTCCTCATTTAGGTCTAGGTGTCCATTTGTCCCCATAGGGGTTTTGATGGGTTTTGCTTTGTCCATGTCAAACTTTCTTAGAATATCTTGAGTATACTTAGTTTGACTTATGAACGTCCCTTCTTTGAGTTGTTTCACTTGAAATCCTAGAAAGAACTTCAACTCACCCATCATGGACATTTCAAACCTCTCCGTCATTATCTTGGAGAACTCATCACAAAACACCTTATTTGTGGAACCAAATATGATGTCATCCACATATATTTGGCACACAAAAAGATCCTCATTGAAGTGTTTTGTGAAAAGGGTATAATCCGCTTTTCCTATCCTAAAACCATTTTCAACTAAAAAGTCTCTTAAGCACTCATACCAAGCTCTAGGAGCTTGCTTGAGACCATAAAGAGCCTTTCGCAATTTGTAAACATGGTTTGGATAGTCTTGGTCTTCAAACCCTGGAGGTTGCTCTACATAAACTTCTTCCTTGATTGGGCCATTAAGGAATGCACTCTTAACATCCATTTGGTAGAGTTTGAAGTCATGATGAGTAGCAAAGGCTAGTAGTATCCGAATTGACTCAAGCCTAGCTACGGGGGCAAATGTCTCATCAAAGTCCAATCCTTCAACTTGTGAGTATCCTTTTGCCACAAGTCGTGCCTTGTTCCTAGTTACCACGCCATGCTCATCTTGTTTGTTGCGAAACACCCACTTGGTTCCAACAACATTAGCTTGAGGGCGCTTGACAAGCTCCCAAACCTTGTTCCTTTCAAAGTTGTTGAGCTCCTCTTGCATGGCAACTACCCAATCTGGATCCCTTAAGGCATCTTCAACCTTATGTGGTTCCAAGGATGAGACAAAAGAGAAATGCTCACAAAAGTTTGCAACACGTGAGCGTGTTGTTACTCCTTTTGTGATATCTCCTAGAATGTTGTCAACGGGATGGTCCCGTTGAACACTTTGATGAACACGAGGATGCGGGGGTTGACCTCTTGAATTACTTGGTTCATCTTCTTCACTTTGGTCTCCCCCTTGATCCAAGCCTCCCCCTTGATCTTCATTCTCATTATCACTTTGGGGAGCTTCTAGTGGATCTTCAACTTGTCCAATGGGGATTTGACCTACTTCATAATGATGATGGTCACTTGGGCTTTGAGATGGTTCTTGTGGGCGAACATCTCCAAGTGCCATTTTCCTTAGAGCTTCTAGTGGAGGTTCCTCTTGATCAAGGGCATGTTGATCAACTTGCTCCACTTGAGAGCCATTGGTTTCGTCAAACACCACGTCACGTGCTACTTCAACAATTCCGGAGGATTTGTTGAACACACGGTATGCATGAGTGTTTGAGTCATATCCAAGCAAGAAACCCTCATCGGACTTTGAAGCAAACTTCGAAGTCCTAGGCTTCTTGTTGAGGATATAGCATTTGCTACCAAAGACCCGAAAGTAAGAAACATTGGGTTTCTTACCAATGAGAGGCTCATAAGGAGTCTTCTTGAGGAGGCGATGAAGGTACAATCGATTCACGGCATGGCAAGCGGTGTTAACCGCTTCCGCCCAAAACCGGTCCGATGTTTTGTACTCATCTAGCATCGTCCTTGACATCTCAATGAGCGTCCTATTCTTTCTTTCGGCTATGCCATTTTGTTGTGGAGAATAGGGAGCGGAAAACTCATGCTTGATGCCCTCCTCATCTAGGAACTCTTCTACTTGCATGTTTTTGAATTCGGTGCCATTGTCACTCCTTATAGCCTTTATCCTTAAGGTAAACTCATTTTGAGCTCTCCTTAGAAATTTCTTGAGGACACCGGGAGTTTCACTTTTATCATGCAAGAAGAACACCCAAGTATATCTAGAGAAGTCATCAACGATGACTAGACCATACTTGCTGCCACCAATGCTAATGTACGCAATGGGGCCAAAAAGATCCATATGGAGTAACTCCAAAGGTCTAGTTGTTGTCATGATATTCTTAGAGGGGTGTTGAGCTCCTACTTGCTTTCCCGCTTGGCAAGCACTACATGGCCTATCCTTTTCAAATACTACATCCTTTAGGCCACGAACATGCTCACCCTTAAGGAGCTTTTGAAGGTTCCTCATTCCAACATGGGCTAGCCTTCTATGCCAAAGCCATCCCATGTTGGCTTTTGCCATTAAGCATGTGTCAAGTTGAGCTTTATCCGCGGTGAAGTCCACAAGATAGAGCTTTCCCTTGAGCACTCCCTTAAAGGCTATCGAGTCATTACCTTCTCTAATGACACTCACTCCCTCACTAGTGAACACACATTTATATCCTCTATCACATAGCTGTGATATGGATAGGAGATTATAGTCTAGAGAATCAACATGCAAGACATTTGATAAAGTATGTAATGAGGAGATAGAAATTTTACCGGAGCCAAGGATTTTCCCTTGGCTATTGTCCCCAAAGAAGATTCCTTCACTTGGGTCCTTATTCTCCTCATACTCTATGAACATGCTTCTCTCTCCGGTCATGTGGTTGGTGCATCCGCTATCCAATACCCATTTCGATCCACCGGAGGAGTAAGCCTGCAAAACAAGTTTTATGCCTTTCTTTTAGGTACCCAAGCGGAGTTGGGTCCTTTGACATTAGTGGTTAGGCATTTTGGCACCCATACGCAAGGCTTGGGGCTCTTGCGGAGTGGCCCAACATATCTAGCAAACACCTTGCCGTGTTTGTTCTTCTTCAACACATAAGATGCATCAAAATCATGAAATAAATGATGCGGTTCAGATTTAGGCAAGTTTTTGCTAGAGGGTGAGTTCTTTTCATTTTTAGTTTGAGATGAACTCCCCTTAACAAAGACAATCATGTCTTTGCCATACTTGGAGGTTTTGGCGTTATGCCTTGCACCTCTAGTATAGCCAAGACCATCCTTGACATGGGGTGGTCTTGTGTTGGTGAATGCACTTCGTGCATATGCCACCTTTTCCTTGTCAAAGATGGCACCCTTAGGTGCTTGTTTGCCTTGTGCTAGGTTGAGTTCATCCTTAAGTTTAAGGATCAAGTTGGAGCACTTGCAAGGTGATGTTGCCTTGGATGAGGCCTTTGAGGGGTTTGAGCTCTTGAAGGAAGAGGTTACATTGTTCTTGAGTGACTCAACTTGAGTCTCAAGGATCTTGTTAGCTTTTGACAAGCTTCCAAGTTCATCCTTGAGCTCAATCGACTTCTCCTCAAGACTTGAACACGTTTTCTTGCAAAGAGCAAGTTCGTGTTCCAATGCCTTGCTCTTCTCTCTTTCGAGCTCAAGGAGCTCATCAAGCTCTTGACATCTCTCCTTCTCAAGGATGAGCATGTCCTCCTGTCTGTTGATGAGATCTTCCTTCTCAAAGATCTCATCCATAAGCAACTTCATCCTACGCAAGGTGCTTTTGCTTATGTCCTTAAACATATGCTCATTTTCACTAGCGCTATCAAAATCATCATGTGAGGAAGTTGGGGAGGAAGGATGAGATGTTACCTTTCTCTTTCCTTCCCTTGCCATAAGGCAAGTAGGCTTGTGGTCGTTGTTGAGGTTGGGGAAGAGCTTGCCTCCCTTGGAGTTCCTCCCGATGGCTATGGTGGCCATCTTCTCCTCTTCTTCTTCGGAGGAGGACTCATCGTTAGAGTCCCACTCCTTCCCCAAATGGGCTTGTCCGGAGGGCCTCTTCTTCTTGAAGAATCTCCTTTCTTGAGGCTTCCCTTCCTTCTTCTTCTTCGTTTCTTCGTGTGGGCAATCAGCGATGAAGTGCCCATACTCGCCACAGTTGTAGCAAGACCTTCTTTATTTGGGCCTTGCTCTTTCCTTTCCCTTGCCCTCATAGTTGTGCCCCCCTTTCTTCCTCCTCATCATTCTCTTGAATTTGTTGATGAAGAAGGCCTCCTCCTCATCGGTGTCGAGGCTCTCCTCATCACTTTCTTCTTGCTCCTTTGAAGAGGGCGTTGCCTTGAGTGCAACGTTCTTCATCTTGGAGGCAGTGAACTTTTGGAGGTCGTTGTAGAAGAGCGCCTCCTTCTCCATGATTTCATGGTTAATGATCCTCCCAAGGACCTCCTCCGGGGTCATTTGAGTGAACCCCGGGCTTTCCCGAATCATGGAGCATAAAGAGACGTTCCTAGGCATGAATGCCCGGATCATCCTCTTCACCACCTCGTGGTCGGTCCACTTGGTGCAGCCATATGATCGGCTCTTGTTGATCAGCACCTTCAGCCGGTTGTACATGTCTTGGGGGGATTCACCATCCAAGATGGCGAATCTCCCAAGCTCTCCTTCGATGAGCTCGATCTTGGCCTCCTTGACCACTCGGTTTCCCTCATGCGCCGTCTTGAGGGTGTTCCATATGTCTTTGGCCACTTCAAGGCCATCGACACGGTTGAACTCATCTCTAGAGAGAGATGAGATGATCACACCCGCAGCTTGAGCGTTGCGGTGGATGAGGATGGCTTGTTCTTGAGTTATGTTGTCCTCATCCTTGGGAATCTCCACCCCGGTCATGACAATTTGCCACAACGCTGGGTTGAGTGACACGAGGTGGATCTTCATGTTGTGTTTCCACATACTGTAGTCCGTTCCATCGAATTGGGGAGGTTTCCCCAATGGGATGGATAGGTAGTGGTTGTTGGCGGCAAGGCGTTCATAGTTGAACCATTGCCGGTTGTAGTTGGCTCCGCCACCACCACTTGAATGGTTTGACGGATCAATCTTGGATATGTTCAACTTCTCCCGGAGCTTCGCCTTGAGTTGGCGAGTCTCCTCATCGTCCGTTGGCTTATCTTGATAAGCCAACGTCTCCTCACGGGTCGCCTCGTAGTTGCTGCTCGATGCATCGTCATTCACCACTCCGGCCATCTCTCCGAGTTGTTAGACTCTTTGTGGAGAGTCCTGCTCTGATACCAATTGAAAGTTGCCTAGAGGGGGGGTGAATAGGCTAATTGACCTGCAAATGACTTAATAAAACGAGATTAAATCACAGGGGGCGGACTAGTCCGGTCAGGGGGCGGACTAGTCCGGTCAGCTTGCGTGAATAACCCTAAAAAGATGTTTCTAGCAAGTTTTAGGGAATTTTCTCTTTGCTACAAGTGAGTATATGTTTAAGTCAAGTTGAGCAACAACCTACACAAGAGCAAGTCAAGTTTCCACAAGTTTGTAGCAATGCGGAGTATGAAACGAGACTACCAACCCTAGAACAAAGTAATCAATAGAGTAAATGCGAAGAACACAAGGGGGCAAGGATTTTATCCCGAGGTTCGATTCCACACAAGGAATCTACGTCCCCGTTGAGGAGTCCACAAAAGGACCGGGTCCAACAACCCTTCCCTCACCAAGTTTACCGCACGGGCCTAACTTGGTTCTCCACTAATCACAATGGTGATTACAAAGTTCGTTGGGGCTTCTCACAAACTGAGGCTCCCACACCACAAAGATGATCAACACAATAAAGCAAACTCAATACACAGCCCACAAAGACTCAACGAGTGCAAGAGATCAAACCGGGAGCACAAGCGCGATGTTCTTCCTCTTCTCCACCTCACTAAACCCTAATCCACTCAAGAATTAGTTTTAGAGGGAAAGTAGGCAAGAAGGAGGCTTAGGAGTGCTCCAAGTTGGCTGTGGCGGCGCTAGGGTTTGAGTTTTTCCAAAGGTATTCGAAATGAGGCCGGGGGTCCCTTTTTTATAGGGGTCCCAAGCCCAATCTGCTGACTTCAGCAAAAGGGCGGACTAGTCCGGCCACTGGCCCGGACTAGTCCGGCCTAGGGGACCACTGACCCCTTTGTCAGGTCCCGACAGCTGACACACTATCGTCACGCTACCCGCCAAACTTCAAATTCAAACGGTCACTTCCAGAACGGACTAGTCCGATCAACACCGGACTAGTCCGATCTCACACAGAGCCTACTGCTCCGTATGAAAACGGACTAGTCTGAGGACCACGGACTAGTCCGGCCCCTAGGGCGGACTAGTCCGGTCCTCCCAGACTTAGCCACAGAAGCACCTCTTCTAGCCAACCCGGACTAGTCTAGCCCCACGGGCGGACTAGTCCGTTCTCACTCAGGACCTCTTGGTCCGGTCCAAAACGGACAAGTCCGTGGTTTTGGGACTTCATCCCCAAAACCCACTCACAGCTACCCGGACTAGTCCGGCCACAAACGGACTAGTCCGATCTCAGTCAGACCCTTCTGGTCCGGCCAGAAACGGACTTGGCCGGCCAGGAACGAACTAGTCCGGCCACCTGCACGGACTAGTCCGGCCCTACGGCCAGACCACTCATTCACTCATTTCTTTCATAGGTTTGACCTCTAAACCACTTTGAGCTCCCAAACTTGATCTCAATGCACTTTACACACACACCCTCCTATTGCTACGGCTAGTCTAACTCA
Source organism: Tuctoria greenei (assembly GCA_036927565.1). Lineage (NCBI taxonomy): Eukaryota > Viridiplantae > Streptophyta > Magnoliopsida > Poales > Poaceae > Tuctoria > Tuctoria greenei. The sequence continues at coordinate 4,072,654 of JAYESD010000007.1, forward strand.
ATCACGCTAGAAACCCTAGTTTCTACGCTTCGAGTTGACTCCGTTTCCTTCTTTTTCCTTTTTGAGGGTTTGCGTCTCCAATTGAGTCCATACCTGTGCTAAGATCACTTGAGCTCATTAGCAACTTAATTGTCGTCATCAATCATCCAAAACCCACGGGGAACCTAGATGCACTTTCATTCACTAAGAAATTTCCAAAAACCATTTGGGGGGTCATTCCACCATCCACACATTCTTGGATTCTGGCCAGGACACGCTTGAACGCATCCGATAGCTTTGGAACTACGTTACAAGCATCAGTGTCAACGTTGGGGTGTCCTTGGGGCAGCTCCAACCTATCGTGCCCCCCCACTGCAATGATGACCTGGTCTTTCTTCCAGTCATCCCATTTGCCAAAGAGGAATGACTTCAAGTACTTGAAGGGACAGTTCTTGCACTTCACAAAGTAGTAGAAGCCAAGCAGCTATGTCCCCTTGTCGGTGGTATGGGCCGTGAAGAAGGTCCGGAACAACTCGATGCAGGGAGGCACGCCCGCCCACATCTCGCAAAAGTGGACGAAAGTCGCCACCAGCAGGAGGGAGTGGGGGCCGAGATGATGCAGTTGGAGGCCGTAGAAGTCCAGCAGCATCAAGATGAAACTTGAAAAAGGTGGGATCAGTCCCACCATGGCGTACGCTGATAAGTACACCATCTCGCCACGACGATCCTTCTTGAAGGGGAGCTTACCGACCCGAATCATGTGGTTGAAAGAGGCATTGGACCACCCCATGAAGGTCCGAACCTTCATCAGATTATCCTTGCTCTAGATGCGGCTTTTGGGAAGACCCAACTCCATCGCGGCAAAGTGGAGCGAAAGAAGGGAAAGCCAGACAAAGGTTGGGAGGCTCTAAGCGTGAGTTCAATCGAAAGCGTTAAGAGTCCTCAAACCGTGCGAACTTTCCTTCTTAAGTAAGCCTCCACGACGCTTGGATAGAAACTGTAATGAGAGCAAGGCCACATTACAAAGAATCTACCCCTTCAATGATGAGCCAGGGGCCACTTCGATGAAGAAGTCAAGGTTATTACCCCAAGCAGACCATTGTCATGATGGGCGACAGGAAGCCCGAGGGCGCTTGCCTGACAAGGCACTCAGAATTGATATGGTTTTCGTATTGGGAACCGGCGACCTTCAATTGCCTGAGATTCGCACTCAAAGATCTCATCCGTCTATTCAAAACAAGCCACACGGCGAGGGTTCAACCCCGAACCATCGCTCCAACGGTACATCAGAAGACCTTTAAAGTCGTAGCACAGGAATCGAGGATGGCCCCACCTCCGATAGAATAACTTAACCCAAAGAGTTTCTCCCAGAGGTGGGCCCGGGGCCACCCTGCGTACCGGGTACCCTATGATACTGCAAGAAGTGCAAGGGAGTTCCACCTATTAAAATTGAAGATCTCCGTAGGCCCCACATGTCACACGGTGCTGGATCTGCCTCCTTCATATGGGTAGCTCCGACACTACCACGTGTAATATAAGACCTGAGCTAAACTCTCTACATAGAGGAGCTCCTTGCGCTCTAGCTCCCCTTTCAGAGCCTCCTCCTTCGATCCTCATGGCGAGCATCCTGCCCAGGTCCCGGTTGTCCAGGCCCGCCGATCTGGCCCCCGTGCGCTGGCTTCTCGGCTGGCGAGCCCCCGAGCAGGAGGAGTGGCTCCGTCGCGGGGAGCTCCCACTGAACCTCACCAACGGGGATATGGTGTTGTTCCCGGCGTACATGCTGGCTGGCTTCGTCCCGCCTGCATCCGCCTTCCTGGTCATGCTCTTGGAACCTTCGGCCTCCAACTCCACCACCTCCGCCGAACTCGATCGCCATGCTGGCAGTCTTCGCTCACCTCTGCGAGATGTTCGTGGGGGGTGATGTCGTCGGTGAAGCTCTTCAGGTACTTTTTTGTACTGAGGGCCACCGGCAGAAGCTCGACGGATCAACTTGGCGCCAACTGTTTCCAGCGCCGAACCAATGTCCCTTCTAGGTACATTGCTTCCTTCAGCTCTGCACGGTGGGGGCAATGGCGTGAAGATTGTTTGATCATCAAGGTCGAGGCACACGACCGGATGTGCCTCCCCACCAGGAGCCCCTACTCCGAGCTATCATTTTGGGAGGAGCGCCCAGAGCTGGAGGGGGCGTTCGACCCGATGTTGGAGAGGATCCAGATGCTGGCAGACCTCGGGCTGACGTCTGCGATGGTGTTGAGGGACTTCATGTCCCGACGCATGGCTCCACTCCAGCGCCGCGTCCGCCCGGCATGGATGTACACCGGCCCAATGGACTGCACCCGGCTCGAGACCGACTCTGACTCCAACCCGAACGAGCAACTGCTGCACGACATGCTGGTCCGGGTCTGCTCCGACGACGTCTCCCCTGAGGGGTTGTCCCTCCCGGTGGCCTGCCGCCCCCTGCGCTGAGAAGGCGGCTGCCGAAGGCGATGCCGACGCTCGATGAGTCCGGGCGGGCGGGGACCTGCTGAAGGCTTGTGTCTTGTGTTTCTCTCAGTTTTTGTCTGTGGTTGGTTGTGGCGACAAACTTTTTATTTGTGTAATAAAAAATCTGTCTGTGGTACCTTTTATACTCAGCTTATTTTTATTTCCAGCAATGTCTTCTAGCTGCTTGTTGTTTCTTAGCTTGCAGGACCTGCCGTCCCCCAAAGTATGGCCCCCTGACAGGCGTGGCCAGTTGTTATGGGCACACCTGTCATACACTTAGGACTTAGGGCGGACAGGTGCAGGGGGAGCCTAGGATGCGTAGGTAGCATTACCATAGCTGAGTATGTAGGTACGTCGACAGCAGGCCCCCTAGGGGTGCCTCTGGAGCTTCAGTGCAGTGGTGGCCACCATATTTGTTGAGAGGTCGACAACGGGCCCCCTGGGGGTGCCGCCGGAGCTCCAGTCTGGCGGTGCCCGCCATCTTCAGTGAGAGGTCAATAGCGGGCCCCCTGGGGGTGCCGCCGGAACTCCAGTCCGGCGGTGCCCGCCATCTTCGGTGATAGGTCGACAGCGGGCCCCCTGGGGGTGCCGCTGGAGCTCCAGTCCAGCGGTGCCCACCGTCTTCAGTGATATGTCGACAGCGGGCCCCCTGGGGGTGTAGTCGGAACTCCAGTCCAGCGGTGCCCGCCATCTTCGGTGATAGGTCGACAGCGGGCCCCCTCGGGGTGCCGCCGGAGCTCCAGTCCAGCGGTGCCCACTGTCTTCGCGGGTACTCTGACGGTGGTTGCCAGAATAACTTCCTCAAAGACATGTATATAGATCAAAAAAGAGAAGTAATTCTGTCCGCTGGTCACTTCACCCCTGCTCTTTTTGTAGTGTCGCTTGACTTACGATCATGGGCTGACTCATCGGGCTTGGGTAATTCAGTGCATCTGCACCTAGGACTCGTCGTCCATACTACCCAAGGGTGGTCCATCTAGCCCCCAGTACTCGGCTGCAGCGCTGGGGAGGCAGAGCGCACAGGCTTAGGGTACAGGACAGGCTAAGCAGTCTGTGCCCCTGGACCTCCCGCTCGGTGTAAGCCTTTTCCGGGGGAGACCATTTGGAGACACAGGCCCCTGAGTATTGGAACATCCGAGGCCCTAGGCACATTGCAGGTACCTCAAGCAACCCCACCTGCAATCCAGACAGCAAGGCTCACACTATTGCTAAAGCAGGGGAAAAATGACAGCGCTCATGATAGATCACGAGCTATGGCGGGCTTACAACAACATTATAAAAATTAAAGATAATTTTTGAATTGACAAATCCTATACCAGGCAGGACAACATTCTTTCATTGTAGTTTCTCATAAGATGGAGCAGACTTTACAAGGGGAATAACCCGACCTGGGTGTCAGATGAAGTCGAGTGCACCTACTTAGGGTTCTGGACCAGGCTAAGCGGAATGTGCACTCGAAACCCCATCCCTCTAGCCTAAGTGCTATCCTGAGACAATATGTAACTTTTACAATGAAATAACATTGTCCCAACCCTGGTCTAGGGGTAGAACTTACGGAGGTGCTCGTTGTTCCATGGGTTGGGTAATCGCTCTCCATCCTCCATAGCCAGGCGGACACATCCTGGGAGGCAAACCTCTGTTACCCGGAAGGGACCCTCCCAGCTAGGGGAGAGTTTGTTAGACCCTTCCCGGGAGAGAATGCGGCGCAACACCAGGTCGTCTACCTTTAGCTCCCTACTCCGCACAGTCCTCTGGTGGTAGCGCCGGAGCGCCTGCCTGTACCGTGCATTTCGGAGAGCCGCTCGCACTCGTCCCTCGTCGACGAGGTCCAGGTCTTCACGCCGGAGCTGGTCCTGCGCGGCTTCGTCGTACCTTCGGGCACGGGGGGAGCCCATGGTAATTTCTTGGGGGTTTCCCCCGTGGCCCGGCTGGTTGATGTCCGGCTAGCCCACAGCGCACACGAAAGCTCATCCACCCAATTTGCACCATGCTTCTCAAGGTGTGAGAATGTGCGAGTCTTGAGGCCCTTGAGGATCTCTGCATTGGCCCTCTCGACCTGCCCATTGCTCTCTGGATGAGCAACGGATGCATAGTAGACTTGGATCCCTAGGTCCTCGCAGTATTCCTGGAACGCTGCACTTGTGAACTGGGTCCCGTTATCAGTGATGATTCTGTTCGGGACCCCGAACCGGCAGACGATCGACTTGATGAACTTTACTGCTGACTACTTGTTGATGGTGACAACTGGGGCAGCTTCCGGCCACTTGGTGAACTTATCTACGGCGACGTAGAGATGCCGGAATCCTCCGATGGCTCTGGGAAAGGGTCCCAGGATGTCCAACCCCCATACAGCGAATGGTCATGAGGGAGGGATCATCTGCAGCGCCTGAGCTGGTGTGTGGATCTGCTTGGCATGGAACTGGCACGCCTTGCATCTCTTTACCATCTCGGCAGCATCCTGGAGTGCTGTCAGCCAGTAAAAGCCATGCCGAAAGGCTTTACCGACCAGCGTGCGGGAGGACGCGTGGTTCCCACACTCGCCTCCATGGATCTCTGCGAGCAAGTCGCAGCCCTCCTCCCGGATAATGCACCGCAGTAGGATGTCATTGGCGCCATGCCGGTAGAGATCCCCTTCCACCAGCGTGTACCTTTTAGCCATGCGAACAATCCTTTCTACCAGGGCATGTTCTTCGGGAAGGATATTGTCTTTCAAGTAGTCCCGGACCTCCGAGATCCATGCATCGGGACTTGCTTGAGCCTCTGGATCTTGGGGGCCCGGTAGCTCGGAGCCCCCGGTGGCGCATACAATCCTTGGCGGACTCCATGGTAGCAGGGTCGCCGGGACTGCCAGCTTCGAGGTGCTGGGCTCGCCCCCTTCACCCGGTTTGGCTGCCTGTGCGGTTGGTCGCGGTAACATCCTTGCAAAGACTCCTTGAGGCACTGGGGCCCCTGTGGAGGCCTTCGTTGACAGGTCGTCTGCGACTGAGTTGTCGGCTCGGGGTACATGGCACAAGTCCAAGACTTCAAAGTCCTTTTCCAGCTTCCGGACGTGCAGCAAGTATGCTGCTAACTGAGGGTCATTGCAGTTGCACTCTCCTTTGGCTTGCTTGATGATCAGCTGGGAATCACCTTTAGCCAGAAGCTATCGGACATTGAGAGTCAGGGCAGTCTTTAGCCCAAAGATTAGGGCTTCATACTCTGCCATGTTGTTTGTCGCCTTGAAGTCGAGGCGCACCATGTACCTGAACTGCTCCCCAGTCGGGGTGAGGAGCAGGACCCCGGCCCCGGCCCCCTACTTCCGCGAGGATCCGTCAAAGTAGAGCGTCCAGGGGGTCTCGGTGAAAACTGGAGCTTTGGGCACCGTTTTACCGTTGTCCGGGACCCCTAGGTTGCTTGGCGATGGGGTCCACTCGGCCAAGAAGTCTGCCAGTGCTTGGCTTTTGACTGCATGTCGAGGTAAGAACTCCAGCTCGAACTCGGCCAGCTCCGCTGCCCACTTGGCAATGTTGCTAGTCGCGTTGGGGCTGTGGAGTACGGTCTTCAGTGGGAAGGAGGTGTCCACTGAAACCCAGTGAGCCTGGAAGTAATGCCGAAGCTTCCTCGACGCTATGAGCACTGCATACAGTAGTTTGTGTACCTCCAAGTATCTTATTTTTGCTTCATGGAGGACCTCACTGATGTAGTAGACTGGCCGTTGGGAGATCCGAACCCTCCCTGGGGGGTCAGGGGCTCCTTGCAATGTGTCTGCATCCTGGGGAATGTGGCTCCCAGGGTCTAGCTGGACCTCCGGGGGCTGGGACCCGTAAGGCACTTGGTCACTGGAACTCACAGCGGGGGGGGGGGGGGGGGGGGGGGGGGTCTCTTCTGGGTTCGGGCCTTGAGGCTCAACCTCCCCCTCTGGGGCTCCTTCTGTTGCTTGTTGCGGCAGTAGCTCTGGCCGCTCTGCAACCAAGACCATGCTGACCACCTCCGTTGTTGCGGTGATGTACAACAGGAGCGGTTCGCCAGGTTCTGGGACCACCATAATGGGTAATGTCGTCAGGTGTTTCTTGAGCTCCTGGAAAGCCGCTTCAGCTTCCTCGGTCCACTCAAAGGGACCTGACTTCCGTAGAATCTTGAAGAAGGGTAGGGCTCGCTCAGCCAGCCTTGAGATGAACCGGCTGAGTGCTGCCAAACACCCTGCAAGCTTCTGCACGTCCTTGATGCGGGCCGGCGTCCGCATCAGATCTATCGCCTTGATCTTCTCTGGGTTAGCTTTGATCCCTCAGTGCGATACCAAGAAACAAAGGAGCTTCCCTGCGGAAACCCCAAAGACACACTTGTCGGGGTTCAGCATCGTGCGTGTCGTGCGCAGCTTGCTGAAGACTTGGGCTAGGTTGTCTAATAGGGATGTGCGGGCCCTAATTTTCACCACGATGTCATCCACATACACCTCTACCAGATCTCTAATGAGGTCCCCAAATGTCTTATGCATTGCACGTACAAAGGTGGGGAGAGCATTCTTGAGTCCATAAGGCATGGAGACATAACAATACAGGCCGTCTACCGTTATGAAAGCAGTGTGCTCCTCATCTTCCCTAGACATAGGTATTTGGTGAAAACTGGAATACACATCTAGGAAACACAGAAGATCACAGCCTGATGTCGAGTTTACTATTTGATCTATCCTAGGAAGAGGGAATGGATCCTTTGGGCATGCCTTATTGAGGTTGGTGTAGTCGATGCACATCCGGAGCTTCCCGCCAGCCTTGGGAACGACAACAGGGTTGGCCAACCACCGTGGGTGGTGAACCTCCCGGATGAAACCAGCATCGAGCAGCTTCTTGATTTCTTCATGGATGAAGTTCTGTCGCTCGATGGACTGTTTCCTAAGCTTCTGCTACACCGGTCGAGCGTCGGGGTAGATCTTCATATGGTGCTCAATCACCTCCTTGGGGATCCCGGGCATTTGTGATGGTTGCCATGCAAACACATCGACGTTGTCCTGGAGGAAGGTGATGAGCGCGCATTCCTATTTGCTGTCCAAGTTCCCCGCGATATGGGTTGTCTGGGCAGCCACGGAGCCAATCCTAATGACCTTCACTGGGACGTCGTTGTCGTTGGCTGGTTGCACACGGGTGTAAGGATCGAAATGCCCAAGAGGGGGGGTGAATTGGGCTTTCTTTCAAATTTTAAAACGATTAAGAACTAACAACCTCAAGCCCAATTCCCTATGCAATTAAACTATGCAATCAATGTAAATTAAAGTTGCGGAATGAAGATTGCATAAGAGTAAAAGGGAGAGGGATGCAAACGCTCAAGGGACACGGAGTTTATCCCGTGGTTCGGTAAGATCACAAGGATCTTCCTACATCCACGTTGTGGCACCCACCGAAGGGTTTTGCCACTCCCAAGTCACCGAGACAAGGGGCTTCTTCACTATTCTTCTCCGTTCGCCAACCTCGGCAAGGTGGAGCTCAAGCCTTGTACACTTTTGGGATCCTCCGGGCTTCCACAATCCTCTTGGCAAGCTCCGGAAGTTGCACACACCAAGGTACACTCCCTTATGGCTCTCACTACACTAGAGACTCCAATCACCAAGAATGGAGGCACCCAAGCACTATCTCTAGCTAGTTCTAGCCTATCTCTTGGTGTACAAATGATGAACAAATGATGTGAAAGTGGTAGCTCTATTGCTTGAATGCTCTAGGATGTGTAGAGTATGTCTGGGCTTCAAGTCTTATCGATTTGACAGGTTGAAGGGGTATAAATAGCCAGCCTCCACGAGATAGCCGTTGGAAAAGTAGGCTGACATCACTTCTCTGCGAACACCGGATGATCCGATGTCTCCCCTTCAGTTAACATCGGTCAAAGCCAAATTAGCTGATGTCACTGTGTCAGATATGACCGTTGTTAGACCGATGTTGATCTGTCTTCTCATCGGATGATCCGGTGGCTCTTCCTCCAGAATTTTGCTTGATCTTGATGCTCACTGGAGTGATCGACCGATGTGTGTAAGTCTGCACATCGGATGATCCGGTGCTTCACTTGGTCCAATGGTATTGCAATCTGTGATGATGGACCGATGTCACTGAGCCACTCACATCGGATGATCCGGTGAGTGCATTTGTCTGAGGTCTTCTTCTTCAGTTGAACCAACTCGACCGATGTGTGTCAACTCAAAGACCATCGGATGATCCGGTGTGTTCAACTTGTTGACTTCGAGTTGTTTTGAGTTGTTCTTTTGGAATTTGAACTTGTGACCTCTTTGACACTTGTTTGAAATGTTGTTTTGATTGTCTTCAAGCATTGAGTGATATCAAGTTAGAGCTTTCACTTCTTGTCTTCATATGATTTGGTTTGATCTCATTCGTTGATTTTATATGGGTCTCCAATGTAATTTTGATTTCATTTGATTGAGTGTTATTGAGACCTTGCATTCACAAATTCATTAGTAATATCGAATGGTTGTCATTAATCACCGAAACCGTACCTCATGGGGCCTAGATGCTTTCAATATCCCCCTTTTTGGTGATTGATGACAACACAATAATTTAAAGCGCAATAAGAATGAATTTGATGATAATACTCAAGTATATATGCAATGAATACAGCATAGGACACATTAAGCTTGTAAAACGCAAAAGAAATTTGTGGTGCGAAAAGCTCAATTGATTAAAATCATAAGCAAATGAGACAAGTGAAAGAGTGCTTAATTAAAATTACAAAAGAGTATTCAAGCATGAATACAAAGGATAAGCACACACACACACACCCTCTACACTCCCCCTGAGACTACCACTCCCCCTGACTCTTCTACATCTTCTCCGCCTTTGGCATCAAGACACCAAAAAGGGATCAGAACGCCTATAGACCCTGAGAGCTGGGCGCGAGGACGAACTGAGAACCGTCGCAGTCGTCGGAGCTGGAGTCGCCGGTCGTAGGAGCTGCCGGGGCGGCGGGAGCTGGAGGGTCCGCTGCTGGTGCTGGAGGAGAGGAAGCTGGGACTGGAGGTGCCGGTGGAGCTGGAGGAAGTGGAGCGCTCACCACGGACGCCGGTGTCTGCTGGAACAAGATCGTCGCCGGCAGTGGTGAGTGAATCGGTGCGCTGGATGCCAGAAGTGGTGACATACTGATTGAAGGTATAGGAGAAGTAGGCACCTGAGCAACACCTGGAGCTAGTCCCAGTCCAGGCTACTGTGGAGGAAGGGCGATCCCGGTCTGAGTGTAAAGGTTGGTGATCAACCCTAGGATCCCCATCATGGCCTGCTGGGTCTGCTGCTGCTGGTCGAGGGTACGGCGGTGCATCTGATCTACCAGGTTGGTGAACCGGTCCGTATCCTCTCGCCTCTGACGGGCGATCTCCAGCTGGAGCTCCTGCTGCTGCCGCTGCAGCTGTGCCAGGTGAGCAGCCTGCTCTGCCCTGGCCTGCTCAGCAGCGAGCCTGTCCTGGCGCTGCTGCTCGATCATCTGCTGGAGGAGCGACGTCAGCTCAGACGGCTCCGTCACCTGCGCCTCGGACACAGGAGGTGGTGTCGGTGGCGGAGCAGCTGATCCTCCTGCCTCGGCGTCGTGCTGCCTCGGTGAGGGTGGAGGGGAGGGAAGTACTCCTCGACACTGTCGTCGGTGTCGCTCTCAGACCAGATGTGCTGCAGGTCCTCCCCCTGAGCCTCAGCCTCAGCAAGCCTCTCGTCCTCCCGCTCTAGGTCGGACGAGTCTTCCTCGGACAGACGGGCCCAGACCTGGCGCTCAACTGGACGACCAAGGCGACGGTCTCCAGGAGCAGAGGCACGATAGTGACCAAAGCGAGTCACACTCTCGTCAGTAAGCCGGGCTTGTGCTGTATGTCCCTCAGGCACCACCATAGAGCAAATGTAACTGATCCAGTGTCCGTAGACCATCTGCCTCATCATGCCGATTCCATCCGTGATTACGTCTTCCATCTCACGGAGGAGTATGTCCACGATATCGAAATCCATCCCGTTCATTATGTAGAACAGGAGGGTCTGCTGCAGACTCGTGAACCCCTCCAAGTAACCTGACCTCGGCAGGAGCGTGCGGCGCAAGGCGAGGTGCACAATGCGCGCAGCTGGGGTCAGGAGAGCTGGGACTCTCGGCTGGTCTGGAGAGAACGAGGGGTCAAACAAAGAGCGGATCTCGTCCAGCTGTGGTGCTACCCCTCCAGTAAGTGGCCTCCTTGGTGGATCTGCCTGCCCATAGACTTTCTCGTGTACGCTGGTGTCGTGCAGGTCCAAACCAAGAATATGCCCCAAAGTCTGCCTCGAGAGGTGGTAGTGCTGACCATTGAACATGAAGGCAATCGACCTCCTGCCCTCTGAGATGTACAGGGTCGCGTAGAAGACACGGGCCCACTCTTCCACATACGCACTTCTCTCATAATCCAGTAGCTCCACCAAGCCTCTGTATCTCTCAAAGAAAGGGCGGACCTCAGTCTCCGCTGCCACTGCAAGCTGCCTCCAGTCCAAGTGGTTGTGCTGAAAAAGCTTGTGCCCCCGGCGCTTGTAGGTCTCATAGAGAGACGCCTGGGTGACAGTCCAGAAGCGACTGTCCACAAGAAGCTCTCGGGGCTGTGGGAACCACTCCTCAAGCAGTACACTCCATCTGAGCTTCCGGAGTTGCTTAGCCTTCATCTTCCGGTAGTCCACAAGACGGACTCCTTCACCGACCCGGACGGCCGTGTCCATCTCATTGATGGCCCTCTCAGCCTCCCTGTCCTCACGACGGTCGGCAGCCGTCGGTCTCGGACGAGGAGCAGCCTCGGTGTGACCTCCTCGAGTCCGGGCTGAGCGCCGGCGGACGAGAGGCTCAACCGGCTCCTCTTCGGCGTCGGAGTCGTCGATCACGGGAGGCTGCCTCGGACGAGCCTCGCGGATCCTCAGGGATCCCCCTCGGCCTCGCTCACGCTCCTCGGCGGCGCGAGCGGCCATTAGGGCCTGCTTCTCATCCTTCGAAAGTTTGCGCTTCTTCGCGGCGAGCTCCGCGATCGCCTTTCCCTTCCCTTTGCGGTCGCGACCCATCTAGACGACGGAGAGCTAGGGTTAGCGATGAAGAGAGAAAGGATGACGAAAAATAACGATGGACGTCGCACGGCACGACACAAACCTTAGCAATGAGCGATCTCGAGCTCTGGAAGCAAGAAGATTGACGGGCCGGGAAACCTTAGCGAGGTGGAGATGATCGGAGATGGCGCACGTTGGTGGTGTGAGCGTGGAGCAGCTTTGGCGGTGGAGAGAGGCGGCGGCGATGCTTGGGCGCGGTGGTGAGTGGCGGCGACGGTGCTTGGGCGCGGTGGTGCGAGTGGTGGCAGCCGGGGACGGCGGCGGCGGCGCCTGGGGGGGCGGCGGCGGCAGCGCTGCGAGCAGGGGACGGCGGCGGCGGCCGGCGGCGGCGCTGCAGGTGGCGGCGCGGCTGGCTGCGGCGAGGTGGGCGAGAGGCGGCGGCGAAAGCACGGGAGGGCGATGGCGTCGGGGAGAAAGAAGGAGGCGGCGGCGCGTGGGCTTAAATAGTGGACCCCAAACCCTAGCCGAAAATTTAACACCGGATGGTCCGATGATAAGAGAAGTGCACATCGGTCGAATGCCACAGTAAGGGTATTAAAAAATTGCTGTTGACATCGGATGGACCGACGTTTAGGGTTTGGGTCATCGGTCGAATGGCACAGTAAGGGTGTTCAAAAGAGTGAAGTTGACACAGGATGGTCCGACGTTGGAGGAAGCGAACATCGGTTGAATTGACCACAGTTCCAGAAGAGTGAACATCGGATGGACCGATGTTTTTCGGAATGAACGCGTCGGATCATTTGAAATTCAGACAGAATTGAGCTTTGAGGATTGAACACCTATTTGACCGATGAGGGATTGACATAGGCATCGGATAATCCGATGACAACAGAACGAAAACATCCCATATATGTCCTTTGACCAAACAAACAATCGAGGAGAAACACATGTCTTAGGACTTTTTGGGCAACCCTTTACCCCTCAAGAAGCTAATATGCCAATAGCTTGGCTAGACCTTAACGCAAATGGAACACCGAGAAAAATGGAGGAAAATATCCAAATAAAATGTAAGGCCCATGCTTTGTGAGGTAGAGTATGAAAACATCTATCTCTTTGAAGCATGATCCTCTAGGCATTAACGTACCTAACATTTTGTTCTTTCCACCTTATATGAGTTGAGATATTGCATTTCAAACAAGTCTCCTTCTCATGAGGTGGGTTTCCCTTTGTGACAACCTACCGTTATGCAATGCCAAACAAATGATAATGCAAGAGATTAATGAGTGCAAGTTTATATGGCAGGGATCATGCAAGGCATAAAATAAATCTATCTTGCCAAGTTTAAACCTTCCAAAGGCTTCCTCAGGGAAAACTATTTCTAGCTCACCCCTATCCTTTGGGAGTTAGACAAGACCTATATGATATGCATCCTTACATGAACATGGCAACTTACATGACGTTAGATGCATCTAGCACATTTAATTTCTAAGCCTAGAAAAGGTTTCTCATCAAGTGCAGGAATGGGGTTTTTTGCTATCTTAACCGCACTTTCATTGTCACAAAGGAGAGGCACATAATCATACAAGCATTCATTTAACATGACATGGGGCCTAGATGCGGAAAGATATAGCAATAGACTATTTATGGAATGGTAATTTGATTTGACAATAGGGTTACCGTCCATATCCGCGTTGGGCTCCCATTCTCAACTTTCTTCAAGAGGTCCATGGTAGATTTTCTTAGATGGTGGAGGTCCCCTCTTGAAGTCACCTCGTGGACGGTCACGTGTTCTTGACTTTAGGCACCCAAGCTAGTTTTGGTCCTTGTATATGTGATACAAGTGCTTTTGGGACCCAAAGTTGCTTGGGGAGCTTCCCTTTCATCCCCTTTACGTTCATGCCAATGAATTTTGCCTTCACCTTAGCACCTACTTTGCTCAACAAATAATAGTAATTTTCAAAGGTAGATGTATAGTTAGTCGGCAATTTTGGAGAAGGTCGGTTAGGTAGAGGGCACTCCCTTGTATGGTGACCGGTGACCTTGCAATGTTGGCAATAGGAGCCAACTTCCTTGATGAAGCTTGTTTTGAGCTCCAGTGAGGGCACCTTTCCTTTGTTGGGCACCGGGAAGGATCCAAGTCCTCTTTTGTTGAAGCCCTTTGCTTGATGGAAGAGGATTTCTTTATGTTTATCTTCTCCCTTAGATAGTCTTGCTAAGCTTGTGCGGAGACTTTCAATCTCCTCCATCAACTCCTCCCTTGCATTTTCTTTCAAAGGCAAAAACTCATGGAAAGCATTAGTAGCATTTGAAATAGTGGGTACCTTGCCATCAATAGTTTGTTTCTCCTTTAATTTTAGTTCAATGGCTTCATAAGAGAGATTAAGTGCATGATGCTCTTGAACTAACTCATTGTGCTTATCCGAGAGCGTTTGATGAACTAAGCCAAGCTTATGATTGTCTAGCTCAATTTTAGCCTTATCTTCTTCAATTTGCTTGACATAGGTTTTGAGCGTGTCATGCTCTTTAAGTATGCTTTCATACTTGCCAAGCAAATCAAGGTTAGCATTTTCAAGTTTAGCATGAGCTTGTTCTAGCGCCTTGACTTTGTTCTTTTCCCTTTTAATGATGGTGTGATATTCATTTATCAATGAAGTTAATTCATCGGGGGAAAGCTCATCATCACTAGAGTCGTCACATACCTCAATGTTACCTTTTGCCATGAGGCACATGGGAGGTGGACGAAGAGGTGAGTTATCCTTGTTGACGACGGCAAGCCCCGCCAAGTTTTCTTCATCTTCACTCTCTTCGTCGCTTGACTCTTCATCCGTGATCCACTCATTTGCCTCGCACATGAAGACTTTTTGAGGCCCTCTTCTTTTCTTTGGAAAGAGCTTGGTCTTCTTGCCTTTGTCAAATTTCTTCTTTCCAAAGGAGCGCTTGGGCTTGACCTCTTCTTCATCTTCATCACTTTCTTCTTGCTTTTGATGCTTTCCCTTGTGGTTCTCCCTTCTCTTGTCCGGTTTTGGACAATCGTAGGAGATGTGGCCTTGTTCACCACAATTATAGCAAGTCTTGCTACTTTCTTTCTTGGGGAGGAAGGCTCTCTTGTTGGGATCAAAAATGTATCCCTTCTTGGCAATCTTGGAATTCAAGCGAGAGAATTTCCTCATCATTGATGCAAGCTCATCATCATCATCTTCACTTGATGTTTGCTCTTCTTTGCTTGAACTAGGTTTGATCATTTTCTTGAAATTTGTTTTCTTGAAAGCCTTGAGAGCAATTGTCCTTGTAGAAGATGAATCCTCCATCATCCCAAGTACACTCATCTCATGAGCGTGAATCTCCCCAATTAGCTCCGAAACTTCAATGTGATCAAGTGATTCTTTTTGGAGCATTGAGTTGATGATGTTATACTTTGGCTTGGGAAGGAGCATGAGGATCTTTCGGTTGATAAGTCCCTTGCCAAGAGAAGCAATATCAAGAGCATTTATTTCCTCAATGAGAACATTTAAGCGAGAAAACATTTCATTTACATTTTCATGAGGAAACATTTTAAACTCATCATATTTAGATTTAAGCAAGTGATATTTAAGTTCTTTAACACGAGAGGAACCCTCATGAATTTCAATTAAGCATGCCCAAATTTCACAAGCTTTTTCTTTACTAGCTATTCTTGCAAATACATCTTGACTAATGCATTCATAGATGGCATTTCTAGCTCTAACATCCCATTTAATTTGATCACCAATATAATTATGATCTCCGAATCCCGCATGGGTCGCTTCCCAAACTTCGGGAGCAATAGCCTCTAGGTAGGCACGCATGCGTGCTTTCCAATAGGCAAAGTTCTTGCCCTCGAAGATAGGAACCGAACCCCCATTCTTGGCCATTTAAGCTCTCTAGCGGTGAAGCTAGAATGATCCTATGAGCAACCTTGCTCTGATACCAATTGTAAGGATCGAAATGCCCAAGAGGGGGGGTGAATTGGGCTTTCTTTCAAATTTTAAAACGATTAAGAACTAACAACCTCAAGCCCAATTCCCTATGCAATTAAACTATGCAATCAATGTAAATTAAAGTTGCGGAATGAAGATTGCATAAGAGTAAAAGGGAGAGGGATGCAAACGCTCAAGGGACACGGAGTTTATCCCGTGGTTCGGTAAGATCACAAGGATCTTCCTACATCCACGTTGTGGCACCCACCGAAGGGTTTTGCCACTCCCAAGTCACCGAGACAAGGGGCTTCTTCACTATTCTTCTCCGTTCGCCAACCTCGGCAAGGTGGAGCTCAAGCCTTGTACACTTTTGGGATCCTCCGGGCTTCCACAATCCTCTTGGCAAGCTCCGGAAGTTGCACACACCAAGGGACACTCCCTTATGGCTCTCACTACACTAGAGACTCCAATCACCAAGAATGGAGGCACCCAAGCACTATCTCTAGCTAGTTCTAGCCTATCTCTTGGTGTACAAATGATGAACAAATGATGTGAAAGTGGTAGCTCTATTGCTTGAATGCTCTAGGATGTGTAGAGTATGTCTGGGCTTCAAGTCTTATCGATTTGACAGGTTGAAGGGGTATAAATAGCCAGCCTCCACGAGATAGCCGTTGGAAAAGTAGGCTGACATCACTTCTCTGCGAACACCGGATGATCCGATGTCTCCCCTTCAGTTAACATCGGTCAAAGCCAAATTAGCTGATGTCACTGTGTCAGATATGACCGTTGTTAGACCGATGTTGATCTGTCTTCTCATCGGATGATCCGGTGGCTCTTCCTCCAGAATTTTGCTTGATCTTGATGCTCACTGGAGTGATCGACCGATGTGTGTAAGTCTGCACATCGGATGATCCGGTGCTTCACTTGGTCCAATGGTATTGCAATCTGTGATGATGGACCGATGTCACTGAGCCACTCACATCGGATGATCCGGTGAGTGCATTTGTCTGAGGTCTTCTTCTTCAGTTGAACCAACTCGACCGATGTGTGTCAACTCAAAGACCATCGGATGATCCGGTGTGTTCAACTTGTTGACTTCGAGTTGTTTTGAGTTGTTCTTTTGGAATTTGAACTTGTGACCTCTTTGACACTTGTTTGAAATGTTGTTTTGATTGTCTTCAAGCATTGAGTGATATCAAGTTAGAGCTTTCACTTCTTGTCTTCATATGATTTGGTTTGATCTCATTCGTTGATTTTATATGGGTCTCCAATGTAATTTTGATTTCATTTGATTGAGTGTTATTGAGACCTTGCATTCACAAATTCATTAGTAATATCGAATGGTTGTCATTAATCACCGAAACCGTACCTCATGGGGCCTAGATGCTTTCAACGGGGTGCAGTAGTGGAGGCTCACTGCGCCGGGCCTTGCTCTGGTCGACTCTCCTTAGAGCCTCCTGGGGCCGGAGCCCTCCCCGCTGCAAGTGCTTGGAGCTGCTCCAAGGCTGACACTGCAGCTGAGCGGTCCCCTCTGATCCTGAGGACACCAGAAGGCGTCGACATCTTCAGGACGAGGTGGCCATAGTGGGCTACAACCATGAACCTGTAGAGGGACGGCCTCCCGATGATTGCGTTGAAGGGAAGGTCGACGTCTGCCACGTCGAACAAAACGCTATTCGTACGGTAGTTCTCCGGGGTCCCGAAGGTCACCGGGAGGTGTATGTTACCGTACGGGAGGATTTGCCCAGGTCTAACACCCGAGAACGGGCTCGAGGGTGTGAGCCGGCACATCGGCAGCTGCAGCTTTCGGAAGGCCGCCGTGGAGATGAGGTTGAGGCCCGCCCCTCCATCTATCAGCACGTGAAAGACCTTCACGTTGGCGATGGTCGGGGACACCAGCAACGGGAGCACTCCTGCCCCTGCCATGTTCTTCAGGCAGTCAGAAGCATCGAAGCTGATCGCCATGCTCATCCACTTGTGGTGGGGAGCCGGACTTGGGGCGGGGGCCACCGCTGCCACTGCCCGTCACAGAGTTTTCACCGCGTTTCGGGACGTGGGGTCTGTGGCTCCCCCGTAGATGACATCGAGGGTCTTGCGGCGCTCCTTATCACTGCTGGAGTCGGAGTCGCCACCCTCGAAGACGGCCTTAAACGCCCGCTAGGGTTCCTGGAACCCCATCTCGCTGTCATCCTCCTTCTCGGGATCAACCTTCTGCTTGCCCTCCCTTTGGCGGGGAGGTGCGCCCTCCTGGCGCTGCTGTCTCTGTTTCTGTTCGCAGAAACGTTCCGCGAACCTCTTCACTTCCCGGCACTCGCTAGCACTATGGCTATTTGTACGGTGCACCGGGCACTTGAAGTCAGGCTCCTCGGGTTCAGGCGACTGCCTAGGGCGCTTATCTTGGCGCGGCGCTCGGGCTCCGCTGGGTGCCGCAGCCGCCATTGCATGGGCTCTGGGCTTTGGCCTGTTCTTGCCACTGCCCTTCTTCTTCTTCTTCCCACTGCTCCTCGCAGAGGCTCCTTCCTCAGTTGGGGTGGCCTCTCTTGCTTCTGAGGATGACTGGGAGTGCCAGTTGCGCCCCTCAGCTGTCCTAGCACATCTGTCTGCCAGGGAAAACAGCTCGGAGACATCATGCACCTCGTGCGTGGCTAGCTTCTCGAGCATCTTCTTGTCCCTCACACCTTGTCTGAACGCAACAATAACCGATGCGCTAGCAACATGAGAGATGGTGTTCCGTACCTGGGAGAACCGCTGGATGAACGATCGCAGCGACTCTCCAGCGCACTGTCTAACGGCGTGGAGGTCAAGCTCCGTGCCGGGGCGCTTGTAGGAACTGCCAAAGTTAGCCACGAACTATCGGCACAACTCATCCCAGGAGGTTATGGACCCCTGGAGCAGGTTCATGAGCCATGACCGAGTTGGGCCGGTCAGGACGACGGGGAAGTAGTTAGCCATGATGGCCTCGTCGCCTCCTGCAGCTAGTATCGCAGTGGTGTAGATCTGCAGGAACTCGCTCGGGTTGACGCTCCCGTCGTACTTCTCCGGCATGTGCGGCCGGAACTTTCGTGGCCAGACCACGAAACGGAGGTGAGGCGCTAGTGCTGCACACCCTTGGCTGGGGCTGACTGGTGTAGGCGGCGGCATCGCATACCCCGAGTGAGCAGGTGGGCCTGCGTACACCTGATGTTGGGGCGGTGCTGCATACGCCTGTGGAGGAGGCGCGACGTACGCCTGGTGCGGTGGAGGCGCGACGTACATCTGGTGTGGTGGAGGCACAACATGGGCCTGGGGCACAGGGCCCGACACGCTGTAATCTACCTCGAGGTTGCGCCGACGCTCCCTCTGGCGCTCGATGGTGACTCGGTAGTCCTCTCTCCGGCCCTGCGGCGCTGCATCCCGGTTCTCAGATCTGTTGTCGAGATCCTGGTCGAGCACGAGTCTGCCGTCCACCGGTCGATTGTCGACGTCCGCGACAATGACACATGCATCAGCTGAGCATGCGTCTCCCTCGGTGGAGGCGCGTTGAGCGCGGCGGTGACGAGGTGGTCAACGTCGTTGATCCACTGTTGAGCTGCTCCCTGAGGAGCATCCCCAGCAGGAGGGTTGTGGAGCAGCGCGCGCGCTGCTGCGAGCGCACTCTCCGAGCTTGCAGCCAGCGGCGCCGTGATTGCTGTCACGGCCGGAGTACGCCGCGGAGTGGCATGTCGGCCTGCAGCCGATGAAGTGACAGCAGGGCAACGTGAAGGTCCTGACCTTCCTGCCCTAGAGTGGTAGCCTACCCTAGAGCGAGATGACGCCTGATCCTCCGCCACTGTCTGCCGCCGTGACTGCGCCCTGGATGAACCGGCGTTGGATTGGCCGTTCACCATTGCTGTTGGTGGAGATCTTGACAGGGAAAAAGCCCCCTTCCTGGCGCGCCAAATGTCGAAGGTCGTAAACGACACTTCCCCCGGACCTGCTTAGAGAGCGGCCCACAGAGGTTCTTTGGATTCACGAGGGCTAGTCCCAGGAGATCGAATGCAGCAGGATGATGAACACAGAGGGTTTACGTGGTTCGGGCCACCGGAGCGTAACACCCTACGTCCACGGGAGTGTTTGTGTATTTCCTTGCTTGAACGTGTATGAGTCATAGTCTAATTTTCCGATCCCCTGCGAAGGTCGTCCGCAGAGTCCTTTTATAGTTCAAGGACTCTGCAGTCACAAGGTGGGCCCCAGGACCCGACAGGTGGTCCCGGGGAGAGCCAAATCCTATACAAGATCTTGGATTAATTGCTATCTACTTCCCTTTGTCAGGGGTGTCAATGCGCCGTCCCATTGCATCATGCGCCAGGGCTACACATAGTTGGTGATGATGGTAGTGCACGTCCCGTCCGTCTTGTCCTCGCGGCCCATTCGTCCGTCTTGCGGCGTGGGTCTGTACCGGCTACTTGGACAAGACAGGACACTGGAGCCTTGACCTTCGCATGCGCGACTCAGCTTGCCTGGGGAAGGCGCGCGTACTTAATGCCTGTCTGAGCAGCGCACGCCTTCCTTTACTGCGGCTTCCTACCGCACTGAGTCGGCCGTCCGCCACGTGGTTGCGCCGGAGCCTGCCTCTGTGGGGAGTCGAGCACTTGACGGAACAGGCCACGTGGTGCACCCGGAGCCCACCCCTATGGAGGGGTGGAGGCTCAGCCCTGCAGGCCACGTGGTAGTTCCGGTGCCTTTCTCTGCGAGGACGCGGGCCTGGCCCCGAGGTCCCGATCTGGCGCGTGGCGGCTCCGGAGCCCACCTCAGCGGGGAGGCGAGAGTCCAGCTCTGCCGGCCACGTGGCAGCTTGGGAGCCTCCCCCGACAATGAGGTAGGATCTGGTCCTTCCCTCCACGACGTGGCAGCCTCGGATTCGGCCTCTTAAGTAGAGGCGGAGTCCTTAGCGGTTTTCTCCCTATGCGCGGGGGTACCCGGTCTGCGGGGTACCGACAAACACCAACGGGAATACTGACGGATCTCCAACGACATGAACATTCAAGGGACAGTGATTGCTACAGTTACAAGGCATGATTATGTGTCATTAATACAATATTAATGGCGCACGATCAGAAGATCTTTAATACTGGTAACGCCACCATTAAGGCACATTATCACACTATTAGGGTGCTTAAACACACTTAATTGTGTATTAGGCAATAATAACCATCGGGGCCACATGTCGGGTCAGAAAACTCATGTAACAACCATCCCTTAGTTTATAAAAGGGATGTGTTGTACGATACAAGACAACCAAGCGGATACGCACGTAAGCACCAGTGAATCTCCAATACAACAACATACACCCCGTGGAGTAGGGTATTACGCTCAGGCGCCCCGAACCACGTAAATCCTTTGTGTCATCGTCTTATTTAAGATTTCCGCGTGCCCAAAACGATACAAGAACCTCTGCGGACTACAATTCAGTAGTATCGGGACGTTCGTACGCTTCGACAATCATGATACCGCGTCGTTTTCATTGTACATCTTGGTCTGAGCTCATGCCTCATGGTGACGAACCGATGCAGGGGACGAAAGACGAATAGATCAACGCGGACCTGCTTCTTAATTATGCAGGAACTGGATAACTAATCTTCACGGGATGGGATAGTTGACCCCATATCTAACACACCATTGTGGTGATGCCTCACCTAACACTAAACCCATGCATTATGATGTACCTTGCCTAGCTTTTCATATGTGGAACTTTGTAGTATCATTTTTATAGGAAGGAACAGAATAGCTCACACGCAGGAACAGTGTGGTTGTGCCCCCATACACTCACAAGACAATCCTGCCTTCTCATGCGGGGATGTCTACATGTATGACACACAAAGGATATAGGGTTGTTGGTGCTAGCTTATTACCATATGTACATATTGAGCTAGCAACATGTGAGCGTTTACTAGCTAGGATCAGCTACACATGGAAAGCACACACAGGAGCTAAGCAAAAAGGCCTCTCCTCCTCAGCTCGTTGTTGTCATATATATGCACAAGCAATCATGGTCGATCATATCTGTCGTGGTGTTTGCTCCATTCTTGGTGAGGTTATCGTAGCCGGCAAGAAGTTCTTCTTCAGCAGCAGTCGTCTTCTGTAAATTCAGGATGATAATTAGTCGGGAGAAATATTAAGCATATATAATAATGGGAAGGTGAGCTTTGTTAGATAGCTGCTTTATTACCGTATTATGGGAAAACTCGTCACGAGCGGCTCTTTCTTCTGGTGGTTGGCATCTGATTCCCTCAACTCAATCATATATATACAGCATAATCACGAGCAAATCCCACCAAATCAAAAGGATATATATGATGAAGTGCATGCAAAGTATAAGAACAGGGAACAGCGTAATAAGCTTTTTGTAAATTTTGAATTTCATAAGCTCTAACCATAGGGCTGCTGATAGGAGAGGTAGCAGTATCCTCCAGAGACTCGTCATAATACATGACCTTCTTCTTCCTCCTCCTCCTCCCCCCCCTCCTCCTTGAGGCTCAGCCTCCTCGACGCCTCGGACGGCTCGACGAGCGCCGGAAGCCGTGAAGAGCCTCCGACGACGCGACAACCACCACTATACTGCGACGACGTAGCAGAACGGCGTCCAGCATGGTCGGTTGAGGAAGCAGCAACACTGCTCGCCTCCTCTTCCTCCTGACGACGTCGCTGTGTCTCCATGAAGAAGTAGTCGATGTAGGACGTCCAACCGCTCTCTCCAGAGGCGTTATTACCACCATCGCCGCCGGTGCCGGAGACGAAGGAGCAGGAGTTCGCCGTGGAAGAGAGGAGGGCTTCGGTTGATGAGTAGTTCTCCATCGGAGAGGGGCAGTGCAAAGAAGGTTTTTGAGGCCTTTGAGGGGGTTGAACGTTGAAGTGCGGTTGTATTCTTATATGTACACACACGCGGCAGAATTAAATAATAGTGTGACTTGTGTTTGAGGCCTTGAGCCGTTCGATCAGCCATCAAACATCAACTATGAACACAAAATTTAATAAGATATTCAACATCAACAGCCACATGAAGCAATCGCATTAGTTGCCAGGTCACATTGTTGCTAGAAAAAACCGCTCGATAATTAAACGCGCGGTACAATATTATGACTACCTAATTGCCAGTATTATATATAGAGAACTAAAATGAAGAAGTAATAGTGCTCCGAGAAAGGTGCTTGCTACTGGATCAATCGAAACAGCCGGCCGGGTCTGTGAACTGAATGGATCGTCATCGATCGGCCTGGGGACAGGAAGGGATGGCCTCTGACGTCTGAGAACGACGCACGACAGCGTCCTCGGTGACTCGGCGATTGCCGTTTCTTCTGTACCTGCCAGTCTCGTCAAATCACATCGCGCGTGCATGCCTACGGCGATAGAGACGATCGAGCAGCCATGCATGCATCCATGGGTTACTGCACAATCCTGTGTGCTCCTGATTGAGTCCCTTGTGTTGATTTGTTATTTCTTCCTCTCTCTTCTACTTTTAACAGTGTTGTCATCATCACTGAATTTTCGACATTAACAATAGTTAGAGGTACGGTATGCTGACAGAGATCTATATGTGGTGGAATAAGCTGTCATCTAACCATGCCATATCAGCGAACTGAAGCCTGCAACATACGCAACGAGCGTGAAAGAAAAAACCGTGCTGAAATACCGAGTGGGATTTTGCTTAAGAACAATTTAGCTAGGCAGGGCCGGCTCTACCTTTTGAAGGGCCCTAGGCCAAATCGACGATATGGGCCCCCCAAATATATATATATATATTACATACATATATATATAACTATTTGTACTTGTAAAAAATCTAGATACACATTTTTAATTTGAGATATCTAATAATAAATATTAAACTCTTGATCAACATCATATGAAGGTGGAAAAATAAAAATGTATATCTCTTAGCATGAATGTACGATTACCTCAAAAGAACTAAATTCTAATGATTTCATTGATAATAATGCTTCAGTGCTTTGTAACATAGTTAAACCTCAAATATTGTTGAGAACAATAGCAAAATCAATATTGTTCATAATATTTTTCTTAATACGACACATAACAGGGCTGATTGGCTCAACTTGTCGCTAACAAGGCTCGACGTCCTGTTGCAACCTTAATTGCATGAAAGCCACGCCACGTGGTTTGTATCCGTGTGCAACAATTATCTTACCAATAATTAAAATAAAGATTAAAGAAGAATACATTCCTTAATGTCCAGCAGGGTCACTGTAGCGTGATTAAGTCCTGCAGTGGCACCATCCTGAATCTTCCAGTGCTCCTGGCTCTGCTGAATGCCGCCTGCTCTTGCATCCAGTCGTCTTCGTCGATCCTAGTGGTTTAACTGCCGCATGAGCGTAACACCCTGATAGCTCGTAGCCTTCTATGTCCGCTCTATCAGATGATGGCACAGCCTATTCTCTATTCCTACGTGAGGAATATTGGGCCCCCTTGCGGGCTGGGCCCTAGGCGGTCGCCCCTCCCGCCTAGGGTCAGAGCCGGGTCTGTAGCTAGGTCTACTCAGTTATTCCTTATTTCCATTATCCAAAATAAATCATTTTACGTTTTATAAATGGGCCGGGTACGTACCGTCTCCACCTGACTCTCTGGGCCAAAATGGTCACCAACGCTTTGTCCATAGTCTCTTGTTGCAGGTAGCAGGATCTTGGACTTGGACAAAATATGAGAAGCCGAGTTCTTGTTCGGGGTTGACCTGTGACCTCTTCTCCATAAATCCCATGGAGCATTGACGCTGCAACGGCTACCCAGAACTGAGTGCTGCAGGTTCCGGAGTTACGTACTCGTACAGTACATGCCACGCGCGCTCGCCGCTGCTCGCGTTAGGGCCGACTCTATGTTTCGGGAGAAGAGGATCCTCTGATTTAAATCCACATGTGACTTGGTCACTGCCATGTGAGGCCCACGTGCTAGAGGTCCACGTGCCAGTGACCAAGTCACATGTGCAGTAAAGTTAGGGGATCCCTGTCCTATTTCGGGGGTGCTAGGGCGAAGTTGATGGAATGGACCCTTAATACTAGAGAATTTATGCGTGTATAAATATATGCGTAACATTTTTTTGAATTAATATACGTCAATACTTTTACTTGTAAAATATCTAGAAACACATTTTAATTTAAGATATCTAATAATAGGTATTAAACACTTGACCAATATCATATTATGATATATAGACAAAAAGTATTAAAATAAAACAAATATGCCCTATAATATCATTGTATGATTACCTAAAATAAGAATCACTTCTAATGTATTACGTAAAAAACTCAAATAAGAGATAAAGATAGGCGACACACTCAAAGACATATCCCTCAAATCAATGCAACAATTAGAGCAATTTTGAGCCCCTCCCCGGCCTGGGCCCTAGGCGGTCGCCCCTCCCGACCACCTACAATACTCCTGTACCGAGTAGCTTCTTGAGCATTAAGTGGTTGACCATCATGTGCAGAAAATTTCTCAGTAGTAGAGAGTGGTGTATTAACAGGTTTGCAGTTCTCCATACCTGCCTTCTTTATTATCTCATAGGCATATTTTCTTTGATTCAGTAAAATTCCTTCCTTTATCTTTCCAACTTCGATCCCCAAGAAATAGTGTAAAACACCCAAATCTTTTAATGCAAAGTCTTGTCTCAAGTCTGTTAATAATGCCTCTACAGCCTGCTCAGAAGAACTAGCAACCACTATATCATCAACATAAATCAACAAATAAATTATAATATTTCCCTTTCTGTAAATAAAGAGAGATGTGTCTCCTTTAGAGGACATGAACCCAATATTGATAAGTTTTGAACTTAATTTTGAGTACCATGCTCTTGGTGCCTGTTTCAATCCATATATAGCTTTGTCTAATTTACAAACAAAATTTGGATACCTTTTATCCTCATAGCCAGGGGGTTGAGACATATAAACTTCTTCTACTAGATCTCCATGAAGAAATGCATTATGAACGTCGAGTTGTCTAAGACACCAGTTCTTTGAGACAGCAATCGATAAAACAATTCTAACAGTAGCTGCTTTAACAACTGGACTAAACGTATCTTCGTAATCAATTCCATACCTTTGTTTAAAACCTTTTGCAACCAATCTGGCCTTGTATCTGTCAATTGAGCCATCTGCATTTCGTTTGATTTTATATACCCATTTTGAATCTATGACATTATTCACCCCATCTCTAGGGACAAGATGCCATGTCTGATTATTCTTTAATGCTTGAAACTCCGCATCCATTGCTTTCTTCCAATTTTCATCACTTAATGCTTGACTGAGATTTTCCGGCTCTCCTGTAGTAGTCAAAAGGCATACAAAATCATTACCAAAATTTTTAGGTTTAGAGATATTATTCTGTAACCTTGTCTTTGGGCGTGTTTGTTGTAGAGTAGGTCCAGATTCTTGTAAATTTGACTCTGCGCCTGTATTATTTTCTTCCATGTGCGCCCCGCGCGCATGCACTGGTGCAGACTGCTCGCCTGGGTCAGACCCGCGTTCCAGCTGCCTAGGTGCGGGCAACGCACTGAACTCTTGGCCAGTTGCTTGCACAGGCATGATGTCAGCCTGGGGCCCATCATGTTGGTTGCCTTCTGCTGCGTGTGCCTTCAATGGAAACTGCTCGTGTGCAATCCCGGAAATCATGGGTACAGAAGATATTTGCTGATTCTGCATATCTGTACAATCTGTATTTTCCTGCATATGATTAAGACTTCCAAAACTATTTTGGTTAGTAATTTCCACCGGATCTGCATGCTCTTGAAAATTAACATGTTGAATATTTCCACCTGATTGCCATGTAAAAGGAAGCAATGTTGGATGAAGGACAAGGAGTTCAGATTTAAGTTGAGCTCCTGCATTTGGATGAAGATTTTTAAAGGGAAAAATAGTCTCGTCAAAAATTACATCTCTTGAGATATAGACTCTGCCACTTGCAATGTCTAGACACTTGTACCCCTTATGCAGTGGACTATACCCCAAAAATGCACATTGCTTTGAACGAAATGCAAGTTTGTGATTGTTGTAAGGACGTAGATTTGGCCAACAAGCGCACCCAAAAACTCTAAGTTGGGAATAATCGGGTTTTGTGCCAAAGAGTTTTTCCAACGGTGTTTGATACTTGATGACACGAGATGGAGTCCTATTGATTAAATATGTGGCAGTGGAGAAAGCTTCGTCCCAAAATTTTAGTGGCATTGATGCATGTGCAAGGAGTGTGAGTCCTACCTCAACTATATGTCTGTGTTTACGTTCGGCTGCACCATTTTGTTGATGAGTATGAGGACAAGCCACTAGATGAACTATGCCTATTTGATTAAAAAATGAGTTCAGCTTTTGATACTCTCCTCCCCAGTCTGTTTGTATGGAGAGTATTTTTCTATCAAATAATCGCTCTACCAAGGTTTGAAAGGTGTGAAATTTCTGAAAAACCTCGGATTTATGACGAATTAGGTATATCCATGTGAATTTACTAAAATCATCAATAAAACTGACATAATAGCTATTCTTTCCAACGGAAGAAGGCGCTGGACCCCACACATCAGAAAACACAAGTTCTAAAGGAAATTGTGATACACTAGAAGATTTTGGGAAAGGCAATTGGTGACTCTTGCCTTGTTGACATGCATCACATACTTGTATTTTATTTGATTCTGAGGAACAAGGCAAATTATTCTCGCTCACTATTTTATTCACTATTACCATGGATGGATGACCGAGTCTATTATGCCAGCAATCAACGGAAGGTTTTGTTGTAAGAAAGGCGCATTTTGTAGTAGAATTTTCCAAGGATGGCCAAGGATAGAGTCCTCCCTTACACTTGCCTTGAAGAAGAACCTTCTTCGTAGCCCGATCCTTTACCAAAAAATATTGTGAGTGATACTCAATAAAAATGGGATTATCAGTGGTAAGTCTATGGACATAGATAAGATTTTTCGTTGTGTTTGGAACATGCAGAATATTTCTAAGACGAAGTGAATGATCAGGCATGTGTAAGGTGGAATTACCAACAAAGTTAATTTTCATACCTGAGCCGTTTGCAGTATGAACTTTCTCTTGACCATTGTACTTGTCTTTTGTCGATAACTTGTCTAACTCTCCAGTAATATGGTCAGTGGCTCCTGTGTCTGTGTACCAGTTCGTGTCAATGCCATATGATGTAGTGGCATTATTGACAGCTTTTTCTTCTAGTTTGAATTCTCGATCGAAGCGGTACCAGCACTTGGAAGCTGCGTGTCCGATTTTGTCACATATCTGACATGTCAGACGACGTTCTGGTGTATCATGACCTCTACTGAATAAAGAAGAATACATTCCTTAATGTCCAGCAGGGTCACTGTAGCGTGATTAAGTCCTGCAGTGGCACCATCCTGAATCTTCCAGTGCTCCTAGCTCTGCTGAATGCTGTCTGCTCTTGCATCCAGTCGTCTTCGTCGATCCTAGTGGTTTAACTGCCGCATGAGCGTGACACCCTGGTAGCTCGTAGCCTTCTATGTCCGCTCTATCAGACGATGGCACAACCTATTCTCTATTCCTACGTGAGGAATATTGGGCCCCCTTGCGGGCTGGGCCCTAGGCGGTCGCCCCTCCCGCCTAGGGTCAGAGCCGGGTCTGTAGCTAGGTCTACTCAGTTATTCCTTATTTCCATTATCCAAAATAAATCATTTTACGTTTTATAAATGGGCCGGGTACGTACCGTCTCCACCTGACTCTCTGGGCCAAAATGGTCACCAACGCTTTGTCCATAGTCTCTTGTTGCAGGTAGCAGGATCTTGGACTTGGACAAAATATGAGAAGCCGAGTTCTTGTTCGGGGTTGACCTGTGACCTCTTCTCCATAAATCCCATGGAGCATTGACGCTGCAACGGCTGCCCAGAACTGAGTGCTGCAGGTTCCGGAGTTACGTACTCGTACAGTACATGCCACGCGCGCTCGCCGCGGCTCGCGTCACGGTACAGCTTCTGACACAATACGGTATGTATACAGTGCACAGGACGCTACCAGCTGTATCTGTATGCATGCATGTACACATGCTGTTTGAGAAGTCTACGGTTCGGCTTTTCGAAAAAAAAAGCGAAGTCTACGGTTGGAATTCAGCCAAGAGAGTTCATTGTCAGTTCCCTCCTGACGCACATCCGATGAGTTCAGTCAAACTCAGAGTATGCATATGGAGACAAAATTCTCAGCATGTAGTGAGAAAAAACCAAAATCACGCACCAAACTTGCAGTTGGTTCATGTACGTACGCATTGACTTCTCTCTAAGTCAACGCGTGCATAATACCATGCTGTTCTGTGCACTGCATGGTGATCATATCAATATCCAGCTGTAAATGTTTCAACCCGGCTCCTGCCTGCTGCTGGTAATGTACTACTACATACATGCATGTATATATTAAATCACACGAGACAAGACCAAGAGAGTTCAGAAATGATTGGATTCAAACAAGAGGGTACATTACAGATCAGTTCCTTCTCGAGTATTAATCCCACTCAATAAATTCTACTCCTGCTAACAAACATGCATGCACGGACACGACAGTCAACAGGCGTCAGCATGCCTCAAACACCGGGATCAATAAATTCTGCTAACAAACATGCATCCGTGATCGTTGGGTTCGCTGTTTTCTCTAAACAGGTACGTATCCCTCCAGCTTCTTTATCATAAAAGTAAAAAAATAGTTTTAGAAAGCAATTAGTGGCTCTTAATTAGGACGGATTTCAGGAAACCATAAGCATTTAATTATGCTATCTGCAACACTAAATAAAAATACGCATGGTTCAATTAATTTTTGTTTTAAAAACACCTTATTGATGACTTGTGTTGTGTGGCTAGCTGTACCTTGCTGATGGAGATTGGAGATCGAGTAAGTAGTACAATGCATTCGTCAGTTCGTTCTTGTAGCAGCCACGAGTTATTAATTAGTGTGGCTAGATGATATATGCTCTTATTAATTCAACAGCCAACCGTAGATGCATGCATCCATGGACGACTGACTAGTATGGATCGTCACTACGTACGTACTGTACGTCGCTCCCACTCCAGTAGTACCGTACTACCCACCTCTCTATCTTTCTCTCTCTAGAAGTCAAAAGTCTCTGTCGTCTACATATCTCTCTATCTGAGTCCAGATTTTTCTCTCTCTAGATTTGCCGTGACCGAGAGGGAGGGCCGGGTGCAGTGTGCTGTGTGTCATGCAATAACTCCACGCCCCACATTGAATGCCGTCGCACCCCCTCACTCTACTCGCTACATTAACTAGTACTCCGCTATTCAATACACGCACCGACCAACCTTCCTCTCCACTCGGTTCCGGCTCTTCCCCTTCTTCCCCGTCGCCCCGGCCCGGCTCCCACCTCCATTTTCGTGTCCCCTCCTCGATCGTCGTCTCCCTGACCACTCTGTCGTCTGTCTCTCCTGCAGTGATCGCGCCTGATAGCTGCGCAGCCTCCACCTATCACTGAACGACCTCTCTGCTCTCTTCGACCGATCGATGGATTGACTTGCGTTTAGAAGATGAGAAGAGGGGGTAGTAGTTGTTGCAGAGGCTGCAGGGAGAAGGAGAGAGGTAGACGGACGTGGATCTAAACTTGGGGAAGGGGAGAGCTGCGTGGATTGTGAGGTTTTAGAGTTCGTGGACGACGAGGGACGAGGAAGGATGGCTCCCGGCCGGAACATGCCGACGGCGGCGGCCATGCTCGGCCGGAACGGCGGCCTCGGCTGCTACTCGCCCGTCACTCTCGGCCAGGTGATCATCTGATCACTTCTCTCTGTACTTCCTGGATGTGGGTAGCTGTGGTTTTGTACTCTCTGTCTGCAGCTGTTTTACTCTTTGCCAGTACTTTTCTATAGATAAATGTACTTCTAGGACAGATATTTGTTAAAATTTCTTGGTTATTCTGTATATGATGCTTAATATTTCGTTCTGAACACTGATACTGCTGGATTGTCGCATGAAATCTGTGTTTGAACCCTTTTTGAAAATTCGATTTTAAAAATTCTTCTGCTACGAGTGTACCCTATCAGTGAGAGATTTCCATCAGTCACTGGAATACAAGTACTAAGCTGAAGTATCATTTTTTGAGAAAAAAGTGCATTCAAGTAGGAGATAAATGCCAAAAGGGATTCATGCATATCTTCAGGATTATTTTGATA
Organism: Tuctoria greenei; assembly: GCA_036927565.1. NCBI lineage: Eukaryota > Viridiplantae > Streptophyta > Magnoliopsida > Poales > Poaceae > Tuctoria > Tuctoria greenei. The sequence goes on from JAYESD010000007.1 coordinate 4,103,193, forward strand.
TACGGTTGGTGCACTTTCTGTACCATGCATTATGTAGCAGTGATAGTGGAGAGGAGAGTGATCTTCTACTGATCAGCACACTCATGATCATTAATTAGTTCCCTGGCCTACCACTGCATAAGTTGGGTGCATCCTTTAATTCTCAAGCCCCCCTCCCTGATTTAAGTGCTCCATTTATTTCCAACCTTTATTAATTTCTAGCATGCATTTATTGCTCCCTGAAAATATGTTGTACTACCAAAGTTTCCTAATTAAAAGCCTTCCGAGTCAGTGCAAAAGGGGCACTGGTGCTACTCCTACTATAGCAGTAGTTTTTTGTTTCTCTGATGCTACCATTTCAAACGTTTACATTTTATACCTTCCAATTTTGCTTCAAGATAGGTAAACACTACACACTGCTAGTAAAAGTAATTTCATTTTGTTCATCTTCCAGCTATCTTGATTCTTGGATGAAACCATAGTTTAACACGCACTATGATGCAGGACGACCTGATGGATGGGCATCATCAGCATCAGCTGCCGATGCTTCAGCAGCAGTATCAGAACCATGGTCAGCAGCAGCAGGTGGCCACCAGCGAGAGTGACGGTCATGGCCAGCGGCAAGATGAGTTCACAATGGAGAGCAACAAGTCCGGCGGTGGCAACATGGAGTGCGGCAGCGGATCGGGCTCCGCCGGCGAGGAGCTGCAGGATGAACTGGGTCTGCAGCCGCCACGCAAAAAGCGCTACCACCGCCACACGCAGCACCAGATCGAGAAGCTTGAAGCGTACGACTATTTCGGTCAATCTCCTGTATATTTATGTGCTACGTATTGTCTGTTCGGTTTCCCTGGACATGGCATGAAGTTGTTTTCGATGATGATGATGGTTTAATTTTGTAATTCTGTTTGCATGCTTAATTTCATTGTCATCTGTCAAAACAAAGCTAGATAGATACACGAGTGCAATTTTCTCTTTGGTCTTTGACCATGTTATAATTTGACTCCATGGATTGCAGGTTCTTCAAGCAGTGCCCGCACCCTGATGACAAGCAGAGGAAGAACTTGAGCCGTGAGCTGGGCCTGGAGCCTCTCCAGGTCAAGTTTTGGTTCCAGAACAAGCGAACACAGATGAAGGTAATTGTTGCAAGATTGATGCCTGCATAGTGCATCCATGCCAATATTATGCGTCGCCACTTTTTTCTAATGGAGTGTTGCATTGCATGGATCTGTACGGTGCACTGCAGACACAGCACAAGCGGCAGGAGAACGCTCATCTGCGTGCCGAGAACGACATGCTGCGTGCCGAGAATGCTCGCCTCAAGGAAGCTCTCGCCAACGCCACCTGCCCCACCTGCGGCGGCCCGGCCACTGTGGTCATCGGCAGCGAGATGCCCTTAGACGAGCAGCACCTCCGCCTGGAGAACGCGCGCCTCCGTGAGGAGATCGATCGCATCTCCTCCATCGCTGCCAAGCATCTCGGCAAGCCCGCCGGCAGCAGCCTGCCCGGTTCCAGCATTTCCTCTGGTGCCACCACTGCTCTGAACCCGCCGCCGCTCTGCTCCCACCACCTGCCGAACGTGGACATGCTCGCTTCCCACCACGGTGCTGCCGCCGGGATTGACAAGCCGCTGGTGATTGAGCTTGCCGTGGCTGCCATGGAGGAGCTGGTGCAGATGGCCCAGCTCGGGGAGCCACTTTGGCTTCCTGCTGTCATCGACGGCGTCGCCACTGAAGCACTCAACGAGGAGGAATACGCTCGATCGTTCCCCAGGGGCGTCGTCGGTCCCAAGTCGCCGGAGCTCCGCCCCGAGGCGTCGCGGGAGAACGTCGTTGTCATCATGAACCACGTCAGCCTCATCGAGATGCTCATGGACGTGGTAAGTAACTGAATTGCTCGTTAATTTCCTTGTTGCTGCTAATTAATCCATCGATGTAAACAATTGATCTTGGCGCAGAACCAGTGGTGGAATCTGTTTTCGACTATCGTTTACAGGGCCAGCACGCTGGAGGTGTTCTCCACCGGCGTGGCCGGCAACTACAACGGCGCGATGCAGCTGGTAAGAGGCAGTGAAAAGAAGTATCTGCATTGTAATCAGATCAGAAGATTAACTAACTGCTCGAGAACTGTCTCGTGGTGCAGATGTCAGCGGAGTTCCAGATGCCGTCGGCGCTGGTGCCGACGCGGGAGACCCAGTTCTTGCGCTACTGCAAGCAACAAGGGGACGGCAGCTGGGCGGTGGTGGACGTGTCTCTGGACGGCCTGCGCGGCGGCGGCGGCGGGGCGGGCGCGCGCGGGCGGCGCCGCCCTTCCGGCTGTCTGATCCGCGAGATGCCGAACGGCTACTCCCACGTGACGTGGGTGGAGCACGCGGAGGCGGACGACGCCATGGTGCACGACCTGTACCGCCCCCTGGTGCGCTCCGGGATGGCGTTCGGCGCGCGGCGGTGGTCCGCGGCGCTGGAGCGTCAGTGCGAGCGCCTGGCGTGCGGCGTCCCGACGGCGGCGCCCGACGTCGGCGGTGGGGTGGTGACGTCGGCGGAGGGGCGGCGGAGCGTGCTCCGGCTGGCGGAGCGGATGGTGAGGAGCTTCTGCGTCGGCGTGACGGCCTCCACGACGCAGCAGTGGACGACGCTGTCCGGGAGCGGCGGCGCGGAGGAGGAAGTGCGCGTGAGCACGCGCAAGAGCGTGGACGACCCGGGACGCCCGCCCGGCGTCATCCTCAACGCCGCCACCTCGTTCCGGCTGCCGGTGCCGCCGGCGCGCATCTTCGGGCTCCTGTGCGACAACGCCACCCGCGGCCAGTGGGACATCCTCTCCAACGGCGGCGTTGTGCAGGAGATGGTTCGCATCGCCTTTGGCCGCGACAACAATGGTAACGCGGTCTCCCTCCTCCGCGTCAATGTACGTCCTCTCTCTTTTCTGGTTGGTTCATCACGGCGTCTCGCTGCATGCCTCTGCCTACGACTTCTAGCTTCGTCTCATCTCAAGCTAGTTTAATACTACTAACGGCGATCGGATTCCGGTGGCGCAGCAGAACGCGAACTCGAACCAGAGCAGCACGCTGATCCTGCAGGAGCGCTGCACGGATGCGACGGGGTCGTACGTGATCTACGCGCCGGTGGACGTGGCGGCCATGAACGTGGTGCTCAACGGTGGGGACCCGGACTACGTGGCGCTGCTGCCGTCCGGCTTCGCCATCCTCCCCGACGGTAGTGGCCGTGGCCGCGGAGGCGGCTCGCTCCTCACCTTGGCGTTCCAGATCCTTGTGGACTCCGTGCCAGCCGCCGCCAACAAGCTCTCACTGGGCTCCGTCGCCACCGTCAACAGCCTCATCTCCTGCACCGTCGAGCGCATCAAGGCCGCCGTCGACAAGGCCGGGCCGGCGCTGCCCATCGGCGACCGGGCCTACGCGCCGTGATGATTTCGTTCCACCATGGTCAGTACAAAAAATCTTTCTTTGCTTTTCCGTATGAACAAAACATCACTCACGAATTTGGTCTTTGACGCAGGAGACGGATCCGGGGAGGGATCAAGAGCCGGTTGAATCAAAACCTATGAAGTTTGGGAGGATTTGGGCAACGCGGGGAGTCAAGAACGCACCGCAGGCTCGCCTTGCAAGGGGGTTGGTTCGGGCATTGACTCCTTCCCTCTCCTCCGTTCGACCTGCCAGTCTCTCCGTCCAGGACCTCCATGGATTTTACTCTACAGCTCAGCTAGACCATGCCGTGCCAAGTTTGTCTTTTCAAATTGGACTCTTTTGTAATGTGGGCTGTACCTTCTCTGCATGCGTGAAAGATGATATGACTTAGGGGTTTTATTTCAAAAAGTTTGAACCGGTTAAAAGTTCTTATGTGCTCTTTTTTTTTTTGCATGTGCCATTCCATTTGGTCAATTCGATGGCAAAACTTTAGCAAGGATTTCAAAGCCAGTTCATTGGGTTCATAAGCACGCGACATGTACAAATAGGGAAATTCATTCATACAGATACACGACAGCAGAGGGCTCACTCAGGCTGTCTCCAACAGGCAGCTCGAATAGCAGCTCATCTTCATTTTGCCTCTTGAAAGAAGAAAAAATGTACTCCAACAGGCACTCTATAATCAAAACGCATTTTGCACCCATCGTCCTCCGTTCTCCAGATATGACGATGTAGAGGACCGAATCCAAACACTATTATTTTCTCTCCTTCGTCATTCAGATTCACCGCTCCTCGCACCACGCCGCATCGTGTGCTGCTGCCGCGCCGCTGCCCTCATCGCTGCCTCGCGCCCCGGCCACCCGCCGCTGCCATGCCCCCGTCCTCCTCATCGCCGCCCCGCGTCGTGGCTCTGTAACTACCCTTGGCCACCGGGATCGCCAACCTCGGGACGTGAGCAGCTACGGTGGTCGCCAGCGAGCGCACGGCGGAGCGAGATACGAACGGAGCACAAGCAATCGATTCGGTTTGAGTTTGTTACGATAGATGCTCTGTTTGAGGCTAAGGGTTCCAATACATACCCGCAGGGGCATTCCCCTGGACCTACTGGTCATTCACACACTCCATGGACCCACTCGACAGACTCACACCCCCGAACACATCTTCTGCCGAATACGCCTTCGACCAACTCGTTCTCCTCTTCAGACATCGCCGCCTTCACTCTTCCCTCAGTCGCAACCCTCGACAGCTCTGTCGTGACACCTCCCCCGCTTGAGGTGCTGCTTGCCCCCATGCAGCGACTTCCGGGAACCGGCGCAGCAGCACGTGCCAGTCCTCCCAGATACAATCATCCTTAGATCCTGGTGACCACTGCACCCGAACTTGAGAGACCACCTGATTTCCCTTTTTGACCAGGCGACGGTCCCAGATCTTGATTGGCTTGAGTTGAGCAACATCCAGATTGATGGTGGCCGGTAACTCGGAGAAGGTCGGAGTGTACTTGGGCTCAAAGGATTTGAGCTGCGACACATGGAAGACGGGGTGGATCTTAGCTGACTCCGGTAGCTGCAATCGGTAAGCCACCTTGCCTATCTTCTCCACAATTTTATAGGGTCCGTAGTAGCGGAATGACAACTTTGGACAGCTCCTCTCGACCACAGAAGTCTGGGCATAAGGTTGAAGTTTGAGCAATACCATCTCTCCAATCTGGAAATCCCGCTCTGTGCGCTTCTTATCCGCATGTTGCTTCATTCTATTCTGAGCAATTTCCAAATTTCTTTTGAGCACTTTGATGTGTGATTCGTGAGTAGAAATCCACTCGGCTACTGATGGATCTGTTTCTGGTGTCACAGCAGGTGAAACAAGAATATCTGGATCGTATCCATAGAGAGCAGAGAAAGGAGAGCACCCCAAAGAACAATGATAAGAAGAATTGTACCAGAATTCAGCAACCGGTAACCAATCTTTCCACTGCTTGGGTGAATCATGAACTGCACATCTCAAATATTGTTCTAAGCACTGATTCACTCTCTTTCACTCTGACCATCCGTTTGAGGATGATAGGTCGTGCTCAGTAGTAGCTTAGTCCCCAGCATAGAGAATAGTTAAGTCTAGACACCACTTGTGAACACCCTGTCACGGTCAGAAAGCATAGTTTTTGGCATGCCATGCAGCTTAATCACATTAGCCAATAGAATAGAAACAATCTGGATAGCAGTGAAGGGATGTTTGACTAGCATAAAATGGGCATACTTCGAAAATCTATCCACCACCACCAAAATGGTATTATAACCTCCAGATTTAGGAAAGCCTTCAATAAAATCCATTGTTATGTCTTGCCAGACACCTTGAGGTAGTGGTAAGGGTTGCAATAAGCCACCAGAGTGAGATCTCTCCCCTTTTGCTTGCTGACAGATCCCACACTGTTTTACATACTCCACCACATCCTGCTTAAGACCTTTCCAATAAAACCTCTTCTTCAATCTCTGATAGGTTGTTTGACTCCCAGAATGACCCCCCACTGGAGTGTCATGAAATGCAGCAATTAATATTGTTCTCAACGCTGAATTATCACCAGTCCAGATTAAGTCTCCTTTTCTGATCGACCCTTGTTGTAAAGTAAATCCTTGCTCATCTGGATTCACCACAGCTAACCTAGTGAGCAATTTTTGTGCTGCCTCATCTGTCACATAAGAATTGACCACCTCCTGGACCCATAATGGTTGAATAGAAGTCAGAGCAGAGACTTCCATCATTAGAGGCACCCTAGATAAAGCATCAGCTGTAACATTCTCTTTCCCCTTCCTGTAGATAATTTTGAACTGTAACCCCATCATTTTAGCCATAGCCTTGCGTTGCATATCAGACTGCAACTCCTGCTGGCCCAGAAAACTCAGGCTTTGATGATCAGTTCTGATTAAAAAAATCCTGTCTCTGTAAATAAGGGTGCCAACGATCAACCGCCATCATGAGAGCAAGAAATTCCTTCTCATATATAGAAAGTTGTTTATTCTTTTAATTGAGAGCCTTACTGATGAAAGCAATAGGTCTATCCTATTGCATAAGCACCGCCCCAAGTCCTACATCATTGGCGTAAGTTTCCACAATAAAAGGTAAGTTGAAATCAGGTAATGCTAACACAGGAGTAGACACCATAGCTTGCTTCAACGCATTAAAAGCCACCAGTGCCTCTTCTGTCCATACAAATTGTTTCTTCTTCAACTCGGAGGTTAAAGGTTTAGCTATAGCACCATATCCTCGAACAAACTTCCTATAATACCCAGTAAGTCCCAAGAATGCCCTTAATTCAGTCACAGTCTGAGGAATTGGCCACTGCCTCATGATTTATGTCTTACTGGGATCTGTGGAAACACCCTCACCAGAAATAATGTGGCCCAGATATACCAAAGATTGTCTAGCAAAAGCACATTTAGGTAGTTTGATAAAGAATTTGTGTTCTCTGAGCTTGGTTAGAACCAACCGAAGATGCTCAATATGTTGTTCCAATGTAGGACTATATAGTAGAATATCATCAATGAAAATCAATACAAATTTCCTCAAATAGGGCCCTAGGACAGAATTCATAGCACATTGGAAGCTAGTTGGGGCATTAGTAAGCCCAAAAGGCATTACCTTAAATTGAAAATGGTCATTATGAGTCTCGAATGCAGTCTTGAATTCCTCCCCTTCCTTCATTCTGATTTGGTGATACCCAAGTCTCATATCCAAGCTAGAGAAGAATTTGGTACCAGCCAACTCATCTAGAATATCATCAACCAAAGGCATGGGAAACCTATTCTTTATGGTAATATCATTCAACTTTGTATAATCCACACAAAACGCCAAGAATCATCCTTCTTTTGGACCAACAAAACTGGAGAGGCAAATGGGCTCACACTGTTTTCAATAAGACCTGCTGCCAAGAGAGCTTGAACCTGCCTCTCTATTTCATCCTTGTGCAAGGGTGAATACTTATAGGGCTTAGAGTTGACTGGGATGGCCCCAGGCACCAGGGAGACCACATGATCAAAGGGTCGACTTGGCGGTAGTGTTTGGGGGTCAACAAACACATCTTAAAACTCTGTCAATAGGGTAGAGACTCCTTGTTCCTCAGCTTGTTTCTCCATACTGTCTTGCTGCAGATCCTTGTAATTAACCACAGCTAAAGCCCAAACTTCATTTCCCAAAATCCACTTTTTCAAGTTGTGATGCTGACAGCTCAGAAAGACTTGTCTGATGTACCTCCCTTGTACCCTGCAATGTGACTTGCTTTCCCTGGTAAGAGAACTCCAAGGACTTTTCATCCCAATGACATAACATAGGACTATGACGAGAAAGCCAATCATATCCAAGAATAGCATCATATGCCCCCAACTGTAACACATGCATATCAGTGGAGAAAGTGAAACCACCACACCACCACTCCAGCTGTGAAACCATACTGGTAGTAGTCATTGAATCACCATTTGCTACTGTGACAGATACTGGAGGACACTTCGAAGTCACCAGCCCAGCCTTCTGTACAAACAAAGTATTCACAAAAGTAGCTGAACTACCAGAGTCCACAAGGATAAGGAACACCTGATTCTTCACTAACGCCCTAAGCCTCATACATCCAGCTCCTTGTGTACCAGCCACTGCATGTGTGGACAACTGACAACAAGTCTCACATATCCTATCTTCCTCCTCTAACTTCTCTAACACCTCATATGATAACGGCATTTCCAGCTCCTCTTCGTCAAAGCATTCAATTGTAGGGGAATTCTTTTCGGACACTGGTCGGAATGACCTGGTTCATAACATTCACCACAGGTGTAACAGAGTCTGCGCATCCGCCTGTAGTCCCGAACCTATCGCTCCTTCGATAATTCGGACCCTACCACCACAACCTTAGACTGAGTACCCACCCTGTTCTCCAACTTCCCCAGATTCGCCAAATGCCCTGCTCCTTGCCGCATAACACGCAGTCTAGCTTTATCATTCACATCATTTTGCATCCGCACCAACAGAGCTGCCCGAGTGACTGTTGGTGGAATATGTGTCAGCACCGGATTCTGCAACTACATTCGCAACTCTTTCATAAACTATGTGACGAAGAATGTTCCGTCCAGTTCTGGATTATGCATCGTCGTGGCATATCGCAACTCCTCAAACTCCCTAACATACTCCTCCAATCCTCCATGTTGGCGCAAGTGTAAGAGATCATACATAGCCTTTGGATACTCAAATTGGCCAAACTTGTTGGTGACTGCAGCAGCAAACTGTGTCCAATTACCCAGGCCCTCGGTGATCTTGTAAACCTACAGCCAACATGATGCGTTGCCTTCCATATGTAGAGAAGCCGCCCTCACCCACATCGCTTCAGGAACATGGAACAGGGAAAAATAATCAAGGCACTTATCAAGCCAGATCTTCGGATTGTCACCTTGGAACTTTGGAAACGATAACTTCATCATGGATCTATCACCTCCACCTTCTGGTGCCCGCCGACGCCCACCAGGCTCGCGGGTACCGCCCCGACCGAACGGCTCACGGAAGGGCTCCGGTCTCTCCATCCTATCTTTGAACCTCCTTCCTCCATTTCCCCGCTCCAAACTCAAATCCCGATCATCCACACCTCCACGGGGGAGCAGATGTGTCGCTTCATCAAGTTTCAGGGGAACCACAAGTTTTCAGAGTAGGAGCATAATGGCATAGGGTTGCGCCAGCCGTGCGCCGGGCCTGCCGCCGGCCAAGGTCGTGGCGCCCAAACTCTCCCCCGTACCTGCATCCATTGGAGGATTTTGCCATCAACAGAAGATGCCCCGACTAAGCAATCGCCATCGAGCGAGCCAAGCGGGACGGGTGACTGGTAGCGACCGGGAGCCGAGCGGGACCAGCTCATGCGCTGCTTTTGAATTTGTTGAGAAACATGTGTGAACAGATGATGCTGGCGGTTGCTCTTTCACCGAACAGGCGCGACGATGGCAGCGGTTCCCTCCCCCTCGTGTCCATTCAACATGTATATAAGAATGACAAAAGGTTAATGAAATTCATTCAGAAGTTACAATTGTCTCAAACATTGTCTACATTCTACTTTTAGTCATAACACGTTATCAGACACTAAGTTCTACCAGGCGAGTTCACAGGCATAGCAAGAACAGAGGAAGGATTAGACAAAGGTAAATGGCAAAGAACAAACACATTACCGAGTTTCTAATCCAACATCTTCGGGAAATGCTAGACTGCCTTGGATCATCCAGCGGCAATCGCCGCAATCGTCAGCGGCGATTCTCCACAAGGCGCAGGCACAACAGAGAAGGCCATAGGCCTACTCATGAACAACAGCAACAAAGAAAGGGCCATCGCCACCGGCGCCACAGACGGAGAAACTGTCGACAACCCGGCCAGAATCACAATCAAGACCGGCTTCGCCGTGAAGAATCAGAGGCCGGGAAGAATAATTCACAGGGCCAAATCCCTAACCCTAGGGTTAGGGTTGACGAACGCCCAAGACCCTCATCCCCAAATCCATCGGCATATATGCCGATGGAACCCTCAGATCCGGCGGATTCACCATGGAATCGCCGGAGGTTGCCGTGCGCCATCCATGGCGCGGGCCCTTGCTCGTACCCGGTTGCGCATCAACAACTGATCTTTTCATCACCGGGAAGGGAAGAGGGAGAAGGAGAAGAGGGACAAGAGGAAGAAACCGACCGTGTCGGTAAAGAGTATGTCACCACCGTTGAACAAGATGGCGACACACTCGTGGTGGTCGTCGCCGCCGGAGACGACCAACCGGTCGAATCCGACTCGGTGCCCGAGTCCCTACCACCGCGCCCATACAAGCAAACTGCAAGGATCCGAATTGGGCCACTAGGACGCCCTACCGGACCCCTAGCACCAAGAACAAGTGCAAAAGAAGATGAACAAAGGGTAGAGGTTACCGGATCCGGCGACGAACCGACGGAGCAACCGTCAAACCCTTCGGATTCAACCGCAACAAGCGAAGAGCCGCCGCTCCGGAGCCCCAACGGGGGCCGAATCCTCAAGCGCTTCGCCCACCTAGCAAAACCGAGCACCTCGGGCCGACGCCCGGGGGCTTGGTCTTTCTCCCGTCGGTCTTAGTGACCATGAGACGGGGGGAGGGGGTGGGGGATGCGGAGGAGGATGGAAGTGCGGTGCCGCCAACGTCGCATGACCGAAGCGTCGAGCGACCGAGGAAGCGGAGCGACCGAGGAGGCGGAATGTTCGAAGACCCAAGAAGCTGCGGCGCAAGGGGGTGGACTGGGGTGTCGGCAACCCTATCCACCCCTCCCCCCAACTCTATACCGGCTGGGCCGGCTGGTCGGATGGGCCGGGTGGGCGGGCCAGGCCATGTGGCCGGCTGGGCTGGAGGCTGAAAACAGCCAAGCGGGCCAGGCCAAAAGGCCAAATGGGCCAAAAGAGAAAAAAAATAGCCCAACTGGACTGTTGTGGTATATATGTACAGTTTTTATTTGCTTTTAGTGTGTATTTAGCATTTAAATTCTGTAAATTTCTGTTTAGTATTGTAAAATGTATAATTATGATATTGTAATTGTACTTAGTCATTTTCCATTATGTGGAAATTGAATATATGGTTATTCAATGATTTATTAACCATAATTTTATGTGAGGCATGAAATTATGATTATTTCTTGCAAAATTCATCAAACTCATGGAGTTTAAAGAGATGAATTACACATAAAATGATAAACTCATGGAGTTTATTTTACAACAACCATAATTATGAAACTAAACATGAAATTATAGATTTCATTTGATGTGAAATCAGAAATAACAACACATGATGTTGAATGAGTGTTGATCACTCAAGTATCACAAAATCACTAATATACTTGTGTATGTCACAATATAACCTTGATTCTAATAAATCTTGGTTGAATATTGTAGGATAAATGGCTCGTGAATTTGAAGAGCTTGCTCTAGATGGGCATAACTATCCTACATGGGCGATGGACATCAAGATAAGCTTGAATCTTAGAGGGATTTCTGATGCATTACTACTACCAGAAGAAATACAACAACAGTTGCCTAACACATATATATACAATGCTTTGTATATATTAAGGAATCACATACACCCTGACTTGAAGGCAGAGTATGTGCTGGAAGAAGAACCAAGTGTTCTTTGCAGTGCTTTACAAAATAGATATGAACAGCAAAATGCAGTAATCCTACCTGAGGCTAACCATGATTGGATACAATTACGCCTACAGGATTTCAAATCTGTTGGGGATTACAATCATGCTGTTCATAAAATTTGTGCTAAACTACGGTTTTGTGAGAAGGAACCAACTGATGAGGAGATGATTGAGAAAACTCTCACCACTATGCTCCCATCAGACAGGGTCTTAAAGCACCAATACCGTGCTAGAAATTACCAACGTTACTCAGAACTCATACAAGACCTTCTACAAGCAGAGAAGCATGATGAACTCACTATGAGAAATCATCACCAACGTCCTGTTGGTGCTGCTCCACTGCCTGAGGTCAACTATGGTTCAAAGGGTAAAGGAAAGAAAGATGATTTTAAATCATCTAAAAATGTTGGTAAATTTAAGAAAAGTAAGAAAAATAAGCACAAGAAAAACAAACCCAAAGGACAGAAAAAGGGGAAAGGAAAGAAACCATACAAGTGCTACAGGTGTGGTGGTCCTAATCATATTGCAAAGAAATGCAAGACTCTCCAACACTTGGTTGATTTATATCAGAAATTCATCAAAGAAGAAGAAAAAGCTAAAGGATCATATGAAGCACACTTTAATGATACATCTGATGAGGCTACTACTTCGGGAAAGGACCCCGATGAAGAAATTAAGCCAAGTCCATCAAAGGATGATGACATTGACGACGAAGAAATGCTCGTTGAATATAACAACGATGTGTATGGAGATCAAGAGTAGCTCCATTTGTCTTACTAGATTTTCGTTAATCTAGCGTCTATGTAAATATTAGTGATAATATGGATTGTGATATGTATTGTATATATAGTATGTAATATACTATGTAAATAGATATACCTATGTATATATGTGTTTTATAATAAATAAAGTTGTTATTTTGTATAGATCCTTGAAGTCAATCCAATGGAACAAGAAATGTGCCTTGTGGATAGTGGCACAACAAACACTATACTTAGAGAGACAAAGTATTTTCAAACTCTTACAAAGAGGACTGGGAATATTTTGACCATTGTAGGACATGATACAAATATAGTAGGCTCTGGACGTGCTACTATAGTCCTTCCAATGGGTACACAAGTAACAATCGAGAATGCATTGTTGTATCTCGATTCTACTCGTACATTGCTAAGTTATAGAGATATAAGAATGAATGGGTTACATGTGAATACCCATGAAGAAAATAATGAGGAGTTTCTCCACATTATTAAGAAAAATGGTGATAGCTATGATATTCTAGAAAGAATGCCATGCTTACCATCTGGATTGTATTATACATACATACGACCTGTACCACATGTTTCATACAAGGTAATCTTCCAAGATGTAGATGCATTCAAAACCTGTCATGAAAGACTTGGACATCCGGGTGTTGGAATGATGAGGAAGATTATTGGTAATAGTTATGGTCATAATTTAAAGACAGCCAAAATGCCTAAATCTTCAGATTTTGTATGCACAGCATGTGCAACTGGAAAATTAATCTTAAAACCATCACCTCTTAAGATTAAAGTTGAACCACTTAAATTCCTTGAAAGAATTCAAGGAGATATTTGTGGACCTATAAGACCCTTATCGGGACCATTCAGGTACTTTATGGTTTTAATAGACACATCTACTAGATGGTCACATGTGTGTCTTTTGTCCACACGAAACCATGCATTTGCTAAATTTATGACTCAAGTCATAAGATTAAAGGCAAATTATACTGAACATAGATTGAAATCTGTAAGATTAGATAATGCTGCAAAATTTACTTCAAAAGCCTTCAATGATCATTGTATGGCTCAAGGAATTGAAGTGCAGCATTCAGTACCATATGTACATACTCAAAATGGTTTGGCTGAATCACTTATTAAGAGAATTAAGTTGATTGCAAGACCATTATTACATAACTGTAATTTACCTATTACATGTTGGGGTCATGCAGTTTTACATGCTGCAGACTTGATACAATTGCGACCAACTGCATATCATAGTGTTTCCCCACTACAGTTAGTACGTGGTAATGCTCCGAGTATTTCCCATCTGCGGAAATTTGGGTGCGCAGTATATGCACCAATTTCACCACTGCAGCGTACACAAATGGGTCCTCATAGAAAGATGGGTATTTATGTGGGATATCATTCTCCCTCAATTATAAAATACCTAGAACCCATGACTGGTGATTTATTCACAGCAAGATACGCTGACTGTATATTTAATGAGGATTATTTCCCGGCATTAGGGGGAGAATTTCAGAATAGTTCAGAATGCCAGGAAATAAATTGGGATGATAAATCCATAATATCATCAGATCCACGTACACAAGAGACTGAACTACAGGTTCAGAGAATAATAAATTTGCAGAATGCTGCAAATAATTTGCCAGATGCATTCACAGATTATAGTGGAGTTATGAAATCTTGGAATCCCGCGGTAAATGCACCCGAACGAGTGGAGGTACCAAAGAAAACCACTCTGACTCCTTCTACACGGAAGAGGGGGGGGGGGGTAGAACCTAAAAAGAAAATTGCTAAAGAAAAGCAACCAAGAAAAGAGAAACCAAAAGCTCCAAGAAAACCTAGGAATGTGAGAAAACCAAGAGGTAAACAACCTCAAGTGAATGTGAATGATCCACAATCTAGTTCTCAAGCGCGCAATATAAATGAGACTAGAGGATCGGAAAATCCCGACAATCTCGTATTGGGAAATCATGAGATGTCAAAAGGGATGGAAGAGATTTCCATTAATTATACTAGTTCAGGGGAAGTTTATAATCGTAGTACTACAATTGCAGACCTATGCTTCTCAACAATCATTGCTGAAAATTTCCAAGATGATCCAGAACCTAAGTCCATGGCAGAGTGTAAGACACGCTCAGACTGGAACAAATGGAAAGAGGCAATTGAAGTTGAGCTTAACTCGCTTAAGAAGAGAAGGGTATTTACTGAAGTAATACCTACACCTCCAAGAACCTTTCCTATAGGATTCAAGTGGGTTTTCGTTCGAAAAAGAAACGAAAATAATGAGGTGGTAAGATATAAAGCGAGGCTGGTTGCACAGGGTTTTACGCGTAGACCTGGAATTGATTTTAATGAAACTTACTCCCCAGTAATGAATGGAATAACATTTAGATATTTAATATCTCTGGCAATGCAAAAGCATCTATCAATGCAGTTGATGGATGTCGTGGCCGCGTATTTATACGGGTCATTAGATTCGGATATATACATGAAAGTCCCAGATGGAATTTCTGTGACGAATAGAAATATAAATCGCAATATGTATTGTGTTAAACTTGTTAAATCCTTGTATGGATTAAAACAATCAGGAAGAATGTGGTATAACAGACTAAAGGAATTCCTTATAAAAAGAGGATATTCAAATAATGATGATTGTCCATGCGTGTTCATAAGAAAATCTAATACTGGTTTTTGTATAATATCAGTATATGTGGATGACCTAAATATCATTGGTCATGAAAAGGATATAAATGAAGCACGTAATCATCTTAAGAAAGAGTTCGAAATGAAAGATTTGGGTAAAACCAAATTCTGTTTAGGACTACAGATAGAACATCTGCAGAAGGGTATCCTTCTGCATCAGTCTGCTTATGTCAAGAAAGTATTGGAAAGATTCAATATGGACAAAGCATACCTCCAAAGAACTCCAATGATAGTTCGTGCCTTAGAAAAGGATAAAGATCCATTTAGGCCGAAACAAGAAGATGAAGCAGTATTGGGAGTAGAATACCCATACCTTAATGCCATTGGTGCATTAATGTATCTAGCAAACAATACGAGACCCGACATTGCGTTTGCAGTGAATTGTCTTGCTAGACACAATTCAGCACCAACTATGCGTCATTGGAAAGGAGTTAAAAATATCATGAGATATTTAAATGGCACAATAGATCTTGGTTTATTCTACCAAAGAAGACAAGAATCTGATTTAGTCGGATATACCGATGTAGGATATTTATCTGATCCACATAATGGTAGATCACAAACGGGTTTTGTGTTTTTACACAATGAGACTGATATATCATGAAAGTCATCAAAACAGACTTTAATAGCTACGTCCACAAATCACTCAGAAATAATAGCACTATACGAAGCATCAAGAGAATGTGCATGGTTACGAAGAGTGATTAACCACATAGAAACTTCATGTGGTATAGGTGAAATGAAGTCACCTACGATTATCTATGAAGATAATGCAGCTTGCGTTGCTCAGATGCAAACAGGATACATAAAACTAATTACACGAAACATATCTCTCCAAAATTGTTTTATCCATATGAGTTACAACAACATGGAGAAATATGTGTAACCCAAACGAAGTCTTGCGATAATCTTGCAGATTTATTCACAAAGTCATTACCACTAGGCATATTTGATAAATGTGTCAAAGGCATTGGAATGAGAAGACATAGAGATTTGCAGGGTTCAGGAGGAGAACCTCTGTAAAATATCCTAATTAAAGGCATCACATTGTACTCTTTTTTCTACTTTTAGTCATAACAGAATTCACGCTTGTACGGACGTGGCGTCCATCGAGACGGGGTCGCACGCGACCGTCTATGCGGCCCGGTCGCAGAGTATTTGCTTCCGAGAAAGGTTGGGTGTTTATTTAGGTAACCAGGTCCCGAGCCTCTCTCCACCTTGTCATTGTAGGGAGCATTTGCACTCAGCACAGGACAGTTACGTAGTGCTACAGTAATCGGAATAAATTCAATACAGAGACGATAACCAATCAAACACACACGATAACTAGTCACGAGCAACGAGTTCGCTGGAAGCCCGGCCGGAATGAACCATAGCATGTCGCCCCCTAATTCATGAACTTCCCGCACCTTGCATAAATTCACTACGGAAGTCACAATCTTTTCAATAAATATTCAACTACCAAAAAAGAAACGGTACAATGACATGTCGGTGCCATCGGCACTAGTAGCAGCAGCACACCACGGGTCTAACAGCACACTGACTGAATACTGAGACTGCAGTTCAAAACTACGACGAACTTTTAACTTATCCAACGCCCCTATTTTACAGAATTTAGAACTTCCTTCCGAGTACAGACGAGGTAACTTCAAGGCAAGCCTCTCTGACATACGGGCACAAAACTGGCGTCTCACTCCAAGCATTGGTAACAAGTTACGACGCCGCCTGTGCATACTTGCCAACATATGCCTGCATGAAACATACAAAGCCAGGTTAGAGCACAACAGAATGAAGTCTAGTTGACACAGGATGATAGGAGTGAGGAGTAATGATGTAGGAGGCTGAGTTTAGGTGACCTTCACTAGTTTGTTTAGTTTGTCTTTCGAGAAGGACATGTAGATATCAATCTTTTCTTTTGTTGGAGGGATGTTCTCCACCGTGCTTGTAACTTTGTCAACGACCTTCTTCACGATAGTTTTATGAACTTCTCTGGTCATCTGACCCTCTTTCCATGTCGGTTTAAGTGCTTCTTTCACAAAGTCCGCAAGTGCTATTTTGAACATTTTCAGTGCCTTGGAATCCTTGTTCTTCTTATTCTCACCATCTTCATTTGCCGCTGCATCATCAGTATCTTTTTTCTCCCCTTTTTTACTTTCTGAAGGCTTAGTAGCCTCATTAATAACAGAAGCGGCAGCTTGAACAGTCGATGCACCTGAATGAGGTAAGGGCATGACGTAGCCATCACTACTGCCAACAGCCATTGGCATCTGAAATGTCTGAGGAGCCTGCTGTTGCTGTTTAGGAGGAACAGAGAAGGGAGGTTGGACCATGCCTGTATGTTGCTGTGCCCAAGACCACGGATTCGGTTGAACTGCTGGAGGTGCAGCAGATGAAATGACCATCAAGCTCGTATTCATGTTA
Source organism: Tuctoria greenei (assembly GCA_036927565.1). NCBI lineage: Eukaryota > Viridiplantae > Streptophyta > Magnoliopsida > Poales > Poaceae > Tuctoria > Tuctoria greenei. The sequence goes on from JAYESD010000007.1 coordinate 4,120,643, forward strand.
GGCTCTGATGATTGATGTCCCACGGTACCAGCACTCCCAAAGTATTGCGCCAATGATGCTGTAACACGTTGAATGTCTTCACTTTTGGCTGCATTATGGGAAACAGGAACTCCAACCATATCAGATGAGATGGAGGCTGGCAAAAGAGATAATCCTTGCAAGGATTGGTTGTGAGTTTGCCCATTTGGAGCAACCGGTTGGAAGTTCTGCATGTTCTGTACGCTTTGAGCTTGAGCACCACTGTCTTGACCCAGCCTGGGCAAGTCAATTGCTGCCTGGCTCTGCCCAGCATGCACAGTTGTTGGACGATCTTGTAGAACTTGACCAGCAACACTGAAATTATGTCCATTATGTGCAGACAGATTTGGCAATGCTTGTGCTCCAAGACCATAACTCAGTTGGCTGTGTCCCGTGGGAGGAGCAACTTGCTGGCCCTCCACATTATGAGTTGAGTTATTCACAGCTGCCTGGGTCACTAAAAACTGTTCTTGTGGGTGCACTGAATAGTTACTTTGCTGCATATGGCTATTTGAAGGCAATGAGGATGTATTATTCTGCCACCGGGTTGTAACTGGAAGAGTTGGTGGCCCACGAGTTTGAGAAATTGCATCCTGGCTCTGAACAATTTGGCCCAAGTCCTCTGCAACATTACCAGCATGCATCCCTGTATGCATACTCAAATTGCCAGCACTTACAGGTGCAATATGACCATCTGTGCCAGACACCTTGTCATTCATACTATTTGTACTAGTTTCGACAGGAATTAATTGCAATGGCTGCTGTGGAACAGCAACTTCACTTTTATGCACTTGTGAACCAAAATCTTCCTGGGGAGTAGTCTGGTACTGGCTCTTCAAAACATCTTTTGGATGATGATTTTCATACTCAAAGTGGGAACCATTCCTGCCAATACTCTGAGAAACAGGGTTTTCCCTGTCATCTCTGGATACAACCTGTGAAGTTGCATGTGCAGCATTATTTTGTTCACCCCAGTTTGAGAAATTTTCCCTTCCTGTAGGACCATCATTGTAGTTTGACGGCTCATCAGGAGCACTCAGTCCCACCTGACTCTGGGGAGCTTCCTCATGGAGATACGGACAATTTGCACCACGACGACATTGACCAGCAGCAAAAAATTTGCAGGGGTTTTTATTTACCCTCCGTTGCTCGATCCTATTCCCATAGGATGAATCAGGGCCAACCCTACCATAGGCATTTTGCCGAGCCTCATCTCTCCAACCACCATGAGGAGCAGAATCATCATGAGCAAATCGACAACTCGCTCCTCTGTTGCATCTCCCTTTGGCAAAATTATAGCATTGTTCTGTAGGCCGGTAATTCCTTCGGGGTTCAGATCTTTCCCAGGTCTCATCATCATAACGACCACGAGATTGCCTACTCTGTAAAAAATCATCATGTTCTCGTGAATCCATAAATTCCTTGCTCTGGTACACATACCCTTCCCTTGGGCCGGCAGGATAACGCTCTTCAAATGGCCTGTGTCCGCCATCTTCGTGAGGAAATCTGCAATTCAGACCTCTTCTGCATCTACCAGCTATGAAATCCCTACATGAAATTGGCCCTCCAGAAGATCTACCTCTCTCAGTTCTCCATTCAGGGCCACGGTCAACAAAATAAGGACTTCGGCTTCTGCCTCTGCCTCGCCCTCTGCTTCTGCTCCTGCTCCTGCTCCTGCTCCTACTCCTGTTTCTGCTTCTGCTTCTGGAACGACTTCTGTTCCTGTAAACAGCAACATGTATGATAGAGAAAATGTATTGCTAGTAAATCAAATCCTGAAATGACATTCAAACAACAGTATACTAGTAGAAGTTTAAGAGTTCAGAGATACAGTGAGAGTGCCTCTACACAAATAAAGCATATAGACCAACACCCTAGTATGTGATTCCTGCTTCCGGTTCATAATTCATAGAGACAGGACAATAATGTGGTGCAGCTGGTGCTTGCATAGAAGTGATCAGCAAGTAAACCAAATGCAGAACTATTGACACTAACTTGATTGTTATTGACCTTAACTTATTTCAACATATAAATCAAATACTCGTATATTCTGTCTTGGATGCTTACACATATCAAAGTTCATTAAAAATTAGCTCGAAGACTAGTACGTGGACTATTTGCAAGGAACACATAATCAAATTGTCACTACTTGCATATTCGAGGACATCATTCACTTGTTCAATATTACCTGCGTGATCTGTTCCAAACACCTCTTGGAGATGGACTGCGACTGTGCTGCCTCCATGCATCTGCATCAGAAGGCATCCTAGAAGAGTAACCGCGATTAAGGGGTGCACCCCATCCATCACCACGTCTTCTGTCATCCGCATATCTATTTATACCTTGGTTACCATGTGGCTTTTCCAGACCCGCCTTGCCCCACCCTTTATCATCATGCTCATCCTCCACTTTAGAAGGCTGTGATCTTTCAGAGGATGCTTTATCTCTATTGACCCCTTCATGATTTTCCTGCTCATATCCACCGTTACCGCGATGCATGGAGGCATCAGGTTTTGGGAGCACATCACCACCTTTACAGTGAATATCCTTATTCCATGGAGACTCGATCTCAACTGCATCAGGTCCTTCCACTGTGTCCCACTTGGAACGATGTCTCCTAGACTCACCAGCCATTTCAACCCTTCTGCTGCAACAATCTTCTGAATCTCTGAAATGTTCAAGGAATATACTTAAGATTGATCAAACAACAGATAGATTAAAAAATATAAACATGAGAGAACTAGATAGACAAACAATAACACCTGTAATAAAATGTAAATTACGTTCTGTTTCTAAATCTTTTAAAACCAAGAGCAAAAAAGTTTGAAGCACTCAAGCCAGCTTACAACTGTTTAATGTAGTTCACAGCAGATTGACAGGACATGGCTGAACAAATCCCAAATACACTCCCATTCAAAGAACAGTTCTTTTAGTGTGACGGTTGAATTTCCGCTTTGCCACTCTCATGTTTCTTTTCATTAAATACTACCAGTCGCATTTTCTTTGATGTCTAATAGAGTGGCGGAAATAGGTCAAATGATCACGGATTTGGATCGCACAGGTAGTCGAAAGTCCAATATCTATCTACTGGAACTTATACAAGCATGCAATAGTGGTACACATATTTAGAGGATTAGAGGAATTGACCCCACTAAGCATGTCAGTTCAGTAATTGATCCTCAATGAGCAAGGCCACGACTCAGCACTTTAAGGCCACATGGTGGTAAGATTAAGTTTCAGAAATCACACGGTAAGGAGGTCCAAAAAGGATAAAATGCATTGTGCAAATGGAAACCATAAGGTACTTCCATAGCAAGTATTCCCATCAATAATTGTTTTTTTATACATCAGAAATAGTCCCCAATCAAGAAACATTAAGATGGAACTCTTAGATGTCATTTTTCATTACAACTCAACATGACACATGGCTTACAAGAAAGATGATTACACTGCAGTTGCAAATAGTTTAAACTACAAGCTGAATCCAGCTTAACGATAACGGAAGTGTATCAAGAAGAAATTGCAGAATCTTGGGCATCAACAAGTTGCATCAAAGTTTCCTTCAAAATCTTGGTGGATACTTAAGGTTCAGTTGCTACTGTCTCTGATTGCCAAGACCTTGGGAGCTGACATTATTAGCACTCCATCATTTGTTGTGTCTGAGCAATTCTGCCAACTTGGTGGCAATTAATAGTTCATTTGTTTCTTTAGATAATTGCTAGCTAGAGCCTTGAGGACTAAACCGAAAGGGCAGAAACTCCAAAAAGTGGCTTTTACATTATCTGCCCTGCATATGAGAAAGATAATTCTATCAGCTCCCATGAATTCCTTTACGTTTTCCCCTACTACAATCATCTCTCAAGGATATCTCTAGGCATATGAGGGTTACTTTGTCTAAAGAACCCAAGTACCCACCAAGCGCTGCTACAGATTTTCCGCTAAAAGTCAGTCAAACGAATTAGAATTGCTAAATCAGTAAGAGAGCCAGTTCATCACATACAACTGACAACTAGTCAGAACACAAAAGATCATTTGTTGCAGGTTTACATTATGCACAACATTTGTGACAAGTTGGACACTGTTCGCTGTACGTGGGGCCGACTTCAAGAAAGTGAAACATGTCTTCGCATTTATTAATGTTAACCACACTAAAGGCGACTAAACCAAGCACTATATTTCTCAAGACAGTCATTCCAAAAACTTTACAAAGAAAACTAGAACACTGTATTCAAACAAATAATGAAACTACAACAAACAAAGGACATAGGTTTTTCTTGTCGAAATAGGAAGAATGAAATAATAGAGTAGAACATAGATATACCAACCTGAAATTAGTAGCCAGCAGGTGCTCAGAGATGATAGGTCAGTCAAGGCAGCAACACAGCTTCAGATCTCCAGGCAGAAATCATGAGACCTTACAGCGTTCACTTTCAACCTGACAGATAAGGCAAATGAACCAGCTTGTCAAAGGAGAGATACTTCAAATCCATCACTGTGAACCAAGCTCAGAAAATGAAAAGGTAACACGAGAGACTAGCAATTGATATACAGGCGAGATTCAGGCATGTATTCGTAAATTATGTGCGTGGTGAGTGAACAGTAACAAGTAAATCTATCAAATTAATTACGAGTGAGGTGAACCAACGTTTTACCGCACGGGTCTCAGGGTGCAAACTGCAAAGGACCCGGCAAATTGGGTTGCACGGTAAATGAGAAGACCTCAAAATACAACCATGAAAAAGAAAAAAAGACTGGTTGCAGAGCAATGTAAATGATACTCGAATTCAAGGCACAAGACGAAATAAGACAGCAACCCCCCCCCCCCCCCCCCCCTGAAACGAGGGGACAGCGTAAACCTAAACACTAGAGTAAATCGAAAACCTAGGCAAGGCGAAAAAATCCGCGTCGCATTCGTGAGGAGCATACTGCAAAATATCGCTAACCAGAGAGCTGGCTAATGTTGCAGCAAAGAAAATAGAGGATTTCCGCCGTGGAAGAGACCCGAGGAATCCCTCGACATGAAGTAGAAAGGCTAGGGTTCCTTACCGCCTGATGAAGGAACCGGCACCGGCTCGGAAAATGAAAAGGTAACACAAGATACTAGGATTAGATACGGGCGAGATTAAGGAATGTATCTGTCAAGTATGTGTTGGGTGAATAATAACCAGTAAATCCACCGAATTATTGACGAGAGAGGTGAAAACGAACAGTCTACCGCATGAGCCCAGGGTGCAAAGGACCACGGTAAACGAGGAGACCATAAAATCCAACCATGAAAAAAGGACTGGTCTTGCGATGCAGTGTACAGGACACGCGAATTCCAGGCGCTAGAGCACAGCAGATCACCCGTGTCATCAGCGGCACAAATCCAACCACGAAGACCGCAACCTCAGCCCCCAATTTTCAGAAACGAGGGTATGGCGTAAACCCTAGAGTAAATCTCGGAAACCTAGGCGAGGGGGAAAAAAAAGGCCGCCAAAAGCGTGCATCTGCGAGGAGCTAATTGCGAGTATCGCGAATCGGAGAGCTGGCTAATCTCGCGTCGAAGAAACTAGAGGATTTCCGCCGTGGGAAAGACCCGAGGAATCCCTCGACGCGAAGTGAAAAGGCTAGGGTTCCTTACCGCCTGACGAAGGAAACGACCGGCCTGATCTCCAACCCGCGGCACCCACGCACGTCCAGCGGCGAGACGAGGACGCCGGGGCTCGGGGAAGGTAGAGTGATTCCTCGGCGGCGGGCAAGTCGGCTGGGATCGATTCGTTAGGGTAGGGGTGCAGCCTGCAGGGGAGAGAGAACGGCGGGCGGTACTATTCCTTTTTTATTTTCCTTTCCTTTTTTTTTCTCAACGGATTATTTGGTTGAGGGCACGTGCACGATCCGACGGCTGGGAAGCGTGCGTTAAGAGTCGTGCAGCACTTGGATGCCCTGTAGGGCAACCGGACCGTGCTACTGTTCTTCTATAAGCATATTCTGTCTGTGTTTTGGCTCCGGCTTTATGAATTACTGTAGTTGAATTCTTGTCTTCTTAACATTACAAATTGAAATTCCAGTAGTGACAAATATTTACCAGAATTGGATCTCGTGTGTACCGACCAAAAATGGCACTGTACGTATTAATGTCATGAAGAAATCAGGCTCAGCCGTATATTTACATGAAACGAATCCAAAGAACCAGCGTCTAGGTACTAATCAACGAACCAAAGAACTAAAGATCAATAGCTTGGACAAGTTCATCAGCTTTTTAAGGCTGATGAATTAACTAGTAATTCGATGGACTAAGTTCATCAGCTTTTTAAGGCTGGTGAAGAAGAAACTAATTAACTCGGCGAATCTGCTTGCGTGAATGAAGCGGGACGACACCCTGCAGGTGGGCGCAGACATCAATGCTCGTCAAGCTTGGCGATCTTGCGGCGGCCGGGGACCGTCCCCGGCGCTCCAGGGTACCTCTTCATGCTCGCCCTGGCCCTGACGCCTTCATTGGCACGGGCGGTGGAGGCGGCGGCGGCGGCCGCCCACTTCTCCTTCTGCTGCTGCCTCTGCTGCAGCTTGCGGACGACGGCGGCCCGGAGCGCCTGCAGCCGCGCCACGTGCTCCTCCAGCTCCGCCGCGCTCGTCATCGCCGACACGTCCCGCGCCACCAGGTTCCGCATAGCCTCCTGCTCCGCCGCAAGCGGATGGTCGCCGCGGAAGTGGTGCATGATGGCCCGGGGCCCCCGCGGAGACAGCAGCAGGCCCGGCGCCTCCGGGCGGAACACGATGGCCTTCACTTCGACGCCGCACTCGTGCGCCATGCCGCGGGCCTCCGCCACGAACTCGCCGTATAACGCGCGGAACGACGGCCGCTGCTGCTGGCTACCGAAGGCGGCCGGCTGCTGCTGGCTACCGGAGGCGGCCGCGGGCTGCTGGTGCTGCTGGCTAGCGGAGGCGGCGGGCGGCTGCTGCATCTCGGCGGCTCTCGCGACGTCGATGATGATGATCCCTTGATTAGTGGCAGAGGCAACAAGCCCTAATTGCGAATTAGCGATTGATTAGGCCTACGCCGACTTATATAGCGCGAGGCCTCCGTAAACCTGATTAGGCCCAAGGAATTACTAATTCATCTTCCGAGTCGGTGTCCATGACGCGCCAACGTTCGTGCGCGCGGGCCGTGACGTGCTCTATATAAGTATTACCGCACGTGCTTCAAAACATGATCACAGCTTAAGAGAAATCCAAGAGCTTCAGGTTCTTGGTTTAATCAGATTAATCCACCATGCATTTAATCTGACGGGATCTAAACAATCTGATGGGCGTGCGTCACTCCGATCTGCAACTAAGTAAGTTAGGCATGCAATTGAAATACAGGCAGAAAAACGACGAAGTTGGGGGACTGCATCTTCGGAAACAACTCGAAGCTAATATTGGTTTGGTTTCTTGCATCTCTATAACTGAAAACATACTCTTCGCTCACACATGAACAAAACAAAAGTGAAAACAGATTTGTTTTCTTTAAATAACCAGCACGGTCCGGACACCATGGACTATTTTCTTAAAAAGAAGGTGGAGACACACGCGTTGAGCAGTGTTCGAATGCGGGTGTACGCGGACGGACCCATCCGCCCTGACCAGGCCCAGCAGACCCAGCTCGTTCCCAAAGTGAACACAGATTACCTCTCCTAATAAAACCTTATTGGATCAAACCCAGTGGTACTCAACCAAACCTTCATCGTAGCAGCAGCTCAAGCATACTTGCAACTGCCAAGACCTGCATAATAAACAAGAAGGAGGACCCATAAGTCAACTCCCAACAGTAAGCAAATTAACATCATTCCATAACAAGACGCTCGTCGTCCCTGCTTTCGTTCTGCTTACTGGGGTCTGTGACGGTGATGAGGCCGGTGCCGTTGAAGAAGCAGTTCCAGGAGTTCCTCCCCATGGCCTGGTAGTAGGCGTTCATCGCCACCGACGCGCGAGGCACCACACTACTGTCTGAATCTGATGAATGCGTGCAACCCTGGATGGCGCTGTTGCAGTCGACGTCGCTCTCGGAGCAGACGAACTCCATGTTGGCGTTCAGCGCGGCGTCGTCCGCGGAAGGCTTGGCGACGCACCACGTCTTAGTATGGCGCGAGGTCGGGGTTGCTGCTGCTGCTGCTGCTGAAATCGATGCAAGATGGGTGATTTTGAGCACAATTTCGATGGGAAATTGGAGAGAACCTTGAACAAAGTCTAGGCGTAATAAGAGAGAGATGTACCGTCAGTGTAAACGACGAGTAGTGTGAGAGCAAAGAATGCGAAGAATTTGGTGCTGAATGATGACATATCTTCTATCTTCTGAATCTGTATGTTCTTCTGATGCAACAACATAGAACTAACACAAAGACCCCTGGCCTGGCACAGGAAATGGTCACCGTGTGGTGTGGTGTGGTTTCGGTTTGGCCCAAATTTATTGGAAGGAGAAGCAGCGGCGGCAGCGCAAAGGGCGTGTTCAGCAGAAACGGTTGCCGCTGTTACTGCTATAATTTGTTTCTCTGAAATCATGCGCTCATTCATGCAGATAATGATGGCTCTGCCGTTACCATACTCATACTACACTATTTCACCATTGTTACCGTACCTAATACAGTATTTCACCATCAAACGTTGACTAGTTTAATGTGATGCCTGAATTTTAACGGAGAGGTTAGTGTAGTACCAGTGTTGTGTCACACCCCATTTTACATAACGTAAAACATAGCAAAACCTGTATGTATGTCAGGATCAGTTGATCATACATGCATGAGAAAATATGGTAAACAGTTCTATATCAAATAAAATAACAATTAAATACCTTAAAACAATTATGAGCAGCAGCGGAAGGGGGAAACAAAACAGGACACGCCGCAGGCAAATCGACTGGCAGCAACGTGACCTTCTAGACTCCATCTTTGCTTGATCATCTTTTACCTGAACAACATAACATGTACAAAAAGAAAAGGAAAGAAGCAAGGATGAGTACCTAATGTACTCTGCAAGTGTGGAAATTATGACATACGAGTTATTAAATGAGGAAAGGCTGACACGGATTAAGTCTCTATGCATCCTTAATTTCCTATGTTGACCTTAGCATCATATTTACTAGGTGAAAGATATATATATATATATATATATATATATATATATAATAATATATAAACCGTCGGGTTATACTCACCCGACTCACCACCGTCCAGGTACCCACCTGGATGCCAACTCAATGGGTTACCCCACCCGGAACCAAAATCATCGGGTTACCCACCCGACTACCAACGCACCGGGTTACACCACCCGACAACCAACCAAACCAACCAGTCTCATCTAATCGAGGTTGAGCTATCCAAGCGAGCTCATGACCGTGAGCACGACTATCTAGATAGATTTAATACTTTGCAGAGTTTGTACCACTTTACCCACATGTTGTGATTTCATCCCGTGTCTCCAGGTGGACTAAGAACCTTCTTTATGCCGATGGTAGCTAGTCGCACTTCACACTTCCTAAGGTGTGTGGCCAGAAGGTCACAACATAGCCTTTACAAAAGGTCTCCTGACAAGTACGAACACTTTAAGGTTTCGCATATCGCGGCATATCTGGAGTACACCCTCCACCGGGGCAGCCCCCTCTTGAGCCTTGCGGATCCCAGAGCGGTAAATCCCCGAAACTCATTCCCCGCACCAACATTGCTCATACTCATTGAAAGATCTCCTAATTAATTGGCTAAGCCGTTCCATACCGTCATGTAGTGGTACGATAAGGTCTGGAATCGTAACGCCAAGAACCGGTCCTTAGAATCTACGCAGGCATCAAACAACAAACTCGAGTCTCGTGCGTACTGCATCTACCAAGTCAACCTGCTTGCTAGATTCCTATCTACTATATACATATCCATAATCATCCCATAAGTGATAATAATAATAATAGCATTATATTCAGTTAACATTACCACTCACCTAATGACAGCAGGGCTAAGCGTAAACACAACAATAGGGTTGAAACGCAATCGAAAATTTTCTGTATCACCCGACCGTTTTCATCCCTACACACAACACTAGCAATTTCTCCGTTGTATTTTCTTTATTTTTGCTTGTTTGTGCATATGTACCCTCTTTGTGTTTATTTACAAATTAAGTACTCCCTCCGTAACGAAATATTTGACATCGGGAGAAATAATTTAATGCTCCAACGTTAAGCGTTTTGAGACGGGGATAGCATATAACAGTGTCAAACAAATTGAATCACCCCAATCTAAAATCTCCCTCATAAAGACATTAACCTATCTGAATTCACATGAAATGAGTACTTGAAACTGTGGTATCAACCCACACCACTCAGCAGTCGACTTCATCTCAATCCAATCCTCTACAAATTTGACATTCTGTGCATGATCAAATTTGGGCTTAATTAGCCTTGTCATGTCATCCCGAGTACAGCCTCAGCCTCGACTGGATCACCTGCCGACATATCGGGCATCTGGTGAGGTTCTCCCCACATTCCCTGCAACACTGATTTTTTTTTTTGCACAAAAGGAAAATAATTATGTTCCTGATTTCCATTGGTTGTACTTATCATGCACTGAAAACTCTGAATTTCTCCTCACCATATGTCCACAGCCAAATGCTACGTCCTTGGCATTGGTCAGGCAGATTGGGCACACCTGCATAAAGAGTTTGATGTGCAATAAGTGAGCCACTGTGTTACCAGAAAAAAATTTGAAATTCAAATAACAGAACAAAATCTGAATATGTTTCCTTTTTTTTCATGGTACCTGATCCTCTCTTGGTGTCGCCGCGGCACTGACGTTGCTAGCTCCTCTCCTCAACGACGACGCCTGCCTCTGCGCAGCCGGCAGAGGCGGCGGCGCCGGCACGACTCTCTTCGCCTTCCCCGTCGATCGCCTGCATGCATTCATGTTCAGACAACCAGACAGGAAGAAGCTTCAGAGAACAGCCAGCCACGAGAAAATAAAAGAAGCCTTATTAGCAAGCATGGGATGAAAGCTCTGTATTTGTGTTCCTCTCGGCGCACTCTACTCTACACGACGATCGATGACTTACCCCAGGATGCCGAGTTCCACGGTGGCCTTGTACTGGATGGGGACCTCCATGAGGGCGGCCAGCGCGAACGCCGACTCCTTCTGTTGCGGCGTCGCGTTCCTCGACATGATCGAGGTGAAGTTCACAAACTGCACGCAGCGAACATCACATCACGTCACATCACATTCACGCACAAGTAGGCATGCAGGCCAAGAGCAGGTTGCATGCACTGCGTGTCGGCCATTCTGGATTTCGTGCGTGGAGCTTGTGATGATGGTGAGTTCCTGGCTGGATGATGCATGCTCACCTGAAAGTTGTCGAAGTCCCGGGCGGGGAGCTTGTCGTCGAACTTCTGCATGTCCTCCCATGGACCGTCCTCGACCCCGACCAGCACGATGGACAGAGGATAGGAATTGAGGATCCAGATCAAATCAGATAACTTTCTCATTTGATGTTTTCATAGAATCAGCAGAAGCCTGCAGCCATTGCACGTACGTGGGTTGCTTCCCATACTTCGGGGGCAATAGCCTCAAGGTAAGCGCACATGCGTGCTTTCCAATAGGCAAAGTTCTTGCCCTCGAAGATAGGAACCGAACCCCCAATCTTGACCATTTTAGCTCTCTAGCGGTGAAACTAGAATGATCCTATGAGCAACCTTGCTCTGATACCAATTGTAAGGACCGAATGCCCAAGAGGGGGGTGAATTGGGCTTTCTTCGAAAAATTCTAAGCAATGAAACTTAATTTCTAAAGCCCAATTCCCTACGCGACTATCTATGCATTCTAGTGGATAGAAACTTTGCGGAATATAAAATGCATAAAAGTAAGGGAGGGAGAAAGATGCAAACTCCCGAGGAGACAAGGATTTATCCCGTGGTTCGGCAAGATCGTTAAGATCTTCCTACATCCACATTGTGGCACCTACCAAAGGGTTTTGCCACACTCAAGTCACCGAGACGAGGGGTCTTCACTATTCGTCTCCGTTCGCCTCCTTGGCAAGGTGGAGCTCAAGCCTTGTACAATTTCGACCTTCCAGGCTTCCACAACCGCCTTGGCAAGCTCCGGAAGTCTCTTCACGATTACAACACCAAGGGCACACCTCTGAGCCTCTCACACTATCCTAGAGAGTCCACTCACCCAGAATGGTGGCACACAAGCTCTCTCTCTAGCTAGTTCTAGCCTAAACCTTGGTGTAGAGATGATCGAAATGGTGTGGAAGTGATTGCTCTTGGCCTTGAACACTTGTGGATGTGTTGATAGCTTCTGGTGATCAAGACTTGACTAAATGACAGGGTTAGGGGGTATTTATAGCCAGCCTCCCCGAAATAGCCGTTGGAAAAGTAGGCTGACAGAACTTTACTGTGAACACCGGATGATCTGATGTCTCCCCTTTAGTTATCATCGGTCTAATTACTTTGGCTGACGTCATTGTGTCAGATATGACCGTTGTTAGACCGATGTTGCTCCTGTCTTCTCATCGGATGATCCGGTGGCTCTTCCTCCAGAATTTGTTTAATCTTGATGCTTACTGGAGTGATTGACCGATGTGTGTAAGTCTGTACATCGGATGATCCGGTGCTACACTTGGTCCAATGGTATTGCAAACTGTACTGATGGACCGATGTCACTGAGCCTTTCACATCGGATGATCCGGTGAGTACATTGTTCTGAGGTCTTCTTCTTCAGTTGAACCAACTCGACCGATGTGTACATTTCTGAAATCATCGGTTGATGCAGTGAGTTGATTTTGTTTGCTTCGAGTTGTTTTGAGTGGATCTTTTGTATCTTGCTCAGATGACCTCTTAGACATTTGTTTCATATGCCTCTCCGATGATCTTCAAGCATTGTATGTTGTCAACTTATGGTTGAGTGACTTAGACATGAGAGCTTTCACTTCTTGTCTTTATCTCATTGATTTGATCTCAAAAGTTGATTGTATATGGGTCTCCAATGACATATTCATTTCATTTTATTGAGTGATTATGGGGACATTGCATTCACAAATTCATTAGTAAAGTTCAATGGTTGTCATTAATCACCGAAACCGTACTTCATGGGGGGCCTAGATGCTTTCACCAACTCACAGGGTTACACCACCCGGCTACCAACCAAACCAACCAGTCCCATCTAATCGAGGTTGAGCTATCCAAGCAAGCTCATGACCGTGAGCACGGCTATCTAGATAGATTTAATACTCTGCAGAGTTTGTACCACTTTACCTACATATTGTGATTCCATCCCCTGTCTCCAGGTGGACTAAGAACCTTCTTTATGCCAGTGGTAGCTAGTCACACTTCACACTTGCTAAGGTGTGTGGCCAGAAGGTCATAACAGAGCCTTTACAAAGGGTCTCCCGACAAGTACGAGCACTCTAAGGTTTCGCATACCGCAACATATCTGGAGTACACCCTCCGACGGGGCGGCCCCCTCTTGAGCCTTGCAGATCCCAGAGCGGTAAATCCCCAAAACTCATTCCCCGCACCAACATTGCTCATACTCATTGAAAGATCTCCTAATTAATTGGCTAAGTCGTTCCATATCGTCATGTGGTGGTACGATAAGGCCTGAAATCGCAACACCAAGAACCGGTCCTTAGAATCTAAACAGGCATCAAACAACAAACCCGAGTCTCGTGCGTACTGCACCCACCAAGTCAACCTGCCTGCTAGATTTCTATCTACTATATACATATTCATAATCATCCCATAAGTGATAATAATAATAATAGCATTATATCCAGTTAACATTACCACCCAACTAATGACAGCAGGGCTAAGCGTAAACACAACAATAGAGTTGAAACGCGATCGGAAATTTTCTGGATCACCCGACCGTTTTCATCCCTACACACAACACTAGCAATTTCTCCGTTGTATTTTCTTTATTTTTGTTTGTTTGTGCATATGTACCCTTCTTTGTGTTTATTTACAAATTAAGTATTCTCTCCGTAACAAAATATTTGACGTCGGGAGAAGTAATTTAATGCTCCCAACGTTAAGCATTTTGAGACGGGGATAGTATATAACAGTGTCAAACAAATAGAATCACCCCAAACTAAAATCTCCCTCATAAAGACATTAACCTATCTGAATTCACATGAAATGAGTACTTGAAACTGTGGTATCAACCCACACCACTCAGCAGTCGACTTCATCTCAATCCAATCCTCTACACATTTGACATTCTGTACATGATCAAATTTGGGCTAATTAGCCTTGTCATGTCATCCCGAGTACAGCCTCAGCCTCGACTGGATCACCTGCCGACATATCGGGCATCTGGTGAGGTTCTCCCCACATTCCCTACAACACTGATTTTTTTTTGCACAAAAAGGAAAATAATTATGTTCCTGATTTCCATTGGTTGTACTTATCATGTACTGAAAACTCTGAATTTCTCCTCACCATATGTCCACAGCCAAATGCTACGTCCTTGGCATTGGTCAGGCAGATTGGGCACACCTGCATAAAGAGTTTGATGTGCAATAAGTGAGCCACTGTGTCACCAGAAAAAAATTTGAAATTCAAATAACAGAACAAAATCTGAATATGTTTCCTTTTTTTTTCATGGTACCTGATCCTCTCTTGGTGTCGCCGCGGCACTGACGTTGCTAGCTCCTCTCCTCAACGACGACGCCTGCCTCTGCGCAGCCGGCAGAGGCGGCGGCGCCGGCACGACTCTCTTCGCCTTCCCCGTCGATCGCCTGCATGCATTCATGTTCAGACAACCAGACAGGAAGAAGCTTCAGAGAACAGCCAGCCACGAGAAAATAAAAGAAGCCTTATTAGCAAGCATGGGATGAAAGCTCTGTATTTGTGTTCCTCTCGGCGCACTCTACTCTACACGACGATCGATGACTTACCACAGGATGCCGAGCTCCACGGTGGCCTTGTACTGGATGGGGACCTCCATGAGGGCGGCCAGCGCGAACGCCGACTCCTTCTGTTGCGGTGTCGCGTTCCTCGACATGATCGAGGTGAAGTTCACAAACTGCACGCAGCGAACATCACATCACGTCACATCACATTCACGCACAAGTAGGCATGCAGGCCAAGAGCAGGTTGCATGCACTGCGTGTCGGCCATTCTGGATTTCGTGCGTGGAGCTTGTGATGATGGTGAGTTCCTGGCTGGATGATGCATGCTCACCTGAAAGTTGTCGAAGTCCCGGGCGGGGAGCTTGTCGTCGAACTTCTGCATGTCCTCCCATGGACCGTCCTCGACCCCGACCAGCACGATGGACAGAGGATAGGAACTGAGGATCCAGATCAAATCAGATAACTTTCTCATCAGATGTTTTCATAGAATCAGCAGAAGCCTGCAGCCATTGCACGTACGTGGGTTGCTTCCCATACTTCGGGGGCAATAGCCTCAAGGTAAGCGCACATGCGTGCTTTCCAATAGGCAAAGTTCTTGCCCTCGAAGATAGGAACCGAACCCCCAATCTTGACCATTTTAGCTCTCTAGCGGTGAAACTAGAATGATCCTATGAGCAACCTTGCTCTGATACCAATTGTAAGGACCGAATGCCCAAGAGGGGGGTGAATTGGGCTTTCTTCGAAAAATTCTAAGCAATGAAACGTAATTTCTAAAGTCCAATTCCCTACGCGACTATCTATGCATTCTAGTGGATAGAAACTGTCGACTGTTGGAGTCGGCAGATCCCCTGACACTACTAAAGTGTTGAAGGAGTTTGTAGTTCGGTTTGGGCGCGCGGAGACACAAGAAGGTGAATCACGATTGGACACGAGAGACACAGTGGTTTACGTGGTTCGGGCCGCCTGAGCGTAATACCCTACTCCACGGGTGTGTGTGTGTTGTATTAACTTGTGAGCTTGAGAGCGTTCGAGAGTCCCCTCTCCTCGTGTATCGTCGGTTTGTCCTTTTATAGTACAAGGACAAACCGTTACATGTCGGCCTGGCCCGACATGTGGCCCTGGCGGTTACTAGTATTGATACACGAGATTAATTGTTGTTAATAACCCTGTAACGGCTCCGACAGTGCCGTTACAGGTGTTAAGATCGTCCGATTAAGTGTCATTAACGTGGAATTAATGACAATTAATCGGGTCTTGAAGTCCGCGGCTATCCTTTGAAGATCCGGAGCCGTTACAATGTCTCCCGGAGGTTTGAAGCGGCCAGCTCCGGCGTATGGACACGTGGCAGCTCCGGAGCTTGCTTGTGGGAAGCGGGAAGCTCTGGGGTGGCCTGGCACGTGTCAGGTCCGGAGCTTCTCTCGGTCAGGGGTTAAGTCCGGAGGTGTCGTTTCAGTACCTAGCTCGGAGCTTCACCCTTGCGGGTAGTAGCTCCGGTCTGACAGTACACGTGGCAACCTAGGGGTTAACCATGTTGGAGAAGCAGGTCCGGTTATGTCTGACAAGTGGGCCTCCGAGGGTCTTCAATTTGAGTAGACGTCCTTCCCTTGAGAACTTTGTAACCTCAGGGGGTGTATGGTTTTTAGGGTACCGACAGTGGCCCCCTGGACCTACCTCCGGGGAAAGTCACCGGGGTGAAGTCATTCCGTCGGAGGTGGGTCCATACTCGCGACTCTTGAACTGGGTCTTCAAGGGTCTTCGGAGGTGCCGTTAGCGGGGCTTTACGGTTAAATCCCGACGCGTGGCGCACCTCAGGCGGCAGATAAGATCTTTGACGTGCGGATCTCTCGCAATTGAAGGTCGCCGGTTCCCGATACGAAAACCGTATCGATTCCGCGCGCCTTGTCAGTTCGCCGCCTTTGGGTTTCCCGCCTCGTGATGACAACTGTTTGCCTGGGTAAGAGCCTCGACTTGATCGTCAGGGTGGTCCCGGGCCCCCTAGTCATCGGTAGGGTTGAATTCTCGAGTAGTATCCTTGACTCCCCTGCAGTTTCCATCCAAGCGTTGCGAGGGCTTACTTAAGAAGGAAAGCGCACCGTCGGGAGTTCTTTACGCTTCCCATCTGTTCTTGCGCTCAAACTCCCAACTTGTGCTTTGCTCCTCTTCTCTTGCCTAGCTTTGCTGCGATGGAGTTGGGTCTGCGTGAGAGTCGCTTGAAGACAGACGGCGATCTGAAGAAGGTCCGGGCCCTCATGGGGTGGTCTTCGGACTTCTTCAACCGCTCGGTCCGCGTCGGCGGAGAGCTTCCCTTTAAAAAGGAGCACTCTGGCGAGATGGTGTACTTTTCCTCGTACGCCATGGTGGGGCTGATCCCACCGTTTTCTTCTTTCTTCTTGATGCTGCTGGACTTCTATGGTCTGCAGCTGTACCACCTTGGCCCTCACTCCATTCTCCTTGTGTCCATCTTTGTCCACTTCTGCGAGATGTGGGTGGGCATCCCTCCCTGCATCGAGCTCTTCCGAACCTTCTTCACCGTCCAAACCACCGGCCGAAGCGATGAGTATCTTGGCTTCTACTACTTCGTGAAGCGCAAGAAGTGCCCATTCAAGTACCTCCGGTCATTCCCTTCCGGGAAGTGGGATGACTGGAAGAAAGATTGGGTAGTCGTCCGGGTGGAGGAGCATGAGCGGTTGGAGTTGCCAGACGGTCTGCCCGGCATTGACACGTCGGTATGGAGCGAAGTTCCGGTGCTGGCGGGAGCTTTCGACCCTGTCTTGACCAGAATCCGCCAATGTGTGGAGGGAGGATTGACTCCCCAGGCGGTGTTCTGCAACTTCCTGTCCAACAGGTGGGCGCCGCTGAAGAGGAGGGAGAAGCTCGCCTGGGCCCTCAACAGCGTGATGGATGAGGACCGGGTTGAGACCGGGTTGAAGTCCAGCATGGTGGGAAAGACCTTGGAGTTTCACCTCAAGAAATTCCAGCACGGCATCGACGTTGACGGAGATTACTTGACTCCGCCGCCGGCTTTCCTCCCTCTGAACGTGGAAGTTGAGTTCAGCAGGGAGCTCCGGCGGAAGATGCCCGCGCTTGACGATCTTGGTGTCGTCGAGAGAAGATCAGCCACCCGGTTAGCGATCCCCGGGTTGTCCGAAGGCGGCTCCGCCCCTGTCTCTCAGCCAAGAGCTGAGGTCATCGGCAAGGGCAAGGAGCTGGCGGAGGAGCCGGAGAGCCGGAAGAGAAAGCTGCGATATGCTGACGGAAGGTCCGTCGGGCCTGCCGCTTCCCCTCAGGTTCACCCTCCTCAGGAAGGAAGATCCTCTGCCGCCGTGGCGGCCATCCCCGTGGTGGGGTCTTTCCGGAGCGCTACTGTTCCGGCGGTGGGATCCTCCCGGAGTGCGACTGTCCCCGTGGTGGATCCCTCCGGAGGTGCCAGCTCCGGGCATGCGACTCCGGCACCAGAAGCGGTGAGGGCCTCCAGGTCCAGGAGTTCCTCCCGATCAAGGAGAGCTCCGACCCGGGAAACGCCTGCGGCTACGGCAAGTCCTGGGAGTCCTCCCGGAGCTCCTATGCCGACCGTGGCCAGCCCGGATCGTCCGGGAAAGAGGTTCCGCGCAAGCTGGTGCGTGAGCCTCCCAAGGTAATTTTTCTTTCTTACCTCGATTAACTTTTAATTGTAGCATCTGTTTGCTCAATTTCTTCGTTCTTTATCTGCAGCGTTCCCAAGAAGGGGAGTGAAGCTCCGCCCTCAGCCACAGTGTCTGAGGCTGCGAGGGCTTCTGCTCCAGCTCCGGTGCCGCCCCAAGCGGAGGCTGCGACAGCTCCGGCGCCGGCTGTCGTGGTCATGGACCTTGACTCGTCTCCAGAAGTTCCCGTGGTAGCGCCGGACCACGGGATTGAAGATGCGCCAGCGGCACCCGTTCCGGAGGTGGAAGCTCCGGGTCCTGGTGCTGCAGAAGTAGAAGCTCCGACTATTGAGTCGGTGGAAGTAGCAGTCCCGGCTTCGGAGCCGGAAAGTGCTGAAGCCCCGGCGATTGAGCCGGAGGTGGCTGAAGCTCCAGCATGCGAGCTGGAAGTTGAAGTAGTTCCGGCAGTTGAGCCGGTTTCTTCCGAAGCTCCGGTCGCAGAGCCGGTGATTGTTGGAGCGCCGGCCGCAGAGCCGGCGGCTGAAGAGGCGAGGGAGCTTGAGCCTCCCTCAGAAGAAGTGTCCCGGCCGGAGCCAGAGGAGACGACGACGTCGATGGTACCTGTGGCAGAGCCAGAGTGCCTGAACGAAGTCGCTGGCCCCCAGCCTGAGGGGGCAAACGAAGATTTGGTGGCGGGACCTCCTTCGATGGCGACTGAGGCCATCCCGGAGGAGGGCCCTAGTGCTTTGGAAGCTCGGGGTTCCACTCTCGTAGAGTGGGACCCAATTTTTGTAAGTGAAGATCCGCTGGAACCAGCGGCAGAGATCCCAGCATGTCCGGAGCCCATCTCGTTGTCGATGTCCATCGACAACGCCTGCTCCAGTCTACGTCAAGTCCAACTGGCCTTCTTCCACGACAGCAAGGCTCTTGAAGAGGAGCGCCAAACCCTTAGGCGGTGGCGTAATCGGCTCCACTTCGAGACTAAGTTGGCGCAGTCGAGGCTTGCGGATGACAAGGAGTGGATCAGGCGGGAGAAGGTCCGCCTGGAGCTCTGGGGTGAGCTGCTGGATGAGAGGGAGAGCATGACTCACGCCCTCGACGCTCAATCCCGGGAGTTCCACGACCAAGCCAAGGCTGCTAACGACGCGGCCAATGCTCGGTTTGATCAGCTCGAGGCCATCAGCACTGCACTCATCAAGCGCCGAGAGGCACTTGAAGGAAGGGAAAGATGGCTCGAGGATGAGGAGCAAAAACTCCTGGAGCTACGGGATGACGTCTTGCGACGGGAAGAAGAGCTCGCCGAGAAAACAGCTCTGGCGGACAAGGACCTCGAGGAGCGCACTAAGAAATTGGAAGAGCGCTGCCTCGAGGAAGAGGAGAAGACCTGGGTGCGGGGGCAGGAACTCTACGAATACGAGTGTGCCCTTATCGCCCGGGAGAAGAAAGTGGAGGCTAGGGAGAAAGACCTGGTCGACCGCCGGAACAAGATCCACCTCCGGGAGGAGGAGCTCGGAAGACTTGAGAAGCGAGTTGCTGCGAAGATCCAGCAGAACGCCAAAGAAGTTGAGCGCCTCTCCCGCGAGAACTCGGGGCTGACGGCGGCCCGGAGATCCCTGGAAGAGATGAAGAACCTGAGGAAGGCAGACTCCCTGCAAATTTGGGAGTTCCTGAGCAAGGCCGACGATGCGCTGGCGCCGATGGGTTTCAGCCCCGTGCTCCCGGATGATCCGGAGCCGGAGCCGGACCTTGCGTTGCAAGCGTTGAGCGCCGCGGGCAGCAAGCTCTCCAAGGTGGGCGACGTCATCGCGGACCAGCTGGAGGTCGAGGGGCAATCCCTGGCTAGGAACGTCACATAATATGTGTTGACGTGCTACACCAGCCGGAACCCTCGATTTCCTCTGGACCCGGTGCTTGAAGGCCCCATCGAAGGAGAAGGCGAAGCTACCCGAGCCAGCGTGTCGGAGGTCGCCCAGAAGGTCGCCGAGTTTTTCCATAGGGTCTAGGACCATCTCTCTTAGCCTTTACTTGTATCTTCTCTTCTTCCTCAATTTTGTAATCCCTTGTCTCCAGATGTAATCTCCGGTCTTCAGATGAAATGAAATCCCCAATTTTTTGCGAATTTCATTTTTTTGTCTTCAACATCTTTATCTTCACTTGGCCCCCTGGTAGATGTGCACAATTTGATTGTGGACATGTACCAAAAGGATGTTGAGTTTTGTTGAAGACGAATTTGCTTCGAACTTGTGGAATTTAGGTCCGAAGTTTTTGATAGTGAAGGTCCCCTGAAGTTGTCGGAGCTTAGGAGCTCCGGCACTGTCCATCACTGGAGCTTAGTAGCTCCGGCAATAGCCTCTATCAACACGTTGAGCGTCGATAGTTAATACTCCAAGGTGTCGGAGCTTAGCAGCTCCGGCAATGACCTTTGCCACACTTGGTTTGTTGGCAACAGACTCCGGTGACTGGGTCTTCTCACCATCTTTCCAGTGACGGTTTTTCCCATCAACGTAGGGTTCATTTTTCCTGCACACTTAAGACAAGAAAAATAGTAAAATTCGTTCCTTGTCTATAACTTCGTCGCGGCTTACGGTTCTCAAGAAAATTTTAAGTTGAACACGATTTTTAATACGACTGGATGAATTGTCTTTTCTTTTAGATCCAACTGTCCATGGACCCACCTTACTTTGGCCTGCCGGGGTGTAGGTAGAGTGGCGTACTTAGGGTGCTTGACCAGGCTAAGTCGATAGCGCACTCCAGCCCTAGAATGGCTTGGCGGCTTTCAGGCGAGTTGGCCACAGACGATATTTAAATCTAAAAATTCCGACAATTCAACTCGAATCGTACGTAAACCGGTCAAACTAGAACTTCTTAAGAATTGCACGTTTCTGTTATAGACAAGAAAGAGAAAAATAAAAATGTCGAGCCTATGCAAAAATGAATGCACGTGGAGTCTATTTCACATGAAGATGTCTTTCATTATAGGTCCGGGGTACAGGGGAAACAAGTACACTCTTAGGGTACGGAACCAGGCTAAGTGTGTTTGGTTTCTCGTTTGACCCAGGGTAGTTAGCCACACTTCTAGTCCGGAGACTGTATCAAGTGTTGCATGAGCTTTTCAAACCTTTCGGGAAAGGTCCGACTGCTCTCCCGGAGGAACTACCCGACTCTGTACAATGACTCTATAACATACATTTCAAGTTACTTAAGACTCACCTCCGTGGAATTAAGTGTAGAACTTACGGAGGTGCTCGATGTTCCAAGGATTTGGGAGAGGTGTCCCATCCTCGGTAGCCAAGCGAACGCTTCCGGGACGGGATACTTTGATCACTCGAAAGGGCCCTTCCCAGCCGGGGGAGAGTTTGTTTTGCCCTTCTCTGGATAGTATTCTCCGTAGCACCAGATCGCCTTCCTCGAGCTGTCGGTTGTGTACATGCCGCTGGTGATAGCGCCGTAGAGCTTGGCAGTATCGGGCATTCCGAACAGCTGCTTGGCACCTTCCCTCCTCGAGGAGGTCTAGGTCTTCGCGCCGGAGCTGGTCCTGCGCGGCTTCATCGAAGGTCCGGACTCGGAGAGAACCCAAGGTGATTTCCGGAGGAAGGATCGCTTCAGCTCCGTACACCAGGAAGAAGGGTGTTTCTCCGGCCCGACTTGGAGAAGTCCTGTTGGCCCATAGAGTGGGCGGAAGCTCTTCGATCCAATTGGCTCCGTGCTTTTTCAAGCGCTCATAAGTGCGTGTTTTGAGTCCTTTAAGGATCTCTGCGTTTGCTCTCTCGGCTTGTCCATTGCTGGCAGGATGAGCTACGGAAGCGTAGCAAACTTGTATGCCAAGGTCTTCGCAATATCCTTGAAATGCGGAGCTTGTGAATTGAGTCCCATTATCAGTGATGATCTTATTTGGGACTCCGAATCTGCTCACGATGGATTGTAGAAAATTGATTGCAGATTGTTTGTTGATCGTCACAACGGGAGTAGCTTCCGGCCACTTGGTGAACTTGTCGATGGCGACGTACAGGAACTTGTAACCTCCGACGGCTCTTGGGAAGGGTCCCAAGATGTCCATCCCCCACACAGCGAAAGGCCATGTAGGAGGTATCATTTGTAAAGACTGAGCAGGTGTATGAATTTGCTTTGCATGAAATTGGCATGCTTTGCATTTCTTCACTAGCTCAGTGGCATCCTGGAGCGCTGTAGGCTAGTAGAAGCCGTGCCGAAAGGCTTTTCCGACCAGCGTGCGGGAAGATGCGTGGTTCCCACACTCGCCTCCATGGATTTCTGCGAGGAGCTCGCAGCCTTCTTCCCTTGTGATGCACGGCATTAGGATGTCGTTGGCACCGCGCCGGTAGAGATCCCCTTCTACCAACGTGTATCTTTTAGCCAATCTGACTACCCGGTCAGCGGATACATCATCGTCAGGAAGGATGTTGTCTTTCAAGTAGCTCCGGATCTCCGAGATCCATGCATCGGAACTGACTTGAGCATTTGAGTCTTGCGTGCTAGGTTGCTCGGAGCTTCCGGCAGCACCTACGACCCTTGATGGCTGCCATGGTAACAGGGCCATCGGGACCGTCAGCTTCGGGATGCTGATCTCGCCCCCTTCGTTCAGTTCGGCAGGCTGAACTGTGGGTTTTGACAACCTCCGGACAAAGGTTCCGTCAGGAGCCGGAGCTCCAGTTGACGCCTTGGTCGGGAGTTCGTCAGCTTCAGCGTTGTGAGCACGCTGAACATGGTGAAGGTCTAGGACTTCGAAGTCCTTCTGAAGCCTCTGGACTTCAAGGAGTTAAGCAGCCAGCTGGAGATTATTGCAGGAGCATTCACCTTTTACCTGCTTGATGACAAGTTGTGAATCTCCTTTGACCAGCAACTGCTTGACACCATATGATAGTGCCACCTTTAATCCATAGATGAGTGCTTCGTACTCCGCCATGTTATTGGTTGCCTTGAAGTCAAGGTGTACCATGTATTTCACCTTCTCCCCGGTTGGTGCGAGGAGAAGGATTCCAGCTCCGGCTCCCTGCTTCTGCATGGAGCCGTCGAAGTAAAGGGTCCAATGAGGCTTAGTGAAGGTTGGAACTTGAGGTTCCGTCTTCTGCTCGCTGGGGCCCCCAGGGTTTAATGGAGAGGGAGTCCATTCTGCCACGAAATCTGCCAACGCTTGACTCTTGATTGCTTGTCTCGGAATGAATTCAAGATCGAATTCAGCCAATTCCGCTGCCCATTTTGCAATATTCCCAGTTGAATTGGGATTATGCAGGATCGCTCGAAGTGGATATGAGGTCACCACCGAGACTTTGTGAGCTTGGAAATAGTGTCGAAGCTTCCTTGAGGCAATAAGAACTGCATAAAGCAGTTTATGCACCTCTAGGTATCGAGTCTTGGCATCATGCAACACTTCACTGATGAAGTATACCGGGCGTTGAATGGTCCGGACCCTCCTGGAGGGGTCCGGAGCTTCCTCTTCATTGATCCGGACCCTCTCGGAGGAGTCCAGACTCTCTTCGGGGACCTCCGGGTTCTGAGTGGAGGAATCCGAAGATTCTTCAGAAATGACCTGGATCCTCTCGGAGGGATCCGGGTCCTCTGAGGTGGCTTCTTGTGGGTTAAAGTCAGGGAGCTGGGACCCACACCCGCTTTCAGGAACCTCCGGACCCTCCCGAAGGGGTCTGGATTCCTGAGTATTGGGTAGTTCCGGTCTCTCCGCAACCAGAACCATACTGACGACTTCGCCAGTAGCTGAAATGTAAAGCAATAAAGGTTCACCAGGGTTCGGAGCTACCAGGACTGGTAGGATGGTGAGGAACTGTTTCAGCTCCTGGAATGCCTTCTCTGCTTCTTCAGACCATTGGAATGGTCCGGACTTCCTCAGTAACTTGAAGAAGGGAAGTGCTCTTTCCGCCAGTCTTGAAATGAACCGGCTGAGGGCTGCTAGACATCCAGTTAACTTTTGGACGTCTTTGATGCGGGTTGGTGGCCGCATGTCTTCAATGGCTTTTATCTTCGCCGGATTGGCCTCTATGCCCCGGTGACTTACCAGGAAACCAAGAAGCTTTCCGGAACTAACCCCGAAGACGCACTTGTCTGGGTTTAGCTTCGTGCGGGTGGCCCGCAGCTTATCGAAGACAGCCTGCAAGGTGTCCAAGAGGGACTCCTTGTTTTTGACTTTAACCACGATGTCATCGACGTACACTTCCACTATGTCTCTGATGAGTTCTTCGAAAGTTTTGTACATAGCTCGTACAAAAGTTGAAGCTGCATTCTTGAGACCAAACGACAATGCTGTGTAACAATACAATCCATCCACTGTGATGAATGAAGTATGCTCTTCATCCTCCCTAGACATCCTGATTTGATGATATCCAGAATATGCGTCTAGAAAACACAGTAACTCGCACCCGGAGGTGGAATCCACTATCTGATCTATTCTAGGTAGTGGGAATGGATCTTTTGGACATGCCTTATTCAGTGTGGTGTAGTCGATGCACATCCGAAGTTTCCCGCCGGCCTTGGGCACAACGACTGGATTTGCCAGCCATTTTGGATGGTAGACTTCTCGGATAAATCCAGCTTCGAGCAACTTCTTCACTTCTTGTCGGATGAAGTTCTGTCGCTCTACAGATTGCTTCCAAGGTTTCTGATGCACAGGCCGAGCGTCGGGGTAAATCTTCAGATTGTGCTCAATCACTTCCCTGGGGATCCCAGGCATTTGTGACGGTTGCCAAGCAAACACGTCAACGTTAGCCCGGAGGAAAGTGATGAGCGTGAGTTCCTATTTGTCGTTCAACCCTCCTGATATACGGGTGGTTTGAGCGGCATCGGAACCAATTTGGACGACTTTGACGGGAATGTCGGTGTCGCCGCTTGTCTGCACACGGGGTGCAGAGGTCGAGCCTCGTTGACGAATGCTCGGGGGTTTCGGAGCTTTCTCCTGTCTGGAGTCCTCCTCTTGCGCCGTGGTGAGTGCGTGGAGTTCCTCCAGAGCAGTTACTCCGGCAGTGCGATCTCCGCGGATCCGGAGAACGCCTACTGGTGTTGGCATCTTCAACACCAGGTATCCATAATGAGCAGCTGCCATGAATTTGTACAGGGCAGGTCTACCCAAGATGGCGTTGAATGGTAAGTTGATCTGAGCGACGTCGAAGACCAACTTCTCGGTGCGATACTTCTCCCGGGTCCCGAAGGTAACGGGGAGAGTAATAGCTCCGAGTGGGGTAATGGCCCCCGGACCTACTCCGGAGAAAGGTCGAGAGGGCTGAAGGTCCGAAGGTCGGAGCTGAAGCTTAGTGAAAGCTTCGAAGCTGATGAGGTTAAGCCCCGAACCTCCGTCTACCATAACATGATGGAGCTGGATGTTGTTGATGGTGGGAGATACCATCAAGGGTAATTGGCCAGCTCCGACCATGCTTTGAGGACATTCCGAAGCATCAAAAGTGATGGGTGTGTCCATCCACTTTCGATGTGGCTCCGGTCTAGCTGTAGGAGCTACAACAGCCATATCCCATCGCATAGTCTTGATGACGCGACGAGAAGTGATGTCCCATGATCCACCAAAGATGGTGTTCATGGTTTTCCGACGCTCGTTGTCGGAGACGTCGGAGTCATCGTCGACGGAGGTGTAGACGGCTTTCAGGACTTTTTTGGGGTCCTGAAACCCTAACTCCTCTTCAGCCGGAGCTTCATCGACCTTTTGTTTTCCCTCCCTCTGTCGGAAGGGAGACCCTTCCCGGCGCTTGTGGTAGCGCTCGGCAAGGTTTTGGACCTCCCGGCAGTCTTCCAGCCTGTGGCTGCCCATTTTGTGAATGGGGCACCACATTTTGGTTTTGCCACCGTCTTCGGAAGACGGTCGAGGTCGCTTCTCGGGGCATGGCCCCCGGCCACCAGGAGTTGCAGTGGCTGCAACGTTGGATGTGCCGGCCGACGGCTTCTTCTTGCCGTTGGTCTTCTTTTTCTTCTTGCCACTCCCGGAGGTAGCGGCTTCTTCTTTGGAGGATTTTTTATGATCCTCCAAGGCTGGTTTGGAGTGCATTTCACGGCCCTCCGCAGCTCTGGCACATTTGTCAGCCAAGCTGAAGAGCTCCGTGACGCTGGTGATCTCTTTGATCGCCAGCTTCTCCAACATCTTCTTGTCTCGCACACCCTGTCTGAATGCCACAATGACAGAAGCGCTTGAGATAGAAGGGATTGTGTTACGTACCTGAGAGAACCTTTGGATGAATGACCGCAAAGATTCTCCTCCTTTTTGCACGACCGCAAAAAGGTCCAGTTCAGTGCCCGGTCGGGTGTATGAACTCCCGAAGTTGGTAGTGAACTGACGACACAGCTCCTCCCAACTGTCAATAGAGTTGGGTGGAAGGCTCATAAACCAAGACCTGGCGGTCCCAGTTAAGGCCACCGGAAAGTAGTTGGCCATTACGGCCTCGTTTCCTCCAGCTGCTAAGATTGCAGTGGAGTATATCTGCAGAAATTCTACGGGGTTAACAGTCCCGTCGAATTTTTCTGGCAAATGTGGCCGGAACTTCTGTGGCCATCTAACCATGCGTAGGTGCATGGCTAGGGCGGAACAGCCTCCTCCTACTCCTTCCAGAGTAGAAAGGTCTTGAGCATCCCGTCTTTCTCGAGCTCGCTCGATATGGACACGGCCATCCTGTTGGCGGTATCGGCGATCAAGCTCCGCCCGGAGGTCATGTGTCGAAAGCCGAGATGCAGTATGGGTGCGTCGTGCCCCAGAGGGCAACGACGTCACTTGCTGTGACGCAGCTCGTCTTCGGTTGTTGGAAACATGCGGACCAAGTCTTCCAGACAACGTCCGTCGCTGCGACGGGGCTCGCCCTGAAGGAGGAGGACCCTGGTTGTTGAGTCGTTCGGCCGCTGCTGCGACCAAATGCTCAACATCAGCCCTCCATTGCTCCATAGCATCTTGAGATGCATCCGGAGGTGGTGGTCGTTGGAGAAGAGCACGCGCTGCATGGAGCGCGTGTTCTGGGTTGTCACGACTTGCCGGCGCAGTATGTGACGCCGGAGCACCATCATGTTGCTCGGCACGTCTTGCCGGAGAAGATGGTGGTGGTGGGAGTGTGACTCCTGCTGGTGCTGAGGCTCCTGTCGGTGGCTGCATGTTGGAGGGATTGCCTCCGACAGCCTGAGCAGCAGGTTGCCCGTTGGATGATCCAGCCGCAGAATTCACCATTCTTGAAAATCTCAGGCGCCCCTACCTGGCGCGCCAACTGTCGACTGTTGGAGTCGGCAGATCCCCTGACACTACTAAAGTGTTGAAGGAGTTTGTAGTTCGGTTTGGGCGCGCGGAGACACAAGAAGGTGAATCACGATTGGACACGAGAGACACAGTGGTTTACGTGGTTCGGGCCGCCTGAGCGTAATACCCTACTCCACGGGTGTGTGTGTGTGTTGTATTAACTTGTGAGCTTGAGAGCGTTCGAGAGTCCCCTCTCCTCGTGTATCGTCGGTTTGTCCTTTTATAGTACAAGGACAAACCGTTACATGTCGGCCTGGCCCGACATGTGGCCCTGGCGGTTACTAGTATTGATACACGAGATTAATTGTTGTTAATAACCCTGTAACGGCTCCGACAGTGCCGTTACAGGTGTTAAGATCGTCCGATTAAGTGTCATTAACGTGGAATTAATGACAATTAATCGGGTCTTGAAGTCTGCGGCTGTCCTTTGAAGATCCGGAGCCGTTACAATGTCTCCCGGAGGTTTGAAGCGGCCAGCTCCGGCGTATGGACACGTGGCAGCTCCGGAGCTTGCTTGTGGGAAGCGGGAAGCTCTGGGGTGGCCTGGCACGTGTCAGGTCCGGAGCTTCTCTCGGTCAGGGGTTAAGTCCGGAGGTGCCGTTTCAGTACCTAGCTCGGAGCTTCACCCTTGCGGGTAGTAGCTCCGGTCTGACAGTACACGTGGCAACCTAGGGGTTAACCATGTTGGAGAAGCAGGTCCGGTTATGTCTGACAAGTGGGCCTCCGAGGGTCTTCAATTTGAGTAGACGTCCTTCCCTTGAGATCTTTGTAACCTCAGGGGGCGTATGGTTTTTAGGGTACCGACAGAAACTTTGCGGAATATAAAATGCATAAAAGTAAGGGAGGGAGAAAGATGCAAACTCCCGAGGAGACAAGGATTTATCCCGTGGTTCGGCAAGATCGTTAAGATCTTCCTACATCCACATTGTGGCACCTACCAAAGGGTTTTGCCACACCCAAGTCACCAAGACGAGGGGTCTTCACTATTCGTCTCCGTTCGCCTCCTTGGCAAGGTGGAGCTCAAGCCTTGTACAATTTCGACCTTCCAGGCTTCCACAATCGCCTTGGCAAGCTCCGGAAGTCTCTTCACGATTACAACACCAAGGGCACACCCCTGAGCCTCTCACACTATCCTAGAGAGTCCACTCACCCAGAATGGTGGCACACAAGCTTTCTCTCTAGCTAGTTCTAGCCTAAACCTTGGTGTAGAGATGATCGAAATGGTGTGGAAGTGATTGCTCTTGGCCTTGAACACTCGTGGATGTGTTGATAGCTTCTGGTGATCAAGACTTGACTAAATGACAGGGTTAGGGGGTATTTATAGCCAGCCTCCCCGAAATAGCCGTTGGAAAAGTAGGCTGACAGAACTTTACTGTGAACACCGGATGATCTGATGTCTCCCCTTTAGTTATCATCGGTCTAATTATTTTGGCTGACATCATTGTGTCAGATATGACCGTTGTTAGACCGATGTTGCTCCTGTCTTCTCATCGGATGATCCGGTGGCTCTTCCTCCAGAATTTGTTTAATCTTGATGCTTACTGGAGTGATTGACCGATGTGTGTAAGTCTGTACATCGGATGATCCGGTGCTACACTTGGTCCAATGGTATTGCAAACTGTACTGATGGACCGATGTCACTGAGCCTTTCACATCGGATGATCCGGTGAGTACATTGTTCTGAGGTCTTCTTCTTCAGTTGAACCAACTCGACCGATGTGTACATTTCTGAAATCGTCGGTTGATGCGGTGAGTTGATTTTGTTTGCTTCGAGTTGTTTTGAGTGGATCTTTTGTATCTTGCTCAGATGACCTCTTAGACATTTGTTTCATAAGCCTCTCTGATGATCTTCAAGCATTGTATGTTGTCAACTTATGGTTGAGTGACTTAGACATGAGAGCTTTCACTTCTTGTCTTTATCTCATTGATTTGATCTCAAAAGTTGATTGTATATGGGTCTCCAATGACATATTCATTTCATTTTATTGAGTGATTATGGGGACATTGCATTCACAAATTCATTAGTAAAGTTCAATGGTTGTCATTAATCACCGAAACCGTACTTCATGGGGGGCCTAGATGCTTTCACCAACTCACAGGGTTACACCACCCGACTACCAACCAAACCAACCAGTCCCATCTAATCGAGGTTGAGCTATCCAAGCAAGCTCATGACCGTGAGCACGGCTATCTAGATAGATTTAATACTCTGCAGAGTTTGTACCACTTTACCTACATATTGTGATTCCATCCCCTGTCTCCAGGTGGACTAAGAACCTTCTTTATGCCAGTGGTAGCTAGTCACACTTCACACTTGCTAAGGTGTGTGGCCAGAAGGTCATAACAGAGCCTTTACAAAGGGTCTCCCGACAAGTACGAGCACTCTAAGGTTTCGCATACCGCAACATATCTGGAGTA
Source organism: Tuctoria greenei (assembly GCA_036927565.1). Classification (NCBI taxonomy): domain Eukaryota; kingdom Viridiplantae; phylum Streptophyta; class Magnoliopsida; order Poales; family Poaceae; genus Tuctoria; species Tuctoria greenei. The sequence continues at coordinate 4,150,787 of JAYESD010000007.1, forward strand.
CACCCTCCGACGGGGCGGCCCCCTCTTGAGCCTTGCGGATCCCAGAGCGGTAAATCCCCGAAACTCATTCCCCGCACCAACATTGCTCATACTCATTGAAAGATCTCCTAATTAATTGGCTAAGTCGTTCCATATCGTCATGTGGTGGTACGATAAGGTCTGAAATCGCAACATCAAGAACCGGTCCTTAGAATCTACACAGGCATCAAACAACAAACCCGAGTCTCGTGCGTACTGCACCCACCAAGTCAACCTGCCTGCTAGATTTCTATCTACTATATACATATTCATAATCATCCCATAAGTGATAATAATAATAATAATAGCATTATATCCAGTTAACATTACCACCCAACTAATGACAGCAGGGCTAAGCGTAAACACAACAATAGAGTTGAAACGCGATCGGAAATTTTCTGGATCACCCGACCGTTTTCATCCCTACACACAACACTAGCAATTTCTCCGTTGTATTTTCTTTATTTTTGTTTGTTTGTGCATATGTACCCTTCTTTGTGTTTATTTACAAATTAAGTATTCTCTCCGTAACAAAATATTTGACGTCGGGAGAAGTAATTTAATGCTCCCAACGTTAAGCATTTTGAGACGGGGATAGTATATAACAGTGTCAAACAAATAGAATCACCCCAAACTAAAATCTCCCTCATAAAGACATTAACCTATCTGAATTCACATGAAATGAGTACTTGAAACTGTGGTATCAACCCACACCACTCAGCAGTCGACTTCATCTCAATCCAATCCTCTACACATTTGACATTCTGTACATGATCAAATTTGGGCTAATTAGCCTTGTCATGTCATCCCGAGTACAGCCTCAGCCTCGACTGGATCACCTGCCGACATATCGGGCATCTGGTGAGGTTCTCCCCACATTCCCTGCAACACTGATTTTTTTTTTGCACAAAAAGGAAAATAATTATGTTCCTGATTTCCATTGGTTGTACTTATCATGCACTGAAAACTCTGAATTTCTCCTCACCATATGTCCACAGCCAAATGCTACGTCCTTGGCATTGGTCAGGCAGATTGGGCACACCTGCATAAAGAGTTTGATGTGCAATAAGTGAGCCACTGTGTCACCAGAAAAAAATTTGAAATTCAAATAACAGAACAAAATCTGAATATGTTTCCTTTTTTTTTCATGGTACCTGATCCTCTCTTGGTGTCGCCGCGGCACTGACGTTGCTAGCTCCTCTCCTCAACGACGACGCCTGCCTCTGCGCAGCCGGCAGAGGCGGCGGCGCCGGCACGACTCTCTTCACCTTCCCCGTCGATCGCCTGCATGCATTCATGTTCAGACAACCAGACAGGAAGAAGCTTCAGAGAACAGCCAGCCACGAGAAAATAAAAGAAGCCTTATTAGCAAGCATGGGATGAAAGCTCTGTATTTGTGTTCCTCTCGGCGCACTCTACTCTACACGACGATCGATGACACTTACCCCAGGATGCCGAGCTCCACGGTGGCCTTGTACTGGATGGGGACCTCCATGAGGGCGGCCAGCGCGAACGCCGACTCCTTCTGCTGCGGCGTCGCGTTCCTCGACATGATCGAGGTGAAGTTCACAAACTGCACGCAGCGAACATCACATCACATCACGTCACATCACATTCACGCACAAGTAGGCATGTAGGCCGAAAGCAGGGCTGCATGCACTGCGTGTCGACCATTCTGGATTTCGTGGAGCTTGTGATGATGGTGAGTTCCTGGCTGGATGATGCATGCTCACCTGAAAGTTGTCGAAGTCCCGGGCGGGGAGCTTGTCGTCGAACTTCTGCATGTCCTCCCATGGACCGTCCCCGACCCCGACCAGCACGATGGACAGAGGATAGGAACTGAGGATGATCCAGATCAAATCAAATAACTTTCTCATCAGATGTTTTCGTAGAGTCAGCAGAAGCCTGCAGCCATTGTACGTGGCTGCCGTACTGTGCTATGGCGCCTCGTGCACTACCTTACCTTGCCATGACTATGGACTCCATGGTTCTCTTCTCCTGCGGGCTCAGATCACTGGCACTCGTGTCAACACTTCGAGTCACCTGAATCGTGTAACACCAAAGATCAATACCGATCGAGTTGGTCATATATGATCCAGGAAGTAAAAGTAAAGACCACCAGCAGCTCTCGTCGGTGCATGGATTGATTATTCTCTTGGAAGCACCGTACCTGGCCGTCGGCGACTATGACGAGAACATGGTACTGTCCTCCACTCCTGTCTACAATGTCGACGGCCACCTCCACGATCGGCGCGAAAGACGTCGGCCCTGTCACGGGGAACAGTCTAGCTAATTAACGACGGTGAACGATCGATGAATGAGTTCTTTAGAGGTTCGTCGTCGTCGAGCACCGACCGGACAGCCTGAGGTGCGGCACGATGTTCCGGTAGCAAGACAGGACCTCCTCGAAGCCGTGGCACGGCGAGTTGCCGTGGTGGAAGCTGAACACGCTGTGGTCGTGGGTGGTTGCTGCAGGAAATTAAACACCAGCTCAGCTCTGTTGTCATGATCGATGGAACAGTCGTCGATCGCGCGCTCTGTTTACTAGCCCTGAAATTAACTTGTTGCCGATCGTGTCTGTGAATTACTCTCACCGTCGCCGAAGCCGAAGCAGGGGATGAGGTTGTCCTCGTCGAACGGCGCCAGCGTCTTGCCGATGATGCTGATGGCCTGCTCGTAAGGGTTGGGCGTGTCGCCGCCGATCTTGTGCAGGCTCTGCCCGCCGAACGACCGCTTCCCTGAACACGTACGTCCAATCCAACGAATCAATCTGAAGAAACTCTTGAACATGAACACGAACACGAACACGAACAGAATCTGGAAAAGACGTTGTTCAGTTGAGGTCGTCAGGGTCGTTAATAGTACCTGTCCACTCGTTGCTCTTGGTGAAGTCGATGCCGAGGATCAAGTTGGACGACTCCAGGCCCTGCTCGCGTAGCGCCGCCGCCACCTGCGCACCGGTGAATGATCAGCACGCCGCAGGAACGAAACGACGACGTTGCCGGACGAGCTAAGGAGGGGTCGTCCCTCCGCGCTGCCGCTGCTGGAAGGTGAGTAGTAGTAGTAGTAGATGATCAATCAATCAGGACCTGCTCAAGCGACGTGTAGGTGTCAGGGATGTAGGAGTACTTATTCTTGGCCAGCATCGGCGCCGCCCTCCGGTTCCCACCACCGCTGCCGGCGTCGTAGGCCGACGACGGCTGCCGGCCGAGAGAACGGTGCCTGGCGGTGGTGACCGGCGCCCTCCCAGCCGAAGACCGCCGCCGGTGTCCGCCGAACAGCGCGCCGAACGCGCCGCCCATGCGAGCGAGCGAGCGAGCAAGAAGAGGATCGAGGCTGAGAGAGAGAGCTAGCTACAGCCGCAGGAACACGCGACCTCAGAAGAGCTAGCTAGCTAGCTAGCTAGCCAGAGCAGCGAGAAGGACGATTTCTGCAGAGGCGCACGCGACGAACGACAACTGAACAAGAAGAAGAAGAAGATGGCACGGCGGCGCGTCAGGGATCGGAGCTGATAATCAAGTACTACTCGTACTTATAACAAAGAAAAACCTGGTCGAATTCATCTTTCGGAAGAGATATGGAAGGGTTTTTGCGACGAAGCTTCTCGGATCTTTCTCCGTCGTTGTGGTTTGCCGTGTAGAGCGAGGGGAGGATGCTTACCTTCGCCTTCGCGCAGCAATTGCTTTGATGCCCAAAGCTGTGCGCCTGTGCCCAGCACGCACAAAGTATGTTGTTCAGAGCTAAGATTCTGTCCGTTCACAACATGATACTTCTTATTTTATTTCTTTGCAACTAGCTATCATGGAACTTTCTGAGTAGGGATACATGGACCATTGCTTCATCATACAACTCATGTGTGGTTTGTTCTCTCCAGCTGACCCCCATGGGAAAAGGGTGCCCTGAAAGAAGGCGAATATGTGCGCTAATTCAATGTCTGAAAAGTATTTCTTCCCCCATCGCAACCTTATTCTAGGGTGAGTAATCATATCTAGATTCGTGTTTTGACGAAGATGCAAAGGTGCAAGCCACGATCTAGGTTTTGTCTCGACAATTAGAAATTCGTATAGATATATTATTGATCAAAGCTTTAAACTTTTTACTAAATGAAATGATTTTTATAGATGACTAAACGAAATACTTATGCGCGAGCGGAGTACCGCGCCGTAGCTAACGGCGTAGCAGAGGCGTCTTGGCTCCAGCAGTTACTTCAGGAGCTCCACTCCCCTGTCGACCGGAGCACGTTGATCTACTGTGATAATATCAGCGCCGTTTACCTCTCCACCAACCCCCTCCAGCACCAGCGCACGAAACATGTGGAGATTGATCTTCACTTAGTTCGTGAGCGGGTTGCACGCAGTGAGGTTCGAGTTCTCCATGTGCCGACGACGTCACAGTTTGCCGACATCTTCACGAAGGGACTCCCGACGTCTTTATTTTCTGAGTTTCGGTTCAGTCTCAACATCTGTTGTGGCTAGATGTTGAGACTGTGGGGGGGGGGGGGGTTTGGACTGTGTTGAGTTATGTGTTTGGGCCTGGCCTGTGTACCGGCCCATCAATGTATCTATAAATATGTACCCAGACCTTTGGTTAATCAAGCATTCATTCTAGCCTTCTAATACTATCCACTACAATTCCTTTTCCATATCTCAATAAATAATCATAAATCATAGGTGATATATATGTTCAATGTTTTCCCCATCTATTATGCATGGCTAAGCGTAAATCAATACCCCAAGTACCACCCTTTCCATCCCGGGCGACAAGGAATTATATGGAACGATAAGTAGAATGGGATTCACATTAATTAAGCATGCAACTAACTATAATTCCTAAAATAGGCACAAGATGGTCAATGACACTTGCCTGTTTTTATATAGCTGCTCAGTTCTTCACACTTGAATTCTTGGTCTTCAAGATCTTTGGGTCACTTCTTGATCGTTACGCGAATACGTATAAACTACCGTCAAAAGAGAAATAGAAGCAATCAATGACAATACATCGTAAATATAAAACGTGATATAGAAACTACTACGCTAATATTTTACGGTGGAACGGGGTTTAAGCACTAGAATGACTAAATCAGAGTTACACGTGATTTATCATGTTACATTTACGTTTCCAGTTAAAATGATGTACAATAATTATTAAGGTGACTAGTAAATCTACTATTCATTTCATAGCTAAATATGATTTTATATGTATATTAGATAATTACTTGGATCATATGATTTTAAATAGTTTATTTATAAGGGTTCACATTATTTAATAAATCCTAGATGTTGAAATATATTTTATATTGGATTTTAGGATTTTCTAGAGTTGAATTACTACTTTGTATGCTAATATATAATTTATTATATTTAATGTGCACTACAGTCAATAATACTTATTATTGCAAGTGCTAACATGCTATTTTAACAACCTACATCCAGGTAAATATAAATCTAATACTGTCTTAGAGGCTTATTTGTAAAGTCAGCAAGAAACAATGCCATTTTGGATAAAAACAGGGTACTGTATGGACTAAAATATCATTTTATTAACTGTTGAGACCTAAACACAATTACAAAACATAATAGGGCATTTTTGTAAATATTCAGACCACTCCATATTTAGAATACTATTTCTATTAATTTTTTAGGAGCTGTCTGATAAAGTCTAGTTGATTTATAACTAGAACTATGATAATAAAGTCCAGGGTTACTTTCATAAAAGCAAGGCCCGGTTTGTATTTATTCCAATAGTTCCAGGGTCTTATGTGTAAAACAATGAAGGGTTATTACTTGATCAAATCAGAGGCGTCCGATTTATTTTGGGTGGCTCAGATTTATTTCAATGAAAGGGTACATTCTTTCAAATTTAAGCCATTGCACTGAGATCCGACAGACAAGGATGCAAGAAGCATTGTGTCTCTTCTTCCCAGGGACGGACGGCAGGGACGCCATGGCAGCTCGACGAGCTCACCGACGCTGGTCGATCTACGGCTACCCTACCTAATACTCAAGTCTATCTACATTAATCTACTGAGGAAGCTCCCACGCACTCACCTAGGTTGGTCTTGGGGTACAGAATGGTGCGGAGAGGTAGCAGCGACGACGTAGGGCGAGGGCGTCGGACGTCATCGAGACAGTATCTCGATGGCGTTTTCTTCGTCGTCTTCACGCATCGGACCTTTGCGAAGGCAAGTCGAACACGTTAGAGTAGCCAGCACGACGAAAAACAGACGGTAGCAAGGGCGACATTGAGGTGCAATGGAACTCACTGGAGATCAACGGGATTTGGATTTTCCGGCATGGAACCGTGACGAGGACTGATGGAACGACTTCCTAGCAATCTTGAGAAGTATATCGAGGTGTCAGCCCGAGCAATCCGCGGCCGGCGTCGGCGAATCGCGGAGCTAGGCGGCGGCATCCCGAGAAAGGCAACGGCGACGTCGGGAAGGCGTTTTAGGCGGCGAAACCCATCAGGAACGACTCCAACAGAGGCGGTGCAATGTATACATGCTCGCAGATGGGTCGGGGCTGCTCATGGCGGCCTCTCCTCGCGGGGCGCCGTGGTTTGCCGTGGTGCTAGGGTTTTCGGGGTAGGGAGGAAGGGGAAAAATGGAGGCACTGGGGGGGATTTTATAGGGGAGCAGGGTTGGGGAAACTGGGGAATGAAATCCCCATAGAAGGAAGGCGAGCAGGTCCATTAAAATGACAGTTTCCTTGCGGGGATTTTGCTCCCGACGGGAATTACGCTGGGCGCGCATGGCTCTTGGAAGGGGATGGATCTGACACGCGGGCCCCAACGCGCAGAGAGAAGGAGAGAGGGAAGGAAGGGCGCAGTTGGTTGGGGCTGGGAGCGCCCGTACGAGCAGTGGCGGCGGCTTCAGGGGCAAGCGCGCTAGGGCTGGCGGGGAGGCAGCATGGTAGGCTTGAGGTGAGTTGGGCCGCGAGGGGAATTGGGCCAGAGAAGTTTTTTTTCTTTTCTTCTCTTTTGTCAAAAGATTTTGAGGGTGTTACAATTCTACCCCCTTAAACGGAATCTCGCCCCGAGATTCTAAGATGTTGGATGAATATTTGTACTAGGTTTTAACCAATCGATAAACTATATTATTATTATTATTATTATTATTATTATTATTATTATTATTATATTTTCTTTAGAACTCTCTAATGTCATTCCAATACTTTTAGAAGTTTTAAGATTTCACACAACAGGATGCGTAAAAACACAATAAATTTTGTCCTAATATTGATTTTTATGAAACCTATCATTAGCACATAACTTTACATCTTATCTTATTGTTATTATTATTCTTATTTTTATTATATTGATTTTCTTATCAACACTATTATGATTTTGAACACAGAGATATAAAGGTTGCTAGTGTTTTCTTTATCGTACCTTGATTTTATTTTCAAACGTATTCTCTATCAATTAGAATCTGCATTTGTCACACTTAAACGCTTTGGATGCAATATGTTAAATTGGTTTAATTGAAAGGTATTAACACTATATATATATATATATATATATATATATATATATATATATATATAATGTTCTTCTACATTATTTATTATTATTATTTCGAACTTGGCCTAAATTTCCATTGTGATTCTAAATTTTAAAATCTTTCATTTCAAATGCATGGTCATGATTAATAGATTTATTATTATTATTATTGTTATTATTATTATTTATTTTCTCTTCTTTTAAATATGGTGGTTACAATCCCACACACCTTACAAGAAATCTCGCTCTCGAGATTCAAGTAGGTCAACGAAGAAAAGAGGATATGACTTATCAGCGGTCGGCTACCCCCCTTAAACAAGATAAACCTATCATTTTATGGGTTCGTGTACTCTTTATTATTGTTACAATTAATATTATAATTACTTGCTGTTTTAGCAATACATCAAACAACGTGTTTCTAAATCGTTATCAACAAGGCGAGAGTTTCACCCGCTAAACAAAAGGGACCTATGCGAGTGATATATGATAATCTTCAAAGTCTTCTTTTCTTGTGCGTTGTCTTCATATGTCCATCTGAAGCTTCCGTTGGTCGAGTCGAATCTTCTTCTTCATAAACAAGGTTAAAGGAAATTCTAAGAGGTCCGTTCTAACTAAGGTCACGCGCCTAGAGTCGATATATAGCTCTGATACCACTTTGTCACACCTGGTTTTATTAAACATAAAACCAGCTGCAAAATACATTGTCGACTGTTGGAGTCGGCAGATCTCCTGACACTATGAAAGTGTTGGAGGAGTTTGTAGTTCGGTGTGGGCGCGCGGAGACTCAAGAAGGTGAATCACGATTGGACTCGAGTGACACGGTGGTTTACGTGGTTCGGGCCGCCTGAGCGTAATACCCTACTCCACGGGTGTGTGTGTGTGTTGTATTAACTTGTGAGCTTGAGTGTGTTCCAGAGTCCTCCCTCTGTGTATCGTCGGTTTGTCCTTTTATAGTACAAGGACAAACCGTTACAAGTCAGCCTGACCCGACATGTGGCCCTGGCGGTTACTAGTATTGATACACGAGATTAATTGTTGTTAATAACCCTGTAACGGCTCCGACAGTGCCGTTACAGGTGTTAAGATTGTCCAATTAAGTTTCATTAACGTGGAATTAATGATAGTTAATCGGGTCTTGAAGTCCGCGGCTGTCCTTTGGAGATCCGGAGCCATTACAATGTCTCCTGGGGGTTTGAAGCGGCCAGCTCCGACGTATGGACACGTGGCAGCTCCGGAGCTTGCTTGTGGGAAGCGGGAAGCTCCGGGGTGGCCTGGCACGTGTCAGGTCCGGAGCTTCTCTCGGTCAGGGGTTAAATCCGGAGGTGCCGTTTCAGTACCTAGCCCGGAGCTTCACCCTTGCAGGTAATAGCTCCGGTCTGACAGTACACGTGGCAACCTAGGGGTTAACCATGTTGGAGAAGCAGGTCCGGTTATGTCTGACAGGTGGGCCCCCGAGGGTCTTCAATTTGAGTAGATGTCCTTCCCTTGAGATCTTTGTAACCTCAGGGGGTGTATGGTTTTTAGGGTACCGACAGTGGCCCCCTGGACCTACCTCCGGGGAAGGCCAACGGGGTGAAGTCATTCCGCCGGAGGTGGGTCCACACTTGCGACTCTTGAACTGGGTCTTCGGGGGTGCCTTTGGCGGGGCTTTACGGTTAAGTCCCGACGCGTGGCGCACCTCAGGCGGCAGATAAGATCTTTGACGTGCGGATCTCTCGCAATTGAAGGTCGCCGGTTCCCGATACGAAAACCGTATCGGTTCCGCGCGCCTTGTCAGTCCGCCGCCTTTGGGTTTCCCGCCTCGTGATGACAACTGTTCGCCTGGGTAAGAACCTCGACTTGATCGTCAGGGTGGTCCCGGGCCCTCTTGTCATCGGTAGGGTTGAATTCTTGAGTAGTATCCTTGACTCTCCTGCAGTTTCCATCCAAGCGTTGCGAGGGCTTACTTAAGAAGGAAAGCGCACCGTCGGGAGTTCTTTACGCTTCCCATCTGTTCTTGCGCTCAAACTCCCGACTTGTACTTTGCTCCTCTTCTCTTGCCTAACTGTGCTGCGATGGAGTTGGGTCTGCGTGAGAGTCGTTTGAAGACGGAAAGCGATCTGAAGAAGGTCCGAGCCCTCATGGGGTGGTCGTCGGACTTCTTCAACCGTTCGGTCCGCGCCGACGGAGAGCTTCCCTTTAAAAAGGAGCACTCCGGTGAGATGGTGTATTTTTCCTCGTACGCCATGGTGGGGCTGATCCCACCGTTTTCTTCTTTCTTCTTGATGCTGCTGGACTTCTATGGTCTGCAGCTATACCACCTTGGCCCTCACTCCATTCTTCTTGTGTCCATCTTTGTCCACTTCTGCGAGATGTGGGTGGGCATCCCTCCCTGCATCGAGCTCTTCCGAACCTTCTTCACCGTCCAAACCACCGGCCGAAGCGACGAGTACCTTGGCTTCTACTACTTTGTGAAGCGCAAGAAGTGCCCGTTCAAGTACCTCCGGTCATTCCCTTCCGGGAAGTGGGATGACTGGAAGAAAGATTGGGTAGTCGTCCGGGTGGAGGAGCATGAGCGGTTGGAGTTGCCAGACGGTCTGCCCGGCATTGACACGTCGGTGTGGAGCGAAGTTCCGGTGCTGGCGGCAGCTTTCGACCCCGTCCTGACCAGGATCCGCCAATGTGTGGAGGGAGGATTGACTCCCCAGGCAGTGTTCTGCAACTTCCTGTCCAAAAGGTGGGCACCGCTGAAGAGGAGGGAGAAGCTCGCCTGGGCCCTCAACAGCGTGATGGACGAGGACCGGGTTGAGACCGGGTTGAAGTCCAGCATGGTGGGGAAGACCTTGGAGTTTCACCTCAAGAAATTCCAGCACGGCATCGATGTTGACGGAGATTATTTAACTCCGCCGCCGGCTTTCCTTCCCCTGAATGTGGAAGTTGAGTTCAGCAGGGAGCTCCGGCGGAAGATGCCCGCGCTTGACGACCTTGGCGTCGTCGAGAGAAGGTCAACTGCCAGGCTGGCGATCCCGGGGTTGTCCGAAGGCGGCTCCGCCCCTGTCTCTCAGCCAAGAGCTGAGGTCATCGGCAAGGTCAAGGAGCTGGCGGAGGAACCGGAGAGCCGGAAGAGAAAGTTGCGACATGCTGACGGAAGGTCCGTCGGGCTTGCTACCTCCCCCCCAGTTCCCCGTCCTCAGGAAGGAAGATCCTCCGCCGCCGTGGCGGCTGTCCCCGTGGTGGGGTCTTTCCGGAGCGCTACTGTTCCGGCGGTGGGATCCTCCCGGAGTGCGACTGTTCCCGTGGTGGATCCTTCCGGAGGTGCCAGCTCCGGGCACGCGACCCCGGCACCAGAAGCGGTGAGGGCCTCCAGGTCCAGGAGTTCCTCTCGATCAAGGAGAGCTCCGACCCGGGAAACGCCCGCGGCTACGGCAAGTCCTGGGAGTCCTCCCGGAGCTCTTACGCCGACCGTGGCCAGCCCGGAACGTCCGGGAAAGAGGTTCCGCGCAAGCTGGTGCGTGAGCCTCCCAAGGTAATTTTTCTTGCTTACCTCGATTAACTTTTAATTGTAGCATCTGTTTGCTCAATTTCTTCGTTCTTTATCTGCAGCGTTTCTAAGAAGGGGAGTGAAGCTCCGCCCTCAGCCACAGTGTCTGAGGCTGCGAGGGCTTCTGCTCCAGCCCCGATGCCGCCCCAAGCGGAGGCTGCGACAGCTCCGGCGCCGGCTGTCGTGGTCATGGACCTCGACTCGTCTCCAGTAGTTCCCGTGGTAGCGCCGGACCACGGGATTGAAGATGCGCCAGCGGCACCCGTTCCGGAGGTTGAAGCTCCGGGTCCTGGTGCTGCAGAAGTAGAAGCTCCGGCTGTTGAGTCGGAGGAAGTAGCGGTCCCGGCTTCGGAGCCGGAAAGTGCTGAAGCCCCGGCGGTTGAGCCGGAGGTAGCTGAAGCCCCGGCATGCGAGCCGGAAGTTGAAGTAGTTCCGGTAGTTGAGCCGGTTACTTCCGAAACTCCGGTCGCAGAGCCGGTAATTATTGGAGCGCCGGCTGCAGAGCCGGTGATTGTTGGAGCGCCGGCTGCAGAGCCGGTGATTGTTGGAGCGCCGGACGCAAAGCCGGTGGCTGAAGAGGCGAGGGAGCTTGAGCCTCCCTCAGAAGAAGTGTCTCGGCCGGAGCCAGTGGAGGCGACGACGTCGATGGTACCCGTGGCGGAGCCAGAGTGCCTGAACGAAGTCGCCGGCCCCCAGCCTGAGGGGGCAAATGAAGACTTGGTGGCGGGACCTTCTTCGGTGGCGACTGAGGCCATCCCGGAGGAGTGCCCTAGTGCTTTGGAAGCTCGGGGTTCCACTCTCGTAGAGTGGGACCCAATTTTTGTAAGTGAAGACCCGCTGGAACCAGCGGAAGAGACCCCGGCAGGTCCGGAGCCCATCTCTCTGTCGATGTCCATCGACAACGCCTGCTCCAGTCTACGTCAGGTTCAACTGGCCTTCTTCCACGACAGCAAAGCTCTTGAAGAGGAGCGCCAAACCCTTAGGAGGTGGCGTAATCGGCTCCACTTTGAGACTAAGCTGGCGCAGTCGAGGATTGCGGATGACAAGGAATGGATCAGGCGGGAGAAGGTCCGCCTGGAGCTCTGGGGTGAGCTGCTGGACGAGAGGGAGAGCATGACTCACGCCCTCGACGCTCAATCCCGGGAGTTCCATGACCAAGCTAAGGCTGCTAACGACGCGACCAACGCTCAGTTCGATCAACTCGAGGCCATCAGCACCGCACTCATCAAGCGCCGAGAGGCACTTGAAGGAAGGGAAAGGCGGCTCGAGGATGAGGAGCAAAAACTCCTGGAGCTACGGGATGACGTCTTGCGACGGGAGGAAGAGCTCGCCGAGAAAACAGCTCTGGCGGACAAGGGCCTCGAGGAGCGCACTAAAAAATTGGAAGAGCGCTGCCTCGAGGAGGAGGAGAAGACCTGGGTGCGGGGGCAGGAACTCTACGAGTACGAGTGTGCCCTTGTCGCCCGGGAGAAGAAAATAGAGGCTAGGGAGAAGGACCTGGTCGACCGCCGGAACAAGATCCACCTCCGGGAGGAGGAGCTCGGTAGACTCGAGAAGCGGGTTGCTGCGAAGATTCAGCAAAACGCCAAAGAAGTTGAGCGCCTCTCCCGCGAGAATTCGGAGCTGACGGCGGCCCGGAGATCCCTGGAAGAGATGAAGGGCCTGAGGAAGACGGACTCCCTGCAAATTTGGGAGTTCCTGAGCAAGGCCGACGATGCGCTGGCGCTGATGGGTTTCAGCCCCGTGCTCCCGGATGATCCGGAGCCGGAGCCGGACCTTGCGTTGCAAGCGTTGAGCGCCGCAGGCAGCAAGCTCTCCAAGGTGGGCGACGTCATCGCGGACCAGCTGGAGGTTGAGGGGCAATCCCTGGCTAGGAACGTCACAGAGTATGTGTTGACGTGTTACACTAGCCGGAACCCTCGATTCCCTCTGGACCCGGTGCTTGAAGGCCCCGTCGAAGGAGAAGGCGAAGCTACCCGAGCCAGCGTGTCGGAGGTCGCCCAGAAGGTCGCCGAGTTCTTCCATAGGGTCTAGGACTGTCTCTCTTAGCCTTTACTTGTATCTTCTCTTCTTCCTCAATTTTGTAATCCTTGTCTCCAGATGTAATCTCCGGTCCTCAAATGAAATAAATCCCCACTTTTTTGCGAATTTCATTTTTTTGTCTTCAACATCTTTATCTTCACTTGGCCCCCTGGTAGATGTGCACAATTTGATTGTGGACATGTACCAAAAGGATGTTGAGTTTTGTTGAAGGCAAATTTGCTTCGAACTCGTATAAATTATGTCCGAAGTTTTCGATAGTGAAAGTCCCTTGAAGTCGTCGGAGCTTAGAAGCTCCGGCACTGTCCATCGCCGGAGCTTAGTAGCTCCGGCAATAGCCTCTACCAACACGTTGAGCGTCGATAGTTAATACTCCAAGGTGTCGGAGCTTAGCAGCTCCGGCAATGACCCTTGCCACGCTTGGTTTGTTGGCAACAGACTCTAGTGATAGGGTCTTCTCACCATCTTTAAGTCAACACCGACGGTTGACGCCCTGGTGGGAGTCGGAGCTTGGTTAGCTCCGGTTTTTCTCCATCAACATAGGGTTCATTTTTCCTGCACACTTAAGCCAAGATAAATAGTAAAATTCGTTCCTTGTCTATAACTTCGTCGCGGCTTATGGTTCTCAAGAAAATTTTAAGTTGAACACGATTTTTAGTACGACTGAATGAATTGTCTTTTCTTTTGGATCTAACTGTCCATGGACCCACCTTACTTTGACCTGCCGGGATGTAGGTAGAGTGGCGTACTTAGGGTGCTTGACCAGGCTAAGTCGATAGCGCACTCCGGCCCTAGAATGGCTTGGCGGCTTTCAGGCGAGTTGGCCACAGATGACATTTAAATCCAAAAAAAAATCCGACAATTCAACTCAAATCGTACGTAAACCGGTCAAACTAGAACTTCTTAAGAATTGCACGTTTCTGTTATAGACAAGAAAGAGAAAAATAAAAATGTCGAGCCTATGCAAAAATGAATGCACGTGGAGTCTATTTCACATGAAGATGTCTTTCATTATAGGTCCGGGGTACAGGGGAAACAAGTACACTCTTAGGGTACGGAACCAGGCTAAGTGTGTTTGGTTTCTCGTTTGACCCAGGGTAGTTAGCCACACTTCTAGTCCGGAGACTGTATTAAGTGTTGCATGAGTTCTTCAAACCTTTCGTGAAAGGTCCGGCTGCTCTCCCGGAGGAACTACCCGACTCTGTACAATGACTCTATAACATACATTTCAAGTTACTTAAGACTCACCTCCGTGGAATTAAGTGTAGAACTTACGGAGGTGCTCGATGTTCCAAGGATTTGGGAGAGGTGTCCCATCCTCGGTAGCCAAGCGAACGCTTCCGGGACGGGATACTTTGATCACTCGAAAGGGCCCTTCCCAGCCGGGGGAGAGTTTGTTTTGCCCTTCTCTGGATAGTATTCTCCGTAGCACCAGATCGCCTTCCTCGAGCTGTCGGTTGTGTACATGCCGCTGGTGATAGTGCCGTAGAGCTTGGCGGTATCGGGCGTTCCGAACAGCTGCTTGGCACCTTCCCTCCTCAAGGAGGTCTAGGTCTTCGCGCCGGAGCTGGTCCTGCGCGGCTTCGTCGAAGGTCCGGACCCGGAGGGAACCCAAGGTGATTTCCGGAGGAAGGATCGCTTCTGCTCCGTACACCAGGAAGAAGGGTGTTTCTCCGGTTGCCCGACTTGGAGAAGTCCTGTTGGCCCATAGAGTGGGCGGAAGCTCTTCGATCCAATTGGCTCCGTGCTTTTTCAAACGCTCATAAGTGCGTGTTTTGAGTCCTTTAAGGATCTCTGCGTTTGCTCTCTCGACTTGTCCATTGCTGGCAGGATGAGCTACGGAAGCGTAGCAAACTTGTATGTTGAGGTCTTCACAATATCCTTGAAATGCGGAGCTTGTGAATTGAGTCCCATTATCAGTGATGATCTTATTTGGGACTCCGAATCTGCTCACGATAGATTGTAGAAAATTGATTGCAGATTGTTTGTTGATCGTCACAATAGGAGTAGCTTCCGGCCACTTGGTGAACTTGTCGATGGCGACGTACAGGAACTTGTAACCTCCGACGGCTCTTGGGAAGGGTCCCAAGATGTCCATCCCCCACACAGCGAAAGGCCATGTAGGAGGTATCATTTGTAAGGACTGAGCAGGTGTATGAATTTGCTTTGCATGAAATTGGCATGCTTTGCATTTCTTCACTAGCTCAGTGGCATCCTGGAGCGCTGTAGGCCAGTAGAAGCCGTGCCGAAAGGCTTTTCCGACCAGCGTGCGGGAAGATGCGTGGTTCCCACAATCGCCTCCATGGATTTCTGCGAGGAGCTCGCAGCCTTCTTCCCTTGTGATGCACCGCATTAGGATGCCGTTGGCACCGCGCCGGTAGAGATCCCCTTCTACCAGCGTGTATCTTTTAGCCAATCTGACTACCCGGTCAGCGGATACATCATCGTCAGGAAGGATGTTGTCTTTCAAGTAGTTCCGGATCTCCGAGATCCATGCATCGGAACTGACTTGAGCATTTGAGTCTTGCGTGCTGGGTTGCTCGGAGCTCCCGGCAGCACCTACGACCCTTGATGGCTGCCATGGTAACAGGGCCATCGGGACCATCAGCTTCGGTATGCTGATCTCGCCCCCTTCGTTCAGTTCGGCAGGCTGAACTGTGGGTTTTGACAACCTCCGGACAAAGGTTCCGTCAGGAGCCGGAGCTCCGGTTGACGCCTTGGTCGAGAGTTCGTCAGCTTCAGCATTGTGAGCACGCTGAACATGGTGAAGGTCGAGGACTTCGAAGTCCTTCTGAAGCCTCTGGACTTCAAGGAGGTAAGCAGCCAGCTGGAGATTATTGCAGGAGCATTCACCCTTCACCTGCTTGATGACGAGTTGTGAATCTCCTTTGACTAGCAATTGCTTGACACCATATGAAAGTGCCACCTTTAATCCATAGATGAGTGCTTCGTACTCCGCCATGTTGTTGGTTGCCTTGAAGTCAAGGTGTACCATGTATTTCACCTTCTCCCCGGTTGGTGCGAGGAGAAGGATTCCAGCTCCGGCTCCGTGCTTCTGCATGGAGCCGTCGAAGTAAAGGGTCCAATGAGGCTTAGTGAAGGTTGGAACTTGAGGTTCCGTCTTCTGCTCGCTGGGGCCCCCAGGGTTTAATGGAGAGGGAGTCCATTCTGCCACGAAATCTGCCAACACTTGACTCTTGATTGCTTGTCTCGGAGTGAATTCAAGATCGAATTCAGCCAATTCCGCTGCCCACTTTGCAATATTCCCAGTTGAATTGGGATTATGCAGGATCGCTCGAAGTGGATATGAAGTCACCACTGAGACTTTGTGAGCTTGGAAATAGTGTCGAAGCTTCCTTGAGGCAATAAGAACTGCATAGAGCAGTTTATGCACCTCTAGGTACCGAGTCTTGGCATCATGTAACACTTCACTGATGAAGTATACCGGGCGTTGAATGGTCCGGACCCTCCCAGAGGGGTCCGGAGCTTCCTCTTCATTGATCCGGACCCTCTCGGAGGGGTCCAGACTCTCTTCGGGGACCTCCGGGTTTTGGGTGGAGGAACCCGGAGCTTCTTCAGGAATGACCTGGATTCTCTCGGAGGGATCCGGGTCCTCTGAAGTGGCTTCTTGTGGGTTCAAGTCTGGGAGCTGGGACCCAGACCCGCTTTCAGGAACCTCCGGACCCTCCCGAAGGGGTCTGGATTCCTGAGTATTAGGTAGTTCCGGTCTCTCCGCAACCAGAACCATACTGATGACTTCGTCAGTAGCTGAAATGTAAAGCAATAAAGGCTCACCAGGGTTCGGAGCTACCAAGACTGGTAGGGTGGTGAGGAACTGTTTCAGTTCCTGGAATGCCTTCTCTGCTTCTTCAGACCATTGGAATGGTCCGGACTTCCTCAGTAACTTGAAGAAGGGAAGTGCCCTTTCCGCCAGTCTAGAAATGAACCGGCTGAGGGCTGCTAGACATCCGGTTAACTTTTGGACGTCTTTGATGCGGGTTGGTGGCCGCATGTCTTCAATGGCTTTTATCTTCATCGGATTGGCCTCTATGCCCCGGTGACTTACCAGGAAACCAAGAAGCTTTCCGGAACTAACCCCGAATACGCACTTGTCTGGGTTTAGCTTCGTGCGGGTGGCCGCAGCTTGTCGAAGACAGCCTGCAAGGTGTCCAAGAGGGACTCCTTGTTCTTGACTTTGACCACGATGTCATCGACGTACACTTCCACTATGTCTCTGATGAGTTCTTCGAAAGTTTTGTACATAGCTCGTACAAAAGTTGAAGCTGCATTCTTGAGACCAAAAGGCATGGCTGTGTAACAATACAATCCATCCACTGTGATGAATGAAGTATGTTCTTCATCTTCCCTAGTCATCCTGATTTGATGATATCCAGAATATGCGTCTAGAAAACACAGTAACTCACACCCGGAGGTGGAATCCACTATCTGATCTATTCTAGGTAGTGGGAATGGATCTTTTGGACATGCCTTATTCAGTGTGGTGTAGTCGATACACATCCGAAGTTTCCCGCCGGCCTTAGGCACAACAACTGGTTTTGCCAGCCATTTTGGATGGTAAACTTCTCGGATGAATCCGGCTTCGAGCAACTTCTTCACTTCTTGTCGGATGAAGTTCTGTCGCTCCACAGATTGCTTCCGAGGTTTCTGATGCACAGGCCGAGCGTCGGGGTAAATCTTCAGATTGTGCTCAATCACTTCCCTGGGGATCCCAGACATTTGTGACGGTTGCCAAGCAAACACATCAATGTTAGCCCGGAGGAAAGTGATGAGCGCGAGTTCCTATTTGTCGTTCAAACCTCATGATATACGGGTGGTTTGAGCGGCATCGGAACCAATTTGGACGACTTTGACGGGAATGTCGGTGTCGCCGCTTGGCTGCACACGGGATGCAGAGGTCGAGCCTCGTTGCCGAATGCTCGGAGGTTGTGGAGCTTGCTTCTGTCTGGAGTCCTCCTCTTGCGCTGTGGTGAGTGCGTGGAGTCCCTCCAGAGCAGTTACTCCGGCAGTGCGATCTCCGCGGATCCGGAGAACGCCTACTGGTGTTGGCATTTTCAACACCAGGTATCCATAATGAGCGGCTGCCATGAATTTGTACAGGGCAGGTCTACCCAAGATGGCGTTGAATGGTAAGTTGATCTGAGCGACGTCGAAGACCAACTTCTCGGTGCGATACTTCTCCCGGGTCCCGAAGGTAACGGGGAGAGTAATAGCTCCGAGTGGAGTAATGGCCCCCGGACCTACTCCGGAGAAAGGTCGAGAGGGCTGGAGGTCCGAAGGTCGGAGCTGAAGCTTAGTGAAAGCTTGAAAGCTGATGAGGTTAAGCCCCGAACCTCCGTCTACCATGACATGATGGAGCTGGATGTTGTTGATGGTGGGAGATACCATCAAGGGTAATTGGCCAGCTCCGACCATGCTTTGAGGACAGTCCGAAGCATCAAAAGTGATGGGTGGATCCATCCACTTTCGATGTGGCTCCGGTCTAGCTGTAGGAGCTACAGCAGCCATATCCCGTCGCATAGTCTTGATGACACGACGAGAAGTGATGTCCCATGATCCACCAAAGATGGTGTTCATGGTTTTCCGACGCTCGTTGTCGGAGACGTCGGAGTCATCGTTGACGGAGGTGTAGACGGCTTTCAGGACCTTTTTAGGGTCCTGAAACCCTAACTCCTCTTCAGCCGGAGCTTCGTCAACCTTCTGTTTCCCCTCCCTCTGTCGGAAAGGAGACCCTTCCCGGCGCTTGTTGTAGCGCTCGGCAAGGTTTTGGACCTCCCGGCAGTCCTCCAGTCTGTGGCTGCCTATTTTGTGAAT
Organism: Tuctoria greenei; assembly: GCA_036927565.1. Taxonomy (NCBI): domain Eukaryota; kingdom Viridiplantae; phylum Streptophyta; class Magnoliopsida; order Poales; family Poaceae; genus Tuctoria; species Tuctoria greenei. The sequence continues at coordinate 4,169,697 of JAYESD010000007.1, forward strand.
GGGGCACCACATCTTGGATTTGCCGTCGTCTTCAGAAGACGGTCGAGGTCGCTTCTCGGGGCATGGCCCCCGGCCACCAGGAGTTGCAGTGGCTGCAACGTTGGATGTGCCGGCCGACGGCTTATTCTTGCCGTTGGTCTTCTTTTTCTTCTTGCCACTCCCGGAGGTAGCGGCTTCTTCTTTGGAGGATTTTTTATGATCCTCCAAGGCTGGTTTGGAGTGCATTTCGCGGCCCTCCGCAGCTCTGGCACATTTGTCAGCCAGGCTGAAGAGCTCCGTGACGCTGGTGATTTCTTTGATCGCCAGCTTCTCCAACATCTTCTTGTCTCGTACACCCTGTCTGAATGCCACAATGACAGAAGCGCTTGAGATAGAAGGGATTGTGTTACGTACCTGAGAGAACCTCTGGATGAATGACCGCAAAGATTCTCCTCTTTTTTGCACGACCGCAAAAAGGTCTAGTTCAGTGCCCGGTCGGGTGTATGAACTCCCGAAATTGGCAGTGAACTGACGGCACAGCTCCTCCCAACTGTCGATAGAGTTGGGTGGAAGGCTCATAAACCAGGACCTGGCGGTCCCAGTTAAGGCCACTGGAAAATAGTTGGCCATTACGGCCTCGTTTCCTCCAGCTGCTAAGATTGCAGTAGAGTATATCTGCAGAAATTCTACGGGGTTGACAGTCCCGTCGAATTTTTCCGGCAAATGTGGCCGGAACTTCTGTGGCCATCTAACCATGCGTAGGTGCATGGCTAGGGTGGAACAACCTCCTCCTACTCCTTCCAGAGTAGAAAGGTCTTGAGCATCTCGTCTTTCTCGAGCTCGCTCGATGTGGACACGGCCATCCTGTTGGCGGTATCGGCGATCAAGCTCCGCCCGGAGGTCGTGTGTCGAAAGCCGAGATGCAGTATGGGTGCGTCGTGCCCCAGAGGGCAACGACGTCACTTGCTGTGACGCAGCTCGTCTTCGGTTGTTGGAGACATGCGGACCAAGTCTTCCAGACAACGTTCGTCGCTGCGACGGGGCCCGCCCTGAAGGAGGTGGACCCTGGTTGTTGAGGCGTTCGGCCGCTGCTGCGACCAAATGCTCAACATCAGCCCTCCATTGCTCCATGGCACCTTGAGATGCATCCGGAGGTGGTGGTCGCTGGAGAAGAGCACGCGCTGCATGGAGCGCGTGTTCTGGGTTGTCATGACTTGCCGGCGCAGTATGTGACGCCAGTGCACCATCATGTTGCCTGGCACGTCTTGCCGGAGAAGATGGTGGTGGTGGGAGTATAACTCCTGCTGGTGCTGAGGCTCCTGCCGGTGGCTGCATGTTGGAGGGATTGCCTCCGACAGCCTGAGCAGCAGGTTGCCCGTTGGATAATCCAGCCGCAGAATTCACCATTCTTGAAGATCTCAGGCACCCCCCTACCTGGCGCGCCAACTGTCGACTGTTGGAGTCAGCAGATCTCCTGACACTATGAAAGTGTTGGAGGAGTTTGTAGTTCGGTGTGGGCGCGCGGAGACTCAAGAAGGTGAATCACGATTGGACTCGAGTGACACAGTGGTTTACGTGGTTCGGGCCGCCTGAGCGTAATACCCTACTCCACGGGTGTGTGTGTGTGTTGTATTAACTTGTGAGCTTGAGTGTGTTCCAGAGTCCTCTCTCTGTGTATCGTCGGTTTGTCCTTTTATAGTACAAGGACAAACTGTTACAAGTCAGCCTGACCCGACATGTGGCCCTGGCGGTTACTAGTATTGATACACGAGATTAATTGTTGTTAATAACCCTGTAACGGCTCCGACAGTGCCGTTACAGGTGTTAAGATTGTCCGATTAAGTGTCATTAACGTGGAATTAATGATAGTTAATCGGGTCTTGAAGTCCGCGGCTGTCCTTTGGAGATCCGGAGCCGTTACAATGTCTCCTGGGGGTTTGAAGCGGCCAGCTCCGACGTATGGACACGTGGCAGCTCCGGAGCTTGCTTGTGGGAAGCGGGAAGCTCCGGGGTGGCCTGGCACGTGTCAGGTCCGGAGCTTCTCTCGGTCAGGGGTTAAATCCGGAGGTGCCGTTTCAGTACCTAGCCCGGAGCTTCACCCTTGCGGGTAATAGCTCCGGTCTGACAGTACACGTGGCAACCTAGGGGTTAACCATGTTGGAGAAGCAGGTCCGGTTATGTCTGACAGGTGGGCCCCCGAGGGTCTTCAATTTGAGTAGATGTCCTTCCCTTGAGATCTTTGTAACCTCAGGGGGTGTATGGTTTTTAGGGTACCGTCAAACTCAATACCTGTTACTTTCTCAATCATATACATCAAGTAGGGAGCATAGCCACATGACCTGTTGGGCGTGCAGGATATGTTGACCATAGCATTCCAAATGTATTCCGCCACATCAAATGGGCGGTCCTTGCTTATCACTCTCATTAGGGTTCGGAGGTAACCCTGCACGCTCCCAGCATCTCCATCTTTAGGAGTAATTGTCTTCCTCAGCACTCTGTTGAGGACCACAAAGAATGGTTTCATGTTCTTTGTAGAGGGAGGGACATACTTTGAGTTCGGCTCATATAGGAATTTCATCCTATCCTTCTCCATGACACCTATGTTGTGGATGATCAGCCTGTCATGTTCAGAGGTGTCCAGATGGAGCAGATTATTGAAGTCTTCTTGAGTGATACTATACTTAGATCCGTGTGTCATCCAAGTAACACTCTCTTCATCCTCACTCGAGAAGTGGCAAGTTGCAAAGAACTATGCAATCACCTCATCATTCCAGTTATGCCTGAAGGCAAAGAGATCCTTTAGGCCATGCCTCTCAGCTGCTGCAATTACTTCATCAAAAGCTGAGCACTTCTTCTTCTCAAGGTGTGCCCAGTCAATCCACTGACTGCGCACCACCGGTGTCTTCATTGGGAGATACACCGATTTGTAGAAGTCTGCATGGAAGTTGCACCAAAACCTGCCATTGACAGCTTGCTTTGGCCTGCCATACCAGTCAATGCTCCTGAACTTGGCCGCTGAATCACTTCCTTTCCCATTGAATTTCTCTTCATTGGGGTCCCGGACCCCTTCCCTAGGAGCATGGAGCTTCAAGGGCCCAACTGGTCCCGTTGCTACTCCCTTGCCCTTTCCTTTTGCTTGACGAAGGCCGCTTGTAGACGGAGCAGCCTTCGAGGTGGGCTTCTTGACACAGACCTTCCTCCGAACCTGGGGAGGGGAAGTAGCAGGCTCGGAAGGTCTTTCTTGGCGTTTCTTGCCAAGACCCGCCGAGGACCGAGGTGCCACCTCGTGGTCCAACTCGGCCTCAAAGTCGGAGATCTCGTTGTCGGAGCTCGACATGATCTGAGAATGATTGAGCAAGAATAATGACAAGTTATACAAGGCATAGGTAAGACAAGATAGCAATGGATGGCATTAAGGAATTAAGGAATTAGGTTTCAGGTTCAGAAACATCGGACTTGTCCGTGCAAGGACCGGACTAGTCCGGTGTTCATCCTCAAAAACCTAACAGATTGGTCAAGGGATGATTCCTAATGCAAATCTAGTCTAGCATACACGTAGTACATCAAATAAGCATGTATCTAGTGAAGGATGCTAGGCTATACGATCAACAATGGAGAAAAACAAGATTTTTAGGGTTTTGAAGAAATTTACCGAAGAAATCGATGGAGGCTCGAAGTGTTGGGGGTTGGAGGTCGGACTAGTCCGATAGCTTCAATCCCCAAGAGGTCAAGCTCGACCTCCGCCCAAATGTGGACTTTTTCGACGGAAGGAGGAGAAAATCGCCTTGGGAGCTCGAGCGCAAGAGAGAGGAGGCATGAGCAAAAGTGGGGATGAGGAGATTAGGGTTTGGTGGCGGCTAGGGTTATGGACACGAAAAATCGGACAAGTCCGGACATGACCGGACTAGTCCGAAGTCATCCAGAGACCTATATCGGACTAGTCCGTGGTCTATCGGACTAGTCCGGCCTAACCGGCACTCTGCGGACTAGTCTGCAAGAGCGGACTAGTCCGGGTAACCACGGACTAGTCCGTGGTCACCAAGAAAGAATTGCATAGCCCATTCATATATATTTGAAGGTTCAATAATAGAGGATAGAGAGGCAAAACAATTCAAGTAATCTTGATGAATTTGACCAGTAAGCATACAACAATCATACAATGATCAAAATTCATCAAGATCTAATAATTGACATAGTTTTTCGAGAGAAAAATGGAGAGGGATGATTTTCAAAATTCAATCAACATTTTGAAGCAATCATACAGGTATGCAACTTTTCAAGCCACACTCCGAGAATCAAGAATATTTAGCTCATTTCGGAGTTCGCAAAAACGCTTTTCATCAAGTGGCTTGGTGAATATGTCGGCCAATTGTTTTTGGGTGTTGACATGTGAGATGGTTATGTCTCCTTTCATGGAATGGTCTCTCAAGAAATGATGTCTTATGTCTATGTGTTTAGTCCTAGAGTGCTCAACTGGATTGTGGGCTATTTTAATGGCACTCTCATTATCACAAAGGAGAGGAATATGGTTCATATTGTAACCGTAATCCCTTAGAGTTTGTCGCATCCAAAGGAGTTGTGCACAACAACTCCCGGCTGCAACATACTCCGCTTCGGCTGTGGATAATGCAATGGAATTTTGTTTCTTAGATGACCAAGAAACCAAAGATCTTCCTAGGAATTGGCATGTGCGAGAGGTGCTTTTTCTATCAACTTTGCACCCGACATAATCTGCATCAGAGTAACCAATGAGATTGAATTTGGAGCCTTTTGGGTACCAAAGACCAAGGTTGGGTGTATGAACTAAATATCTCAAGATTCTTTTTACGGCTGTCAAGTGACATTCCTTAGGGTTGGCTTGAAATCTTGCACACAAACATACACTCAACATAATATCTGGCCTAGATGCACATAAGTAGAGTAAAGATCCAATCATGGAGCGATATACATTTTGGTCGACGCTTGGTCCATCTTCATTGAGATCCAAGTGGCCATTCGTAGCCATGGGAGTCTTTATGGGCTTTGCCTTGTCCATGCCAAACTTCTTGAGTATGTCCTGCGTGTACTTGGTTTGGCTTATGAATGTTCCTTCCCTTTGTTGCCACACTTGGAATCCCAAGAAGTACTTCAATTCTCTCATCATTGACATTTCAAACCTGTCTGTCATAATTCTACTAAATTCTTCACAGAAAGATTGGTTAGTTGACCCAAAAATTATATCATCAACATAGATTTGGCAAATGAAAAGATCATTATCTAGATTCTTAGTGAATAATGTATAATCTACTTTGCCAATTTGAAAACCATTATCAATTAAAAAATCTCTAAGACACTCATACCAAGCTCTAGGAGCTTGTTTGAGGCCATAGAGAGCCTTACGCAGTTTATATACGTGGTCGGGGAACTCTTCATCTTCAAACCCGGGTGGTTGCTCCACGTACACCTCTTCCTTGATCGGTCCGTTGAGGAAGGCGCTTTTCACATCCATTTGATACAGCTTGAAATCATGGTGAGTAGCATATGCAAGTAATATTCTAATTGATTCAAGCCTAGCTACTGGAGCAAAAGTCTCATCGAAATCCAAACCTTCGACTTGTGAGTAACCTTTGGCCACAAGTCGTGCCTTGTTTCTTGTCACCACTCCGTGTTCGTCTTGCTTATTGCGGAAGACCCACTTGGTGCCCACTATATTTGCATTGGGTCTTGCCACAAGTTCCCAAACCTCGTTTCTCTTGAAGTTGTTCAACTCTTCTTGCATTGCCACCACCCAGTCCGGATCCTTCAATGCATACTCAGTCCTGCGTGGTTCCAAAAAGGAGACAAACGGGTAATGCTCACAAAAATTAGCTATACGAGATCTAGTGGTTACTCCCTTTTGGATGTCACCGATGATGTTGTCGATTGGGTGATCCCTTTGAATGCATTGGTGTACTCTTGGGTGTGGCACTTGGAGAGTTGTGTGTTGGTGATCATTTTCTTCTCCCCCTGAGTGGTTGCCCTCGTTGATTTGTTGATCATCTTCATATTCTTGTGATTGACCTTGTATAGAAGCTCCCCCTTGATTGTTGATCTCCTCTTGTGGTTCACTTTCCTCTTGTATTTGTGACGATGACTCTTGTGGTCGAACTTCGCCTAGAGCCATTCTCTTCAATGATTGATGAGGAGCTTCTTCTTTACCTAATTCACATTGATCAACTTGCTCCTTTTGGGAGTCATTAGTTTCATCGAACACTATGTCACGTGCCACTTCAACAAGTCCGGAGGCCTTGTTGAAAACACGATAGGCGTAAGTGTTCGAATCATAACCAAGCAAGAAACCTTTATCGGACTTCGAAGCGAACTTTGAAGTCCTGGGCTTCTTGTTCAAAATATAACATGGAGAACCGAAAACTCTAAAATATGAAATGTTTGGTTTGTTACCGGTGAGTAGCTCATAAGGAGTCTTCTTGAGTAGTCGATGAAGGTAGAGTCGATTTGCGGCGTGGCAAGCGGTGTTAATTGCTTCTGCCCAAAATCGATCGGAAGTCTTGTATTCATCGAGCATTGTTCTTGCCATCTCTATGAGCGTTCGGTTCTTCCTTTCGGCAACTCCGTTTTGTTGTGGAGAGTATGGTGCTGAAAATTCGTGCTCGATTCCCTCCTCATCAAGGTACTCCTCCACTTGTATGTTCTTGAATTCCGTGCCGTTGTCGCTCCGAATACTCTTGATCGATAGTGAGAACTCGTTTTGCGCTCGCTTGAAGAGTTTCTTGAGTGTCCCTTGTGTTTCTGACTTGTCATGCAAAAAGAACACCCAAGTGAAGCAGGAAAAATCATCAATAATGACTAAAACGTATTTATTACCACCGATGCTTATGTAAGCAATTGGACCAAACAAGTCCATATGAAGTAGTTCGAGCGGTCTTGTCGTAGTCATGATGTTCTTTGCGGGATGATGTGCTCCAACTTGCTTCCCGGCTTGGCATGCGCTACAAGGCCTGTCTTTCTCAAAGACAACATCTTTCAAACCTCGGATGTGATCGCCCTTGAGGAGTTTTTGAAGATTCCTCATACCAGCATGTGCTAGCCGTCTATGCCACAACCAACCCATATTGGTTTTTGCAATCAAGCATGTGTCGAGTTCGGCTTTATCCTTGTTGAAGTCAACAAGGTAAAGCTTTCCCTTCAACATACCCTTGAATGCAACGGAACCATCACTCCTCCTTGAGACGGTCACACCCTCGTTAGTGAACAAGCAATTATAACCTTTGTCACATAATTGAGATATGGACAACAGGTTATAATCTAAAGATTCAACATGTAAAACATGAGAAAGAGTGTGTTCAGAGGATATTGCTATTTTACCGGTACCGAGGACCCTTCCTTGACTATTATCCCCAAAGTAGATGCCTTCGTTTGGGTCCTCGTTTTCTTCATATTCCACGAACATCCTCCTTTCTCCGGTCATCTGGTTGGTGCATCCACTGTCTAGCACCCATTTGGATCCACCAGAGGAATAGGCCTGCAGAAACAATTTATGCCTTGGTTTTAGGTACCCAAGCTTGCTTGGGTCCTTGGAGGTTAGTTACAATACATTTGGGCACCCAGACATGGGATTTTGTGTTCCCATGGCGTGGCCCAGCATAATAAGCATAAACTTTACCAAGATTGTTTCTCATTAATACATAAGAGGCATCAAAGGTTTTGAACAAAAGTTGCTGTTGTTTATGGATCAGACTAGTCTGGGTGACCGGACTTGTCCGTATGACCGTACTTGTCTAGACCACCACCGGACTAGTCTGGTATTCATGAGAGTTCAAGTTCTTAATTTTTGAGTTACCAGGTTGTGAGGGTCCTCCCTTCACAAAGGTAATCCTTCCCTTGTTATTCTTATGACTTCCAGCATTTTGCTTTCCATCATAAGAGTAACCAATGCCATACTTGACATTTGGAGGTCTTTGGACCAAGTATGCACTACGTGCATAGTTGATCCTCTCCTTGTCAAATATTCCACATTGGGTAGGATTTTTATCCTTTATGGAGGTAGACTTTTCTTTCAACCTGGTGTTGATTTTACCACATTTGCACATATGAACAAGATTAGTTGAAGTGGGTTGAGAAGGTAGACTTGAAGAGGAGGAAGATTCACTTAGCTTGAGTGACTCAACTTGCACTTCAAGGATCTTGTTAACCTTGATCAGGTCATCAAGTTGATCCTTGATTGCAACGTTAGAGTTGGTTAACTCCAAGCAAGTTTCCTTGCTTGAAGCTAGCTCAAGCTCTAGTGAGCTATTTTTCTCCTTTTCAAGAACTAGAAGATTGTCAAGTTCGACATACTTCTCCTTTTGGGAGATAATCATGTCCTCTTGACGATCAATTATCCGTTCCTTCTCAACAAGTTGGTCAAGTAAAAATTTCATTTTAGCAGCAGTTTTTCTGTCTAATCCAATTAACATATCTTCATCATCACTATCTAGTTCATCATTGCTTGAGTAGGAATGCATGGAAGGAGTTTTGATGTTTACCTTGCGTTTACCTTCATTTGCCATGAGGCAAGTGCCATTTCCCTTCTTTGTACTGAGCGTGGGGAAGAGTGTGGGTTTCTTGGATGTGCTTTCAATGGCTATGCTAGCCATCTCTTCTTCATCGGATGATGAGGACTCATCGTTTGAGTCCCACTCCTTTCCAATGTGTGCTTGTTCAGCTTGTTTCTTCTTCTTGAAGAACTTCTTCAGTTGAGGCTTGGCTTCTTTATTCTTCTTCTTGTTGTCCTTATACGGGCAATCGACTATAAAGTGGTTATACTCACCACAATTATAGCACGCCTGCCTCATCTTCGGCTTTGTCCTCTCTTTGTACTTGCCTTCACTTGATTTTGTTCCCTGTCTTTTCTTCAATATTCTTTTGAACTTTTTCATGAACAAAATCATATCCTCTTCATCCAGCTCACTACTTTCATCATCGCTGTCCTCCTCAAGCTGTGCTTCTCTTGCTTCTTTGGATAGTGGCTTGAGTGTGGACTTTAAGGCAACTCCCTTCTTCTTGGCCGATGTGAGGTCGGCTATTTCTTTGACGTGCTTGGATTGTTTCTCCATCATCTCAAAGTTGATGATTTTGCCAAGCAATTCATCTGGAGTCATCCTCTTGTACCCGGGACTTTCTCTGATCATAGAGCATAGTGTGACATTGCGAGGCATAAAGGCTCTAAGGATGAGCTTTACAACCTCGTGGTCATTCCACTTCTTGCTCCCATATGATCGAACCTTGTTTACCAGTGTCTTTAATCGGTTGTACATGTCCTGGGGAGACTCGTCTTCCTCAATTGCGAACCTTCCTAGTTCGCCTTCGATCATTTCAATTTTCGCCCCCCGCACATGCCGGTCACCTTCATGAGCTTTTTGTAGTGTGTCCCATATTTCTTTGGCAATCTCCAGTCCGTCCACCTTTGTGAATTCATCTCGACTTAGAGAGGAGGTGATTACGGCTGCGGCTTGAGCGTTTCTCTGGATGGCTTGCTCTTGACTTGGGGTGAGCTCTTCATCATCATCTGGGATGTCTATTCCTGTGCACACAATATGCCATAAACTTGGGTTAAGGGAAATCAAGTGCATCTTCATATTTTGCCTCCACATGGAGTAATCACTCCCATCGAAGTGTGGGGCTTTTCCAAGAGAAATAGATAGGTAATGGCTGTTATTTGAATTTAAACGATCATAGTTAAAAGGATATCGGGAGTAGTCGGTGTGACTACTCCCCTTCTTATTTTCTTCAACTTTAGCTTTCCCTTTGGAAAGTGCTTTCTTTCTGAGGAGTGCTTTCAGCTCCAGCGTCTCCTCGTCATCATCATCGAAGTCTTGAATTGCTTCGAGATACTTTTCCAGCTTTTGGTTCTTGTCGTTGTTCACTTCTTCCTGGTTGTTGATTTTCTGAACTTCCTTCATGTCCGACATGATCTCTTCGAGTGGTTGCACTCTTTCTTGAAGAACCTGCTTTGATACCAATTGAATGTAGGCCTAGAGGGGGGGGTGAATAGGCCTTTTTGATTTTTCTCGGTTCCTGTAACACTCAACAACAAGGTCAATACCAGAGATATCGGACTAGTCCGGTAAAGTGCGGACTAGTCCAGTGTTCACGGGCTAAATTGATCAAGTTCAGACAATTTGATTGATTCGTTAATGTTTGCAGCGGAAATATAAACTTGAATGACAGTTTAATAATTGTATGTCAAATTCTATTACAATTAAGCCTCTTGTTCAACAATTTAACTCAAATTGAACAAAGTGAATCAAACCCTAGATTAAGTTGATCAATTAATATGAAGAACACAAAAGGACAAGACACAAGATTTATCCCGTGGTTCGGCTACCACAAAGGCAACCTACATCCACGTTGAGGAGCCCACAAAAGGACCGGGTATTCTCCAACCCTTCCCTCGTCGGATCGCCACGAAGGCCAATCCTCTTCCACTAATCACAAAGGGGTAAATAACCAAGTTGAAGGGGCGTTCTCACACGTTGAGAGCTCCCTTGATTACAACTTACAAAGCCACCAATAACACACTCGAAAATTACAAATTGAAATGCAAGAGTGTGTTAGAGAATCAAACCAAGAGCTCAATGATGTGTGCCAAGTGTCTCTCCAATGATCTAGAAGTGATCTTAAATAGATTGATCGATTTTGCACTTAATTTCGTGGAGAGAGGTGGTTTTTGAGTCTCTTGGGAGGTGTGACGACGCTAGGGTTCGAGAGCGTGTAAAAGTGGGCCGTGCACCTCTATTTATATGGGGTTTCTAAAAGTGACCGTTAGGGTTTAGAAAGATCAGACTAGTCCGTGGTGGTCATCGGACTAGTCCGGTGTGCTGTGTGTAGCAAACCCTAAGTGTCTAGGAATATCGGACTAGTCCGTTTGAAAACGGACTTGTCCGATTTCGCTACTGGAAATCTTCGGACTAGTCCGATTGCCATCGGACTTGTCCGGACATATGAAACCCTAAGTGTTTAGGATGACAAGTCCGCACTTAGAGGACTTGTCCGATTTAGATCAGTGTGCATATCGGACTAGTTCGTGTAGACACCGGACTTGTCCGAATTGGATCAGAATGAATATCGGACTAGTCCGTATCACAACGGACTTGTCCGATTTTGTGTGACTTGTGCATTGTGTTGAGGACTAGTCCGCATTGGGGAGGACTAGTCCGAAGTGGATTAGAAAGATATCGGACTAGTGCGGTGGAGACCGGACTTGTCCAATCTAGTGCAGAATGTGATATCGGACTAGTCCGGCTGTTATCGGACTAGTCCGGTCCTGTATAACTTTGTGCATTGTGTGTGTGTGCTTGAAAGTGATTGAGCTCTTGGGTGTGTTTCCTTAACACACTCCATACATAATAATCTACTATTTTCTTCTCCTTGAGCTCAAATTCACTTTGCTTCTCATTTTCCTTCTTTTCGGCATTTTGCTCATTTTTCATCATTTGCCTGCATTCATCTCAACAAAAGGATTAGGATCCCGATTGCTTGTCATAAATCATCCAAAACCCACAAGGGAGTCCTAGATGCACTTTCAGTTTGTCGACCCTGCTCTTGTCTACCAGCGACGAGAGCGGGTTGGTGACTCTGCGCCTGCTCGTCCCGAGCCCTCGGTGTACCACCCACCGTTGCTCCACCGGGACCCAGGACACGTTCACCCGATGGTGACTAGACGTGCCGCTGGGGTTCTCCAGCCTCTTGAGAGGTTCTCCGGAGTGGTACTCTCTTCGACGACACCGACACCATCCACTTCCTCTTTGGTATCACCTAAACCGACATCCATCCGTAGCGCCCTCGCTGACCCTCACTAGCGCCGCGCTATGGAGGAGGAGTATGCGACCCTACTTGCCAACCGGACATGGGACCTTGTTCCCCGTCCTCCTCGTGGCAACGTTGTCACAGGCAAGTGGGTTTTCACGCATAAGAGGAAGGTGGATGGATCCCTGGAGAGATATAAGGCTTGTTGGGTACTTCGGGGCTTCACTCAGCGCCCTGGAGTGGACTACGACGAGACCTTCAGTCCGGTGGTTAAGACAGCGACAGTACGGACTGTTCTGTCGTTGGCTCTCTCGCATTATTGGCCTGTCCACCAGCGGGACGTCAAGAACGCCTTCCTCCACGGGACGCTGACGGAGACGATGTACTGTAGTCAGCCGACAGGGTTCGTTGATTCACCCGTCCAGACTTGGTCTACCGGCTGAACAAGTCCCTATACGGGCTGAAGCAGGCGCCTCGGGCTTGGTACAGCCGGTTCGCCTCCTTCCTGGCCTCTCTCGGCTTCGTCGAGGCCAAGTCGGACACCTCACTCTTCGTTTACAGGCATGAGGGTGACACTGTCTACCTCCTCCTGTACGTGGACGATATTGTCCTCACGGCATCTAGCCCAGATCTTCTTCAGCGCACGATCTCTGCCCTGCAGCGCGAGTTCGCGATGAAGGATCTTGGCCAGCTCCACCACTTCCTGGGTGTTGCGGTCGAGCATCGCCCGGGCGCTCTGTTCTTCCACCAGCGCCAGTACTGTCTGGATATCCTCGAGCGAGTGGGCATGGCTGATTGCAAGCCGTGCTCCACTCCCGTGGACACCCAGGTGAAGCTGTCTTCGGCCGACGGCGCCTCGGTCACTGACCCCACCTCTTACAGTAGTCTTGCAGGTGCCCTGCAGTACCTCACCTTCACTAGGCCGGACATCTCCTACGCGCTTCAGCAGGTGTATCTCCACATGCATGCTCCGCGGGAGAGGCATCTCACGGCGATAAAGCGGATTCTTCGGTACCTGCGCGGCTCCCTCGACTACGGCCTTCTACTTCGACGTGACTCGCCTTCTGAGCTGGTGGTCTACACCGACGCTGACTGGGCGGGGTGCCCTGATACCCGCCGCTCCACCTCTTGCTATGCCGTCTTCCTGGGGGGGAATCTTGTCTCCTGGTCCTCGAAGCGGCAGCCCGTGGTTTCTCGCTCCAGTGCAGAGGCAGAGTACCGCACCATGGCTAACGGCGCAGCAGAGGTGTCTTGGCTCCAGCAGTTACTTCAGGAGCTCCACTCCCCTGTCGACCAGAGCACGTTGGTCTACTGTGATAATGTCAGCGCCGTTTACCTCTCCACCAACCCCGTCCAGCACCAGCGCACGGAACATGTGGAGATTGATCTTCACTTTGTTCGTGAGCGCGTTGCACGCAGTGAGGTTCGAGTTCTCCATGTGTCGACGACGTCACAGTTTGCCAACATCTTCACGAAGGGACTCTCGGCGTCTTTATTTTCTGAGTTTCGGTCCAGTCTCAACATCTGTTGTGGCTAGATGTTGGGACTGCAGGGGGTGTTGGACTGTGTTGAGTTATGTGTTTGGGCATGGCCTGTGTACCAGCCCATCTATGTATCTATAAATATGTACCCAGACCTTTGGTTAATCAAGCATTCATTCTAGCCTTCTAATACTATCCACTACAATTCCTTTTCCATATCTCAATAAATAATCATAAATCATAGGTGATATATATGTTCAATATTTTCCCCATCTATTATGCATGGCTAAGCGTAAATCAATACCCCAAGTACCACCGTTTCCATACCGAGCGACAAGGAATTATATGGAACAGTAAGTAGAATGGGATTCACATTAATTAAGCATGCAACTAACTATAATTCCTAAAATAGGCACAAGATGGTCAAGGACACTTGCCTGTTTTTATATACCTGCTCAGTTCTTCACACTTGAATTCTTGGTCTTCAAGATCTTTGTGTCACTTCTTGATCGTTACGCGAATACGTATAAACTACCGTCAAAAGAGAAATAGAATCAATCAATGACAATACATCGTAAATATAAAACGTGATATAGAAACTACTACGCTAATATTTTACGGTGGAACGGGGTTTAAGCACTAGAATGACTAAATCAGAGTTACACGTGATTTATCATGTTACATTTATGTTTCCAGTTAAAATAATGTACAATAATTATTAAGGTGACTAGTAAATCTACTATTCATTTCATAGCTAAATATGATTTTATATGTATATTTGATAATTACTTGGATCATATGATTTTAAATAGTTTATTTATAAGGGTTCACATTATTTTAATAAATCCTAGATGTTGAAATATATTTTATATTGGATTTTAGGATTTTCTAGAGTTGAATTACTACTTTGTATGCTAATATATAATTTATTATATTTAATGTGCACTACAGTCAATAATACTTATTATTGCAAGTGCTAACATGCTATTTTAACAACCTACATCCAGGTAAATATAAATCTAATACTGTCTTAGAGGCTTATTTGTAAAGTCAGCAAGAAACAATGCCATTTTGGATAAAAACAGGGTACTGTATGGACTAAAATATCATTTTATTAACTGCAGATACCTAAACACAATTACAAAACATAATAGGACATTTTTGTAAATATTCAGACCACTCCATATTTAGAATACTATTTCTATTAATTTTTTAGGAGCTGTCTGATAAAGTCTAGTTGATTTATAACTAGAACCATGATAATAAAGTCCAGGGTTACTTTCATAAAAGCAAGGCCCGATTTGTATTTATTCCAATAGTTCCAGGGTCTTATGTGTAAAACAATGAAGGGTTATTACTTGATCAAATCAGAGGCGTAGGATTTATTTTGGGTGGCTCAGATTTTATTTCAATGAATGAGCACGTTCTTTCAAATTTAAGCCATTGCACTGAGATCCAACGGACAAGGATGCAAGAAGCATTGTGTCTCTTCTTCCCAGGGACGGACGGCAGGGAAGCCATGGCAGCTCGACGAGCTCACCGACGCTGGTCGATCTACGGCTACCCTACCTAATACTCAAGTCTATCTGCATTAATCTACTGAGGAAGCTCCCACTCACTCACCTAGGTTGGTCTTGGGGTACAGAACGGTGCGGAGAGGCAGCAGCGACGGCGTAGGGCGAGGGCGTCGGACGTCGTCGGGACAGTATCCCGATGGCGTTTTCTTCGTCGTCTTCACGCATCAGACCTTCGCGAAGGCAAGTCGAACACGTTAGAGTAGCCAGCACGACGAAAAACAGACGGTAGCAAGGGCGACATTGAGGTGCAATGGAACTCACCGGAGATCAACGGGATTCGGATTTTCCGGCATGGAATCGTGACGAGGACTGATGGAACGACTTCCTAGCAATCTTGAGAAGGATATCGAGGTGTCATCCTGAGCAATCCGCGGCCGGTGTCGGCGAATCGCGGAGGTAGGCGGCGGCATCCCGAGAAAGGCGACAGGCGACGACGACGTCGGTAAGGCGTTTTAGGCCGCGAAACCCATCGCGAACGACTCCAACGGAGGCGGTGCAGTGTATACATGCTCGCAGATGGGTCGGGGCTGCTCATGGTGGCCTCTCCTCGCGGGGCGCCGTGGTTTGCCGTGGTGCTAGGGTTTTCGGGGTAGGGAGGAAGGGGAAAAATGGAGGCGCTGGGGGGATTTTATAGGGGAGCGGGGTTGGGGAAACTGGGGAATGAAATCCCCATAGAAGGAAGGCGAGCAGGTCCATTAAAATGACAGTTTCCTTGCGGGAATTTGCTCCCGACGGGAATTACGCTGGGCGCGCGCATGGCTATTGGGAGGGGATGGATCTGACATGCGGGCCCCAACGCATAGAGAGAAAGAGAGAGGGAAGGAAGGGTGCGGTTGGTTGGGGCTGGGAGCGCCCGTACGAGCGGTGGCGGCGGCGTCACGGGCAAGCGCGCTAGGGCTGGCGGGGAGGCAGCGTGGTAGGCTTGAGCTGAGTTAGGCCGCGAGGGGAGTTGGGCCAGGGAAGTTTTTTTTCTTTTCTTCTCTTTTGTCAAAAGATTTTGAGGGTGTTACAGATAGTAACCACCATAGGATCATCGTAAGCAACAGTGACGGGATGATTATGGATTGTGTAAGCATGACATGATGTTTAACTTGGGTTCCAGTCTTATCTGTAGGGGTCGAGGGTCTGCAGACATTCAGGATGCCAAATTGTTTTTTTTAGCACAAAGACTGCAAGGGAAGCCCCTACAGTAAATATATTGATTCAAATTGGCCAGTAAAAATAAAAACAGAAAAGTACACTTTTGCCAGGGGCAATAGGAATGAAAAACCTCCCAGTGGCTGTCCCGAGCTAGGACACCAGCACTAGAGGGTCTCAATCCATAGCAGAATAGCAGCCCTATCTACTTCTCTGAATCTGTTGAGTTGTGATCTCAGAGAGTCAAGGAAACACCCTCTCCACAGGTCCACAGTAGCAAGAGAGGCTCTAAATATCTTCCCATTACGTTGTTTCCAAATTTCCCAGGCTGCTGTGGCAAAAACCTCGATGAATCCGGCCTGGTTCCAATCCCTCTTTGCTGAAATTATGGTGTCAAAGAAAGGAATGTTGTGGTCCCAATGGATGCCCAGGCTGGTCCAGCAAGCTTCGCTAAAAGGGCAAACGAAGAAAATATGATATGTGTATTCCTCTATGCCGCTTGTGCATAAGACACAATTGTAGCCTTCTCCTTGAATGTTGAAATTCTTCCTTTTCAAGATGTTTCTTGAATTGAGTCTGTCTCTGAACAGCAACCAAGTAAAAATTTTGATTTTCTTCAGCACTCTTGAGTGCCATATCCATTGAAAATGGGTAGGTGGAGCAATGTTTCTGTACTGATATGCATAGCCTCTTCGTGAGCAGTAGACTCTATTATTTTGGTCTTTCCACTTATCCAGTAACTGGCCTCTGTGTATTGCTTGGTGGATAATTGAGTCCATGATGACATGCTCAGCCTGTGCTTCCTCAGAAAGTGGGGTATAAAAGTGGTGTGTGATGTCCGTGTGGGCAATATACTGTGCAATTGAAGTTTTTGGTTTCTTGACGAATGTAAAAAACCTCGGAAAATCTCTTTTGAATAGGTTTCCCTCCCACCAATCATACCACAGCAGTACTGTGTCCCCCTTACCAACAGTGACCGATACCTGCGGTCTGAAATCCTCCCAGAGACTCAGGACATCTCTCCACCAGAAGGATCCTTTGCCCTTCGTATTTTGAGGAGGTTTTCCTGCTGAGCAGTATGTCTGCAGTATCAAGTTGACCCAGGGAATGTCTTGCTTGTTGCATACCTTAGATAAAAATTTTCAGAGTAACGCTTTGTTCATGTTTTTAAGACACTTGAGGCATAACCCACCCTTTGCTGTAGGAGCCGTTACTTGTTCTCAGGCAACCAAAGGCTTGCATTTGCCTGTCACCTCAGAGCCTCTCCACAAACAAAGCTTTCTTGTCTTGTCAATTGCCTTGATCACTTGACCATTCATCCTAATAGTGCACATAGCATCAATTGGAATAGCTGAGATAACACTGTTCACCAGTGTGCATCTGACTCCCATGGATAACCAAGAAGCTGTAGCTGATAATCTTATTTCAATGTTGGAGATCAGTTGATTGAAATCTTCTGCTTTTGGCCTTGATAGTCCCTTTGGAAGACCTAGGTAGGTGAACAGGAAGCCCCCTATCTTGCATCCTAGGGTTCCTGCCATGTTGGTTGTTTCCTCCTCTGATAAATTAACTGGCATAAGGCTTGATTTTTCCCAGTTAGCCCTCAGACCTGTGGCATATCCTATCTGGTGCAAGAGGCTTTTGAAGAAGAAGATTTCTCTCTGAGATGCTTTGAGGATGATGATTGTATCATATGCATACTGAACCACGGGAAACTGCTCATTTTGCACTTGGGGTATTGGAAAAGAAAGCATACCCATTGTAGAAGCTTTGTTGATGAGTATCTGGAGAATATCCACTGCCAAAACAAAAAGCAAAGGAGACAGCGGGTCGCCTTGTCTAACCCCTCTTTTGCATTGGAAGAATTTCCCGGGGACCCCATTTAAAAGAACTGCCGAACTGGCTGTTGAGATAATATCCTTGGTCCAGTCCAGCCATTGCTCACTAAATCCCAGGCTCCTGAGCATTACCATTATGAAATCGTGTTCTACCATGTCAAAGGCCTTCTCAAAGTCCAGCTTTAGTGTAACAATTTTCTCCTTTGAGTGTTTGCACTGATATAAATATTCGTATGTCCAAGCCATATAGTCTTAAATTGTCCTGTTACGAATAAATCCATATTGATTCTTGTGTACGAGCCTAGTGATGACTGATTGCAATCTCACTGATAGAATTTTGGTAATGAGCTTTATTGAGGTGTTAAGCAGAGAGATTGGTCTATAGTCCTTTACCTTGGTCGGATTGGGCACCTTTGGAATGAGTGTAATAAAGGAACTATTCATTGGCCGTAAGCTAACATTTTGACTAGTAAATTGGGTACAAAGGCTATAGACATCCTCTTTAATGATCAACCAGCAAGCTTTGTAAAATCTTGTGTTGAAACCATCGGGTCCTGGAGACTTATCTGCTGGCATTTCCTTTAGTGCTCTATCCACCTCTATATTAGTAGTAGGGTCACTAAGGTAGTATATGTCCTGCTGTTCTGGCATCATTTCCTGTAGTTGTGGCCATTATTGGGTGGGTTCTGATTTCCCTAACCTCTCCTTGAATTCTTTCCAAACTAAGTACTCCTTTTCTCTGTGATTCATAAGGTTGGCACCAGTCTCCCCTTGGATGATAGTGATTGTGTTGCGCCTATATCTCTCAGTAGCTGCTGCCAAGAAGAATTTTGTGGGTTCATCCCCTAACTTGGTCCATCTTATCGTGTATCTTTGCCTCCAATACTCATTCTTTTGTTTCAGCAACTTGGCTAGATGATCCTTGATCAGGGTTTGAAATTCCTTTTCTTGGGGAAACAAGTACCTTTGTTCCTCTAGTTTATCAATCACCAGTAAGACCTCATTACATGTTGTAGTTAGTTTAAAAATGTTGCCCATGTTTCTGCTCCAATGCTTGAGAGTCCTTCTTAGCCTTTTCAATTTTGTCGTGATGAGCCTAGCAGCATTCATGTGTGGTAGCGGCAGGTCCCAGGAACCTTTCACTATGTCCATGAACTGGGGGTGGATTAACCAATAGTTTTCAAACCTAAAACATTGTGCCTTTGGAATGTTGGTTCCTATTTGAACCCAACAGGGGATGTGATCTGATGTGTCTCTGGCCAGTGGCAGGAGTAAGGTGTTTGGGAAGGTGACTGTCCATTGGATTGAAGTGAAGCACCAATCCAGCTGTTCTAAGAGCGGTGTTTCTTGCATGTTACTCCAAGTATAATTCCTCCCCTTCAATGGGATCTCAAGTAGGCCCAAATGTTGGATGATACTATTGAAAGTTTGCATATCCGAAAAGTTTGCTCCAGGTCTATTTCTGTCTTCCACACTTCTATAAAAATTAAAGTCACCAATAATCATCCATAGGTCATCAGAGTTGAGAGATAGGTTCCACATCCACTGAATGAATTCCAACCTTTGTGCACCATGGCAAGGGCCATAGACTGTGATTAGTTTCCATTTCCTGCCATTTTGGGTTGAAGTGAATTGCACCTCGATAGCATAATCCAATACTTGTATGTTGTCCCCTATGAATAGATTTCCATTCCGTCCTACCAATATCCCACCTGAAGCTCCTCTTGAAGGAGAGAAAGCAAATTTATTGAATCCGCGTGGTGCAATTTTCTTCATGAATGAGGCATCAATGTGTTCTTTCTTAGTCTCTTGAATACAGAAGACATTGCAATCCACAATTTCCTCTATCTTGGATCTCACTGCCAACTGTTTGGCCATGTCATTGAGGCCTCGAACATTCCAATTTATAATGTTCCAGCATCTTGTATTGTGTTGTGCCATTTATGAACACCCATGTTGTTGTCTAGTAGCAGCCTAGGGTTGAAAACCCCCCACTTATTTGGAGTCTGTGGCAAAGTACCACAATGTACCAGAGACGTAGAGTAAGCATACGTAACATTGAGATGAACTTTCATGCAGAGAGAGTCTGTCAATACATTCTTCAAATAGTATTCCATGCCTTTCCTACTAATATTACAAAAGGTGCCCCAAGGTCGGCTACAATCAGTCCAGTAGAGATCAAAAGCCATGCCTGTCCTATTTACAGAACAAAAGGGGGCCCCGAAGGTACTAAAGGCATTCCAGGCAATAACAGTACTACACCCGGTGTATCTTACACCAAAAGATCGATTAGTTAGCGACTTCCCTCTGCGGCACTTGCCCCTTGACAGTCTATAGCTGAAGATGCAAAACCCCTCTGTCGCACCCGTAGCCTTGTTACTATGGTGCTCACTATCCATCAGCCCTCCTTCGCGTGTTCTGGCTAGCTGCCCCTTCTGTTGAGTGATGCAGAGCTAGCCTTTCGCGTGCCACTTCAAGTGGCACGCCACATCTAGATACAGCCACCTCCTGCAGGATCAAAGATGGGATGGCAGGGTGAGGGCAAACGTTTTCAAGATCTGTTAAAGACGGGAAGTGTTTAACAGGACCAGGAAAAGAGGTTATACCCATGTAGTTGGAGGCATCCACCCCCCTCCCAAATCCTCACTGTTGTCCTCCGAGGAGGAGTTTTGGACCGCAGGCTTGGTTCTGTGGCCATCAAGCATCCTTTTGATCCTCTGACTTCGCCTTAGAGTGGCTGGACCTCCAATGGCAGCACCACTTCCTATCGAGAGAGTGGGGCTTGGTGGATGAGTGGTGTTCCCCCTAGAAGAGGAGACCTGCTGTGAACAGCCCTGGTGATTGGAGGGCTGATGCAGCACTATAGGATCCGCAGGGGGTGCAACTTGCACCTCTGACTTCTTTCCCCTCCTAGTGTAGACTGCAATTTGTTCTGGACATTCTTGAGATTCTTGAGACTTGGCCAAGGGTATAGTGTCTGGAATGTCCATCTGATCAGGTATAGCCAAGGAGTCCCGACCAACATTATGGAGCCCTGTCTCATCTTCCGGTTTAGACTGAATTTCTGTTATGACAACTGAGGACTTAGCCTGCATCACACTTGTTTCCCCTTGGTGCATTTCACCCTGTAGCTGAGTGAGTGCCTGAACCATCTTGCTCCCTTTCTGAAATACTTTTTCCTGAGCTGGGGAATTCCACCATGCCGTAGAAGATTGGGGAAATGCCATTGCAAGAATCCTCCTTAACGAGGCCGAATCAAAGGGGGCAATCCAATCTGGACGGTGCGTCTGATTATCTTGGGCAACAAAGTTATATATATGTTGTCCATGGTGACTCTAGTGAGATGTATGTTCTGCTCCTTGTGCTCCCTCTACTGTCTCATCAGAACCTTCTTGTTGGGGTGCCTGGACCGAGTCAGAGTGGATCATTTGTTGCTCATCCTGAGGTGGATGAGGCCACTGCGCCCAAGGACCACCTTGGTGAAGGTGAGGGGCATGATTCTCCTGCTGCTGAGCTAGAGCGTCCCAAGCTGGATCACCATTGTTGTTATGTTCCGGAGGTTGCAAGTTTTCATCCTCATCTTGAAGCATAAACTGAGAATGGGGGTTTCCATCAGGGGGAATATCATCTTCAAGAGGTATTCCGACATCCGGATTGATCCCATTGAGGATATACAGGGGACAAGTCAAGGACCATGCATACCCATCCCGAGTCCCTTGTCTCAGCACCAAACTTCTGGGCACATCACGGGGGTCATTGTACATACACTTGACCAAGATCTTTCCTAGTTCCCTCGGGCTATTATTCCAATGAAGTAGCTTCCCAAAGCTTGAAACAACAAGATCGATTGTCTCCATTGATCTATAGTCTATTGGAAACCCCAAGATCATAAACCAGCCAGTTCTAGTAAAGTCCCTCCTTCTGTTAAGCCCGTAGTCGTGGCGCACAAACCTGACGAGGACTCCTTGGACCTCAATCGGCTCCCCCAGAACCAAGGAGTCACGATAGAAGTAGGTTTCGAAAGCAAAAAGAGCTATACCTAGCGGAGTTAGGCAGGAGTGTCTTACCACTAGACCCAGCTCATCCACTAGATGGTCCTTGATTATGATTCTGAACATGTTGTAGTCATCCTCATGCAGAACCTCGTGGACATCCTCCGCGATTGCATATTCTTCGTGAGTGTAGTGGTGTATCCCAGGGAGATGAACTGTTGTTCTAGGGCGTCTACCCGGACCTCCATCCTCAATCTGGAATTGTTCGTTGGGCAAGAATCGCTGCGGATTTACTGGGAAGTTGGCCATGGAGTAGGAGGCTAAGGAGTGCTCCTCGTATGAGACGCCAGACGGAATCGCCGAGGAAGGAGGAGCGAGTGCAAGGGGTTTACGAGAGTGCCCGTCCAGAGCGGCATTTAAGAGCGCAGAAGGAGGCTTTGGTGGGAGGACTTGTTTGCCTAGAAGGACCCTGCGGCGGGGAAGAAATGAATGTAGGGTCCTGGATGTGAATCTTTTTGGGCATCCAGATCTTTCTTTTTGTGGTGTTTTGCCGACAACCCCTTCTGACATGGCCAAAGGCAAAGCAAAGATTACATCTGACTTTGCTCCGACACTAATATCTCAAATGGAACAGACTAAGACAACGAAAGAAGGCCTTAGGCTGTCTTGGGAATGAAGTAGAAGCGTGGCTAGCATTGAAGGAACTGTGAGTGGGATTTTCGTGTTGCAGCATCACACTTGGGTTCGGATGGGTAGCCGGATCAGTGTCTAAGAGCCTAGACTGGTCTGCAGGGCGGCGAAATGAAGAGGGTGGTTGAACGTCCTCATGAGCCTGCAGGGGTTGTCTAATCGGGGCCATAGGCATACTCGAGGGCGCCGAGCTAGAATGAGTAATAGGCCTAGCACTGTTGCAGCTACAAGACCGGTGGTTTGAATTGAGAGATTGGGAAGAATAGTGACCAGGCAATTGTGGGATGAATTGAGAGCCATCCTAGAATTGAAAGAACCAGCAACTCTAGACCGCTGATTATACTGCACCGGTGGACGAACCCCCGGAGAAGGGGCTTGTAGGTAGAGCATACTATGATCCAGTGGAATCGGGCAGAAAATGTGGCCGATCCAAAGCCCGTGTTTACTGGGGCTGAGACATTTAGCCGGCGAACGAAGATGAAGTGGCGATGAAAATGTTACCTTCTTGTTGTGCGTGTGATGTCGGTTCTTTCAATTTAGGACCAAAGTCCAGTTGTTCCTTTCTTCATCTTCCCAAAGGTGAAGCTCCCTTTGCCAGTTTGGTCTACCAGTACGCCACAGGTGAAAGTAGATGTCGAACGTGGCGGTGGTGATCCTCCTAAGAGAGGTCACCAAGAGCCCGACCTCCTTGCTTGCCACCGCGAAGCGGAAGGAACGGTCGGAAACTTGTTCGACGTGGTAGCCTCCAGGCGAGCCACCAAGCACAGAGTGGAGAACCCATCCGACTTCCGCCCCTGAGAGCCTGAAAGTATAACGGCGGTAGACCACTAGGAGGGAGAAGGCACCATTGGTAGAGGAGCACGGGTGGTGGACGGAGGTGTTGAACCGCCATAGAACCTCCTCCCTCTGCTGAAGTCCCACAAGTCTTTCCTAGCATGTGGTCGATCTCCGGACATCACCGGAGAACACGCGGAGCAGCACCGGCGAGGGCGCAGCTATGCGCAGATGCATGATGTGGAAGCGGCGAGGCGCGTGGTGGAGGAGTGGGAGGTGGCGGCGATGGGCGAGCGGAGCGGGGTGAGCGTGAGCAGGAGAGCCATTTCCATCTAAATTGTTGGATGCCAAATTGTTAGTTGTGTTTTGCTTTGCAGATTGGATCTTTCCCAGGCCTTGAGGATGGCAAATTTGAATCAGCCAAGTTCTTGTGCCCAGCTGCAACTTTTTATCGTGCTCCTGAAGACTGTCTATATATCATAGATTCAGAGGTAATTGTCCAGAGTAGATCTCCTTTGTTTTTTTTTTGACTGGGTAGATCTCATTTGTTTGTTGGACAAAATAAATGTATCCTTTTTACTGGTGTCAGATGGAAGCAACAGTGTTTAATCATCGTTTGATTTTGAAAAATTATGGCTATCCACAATGCCAAAGAATTATCTGATTCCATTACAGAGTCATGCAGTCAGAAAAGAAGATTTCGGAAGAAGGATTGTAGAGACGGTTTATCCAGTCTTCAATAAAAGCAGTGGCATCTTGAGTTGGATTATTGATAAGTTTGGTTTGAAAACAGAAGTTGCTCCAGCTATTCAAGATTTTGATGCAGACTTGGTAGGACTCCATGGCATTTGATACAAAGTTCAGAGGATAACTTATTGGTAGCGGACCGCAAGTATGCCACTATTCTCAATTCCTCCATGTTGACCTTTTGAGATGCCAACACGTTTAATGTTTTCATATAATGTTCTAGTTAGCTCTGTGTATGATCCGAAATCTGTTTCATCATGTAAATTTGTTCACCCATCCTGAGTTGAGCCCAACATTCGGTGTTGGGTCTATTCTATAATTTCCTACAGTTCAACCTGCTGTTGAAAGTTTCAGTTATATTTTCGATACTCGCATTTCATCCTCTTGATAGGTGTAAAGTAGAATAATACATATTAACGAATACGCTGCTCATCAGTGTTCAACTAATCCATTTTCTGATTTGTCCATGATAGAATATATGATAGTTTTTAGTGTGGCATATGGTTGCAATATGTTGTAGTTCAACTGTTGCTGGTTCTCAATTGGGAGATGATGATCTGTCGTTTAAGTCGCTAGGCCACGGTTCTTAGTTCAGACACTATTTTTGTTTTGCAGCTTTGAAGTACCGTGGATCCTGAGAATATCAACCGGTGAAAAGCAGATTATTAGAAGAGGTTAGTATGACTTTGGTTACTATTTATATATAGATCATGTTGGACAGTATGTGTACCCTTTTAGGTGTTTTGGGCTAGGTCCATGTACCAGCCCACCCTTGGGTATATATATATATATATATATATATATATATATATATATATATATATATATATATATATATATATATATATATATATATATATATATACTCTTTCCCTTTGGGGTTAATTAATCAAGTCATTATTTCTCTATCATGGTATCATTTGCCAGACTTTTCCTAACCTAACCCTAACTCTAATCCTCCCACCACCCCAGCCGCTGTCGGCGCCCCCCCCCCCCCCCCCCCCCAGGCCGGCGCCCTGGCCAGCGCCGCACTCGCCGCCGCGCCCCCAGGCCGCCGCCGCCCTAGACGTCGTCCCCTCTTTGGCCAGCACCGCCTTGCCCCCCCCCCCCCCATTTGCAGGCGCCGCCCTGGCTGCTGCCCCCTCTTTGGCCGGTGCCCCCTGGTCGGCAGCGCCCAGATCGGCCCCCCTGGTCGGTGCCCGCAGGTGCCCAGATCGGCGCCCTGACCGTCGCCCCTCCCCTGCCGGCGCCCAAATCTGCGCCCCTCCTCTGGCCGGGGTGCAGCCGCCACTGGCCGGCGCGCCTGCCACTGGTTCGACAACAGGCGCACCCCTAGTCACCGTGGCTTGGCACGCGTACGACACAAAGACTGGTCTGGCAGCCGGCAGCCCACTCGCTGGCCCTATTGTCGTCGCCTTCATGACGGGCTTTGGATCAGACGGATCTGCTGTTGGCGCTGCCGCTGCTCCTAGCGCGGCCATTGCCCCACTCTACAGCGTCGACAACACCACCACGACGGCTGTGGACACTTCCGGTGTCTTTGCGGCTCTGGCTGCTTCTCGCGAACGCAAGCGGGCACTTGCTCTCACCCTGGAGCAGGAGCGTGCTTCAGTAGCCGCAATAAACAAGCCTGGAAACTGACACCAAGCTACTGAATGAAAGATTCAAAATATTGATTGTGGCATTCACATCTAAGTTCTTGATACAAGCCTGTTGTCTTTACATTTATATAGTTAATTGAGGGTTTGGCATTCAGTTTATCAGCATTACATGGCAACTTAATTGATTTACTCTGTCATATTTAGATTTTTCTTTCTTTGCTCCTTGTTGATAGTACCATCAAGATTTTCTTTCTTTGCTCCTTGTTGATAGTTCAGTTTTTCTTTGCTCCTTGTTGATAGTACAGCCAGACGTTAAGCTGCTGTGACATTAGGGCCTCCTCTGCAGAAAGTGTCAGGTTGATAAAATGCTATCCTGCATTATTACACCTTAATTTGCAAAGATAAAATAGTATTTATACTTTAGCTGATTTGGCAGAGTATGCTGGTGCTGGGCTTACAAAATTGTGATTATTTTCTACAGATTCTCCATGTTTTTCATTCACAAACTTGAGTAATCAACATTTTGGTCCCTAAACCTTTATTAGCAACTACTGTTGGTTTTAGCCTTTAGGAAATAAAATAGGCTGCTCTGGTTGGTGTGTTAGACCTACATGCAACAATGAGGTGGCATAGGTGCATTGATATGTGACACACTTATAGCTTATATTTTCAGAATTTCTTTACTATGATGAGGTATTTTTTGTTTTAAAATTGTTGCAATAGTTTTCTGTAAATTGTTTTTCTTTTTAAAATCTTAGATTAAGAGCAAAAAGCCAGCGAATCACTGAGAGCTACATTATTGCATGATTAGTGCAGTGCTGGGGTTTATTATACTCCCTCCTTCCCACAATAATTGTAGTTTTGGATAAAATTTCTAGTTCAAAACGACAAAACGACAATTATTGTGGGAAGGAGGGAATACTTATTTTTTCTACCAAATCCTATTTGGAATTGTATATTGACAATTTGTTCTCTCATATTGACACGATTTTTAGCAGTTGTCTTACTGTTGTGCATGCTGATTATGGTGATGATGGCACAGGGGATCAAATATTTTCTTATCCTTCGTCACGTTCTTGAAGAGCAAGGATCCAAATGATGGTTCAGACTTTAGAGAAGACACTTCTCAATGAGCTGCAGCACCAGAGGAGCATCTCAAAGCTCATGTAAGTGGTACAATTGCATTTTTTTAGTTGTTTGATAGGCTTGCTGTTTTCAGCAAGGAAATAGAAATAGCTAGCAGATGCATCCACAATCATTTAGACATCATCCATGTATCTTGTGCATGCATTTGTGGTTTTTCTGAATAAGTATCTTTATATCAGTGCCTTCTCTCATGGGTGTTGTGTGTCCTTACCATTTGGTTTGGTTGATTTGAACATTGTTTATCGTCGCAATGACATCTTTTATGAGCAATATTTCATTTAAGATTATTAACTGGTATTAGAGGGCTAGAATAATTGCTTAAGTAACCAGGGAACAAGGTACATATTTATAGATATATAGGTGGGCTGGTACACAAGTCAGGCCCAAACACATAACTCAACACAGTCCAACACCCTCCCCCCCCTCCCGCAGTCCCAACATCTAGCCACAACAGATGTTGAGACTGGACCGAAACTCAGAAAATAATGATGTCGGGAGTCCCTTCGTGAAGATGTCGGCAAACTGTGACGTCGTCGGCACATGGAGAACTCGAACCTCACCGCGTGCAACCCGCTCACGAACAAAATGAAGATCAATCTACACATATTTCGTGCGCTGGTGCTGGACGGGGTTGGTGGAGAGGTAAATGGCGCTGACATTATCACAGTAGACAAACGTGCTCCGGGCGACGGAGGAGTGGAGCTCCTGAAGTAACTGCTGGAGCCAAGACGCCTCTGCCACGCCGTTAGCCACGGCGCGGTACTCCGCCTCAGCACTGGAGTGAGAAACCACGGGCTGCCGCTTCGAAGACCAGGAGACAAGATTCCCCCCAGGAAGACGGCGTAGCCAGAGGTGGAGCGGCGGGTATCAGGGCACCCTGCCCAGTCAGCGTCGGTGTAGACCACCAACTCAGAAGGCAAGTCACGTCGAAGTAGAAGGCCGTAGTCGAGGGAGCCGCGCAGGTACTGAAGAATCCGCTTCACAGCGGTGAGGTGCGACTCCCACGGGTCGTGCATGTGCAAGCACACCTACTGGACCGCGTAGGAGATGTCCGGCCTGGTGAAGGTGAGGTAATGTAGTGCACCTACAAGACTCCTGTAGGCAGTCGGGTCGCTGACATGAGTCCCATCAGCAGAAGATATCTTTGCCTGGGTATCCACCGGTGTGGAGCATGGCTTACACTCAGCCATACCCGCACGCTCGAGGATGTCCAGACAATACTGCCGCTGGTGAAGAAACAAGCCAACTGGTCTGTCCTCGACTGCAGTCCCCAGGAAGTGGTGAAGCAGGCCCAAGTCCTTCATAGTGAACTCCTGCTGGAGAGTAGAAATAATCCGCTGAAGGAGCGTAGGGCTGGACGCTGTCAGCACAATGTCGTTGACATAGAGAAGAAGGTAGGCAGTGTCATCCTCCCGCTGATAAACAAAGAGTGACGTGTTCGATTTGGCGTCAACGAAGCCCAAGCAGACTAGGAAGGAGGCGAATCTGTTGTACCAGGCTCGAGGTGCCTGCTTTAAACCATACAAAGACTTGTTCAGCTTGCAGACCATGGTTGGGCGAGCTGAATCCACAAATCCTGTCGGCTGAGAGCAATACACCGTCTCCGTCAGGGTACCGTGAAGAAAGGCATTCTTGACATCCAACTGGTGGACTGGCCAAGAACGCAAGAGAGCCAATGACAGAATAGTCCGTACTGTCGCTGGCTTAACCACCGGACTGAAGGTCTCGTCATAGTCCACTCCAGGGCGCTGAGTGAAGGCCCGAAGTACCCAACGAGCCTTATATCTCTCTAGGGATCCATCCGCCTTCCTCTTATGTGTGAAAACCCACTTGCCTGTGACAACGTTGCCACGAGGAGGACGAGGAACAAGGTCCCATGCATGGTTGGCAAGTAGGGCTGCATACTCTTCCTCCATAGCGCTGCGCCAGTGAGGGTCAGCGAGGGCGCTACGGATGGAAGTCGGTATAGGTGATACCGAAGAGGAAGTGGACGGTGTCGTCGTCGTCGAAGAGAGTACCACTCCGGAGAACCGCTCAAGAGGTCGGAGAACCCCAGCGGCACATCTAGTCACCATCGGGTGAACGTGTCCTGGGTCCCGGTGGAGCAACGGTGGGTGGTACACCGAGGGCTCGGGACGAGCAGGCGCAGAGTCACCAACCCGCTCTCGTCGCTGGTAGACAAGAGCAGGGTCGGCGAACCGTGGAACCGGGGCCGCGCGTGGCGCAGTACGTGATGAGGCTGGAGACGTTGGAGCTGCGCGTGACGCGGGAGTCGGAGTAGACGCCGGGTCCGCGCATGACGTGGGAGTCGAGGCCGGAGACGCTAGGGCCACATGTGGCGCAGCTGTAGGGGACGTTGGGGCCGCGTGTGGCGCAGCTGTAGGGGACGCAGGGGCCTCGTGTGACGCAGGAGCCGAGGCCGGAGACGTCGGGGCCGCGCGCAGCCGTAGGAGGCGTCGGGACCTCGCATGGCGCAGCCGTAGGAGACACCGAGGCGATGCGTGGCGCAGTCGAGGGAGACGTAGGGGCTGCACGGGGGGCAGCGGGAGACGTCGGTGCCACGCGTGGTGCAACAGTCGTCCCCAGCGTCGACGGAGCCTGGGCACCAACCCGCGCTCGTCGCTGGTAGACGAAAGCATGGTCAGTGAACCACCGTGTCGTGGATGTAGTAGGCACAGCCGGAGTCGCCACAGGTGCCGGCGTTGCGTAAGGTGCAGCGGTCGACGTCGTGGGAGCCATCTGTGAGCCGGTGGGTAATGTACCTGCAGAAAAAGGCCAAGACAGCTGTGGTGGAGCAACCTCGGTGTCAGTAGAAAAAAGAGAGTCCAGCTCTGCAGCTGAACCAGAAGTGGAGGAAGAAAAGGGGAAGGAGGACTCGTCGAAGACGATGTGCCGAGAGATCAAAATACGGTGGGTAGAGAGGTCGAGGCACCGGTACCCCTTATGCTCAAGGGAGTACCCAAGAAAGACACACCTAGTAGAGCGGGGCGCAAGTTTATGTGAAGCTATGGAGGAAAGATTAGGGTAGCAGGCGCACCCGAAGACACGAAGGTGGTCGTAGAGAGGGGTAGTGCCATATAGGGCAAAGAAAGGGGTCGGTGCTTGAATCGCCTTGGTGGGAAGGCGATTAAGGAGGAAGGTGGAAGTGTGGAGTGTCTCTACCCAGTATCGAGCGGGGATAGAGGTCTGAAACATCAAGGAACGCATGACATCATTAGTGGTGCGAAGCATGCATTCAGCCTTGCCATTCTGGGGAGATGTGTACGGACAAGACATGCGTAACTGGGTGTCATGTGTAAGAAGAAAGTCATGGAGTCGCGAGTTGTCAACTCGCATCTGTTGTCACACTGGAAAGCACGAACAGTACGTACAAACTGTGTGGAAACCCAAGTAAAGAAGTGAGAGAGAGAGAGAGTATCAAATGTCTCAGATTTCTAACGTAAGGGAAAAGTCCAAAAGAAATGTGAGAAATCATCAAGTAACACCAAATAATATTTAAAACCAGAGACACTGATAACAGGAGATGTCCACAAATCGCAGTGAATAAGATCAAATATGTGTTGCACATGAGACATAGAATCAGGAAAGGGAAGCCAAACATGGCGACCAAGTTGACAAGCGTGACATAACGACTCATATGTGCCCCTAGTACACGAGATAACTGAACTACTAGCCAACTTGGACATAGCATCAGCGCCAGGGTGACCAAGCCGGCGGTGCCAAGTATCAGACGAAGCTGTCATAGCCAGAGCAAAAGATGGAGATGCAGCGGAAGTAGGAAGTCAAAGAGTGTGCAGGGGCCCGGACTGTCACATCAAAGAAGAAGACACCGTGTGGAAAGATCCTTCACAGACAAACCAAAAGGATCAAACTCAACAGAAATATTGTTATCAGTGGCAAAGCGACGAATGGAAAGCAAATTTTGAATAATGTCTGGAGCAACGAGAACATTGTTAAGATGGAATGAACCCGGAGAACCCGAGTCACCTACTGAGGTGACTGGAAGAACATATCCATTTCCAACAACGATCGATGAAGGAAACGAGGGATGAGGTGGGTGGGTAGAAGAGAGAATACCAGCATCTGGTGGTGTGATAGGAGGCGCCAGAATCAGCCACCCAATCAGTAGTCGGCGATGTGAGGTGCATGGTGCTGAATGAAGATGCCAGGTCCTGATGATCCCACCCGAGGGGCGGCTCCTGGAGCAGTGCTGGCAGCTCTGCATACACAGCGGGGTAGGCAGCACCGCCGTAGACCGGAGTTGGCGATCCAGCCGCAGGGCGACCGAGTCCGCCATAGCCCGGGTGGGCTATGTACGTTGCCTGAGGATGTGGTTGGCGAGTAGTAGGAGTCGGTGGCGCCCCAAGAATACCCGGAGACGGTCCAGGCCACATAGAGATCTGGCCAGTCCACGGGTTGTAAGGTGTGGGCCACAGCGCACCTCCCCGGCCAGTGCCACCAGTACCACTACCCGTAGGAGGAGTGGGCACAGAGGTGCCGCTAGCACCGCGTCCTGTGCGCCTCCTGCCGCGACGTCGACGAGTACCACTCCCAAATCCAGCAGAGGCACTCGGGGCGGTAGGCGGAGGAGGTGGTCGCGGTAGTGGTCCTCTAGAAGTCGGTGGACGTGGGGGCTGCCCAGAGCCAAGAGGGTTGTGGCAGGCCCAAAGGTAGCAGATCCACCAGTCGTGATCTCCTCAAGCTCGAGATCGGACCAGACCTTCTCGAAGGTCGGTGGCGGCTCCATACGAAGAAGCCAGAAGTGAAGGTGGCTGAAGCGCTCGTTCAGGCCGTGAAGGACCCGAAGTACTAGTGTGCTGTCGGCGACCGGCTCGCCAAGGTCGCGCAAGGAGTCAGCCATGCTCTTCATTTCTCCACAGTAGGCAGAGATGGAGCGGTCACCCTGCACTGTAGTCTGGAACCGTGTGTTGATGTGAAGAGTCCGAGTCGCACGGTTCCCCAAGAAGTGGTGCTCTAGTATCTGCCAGGCCCAACGCCCCCGCCGCGCTGTCCGACCAGGTCGTGTAGATCGTCAGCGAGAGAGCCAAGGATCCAGGAAAGGACCAGGTTGTCTATGCTGATCCAAGAGTCATCCCACGAAGTGTCATCCCGCTGGACGTGGTCCTCAAGCTGATACCGCCTCAACATGAGGAGGAACACGTGACGCCAGCGGGCGTAGGCAGTGGAGTTAGAGCTCAGGACAGTCAGCACTAGTGTCCGAATGTTCTGAACTCCAGTCGCCTGGGCGTGTAGAGCAGCGACGAGAGATGCCGAGTATGCAGAGTGCACACTGGTGTCCAAGGTGGGCTTGTGTGTCGCGCTTAGCGGTCGGTGAGCGCTCTCCTGGATCTGGTGCGATAGAGCAGCTGCTGAAGCGCGCTCCTGCTCCAGGGCAAGAGCGAGTGCCTGCTCACGCTCGCGAGAGGCAGCCAGTGCCGCGAAGACACCGGAGGTGTCCGCAGCCGTCGTGGTGGTGCTGGTGACACCGTAGAGAGGATCAGTGTCCGCACGAGGAGCAGTAGCGGCGTCAACAGCAGATTCGGCTGGTCCAGAGCCCGTCATGAAGGCGACGGCAATAGAGCCACCGAGTGATCCGCCGACTGTGGGATTAATCGCCGTGTCGGGCGCGTGCCGAGCCATGGTGACGATTAGTGCGCCAACTGTCGGTCTAGTAGCAAGTACACCGGCGAGATGGGACACACCGATCTGGATTCCGAAGGCGCTATCCAGGCAGGGGTCGCAGGACAGGGGGGCGCCAGCCAGGCCGCCGGCCAGGGGAGTGGCGGCCAGGGGGGCGCCGCCCAGGGGGCCGCCGGCCAGAGAGCCGGCTAGGGAGGCACCGGCCAGGGGAGCAGTGGCCGCCAGGGAGGGGCCGATGGTGGCCAGAGGATGGGCGGCGGCTGCGGCCAGTGAGGGGCTGGTGGCGGCGGCCAGGGAAGGGTCGGCGGCGGCGGCCAGGGAGGGGCCAGCGGCGGCAGCGGACAGGAAGGGGCTGGCGGTGGCGGCCAGGGAGGGTCCAGCGGCGGCGACGGACAGGGAGGGACCGACGGCGGCCAGGGTGGAGCCGGCGGCGGCCAGAGGAGGGGGCGCCATCCAGGGAAGGGAGGTCGCCGGCCAGGGGCGGGGTGGTGCCGGCCAGGGGAGGGGAGGCGCCGGCCATGGGGGGTGGCGGCTGGGAAGGGGTGGTGGGGATTAGGGTTAGGGTTAGGCTAATGATACCATATTAGAGGGCTAGAATAATTGCTTAATCAACCAGGGAACAAGGTACATATTTATAGACACATAGGTAGGCCGGTACACAAGCCAGGCTCAAACACATAACTCAACACAGTCCAACAACTGGTATTTATTGCTTTGTTTCTTCTTTATTTTTTGAAGCCTTACTTTGTTTTATGTATGACTGTATGATTATGACCGCTCATAGTATTATCTTAAACGGACTAAACGGCATGTTTAAACGTGTTTAAACGCTAAACAGAGGGCAACTACGCAGTTTAGGCCCTAAACGCTGGATTAAACAGTTGACCTATTTAAACGGGTCCACGCCCGTTTAAACGGCTAAACGGGCTAAATAGGACGAATATTAAATGTGTTTAAACGTGTTCATGACCGTTTAGGCAAAGTGAACTTACAATTATAAGTTAGATTCAAATTTTAATTAATATCAGGATATCACCAAATTGATTAAAACTAATACATTTTCTAAGCTTCGTTAAACACATCAGAAATAATATTACTTATGTTTCAAAAAACATAATAAAAAACCTTTAGCCGTTGAAGGTTAAAATATTAGTTTAGTTTACTACATCTCATCCCTGCCAGATACGCAAGAGATGGGGGGTCGATTCAGGGGTCTCGCTCTGGACCGCACTCCTCATTGTGCATCCACTACGAGGGCGCGACACTGATCAGGCAACGACCCTACGGGTCGAAGCCTTGAAGGTTGCCCCGCACTAGACAGATGAGAAAACCTGATTGAAGCCAAGTGGCAAGCCAACTACCGTCATCAAGATCTTAGGCAGCCCAACATTGTGAGCTCCTTGGGTTATAAAAGGGAAGCCTCTAGGCAAAAGATGAAGGAGGACGTCGAGCAGAACGTATGTCTAGAGGAGGACCCCCAACACTCCGGAAGGCATGTCCGTCGAGGTTTAGGATGTAGAAGAGCATTCCGGTGACTCTTGTAGTACCACAAAGGACATACTCGCAAGACAATACACAAAATGCAGGACATAGGGTTGTTAGCCTCTAGGCGGCTCAAACCTAGATAAACTCGGTATCTCCTATCTATCAATTGGCAAGAACTTCAAACACCTATTGGGTTATTGTGCCTCCTACCCAACCTTCAAAGGGGCAATCTAGCTGACCCCCCCTATGCTGGCTCCCAGTCGACATTTGGCGCGCCAGGAAGGGGGAGCCTCAAGTCCCTCGAGTACTTCATCTCCACATTATTTGTGTTTCTTCAACATCAAGATTTCAAGAGCCCTGAAACTAGGGACTCTCGACCAACCCGAAGCTTCGTTGGCGGCTCGAGGGCTCCCACTGCTGCGAAGGAAGCTTCGTGAGTGACTCAGTGGCTCCCACCGCCATGACAGGGTCCTCCACACCGACTCACACAACCCGCCTTATCATCGACTCAGTCAGCGACTCAGCGCCGGGAATCCGACACCATGCTCTGCCAGGGCACCAAAGCTGGTTGTGCCATTCGACCGCACCCAAACACGGTCGTGCCATGCGACCACATCAAAACCAATCATGACACCTGATAGCGCTGAAAGTCACGCCATGCTGCCTGCACATTACCCAAGTCCAGTGGCACACCAAAGCCCACTCCAATGGCACATCTAAGTCCACTCTAGTGACACTCTAAAGTTCACCACGACGGTTTGGTAGCTGGAATGGTCGCTCTGAACGATTAAGTGTCCTTACCGTTCACTTGGTTAGCATTTGTATCCCAAATAAGTTGACCTCGAACGCGTATGAAGTCCACACCCTCGTGGCCGACTTGTGGGTCGCTCTTAATGCAAAGTCCATACTTGGGTCTGGGTGGCCAACCTTCAAGTCTCTCTAAAGACGCAATGTCCACATACTGGTGACCAACCTTTGAGTCGCCTTGAAAACACAAGACTCACATTAAGTTTGAGGAGGACACCCACGTGGCCGACATGTGGGTCGCTCTTATTGCAAAGTCCACACTTGGGTGGCCAACCTTCAAGTCACTCTAAAGACGCAATGTCCGCATACTGGTGGTCGGCCTTTGAGTCGCCTTGAAAACACAAGACTCACATTAAGTATGAGGAGGACACTCATGTGGCCGACCTGTGGGTCACTCTTAATGCAAAGTCCACACTTGGGTGGCCAACCTTCAAGTCACTCTAAAGACGCAATGTCCGCATACTGGTGGTCGGCCTTTGAGTCGCCTTGAAAACACAAGACTCACATTAAGTATGAGGAGGACACTCATGTGGCCGACCTGTGGGTCACTCTTAATGCAAAGTCCACACTTGGGTGGCCAACCTTCAAGTCACTCTAAAGACGCAATGCCCACATACTGGTGGAACCTTTGTGCCATTTGAAAAACAAAATTTGGGATCTGCTATGAGGATGCCCGTTGTAAGTACATGACACTTAACGAGCGGAGGAGGATTTCACAATTATCTTCTTCATGAAGGATCGGTGTTTCATTCACTCAAAATTTTACTTCCAACCAATACATGTTTCCTCTTTTGCACACCATGCTCTCGTGTGAAAGAGAATGATCTAGAACAATTTTCCTCTTCAAATATTGTTTATGTTACATGAAGTACTTCTTGCCACTCGACAAAACGTCCGAAGCAAGAAATCACATTACATGTTCCATCTAGTTCTTCTGGACGAGAAAAGATGTTTTAAATAAATGCTTACATTTTATTACAAAGATCTTGCTTACGAAATCATGAAGGGTGCTCGTAGGTCTCTCCTCGATTCCACTCTTCCATGAGGGGAAGAGGATGTGGAGGAATCCCGGTTCCCATCCATGGCACCCTCACCGTTGTTGAGCCCTAAGACGACTTCACCCGGACTTTGACCTCATCAGTCACCATCCTCAACGCCACCAGAAGACGTCCATCTTCGCAAGCTGCACCTTGCTTCTAAAGCCACCAATTGACAAGAAGGATGCGGCTGCAAAGCAGAGACACCATCAGATGTGAGGTGCAGAAGGGGTGGTGAGGCAAATGGAGGGGATGCAGAGTTGCAACAACGGCGCGAGGGACGTTCAAAGAGAGGACCGATTATCAGAAAGTGTAAGAAGACTAACATCCTCACTTACGCTTTTGGGACACAACTCTCGAAAGAGTACATAAGAAGAGTAGGGACCAACGAGACCAGTCATACAGAAGAGCAACGAGAGCGCAAGAACTGGTTCACCTTCCCTTCTACCGATTCGTTAGGCTCCTGAAGGGGGCAACCACAACCACACTCTGTCTGGCCTCCTTAGGGGCAGCTTTGGGTCCTCTTGCACTAGAGCCTCGACGGAGGGAGCATTCATGCAGGAGGAGGGATTCCCCCCTCCCCCCCCCCCCCCCCCCCCAACAATGTAGACGACTACTCTCAAAACTTGTATCACAAAGAAGGAGCCAAAGGGACAACGGTGTGGAGGAAGCTACTTCCAAGTGACCTATTTATAAGTCGGGTGAGCCCTAGGAAGGCAGAGCGTGAAGCATCAGCATAAGGATGTGTGCGTTTTCTGAAGCAGTCAATGTTGAGGATGTGCGCTCGAGTTTTGAGGGAACCGAAAAAAATAAGCAATTTCCCAGAAGCCGTAAGTTGGCCAAAGAGTTTGCCCCAATCACCGTCTCTAGTCCTTGAGACGATAACGGGAGTAAGGTCTCCCGTTGGTGTAATGGGAACGGGATTCATAATCCCCGTCATCAAAGGAAGAAGATACTATGCATGTACACATCGTCATCAGGAACTATCCAAATGTATGTGCCATCAGGCTGCCCCAAGAAGCGGCCCACCCAACGAAGTACCTTGGCCACCTTAACGAACAAGAGTCAAGTCGGGGTCACACCTCTACCTAACCTGACCACAAACCACAAGGACTCGAGCCGACCTAGCTTGGAGTAGGATGGGTATGGAAGGCGACTCCTCCTCGATCCGGAGCGAGGTTGGGCCATGGGGTCCTTGGAGCGCTTGACTCTCCTTGACCCGAGCAGATCGAGCGCCTATAAGACTAGGCAAGTCAGGCGTGTGTCTATCAGTCTCTAGTCTGATAAGACTGATTGGACCTCACACATATTCCCAAGGAAGACATTAAAGAAGTCTCTATAGGGTGTCAGGCGGCGCCGTCTGAACCATGGGATAGAAGGTAGACAAGATGAGAAGGGAATTGCATCTCAACCCCACCGAATACACAAGCGATGCAAGGTAGATTTGGGGGTCCCGTTGCAGGCCCCAAATGAAAGACTACAACTTCATTGAATCCCCTTCAATACAACTATGCATCCACTACGGGGGTGGCACATGACCCCATGTACTGAAGGTCGCCTCGTGCCAGGCAGATGGGACAACTTCATTGAATTCAGACATCAGGCCAACTACCGCCATCATGACTAGTTGTCCAACAGGTCGTGTCGGGCGGGCCCGGTCCGAGCAAATGAACAGGGTCGTGTTGGGCTAGTCCGACAGGCCTGCACCTCGGTTCGAGCACAACCCAAGCTCATTTTATGTGTGTCGAGCCTTAAAGGGGTTGTGCTGATTCGATGCCCTTTTGTTTAAAACTATATTAAAAACAATGGAAAAAAATCTATTATACGGACCGTGTCGGACCGGGCTTAGCGGGCTAACCGGGCCATACCACTGGGCCTGCCGGACCGACTTTAAACGAGTCGTGTTGGGCCAGCAGCCGACAGACCTAAAGCCAAGCCCGAGCACGGCCCACGCCGGCTGGCCTGATCCATTTGGCCACCTATAGTCAAGACCTTCGGTGGCCCACCATTGTGAGCGCTTCTTTGGTTTAAAAGGAAAGTATCTGGGTCAAAGATGGAGGAGGACATCGGATAGAACATATGCCGAGAGGAGGACCCCCAACATCTTGGAGGCATGTATGGCAAGTTGTAGGAAGTAGAAGTGCGCTCCGACGACTCTTGTCCCACAAAGGGCATATTTATGAGACAATACAACAATACAGGATGTATGACTATTAGCTTCCGGGTGGCCTGAATCTAGGTAAACTCAGTGTCTTCTATCTCTCAATCGGCAAGAACTTTAACCACCCGCTGGCTATTGCGCCCACTAGTGAACCTTCGAAGGGTTGATCCAGCTGATCTTGATCCCCTATATGTTGGCTCTCAGCCGTCGACAACACAATAATCTTCCTTGATGCCACAACAATGTGTTGGAATAAATGGGCTAGGCCCAATTAATATTCAGAAATAATTCTCAATAAATCTCAAAGTTCCATTGGTGCAAGAGAGGGTGGTGCTAAATGTTTAGTCCCACATGGGAAGTGGAAGTGGAGCAACTCCTACATATAAGGGAGGTTGCTCTTCCACTCCTTGAGTGAGAGAAGAGAGGAGTGGCCCACGCGCGCTCCTCCTCCTCCTCCTCGCTCGCCCCGCCCCGCCCGAATTTAAGTGTGAATTCGAGCCTCGAGCCGAGCTCAAATTTTATATTTTTGCAGAAAATTAAATTGGGCTTTTGAGCTTCCGAATTTTTTGGGCTTCCGAGACAAAGTCCAAGTCGTTGGAGATGGACACGTCTACGACTGCGGGGTCAGTTCGGATCCGAATCCTTCGGATCGCATACGAACCGTCTCTGTGGGACTCTATAAATACGGGCGTGCGCGGTATGGTAGTTCATCCCACGATCAGATTGTTTCCCACGTTCGCGTTCCTTGCGCCGCCTTCTAGTCTACTCCATCCCGAGCGCCGGCGTGCACCGAAGATCGGGAGAGCAGGTCTCCGGAACCGTTCGCCCTTGCGATACTGCACCGGGAGAGGGTGAATAAGGTTTTTGGGAAGCGCTCCGCGCGACTGCTCGCGTCTTCACCATGGGTCGTCTACCGAGGAGATCGGGCGCTGCGGACCAATGTCGTCACCAACGCCTGCAGCGACTATTCGCCGTCAGATCTACAGCAGTTCAACCGGCTTCAAATCGGTACGCAATATTTCTTGTCCTGTCTATCTGCCGGTATTGATCGCTGCTGTTTTCGCGTGTTTTTCCGGAATTGTTCAGTAAATTGCCTCATATTTTCTAACACAATGCTGTTTTTCAAAGGGCTTTGGCCTGGTTATAGGTCGCTGGTACAGAAGTATTTCTTCTTCACCACTGGTAAATGTTGCTACACCTACACGGTTTTGACAGGCCATTAAGCGACACCTTCCTGCCTTTGTATGGCTTGCATGTCCTGAATCTTCCTTCCACCATATCATCACGGCCTATATAAAAGGAACTCCTCTCCCTCCACCACATGAATGAGGGGGCGAAGGATTATTCTCACTCGGCGTCCTCCTCTTTCCTGTACCATTTTCTCACCATGCATATTAGCTAGCACACAAGAGAGATGAAGATCACATTTTTCATGACAGCACACAATGCTATTGAGGCATAAAGGTGATGAAACTTTGAGATGTGCCTGACTCCCTGTATGCCACTCATTTAGAGCAACAAAGTGATATAATGGTCGCCTACCATGGATGGCGTGCACGGAGCCAAGCATGTCTCACGCCTGTTTCTCAACTCCATCCTTCTCCCGTTTCTCTCGCCTTACTTCTTTTAATTTTGAAAGTTAGTGGTGTTGCTTTATCGCCCATTTATTTATATTGTTGTATGTATCCATGTTTTTCTCTCTTGGCATTTAAACTCCAGCTTGGTGATGTGCAATAGTTATGTATAGCGTATATACATGCCACCTCTTTACAAGGCTCCCCCCTCTTATTATTGTTTTTTTTTTTACCAAATCCCCCCTCTTATTATTGTTGAAGGGAGTTTTATATCTAAACGAATTTAGTTGGTAATATAATTTATTTATCCTAATCATTTGTTCATACAGAACATAAGTGATTGTTAATAACGTTTTTATCACTATGCCACTTATGTTACTGATTGTTTATTTTTGCAAGTCCGTGAAGGTTTTGACCAAACAGTGTATATTGAAGCATGATCCAGTGAGAATTTCAGTCTGCATGATACCGGAACACAAGCTGGAAGCACGAGAGGAATCCCCTCCCCTGTTCGTAGAGCAATCTGGCTGGACTATTGAATCTTCCATGTATTAGTTCCATGCGTCCTTCATATGTAAATATTCCCAGTCGTCTGAAAACGTTTGACACTGGCTAACTGAGTTTGGATCCACGTCTATACATTCAATCAAGTATAATCAGTCTACATTGTCGGAAATTTCTGAATTCAGTCCAAACAGTCCTTTGATCACATTTTTTTTTTCGAAAGATCCAGCATCACATTGCCTGAACGCCACTCGAAATTAGTTTCAGGTTAACATCTGCAAACCTACTGTTCGTCTTCTAGAATCTTGGGTACCTGAGTCTGCTAGCCACAATGTGAACAAGCATTCGAGTTAGGCATTTCAAGAAGCCTCTTCGGATTCAGCTCTCCATCCTCTTCTTCACTAACGCCTGGAAAATTTGGGATGGGCGAAACAATCATAATTTGCAAGGAAAGAATTTCAATGCTCGACCAGTCATCAACAACACTGTATCGTATTTAGATATTTGATGTCATCTCATCTCTTTAGACTTTGGCGCTAAGCTCAAGCCTTTTCTCCAATCTCAGTCCGAACACGTGAAACACACCACTCCACGTCCTCTCGGTACCTGTCCGTAAGTTAGCTAGTAAAGAAGATGCATGGATGCACGACATGATTGAGGCCGTCGAACAGTGGCCGCCCTGAATTATTCAGATAATCTTGCACCAGATTATTCCATACCAAGCCCTGGGCAACGGCGAGGCTCGCCGGCAACCTTGTCGCCGCGCATCGACGTGCCGACAAAACGCTACTCGTCACGGCGGCTGACGAAGCTCAAGGCTGCCGGCCAGCTGCGGTTGGTGCCTCCCAAGGACGCCGCCACCGCGTTAGTACTCTCAGGCAGGCAGTGGGTGGAATCCACCAGGCTCCGGTGTGTAGACAAGGTACAAAAATGCCACACCGGTGAGCACTATGCAGGTTGCGGGTGGCGTTAAATCGCAGTGCTTGCTTGTTCCAGCACAGCAGTGGTAAGGGGAGGGAGCACACGCAGATCTTGCAGCGCACCATGCAGATGCAGATGATGTCCTGTGGCGGATGGAGCCATGCAGTAACAGCTCAACAGTAGTGACAAGACTACAAGGATTCATGAATGGTAATCCACGTTGTGCGCGTACTATGTGAAATAAGTGAAACAAAGATTCTCTGTCATAAGACAACGAGTACTGTGATAAACCTGCCCACCAGTTTTTACAGATGCTTTGGCACATTGGTGATAAAGAAATTATATACAGATTTGATGATCAGCTTGGAGTGCGATGACAATGTTCAGAGAGCTCTCTCTGTAGTGATAATCCACTTAGAGCTGTTGAAACACTGCATCTACACGAATATGAAACCAGGAGAGAGGGAGAGAGGGAGAGAGAGAGAGAGAGAGAGAGAGAGAGAGAGAGAGAGAGAGAAGTAAAAAAAATTGTGTATGAGAAACTATCTCTACCAATCTTCTCTATAGCATGAACTATCACTGGAAGAAGTTACATCAAAAGCGAGGAAAGCAGGTCTAGTTATGCAACATTTTGCTTCATCTCGTTAGTGATTTCCTGGAAGACCCGAAGACGGTTCCGTGGCCTCCATGATCCTGTACTTGACGAATTATTAGGTCTATCATGAGGGACCTCAGTGTGACTGGAACATGGAGTGTGTTCGTAATCACGGAACGGCACCAAACCATGGCCATAACTGTCATACTTTGATTTGCAGTCCGCAAAAAGTTCACGCTGAGACGCACTGCTTCTCCATGGTGCCTGTTTAGTGCCTGAAGCATTCTCATTGAGATGAACTGTGTTAGGCTTGCTCGAGACTTGATTGCTGCAGTTTTGTATATTGCGACTCCACATCGGTGCAGTCCTGACAAATTCCCAGTTCATGTTCTTGTCCGTGGAGATTTTGGAGTCACTGCGTCTCCATGAACCAGCTGAAGAACTATGTATGTGATCACCGGCAAATGATCTTTGGAAGGTGCCACTTCCCTGAGAGGATGATGGTGTTTTATGCTCCAGCTTACTTCCAAGCTCGGTGCTTTCATTTTGATCTGTACGGCCCATGCCAACTGTTGGCTTCTCATCACCCGATCGCATTTTTTCCTCACCTACTAAGACAGCCCTTGCTTTGTCATCGCCCAATTGTTGTTCATCTTCATCCACCATGTCAGCCCATGATTTTTTAATATCCTTTGTCAACATCTTCCTCTCCTGCACAGGATTCTCACTAGCATCTGTGGTTCCCTCAGAATTTGACATGTATTCAGATGGAGCAGGGGTTTCAATTTGATCATGTGTACTGGTTGTTTGTGCCTCCTTAACTAGCGCTTTCGTAGTTTCTCAAGTATTGAATGAGGTGTAGCAGCATCATTGAACAGTCGAGAAAGATCTTGGTACTCCCCACAGTCTTCATTCTTCTCCTCGCTTGCACTGACCAAGATGGGTTGTTCATCACGCTTCAGCTGAGTTATGGGAGATGGAAACCATGAATTGCAATCCTCATGCTTCTCTCTCTCTGTACGAACTGAAATAT
The DNA here is from genome assembly GCA_036927565.1 of Tuctoria greenei. Taxonomy (NCBI): domain Eukaryota; kingdom Viridiplantae; phylum Streptophyta; class Magnoliopsida; order Poales; family Poaceae; genus Tuctoria; species Tuctoria greenei. The sequence continues at coordinate 4,212,182 of JAYESD010000007.1, forward strand.
GTGGTTCTTCGTATTTCAGTCGAGTTAACGGAGTAGATAGTGTTTGTGGCAGTACGTCTTCAAGCTTTTCCACATCAGCAGCAAGCGAAATCCATGATTCTTTGCACTTCACCTGAGTTATGGGGGAAGGGAGTGATTGCAACTCAAGCTCCCTAAGCATTTCAGTTGCCCGGGAAAGAGATTTCACATGGCTTTCATCATCACTGTTGTGAGGTATAGCTTGGAGAAGGTATTTAGCTTCAACAAATTTTCCAGTCTTCATCAAGCAGATGGCTAAGTTACACTCTTTGTTGTAGTCAGCGTCTATAGCAAGGGCTTGCCTGTCAAACGAATAGCAGCCAGCGTTAGTTCCTTCCATTTTTTTCCATTTTGAGATACAGGGTAGATGCACACAGCACACCACATGCACGTATGTGAGATTGTCCTGCATACCCTTTGTGCTGCAGAGGGTTTATAGGTTCATGCAAAACATGCCATTGAAGAGAACCCAAATCATCTAAAAGTGAATGAAAATGAGCTCAAGAGCGTACCTGTAGATCATTTCTGCTTCTTCATAATTTTCAGACTGCATATAGGCCCATGCGAGGTTCCCCAATAACCTTTACCAGAAACAAAGGACTTAGGGTGGTGTTTACAGGTTAAAAGTCAGATTGCAAGATTAAAATTATTGAGTACCTTGCTTTTTCATCCCTGAGAGAAAGATAGACTACTCTTCCATGAGATTTAGAAAATTTTGTTTTCCAACGGCCCGAAGCTAACTCCTCATCAACAATTCTTAGCTTCATCGTCAGCATTTCAATCTGCTCTTCTGTCCTGCCACATTTCTGGTTTAACATGAAAATAATTGGTTCAGAAAACGGTACCGGTATGGTAATTTCATGTTAAGTTGATTACTAACAGATGGTCATTCTATTTTAATGTGTCCTATGTCTATCAGTATAACTAAGCCTCAAAAAAATTCGTGAACGAGGGCAAAGATACCTTGTATAGGTCAAGAAGAATATTGTCAAGGGAGTCCTGAGCATCATAGGGACAACGATCGCGAAAGGATCGTATTGCCTCAATGGCCTCTTCAGACCTATTTGCTTGTTTCAGTACATTGGCCATATCCTTCAATGCACTCTCAATACGGTCACCACTGTTTATAGCCGCCCAGAACAATGGAACTGCCTTGTTTGGGTCTTTTTCAATTAACTGGAATGAAAAGAAAAAGGAAACACAAACTCTTCATATTCAGATTAGCCCCTACGTTTAGGATGGCAAACGTAATTTTATTCACAATTCAAGTCTACAAGAACTGAGAAAATGTTGTTTTTGCTGTGTTGGGGTATGACGAGGGGTGTTAACTTCGTTCAAAAAAAAACGAGGGGTGTTTAACCCTGCCTCTGTACTTTGTTTACTCTTCTTCTTAATGAAAAGACACACAGCTCTCCTACGTGTTTGAAAAAATGCACGTAAAGTATGCAAAATGTTAAGGATATTTATATGCAAACAGTAAATGTGTCTGAAAGTAATGGAAATGAACATAAAAAATGAAGGGAAAAAAGACACCATTACATATAAAAATATCTAGTGCAATCTTTGAGTCCAAAAGACAGTATATGTACCTAATCGTAGAGAAGGGCTACTACTAAAGGTTTCAATTGTTCCATGCCAATGCTCAGATAGTTTATCCTAACTGATATTAATTCTTGCAGTAAGTTGTCTACTTCATTCTGTCTCTGCTGCAGCTAAATGATACAACCAAATTATGCTTCGAGACTACTGCACAAAATATCTCCCAACAGATCAGGCTTGAATTTTGAGAGCACGCAAAGAAGACTGACTAAGCCTACTGCACACAGAGAGCAACTATCATCACAATTCACAATGCAGCTTGCAGGGTAATTGTACAGAATGTAGGTCAATATCTCGTAATGTTGATGTATATAACATTGGAGAAGTCACTGTTAATGACTTTTCATACTGTTTGCAACGGACCATTGCAGTCCAAACAATTGGGTGACGTTAAGAGGAAATATAACATTATCGCGGGGCCTTAATTTTGGAATCATGATAAAGAAGCTAGAATTGATTCCTCTCACTATTAAACAGGAAGAACATGTTAGAAAATATCTGAATTTATCCTTCAGCCTATGATTAAAATTTGCTCTACCTGTTTCTCCACGAAACAAATGAACTACATATAATTCTGCTAGCCATACTTAGTTGCGCAATGCTATCCTACGCACGCGCGGTCAGGATTAATACCTGCGCCTGCTTGGCCCGCACGTAAGGCGAATCGAGGGCCGTCGGCGGCCTTGGCGGCCGGGAGGAGCACCCGCCCGTCGACGGCGGCGTCACGCGTGCGCGCCCTCCCCCGATCGCCGGCGGCGTCACCCGGTCGCACCCGCTCCTCCCGCTCGTCGGCGGCGTCACGCGCGCGCCCCACCCGCCGCCGCTCATGCGCGGGGTGCCGTAGCCCGTGTCCGCGGTTGCGGGCGCGCCCGGGCTCCACCTCGTCGGCGGCGGCGCCCCCGCGCTCCTCGGCGACGTCCACGGCGGCAGCCGCCTCCCGCCGCTCGGCATCGCAGGCGTGGTTCGAATTCCGTCGAGCACCTGCCGCGCGCACCCAGGATCAGGAGAATGTTACAGTTAGCGGGCGGGACACCGCTCCCGCATTACCGCAGATATCAGCGAGCCATCGCGGATGAGATGACTTCACCTCGCCTCGGTCGACTGGCCTAGCCCAGAGCACGGAACCCTAGCCTTGATGGATTGTTCCCGCCGCAGCCGGCCCGCGAGCTCTCTCTCGGCGACGGCCCGCGAGCTCTCTCTCGGCGACGAGAAGCGATCGACCAGCCAAACGAACCGCCGCATCTATATAACACCACGAGATGCGACACGTGGACAACGGTAAACGAGGCCGCCGGCCTTCTTGGCGCCGACGTGGAGGGAGGCCGGCCCGCTTGGTGTCAACGTGGACGTCGCGTCACGACTTCCTCGTCCGTCCGTCCGTGGTGCAGGAATGGATGGATGACTTGGCTGAACTAATAAGACAGTCAGCTTCACGGGTCTCCTGTGACAGGAAAGTAAGTGGGTATGAACAGAACAGAAGGGGTGAGTGAATTCAGCTAGTGTTCGTTCGGACTGGTGCTCAAATGCAACAACAGCTTAAAATTCAAAACTCTCTGTTTGGAAACCAAAAAAGCAAACGATGAATTTACCGCGCGATCAAACTGGTGGTGGTTTGATTGCAAATTGCGCACAGACGCAGTACATAATAGCGAGTCATCGACTTAACAGACTGAAGATTTTGTTTCGGAATGCCATTTCTGTTAAGCAGGATATAAGGTTTTATACATGAGCAGCATACAGGTAGACCTGATGCTAGAGAATTACAGCAGCTAAATGTTTGCATCCAGCAAGACACCACATCATCAGCATCATCTCGCCGCAAGAGACCACACCATGACAGAATCTCAAGTTTGGAGAGGGGGGAGAGCCTGGCACTGAAGATTCGTGATGGCTTAGCTTCATCAGGGGATGTGGATTTCAGAGTCTGAAAAACGCTTGTGGCATGAACGCATTCAACCGGAGTTCAGAGACCTGCACACCTAGAAAAGGCAGGCAGTGCCAGTACACTGTGTCCATGAGTGGAATTCATCAGGGGTGCAGTGCAGCAAGGAGGGAATGGAAGTCACAGAGAGCCTGTGATTTCTGGACAGGAGAAACACGAGCAGGTTCTCTCCCTCAGAGACACAGTTAGCAGCTTCACCTGACAGAGAACGAGCAGAATTTTTTTTACCAGGCATGCCAATGCTTGTCTGCTTGCACACTCCCTACTTCCTATTATTAAATACTCTTGCACTAGCATGCAGAATTGATATTAAATACTCTTGTACTGGTTTTACAGCGTTTTCTTTTAACTCTTGCAGCTTTCAATTCTGCATGCTAGTGCAATGAAATTTCGAAAATGCTTTTGAACAGGCGCCTGAAATCAGGCTGTATTTCAAGCGATCATATGAACCGCTGATCTGCTTTAAGATTCGCGTGTGATCTCATTTTATAATAACCAAACCCTAACTCCCGATTCAGAAGCCGGCGAGGGACCACGAACCGAGCGGCAGCTCGGCCCCCCCACCGACGGACGGCGGCACACGTCCCAATGCATCTCGCGATGACGGCGGCGCGCGTCCCTGCGCACCTCGGTGGCGACCGCAACGCGCGTCCCGACGCACTCGTCGGCGGCAGCACATCCGGCGCATCACGGCGAGCGGCAGCGTCGGCGGCGGCCACGGCCGCACGGGCCGCGCTTGAAGACGACGGCGGCGGCCGCGCGGGCCACGCTCGGCTAGCGGCGCAGGCCGCCGTCGCTGGGGAAGAAGGTAGGTTTTGTTTTCTTAATCTGTAATTATTAATTTGTAATTGTAACCCGTAATTTGTAGAATTATGTCTATTGTAAATGAACAAACAAAAAAGTTGTTATTGATTGGGCTATAAAATTAAGGGTTAATAGTTAATTTTAAATATTAGTGGTTAATGACTATGATGAACTACTAAATACTAAATTTTCTTAAATTTCAAGTACCTGACAAAATAAACAACCCTGTAAATTTTGTGACAAAAGTGCCATGAATGCTGTTTCAAAGCATGTGCAGTGCAGTGCAGGCAGAAAACGGTTGTGGCGTGAAGGCGTTGAATTCAGTCAGAGTGGTGCACGTTCAGGCAAACCGACTGTGCATTCAGAGTGGTAGTACTTGTTAGAATTAATGGGTTTGGCTTAATACTAATTCAGAAATAAATCTTAGAAAATCTCAAAGGCCCATTAGGACAAGAAAGGGTGGTGCTAAATGTTTAGTCACACATGAGAAGTGGAGTGGGAGCAATCTAAAAGGGATTGTTCTTCCACTCTTTGATTGAGAGAGAAGAGAGGAAGAGAGGGGTGGCCCACGGCGCCCCTCCTCCTCGCTCGCTCGCCACGCCACGCCACGTAAATTGGGCATCGGGCTTTTGAGCTTCTGAATTTTTGGGGCTTCCGAGACAGAGTCCAAGTCGTTAAAGACGGACACATCTACGACTGCGGAGTCAGTTCGGATCCGACGCGTCTACGACTGCGGAGTCAGTTCGGATCCAGATCCTCCGAATCGCATACGAACCGCCTATGTGGGACTCTATAAATACGGGCGTGCGCGGTACGGTAGATCATCCCACGATCAGACTGATTCCCATGTTCGAGTTACTTGCGCCGCCTTCTAGTCTACTCCATCCCGAGGGCCTGCGTGCACCGACGATCGGAGAGCAGGTCTCCGGAACTGCTCGCCCTTGCGATCCTGCACCGGGAGAGGGCGAATAAGGTTTTTGGAAGCGCTCCACGCGACTGTTCGCGTTCTTCACCACGGGTCATCTACCGAGGAGATCGGCGCTGCGGCCCAACGTCGTCATCAACGTCTGCAGCGACTGTTCACCGTCAGATCTACAGCAGTTCCTCCGGCTACAAATTGGTATGCGATATTACTCGTCCCGTCCGTATGTCGGTGTTAATCACTGCTCTTTCTGTGTGTTTTTCCGGAATTGTTCAGTAAATTGCCTCCTATTTTCTAACAATTCAAAAATCTTATTAGGCAATTTTTCTGAGTTGAACATGATGACTTTGGCCGATGCACTGAGGCCGGAGAAATTCTCTGGTGTGCACTTCAAGAGGTGGCAAGTTAAGGCCACGCTCTGGCTCCAATCTCTTAAGATCTTCTGGGTAAGCGAGGGCAGGCCTCAAGGTCCTTTGTCTGTTGAAGAACAGATGAAGTTCGAGGAAGTCAATTCTCCCTGAGAGGATGCATCTTAAGTGTTTTTGACAATAAACTCTGTGATGTTTATCTGACAGTCGCAGATACAAAGGAGCTCTGGGATGCACTTAACGCCAAGTATGGTGCAGCCGATGCAGGCGGTAAACTGTATATCATGGAGAATTTTCATGACTACAAGATGGTTAACAACCGTCTCGTAGTTGAACAAGCTCATGAAATACAGTGTCTTGCGAGAGAGCTCAATCTCCTTAAGTGTTCTTTACCCGACAAGTTTATGGCTGTGTGCATTATTGCAAAGTACCTCCATCGTGCAGGAACTTCGCCACAGCTCTCAAACACAAGAGACACGAAATATCAGTTGAAAATCTGGTAGCATCTCTTGATGTTGAGGAGAAGGCTCGGGCTAAGGACGCTACTGAGAAAGGAGGCGAGGGTCAATCTAGCACCAATGCTAATATGGTGCTGTCGGTACCCTGCAGACCGGGTACCCCCGCGTACAGGAGAAAACCGCTAAGGCTCCGCCTCTACCTAGGAGGGCCGAATCCGAGGCTGCCACGTTGAGGAGGAAAGGACCAGATCCTACCTCTGCGTCGGAGGAGGCTCCCAAGCTGCCACGTGGCCGGCAGGACTGGGCCAACGCCCCCCCCCCCCCCTGAGGCGGGCTCCCGGAGCCGCCACGTGGACAATCGGGACCTCAGGGCCAAGCCCGCGTCCTCGCAGGGAAAGACACCGGAGCGACCACGTGGCCTGCAGGCCTGGGCCTCCACCCCTCCATAGGGGTGGGCTCCGAATGCACCACGTGGTCTGTTCCGTCAAGTGCCTTGCTTCCCACTAAGGCAGGCACCGGGGCGCAACCACGTGGCGGACGGCCAACTCAGTGCGGTAGGAAGCCGCAGTAAAGGAATGCGTGCGCTGCTTAGACAGGCATTAAGTACGCGCGCCTTCCCAGGCAAGCTGAGTCGCGCATGAGAAAGTCAAGGCTCTAGTGTCCTGTCTTGTCCGAGTAGCCGGTACAGACCCACGCCGCAAGACGGACGAATGGGCCGCGAGGACAAGACGGACGGGACGTGCACGACCATCATCACCAACTATGTGTAGCCCTGGCGCACGAAGCGGCGGGACAGCGCATTGACATCCCTGACAAAGGGAAGTAGATAGCAATTAATCCTAGATCTTGTATAGGATTTGGCTCTCCCCAGGACCACCTGTCGAGTACTGGGGCCCACCTTGTGACTGCAGAGTCCTTGAACTATAAAAGGACTCGGCAGACGAACCTTCGCAGGGGACGGAAAAATTAGACCAAGGCTCATACACACTCAAGCAAGGGAAATACACAAACACTCTCGTGGACGTAGGGCATTACGCTCCGGCGGCTCGAACCCACGTAAACCCCTTGTGTTTATCATCCTGCTGCGTTCGATCTCCTGGGACTAGCCCTCGTGAATCCAAAGAACCTCCGCGGGCTTCTCTCTAAGCAGGTCCGGGGGAAGTGTCATTTACGACCTTCGACATTTGGCGCGCCAGGTAGGGGGCTTTTTCCCCGTCAAGATCTCACCAGCAGCAATGGTGAACGACCAATCCAACGCCGGTTCATCCAGGGTGGCAGTCGCGGCGGCAGACAGTGGCGGAGGATCAGGCGTCATCCCGCTCTAGGGCCAGGCTACCGCTCTAGGCAGGAAGGTCAGGACCTTCACGTCGCCCTGTAGTCACCTCGCCAGCTGCAGGCCGACATGCCACCCCACGACGTACTTCGACCGTGACAGCAATCACGGCGCCACCGGCTGCAAGCCCAGAGATTGCGCTCGCTGCAGCGTGCGCGCTACTCCACAACCCTCCTGCTGGGGATGCTCCTCAGGGAGCAGCTCAGCAGTGGATCAACAACGTCGACCACCTCGTCACCGCCGCACTCAATGCGCCTCCGCCGAGGGAAACACATGCCCAGCTGATGCATGTGTCATTGTCGCGAACGTCGACAATTGACCGGTGGACGGAAGACTCGCGCTCGACCAGGATCTCAACGACAGATCTGAGAACCGGGCTGCAATGCCGCAGGGCCGAAGAGGACTGTCGAGTCACCATCGAGCGCCAGAGGGAGCGTCGGCGCAACCTCGAGGCAGATTACAGCGTGCTGGGCCCCGTGCCCTACGCTCATGCTGTGCCTCCACCACACCAGACGTACGTCGCGCCTCCACCGCACCAGGCGTACGTCGCGCCTCCTGCACAGGCGTATGCAACACCGCCCCAGCATCTGGTGTACGCAGGCCCGCCTGCTCACCCGGGGTATGCGATGCCGCCGCCGGCACCAGTCAGCCCCAGCCAAGGGTGTGCAGTGCTAGCGCCTCACCTTCGTTTCGTGGTCTAGCCATGAAAAGTCCGACCGCACATGCCGGAGAAGTACGACGGGAGCGTCAACCCGAGCGAGTTCCTGCAGATCTACACCACTGCGATACTAGCTGCAGGAGGCGACGAGGCCATTATGGCTAACTACTTCCCCGCCGTCCTGACCGGCCCAGCTCGGGCATGGCTCATGAACCTGCCTCAGGGGTCCATAACCTCCTGGGATGAGTTGTGCCGACAGTTCGTGGCTAACTTTGGCAGTTCCTACAAGCGCCCCGGCACCGAGCTTGACCTCCACGCTATTAGACAGCGCGCTGGAGAGTCGCTGCGATCATTCATCCAGCGGTTCTCCCAAGTACGGAACACCATCCCTCATGTTGCTAGCGCATCGGTTATTGTTGCGTTCAGACAAGGTGTGAGGGACAAGAAGATGCTCGAGAAGCTAGCCACGCACGAGGTGCGTGATGTCTCCGAGCTGTTCTCCCTGGCAGAGAGATGTGCTAGGGCAGTTGAGGGGCGCAACTGGCACTCCCAGCCATCCTCAGAAGCAAGGGAAGCCACCCCGACTGAGGAAGGAGCCTCTGCGAGGAGCAGCGACAAGAAGAAGAAGAAGGGCAGTGGCAAGAACAGGCCAAAGCCCGGAGCCTAGGCAATGGCGGCTGCGGCACCCGGCGGAGCCCGAGCGTCGCGCCGAGACAAGCGTCCTAGGCAGTCGCCTGAGTCCGAGGAGCCTGACTTCAAGTGCCCGGTGCACCGTACAAATAGCCATAGTGCTAGCGAGTGCCGGGAAGTGAAGAGGTTCGCGAAACATTTCCGCGAACAGAAACAGAGGCAGCAGCGCCAGGAGGGCGCACCCCCTCCAAAGGGAGGGCAAGCAGAAGGCTGATCCTGAGAAGGAGGATGACAGCGAGATGGGGTTCCAGGAACCCCAGCGGGCAGTTAAGGTCGTCTTCGAGGGTGGCGACTCCGACTCCAGCAGTGATAAGGAGCGCCACAAGACCCTCCATGTCATCTACGGGGGAGCCACAGACCCCACGTCCCGAAACGTGGTGAAAACCCTGCAACGAGCCAGTGGCTGCAGTGGCCCCGCCCCAAGCCGGCTCCCCACCACAAGTGGATGAGCATGGCGATCATCTTCGACGCTTCTGACTGCCCCGAAGAACATGGCAGGGGCAGGAGTGCTCCCGCTGCTGGTGTCCCCGACCAATCGCCAACGTGAAGGTCTTTCACGTGTTGATAGATGAAGGGGCGGGCCTCAACCTCATCTCCACGGCGGCTTTCTGAAAGTTGCAGCTGCTGATGTCCCAGCTCACACCCTCGAGCCCGTTCTCGGGTGTCGGACCTGGGCAAATCCTCCCGTACGGTAACATACACCTCCCGATGACCTTCGGGACCCCGGAGAACTACCGTACGGAGAGCGTTTTATTTCGACGTGGCAGACGTCGACCTCCCCTTCAACCGCAATCATCAGGAGGCCAACCCTCTACAGGTTCATGGCTGTAGCCCACTACGGTACCTCGTCCTAAAGATGCTGACGCCTTCCGGTGACCTCAGGATCAGAGGGGACCGCTCAGCTGCAGTGTCAGCCTTGAGCAGCTCCAAGCACTTGCAGCGGGGAGGGCTCCGGCCCCAGGAGGCTCGAAGAGAGTCGGCCAGAGCAAGGCCCGGTGCAGCGAGCCTCCACTATTGCACCCCGTATGCAACCTGCCAACGACGACGACGTCCCCATGAAGGTCGTCAGGATTGGCTCCGAGGCTGCCAGACAACCCGTATCGCGGGGAACTTGGACAGCAAATAGGAATGCGCGCTCATCACCTTCCTCCGGGACAACGTCGATGTGTTTGCATGGCAACCATGACAAATGCCCGGGATCCCCAGGGAGGTGATTGAGCACCATCTGAAGATCTACCCCAACGCCCGACCGGTACAGCAGAAGCCCAGAAACAGTCCATCGAGCGGCAGAACTTCATCCCTGAAGAAATCAAGAAGCTGCTCGATGCTGGTTTCATCCGGGAGGTTCACCACCCACGATGGTTGGCCAACCCTGTTGTCGTTCCCAAGGCTAGCGGGAAGCTCCGGATGTGCATCGACTACACCAACCTCAATAAGGCATGTCCAAAGGATCCATTCCCTCTTCCTAGGATAGATCAAATAGTAGACTCAACATTAGGTTGTGATCTTCTGTGTTTCCTGTATTGCGTATTCCGGTTTTCACACCAAATACCTATGTCTAGGGAAGATGAGGAACACACTGCTTTCATAACAGTAGACGGCCTGTATTGTTATGTCTCCATGCCTTATGGTCTCAAGAATGCTCTCCCCACCTTTGTACGTGGCAATGCATAAGACATTTGGGGACCTCATTAGAGATCTGGGTAGAGGTGTATGTCGACCGACATCGCGGTAAAAATTAGGGACAACACATCCTATTAGACAACCTAGCCCGAGTCTTCAGCAAGCTGCGCACGACACGCACGATGCTGAACCCCGACAAGTGTGTCGTTGGGGTCTCAACAGGGAAGCTCCTTGGTTTCTTGGTATCGCATCGAGGGATCAAAGCTAACCCAGAAAAGATTAAGGCGATAGAGCTGATGCGGCCGTCGGCCCGCATCAAGGACGTGCAGAAGCTTGCAGGGTGTTTGGCGGCCCTCAGCCAGTTCATCTAAAGACTGGCTGAGCGAGCCCTGCCCCTTCTTCAAGATATTGCAGAAGTCAGGTCCCTTTGAGTGGACTGAGGAAGCTGAAGTGGCCTTCCAGGAGCTCAAGAAACACCTGACGACGCTACCCATTATGGTGGCGCCAGAACCCGGCGAACCGACTCCTGTTGTACATCACCGCAACAACGAAAGTGGTCAGCATGGTCTTGGTTGCAGAGCGGTCGGAGCTACTGCCGCAACAAGCACCGGAAAGAGCCCCAGAGGGGGAGGCCGAGCCTCAAGGCCCGAACCCAGAAGAGACCCCCCCCCCCCCCCCCCCCCCGCTGTGGGTTCCAGTGACCAAGTGCCTTAACGGGTCCCAGCCCCCGGAGGCCCAGCTAGACCCTGGGAACCACATTCCCCAGGATGCAGAAGCATTGCAAGGGGTCCCGGACCCCCCAGGGAGGGGTTCGGACCTCCCAACGGCCAATCTACTACGTCAGTGAGGTCCTCTATTGAAGCAAAAATAAGATACTTGGAGGTACACAAACTGTTGTATGCATTACTCATAGCGTCGAGGAAGCTCCGGCATTACTTCCAGGCTCACCCGGGTTTCAGTGGTCACCTCCTCCCACTGAAGACCGTACTCCACAGCCCAACTCGACTGGCAACATTGCCAAGTGGGCAGCAGAGCTGGCTGAGTTCGAGCTGGAGTTCTTACCTCGACATGCAGTCAAAAGCCAAGCACTGGCGGACTTCTTGGTCGAATGGACCCCATCACCAAGCAACCCGAGGGGCCCGGACAACGGCGAAACGGTGCCCAAGGCTCCAGTTTTCACCGAGAACCCCCTGGACGCTCTACTTCGACGCTCCTCGTGAAGCAGGGGGCCGGGGCCGGGGTCCTGCTCCTCACCCCGACTGGGGAGCAGTTCAAGTACATGGTGCGCCTCGACTTCAAGGCGACAAACAATATGGCAGAGTATGAAGCCCTAATCTTTGGACTAAAGACTGCCCTGACCCTCAATGTCTAACAGCTCTTGACTAAAGGTGATTCTCACTGATCATCAAGCAAGCCAAAGGAGAGTGCAGTTGCAAACGACCCTCAATTAGCAGCATAACTGCTGCACGTCCGGAAGCTGGAGAAGGACATTGAAGTCTTGGACTTGTGCCATGTACCCCGAGCCGACAACTCAGTCGCAGATGACCTATCAATGAAGGCCTCCACAGGGCCCCAATGCCTCAAGGAGTCCCTTTGCAAGGACGTTACAGCGACCAACCGCCCGGGCAGCCGAACCGGGCGAAGGGGCGAGCCCAGCACCTCGAAGCTGGCAGTCCCGGCGACCCTGCTACCATGGAGTACGCCAAGGATCGTATGCGCCACCGGGGGCTCCGAGCTACTGGGCGCCCAAGATCAGAGGCTCAAGCAAGTCCCGATGCATGGATCTCGGAGGTCCGGGACTACTTGAAAGACAATATCCTTCTCGAAGAACATGCCCTGGCAGAAAGGATTGTTCGCGTGGCTAAAAGGTACACGCTGGTGGAAGGGATCTCTACCGGCGTGGCGCCAATGACATCCTACTGCGATGCATTACCCGGGAGGAGGGCTGCGACTTGCTCGCAGAGATCCATGGAGGCGAGTGCGGGAACCATGCATCCTCCCGCACGCTGTCGGTAAGACCTTTCGGCATGGCTTTTACTGGCCGACATCACTCCAGGATGTCACCGAGATGGTAAAGAGATGCAAGGCATGCAGTTCCATGCCAAGCAGATCCACACACCAGTTCAGGCGCTGCAGATGATCCCTCCCTCATGGCCATTCGCTGTATGAAGGTTGGACATCCTGGGACCCTTTCTCAGAGCCGTCGGAGGATTCCGGCATCTCTACGTCGCCGTAGATAAGTTCACCAAGTGACCGGAAGCTGCCTCAGTTGTCACCATCAACAAGCAGTTAGCAGTAAAGTTCATCAAGTCGATCGTCTGCCGGTTCGGTGTCCCGATAGAATCATCACTGATAATGGGACCCAGTTCACAGTGCAGCGTTCCAGGAATACTACGAGGACCTGGGGATCCAAGTCTGCTATGCATCCGTTGCTCATCCATAGAGCAAATGGCCAGGTCGAGAGGGCCAATGCAGAGATCCTCAAGGGCCCCAAGACTCGCACATTCTCACACCTTGAGAAGCATGGTGCAAATTGGGTGGATGAGCTTCAGTGTGCGTTGTGGGCTAGGCGGACATCAACCAGCCGGGCCACGGGGGAAACGCCTTTCTTCTTGGTGTACGGGGCAGAGGCGTCCTCCCCCCAGAAATTACCATGGGCTCCCCCCGTGCCCGGAGGTACGACGAAGCCGCGCAGGACCAGCTCCGGCGTGAAGACCTAGACCTCGTCGACGAGGGACGAGTGCGAGTGGCTCTCCGAAATGCACGGTACAGGCAGGCGCTCCAGCGCTACCACCAGAGGACCGTGCGGATAGGTAGCTAAAGGTAGACGACCTGGTGTTGCGCCGCATACTCTCCCGAGAAGGGTCTAACAAACTCTCCCCCAGCTGGGAGGGTCCCTTCCGTGGTAATAGAGGTTTGCCGCCCAGGATGCGTCCGCCTGGCTATGGAGGATGGACAGCGATTACCCGACCCATGGAACATCGAGCACCTCCGTAAGTTCTACCCCTAGACCAGGGTTGGGGCAATGCTATTTCATTGTAAAAGTTACGTATTGTCTCAGGACAACACTTAGGATAGGGGGATGGGGCTACGAGTGCACATTCCGCTTAGTCTGGTCCAGAACCCTAAGTAGGTGCACTCGACTCCATCTGACACCCAGGCTGGGTTATTCCCCTTGTAAAGTCTGCTCCATCTTATGAGAAGCTACAATGAAAGAATGTTGTCCTGCCTGGTATAGGGTTTGTCAATTCAAAAATTATCTTTAATTTTTATGATGTTGTTGTAAGCCCGCCATAGCTCATGATCTATCATGAGCGCTGTCGTTTTTCCCGTGCTTTAGCAATAGTGGGAGCTTTGAAGACTGGACTGCAGGTGGGATTGTTTGAGGTACCTGCAATGCGCCTGGGGCCTCGGATGTTCCAATACTCGGGGGCCTGTGTCTCCAGATGGTCTCCCCCGGACAAGGCTTACACCGAGCGGGAGGTCCAGGGCCACGGCCTGCTTAGCCTGGTCCCGTACCCTAAGCCTGCGCGCCCTGCCTCCCCAGCGCTACAGTCGAGTACTGGGGGCCAGATGGACCACGCTTTGGTAGTATGGACGACGAGTCCTAGGCGCAGATGCACTGAATTACCCAAGCCCCATGAGTTAGCCCAGAATCGTAAGTCAAGCGACACTACAAAAAAAACAGGGGTAAAGTGACCAGCGGACAGAATTACTTCTCTTTTTTTATCTATGTACAGGTCTTTGAGGAAGTTGTTCCGGCAACCACCATCAGAGTACCCGCGAAGACAGTGGGCACCGCCGGCCTGAAGCTCCGGCGGCACCCCCAGGGGCCCGCTGTCGACCTCTCAATAAAGATGGCGGGCACCGCCGACCTGAAGCTCCGGCGGCACCCCCAGGGGGCCCGCTGTCGACCTCTCAATAAATATGGCGGGCACCGCCGGCCTGGAGCTCCGGCGGCACCGCCAGGGGGCCCGCTGTCGACCTCTCAATAAAGATGGCGGGCACCGCCGGCCTGAAGCTCCGGCGGCACCCCCAGGGGGCCCGCTGTTGACCTCTCACTGAAGATGGCGGGCACCGCCGGCCTGGAGCTCCGACGGCACCCCCAGGGGGCCCGCTGTTGACCTCTCAATAAAGATGGTGGCCACCGCGGGACTGAAGCTCCGGCAGCACCCCCAGGGGGCCCGCGGTCGACATACCTGCATACTCAGCTGCGGCAATGCTACCTACACATCCTAGGCTCCCCCTGCACCGGTCCACCCTAAACCCTAAGTGTATGACAGGTCTGCCCATAACAACTGGCCACGCCTGTCAGGGGGCCATACTTTGGGGGACGGCAGGTCCTGGAAGCTAAGGAACAACAAGCAGCTAGAAGACATTGCTGGAAATAAAAGCAAGCTGAGTATAAAAGGGCACCATAGACATATTTTTTATCACACAAATAAAGAGTTTGTCACCACAGCCAGCCACAAGACAAAAACAGAAAGACAAAAACTTAAACAGACGCCCGGGGAGCCCTCAGCCGCTCCGTTGGAACCTTGAGGCGATGAGTGCCACCGCATCCGAAACTTCAGACTTGGCGGCCTCTTCCCTCTTGGCGATGGGCCCCTCGAGGACCGGCTGTAGGGAGACGTCGGGGTACCAGCTCTGGTAGCAGGACAGGATGTGCGTCGCCACCTCCTTCACCAGCATCCGTCCCTCGGCCTCCAGCTGGTTGTCGAGGATGGCCCCCAGCGAGCGCATCCTCGAGCTGGTGGAGTCAAGCGCCGGGAACACTTGACTCACCTCCTACGCCGGCTCCCCCACGCGCGTCGGGCTGAAGCCGAGCGGCACTAGAGCTGAGTCGGCACCGCCAAGGAACTCCCAGACCTTCCGGGCCTCGGCGGAGCGCGCCGCCCGGAGCTCCTCCACCTCATGCTGGGCCGCCGCCAACGCCCGGGGGCCGCCGTACAGGAACCGCTTCTCCTTGGCCGCCAGGGCCCTCTCGCGCTCGCCGACCCCCGCCTCGCGACAGTCCAAGTCATCCTCCTTGAGGGCGACGTTGAACTCGCGGTCCAGGAGGGCCTGGCGCTCAACGGACTGGGCCTACTGCGCCTCAGCCATGGCGGTCTCCCGACGGTCCAACTCGGCGGCGCGGACTCTTGCCCCTTCTTCTGGAGGATGAGCCCACGGCAGGTCGCCTCCACTTCGGCCTGCTTCGCCGCCAGCTCCTGCTCCCGTTCGGCTAGAGCAGTCTCCCGGAGGGACAACAGGTGCTGAAGGTCCTCGCAGTCCTGGAGGCGGGAGCTGGCCTCAGCGTGGATGGCCTCGGCATCTGCCTTCAGCTTCTGGGTGACGGCGTCCAGCTGGGCGATGAGGTCGCGCTCTTGCTCGAGGATCTTCATCTCCTCCCGAACGATCGCATCCCGCTGGGCCGCTCGGCTCTTCGCGAGTCGGGTCCGGGCCTCCAGGGTCCTCGCCCATTTCCGGAGCCAGTCATCCTCGTCCTCAAGCCGCCCTTTCTCCCGGGCAAGGGCCGCCTGGGCCTGCCGGAAGCCGGAGTAGGCCATGGCCATAGCCTCGGACAGGGGGAGAGGCTCCACCGTAGCAGCGGGCCCCTGCCCCCCCATTTCCTCAATGTCGTCCTCCATTTGGAGGACCACTGGGGAGGCGGGGACCAGGGCCCCCTCCCCGATGGCAGCACCCGGGGCGGTGGCGCCAGCCGACGTAGCAGTGTCAGAGGGCGCGGCAGCATTGGCCGGCACGGAGTAGCCGGTGGACGCGGAGTCGTTGGCAGGCGCGGCGGCGGTCGTCAGCGCGCGCGGCTGGGCTTCGGAAGCCACTGCGGGGGTCTCGGGCACGGAGGCCCGAAGTGCAGGAGCCACCTTGGGAACCACTGCAGTTAAAGCACGATTGAAGGCAGGAGTCACATCGCGCGGCGCCTGTTCAGCACCTTCACTTACCAGAAGGGGACATGTCGCCTCAACGGCAGGGGCGTGTCGCCTGGGGAACTGCCTCGAAGTGGAATCGGAAGAGTTGCGCGGGAGGAAAAGGAAGAAGACCCCACCTGCGGCATCGACGACTCTCCTGAGGTGGGCTCGGGGGCAACTGTCGGTACCCTGCAGACCGGGTACCCCCGCGCACAGGAGAAAACCGCTAAGGGCTCCGCCTCTACCTAGGAGGCCTAATCCGAGGCTGCCACGTTGAGGAGGGAAGGACCAGATCCTACCTCTCCGTCGGGGGAGGCTCCCAAGTTGCCACGTGGTCAGCAGGACTAGACCCCCCCCCCCCCCCCCCGCTGAGGCGGGCTCCGGAGCCACCACGTGGCCAATCGGGACCTCAGGGCCAAGCCCGCGTCCTCGCAGGGAAAGGCACCGGAGCTACCACATGGCCTGCAGGGCTGAGCCTCCACCCCTCCATAGGGGTGGGCTCCGAGTGCGCCACGTGGCCTGTTCTATCAAGTGCCTTGCTTCCCGCTAAGGCAGACTCCAGCGCAACCACGTGGCGGACGGTCAACTCAGTGCGGTAGGAAGCCGCAGTAAAGGAACACGTGCGCTGCTTAGACAGGCATTAAGTACGCGTGCCTTCCCCAGGCAAGCTGAGTCGCGCATGCGAAAGTCAAGGCTCCAGTGTCCTGTCTTGTCCGAGTAGCCGGTACAGATCCACGCCGCAAGACGGTCGAATGGGCCGCGAGGACAAGACGGACAGGACGTGCACGCCCATCATCACCAACTATGTGTAGCCCTGGTGCACGAAGCGGCGGGACGGCACATTGACACCCCTGACAAAGGGAAGTAGATAACAATTAATCCTAGATCTTGTATAGGATTTGGCTCTCCCCAGGACCACCTGTCGGGTACTGGGGCCCACCTTGTGACTGCAGAGTCCTTGAACTATAAAAGGACTCGGCAGACGACCTTCGCAGGGGACGGAAAAATTAGACCAAGGCTCATACACGCTCAAGCAAGGCGATACACAAACACTCCCGTGGACGTAGGGTATTACGCTCCGGCGGCCCGAACCACGTAAATCCCTTGCGTTCATCATCTTGCTGCGTTCGATCTCCTGAGACTAGCCCTCGTGAATCCAAAGAACCTCCGTGGGCTGCTCTCTAAGCAGGTCCGGGGGAAGTGTCGTTTACGACCTTCGACAGGTGCAGAAACCCAATGTCAAGAACAAAGGGAACAAGTCTCAATTCAAGCCAAACAAAACTAATGCTTTCAAGAAGAAGAAGTCAAAGAAAGCCAATGATGGCTGCTACTACACCTGTGGGGAGCAGAGACATTTTTCCAAGGACTGTCCTGAGAGGGCACACCACAGAGTTAAAAAGAACGTCAACATATTGACATCTAGCAATGCCGATGGGTACAGTAATTCTTTTATTATTCTTTCTGTTTCTCAAACATCATATTGGTGGTTTGATACGGGTGCTAATGTTCATGTATGTTTTGACATGTCCATTTTACTTCTTACCAGTTCGTCTGGGATTTCGCCGTCCTAATGGGGAATGGGTCACATGATCCTGTTCATGGTGTTGGGTTCTGAATTGTTGGGGCTTCCGAGACAGAGTCCAAGTCGTTAAAGACGGACGCGTCTACGACTGCGGAGTCAATTCGGATCTTACGCGTCTACGACTACGGAGTCAGTTCGGATCCAGATCCTCCAGATCGCATACGAACCGCCTCCATGGGACTCTATAAATACGGGCGTGCGCGGTACGGCGGGTCATCCCACGATCAGACTGATTCCCACGTTCGAGTTCCTTGCGCCGCCTTCTAGTCTACTCCATCCCGAGCGCCGGTGTGCACCGATGATCGGGAGAGCAGGTCTCCAGAACCACTCGCCCTTGCGATCCTGCACTGGGAGAGGGCAAATAAGGTTTTTGGGAAGCGCTCCGCGCGACTGCTCGCGTTCTTCACCACGGGTCGTCTAACGAGGAGATCGGGCGCTGCGGTCCAACGTCGTCATCAACGTCTGCAGCGACTGTTCACCGTCAGATCTACAGCAGTTCCTCCGGCTACGAATCGGTACGCGATATTACTCGTCCCGTCTGCCTGCCGGTGTTAATCGCTGCTGTTTTCGCGTGTTTTTCAAGAATTGTTCAGTAAATTGCCTCCTATTTTCTAACAGTATTGTATTGTATTACATTTACCAGGAATCAGACACGGCAGATCGAGGAGGAATAGAAGAAGTTCACGGCCTGTGATTTTCAGGTGCAAAGAGTTACTTATTAATGCACATTTCTATTTACTGACAATCCTATTTCAAAAAGGACCAATTGTGTTTCAGCCACAGATTCGAAGCCTAATTGTGTTTTAGACTCGGTTTTTCAGATTTTGTGATTTAGCTACAAGTTTTTTCAGCTGAAGCTCAATATTACCACAAATCCGTTAAGTGTCCCTAACGGTGTTAACTTTATGGTGCATAGACAAATATACCATTTTGTGATTTTACCATTGTTTTCATATCACTATTGTGTTTCTAACAAAATTTTTACTTAAAACATTAAAAAATCAGCAAGAACATAATATAAACGAATTCAATTATTTTTTACCAAATTTGAAATGTTGGGCATGATTTAAAAATAAAATTTTGGCAACAATTCGATAACATTTTTCATATATTTCTCACATAATATGTCACATAACAATGCATAATATAATTTCATAATTCATATCCAAATAAAAGGATATAGTAATATTTGTTCAACAAATATATCTAACAACGCATGGTTCAACAAAAGTGCCAATACATGGTCCAACAAAATATGCAACATGCAGTCCAACAAAAGCAGCAATACATATGCATTTAACTATCAATTCCAAGCAAATCAGCAAGTCTTCCTTGTCCTCTTCCTCTTCCTCTTGCTAGTCCCCATCTCTTCCATGTTCTCTTCCTCTTCCTCGTCCCCTTCCTCTTCCACTTAGCGGTCTTCCTCCTCCCACATCAATATCATCCATACCAACACTTACATTTGCACTTGCACTTGAAAGAGGAAAATTAGGTTAATGCATGGAAAAATGTAAACATATTTTACAAAAACATCAATTACTTACTTTGTGGTGTGTGTTAGACTGCACTTGTATTAGGGTACCATAGGGGCAGTTTAGTCCTTTTGTATTGGGTTTCTTGGCCCTTAAGTTTTGTACCCCTATATGTACCCTTTGTGAGATTAATGGAAACTACTCTATTTTTTCTCCAATAGTGTGTACTCCACTTGATCCTTCTCTATGTGTTGATTGTCTCCTTTTTTAACTAGTTGTGAGACCACCTTGACAATACTTAGTTGTATGTCCACTTTCATGACATTCAAAACATTTCATTCTCTTCTTGCTAGTGCTGCTTTCATCATATGGTCTCATTTTAGATACTCTAGGACTCCCAGGTTTTCTTCTTAATTTTGGCTTGTTGATTTTGTAGTCCAAATTGACACGTTCTCATTGATGTTTTGAAGTCATTGGTTTGAAAATACCTGCATATGCTTTTCTAAACCTCTCAATAGAGTAGTATTCATGGACAAAATCCTCTATGTTCACCTCTCTTGTAAGTGTGGCGATGAACACTAAAGCATGATTACAAGGCTTTCCAGTCACTTGCCAAGCCCTGCAACTACATGCTTGTTCCTGCAAATTGACTACATATCTAACCAAGGATACAATTATTTCAGTTGTCATACCCCACATGGCTAGAAATCAGCTACAAAATCAACTAGTTGTACCAACTCATAGTTTATGTCAATATATTTTTGTGGTAATTTTCTACCCTGCAAATATTTCTTTGGACATCCATCCGGTAAACTCCAAAAAGAACCAACTCTAACAACGAGTTTAAATTCTCTGTTAGTTGACCTACAAAGGTAGACCGTTTTGAATCAGCTAAATATCCTACGGACTCTACTGACTTTGTTATCTAAACTGAAGCTACCATTAATCGGCGAATAGAAGCGAAAAAAAAACAAAATACCTTGCTTCATGTCATGTGAACCTTGAGCTGTCTTGGTGTCCAGAGGAACCATTACTGCATCCATTGTTGTTCTGATCATTGTTGTTTAGCATCCAGCAATAAGGCCATGAAATAGAGTAATTCAAGTAAACAATTTAGGATGCAAGACATCAAACTACCTGGGACAGTGGGACTGCAGCCGCCAAGTACCAGCACCAGCACCTCGGCCGCGCCCGCCCGCGCCATGGCCGCCCTCGCTCGGGCCTCGGCCGCCTCGCCCGCGCCTCGGCCACCTCGCCCACGCCCTTGCCCGCGTGCTCGGCCGCGCCCTCGCTCGGGCCTCGGCCGCCTCGCCCATGCCTCAGCCGCGTCTTGGGCCCGCACTCGACCACGCGCTCGGCCACGCCCTCGCCCGCGCGCTCGGATGTGCCCTCGCCTGCGCTCGGGTGTGCCGCCCTCGATCGCCCTTGACGCTCGAACCCTAGCGTCGCGTCGCAGGTTTGGTCGAGTGCGGCGTGTGGAAGACGACCGCACAACAGAGCAGTTATGTCTTTTTTAGATTTCGGCCCTGTTTTTTTTCTTTTTTTTTTCTTAATATCTTTTTCCTAGCTGCCTAACGGTGTTAAGAATCAATGGCTAACGGCTGGTTAGCAGTGAAAAAATCGTGGATATTTGACAAAATCTGTGGATCTAAAACACAATTAGCCTACAAATCTATGGTTAAAACACAATTATTCCTTAAAAAAAGGCAAGTTTCACCTGCAGGAATTTCAGATTTTTGGGACGTTCGTCGTTCACATGGCCTGTAAAAGGGAAGCAGCTCAATCTCACTCCATATTTCTCAAAAAAAAAAAAAAAAAAAACGAGTGGGGGAAGGATATACACTGAATCTAGCAGGTGAGGTCGTGGGGTGCCCACGATGGCGACGAAGATGTAACTGCGAAGAAATTGGTATCCACTATATTGGCATCAACAGTGGCTGACACGTGGGTCAGCTGTTAATGCATATTCATTGTTTGGGATTTTAGGCTGGCCAAATCCGTAAAAGAAAAGGAGACTGGGAATATCGAAGGTGATTGAAAAAAAACACTCAGATAAAATATTACTCCCCCCACTCTCCAAATGTTTGACGTAGGAGAATTAGTTCTAATTCGCTCTATGTCAAATATTTAAAGATGAAAAGAGTACTCTCTTCGTCTTAAAAAATTTGTTATTTTGTAGTTCATTTTTGAAATACAAAGCAACAAACTTTTTAAAACGGTGAAAATATTTCACATTATATTCATAAAAATATCCAAACAATCTAAACATGGCCACCGGCGGTCGACATGAGGTTCCCTTTGAACATACGACACGGTGAAGCCTGTGCCTCGAGCTCTAACTTAAGGGAATATCATGTTTAAAACAATAAATACTTCTTCCGTTTTTAAATTTTTGTCGTTTTGTAATCCATTTTGAACAATAAAACAACAAATTTTTATGGATGGGGAAATATGTTGAATGGGTATGTATAGCTGTTCAATGGGCCACCCGACACGAGTCCGACGGGCTTGGGCCTAGAAAGCCTTAGCCCGACACGATCCAAAAATGGATCGGGCCAGCCCGACGGGGCGACGGGCATGCATCTCGAACCAAGCACGACCCAAGGTCATTTTACTTGTGTCATAAATACTTCGGCTCGATAATAAAAAATACATGCATTTTTTTTTTAAAAATCATGTTATACAGGATTAAACGATCCGTGCCGAAGCGGAGCCCCGTGGGCTACGCGGGCTGGGCACCGGGCCAATAGAGCCAACTGTTAAATGGGTCGTGTCGGGTTGACCCGACGAACCTGAGCTTAAGCTCAAGAACGGTCCGGGCCGAACTTCGGACCGGCGTGAGCCCGATCCTCTATGTGCCAGGTTAAAAACACCATGTTTTGGACCGGTCCGATTAGTCCGATCTATTTAGACAGCTATATGAGTAAGAACCATAAAAGTGGCAAATACTTCCGCGGTTTCTAAATACTTATCGTTTTCATTTTTATATTAGAAGATGATGTATTTAGAGACGAATGAAGTACTGAATAATCCCATTCTAACCATAGATTCGTCGTTCGGGAGGGGAAAAACGAACTCCTCGCAACAGTTTGACTCAACTCTGCCTCGCGCAACACGAGAAGAGAGGGAGAGACGAAGCCACGACCGAGATGGGCGGCTACGAGAACGGCGACTCGCCGGCGGCGGCCGCCTGGGAGGCCGGAGTGATCCTGGGCGTGGACGGCGGCACCACCAACACCGTCTGCGTCTGCCTGCCGGCCGCAATGCCCTCGCCGCCGCAGTCGCCCGGCGCCCTCCCCGTGCTCTCCCGCGCCGTCGCCGGCTGCTCCAACCGCAACTCCGTAGGAGGTAGGTAACCGCCTCTCGCCCGAGGAACGTCGGTCCTTCGTGCGTGAAACCGGATCTCGGAGTTGGAGATCGAGGGTCGGTTTCCCTGACAACATTTTGGGGATTTATGTGTCCTGGAATATGCCGCGGGTGTCGCGTAGTTGCGGTCAATTAGTCAGATATATGGCGTGCGGCGGACTTGAGGCTTAGAGGAAACACTACTAGATCTTGGCGTTAGTTGGGAGGTTTCTGGAAAATTGATGAATTGTTTGCATAACTGTGCTGCTCGCGTATGTTCAGTTCTTATGATATCCTGAACTTCTGTTAATTCATTCAAGCATACTGTACTATTCTCTTCTTTGTTCTGCTTGTTATCAATCCTATGGGTAGCTAACTTTTAATGATTTGCTGAAGTTATTGAAGATACAATACCACAACTCTGCTAACTATGGTGCCATTAAAGTAGTCTGGTAATTTTTTGTGCACATGTCTTGTGTAGGTGATTACATTTCTTGATCCTCATGTTCACACAACCATATTTAACAAGAATTTAAGCGCAATCACGTTTTTCTAAATTTATTACACAGAACACAGTTGGAAATGGGGTTATCCTTTGGTTGTAATTATGTTCCCCCCCTTGCCATGGTACAGTATGTGCAGAATAGGAAAATAGCATATGGAAGAAGTCTTTGCTCAAAGGCCACTGACATTTTGTTTTCCTTTATAAGAAAACGCTGCATTGGAAACTCTAGAACAGGTCATGAAACAAGCTCTTGTGCTGGCCAGCACCGATCATTCAGCTGTACGTGCAGTTTGTTTAGCTGTGTCTGGAGTTAACCACCCTTCTGATCAGCAGAAGATGCTCAATTGGATCCGGTATGGTTTTTTATTTCTACTAAATTAAGTCCATTTTGCCACAAGGAAATTGTTACACTATTGGCAACCAATTGATTTTATTCATTCTGATGCCTTCAAAAGGGTTTAAACTTTAAAGAGATGCTGTTCTGTAACCATTAGGTCGTTGCGGATGGTTGAACCAATCTTTTTGTCCATTTGTGATGTCGTGGAGAACTGAAAGTGGCACTAATATAATTTTAATGAGAACTGTATCACGTAAAATAATATTAAATCACCATTTGTTTGTTCATTGACACCAAACCCTGCATGCTTTTAAGAAAAAAGGAATAAGTAAAATCCCTTCCCTTTTAGTACTAAGTATGCCTTGTTGGTCCTCCAGAGATCTGTTCCCTGGCCACGCGAAGTTTTATGTGGAAAATGATGCGGTGGCAGCTCTTGCTAGTGGTACAATGGGAAAGCTACATGGTTGCGTATTGATTGCGGGCACTGGAAGCATTGCATATGGAGTTACTGAAGATGGAAAAGAAGCAAGAGCGGCTGGTGCCGGGCCAGTTTTGGGCGACTGGGGTAGGTGAGTTACAAACTACAATAGTTACGATAATGATAAGATACCTTGCATGATCCTCAAGACATGCGTTGTTGGACGTTGAAAACATTTTCTTGGTTAGGATTTTTATTATTGTAAGTCCTTCCTTTTGCTTTATGCTCTTTCTTCGCAGTGTATTTTTGATTATAGGATACCTTACATGCCATATATTTTTGTCAGACATAAAACAAAAAGTATTATCTAGTGAGAATACTTGGCTAGAGCAGGACATAAAACAAAAGGCATTATCAGCAGTGTTGTCCAGGCGTCGCCTAGGCGTCCAGTCGGTCTTCCACGGACGCCAAGGAGTCTCGCCTCGCCTGGACCGAGTTAGGCGCCCGTCTAGGACGACTAGGCGTCGCCTAGGTGGCTAGGCGTCCTGTCCAGGCGGACGCCGAGGACGCCAGAGGTATGGGCGGGGATCTGGACTGCAGACATGGTGCTGGAGGCAGAGAGCACGCCGGGGCAGGGGTGAGCGGAGAGAGACGACAACCAGCGGGCGCCTCTATCGGAAAGACGGAGCGGAGGGAGAAGGAGGGCGACGGGGCTTGGCCGCTTGGGTGAGGAAGACGGCGCTCCATCGGGAAGATCCAGCAAAAAGTGACCGAGCGATCAGATGTAACGGACGGTGCAGATGAGTTAGATGGAAGAGTTAGGGTTTCGGGTGTTTATTGGGCTGGATGGGCCTTAATGCGCGCCCCCACCCCACCCGTGCCACTCTTCCCTCCACCGTGCCGCCTCCGCTTTCCTGGCGGCTGGTTCGATTCTCCCTACTGCTCCTGCAGATCCCGGCGATTTCCTTCTCCTGGCGCCTCCGACGAGTTCCTGCTCTTGTCGCCTGCTACTTCCCCACCTCTTCGGCTCTCCCTGTCCCTTCTCCTGCCCCGATGCCCTTCTGCCCCACCTCTCGCCTAAAGCTCGCCTAGGCGCCCGCCTAGGCGCCTAGGCGTCGAGGCGGCCGGCGGGCGCCTAGGCGTCCAGGCGTTGATTTACAACACTGATTATCAGTCAGTTAAAACTGCTAACATTTCATGTGTATGAATACGATGTTGTATCCTCCAGATGCACCCCTCTGTTTTTTCAAGCTTCCACACATCTTGAAATCCTCAAATAGGGGTGCAGTCTAAAAGATTGGTTCTGTGATGAAACCTGTTACCGTGTGACTCCAATATTGTTTACCTTTGACCAAGGAAAACATAGGTGACGTTATGTGTACATTAATGCAGTGGATATGGCATTGCTGCACAGGCCTTGACAGCAGTAATAAAGGCACACGATGGTCGTGGACCACAAACTAGTCTTACAGGAGAGATCCTTAGGAAGCTTCAACTTTCTTCACCTGATGAGTTGATCGGGTAAGTTCTTGTACACAACTACACATACACATCATTTGCATGCAGGTTATGTTTCATTACATGTTCTGCAAACTAGAAATACAGATTAATATGCGCAAAATGATAAATCCAATGTTATTGCAGAACGTAGTTCATTCGTGTCAATGTTAGTAATATTTTTAACAACAAATGCTGTTGTAACATGGTTCCTCAATGTGTGACTGTACATTGTAACTCCCTAGTGCACTGGCACCAGGATGAAGACAAATTTTGCTATTATTTTACTCATAATTCACCATATATTACTTCGTAATTTAAACTTTTGCCTGATGTACAGTAAAGTGTGTACCACCATAATTTTAACTCTACAGTCGCCTCTAACCAGTCTTGAATCTGGTTTAGACAGGTTTTCACAGTTAGGCAATAATCTTATTACTATTGACTAGTACTCTTTTATCTTCTATCATTTAGAAATTCATCCTGCTAATGCACTGAGCTTCTTGCATCTAACAATCCGTATTTTTATGCCCCAGTAGATTCTATTAACATTTCGTAACAGTGTAATGCGCACTGGATAGCCCACTCCAAGGTGCTTGGGACAAAAGCTTTGTTGTTGTAGAAGTAATGCACACTGGACTGGAGCACCCAAAAACTTCATGAATAATTCAGCGCTTTAGCATTTTAGCTGATTGATGTACATAATCTTGTACTTAGTTGCACCTTGTATCTGGCACAGGTGGACATATGCAGATCCATCTTGGGCTCGTATTGCAGCACTTGTACCTGAAGTAGTGTCTTCTGCTGAAGATGGTGATGAAGTAGCCAACAAAATTTTGCATGATTCAGTGCAAGAGTTAGCTGATACTGTTATAGCTGTTGTTCGGCGCCTTAGATTATGTGGTGAAGGTAATGCTTATGTTGATAACGCAGCACCATTCCTTTCTTTTCCAATTTTGATTATTTGAATGGAGAAATTGTCAAACTGCATCCGTAGTGTGCCTGTGTAATAGCACTGGTTGCTAATTGCCACTGTACTCTCATGTGGTGCTGTTAATCAACTAACTGTGCTTTACAACAACAACTAAGCCTTTGTCCCAAGCACATTGGGGAATCAACTAACTGTGCTCTGCTGGGATAAATTGTCTGGAAAGTATTGCATCACTAGTTCCCTTCTCGATTGGATTTCATCCTTTTGGGTAGATTATGTGAATTAGAGTTTAAGTTTTTTAAGATTATTATTTCTCAAGGTTCAGGTGGTAAAACAAGTCTTACTGATAAAGGGATGCCAAACAGAGAACAATCTGATCTTTTCTGTACCTAATGGCTATCATCCAATCTGGCCTTCTTCTGGATGTCAGTTATCTTGCTGGAACTTGCATCATGTGAGACTTAAGGCACGTAACAATTTCTAGGTTTGCTGTGATGAATGATCAGCACAGTTAAGATGCTCTCGTAGGTGTTCTACTATGGCCCAAAGATAAGATTGTGTGCTCTATTTCTTCCAAGAAACCTGCTGGATGCAACCAGGGATTTTGGCTCAGGTCCCAGATATTCTGCTTGGACGTTTTTTGCAATTTCTTATTGGCATGGCACAAGTTGATGTTACCAGGTTTTTGGGCCAGGTCCAACATGTTATCAGGATGAGATTTATATTGCAAGTTTTTACCGACAGAGATAAGCACTGTTTAAACATACCTGAAAGTGATTCTTTCTGCAGATGGAAAGGACCAGTTTCCACTTGTTTTGGTTGGGGGAGTCCTAGAAGGCAATCAGAAATGGAACATCAGTGGTGAGGTTGTAAATTGTATTGCCAAGGTCTTCCCAGGTGTTCATCCCATTCGACCTGAGGTAAGCATATTGTTCCAAAATTTATTTCCCGTTGTCATATAGGCATGCCGTTTTCTCGGGACTCCAAAAGTTAAAGGTTTCAGTTGTTTCTGCTGTTGGAAGTTGTTGGTTTTCTTCAGTAATTTCAGACTGTTGAAAAATGATGTAGGTGCTAGGCAGGAGTCAAGATGAAGATGTGGCACCTAACATATTATTTTGTCTCTGCGGTCTGCTAGTTGGGTTAGGTGGTGACTGGGCACTAGTTGGGATGGTGGCACCTAACAGACATATTTTAGATCTTGTATTTTAGATGATAAATTGTATCTGTAGCTAAGATAACTACATTTACTGTTTTAAAAAACATAATAAACATGCATGAATTCTCATCACCAGAAAAGCAGTAACGGCCATTTTGAAGAAAAAAAAATGATAGACTTTCCACTCATCATAGGCTTGTCTCGTGAAGCTAAGAAAAATGACGTATTTTCAGGTGGAACCTGCAATTGGTGCTGCCTTACTAGCCTGGAGCTATCATCACAGAGGGTTGAAGCTGGAAAATGGAAGTTGATTCCATTGGGAGGGGAGGATGTCGGTTGTACATTGATGAATTGACCAGCCAAAGGATAAATTTCGCGAATTTGGTTTCCAAGACACATTCAGCATCATTGCTGCTGTTCTATAAATAGCAAATCGTGTATGGATGCAAATGAATAGTCCTCTACGCGACAAGGTGGCGACAGGCATATTTCTTATGTAGAGTAGGTAGCTTGTTGACCGTTGATTCTAGGTCGTTATGACTTGTTTGTGTTTGGAAATGACAAGCACCGAAGCAGGTATACATATACATCGATGATTCATCTACAAGAATGCAAATTTTACTCATTTGCTTGGCCTCTAAACTGAGGTCAAATGCTGAAATATGTGTGATGATGTGCATGGCATAAGCTTGACGAATTTGTTCCTAAATGTCCGCATTACAATTTACAAACACTTCAGTACAAAGAGCTACCGTTTGACAACTAAAGTCAACTTTATGTGTCATCAGACCGTGAAACTCTACTTGGCATTTAGTATCAGACCATACGCAGTGGCGTACTGTAAAGCATACTGGATATACTGTTTCGCAGTGTAATTTAGAGTACGTACTGTAAAAGCTGAAGGAGAATAGTGTATAAAGTATGCTTTAGAGTATGCTGGTGCAGATGGTCTCAGGACAGCATATAGGTTACGCTTTTCAGGCCAACTTTCAAAACTGCCAGTTTCTGATAGCATGGACTTTGGGAGAGCAAATTCAAGTCCAAACAATGTGTCATCAGATTACATCTCAGATGGTCACACCAGTGTGTAACACGTCATCTTTTTAACATCAAAGGTACCACTCATGCTCATTCAAGTTGACGAATATTACAAAAGTTGACCTAAAACCTATACCAAACAAAAGAACTAAGAGCAACCGTTGGGAAGGAAGCCACTCTGCAATACCTAGTTGTCAAAGTCCACCAAGACTGCTGCCTATAAAGGGAAGGAAACCACTCTGCAATATCTAGTCCTTATCAACATCAAAAGCTTAACATCCATTTGAAAAAAAGTTATCTCAAAACATTACAACTCTAGAAGCACGCTGTCAAGTCAAGAACACCATGGTTACGATTAACATTGACCACCTGATAACAAAGCGTGGAACCATTCTACTTTGTCATGCTAATATTTTTCTTGATCATGTTCAAAGTCTCCATAACCTATGACAAAACAATATTGCACTTAATATGAAGCAGAAAGTCCATAACTCTTAAGATACATGAAAAAAATAATAGCTAGTGGGTGACGCATTTTGGAACTGGCGTAACATGAAATACTGACTAGACACAGCATGACATAGCCACATACTTTACATGTCATCAAAAAATATCTGCTAATAGACATGCGTACATAATATACCGGGGAAACAACTCAACAAGAATTTCGCTGAGATTTCTGCTAGATCAGTTTTTGGTCACGTTGGATTTCATTATATTAATTAGAAAAAAAAGATTATTTCAAGAATAATCTGTACATTATATTAGGGCGAGGATGAAACATGTACTCCTACGGAAAACTGACATGCTTACAAGAACTTTCAGATAAAAATCACGTCGCAAAACCAAAAGCAGCAAATAAACAACTCATGCTGGAAGGTAGGATTCCAAAATTAAACTTACGCCAGTATAGTGCTGCAAGACTGGAGAATAATGGTCAAGTGCAATATAAATTTTTGCAAGAAGATCTGTTAAGGCCTCAACCTCATCACCAAGTAAATCCACCTGCAGAAAGAAAGCCAGTTGTATTTCACCCTCCTTATACCTTATAATGTAGCTAATCTGAAAAACTTAGCCTGACTAATTCATTAGTCACTACACAGCTTGGTCTATATTTTAAGATGCTCTCTAGGTTATAACCTTGTTACATTTTGCACGTTAAGATAGAAAAGGTTAAGCTGAGTCATTATTAGTTAGGCTTCATAGATACATTACCTCTAGTTCAGCTTTCTCAAGATTAGAGCCCCTTGCCTCAGATATCTCTTTGTATCGCAAGGCCTTCTTTCTTAAAAGATTACCTTCTTTCGCAAAGTGCTTACATTGTTCTTTCAAGAAACAAAGCCTGTAAAATATACATCGGAAGAATAAATAAGCAAACATATAAGCAACTACAGCTCTAATATTAAGACAACACAGAAATAAACACAAACTAATAATCATAAATCAACTCATCTGACTGAAAAATAAGGTCCAGATTAATGTAAATTAAAATACCTTTGTTCAGTGTGCTGAAATTTATTTGCAACAATTGTTTGTTGACCTGTAATGAACTCCTCAAACTTTATCATAGATTCAACAATATGTTCCGTGAATTTGTGGAACTGATTGTCCTTGGAAAGAACAGATGTTATTGTCTTCTCTTTTTCTTCAAGGACAGTATGCAGAACTTGATTTTGTTTCTCCAATTGCTTTAGAGAATCTGAAGTGGTTCTAAATCTATCATTCAACTCACTCAATCTGAAATCATTGTGCTCAACATGCTGCATAGCTTGCTTTAATCTGCCAACAATGGTATCGTATTCCATGCTCTTCTCAGATATGTAGATATCTTGCTTTCTCACTTTGTCTCTCAGAAAATCAAGTTCATGACACACTGAAGCCACACGAGCCTCTACTGTCTCCAATCCAACCTGCACCATGAATTCCTCCTTTTCCTTCACTACTTCAGTGAAGTTATCTACAATCAGCTTCAGTTTCTCAATCTTTTCCTTCTGTAGAGACTCCTCCTCAGCAAAATCCTTTTTCTTATTGTACAGCAAAGAATCAATGTTTGAAATTGCTTGAGCAATCGCCTCATTCTGAACTACTGAGCAAACATCCTGCCTCATAGAAAGTGTCATCTCATGACCCTGCAATCTTAAATTTATTTCGCTGATGATCTCTTCTATGACAATCTTTTCAACCTCTTCTCTGATAGTGACTGCAATTCTGGCATCTTCAATATCAGATTCAAGCCTTGTAATATGCTTTCCATAATCTTCCTCTATGGATGCAGAATAAGAAGCCTGAGACAGAATAGAGTAATGTTCTTCGTTATCATTAGTTGCACTGCCTTGTAGCTGCTGGATGTCAGAATCTACCACATTGCTCTTGTCCTGTTGACCAGGAAATGCATCTGACTTAATGCGTACAACGGCTCTTTTGCTCTCCATAACAAGCACATCCAGCTTTGAGATTACTTCCTCAATTTTCTTCCTCATTTGCTCAATTTCTTTATTGTTCCTTAAATTCCAAGGGGTAGACCCTTCATTCCTCAGGAGCTGACGCTTTAGTTTAAATATCTCTTCTGTCTTTTCCTGCACAACCGAATCATGTTGCCTTTTCATCTCATTCAATGCTTTATTAAAATGGGCAATTAAAGCATCTTTACCCATATGCTTCAGAAGTATTGGGTCCCTAAAAACATCATCATTAGACGGTTTACAACCATTTTCCTTATTCATAACATCTGTAGAAGATTGTTCCTTGTCCATATGCTTATTCACATCTTCTAAACCCTCAGAGTTAAGTTGTGATCCCGAAAGCCCCCATTCAGAATTCAAGAGTGATCTAGAAATAGAATGAAGTTGTTGGCGGATACTATAAAATTCATCATATCTTCTATCACGTCCCTCTGGCAAACTTAGGTAGCCATTTTCCAGTTGCTTCAGCTTTTGTTTCAGCAAAGCTATCTCACAATCCTTGGAAGTAATCTTTCCAGTTACTGTTTGGTGTACATCACTTAAAATTCCTTTGAGGATAACATCAGTCACAGATCTTGAAATATGAAGACCAGTATTCACTTCATCCACCACAGAATCAAAATCATCAAGGAATGCCATATTTTCACTGGACAAAAGTTCACTATCAACTGTTTCATTTCCATTCATATCAGTTGGTGCTGCATTCGAGCTCTCTGCCATGTTGGACTCTGGAGTGACAACGATATAGAAAAAAAAAGCATGTTACTACTTTCTCCAAAATCAGTAAACACTTATGGCAGGACTGCATACTCATGTGTACTATATAAACCACATCTAACATAAGCATCGAGCAAAAAAAAAATTTGCATTGCCCCAAATTATAACACTACACCACAATGATCTGTAAGAAAAATTCTACCTTCACTAGCAGACCGAAAGTTTACACACTTCAACAAGCATAAAATACACGGCAACTAATGACATGGGAGCTGAGTCGTCCATACAACTAGACCTAAACAACAGAAGAACATGGAAGAATATCTGGCTAACCCTGAAAGGGTCATGGACCCTAGTCCAAAGAAAGAGGCGGCTCACATCGCTTCAAATAACCTAGCTGAATTAGGTAACAAACATGAATCAAACGAAAAACCAACTCAAATTGCTACACACCCACCCCCGAGATTGATTCCCAAATGAGGTCTAAACCAAGCTACGCTTGAATCAAGAGTAATAGATGGTAAACAAAATCCTAATAATCCCAGCGACGAAGACGAGCAAGAACATCAACACCAAAGCCGCATTAATCTAATCCGTAGATAAAGGAATGGGGCAGCAAACCAAAATCGGGCGGGGCGAGGAATCCCGAAGCTATAACGGTGCAAAGGGGAAAGACGAAGCTGAGACGATGAATCACGCCATACCTTTCTTGCCTGTCGCAGCCAGTGCCGCCGGTGGTGTGGGGTGCCACGGAGAAAGCGAAAGCAGCCGCCTTTTCTCCTTCCTTTTCGCGCGCCGCCGTTCGGGTGTCGCTCCCTGCTGACCGGTGCCGCACTGCCGCTGCGGTGGTGCTACCACGCAGGTGGCCGCTGACTCGTACCTCCTGGTGTTTCATGTTTGCAATCCGGCCCATGATTCTGGCCCAAATTTGTATTTCACTCTGGTGATAACCCAGTAGGGCGTTTTCTTTTTCCTTTTTGGAGAGCATTTCCTTCAAGTTTCCTTACAGAAGTGAGGCACTAAAAATAAATATTCTCTCCGTTTCCTTTTATTTGTCATCGGTTAATTTATTTTTGAACTAACTGGTGATAAATAAAATGGAACGGATGGAGTAAACAATGTTAGGGTTGATCTCGGTCCCAACCGGTTGGGCAACAACCAACGGGCGAGAACTCTATCCTCCCATTAGAATCGGACGTGGGGTAACAACCCCACGCCGAACCCCTCTCAGCCGCGCAATACTTCCGGGGAGGCGTAACAGACTCGTTCTTTTGCGCGCTCCCATCTGGTATGCGCTATTTAAGTCCCAGGTGGACCTCAGGGCGTGACACGGTGAGTGCACACGTTCCCAGAGGCCCCGCCACAACTAAAGCAGTTTTCGCCCCCCGCCACACGCGCTGCACCGAGCCGCCACTGTATCGGCGGTCTTCCTATACCGACGAGCTACCTGCGTCGAGGCACTCTCCTGCGACTATCCATCTGAGCCCAATGGCATCAGGTGGATCCACTGAAAGTAACCTCATCCTCTCACCTCACCCCTTAATCCTAATCTGTTTATTGTAATCATAGATTGCATGCTTGATCAATTGTCTAAGTTGATTGCAATTGAGTCAGAACTAAATGCTCTCGATTAGATGTTCATAGTGTAGGTCCTTAGCCCCATTAGATTATACATTGGCATCAAAACCAGACTAATGAACTTCTAATCGGAAATTAGATTTTGACAAAGTCTAATTGTTTTCTAATCATGTTTTAGTTAAGTGATTCGTCTTTGTTGATTAAGATTAAGTTCAAATTAGCCCTAAGTATTGGTCAAGCAATTAGAAGGAGGGGATTTCGCTTCAAATAACTTAGATATAAACTCAGAAATAAGGAAAAGAAAGTTGAATCGAATCATGCATAAGGGAATTTAGAAGGGGAGATGACTCATCTGGGCAGGGTGGTCTTGTGACCGCTGTCGCCCTCTTCAGAGGAGGGTTAGGGGAAACCCTAACCCTTGCGACCTCCTCCCCTCAGCACCGCTGTCACCTAAGAACACAGGGTTAGGTAACCCTAACCCTAAGCTTCCCTCTCCACCGGCGGCACGAAGTGCTCGCCATGGTGGAGGTCTTGGCGGCGCCGACACCTGCAAACATAAGCACTCAAAAACCCTCGAGGCCGTGCTAGGGTTTCGGGTTCAACCCTAACCCTAGCATGCGGGTTTGCTTCGACGACGACAGACCGTCGCCACGTCGCTCGACGGCGAGCAACCTTTCGGTGCGCTTGCGCATCGGCGGCGAGGGCGCAGTTGTGCCGGAAGTCCCCGCAGCGGACCTCTCCCTCTCAGATCTTGCGAGGACGACGATTTTCCTCGACGGAAAACCGGCCCGCACCGTCGACACCAACGGAGAACCACCTCGGTGGGAGCTCTCTCGCTGGCAACGATGGTGCGGCGGCGCCAGATGTCCCGCACCGCTCGCCTCTCTTGCACTGCCACTCTCTCTCTCACTCTCGCTCGGGCCGAAGAGAGAGAAAGGACGGTCGCAAATGAGCTAGGATTTCGGGTTCCAGCGAGCGACGCGATTAAGTATCGACCGAAATTGACGCGTGACCGTCAGATCACCAACGTGCGGCTCAGATCGACCCAAGTGTTAAGGGGCCAGCGAATAGCAACCGTCGGATTGGGATCCGACGCCCGTCAGCGCCCACCGCGCACCGCCTAAGCAAAATGGGCCCCGAGCCCATGCGGAAAGGATAAATGGGCCAGTGGGCTGCCCTTTTATTTTTCCGCGATTTTCAGTATTATTCCGCGGGTCAATTTTAATGTTGGGCCGATTAGGATGGTGGGCCGCGCGGCTGAGTTTTTCCCTTTTTCCAGGGAATTATATTAATGGGATGTATCAGTTTGTGGGCCTTTTTGGGCCATATTCACAGGATGGGTACTTTTTCCTTTTTTTAAGGAATCTTTTTTTGTGGGTTGGGCCAACACAGTGTGCTATGGGCCAGTTTTGGAGTTTTAGGCCCATTAGCATTTTTTAATATGTTTTTCTTTTCAGAACCCTTTTAGTATGGAAAATAATTGCAGAAAAACTAAAAGTTGATTTGAAAATAAGTGAAATGGCTAAGAAAATTAAGAATATTTTGCCTGTTTTTGTATGCATTTTGATTGCATTATTTCCGCATTTTATGCTATTTATTTTCAATTAGAGCATTTTCTCAGTTATTTAAATACTATTAAGTGCTTTTAAGCAATTCTCATCAATTAGGAAATTAAGTTTTAACTTCCGCTGTAATTAAGTGATGAATTAATTAAGTAACCAACGTGAAATTTTGATTCATCAAATTTGAATTTAGTTTAATCTTATCTAAGTGGTAATTTAAATGAGTAACCAACGTGAAAGTTTATTTTTTGCCAAAATTAATGCTTAAGTTTATTCTTATGAGGTTGTGATTGCTTTAAGTTTCATAAAGTAACCAACATGAAATATGATTTAATTTAAGTTCATTAGGCATGAAATTAAGAGTAACCAACGTGAAATTTAATTTCCATGATAAGTTCATGATGATAAGTTTAAGGTGCATTTTATGGAGTAACCAACGTGAAAAACAAAATGCCATTCTTATGTCATGATGTTTTAAACTTGATTAATGATCTTCAACATTGTTTTATGAAGGTTTTGGCTTATCCTCAGCACTTAGCTACATCTCCACAGTTGAGACCCTCACGGGACAAAACTATGGAGTGTGGAGAGAGAGGCTTCAGTGTGCCCTTGTGGTGTCTGACCTAGATTTTGCGATTACGTCTCCACGTCTTGTGCTGCCTGCTATCCCCATTGCTGAGACAGTGGAATTTAAGGAATCTTTCGCTACACGAAAGGCTGAGTATCTAAGCCACTACAGGAATATCGATCACTTACGTTGGCCAGGGCAACTTACGTCGGCTACTAGTAGCCGACGTAAGTTAAATAAATTACGTCGGTCGACCGACGTAAGTAAAGGCACCGGCAGTAATAAAAATTACCCACGTCGGCTTTGGCCCAGAGCCGACGTAATTAAGGAGACCGACGTAATTTAGCCCTAACTTACGTCGGCCGCGAAGTGGGCCGACGTAAGTTAAATAAACCGACGTAAGTTATTGTTTAACCTAAACGCGCGAGCGGTGCGCGCCTTCATTTCACGTGCCTTCCCCCCGAGCCGCCTGCCCCGCCGCCGCCGCCTGCCCCCCGAGCCACCGCCCCGCCGCCGCTCCCCGTCGCCGCCCCGCCGCTAGCACGCCGCCCCGCCGTCGTCGCCCGGCCGCCCCCCGCCTCCCGGCCGCGGCCCCGCCCCTCCGGCGTCGCCCCGACCCGCCGGCACCCGACCCCGAGCCGCCGCCCCACCTCCTGCTCCCCCTCGCCGCCCCGCCGTCGCCGCCCGGCCGCCACCCGCCTCCCGACCGCGGCCCCGCCCCTCCGGCGCCGCCCCGACCCCGAGCCGCCGCCCCGCTGCCTGCTCCCCCTCGCCGCCCCGCCGTCGCCGCCCGGCCGCCACCCGCCTCCCTCCCGCTGCCCCGCCCCCGCGGCGCCGCCCCGACCCACGCGGCCCCGACCCCGAGCCCGAGTCGCCGCCGCCCCAACCCCGAGCCACCGCTGCCCCGACTGCCCCCGCGCCGTCGCCCCGACCCCGAGCCGCTCCGACCGCCCCGCTGCCGGCTCGCCGTCGCCGCCCCTGCACCCCCGACTCCGCCAGACTCCTTCTCAGTCGAGCCCTATGTAGGACTCGATAATTTAGTTGGAGACGCTCAAGATATCGAGGCTGGCACGAAAGCGGAAACTGAATCAGAATCAGAAACTGAAGATATCGATGACATAGTCGAACCTGCTGATTTGCGCAAACGAAAACGATATGCGCAAGAAGAAGATCGTTGGGCTGGTTTAAGGAGTAGGGTGCATGATCGTGATGTTGATGAATTTTGAAGTAACGTTTTATTCACTAATTTAACATTAATTTTGTATATTATCTTTGCATATTAATCATTTATTCCTTGCAATAGGATGTCGTCAAAGGGGAAGGGGAAGGGGAAGCCAGTGAGAGGGTTTGAGCCGCCAGCATAACCTTGCTCAGGGAGCTCGTTCCTTTCTAGCCGACGTGAGCTCTTTCTGGCACACGCTCCACCCTCAGCTGTTGTGTGCTTTCAGCGGCCAGAGGTAAACTTTAGTTACAATAAAGTTATTTTTGAAATTGCAATTGTTATTAATTATTAATAAAGTCATTCCTTTTGTGCAGTTTGACACAGAGACTTCTGAGTCAGAGTCAGAGTCAGAGGCTAGGGGGCCGCTACAGGAGCCCGACTCAGAGGCTAGGGGGCCCTCTAGCGCTAGCCTCCCTTCGGAGCCGGCTAGCGCTAGCCTCCCTGGGCAGCCCTCTACCACTAGCCTTCCTGGAGGCTCCGGGGGGTCCGCAGAGCCTTCAGGGTCACAAGACGCGACAGCGTCGCAGCAGAGGCGACGGACGAGGAGGACCCACTTTGCGGCTCCTCCTCCGGTTACTACTCAGCGGACCACGATCCGTCCCGTTGGAGACAGGTATAAATACTATATATAGTATATTAAATATTAGATGTTGTTTTCCTTTACTTAATGATTTAATATATTTTGTAGATGTTGGTACGACTTCTCGTTCACGGGGGCCGAGAAGCACCACAGGCAGGTTAACAATGTCCTCGGTGCTATCGTCAAGTTGCACTACCCCGGTGTAATTGACGTTTTCCTGCCCTGTCGTGGGATGACTACGCTCGGGTCTCTCACCCGGTGCACGACACGGTTCAGGGAGCCGTGTGGCACGATTTTATGGTAAGTTTAACTGTTTCGTTTTTTCAACTCGTTTGAATTCTTAATTGCATATCACTTAAATATTTGTTTGCTTAAAGCTGAGGTACCAAGTAGAGGAACCGGGCATGGAGGACCACGCGAGACGCGTGTTCTATTACAACGCTCGGAAGCTCACGACGGCGGCGTTGTCGTACGCCCGAATTTAGGCTGTCAACGCGTACTACAAGCGGCACCCCCGGGAGCAGGAGCAGCAAAGGGGTGTCTTTAGGAAGGACTCGGACTCCTACTTGACAGAGGAGTAGTACGCGGAGGTAAGTTTTTAATATTGTTAAATATTTACAATATCTACGTATGTTAACCGCGTTGATGAAAATGAAATATGTGCAGGTTAGTATTTCCTGGTTACAGGATAACATCAAGGCGTACTTAGCTCTCTGTCGGTACTGGGCTAGCGACGCTTTTATCAACAAGTCCACGAAGGCTAGACAGTGCCGCATGGGGTCCGAGGGCAAGCACAACTATGGCGGCGACGGCTACTTGCGTTTGGCTAAACGCATGGTAAGTACCTTTTTATTTTATTTATGTGTTCCTAATATATTATTTATCTCACTAACACAGATGTACAGGAGCGAGAGATGGGTCATGAGCCGACCCCGACCCAGGTTTGGAAGAGAGGTCACAAGGGAAGTGACCCTTCTTAGCCAGGGCAGTGTAGTCAGGTTGCAGCCGACCGACTGGTAAGTTTTCGAAATTCATCAATTTCATTGTAACTAATACTATTATTGACATGCTTACAAGATTTATTTGTTTTGTAGACAAAGTACGCGCAGGAGGTCGCGAAGATACACGGTGCGGATTACGATTGGGAAAACGCGCCGACCGACCCCCAAGCCGCGTACGCAAGCGGAGGCGGGAAGGCCCACGGACGGTGAGTTCTTTGTGTGTTTCATTTCTTTTTCAATTAATCTTCTACTTAGTGTTTTCATTCTTTTGCAGGTTTGCCATTTTTGATGGAGTTGTCGACTCGAGGTCGACGCGACCTTTGAGAGACGCTTCATCGTCGCAGGCTTCGACCGTTGGGACCAGTGGTCGTCTCTCGCAGACCCAGCTGGAGCTCCAGGCCATGAGGGAGTCGCTGACGCAAACTTAGGCAGAGCTGGAGAGGACGAGGGAGGAGCAGCAGAGGACGACCTTAATGATGGCCCAGATGCAAGCAACGATGGAGGTAAGTAATTTAAAGTACCGTAGTTAAATTTCACAGCACTTAATAACATATATCTGCTAATATCTTGCAATGGCAGACTCTTGCTCGACAAAGCGGTCAGGACATCGAGATTCCTACGCTTCCGCCGCAGCAGACACTGGAGCAGGTAATATTGTCTATACCT
Organism: Tuctoria greenei; assembly: GCA_036927565.1. Classification (NCBI taxonomy): domain Eukaryota; kingdom Viridiplantae; phylum Streptophyta; class Magnoliopsida; order Poales; family Poaceae; genus Tuctoria; species Tuctoria greenei. Next base: position 4,251,143 of record JAYESD010000007.1, read on the forward strand.
AGGAGTTTCATTCCCTTTCCATTATGTTAAAGAAGTTACTTGCATCACATTTAATTTAGCAAATGTGTTACTCACACTATTGACTAGTTGTTTTATGGACTTCTAATTTATCCTAATTATGATTCTTTTGCAGGGTTCCGGAACACGTCGAGATCCCGGAGGCAGTGGAGGGGCTAGCGTGTAGACACCGGAGCAGGTGATAAACTCTCTTTAATATTGTTGTATCCATTTTAGTATTTTACATAGAGAGATAAGGAGGTACAAAATAGAGGTAGATCTTGATGACTTGTCAGATATTGATTCCTATAGTGGTGAGGAAGTTAAGTGTATCTAATCAAGCTTTAGTAGTTTTTGACCATGGTAGAAATGATTAGTATATAGTGAATAAGTTGTCAGTGCTTCCATTTAACAAAAGGGCTAGTGATTATCACTGATGTTTCCTTCTTATGTCGAAACTGATGTTCACTGAGTTAACAAAGGGCTAGTGCTTCCATTTAACTAGTGATATAGTACATTACTTCATTTGAAACTACATCATGCTTCCTTCTTTTGTCACTGATGTTCTTGACCTCTTATGTTATCACTAAGTTGACATTGATGCTTACTAGTGATTATGTTTCTTTTGCAGGGATTCGGAACGCGCCGAGAAGATCCCGGAGGTAATGGAGGGGCTAGCGTGTAGCCCGATGGAATTTATTTTGCAAATTGTGTTGTTGTTGATGTTTTGAACTATATATTGAAACTGTTATGCCGTGTAGTCAGTTATTTGTTTGTTCTGTGTTCTCGCCATCGAGCGAGGTAGTCAGTTTCTGTTTTTAAAAAAAATTCGAAAACTTAACTTACGTCGGCTATGGGCAGGCCGACGTAAGTTAGCCCAGGTTAACTTACGTCGGTCAGGCCATACCGACGTAAGTTAAACCACCTAACTTACGTCGGTTTGCCCTGGCCGACGTAAGTTACAGCACTTTACTTACGTCGGCTTGCCCAAGCCGACGTAAGTTCTCAGGCCCAGCCCAAGGCCCATCTCGACACTTAACTTACGTCGGCTTCCGCAGACCGACGTAATTAAGTTAACTTACGTCGGTGGCCGACGTAAGTCACCTTAATTACGTCCAAATGCCTACGTCGGCTGAAAGCCGACGTAATTAAGGGAAAACCGACGTAATTAAGTTACTTACGTCGGTTTAAGCCTTACTTACGTCGGCTTTGGCCGACATAAGTGACCGTTATTCCTGTAGTGAGCTTGAAGGAAAAGTATGATAAGGATTTGCCTATGTGGGACACTTCCAACAGGAAGTGCCTTGTCATCATTAAGAGCACCATAGCTGACTCTATTAAGGGAGGAATCCCTGATCGTGACACTGCCGCAGAGTACTTAGAGAGAGCCAGAGGACAGTTCACTAGCTCCACTATGAGAGTACTAGCACTCTCATGAGAAAGATTGTCACTAAGAAGTACTCTGGAGGTGGTGTGCGTGAGCATATCAATAAGATGAGTCACTATAACTCTAAGCTTATGGAGCTAAACATTGTGATGCCAGATGAGATGCTCATTTATTTCATCCCCAGTTCTCTTCCTAAGGAGTTTGAGGCCTTTGTGGTAAATTATAACTCACTCCCTGAGACTTGGAACATTGATAAGGTTGTTGCTATGTGCGTTCAGGAAAAGGAACACATTAAGAGCTCTAAGGGTGGTGATTATGTTAATCTAGCTGACACTAAGGGTAAGGGAAAGGTAAAAAGATACTTTTCTTCTCCCAAACCACCTTCCTTCAAGGCTTCGGGCTCCAGTTCAGCTAATAAGTACAAAGACAAATCTCCACAGAAGAAGGACAAGGATAAGTGTCTCTTCTGTAGCTCAGATGAGCATTTCCAGAAGGATTGTATTGGGTTCATTAAATGGTATGCTAAGAAAGCTAATGATATAATTACTTTTGTAAATGAGGCCTTATATGTGAACTATTCACGATCCACTTGGTGGATTGACTCAGTGCCACTGTGCACATTTGCAATTCTATGCGGGCATTAAGTACGATGAAAACTATAAGAAGAAGGGAAAGAGTGATTAAGGTGGCAGATGGGCGTGAAGCCGAAGTCGGAGCCATTGGAGATTTATCTCTTAGATTAGTTAGCGGCTTTGTACTTAGGCTAAATGTTCCTTATGTCCCTTCATTAGAAATGAACTTGATTTTCAGTTTCATGTTTGGATGATTAAGAATACATTTGTCACTTTGGTAATGATAAGTGTTCTATTAGTTATAATAATGAAATTATTGGTCTTGCCTTCCGACAAGACATGCTCTACTTGTTGTCCACTCACAAGAATTTGTATGCTATAAGTGATGATCAAGTTTCGTCTAAGAACGACTTAGGACGTAATAAGCGCAAAAGAAGCGATTTAGATACTTCGTCAAAATTATGGCATTGTCGTTTGTGCCATATTTCAAGGGGGAGGATCAAACAATTATTATCTCAATCTATTCTTCCACACATAAAATTTTCAGATTCTGATGAATGCATTGATTGCATTAAAGTAAAATTCGCCAATACTATTAAGAAAAATGTCAAACATAGCACGGGAGTCTTAGAAATAATCCACACAGATATATGTGGACCTTTTCCTGTGACATCAGTAGATGGTTATGATTCCTTCATAATATTTACAGATGACTTTAGTCATTATTGCTATATTTACCCAATCAAGGAGCGATCCAAAGCGTTAGATAAGTTTAAAATATTTAAGGATGAAGTAGAAAATCAGCACGACGTTAAAATTAAAGTAGTAAGGTCTGACCGTGGAGGTGAGTACTACGGTCAACACACCCCTTATGGCCAAGTCCCTGGACCTTTTGCAAGGTTTTTACAGGAAAATGGCATAGTAGCCTAGTATTCTACACCGGGCGAACCTCAGCAGAACGGTGTAGCGGAACGACGAAACCGTACGCTTATGGACATGGTAAGAAGCATGTTAAGTTATTCTACACTACCAATTAGTTTGTTGATGGAGACCTTAAAGACCGCCATTCACGTACTTAACTGTGTTTCATCTAAGTCGGTACCTAAGACACCGTATGAGATGTGGACGGGACGTAAGTCCTCACTGAACTATCTACATGTGTGGGGATGTCCAGCTGAGGCTAAGATGTTCAACCCGAACTTAAGCAAACCGATTTCTAGAACAATCAGTTGCTATTTTATTAGCTATCCTGAAAAGAGTAAGGGATTTAGGTTCTACTGTCTAGGTAGATACACTAAGTTTATTGAGACAAGACATGCTGTGTTTTTAGAGGATACTATGATCAGAGGGAGCATGGTAAGGCGGGAGCTAGACCTTGAGGAGGAACGAATTAGTTTACCCGTTCCAATGACTCAAGAACCCTATTTCTCCCGACTTGTTGCCGCTGCATCACCGGCACCTGTTGTTAGTGATGCACCGCCTGTTGTTGAACCTCGATCGACCAATTAGAAATAAGGGAAGCTCCACCTTTCACGCCCATTGAGGAAGTGGTAGAACCAAACGAAGCTCCACAACAGCCTCCACCATCAGATGATGGGCAAATAAAAAGATCACAAAGAGTAAGACGGTCGGCAATTCCAAGTGATTATCGGTTATACTTAAGTGAGGAAATTCAGATTGAGGATGATCCCACCTCTTTTGAGGATGCCATGAGTAGACCTCAGTCGTCCGAATGGCGTAAAGCCATGGAAGATGAAATAAGATCTATGAGTGCCAACAAAGTCTGGGACTTAGTAGAGATTTCTAAAGGAGCCAAAACAGTAGGTTGTAAATGGGTCTACAAGATTAAGCATGACTCCAAAGGTAAGATCAAAAAGTATAAAGCTAGACTTGTAGCTAAGGGATTCACACAACGGGAATGTATTGATTATAATGAGACCTTTTCTCCCATGTCGTCTAAGGATTCGTTTCGAATCATCATGATATTAGTAGCACATTACGATTTAGAATTGCATCAAATGGATGTAAAGACGGCGTTCCTCAATGGGGATCTTTATGAGGACGTCTACATGACTCAACCGAAAGGTTTTGTCATTGAGGGTAAGGAACATATGGGATGCCACCTGAAGATGTCCATTTATGGACTTAAGCAAACTTCAAGGCAGTGGTACCTAAAATTCGATGAGACAATAAGGAAGTTTGAGTTTAAGGAGAATGAGGAGGATAACTGCATTTATGCTAAGTTTACGAATGAGAAATCTATTTTCCTAATATTATACGTAGATGGCATACTACTGGCAAGTAGTGATGTCAACCTACTCTTAGAAACTAAGAAGTATTTATCCTCAAACTTTGAGATGAAAGATTTAGGTGAAGCTTCCTATGTTCTAGGGATTGAAATTCACCGAGATCGAAGTAAGGAAGTATTAGGATTATCTCAGAAGGCATACTTAGAAAGCGTACTCAGAAAGTACGGTATGCAAGGCTGTAAGCCCTCGCCTGTCCCGATAGTTAAGGGTGACAAATTTTCACAATCGCAATCGCCTAAGAATCAGTATGAGGTTGATCAGATGAGAGGAATTCCGTATGCTTCTGCTATCGGAAGCTTAATGTATGCTCAAACATGTACATGCTCTTACTTAGCTTTTGTGACTGGGATGCTTGGTAGATATCAAAGTAATCCAGGACTAGACTACTGGAAAGCACTTAAGAAGGCTCTAAGATACATTCAGGGTACTAAGAACTTCATGTTAAAGTATAGTAAGTCAGACCCATTAAAAATAGTGGGTTACTCAGACTCAGATTACGCGGGTTGTGTAGATACTAAGAAATCCACATCAGGCTATATATTCACCCTCGCGAATGGAGCTATATCGTAGAGAAGCTCCAAGCAAGTTATAACTGCATTGTCCATAATGTATGTTGAGTTCATAGCTTGTTATGAGACCACTAGACAGGCATCTTGGTTTAAGAAATTCGTTCCCGGTCTAAGAGTGGTAAACAACATTCATAAACCACTTAAGTTGTACTGCGATAATGAGCCAACAGTGACATACTCTCACAACAACAAGTCGAGTGGTGCTGCCAAACACATCGACATTAAATATTATGTTGTAAAAGAGAGAATCCAGGATAATTTAATTAGTCTCGAGCATATAAGAACAAATCAAATGCTTGCGGATCTGCTAACCAAGGGTCTCCCTCCTAATATGTTCAGAGAACACTTAGCCGGCATGGGATTAGGGGAGAACCTATGAAACAAGTCCTGGATACTAATAGGACACCTAAGCATGAGGTTATTTCTAATTGTGAGACATATTGTGGTCTTCGAGTCGAACAATACGTAAATGGTTTATATATATATATATATATATATATATATATATATATATATATATATATATATATCTGTGTGTGTGTGTGTGTGTGTGTGTGTTTAGTAGTTAAGAATAAGAATAAGTTAAGTAAGTGAGAAATAAGTTGTTCCGAGATCAAGGGGGAGAATGTTAGGGTTGATCCTGGTCCCAACCCGTTGGGCAACAACCAACGGGCGAGGACTCTATCCTCCCATCAGAATCGGACGTGGGGTAACAACCCCACGCTGAACCCCTCTCAGCCGCGCAATACTTTCGGGGAGGCGTAACAGACTCGTTCTATTGCACCCCCACCTGATATGCGCTATTTAAGTCCTAGGGGGACCTCAGGGCGTGACACGGTGAGTGCACACGTTCCCAGAGGCCCCCGCCACAACTAAAGCAGTTTTCGCCCCCCGTTGCACGCGCTGCACCGAGCCGCCACCGCATCGGCGGTCTTCCTGCACCGACGAGCTACCTGCATCGAGACACTCTCCCACGACTATCCACCTGAGCCCAATAGCATCAGGTGGATCCACTAAAGGTAACCTCATCCTCTCACCTCATCCCTTGATCCTATTCTGTCTATTGTAATCATAGATTGCATGCTTGATCAATTGTCTAAGTTGATTGCAATTGAGTCAAAACTAAATGCTCTCGATTAGATGTTCATAGTGTAGGTCCTTAGCCCCATTAGATTATACAAACAAAACAAGACATAATGTCAGATTTGTGATGAAACATTCAAAATAACAAGATTGCAAAACGGGCATAAATGCTCAGCTTGGAAAGGCGTCGTTTCATCAGAAGTTAAAAAGCAGCTCACAATTACAGAATCTCAGAGGCTTACAAGTTGGAGCCAGAAAATCCGCTTATTAATCTCTGTGTAGGTATGTAACCAGTCACCATAGGTTATGGCATCACTAAATAAAATATCAATCGTGTTGCTGTTCAATCTTTTGCAGGCACTGCCATGCTCAGCTTGGAAAGGCGTCATTTCATCAGAAGTTAAAAAGCAGCTCACAATTACAGAATCTCTGGCGTCCAAAACTCGGAACCACCTAAACAGGCCAATCTGCCCCGATCAACAACAGATCTGAACTCTCATGATAATAATAGTAAATTAAAAGTAGCATTGTTGAAACGCCAAATGAAATAAAAAAAATCAACTCGAAGCAAAATGAACCACAATTGCCGCAGCAGGCCGATCAAGGCATGGAACTACAAGTTGCTGGGCAGTTGCATGTTTGCTAAGATTTCCCTCTTCAACTCCTCTCTTCTGATTTTTCCTGTGCTGGTCATGGGAAATTGGCTCCTCCAGTGATAATACGACCTTGGCGCCTTAAATCTGTTTGTTATACAGAAAATGCAGAGGTCATTAATAATTTAGTCAGTGATGAATATATAAAGACCTGGCCATGAACAGCTGCACATTCTGCTCTAGAATGAAATATTTCTGAAAGAATATGCATAAGAAGATAACCTGCTCAAATTTTTCATCCTGCAATGGTCCTGAAGGATCTGTGCAGACACCTCTCTGACTTCTCCTTGGTTGTCAGCTCTTGCATCAACCCACTTCCAGTCATCCCTGATGCTAACACAGGCAATGACTTTCTCTCCGAGACGACTGTCGGGCACACCGACCACCACAACTTTAGCTACTCCTGGGTGCTGAGAAAGTACCAATTCCACCTGAACAATTATTCAGGTGTTATTGCGTCAATGCTTTTCATCAGAACACATCAAATTCGCCATAGTGTGGAGTAACTACCTCTTCTGGGTACACGTTTTCACCTCCGCTTTTGATTCGCCCCTTTTGTCGCCCCATGAGCCACAGATTACCGGATGTGTCCATCCATCCAATGTCACCAGTGTCAAGCCATCCATTCCGCAGAGAATCAGATGAATCGACCTTGTTGTTCACCCAGTACCCAGCCATTGTATGCAATCCTCTAGTTAAGATGCTTCCAGTAGGTGAAGAACTATTTTTATTACCATCTATGCTGATTCGTATCTCGACATGAGGTGCCGGTTTGCCAACACAGACGCCCCCATAATAGTTGTCTGCTTGGTTCTTGGGTTCTTGGACCTTTGGTTTGTCAAGTGTCATGAATGTCAGTGATGAGCATGCCTCAGTCATTCCTGTCTAGGCAGTGTACAAGAGTTAGCAACACGATTTTAGAGTCCATCATGTTGTTGAGACAAAAGGCATTCATCTCTTCAGCCATGCTGCTCCTATGTTACGGCACGCCTCCGTCCAGCTTTGCGCCTCCACGATGATCATTCATATACGGTGGGAGAAGCAAGTGGGCTGCAACGCAGCGTGGCCCAGGCGGCCCAACGTGCGACTGGCTGGTAGCGAGTGGGTGAGCGCGCGATATATGTACGTACGAGAGGGAACAGGGAGGGAACAAGCTGTAGCAGAACGCATGATGCGATGAACTGATCATCTTGCCTCCCACGAAACCTCTTCTTCCCTGATCCTCCTCTTGCTTCTATCAGTGATTCCCCATCTCGATCCCTAACATCTGGTATCAGGTTCTCGTCTATTGGCCTGGAGGAACACGCCCACTACACTCGCCGTCAAAAAGAAGCTCAGCGCCATGGACCCCAACGTCAAGCTTGTCCTCGACGAAGTACTGAAGCAGCTCCGTGCGGAGATCGCCCACCTTCGCGCTAACATCAAGGACCTCGGCGACCGCTACGACTCCGTCGACTCGCGTATCTCCTCGCTCGACGCCGCCAAACAGAAGCAGCAAACCCGCGTCTCCACCATCGAGTCGACCGTGGACGCACTCGACAAAACCTGGAAGCCGGAGCTCGACGCCGTCAAACTCGAGATCTCCAAGGCCAAGCTCAACAAGTACTTCACTGGGATGCTCGAGATCATCACCCTCTCTCAGGCGTGCTCAATACTGAGTCGGCGCTCGAATGTCATCCACAATGATCTCACGCTGACGACCCAATCAAACACCGCATCGATCCTCACCGTCGGGACACTGGGTTCGGGTCGGTGTACACCCACACCCATGCCCCGGCAAAGGGTACGCCCGATGTCGACTCTTCTCACGTTTCGTGTTTTACTTTTCCGATGCACGATCGTTCCGCGCTGTCGTCCTCTGGTCATCGCGGTCACCTTCCCAAACTCCAGTTTCCAGTATTCGATGGCGAGAACCCCAAGTTGTGGCGCTCACGTTGCGAGAGCTATTTCGATATTGATAGAAGACTAGAATGAATGCTCAATTAATCATAGGTCTAGGTACATATTTATAGATACATAGATGGGCCGATATAAGACTAAGCCCAAACACAGTCCAACACCCCCCCGCAGTCCCAACATCTAGCCACAACAAATGTTGAGACTGGACCGAAACTCAGAAAACAAAGTCGACGGGAGTCCCTTCGTGAAGATGTCGGCAAACTGTGACGTCGTCGGCACGTGGAGAACTCGAACCTCACCGCGTGCAACCCGCTCACGAACAAAATGAAGATCAATCTCCACATGTTTCGTGCGCTGGTGCTGGACGGGGTTGGTGGAGAGGTAAACGACGCTGACATTATCACAGTAGACCAGCGTGCTCCGGGCGACAGGGGAGTGGAGCTCCTGAAGTAGCTGCTGGAGCCAGGACGCCTCTGCGACGCCGTTAGCCACGGCGCGGTACTCCGCCTCAGCGCTGGAGCGAGAAACCACAGGCTGCCGCTTCGAGGACCAGGAGACAAGATTCCCCCCAGGAAGATGGCGTAGCCAGAGGTGGAACGGCGGGTATCAGGGCACCCCGCCCAGTCAGCGTCGGTGTAGACCACCAACTCCGAAGCCGAGTCACGTCGAAGGAGAAGGCCGTAGTCGAGGGAGCCGCGCATGTACCGAAGAATCCGCTTCATCGCCGTGAGGTGCGTCTCCCGCGGATCATGCATGTGGAGACACACCTGCTGAACCGCGTATGAGATGTCCGGCCTGGTGAAGGTGAGGTACTGCAGGGCACCTGCAAGACTCCTGTAAGAGGTGGGGTCGGCGACTGAGGCGCTGTCAGCCGAAGCCAGCTTCGCTGAGTGTCCACGGGAGTGGAGCACGGCTTGCAATCAGCCATGCCTGCTCGCTCGAGGATATCCAGACAGTACTGGCGCTGGTGGAGGAACAGAGCGTCCGGACGGTGCTCGACCGCAACGCCCAGGAAGTGGTGGAGCTGGCCGAGGTCCTTCATCGCGAACTCCCGCTGCAGTGCGGAGATCGTGCGCTGAAGAAGAGCCGAGCTGGACGCCGTGAGGACAATATCGTCCACGTACAGGAGGAGGTAGACAGTGTCACCCTCGTGCCTGTAAACGAAGAGCGAGGTGTCCGACTTGGCCTCGACGAAGCCAAGCGAGGCCAGGAAGGAGGCGAACCGGCTGTACCAAGCCCGAGGCGCCTGCTTCAGCCCGTATAGAGACTTGTTCAGCCGGCAGACCAAGTCTGGACGGGCTGAATCAACGAACCCTGTCGGCTGACTGCAGTACACCGTCTCTGTCAGCGTCCCGTGAAGGAAGGCGTTCTTGACGTCCAGCTGGTGGACAGGCCAAGAACGCGAGAGAGCCAACGACAAAACAGTCCGTACTGTCGCTAGCTTAACCACCGGACTGAAGGTCTCGTCGTAGTCCACTCCAGGGCACTGAGTGAAGCCCCGAAGTACCCAACGAGCCTTATATCTTTCCAGAGAGCCATCCGCCTTCCTCTTATGCGTGAAAACCCACTTGCCTGTGACAACGTTGCCACGGGAAGGACGGGGAACAAGGTCCCATGTCCGGTTGGCAAGTAGGGCCGCATACTCCTCCTCCATAGCGCGGCGCCAGTGAGGGTCAGCGAGGGCGCTACGGACGGAGGTCGGTATAGGTGATACCGAAGAGGAAGTGGATGGTGTCGGTGTCGTCGAAGAGAGTACCACTCCGGAGAACCTCTCAAGAGGCCGAAGAACCCCAGTGGCACGTCTAGTCACCATCGGGTGAACGTGTCCTGGGTCTCGGTGAAGCAACGGTGGGTGGTACACCGAGGGCTCTGGACGCGCAGGCGTAGAGGCACCAACCCGCCCTCGTCGCTGATAGACAAGAGCAGGATCGGCGAAACGTGGAACAGGGGCTGCGCGTGGCGCAGCGGGGACGTGGGAGCCGAAGTAGTCGTCGGGTCCCCGCACAGCGTAGGAGTCGAGGCCGGAGACGCCGAGGCCGCGCGTGGCGCAGCTGTAGGGGTCGCCGGGGCCGCGCGTGGCGCGGGAGTCGAGGCCGGAGACGCCGGGGCCGCGCGTGGCGCAGCTGTAGGGGACGTCGGGACCTCGTGTGCCGCAGGAGTCGAGGCCGGAGACGCCGAGGCCGCGCGTGGCGCAGCTGTAGTAGGCGCCGGGGCCTCGTGTGGTGCAGGAGACGAGGTCGGAGACGCCGGGGGCCGCGCGTGGCGCAGCAGGAGGCGTCGGTGCCACGCACGGTGCGACACTCGTCCCCAGGGTCGACGGAGCCTGGGCACCAACCCGCACTCGTCGCTGGTAGACGAGAGCAGGGTCAGTGAACCGCCGAGTCGTGGCTGTAGTAGGCACAGCCGGAGTCGCCGCAGATGCCGGTGCTGCGTAAGGTGCAGCGGTCGACATCGGGGTTGTCGGAGGAACGGCTAGTGGCGGCAAGAACGCCGGAGCCGCGGGAGGCACGACAGGTGGTGTCTGAGACACGGTGGTCGTGTCCGGCGCAGCTAGAGGAAGACCTGCAGAAGGTAAAAAACAAGGTCGCTGGACAGGAGCGGCCTCAGGGTCAGTGGAAAAAAGGGAATCCAACTCGGAGACCGAATCAGAGGAGGACCCAGCGAAAGGGAAGGAGGACTCGTCGAACACGACGTGTCGGAAGACCAAGATGCGGCGAGTGGTAAGATCGAGACACCGGTACCCTTTATGTTCAGGGGAGTATCCAAGGAAGACACACCGAGTCGAACGAGGCGCGAGCTTATGGGGGGCGGTGGCAGAGAGATTAGGGAAGCAAGCGCACCCGAAAACTCGAAGGTGATCGTAAAGAGGAGAGGTACCGAACAAAGCGAAATGAGGAGTGGGAGCACTAATCGCCTTAGTAGGAAGGCGATTAATGAGGTAGGTGGTGGTGTGAAGCGCCTCCGCCCAGTAGCGAGCAGGAGTAGAAGCCTGAAACATCAGGGAGCGCATGACATCGTTGGTCGTCCGAATCATGCGCTCAGCCTTGCCGTTCTGGGGAGAGGTGTACGGGCAAGACATGCGCAACTGAACACCGTGAGAAAGAAGGAAGTCACGGAACACAAAGTTGTCAAACTCGCGCCCGTTGTCGCACTGGACCGCCCTGATCGTGCATCCAAACTGGGTGGACACCCAACGAAGAAGTGAGAGAGAGTGCTGAAAGTATCAGACTTCTGCCGCAAGGGAAAAGTCCACGAATAGTGTGAGAAATCATCAACGACGACCAAGTAATACTTAAAGCCGGATACACTGAGAATAGGAGATGTCCAAAGATCACAGTGAATTAGATCAAAGATGTGCTCGACACGAGTGACAGAGTGCGAAAAAGGAAGACGAACGTGGCGACCCAACTGACAAGCATGGCAAAGAGACTCGTGAGTACCCCAAGTACACGAAATCACCGAACTACCAGACAACTTCGACATAGCATCAATGCCGGGGTGACCAAGCCGACGATGCCAGATGGTCGAAGAGGCTGTCGTAGTCAGGGCAAGAGGCAGAGCGGAAGCTGGAAGACGCATCGTGTACAGAGGTCCCGAGCTCTCACAGCGAAAAAGAACACGCCGAGTAGTAAGATCCTTCACAGATAAACCAAAAGGATCGAACTCGATGGAAACCTGATTGTCAGTAGTGAAACGGCGAACGGAAAGAAGGTGCTGAATGATGTCAGGAGCAACAAGAACATCACGGAGCTGAAAAGAACCTGACGAACCCAAGTCACCTACTGAGGTGACCGGAAGAACCGACCCATTCCCAACAACGATAGATGAAGGGTGAGAGGGATGTGAAGGACGGTTAGAAGAGAGTATACCGGCGTCGGGAGTGGTGTGGTACGAGGCGCCAGAGTTTACCACCCAGTCAGGTCCAGACGGCTGGAGACCCTGCACTGTCCACGCTGGCCAAAACTGTGGCACCGGTGCGGCGGCGGCCGGATCCAGGCTGGACAGGGAAGGAGTGGGGCCGGGAGCACCGGGCGGCGGAAATCGGATGGCGGCGGCACCCGATCCGGTGCCGGGGAGCCTGGCGGCGGCGTGGCCGGCGGCGGCGGACAGGGAGGAACTGGCGGCGGCCAGAGGAGGGGGCGCCGGGGAGGGGGCGCCTGGGGCGCCGGCGAGGGAAGGGAGGGCGCCGACCAGGGGCGGGGTGGTGCCAGCCAGAGGGGCGGCGACCAAGGAGAGAGCGGCGTCGGCGAGAGGAGCGGCGGCCAGGGAGGAGATGGCGGGATGGGGCGCACCGGCCAGGGGGGCGCCGGCCGGGGGGGGCGCCGGCCAGGGGGGCGCCGGCTAGGGGGAGGGCGGCGGCAGGGACCAGAGGGGCGCCGGCGGCCAGGAGGGGGGCGGCTGTGGCGACCAGGGGGGCGTCGGCGGCCAGGGAGGCTAGGGGGGCGGCTGCGACGGCCAGGGGGGCGCCGACGGCGGCGGCGGCCAGGGAGGGTAGGGGGGCGGCTGCGGCGGCCAGGGGGGCGGCGGCAAGGGGGGCGCCGGCAGCGGCGGCGGCCAGGGAGGGGCCGGCGGCGGTCAGAGAAGGGGGCGCCAAGGAGGGGCCGGCGGTGGGAGCAGGGGCGCCGCCGGCGGCGGCCAGGGCGCCGGCCATGGGGGAGGGGGGGGGGGGGCGGCGACTGGGTGGGTGGTGGGGATTAGGGTTAGGGTTTGGCTAATGATACCATGATAGAAGACTAGAATGAATGCTCAATTAATCATAGGTCTGGGTACATATTTATAGATACATAGATGGGCCGATATAAGACTAAGCCCAAACACAGTCCAACAGATATGTACACTGTCGATCATCACTTGTGGGTTAAGATCGCATCTCTGCACTTCGACGGATGGCAGCTCGTTGGCTGCAGTCTGTCGAACACAAGGTTGCTCTCTGTTCCTGGGAGAGGTTTTGTGCTCTGGTCCTCGACCGGTTCGGCAGAAACGAGCATGAAGCCTTGATTCGAAAACTATTCCACATTAGACACTCCGGTACCGTCTCAGAGTACATTGATGCATTTACACAACTAGTTGATCAACTACACCCGTATGAAGCCAATGTCGATCCATTGTACTTCGTTACCTTTTTGTTGATGGTCTTAGGAATGACATACGAAATGTTGTAGTTATTCAGAGACCCCACGACCTCGATACTGCTTTTATTCTCACCTCCTTGCAGGATGAGGTGCCCGAACAATGTAAGCCCAAGGAAGCTCGTCGTGTTGGTCTCCCTCTTCCTACCTTGGTGGAATCTCCCAATTCCACAAGAGTTCCTCCTCGGGGTGCGTTTCCTCTGATCCCTCCACCACGTCAAGTAGTGCCCAAGCCTTCATATTCCACTGATGACCGACGCCTGTCTGATATTCAGAAGCCCCAAATATCTCAAGACAAGCTCGATGCTGTGAAAGCGTACCGTATGGCTAAGGGCCTTGTTGTTCACCCTCTGTCCAGCTTCACATGGTTCAAGAACTATGGGAGTGCTAGAGCTTGGACGATCAATCTTCTGCAGAACCTGAAACCTTACAGGCACACCAATCGTACATGGCATTATCCTCTTCTGCATATTCTGGTACTGACACTCCAAAAACAATGAGGTTCTGGGGCATCATTCAGAATGTCGACATATTGATTCTAGTGGATAGTGGCAGTTCCCATTCCTTTTTGAGCTCAAGTGTCGCCGGCAAGATCTCTGGTGTTTCCTTGTTGCCTAAGAAGATAATTGTGTCAGTTGCCAACGGGGCTCACTTAACCTGTCAGAGCGCCTTGCTGCAAACTGAATGGTCTATTCAGGGCTACGCATTCTCCTCTGATCTGAAGGTTTTACCTATACATTGCTATGATCTTATTTTGGGGCTTGACTAACTGGAATCTCACAGCCCGATGGAAATTCATTGGCGCCAACAGTGGATGAAACTAACACATCACGGGACTATGATAACATTGCAAGGCATTCTTCAGTCCCTGCCTCCTTCTAGTGTTGTGCAAGTTATAGCCTTTCAGTCTTCTCAGTCGAATATTGACATGTCTCACTTGCCGGATGATATTCAGCACTTGCTGTCAGACTTTTTACATCTGTTCCAGCCACCTAATGATCTTCCTCCATCTCGTGCTTGTGACCATGCCATTCCGTTGGTTCCCGAGGACCAGGCGTTCAACATCCGGCCTTATCGATACCCGCCACACCTTAAATCTGAGATAGAAGCACAAGTCCGCAAAATGTTACAGCAAGGGCTCATTCAACATAGCTCGAGTGCCTTGAACTGACCCATATTGCTCTTGAAGAAAAAGGACCTCTCATGGCGTTTTTGCATCGATTTCCGCCACCTCAACGCTCTTGTTAGAGATATAATAGTGATATTATATTAGGTGATGTATTAGGGACTTATTTGCATATTTGTCATTGTCGAGGTGTCTAAACTGACACCTCCCCCGGACCTGCTCGGAAGCAGCCCGCGGAGGTTCGATGTATTTTCGGGGGCTAGTCCTAGCAAGATCAAGCGCAGTGAACGATGAACGCAAGGGATTTACGTGGTTCGGGCCGCCTGGGCGTAATACCCTACTCCACGGTGGTTTGTGTGTTGTATTGTTAGGGTGTTTCCGGTTCTGAGAGAGCGTGTCCTGGTCGGTTGTTACTCGGTCCTTTTATAATCTAATGCCGAACGACTTACAAGTGGGTCCCGGGGCCTAACATGTGGCCCCGGGTGTACCACATTCCTCCTAAGATTTGAGAGTAAATGCTATCCCTGACAATGGCTTCAATGTGCCGCCTTGCCATGCCCTACTGCAGGGCTACACATAGCCCCTCACCATGGCAGGAGATGTCCCGTCCGTCCTGTCGCGGTCTCTAATTCGCCCGTCGTACGTAGTAGTTCGGCGCCAGCCTGTTACCGATGGGCTCGGTACAGGACTTTTGACTTATGAGTGTGAGCTCCTGCTTGCCTTGGGAATACGCGCGTCTTTTTCCTTTAGGTGCACCGGGCTCATCCCGCTTTATTGCCACTATCGTAGGATGAGCTAGGTGCGGCGCCGCTTGCCACGTGACGAGCCCGGACCTTTCCTCTGCCGTGCGGTCGGTCCCGGAGCTTCCGGACACATGGCTTCACCGAACCTTCTTCCTACAGTGATGCAGGTCCGGGGCTCCGGGCCTGAAGAGCACACCAGACTTCTCCTTGGCAGGGAGGTGACCCGGACCCGTGGGACACGTGGCAGCACCGGACCTCCCTTCCGTGAGGTAGGTGCACCTGGAGCTGTAGGACACGTGGATGCACACCACATGGCACCCTGGGACCACGCCGGGTTCTGCCCCCATGGGTGGTGGGACCCAGCGTGCTTCCTTTCCTGTATCTGAGGGTACCCGGTCTGCCAGGTACCAACAGTGGCCCCCGGGCCCATCTCAGAGAGGAACTTCCTTGGCCGAGTGGGTAGACCTGAGGTGGGGCCATTTCGAATCCTCGTGCCGCGATTTTGAGGGCTTCCCTTCAATGCGGCAGACAAAATCTCTGTCTGCAGATTTTGCGCCATCAACGGCAGTCGGTTCCCGATACGAATTTCGTTTCGGTTCCGCGCGCACATTAAAATGCCGCCTTCATTTTCCAACTCCCACCTACAAGAACGACCGCCTCGAGGCGGTTACTCGGCATTCCCGCCGAATCAGACTCCGACCCACCAGTCATGGTGCAGGTAGCTCCAGTATCATGGCGCCTGCGGTTTCCACCCAAACGCCGCAGGTGTATACTTAAGAAGGGAACTAGCACAAGTCACATGTTCTTCACGCCTCCACTTGCACCCGCGCTTAAGTCCTTCCTACCTTCTCACATCCTTCTGCTTTGGGCCCTAACTCCTCGCACAGCCAACCTTTCCCTACTCCATCTTGTTGCCATGGAGTTGGGTCTCCCAGCCAGCAAGATCAAGACTGCGAAGGGGCTGAAGAAGGTCTGAGCCTATATGGGATGGTCCCATGAGTCCTTCAACGACAAGATCCGCATTGGCGAGCTTGCTTTCGAGAAGAAGAACGCCGGTGACATGGTCTTCTTCCAAGGGTACGCCATGGTCAGCCTGCTTTCCCCCTTCTCGTCCTTCCTAATGACACTGCTGGAGTTCTAAGGCATCCAACTACACTTCCTCAGGCCCCACTCCGTTCTGTTGGTCGCTATCTTCGTCCACTTCTGTGAGATGTGGGTGGGGGTGTGACCCATCTTAGAGCTCTTCCGGAATATCTTCACCTTGCAGACCACCGGGAAGGTGAACGAGTTGATCGGGATGTACTACTTCGTGAAGCGGAAGCGGACCCCTTTCAAGTATTTGGACACCTTTTCCTCCGGCAAATGGGACGAGTGGAAGAAAGAGTGGATGATCATCACTGTGGACTGGCACGAGAAGCTGGACCTGCTAGAGAGCCTCCCAAATGTGGACACTGACCTCTGGAACGAGCTCCCGGAGCTGCCGGTGGCGTACAAGCTTGTTGTGACGAGGATTGAAGGTTGTGTCACCGGCAGAGTGACACCCCAGATGGTCATCGGGAACTTCCTGAGGAACAGATGGACGCCACTGAAGTTCAGGGAACGAGCTGTGTGGACATTCACGCCGCGTGATGTTGACATCCAAATGCAGGACGGAGCACTGAAGGAACTGCTGAAGAAGTTCCAGAGCATGTCCAGCATCTCACTCGACTCCCTGATGCCTCCGGGATCCTTCCCACCTCTGAACTCGGTTCCTGAGCTCTGCCGAGAGCTCCGGAAGCTAATGCCAAGGCTGGACGACATTGGGGTTGTGAAGCGGCAGGCTCCCCACGCAACCACTGCTGCTGGGGCTTCCAGAAAGTCGACCTCAGTTCCCCCAAGTCGGGGAGGTGGAGTTGCCAGCTCCGGCAAGGGTGAGGTTCTGGCGGAGCCCTCCAGCCGAAAGGGGAAGCTGGTACGAGGAGACGGAAGTCACCTCGGGACCTCTGGAAGCCCACCTCATTCGGTTCTGGTACCTCCGTCGGGCGCCAGTTCCGGAGGACCACCTCCCACCTCGGCGCCAAGTACGAGCCCAAGCTCCGCCCCCCCCCCCCCCCCCCCCCAACGGGGGCCACTCCGGCTGGGGAGGCTCCGGCCTCATCGGGTCCGCCGGACACTGGCCCCAGCCCTGCTCAGAAGCAGCTCTGTCTCCGTGGCACTTGGGCAGCACCTCCAAGAAGGGGGAGATGACCGTGGCACCACCGGCCGCACTGGAGGTTGAGCAAGCATGCGCTTCTGCTTCAGCTCCCGCACCTGCCCAGATGAATGTGGAGGCCCCGGACGACTCAGGGGCGGCTCCGACCTCAGGTGCGGTCGCACCAAAACCAAAGGCGCCGGCTTAGCTCCGGAGTCAGTGGAAGTTTTACCCCCGGCGCGGGAAGCCTCCGAAGGGTCGGCCCCCGTGGCATCCTCTGAAGAGGCTCCGATGTCCCAGCCGGATGTAGCTGAGGGGCCGGGCCCCCTGCCCGATGCGGTAGAGGCTCCGGTCAGCGGGTCGGAAGTAGTGGAGGAGCCCCGCCCCCCCCCCCCCCCCCCCCACCCCCCGATGCGGTAGAGGCTCCAATCAGCGGGCCGGAAGTAGCGGAGGAGCCGCCCAACACGCCAACTGTCGCGGAGGTTGTGACGGCTGACTCGATGGTCGTTGAAACATCTGCTCCTACACCGAGGGTGGTTGAGGCTCCGATGCCCCAGCCGGCGGTGTCCAACACACCTGCGTCCGAGCCGCAAGCTGCGGAGGCTCCGGACGCACATCCTGCTTCTCTGACGCCGGAGGCTGAACCAGAAGCATCCGTGGCTGCGCTAGCGGGTTCGGCGGAGACCAGCGCTGCTCCAGCCAACCTTCTCCGTAGCGCCGCCGGCGCTACGGGATTCTCAAAGGACACTCTAGGCGCCTCAAGCCCGCAGGTGCCTTCGCCTTCCAGGGGGAGCCCCTCCCGGGTGACGGCAGGCGTCCTGATGGCGATGGGGGATGCTGCACTATGCACTCCCATCTGATTCCGGGCCTATTGCCCTAGAACTGGCCATCGACAACACCCGTTCCAGCCTGCAGCAGGTTGCCATGTCCTTCGAGCACAGCTACAAGGCCTTGGAGGAGGAGTGCAATAAGATCCGTCAACGAGAAGAATGGGTCAAGGGCGAGGAAACCCGACTAGTCGAGCAAGGTGAGCTTCTCAACATGAGAGAGGCTACCCTCAAAGCCCTTGATGTGAAAGCACACAAGATATATGGAGAAGCCGTGGAGTGCCACAGAGCCGCGGACCAGCGCCAAGGGGGTCTAACTGCCTGGCATGGGACCCTCCAAAAGCGCCGCCAGGAGGTGGACTTGGGCGAGGCTGAACTCGCCGAGAAGCGGAAGGACCTGGGTCGGCGGGAAGAGGAGCTCTCCCGGACGCTGTTGGCGGGTGAGCAGAGCTTGGCGAACTGCCGCGAGAGATTTGAAGCGCGGTGCAAGCTCGAGGAGGATAGGCTCTGGGAACGGGGGCAAGGCCTCACCAGGTGGGAGGCCGATGTCTCCGCTAGAGAGGATACAGTCCGGGGCTGAGAGGAAGACTTGGTGGAGCATCGAAACCGCATCTTCCTCAAGGAGTCGGAGCTCGCTGATCTCGAGCGGCAGCTAGCCAGGAGCATCCAGCAGCACGACAAGGAGGCCAAACGTCTTGCAAAGGAGGGCGCGGAACTGGCGGCCTCCAGGAGGGCTCTGGAGGAGTCGCGGAGCTTGAGAGCGACCGAGTCCCAGCGTGTGTGAGACTTCCTGGGACGGGCCGACGGAGCACTGACACAATTTGACTTCAGCCCTGTGCATCTGGCCAACCCGGCACCGGATCTAAATGAAGCGTTGGCGGCTCTTAGCTCCGCTGGCAGCAAGCTCGACGCGGTGGTCGACGTCGTCGCGGACCAACTGGAGACGGATGGGAGGTCCTTAACCAAGACCGTCGTCGAGTACGTGTTAACATGTTACCAGAGCCGGGACCCTCACTTCCCCCTAAGTCCAGCAGTCAAAGGACCGATCGAGGAGGAGCTGGATGCCGCTCGGGAGGGCGTTCAGGAGGCCGCTCAAGCTGTTGCCTCAGCTATCCACAAGACTTAGGCCCTTCTTTTCTTGTTCCCGCTTATATGCTTCCGATTTTGCAAGATAATCTTTTAATGAATGAAGTCCTCTTGATCTCCGGCTCTAATATTTTTGTGTCCTGCCCTCTGGTACATGTACATAATTTTGGTTGTGTACATGCACCAAAAGGAACTAACACTCGCTTCGGGAACACCCGCCGTCTATATGGGGGGGGGGGGGGGGGGGGGGCATGACCTCCGGCCTCCCTGGGGTTGTCAGAGCATAGGAGCTCCGGCAACACCCATGATCTACGTAGGAGACGCCACCACCTGGCCCTCTGGGGTTGTCGGAGCTTAGGAGCTTCGGCAACACCCATGATCGTGGTAGGACGTCGACGCCTGGCCCCCTGGGGCTGTCGGAGTTCAGGAGCTCCGACATCGCCCGTTGTTGATGTAGGGGGGCCCCGAGCTCACTCTCGGTGGGGTGGCCGTTCACCATCGGAGGTACAGGAGTGGTTTATTTATCGTTGTACCTTAGGGACCTGCGCACATGACAGATAAAAGGTAATTCCGCTCACCAGTCAACCTTTTACCCACGCTCTATTAGTGTCGTTTGTCTTACGATCCGTTGTCGTTGTGGGGGGCTTGGCTAACTCAGGACCCCCGTGCCCGGAACCTGTTTCCCGCCACACGCGAGGGGTGGGCTCAGAGGTTTCAGACACTTAGTAGGCACCCCAAGTGACCTGCCAGCAACCGGGCAGCAACGCTCCCACTATTGCAGAGACGAAGGGAAAATCGACTGCACCCACGCTAGGTGATGAGCTAATGGCAAATGCGTGACATTATTCATAAGAACTATAGATAATTTTAAATGAACAAGGCATTCCAGGGTAAGGCAACATCCTTTTCATTATAGCGCTCATAGGAGAGAACAAACTTTACAGGAGGAACGATCCGACCCAGGTGGCAGGGAGCTGAGTGTACTTTCTCTGGGTACCGGACCATGAGGGGCAAGGCAGGCACTCGGAGCTCATTTGCCCAGCCTTAGTTAACCCAAGTGCCGTCTCTAGACACTATGCTAACTTTATAACAAAAGAAAATAAGATGCCCTTCCACTGGTTATGGGTAAAACTTATGGAAGTGTTCGATATTCCATGAGTTGGGCACTGGTTGCCCATCCTCCATAGCTAGGCGAACACACCCTGGGCGGCAAACTTCTGTAACCCGGAAGGGGCCCTCCCACTTGGGGAATAGTTTGTTTGACCCTTCGCGGGAAAGCAGACGTCGCAAGACCAGGTCGTTCACCTTCAGCTCCCTACTGCGCACGGTTCGTTGGTGGTAGCGTCGGAGCGCTTGCCTGTACCGTGCATTTCGGAGGGCAACTCGTATGCGTCCCTCGTCGACAAGGTCCATATCCTCATGCCGGAACTGGTCCTGCGTGACTTCGTCGTACATCCGGACACGGGGAGAGCCCATGGTGATCTCTGGGGGAAGGACAACCTCCGCCCCGTACACCAAGAAGTAGGGCGTTTCTCCCGTAGCCCGGCTTGTTGATGTACGGCTAGCCCACAACACATATGGCAGCTCATCTACTCAGTTTGCACCATGCTTCTCAAGACTTGAGTATGTACGAGTCCAAAGGCCCTTGAGAATCTCGGCGTTTGCCCTCTCTACCTGCCCATTGCTCTCGGGATGGGCGACAGAGGCATAACAAACTTGGATTCCAAGGTCCTCACAGTATTCCTGGAACGCCGCACTCGTGAACTGGGTCCCGTTATCAGTGATGATTCTGTTCGGGACCCCGAACCTGCAGACGATCGACTTGATGAACTTCACTGCCGACTACTTGTTAATGGTGACGACTGGGGTGGCTTCTGGCCATTTGGTGAACTTATCTACAGCGACGTAGAGGTGCCAGAATCCTCTGACGACTCTTGGGAAAGGTCTCAGGATGTCCAGTCTCCACACGACGAATGGCCACGAGGGAGGGATCATCTGCAGCGCCTGAGCTGGTGTGTGGATCTGTTTGGCGTGGAACTGGCACGCCTTGCATCTCTTAACCATGTCAGCGGCATCCTGGAGTGTTGTGGGCCAGTAGAAGCCGTGCCGAAAGGCTTTGCCGACCAGCGTGCAGGCCAATGCGTGGTTCCCGCACTCACCTCCATGGATTTCTGCGAGCAAGTCGCAACCCTCCTCCCAGGTAATGCATCGCAGTAGGATGCCGTTGGCGCCACGCCGATAGAGATCCCCCTCTACCAGTGTGTATCTTTTAGCCATCCGCACAATCCATTCTGCCAGGGCATGTTCTTCGGGAAGGTAATTGTCTTTCAAGTAGTCCCAGACCTCCGAGATCCATGCATCGGGACCTCCTTGAGCTCCTGGTTCTTGGGCGCCCAGGTGCTCGGAGCTGCTGGAGGCGCATATGAACCTTGGCGGGCACCATGGCTGTAGGGCTGCCGGGGTTGCTAGCTTCGAGGTGCTAACTTCACCCCCTTCACCAGGCTCGGCGGCTCGGGTGGTTGGTCGCAATAACGTCCTTGCAAAGACTCCCTCAAGCACTGGTGCCTCTGTGGAGGCCTTCGTTGATAGGTCGTCTGCGACTGAGTTGTCAGCTCGGGGCACATGACACAGATCCAGGACTTCGAAATCTTTCTCCAGCTTTCTGACATGTAGCAAGTATGCTGCCAGCTGGGGGTCGTTGCAACTGCACTTCCCTTTGACCTGCTTGACAATTAGCTGGGAATCACCTTTGGCAAGGAGCTGGCAGACGTTGAGGGTCAGTGCTGTCTTCAGCCCGTAGATGAGGGTCTCGTACTCTGCCATGTTGTTGGTGGCTTTGAAGCCAAGACGTACCATATACTTGAACTCCTCCTCGGTCGGAGCTATGAGCACCACTCCAGCCCCGACCCCCTGCTTCCGGGCGGAACCATCGAAGTAAAGTGTCCAAGGGGTTTCAGTGAAAACCGGTGCTCCGAACACTGTGTCCCCGCTGACTGGGCCTTCGGGATTGCTAGGCGATGGGGTCCACTCGGCCAGGAAATCCGCCAAGGCCTGACTTTTGACCGCATGTCGAGGGAGGAACTCGATCTCAAATTCCGCTAGCTCGGCTGCCCACTTGGCGATGTTGCCAGTAGCGTTGGGGCTGTGGAGCACCGTTCTCAGCGGAAAGGAGGTGACTACTGAGATCTTATGGCCCTGAAAGTAGTGTCGGAGCTTCCTCGATGCTATCAACACGACGTACAACAGCTTGTGTATCTCCTGGTACCTTGTTTTTGCCTCATGGAGGACTTCGCTGATGTAGTAGACCGGCCTTTGAGTGGTCCGGACTCCGCCCGAGAGGTCCAGTGCCCCCCGCGTTGGATCTAGGTCCTGAGGTTCCTGACTCTCGGGACCCGCATCATACTCCGGGGGCTGGGAGCCGGCGACTTCCTGGTTCCCGGAGCCCCCCTGGGAGAGATCCATGGCTTGGTCCGGGACCGGAGGCTCGGAGCTTGCGTTACGGGCTCCTTCTTGTGTACGTTGCTAATGTGGTTCCGACCGCTCTGCGACCAGGACCATACTAACCACTTCGGTTGTTGTCGCCGGGCTTCGGCGCCACCATAACTAAGAGGGACGTCAAGTGCCTCTTGAGCTCCTGAAACGCCGCCTCTGCTTCTTCTGTCCAGGCAAAAGGACCCACCTTCCGCAGAATCTTGAAGAAGGGGAGTGCTCGTTCCGCCAGCCTTGAGATGAAGCGGCTGAGGGCAGCTAGCCAACCCGCGAGCTTCTGTACATCCTTGATTCGCGCCGGGGGCCGCATCAGCTCTATCGCCTTGATCTTCTCTGGATTGGCTTCGATCCCACGGTGAGAGACCAGGAATCTAAGCAGCTTCCCAGAAGAGACCCCGAAGACACACTTTTCGGGGTTTAGCATCGTGCGCGTAAGGCGTAGCCTATTGAAGACTTGCGCTAAGTTGTCCAGGAAGGACGCGCGGTCTTTGATTTTGACCACAATGTCATCGACATACACCTCCACTAGGTCTCTAATGAGGTCCCCAAATGTTTTATGCATCGCACGTACAAAGGTAGGGAGAGCATTCTTGAGACCATAAGGCATGGAGACAACAATACAAGCCATCTACTGTTACAAAAGCAGTATGTTCTTCATCACTTCTAGACATGGGTATTTGATGGAAACCAGAATACGCGTCTAGGAAACACAGCAGATCACAGCCTGATGTAGAGTCTACAATTTGATCTATTCTAGGGAGTGGGAATGGATCTTTTGGACAATGCCTTGTTTAGTTTGGTGTAGTCGATGCACATCTGAAGCTTCCTGCCAGCTTTGAGGACGACAATAGGATTAGCCAACCGCCGAGGGTGGTGGACCTCCCGGAGGAAGCCAACGTCGAGCAACTTCTTAATCTCTTCTCAAATGAAGTTCTGGCGCTCAACGGACTGCTCCGGGGCTTCTATTGTACCGGGCGGGCATCGGGGTAGATCTTCAGATGGTGCTCAATCACCTCCCTAGGGATCCCGGTCATCTGCGATGGCTGTCAGGCAAACACATCAACATTGTCCCGGAGGAAGGTGACGAGCGCGAATTCCTATTTGCTATCCAGGTTACCCGCTATGCGGGTCGTCTGGGATGCCTCGGAGCCAATCCCGACGACCTTTACTGGGACGTCGTCTTCGGCAGGCAGCACACGCGGAGTTGCGATGGAGGTCCGTTGGGGCGGGCCTTGGCTTGGCTGGCCCTCCTTCACATCATCCAGGTTTGGGGCCCGCCCCGCAGCGAGTGCTTGGAGCTGCTCCAAGGCTGACACCGCCACGGTGCGATCCCCCTGGACCCTCAGGACCCCAGATGGCGTCGGCATCTTCAGGACCAGATAGCCGTAGTGAGCTACGACCATGAACTGGTATAATGCTGGCCTTCCGATAATGGCGTTGAAGGGGAGCTCAACATCCGCCACGTCGAATAGGATGTTCTCCCTGCGGTAGTTCTCTGGGGTACCAAAGGTAACCGGGAGGTTGATGCTACCACTGGGCACAATCCGCCCTGGGCCCACGCCTGAGAACGGGCTCGAAGGCGTGAGCCGAGACATAGGTATCTGCAGCTTCCGAAAGGCTGCAGTGCAGATGAGGTTGAGGCCCGCCCCGCCGTCGATCAGAACGTAATGGAGCTTCACGTTGGCGATAGTTGGGGCCACGAGCAGTGGGAGCACTCCAGCTCCTGCCATGTTCTTTGGGCAGTCCGAAGCGTCGAAGATGATAGCAGTGTTCGTCCACTTGCTGCGGGGAGCTGGGCTTGGCACCGGGGCCACTGCCGCCACGGTCCGTCGCAGGACTTTCACCGCGTTTCGAGACACAGAGTCCACGGCGCCCCCGTAGATGACATAGAGGAGCTTCCTCCACTCCTGGTCGCTGCTAGTGTCCGAGTCAGCACCCGTGAACACCGCTTTCACCGCTCTATGGGGCTCCTGGTACCCCATATCCTCGTCCTTGTCTTCCTTAGGGTCAAGCTTCTGCTTACCCTCCCTCTGGCGGGAGGGCTCGCTCTCTTGACGCTGCTGCTTCTGCCGCTGCTCACGGAAACGTTCCGCGAGCTTCTTGACTTCCCGACACTCACTTGCACTATGACCATTGGTCCGGTGCACCGGGCATCTGAAGTCAGCATCTTCTCTTTCAGGCGACGGGCGCGGGCGCTTATCCTGACGTGAGCTCCGGGCTCTGCCAGGTGTCGCAGCTGCCACTATGGGGGCTCCGGGCCTCGACTTACTCCTGCCACGGCCGCCGCTCTTCTTCTTCCTGCCACCACCCCTGGTGGTGGCCTCTGCTTCAGACTGTGAGGGTTCCCCACTTTCCGAGGAAGGTCGGGCATGCCAGTTGCGTCCTTCCGCTGCCTTGGCACATCTGTCCGCCAAGGCGAACAGCTCGGAGACATCGCACACGTCATGCGTGGCGAGCTTCTCGAGCATCTTCTTGTCCCTCACGCCCTGCCTAAATGCAACTATGACGGATGCATTTGAGATGTGAGGGATAGTGTTCCGTACCTGGGAGAATCGTTGGATGAATGTTCGTAGCGGTTCCCCCGCGCGCTGTCTAACAGCGTGGAGGTCAAGCTCCGTGCCAGGGCGCTCATTCGAACTTCCGAAGTTCGCCACGAACTGTCGGCACATTTCTTCCCAGGAGGTGATAGACCCCTGGGGCAGGTTCATGAGCCATGACCGGGCTGGACCGGTCAGGACCACCGGGAAGTAATTGGCCATGATGACCTCGTCACCCCCTGCAGCTAGGATCGAAGTGGAGTAGATCTGCAGGAACTCACTCGGGTTGACGCTTCCATCATACTTCTCCGGCGTGTGCGGCCGGAACTTGTGTGGCCACACCACATTTCGCAGGTGGGGAGCTAAGGCTGCACACCCTCCACCTGTGCTTGTGGGCGGCAGGTTTGGTGCTGCATGGACGTGATGAGTTGGCTGCACCGCGTACGCCGGGTGTTGGGGTATTGCAGCCGACGCTTTGTGCATCGGAGGCACATCATATGCCTGCGGCGGGGGAGGTGCAACGTACGCCTGGTGTGGAGGGGGCATCATGTACGCCTGGTGCTGCACGGAGGGCGCTGCATACGCCTGGCGCGACGGGAGAGCGTCGCGCACCTGGGGCCTGGTGCCCGACAGGCTGTAGTCAGCTTCGAGATTGCGGCGCCGCTCGCGTTGTCGTTCGATGGCGACCCGACAGTCTTCTCCGGCCTTGCGACGGCGCTGCAACCTCGTCCGCAGGTCAGCCAACGAAAGCCTAGTTGAGTGGCTATCGGCGGTCCGCTGGTCGATAGTGGGTGTACGCGACAGCGAAACAAATGTTGCTGTCGCTCGCCTTCCGCCTTGCGGAGTCGCCTGGAGTGCGACGACGACCAGATGGTCGACGTCGTTTACCCACTGCTGGGTTGCCCCCTGGGGGGCTCCGACCGTCGGTGCATTGCGGAGCAACTCACGCGCAGCAAGAAGCGCACTTTCTGGACTTGCCTCTGGCGGTGCCGTAACGGTTGTCACGGCTGGAGTCCGTCGTGCCACGTTGTGCTGACCTGTGACCAGTAGAGTGGCTGTTCGGCGACGCGACGGCCCAGATCTTCACGCCCTGGAGCGGGACCCATCTCTGGGGTGGGATGAAGCTTGGTCCTCACACGCCACCTGTTGACGGGGTTGTGGCATGGAGGAACTAGCGTTGGAACGAGTGTTCACCATACTGCTGGTGAAGATTCTTGCAGGAGAAGCGCCCCCTACCTGGCGCGCCAAATGTCGAGGTGTCTAAACTGACACCTCCCCTGGACCTGCTCGGAAGCAGCTCGCGGAGGTTCGATGTATTTTCGGGGGCTAGTCCTAGCAAGAATAGCGCAGTGAACGATGAACGCAAGAGATTTACGTGGTTCGGGCCGCCTGGGCGTAATACCCTACTCCACGGTGGTTTGTGTGTTGTATTGCTAGAGTGTTTCCAGGTCTGAGAGAGCGTGTCCTGGTCGGTTGTTGCTCGGTCCTTTTATAGTCTAAGGCCGAGCGACTTACAAGTGGGTCCCGGGGCCCGACATGTGGCCCCGGGTGTACCAAATCCCTACTAAGATTTGGGAGTAAATGCTATCCCCTGACAATGGCTTCAATGTGCCGCCTTGCCATGCCCTGCTGCAGGGCTACACATAGCCCCTCATCATGGCAGGAGATGTCTCGTCCGTCCTGTCGAGGCCTCTCATTCGCCCGTCGTACGTAGTAGTTCGGCGCCAGCCTGTTACCGATGGGCTCGGTACAGGACTTTTGACTTATGAGTGCGAGCTCCTGCTTGCCTTGGGAATACGCGTGTCTTTTTCCTTTAGGTGCACTGGGCTCATCCAGCTTTATTGCCACTATCGTAGGATGAGCTAGGTGCGGCGCCGCTTGCCACGTGACGAGTCCAGACCTTTCCTCTGCTGTGCGGTCGGTCCCGGAGCTTCCGGACACATGGCTGCACCAGACCTTCTTCCTACAGGGATGCAGGTCCGGGGCGGTTGGCCTGAAGAGCACACCGGACCCCTCCTTGGTAGGGAGGTGAGCCGGACCCGCGGGACACGTGGCAGCACCGGACCTCCCTTCCGTGAGCTAGGTGCACCTAGAGCCGCAGGACACGTGGCTGTGTCGTGTCTCCTCCTAGCGGAGAGGCATGGCTACGCCGCACACCACGCGGCACCCTGGGACCACGCCGGGTTCTGCCCCCATGGGTGGTGGGACCCAACGTGCTTCCTTTCTTGTATCTGAGGGTACCCGGTCTTCCAGGTACCAACAGTCATCCTTGTACATCTATTTATAGAGGCATCCGACCTCCTCAATCATACAAGATCCAATATTCATAACATGGTATAAGAGCTAGGTTATTTTCTCAGCGGTGGCGGCTCTTCTTGGCATCTTGATTTAGCTGTTGCCGCCTCCCGCGGAATCGTTTTCGCTCGGTGGTCGGAAGCCGGATCTGCATGCCGCCGCCCACGAGTCAACGCGGGGGACGGGTTGCGATCGAGGAAGTTGCCGCTTCTGCTGCTGATCTGGGACACGCTCGGGCTGACGACCACAGACATCAGCAACGTCGGGGCTGCCACCATGTCGGGCGCAATCTTCACGTGTCTCGCTATGGGCACGGCATGCGACCTGGTCGGGCCCAGGTTAGCGCCCGCGTCGATCATCCTCCTGACCACGCCGGTTGTCTACTCTCGTTCGTGATCGACTCGACCACGTCGTACCTGCTGGTGCGCTTCTTCACGAGCTTCTCGCTGGCCTCCTTCGTGTCCACGCAGTTCTGGATGAGTTTGATGTTCTCCACGCCCAAGGTGGGGCTGGCCAACGGCGTGGTCGGCGGGTGGGGCAACCTCGGCGATGGTGTCATGTAGCAGTTGATGCCGCCGGTGTACGAGGCCATCCGGAAGGTCAGGAGCACGCCCTTCACTGCGTGACGCGTGGCCTTCTTCATCCCAGGCGTGATGCTAACATGCCCGCGATTCCAGTGCCTAGATGTGATTGGGTCTATTTCCAGTGTCGGCTCAACTTGCCCTGGCCTTCTCTGGCATTGCAGACTTTCAAGCTACATATCTTTCCTTTGCCCACGTTGCTGTTTCCTTGGCCGCGTGAGCCTGTTTGTGGCTGCTGCCACTAGGATCAGTACAGCCCAGGGCGTCCCTAGGGTTACAACATGGGCAAGGTAAAACAAAAACAAAGAAAAATCACAACAAAAAAAAGGATGCGGCAGCTCTTCCTTTTCAGATCTGAGATGACATTGACATCTTTTGGGTGCTTTCTTTTGGCTGCCCGTGATGTCTTGATCCATCATTGGTTTGGGATCTCCGCCGCGCCTCGTAAAAAATATTGTTTGCGCCGCTTTATTTTTGTGGCTCTTCCCGTCGTCCGTTGTTGCTTATTTTGCGCTCTCACCGTCGTCGGTCATCTTCTTCATGATGGCTTCTTCTTTTTCGGTCGGAATTTCAGTTGTGTGGTGTCTGGTGCTTTTCAATTGCATCAATTACCGTGACTGGTTCCTCGTATGCGTATACATAAGCGTGGTCGACGACTTTGGAAGTTGCTAACGGACAATCTCTGGTTGGTACTGATCCTCATCGTAATGATTCACAGCATGTTTGGTAGCTTAGCTGACTTCGTCTTTCTTCCGATGCGCATGCCAGTTGTCAACTCTAATTTTGTTGCTTCATCTATTTCGACGTTTTGCTCAGTGACACCACCATTTGGATCATCTTTGTGGCTCTCAGCATGATTGTTATCTCTCGAAACTCAATTTTCGTGATTAATCTTGAGTTTGAGGGGGGTGGGGGGTGGGGGGTTGTTGATATAATAGTGATATTATATTAGATGATGTATTATGGACTTATTTGCATATTTGTCATCCTTGTACATCTATTTATAGAGGCCTCCGGCCTCCGCAATAATACAAGATCCAATATTCATAACAGCTCTCACGGTGAAAAAGCAATTTTCAATTCCGGTAATGGAGGACATCTTCTGAGCTATCAAATGCCAAGTGGTTCACTAAACTCGACCTTTGGGTCAGGTTCCATCAGATCTTGTTGCAACCAGGCGAAGAACATAAGACCGATTTTTCGACGCATCAAGGTCATTTTGAGTTCCGTGTTCTAGCATTCGGACTCACATGCGCTCCCGCCACTTTTTAGGGTGCTATGAACAATACTTTGGAGCCACTGCTGTGGAAATGTGTATTGGTAATTTTTGACGACATTTTGGTTTATAGCCTGGATTACAATTCCGATCCCCTTCACATTCGGCAGACTCTGGAACTTCTTAACTGAGATCAATGGAGAATCAAGTTTTCCAAGTGTTCATTTGCACAACAGTCTATGGCCTACTTAGGACATATTATCAGCCCCGCTGGTGTCTCAACTGACCCAACTGAAGTGTCTATCATGCTCTCATGGCCAACACCTGCATCTGTTAAAGAACTTCGCAGCTTTCTGGGGATGGCCAGTTATTACCGGAAGTTTGTGAAGCACTTTGCAGTAAGTTATAAGCAAGCCACTCACCAATCTCCTCAAGAAAAACACACCGTGCGTGTGGACTTCAACTCATGATGAGGCCTTTCTCACTCTGAAAAATGCTCTGTCCTCGGCCCCTGTCTTAGCTCTTTCGGACTTCACTCAACCATTCAGTATCGAAGCATATGCCAGTGGCCATGGAATCGGTGCTGTGTTGATGCAAAACAATCATCCTATCGCTTATGTCAGTAAACCCTTGGGTCCTCGTACAATGGGTTTATCAACTTACGAGGAGTATTTGTCGATGCTTTTGGCGATCGAGCAATAGTGTCCCTACTTACAGTATGGTGAATTCATAATTAAAACCGATCAACGAAGTCTGTCGCACATTGGTGACCAACGCCTCCATACACCATGGCAGCGACAATGCTTTACTAAGCTACTCGGGCTTCAATACAGAGTGATCTACAAACAAGGAACAAAGAACCGAGTGGCCGATGCACTCTCTCATCGCCCCCATGATGCTTCAGAATGTTCTGCCATTTCGGTTGCTTCACCTTGATGGTTCGAAGACGTGTCTCAAAGCTACCAGTCCGACCCATTCACTAAAGAGCTCCTCACTTCCTTGGCTATTAATACTTCACCAGTCCCTCACTACACATTATCACAAGGCGTTCTTTGCTACAAAGGCCAGGTCTAGGTCGGTGCTAATCCAAGGTTCAGTAAGGCGCTAGGCGCTAGGCGGGCGGTGACCCTCCGCCTAGAGCTTAAGCGTGTCTAGGCGCCGCCTAGGCGTTTCAAGGCGTTGGACACTGTAGCAGTGATTAGTTTTAAAACTTTTAAAAATATTAAAGTATATTCATATTTCTATTATATGGACTAATATTTTGCAATTCACTCAGCTTGAAACTTAATTTCTAGTGTCCCAACCAAGAGCCCAGCCCAGGCACAGTCCCAACCAAGAGCCCAGCCCAGTCCATGTCCATCCCTACCGGTACCCACCTGCTTCGGTACTTCCAATTCCAACGCCGCCTCCTTCCTTCGGTGCTTCAGATCCCCGCCTCCTTCGGTGCTCCAGATCGCCGCTTCCTTCGGTGCTCCACCCGCTTCTCCGCCCCTCTCGCCGAGTCTGCTCCAGATCCCCGCGCCTCTCGCCGAGTTTGCTCCGCCCGCTTCTTCCGGATCCGACAGCCCCCGCCGCCGCTCCTCTCCGGCAGCCTCGCTGCCGCTCCGGATCTGGCATGGCGGCGCGGGACCTACACAAGCAGGCGACGGCGCAACTGCTCTGCACTCCCCCCCCCCCCCCAAACCCCCCTCCGCGGAATGCCCGCCTACCCCCCGAGGCGAGGCGTGAGGGCCGCGCCTCGCGCCTATGCGCGCCTAGGCGATGGCCTAGTTACGCCTTTCTGAACCCTGTGCTAATCCCAAATTGCAACAACAGATTATCGAAGCATTCCATGATACCACATTTGGTGGTCATTCAGGCATCTTTGTCACCTTCCGGAAGATCAAACAACTCTTCGCATGGCACGGCATGAAAACTATGGTCACTGAATTCGTGAAGACCTACCCTGTTTGTCAAAAAGTCAAACCAGATCGCGCTCGCTACCCTGGCTTCTTGCAACCCTTAAAGATTCCTTCTCAGGCCTGGCACACCATATCACTGGACTTCATCGACGATCTTCCCGAATCTGGAGGCTTTAACTGCATTCTTGTCGTGATGGACTTCACTCGCTACGGCCATTTCATTGCTCTGAAGCATCCGTACACAGCTCATTCAGTGGCCCGACTCTTCCTTGATAATGCCTACAAATTACACGGTATGCCTCAAGCCATAATTTATGATCGTGACAAGATTTTTACTAGTCATTTTTGGCGTGAGCTGCTCAGCCTTGCCGGAGTTCAATTGCGAATGTAATCGGCCTATCACCCACAGTCCGACAGACAAACCGAGCAAGTGAACCAATGTTTAGAGACATTTCTCCGTTGCTTCTTACATGCTTGCCCCACAAAATGGATTCTCTGGCTTTCTTTGGCGGAATTCTGGTACAACACCTGCTTCCACACTTCATTGGGACGTTCTCCTTTTGAAGTCTTATACGAGCATCCTCCCAATTACTTTGGACTGTCTGACTTTGATGTCCACCCCAATGAAGATATAAATGTTTGGCTCCAAGAACGTGCCCTTATGTCTGACGTGATTCACCAACATCTATTGCGAGTGCAACAACACATGAAGAAGCATGCCGACAAGAAAAGATCAGACCGTTCCTTCGCTATTGGTGATTGGGTCCACTGAAACTGCAACCATACGTTCAGACGTCAGTCTCCCGGCGCTCCAGTCAGAAGTTATCCTTCCGCTATTTTAGCCCCTTCCAGATTGAAGACAAAATCAATTCGTCATGTACAAGCTCACTCTTCCAGATTCTTCTTCCATTCACCCTGTTTTCATGTGTCACAGCTTAAGGAAGCTCATCGTCGTCCCGCCCAAGTCGTCTCCCAACTTCCATCAAGCTTCTCCCCACTGCAGGTCCCTGAATGCATATTGCAGGAGTGTGGCGTTCTTCGCTCGGGAACTCCTGTTCAGCAAGGCTTGATCAAGTGGTCGCAGCTGTCGTCCGAGCTTGCTACTTGGGAAGACATCGACCGGCTTCGTCAGGCATTTCCAAGAACACCCGCTTGGGGACAAGCCGAGTCTTATGGAGGGGGGGGGGGGGGGGGGGGGGGGGGTTACTGCACGCCTCCGTCCAGCTCCGCGCCTCCAAGATGATCATTCATATACGGCGGGAGAAGCAAGTGGGCTGCAGCGTGGCCCAGGCGGCCCAACGTGCGACTGGCTGGTAGCGAGTGGGTGAGCGCGTGATATATGTACGTACGAGAGGGAACAGGGAGGAGACAAGCTGTAACAGAATGCATGATGCGATGAACTGATCATCTTGCCTCCCACGAAACCTCTTCTTCCCCGATCCTCCTCCTGCTTCTATCAGCGATTCCCCATCTCGATCCCTAACATCCTATCACTGAGATTTACTGTTTGCAAGTATTAAATTACTTTTTTTGAAAATAAAGTATTAAATTACTCTTTCCGTCTCAAAAAGCTTGTCACTTTGTAGTTTAAAAATGAACTACAAAGTGACAAGTTTTTTTGGGACGGAGGGAGTACTTCTCATTATTAAGAAATGATAAATTCATTCAAGTTACCCAAGGTGAGTTAAGTGGTAAATGGTAAGTACCGTATGCTGAGAAAATAGCAGTGTGGGGAAACAACTGAGAAGCTCCATTTATCAGGTCATCCGACAACCCACCGCCACCATTGAGAACCTTGGTCACTGTCATCCCACAGTCTGATATCCTCTCTTTACTGATTTGTAATAAAGTAGCAACAAATTAACCAAGATGTTATAAACTCCCAAACATTCAAAAAACTCTAGCACTTTATCATACCGAGCATAAGACAGTAGGTCAGCCATGATTGCAGGTACCGTAATGAAAGAAGTCACTCTGTGCTCTCTGATGGAGTCAAGAACCGATTTTGCGTCGAATTTTGGTATCAGGACATGACAACCTCCAGCCATCAGAATGGCCATGCATGAGGAAATCCCTCCAATGTGGCACAACGGAGCTGTGTGCAAGTAGACCTGCAGACCACCAAACACATTTAACTTTGTATTTATTTTTCAGGAGAAACAAATGTAGCTAACTCTTGGAACCTGAAATCATACATCATCCTCACTGTAGCCAACAACGGCGATTTTGGCTAGGGATTGTATGATCAAAGATGTATGGCTTATCGCGACACCCTTTGGCCGTCCAGTAGTCCCTGAATCAAAATTACATATATTCATAAAAAGTGCAGGAAAACTACTCTAAAAAATTGCAGATAACTGAGTACAGAATGAACCAACTGAAAAGAAAAAAAAGGCATGCAGCAGTAAGGGGGTCGAATAAGGGGCTCACTCACTTACCAGATGTGAAGCATATTAAAGTGACATCATTGGGAGCCAGTACAGGCTCTAGCGCTGTACTCGTTTCTTTCACTGCCCTCTTGATGTGATCGAACGATACGACTGAAATACAAGTCGAAAAAACAAACATGCAAATGTTAGGATGTCGCTCATCAGCCAGTACCCTTGGTACTAGTACTGAAAAACGTCAAACTTTAACAGGGAATTGCAGCGAAAATTCATTGGTCCAGTTTATTTTGCACATAAAAAATTGCAGCGAAATCTTACAGTTGTTGGCAGCGTGGCCGCTGATGCTGGACGAGTCCCCCAGCACGATGTAGAGATAAACGAACGGGAAGTTCTTCTTCTCCGTCAGCCGGAGCGCCCACGAGCTGAAACTGTCGTCGAAGATGAACACCGACGGTCGCACGAGCTCCAGCGCCTGTGCTGCATCCTCGAAGCTCTGGATCATTCAGATGGAAGAAATGGGACTTTTTATTTTTCAGCTGATGTGTGATGTAAGTACTCTGGTACTGATGATGTGGTGTTGATTGTTCATTACTGAATTATGAAGTGATGATGACGATGATGATGATGCTTACCCAACGGTAGTTGAGCGGGGCGATGATTGCGCCAACATATGTGACGGCCAGGAACAGCTCCATGTACTCGATGCTGCAAACCAGAATGGATTCGGTGAATTCAGAGAAAACTAGAGCTTGTGCAGTAGGTACGTATGTGTGTTCAATCGTTGCCGTTGCCGCTAGCTGGAGCTCCGGCGATCGATCGAGCGTACCTGTTGAACGCGACGGCGGCGACGACGTGGCCCGGGCGCAGCCCGCGCTCCGCGAGTCCGGCGGCCAGCCTCCGCACGCCGTCCACGAAGTCCGCGCCGGTCAGGCGCCGGCGAGCACCGGACACGGCGACGGTGGCGGCGCCTCGGCGGGCGAGGATGCCGCCGAGGCAATGCGCGACGTGGCTCCGGCAGTGACGACGATGCGCCATGGCGTCGCGTCGCGTCTCGCCCCCGCCGCGTCTTTTCGCTGGCGCGATAGGGAAAATGGAGACGTGGCAGTTGAGGATTGGAGGATACAGAGTTGCGGTCACTGACGGCAGCATCCGGGTCGCACCCGAAGCCGATAGCCCGCGAAGCGAATCAGCGATGCCCGCCACGCGCGTAGGATCCTAGTGGTATCGCGGCGCCCCGCCGCCGCCGGCGATGACCTCCGCCGTGCTCCCCGGCCGGAATGAGGTCCACCACGCGCACCCGGTCACCGCCACATGCCCAAGCCCCCGAAACCTTCTAACCGTGGGCGCCACTGGCCGGGCCCAAACCCTAACCCCATCCCCGCCTCGCCGGCCCCGTCCGCCGTGCCGGCTCCCGTCCGCCGCGCCGCCGGAGCCGGCAACGTCGAGACACGTGACGATACGGCTGGCAGGGATGACCCGGCTGGAGGTCCGGCAGGCCCAGGCGCGGCTCACCGGCGAGTTGGGCCGCGTACGCGCCCTTCTCGCCCGAATCGACGTGTGGCAGGACAGGAGGCGGCGACGGCGAGGGCCTCCGGAGCCGGAAGAGGCGGGATCGCGCCCGCGCCACGCGTTCCCGACGCTGCTGCGCGCGGTGATGCTGAAGCGGTGCGGGCACATCCTGACGCGGCTCTGCAGGCAGAAGGTAAGTCACTGGTTCAAAGCGCCGGTGGACGTCGAGGAGCTCAAGCTGTATGACTACCGCGCCATCATCCGGAACCCTATGGATCTCGGAACCGTCAAGGACAACCACGCCGGCGGGAGGTACCCGTTGCATGAGGAATTCGCCGCTGACGTGAGGCACACATCTGCCGGCAATCTCCTCGCCAACTTCGAGAAGATGTACGAGGAGGCCATTTCCTGGTTCGAGCAGGAGTTCCTGCGCCTCGAGCCGCCAATGCTGCTGGCTTTGCAGCCACCTCCGCCCCAGCAGCCAGTGCATGTGCCTTTGTAGGCGCTGCCGAGGATGGGTGGTGGGAGGAGGCCCAAGCCCAAAGCAAGGGAACCCAACAAGAGGGAGGTGGATACGGAGGAGAAGGAGAAGTTGCGGGTGGAGATTGAAAACTTGCCATATAACAAGACTGAGAATGTGCTGCAGATTGTACAGAAGAGGAATAGTGATCCAGCGCTCAAGGGGGTGGATGTTGTGCTCGATTTTGATGCGATGAATGTTGAGACGCTCTGGGAGCTTGATCGATTTGTCCTCAATTGGAGGAAGGGGTGCAACAAGAGCAAGCAAAATGCTGCCATGAATGGGTATGCTTCTGTGATGAATGGTGGCGCCGTTGATGTGACAATGGTTCCATCCAGATGAGGATGATCTGGTGCAGGAGGTGGATGTGAACCCTCCTATAGAGGTTGAAATTGGAGAATCGGTATGTCACGCGGGAAGCAATGTGGTTGATTGTTGTTCTGCATTGGCATGTTAACATTGTGTTATGATGTCTTTGCTGTTTATTTCAGAAGGACATGCTGGAGCAGGCAACAGAAGCTGACATGGTTGATGAGTATGTGGATATTGGCGATGAGATCCCGACGGTGAATTACCAGTCGGTAGAGATTGTGAAGGATACCCGGATGGCTAGCAGCTCGAGCGAGTCTGGAAGTGGATCATCTGCATCCAGTGGTGGTACGAAGGAGGCGATGAGTTTCACCCTCCACAATATCTGTTTTTTTTGTTGTGCAGCAATTTTAATTCTCGTCAATTGATTGCAGGTTCTGACTCGAGGAGCTCTGCGGACTCTGATTCTGATGGGGACAATGCTTTTTCGGCGGATTAGGCAGTGTTACTTGCTCTGACAGTAGGATTAGTAATCACAGTAAGTGACTGAATCCCTTTTTTGTTGGTGGGGAATGGTAAAGCAAATTGAAGGCAGTGATGTGTGTTTGTGTATGATTGTGAATGCCGCTTAGGTTGTTGGTACCTCGTAGTGGATAGTTTAGATTTTTTTGGTAGATTGAGAAACTAGTGCTGTAAAGAAGGGAAGCCAAAAAGAGAGGCAATGATTTGGCATTACAAAGTCATTCTAATATAGTGAAACACTTTACGCCGTTATAACATGCTGCGTCCTGAGCGCTTGTCTCGTAAGCTGGGGTGTGGATAGGAGTGCAGAGATGGAATGGAACATTTGTGCTTAAATCTTGTTGCAATTGGACTAACAGGGTTGGTGTCCTGTGCTTGGGAATGGTTGGAGGTGATAGATCTCCACCAAAGAAATGGTTGCCTTCCTGAAACTGATGGGCTTTGCTATCTGTTCTCATTCTCTGCTTAACAAGCCTCAAAACGTGAATTGCTAAAACTGACGCCGCTACTTTCTCTCTCTCTCTCTCTCTCTCTCTCATGGTACAGCATACTCCATTCCGAATTCCTTCCATGCGTCCCGCCGCGATCCTGTTGTCTTGGTTAGACTTCTTGCTTTCCCAATTCTAACTAACGTACCTGATATAACTAACCATGGTGGGTTTATCAAACAAGTTTTTTACGATACCACTTGACAATCGATCAAAATATCACGCTTTGCTTAATTTCCCACCCCATTTGGCATTATTAACTTATTATATGTGCGCGACCTAATCAAAACGCAGTTGCATTGGATTTTCTGCATATTTACATAGTTTAAGTCAATAGCTATTTATGGCAGACCCGTTCTGGCATTCACCGGTGAGGAATCTTGGCAAAGTATATCCAGAAGATACATCTACATTGGCTATGTAATTATCCGCATCAAATGTACATTAGCTTTCTAGAACTTAAAACTTCTAAACGGTACAGTAAGTTCTCAGGATCTGTCTCGCAAGATCAGCTGCACCACTCTTCTTGTAGATTAGATGCAAATTGAATGCTGCCTCTCTTCGTACGTCGCAATACCCTGGCCTCAGATCCTGCTCTGCACATGAACCAGCCTCGTATGGCAGTTTAGGTACAGGATGATCCTTCATCTCAATTGCTAAAGCCTTCTCATAATAAATGGCGGCCAGGGTAATCAGGCCAATATGGTGGTACGCCCGAGCAATGTTATACAAGGCTTCCTACAAGTTCAAGACATAATCCAACTGTAACTCAATGTAACTTACATGCCACATTTGAACTAGAGACATGATAAGCCAATACATCAAATTGGCATGAAAGCAAATCTTAATCCTGGTGAGAGACTCAGCATCAAAAAATAATAACAAACCTGACTGTTCGTACAAAGGCGCAGGTATTTGCACAGGAATGCAAACCCTTGGACGATGCACTGGTTCTTGTTCTGAAGCCTGAAGCCAAGGGCTAAATTAATCAAGGCAGTGCCTGCAAAAGATTGAACAGCAACACGATTGATATTTTATTTAGTGATGCCACAACCTATGGTGACTGATTACATACCTACACAGAGATTAATAAGCGGATTTTCTGGCTCCAACTTGTAAGCCTCCAGATAATCTCGAGCAGCAGCCTGATGCTGACTTAAAGCTGTAAATCGGTGACCAGAAATAATAATAGGAGGCAC
Source organism: Tuctoria greenei (assembly GCA_036927565.1). Classification (NCBI taxonomy): domain Eukaryota; kingdom Viridiplantae; phylum Streptophyta; class Magnoliopsida; order Poales; family Poaceae; genus Tuctoria; species Tuctoria greenei. The sequence continues at coordinate 4,289,646 of JAYESD010000007.1, forward strand.
ACAGTCAGTCTTTTCTTCTCTTGTCCGAAGAATAAATTTGTTCGTAGATCCATTCTCAATTCTGCAAAATAAATGCCAAAATAAAATATAATTTAGAAAAGCATGATTATATTTATTCAGCTTTTACAACCGGTAACTAGAAACATATGAAATGATAAGACTGAGTCATGAGTAATTAACAACAGGAAAAAACAATAAGGGCATCATTCTTTCTTGGTGAAATATGCTTGACAACTTCTCAAGATGAAAAAAAGGAATCTACAAAACAAAGAAGTGGAAATTGACTACTCAATTCTTCAGCAGCTAGTAGGCTCCTAGGATTGTTGGAACTTGGAAGTAGCTCACTTTTCTTTCTGTGTCCTTACAAGAACATCTGATGCGTTGCTAACCCCAGGATGGGGTATTGGGGTGAGTGCGTGGGTGTTTTGTGTCTTTAGGAGGGGTGTTAACCCTTCCTCTGCAAATTGTTTCACTCTTCTTAATAAAATGACACACAGCTCTCTTGCATGTTCGAGAAAAAAAAAACTTCAGCAGGTAAATGCCAAGCAACTACAATTCAGAAGCCCACTTTGAGTGGCACACAGGTCGTGCATGGCAATGTATTGACATTTTATTCTCAAACAGCCAATGTATTGACTTTTCATTTAACTTTCAGAATCAAATTCAAACTTTGATCTGAAGCACTGCACCATTTACAAAACCAGAATCAAATTAAAAAATGATCCAAAGCACCAAATTATCTATAAAATCAGAACCAGGAAGACAGGAGTCACAGGACAAATATCAGCTTTCGAACAAGATTATCCAGGAGATTACCAGGAATCTCCTGGTACTGATAAATAAGGATTATACAGAATCAGACTTAGTTACACAAGGGCACCTCCAACACATCCCAATACGCCTTTCCTAAAACCAATTTTTTGGTGTGAAAGTGAAGCCCATCCAACAACAGTTCCTAAAATGCATGCCCAAAATTTTGGCCAACCAAAACCAGCATCCAATGTAGCCAAATAGGGAGAGGTCTGCAGGTTCCCAATCCCTCGATTCCTGCCATTCCAGCACCAAAATGATCTCACACACAGCCAGCAGTTTCCAAAATGCATGTCTAGTACATTCTAGACTCACCGATGGCTTGTTGCAATTTTTTTTTTTGGAACTGAGTTTTGGGAAGTGGAGGGGGCATTTTTTTCAATAGTTATTATTCCTAAATATTCCTTATGGAAGTTATTATTCCTAAATATCAACAGAAAATGGAAACCAAAACTATATTTTACATGGCATTCTAATCAATACCTTGAAGTCACTTTATAGAAGGAATTCCATGCGGAGAGAGAGTATGGGTGCTGCTCAACTACATAGCGGACATACTTAAAACCTTGGCTTGGATCAGGAGCTATATACGTTATTTCTGCAAAATCAAAAGATCAATTTCATCGAGTTAAAAATAACTGGTTTGACATCTTTTTATTTCAGGTCTTTTAAGGTGTAATGACTTTGATCAACATTTTTATTAACCGTCATCTTTATTGATATGTATTAGAAACGTATTGGTATTATTGAAGTATTCTGAACGACAATGCCCATCTACCCAATCTATGTGGTGGCGAACGTATTGATAGTAAAAAAAGAAATGTTTGTAAATTCTAAGATACCAAGTAAAAAGGAACACAGAGTAAACATACGCTCCTGTCGTAAAAGTGTCCAAATATCCTGTCTCGCAACTTGAAAGTACAAAATGATGTTTCATAATGACCCAATTATAAGGAGCATTGTCAAAGTGAGATTAATAGGTCTTACGAGCACCCAAGGATCTGAGTTCCTCTTTGTTGTCAACAGAGAGCCCATCATTCCCAAGTTTTAGAGTATGGTTGATAATCTGCAGGGCCTCCCTATATCGCTGCAGCAAAGCTAATGTTCGACAAAGCTAAAAGAGCAGATAATGAGAACTTATTAGCCAGTACAAGAATTAGAAAGAGAATCAATCAGAAGTTCGGGTTCACACATATTATCGAAGTAGACAAATAGCTACTGGAGATTAAGAATGCAGATTTCATTCCTTTGTTGTCATTCTTTAACATGGTTCAGTACACTAATCATTTATCAGTATCAATAATACATTTGTATGTATAAATCGAACAGTTCTAGAAAACACAATGCCGCTGCCACTTGATACGCTCATTGCAGATCAACATAAGCATTCAATATGCTACAGTTCAAATTTGTAGAGTTCTATCTAATTCCAGCATTATATAATGCTAAATACTGATGATGAAGGTCCTTACGCTAAAAACGGTTACACAATTCATTCAGCATCAACTATGGTCAGGGAAACTACTGGGGAACTGTGAAGAAAAAATATAGTAAATAAAACAACAGTTAATACAATGATACTTTTAAATGTTCAAAAGATATACCAATTAACTATACTTATACATAAAAAGGTATAACCTCTGAGAAGAAATATAGTGTGCTTGAACTATCCCCTTTCTTGTTCATGCAAGTGTTATGAAACGGTCTAGGGATAGAATTACAGGACTAGAGATGATATCACCGGGGCTGGGCTGTGACCAAAGGGGTACACCCACTAGGGGAAATCCTTCTTCCTTTCATGATCCGATTACAAGCTACGGCTGCCCCTTTTATAGAGCAAGGGGCACCTGATCTGTTGGCCTAACAGCCTCATCTAAAATGACCAACAGGTTGTCTGTTTTTTTAAAATAGATAACAAACTTATCTCTTATTCAAAGAGGCTAATAATCTTATCCAAGTACTGTCCACGCGCTACAGCAAGAGAATAGCACTCCAGCATCCATAACAGCAAGAGAACACTTTTAGTGCACAAAGTTGTCAACAATAAGCAGATACATCTGTTTAGTGCATAATGTTGGAACAGATGCTGATTTGTTGGCAAAATTAAGTTTAAACCCGTTAAAAATAGTTAATAAAACTGCCTGATCCGCTGAGCACATATATGAAAGATTTAAGGGACTATTAACTTAGTGTCAAACTTTGTAGTTTTACACAGAATTCAATAATTATATTACCATTAGTCAATGCTACGTACAAGAGATAACAGTAAAGTAACGATGGAAAGAGCAACTGGTAGATACAAACATTTAATACAAGTTGATGATTTTCCACATTTGTCAGTAGATCGGGAACTGGAGGAATTTGCTTTGTCCTTCGCTGAAAGAGGAAAAAGAGATAAATATTTGGATCTTACTAAGGAGGGCACTCATAAGCAGAAAATAAAATACCAAATCATCAGTTTTCATGTCCTCATTTGAAGCTGCCCTTTTCTCTATCAATTTCTTTGCTCTGTTTGCCTTTTGTCTATTGAAGAGTTGAACAATATGTCAGTAACTTCAAAGGAATGGAAGTGGGAGAAATAATCAACAAAGTAAATAAAGGTAGGACGGAGACAGTTATAAAGATAAACTTGAAAGAGCCTAAGACTGTATAATATAGCATGTAAGTTCTGAAACTGAAACAAATAGGACCACACACAACATATCAGACTGTTGCATGACACAGAAATATCATCATCCATCACTATTATGCCCAGACAGATGAATGCCTCTGTCAAGGGCGTCGGTACATAGGGTAGCTGGCCCTCGGCTACGGAGCTCGTAGCCTCGGTCCGTCTTTGCCGGCGAGGTCTTTACCCCTCTGCCGTCGGCTTGTTGGGGAAGAGAGAGACGGGAGACTAGAGATAATGATCTTGCTTAATCTTCTCAATGTGCAGTTATAGGAATATATGCCCCGGGCCTTAACCAATCTCTCCTAGACTTAAGGAATAAAAATAGAAACTAATATTTCTTTCCAAACTTAGCCACTCGTGGTGGCCTCCTTCTGCGTGCGCTACGCGTTTTGTGGTGCGGCACACGTCACGGCAGCGCCTGTACGTGTGCCCCCACATGACATCTCCCCCCCCCCTCGAGATCCAGCTCGTCCCCGAGCTGAAAGTCGGGGTACTTGATGCGGAACTCGTCGAGGTCCTCCCAGGAAGCAGACTCCGCCGGCTCTCCACGCCAGTGGACAAGTACCTGATGAACCCCACGCGCCAAGCAAGCTTGCTCGACACGCAGCGGTTCTGGAATCACCGCGCCGTTGTGGATGACTGACAGGGCTGGGGGCGAGGCTGGAGGTGCGCCGATGAACTTCTTGAGACACCCCCCGTACGCGACCATGTCATCGACCACTGTCCAAGGCGCGGCGCGTGTACCTGCGCGGACCTCATCGTGGATGGCCACCAGTGTTGGATCCGGCCTGCATGCGACGAAGACGGCCGATGAAGTCGAAGCGAGGTGCCGAAATAGCTAGTAAGGCACCCTCCTCAGTGTCACGGCGGGAGAGCACGTCAACCATGGTGTTTGTGGATCCAGACTTGTATTCGACGTTGAAGTCGAAGCCCAACAACTTGCCAACCCAATGGTGTTGCGGGATCGTAGCAAGGCGCTGGTCGAGCAGGTACTTGAGGTTGTAGTGGTCTGTCTTGACAATGAAACGCCGCCCCCACAGGTACGGCCACCATTGTCGTACGGCCTGGACAAGGCCGATGAGCTCCCGCTCATAAGCGGCGAGCGAGCGATGGCGCGGCACCACCAACCTGTTGTAGAACGTGATGAGATGGCCATCCTGGATCAGCACCGCGCCGAAGCCGTAGGTCGACGCATCGCATTCGACGACGAAGGTCTTGGTGAAGTCCGGCATGGCAAAGATAGGGGTCGTGGTGACCGCAACCTTTAGCATGGCAAAGGTCGTGGCTGCCTCCTCGCCCAGGAGAAGTCATCCTTCTTGAGGAGAGGGGTCAGCGGCGCTGCGAGGTAGCCATAGTTGTGGACGAACTTGCGGTAATAGCCCGCCAAGTCGAGGAACCCGCGCACCGCTCGCGCCGAGCGAGGCACCAGCCAGTCATGAATGGCCTGCACCTTGGCCGGGTACATATACGCCTGCCTCCGAGATGATGTGGCCGAGGTAGGAGACGGAGGCGACGCCAAACGCGCACTTGGAACGCTTGACGAAGAGTCTGTGTTGGCGAAGCTCGGTGAGGATGGCACGTAGATGACAAAGATGATCCGCCTAGGACTTGCTGATGTCGTCAAAAGAAAACAAGCACAAAGCACGTAGGAAGGGGCGGAGTACATCATTCATGAGAGACTGGAACTGTCGAGGCGTTGCACAGCCCGAACGGCATGACCAGAAACTCGTAGAGGCAGTCGTGGGTGCGAAACGCCGTCTTGTGGATGTCCTCCGGGCGCATGCGCACCTGATGGTACCCTGAGCGCAAGTCGAGCTTGGTGAAAAACCGTGCGCCGTGGAGTTCGTCGAGCAGCTCATCGACGACCGGAATCCGGAACGCGTCATTGATCGTGAGCGCCTTCAACGCGCGGTAGTCAACGCAGAATCGCTACGACTTGTCCGACTTCATGACGAGGAGGACCGGGGAGGAGAATGTCGAGTCGCTGTGGCGGAAGCCGGAAGATGCTCTACTCGATCATGGCGGCGCAGTGCCGCTCAAGTTTGTCCTTGTGAGTCGCATGGTACCTGGACGGCCGCACAACCACTGGAGGTGCATCGGGCTTGAGGACGATGCGGTGGTCACGGGCGCACACAGAGGGTAGGCCGGTCGGCTCAGCGAAGACGTTGGCGAAGGAGTCCAGTAGCCTGTCGAGGAGGGAGGCGTCGGTTGTGGCGGCATGGAGGTCCGGCGCTGTCGGTGGTGCCACGCTACACCAGCAGACGTTGCGCCCCTGCTGCTGGAACGTCATGGCCCGAGCGGTGAAGTCCCAAACAATGGGCCCCGACGTGGCCATCCAGTTCGTGTCGAGAACCACGTCGTACCCGGCTAGGGGCATCACGAAGAGGTCGACACTAAATGCCCTGCTGTCGATGATGACTGGGGCCTGGCGGAGGATGTCGGGGCATGAGACGCGCTCGCCGTGAGCCCTGGGCGCGGCTCGATGCGCAGGCCCGTGCACCGTGCCGCCGCCTCCCCGATGAAGTTGGGTTGATCCCGTGTTGATGAGCGCGGCGAAGGTGGCAGTGCCCAGGATCACCTGGAGTTGTACTGTGTTGTAGATGGCCACCCCAGTGACCGCATGCAAGGAGAAGACTGGGGCTTCCGTGTCCTGGGCATCCTCAGCCTCGGCATCGTCAGCAATTGCGATCTCGATGTCGTTGATGTAGAAAATACGCTTGCATACGCGGTTGTGTCCCCGCGTGTACTTGTCATTGCAGTTGAAGAGAGGCCCTGTCGACAGCGCTCCTCTTTCTCTAGCAAGGACAGGCGCTTCACCGGCATGCCGTCCACCATGGCCGTGGGCACGACCGCCTTGTCGATCTGGAGAGCAGGGAGGGTGAGGCGCGGCGCAAGGGCAGGTAGAAGGCCACGGTTTGAGGCCTTGGCGGGCACCAGAGCGTACTGCTCCCGGAGCTCCAGCTGGCGCGCCAAGCTCATGGCCGCCGCCAAGGTCTATGGGTTGAGGAGCTGGACGTCGAGGTTGAGCGAAGGAAGTAGGCCGCCCGTGAACAGCTGGACTCGTTGCGCCTCGTTGAGGTGGCCGACGCGGGGAAAAGCGCCTGGAAACCGTCCTGATACTTCGCGACAGTGTCAGTGCGACGGCAATATGCAAGTTCAAAAGGGGGGCAACGCGGAGAGGGGGGGCGTAGCGCAGGTTGAGCAACTCCGCGAACCGACGCCACGACAGAGTGCCCTCATCCTGTTGGACTTGGATGTACCACAGCTGCGCCCTGTCCTCCAGTTGTAGGAGGCCATCCAGACCTTTTCTTCCTCCATGATCCGCTGCTGGTGGAAGTATGACTCCCAGCGGTTGATGAAGATGAGGGGATCAGTTCCGCCGTCATACCAGGGAAAATCCATCTTCTGGAATCTCGGTGGTCGGTCATTGTGGTGCTCGCAGGAGCCCATCTTGGTGCCTGAGGACGACGTGCGGTCGGAGGTGAGGGAGTTGATGGCCTTGGCATTGGCCTCGACCGTAGTCTGCAGTGTCTTGAGGGCGTTGGTGAGGGACTCGACGGTGGCCTTGAGGTCGTTGGCGTCGCCCATGTCAGCGACACACGATGCGACAGACGGCGAGGATGATGGCGGTGCGGCGGCTATTGATGGGGATGGAGTGGTGGCGGTTGGTGGTGAGGTGGATCGGGAAGGCAAGGATCGCTGGGATCGTGATACCAGGTTGTCAAGGGCGTCGGTGCTTAGGGTAGTTGGCCCTCGGCTACGGATCTCGTAGCCTCGGTCCGTCTTCGGCGGCGAGGTCTTTACCCCTCTATCATCGGCTTGTTGGGGAAGAGAGAGACGGGAGACTAGGGATAATGATCTTGCTTAATCTTCTCAATGTGCGGTTACAGGAATACATAGCCTCGGGCCTTAACCAATCTCTCCTAGACTTAAGGAATAAAAATAGAAACTAATCTCTCTTTCCGAACTTAGCCACTTGTGGTGGCGTCGCGCGCTGCGCGTTCTGTGACGTGGCGCACGTCACGGCGGCGCCTGTACGTGCGTCCCCACATGACAGCCTCGAGCATCAGTAAACCTTTGATAGGAGTATAAGTTTCATAAAATAATATCCCTCATACTATTTAAATCAATTGTCTACCCTGACGTGCTTGGGACAAAGGCTTCTATGTCGTTGTTGTATTTAAATCAATTGTCGTGTAGGTACGTTCTTCTAAATGATATTATTTTGTTCCATGCATGGAAGTCCCATAATATATCTCAATCCTGATTTTGCATTGTAAAGTTAAAATAATTTAAACTTAGTATGCATATTTTGATTCCTAGTTCAAATTTCTTTTCAAAATTGTGAAAAGTGCATAAGACATATGCCTCATTTCCAAAAGAAAAGTCATAGATGCAAAATAATCCAACATACAATGGAAAATCACAAGATCTAGTCACATACTAAACCAAAAGAGCAGTAGTCTGTGTAAGCAGAATAATGCATGATAAAGTTCTCAGCTTTGTCCTAGTAATCTGTACCCTATAGCATTGAAACAATCGCCACCAAATATTCACCATGTTATGCAAACATGTACAACACAATTTAGTTTAGAAAGTATTGAAATTAGCGCATCATGCAGTACTCGATAATGTTGGACTGTATTTGTGTAGGGGTATTGGACTTTATTTGTGTACTTGTAGGTGTTTTGGGCTAGGCCCATGTACCAGCCCACCCTAGGGGTCTATATATATGTACTCTCCCCCTTTGGGGTTAATTAATCAATCATTATTCCCTCTATCATGATATCATTAGCCAAACCCTAACCCTAATGGCCCACCACCCTCCTCCCAGCCAGCTGCCGCCCATGTCTGGCGCCCTGCAGCCGCCGCTGGCCGCCGCCGGCGTGGCGCCCGCCGCCGGCGTTGCCCCCCTGGCCGGCGCCCCTCTCCTGGCCACCGCTCCACTGGCCGGTGCCGGCCCCTCCCTGGCCGCCGCTCCTCTGGCCGGCGTCGGCCCTTCCCTGGCCGCCGCCCCTCCCCTGGTTGCCGTTCCTCAGGCCGGCGACGCCCCCTACCTGGCTGCAGTACCTCGGGCCAGCAACCCCCTGCCAGGCACCCCCCCTGGCCGCCGCCCCCTCCCTGACCAGTGTCGCTAACACCCAGATCGGCGCGTCTCGAGTACAGCCGCCACTGGCCGGCGTGTCCCACCCCGGTGTGCCTGCCACTGGTCCGGCAGCGGGCTCGCCCCTCGTCACCATGCCTCGCCCTGCGTATGGTGTCGCGACTGGTCCTACAGCGGGTGGCCCACTCGCCGACCCCACTGCACTCGCCTACATGACGGGCTCCGGACCAGGTGGATCTGCTGTTGGCACCGCAACTACTCCTAGCGCGGCTACTGACCCACTCTACAGCGTCGACAGCACCACCACGACGGCGACGGACACTTCCGGTGTCTTCGCGGCTCTGGCTGCCTCTCGAGAGCGCGAGCGGGCACTTGCTCTCGCTTTGGAGCAGGAGCGTGCTTTTCTAGTCGCCCTCTCTCACCAGATCCAGGAGGGTGCTCATCGGCCACCGACTGCTGTGTGTGAGCCTTCCTCCGATATTGGTGCGCACTCCGCGTACTCGACGTCTCTTGCCGCCGCTCTACACGCCCAGGCTGCTGGAGTTCAGAACATCCGGACGCTTGTGCTGATCAACCTCAGTTCTAACACCACAGCCTACGCCCGCTGGCGTCACGTGTTCCTTCTCACGCTGAGGCGGTACCAGCTTGAGGACCACGTCCAGCGGGATGGCTCCCTGTATGATAAACTCTTGGATCAGCATGGACAGCTTGGTTCTTGCTTGGATCCTTTGGTCCCTCTCCGACGAGCTACACGACCTGGTCGGGCAGCGCGGTGGGGGTACTACGCGCCGGGCGTGGCTGGTGCTTGAGCAGCACTTCTTGGGGAACCGTGCGACTCGGGCCCTCAATATCAACGCACGGTTCCAGAACACAGTCCAAGGCGACCGCACCATCTCCACCTACTGCGGGGAGATGAAGAGCATGGTTGATGCTCTGCGCGATCTTGGAGAGCCGATCGCCGACAGCACACTCATCCTTCGGGTCCTTTAGGGCCTGAACGAGCGCTAGAGCCACCTTCGTTCGTGGCTTCTTCGTGTGGAGCCACCACCGACCTTTGAGAAGGTCTGGTCTGATCTTGAGCTCGAAGAGATCACGAGTGGTGGCCCTACTGGCTCAGGGCCAGCCACAGCCTTCTATGGCTTTGGGCAGTCTTCGCAGCCACCTACTTCAAGCGGACCACCTCCGCGACCACCTGCTCTGTCTACTGCCCCAGGTGCCCCTGCAAGCTCCGGGGGTGGTAATCGTCGACGCCGCGGGAAGCGCGGCGGGCGAGGTGCTGATGACGGTAGCACCTCTGCGTCTGCTCCTGCACCTGCCCCTGCTCTTGGAGGTGGTAGTGGTGGCACTGGCCGGAGAGGTGCACCCTGGCCCACACCCTACAACCTGTGGACCGGCCAGATCTCCATGTGGCCTGGACCATCCCCAGGTCTTCCTTCTCCACGTCAGCCACGTCCTCAGTCGGCGTATGTGGCCCACCCGGGCTTTGGTGGTCTCGCCTACCCTGCAGGCGGGTCGTCGACTCAGACCTACGGGGGCACTGCCTACCCAGCTGGGTACTCGGAGCCGCCAGCACCGCTCCAGGAGCCGCCCCCGGGGTGGGATCGTCAGGAACTGACGTCTTCGTTCAGCACCATGCACCTCACACCACCTGCTACTGACTAGGTGGCTGATTTCGGAGCTTCGTACCATACCACTCCTGATGCCGGTATACTCTCTTTTACACACCCCCCTCGTCCTTCGTTTTCTTCATCTATCGTTGTCGGGAATGGGTCTTCTGTTCTTCCGGTCACCTCAGAAGGTGACTCGGGATCTCCGGGTTCTTTTCAGCTTAACAACATTCTTGTTGCTCTGGATATCATTCATAACCTGCTTTCGATTCGTAGTTTTACCACCGATAATAATGTTTCTGTTGAGTTTGATCCTTTTGGTTTGTCTGTGAAGGATCTTTCCACCCAGCGTCTTCTTCTTCGATGTGATAGCCCGAGACCCCTGTACACGCTTTGACTTCCTTCTTCTGCTGCGTCTCCGCGTTTTGTTTTGGCTACGACAGCTTCGTCCACCACTTGGCACCGCCGGCTCGGCCATCTTGGCATTGATGCTATGTCCAAGTTGTCTAGTAGCTCAGTTATCTCGTGTACTAGGGGCACACATGAGTCTTTATGTCATGCTTGTCAGCTTGGTCGCCATGTTAGGCTTCCTTTTCCTACGTTGGTGACTCATGTTTAGCATATTTTCGATCTCATTCACTGTGATTTGTGAACATCTCCTATTATCAGTGTCTCTGGTTTTAAATATTATTTAGTGATCATTGATGATTTCTCGCATTTTTCCTGGACGTTTCCCTTGCGTTTGAAGTCTGAGACCTATGTCACTCTCTCTCACTTCTTCGTTTGGGTTTCCACTCAGTTTTGACGCACTGTCCGTGCTCTACAGTGTGATAACGGATGGGAGTTTGACAACTCAGCGCTCCATGATTTTTTACTCGCACATGGCGTCCAGTTGCGTATGTCTTGTCCATATACCTCTCCACAAAATGGCAAGGCAGAGCGTATGATTCGCACCACTAATGATGTCATGCGCTCTCTGATGTTTCAGACTTTTGTTCCTGCTCGATATTGGGTAGAGGCTCTTCATACTTCCACTTTTCTTGTTAATCGTCTCCCCACCAAGTCGATTTGAGCACCTACTCCGTATTTTGCCTTGTATGGCACCACCCCTCTCTATGACCACCTTCGAGTTTTTGGGTGCGCTTGCTACCCTAATCTTTCCGCCACGGCTCCACATAAGCTTGCATCCCGCTCTACTCGGTGTGTCTTCCTTGAATACTCTCTCGATCATAAGGGGTACCAGTGTCTTGACCTCACTACTCACCGTATCTTGATCTCTCGACACGTGTTCGACGAGTCCTCCTTTCCCTTCTCCACTTCCTCCTCTGCTCCAGCCGCAGAGTTGGACTCTCTGTTTTCTACTGACACCGAGGTTGCTACAGTACAGCTGCCTTGGCCTTTTTCTGCAGGTACGACACCCGTTGCGCCACGCGTGGCCCCGACGTCATTTGTTGGGCCACGTGCGACTTCCACGACGTCGACTACTGCACCTCGTACAGTACCAACGACTCAGGCGCCGTCGGCTGCACCTCCCGCAATCCCAGCGTCTCGGATCACTAACCCTGCACTCGTCTACCAGCGACGAGCGCAGGTTGGTGCTCAGGCTCCAGCAGCTCCGGCGTTCCGGGGGTCTTCAGTCGCGCCTCCAGCGGCCTCGACGCCTCCGACCCCTACTGTCGCGCCACGCGCGGCCCCGGCGTCTCCGACCTCCACGACCGCGCCAAGCGCGGCCCTGGCGTCTCCGACCTCCACGACCGCGCCACGCGCGACCCCAGCGTCTCCAACCTCCTATGCCGTGCCACGCGCGGCCCCGGCGTCTCTGACCTCCTCTGCCGCGCCACGCGCGGCCCCGACGTCTTCGACCTCTACTGCTGCACCACCCGTGGCCCCGGCGTCTCCGGCGTCACGAGCCGCGCCACGCGCGACCATGGCACCACGGTTTGCCGACCCTGCTCTTGTCTACCAGCGACGAGAGCGGGTTGGTGACCCGACTCCTTCTCGTGTCGAGCCCCCGGTGTACCACCCGCCCTTGCTCCACCGAGACCCGGGGCATGTTCACCCGATGGTTACTCGACGTGCAGCTTACTCGATGTGCAGCTGGAGTCCTCCGGCCTGTTGAGCGTTTCTCCGGGGTTGTCTTCTCCTCAACGACGCCTCCACCGCCTGCCTCCTCTTCGATATCGCCTATACCGTCTTCCACCCGTAGCGCTCTCGTCGACCCTCACTGGCGTCGTGCTATGGAGGAAGAGTATGCGGCACTACTTGCCAACCGGACGTGGGACCTTGTTCCTCGTCCCACTTGTGGCAATATTGTCACATGCAAGTGGGTGTTCACGCATAAGAGGAAGGCAGATGGCTCCCTGGAGAGATATAAGGCTCGATGGGTACTTCAGGGCTTCACTCAGCGAATTGGAGTGGACTACGACGAGACCTTCAGTCCTGTGGTGAAGCCGGCGACGGTCTGCACCGTTTTGTCGCTGGCTCTCTCGCGTTCTTGGCCTATCCACCAGCTGGATGTCAAGAATGCCTTCCTCCACGGTACTCTGACGAAGACAGTGTACTGAAGTCAGCCGATAGGGTTTGTTGATTCAGCTCATCCGGACATGGTTTGTAAGCTAAACAAATCCTTGTACGGTCTGAAGCAGGCACCACGAGCCTGGTACAGCCGGTTCGCCTCCTTTCTGGTCTCGTTGGGCTTCATTGAAGCCAAGTCGGACACGTCACTGTTTGTCTATCGACGAGAGGGTGGCACTGCCTACCTTCTTTTGTACGTCGATGACATTGTACTGACAGCGTCCAGTCCGGCTCTCCTTCAGCGTACTATCTCTACTTTACAGCAGGAGTTCGCCATGAAGGACCTGGGTCAGCTCAACCACTTCCTGGGTGTTGCAGTCGAGGACCGACCAGGTGGCCTGTTTCTTCACCAGCGGCAGTACTATCTGGACATCCTCGAGCGAGCGGGCATGATTGAGTGTAAGTCGTGCTCCACGCCGTACCTAGGCTAAGGTCTCTTCTGCCGACGGGACACCGGTCAGTGACCCGACCGCCTACAGGAGTCTTGCAGGTGCACTTCAGTACCTCACCTTCACCAGGCCGGACATCTCCTATGCGGTTCAGCAGGTGTGCCTTCACATGCATGACCCGCGGGAGCCGCACCTCACCGTTGTGAAGCAGATCCTCCGGTACCTGCGCGGCACCCTCGACTACGGCCTCCTTCTTCGACGTGACTCGCCCTCAAAGTTGGTCGTCTACACTGACACTGACTGGGCGGGTTGTCCCGACACCCGGCGGTCCACCTCTGGCTACGCTGTCTTCTTGGGCGGAAACCTCGTCTCCTGGTCCTCGAAGCGGCAACCTGTGGTGTCGCGTTCGAGTGCTGAGGCGGAGTACCGCGCCGTGGCCAACGGCGTGGCTGAGGCCGCCTGGCTCCACCAGCTGCTGCAGGAGCTCCACTCCCCCGTCTCTCGGAGCACGTTGGTGTACTGCGATAACGTCAGCGCTGTCTACCTCTCCACCAACCCTGTCTAGCATCAGCGCACGAAGCATGTGGAGATCGACCTCCACTTCGTTCATGAGCGGGTTGCACGTGGCGAGGTCCGGGTTCTCCACGTCCCGACGACGTCGCAGTTCGCTGACATCTTCACGAAGGGTCTCCCGTCATCTCTGTTTTCAGAGTTTCGGTCCAGTCTCAACATCTGTTGGGGGGGGGGGGGGGTTGTTGGACTGTATTTGTGTAGGGGTGTTGGACTGTATTTGTGTAAGGTGTTTTGGGCTAGGCCCATGTACCAGCCCACCCTAGGGGTCTATATATATGTACTCTCCCCCTTTGGGGTTAATTAATCAATCATTATTCCCTTTATCAGATAAATTTCACACCAGCTGAGTGAAATCTATAGCATACATGCCTCACATAACTAGGCAAACAAATGCAATATAATGTATCAAGTACTAGCTACTGGCAAAGATTGCCATCAACTAAAGGTAAGAAAAGACGGAGAACAAATGTTGTACTTACAACTCCCCGGGTGATGCGATTGGCCTAATTCCTTGAAATACACTATCTGGACGTTGTTCACCCAATACTTTAACTCTATCATGAAGATCTTTAGTTGTAAGCTTTTTCATCGCCCTGACCTGCTTGAACAAAGTTACAAATTAGCTTATACGTATTGAAGAAAACAGTAATCTTCCAGTTCCAGCCCACAGGCAATGCATGTTTTCAAGAGCTCTTGCCTACACATATTGTTCATAAAGAAGATCCCGTGACTTAAACACCATACATTTTTTCTTGAAGCAATACATGTCGTTCATCGAAAAAAAAGAAGGCCCAAAGGGAAAGACGTCCCAAAAGCATTGCAGGCCAGAAACACGCTGAAAGCGAATAAGTCAGCAAGGGGCTTCTTTCTTTTATTTGTTAGAACTGAGAACCATGATTTCAGCCCTTGTTGGTAGCCTCTCTACTGAGGTCTTACCACCACACTACAAGCAAGTTCTCACTCAAGAGTGTTTTACCGTATATTGGAATTTCTTGTATAAATCTCCCATCCTCACTTTACTAGCATAGGCATTAGACAAACAAACATTGGTGTTCCACCTTCCCAATGATTTGAGCAGACTAACCTCTTTGCCACAACACCAATACAACTAAATTTGTAACCTTTTTACATGCAAGTAACATATGTTAAGAATCTCAAATAACAGTGACTTGATGACATAATCCCTTTTATGCATCCATCAGATGACAGATCTTCATATTATTAATACGGTGTAAAATTTGTTTCAAGATGAATATTGCTGAAGCATGTATTGTCAATCATGGCACACAGAAAAAAAATGGAAGGCACATTCATTGATGCTGCAGATTGAAAGAAAAAGAAATGGCATTCATCATATACAAAGGAGATACGTACCTTTCGATTTTCATGCTCAACTTTAAGCGTTTCCAGAACAGGAAGAAAAATTGTGTCCACAAATTCTTCCAGTTTTCCTTTGCTGTAGTAAATTTTTGATAGCTGCATCTTTACTTTCCCATCACACCACCAAGGTTTTTGTTGGTTTGGATTATTGGCAGACTGAAACTCTGCAAAAGACATAGAAAAAACACTAAAAGAGAGAAACCAGTCACATCAAAAAGCTTAGTGAACACCATACCTGAACTTTTGGGAGGACAAAGCAAAGCGACAGCTTCATCAGTTTTGTCCACATCAATAAGAAGCGAGGATAAGGTTATCCGGATACCAATATTGTCCGTCATGCCCTGTAAGGCTAAGGGGAAAAACGAAAAATACAAACACTACATCAACAATGACAGTAGAAAAGAAATCAAGCACAAAACTTGACCAATTTCCATTTTTGTTTTAGGACCATTCGAGGGGCCAGTTTTTATGTGTTAGACAAATAAAGCAGAAAAAGGATTATCCAGAAAAGGTTCATCAATGATAATATCAAATTCAAATGTAGATTATCTTAAGCATCCAACAGAAGTCCATACGAATATACTATTAGTGTAGTCAAGATCATATACTAGTTCAAAAATGTTTCATAGAACATAAAAACGGAATCAAGAGGACCTTCAGCAAACCACAGAAGAAAGTTCTTTTCTAAAGCCTTCTCAAATCAAAAGAATCCAGTATGAATTACTCAGAAATTGGTTGACTTTTGCACTAAATCTTATCTGCAACCAATTTTAAGCTTGCAAACATAGAAGTGCTTCATGAAGGTAACAGAGCATAACCTTTATAAAAATATGGAATAGCTTTCCTTTTCTCCCCTAAGACCATGTAGCACTGAGCGGCTTTCACATATGAACTACACTGAAGAAACTAAGAGAGATCAGAATAATCAGCAGAAAAGGGTAAAGAAAGCAAGCAAATAAATACCAAGAGATCAAGAGAGCAACTCAGTAAAGTTGAAACGGATGCTTTATCTGAAAGTTAATGAATTCCGAAACTCTTCTTCGGATGTTAACAAATCCATGTACATGGGTTGCATACCAAACAATTAATATGACCATAGTTTATGTTTGTAGTATGGTGGTTGTCCTTGAAAATCAACAGAAGTATGAGGTCTAGTTCAAAATGCATTATACTAGAGCTGCCATGTATAAAGAATTATGCTCCCTCCAGTTTTTACTTGATGCCGATAGGACACTTTTTAGTTCAAAAATAGACTACAAGTGTTGTGCTAACATTATCAAGTAAAACCTGAAGGGAATAATATGGAAAATGAGAATATATATATATATATGCATATATATATATATGTATATATATATATGTATATATATATATGTATATATATATATGCGTATGTGTGTGTGTGTGTGTGTGTCTACATATACATATACATATATATATATATATATATATATATATATATATATATATATATATATATATATATATATCGGGACAAAAGGAAAGAAGTGAATCAATGACTCACATCATTATTCCCAGCAATATTTTCAATCATTAAGTAAAAGTTTACTGCATATTCATACTGTCCCATGTTTTCAAAAGTGCTAGCAAGTTCCTTGATCACATCAATATTATCTTTTGATGGCTCCAAGTGCACATCCTGGAGAAAAACCTGCATGAAAATGATGCTATATGAGTTTGAGTGTATATTTTTGGACTCTGGAATAACAGAGGCTTGGATTGTATAATGTTGGAGTCCAGGAAAACAGAGACTTTATGCAAGCAAAGTTCTTTAAACAAAGGAGAGCTAAGGTGGAAACTGGTCTACATAACTCATTCTCTCATTCTTCACGAGTAAATTAGGGAATTCTGGAGTCACTACGCAAGGAGAGGAGGGAGATAATATTTTATTTAAAGGATGGATTGTGTCAAGTAATCTACAATAGAAAAGTCTATAACAAACCTCAGCATGTTTCATGTCTCCCAGATAAGCATGGCAGATTACAGCTTTTGCTTGCAACTGTACTGGTAACTTGTGTTTAGATCCCAATAGTAGTACTGCCTTCTCTATTTGTGTTAGTGCTTCACTAATAGCATTGTTTCTTAGATAAAGTGATATCAATAAATCCAGAAGGCTCCAGTCCATCTTGGTGCTTCGGGTATTGACATATTCTTCCAACAAATTAATAGCTTTGTCAATCTGACCACAGTCTCTGTACATCTGAAACCAAAAGCATGATTCACAAATCATGAAACGACCCAAAGTCAGCTCAATTGAACTGATGACATACTTCCAAGGAATAGAAATGAGAACATGTCCAAGTTTTTTTTAAAAAAAAAAAACAGTCTAAATTTAATTGGAACCCGGTAAATGCACATTCCGCCTTATGTAGGGAAAATCCAGTTTTTAATGCATTTGGAATTTAAAAGTTGTCAATCAAGTGATATGAAATTGGGGATTCAGCAAAGGGAATTAATATAAATATTCCAATGGAAATTTAAGTATTAGACATCTCAGGATGAATTCAAAACAAGATGGTTCTCGGGCTGATCGGTGGACGCTACTCGATAAGGCATGGTGAGGCGACTTGGGCGATCAGATTTTTAGTCGTCCCACTAGTCGTCCGATCAAGGCGACTAGTCGGGCGATTACTGATCAGCACCTGACGGACGATCAGCTCTGGGAAGGGAAGGAACTGTTCTTTAACCAGGCCCGACGGCCCATTAGGGTTTCTATTCCCGATCGACTCATCCACGGGAGAGCGGTTCCTCTTTGCACTTCTGCCTGAGCGCGATAGACGGAACACGAAGCCGCCGCTCTCCGCCTTCAGCGTCGGCGAGCCGCGGGACCTCTGGTCCGGCGCCCCTCCCCCTCAGCGACGACCCTCCCCCTCCTCTTCTGCTGTTCCGGCGATCCTCCCCCACCCGCCACCCGAAGCGTCTTCAGAGCCAGCGAGCCGCAGATCTGTCTTCGGTGCCCCTCCCCGTACTCAGCGGCGCCTCCCCGTCCTCAGCACTCAGTGACCCGTCACGTCCCCAGCACTCGGCGGTGCCCCTCCCCCTCCCTGTCCTCAGCACCCTCAGCACTGCGCAGGAGCGTGGAGGCATGAGTTCGTTGGAGGATGGTATGATTCCATCCCTCTCCCTCCCCTGTTTCTTCCTCTTAGACTTGTTCATGACTTCATGTGCTGTACTGATGTCTCTGTCTGCTGTTAGCTAAGAAGAGCTTCAATTTGTGTTGTCTGATGTGTGCTCAGTGCTGTTACTGGTAGCCTTAGCTAAGAACATGTTACTCCATAAATATGTGTATGTACTCTCTCTCTCTCTCTCTCTATATATATATATATATATATATATAGTGTTGACTAGAAATGTCGCCCAAAATATCCAGGATGACTAGGAGGTCGACTAGGGTCGACTAATCGCCCTAGTCGACGACTAATCGATCTAGTCGCCCTAGTCAGCCCTTAGGCGACTAGGGTCGACTAGACGACTAATGAACCTTGCTTACAGGTAACCTCCAAGTTGTTTCCTCGCTACAAGAAATCATTTATATGAAATGCCTATTACCCTGTCCCATGCTTTTCTTACAGATTGCAGAGAGCAAAGACTGAAATTATTCCTAGACCCATATTCATGGTTCATAACAAAATTGTAATATAAGCAAGCTACAGGAAAGGGCAATGCAAGGTATTAATGGCAATGTTCAATCTAAACTCAGTTCATTGCTTTAGCAATTGGCTCTAGCAAGCATACAATGTGATCCAATGTTATCAAGTCGGACGACTAATCGCGATTAGACGTCCATATCACTCCCTGCAACTCGATCAGGGTCAACGACCCGATCTGGCCGATCAGAAAATTGATTGTCCGATTAGTCGGCCGATTAGCACGACTAATCGCCCGATCAGATGGAAAAAAATGTTCAGACAATTAGGGTTGGCAAATGGTTTTGGGCCTGAAGCCGGCGGCCCAACAAGCACCGAGATCCTCTACTCAGCGTCGCTCTTCCCTCCCGCACGCCTGTTCGCTCGATTCCGCAGCCGCCTCGCGCTCCCTAGCACCACGACGTCGCGCCGCCACCATCCTCCCCTGTCCGCGCTGCGCCGCCGTCCTCCCCTGTCCGCGCCGCGCCCCTGTCCGCGCCGCGCCGCCGCCCTCCCCTGTCCGCACCACGCTGCCTTCTGTCCGAGCCACGACCTTCCCTGTCCGCGCCGCACCCTCCCCTGTCCCCTGTGCTCAGCGCCCGCCGGCATACTCCATAGCTGCTGTGTGCTATGGAAATCAGGATTCAGGAATCAAAACTGCTGCTGTGTGCTGTCTGAAACTCTGAATCTGTCCTGTGTGCTGCTGCTGTCTTAATTAGGAGTTCAGGTGTGTATTGCAGTATTCCTCTCTAAATATGTCCATAACTTCAGATAGAATTTGATATATTCAATCTATATATACATACATATATATATAGGTATATATATATATAGGTATATATGTTCATATATGTAGTATCGACTAGATATTATCATGAAAAAAGGGTTGGACGACTAGGGGTTGACTAGGGGGTGACTAGAGGGCGATTAGTCGCCCTAGTCGACCCTTAGGCGACTAGGGTCGATTAGGCGATTTGATAACCTTGATGTGATCTTGAACAAAACTTTGACAGACAAAAGATAAGCTGGTACTTCTTACTTTAGAAAGTATGTCTAGCTAAAGGGTGTCAGTTACCAATGTGTGCAGTGTGCTACACCAAATGTAACATTAAAGGCTCGTCTAAACTTGCAAGCTCTAGTTATGTTACAATGAAATGAATACGACGTTTTAGATATCCAAGCAATAGTAACGAAAGATTATCACATGCAATAGACCTGTGCTGCTACTTTCCGAACGAAATCATTGGCAGGATCAGCTTTGACTATCTGCTCATAAACCACTGCAGCTTTCTGATAGTCACGGAGTTTGCGATATATATCAGCACAGACATACTTCAGTCCTGTGTCTTCTGGATCTGCTCTCATTGCTTTTACAATGCAGTATCTTGCCAGAGGTGCATCCTCTTTTTTCCTGAGCAAAGCAGTCAGCAAGGTCAGTAATTCTATTTTATATCAGAATTCAGAAGACAGTATTTCTTCTATCCAGTAAAAGGTGACTTGTTATGTCACATGTCAGATTAAAACATTATCAACCTTCTTAATATAATGAAGTGCAGTTCTCCTGCGTTTTCGAGAAAAGATTAAAACATTATAGCCACTTGCATTGATGAGCAATATATTCGACGCATGCATAAAAATTGTATACTATTCCCATAAACACGTACATTTAAATATGAACCTTGAATAAAATATTAATGGCCTCAATCCTCATCTGACTAATAAAACACAACAAACAAATATCCTAGCAAGTACTTCGTATGTCTTGCAATCAAAACTAACTTTATAAAAAAAAGAGGATATTCTTGTCTGTTACCAAACAAGCATCATACTGGTATTGAAAGGTTGTGTCACAGTATATACGGTTTAAATATATTATGAATGAAATCATAGCATGATGATGCTCCACGCATTCAGGTATTCTGAAAAGGACCAAAATCAACAATGCATAATCCTTTTTAGGCAACACTTCTATACGGAAATATATCAAGTACACGATTCGTCAAAAGAAGAATAAAGTTATTCAAGAAGCAAAACCAGTAAAAGTTAGTATGAAGTAAATCACCTTGCCAAACCAACAAGTTTCTTCCACAGAGATCCATCCTTTGGGGAGACATATGCAGCAAGCATCAAGAAGTTTATGGCTTTTTCTAGTTCACCAGTCTCATCATAAATGCTACCAAGTAAATTATATGAATTTGGAAAATTTGGTGCAATGCGCACGATCTCGTGAAGAATAGGAATGGCCTGGAAAGAAATGACACCAGCACACTAATATTGTCAGAAATTTAGATATCGACAAATAAAGCATGTACATTATCCTAAAACCTGAAATACAGTTATATGCGCAATCAGTCTTTGAATCCACAAAAGTCAAACAGAAAAAACGTACACAGCAACAGAATGTACATGACAGCTCGAGCATCGAAACAGCAGATGGCATACATCCTAATCATGACCCCCAAAGTCTCTCTCACTCTCATATCT
This sequence comes from Tuctoria greenei, assembly GCA_036927565.1. Classification (NCBI taxonomy): domain Eukaryota; kingdom Viridiplantae; phylum Streptophyta; class Magnoliopsida; order Poales; family Poaceae; genus Tuctoria; species Tuctoria greenei. Next base: position 4,310,885 of record JAYESD010000007.1, read on the forward strand.
TCCTTTCTCCCTTACTGGGGTACCCCTCCTCTTCATCATAACCCCATGTACCCTCCCTCATCTTCATAAGAACCCCATGTACCTTCCCACATCTCCATCAAATGTGATCAAACATAACCTCTTTCTTGCCCTCTGTAAAATCCAGCATCGCTCCATCTCCTTATAAGAAATGCCACCAAATCATCCATCCATCCCATCAGAGCGAAAAGGGAGGGGTGAAGGATGAGGGTGGCACTAGACAGACAAACCAATTTGGTCTTGCAGCCACATCGATCCTCACTGCAAGCCTCACCATGCCTGTCAACGGCAAGCAGAAGGCTACCTACCGGCTCCTGTTGCAGAGCACATGTTAAACTGTCATCTGGGTTGTCTCTGACTCCGATATTGCTCTATCACGGCAACACCTTTTGCAATCTACAATCTGCAGATCCTGCAAATAGGGAGGTGCTAGGTGCAGCAAGCTAGCAGCAACAGAGACAGGCGGACTATGAAGGCAGTGGCATGGCATGAACCAAAATCTTTCTGTAAACCAGTGTCATGAGCCAAATGATTCAAAAGGTAGTGGCATGTGCCGGGAGTGTAATAGGTATAGTAGCATAGACCTAAATTTTACTAATGATATTCAGAAAGTTGCTGAGAATTCAAAAGGATATATGAGGTAATGACGATACCAAATATCAGCACTTCTGCTAGGCACCTACAAACATTTAGTCTGCCTAAAACTCACTGTTTAGTAGTGACCCAAACAAGCTGAACATGTTGGAATTCCGAGGCTCTGAATTTAGGAACGAAGTATTGTTAATCTGGGAGGTGCACTATTACAATGGAGTTGGGCTCATTATATAGCCTGGTTACATGTAATCTTCTCCTCCTAGGACTCTAACTTAATTCCAATCTAATTAGGACTCTCCTAATCTAATTTGGACTCTTCCTAATATACCGTTGAGATCACCTAACATTCTCCCCCTGATCTCAACTCCCTACAACACGAACCATGCTCACAACCCACAATGTTCAGGATCATTCAACAAACTCTCTCCGATCCTGACATCGGTGCTTGTCTCACATGTCGTGTTTTGTCCACCGTCGAGCCCTTGCTGCATGGAGTCGTCATGATATCATCGTTGCTCCCCCCCCCCCCTCCGTCATGAGCCTTCTTCGCACCGAGCCTCCCGCGTCTTTGAGCCGCCGTAAGTCGGAGAAGACTGTCGGGTCCTGCGCGCTCCAGATCCTCCCGATCTGAGCCGCCGCCCCGCCTTCGATCGACCTCTGCCTCGCGCTTGCTGTTGCGCCTCCGCTCGTGCTCGTTGGTCTCATGCACACTGCTTCGGCTCTCTCACACGTGGTTCAGGCCCCTTGCTGGAAGCTTCACACGCAGCAATCAGTAGCACGTGAGTATGTAACCTCTGATTGGCCCTCCTCTGTCCAACTTGACTACAGACCCAGCCCAGCGATGCCTCTGCACCGATGAATAGGCCCAGCCCAGCAGTGACTTCCTCTCCTTTGTTGCACATCGGGCTTCGCACGCCCGGCGTCGTTCCTCCACCGTTGCATCCGAGCGCGCCCGCCGGGAAACCTGCCGCCGAATCTTTTCCATGGGTACCGCCGACTCCCGTGCCTCCACGTCTCTTCCAGCAGACAAGCTCGGCCCGAGCTTCCGCGAGCGCGCGAGGCGGCGGATCCGCCATGCAGCCACGTTGTTGCCTAATCGCCGCGAGTTGCGCCCATACGAGTGATTCGCGCCCAGATCCGCCTCTCCCTTCGCGATCTGCCTCAAAATCAGCGGAAAATCCTCGATCTGAAGCTGCCCTGCTCGCGACCAAGCCTTGAATCGCTCCGATTTGCCAGGATCCCGAGCGCCTGGACTGATCCGTTGTGGCCCCGTTGTCCCGATTGCCAACGTCGGTTTCCTGTCAACCTCGCCCGATACTCGTACTCGGTGCAGAACGGACCTGCTGGCCCACCGGCCGCCCCTCCTCCGTTGGCTGCCGCCCCGGGAGCACGTCCTCACGGGGCAGCGCATAGGATCCAAACCTAAGCTCTGATACCAGATTGTTGGAATTCCGAGGCTCTGAATTTAGGAACGAAGTATTGTTAATCTGGGAGGTGCACTATTACAATGGAGTTGGGCTCATTATATAGCCCGGTTACATGTAATCCTCTCCTCCTAGGACTCTAACTTAATGCCAATCTAATAAGGACTCTCCTAATCTAATCTTAATTGGACTCTTCCTAATATACCGTTGAGATCACCTAACAGAATATTGATGTATCATCTAATTATGGCTTATCAGGGCAAAAAGCTCAGTATATCAGCTAAATAAGCATGCAAAAAAGTAAAAGCAAAATATTGCATGGAATCAGGCAATTAACAATTTAACATAACTATCCAACACACTGAACATGTGCTATGTGTCGGGAGCGTAATTGGCCTAGTAGCATAGACCTAAAGTTCACTAATGATATTCAGAAGTTGCTGAGAATTCAGAAGGCTATACGAGGTGATGACGATGTCAAATATCAGCACTTCTGCTAGGCACCTATAAACATGTAGTCTGTCTTAAACTCACTGTTTAGTAGTTACCCAAACAAGCTGAACATTAATGTATCATCTGATTATGGCTTATTAGGGCAAAAGCTCACTATATCGGCTAAAAAAGCATGCAAATAAGCAAAAGTCATGATCTTGCTGGCCATTGAATAGGGCAATTAACATAAATATCCAATATACTGAATAACTTGATGAAAGCTTAGATTACGCCAGTAACGGAACTAACAACTTTTGTCAGAACTCAGAAACAAGCAATTTAGAGACTAACCTCCTTAAATCTGCTTTCAGTAAAAAGTAGGGTAGCGTCACCCAACTTTTTAGCAACTTCAGGACTGACCTTATTCTTTGTTCCTTTTTTTCTTCCCTTTTTCTTGGCCTGGTGAAAATGAAAGCATAAGAGAGAAAATTTAGCAGTCCTTAAATTTTATCAGAAAATGGTTGCTGAAAGCAAAAAAAAAAAAAGGAATGAATCAAACGTAAAGTAAGTGTTATTAACATACATGATAAGTGTGTTCCGAATTAAATCAAATACAGTTTCCGAAACAAGCAGCCTCAAATGAAGCACCAGTCTGATTCAAAATGCTGACATCAACTGCGGAATTCTAACGTGAATAACAATAGAGCTATGGTCTAGTGATGTGTTGATGTGATCAGTACCACAAAGGAAACATTTAGATGGAATTTTCTGAAAGAACATGAGGAAACGAATACCATACCTCTTTGGACCTTCTTTTGCGCCGAAGACCAAAGCCTTCCATCAGTTGGTCAAACATGGTTGCAGCTTCAGCTTCCGAAAGATCGTCCTGCCTTGGTCTTTTGGAACTCCCCTCCCTGGAAGATGACAACAGAGAGCTGTCAAACGTATCTGCACGGTGTCAGGAGGGCTAAACATAGAAGTGGGAGTGCTGAAGCATAGGTAAGGTAAGAGAGATTGGTTTGGAAAGGAATCAGTATACTGAAAAATGTGAGCAGAGCGGTCTGCTGCTCCATGTAACTGATGAAGCACATGCGGCACACGGTTGATAATGCAATTGAAGCAGCAAGGCCGACCATTGATAACGCGGTGGAACGAAGGTGGGAAGAGACTTTGAGTACCTCTGGGGCTGCTGCTCCTCGGCGAGGGCCTTGCGCTTGCGCGCCGCGAGCGCCTCGTAGTCGTGCGCGCGGGTCCGCTCCGCCATCTCGACGCACTGCATCGCCTCCTCGGCGTCGCCGAACTCGTACCCATCTTCTTCCTCCTCCTCCTCATAGTCCTCCTCGAAATCCTCTCCTTGGAGCCCGCGGTCCCCCTCCTGCTCCCCCGCCGTGTCGGACATCGCCGGACTGAGAGGCGGCAGATGATTCCGCGGCGCACTCGACCTCGAGAGGTGCAGGACTCTGTTCTTCTCTCCTCCTCCTCCTCCTTGTCCACAGTCCCCCTTGGTGGACAGCCGAGTAGCACGCACGCAGCGAGCGGAGTGGGCGCCGCCGGCGCCGGACCGGAAGGAGGAGGGAGCTGTGCAGGTGGCAGGCCGGATGGCATGGGTGTGGCCTTGTGGGCTATTGGATTTCGAGATTGGGCCCAAGGGAACATAGAGTGTACCGATCAGTGCTGAAGTTAACAATTTCCATCTATGTGAAAATAGAAATGGAAACGGTCGGCAAAGGAGTAAAAGCTTTTTTATTTTCATTTAGAATTTTTTGAAATAGAATCATCAGAGGTAGTTATCGTATTGAAAATTTAGAAGTATCGGGAACGGATATATCCGAACGAGAATATGTGAAAGGTTCTGAGTTTTTGTTTCGAAAACAACATCCCAAGTGCATACCGTTTCAACATGATCCTGATTGTATTAATGGCAGGTATTAAGAGTTTATTATGAACAATATCTATTTGTTTGCTTTTATCTGCAATGCAAGATGGAGATAGGAGAAAGTCCACATAATAAAACCATCCAAAGCTAAAAAGCTTACGGCTATAGATGTGTGAGCCCGGGGGCACGGCCGTCCAGGCCCGATTCTCTCCGTGCCGGGCAAAATCGACCTAGCTCGGGCTGGCACAACAAAATCGGACCTATTTGACCATCTATCGCTACAGCACCTGTGGCTTACGGTGCTGGTTGGGAGCACATGCAGCCTTGCCGAGGCAGTAGTGGACGCACGCGCGTAGCAGTGTAGGACTGTCTCCAACAAGGAGGCAAAAGGACCTCCATCTCTTAAATACCTCTCCTCATCCTCTTTTTCACTCTCCAACAAATGACCTATTAGACATTTTCATTTTGCTTCAGGTGGTTTCGGGTCCGCAAATATGCAGACTCCAGGCGGCCGATACATCATTGCTCGACCGTCTTCTCGCCCCGCCCTCAGCCCCCGACGCGAAGCTCCCGCGGTCGCTCCCTTTCCTCGCCAGCGGCCCCTGCCGCCACTGCCCTCCTCGCCTTCGCACGCCGCCGCCGCCTCGCTCTCATGCCCATCTTACATGCCTATCCTGTTGCCGCCGCTCTGCCTCCCCGTCCTTGAACAGAGAGCTAGGGACGCCTTGCCTTGGCCACCAGGACCTCCACATCCTTTCTCGGAAGCGACCTGCAATTCCCATGCTCAATCAATAACGAACGCATTGACCTTTCCTCTCGTCAAAACCAAATCAGCCAGCAGGCCAAGCCAATCACTTCACCCGAGCAGGTTGGGCTGCTCGCACGAAGGCGAGACAGGAGAAGACCGCGGCCTCGGCCCCATCCGACATGTCACAGCCTGAGGCATGGGCAAGCTGTTAGAATAGAAGTTAAGATATACTCTCTCCGTCCCTATGAACTTGTCGCTTTGTAGTTCAAAAATGAAATACAAAGAGACAAGATTATGGGGACGGAGGGAGTAGAAAGAAGATATTGTATTTCATGCTTGAGTAGATAGATTTTAAGCACAATAATTGTAATCAAAACTAAACTGTCTATGTACACTACAGGAATTGCGATAATTGACGACGGCAAGAAATTGTCGTCTATAAAGACTATACCGTCGTCAATAAGCTTATAGACGACGGTGAATGCTTATAGATGATGGTTTCAAGCCGTCTACGATTATTTGTCGTCTATAAGCTTATAGACGACGGTTACCGTCGTCTATAACATAATTGACGACAGTCTCGTCCAGCCGTCGTCAATAAGCTAACTGCACCACGTGGCAGTAAGGGGCCCTTATAGACGGCGGTCACTGGAAACCATTGTCTATAATATTCCTTATAGACGACGGCCATCAGAAAATTGTCGTCTATAATATTCCTTATAGACGACGACCATCAGAAAACCGTCGTTTATTTTCGTATTTCCTGTAGTGGTAACCCATGGAATCAGTTGTTGATTCTCCCTGTAAATAAACATGTGGCCCGAGGTAAAGGGTTCAACGCTTCCCACAATTATCAAATCTAATATGGCATCAGAGCCGCTCTTCCATTGTGTCTAGCCTGCATACATCTCCGTGATACGGTGATGACGACGTTGAGTTCTTCAATTGCTGCGTTTCTCAATGCATCAGTCTATGAGAAGTTAACCAAGGAGAATTATCTCCTTTGGAAGGCACAAGTGTTACCTCAAATCAGAGGAGCACGTTTACAAGGGTACCTGGATGGATTGATCCCTAAGCCTCATGAGGAGATTGCACAGGATCAGCAGATCCTTGGCTATCTGCTCGGGACTCTATCAAAGGAAACTTTGACTCAGGTAATCAAGGCAGAAACATCCCGTGATGCATGGACTCATCTAGAGAACATGTTTGCATCACAATCTAGATCACACATCAATAATTTACGTATCAAACTTTTAAATGCAGCTAAAGGAAACAAGTATGTCTCAACATATTTCTCAAATATCACAGGGTACACAGATGAGTTAGCAGCTGCAGGAAAGCCTTTACATGAAGATGAGGTCGTGTCTTACATCCTGGTTGGATTGGATCAGGAGTACAACTCCCTCGTCTCGGCACTGGATGCCCAGAAGAACCTAGTCACGCTAAAGTGAGTTATTTGGGCAGATGTCCAACTTTGATAATCATCAAGAACTCCTTCAAGGTTCTGGTGAATTTAAGTCTTCTGCAAACGCGGCTACACGAGGACGAGGTGGATCATCTCGTGGAAACCGTGGAGGTTATTGTGGTAGATCAGGAAGTCATGGCAGAGGCAATCAAGGAGGTCACACGTAGTATAGCAACCGTGGAAACAGTGGAAATTGCCAGAGACCCTAGAACATTATATTGGAGGGGACAGAAACTATGAGAAGCCTATCTGTCAGATCTGCTACAAACAAGGACACACTGCGACATAATATTGGCATCGGTTTGAAGATGATTATGAGCCTGTTGAAAGAAGTGCAAACTCAGCAAACTACTCGGCGTATGGGGTGGATACAAATCGGTATATGGACAATGGTGCCACTGACCATATCACAGGAGATCTAGAGAAAATCACCATGAGAGAAAGATATAGAGGTCAAGATCAGGTGCAAAATGTTGGATGCACAAGTATGGATCTAAGCTATGTTGGCCATTCACTTGTAAATACCCATAAAAGGTTTAAGCTTGATCACATTCTGCATGTACCTAGTGCATCAAAAAATCTCATTTCTGTACATCACTTCACCCTTGATAATCATACTTTTATAGAGTTTCACATGTGATTCTTTTTTATTAGGGACCAGGACACGAAGATGGTCCTATTCCGCGGCAGATGTAGAAGTGGTCTTTATCCTTTCATACCTCAAGCCTCAAAGGAGAATAAAACAGCTCTCAACATAAATAAAGTTTCATTGTCTCGGTGGCATGACCGGTTGGGACACCCTGCTTTTCCTATAGTCCAAAGAGTACTTAGAGAAAATAAGATTGTTCCTTTAGACAATTTCAATAATGAGTTGGTGTGTGATGCTTGTCAATGTGGCAAAAGTCACCAGTTACCTTATTATGTTTCTACAAGAATGTCAAGTTCTCCTCTTCAAATAATTTTCTCTGATGTTTGGCGGCGTGCTCCAATGTCAGTTGGTCGGTTTGAGTACTATGTAAGCTTTGTCGATGATTTTAGTAAGTATACTTGGATATACCTTATTAAGAAAAATTTTGATGTGTATGAGGTATTCAATAATTTCCAAACCCTTCTTGAGAGACAACTTGGAAGGAAAATCATTGCCCTTCAATCTAATTGGGAAGGAGAGTATGAGAAACTTGATGAAATCTATCATTCATAGAGTATCTTGTCCACATGCACAACCAACAAAAAATGGCTCTACAGAGAGAAAGCATAGGCATATAGTAGAGATTGGCCTAACACTCTTGTCTAATGCAGGTATGCCATTAAAATTCTGGTACGAGGCATTCCTTGTTGCAACGTTCCTCATCAACATCATGCCTAGCCGAGTTATAAACTATGCCACCCCACTTGAACGTTTGTTAGGCATTAAACCTTCATATTCTCCTCTTCGTATCTTCGGTTGTGCATGTTGGTCGAACCTTCGGCCCTATAACTCATCTAAACTTGCATTTTGTTCGACTCAATGTGTGTTTTTGGGCTATAGCACAAAACACAAAGGAGCCAAATGACTTCAAATCAAAATTGGTCGGGTATATATTTCTAGGGATGTAGTTGTCGGTACCCTGCGTACCGGATACCCCTTGGAACTGCAAAGAGTTCAAAGGAACTCCACCTATCTGCGTTGAAGACCCCCGAAGGCTCCACGTGTCACTCGGAACCGGACCTGCCTCCCTCGTATGGTTAGTTCCAATGGCGCCACGTGTATCATAAAATCGGAGCTACATTCCATACATGGGAAAGCTCCAGACTAGATACCTGTGTGGCACCCCCGGATCTAACCCCCGGCAGAGGGAAGCTCCGGTACCGACACGTGTACAAAAGCATCGGACCTACTCGTCCAAGACGGTAAGCTCTGGAGCTGTCATGCGTCCAATCGCCGGACCTTCAACCTTAACAGGCAGATTGGTGGACCTCCAATGGCTCGGACCTTCAAAGAACATTAAAGACTTTAAGACCTGATTACGTGTCATTAATGCTATCTTAATGACACACAATCGGATGACCCTTAATACCAGTAACGCCACCATTAAAGGGCATTATCACGCTATTAAGGGGAATTAAGCACATTAACTGTGTATTAGGCATCAGTAACCGCTAGGGCCACATGTCGGGTCAGGCTAATGATATAACGGCCAGCCCTTGTACTATAAAAGGACTGGCCGAGCGATACACGGGGGGGGGGGGAGACTTTTTTTGGCCTCTCTCTCACACTAGCTCTCAGAAGCTCAATACAACAACAACACGCACCCGTGGAGTAGAGTATTACGCTCAGGCGGCCCGAACCACGTAAATCCTCATGTCAAATCGCCATCTTGTTTTGAATCTTTGCGCGCCTCAACCGAACTAAGAAACTCTGCGGTCTACTAAAAGTAGTGTCGGGGGAATTGCCGAAATCAAAATCCGATAGTTGGCGCGCTAGGAAGGGGGTGCCCGAGATTCAAAGATGGTGAATTTTGCTGCTGGATCATCCAACGGTAACCATGCTGTGCAACCTGCTGGAGGCAATCCCTCCAACATGCAGCAGCCAACAGGTGATGTAGCTCCAGCAAGAATCATGCCATCGACGCCACCATCCGCTCCCGCGAATCAAGCTGGACATCGAGATGGGACGTCCGCATCGATCAATGCATCGGTGAACAATAACCCCAAACACGCACTTAATGTTGCGCGTGCTCTTCTCTAACGTCCACCACCTCCAAGAGCACCCCAGGGTGCGATGGAGCAGTGGAGAGCTGATGTGGAACATCTGGTTGTAGCAGCAGCCGATGGCATCAGCAATCAAGGTCCTCCCCCCTCGAGGCGGGCCCCATCACAGCATCGGACCTTGTCGGGTAGACTTGGTCCGCAATCTTCACAGCACAGGAGGCATGCTGCATCTCAACAAGCGACGTCGCTGCCTTCCGGGGTGCGACGCACTCGTACGGTAACAAGTCTTTCGACTCACGACCTCCGGGCAGAGCTTGATCGTCGTTACCGACAACAGGACGGTCACGTCCACATCGAGCGTGCTCGCGAGAGGCGAGAGGCTCGAGACAGTCCTGTTCCTGAGGGAATAGGAGGAGGTTGTTCTGCCTTGGCCATGCACCTACGCATGGTCAGATGGCCGCAAAAGTTCCTGCCTCACATGCCGAAGAAATTTGACGGGACTGTCAACCCCGCCGAATTTCTTCAAATCTACTCCACTGCCATCCTTTCGGCTGGAGGCAATGAGGTCGTGATGGCCAATTATTTTCCTGTGGCTTTGACTGGGACCGCCAGCTCTTGGTTCATGAGCCTTTCGCCTAACTCCATCAACAGTTGGGCAGAGTTGTGCCAACAGTTTACCGCCAATTTTTGGAGCTCATACACCCGACCAGGCACCGAACTGGACCTTTTTGCTGTCAAGCAAAAAGGGGGAGAGTCCTTGCGATCTTTCATCCAGAGGTTCTCCCAGGTATGAAATACCATTCCTTCTATCTCAAGCACTTCTGTTATTATAGCATTCAGGCAGGGCGTTCGAGACAAGAAAATGCTGGAGAAGCTGGCGACCAAGGAAGTCACCTGCGTCACGGAACTCTTCAGCTTGGCAGACAAGTGTGTCAAAGCTGTTGTGGGCCGTGAAATGCACTCCCAACCACCTCCGGAGGCCAACAAAAAATCCTCCAAGGGTGAAGCCACTACCTTCGGGAGTGACAAGAAGAAGAAAAAATCCAACGGCAAGAAGAAGTTGTCGGTCGGCACACCTACTGCCTCTGCTGCAGCAGCTCCGGGTGGCCAGGGGCCACGCCCCGAGAAACGACCTCGGCCGTCGTCTGAAGACAGTGGCAGCTCCAAGATGTGGTGTCCCATACACAAGACGGACAGACACAATCTGGAAAACTGTCGAGAGGTCCAGAACCTCGCCGAGCGCTACAATAAGCGCCAGGAAGAAGCTCCTTTCCGTCAAAGGAAAGGAAAACAAAAAGTTGACGAAGCTTCGGTTGAAGAGAACTTAGGCTTTCAGGACCCTAAAAAGGTCTTGAAGGCTGTTTACACCTCCGTTGACGACGACTCCGATGTCTCCGGCAACGAGCGTCGAAAGACCATGAACACCATCTTTGGTGGTCTGTGGGACATCACCTCCTGTCGTGTCCTCAAGACAATGTGGCGGTACATGGCCTCGGTAGCTCCCACCACCAGAGCGGAGCCTCATCGGAAGTGGATGGATACTGACATCACCTTCGATGCTTCGTACTGCCCTCGAAACATGATTGGAGCTGGCCAACTTCCACTGATGGTATCTCCGACCATCAATAACATCCATCTCCACCATGTAATGGTGGACGGAGGTTTGGGGCTGAACCTCATAAGCTTCGAAGTCTTCGTCAAGCTTCAGCTCCGACCTTCGGATCTTCGCCCCTCTCGACCTTTTTCCGGAGTAGGTCCGGGATCCATAACTCCACTCGGTGCCATTACTCTCCCGGTGACCTTCGGAACTCGGGAGAATTACACGACCGAGAAGTTGGTCTTCGACGTGGCGCAGATAAACTTGCCATTCAACGCCATCTTGGGCAAGCCAGCTTTGTACAAATTCATGGCTGCTGCTCATTATGGCTACCTGGTGTTGAAGATGCCAACACCCTCAGGTGTTCTCTGAATCCGCGGAGATCGCATCGCCGGAGTTACTGCTTTGGAAGAACTACATGCGCTTGCTACAGCGCAGGAGGAAGAATCCAGAAAGGAGCAAGTTCTGAAGCCCCCGAGCATTTGTCATCGAGGATCTACCTCGCACCTCGTGTGCAACCAAGCGGCGACGCCAACATTCCCGTCAAAGTCGTCCAAATTGCTTCCGATGCTGCTCAGACCACCCGTATATCGGGAGGTCTGAACGACAAATAGGAATTCGCGCTCATCACTTTCCTCCGGGCTAATGTCGACGTGTTTGCTTGGCAATCGTCACAAATGCCTAGGATCCCTAGGGAAGTGATTGAGCACAATCTGAAGATTTATCTTGACGCTCGGCCTGTACACCAGAAGCCTCAGAAGCAATCAGTAGAGCGACAAAACTTCATACGTCAAGAAGTGAAGAAATTTCTTGAAGCTGGATTCATCCAGGAAGTCTTCCACCCAAAATGGTTGGCAAACCAAGTCGTTGTACCTAAGATCGGCGGGAAACATCGGATGTGTATCGACTACACAACACTGAATAAGGCATGCCCAAAGGATCCATTTCCACTACCTAGAATAGATCAGATAGTGGATTCCACCTCCGAGTGTGAACTATTGTGCTTCCTATACGCATATTTTGAGTGTCATCAAATCAAAATGTCTAAGGAAGATGAAGAGCATATTGCCTTCATCACTGTAGATGGATTGTACTGTTACACTGTCATGCCATTCAGTCTCAAAAATGTTGCTTCAACGTTTGTGCGAGCTATGTACAAAACTTTTGGAGAGCTCATTATATATGTAGTGGAAGTGTACGTCAATGACATCGTCGTAAAGATCAAGAACAAGGAGTCATTTCTTGACACCTTGCAAGTTGTCTTCGACAAGTTGCGAATCACACGCATAAAGCTGAACCCTGACAAGTGTGTCTTTGGGGTTAGCTCCGGAAAGCTTCTTGGATTCTTGGTGAACCACCAAGGAATAGAAGCAAATCCGGCAAAGATTAAAGCTATTGAAGACATGCGACCACCAGCTCGCATCAAGGATGTCCATAAGTTAACTGGGTGTCTAGCTGCCCTCAGCCAATTGATCTCAAGATTGACGGAATGGGCACTACCCTTCTTCAAATTATTGAGGAAGTCCGGATCATTCCAATGGTCTGAAGAAGCAGAAAAGGCATTCCAAGAGCTGAAGCAGCTCCTCAGCACTCTACCAACTTTGGTAGCTTCGAACCCTGGTGAGCCACTTCTGCTTTACATTTCAAGAACTAACAAAGTTGTCAGCATGGTCCTGGTTGTGGAAAGACCAGAACCATCACCAGTTCAAGAATCCAGACCCCTCCGGGAAGGTCCAGAGTTACCTGAAGGCGAGTCTGGGTCCCAGTCCCTAGACCCGGATCCTCAAGGTGAGACGCTAGAGGATCAACCTCCTTCAAATGAAGAAGTTATTGTTGCTGAACAAGAAGATTCGGATCCTTCCGGGAGGGTCAGGTCAATTCAGAAGAAGCTCCGGTTTCCTCTAGCAAGAACATGGACGTCCCCGAAGAAGGTCCGGACCCCTCCGGGAGGGTCTGGGTTGATGAGGAGGAAGCTTCAGGCCCCTCCAGGAGGGTCTGGACAGTCCATCGCTCAGTATACTTTATCAGTGAAGTACTTCGTGACGCCAAGACTCGGTACCTAGAGATGCATAAGCTGCTTTACGCAGTTCTTATCGCCTCTAGGAAGCTTCGCCACTACTTCCAAGCTCGCAATATTTCAGTGGTAACCTCTTATCCACTACGTGCAATCTTGCATAACCCCAACTCCACTGGGAACATTGTAAAGTGGGCAACGGAATTGGCCGAGTTCGATCTTGAATTCGTCCCAAGACAAGCGATCAAGAGTCAAGCATTGGCAGACTTTGTGACGGAATGGACACCCTCTCCATCAAATCCTGAGGGCCCCAGTGAGCAGAAGCCAGAACCTAAGGCCCCGATCTTCACTGAGCCTCACTGGACTCTTTACTTTGACGGCTCCGTGCAGAAGCAGGGGGCCGGAGCTGGAATTCTTCTCCTCACTCTGACCAGTGAGAAGGTCAAATACATGGTTCACCTTGACTTCAAGGCGACCAACAACATGGTGGAGTATGAAACATTAATTTATGGGCTCAAGGTGGCACTATCATATGGTGTCAAGATGTTGTTGGTAAAAGGTGATTCACAGCTAGTTATAAAACAAGTCAAAGGTGAATGCTGCTGCAACAACCCTCAACTAGCTGCATATCTACTTGAAGTCCAGAAGCTTCAGAAGGATTTCGAAGTCCTGGATCTTTGCCATGTCCAGCGTCTCAACAACGCTGAAGCTGATGAACTCTCGACGAAAGCTTCACCCGGAGCTCCAGTTCCCGACGGAACCTTCGTCCGGAGATTGTCAAGACCAACAGCTCAGCCTGCCGAACTGAGCAAAGGGGGCGAGACCAGCACCCCGAAGCTGGCGGTCCCGATGACCCTGTTACCATGGCATCCATCAAGGGTCGTAGGTGCTGCAGGAATCTCCGAGCAACCACCCAAGACTCAGAAGCTCAAGTTAGCTTTGATGCATGGATCTCGGAGATCCGGAGCTACTTGAAAGACAACATCCTTCCCGAAGACAATGTATCTGCTGACCAGATAGTCAGATTGGCTAAAATATACACACTGGTAGAAGAGGATCTCTATCGGTGTGGTGCCAACGGCGTCCTAGTGCGGTGCATTACAAGGGAAGAAGGTCGCGAGCTCCTCGCGGAAATCCACGGTGGCGAGTGTGGGAACCACGCGTCTTCCCGCACGTTGGTCGATAAAGCCTCTCGGCATGGTTTTTACTGGCCTACAGCACTCCAGGATGCAACCGGGCTAGTGAAGAAATGTGAAGCATGCCAGTTCCATGCGAAGCAAATTCACACACCAGTTCAACCTCTACAAATGATACCTCTGACATGGCCATTCGCCGTGTGGGGTATAGATATTTTGGGACCTTTCCCAAGAGCCGTCAAAGGTTACAAGTTTTTGTATGTCGCCATCGATAAGTTCACTAAGTGGTTAGAAGCAACTCCAGTTGTGACAATAAACAAGCAATCAACTATCAATTTCTTAAAGTCCATAGTATGCAGATTTGGAGTCCCAGACAATATCATAACTAACAACGGGACCCAATTCACAAGCTCTGAATTCCAAGGATATTGCGAAGACCTCGACATTCAAGTCAGCTACGCTTCACTAGCTCACCCGGCAAGCAATGGCCAAGCTGAGAGGGCAGATGCAGAAATCCTAAAAGGACTCAAGACACGCAAATATGAGCGTCGGAAAAAACATGGAGCCAACTGGATTGGAGAGCTTCCGCCCACCTTGTGGGCAAATAGGACAACTCCAAACCGGTCAACTAGAGAGACACCCTTCTTCCCGGTGTTTGGAGCTGAAGTAGTCCTTCCTCCGGAAATCACCTTGGGGTCACTCCGGGTCCAGACCTTCTACGAAGCCACGCAGGACCAGCTCCAGTGTGAAGACCTTGACCTCGTTGAAGAGGGAAGGTGCCGAGCAACTGTTCAAAATGCACGGTACCGCCAAGCGCTCCGGCGCTATCACCAAAGGCATGTGCATAACCGACAGCTCGAGGAAGGCGACCTGGTGCTACAGAGAATACAAACTATAAGAGAATACACTTAGCCTGGTTTCGTACCCTAAGAGTGTACTTGTTTCCCCTGTACCCCAAAACTATAATGAAATACATCATTATGTGAAAACAGACTCCACGTGCATTTATTTTGTACAGGCTCATTCTTTTTTATTTTTCTCTTTC
This sequence comes from Tuctoria greenei, assembly GCA_036927565.1. NCBI lineage: Eukaryota > Viridiplantae > Streptophyta > Magnoliopsida > Poales > Poaceae > Tuctoria > Tuctoria greenei. Next base: position 4,325,925 of record JAYESD010000007.1, read on the forward strand.
TTGTCTATAACAAAGTTGTGCAATTCTCAAGAAACTTTAGCTCGAACAATTCATATATAATTCAAGTTGCATTGTTAATTCTTTCGGGTCTTAAAACATTGTTGAATGGCCTACTCGCCTGAATGCCAAGCCAATCTAGGTCTGGAGTGTGCTATCGACTTAGCCTGGTCCTGCACCCTAAGTACGCCACTCTACCTACACCCCGGCAGGCCTGAGTAAGGTGAGTCCAGAAAATGATCAGACCAGGAGAAAATAAACAAATGTACCTGATTGTATATAGAATCGCTGTTGACCTAAAAATTTCTTTCGGGAATAGTAAGCCACAAGTGAGTTATATATAAGAAATGGATTTTATTGTTTTTCTTGACTTCAGTGTGCAGGAAAAATAAAAATCTCATGATGATGGTGGATGATGCCGGAGCTATCAAAGCTTCGACATCCCCTAAGATGGGCCGCTGTCGATGTTTTAAACATTGATAGTAGGTGTCGCCGGAGCTATCAAGTTCCGACAAACCAAGGGGGCTAGTCGTCAACGTGAACAAAAGATGGTAGGAGGACACCCCAATAGGATGTGTTGTCAATGCTCTACGTGTTGACAGTGGTTGCTGCCGGAGCTACTAAGCTCCAACAACCATAGAGGGCCAGCTGTCGACGCTCTACGTGTTGACAGTGGTCGCTGTCGGAGCTACTAAGCACCGACAACCTCAGGGGGCTCCTGCTATCGACAACTTCGGACATATACTCTACAAGTTTGAAGCACTCAAGTCTTGAAAAAAATGCCACATCCTTTTGGTACATGTTCACAATCAAATTGTGTACATCTACCTGGGGGCCAAGTGAGACAAAGGTTGAAGACAAAAAATGAAATTCATAAATATCTTGGATTTCATTCATCAGAAGACAAGAGATTACAAAATTGGAGAAAAGAAGAGAAGATACAAGTAGAAGCTACAAGGAGAAAGTCCTAAATTCTACGGAAGAACGAGGCAACTTTCTGGGCAACCTCCGACACGCTGGTCTTGGCGGCATCTCCCTCTCCATCGATGGGACCCTCAAGCACCGGATCTAGTGAGAAATGAGGATCCTAGCTTGTGTAGCACGTCAGCATGTATTCTACGACGTTCTGCGCAAGGGATTTTCCTTCAGTTTCCAACTGATCCGCGATGACATCGCCCATCTTGTTGAGTTTGTTGCCAGCCGAGCTCAACGCCTTTAACGCATGGTCCAGATCCGCCTCCGGATTGTCTGGACGCACGGGACTAAAGCCCAGCGGCATCAGCGCGTCATTGGTTTTGCCCAAGAAATCCCATACTTGTTGGGACTCCGAAGCCCTTGAGCCTCGAATCTCTTCTAAGGACCTCCGGGCCGCCGCAAGAACCTTCCCGGGCAAGGTGCTCAACCTCTTTGGCGTGCTGCTGAATACCCTCAGCAACTTGCCTTTCGAGGTTGGCAAGCTCCTCTTCCCGGACGTGGATCTTGTTCTGGCGGTCAACCAGGTCTCTCTCCCGGCCTTGCACCTTCTTCTCCCTTGGAGCGACTTTGGCCTCCCTTTTGGTAAGGTCTTGTCCCCGCTGCCAGGCCTTCTCCTCCTCGCTCTTGCAGCACTCCTCTAGCTTTTGGGTGCCCTCCACAAGGCTCTTGTCACCTAGAGCCAGCCTTTGGGCGAGCTCCTCCTCCCTCTTCACGAGGTCATCCCTCAGCTCCAAGAGTTTTTGCTCTTCATCTTCGAGCTTTTCCTCTCGCTCCTCAAGAACCTCCCGACGCTTGACGAGGCTTTCTTGGATGGTACTGAGCTTCTCCTGACGATCATTCGCTGCTTCATTAGCAGCAACGGCTTGTTCGTGTATAGCCTGAGACTGATTGTCGAGGGATCACACCATGCTTTCCCTCTCGTCCAGCAGTTGGCCCCAGTACTCCATCCGGGCCTTCTCCCCTTGACCCACTCATTATCATCGTCCAGCCTTGTTTGCGCCAGCTTGGTCTCAAATTGGAGCTGGTTGCGCCACCTCCTAAGGGTTTGGCGCTCCTCCTCGAGGGCCTTGCTGTCGTGATAAAAGGCAAGTTGGACCTGACGAAGGCTGGAGCAGGCGTTGTTGTTGGATAATGACAGGGGGATTGGCTCTGGACCTGCCAGGGTCCTCTCCGCTGACTCCAGCGGGTTCTCCATAACAAAAATTGGGTACCACTCTACAAGAGTGGTCCCCTGAGCTTCCGCGACACTAGGGCCTCCCTGCGGGAGTGCCTCAGTCGTCGCCAAGGAAGGTCCGGCAATGGGAGCTTCTACCTCCGGAATCGGCTCCAAAGGTCCCGCCGCCAGGTCATCAACAACTGGTCCCTCAGGCAGAGGACCGGTCGCTTCATCTTGACACCCTGGCTCAGGCGCGGGTACCTCCAGAACTACCACCTCCGGGGCAGGCATTGAATACGCCCAAAGTTGAGGCCACTTCCGGCTTCGACACTGGTGCCTCCTCCATTGCCGGTTCAGGCGTCGGTGCTTCGACCTCCACCGGTGGGGCTTCAATAACATCCGGCCCTAAGATCAGAACTGCAGCTACCTCCGGCTCTGAGGGCAGAACGTCTGTCATCACAGCATCCAAAACCGGAGCTTCAGCCTCCTGAGCTGGTTCCGCTGGTACATCTTCATTTCTGTAGTCCGACGCTACCACGGGAGCTTCAAGAGATGAGTCGAGGTCCAGAACCACGATAGCTGGCACCGGAGCTGCCGCTACCTCAGCCACCACCTGGGGCTGAAAGTGCATCTAGGATCCCGTGGGTTTTGGATGATTGATGACGACAATTAAGTAACTAATGAGCTCAGTGATCCTAAGCACAGGTGTGGACTCAAGCTGAAACACAAACCCTCAAAAAGGAAAAGGATGAAAACGGCGATGTCGACTCGAAAAGAAGAAACTAGGGTTTCTAGCGTGTCGAGTGTAGACTAGCCAAATAAGTGTGAGGATGTGTGTGTAAAGTGCATAGAGATAAAGTTGGGAGCTCAAAGCAGTTTAGAGATCAAACCTATTGAGAGAGGAGAGTTGGAAGTAGTCTAGCAGGAGTGGCTGGACTAGTTCGTGCAGAAGACTGGACTAGTCCGCTCCTGGCTGGCCAAGTCCGTTTTCAGCTAGACCAGAAGGGTCTGACTGAGTTCAGACTAGTCTGTAGTGAGACGGACTAGCCGGGTAGTCATAAAGTGGGTTTTGGGGGCTAAGTCCCAAAACCACGGACTTGTCCGTGTTAGTCCGGAACAAGAGGTCCTGACTGGGATCGGACTAGTCCGCCCTGGGGGCCGGACTAGTATGGGTTTGAAGAGAAGTGAAGTCTCAGCGACTAAGGCTGGGTAGGCCGGACTAGTCCGCCCTAGGGGCCGGACTAGTCTGTGGTCTCCAGACTAGTCCATTTTCATACGGAACAAAAGGTTCTGTGTGAGATTGGACTAGTTTTGTCTGGACCAGACTAGTCCGTTATGAAGTGACTGTTTGAATTTGAAGTTGGGCGGGTAGTGTGACGATTGCCGCGCAGTGCGACGGTTGTAAGGGACGTCAGTGGTCCCAAAGGCCAGACTAGTCCGAGCCGTAGGCCGGATGAGTCCGCCCATCTGCTAAAGTCAGCAGTATGGGCTGAGAACCTCTATAAATAGAGGACCCATGGGTTCATTTGAACCATTCCTTGAGCACTTTGAAACCCTAGCGCCGCCACAACAAACTTTGAGCCTCCAAAAGCCTCCATCTTGCCTACCTTCCCTCTAAAACTATTTCTTGTGTGGATTAGGGTTTGGTGAGGTAAAGAAGAGGAAGAACACCGCTCTAGGCTCTCGGTTTGATCTCTTGCACTTGTGAATCTTTGTGATCTGTGGCTTGAGTTGATCTTTGTGATTTGTGATTGTATTTGTGGTGGGAGCCTTAGATTGTGTGAAGCCCCAACGAATCTTGTATTCACCCCTTTGTGATAGTGGAGAACCAAGTTAGGCCCTTGTGGTAAACTTGGTGAGGGAAGGGTTGTTGAACCCGGTCCTTTGTGGACTCCTCAACGGGGACGTAGATTCCTTCGTGGGATCGAACCTCGGGATAAAATCCTTGTGTCCCTTGTGTACTTTACTTTCACTTATCGCACATTGCTTCGAGGGTTAGCTTTACCGTGTTTAGTTCATCACTCTTGTTTCATTGTGGTCCTTAGCCTCACACTTGCTTCATAACTTGTAAAAGTTCACTAAGTCATTCTAACATACCTAGCATCACAAGAATCAGACTAAAACTTGTTAGAAACCCTTTTTAGGCTTTCCCTGCAGGTGGACCGGACTAGTCCGCCCCTGGACCGGACTAGTCCGCCCCCCTAAGCACTGATCTCGTTTTATTAAGTCATTTCAGGTCGATTAGCCTATTCACCCCCCCTCTAGGAAACTTTCAATTGGTATCAGAGCAGGACTCTCCCAAAGAGTCTAACAACTCGGAGAGAAGATGGCCGGAGTGGGGTATGATGAGGTTTCGACAAATGAGATCCAGGCAACCCAAGAGGAGGTGCTTGTCTACCAAGACAAGTCGACGGATGACGAGGAGACTCGCCAGCTCAAGGCGAAACTTTGCGAGAAGTTGAAGATTCCAAATGTTGACTCCTCGACCTCTACAACGGGCGGCACGATCAACTACAACCAACAAGGCTACAACTATGAATGTCTTGTCTCCAACAACCACTACCTCTCTATCCCATTGGGGAAACCTCCCCAATTCGATGGAAATGACTACGGGATGTGGAAGCACAACATGAAGATCCATCTCGTGTCACTCAATCCCTCTTTGTGGCAAATTGCGTTGACCGGGGTGCACATCCCGAAGAATGAAGAAGATATCACTCCGGAGCAAGCCGTGCTCCTTCACCGCAATGCCCAAGCGGCCGGAGTGATCATCTCATCTCTCTCGAGAGATGAATTCAACCGAGTAGATGGACTTGAGGTGGCCAAAGATAATTGGGACACCCTCAAGACGGCTCATGAAGGCAATCGAGTCGTGAAAGAAGCGAAGAATGAGCTCATTGAAGGAGAGCTCGGGAGGTTTGCCATAATGGATGGTGAATCTCCCCAAGATATGTACAACCGCCTAAAGCTACTCATCAACAAGAGTAGATCTTATGGTTGCACGAAGTGGATGGACCACGAGGTGGTGAAGAGGATGATTCGGGCATTCATGCCTAGAAACGTCTCTCTTTGTTCCATGATACGGGAACGCCCGGGGTTTGCCAAAATGACCCCGGAGGAGGTCCTAGGAAGGATCATCAACCACGAGATCATGGAGAAGGAGGCGCTCTTCTACAACGACCTCCAAAGGTTCACCGCTTCAAAGATGAAGGATGTTGCACTCAAAGCGACATCCTCCTCAAAAGAGCAAAACGAAGATGATGAGGAGAGCCTTGACACCGATGAGGAAGAGGCCCTCTTCATCAACAACTTCAAGAGAATGATGAGAAGAAGAAAAGGAGGATACAAGCATGAGAGCAAGGGCAAAGAAAAGGCAAGGCCCAAAACCAAGAGGGCTTTCTACAATTGTGGCGAGTACGGGCACTTCATTGTGGATTGCCCACATGAAGAGGGCAAGAAGAAGAAGGAGGGCAAGCCGCAAGAGAAGAAGTTCTATAAGAAGAAGAGGCCCTCCGGTCATGCTCACTTAGGCAAGGAATGGGACTCTAATGATGAGTCCTCCTCGTCCGAAGACGAAGAGAAGATGGCAACCATAGCCATCAGGAGGAGCTCCAAAGGAAGCAAGCTTTCCCCCAACCTCTACGACCACAAGCAAACTTTCCTCATGGCAAAACAAGGAAGGAGAAAGGTTACTTCTAACTCATCCTCTTCCATATCCTCCCATGATGATTTTGATAGTGCTAGTGAGAACGAACACATGCTCAAATACATAAGTAAGAGCATTTTTCATCAGATGAAATTACTATCGGATGAAATCTTTGAGAAGGAGGAGCTCATAGATAGGCAAGAGGACATGCTTATCCATGAAAAGGAGAGATGTAAAGAGATCATTGATCTCCTTGAGCTTGAGAGAGAGAAGAGCAAGGCATTAGAGCATGAACTTGCTCTAAGCAAGAAAACATGCTCAAGTCTTGAGGAGACAACCATTGAGCTCAAGGACGAACTTGGCAGCTTGACAAAAGTTAACAAGATCCTTGAGACTCAAGTTAAGTCCCTCAAGACCAATGTAGCCTCTTCCTCCTAAATCTCATCCTCCTCAAAGGTTGCATCCGAAGCAATCTCTACTTGCAAATGTTCTAACTTGATCCTTAAATTAAAGGATGAGCTTAAGTTGACTCAAGGCAAACAAGCACCTAAGGGTGGCATCTATGACAAAGAGAAGGTGGCGTATGCACGGAGTGCATACACCAACACAAAACCTCCCAATGTCAAGGATGGTCTTGGTTATACTAGAGGTGGAAAGCAAAATTCTATAACCTCCAAGTGTGGCAAAGACTTGATTGTCTTTGTCAAAGGAAGCTCATCCCCAATTAAAATTGGGACAAACATGCCTAAATCTGAACCGCATCCTCTCTTTCATGATTTTGATGCATCTTATGTTTTAATGAGGAACAAGTATGGCAAAGTTTATGCTAGATATGTTGGTCCACTCTGCAAGAGCCCTAAGCCTTGTGTGTAGGTGCCCAAGTGTCTCACTACTAACGTCAAAGGACCCAACTCCGCTTGGGTACCTAAAAGGAAGACATAATCTTGTTTTGTAGGCATACTCCTCCGGTGGATCCAAATGGGTGCTCGATAGTGGATGCACCAACGACATGACCGGAGAGAGGAGAATGTTCGTGGAGTATGAGCAACATGATGATCTAAATGAGGGGATCCTCTTTGGGGACAATAGCCGAGGGAAAATCCTTGGGTCCGGTAAAATTGCCATTTCTCCCCAACATACTCTTTCTCACGTTTTGCGTATTAATTCTCTAGACTATAACCTTTTGCCCATATCACAACTATGTGACAAGGGTTATAATTGTGTTTTTACTAATGAGGGTGTGAGCATCCTTAGAAGAAGTGATAACTCAATTGCTTTTAAGGGTGTCCTCAAGGGAAAGCTTTATCTTGTGGATTTTTCCTCGGATAAAGCTCAACTTGACACATGCTTAATGGTGAAAACCAACATGGTATGGCTTTGGCATAGAATGCTAGCCCATGTTGGGATGAGAAACTTACAAAAGCTTCTTAAGGGCGAGCACATCCATGGTTTGAAGAATGTTGTCTTTGAAAAGGATAGGCCATGTAGTGCTTGCCAAGCAGGAAAGCAAGTGGGAGCTCAACACCCCTCCAAGAACATCATGACGACGACAAGACCTTTGGAACTACTACACATGGACCTTTTCGGGCCAATAACCTACATCAACATTGGCGGTAACAAATATGGTCTTGTTATTGTTGATAATTTTTCTCGTTTCACTTGGGTATTTTTCTTGCATGGTAAGGGTGAAACTCACGGTTCCTCAAGAGGTTCTTGAGGAGAGCTCAAAATGAGTTTGCCTCAAGGATCAAGGCTATAAGAAGCGACAACAGCATCGAGTTCAAGAATACTCAAGTGGAAGAATTCTTGGATGAGGAGGGCATCAAGCATGAATTCTCAGCCCCATACTCCCCTCAACAAAATGGGGTGTCGGAACGGAAGAATAGGACACTCATTGAGATGTCAAGGACGATGCTTGATGAGTACAAGACATCAGACCGGTTTTGGGCGGAGGCGGTTAACACCGCTTGCCACGCCGTCAACCGATTGTACCTCCACCGCCTCCTCAAGAAGACCCCCTACGAGCTTCTAGTTGGTAAGAAACCCAATGTCTCTTACTTTCGTGTTTTTGGGAGCAAGTTCTATATTCTCAACAAGAAGCCTAGGACTTCGAAGTTTGCTTCAAAGTCCGATGAAGGTTTCTTGCTTGGTTATGATTCAAACACCCACGCCTACCGTGTCTTCAACAAATCCTCCGGGATTGTTGAAATAGCACGCGATGTGGTGTTTGATGAAACTAATGGCTCTAAAGTGGAGCAAGTTGATCAAAGTGTGCTAGATCAAGAAGACTCTCCACAAGAAGCTCTTAGGAGGATGGCACTTGGAGATGTTTGAACACAAGAACAACCTCAAAGCTCATGTGACCAACAACAAGATGATGCAAGTCACCCCCCACGCGATCAAGTTGAAGATGGACAAGTTGCACCTCAACATGATCAAGAATACAAAAGTCAAGAGGGAAGTATACATCAAGGGTGAGACCAAGAAGTAGAAGAGGATGATGATTACTCAAGAGTTCAACCTCCACATCCTCGTGTTTATCAAAGTGTTCAACGGGATCACCCCGTTGACAACATTCTAGGAGACATTACAAAAGGTTTAATCACTCGTTCTCGTGTTGCTATATTTTGTGGACATTACTCTTTTGTATCGTCTTTGGAGCCCCATAAGGTTGAAGACGCATTGAGCGACCCGGATTGGGTGGTGGCCATGCAAGAAGAGCTCAACAACTTTGAGAGGAACAAAGTTTGGGAGCTTGTAAAGCGTCCACAAGAAAATGTTGTAGGCACCAAGTGGGTGTTCCGCAACAAGCAAGATGAGCATGGCGTGGTGACAAGGACCAAGGCATGACTTGTGGCCAAGGTGAAAGTGCATCTAGGATCCCCGTGGGTTTTGGATGATTGATGATGGCAGTTAAGTGACTAATGAGCTCAGTGATCTTAAGCACAGGTATGGACTCAAGTGGAAACACAATCCCTCAAAAAGGAAAAGGATGAAAATGGCGACATCAACTCGAAAAGGAGAAACTAGGGTTTCTAGTGTGTCGAGTTTAGACTAGCCAAATTTGTGTGAGGATGTGTGTGTAAAGTGCATTGAGATCAAGTTGGGAGCTCAAAGCGGTTTAGAGGTCAAACCTATTGAGAGAAAGAGTTGGAAGAAGTCTGGCAGTAGGGACAGACTAGTCCGTGCAGATGGCCGGACTAGTCCGCCCCTAGCCGGCCAAGTCCGTTTTCAGCCGGACCAGAAGGGTGTGACTGAGTTCGGACTAGTCCGTAGTGGGACGGACTAGTCCGGATAGTCGTGAAGTGGGTTTTGGGGACTAAGTCCCAAAACCATGGACTTGTCCGTTTTGGTCCGGACCAAGAGGTCCTGACTGAGATCGGACTAGTCCGCCCTGGGGGCCAGACTAGTCCGTGTTTGAGAGGAGTTGGTGATTCAGAGACTAAGTCTCGGAAGGCCGGACTAGTCAGCCCCTTAGGACGGACTAGTCTGTGGTCTTCAGACTAGTCCGTTTTCACACGGAACAAAAGGTTTTGTGTGAGATCAGACAAGTCCGGTGAGGGCCGAACTAGTCCATTGTTGAAGTGACCGTTTGAATTTGAAGTTTGGCGGGTAGTGTGACGATTGCAGCGTAGTGCGACAGTTGTCAGGGACGTCAGTGGTCCCCTAGGCCGGACTAGTCCGGGCTGCAGGCCAGACTAGTCCGCCCATCTGCTGAAGGAGTAGTATGGGCTTGAAACCTCTATAAATAGAGGACCCCTGGGTTCAGTCGAAAAAAACTTTTGAGCAAATTGAAACCCTAGCGCCGCCACAGCAACCTTGAGCCTCCAAAAGCCTCCTTCTTGCCTACATTCTCTCTAAAAACTAATTCTTGTGTGGATTAGGGTTTGGTGAGGTGAAGAAGAGGAAGAACACCGCTCTTTGGCTCTCGGTTTGATCTCTTGCACTTTGTGAATCTTTGTGATCTGTGGCTTGAGTCAATCTTTGTGATTTGTGATTGTATTTGTGGTGGGAGCCTCAAATTGTGAGAAGTCCCAACGAATCTTGTATTCACTCTTTGTGATAGTGTAAGAACCAAGTTAGGCCCGTGTGGTAAACTTGGTTAGGGAAGGGTTGTTGAACCCGATCCTTCATGGACTCCTCAACGGGGACGTAGATTCCTTCGTGGGATTGAACCTCGGGATAAAATCCATGTGTCCCTTGTGTTCTTTACTTTCACTTATTGCTCATTGCTTATAGGGTTAACTTTATCAGTTTTGTTCATCAGTCTTGTTTCATCGTGATCCTTAGCTTCATACTTGCCATATAACTTGTTGAGGTTCACTAAGTCATTTTTAACACACTTTGCATCACAAGAATCAAACTAAAACTTGTTAGAAACCCTTTTTAGGCCTTTCCCTGTAGGAGGACCGGACTAGTCCGCCCCTGAACCGGACTAATCCGCCCCCTGAGTTCTAATCTCGTTTTATTAAGTCATTTCACGTTGTTTAGCCTATTCACCCCCCTCTAGGCAACTTTCACAAGGGGTACTCACAAGTCGAAGGTTTGGATTTTGATGAAACATTTGCTCCTGTAGCTAGGCTAGAGTCAATTCGTATATTACTTGCCTTTGCTACTCATCATGATTTTAAGCTTTACCAAATGGACGTCAAGAGTGCGTTCCTAAATGGTCCAATCAAGGAGGAAGTCTATGTGGAGCAACCACTGGGCTTTGAAGACCAAGACTTCCCAAACCATGTCTTCAAATTGCGTAAGGCTCTCTATGGCCTCAAACAAGATCCTTGAGCTTGGTATGAGTGTCTTAGAGACTTTTTAATTCAAAATGGTTTTAAGATAGGAAAAGCTTATCACATTCTCTTTACAAAGCACTTTAATGATGATCTCTTTGTGTGCCAAATATATGTCGATGACATTATATTTGGTTCTACTAACAAAGTGTTTTGTGACGAGTTTTCTAAGATAATGACCGAGAGATTTGAGATGTCCATGATGGGGGAGTTGAAGTTCTTTTTAGGTTTTCAAGTCAAGCAACTCAAAGAAGGTGCGTTCATAAGTCAAACAAAGTACACTTAAGACATATTAAAGAAGTTTGACATGGACAAGGCCAAACCCGTCAAGACTCCAATGACAACAAATGGACACTTAGACCTCAACAAAGATGGTCCAAGTGTGGACCAAAAGGTATATCGTTCCATGATTTGTTCTTTGTTATATCTTTGTGCATCTAGACTAGATATTATGCTTAGTGTGTGTATGTGTGCACGTTTTCATGCTGCACCTAAGGTGTGTCATATGACCGTCATGAAGAGAATTCTTAGACATTTAGTTCACACACCTAGCCTAGGACTTTGGTACCCCAAAGGATCCAAGTTTAACCTTATTGGCTATTCCGATGCGGATTATGCGGGGTGTAAAGTTGATAGAAAGAGCACATCCAGGACATGCCAATTCTTGTGTAGATCCTTAGTGTCTTGGTCCTCTAAGAAACAAAACTCCATGGCTCTTTCCACAGCCGAAGCGGAGTATGTAGCAGCTGAAAGTTGTTGTGCGCAACTTCTTTGAATGCGACAAACTCTAAGGGATTATGGTATAAACTTGCGTCATATTCCTCTCCTATGTGACAATGAGAGCGCCATCAAAATATCCCATAATCCAGTTGAGCATTCTAGGACAAAGCATATAGATATTAGACACCACTTCTTGAGAGATCATTCCTTGAAAGGGGATATAGTGATTTCCCATGTGAGAACCGAGAACCAACTAGCCGATATATTCACCAAGCCTCTCGATGAGAAGCACTTTTGTGAGCTTAGGAGTGAGCTCAATATCTTAGATTCTCGAAATGTGGCTTCAAACATGCACATCTGAATGTTTACTTTACATCTTATTCAAAAGAACGCATGTGTTTGAGCAATTCATCTCTATCTAAATTTTCTCCAAAATAATTGAAAAACTATCAACTTTGTGAGTTATGGTCATAGTTTGATTGTTGTTTGCTTACTGACCATATTCATAAGGTTTTATTGTGGCAATATGTCCAAAAGGATCAACTATAGTGGCTAAAACTCAAATATATATGTTTTCAACCTCTCAGGACCGGACTAATCCGCCCTATGGTCGGACAAGTCCGGATCTGGACTGATCCGGGTCTGGTCTGCAGACCGGACTAGTCCGGCCCCGTCACCGGACTAATCCGGCCCCTGGGGACTTAAACCCCCAGGAGGCGGCCCGACCCCTCCTCTCCTGCTCATTTGCTTTTCTATCTCCCACGCACGCACAACCTCCCCTCTCGAGCGATTTTCTATTCCATCCACCAAAAACCATTTCCAATTCACGCATTGGAAGCCCCAGAGGTGTGGGAGACATTTCCCTACCTTTCGCGACGCGATCCATCCCCGATCCTGTCGATTTCTCAAGATTTGAAGAGGTACTCCTCACTTTTCAAAAACTTGCCTCATTCTTAATCTATAAAGTTTTTGATAGGTCCCTCTTCATTAAAGTTGTTCCTAGCATCCTTGTGATCATAGCCTAGGAGTATTGCGACTTGATTCAATGATTTTTCGAAAAACCATTAGAGTTAGGGTTCAACCTGTGTAAACCGGACTAGTCCAGTGCCAGGCGAACTAGTCCGCACAGCGGACTAGTCTGCCCCTGGGGCAGACAAGTCCGGTGTACTCAGGACATAACCTTAACTTTGGCTGTTTCTTGTGATTTTTTTCGCAATGTTCCACCTTCTTGACCCTCTTATCTCATGCTTTCCTCCTGTTTCAGCAGAAATGATAGCTCCTTGCCGATTCGCTTCTCCCCCCACTAACCCCGGGTGGGATGCGGAGCAGCTTCGCCTTGGCGAGGAACGGGCAAAGGCTGAGGTTGAGGCTGCCAAGAAACTTCTCGAGCAGCAATAGCGAGCAAAGGCAGCCAAGAAACAACAAGCTAGGGCTGCATCTACAGCCTACAACGAAGATGAAGCGATGGCTCATGCCATCGAGGAGTCCCACAAGGAACTCCGCAAGAAGAAGCGAGAGGAGCGCGAAGCTCACAATTCTCAGGGTGCAGCAGCACAAGTCTCCAAAAGTAAGAGACTTGTGACCATGAGAGAGAAAGCAAGGGGCAAGGAGCAAGCCCAGGGAGAAATTGTTGAACGTTGGATCGAGAGAGATCCGAAGAAGGGCAAGGCTCCGGCTCCAGTAGAGCCCAAGAAAAGGAGGCCCACTGTGAAGATACCGGCGAAGAGGACCGCAGGCTCTGTGATCAAGGAGAAGGGGCAGGCCAAACCCATTGGCCCCTTGGAGGAGCATACTCCTGAGAGGAATCCAAACAAGCAGCGTGAAATAGCCGCCAATGTCTTCCATGGGAAAGGAGCCGAGAAGGCGAGAAGACTGCGGACGGACAAAGTCTACAAGTATGAAAGGAGCACCGCCGACCCTAGGTTTTGTTGTGACTTTCACTATGACTATTACCGTCTGGTCTACCAGAACATGAAGAAGCCAGTGATCGAAGCTCAATTGGTAGACTGGAAGTACATGTCCCAAAATCAACATTCTGCTTTTGATGCGGTCATTAAAGCCGCTGAGCGCCATGAGCTCAAAGGCATCATGGGCTTCAAATATGACTGGAATGTTGAAGTCATCCTGCAATTCTACTCTACCATCTACTTCACCACTTCAGGTGATAGACGAATCTTTTGGATGACGCATGGCGAGCAGCTCTCAGTTACTTTTGAGGAGTTTGCCAAGATTCTCGGGCTTGAGGGCCATTTGGACCATGAGATCATTATCTCTAACCTCAAGGCTGTAGATAGAGACGAGCTGGCCTACATGTATCCCAGTTATGTTCAGTATGACGTCGGGCATGCTCGCAATATCAAGCCATTCTATAGCATTCTGAACAGGATCCTGAGGAGGACAATAGCACCAAAGGAAGGTGATGCAGGGGTGATCCAAGGCAATCTGAGGCACCTGCTACTTCTTATTGATGGGGAGAAGTTCAACCTCGTCGATTACATCTTCGACGACATTTTCAACATCTCGCATACCCCCAACTGTGCTTGCGGATATGCCCCCTACATCATGTATCTCATCGAGAAGGTGTCGGGCTTGACCTTCGTCAAGGATGTGACTCATCGCCCGCTTCATCCTCACACGCCACCTGTAGTGCCGCCCCCTCCGCGCCGGAAGAATGCGGAGCCTCCCTCTCACTCGGCGGTGCCAGCACCTCACCCCGTGGCACCTCCCTCTCTGCCTCCACCTCAGTCGATGAGCACTTTCTTCAAGTGCTTCAAAACTATCTTCACCTCCTGCCGAAAGCAAGAGATCCAGAATCAACGGGCACACAAGCGCCAAGAGAAGTACCTTAAGGTGGTGTGTGACAAGCTGGAGGTCCCCATGTCCTCTCCGGAGGTGAGCGACGGGGAGATCACTCCATTCCCTGACTTCACCGCCGACGAGCTCGCCCAGCTCCAAGAGGACGAGAGCTCTTCTCGGGCGGCTCCCTCGGCACAGGTCTCCGACGATGACGAGGACCACGAGGACCCGAAGGCCACGTAGAGCGACTCCGATGATGAGGCAGACGATAGTGAGGATGGTGACGACTAGTGGATAGGGCTCGTTGTTCCCTTCTTCTTTTCCTTTTTGGTGTCTTGATGCCAAAGGGGGAGAGTTAGTTGGGGGGGGGGGGGAGTTAGAATGGGGGAGAGTAGTTAGATGTAAGGAGAGTAGTCCTTATTTTGGATCCTTGGACATGTTGCACTTCTCTTGTAATATTTATGTCAAGTCGAATGTTTAAATTTGTGCAAGACTATATTTTGAATGTTTAATATCAATATGATGCTTTGAATGTCTATATTTTAATCATATTCATATTTATTATGTCTTGTCACAAATTGTTGAGCACAACACGTAAGCACCCCACCATAACGTGTGTGTATAAAGGACTTCCTCAATCTATCTTTTATGATGCATTCATTGAGGGAGAGTCACTCATACACCCGCACGTTATAAAAACCAAAATTTATACTCTTATATGTGAAGACTTAATGTCTTGTCATCAATCACCAAAAAGGGAAAGATTGAAAGTGCATCTAGGATCCCGTGGATTTTGGATGATTGATGACGCGATGGTGCATGCAGAGAGGAATGCAGATACTGAGTTTGAGTTGATGATTTGGGTTTGCTGTTGGAGACATGAGAAAATGAGATATGTAAAATTCATTGTAGCAAGAGTCGAATGTACAAATGAGGTGTTATTTTCGCATCTCATTGTTAGAGATAGCCTTAAGCAGGCAGTGCGTTGGTTGAGCACCCAAAGCGAACTGCGCTGCGAGAGCATGAGCTCAGTCGGCCGGATCTTGCCGAGGGCCTGCTCGCACAGCGGACTCTGGCGGCGGCCGGCGGTGCTCTCGGCTCGACGGGTTCCTGTCAGACAGCAGGAGCGCAGCGAGCGGAATGCTGCGGCCTGCTGCGGGGACGAGGCAACGCAGAATCAGAGGCCAGGACCAAGCGAAATGGCAGGAGTTAAATGCACCGACGCCACAGCAAAAACATATCAAATGCCGAGAAAATAGCGACATAACACTGGTCATAACACCGTCGAGCGACCAACATAATTCCTGTCCAGCAACAAAACATAACAAGCTAATAATAATAAGGTGAAAGTACTTTCAGGTCTTATAGAACAAAAAAGCCAAAACTTCCAGCTTGACGATGCGAGCAGAAAGGCCTAGTCGAACAGGCTGAATCCCATGTCATCATCAGACTCTTCGGCGGGCTCATCCTTCTTCTCTTCTTCCTTGGGGGCTACAGCGCCAGCACCAGCGGCGGCGGCAACCGGGGCCGGGGCGGCAACAGCAAACTTGCTGGGGTCCTGAAGGAACAAAGGCAGCAAAAACAACTTGTAAGCATTACGTCAAAGTATAAATGAAAAAAACTAACCTAACAGCAAATATAAAGAATCGAACACACGTCACATTATTAGGAATATTAGACACAACAATTACCTTGAGGTACTCCTTGATCTCGTCAGCATGTGGGTACGAGTAGTCCGTCTCCACAGCAACAGCAAGCACATTCTTGTACCCATTGATGAACATGTGGGGTGCAGCGGCAAGAGTTGGATACGACAGCGCCAAGGACAGTGAGGCAACCATTGAAACACCAGAGGCAAACTTCTCAATCAGGTCCTCCTCCGTGAGGTCAAGAACCTCAGGGCTGAAGACAGACCCATCATCATATACATTGGTGACCACAAGACCGTACGAGAAAGGGCGGATACCAAGCTTGGCAAGCAAGGCAGACTCAGATGAGCCCACCTTGTCACCCTTCTTAATCAGCTCCACGGGGGTGATAATTTCAACAGTACCCTTATTGATCTTGGTGGGGATGTTGAGAACCTTTACATAATGGAAGGTATTAGAAATTGCTCTGAGCTGGATGCAGAAGAGAAAGAAACGAATCAACAACTACTCACCTGGAAGAAAGAGGTCTGGGAGGGATCCAGCCCAGTGTTACCTGGGGGAACCACCACATCAACAGGTGCAACAAGCCCAACACGAGCAGGAGCTCCCACCTACATCAAAGTCGGAACAATACAGATGTAATAGCCAGATTTTTTTTCTGTTGCATAACTATAACCAGTGTAGATGTATTCTGAACAATTAGCACATCAAACATCTAATCAGATTAAACGTCAAAACACCTAGTCTATACCAACACCGACCAAATCATTTGTGATCATATTTCAGACTGGGCAGTCCAATAAACAGTGACACGAAAATAAAACAAATAGAATTCAATTGCATCCACGCAACCAAAATCTTATATACTTGAGTGACAAGCAGGAGTTCCAAACTGCTCCACACAGTTCACAATAATCATGAATGTAACCAACTACGGCCAGATTACAAGAGACGCGAAACTGAATTATACCTTGTACTTGGCGACCTCCTCGCGGACCTCCTTGAGGTCTCCCTTGGTGAAAATGAGCCCGACGTTCCCCTGCAACCGCCAACCAATAGCGCAACAATGAATCACCACACGAAACAACACATTCCGTACCGAGGCAAACAGAACCCAGACGAAGCGCAGGGGAGGGGAGAAAACTTACGACAAGGAGCTTGCTGAGCTCCTCGAAGTCGGCGTTGCCGGTCTTCTCGGCGTGCACCTTGATGCAGCGCCGGATGAGAGTGTTCTTGCCCATGAGCACGACGGAGTCGCCCCTGAGCCCGCGGCGAATGTCCTGGAGCTGCTTGGAGCCAACGTTGTCAGCGACGGCGACGAGCACCTTTGTGTACTCGTCCAGCAGCTGGCACAGCTTCTTGTCGTACGCGATCTTCTTCTCCGCCTTGGTCCTCTTGATCGCCATCGCTGCAAGTTGCGGGGAGCGCTAACACTAGGTAGAAGAGCGGTGGATCTGGGAGGGAACGGAGGAGGAGGACCAAGCCTTGGCGCAAGGCAAGGCGGACGGCTGGCGGCGGCTGCGTCGCTTTAACCTAGGGTTCGAATGGTTGGAAGGGGATTATATATAGGGGTGGGGTGGGGTGGGGTGTGGGGGTTTCGTGATTTCGGCGGGGGTGAGATGGGCCTGTTGGGCTTTTCGCTCCATATGGGCCGTCGTAACCAGGGTTAGGGTTTTTAACCAATGACTTTCTTGTCAATACTTGTTTTCTACGGCCGAATTCCACTAGTAGAAATGGTGCTCCTTCTCTGGCTTACCGAACAGAGGATGAGGATTTGATACGCTGTGCGTGTTATTTCCGCCGGAAATATGAAGATTTTCATGTTTCTTCCTGTGCCATGTACTTACCTCCGTTTTATCAAAAAATTGTCGCCGCTTATTAGTTCATTTGAATTAACAAACTACAAACTTTTGAGAGAACGTTGATTAGTTCAGTTTTAAATTAATCAGCGTAAAAAAAGAAACAGAACTCGAATCAGCAGGTTAACAATCTCAAATGATGTTAATTAAGAATCCAGTAATGTTCATAACTAGGCAAACGTCAAACAAAACTTGGCATCGCGTCGACAACACTTTAGTTCCTCACGGGCGGATGCATGCAAACCGTCTAGTAGCAATTTGTTGACAGTCATCAGACCTCACCGAAACATCACTCTCTAGTCTGTGTACCGAGTTGCTGATCAGAGACCGAGCAGAGGCTACGCTATGCATCGACGGACACGTTCTTCTTGTGCCTGCCGAGCTTCAGCTGCGGCGTGCCGCCGCCACCACCACCACTGGTGCCGGACTTCACCACGGCCAGCCTGTCCTCGCTCGCCGTCGTCGTCTTTGAAGTCGCCAGAACAGCCTGCTTGGTGCCGCAAACCTGTGGCTTCACGCTGCGGGGAAGAAACAGGAACCGGCTCTTGCCGTTGCCGGCGTTCCGGCTCCGGCCCAGCCGCTCGATGTCCTCCCTCATGGCGGAGCACTCCTTCTCCAGCTCGGCCACCCGCTGCTTCATGCCGTCCATGCCTTCACGCAGGGTCTGGTTCTCCCTGGAGGCGAGGGGCCAGCCTGCGCGGTGGTGCTCGCCGGATATGGGCAGGCCGAGCTGCCTGGACCCGCCATCCAGGGGCTCCGAGACCATGAGGCACTCAGCGATGGAGTTTCGCAGCTGGAGCTGTTCGAAGAAGAGGACCTGCACGATGATCCGGAGCGGGAGGCGCTCGTTCTGCGCTGCATGGGTGCATGCCTCCAGGGAGAGCTTCTGGCAATCCATCACCCTGCAGAGCTCTTCCTTCTCCGATTCTGACAGGTGAGGATGCGTCTACATGTTGAAACAAAGCAATATGCTGAGTGCGATCAGTTTGTTTCATGAAGATGATGCATCAAGCAGTACGAGATATAGATTGTCAGCTTCACTAACTGATGTCGATTGAAAACATTGTGAATGCATATACACAGTACAGGAATTAGAAAGAACAGTATTGATGCTTTTCTTCTCGAGGATGAGAAAATGTTACAAGCAATAGAACAGCATTACCTTGAGATATATATCAATAGCACGATAAAGTCCATCATCTATTGGACGGGCATAGTCTGGTATAGCAGCAGCTAAAGACTGAAACTTTGGTAGCTTCAAGTTCATGTCTGGTGCAACTTCAGCTAGGTAACTATCAATCAACTTAGCAACCATAGCTATTGGCACTAAAGATGGTGAAGCTAACATTTGCCCGTCTTCACCAAGGCCAGGGGAAGCCCCACCAGTTTCTTGATCCATTGCCAAGAAATGGTCAACAATCCTCTGTACACAGTCCACATCATACAGTGTTTCAAGGGATAATGAGGTGTTTGGTATCAAAAGATCTTCCAGAGTGGCCTTGTCAAGCTGCATACCTATCCGTCTCTCCAAGTTGGACATGCAAGAGGGGCTGGCTTTCAGGATGATTGCTGTGCGCAGAAGGCCGAACAGTAGCCTGCAAGATGTAATGCCTCTTTGGAAAGGTAGCAATCTATCGATCTCTTCAAGAAGATACTTCTGCTCCTCTTCAGAAGGGATGGGTGTTAAAGTTGTCATTGATAAACAGTTGCTGACATCGCTGATGCTCTTACGCCTATTCAAACCTGGCAAACGCCTTTTGGCATAATGGTTAAGGGATCCAACGACAATGTCCTGACTGACACCCCTATATTCCATGGCTGAGATGAGCCTTTTGTACAACGGAAGGCTTAAGCATGAGACATCATCATACCACCAATCTGGGCTGCTATTTCTTGGCCTTGCACCCGTGCTTATACCATTCCACAAGAGGCTCCCACCGGGACTCTGCATGGGACCGCCATACTGGACTACTGGCCAGCCAAATAAATCAGGGTCACTACATGACTTAGTTGCTAGTGAGTCCACACACCTCTTTACAATCTGCAACCTTTCAGCTATATCAAGGACGTCGTCACAGGTTTGAAGGGCCTTGATCGAGTCTTTCCAGCTCCTAAGGACTGTCTGGGTAAGAAAGTTCTCTGTCTGAGCTATCAAATTGTCCCCGGACATCTCTTCCGTCATTTCAAGATAATCAGCAGCACAACGAAGGTGTACAACATTGGAGGAAGTCATTTCAAACTTTACGCCATAGCAGAATCTAGCAGCAAGTTCAAAGGCCTTTGCTCCCCCAGGAATATCAGATAGGTCAGTAAGACAACTATCTTCCCCCTTGTCAATTTTCTCCCTGATAAGCCTCTCCAAAAGACCAGTCTTCGATAATAGAGGAAACTGCACACATGAGGAACATAAATGATTGTTAAAAGCGAATGTATTTGCATATAATACATCAAATTTTCCTCTAGAAAGGACGGTAAGCATATTTACAAAGATGCAATGCAAACGAAAAATGATGCCAAAAAAAAGAGTAAAAAATTACACAGGTGCGAACGGAAAATGGTACCAAAAAAATAATGTTTGCATGATCATTCTGGTGCAATTTATTTTTACCTTGTGAAGATGGAAAGACTGTTCCCCAACTAGCACAGTTATATCACTAGGAAGACCAGATGTACAATACCTACAAAATCAACGTCCGCATCATCAATGATTTTCTCTCTGCACAGCACAATTTCTATAAATGGTTTGTATTTAGGCAACTGGAATAAATAGATAGATATGAGAATAAGTAAAGAAAAAAGTCAGGAAAATCATACGGTAATTTCACGCTAGTCCTAAAAGAAGATACGTTTAGTATCTCATAAACAACAAAATATAAGGCAGGATACCAAGATGCTGAAGAGTGAAGCATTCAAGCTTGCGTTTGCTACATGGTAGCAATGATGTTATTGTATCACTATAATGGAATACAGATAGAGCTGCAAATATAAAGCCTTGTTCTGATTAGTTCATGAACACAAAACTCAGTCTATCTATACAGAATTAGCGAACACAATGAAGCTTCTGATACTCAGAAGAGAGGCAGATCAAACTTCATATTTGATCAAGAGGATGCTACAAAAGGCAGTATTAACAATTTTAAAATAAGTTGGGTGCTGATGAGGCAGTGGCCACATTTTTTTGTTTTTCCCCTTCTAAATACTAAATAAAAATCTGGTCCTTAAAGTCTTAGGCTTTGGACTAGCTTCTACAATAAGTAGTTTCCCGTAGCAAACTTGCAGTACTGTATTTACACACTGCGCGGCCAGTATCTGACATAAGGATTCAGTATGAAGAGGTGACAGTACAGAGTGAAACTTCCATTTAGTGCTTACCATGTGCGTACCTGAAAGTATAGAGCTAATAAAGACGAAGTGCAGAAGTCAAGGGAAGCAATTGTTGCAATAATTACTAAATCTATAACAAGATTTTTGTACCAGTCACATTGTATTCCCCAGAAAGCGCGCGCCCTACTTCCCTATGATAACTTCCTAGCCTAGTACGCTCTAAATTGTTATAACTTACAAACCTGGTAGTGAATTTGAACTACCGCAAAAAGTGCGTCGAAATGGGCAAGATTGAAGCATTCAAACTAACAGGCACAAGTTTAGCACAAGCATTCTAACAGCCTGTCTTGATAGTGAGGGCGTGCAGAAAGTTGTATAAGCTAGAAACAAAGACAAAAGAAAAGGTCGTAGTCTTATAGCTGCCCCCCGTGTTTTGATTGGAGCGCTCCATCCATCAGAAAATGGTTAGCATATTATAATCAGAATGTCAATGGAGACAACAGCAAGAGGTTTGTCAGTAGCTTCTAGATCGTGGCGCCTTTTTATCAATTACTATCAGTGCGTCCAAAAGCACAAAGACAGATAGTCCATGGTATGGGCTGACAAGTTAATAACATCCCAGAAACAAAGGAACCAGCAGAACCGCTTATTGCGTTACTTGACTAGGCATGACAAGGCAACATGGAGGGAAAAGCAAAGACAGAGCTGTGCATACCATTCCTGGCCTTGCTTCCTGAACACATCAGCTCTCGATCCCATTTTGCGACAGACCGCCATGGTGGAGCAGCTCCTGCTTGTGGGCACAACACTACATCAAAGGATGAGCCGCTTCTCGGTTGCTTGAGATCCAAGTCGAGGAAGATTCTAGCTGCTTTCTGCACGCTGTCGGACCAAACCTCGGCCGGTTGGTTGGTCCAAAGCAATAATAACAACGGGATGCAACTTTCCCCCACGGTGTAGAAGACCCTCCCTCCTCGGTGAGTGACCCGGCCCCGAGAGTCTGACTCGGGCCGCGGTGGAGTCGGAGTGGAGGAGGGGAAGGATCGTCAGAAGGCGGCGTCGACGCTTAAGATCCGCCAGCAGATCACACGGAACAGCAGCCACGCGAGGTCGCACGTCTACAGGCAGCAGGCACAGCTCCTCCTGATCCGCACCGAAGAAACACGGTGAGGTCCGGGAATTTCCGCACGACAAACAAAAGCAGTGGAGAAACTTGAAGGGAGGAAGAAAAATCAGAGGAGCGCGATCCAGGCGTGTACCTATGAACGAGTTAACTCCAGCGCGAGCGAAGGTAAAAAAAGTTATCGCCGTCCCCGAGAAACCAGTGTCACCTCCGCCGCCGCCGGCCGGCGCTGCCGCAATCCACACGGCGAGATCCAAAGTTCACGCGGGAAAGCAGGGCCGGGCGCGCGCCGCCTAAACCCCTGCGAGACTGAGAGCGAGGAGGGAGGGAGGAGGAGGAGAAACCCACTGGACCCAGGAAGCAGTCAAGGCCTTCCTTTTTTTGTTTAGGAAGGAAGGAGGAGGGAGGGAGGGAGGGAGGCGGGGGCGCGTGTCCTCCTAGGAAAGGAATGTTATGGCAGGAGGAGGGGAGAGCATCCAAGAACATTCGCTTCCATTCTATGGCGTGGCGTGGCGTGGCGTGGCGATGGGTCGGGGCAAAGGACAAGGGGGATGGAAGGACGAGCCGTGCCGAGGCGAAGGGAGGGGATCCACCTGAACAAGAATGGAAAGAAGCAGCAGGGCAGGGGAGAGGGAAGGAGGCAGGGGGATGTGTGGTGTGTGGGCCCGGCGCCAGCAGGCCCAATCCACTTTCTCTGTTCTCGAGTTCTGTTCATCATGGAAGACAAGCTGGCTGGCTGGTGGCGACCGAGACCGAGACCGAGACCGACCGGTGGGCGCCGGCTCAGCCCACTGTGGTTAGCAGCTGTTCTGTTTTGGACTTTTTTTAGACGAGCCTTGCTTTGTTGGTGGACCAGAAATTGGGGCAGGTTTACCCATGTTTTAGATAGAGCATGTATGTGTGTGTAGGCCACAACACAGTACTAGAAATCTACTGCTTTGCTTCCGTCTCCTGGCCATTGTGACTTGATACAAGTGAGCAGGGTTGGCTGAGCGAGTGAGGGGGTTAACTGGGACTCGGGAACAGAGATCAGGGGATGATGGCCTATCTTATCTGCGGGAAACCCGAGATTTTCCCCGATCGATGAGCATCACGGGGGGAAGCCGTCGTCGTGCTGCCCGTAATCATCGTCCTCCAGTGCACCGCACCGGGAAGCATCATGAGGGACCGCTCTTGCCTTGTGTCCTGTATAGGTGCGCCCTCTCTTCATGCCTACCAAGGATGTTCTCCCTCTCGAGAGTTTTTTTGCCTTGTGTTTGAAGCGAACAGGATTGTGTCCGACGTAAGTTAACGCGACCGACGTAAGTTAATAGACCGAGAGGAAAAAACATTAACTTGCGTCGGTCGGTACTCCGAGCCGACGTGATTTAATAGGCCGACGTAAGTTAAGCATAACTTACGTCGGTCTCGATGATGACCGACGTAAGTAACTGAGGTCGATGTCATTGTATTAATTAGTCGACGTAAGTTACGGAATTTAACATACTCGCACGCGCCTCTCTTTTCCTTATCCGCGCGCCACTTCTCTCTTTTCCCCGCCGCCTCGCCCGACGCCGACGCCTCAGCCGCCGCCGCCGCCGCGCACGTCGCCGTTCGTCGCTGCCGCCGTCAGGTATGATTCCTCCCCGAGCGCCGCCCCCCTCCCCGAGCGCCGCCCCCTGCCCTCCCTGCCCCCCTCCCCTCCTAGGCCCCCCTCCACCTCCCCTCCCCGACCCCCCCTCCACCTCCCGTCCCCCGCCCCCCCTCACCCTTCCTACAGAGGCCCCCCACCCTCCCCTTCCCCTCTCCGAGCCCCCCTCCCCTCCCCACCCTCCCCAGACCACCCCAATACCCTCCCCACCCCACCCTAACCCTGCCACTAAAATTTGAAATTCAATTGAATTGAATTGTTCAAATTTCAATTGAATTGAATTGAATTGTTTAAATTATGCTTAAATTTCTTAATTGTTTATTTAAGTATGCTTAATTAGTTAATTTGCTTACTTTAGATTATGTTTATTTAATTATGCTTAAGTGGTTAAGTTGCTTAATTTGCTCCTAATGTAGATTATGCTTAATTAGTGTAGTGTAGATTATGCTTAATTGGTTTCATTATGCGCAGAGCTCGACCGCCGTGGAGAGGGCGGAGACAGGGGGGCCGCCGGTCGTTGGGGCACTGCGGCGTCGGGGGTGCGATTGGGGCACCAAGCTCAGACGCCGTGAGGAGGGCGGCGTCGGGGGCGGCCAGCTGTCGGGACACTTAGGTTCTATCGTGGCTATAGATGGTCAATGGAGAGGGGCGGGCCAGCCTGACCCGAGCCCGTCCAGGCTCGTGCCTGAAAACATTAGGCCCGGCACGGCCCGCAAATTTGTCGTGTTGGTTCCATTCTGGGGCCTGACGGTCGTTACTTCTGACAGCTCTATAGGATCACAGACTAGCTCCACAAACCAACACTAGTCTTTTCTGCGTATTTTGTCCTCACTCGTGCACACCCGGGAAAACTTCCCGGTCGGTCACCCATCCACAAATTGCTCCGGGCCAAGCACGCTTAACCTCAGAGTTCTTTGCAGGTGAGCTTCCGGAAAAGAAGGTATACCTTGGTGGTATGAGTATTCTATCAATCCTATTAAGCCTTGAGCTGGGCCGGCAGGACGGGCCATAAGCCAAGGCCAAGCACGACGGATCCCATTTTCCCCTGTCGGGTCGTGCCAGGCCCGTTCGCGGGTCGAGCGTGTCGTGCCGGCTCGAAGCCTGGCCGAGTCGTGGTCACCTCCTCGCGCCTCGTCGCCTCCTCCGCAGCTTCTTCGCCAACAGTTTCGTCAGCTCGTCGTAGACCTACTGTGGTCCTCGCCTCGCCTCGTCTCGCCTCTTGTGGATGGGAGTTTAGGAATCATCGCTCGTCGGGCTTGCCTCGCATCCTCATAGATTAGGGGAAGAATCGGGTTGGGCATCGCAGATGGCGGGCGGTGGCCGGCGACTCAATACGAGGCGAGGGGGCAGAGGGCGGTCGAGCGGGGTCCGGGGGACTCGACGGCCGGGGAGGAGAGAGAAGGGTCGGGGACGGGCAGGATTCGGGATGTGGCGCTCGAAGTGTCGAACGGGGTGCTAGGTGCGGGGGCGGCGACCGAACAGGAGGAGTGGGAGGTGTTGTAGGGTTTGGAATTTTAGGTTACTACTTTTATATGCTAACTGGACTAAATGGGTCATGGTCGGGTCGGGGCGGGTCAGTCGGGATCATCGGGCCACACTAACTGGCCGACCAGACTGCCCTTAACCGGGCCATGCCGGGGTAGCCCGACGGGCTTGAGGTCAAGCCCGAGCATGGCCCGTGTCGGGCTACGGGGCGGCTCGATCCTGATTTTTTCGTGTCGGGTCGTGCTCATGTCGTGCTTTTTTTATCATGCTTCGGGTCAGCCCATTTGGCCCGACCCATTTGGCCATCTATAGAT
Organism: Tuctoria greenei; assembly: GCA_036927565.1. Lineage (NCBI taxonomy): Eukaryota > Viridiplantae > Streptophyta > Magnoliopsida > Poales > Poaceae > Tuctoria > Tuctoria greenei. The sequence continues at coordinate 4,351,386 of JAYESD010000007.1, forward strand.
GTGGCCCATTTAATGTGAACTTAAAGTATGCGACTAAATCACCGCACGTTTGTATGGCGGACCGCGGTGGACCCAGTTCACTGTCTCTCTCATTATTTTCTCTATCGTTTATAAATTAAAGAGAAACTAACGATAATTTTGTTCGGCTCTAAATTGCAGAGTCAAACATGGGCGAAGACCGTAGTTGGATGTATACTGGTTGGAAGAGCAGAACTGGTGGTCACTCAGATGAGTGGTATGCCAAGACAGAAGCTTTTGTGGAACGATCATTTTTGTTGTCAAATAGCGATAAGGTGTGGTGCCCATGTACGAAATGCCGAAACAAAACATTTTTGGACAAAGTGGAACTTACGATGCGCTTGTGTGGAAACGGTTACGTGTCACATTATGAGATGTAGAACTTCCATGGCGAGTCAGCTACTCAAGTTGTACAAGAAGTGGAAGCGGACAATGATGATGCCACGGAGGTTGATATGATGGATGAGATGTTGGAAGCTATACGACCAGAGCTTATAGAGGATCCTCAAACAGCAGAGGTTAAAAAGTTCTTCAAACATCTCAAAGATTCAGAAGAGCCGCTGCATGGACACACTAAAATGACAATCCTCAATTTTGTGACTAGACTTATGGCAATTAAGTATAAGTTCTTCTTTTCTAATAACTGTTACAACGAGCTCATCAATTTGTTCAACAATGCCCTTCCACATCCCAACAAAGTGCCTAAAGATATGTATAAGTCGAAGAAAATTCTTTCGGTCTCGGTATGAAGTACGAGAAGATTGATGTGTGTCCGGACAACTGCATGCTTGTCTGGAGAGAGTATGCCAATGAGAACAAATGTTTGAAATGTGGTCAACCGAGGTTTGTCGAAGTTGTTAATAACGATGGTGATACTGTGACGACGGAAGTTCCATGTAAGCAGCTTCGTTACTTACCCGTAACACCGAGGTTGAAGTGGTTGTTCCTTTCAAAAAAAAAACGGCCAGACACATGAGATACACAAAGAAGGTGAGCGTCAGAACAATTGAGTCATGACGCACCCGTTCGATGGTTAGTCATGGAAGGCGTTGGACCGGTTCGACCCAAAATTCGGTCGTGAAGCGAGAAATGTTCGCATAGGGTTGGCGACAGATGGGTTTACACCGTTCAGCACTGCCGCACCATACTCCTGTTGGCCCGTCTTTGTCATTCCGTACAATCTTCCACCGACTTTTTGCATGAAGAATGAGTTCATGTTTCTTAGTCTCATTGTACCTGGGTCGGATCATCATGGATCACGTCTCAACGTGATGTTGAAACCGTTGATCGAAGAGTTGAAAATATTGTGGACAGGAGTCGAAGCGTATGACTGTTACAAGAAGCAGAAATTCAACCTTTGAGCCGCTTATTTATGGTTTGTCCATGATTTTCTGGCATACGACATGTTTTCTGGATGGAGCACTCATGGTCGGTTGACGTGTCCGATATGTGCCTCGGATACCGATTGCTTTCGACTTACCCATGGAGGCAAGATATCTTACTTCGATTGTCATAGACGTTGGTTGCCTCCGAATCACTTGTTTAGACAACAGAGGAATGTCTTTAGAAAGAACACCATTGTCACTAAAGAACCACCGAAACGTCTTAACAGCTCAGAAATATTTGATATATTGGACAAATTGGTGCCACATGAAGGTCGTCCTGGATATTTTGTAGGTTACAGAGACAAACACAATTGGACTCACATATGTGGACTTTGGGAGCTACCGTATGTGAAGTCGTTGATTCTAAGGCACAACATTGATGTCATGCATCAAGAGTGTAGCATGGTCGAATGTATCATAAGCACATGCATGGACATGATGGGCAAAACAAAAGACAATTTAAAGGCCCGAAAGGATATCGCCGAGCTTTGTAACTGTCAAACTCTTGAGCTCTCCGAAAATGGTGGTAAACCATGTGCTCCTTTCTGTCATCGACCTAAAGAAAAGAAAGAAGTTCTCGAATGGTTGCAAAGGTTGAAATTTACAGATGGTTATGCAGCTAGTCTGAGACGAGCCGTGAATGTGAAAACGGGAAAGCTCATTGGGTTGAAGAGTCATGATTATCACATAATCATGGAAATACTTCTGCTTGTTATGTTTTGAGGCTACTTTGACGATGCGGTGTGGAAGGTGTTAGCCGAGCTTAGCCACTTCTATAGGCAACTCTGTGCTAAAGAAATCACGCCAGAGATGATGACTCAGATGGAGAAGGAGATTCTGGTACTTTTGTGTAAGATGGAAAAAATTTCCTCCAGGATTTTTCAATCCAATGCAAAATCTCTTAATTCATCTTCCATTTGAAGCGAAAGTGGGTGGTCCTGTGCAGTATAGATGGATGTATCATATTGGAAGAGCACTCAGATATCTGAAACCAATGATTGGTAACAGAGCAAGGGTTGATGGTTGCATCGCCGAAGCTTTTACTCTTAAGAAAGTAGGATACTTCTCAAGTATTTACTTTGCAGAGGAACACAATGTTAATACTTTGGTAATGCGGTACAATATGGATGAGCAACCTCCTTGTAGCGATCTCTCCATTTTTGCAACAAGAGGCACTATTGTTGGTAGTTATACTTCCTACGATGTTAGCGATAAAGAAAGATGTGCTATTTTCTTGTACATGTACGCTAATATGGAAGAAATGAATGAATATTTCAAGTAAGTGTTTCTCCTACACTTATGCTTTTCACCATCTTTTCCAACACATGTATTCTAAAAGGTCCTCTTTTCGTGTAGTATGTTCAACAAGCAAAATTGGAGACATAGACATCAACCCACGAGCAAGCAAATAAAATAAATTCGACGGGAAGGAATAAACGAGTGATCTAATTTTCTTTCCTGGTTTCGAGATCATGTAATGTTTTCTTGTTAACTTATAAATGTTAACAATGTTTTCTTATAGCTTAAGAATGCTTACATTTTGTAATAACTTCATATCTTGGACAGTGCAAAAAAGATATCATCGTCCATGAAGATTTGCGACAACTATCTTGTGGAGTGGTTGATGTTAGAAGCTATGGTGGATATGACGTCAACTGCTTTCGATTCCGTACAACTCAATTTGAATCTCTTCGTCCTCTCGCGACAACATGTAATACCGGAGTTGTGATGAGGGCAATCGATACGCAAGAAAATGAAACTCAGTACTACAGAATTATTAAAAAAATCCTTGAATTAACTTTTGTCGAAAATGAGACAATTCGAGGAGTATTCTTTGACTGCGAATGGTTTGATTCCATTCATGGAATTCGAGTAAACAAATTTGGCAATGGTCGAAGTAAAACACAAGGAACGGTTGAAAGGATTCAATTCATTAGTTCTTGCACACCAAGTAGAGCAAGTGTACTATCTACCTTATCCATGCAATAAATTCAAAGCTTGGAGAGTGATATTGTCGGTACCCTGGGAACCATACACCCCTTGAGATTACAAAGATCTCAAGGGAAATTCATCTACTTGATTTGAAGACCTTCGGAGGCCCACATGTCAGACATATCCAGACCCGCTTCTCCAACATGGTTAGTCCCAAGGTCGTCACGTGTACTATCAAACCGGAGCTACCACCCACAAGGGGGAAGCTCCGGGCTATGTACCGAAATGGCACCCCCGGACCTAACCCCAGACCGAGGGAAGCTCCAGAACTAACACGTGTCAGGTAGCTCCAGAGCTTGCTGTTTCTCACAGTATGCTCCGGAGCTGCCACATGTCCAACCGTCGGATCTTCAGCCTCTAACCTCCGGAAGACTCCACAACGGCTCCAGATCTTCAAAGGGGAATCAAGGACTTCAAGACCCGATCAAGTGTCATTAATACTACATTAATGACACACGATCGGATGACCTTAATTACCAGTAACGGTGCTGTCAAAGCCCATAACTCGATCATTAAGGGCAATTAAACGTGTTGAATGTGTATCAATATTAGTAACCGCCGGGGCCACATGTCGGGCCAGGCTAACTTGTAACGGCCTGCCCTTGTACTATAAAAGGACAGACCGACGATACACTCTCTGGACACACGCAGCCTGAACTCACTTTGAGCTCATACATCCAATATAACATCAACACACCCCGTGGAGTAGGGTATTACGCTCAGGCGGCCCGAACCACGTAAATCTTCGTGTCTACTGTGTCATTTACACTTCACCTTCTTGAATCTCCGCGCGCCCACACCAAACCTCAAACTCGAACCTGCTGATTTGCGCAAACAAAAACGATATGGAGAAGAAGAAGATCGATGGGCTGGTTTAAGGAGTAGGGTGCATGACCGTGATGTTGATGAATTTTGAAGTAACGTTTTATTCACTAACTTAAAATTAATTTTGTATATTATCTTTGCATATTAATCATTTATTCATTGCAACAGGATGTCGTCAAAGGGGAAGGGGAACGGGAAGCCAGTGAGAGGGTTTGAGCCGCCACGAGACCCTTGCTCAGGGACCTCGTTACCTTCAAGCCGAGTTCCCTCTTTCTGGTGCACGCCCCTTCCTCAGCTGTCGTGCGCTTTCAGCGGACGGAGGTAAATTTTAATTTACAATAAATTTATTTTATAAATTGCAGTTGTTAATAATTATTTATCGTTAATCTTTTCCTTTTGTGCAGTCTGACTTAGAGTCTTGTGAGTCCGAGTAAGAGACTAGGGGGCCGCTACAGGAGCCCTGAGTCAGAGGCGGGGCCGGTACAGGAGCCCTCTATCGCTAGCCTCCCTTCGGAGCCGGCTAGCGCTAGCCTTCCTGTGCAACTGGCTACCGCTAGCCTTCCTTTGGACTCTCATGGTTCTGCAAAGCCTTCAGGGTCACAGGACGCGGCGGCGTCGCAACAGAGGCGACGGACGAGGAGGACCCACTTTGCAGCTCCTCTTTCGGTTACTTCTCAGCGGACCACGATCCCTCCTGTCGGTGACAGGTAAAAACTGTATATAGTATATTAAATATTAGATTTTTTGTTTTCCTTTAATTAATGATTTAATATATTTTGCAGATGTTGGTATGACTTTTCGTTCACGAGGATCGAGAAACACCACAGGCAGGTTAACGGTGTCCTGGGTGCTATCGTGAAGTTGTACTACCCCGGTGTCATTGACGGTTTTCCTGCCTTGTCGTGGGACGACTACGCTCGTATCTCTCACCCGGTCCACGACACGGCTCAGGGAGCCATGTGGCATGATTTTATGGTAAGTTTAACGGTTTTATTTTTTCAAATCGTTTGAATTGTTAATGCATATCACTTAAATGTTTATTTGCTTAAATCTGAGGTACCAAGTAGAGGAACCGGGCATGGAGGACCACGCGAGATGTGTGTTCCATTACAATGCTCGGAAGCTCACGACGGCGGCGTTGTCGAACGCCCGGATTCAGGCCGTCAGCCGTACTACAAGCGGCACCCCCGAGAGTAGGAGCAGGAGCAACAAAGGGGTCCATTTAGGAAGGACTCTGCCGCGTACTTGACAGAGGAGCAGTACGCGGAGGTAATTTTTTAATATTTTTAATATTTACAATATCAATGTATGTTAACTGCATTGATGAAAAATGAAATATGTGCAGGTTACTATTTCCTGGTTACAGGGTAACACCGAGGCGTACTTAGCTCTCTGTCGGTACTGGGCTAGCGACGCTTTCATCAATAAGTCCACAAAGGCTAGACAGTGCCGCATGGGGTCCGACAGCAAGCACAACTATGACGGCGACGGCTACTTGCGTTTGGCTAAACACACAGTAAGTAATTTTTTAATTTATTTATGTGTTATTAATATATTTATCTCACTAACACGGCTATACAGGAGCGAGAGATGGGTCATGAGCCGACCCCGACCCAGATTTGGAAGAGAGGTCACAAGGGAAGTGACCTTCTCAGCCAGAGCAGTGTAGTCAGGTCACAGCCGACCGTTTGGTAAGTTTCCAAAATTTATCAATTTCATTATAACTAATACTATTATTGACATGCTTCCAAGATTTCTTTATTTTATAGGCAAAGTACGCGTAGGAGGTTGCGAAGATACACGACACGAATTACGATTGGGAAAGCGCACCGATCGACTCCCAAGCCGCGTACGCGAGAGGAGGCTGGAAGGCCCATGGACGGTGAGTTCTTCATGTGTTTCATTTCTTTTTTCAATTTATCTTCTTCTACTTAGTGTTTTCATTCTTTTGCAGATTTGCCATTTTTGATGGAGTTGTTGACTCGAGGTCGACGCGACCTTTGAGAGGCGCTTCATCGTCACGGGCCTCGTCCGTTGGGACCACCAGTGGTCGTCTCTCGCAGACCCAGCTGGAGCTCCTCGCTTTGAAGGAGACGCTGACGCAGACCCAGACAGAGTTGGAGAGGTCGAGAGAGGAGCAGCGGAGGACGACCTTAATGATGGTCCAGATGCAAGCAGCGGTGGCAGTAAGTAATTTAAAGTATCGTAGTTAAATTTCATAGCATTTCAATAACATATATCTTCTTATATTTTGCAATGGCAGGCTCTTGCTCGACACAACGGTCAGGGTATCGAGATTCCTACGCTTCTGCCGCAGCAGACACCTGAGCATGTAATATATGTTTATCCCTCTTTTTGTTTTTTATACACCCTGTTATTATGAGTTTTAGCCTTAGTGTCGAATAGAAACTTGTTAGAGGACTCCTTAAGCTTTCCATACATGTATATATATTCCTATGTTTCCATTCAAATTTAGGAATTAAGTATGTATATAATCCTTGATGACAATTTACCTTTAGTCTTTGTACAATTTCTCTGTCCACATTATTTTGATGAAACCATAGAAGTAATTAAATCTGTAAGGATCGAATACCCAAGAGGGGGGTGAATTGGGGGTGCTGTCGTCGGTCTCATCTCCTGGAGAGGTGGAGCTGCTGCCTGCTGCTGCTGAGGCTGGAGTGGAGGAGACCGGGGCTATGGGAGCTGCTGTTGGTACTGAGGGTGCCTGCTGAGTCGGAACTGCCAGTAGTGGGACACTGACAACTGGAGCCGGAGTCTGCTGAAAGAGGGTCGTAGCCGGCAAAGGAGAGTGAATCGGTGCGCCTGAGGCAAGCAGTGGTGACATGTTGATAGTCGGTATCGGCATGGTCGGCACTGGAGCTGAGACTGGTGCTAGGACAGGTGGACCTGGAGCTAGACCAGGAAGTTGTGAGGGCAGGACAATCTCGGTCTGAGTGTAGAGGTTGATGATCAACCCTAGGATGTCCATCATGGCCTGTTGTGTCTGCTGCTGCTGGTCAAGAGTATGCTGATGCATCTGGTCAATGAGTCAAGTGAGCCTGTCAGTGTCCTCTCGCCTCTCGCGGGCTATCTGACGCTGCATCTCCTGCTGCTGCTGCTGCTGGAGCTCCACAAGACGTGCAACCTGCTCAGCTCTGGCCTGCTCAGCTGCAAGCCGATCCTGTCGTTGCTGCTCAATCATCTGCTGTAGTAGAGAAGTAAGCTCGGATGGCTGAGAGACCTGTGCCTTGGACACCGGAGGTGGGGTAGGAGGTGGTGGTACACTCGAGCCTCCAGCCTCCGCGTCGTGCTACCTGGGTGAGGGAGGAGGTGGAAAGTACTCCTCGACACTGTCACTAGTGTCACTCTCTGACCAGATATGTTGTAGATCCCCTCCCAGAGCCTCAGCGTGTGCTAGGATCTCGTCTTCTTTTTCTAAGTCTGACCAATCTTCTTCTGAAAGTCGAGCTTGGACCTGACGCTCAACTGGGCGGCCAAGGCGGCGATCCCCAGGAGCTGGAGCACGGTAGTGTCCGAACCGAGTGACGCTCTCGTCGGTGAGACTGTCACGCACGGCGGGTCCCTTTGGAGCCAACAGGTAGAGCAGGTGACTGATCCAGTGGCCAAAAATGAGCTGTCTCATCATCCCAACTCCATCTGTGATGACATCCTCCATCTCACAGATGAGGATATCCACGATGTCAAACTGCATCCCGTTCATGACATAGAAAAGGAGGGTCTGCTGCAAACTGGTGAAGCCCTCAAGGTATCCTGACTTGGGTTGTAGCGTGCGACGCAAGGCAAGGTGAACAGTACGTGCAGCCGGAGTGAGTAGAGCAGGTACCCTAGGCTGGTCAGGTGTGAAGGGCTGAGCAAACAGTGATCGAATCTCCTCAAAAGGTGGTGCCACACCTCCAGTGAGCGGCCTCCTCGGTGGGTCAGCCTGTCCATAGACTAACTCGTGTAGGTAGGTGTCATGGAAATCCACGCCTAGCAGCTGTCCCAAGGTCTGTCTAGTCAGATGGTGATGCTGGCCCATGAACATAAATTCAATGGATCTGCGCGCCCTCTGAAACGTAGAGTGTGGCAAAGAAAACTCGGACCCAATCCTCCACGTAGGCACTCCGCTGAAAAGACATCAACTCCACTATCCCTCTGTACCTCTCAAATAAAGGGCGAATCTCAGTGCTGGTTGCAAGTGCGAGCTAATCCCAGTCAATGAAGTTGTGTTGGAAAAGTTTATGGCCCCGACGTCTGTAAGTCTCATACAGCGACGCCTGTGTCAGGGTCCATAAGCGGTTGTCCACAAGTGGCTCTCTGGGCTGCGGGAACCACTCCTCAAGCAGAATGCTCCATCGAAGCTTCCTGAGGTGCTTTGCCTTCAATTTCCTGTAGTCAGTCAGGCGGACACCCTCACCAACCCGTACATTGGTGTCCATCTCATAGACGGCTCTCTCGGCCACTCTGTCCTCCTGAAGCTCATCTGCATATGGTCTCTGACTCGGGGCTACAACTGTATGACCTCCACGGGTCCTGATTGTGCGCCGGTGAACAAGCGGCTCCTCCTCAGACTCCTCTGTCTCCTCTGTCTGCTGTGGCTGTAGTTGCCTCTGTTGGGACTCCTGGATCCTCAGAGATCCTCTTCGGCCACGCTCACGCTCCTCAGCGGCGCGAGCGGCCATCTCAGCTTGTCTAGCTTTCTTCATCTCTTTCGACAACTTTTGCTTCTTAGCTGTCGGCTCCTCAATGGCCTTTCCCTTTCCTTTCTTGTCACATCCCATCTTGATGAGAAGAGTGACGACACGAAGATGAGATCGCGGGACGACGATGTCGGGTGCACGAGGCGGCGACGCAAAGTACGACGCGACCGGGCGCGAGGAGCAACGACTTGGAGGGTGATGCGGACGGGCGAACCCTAGCGGCGAAGAGGAGTGGCAGTGTCTTGGCGAAGAGGAATGGCGCGGCGAGTGGCGGCGCTGAGGGCGGCGGTGGCGCTGAGGGCGCGGAGTGCAGCGGCGGCAACGCTGAGTGCGGCGGCGGCCGGAGCGCGACAGTCGGGCGGCGGCAAGGCGAGGGGCGCGGAGCGGCGGCGGCGGAGAGAAGAGAGAGAAAAAAGGAAGAAAGATGGAGAGACGCGCTAAATAGGTGCGGACCGAACCCTAGCTTGATTTTTAACATCAGATGATCCGACGTCAGTTGAGAGGGTGCATCGGTCGAGTGGTACAATAAGGTTATTCCAGAGGCACCTTCAGCATCGGATGATCCGACGTGGAAAAGTTTATCATAGGTTGAATTTGGCACAACTCCAGAAATGTGAACATCGAATGCTCCGATGTTTCTCAGAATGAACTCATTGGTTGATTTGACCTTTTGTCTGAGCTGACCCTTCTACTTAAGAACAAATTGATCCGATAATGCTTCTGCCCTAAGCATCGGATAATCCGATGACTACAAAAGATCAACAACAGCCCATATATGTCCTTTGACTTAAACAAACAAAGAGAAACATAAGTCTTAGGACTTTTTGGGCAACCCCTAACCCCTCAAAAAGACTTTAACGCTAGTTGCCAATAACTTGGCTAAGCCCTAAAGCAAATAGAACACCAGAAAACCCAAGGAAAAAATCCAAACAAAATGTAAGGCTCATGCTTTGTGAGCTAGAGGATGAAGACTTTTATCTCTTCAAAGCATGTTCCTTTAGGTATTAACACACCGAACACTTTGTTCTTTCCACATCATATGGCTTGAGATATTGCATTTCAAACAAGTCTCTTTCTCATGAAGTGGGTTCCCCTTTGTGACAATCTACCGTATGCAATGCCAAACAATTTTTAATGCAGGATATTAAACGTGAGTGCAAGTCTATATGGCAGGCATCATGCAAGACATAAATTAAATCTATCTTGCCAAATTTGAACCTTTCAAAGGCTTCTTCAGGGAGAGCCATTCTCCAAGTCTTGGGGATACCCAAAAAAAGACCACCATCCCAAGCTGACCCTTGCTCGCCCCTATCCTTTGAAAGTTAGACAAGACCTATATGTGATGCACTGTTACATGACCATGGCAATTTACATGACGTTCGATGCATCTAGCACATTTAATTCACTCCTTAGCCTAGAAAAGGTTTTCTCATCAAGTGGTTTAGTGAAGATATCCACCAATTGTTCTTCGGACCTAACACCTTGCAAGGAGATGTCTCCCTTAGCTTCATGGCCCCGCAAGAAATGATGGCGAATATCAATGTGCTTAGTGCGGGAGTGTTGAACGGGGTTTTTAGCAATCTTAACCGCACTTTCATTGTCACAAAGGAGAGGCACACAACCAAATTTAACACCAAAGTCCAAAAGGGTTTGCTTCATATAAAGGATTTGGGGCACAACATGCACCAACCGCTATATACTCTAGTTCCGCAGTGGACAAGGCAACGGAGTTTTGCTTCTTACTAGACCAAGATACTAGGGAACGCCCAAGCAAGTGGCACCCTCCGGAGGTACTCTTGCGATCCACATGGCATCCGATAAAGTTCGAATCCGAGTAACCCAAGAGATGTAATTTAGCACCTTTGGTGTACCACAGGCCTACACTTGGGGTATGCTTGAGATACCGAAGTATCCTAAAGACCGCCTTCCGATGCGATTCTTTAGGTGCCGCTTGAAAGCGAGCACACAGGCATACACTAAACATGATATCAGGCCTAAATGCGGTAAGATAAAGCAATGAACCAATCATGGAACGGTAATTAGATTGGTCAACCGGTTTACCGTCCTTATCCGCGTCGAGATGACAATTTGTTGCCGTTGGAGTACTTCTTGAGCTACAATCTACCATCTCAAATTTCTTCAAGAGGTCCTTGGTATATTTTTCTTGATAGATGAAGGTCCCCTCTCGAAGTTGCTTGATTTGAAATCAAAGTAAGAAGTTAAGCTCTCCAGTCATCGACATCTCGAATTCCCTAGACATCATTTCGCCAAACTCATGGATAAGAACTTTGTTAGTTGAACCAAAAATAATATCATCGACATAAATTTGACAAACAAATAGTTCTCCATCGATGTCTTTGGTGAAGAGTGTAGTGTCCACCCTCCCGATCTTGAATCCTTGCATGATAAAGAAATCTCGTAGTCGTTCATACCACACTCTAGGTGCTTGCTTGAGCCCGTAGAGCGCATTGTGCAACCTATACACATGATTAGGATTCCTCGGATCGAACCCGGGAGGTTGTTCAACATAGACAAGCTTGTTAATATAACCATTAAGAAAGGCACTTTTCACATCCATTTGATAAAGCTTTATATTATGATGTGAGGCAAAAGCAAGAAGTATACGGATGACTTGTAGTCGAGTGACCGGAGCAAATGTTTCTCCAAAGTCTAGTTCTTCAACTTGCGAGAAACTCTTGGCCACAAGTCTTTCCTTGCTGCGAATCACAACACCGTTCTCGTCTTGTTTGTTGCAGTACACCCACTTTGTCCCGATGACGTTCTTGTCCTTGGGTCGCTCCTCCAACACCCAAACTTCATCGCAGATGAAGTTGTTGAGTTCTTCTTGCATGGCCATTACCCAATTTGGATCTTGGAGTGCTTCCTCAATGTGAGTGGGTTCTACACATGAAACAAACGAGTAGTACTCACAAAACGTAGTGAAATGGCGAGAGTGTGTACTTACTCCCCTTGATGGACTACCGATAATTTGATCAATCGGATGCGCCTTGGAGATGCGTCCATGTCTCATAAGTGGTTGTGAAGCACTTGGTGGTGGTGATGCGTGTTGCTCTTCTTGTGGTTGGACTTGATCATGGACTTGTTCTTCTTCTTGATGTTGTGTGGCTTGTGAATCTTGTGTCGGCAATGGATCAAATTTTTCTTCTTTGTCAACTTGAGGTGCCATAGATGTGTTGATGTTGGAACTTGAATCTCCCCCTTGATCATGGCTCTCCTCAACTTTAGGCTTGATGTCTCCAATGGTCATGTTCTTCATAGCTTCTCATAGAGGCTCATCATCTATTTCATCATGACCAAAACTCTCCTCTTGGGAGCCATTAGTTTCATCAAACTCAACATCACAACTTTCCTCAACCAAACCAGAGGTTTGGTTGAATACTCGATATGCTTTTGAGTTTGATGCATAACCAAGAAAGATACCAACATCACATCTTCTTTCAAACTTACCGAGCCTTTTCTTGCGGTAGATATATCACTTGCACCCGAAGACTCAGAAACAGGAGATGTTGGGCTTTCTCCCAATGAGGAGTTCGTACGGGGTCTTTTGAAGTAGTCGATGTAGATAGACCCGATTTGCGATATGGCACGCCGTGTTGATTGCTTCGGCCCAAAACTTCTCGGACGTGCCATAGTCATCAAGCATTGCTCGTGCAAGAGTTATGAGAGTCTTGTTCTTTCTTTCAATGACACCATTTTGTTGAGGAGTGTATGTGGCTGAAAATTCATGTTCCACGCCTTCACGATCACACCACTCCCCAATGTTGTAGTTATTGAATTCGGTGTCGTTGTCACTCCGAACCTTGATGATGGGAAGTTGAAATTCCCTTTGATCACGTTTAGCGAAGGTCTTGAACACTTCTGGAGTTTCACTCTTGTCACCTAGAAACAACGTCCAAGCATACCGAGAGTAGTCATCAACTATAATAAGACAATAGAGATTACCATCAAGACTTTGATATGTGGACGTTCCGAAGAGGTCCATGTGGAGCAACTCAAGTGGCTTGGAGGTTGACACCATTGTCTTCATCGGGTGGTGTGAAGCAACTTGTTTCCCGGCTTGACAAGCGCTACAGAGCTTGTTCTTCTCAAATGTGACATCCTTCATGCCAGTCACCATCCCGAGCTTGAATGACTTCTTGATCTTGCTCATTCCAATGTGAGCGATGCGTCGATGCCATAGCCAACCCAAACCCGTCTTGGTGAAAAGGCAAGTGGTCAAGCTAGCATCCTTGGCGGAGAAGTCTACTAAGTAGAGGTGTCCATGTCGAAACCCTTTGAAGATTAGTTCTTTGCTTGTTTCACTAGTCACAACAACATCATTCTTGCCAAAGGTGCACGTTAGTCCAATATCACATAATTGTGCAATAGAAATCAAATTGAAACTAAGTGACTTAACATACAACACATTGGAAATAGATAAATCATGTGAAATTGCAATCTTACCCAATCCAATTACCTTCCTTTTAGAGTTGTCACCAAAGATGACTTGTTCATGATTGTCGGGGTTCTCTATGGAGGTGAACATACTATCGTTGCCGGTCATGTGTTGAGTGCACCCGCTATCAAGTACCCAATGCTTTCCTCCGACTTTGTAGTTCACCTATACACATGAATTCAATTTTTGATTTTAGGCACCCAAGCTAACTTAGGTCCTTGTATGTGTGATACAAGTATTTTTGGGACCCAAAGTTGCTTGGGAAGCTTCCCCTTCATGCCCTTCATGTCCTTGCCAATGAACCTTGCCTTCACCTTGTCATCTACTTTACTCAAGAGATAATAGTGATCATCAAAGGTGGACTTGTAGTTAGTAGGCAATTTTGGAGAAGGCCGGTTAGGAAGAGGACACTCCCTTGTATGGTGACCGGTGACCTCGCAATTTTGGCAATAAGAACCAACTTCCTTGATGAAGCTTGTTTTAAGCTCCAGTGAGGGCACCTTTCCTTTGTTAGGCACCGGGAGGGATCCAAGTCATATCTCTTGTTGAAGGCCTTTGCTTGTTGGAAGAGGATTTCTTTATGCTTGACTTCCCCCTTAGATAGTCTTGCTACACTAGTGCGGAGACTTTCAATTTCATCCATCAAATTCTTCTCCCTAGCATTCTCTTTCAAAGGCAAAGACTTATGCAAGACATTAGTGGCATGTGAAATAATGGATACCTTATCATTAAGGGTTTCTTTTTTTATGGTTTTCAATTCTTGATCAATGACTTCATAGGCAAGGTTAAGTACTTGATGCTCTTGGATTAACTCATTGTGCTTTCCCAAGAGTGCTTTGTGTGCTAAGTAAAGCTCATGATGATCTAGCTTGATTTGAGCCTTATCCTCCTCAACTTGCTTGACATGAGATTTGAGCGTGTCATGCTCCTTAAGTATGCTTTCATACTTGTCAAGCAAATCGAGGTTAGCACTCTCGAGCTTAGCACGAGCTTCTTCAAGAGCCTTGACCTTACTCTTTTCCCTTTTTAATGATAGTGTGGTATTAATTTATCATTGAAGCTAAGTCATCGAGGGAAAGCCATAATCGCTAGAGTCATCACATACCTTGGTGTTACCATTTGCCATGAGGCACATGGGAGGTGAACGAAGATATGAATCATCATTGTTGGCAATGGCAAGGCCGGCCAAGCTCTCTTCTTCAGATTCACTCTCTTCATCACTAGATTCTTCGTCGGTGATCCATTCATTTGCCTCACACATGAACACCTTTTGTGGACCTTATCTCTTCTTTGGAAAGAGTTTTGCCTTTTTGCCTTTGTCATACTTCTTCTTCCCAAAGAATCTCGGCTTGGGCTTGACCTCTTCTTCATCATCCTCACTATCCTCAAGCTTGCGATGCTTGCCCTTGTGGTTCTCTCTTCTTTTGTCCGGTTTTGGACAATCATAGGAGATGTGGCCTTGATTACCACAGTTATAGCAGGTCTTGTTGTCATCTTAGCTTGGTAGAAATGCTTTATTTTTGGGATCAAAGTTGTATCCCTTCTTGGCAATCTTGGAGTTCAAACGATAGAATTTCTCATCATCAATGCAAGCTCATCATCATCATCTTCACTTGATGCTTGCTCTTCTTCACTTGAGCTAGGCTCGATCACTTTCTTTTTCTTGAGATTTGTTCTCTTGGTGGAAGCCTTTAGAGCAATTGTCTTTGAAGATGATTCCTCCATCATCCCAAGCACACTCATCTCATGAGCGCGAATCTCTCCAATAAGTTCAGAAACTTCAATGTGATCAAGAGATTCCCTTTGAAGCATAGAGTTGATGATGTTGTACTTTGGCTTAGGAAGGAGCATAAGAATCTTGCGGTTGATGAGTCCCTTGCCAAGAGGAGCAATATCAAGAGCATTAATATCCTCAATAAGAACATTCAAGAGAGAAAACATTTCATTGACATTCTCATGAGGTAGCATTTTGAACTCATCATATTTGGCCTTAAGCATGTGATACTTTAGTTCTTTAACACGAGAAGAACCCTCATGAATTTCAATCAAGCACGCTCAAATTTCACAAGCCTTTTCTTTGCTAGCAATCCTAGCAAACACATCTTGACTAATGCATTCGTAAATAGCATTTCTAGCCTTGGCATCCCACTTGATTTGATCACCTATATAGTTATGCTCACCAAA
Organism: Tuctoria greenei; assembly: GCA_036927565.1. Lineage (NCBI taxonomy): Eukaryota > Viridiplantae > Streptophyta > Magnoliopsida > Poales > Poaceae > Tuctoria > Tuctoria greenei. Next base: position 4,366,946 of record JAYESD010000007.1, read on the forward strand.
CCCCGCATGAGTCGCTTCCCATACCTCGGGAGCAATAGCCTCTAGATAAGCACGCATACGTGTTTTCCAATAGACAAAGTTCTTGCCCTCGAAGATGGGAACCAAACCCCCAATCTTGGTCATTTTGGCTCTCTAGCGGTGAAGCTAGAATGATCCAATGAGCAGTCTTGCTCTGATACCAATTGTAAGGATAGAATATCCAATAGGGGGGGTGAATTGGGCTTCTTTTTAAAAACTAAAGCAATAAAAACTCAACTACTAAAAACCCAATTCCCTATGCAAACAACCTATGCATTCAAGTGAATAATAAATTTGTGGTATATGGAATGCATAAGTATAACGGGAAAGAAAGAGTGTGCAAACTCCCGAGAAGAAACGAAGACACGGTGATTTATCTCGTGGTTCGGCAAGATCATCAAGACCTTCCTACACCCACGTTGTTGCACCCACCAAAGGGTGTAGCCACTCCCAAGTCACCAAGACCAGGGATCTAAATAGAAGTCTCCGTTCACCATCTCCGACAATGTGGAGCTCAAGCCTTGTACAAGTTTGATCTTCCGGGCTTCCACAACCGACTTGGCAAACTCCGGAAGGATCTCTCCGATCACCGACTGATACACGGTGAATGCAATCACCAAGAGACACTCACTTACAGCTCTCACTAGACTAGAGACTCCAATCACCAAGAATGGAAGCACACAAGCATTATCTCTAATAAGTTCTAGCCTATCTCTTGGTGTACAAGTGGTGTAAATAATGTGGAAGTGGTTGTTCAACGTCTTGAATGCTTTATAATGTGTAGAGTAGCTCAGGGCATCAAGACTTGTCTGAATGACTGGTTGAAGGGGTATAAATAGCCAGCTTCCACGAGATAGTCGTTGGGAAAGTAGGCTGACATCACTGTTCTGCAAACACCGGATGATCCGATGTTCTCCCTTCAGCTGTCATTGGTCGAATACAAATTAGCTGAGATCATTGTGTCAGATATGACCGTTGATCCACCGATGTTGTATACACCTGTACATCGAATAATACGGTGACACTTGGTCCATGATGGTCCAGAAATAATGCTTACTGGAATGATCGACTGATGTGACATATTTGTACATCGGATGGTCCGATGTTACTTGGTCCAGAAGAATTGCTTACTGGAATGATCGACAGATTTAACACATGCTTCCACATCGGATGATCCGGTGTATACCCAAGACTGAGGTGTTTTTCTGCTGCAGAGCCAACTCGACCGATGTAGTGTTTTCTGGATACATCGGATGATCCGGTGAGTTGATTTTGTCTGCTTCGAGTTGTTCTAAGTGATTTTTTTGGAATTTGTCCAAGTGACCTCTTAGACATTGGTTTGATATGTTCTTCTGATGACAACTAAGTCTCGTGTTCTATCAATTTTGATAGAATAATTTTGACATATATGTTTTTTCTTTCAGTCTTCATGAAAATCGATTGACCTCGTAAAATAGTTTGTTGAGGGGTCTCCAATCGTATCCAATGAGCAGTAGATGATATAAATATAGAATCTATTAAGTGTGATGAGTTATATGAGAGACCTTGCATCCACAAACTTATTCGTGATATCCAACAGTTGCCATTAATCACCGAAACCATACCTTATGAGGGCCTAGATGCTTTCAAAATCATCACATGGAAATTTATGATAGTCATGAGAAAATGCTTTCAATCATAGATAAATAATTAGCCAAGAACATTAGGACCTCACTTGTACACGCTTGGAGCTTCTAACTTCAAATTTAGCGTTGGTTGAAACTGAAGTCGTAGACAAAGTCCTGAAAACTTAATGCAGTTTTGCACATCCATTTATAAAGAGCTTCAGTTAAATGAACTTTCTCAAAAGTCGAATTGGTTGGTTTCTTAAATCAGAATATGTTAGTATGATGTTGGTTGGTTTCTTAAATCATAATTGATTAGTTGTTTTTTTCTGCAGGGTTCGGGAACGCGCTGAGAAGATCCCAGAGGCAGTGGAGAGGCTAGCGTGTAGCCCAATGGAACTTAATTTACAAATTGTGTTGTTGTTGATGTTTTGGATAATGTTTCATAACTGTTTTGTTGTGTATATGTTCTAGATATGATCTATATGTGTTCCGTGTACTCGTCATCGAGCGAGGTAGTCAGTTTTCGTTTAAAAAAAAATCGAAAACTTAACTTACGTCGCCTATGGTAATGCCGACGTAATTTAGCCCAGTTTAACTTACGTTGGTGTGTCCTGACCGACGTAAGTTAATCCACTTAACTTACGTCGGTTCGGTACAACCGACGTAAGTTATACCACATTACTTACGTCGGCCGGCTGTGACCGACGTAAGTACTCTGGCCCAGCCTGCGGCCCATCTCGATAAATAACTTACGTTGGTTGCCGGAAACCGACGTAATTAAGTAACTTACATCAACGACTGACGTAAGTTAACTTAATTACGTCCAAACTGCTTCGTTGCCCGAAAACCGACGTAATCCGAGGTATCCCTCCATTCTAAATTAATTAGCATGTTATAGTTTATTTTTCAATTAGATAGTGACAAGTAATTTAAGATGGAGAGAATATTCAAATCTTGCACAAATAATCTTAATAATCCACATGCCAACAACAACTACAAAATCATGATGAGCAAGATAGCCAGAAAGCGCATCGTCGATATCAAGTCGGGAGAATATGGATGATGTATGTTGAAGCGATAGTAGCAGAAAAATAAAATGAAACGATGAAGACAATGGAGCGTGAGACCGTCCGCAATGACACACTGTAAATCATACTGTATACACTGTATCACATTGTAATTTAGAGTACACACTGTAAAAGTAGAAGAAAATAGTGTATAGAGTATGATTTAGAGTACGCTGGTGCGAATAGTCTAGAAAGCAAAATTTAAAGTATACCGTAAGATTTAGAGGAAACGTAATATAAGATGATGTCAGATGAAGATCGTAATTCCGACGCATGGAATTTAAATAGCTCAAAATTACTTCATGGGCAGGTGGGGTCGTGGCTAAGCTAATCCGACGTGGCGCCACCGTGGTCTAATCCACAGTCCGCGTCCCTGACCCCTCGACGGACCGGACCGGACCGGACCGCGACCCTGAGCCAGCCATTCACGTTCCCGCGCCGACCGGCCGGTCACTCACTCTCTCACATCACGTGAGAGAGAAAGAGAGACGAGACGAGACGAGCAGCCACCACGACGCCACGGCCTTTCGCGCTCCCTCCATTTCGGCATTTCCCCATCCTCCCGCACGCACGCGCGCCCCACCAATACCACGCCAGATCCGGGCCACAACATTCGTCGCCCGGCGAGCCCACCATTCCTCGGTGAACGACGCGGGGTCTGAGGCCGCGGTCGGTGCTAGGGAGGCGGCCGGCGAGGGGAAGGGAGTGGAGGGCAATGGCGCGCCGGGTGCGCCCGTCGCACCTGGTCCTCGCGGCGGGGTTGGCCTACCTCCTCCTCATCTCCCTCAAGTTCCGCCGCGTCCTCGACCTCGCCGCCGCCGACCTCGACGGCCCCGCCGCCTTCTCCTCCTCCTCCTCCTCCTCCCCCTCCTCCGCCAACCACTACACCCCCTCCTCCACCACCCCCACCCGCGCCCGCACCTTCCCCGTCCACCCCTTCTGGCACCGCTACGACCGCGTCTCCCTACCCGACCTCGCATCCCGCAACCGCTCCGCGCTCGACCGCATGGCCGACGACGCCTGGGCGCTTGGCCTCGCCGCGTGGGACGAGGCCGCCGCGTTCGCGGGGGACCCGTGGGACCTCGCCTCCGCCGCCTCGCACGCCACCCGCGCCAAGTGCCCCTCCGCGGTCACCGCGCGCGCGCGCGGCCGGGTCGTGTTCCTCCCCTGCGGCCTCGCGGCCGGCTCCTCAGTCACCGTCGTCGCCACGCCCCGGGCCGCGCACAAGGAGTACGTGCCGCAGCTCGCGCGGATGCGCCAGGGGGACGGCACCGTGCTCGTCTCGCAGTTCATGGTCGAGCTGCAGGGCCTGCGCGCCGTTGACGGCGAGGACCCGCCCAGAATACTGCACCTCAACCCCAGGCTCAGGGGTGACTGGAGCCAGCACCCCATCATCGAGCATAATACCTGCTACAGGATGCAGTGGGGTGCCGCCCAGCGCTGCGACGGCTCACCACCCGAGGACCATGACGATAAGGGTACGTTGTACTCTCTGCTCTGCATCACCTGACCTTCTTCAACTCCAGATTGGGTGATGTTGTTTGTTAGCATACCTGCTGCTCAATGCAGTTAGGAAGATGAGATAACTTCCATTTCCAATTTTTCTTAGCCATCGTAGGATAGAGGATCTACCAGCCTAATGCCATGTCTCTGTTACAAGCTTGGCATGTATGAGTACTCTGGAACATCGAGATAACTTCTGTGATTACAGTAATGCTATGTGCCTTCGTTCTTAGGCTAGCATATTTGGCTAAAAACTGCAATTCCTTATTTTCCAACAGTGGATGGGTTCCCCAAATGTGAGAAATGGATACGTAACGATATCGTCGACACCAAGGAGTCCAAGACAACTTCATGGTTGAAGAGGTTCATAGGGCGTGCCAAGAAACCTGCAATGACGTGGCCATTCCCCTTTGTAGAGGAGAGACTATTTGTTTTGACTATACAAGCTGGAGTTGAAGGGTTCCACATTTACGTTGGTGGTCGACATGTGACATCTTTTCCTTATCGGCCAGTATGTTCTTTACGCTTGTTCATCTGCAGTTTTTTTCTTCTGATTATGATATATACATAAACACTTAGAGGTACCAGGTGATCCTTTTCAGGGGTTCACTCTTGAAGATGCAACAGGATTATTTGTTAAGGGTGATGTAGACATACATTCTGTTTATGCCACTGCTCTTCCTATGTCTCATCCGAGTTTTTCTCTTCAACAAGTCCTTGAGATGTCAGAAAAATGGAGGTCTCAGCTGCTGCCAAAATATCATGTTTCCCTTTTCATTGGGATATTGTCTGCATCGAATCATTTCGCTGAGCGCATGGCTGTGAGAAAAACATGGATGCAGAGCCCAGAAATCAAGTCTTCCAAAGCAGTAGCTCGATTCTTTGTTGCATTGGTAAGCAAATTATCCATCCAAATAGATGACGTTTGCAGTTAACTAACAAGTCTCTCTGTGGCTGTGCTAACAAAATTGATAACTTTAAGATGTCTATATTAATGCTTAAGTATTGACGCCTCTCAATTGGGATATCACCATCGATTGTAGACATTTCGGACTCAAAAGGCTATGCAATTAACACAGTGTAGTTGCCTTGATATTCACTTGGGTATCTGGTTCAACATGAAATCTTGTTTTTATACTTTTGTGCTAGATTTTTGCTACATCAGGTCCATCACATATGCCGTAACCTGTATTCTGCCTATCTTTGGTAATAAATTCCCGATTTTCTAATTAAATTATTCGTATGTTCCAATTACAGTAGATATTAGTGGCATACTGGCATGTTCATTTATAGGAAAAATCACAAATGACCTTTATGAAAAAATGTCAGCTGCTTATTCATTAACTCATGAGACATTTGTGGTTCAGAATTCAAGGAAGGAGGTCAATGTAATGCTGAAGAAAGAAGCAGAATACTTCGGAGACATTGTCATTTTGCCATTTATAGATCGTTATGAGCTGGTAGTTTTCAAGACAATCGCTATTTGCGAGTATGGGGTAAGAAAACATTGATATTATCCAGTTTTTGCTGCTCTACTTCTTGCATTTGTATTCATCAATGTCAACTAAAGTGAGCTCATGATGAGTCTTGATATACCATTATATGTGTTTCTGTGCCCAATAATGGGTTTATTCAGAGGACGGGCTTATGTCCATTTGCCATTGCAGTTTCTCGCACAAACTTATGAATCCAACTTCTGACATTTTTTAACCAGGAAGCTTAATATTGAGCACCTCTTCCTTCATTTTCTTGTGGCTCTTTCGACAAATCACCTCTAGGAGGAGTTAATCCGTCCAGAATAGGCTAATGGACTTTGGAGTTCATGAAAATAATTAGTCTTTAGTTACCATCCTAAACCTTCCAATAAACCCGATATATGTTAACCAACTTTCAGGTCCAGAACTTGACTGCTGCAAACATCATGAAATGCGATGATGATACATTTGTGAGGGTTGATATGGTTCTCAAACATATCAAGTTGAACAATGGTGACAGACCATTATATATGGGGAACCTTAACCTCTTGCATAGACCGCTGAGAACTGGAAAATGGGCGGTTACTGAAGAGGTAAGATCGTCATTTTTTAATGCTGGAGTTGCCAGCATATTCCTCATTTCCTATTTAAGTTATTTTTTGACCTTTGCAAATTTCACCCTGGTTTCTGTTAACAACATATAAATATAACTCATTATCTTCACTATCTCCTGATTCTTAACAATAATTACCACAGGAGTGGCCTGAAGATATCTATCCACCTTATGCAAATGGTCCAGGTTATGTAATTTCTGGTGACCTAGCAAAATTCATTGTGTCTCAGCATGCCAACCAGAGACTGAGGGTGAGTTTTTGCCCAAGTCTACTTCAGATTACGCTTCAGTTTTCACATACACTTCATATCCTGACTACCAATTGGTGCATTTTTTCATTGATTGCTTGCAGCTTTTTAAGATGGAGGATGTAAGTATGGGTCTTTGGGTCGAAAAATTCAATTCGACGCGGCCTGTCCAGTATTCTCACAGCTGGAAGTTCTGCCAGTATGGTTGCATGGAGAACTACTACACTGCCCATTATCAGTCACCTCGCCAGATGCTGTGCTTGTGGGATAAGTTGATTCGTGGCCGAGCATCATGTTGTAACTACAGATAACGAAGCGAAATATTGCTGGACAGTGGCTTATCCCCTCATGTCCCAGCTGGTTAATTTCATTGGCTGGTCGCTGGTGTTCTCCTTTGACATGATCATACGAATCACTAGATCCATAGGATTGGTGTTGCTTCTCCATTGCTGCTCAAATCGAGCTTGCATGGCTATGAGGTTGGAGCTTGAAGATTAGAAAAGCTTCAAGCCTGTGGTTTAGTTCTTGCGCATTTGCCTGATTTGCATAGGTCATCTTATGGTGTTGGCGCCCGCGTACTTGTAACTGATCTCAATTTTGATGGTAGTTAGACCAGATTAGAATGTTCAGATGTGCCTCTATTCTTCTAACTAGTCGAAATGTCGCCTGATCTTATTCTTATCTGTCTCCTCCAGACGTTGAAACTATTCTTTCATGCGTTGATGTCTATTGTGGCCAAATTCACATATACCCCCTCCATCTTAAATTACTTGTCACTCTCTAATTCATTTTTAAATTAGAGTGATAAGTATTTTGAGATGGAAGGAATGTCCTAATTTTATTACTTGCATATTATTTTTCAGCTCATTTCAGACTAGCATATTATTAACAACTGAAAAAGGTTCTAAGAACATCGTCGTACAAACGGGCGACCCGCCTGTGAAAAGCATTGAAATTTTATTCAGGATTCAGATGCCGGTACCTAAGCAAGCAATCCGTCTGTCTAAAAAAACTTGTCGTTTTAGTTTATAAATGAACTACACACTACTAAAAAAGTTTCAAAAAACTTATCGTTTTACAGTTTATAAATGAACTACACACTATAAAAAATTTGAAACATTGACAAAATTCGGGAATTCGGAAACAGATTATCTCTGATTGCACAAAATATTTCTTGCAAATAGATTATTCCTAGGCGTTAGTGAAAATAAGAAGCGTTTCACAGCGAGAGGACTGAGCCCCCACTGAGTCACTGACACCGACAGTGGGCAGCAATGGCTGCTCTGCGAGTGGCAAGAACCCCGGCCACCGCCAGCCTCGCCGGTGTCCTGCACCGCCTCCTAACACCAGAGCAGCCCCCGTCCCGCCACCCCAACACGGCCCACCTCAACGCGCTGCTCACGGCTTATGGCCGCCGCGGCCACATCCAGGATGCTCAGCAGCTGTTTGACCGAATGCCCCGCCGCGATGTCATCTCCTGGACCGCTCTCCTCACAGCCTACGCCGACGTCGGCGACTTCGCCTCCGCGCGCCTCGTCTTTGACGACATGCCCCGTCGCAATGTCAGCTCCTGGAACGCGCTGCTCTCCCTCTACATCCGCGCCGGGAGACCGGCGGCCGCGCACGCGCTATTTGCGAAGATGCCGGTCAAGAACGCCTTGTCCTACGGCGCTATAATCTCTGGTCTCGCCAAGGCTGGGATGCTGAGCGAGGCCCAGGCGGTTTACCAGGAGATGCCGCATCGGTGGCAGGACCCCATTGGATCTAACGCTATGATGGCTGGGTACCTGAGGGCCGGTGAGCTTGGCATGGCGCTGCGGGTGTTCAATGGAATGACATTGAAGGACGTCATTTCCTGGAGCACGATGGTTGATGGGCTCTGTAAGTATGGGGCTGTGTCAGAGGCTTGGAGGCTGTTTGAGGCAATGCCGGAGCGGAATGTTGTGTCTTGGACCTCGATGATTCGGGGATACATAAAGCGCGGGATGCGTAGAGATGGCCTTTTGCTGTTCTTGGACATGAGAAGGCAAGGTGTTCAGGTTAATACAACAGCACTCTCAGTTGTGCTAGATGCTTGTGCTGAAGGCTGTCTTGTCAGAGAAGGAATTCAGATTCATAGGTTGGTTATAGCAATGGGGTTTGGGATGGACATATTTTTGGGTGACTCGATTATCATGATGTATTCCCGGTTTGGTTGGATGGTCAATGCTAGAAGGGTGTTTGATTTCATGAAGCAAAAGGACATAGTCTCGTGGAACTCATTGATCACTGGGTACATTCAGAACGACATGATTGAAGAGGGGCATGTGCTTTTCAAGTTGATGCCAGTGAGGGATGCTGTTTCTTGGACATCGGTGGTTGTTGGGTTTGCTAACAGGGGATGGATGAAAGAGGCTGTTGAACTTTTTGAGCAAATGCCTGGAAAAGATGAGATTGCATGGACTGCAGTCATTTCTAGTTTTTTTGCAAATGGAGACTATGTAAGTGCAGTGCGGTGGTTTTGTCGCATGTCACGGGGAGGCAAATCAAATGCAGTAGCTTTTAGCTGTTTGTTGAGTGCTTTGGCCAGCCTGGGAATGTTGAATCAGGGATTGCAAGCTCATGCATATGCAGTTAATGCGGGATGGGTATTGGACTCAGCAGTTCACTCTTCTTTGGTAACAATGTATGCAAAATTTGGAAGACTGACTGAGGCTCATTGTGTTTTCTCGGGCATTAATAATCCAAGTCTTATTGCGACTAATTCTATGATAACAGCATTTGCCCAACATGGCTTGGCTGAAGATGCAATCAAATTTTTTGACAAAATTCAGGATAAAGGCCAAAAGCCTAACCATGTGACATTTTTGGGAATCCTGACCGCTTGTGCACGTGCTGGTTTCATTCGACATGGTTATAACTACTTTGAATCAATGAGAGCAGTGCATGGCATTGAACCAAATCCCGACCACTACACATGTATGATTGACCTTTTAGGTCGTGCAGGCTTTCTTGCTGAAGCACTGGAAATGATTAACTCCATGCCCGAGAAAGATTATCATGATGCATGGATGGCGTTGCTTAGTTCTAGTAACCTTCACTCTAATCTTGCTTTTGCAAAAATAGCAGCGCATAAGCTTCTTGAGATGGACCCTCACAATGCAGTAGCTTATACGGTTCTGTCAAACATGCTTTCCTCAGCTGGAATGAAGGATGATGAAGAAATGCTAAAAGTTACACAGTTATCCAACATGGCTTGTAAAGGTCCTGCATATAGCTTTATTCTACAGGATAAAACTACTGAGGATCAGACATAGAATGAACATTTCTAGTTCTAGGTTTTCGGTACGTTGTGATACATATATCTTGATTCAATTAAAAAAACAGCTCTTGTCCTAGGAGTCAGTGTTGACCTGACCTGTTAATATGTCTTTCATTTTTGTTCAGACAATATTAAGAACTGATATGCGATGAAAGGAAACATGACTGTGGGTGGCTTTCTCTTAATGATATAATATATGATATGATTACTGCTAACACAAAGATTAAGGATGCTGGTGGGCTGGTTCATTTTTCTGGTGAGTCCTATTTGTTATATTACATTATGTTTTCAGGATATAATATGCAGTACTGCAAGTCATCAATTGCATATGATTCGTGAAAGAATATTATTTTCTATGTTTTTGTTTGGATCCTTGCGAAGGTAGTTTTGATGATAAAAAAATCTATACTGGTCTTGATTGCATCTCTGTCCTCCCTCAGATGTTGTAAATGATGGTGATTTCTACACAGATAACTCATCTGCTTACACGAATTGTTGAAGGGCATGGAATTGTCAGATGATCTTTGCTTAATGTCAAGAATACTTATTCAGGATGTTATCTCCATTGATACAGAAGTGTTACCAAGTGAGATTAGGTTATTGAATTGTTCAAATGGCAGAACCATGTATGCAAGTTGAATTTTATGCTTGCTCTATGTTTTAACAATAGAAGTTACCATCTTCATATTGTTTGATAGGTATTAAAGGTAACCATATATTAAAGAAAACCTCTGCTCCTTTGTTACCAATGTGGCAAATGGAGTAAGTTTTGAATGGTTAACTACTTAATCACTTCATCAGCTTACCCTTTTTGAATACTTAATGGTGAAAAAGGACTATTCTGGCTGAGTAAATTGCTGAATGCATTGTCAGTTTTCCCACTTTGAATACATGATCTATTTTCAAGTTTGGTGGCCTTTGTTTTGTTACAGTTCCCCCTACTTTTTCCATGACACTTTTGAATGCTATGTACTGCACCACAGCACCAGTCATGTCAAGATCATGCCTTTTTCTTATATATGGTGTTAGTTGAGATGTTTAACCGTACAGATCAACACAAGAATCATGACTACTCCAATACTCTAACCAATTCACTTCAACTTCAGTCTCTCAATTTACTTTATATTCATCATAAGGCATGACGTGATCCAATAAATAGGCCATAAATTTGCAGTTCAACTTTAGCTGCCATCTGTTTCTGAACTATGGATCCATTTCTTCTTTCCATCATCTTATGCTCATGGATCTTTGTTGTAGTGTATTGGAAAAGGCTCAGTAGCAAGAGGCTTAGGCTTCCACCTGGACCTCCAACATGGCCAATCTTTGGGAACCTTCTCCAGTTAAGTCCTCTTCCCCACAAAGACTTCGCTCGATTTTGCACCAAATATGGTCCCCTTGTCTATCTTCGCCTAGGAGCCATCGATGCCATCACCACTGATGATCCTGAAGTCATCCGTGAAATACTTATCCGGCAAGATGAGGTTTTTGCGTCACGGCCTCGAACACTGGCTGCTGTTCATCTTGCCTATGGGTGCGGCGATGTGGCTCTTGCTCCACTGGGGCCAAACTGGAAAAGGATGAGGAGAGTTTGCATGGAACACCTGCTGACTACCAAGCGGCTTGAATCTTTTGCTACTCACCGAGCTAAGGAGGCTGAGCACCTCTGTCAGTTTGTATGGGCTAAAGCTCAGTCAGGGAAGCCTGTAAATCTCAGAGAGGTTCTCGGTGCATTTTCTATGAACAACGTGACAAGGATGTTGCTCGGGAAGCAGTACTTTGGCCTTCAGTCGGCAGGTCCTGGGGAAGCTATGGAGTTCATGCACATCACCCATGAGCTATTCTTCCTGCTGGGCCTGATCTATCTTGGGGACTACTTGCCAGCTTGGAGGTGGCTCGATCCGTACGGGTGTGAGAAGAAGATGAGGGAGGTTGAGAAGAAAGTGGACGACTTCCACCAGAAGATAATTGATGAGCACAGGAGGGCTAGAGAGGCCAAGAAAAGTGGCCCTCTTGATGATGACGATGGCAGAGATGAGATGGATTTTGTTGATGTGCTGCTCTCTTTGCCTGGTGAGAATGGGAAGGTGCACATGGATGATGTGGAGATCAAAGCTTTGATGCAGGTAAATATACGACTGCAGATCCTCAAATTCATTTTCTTTAAGCAATTAATGATTCTGCTCTTTTTATTTTCACTGTTTATACTCAGCAACCATTGCATGTTCCACATCTAGAACTCAAAGAGGTAGAATGCAAGTTGTTGTGCCATTATATTTTGCAACCGAATTTTCTCTGCCTGTAGTGAATAAATAGCTCCTGTTATTTTTGTCTCGCACCATCTTTTCACATGTATGTAGCCGTTTTACTTAAGTTGCAATGGACATCACCCGCTCTTTGATTGTCCTGAATAAAGAGAAATTGGTAAAATGGATCTCTGAACTTCCAACATGAAATGAATATATCAGTAAAAAAAAAAATCCATGCATGCTCCTGCGCAGGACATGATCGCTGCTGCCACGGACACTTCATCGGTGACCAACGAGTGGGCGATGGCCGAGGTGATCAAGAACCCGCGCGTCCTCCGGCGGATCCAGGAGGAGCTGGACGCCGTCATCGGGCGCGACCGGATGGTCGCCGAGTCGGACCTCGCCCACCTGCCGTACCTCCGGTGCGTGGTCCGCGAGTCCTTCCGGATGCACCCGGCGGGGCCGTTCCTGATCCCGCACGAGTCCCTGAAGCCGACGACGATCATGGGGTACCACATCCCGGCGCAGACGCGCGTGTTCATCAACACGCACGCGCTGGGCCGGAACCCGCGCATCTGGGACGACGTCGACGAGTTCCGGCCGGAGCGCCACCTGCCGGAGGGTGGCGGGGGCCGCGTGGAGATAAGCCACCTGCCGGACTTCAAGATCCTGCCGTTCAGCGCCGGGAAGCGCAAGTGCCCCGGCGCGCCGCTCGGCGTGGCGCTGGTGCTCATGGCGCTCGCCAGGCTCTTCCACTGCTTCGACTGGTCCCCGCCGGACGGCCTCCGCCCCGAGGACATCGACACCCAGGAGGTCTACGGGATGACCATGCCCAAGGCCAAGCCGCTCTTCGCTGTCGCCACGCCGCGTCTGCCACCGCAGACGTACGCCTCCGGCGGTGCTGCTCGCCATGGCGGCAAGCAAATGTAAGCCACGAGCTAAGTCGCCATGGCTAAAACTACTACTACTCCTTAGTAGGGCTACTGGATTGATCAGTGTGCAAGAGACAACTGATGCTTCATACTACTACATACCGCATAAACGATGAATGAAATATCCTAATTTGCCACCTGATCCAGTTTTCGGCATACCAATGCATCACTTTGCACCTGGCATTTACGAGCACATCCTTCTTATCTTTCTTAGGATAATAAAAACATCAGACAACCCATCAATGTACAAATCGAGCAATTCAAGAATGTGCATATCATCACAACCATTGGTATGTCAAAATTACATTGTCATTACCAAACATACTTAAAACATCGAAAATCATCCTTCGTATGGATTATCAACACGGTAATTTCTCTGAAATCTAGATATGTAGGTATCATCACAACATTCGGTCTGTCAAAATTATGCTTCATACATCACTATACCTTGGTTTGCGAGATACTCTTGAGAATCCAAAGTACAAATAAGGATCTAGGTCTTCAACTTTTAGAGCACCTGATGGATTTCTACAACAGATCAAAAGAAACGAAAAAAAACTACTGAACCTGATTGATCCATATAAAAGCCCCCCGCTGATTTGGGGGACAATAGTACAAACGATACTTTTAGAGCACCTGATGGATTTCTACAACAGATCAAAAGAAACGAAAAAAACTACTGAACCTGATTGATCCATATAAAAGCCCCCTCGCTGATTTGGGGGACAATAGTACAAACGATATGGTGTTGCCTTGACTTCTTGAACACCACTGTACAAAATGTATTCCCTTTCGGTTTGCAGGATAATAAGAATATATATTGTCCATGCAGAGCAGGCCAACTCAGCAAAATCAGGAGCCTGCTACTGGAACACGAGTGAATGAATACAGAGATCAGAAAATTTCGGGGATGACATATGTGCCCTGTGCTGCTGTGCAGTATTGGCATTTGCAATCTGTATTATCTTCCTAAGAAACTGTTTCTAGATCTCACAACTTTGGCGCTATGAAGCTTCTTTTGTAAAGTTCATTGATGTCTCGACATCTCGAGGGCTTCCTGAGTTGATTTTGTTCTCCTCACCCTGCTGCTGGTTCACTTGAGGTTTCACTTTGAGCTTATGATTGTTATATGCAACGACACCTGCTATGGCTGTAGGTTGCAAATGGCTAGCTTAGATATAATTTAATTGATTCAGCACTTGTGACAAAAGAATATACTCAAATAAAAAAGGAAAATACATTATGAGGTTAAACAATTCAGATTTATTGCATACCTATTGCATATCCAACTATGTTTATAAAAGTAAGCTTTGTATCAGCGAAGATAGCAGCTGACAGGAGAACTACAGACCAATCCCTCACAACTCCAGTAACCCGAGCTGTCAGTGCACTGGTCCGAGATATGACAAGGAAGACTGACATATTTAGTATGAAAGTGCACAGGCAGTTCAAGAACAATGTAAATGGAGGAAAGTTCCATGAGACACTATCATCCATCTTTGGCTTCTCTAATAACAACCAGGGAATAAAGAGGCACATAGCACTGCAGGAAAAATCATATATTTTAAAACAATGGCCAACTTTTAAAAAAGTTATCAATCAGAAGAGCATATGGATAAGATACCTGAATGAGCTAACGTAATACATCATGGATATCAAGTTAAGTTTGACACCCTTTTTCTTCAGAAATATCTCAATGAAAATAAGTCTAAGGGCTTCTGCGATAACTCCGCCCATCTGGTAAACCACTCCAATCCAACTGATGGTAATTTCACCAACAGAAGCCACAATAACCCCGACACTAATGACAGACATGATAGTAAGCATTTTACAGCTCATTTCTTCCAGGCCAAATGCTGCTCCGAGGAGAAACACAGCTACAGGCACTGAGCAATCAATAAGGAGAACATTAGCATCATGTAAAAAAAAAAATGAAAAAGGCCTATGCTAGCCTATCTTAAACTAAACCCAATTACCCAGAGAGCACACATACTTATTGCCTTCAACATCTGTGCAAATGCAACAGATATGTAGAGGTATGCACTGTTCCCTAGCCATAGTGTCATTGCAAACATTGCTCCAATAGGAATGACTGAACTAATATATCTGAAAGTTCAGGTGAACTAGTTAGGGAAAAAATACAGTGCAACTCCATTAGTTATTATGAACAGACAGATGAATCCAGAAAAGTATAGCAAGCATTAAGCCCACAGATACATAGTATTGATAAAAGCGAATCATTTTCCTAATAGAAATCTTTTGAATCTGCCATTTATCCAAGAGTAAAATTCATTAATCTCGACTTTTTTATGTTTATCTTTTGGCGAGAGTGATGTTTATTTCAGTGAAAACAACCCATATTAACACAGAGAAATTGTCATTTCCTATTTGCTGAAAGAATATAGAATCAATGCTACAATATAAAAACATTTACAAAAAAAAAACGCGTCAAAAGTCATTGTCATCTATGTATACTAGTCACGATAGCCATATACGCACGGCATACATACTCATAGTTGCACGTGCAATACAAAGTAATATACCGTAAAAAAACTTATGATTATAAAAACACCATGATTTTTGTGAAACTGGAAAGCAGAGACTCACATACAGGGCCGGTCCTGGGTCAGTGCCTAAGGGGCGACTGCCCTGGGCCCCCGAAAATTTAGGGCCCTCATCTCAATTTAGTATGTAGATATTGTCAAGTCACGAAACTACACAACTGAATGTGATTGAATTGATATCTGACAAATGATTAATGAACCAAGAATAATAGCTAAAGGGACAGTGAATTTGACTCGTAGATTTAGTACAACCAACCAATTTAAGTTAAAATTGGGAGCCTCGACAATACTCATAGTCATGCGAAGGAACAAAGGCCAGGTATAGCTGTTCTATATTGTCGTCCTGTGTTTTCTCCTGAGTTGAATACTAAACTTAAATCCAATCTCGTATTCTCGTCTGCCGTTTGTCGTGATTGCGGCGTGCTGAACATCTCAAAGCTCCAGATTTGCCTGTCACCAATTTTGTAGTTCATGCCTTTTGGACACTTGATTTCAGCCGTTAATATTTATGCATTGATCAGTCTACTTATACTCTTGGATCAACTGATTTTCTCTTGTTTTTCTCTCATGTAGGTCTGTACCGATTAAACAAAATTGAGTGATAGTTAAAGTCTTAGACAAAATTTTAGTTAGATACTCAAACATTTTTTATATCATTAGAGAAGTTTAAATAATAGATATTTCTGTTTTCAATTTGTAGGAGAGTATTTTTAAACTTATTATGTGACACTATTAGTGACAATGAAAATTTAGTATATCGTAACAATTCATAAATTTTCTTTATGCTCATGATCAACCAGAGCCTCAATTTTTTGTTCGCCCCGGGCCCCTTAAAAGTCAGGACCGGCCCTGCTCACATATCTGTAGTCATACCCTCCTCGATCTTTATGATCTGGGAAACATCATCAAGGTAAAGAGAAATAGTAAGTGTGTGCCTGGTTCTACAGAATACCAGGAACCCAAATGTAATACAAGAAGTCTTAGTTACTGCACTGCTAACTGGTGATATAGGAAGATTTCTAACATTTGGCGTTTAAAAAATATTGACAAAATGTCGCCCCCGCTCCCGACCCGCTCCCCCACCCTCGCCGCCCCCGCCCTCCCCCGTCGCTCATTGCCGTCGGGATACTGCTCGCGCTGAGTCCGCACCGGCCCTCCGTCACCGCGTCGTCGCTATGGATGGTGACCGTCCGATGCTCGATGTCAGCACCTGGGACTTCGCGGCAGGCAAAGAGTTCCATACCAAGGTGTTGCGCATGCTCTCCTCTTCTGTCCACCATCTCTTCCTCCTCCACTGTGGGAGCTTTCTTCATGCTGGCGGTTTTCTGTCGTTTCACCTTCCGGCTAACTGAGAAGTCAGTTGGTTGGGCTCTCAACGCCGTCCTGGAAGGCATCCCAGGAGGTTTCCATATCTCCATGGCACACAACAGGCACTTCCGCTTTGCGGTGACACCTCGGCAAGTTGGCCAGTTAGACCCGGCTCTATGTTGCAGGAAAAAGTTTCAACGCCTATTCAACACCCCCCCCTCTAGGCCACATTCAACCTACTCCGCGATCATCCTCAACGTGGCTTTCATCCTCCCCAACCACCCACCGAGAGAAGACGACGTCCCGCCGGGAGGGAACTGACAGTGCATCTAGGCATCCCCGTGGGTTTTGGATGATTGATGACGACAATTAAGAGGATAATGAGCTCAGTTGATCTTAAACACAGGTACAAGGATTGAAATGAGATAAAAACCCTCAAAAAGGAAAAGGAGAAAACGGGCGTCAAAGACTCAAGCGTAGAAATTAGATTTTCTATGTTATTGAGCTTATATGAGCCGTATCATGTGAGAGGGTGGTTGTATCATGTGCATTGAGATCATACCAAGGGGCTCAAAGTGGTGGTTTAGAGAAAAACCCAAGTGAGAAGCCTAAAATGAGAAAAACCCTAGAAGGTCGGACTAGTCTGGGGCAGACAAGTCCATTTTAAGACGGACCAAACGTCTCTAGAGTGAACCTGAGTGAATTTGGAGCTAAGTCCGAGAAGTCCGGACTTGTCGGTTTTTGGACGGACCAAAGCTCTCTGGAGTAGTTCGGACTTGTCCGTTTGGGTACAGACTTGTCCATTTGAGACTTAGTGTGACAGACCGAGAGAAACCCTAGGGGGCCGGACTAGTCCGCTCTTGTGACCGGACTAGTCCGGGCCAACCCAGAAAAGTCCATTTTGGAGCGGACCAAGTGGTTCTGTTCCACTTCGGACTAGTCCGTTGTTGACTGACTAGTCCGTTGTCTAGTGACCGTTTGAATTTGGAAATTTGACGGGTAGCATGACGATCGCTGCTCAGTGTGGCAGTTGTTGGGAACTGACCAGGGATCAGTGGTCCCATAGAGCCGGACTAGTCCAGGGTCTGAGGTCGGACTAGTCCGCCCCTTTGCTGATGTAAGCAAAAGGGACTCAGGACCTCTATAAAAAGGGGACCCCCGGACTCATTTGAAAAAGTCTAGAACCCTAGCACCGCCACAAGCATCCTAGAGTCTTCCAAAGCCTTCCACTCGTCCTACTAACCCCCTAAGAGCAGATCTTGAAGAGATTAGGGTTTGGGGAGGAGAGTAAAGGAAGATCATCGCGCTTTGGCTCTCGGTTTGATCTCTTGCACATTGTGTTGTGTTTTGTGGCTTGTGTGAGTTGAGCTTCGTGTGCTCCTCATTGTATTGATTTGTGAGAGCCTCAAGTTGTGAGCAGCCCCATCAAACTTGGTGATTACCCTTTGATATAGTGGAAACCAAGTCGGCCATCGTGGTGGCTTGGTGAGAGAAGGGTCCAGTGAGACCCGGTCCTTGTGTGGACTTGCCATTGTGGTGGCTTGGTGAGAGAAGGGTCAAGTGAGACCCGGTCCTTGTGTGGACTTCTCAACGTGGAGGTAGGCTTTTTCGTGGAGTTGAACCACAGGATAAATCTCGTTTCACTTGTCTCTCGCTTTTCGTGATCACTAGTATTGCTATTAGGGTTCACTTTGCTCTTATTGCCTTACACTTTGATCATTATTATAAACTTGCAATCTAAGTGTTTGAACCTCCTAATCTGAGCTTCACAAGTTTACTACATATTGCTCATATCTTTGGTGAACTTTATTTCCGCAAATAACCTATAGAAAACAAGTTTTAGGGTTTTCACCATATACTGAGCGGACTAGTCCGGCCCAGAGCAGACTAGTCCGGCCACAGGAATTTAATCTTGTTTGATTAAGTGATTTCAGATATTATTGCCTATTCACCCCCTCTAGGCAACTTTCAATTGGTATCAGAGCAAGCTTCTCCCCAAGAGTCTAACAACTCAGAGAAGTAATGGCCGGAAGGGGTGACAACAAGGTTCCGATGGTCGTCGATGACGCCAAGACGAAGAACGTCGATGTTCTTCAAGATGATCCGAATGACGACGAAGAAGTTCGGATGCTCAAGGCACGACTTCGTGAGAAGCTCAACGTGCCGAAGGAGATCAAGCCAATTGCTTCGGTTAACATCAACAACGGGAGTAGTTCACAAGACTACTCCTGATATCCTTACAATTATGAGTAACTCACCGCTAACAATCATTACTTGTCTATTCCCATTGGCAAACCTCCCCAATTTGATGGAAATGATTATTCTATGTGGAAGCATAATATGAAGATGCACCTCATTTTCTTAAACCCTAGCTTGTGGCAAATTGTGATGACAGGTGTTCATCTTCCCAAGAATGAGGAAGACATCACTCTGGAGCAAGCCGTTCTTCTACATCGAAATGCTCAAGCTGTTGGAGTGATTACCTCCTCATTGACTCGTAATGAGTTCAACCACATTGAAGGGTTGGAGATTGCCAAGAAGATTTGGGATACCCTAAAGATGGCACACGAAAGCAACCGCGTCATTAGGGAGGCTAAGATTGAGATGATCAAAGGAGAGCTTGGGAGATTCAGCATCATGGAGGGTGAATCTCCGCAAGATATGTATGACCGCCTCAAGACTCTCATCAACAAGAGTCAGTCATATGGAAGCACCCGGTGGACCGACCACGAGGTAGTAAAGAGGATGATTCGAACATTCATGCCTCGAAACGTCACTCTTTGCTCACTAATTCGTGAAAGTCCGGGTTTCCACAAGATGACTCCCGAAGAAGTGCTAGGGAGAATCATCAACCATGAGATGATGGAAAAAGAAGCGATGTTCTACAACGATCTACAAAAGCTTTCCTCCTCCAAGAAAATGGATATTGCATTCAAAGCAACGTCCTCAAGATCACGAGAAAAAGAAGAAAGTGATGAAGAGAGTCTCGACACCGATGAGGAAGAAGCTTTCTTTATCAACAACTTTAAGAGGATGTTTAAAAGAAGGAGAGAGAGAGCTACCAAAATGAAAGGAGAAGCAAAGACAAGCCCAAGACAAGATCAAAAAGGGCTTGCTACAATTGTGGAGAATATGGTCACTTCATTGTGGATTGTCCATATGAAGAAAACAAGAAGAAGAAGGAGGGCAAGTTCAAAGAGAAAAAGTAATTCAAGAAGAAGAAGCAATCCGGACATGCCAACCTTGGAAAAGAGTGAGATTCAAATGAGGAATTCTCCTCCGATGAAGATGAGAAGGTAGCAACTATTTGTAAGGATCGAAATGCCCAAGAGGGGGGGGGTGAATTGGGCTTTCTTTCAAATTTTAAGACAATTAAACACTTAACAACTTAAAGCCCAATTTAAACTATGCAATCAATGTAAATTAAAGTTGCGGAATAAAGATTGCATAAGAGTAAAAGGGAGAGGGATGCAAACGCTCAAGGGACACGGAGTTTATCCCGTGGTTCGGTAAGATCACAAGGATCTTCCTACATCCACGTTGTGACACCCACCGAAGGGTTTTGCCACTCCCAAGTCACCGAGACTAGGGGCTTCTTCACTATTCTTCTCCGTTCGCCAACCTTGGCAAGGTGGAGCTCAAGCCTTGTACACTTTTGGGATCCTCCGGGCTTCCACAATCCTCTTGGCAAGCTCCGGAAGTTGCACACACCAAGGGTCACTCCCTTTGGGCTCTCACTACACTAGAGACTCCAATCACCAAGAATGGAGGCACCCAAGCACTATCTCTAGCTAGTTCTAGCCTATCTCTTGGTGTACAAATGATGAGTAAATGATGTGAAAGTGATTGCTCTATTGCTTGAATGCTCTAGGATGTGTAGAGTATGTCTGGGCTTCAAGTCATGTCGATTTGACAGGTTGAAGGGGTATAAATAGCCAGCCTCCACGAGATAGCCGTTGGAAAAGTAGGCTGACATCACTTGTCTGCGAACACCGGATGATCCGATGTCTCCCCTTCAGTTATCATCGGTCAAAGCCAAATTAGCTGATGTCACTATGTCAGATATGACCGTTGTTAGACCGATGTTAAACTGTCTTCTCATCGGATGATCCGGTGGCTCTTCCTCCAGAATTCTGCTTGATCTTGAAGCTTCCTGGAGTGATCGACCGATGTGTACAAACCTGCACATCGGATGATCCGGTGCTTCACTTGGTCCAATGGTGTTGCAATCTGTGATGATGGACCGATGCACTAAGCCACTTACATCGGATGATCCTGTGAGTGTATTTGTCTGAGGTCTTCTTCTTCAGTTGAACCAATTTGACCGATGCAGTCAACTCCAAGTACATCGGATGATCCGGTGTGTTCAACTTGTTGACTTCAAGTTGTTTTGAGTTGTTCTTTTTGGAATTTTGAACTTGTGACCTCTTTGACATTTGTTCGAAGTGTTGTTCTGATTGTCTTCAAGCATTGATTGATGTCAAGTTAGAGCTTTCACTTCTTGTTCTTCACATGATTCGTTTTGATCTCATTTGTTGATTTCAGATGGGTCTCCAATGTAATTTTGATTTTATTTGATTGAGTGCTATTGAGACCTTGCATTCACAAATTCATTAGTAATATCGAATGGTTGTCATTAATCACCGAAACCGTACCTCATGGGGCCTAGATGCTTTCAATCTCCCCCTTTTTGGTGATTGATGACAACACAAAAATTTAAAGCACAATAATAATGAATTTGATGATAGTGTTCAAGTAGATATGCAATGAATACAAGATAAGACACATTAAGCTTGTAAAACGCAAATGAAAATTATGGTGCGAAAAGCTCAATCGATTAAAATCATAAGAAAATGAGACAAGTGAAGGAGTGCTTATTTAAAATTACAAAAGAGTATGAATACAAAGCATGAAAACAAAGATACAAAGGATAACCACGCAATCACGCACTCACACTCCCCCTGAAACTACTACTCCCCCTGACTCTCCTACACCTTCTCCCCCTTTGGCATCAAGACACCAAAAAGGGATCAGAACGCCTACTGACCCTGAGAGCTAGGCGCGAGGACGAACTGGGCACCGTCGCAGTCGTCGGAGCTGGAGTCGCCGGTCGAAGGGGCTGCCGGAGCGGTGGAAACTGGAGGGTCCGCTGCCGGTGCTGGAGGAGAGGAAGCAGGGACCGAAGGTGCTGGAGGAGCTGGAGGAAGTGGAGCGCTCACCACGGACGCCGGTGTCTGCTGGAACAAGGTCGTCGCCGGCAGTGGTGAGTGAATCGGTGCGCTAGGTGCCAGAAGAGGTGACATACTGATCGAAGGGATAGGAGTAGTAGGCACCTGAGCGACACCTGGAGCCAGCCCCAGTCCAGGCTGCTGTGAAGGAAGGGCGATCCCGGTCTGAGTGTATAGGTTGGTGATCAACCCTAGGATCCCCATCATGGCCTGCTGGGTCTGCTGCTGCTGGTCGAGGGTACGGCGGTGCATCTGATCTACCAGGTTGGTGAACCTGTCCGTATCCTCTCGCCTCTGACGGGCGATCTCAAGCTGGAGCTCCTGCTGCTGCCTCTGCAGCTGTGCCAAGTGAGCAGCCTGCTCTGCCCTGGCCTGCTCAGCAGCGAGCCTGTCCTGGCGCTGCTGCTCGATCATCTGCTGGAGAAGCGACGTCAGCTCAGACGGCTGCGTCACCTGCGCCTCGGACACAGGAGGTGGTGTCGGTGGCGGAGCAGCTGATCCTCCTGCCTCGGCGTCGTGCGGCCTCGGTGAAGGTGGAGGGGGAGGGAAGTACTCCTCGACACTGTCGTCGGTGTCGCTCTCAGACCAGATATGCTGCAGGTCCTCCCCCTGAGCCTCAGCCTCAGCAAGTCTCTCGTCCTCCCGCTCTAGGTCGGACCAGTCTTCCTCAGTCAAGCGGGCCCGGACCTGGCGCTCAACTGGACGGCCAAGACGGCGGTCTCCAGGAGCGGACGCACGGTAGTGACCGAAGCGGGTCACGCTCTCGTCTGCAAGCCGGGCCTGTGCTGAGTGCCCCTCTGGCACTACCATAGAGCAAATAAAACTGATCCAGTGCCCATAGACCATCTGTCTCATCATCCCAACCCCATCAGTGATTACGTCCTCCATCTCGCAGAGAAGTATGTCTATGATATCGAAATCCATCCCGTTCATTATGTAGAACAAGAGGGTCTGCTGGAGACTCGTGAACCCCTCCAAGTACCCTGACCTCGGCAGGAGCGTGCGGCGCAAGGCGAGGTGCACAATGCGCGCAGCTGGAGTCAGGAGGGCTGGGACTCTCGGCTGGTCCGGAGAGAAGGAGGAGCCAAACAGGGAGCGGATCTCGTCTAGCTGTGGAGCTACCCCTCCAGTAAGTGGCCTCCTCGGTGGATCTGCCTGCCCATAGACCTTCTCATGTATGCTGGTGTCGTGCAGCTCCAAACCAAGAATGTGCCCCAAGGTCTGCCTCGTGAGGTGGTAGTACTGGCCATTGAACATGAAAGCAATGGACCGCCTGCCTTCCGAGATGTACAGGGTCGCGTAGAAGACACGGACCCATTCTTCCACATAGGCACTCCTCTCATAGTCCAGTAGATCCACCAACCCTCTGTATCTCTCAAAGAAGGGGCGGACATCAGTCTCCGCGGCCACTGCAAGCTGCCTCCAGTCCAAGTGGTTGTGCTGAAAGAGCTTGTGGCCACGGCGTCTGTAAGTCTCGTAGAGAGACGCCTGCGTGACCGTCCAGAACCGACTATCCACAAGAAGCTCTCGGGGCTGTGGGTACCATTCCTCAAGCAGTACACTCCATCTGAGCTTCCGTAGTTGCTTCGCCTTCATCTTTCTGTAATCCACAAGACGGACTCCTTCACGGACCAGGACGGCCGTGTCCATCTCATGGATGTCCCTCTCAGCCTCCCTGTCCTCACGACGGTCGGCAGCCGTCGGTCTTGGACGAGGAGGAGCCTCGGCGTGACCCCCACGTGTCCGGGCTGAGCGCCGGCGGACGAGGGGCGCGACCGGCTCCTCTTCGACGTCGGAGTCGTCGACCACGGGAGGCGGCCTCGGTCGGGCCTCGCGGATCCTCAAGGAACCCCCACGGCCGCGCTCACGCTCATCGGCGGCGCGAGCGGCCATCAAGGCCTTCTTCTCGTCCTTGGATAGCTTCTTCTTCTTCGCGGCGGGCTCCACAATGGCCTTTCCTTTGTTCTTCCTGTCGCGACCCATCTAGTCGACGGAGAGCTAGGGTTAGGCGACGATGACGAAAGAACGACGAGAGAAGCAAATGAGATATGTCGCATGGCACGGGGCTCACCTTAGCGACAATGATCAACCGGGCCGAGAAACCCTAGCGAGGAGGTGACCGAAGATGGCGTTGCTTGGGTGGAGGTGCTTCGACGGAGGGAGACACCAAGCGTGGAGTGCTTGGGTGCTGGTGGAGCACGGCGGCGGCGGCGCCTAGGGCGGCGGCGGCGGCGGCTGGCGATGGAGGTGCGCGAGCACGGGCGGCGATGGCGCGTGGGGAGGCAGCGGCGGCGGTGCTGCGGGTGGAGGCGGCGCTGGGCGGCGGCGCTGCGGGCGGCGGCGCTGGGCGGCGGCGCTGCGGGCGGCGGCGGCGGCCGGCGGCGGCGCTGTAGGCGACGGAGAGGCGGCGACGTGAGCACGGGGGCGCGAAGGGTCGGGGAGAGACAAGGTGGCGGCGGCGCGGGCGATTAAATAGTGGGGCCCAAACCCTAACCGTTTTTAAAACACCGGATGGTCCGATGATAAGTACGTTGCACGTCGGTCAAATGCCACAGTAAGGATATTCAAGAATTGCTGTTGACATCGGATGGACCGACGTTTAGGGTTTGGGACATCTGTCGAAAGGCACAGTAAGGGTGTTCAGCCGAGTGAAGTTGACACTGGATGATCCGACGTAGGGGAGAGGTAAACATCGGTGGAATTGATCACAGCTCCAGAAGAGTGAACATCGGATGGACCGATGTTTTTCAGGATGAACTCGTCGGATCATTTTGAGGTTCTGACTGAAATTGGCTTTGAAGAATGAACACTTATTGGACCGATGAGGGTTAGACAAAGGCATCGGATAATCCGATGACAACAGAACTAAAACATCCCATATATGTCCTTTGACCGAACAAACAATTGAGAAGAAAACACATGTCTTAGGACTTTTTGGGCAACCCCTTACCCCTCAAAAAGCTAATATGCCAATAGCTTGGCTAGGCCTTAATGCAAATGGAACACCGAGAAAAATAGAGGAAAAAATATCCAAATAAAATGTAAGGCCCATGCTTTGTGAGGTAGAGTATGAAAACTTCTATCTCATTAAAGCGTGTTCCTTTAGAATTTTGCTCTTTCCACATCATATGAGTTGAGATGTTGCATTTCAAACAAGTCTCCTTCTCATGATGTGGGTTCCCCTTTGTGACAATTCTACCGTATGCAATGCCAAACAAATTATAGTGCAAGACATTAAATGAGTGCAAGTTTATATGGCAGGGATCATGCAAGGCATAAAATAAATCTATCTTGCCAAGTTTAAACCTTCCAAAGGCTTCCTCAGGGAAAACTATTTCTAGCTCACCCCTATCCTTTGGGAGTTAGACAAGACCTATATGATATGCAACCTTACATGACCATGGCAACTTACATGACGTTAGATGCATCTAGCACATTTAATTCACTTCTAAGTCTAGAAAAGGTTTTCTCATCAAGTGGTTTCGTGAAGATATCTGCCAATTGTTCTTCGGATCTAACACCTTGCAAAGAGATGTCTCCTTTAGCCTCATGATCACGCAAGAAGTGATGGCGAATATCAATGTGCTTAGTGCGGGAGTGTTGAACGGGGTTTCTAGCTATCTTAACCGCACTTTCATTGTCACAAAGGAGAGGCACACAACCAAACTTAATTCCAAAGTCCAAGAGGGTTTGCTTCATATATAGGATTTGGGCACAACATGCACCAGCCGCTATATACTCCGCCTCCGCGGTGGACAAAGCCACGGAATTTTGCTTCTTGCTCGACCAAGAAACTAGGGAACGCCCAAGTAAGTGGCAACTCCCGGAGGTACTCTTGCGGTCAACACGGCATCCGGCAAAGTCCGAATCCGAGTAACCTAAGAGATGAAAACTAGCGTTCTTGGGGTACCACAAACCTACACTTGGGGTATGCTTGAGATACCGAAGTATCCTAAAGACCGCCTTCTTGTGCGATTCTTTAGGTGCCGCTTGAAAGCGAGCACACAAGCACACACTAAACATAATATCGGGCCTAGATGCGGTAAGATATAGCAATGAACCAATCATGGAACGGTAATGAGATTGATCAATAGATTTACCGTCCATGTCCGCGTCGAGATGACAATTTGTCGCCATTGGAGTGCTTCTTGAGCTACAATCTCCCATCTCAAATTTCTTCAAGAGGTCCTTAGTGTACTTCTCTTGATGGATGAAGGTCCC
Source organism: Tuctoria greenei (assembly GCA_036927565.1). Taxonomy (NCBI): domain Eukaryota; kingdom Viridiplantae; phylum Streptophyta; class Magnoliopsida; order Poales; family Poaceae; genus Tuctoria; species Tuctoria greenei. The sequence continues at coordinate 4,393,277 of JAYESD010000007.1, forward strand.
CTCTTGAAGTTGCTTGATTTGAAATCCTAGGAAGAAGTTGAGCTCTCCAATCATCGACATCTCGAATTCCCTAGACATCATTTTGCCAAACTCATGGCTAAGAGCTTTGTTAGTTGAGCCAAAAATAATATCATCGACATAAATTTGACAAAGAAATAAGTCTCCGTCGATGTCCTTGGTGAAGAGTGTAGTGTCCACCCTCCCAATCTTGAAACCTTGCATGACGAGGAAGTCCCTTAAGCGCTCGTACCATGCCCTTGGAGCTTGCTTGAGTCCATAGAGTGCTTTGTTTAGCCTATAGACATGGTTAGGGTTTCTTGGGTCCTCAAACCCGGGAGGTTGCTCAACAAACACAAGTTCATTAATATAGCCATTGAGAAATGCACTTTTAACATCCATTTGATAAAGCATGATATTATGATGAGAAGCAAAAGCAAGGAGTATGCGGATAGCTTCTAACCGTGCTACCGGGGCGAATGTCTCCCCAAAATCCAAACCTTCAACTTGAGCAAATCCCTTCGCCACAAGCCTAGCTTTGTTGCGGACCACCACGCCATTCTCATCTTGCTTGTTGCGGTAGACCCACTTGGTTCCAATCACATTCTTGTCCTTGGGTCTCTCCTCCAACACCCAAACTTCATTGCGGGTGAAGTTGTTGAGTTCCTCTTGCATAGCCATCACCCAATTTGAGTCTTGGAGAGCTTCCTCAATGCTTTTGGGTTCTACACACGACACAAAAGAGTAGTGCTCACAAAAAGATGCAGCATGACGTGAACGAGTACTTACTCCCCGTGAAGGACTTCCAATGATTTGATGCATTGGATGTGCCTTGGAGATGCGCCCATGTCTCATCAATGGTTGTGAGTCACTTGGTGGTGGTGAAGCATCTTGCTCGTCTTGTGGTTGGACTTCATCTTGGACTTCATCTTCTACTTGGTGTTGTGTGGCTTGTTGGTCTTGCATAGGCAATGGATCATCTTTGTCTTCTTCTTCATCCACTTGAGGCGCCATGGAGGTGTTGATGTTCGGACTTGAAGCTCCCCCTTGATCATGGCTCTCCTCAACTTTGGGCTTGATGTCTCCTATGGTCATATTCTTCATAGCTTCTCGTAGAGGCTCATCATCTATATCATCATGACCAAAACTCTCCTCTTGGGAGCCATTAGTCTCATCAAACTCAACGTCACAACTTTCTTCAACTAACCCGGAGGTTTGGTTGAATACTCGATATGCCTTTGAGTTTGACGCATAACCAAGGAAAATACCAACATCGCACCTTCTTTCAAACTTACCAAGTCTTTTCTTGCGGTAGATGTAACACTTGCATCCGAAGACCCGGAAGTAGGAGATGTTGGGCTTTCTCCCAATGAGGAGCTCGTAGGGAGTCTTTTGGAGAAGTCGATGAAGGTAGACTCTATTTGCGGCATGGCATGCCGTGTTGATCGCTTCCGCCCAAAACTTCTCCGACGTCCCATAATCATCAAGCATGGCTCTCGCGAGGGTGATTAGTGTCTTGTTCTTTCTCTCAACAACACCGTTTTGTTGAGGGGTGTATGTAGCCGAAAATTCGTGCTTGACTCCTTCACGGTCACACCACTCCCCAATATTGTAATTCTTGAACTCGGTGCCGTTGTCACTCCGGACCTTGATGATGGGAAGTTGGAATTCCCGTTGAGCTCGTTTTGCAAAGGTCTTGAAGACTTCCGGAGTTTCACCCTTGTCACCTAAAAACAGAGTCCAAGCATAGCGAGAGTAATCATCAACAATAACGAGACAATAGAGATTACCGCCAAGGCTTTGGAAGGTGGACGGTCCGAAGAGATCCATGTGAAGTAGTTCGAGCGGCTTGGAGGTAGACACCATTGTCTTCATCGGATGGTGCGAAGCCACTTGCTTCCCGGCTTGACATGCGCTACATAGCTTGTTCTTTTCAAACGTCACGTCCTTTACGCCGGTCACCATCCCTAGCTTGAAGGACTTCTTGAGCTTGCTCATTCCTATGTGAGCAATCCTCCGATGCCATAGCCACCCCAAACTTGTCTTGGTGAAAAGACAAGTGGTTAGGCTTGCGCTCTTGTTGGAGAAGTCCACCAAATATAGATGACCATGCCTAAAGCCCTTGAATATTAGCTCTTTGCTAGCTACGCTAGTCACCACAACACCATCTTTGTCAAATGTGCACGTCAGTCCAAGATCACAAAGTTGAGCAATAGAGAGTAAATTAAAGCTAAGAGACTTAACGTAAAGCACATTCGAGATGGACAAGTCATTAGAAATTGCAATTTTACCTAAACCAATTACCTTCCCCTTTGAGTTATCACCAAAGGTGACTTGTTCATGATTGCCGGGGTCTTCTATGGAGGTGAACATACCATCATTGCCGGTCATGTGTTGAGTGCACCCACTATCGAGTACCCAATGTTTTCCTCCGGCTTTGTAGTTCACCTACACACATGAATTTAGTTTTTGAGTTTAGGAACCCAAGCCAACTTAGGTCCTTGTATGTGTGATACAAGTGATTTTGGGACCCAAAGTTGCTTGGGGAGCTTCCCCTTCATGCCCTTGATGTTTTTGCCAATGAACTTTGCTTTCACCTTTCCACCTACTTTGCTCAATAGATAGTGACAATCATTGAAAGTAGATGAATAGCTAGGAGGTAATTTTGGAGAAGGACGAGTGGGAAGAGGGCACTCCCTAGTGTGATGTCCGGTGACCTCACAATGTTGGCAATAGGATCCCACTTCCTTGATGAAGCTTGTCCTAAGCTCCGGTGAGGGCACCTTCCATTTGTTGGGCGTAGGGAAGGTCCCAAGTCCCCTCTTGTTGAAGCCTTTAGCTTGTTGGAAGAGGATCTCCTTGTGCTTGTCCTCTCCCTTGGAAAGTCTAGCCACACTAGTGCGGAGACTTTCGATCTCGTCCATTAGCTCCTTCTCCCTATTGGCTTTCAATGGCAAAGACTTATGCAAATTGTTAGTGGCATGTGAACTAGCGGGTGTTTTGCCATCAAGAGTTTCTTTCTTCAAGTTATTCAATTTTAGTTCCATTGCTTCATAGGAAAGACTAAGTGTCTCATGCTCTTGAACTAACTCGTTATGCTTAGCCAATAATGCCGTGTTAGCTAAGTCAAGCTCATGGAACTCAAGCTTGATTTGAGCCTTCTCCTCCTCGATTTGCTTGACATGTGACTTGAGCGTTTCATGCTCATTAAGTATGGTGACATACTTGTCTTGCAAATCGAGGTTGGCACCCTCTAGCTTGGCGCGAGTTAGCTCAAGTGCCTTAACCTTAGCCTTTTCCCTTTTGATAATGGCATGATATTCATTGATCATAGATGCTAGTTCATCGGGAGAAAGTTCATCATCACTTGAGTCATCACATACCTTTGTGTTACCTTTCGCCATGAGGCACATAGGCGGTGGAGGAAGAGGTGAGTCATTCTTGTTGACGATAGCGAGGTTTGCCAAGTTTTCTTCCTCATCTTCACTATCATCACTTGTTTCTTCATCGGTGACCCACTCATTTGCTTCGCACATGAAGACCTTTTGAGGTCCTCTTCTCTTCTTTGGAAAGAGCTTGGTCTTCTTGCCTTTGTCAAGTTTCTTCTTTCCAAAGGTGCGCTTGGGCTTTGCATCTTCATCATCCTCACTCTCTTCTAGTTTGCGATGCTTGCCCTTGTCCTTCCTCTTGTCCGGTTTTGGACAATCATATGATATGTGGCCTTGATCGCCACAATTGTAGCACGTCTTGTTTTCATCTCTCTTTGGCAAGAAGGCTTTCTTCTTGGGATCAAACGAGTATCCCTTCTTGGCAATCTTTGAGTTGAGACGTGAAAACTTCCTCATCATCAATGCAAGCTCATTGTCATCATCATCTTCACTTGTAGCTTGTTCTTCCTCACTTGAGCTAGGCTCAATCACTTTCTTTTTCTTGATATGTGTCTTCTTGGTTGAGGCCTTGAGAGCAATGGTCTTTGATGATGATGACTCCTCCATCATTCCAAGCACACTCATCTCATGAGCATGTATCTCTCCAATGAGTTCCGAAACCTCAATGTTGTCAAGTGACTCCTTTTGGAGCATTGAGTTTATGATGTTGTACTTGGGCTTGGGAAGTAGCATGAGGATCTTGCGGTTGATGAGTCCCTTGCCAAGAGAAGCAATGTCAAGAGCATTAATTTCCTCAATGAGTACATTTAAGCGAGAAAACATTTGATTAACATTTTCATGAGGAAGCATTTTAAAATCATCATACTTGGATTTAAGCAAGTGATATTTGAGCTCTTTGACACGAGAGGAACCCTCATGGATCTCAATCAAGCAAGCCCAAATTTCACAAGCTTTTTCCTTACTTGCAATTCTAGCAAATACATCTTGACTAATGCACTCATAAATAGCATTCCTAGCCTTAGCATCCCATTTTAGTTGATCACCAATATATTCATGGTTGCCAAACCCCGCATGGGTCGCTTCCCACACTTCGGGAGAAATTGCCTCAAGGTAAGCGCGCATGCGTGCTTTCCAATAAGCAAAATTCTTGCCCTCGAAGGTAGGAACCGAACCCCCATTCTTGGCCATTTTTGCTCTCTAGCGGTGAAGCTAGAATGATCCAATGAGCAACCTTGCTCTGATACCAATTGTAAGGATCGAAATGCCCAAGAGGGGGGGGTGAATTGGGCTTTCTTTCAAATTTTAAGACAATTAAACACTTAACAACTTAAAGCCCAATTTAAACTATGCAATCAATGTAAATTAAAGTTGCGGAATAAAGATTGCATAAGAGTAAAAGGGAGAGGGATGCAAACGCTCAAGGGACACGGAGTTTATCCCGTGGTTCGGTAAGATCACAAGGATCTTCCTACATCCACGTTGTGACACCCACCGAAGGGTTTTGCCACTCCCAAGTCACCGAGACTAGGGGCTTCTTCACTATTCTTCTCCGTTCGCCAACCTTGGCAAGGTGGAGCTCAAGCCTTGTACACTTTTGGGATCCTCCGGGCTTCCACAATCCTCTTGGCAAGCTCCGGAAGTTGCACACACCAAGGGTCACTCCCTTTGGGCTCTCACTACACTAGAGACTCCAATCACCAAGAATGGAGGCACCCAAGCACTATCTCTAGCTAGTTCTAGCCTATCTCTTGGTGTACAAATGATGAGTAAATGATGTGAAAGTGATTGCTCTATTGCTTGAATGCTCTAGGATGTGTAGAGTATGTCTGGGCTTCAAGTCATGTCGATTTGACAGGTTGAAGGGGTATAAATAGCCAGCCTCCACGAGATAGCCGTTGGAAAAGTAGGCTGACATCACTTGTCTGCGAACACCGGATGATCCGATGTCTCCCCTTCAGTTATCATCGGTCAAAGCCAAATTAGCTGATGTCACTATGTCAGATATGACCGTTGTTAGACCGATGTTAAACTGTCTTCTCATCGGATGATCCGGTGGCTCTTCCTCCAGAATTCTGCTTGATCTTGAAGCTTCCTGGAGTGATCGACCGATGTGTACAAACCTGCACATCGGATGATCCGGTGCTTCACTTGGTCCAATGGTGTTGCAATCTGTGATGATGGACCGATGCACTAAGCCACTTACATCGGATGATCCTGTGAGTGTATTTGTCTGAGGTCTTCTTCTTCAGTTGAACCAATTTGACCGATGCAGTCAACTCCAAGTACATCGGATGATCCGGTGTGTTCAACTTGTTGACTTCAAGTTGTTTTGAGTTGTTCTTTTTGGAATTTTGAACTTGTGACCTCTTTGACATTTGTTCGAAGTGTTGTTCTGATTGTCTTCAAGCATTGATTGATGTCAAGTTAGAGCTTTCACTTCTTGTTCTTCACATGATTCGTTTTGATCTCATTTGTTGATTTCAGATGGGTCTCCAATGTAATTTTGATTTTATTTGATTGAGTGCTATTGAGACCTTGCATTCACAAATTCATTAGTAATATCGAATGGTTGTCATTAATCACCGAAACCGTACCTCATGGGGCCTAGATGCTTTCACTATTGCTATGAAGAAGACGACAACGGAGAACAAACTCTTCCCAAACTTGGAGATTTCAAGGCCAACATGTCTCATGGCCAAGGAGGGAAGAAAGAAGGTTAAATCTAAATCCCCCTCTTCAATTTCTTCTCATGATGATTTTGATAGTAGTAGTGAGAATGAACATATGCTTAAAGACATGAGCAAAAGCACCTTGAAGAGATTGAGATTGCTAACAAAAAGAGATATTTAAGAAGGAAGAACTCATCAACCGCCAAGAGGACATGCTCATCCAACAAAAGGAGAGATGTCAAGAGGTTGAGGAGCTCTTAGAGCTTGAAAGAGAAAGAAGCAAGACACTTAAGCGTGAACTCGCTTTGAGCAAGGAAACTTGCTCAAACCTTGATAACACTACAATTGTGTTCAAGGATGAACTTCTTAGTTTGACACAAGCTAACAAGATCCTTAAGACGCAAGTGAAGTCTCTCAAGGTCAATGCACCTTCTTCCTCTACAAGCTCACCTTCTACAAATATTAAAATCGAAGCATCTCAACCTTGTAAATGCTCAAACTTAATCATAAAACTTAAAGATGAGCTAAAGTTGGCACAAACCAATCAAGCACCCAAGGGTGACATCTTTGACAAGGAGAAGGTAGCATATGCACGTAGTGCATATACCAACCTAAGACATCCCCTTGTCAAGGATGGTCTTGACTATTCTAGGAGGATGAGGCAAAATGCCAAAACTTCCAAGAATGACAAAGACTTGATTGTTTTTGTCAAAGGAGGCTCATACAACAATAAAGGAAAGAACATTGCTACTACACCTAAAATGCCTAAGAAAGAGCCTCATCCAATGTTCCATGATTTTGATGCTTCATATGTTTTATTGAGGAACAAGTTTGGAAGGGTATATGCTAGGTATGTTGGGCCACACCGCAAGAGTCCCAAGCCCTGTGTGTGGGTGCCCAAGTGCCTCTTAACTAATATCAAAGGACCCAACATCGCTTGGGTACCTAAAGCCAAGGCTTAAATCTTTCTTGTAGTCATACTCCTCCGGTGGAACCAAGTGGGTTCTTGATAGTGGATGCACAAATCATATGACCGGAGAGAGGAAGATGTTTGTGGAGTATGAGCTAAATGAAGATCCAAGTGAAGGAATCTATTTTGGAGACAATAGCCAAGGAAAAATCCTTGACACCGGTAAAATTGCAATATTCCCCAATCATACTCTTCAAATGTTTTACATGTTGATTCACTTGATTATAACCTCTTGTCCATATTACAACTATGTGACAAAGGTTATAATTGTTTACTCACTAATGAGGGTGTGATTGTCACAAGAAGCAATGGCTCAATTGTTTTAAGGGTGTACTCAAGGGAAAACTCTATCTTGTGGATTTCTCCGCGGATAAAGCCCAACTTGATACATGCTTAATTGCAAAAACTAACATGGGATGACTTTGGCATAGAAGGCTAGCCCATGTTGGGATGAGGAATTTGCAAAAACTCCTTAAGGGCGAGCACATCCGTGGTTTAAAGAATGTTGTGTTTGAAAAGGATAGGCCATGTGGCGCATGCCAAGCCGGAAAGCAAGTTGGAGCACCACATCCATCCAAGAACATTATGACAACATCAAGACCATTGTAGCTTATACACATGGATCTCTTCGGTCCAATCACCTTCATTAGTATTGGTGGTAACAAATATGGTCTTGTTATTGTTGATGATTTTTCACGTTTCACTTGAGTAATCTTTTTGCATGACAAGAGTGAGACTCAAGGTGTTCTCAAGAGATACTTGAAGAGAGCTCAAAATGAGTTCTCCTTGAGTATCAAGACCATAAGGAGTGACAATAGCACTGAATTCAAGAATACTCAAGTTGAAGAATTTTTTGATGAAGAAGGCATCAAGCATGAGTTCTCGACCCCCTACTCCCCTTAATAAAATGGGGTGGCCGAGAGGAAGAATATGACTCTAATTGAGATGTCAAGAACCCTCTTGATGAGTACAAGACGTCGGATCGGTTTTGGGCGGAAGCGGTCAACACCGCTTGCCATGCCATAAGCCGGTTGTATCTTCACCGCATACTTAAGAAGACGTCATATGAGCTCCTAACTGGTAACAAGCCCAAAATTTCTTACTTTCGTGTTTTTGGGAGTAAATGCTACATTCTTAACAAGAAGCCTAGGACTTCGAAGTTTGCTTCTAAGTCCGATGAGGGCTTTTTGCTTGGCTATGACTCAAACACTTACGCCTATCGTGTCTTTAACAAATTCTCCGGAATTGTTGGTAGCACATGACATAGTGTTTGATGAGACTAATGGCTCCCAAGTGGAGCAAGTTGATCGTCATGTGCTAGATCAAGAAGAAGTTTCACAAGTGGTGATAGGAAGGATGACACTTGGAGACATACGACCACAAGAAAAATCTCAAGATGCAAGTGACCATCCTACACATCAAGCAAGCTCTTCCTCAAATGATGAAGATCAAATTCCCCAAGATGCGCTCCAAGAAGATGAAAATGGAGGGATCAATCAAGGGGGAGACAATGAGGATGAGGAAGATCAAGATAATGAATCAAGACCTCAAGCGCCACACCCAAGAGTTCATCAAAGCGTCCAACGGGGTCATCCCGTTGACAATATACTTGGAGACATCTCCAAGGGGATAACTACTCGATCTCGTGTTGCAAACTTTCGTGAACATTACTCTTTTGTTTCTTCCTTGGAGCCCCACAAGGTTGAAGAAGCACTACGAGATCCGGATTGGGTGATGGTCATACAAGAAGAGCTCAACAACTTTGAGAGAAATCAAGTATGGGAGCTTATGAAGAGGCCCAATGCGAATGTTGTAGGCACCAAATGGGTGTTCCGCAACAAACAAGATGAACACGGGGTTGTGACAAGGAACAAAGCACGACTTGTGGTCAAAGGGTACTCACAAGTCGAAAGTTTGGATTTCGAAGAAACCTTTGCTCCTGTAGCTAGGTTTGAATCAATTCGTATATTACTTGCCTTTGCTATTCACCATGATTTTAAGCTATATCAAATGGACGTCAAGAGCGCATTCCTTAATGGTCCAATCAAGGAAGAAGTGTATGTGGAGCAACCCCCGGATTTGAAGATGAAGAATTCCCAAACCATGTATACAAATTGCGTAAGACTCTTTATGGACTCAAACAAGCTCCTAGAGCTTGGTATGAGTGACTTAGAGACTTTCTAACTCAAAATGGTTTCAAAATTGGGAAGGCAGACTATACTCTATTCACCAAGCACTTTGATGATGATTTGTTTGTTTGCCAAATATATGTCGATGACATTATATTTGGTTCTACTAACAATGCTTTTTGTGATGAGTTTTCCAAGATAATGACGGAAAGATTTGAGATGTCCATGATGGGGGAGTTGAAGTTATTTCTAGGTTTTCAAGTGAAGCAACTCAAGGAAGACACGTTCATAAGTCAAACCAAGTACACACAAGATATACTCAAGAAGTTTGACATGGACAAGACCAAACCCATCAAGACTCCTATGGCAACCAACATGCATCTCGATCTTAATGAAGGTGGTCCAAGTGTGGACCAAAAGGTATATCGTTCCATGATAGGCTCATTGCTATACTTATGTGCATCTAGGCCCGATATCATGTTTAGTGTGTGTATGTGTGCTAGATTTCAAGCCGCTCCTAAGGTGTGTCATTTGACCGCCGTCAAGAGAATTCTTAGATATTTAGTTCACACACAAAGCCTAGGACTTTGGTACCCCAAAGGCTCTAAGTTTAACCTCATTGGATATTCCGATGCGGACTATGCGGGGTGCAAAGTTGATAGGAAGAGTACATCGGGAACTTGCCAATTCCTTGATAGATCTCTAGTGTCTTGGTCCTCAAAGAAACAAAACTCCATTGCACTTTCCACAGCCGAAGCAGGGTATGTCGCCGCCGGAAGTTGTTATGCACAACTTCTTTGGATGCGACAAACTCTTAGGGACTATGGTATAAACTTGTGCCATATCCCTCTCCTATGTGGCAATCAGAGTGTCATCAAAATAGCCCACAATCCAGTTGAACACTCAAGGACCAAGCACATCGATATTCGCCACCATTTCTTGAGAGATCACTCCATCAAAGGAGACATTGCAATTTCCCATGTGAGAACCGATAAACAATTGGTCGATATCTTTACCAAGCCCTTAGATGAGAAAATGTTTTGTGAACTTAGGAGTGAGCTAACTATCTTAGATTCTCGAAATGTGGTTTAAGTCTTGCACATCTGATTGTAATATTCAAAATTCACACATGCTTGCGAAAAACTCATCCTCCTCAATTTTCTTACAAATTATTTTGAAATTATTGAATCCTTGTGAATCATGGTCATAGATTGATTGTTGATTGCTTACTGACCATATTTACAAAGATCTTTTGTAAAATTTAGTCCAAAAAGATCAATCTCCACTAAAAACTCAATATATAGGAGTTTTAGGTCTTAGGACCAAACTAGTCCGCTCCAGTGGACCGGGCTAGTCCGGTAGCTCAGGGTGTTCGGACCCAGTCCGGAGGCCGGACAAGTCCGGGTCCCTGACCAGACTAGTCCGGCCCCTGAGGACTTAACCTCCCTAGGGTGCCCTCGGCCTCTCCACTTCCATTCAAACACTCTCTCTCCAAAACACTTGAAAACCGTCTCCCAAACAGCGATTTTCGACTCCCTCCACAAAATCTTGATTCCAATCGGTGGTTTGGAACCCTGAGGTGCTTAGGAAGCTTTCCCCAATCATCGGAGGCCGATTCCTCTTCTACATTTCATCAAATTGAAGGCTTGAAGAGGTATTCTTGACCTAACTCCAAAATCCTTGAAATTTAATTCTTTTGGGCCCATTGATCAAAACTTCTTCACAAATGTTGTTGTACACATCAATGTGATCATGTAGCTCCATTTTTGTGGTAGGATCCATAGTTTTTACAAAATTTCCCTCGATTAGGGTTCTTACTGTGTGAACCGGACTAGTCCGGCCGCAGGGCGGACTAGTCCGGCCCTTGGGCGGACAAGTCCGGGTTACACAGTGAAAACTCTAATCTAGGTTGATCTTCTAAATTCTATCATTTTACCTTAACCTCCTTGACTCATACATATTCCTTTACTTTTCTTGTCAGCAACCATGTCGGACAATGAGTATGTTCCACCTTCCGACTCGGAGACCGAAGCGGAGAAGCAAGCTCTAGTTCGCCGGAAGCAAAGAGAGGATCAAGAGATGGCGGCTGCGTACTTTGCCTCTCAGAGGGCAAAGAAGACGCAGCGTGAGGAGCACAACCCTGTTGCTGCCGAGGCTGCCCCGAAAAGAAAGAGGCTTGTGACCTTGGGTGAGCAAGCAAAGTCTCAGGGGGCAAGGACCTCCAAAGATAAGGGCAAGACCCCTGTTGATGCTGCACCCAAGAAGAGGGTGATTGTGACCAAGAAGACTGCAAACAAAGTAAAGAAAGGTTCCCCACAACCCATTGGCCCCTTGAGGATGTCCTCTCCTGCACGGAACCCAAACCATGCAGCTGCCTTCGACGCCAACATTTTCAAGGGCAAGGGGGCTGAGTAGGCATGCAAATTGAGAAAGATCAATGTTTATGAGTGTGACAGGAGCACAGTGGATCTCCGATTCTGGTGTGACTTCCACTGTGACTACTACAGGACAGTCTATATGATGAAGCAGATCCCTATCACAGATGCTTAGTGGATAGACTGAGATTACATGACCCAGAAAGATCATCAAGCCTTCAATGTTGTAATTGAGGCTATCGAGAGGCATGGTCTGAAGAAGTTTATGGACTTCCAGTACGACTGGAATGTGGAAGTCATCACTCAATTCTACTCCACCTTGTACTTCCACACCGACGGGGACAGGAGGATTACCTGGATGACCCACGGAGAACAGTACTCCACCACATATTGGGAGTTTGCTCAGTTGCTTGACTTGGAGGATCAACTGGATAATAAAATCATCGTCTCTAATCTGAAGCTAGTTGATCGGGACACATTGAAGTATATGTATCCAAGTCATGCACAGTATGAGGCCGGACACATTAGAAACATCAAACCATTCTATAGTGTGCTCAACCGGGTCCTCAGGTTGACTATTGCCTCCAAGGATGGATATGCAGGGATAATCCAAGGCAACTTGAGGCACTTGATGGTGCTAATCGATGGAGATGTCCACTTCAATGTGGTGGACTACATCTTTAATGACATCTTCAACATCTCTCACACCCCCAACCGATCATGTGGATATGCTTCATACATCATGTACATGATCGAGAAGATCTTCGGGCTCACATTCAAGAAAGACATCATTCACCGGAGGCTTCAACCACAACTCCCACCTCCGGAGTCGACTGCTCCTAGGAGGGAGAATGCGGATCCTCCCGCTTCTTCCTCTCGCTTCGTGCCATCTCCTCCACCACCTCCGCCTTCGACACAATCCGGGAGTGGCTTCTTCAAATGTTTCAAGGCCCTCTTCTCCTCTTGTAGGAAGACGAAAATTCGGCAACGTCGCATGGAGCGTCACAATGAGAAGTATCTCAAAGCAATGTGCGACAAGCTGGACATTCTAATGTCCCCCGCCGAGGAGAGCGATGGTGAGCTCACTTCCTTTCCCGAGTTCACTGTCGGGGAGCTTGCTGAATTTGGGGAAGCTGGGACTTCCAACGCGGCCCCGACCGATGATGATGATGAGACACATCTTGATCCGGAGGCCACAGAGAGCGACAGCGAGCCCCAAGGCGACAACGATGACTCCGACTCCGACGATGAGTAGTCCTAAGGGCTCTTCCTCTCTTCTTTTCCTTTTTGGTGTCTTGATGCCAAACGGGGAGAGATAGTGAGGAGATAGCTTGACGGGCTCTTAGATCTAGGGGGAGAGACATAGGGGGAGAGATGAAGGGGGAGAGATAAAATAGATTGATGTGTGAGAGTATTGATCTATGTTGGACTTATGTTTTAAACCTCATTTCAAGTTGTGTTGTAAGACTTAATCTATGTATTCATGTATCTTGCCTAAATTTGTAATGTGTTACCTCATTTAAATGTCTGTTTTGCATAGTCACTGTCTTAACACACTTGATGAACACATCACTTAGGCACCCCACCATAACATGTATATGTATGAAGACTCTCTCAATCTTTTTTACTCATGATGCATACATTGAGGGGGAGTCACTCATACAAAATACATGTTATGAAAACAAATTATTAACCTTATTGTTGAAGTTTTAATGTGTTGTCATCAATTCACCAAAAAGGGGGGGTTGAAAGTGCATCTAGGCATCCCCATGGGTTTTGGATGATTGATGACGACAATTAAGAGACTAATGAGCTCAGTTGATCTTAAGCACAGGTACAAGGATTGAAATGAGATAAAAACCCTCAAAAAGGAAAAGGAGAAAACGGACGTCAAACATTCAAGCGTAGAAATTAAGGTTTCTATGGTATTGAGCTTATATGAGCCGTATCATGTGAGAGGGTGGTTGTATCATGTGCATTGAGATCATACCAAGGGGCTCAAAGTGGTGGTTTAGAGAAAAACTCAAGTGAGAAGCCTAAAATGAGAAAAACTCTAGGAGGCCGAACTAGTCCGGGCCTCAGGGCCGGACTAGTCCGGCCATGGCAGACAAGTCCGTTTTAAGATAGACCAAACGTCTCTGGAGTAAACCTGAGTGAATTTGGAGCTAAGTCCGAGAAGTCCGGACTTGTCGGTTTTTGGACGAACCAAAGCTCTCTGGGGTAGTTCGGACTTGTCCATTTGGGTACGGACTTGTCTGTTTGAGACTTAGTGTGACAGACCGAGAGAAACCCTAGGGGGCCGGACTAGTCCGCCCCTGTGGCCGGACTAGTCCGGGCCAACCCAGAAAAGTCCGTTTTGGAGTGGACCAAGTGGTTCTGTTCCACTTCGGACTAGTCCGTTGTCGACCAGACTAGTCCATTGTCTAGTGACCGTTTGAATTTGGAAATTTGGCGGGTAGCGTGATGATCGTTGCTCAGTATGACAGTTGTCGGGAACTGACCAGGGGTCAGTGGTACCATAGGGCCGGACTAGTCCGGGGTCTGAGGTCGGACTAGTCCGCCCCTTTGCCGATGTAAGCAAAAGGGACTCAGGACCTCTATAAAAAGGGGACCCCCGGACTCATTTGAAAAAGTCTAGAACCCTAACACCACCACAATAAAATCTTGAAGAGATTAGGGTTTGGGGAGGAGAGTAAAGGAAGATCATCGCGCTTTGGCTCTCAGTTTAATCTCTTGCACATTGTGTTGTGTTTTGTGGCTTGTGTGAGTTGAGTTTGATGTGCTCCTCATTGTATTGATTTGTGGGAGCCTCAAGTTGTGAGCAGCCCCATCAAACTTGGTGATTACCCTTTGATATAGTGGAAACCAAGCCGGCCATCGTGGTGGCTTGGTGAGAGAAGGGTCAAATGAGACCCGGTCCTTGTGTGGACTTCTCAACGTGGAGGTAGGCTTCTTCGTGGAGCTGAACCACGGGATAAATCTCGTTTCACTTGTCTCTCGCTTTTCGTGATCACTAGTATTGCTATTAGGGTTCACTTTGCTCTTATTGCCTTACACTTTGATCATTATTATAAACTTGCAATCTAATTGTTTGAACCTCCCAATCTGAGCTTCACAAGTTTACTACATATTGCTCATATCTTTGGCGAACTTTATTTCCGCAAATAACCTATAAAAAACAAGTTTTAGGGTTTTCACTCTGTGCTGAGCAGACTAGTCCGACCCTGAGCAGACTAGTCCGGCCACAGGAATTTAATCTTGTTTGATTAAGTGATTTCAGGTATTATTGGCTATTCACCCCCCTCTAGGCGACTTTCAGGAACCCCCACCCCTTCCCCCCTCCGGCGGAGCCAGAAGATGAAGCGGCGGACATCGACATCCTGCCACCCAACCCCGACCCGGTCTGGGGTGTTGCGGTGATCGCGCTGCAAGCCAACAAAGTCTCAACGACTGGGGCGTCTGGCAGCAGCCACAACAAAATATGCTCCTCCCGCCGTCGGACCCTCAGGAGATCAGCAATGGCTTCGAGCTCACTCGTGGAGCGAGGTCCGCCTCCTACAACAACAACACGACGCGTATGCCCCCCCTGGAGCCCCTTCTGTTCTACGGGGCCGACACGGCCATACAACCGAATGGGTCTGACTGTTCGACTCCGAGGCCCTGCGTCGCCTCCTGGCGGCTGCCCTCCCCAACGAGATCACTGCTTGGTGGGCGACACCTGCCGCGACCAACAAACCCCTCCAGAGCTTCAACATGGACCGGGCGGAGACCTTGTCGGCGGGCGCTCGTCGTGGCCGCACCGCCATTGCTCACTTCATGGAATTGCCAACCCCCCCCCCCCCCCCCCCCGAGCGGCTCCTGCCAACCCTCACTCCCCCCCTAGAACGTCCTGCAAGCTGCTTTAGCAGGGTCTACAGCCGCTGTTCGCGCTCGGACCCAACTCAGCAAGCACCGGTTTTGCAGGATGCTCTTAGGAGGAGCCCCCGCATTGCAGGGGTGCTGAACGGACGCCACGTGCCCACACCCTTTGCTGGGAGCACCGCCTCACCGTCGCGTTGGGCACCGGTCGTTAAAACCCGAAGAGCTCTCTTCCCTAACCCAATCAAATTCTCCACCCTCACCGATATCGAATCTGCACATGCTTCATTACATTCCAATTATGGATCTGCAGGACCAGGCGGAGCGATGCGGCGTCCACGCGACGATGGTGATCGCCGCGTTTAGCTCGCACACCGGGGTGACGGGCGCGACTTCGGCTGTTGATCAATGAGTCCCCACATCTTTTGTCAGAGTTCCTTGTAGACGACTTTTGTCTTGAACACTCGTCGTTCATATAAACCCTATATGTACAGAACTCCGGGTGGGCGCCATTCGTATTGGGTGCCCACCGTCTTTTGGAATGTCACTGATATGAACTACAGTCCAAGGGGGTGCCACCCGACTTGGTCGCCCACCCCCTTTTTGTACTTGACTTCTATTGCCCTCAAGCCTCGTTTGTATACGCCAGGATTATGTCTCGACTCAATCGCTACCAACACCCAATGGATTACACACCAAGGCAGCATTGGACATTCCTAAACTGGAATGTGCATGGTCTAAACGACCCCGCAAAACACCAGGTTGTTCGTGCTAAAATTGAAGAAAGTGGTTGCTGCCTACAATAACAACAACAACCAAGCCTTTGTCCCAAACAAGTTGGGGTCAGCTAGAAATGAAAACCAACAATTTTTGAAGAGAAGTAATAGAAAATAAGATGAGTAAAAAAATACAAATAAAATAAGATTCTACATTTTATTTATTTTAGAAATGAATTAATAAGAAAGAAGATAAGAGTAACAAAATACGAATAAACTAAGATTCTGACACATGAATTGCTAATTTCCATGTAGTCCTATCATGAGCCAAATCCCTAGGTATAGGTATGTCCCACTCTTTAAGTCTCGTTTCACTGTCTCCTGCCATGTCAATCTTGGTCGACCTCTACCTCTTCTAAAATTTTCTCTACTTTTTATAATTCCACTGTTAACCGATGTTTTTGGAGGTTTCCGCTGGATATGTCCAAACCATCGTAGGCGATGTTGGACTAGCTTCTCCTCAATCGGTGCCACCCCTACCTTATCACATATCACCTCGTTCCTAATTTTGTCTCTTCTTGTGTGACCGCACATCCACCGTAGCATGCGCATCTCAACAACACTCATTTGTTGGACATGTTGCCTTTTAGTTGGCCAACATTCTACTTCATACAACATCGCAGGTCTGATCACCATCCTATAGAATTTTTCTTTCAATTTTTGTGGAACTTTCTTATCACATAAGATTTCATATGTTTGGCGTCACTTCATCCAACTGATCTTGATCCTGTGGCAGACATCTTCATAAATATCACCATTGTTTTGTAACATTAATCCTAAATATCAAAATGTGTCCCTCCTAGATACTTTGGGAGGCCTAATTGTGGGTTGGAATAGTGGTCTTGTCAAAGGTGTGATAGTTGAAATCTTGCAGTTTGCCATTACAATAAATTTCACGCCCAGCCTCAATGGAAAGCAATGGACACTTTCCACAGTCTACGACCCATGCACAGGCCAACCCCATATAGACTTCATGGAATGGTTTAGATCAGCGACACGCAGGACTGGATCATCATCAGAGATTTCAACTATTACAGAACACCACAAAACAGAAACAGGTCGGGGGCCAATATCAACGATATGCGAACCTTCGATGAGGCCATAAATCAGTTAGGTTTGGTTAAAATCCCCCTAAAAACAGGAAATTCACATGAAGCAACATGCAAGCCTCTCCGCTTCTCAAACAAATAGACTCGTGCTTCACCTCACTAATTGGTCCTTCTCCTTCCCACTCACTTTGTTCTCCCACTTGCCAAAACAACCTCCAACCACATCCCCTGCATGGTCCAACTGGGCACTGATATTCCCAAACCACAACACTTCAGAGTAGAGAACTACTGGTTTGAGATGTCGGGCTTCAGAGATTTAGTCTCCCTCTCCCATATCTGGGACAGCACCCCGTCCCACAATGTAGATGCGGCTAGAGTCATCTTAAACAAGTTCAAAGCCCTAAGAGCGGCAATCAGAAGATGGAGCAGGTCAGTGGGCACCCTGCGACACAAACTACAAATTTCTAACCAATCTGTCCAGGTGATGGACCGCCTTGAAGAACAACAGCAACTCAGCCAACAAGAAGATACCTTCAGGACGCTCATCAAAGACCACATACAGAGGCTACTACAATATCATGATGAGTATTGACGCCAAAGGTTCACCGAAAGATGGATGACAATGAGCGATGAACCCACAAAGTTTTTCATGGCGGCGGCAACAGATAGATACAGGCGCAACATGATCACCAGTCTCAAGGATAGCTCTGGCCGATCGGTCTCAAACCACGGACCCAAGGCGGCCCTCTTGTGGAATGATTTCAAACAAAGGCTAGGAGAAACCAACACAACTACATTATGGTCAGGGCTGAAAAACATCACGCCAACATACCCGAACCTCCTTATATTGGCTGATCCATTCACTAATGAAGATACAGACCGAACAATGAAGGAAATGCCCAGCGATAAGGCACCGGGTCCGGACGGTTTCAACAACAGGTTCTACAAGAAATTCTGGAACATTATAAAGAACGACATATATAATTTAGGCAACACATTCTTCCGGTCCAGTCGCAACCTAGAGCCTATCAACAGCTTACTGATAACCCTGATCCCCAAAATCCCCACCCCGGAAGTATCTTCAGACTTCAGTCCCATATCCTTGCTTAATTCAAGTGTGAAGCTAATAAGTAAGTTGACAGCCGACAGACTACAATTACAGTTATGCAAAATGGTACATTGCAATCAGTACGACTTCATCAAAACACGCACCATCCAAGACTGCAACGCCTGGAACTACGAGTACATCCACCAATGCAAAAATCAAGACAACCGCTGCTACAGCTAAAACTAGACTTCGAGAAGGCCTTCGACATGATGGAACATGAGGCAATTTTGAGAGCCCTGCTTTAAAAGGGATTCCCTCAACAGTGGATCAACTGGATCGAAAATCTACTATCAACAACCACTTGAACAATCTTGCTAAATGGTGTTCCTGGTAAATTCTTCCACTGTCGTCGGGGGGTCCGTCAAGGGTGCCCCCTGTCACTAGCCCTTTTTGTGCTAGCAGCCAACCTACTCCAACAGCTTACAAACTCAGCCAAAACCAGAGGCCTTCTAATCCCACCACTGCCCCACCTAGCGGACACGGATTTCCCAATAATCCAATACGCATATGACACAATCATTGCACTAAATGCCTCACAACAACAAATATTCTTCCGCAAAACCCTATTGCAAGCCTTCACAGCCGCAACTGGCCTAAAGATCAACCTCAGCAAATCCTCCCTCATTCCAATCAACCTCACCCACCAACAAGCCACTGTGTTGGCTGCCACCTTCGGTTGCCAGTTGGGATCCTTTCCCATTACATACATCGGGTTCCACTTGGCGCCACCAGGCCCAAAGCCTCAGATTTCAACTTGCTTACCACCAAGATTGAGCGCAAGCTTGCGACAACCTCTACATACCAATTTATGGCCGGCAGATGTACCTTGGTAGACTCCCTCCTAACAGCTATGCCAATCTACACAATGTGCACCCTTAAGCTCAAGCCAACGGTCATCAAAGCAATTGACAAATCAAGGAGAACCTGCCTCTGGAGAGGCTCATATATTGCAGGAAAAGGAAAACCTCTCGTCAAATGGGAGAAAACCACATCGCCAAAGACCCGAGGAGGCATTGGTCTCAAGGACTTTCAACTGATGAACGAAGCTCTGCTGCAAAAGTTCCTGGACAAACTCTACAACAAGAGGAACACACCATGGGTCCATATGATATACCGCTCCTACTGCTCAGATGGTTCTCCTCCCCACAAACTGGCGAACAGAGGATCCTTTTGGTTTAAAGATGTGATGAGTCTATGTGACAACTTCAAAAAACATACACAAGTTACAAATGGCCTCGGCGACACGGTGCTCATGTGGCACGACTAGTGGTGCACTGTCGTGCTAACCTCAAGGTTCCCAAATCTGTTCACCTTTTCAAAACACCCACAGGCTTCAGTCGCGCAGTTCAACGCCACACAAGACATTCACAACGATTTCTACACACCAATCTCGGCTCAAGCGCTGGAAGAATACAATATCTTGGCAACCATCATCCAAGGTCTACAAAACAACAAAGATATTTGGTCCTACAAAGGTTCCCCAAAAGGATTCGCCTCATGCAAAATATACAACAACAACTTCACCCAAATCACCTCACGAGCCCAATTGGTTGGGTTTGGAAGACAAAGCTATCTAAGAAGTTGAAGATCTTCTACTGACTACTATTCCTAGATAGACTAAACTCCAGGAACCTACTGAAAAGAAAGAAATACAAGATCGAGAACGATGACTACTCTTGCGTTCTTTGCACGTCGGCCCCGGAAGAACTCACATACCATCTCTTCTTCCAGTGTGATTTCAGCAGGGCATGCTGGGAAGCCCTGCACATTGACTGGGACCATGACCTTCCATTATTTATAATGATCCAAGAAGCAAAGAGAAGCTGGATAGAACCACCTTTCATGGAGATCTTCATCACAACAACCTGAGAAATCTGGAAACAACGCAATGAACTGATCTTCAGAAGCACGGCGCCGTCGCTTTCAGACTGGAAAATTAAACTCTCCTCCTACCTATCCCTATAATGTAATAGATTTCCCAACCCTCTAAAATGTAGTGTTGGACTAGGTCTCAGGAGTGAACTTCACCATTCCTAACTCTTAAGTTCTTATGGGCCCAACCTACACACCAAGATGTAACTCTTCACACTGCTTTTTTATATATTAATATAACAAAGTCGGGGATTCTCCTACTGTTCTTCATTCAAAAAAACCTGGTGATATAGGAAAAAATTATGTGTCCTCTTGGTGAACAAGACATGTACCTTGAAAAATTTTGTAATTGCAAAGCACACTACAGACGAGAATACCATGTGCAGTAGGGTTAGTGCCACTGGATAGGGGAAGTTAATCTCTTTCGAGGATAAGACCCACTGTATGAAGCCAAAGAGAGTTAATTAGCAACGCTGAAAAAAATAAAAGGAACATAACACTCTATTAGCAACAACAATGATGACACTTAAAAGAGCACACTTTTGCTCAGAATGGCGGCCCTCCCGCTCCCGCTCCCCACCACCCACCCCTCACCCACCCACGGCCTCCCCATCGGCGAGTACTTGCCGTCGGCATGGCTCCTCGTCTGACCCCCTCCCGCTACAGACGACCCGGCGCCTTCGCGACGCCATGGACGGAGACGGCGACCGCCCGGTGGTTGACACCAGCAGCTGCTGCCTCGCAAAGGGGAAAATATCCCCACAACAGACGACCCGGCGCCTCTGCGGCGCCATGGACGGAGACGGCCACCGCCCGGTGGTCGACACCAACAACTGGAGCTTTGCAAAAGGGAAAATATTCCAACAAAAGGTGCTCCACATGCTCTCCTCTTCGGTCCACCATCCCTCCTCTTCCATAGAAGGTGCATTCTTCCTCCTAGCCGTCTTCCGGCGCTTCACATTCCGGCTTACGGAGGAGTCCGTTGGTTGGGCCCTCCACGCCGCCCTCGACGGGACCCCGGGGGGCTTCCATGTCACCATGGCCCGGGTCCGCCACTTTTGTTTTGCGGTGGCATCACGCCATGTAGGAAAGTTGGTACGCTCCCTTACTAGGGTTACCACACCGCACTTTGACGTCTACTTCTTCCCTTGGTACGACGGTGGCCCAAATTGGATAAGAGACCTGCGGACCTGGCATCTCGAAGAAGAAAGGTCCTGGTCGACCGTCCCCAGCAAGCGGAAGCAAGTCTCATTTGCCAACCCTATCAAACAAACACGGCCTTCATTCCCGAACAATGTCCCACCAAAGATGAAACCCCCCATTCTCAAACACCCACCGCACCGACAATCCGTCAGAGTCGGCCGGATAGATTGCCCGATTAGGCCTACTGCCAACCATAACGACATCCCGATCACCAAGATCTTCCGCAACATCACCCGCAAGCTCCACACAGCCCCACTAGGGAGGACTTCTTCGCCGGCGTCGGCCGCCCGTCGTACGGCGACTAGCCGCGCTGCGCCGTCCATCCTGGGAAAGGGCCCACAAGTTCAAATTCCAGACAGACATAGAGCCCACCAAACAGCCACCTGGCCTCGAACCATAGACCTTCATGGAAAGGGCCCACATGTCTGTCACATTACTCGTACAGACTCGAAACAAGACCAGCATACAGAAAGCGGCCGCCACTATTATCGCCCACAAAAGATCAACCCAAACCGCCTGCCTCCCCTGCAAACCCACCAACCTGCATTTACTCCCAAAGTGGACTTTCGACACCCGGGCCACATTCAAACTGCACCGCCGAAGGAATTAAATCCAATACTCGAGTGCCTGCCCACTAGCAACGACGGGACATGCTACACCTACAGGAAAAAACATACTAAACCCCATCGCACCAAAGACACCTACAACCTACGCAAACTAGTCCCTCACTGCTGCTGCAAGCGCTGCTTCAGTCTTAACCATCGCACCCATAATTGCCGCGCAACAGCACGATGCCTACGCTGCCTTCAAACTGGTCACAGAGCCAACGTCTGCTCTTCCACCATCAGACATTGCCTTGCTTGGGTACCCAAAATCGCACTAGGATCGAGGAGTTCCACTGCAAAATCCCGGGTATACCGCCGCGTGGAATCCCAAAAGACTTCCTGTCCCGCACGAACGGTTCGAACGAAGCCCCTGCAGCTTCACAAGGACGACCTTCCTGTTCCGCCACACGTGTGCACAGGGGACCCAACCCAACACACACAAACCCCCCAGCAGCCACCACCATATATAGCTCCCACCAGGAACATCTCGCCTTCACTCACCACTCCCCAACTGAACACACTACAACTCACCACCTCCCATACACCCTCGCACCCCATGGCCAACTTTCCAGTCGACTCCGAAAGGTTCCTCCCCCATGGCCACCACTTCATCAACGAATGCGGCGAGGAGAGAATCCCACGCACCAACGTACACTTCAGCACCACCGCTGTTCGAAGCCATGAGGGCTTCGTCATTGCGGAAGACCGAGAAGGCCTCATCCCCCACGACCAGTACAACTGGTTTCGAGTCCGCATTGCCCAAACCCTCGAAGAAGACTTTGGTCTGAGGGTCATCTCATCCTGCATCACCCCTCTGGGGATTGGCCTATACAGGCTTGAATCCGGCTATCACTGAGACATAGTGCTCCAGGACGAGCCCTTCTTCGTGGAGAACCACCTCATCGCCTTCTCCCGCCACGACCACGGCATTAACAGGCGCCAAGCCAACTACTCACACAACAGCTGGATCATGATTCTAGGGTTCCCCCTAGATTATCAAGACGTTCAACACATCGACGCCGCGGTGGCCACCTTCGGCTACCTCGTCTCTTGGCACAACATGCCTGATCAGCACGGCTACGTGCTATGCCGGTGTCTCTACAATGGCGCCAACAACGTTCCCCGCAGCATCGTCATCCGACACTGTGATGCGAACGGCCAAGGCTTCTCTTGGTCCTGCCCGGTCGTCGTCCTCAATGGGGCTTTCATTCTCCCCAACATCCCCCCGGGTGAAGATGACATACCTCCAGGGGGAAACCCCCATCCCTTCCCCCAGCCACCGCCAAACAACGACAACGCCGACGGTTTCAACCTCCCCATCCTCCCCCCTCCCCCGAACCCTGACCCGGCTTGGGACGCGGCGGCGGCGGAGATGCAGCATAACCAGGAGAACCACGTTGCCTGGGGAGCCTGGCCTGTCCCGCCGCAGGACCTTCTTGACCCGAGCGATGTCTCCAACCTTGACGGAGATGCAATCTCCGCCTCCTCCAATGCCAACATCATCCAGCAGCACAGCCACTACAACAACACCAATGGCCAACCGCTTCAGTTCCTGCAGGGGGACCCCTCAATACAGCCGGACTGGCTGAGACCCTTCGATTCGGCCTCCTTTCGTCGATTGATAGCTGCAGCCTTTCCTGCAGCACAAAACCCCTGGTGGGTGTCCCACACCCAGGGACCTACTCCAGGACTGCCTGTCCAGGAACAAGCGGAATCCTCCGCCATGGGTGCACGTAGAGGCCAAACGCCAATAGCAAGGTTCAGAACGCAGGCCCCTACCCAAGCCCCGCCGGTGACTTCTTCTCCGAGGCGCCCAACAAACTGCTTTGGGAGAGTCTATCGGCGCCGTACTCGCTCCGAACCAAGTGGCCCAGCCGTCGAGGAGCCCGAACTCAGCAACCCTCAGCAGCAGCCCATTCAGCCCACACAGGTACCTGCCGCCATCCAAACCTCATTCCACAATACAGTCTGCATTCCCTCCAAAAGAACAGTGCGCAGACAGGCACCGGTTTCGCAGGACCAAGTTAGACGCAGCCCTCGTATCTCCGCAGCGCGGGAAGGAAGGCGTATGCCAACCAGACTCACCAGGGAGATGATCGGCGCCTCACATTCTGCCCCAGCATCCACGCCAACAACAAATCCAAGGGGTAAAACAAAGCGCAAACTGTTCCTAGGCCCAATTAAATTCCCAACCGATCAAGACATTGCAACCGCTATAGAACCCATCCCTCACATCCCTCTCTCGGAACTGCAGGCACAAGCGCTCCGCTGCGGCGTCCACGCGACGATGGTGATCGCCGCCTTTAGGACGCCAGAGGGACCAACGGGCGAGACGTCAACATTTGATCAATGAGTCCCCGCAGCTTTTGCTTCCTGTGGCATACGTCAGTTAATGCCACCTTCAAAAAACCACTTAAACCACCTAGCTCATGTAGTAGAAAGAACAACCCTCCGGCCAAGAGCCGTAAACATTGCAGCGCGGCTGCATCTTGTACTACCGTTAATCATATGCATTTCTACCCTTTCTACTTTGCGCCTGCACATGACTTGTCTCCCCCTCAGATTACGTCTGAGGCAATGTCTAGGCCACTCATTACATCCCAATGCATAATACAACATCACAGACATGGTCGTTCCTAAACTGGAACATACGGGGCCTTAACGACCCAACCAAACAACAAGCAGTTAGAGCCAAAATAGAAGAAACAAATTGCATCATCTACTGCCTCCAAGAGACCAAATTAGACTCAATACCCCGCTCACTAATCAAACAAATAGCACCTAAGCGCCTTGACCAATACACCTTCACGCCCTCACAAGGAGCCTCGGGGGGAATCCTAGTGGGATGGAACGGCAACCTCCTACATGGGATTGTGGAACAAACAAGGCCTTTTGCAATCACCATCAAATTCACATCAAACACAAATGGCAAACAATGGACGTTCTCTACAGTATACGTCCCGTGCACAGGCCAACCAGGACTAGACTTCATGAATTGGTTTACCTCCCTAAATATCACCGATGTTCAGGACTGGCTCATTATCGGGGATTTCAACCATTACCGATCAATGGATAACAGAAATAGACCAGGGGGAAACCATACGGACATGCAAACTTTCAATGCAGCCATAAACCAGCTAGGGCTTGTAGAAATCCCCCTTAAAGACAGGAAATACACCTGGAGCAATATGCAGGCCTCCCCACTGCTACAACAATTGGACTGGTGCTTCACCTCGCCTCACTGGACACTGTCTTTCCCTACCACACTACTGATACCACTAGCCAAAACAACATCAGACCACATCCCCTGCATGGTACAACTGAGTACTGTTATCCCGAAGCCCCAACAATTCAGAATTGAGAACTACTGGTTCGACATGCCAGGCTTCAGAGACCTAGTAACCAATATATGGAATGGGGCACCAACACAAGGGCTAGATGCTGCGAGATCCCTCTCAAAGAAATTCAAAATTCTCAGAGCTGCAATCAAAAGATGGAGCAAGGCAGTGGGCTCACTCTCCAAGAAACTGAAAATATCAAACGACTCCATTCTCATCATAGACCATCTGGAAGAAAAGAGGCCCCTTAGCCACCTAGAAGACACTTTCAGAACCCTCATCAAGAAACACACTGAAACCCTACTGCAACACCAACAAGAATATTGGAAACAGCGATACACGGAGAGGTGGACAAAACTGGGGGATGAACCAACTAAATTCTTCATCTCTGCAGCTACTACCAGATACAGAAGAAACTTGATCACAAGCCTCACAGATGCATTGGGAAGGACAGTAACGAACCACGCAGCCAAAGCCGCAATACTATGGGATGATTTCAAAACCAGAATAGGATGCACAAGTGCTACAGCACTATGGGAAGGACTGCAAAACATAATCACACCACATCCAAACCTCCAATCCCTCATAGAGCCAATATCGACTGAGGAGATCGACAAAATAGTTCAACGTATGCCACCCGACAAAGCCCCGGGCCCAGACGGGTTCAACAACAGATTCTATAAAAAATTCTGGGACATCATCAAAAACGATATATACAACCTCTGCAACGCATTCTTCAACAATGGATGCAGCCTACAACCTATCAACAGCTCCATTATCACACTCATCCCAAAGAAACTGACCCCGGAAACCTCGGCCGACTATAGACCAATTTCCCTACTTAACTCAAGCATCAAAATCATAAGCAAAATCATGGGAGAAAGAATACAGACCATCCTCAAAGATATCCTACACGCCAACCAATACGGCTTCATTAGAACGAGAACAATCCAAGACTGCGTTGCATGGAACTATGAGTTTATACATCAATGCAAGAGATCAAGGAGACCCTTAGTGATGCTGAAACTAGACTTTGTAAAAGCCTTTGACATAATGGAACATGATGCCATCCTCAGGGCATTAACCAACAAAGGGTTCCCACAGCAATGGGTCAATTGGACAAGCAACATACTATCTACAAACACTTCAGTAATCTTACTCAATGGAGTACCAGGTAAATTCTTCCACTGCAAAAGGGGGGTCCGACAAGGCTGCCCACTCTCGCCGGCTCTCTTCGCAATCGCAGCAGACCTACTACAACACCTCACAAACCACGCCAAGCAAAGAGGCTTACTGATACCCCCACTACCACACCTTTCCAATCACGACTTCCCGATAGTCCAGTATGCCGATGACACGATCATCACAATACAAGCGTCCCAGCAACAGATATTCTTCCTCAAAACCTTACTCTCTGCCTTCACAACCGCAACAGGCCTCAAGATTAACCCTGAAAAAACATTCATAATCCCAATCAACCTTACCTCAGATCAAGCAACCACCATGTCAGCCACCTTTGGGTGCCAACTAGGCACACTACCCTTCACCTACCTTGGCATACCCCTAGGAAACACAAAACCAAAGAGCTCCGACTTCCTACCACTAACCACTAAAATTGAGCGTACACTCAACACCACATCCGCTTACCTGTCCATGGTAGGAAGATGCACAATTGTAGACTCCCTACTATCATCAATGCCAATATACACAATGTGCACTATCAAACTCCATACCAAAACGATCCAACAAATAGACAAGTACAGAAAAACCTGCCTATGGAGAGGCTCAGACATCATGGCCAAGGGAAAACCCTTGGTGAAATGGGAAGACACCACAAAACCAAAGAAAAAAGGAGGAATTGGGCTCAAAAACTTACACCTCATGAACCAGGCCTTCATACAAAAATTCCTCTACAAACTCTACAACAAAAAGGACACGCCTTGGGTGCACCTCATCCTCGACTCATATTGCGCAGATGGCACCCCACCCCATCAACTAACAAACAGGGGTTCCTTCTGGTTCAAAGACATCATGAGCCAGTGGGAAAGTTTCAAACAACAAACCAAGGTAAACATCGGAAAGGGAGACACGGTATCCATGTGGCACGACAAGGGGTACACAACGGAACTATTTTCGACTTTCCCCAACCTGTATACACACGCAAAACACCAAAATGTGTCCATAGCCCAATACATTACAACAACAGACATACATGCCAACTTCCACACCCCAATTTCGACACAGGCCCTACAGGAACTAAACCTACTCACCAACATCATCCAAGGCTTACAAGACACCAATGACACATGGTCATACAAGAATAACAGCAAAGGCTTCTCATCCAGTTACATCTACAACAACAACTTCAGATTTAACACAACACCGCCTCCACCATTGAACTGGATCTGGAAGACGAAGCTCACAAAGAAGCTCAAAATATTCTGCTGGCTCATGTTCTTGGACCGCCTGAACTCCAGAAATCTACTCAAAAGAAAAAACTTCAGCATCGAAAATGACGACTACTCATGTGTCCTATGCACCGCGGCACCAGAGGAGCTGACATATCACCTATTCTTCCAATGTGAATTCAGCACCGCATGCTGGGCAGCCATACAAATCAACTGGAACCACAGTGTACTGTTCTTCACAATGATTCAAGAAGCAAAAAGAAACTGGACTGGCTCACCGTTCATGGAAATATTCATCATGGCAAGCTGGGAAATTTAGAAACAACGAAACGAACTCATCTTCAGAAGCAACCCACCATCACTCTCATCTTGGAAGCATAACTTCCATACAACTATGTCACTTCAATGTAATAGATTCCCAATCCCCATCAAAACTTGTACTCAGCTGTGGCTATCGGCCATAAACCACATCATTCCCACCTCGGGAATATGATTTTGTTTATGCTGATATCCTCACCTGCCTGCCTTGCAACCCTCGGATTGCAATCTATATATTAATATAACACAGTCGGGGCATCCCCTACTGTTTGCATTCAAAAAAAAAAAAACAATGATGGCACTTCGAGCTGGATATCATACCCGAAAAGGAAAAAGAAACGCTTCCAGAAGGATGTTCAGCAATTAGTAAAAAGAATGAAGTCTTATGCAACTGCTAGTGTGAATTTCGGTTAATCAGCAAATCCAACAAGACTTGCAGTTGCATTATCATGATATAATGTTATATATGTGTATATGAAAAAAAAAACAGCAGAGTTATTTTCCTATGATTGTTTGGAATGATCGTATTGAAATTGATTATAGAGCCAGCGGATTAAGTGGATAGTGCTGATTTTTATTTAATTTCTGAGGTCATCTCATACAAGATAACCAATGGTCTGACAAAAATATCTGAACTTTGACAAGTTTCGAAGTCACAGTCTATCTTCTAGGTAGAGGCTTTAGCAGACAGCAAAAATGTAGATTAAGACATTCTCAAATCTCATGCTACTGCAAGCAGTGGCACCAGAAACCTGAAACAAATTGTCCATTATAACAATCATAGTAATAAAGAGTATGAAGGACATGTTTTGCAACTTAATTAACGAAAAAGAAAGTCAATATCTTATTGTTGAAGTAGCTAGGACCTGTCACATCACACGGGAACCAAGTCAAACTGTCCGCCAAAGAAAAAGAGGGAGATCCACATCGCTTGCTTGAGAAAAGCAACCAGCCAGCAAAGTAAGCCTGCAACGGTTCCCAGATCTCAAGCTGCTGAAAGACGGAAATTCGCGGCAAAAGGGACGCGGAAATATCATCCACGAAGTCGTGTTGTTCCATCTTAGTATGCAGGATAATTTGCTCCAGGGAACTTCTAGTTCTCATGGGACTAAGAAAATTATCTAAATTTTTGAAATGCGGAGCAATAAGGTGTTGGTACAACTGCCAAGCTCAACCGGAAGTCTGAAAGCCAAGCACGAACAGGAACAGGCCTCCACGAGACCATGACCACGAGCAGTAAAGACTGGAACGGAACGCGTTCCAACAGCAGTACCGGAGCACCCACGGCTGCCTCCACTGCGACGAGGCGCCGACGCATTGGCTCGACTCCATCCCCCGCCACCGACGACGGCAGAAAAGAAAAAAAAAACTCAGGATACAAGCAAACTCCCGGCGGCGGGCGAGCGGGCGTCGGGGTGGGGCTTGCCTTGTTGAAGAAGATCTGGCCGCCGGAGACGGCGATGTAGAAGAGGAGGTGGAGGCCGGTCACCGCGCCGTCCCTCCACGCCGGCGGCGGTGACGGCCATTTCTCTCCATGGCTGCTGCGGCCTCTCGCCGCGCGGTGCACCGCTCCGTGCAAATGGCAAGATCGTTTTGGTCTGTTGTTCTGTCGTGAATCTCTGGGGAGGGGAGTCCACTCTCCAAAGTCCTCGGACTCGGAGCTTTAAGGAACGAACGGATGTTTGCGTGCGCCGCAGAGGCTGGAGCGACTCCCCGATCCTCCCTCCCGTCGTTGTACGTGGGCCCCACCCGCTTCCCCTTTGCAAGTCGAAATTAGGCAATGGGTGGCATTTGTTGCCTGCCAAACAAAGAAAGGAGGAAACTGTGAAGCAGCGTAAAATTAAGCCCGGTTCAGACCGATTTCCAAAGCTCGTTTCAAACGTTACATCAGTTGAAGAACTGAACCGGCGATTGTTGCTTCGAAACAAAAAAAAAACGCATCTAGCACTAAAATAAATGACGTTTAGGACAAGCTAATAGCCTAATCGAACTCGCTAGTCCAACGAGATGTTGATGCTGAAGCTTGACTCGGTGCTGGTGGTCTCCTTGTTGGTGGCGCCAGCGGGGTGGTCGGCGCACTGCAGCCGAAGCCTCAGCTGCACCGGCTTCGCCACCACCAGGTCCCTAGCAGCGTCCGCGCGGCTCCTCCCCATCACCAGCTTCGCGGCTCCAACACCCCATGATCCTCCTCACTGCCGCCGCCTTCTGCTGCTCCTCCCCGTGGTCGTGGTCGTCTGATCTCGTTCTCGCGATCCTCAGGTACAGCGCGGCGGAGGCCACCAGCTGCAAATGACAAGCGTGATGAATGATGATGCGTTCTTCCATCCCCCTTGGCAATGCGAATAGAAACAGCGAGCAGTGTTTGCTCCCATCTGGGACAAGGTGGTTGTTCTTGTACGAGGAGAAAGAGTGATTTAGTCGCGCACCTCGCATGTCCCGGGGCTGACATTCACCGTGCAGGTGAACTGCACGCTTCTCTGGTCTTGGCAACTTTGATCAGCAGCAGCAGCAGCAGCTTTACCATCCCGTTCATGCGCGGTGGTGGACTGGTGGGCGCCTCAGCAACTTCGGAAAATGCTAGATTGTCCAGCTCGTCGTACCATTGCTGTGCTATGCCAACCTGATACCGTGTGTTTCAAACCGATGACACGGCCCTTGCCTTCACCTTGGCAAATAGAGCATTGCATTTTTTTCCTGTTCCGATGAAGAGGGAAAAGGGTGGATTTACTTTTTACCTTCTCGGTGGTCGTCTCTGGTCCATCAGAACCAGAAATCTCAGCACCGGACCCCCTTACTTGCCGCCAAATACAGTTGTCGGCCAAAGGAGCAGCTAGTTCAGTGTCCGCTGGAATGTCTACGCAGACCGTGATACTGCACTTTCCTGTCAAAATTAAACGCCTCCAGTCAACAAAATTATCGTACCAGAATGATATACTACACTCAGAACAAGCCAGCACGATGGCTTAGTTTCATTCTATCTGTTGCCTACGAGTTTTGTTGTGTCTGTTTTTTCTTTGTTTTCTTTGTCTTAGTTTTTTTCCTTTTGTCATCAGCAATGTACGAAACCATGCCCTGTAATTTTTTCCTCCTTATAATATAACACCAGCAACCGGTGCTGGTTATTTCGAAAAAAAAAGAATGATATACTACAGTGCAATGTTGCACCAACCAAAGGGAAAAAAAAACAGAGTTCCTCTTGGAATCATACACCCAAGGTTCAGTAAGGCACTAGGCGCTAAGTGGGGCGGTGACCCTCCGCCTAGAGCTTAAGCGTGCCTAGACGCCGCCTAGGCGTTTCAAGGCGTTAGACACTGTAGCAGTGATGAGTTTTAAAACTTTTAAAAATACTGAAGTATATTCATATTTCTGTTATATGGGCTAATATTTTGCAATTCACTCAGCTTGAAACTTAATTTCTAGTGTTCCAACCAAGAGCCCAGCCCAGGCACAGTCCCAACCAAGAGCCCAGCCCAGTCCATGTCCATCCCTACAGGTACCCACCTGCTTCGGTACTAATTCCAACACCGCCTCCTTCCTTCGGTGCTTCAGATCCCCGCCTCCTTCGGTGCTCCACCTGCTTCTCCGCCCCTCTCGCCGAGTCTGCTCCAGATCCCCGCGTCTCTCGCCGAGTTTGCTCCGCCCGCTTCTTCTGGATCCGACAGCCCCCGCCGCTGCTCCTCTCCGGCAGCCCCGCCACACAAGCAGGCGACGGCGCAGCTGCTCTGCTTTGCACTCCCCCCCCCCCCCCCCCCCCCAAACCCCCCTCCGCGGAATGCCCGCCTACCCCCCCGAGGCGAGGCGTGAGGGCCGCGCCTTGCGCCCATGCGCGCCTAGGCGACCGCCTAGTTACGCCTTTCTAAACCCTGCATACACCTCAAACGCAACGACAATTTTCATGGTTATTTTAACTGCTCAGTTCTTGAAGCTCTTTTGTTATGCAATTGATGTATAGACATGAAGAAAGCACCCACTGCAACTTCTACCATCGAAATGTTAGAGAAATGAACGCAGAATTACCAGGAAGCACGTCTACTTGACGGATATGCTCTTGAAAAAATTGACCAGATGAGCATCCCCTGCCAAGTCAATGTAGTGACAAAGATGTTAGGACGACGAAAAATAAGGCAGACTTCGGTCATCACTTTATCAACAGTCAGTTTTCATGCTTGATAAAGAATCAGCAGCTCAACAGGTTGATACCCTCTCGAAGTTGCAAACAGACAATATGGCAACCCAACGACATCACAGTTGAGAACTGAATATTTGAGGTGATCCCAGTATCCAAGTTGTGTTTCAAAACTCTCGTACCATCTTCAAACAAAAGAAAAGGGTGATGAATCATTTATGATTTGACATCAAACAAAGCCATAATGCCAATAAGATCAACCTGTGTCACAGAAAACGATGCAATTATGAAATCTTGAGACTGATGATACAAGTTCCTTGTTTGGCATCTCCTCCAACGAATCCGAATGTCCTTTAGCACATCATAACCAATTTGTGTGAGCATCTCCTCCAATGAATCCGAATGTCCTTTAGCACATCATAACCAATTTGTGTGCATATCCTTCAAAAGGGCACACCTCATTTACAATTTGCTGATATGACTCCATTACTTCAGCTCTAACTTCACACAACTTTAACTCAATGAGGTAGGAAAATTCAAGTTTGATCTATATATAAAAGTAATAAGCCGTATTAACCTCTTCTGATATCCTGTTCTTCACCGGTTGACATTCTCAGGATCCATGGTACTTCAAAGCTGCAAAATAAAAAGTGTCTGAACTAAGAACAATTGTCTAGCAACTTAAAAGACAGGTCAATATCTCCCATGTGGGAACCAGAAATAGTTGAAATACGGCATATTGTGACCATATGCCACACGAAAAACTATTATATAATTTATCATATAAAAAACAGAAAATAGCATTAGTTCGAGACTGATGGAAAATGCAGTGTAATCATTAATATGTATTATTCTACTTTACACCTATCAAGACAATGAAATGTGAGTATCAAAAGCATGAAATCTCGCTGAAACTTTCAACAGCAGGTTGAACTGTAGAAATTTATAGAATAGCCCTAACACTGAATGTTGGGCTCAACTCAGGATGGTTCACATGATAAATCAGATTTCGGATCATACAAAGAGCTAACTAAAGCATTATAGAAAACATGACAATCAAGTTTGCATCTCAAAACGTCAACATGGAGCGATTGAGAACAGTGGCATACTTGCGGTCCGCTACCAATAAGTTATCCTTTGAAATTTGTGTCAAATGCCATGGAAGCCCTACTAAGTCTGCATCGAAATCTTGAATGGTTGGAGCTACTTCCTTTTTCAAACCAAGCTTATCAATAATCCAAGTCAAGATGCCACTGCTTTTATTGAAGACTGGATAAACTGTCTCTATAATCCTTCTTCCGAAATCTGCTTTTCTGACTGCATGATTCTGCAAAAGAATTAACTTATTCTTTGGCACTGTGGATACCCATAATTTTTCAAAATCATTATCAGTGATTAAACAATGCTGCTTCCACCTAACACCAGTAAAAAGAATACTTTTATTTTGTCCAACAAAATAAACAAAAGCGATCTACTCTGGGTAATTACCTCTGAATCTACAATATATAGACAGTCTTCAGGAGTATGATAAAATGTTGCAGCTGGGCGCAAGAACTTGGCTGATTCAAATTCGCCATCCTCAAAGCTTGGAAACGATCCAATCTGCAAAGCAAAACACAAATAACACTTCGGCATCCTGAATTTCTGCAGACCTTCGACCCTTATAGATAAGACTGGAACCCAAATTAAACATCATGTCATGCTTACACAATCCATAGTCATCCCGTCACTGTTGCTTACGATGATCCTATGGTGGTTACTATCAGAGGAAAATGTGATCCCCATCTTCATCAACTGATATGCATGCTGCAGCATATTAAAATTTATATTAACACTTCCGGTTCAGGATGAAAAAAAAGGCTGACTGATTTAAATGCCCAATATACTTTGGGCTGCACACGTGATGCTTAAGTTAAATGAAGAAGGAAGCTGTAAGTACCTGGGCGGTGAAGTAACAAGATTCTGAAGGAACCAACATATGGCTCTTTGGCAGCCTCTTCTTTCTGCCAAGAAACCCTCGACAGAACGTTTTCAGAAGGTTCTTGTTTTAATGCACTAAGTTCCTCTACAGCTGCATTCAATGAGAATTAAAAGATCAGCAAGGCAGTTAAGAAGCATTATGAAGAAGCTAAAGTGATCAAAATATATGCATCGAGAATTGGAGAATATAGCCGGTGGTGTCCAGATTTTACACTTAATCATGACCTCAGGCTCCTCATGCCACCTTGAGAACGGCATAGAGTCCTTTGAACCTTCAAGTAGAAAGAAGTAAGGACCTGTCATCTGGACACTCATCAAAAGAAATCTTAGCACCGGATCCTCTTACTTGTCGTCAAATACAGTTGTCGGCCAAAGGAGCAGCTAGTTCAATGTTTGATGGAATGTCTACGTAGACAGTCAACGGAATTTTTACGTACCAGAACGATATACTACAGTGCAATGTTGCACCAATCAAAGAGGTAAAAAAAACAACAATCAAAGTTCCTCTTGGGATCATGCACCTCAAGCTCAACGGCAATTTTCATGGTTATTTTAATTAATCAGTTCCTAAAGCTCTTTTGTTATGCAATTAATGTACAAACATGCAGAAAGCACTCACTATAACTTCTACCTGTTGGACTGTGTTTGGGCCTAGCCTGTATGGCCCATCTATGTATCTATAAATATGTACCGAGACCCTATGATTAATCATGCAATCAATTCTATGGTTTCTCGCTCCAGCGCTGAGGCGGAGTACCGCGCCGTGGCTAACGGCGTAGCAGAGGCGTCTTGGCTCCAGCAGTTACTTCAGGAGCTCCACTCCCCTGTCGCCCGGAGCACGTTGGTCTACTGTGATAATGTCAGCGCCGTTTACCTCTCCACCAATCCCGTTCAGCACCAGCGCACGAAACATGTGGAGATTGATCTTCACTTTGTTCGTGAGCGGGTTGCACGCGGCGAGGTTCGAGTTCTCCACGTGCCGACGACGTCACAGTTTGCCGATATCTTCACGAAGGGACTCCCGTCGACTTTATTTTCTGAGTTTCGGTCCAGTCTCAACATCTGTTGTGGCTAGATGTTGGGACTGCGGGGGGGTGTTGGACTGTGTTTGGGCCTAGCCTGTATGGCCCATCTATGTATCTATAAATATGTACCGAGACCCTATGATTAATCATGCAATCAATTCTATCACTACCGTCGAATCTAAAAGAAATGTTAAAATGAACGCAATAGTATCAGGAAGCACGTCTACTTGCCGCATATACTCTTAAAAAAATTGACCAGTTGAGCGTCCCCTACCAAGTCGAGGCAGTGACAACGATGTTAGGACGATGAAAAATAAGACAGACTTCAGTCATCACTACATCAACAGTCAGTTTCCATACTCTATAAAGAATCAGCGGCTCACCAAGTTGATACCGTCTCGAGGTTGCAAACAGACCAATATGGCAACCCAAGGACCTCACAGTTAGAAAAGAGAATATTCGAGTATCCAAGTTGTGCTTCAAAACTTTCTAACCATCTTTACCACGTAAGCAAAAGATAAATCATATAATATATTTAAATTTGGAGTTTAAATCACATGACTGGCAGAAACACCAATAATTAAACAAGCAAATCAATAAATAAGCTATAAATTGTCTCACAACCTTATGGAAAATTAATCTGCATTCAACAGTTAGAACAGTCTAACATTTGCAACATAGGATTACTAACAACAGTAGTACACTGTTGACCAGGAGACCATCACTGACACGATGGCACCATTGCGAAAATTATGCAACTGCTTTTGACTTCCATGGATGGCAGCTTTAAAGGGTATTGAATGACCCCCCTCCATAAAATCAATGTTGAGTACATCTTCAATTTGCACAGCTGCCACAAAATGTTGTGGGCGTCTCCCAGCTGAGGTAACAAAGGAATGACACTCCCTAGTCTTGTCAATGAAAGTATACACATTCTTAAAAACTGAAGTGTAGCCATACATTTTCAAATCAAATCCACCAGGAGGTACTTCCAAGAATTCGAGTTGTATCGTCGCCTCAACACCAAATTCAAACATAATCATGTCCAGCGTTGTGATGCCATATGGACCATTTGAAATACACTTGTAGAGAGTGGAGAAAATAACATCATCCTCCATAAGTTGCATGCAACCATCAATTATAGTTATGTCATCTGCACTGTTTCCCACCCTCTTCACTCTGATATCAACTTCAAACAAAACATTATATTTGAAGGACATTGCTCGCTTGGGACCCATCAAACGCAAATGATCACTGTTCTGAAATTTAATATAGTACACCATCATTAAATAACTTGGACGAATTTTTTTTGACAAAAAATGATCTGACACATGCAGAAAACCTTGAAGCAAATGTAAATACTTTAGTTTAGCAACGAAATTTCTTCACACAATTTGTATTTTTCATCTCAAATTTTACACAAAAAAATCTTCACCACTGATGCATCTTAGAAGTCGTTGTTAGTTAATGTTTTTATTAACTCCAAGTTTATTTTTCTTTTTGTATATGAATATTATCACAACGAGTTCTAGCACAAATCATTAGAACAATGCAGGTAGAAGTTGGAACCTAAGTTAAGACGTCTCAATGTAAGACCAGAACACGGTAACTGATTACATAGGTAACTGATTACATAGGCATAAAAATTCCAACCTAGTACTTAGTAACATGAAGCATGTACATTGAACTAGTATGGATTGGTTTGATGCATCAAGAGTGAAACAATATATCAATTTGTAACAAATCAGATATTTTTTACTGCTTGAGTGAATCAATACTAGCCAAGTATCAAATAAGTATATGAACAATAGGTGATATTAAAACATTGCCATTGCATTAGACAAATGTTGTGGAAATTGTAACGTCTACTTATAAAAACAAAATAAACATTGGAAGTATAAATTTCATACCGGATTGATGGCAAGTGGGTTGTCACGGGATCTATTGAAAAGATAGTTGCGACGGTAATCTTCACTATCACGGACAGCAACAATCCCATATACTTCAACTGGAGCAGTAGCATCTAAGAGAGTAGTTTGCAATTTTATATCCAAAACTTGAAGCACAGGAGTAGGTCTATGAAAACACCGATTCATGGAAGGGTCACAGAGAGTATAACGCATTGAAGGTAAGGCAGCTATAACAAAAAATAAAAAAACAATTTGTGTAAACCACTATAGCCATTCGCAAGAATATGAAAAATGAGTTATATTAAGGGAACAATGACTTACTTTCCTCAAGCTTACGCATGTGATAGTACTTATGCCAACGAAGATCCCCAACATGTCTACGGTCTCTGCAAGACTCTAAAAATGGATCAAATTCAACATTGTGGATATGCTCATATGTATAGTTTGGCTCTTGTGAGACTTCAATTAGATCTTTGAGGAAGGATCGCTTCATACTTTCCACAGGACCCAACATTTCAACATGTCCCAAAACTGAAAAACAATATAGCGAAACATATTTAAGTGAACTTGTACCCAAGATTCTTAATTCAGATCGTAGCACCATTTTTAAGGAAAAAAACAAGGAAAAATATAGGAGGTGCGAAAATACCATAATCGGTGATCCAACCATCACCTAAGCCATCTTCAGATGGGAGTGTGTTATCTTCATCAGTCTCTATATGGAAAGGGTCATCGTCAATGGCACTGCTTGTGGAAGCATGAAGCAGATGGGGCGCAACAGTTGTAGCAGGCAAGTTATCTTCGCACATTGTAAACCCTTCAGATCTTAACATGTGATCAGAGCGTGGGATCGAATCTGACTGCTTCTCCATTGCGTGAAATCACAAGAACTTAGGAGGTCTTTACACCTAAAATCAAAGAACAGATTTTAATTGGCACGATTGCACACACAAAAAACGAAATTACAGGTTACATAGTTGGGTGTATACAGTACAATAACGCCAGGACGGTCTATTTTGCGTTACGGACATCTACTGTCGAAGGAAATTGAAGAAAACGCGAAACGGGAGAAAGAGAGAGAAATCGCTCACCCGAGGCCGAGAATCACGGAGGCACTAGGGTTTGCCGTTATTAGTGGGCTGATGGGCCGCGAGTCCGCATTGCGCACGTCTGGGTGAAACCCGGTCGCGGCCGAGTCGGCTTCAGCGCGTGCGAGTGGGCCCCAAGCAGGCCAGCCTGCACAAGTCTCTCTTCTCTGTAGTGGTACGTAGTGGAGCTGTGGAGTATCTTATTATACGTACACACGACACGAAAAGGAAAAGTTCTAAATAAATCCATCAGAGGCTAATAACGACGGACGAATCGCACGTGTTAATTTGACTGGAAAGAGATTGAGGCGACATGCAATAATGCAAAACGTGCATGCAGACCGGATCGGAGAGCTCCTCCCCTAGTCCGATGCGATCTCTCAGAGACGGAGTGTGTGGAACCCGCAGCGCTCTGAATGTTCGCTTCACAGTCGACACGTACGCATGCATGCAATGCATGAGCTGAAAAGAAGCCGGCCGGCAGGCAGGCATATTCTCGTCGTCAATCTTGCATTATTCTCATAACAGTGGGTGTGATAAGCTTGCTGTTGACTGGCTCCAGCAGCTGTGTGATTCGACCTCGTCTCTGCCGTCGTGAGTAACGCGCAAAAGTGATCAGCTAGGCACGCGCATGCATGAACATCGATTGTCGACAGATTCCACTCCATCGCGACCTGATCTGATCCCCTGATAGATCGATGTCCAGTCACGTACGAGACGAGGTAACTTCGACGACTCCATGCATATGTCGCGTCCCAGCGCTCGTCATTAGGGACGCACAACCACTCACGCATGCAAGCAACAAGCTAGAATACCTAGCTATCTAGCACGCTCAACAAACTCAAATTGTATTCTTCTGGCACCTGCTCAAGTAAGAAAAGTTATATATATGCTCATGTAACGTAAATGTCAGACATATATTTATATATGTCTGTAATATTTTCGGAATGCATATTAGTCGTGCATGCCACTACAGGAAAACGAAACAATTACATCGGCCGTATTAACTTACGTGGGCCGTCCGACGTAAATAAGTAATTTATGTGATCCATGGCCGACGTAATTTAACTGGCCGACGTTATTAAAGACGTACTTAGATCGGCCCAGGTCCCTAACCGACGTAAGTTATACAAGCGACGGAAGTACTTCCCTAATTACGTCGACAAAAACCTAGGCCGACATAAGTTATCGTGATCGACGTAATTAGAGGACTTTAACCTACCCGCGCGGGCACGCCCGCAGCACGCACCTATGTCTCTTCTTCATTTTGGCCGTGCGCCACTCTTCCCCATGCTGCCGCCCGCACAGCGCCGCCCCAACCCCGCCGCCCCCACCGCGCCGCCTCAACCCCGCCGCTCGCACCGTGCTGCGCCCACCGCGCCGCCCACACCCGCCGCCCGCACCACGCTGTGCCTATCGCGCCGCCCTCACCCCGCCGCCCGCGCCACGCTGCGCCCACCGCGCCGCCCCCACCCCGCCGCTCGCACCGAGCCGCGCCGCCCCACCGTGCCGCCCCCACCATGGCGCCCCCACCGCGCCGCCCCCACCGTGTTGCGCCCTACCGCGGCGCCTCCACCGCGGCGCCCCACCGCGACACCCCACTGCGCCGCCCCCATCGCGGCGCCCGATCTCTTTCCCCTGTCGATAAGCTCCGCCCCGTCGTATTAGGTTGTTCGTGCCAGAAATATTACATGTTGTTTAGGACTTGATCCCATGAATTGTTTCAGATGTTTGTGCTCATGTGTATCAATGTTTGAAGCTTTGGCTTGGTGTCGCCTAGTTAGATCTGTTTAGCGAGTTAAAATCAGTTTAGTGAACATCAAAGGCAACATTATCATGAGCAAGGTGATACATTTCAGGTACTTGGAGTCCGCATAGCCCATTGCGCCGCCGCTTGGAGCCCCGGAGCCACGTCCACGACGCGCGCCGACAACCCTTGTTGCCCTCCACCATTGAGTACCGCCTTGTGGCCTTCTCTCACGCGTGAGTTACACCTTGTGCTAAGCGCTTCGTCCTCCCCCCTCTCTCCCCATTGTCCGCATTTTTGAGTTTGGTAAATTCATAAATAAGCTCATGCATTTATATGTAATTAGCATTTTGGTTAATGTAGCACCTAAGTCCTTGTTATTTACTTTAAAGTTTCAATCCATGTTTTTGCCGGATGTAGTCTTTTATTCAATTATTGAAAATTTGATGACAGATGAAATTTAGTATATAAACGGGCTCTGGGCCGACTCGACCCAGCAGAGCCCATTTATGGTCTGACATGACCATTTAGTAGTCACTTATGTGTATAGACGGGCACGGAGACGAAAGGTGATGACGTCAAGCTCCCGCGTGTGGGCGGCAGGACCTGAAAGAGCATAAAGTATGACCCCAAAGCTTGAAGAACTGCACCATTTTGGGGGTGCAGTGTAAAACAAGCGAGGTTATGCTGCCGAAATTTTGTTCAGATTCAGGTTATGTGTCTCGTCATTAGCAGAATAAATCCTGCATAAATTAACGATAATTTCTCTGGCTTTAAACTGCTGAGTCAAACATGGGTGAAGATCGCAGTTGGATGTATATTGGTTGGAAGAGCAGAACTGGTGATCACTCAGATGAGCGGTATGATAAGACAGAAGCTTTTGTGGAACTTTCACGGCGAGACAACTTCTCA
Organism: Tuctoria greenei; assembly: GCA_036927565.1. Classification (NCBI taxonomy): domain Eukaryota; kingdom Viridiplantae; phylum Streptophyta; class Magnoliopsida; order Poales; family Poaceae; genus Tuctoria; species Tuctoria greenei. The sequence continues at coordinate 4,434,129 of JAYESD010000007.1, forward strand.
AGTTGTACAAAAGGTGGAAGCGGACAATGATTGTCAGTACCCTGGGTACCATATACCCCTTGGGATTGCAAAGATATCAAGGGAAAGTCACCCACTTGATCTGAAGACCTTCGGAGGCCCACATGTCAGACATGTCTGGACCCGCTTCTCCAACAAGGTTAGCCCCAGGGTCGCCACGGGTACTATCAAACCGGAGCTACCGCCCGCAAGGGAGGAAGCTCCGAACTACGTACCGAAGTGGCATCCCCGGACCTAACCCCAGACCGAGGGAAGCTCCGGTGCTGACACATGTCAGCTAACCCCGGAACTATCTGTAATCCACAGCGTGCTCCTGTGCTGCCACGTGTCCAACCGTCGGATCTTCACCCTCTAACCTCCAGAAGACCCCGCAACGGCTCCGGATCTTCGAAGGGGAATCGAGGACTTCAAGACCTGATTAAGTGTCATTAATACCATATTAATGACACTTAATCGGACGACCTTAATACCAGTACGGTGCTGTCAAAGCCCATTACACGGTCATTAAGGGCAATTAAACGTGTTGAAGAGGTATCAACACTAGTAAACGCCGGGGCCACATGTCGGGCTAGGCTAATTTGTAACGGCTTGCCCTTATACTATAAAAGGACAGGCCAACGACGTTTACACACACGTTCCATAGACGCTCGGTACAAGCTCATACAGCTAATACAACACCAACACACCCGTGGAGTAGGGTATTACGCTCAGGCGGCCCGAACCACGTAAACTTTCGTGTCTCCTGTGTCATTTACAATTCACCTTCTTGAATCTTCGCGCGCCCACACCGAACATCAAACTCCTCTAACACTTTAGTAGTGTCGGGAGATCTGCCGGTTCCAAACCACCGACAGTTGGCGCGCCAGGTAGGGGCGCCTGAGATTGTGAGAATGGTGAACTCAGCGGCTGGATCATCCAACGGTCAACCTGCTGCTCAGGCTGTTGGGGGCAATCCCTCCAATATGCAGCCACCAGCAGGAGCCTCAACACCAGCAGGAATCACACTCCCACCACCACCACCTCCACCAGCAAATCAAGCTGGGCAACGCGATGGTGTGCCGGCGTCAATCACTGCGTCAGCAAATCATGACAACTCGGAACACATGCTCCATGCAGCGCGTTCTCTTCTCCAACATCCACCACCTCCGGATGCATCCCGGGATGCACTGGAACAGTGGAGGGCCGATGTGGAACATTTGGTTGCAGCAGCAGCCGAACGCCTCAGCAACCAGGGTCCTCCTCCTTCAGGACGAGCCCCATCGCAGCGACGGACTTTGTCCGGTAGACTTGGTCCGCACGTTTCCAATAGCAGGAGACGTGCTACATCACAACAAGTGACGTCATTGCCCTCTGGGCCACGACACACTCACACGGTATCCAGGCTCTCAACTCATGACATCCGGGCGGAGCTTGATCGCCGATACTGCCAACAAGACGGCTGAGTCCATATTGAGCGTGCTCGTGAAAGACGGGAAGCTCAGGACCTTTCTGCTCCTGAAGGAGTAGGAGGAGGTTGTTCAGCTCTGGCCATACATCTGCGTATGGTCAGGTGGCCACAGAAGTTCCGGCCTCATCTGCCGGAGAAATTCGACGGGACTGTCAATCCCGCCGAATTTCTTCAGATCTACTCCACTGCAATATTGGCAGCTGGAGGAAACGAGGCCGTGATGGCCAATTATTTTCCAGTGGCCTTAACTGGGACCGCCAGGTCCTGGTTTATGAGCCTTCCACCCAACTCTATCAACAGTTGGGAGGAGCTGTGCCGGCAGTTCACCGCCAACTTCGGGAGTTCATAAACCCGACCAGGCACTAAACTGGACCTTTTTGCAGTCGTGCAAAAAGGGGGAGAATCCCTGCAATCATTCATCCAGAGGTTCTCTCAGGTACGAAACACTATCCCTTCTATCTCTAGCGCCTCTATCATTGTGGCATTCAGACAGGGTGTACGGGACAAGAAGATGCTGGAGAAACTGGCGATCAAGGAGATCACCAGCATCACGGAACTCTTCAGCTTGGCTGACAAATGTGCCAGAGTTGCGGAGGGCTGTGAGATGCACTCCAAACCAACCCCGGAGGGTCACAAGAAATCCTCCAAAGAAGAAGCTGCTACTTCCAGGAATGGCAAGAAGAAGAAAAAGACCAACGGCAAGAAGAAGCCGTCGGCCGGTACATCCAATGTCGCAGCTGCTGCAGCTCCGGGTGGCTGGGGGCCACGCCCCAAAAAGCGACCTCGACCGTCTTCTGAAGACGGTAGCAAGCCCAAGGTGTGGTGCCCAATTCACAAAACAGGCAGCCACAGTTTGGAAGACTGTCGGGAGGTCCAAAACCTTGCCGAGCGCTACAACAAGTGCCGGGAAGAATCACCTTTCCGATAGAGGGAAGGAAAGCAAAAAGTCGACGAAGCTCCAGCTGAAGAGGAGTTAGGTTTTCAGGATCCCAAAAAGGTCCTGAAGGCCATTTACACCTCCATCGATGATGATTCTGACGTCTCTGACAACGAGCGTCGGAAGACCATGAACACCATTTTTGGTGGATCATGGGACATCACCTCACGCCGCGTCATCAAGACTATGCGTCGGGATATGGCTGCTGTAGCTCCTACAGTCAAGCCGGAACCTCATCGGAAGTGGATGGACACCGCCATCACTTTTGATGCTTCGGACTGCCCTCGGAGCATGGTTGGAGCAGGTCAGCTACCTTTGATGGTATCTCCTACCATCAACTACATCCAGCTCCACCACGTCATGGTAGACGGAGGTTCATGGCTTAACCTCATAAGCTTCGAAGCTTTTACTAAGCTTCAACTTTGACCTTCGGATCTCCACCCCTCTCGACCTTTCTCCGGAGTAGGTCCGGGGGTCATTACCCCACTCGGAGCTATTACTCTCCCCGTTACCTTCGGGACACGGGAGAAGTACCGCACCGAGAAGTTGGTCTTCGACGTCGCTCAGATCAACTTACCCTTCAATGCCATCTTGGGTAGGCCTGCCTTGTACAAATTCATGGCAGCTGCTCATTATGGTTATCTGGTGTTGAAGATGCCAATGCCAGTAGGCGTTCTCCAGATCCGCGGAGATCGTACTGCCGGAGTAACTGCTCTGGAAGAACTCCATGCACTCACCACGGCGCAAGAGGAGGACTCCATGCAGGAGCAAGCTCCAAAACCCCCGAGCATTCGTCAACGAGGCTCGACTTCTGCACCTCGTGTGCAGCCAAGCGGCGACACCGACATTCCCGTCAAAGTTGTCCAAATTGGTTCTGATGCCGCTCAGACCACCCGTATATCGGGGGGATTGACCGACAAATAGGAACTCACGCTCATCACTTTCCTCCGGGCTAACGTCGACCTGTTTGCTTGGCAACCATCACAAATGCCTGGGATCCCCAGGGAAGTGATTGAGCACAATCTGAAGATCTACCCTGATGCCCGGCCTGTGCATCAGAAGCCTCGGAAGCAATCCGTAGAGCGACAGAACTTCATCCGACAAGAAGTGAAGAAGTTACTCGAAGCTAGATTCATCCGAGGAGTCTTCCATCCAAAATGGCTGGCAAACCCAGTCGTTGTGCCCAAGGCCGGCGGGAAGCTTTGGATGTGCATCGACTACACCACACTAAATAAGGCATGTCCAAAAGATCCATTCCCACTACCTAGAATAGATCAGATAGTGGATTCCACCTCCGGGTGTGAATTACTGTGTTTCCTAGACGCATATTCCGGGTATCATCAAATCAGGATGTCTAGGGAATATGAAGAGCATACCTCATTCATCACAGTAGATGGATTGTACTGTTATACAGCCATGCCCTTTGGTATCAAGAATGCAGCTTCAACTTTTGTACGAGCTATGTACAAAACTTTTGAAGAACTCATTAGAGATATAGTGGAAGTGTACGTCGATGACATTGTGGTCAATGTCAGGAACAAGGAGTCACTCCTTGACACCTTGCAGGCTGTCTTCGACAAGCTGCGGGCCACCCGCACAAAGCTAAACCCAGACAAGTGTGTCTTCGGGGTTAGCTCCGGAAAACTTCTCGGTTTCCTGGTAAGTCACCGGGGCATAAAAGCTAATCCGGTGAAGATTAAGGCCATTGAAGACATGCGGCCACCAACCCGCATCAAAGACGTCCAAAAGTTAACTGGATGTCTAGCAGCCCTCAGCCGGTTCATTTCAAGACTGGCGGAATGGGCACTCCTCTTCTTCAAGTTATTGAGGAAGTCCGGACCATTCCAATGGTCCGAAGAAGCAGAGAAGGCATTCCAGGAGCTGAAACAGTTCCTCACCACCCTACCAATTCTGGTAGCTCCGAACCCTAGTGAGCCTTTGTTGCTTTACATTTCAGCAAGTGACGAAGTCGTCAGTATGGTTCTGGTTGCGGAGAGACCAGAGCTACCTCATACTCAAGAATCCAGACCCCTTCGGGAGGGTCCGAAGATACCTAAAAGCGAGTCTGGGTCCCAGCTCCCAGACTCGAATCCACAAGAAGTCACTTCAAGAGACCCAGACCCCTCCAAGAGGGTTTAGGTCGCTTCTGAAGAAGCCTCGGGTTCCTCCAGCCAGGACCCGGAGGTCCTCGAAGAAAATCCGGATTCCTCCGGGAGGATCCGGGTCAGTGAAGAGGAAACTCCGGACTCCTCCGGGAGGGTCCGGACCATTCAGCACCCGGTGTACTTCATTAGTGAAGTACTACATGATGCCAAGACTCGATATCTAGAAGTGCATAAGCTGCTCTATGCAGTGCTTATTGCCTCCAGGAAGCTTCGCCATTACTTCCAAGCTCACAAAGTCTTAGTGGTGACCTCTTACCCACTTCGAGCAATCTTGCATAATCCCAATTCAACTGGGAATATTGCAAAGTGGGCAGCGGAATTGGCTGAATTTGATCTTGAATTCATTTCAAGGCAAGCAGTCAAGAGTCAAGCATTGGCAGATTTTGTGGCAGAATGGACTCCCTCTCCATCAAATCCTGGGGGCCCCAGTGAGCAGAAGACGGAGCATCAAGCTCCAGCCTTCACCGAGCCTAACTGGACCCTCTACTTCGACGGCTCCATGCAGAAGCAGGGGGCCGAAGCTGGAATCCTTCTCCTTGCACCTACCGGGGAGAAGGTGAAATACATGGTACACCTTGACTTCAAGGCGACCAACAACATGGCAGAGTACGAAGCGCTCATCTACGGACTAAAGGTGGCACTGTCATATGGTGTCAAGCAACTGCTAGTCAAGGGAGATTCGCAGCTCATCATTAAGCACGTGAAGGGTGAATGTTTCTGCAATAATCTCCAGCTAGCTGCTTACCTCCTTGAAGTCCAGAGGCTTCAGAAGGACTTCGAAGTCCTAGATCTCCACCATGTTCAGCGTGGCCATAACGCTGAAGCTGACGAACTCTCGACGAAAGCATCAACCGGAGCTCTAGCTCCTGACGGAATTTTTGTCCGGAGGTTGTCAAAACCAACAGCTCAGCCAGCCGAACTGAGCGAAGGGGGCGAGATCAGCATCCCGAAGCTGACGGTCCCGATGGCCCTGTTACCATGGCAGCCATCAAGGGTCGTAGGTGCTGCCGGGAGCTCCGAGCAACCCAGCACGCAAGATTCAAAAGCTCAAGCTAGTTCCGATGCATGGATCTCGGAGATCTGGAGCTACTTGAAAGACAACATCCTTCCTGACGATGATGTATCCGCTGACCGGGTAGTCAGATTGGCTAAAAGATACACGCTGGTAGAAGGGGATCTCTACTGGCGTGGTGCCAATGGCATCCTAATGCGGTGCATCACAAGGGAAGAAGGCTGCGAACTCCTCGCAGAAATCCATGGAGGCGAGTGTGGGAACCACGCGTCTTCCCGCACGCTGGTTGGTAAAGCCTTTCGGCATGGTTTCTACTGGCCTACAGCACTCCAGGATGCAACTGAGCTGGTAAAGAAATGTGAAGCATGTCAATTCCATGCAAAGCAAATTCACACACCAGCTCAGCCCCTACAAATGATACCTCCTACATGGCCCTTCGTTGTGTGGGGGATGGACATCTTGGGACCTTTCCAAGAGTCGTCGGAGGTTACAAGTTCCTGTACGTCGCCATTGATAAGTTCACCAAGTGGCCGGAAGCAACTCCAGTTGTGACAATCAACAAGCAATCTGCTATCAACTTTTTGCAGTCCATTGTATGCAGATATGGAGTCCCAAACAAAATCATCACTGATAATGAGACCCAATTCACAAGCTCTGCATTCCAAGGATATTGCGAAGACCTCAGCATACAAGTTTGCTACGCCTCCGTAGCTCACCCAGCAAGCAATGGCCAAGCCGAGAGAGCAAATGCTGAAATCCTTAAAGGACTCAAGACGCGCACATATGAGTGCTTAAAAAAACATGGAGCTAACTGGATTGAAGAGCTTCCACCCACTTTATGGGCCAACAGGACATCTCCAAACCGGTCAACTGGAGAGACATCCTTCTTTCTGGTGTACGAAGCTGAAGCAATCCTTCCTCCGGAAATCACCTTGGGTTCACTCCGGGTCCGGACCTTCGACGAAGCCACGCAGGATCAGCTCCGGCGTGAAGACCTAGACCTCCTTGAGGAGGGAAGGTGCCAAGCAGCTGCTCGGAATGCCCGATATCACCATGCCCTACGGCGTTATCATCAGCGGCATGTACACAACCGACAGCTCGAGGAAGGCGATCTAGTGCTATGGAGAATACAATCCAGAGAAGTGTTAAACAAACTCTCCCCCGGCTGGGAGGGACCCTTCCGAGTGATTAAAGTATCCCATCCCGGAAGCGTTCGCTTGGCTACCGAGGATGGGACACCTCTCCCAAATCCTTGGAACATCGAGCACCTCCGTAAGTTCTACACTTAATACCACGGAGGTGAGTCTTAAGTAACTTGAGGTGTATGTTATAGAGTCATTGTACAAAGTCGGGTAGTTCCTCCGGGAGAACAGCCGGACCTTCCCCGGAAGGTCCACAAAGTTCATGCAACACTTGTCACAGTCTTAGAACTAAAAGTGTGGCTAGCTACCCTGGGACAAACAAGAAATTAAACACACTTAGCTTGGTTCCGTACCCTAAGAGTGTACTTGTTTCCCTTGTACCCCGGACCTATAATGAAATACATCTTCAGGTGAAACAGACTCCACGTGCATTCATTTTGTACAGGCTCAAAATTTTTTATTTTTCTCTTTCTTGTCTATAACAAGGACGCGCAGTTCTTAAAATTTTTTTTAGTTCGACCAGTTCATATACAATTCGAGTTGTATTGTCTATTCTTTTGAATTCAAATATTGTTCATGGCTCATTCGCCTGAATGCCGCCAAGCCAATCTAGGGCCAGAGTGTGCTATCGACTTAGTCTGGTCAAGCACCCTAAGTATGCCACTCTACCTACACCCCGGCAGGCCGAAGTAAGGCGAGTCCAAGTACAATTGAATCCGGAAGAAAAGGCAACGCATTCGATTGTGTTTAGAATCGCGTTTGACCTAAAACTTTCTCGAGAATCGTAAGCCGCGATGAAGTTATAGGCAAGAAACGAATTTTACTATTTTTTTTGACTTCAGTGTGCAGGAAAAATAAAATACACGTTGATGGAGAAAAGTCGGAGCTAACAAAGCTTCGAATCCTCTGGATGGCTTGTAATCGATGTTAACAAGCATCACCGGAGCAACCAAGCCCGGTAAAGCTAGGGGGGCCAGCCGTCGACGTAAAAGATGGTGAGAAGACCCCACAAGTGGAGTCTGCTGTCCACAAGTTACGTGTTGGCAAAGGTCAGTGCCGGAGCTACTAAGCTCCGACACCCCGGAGGACTAACTCTCGATGCTCTATGCGTTGATAGGGACTATTATCGGAGCTACTAAGCTCTGACGGTAGTCAGTTTGACCTCAGGGGGCCTTCACCATCAAAGACTTTAGACCTACGTTCTACAAGTTCGAAGAAAATGAGTCTTCAACAAAACATAATATCCTCTTGGTACATGGTCACAATCAAATTGTGTACATCTACCAGGGGGCCAAATGAAGACAAAAAGTGAAATTCACAAAAATTTGGGGATTTCATTCATCTGGAGACAAGGGATTACAAAATTGAGGAAGAAGAAGAGAGGATACAAGTGGGAACTACGGAAATGGTCCTAGACCCTATGGAAGAATTGAGCGACTTTCTGGGCAACCTCCGACACGTTGGCTCGGGCAGCTTCCCCTTCTCCTTCAACGGGACCTTCAAGCACCGGGTCCAGAGGAAATTGGGAGTTCCGGCTGGTGTAGCACGTCAGCACGTACTCTGCAACGTTCTTCGCCAGGGATTGCCCCTCAACCTCCTATTGGTCTGCGATGACATCGCCCACCTTGGAGAGCTTGCTACCTGCAGAGCTCAGTGCCTGCAGCGCTAGGTCCGGCTCCGGCTCCAGATCATCCGGGCGCACGGGACTGAAGCCCATTGGTGTCAGCGCGTCGTTGGCCTTGCCCAGGAACTCCCAAATTTGTAGAGAGTCCGCAGTCCTCAAGCCTTTCAATTCTTCCAAAGATCTTCTGGCCACCACCAGTTCGGAATTCTCACGGGCGAGGCGCTCAACTTCTTTGGCGTTTTGCTGAATCTTCTCAGCAACCCGCTTCTCGAGTTTTCCAAGCTCCTCCTCCCGGAGGTGGATCTTGTTCCGGCGGTCGACCAGGTCCTTCTCCCTGCCCCTCACTTTCTTTTCCCTGGCAACGAGGGCACACTCCCGTTCATGGAGCTCCTGCCCTCGCACCCAGGCTTTCTTCTCCTCCTCTACGCAACGCTCTTCCAATTTCTTGGCGCGCTCCTCAAGGCCCTTGTCAGCCAGAGCCACCTTCTTGGAGAGATCCTCCTCCCTCCTCAGGACGTCATCCCGCAGCTCTAGGAGTTTCTGCTCTTCATCTTCAAGCCGTTTCTCCCTCTCTTCAAGTGCCTCTCGGCGCTTGATGAGTGTAGTGTTAATGGCCTCAAGCCTTTCGTGGCGTTCATCGGCCGCACTATTGGCTGCTTTGGCCTGATCGTAGATCTCTCGAGATTGAGCGTCGAGGGCTCGATTCATACTCTCACTGTCATCCAATAATTTGCCCCAATACTCCAGGCGGACCTTCTCCCGCTTGATCCACTCTTTGTCATCCGCTAGCCTTGACAGCGCCAGCTTGGTCTCGAAGTAGAGCCGGTTACGCCACCTCCTAAGGGTTTGGCGCTCCTCTTCAAGAGCCTTGCTGTCGTGGAAGAAGGCCAGTTGGACTTGGCGCAGACTGGAACATGCGTTGTCAATGGGCAGTGACAACGGGATAGGTTCCGGACCTGCTGGGATCTCCTCTGCTGGTTCCAGCGGGTTTTCAGATACAAAAATTGGGTCCCACTCCACAAGAGTGGTCCCCTGTGTCTCCATGGCACTAGGGCCGTCCTCCGGGATGGCCTCAGTCGCCATCGAGGAGAGCCCCGCCGTCAAGTCTTCATTCACCCCCTCAGACAGGGGGCCAGCGACTTCACCAGGGCACTCCGGCTCAGCCGTGGGTACCTCCGACGTCATCACTTCCGGAGCAGGGGCCGCTTCAGGCTCCGGCCTTGGCACCTCCTCTGAGGGGGGCTCGAGCTCCGACACTTCTGTATCAACCGGCTCGGGAGCCGGAAGATCTTCATCTTCAATCGGCCCTGTAGCCGGAGCTCCAACAACTACCGGCACTGTGACCGGTGCTTCTGAGGTAGCCGACCCAACCGCTGGGACTTCCTCAACATCCAGCGCGCACGCCGGGACTTCAATCACCTCCGGCTCGACTGTCGGAGCTTCGACAATTTCTGGCTCTAGGGCCGGAATCACAGCTTCTTCCGGCTCAACGGGCGGAGCTTTCATCATCTCAGCACCAGGACCTGGAGCTTCAACCTCCGGGACAGGTGCCACTAGCGCATCTTCACTCCCGCGGTGCGGCGCTACCACGGGAGCCTCTGGGGAGGAGTCGAGGTCCATGACCACGATAGCCGACGCCGGAGCTGTCGCAACTTCATCCACCACTTGGGGCGGCACCGGGACAGGAGCATAAGCTTCCACCCTCACGGCTTCAGCCGCTGTGGCTGAGGGTGGAGCCTCACTCCCCTTCTTGGGGACGCTGCAGATGATGAACGAAGAAACTTAAAAAATAGTTACTACAATTAAAACAACTATCCAAGGTAAAGATTAAAAATTACCTTGGGAGGCTTCCACACCAGCTTGCGCAGAACCTTTTTCCCGGGCGTTCTGGGCTGGTCATAGCCGGCGTGGAAGCTCCGGAAGGCCCCCCAGAACTCATCGCGGCCACGAGTGTTTCCCAAGTCGAGGCCCCCCTCGATCGGGAAGAACCCCCGGACCTGGAGGCCTCCACCGGCCCAGGTGCTGGAGTTGCATGCCCGGAGCTAACACCCCGGGAGGACCCCACTGCGGGAACAGTCGCGCTCCGGGAAGACCCCACTGCGGGAACAGTCGCGCCTCGGGAGGACCCCACTACGGGAATAGTCACCGCAGTTGTAGAAGACCTTCCCCTCTGGGGATAAGGAGCCGACGCAGAAGTAGCGGGCCTGACGGACCTTCCGTCGGCGTACTGCAGCTTCCTCTTCCGGCTCACGGGTTCATCCGCCAGCTCCTTGCCCTTGCCGACGACCTCTTCCCTCGGCTTCGGAGCAGGGTCGGAGCCATCCTCGGGCATTTCGGGGATCACTACCCTGGTGGTTGATCTTCTCTCGACGACACCAAGGTCGTCAAGCACGGGCATCTTCCGCCGGAGCTCCCTGCTGAACTCCACTTCCACGTTCAGAGGAAGAAAAGCTAATGGCGGAGTCAAGTCGTCACCATCGATGTTGATTTCGTGCTGGAATTTCTTGAGGTGGAACTCCAAGGTTTTCCTCACCATGTTGGACTTCAGCCCGGTCTCGACCCGGTCGTCGTCCATCATGCTATTGAGGGCCCATGCGAGTTTCTCTCTCCTCTTCAGCGGCGCCCACCTGTTGACCAAGAAGTTGCAAAACACCGCCTGAGGAGTCAATCCTCCCTCCACGCATTGGTGGATCCTGGTCAAAGCAGGGTTGAAGGCTTCCACCAGCACCGGAGCTTCACTCCAGATTGTCGTGTCGATGCTGGGAAGGCCTTCGGGCAGCTCCAGCCTCTCGTGCTCCTCCACCCGGACGACTATCGAGTCCTTCTTCCAATAATCCCACTTCCCAGAGGGAAATGACCGGAGGTACTTGAATGGGCACTTCTTGCGCTTCACGAAGTAGTAGAAGCCAAGATACTCATTGCTCCTGCCGGTGGTATGGACGGTGAAGAAGGTCCGGAAGATTTCAATGTAGGGGGGGATGCCCACCCACATCTCACAGAAGTGGACGAAAATGGACACAAGAAGAATGGAGTGGGGCCAAGATGATACTGCAGACCATAGAAGTCTAGCAGCATCAAGAAAAAGGAAGAAAAAGGTGGGATCAACCCCACCATGGCGTACGAGGAGAAGTACACCATTTCGCCGGCGTGCTCCTTCTCAAACGGGAGCTCTCCACCGGCGCGGACCGAGCGGTTGAAGAAGTCCGAGGACCATCCCATGAGGGCCCGGACCTTCTTCAGGTCGCCGTCGGTCTTCAAGCGACTCTCGCGGAGACCCAAGTCCATCGCGGCACGGCTAGGCAAGAGAAGAAAAGCGGAGCACAAGTTGGGATTTTGAGCGCAAGATCAGATGGGAGGCGTAAAGAGCCCCAAACGGTGCGCACTTTCCTTCTTAAGTAAACCCTCGTGACGCTTGGATGGAAACCGCAGAGAAGTCGAAGATACCACTCCAAAATTCCACCCAGCCGATGACAAGAGGGCCCAGGACTACCCCGACGATCAAGTCGAGGTTCTTACCCAGGCGAACGGTTGCCATCATGAGGCGGGAAGCCCGAAGGCGGCGGCCTGACAAGGCGCGCGGAACCGATACAATTTTCGTATCGGGAACCGACGACCTTCAATTGCGTGAGATCCGCACGCCAAAGATCTCACCTGCCGCACACGGGATATGCCACACGGCGAAGATTTAACTCCGAACCATCGCCAACGGCACATACGAAGACCTTTGAAGACTCAGTTCAAAAGTCGAAGGATGGACCCACCTCCAGCAGAACAACTTCATCCAAGGGGCCTTCCCTGTAGGTGGGCCCAGGGGGCCACTGTCGGTACCCTGGGTACCATATACCCCTTGGGATTGCAAAGATATCAAGGGAAAGTCACCCACTTGATCTGAAGACCTTCGGAGGCCCACATGTCAGACATGTCCAGACCCGCTTCTCCAACATGGTTAGCCCCAGGGTCGCCACGGGTACTATCAAACTGGAGCTACCGCCCGCAAGGGAGGAAGCTCCGAACTACGTACCGAAGTGGCATCCCCGGACCTAACCCCAGACCGAGGGAAGCTCCGGTGCTGACACGTGTTAGCTAACCCCGGAACTATCTGTTCTCCATAGTGTGCTCCTGTGCTGCCACGTGTACAACCATCGGATCTTCACCCTCTAACCTCCAGAAGACCCTGCAACGGCTCCGGATCTTCGAAGGGGAATCGAGGACTTCAAGACCTGATTAAGTGTCATTAATACCATATTAATGACACTTAATCGGACGACCTTAAATACCAGTAACGGTGCTGTCAAAGCCCATTACATGATCATTAAGGGCAATTAAACGTGTTTAAGAGGTATCAACACTAGTAAACATCGGGGACACATGTCGGGCCAAGCTAATTTGTAACGGCCTGCCCTTATACTATAAAAGGACAGGCCAACAACGTTTACACACACGTTCCATAGACGCTCGGTACAAGCTCATACAGCTAATACAACACCAACACACCCGTGGAGTAGGGTATTACGCTCAGGCGGCCCGAACCACGTAAACTTCTGTGTCTCCTGTGTCATTTACAATTCATCTTCTTGAATCTCCGTGCGCCCACACCGAACATCAAACTCCTCTAACACTTTAGTAGTGTCGGGAGATCTGCCGGTTCCAAACCACCGACAATGATGATGACACGGAGGTTGATATGATGGATGAGATGCTGGAAGCTATACGACCAGAGCTTACGGAGGATCCTCCTACATTGGAGGTTAAAAATTTCTTTGACCTTCTCAAAGATTCAGAACAGCCGCTGCATGGACACGCTGAAATGACAATCCTCACTTTTGTGACTAGAATTATGATAATTAAGTCTAAGTAATTCTTTTCTAATAACTGTTACAACGACCTCATCAATTTGTTCATCGATGTCGTTCCACATTCCCACAAAGTGCCTAAAGATATGTATAAGTCGAAAAAAAATTATTTCCAGTCTCAGTATGAACTACGAGCTGATTGATGTGTGTCCACACAACTTCATGCTTTTCTTTAGAGAACATGCAAATGAGAACAAATGTTTAAAATATGGTCAACCAAGGTTTGTCGAAGTTATTAATATCAATGGTGATACTGTGATGATGGAAGTCGCATGTAAGCAGCTTCGTTATTTACCCGTAACACCTAGGTTGAACGGTTGTTCCTTTAAAAAAACCGCGTGACATATGAGATGGCACAAAGAAGGTGAGCGTCAGAACAATGGAGTCATGAAGCACCCATCCGACGGTGAGCCAGGTTAGTATAACCTATGTATGTTAACTGAATTGATGAATCACAAAATATGTGCAGGTTAGTATTTCCTTGTTACAGGGTCGACCCGAGGCGTACGTAGCCCTCTTCCAGCACTGAGCTAGCGATGTTTCATCGCTAGGTCCATAAAAGCAAGACATTGCCGCTTGGGGTCCGAGGAAAGCACAACTACGGCGACGACAGTTACTTGCATTTGGATAAACGCATGGTAAGTACAGTTTACGTTCATTTTTGTGTTCATAATATATTTGTCTCACTAACACGGCTATACATGAGTGAGAGACCACTCAGGAGCCGACCTCGACCCAGGTTTGGAAGAGAGGTCACAAGGGAAGTGACCCTTCTCAGTCAAGGCAGTGCAGTTAGGTCGCGGCCGATCGACTGGTAAGTTTTCAAAATTCACCAATTTCATTATATCTAATACTATTATTGATACACTTACAAGATTTTTTTGTATTTCATAAAAAGTACGCGCAGGAGGTTGCGAAGATACAAGACGAAGATTACGTTTGCGAAAACGCGCCGATTGACCCCCAAGCCGTGTACGCGAGCGGAGACGGGAAAGCCCATGGATAGTGATTTGGTCATTTATTTCATTTTCCTTTTAATCTATCTTCTTCTACTTAGTATTTTTCATTCTTTGGCAGGTTTGCCGTTTTTGATAGAGTTGTAAACTCGAGGTCGGTGCGACCTTCGAGAGGCGCTTTATTGATGCAGGCCTCGTCCATTGGGCCGTCAAGTGGTTCTTCTATCGCAGACCAAATTAGAGCTTAATGCCTTGAAGGATACGCTGGTGCGGACCCAGGCAGAGCTCGAGAGGTTGAGGGCGGAGCAGGAGAGGGCGAGGGCGAGGGCAGAGCAGGAGAGGGCGATGGAGGAGCAGGAGAGGTCGAGGGCCTTCCAGGAGGTCACGAGTTTGTACATGGCCCAAATGCAAGCAACAGTGGCGGTAAGTAATTTAAACTACCGTAGTTTCATTTCATAGCATTTCAGTAACATATATCTTCTAATATTTTCCAATGGCAGACTCTTGCTCGACAGAGCGGTCAGCAGATCGAGATTCCTCCGTTTCTGCTGCCGCAGGTGACCTCGGCACAGACGCCCCCAACACAGATGCCCCCGACTCAAGTAATAAACTTTTTTCTTTAATATTATCGTATTCATTTTAGTATTTGACATTGGGAGAGGAGGTAGAACATATGGTGAGAGAGAGATAGAGGTGGAGTAAGAGAGACATAGATAGAGAGAGATGGAGTGCAAGAGAGAGGGTACAGTGAGAGAGAGGATGCTAGAGAGAGAGAGGGAAGAGAGAGGAGTGATGGAGAGGAAGAGTGAGAGAATGAGAGAAAGGAGAGAGAAATTGTGATAGAAAGGAGGGAGAGAAAGTGAGGGAGAGGAAGAGAGTGAGATAATGAGAGAAAGAGAGAGGGAGAGGAAGAGAGTGTGAGAGAAAGAGAGAAAGAGATAGAGGGGGAGGAAGAGGAAGAGAGTGAGAGAAAGAGAGAGTAAGAGGGAGAGTGTGAGATAAATTTGTAACCTATGTAACTCTAATGTTCTTCTGCAGGATTCGACGACGGCGGTGCAAACTCCTTCGGCACAACTACCGACACCCGGAGGGATGCACGAAGACAACCTTTTCAGCTCCGGAGGTAGTCCAGGGGCTAGCATGTAGCCCAGTCGGGAGTTTGTGTTGTTTTTGATGTGTTTGTCGAATAATCTGAGACTTGTCTGTTTAGATTGTTTGTTGTTTGTATAAACTATATGTTCTGTAATCTCGCCATCGTGCGAGGTAGACAAAAAACCATCGTGCGAGGCAGTCAGTTTCTGTTGTTTTAAACAAATTAAAAACATAACTTATGTCGGCTATGGTAATGATGACATAAGTTAGCTCAGGTTAACTTACGTCGGCACGACCATACCGACATAAGTTAGACATCAAAACTTACATCGGCCTACCATAGCAGATGTAGATTAGACCATGTAACTTACGTCAGCTGAGGACGACCGACGTAAGTACTAACTTACATCAAATACTGACGGTCGCCGTAATTAAGAGCCGGCCGACGTAATTAAGTAACTTACATCGCCGGTAGATGTAAGTAATGTTAATTACATCCAAACAGCCACATCGGCCAACAACCGACATAATTAAGCAAAAACTAACATAATTAAATAACTTACGTTGGCTTTAGGCTTAATTACACGTCGGCCTTGGCCGACGTAATTGATCGCGATTTTTGTAGTGTGCAGTAAATTTCAAACCAATGTTTTTTTCTTTTCTTGGTTTACAGTGCATCAGATATGAAGAGCAAACATTTTACTACATTGTATTACGTACTCCTTCCGTCTCAAAAAGTTTGTCGTTTTGTAGTTCATTTTTGAATTACAAAACAACAAGCTTTTTGGGACGGAAGGAGTAGTTTCAAAGTGCATCCTACGTGTACTCCTTTCGTTCCACTACGTAAGAAACTCAAATAGGAGACAAAGATGGGCGACGCGCTCAAAGGCGGCTTCTCTGATAATTTTAAGCGAGACGAGCCCGCTTTAGCGAGGATCTGACATGGCTCGGCTGAAAGTACAAGGAGACGCGTTAAAACAAGGCCCGTCTTAGTTAAATTGGTATTCGAGACACGCTATCCTCTCTAAAAAGCAGGAGACGCACATAAAACACAGCACGTCTCCTATGACCGACGTCTCCCTCTCCTCTGCTAAAAGAGAGATGCGCTCTAATTGAAAGCGCGTCTCTGATTCCTCACATCACCTTTAGCTTCGTGATTTCTCCATTTTGCTCCGGTTCACTGTTGATATCACACATCACTGAACTCAGAACACATTCTCACTTGATACCTGAATAGAATCAAATCCTTCCTTATGATACCCGAGGAACACAATAAACACACCACACATTCATTCATTCACACAGTTGAAGAACACACAAGATAATATTCAATCACATAGATAAACAAAGATAAAATTCATATATTAACAATATTTACAAAACAGAAACTACTAAAAACAACAAAGAAAAACTAACTCCTCCTCTTCCTCCTCCTCCTCCTCCTCCTCCTCCTCCTCCTCCTCCTCCTCCTCCTCCTCCTCTTCTGGCGGCGACTCCGGCGCCGGTGCAACAGGAGCCTGGGCCGGCTGCTCTGGCTGCACCAGCTGCACCAGCGGTGCAACCCCGTGAATGAGGTTGCACTCTGTCGCCTCCACCAGGTTTCTACGGCCCTCGGGGCCATGCACCTGGGCCATCGTCTCGAACATAATGTTGAGACGGTCGGCCATCCCCGTGGGGGTGAAGAGGTAGTGTCTGATGGTACCTATTCTAGTAAACTGGGGAAGGGTACCCAGACCCAAGGAACTCATGGCGCGAGACGTATTTTTGTACGCCTTATGTGCCATAAGGAGGCGCTGCTCGGTGTTGAACCTCTCAGGGGAGCTGCAACACATTTTCTTGCACGGTGGCTCCCTCGGAGGGCTTGTCGGCGGAAGGTCGGCCATGATGGTGGTGGGTCGTCGGGACAGAGAAGACGAAGAAAATAAGAGGATTCAAAGTGAGTGACGCGCTTGTGGAGAAATCATTGGTGATGGCACGTCTTAAATAAGGTCCGCGCGGAGTCGTCGAGGGAGCGGTTGGTTTCCCGCGCATTGATGGAACAATGGGACACATCGATATCGCCCCGGGGAAACAAAAGGTCGTGCACGGATGTCGCACACGTCTCCGCACCACGCCGCTAAAATTAAGTTCTCCGCAGACCTCGTGTCGCGCGTCTATCTTTGGACTATGGAAGACGCGCTTTAGATTAATGCGCATCTCTCTTTGTTATAGCGCGTCTCACATTTATCTCCCTCGTCTCTTCGTCTCTTCGATAATGGAAGACGCTCTTTAACTTAATGTGCGTCTTGCATTTATCTCTCTCGTCTCTTCTTCACCTCCGATGCTCCTTTATTACTAATCGACCAACGATCCTTTACTAATCGACCAATTTCAGTGCGACCGCCTCCTCTATTTGCCATCGTCGTTGTCGTTGTCGCCATCCTCGTTGTCGTCATCGTCGCCATCCTCGTCGTTGTCATCGTCGTCGTCATGTTGTTCTGCCTTCAACACACCGTAACGCATCTAGGGCATTCCAGCGTGTCCGGGGCCACAAAATAATGCGAGATGCACCTTTCAGTGGCTCGTCTTCGATTTACGCCGCGGTGTCCGGGGCATCAAAATAATGAGGGACGCCTTAAATTTGTGTGTCTCCCATTTACGCCAAATTTTTTTGTCCATCGTGCGCTCTCTCCCAACATTTGGCGAAAAATTTAGTTGTTGCGCGCTCTCTCCACCTATAAACCGCAGATCCTGAGCACGCCGCCGCCATCGACCCTGACCTTCGCGTCATCAGAGAGTTGAGCACGCTGGAGCATGCTGCCTCATCCCCTGTTCCCGAAGAACGCCGCCGTCGTCCCTCTTTCTCAACTTGCTCTTCGTCATTGTCGTGCTGCCGGCGTCGACCCCTACCCCGCCGTCAACCCCGACCTTCGTCATCACAGAGTTGCGCACGCTGGAGCATGCCGCCTCGTCCTCTGTCCCCGGAGCATGCCGCCGCCTCGACCTCGACCTCGGTAATCGGTATAATCACGCCGCCACCTTCACATAAGAGCATGTCGGCCTGCTACCATCAGAGAGTTGAGGAACCGTCACTTCAGCGTCTCTGCCAGCTCGTTCCGGAGAACGCCGCCGCGTCCCCTGTCCCCGAAGCACGCCGCCGCCTCGACCCTGCCCTCAGAGCGTGCATTCCAGTGATTTTATTAAATTCGAGGATGTCCAATGAAGGCTCATCGTTAATGAAGTCATTGATCCAAAGAGAGAATTTTCATTATAGTATACATTCATCTTCCTTGTTTATGTCCAATGCAGAAGTAATGTATTTTGTTTGGACTATTAATGTATAATAAATTCTGATTTGCAAACCCTTGAAACTGCAGAAACTGTGGTTGACACTAGTATTTGCCATTCAACTGAGTTTGATTACCTCTGCAGCCATGCTAGAATCAAGGTACCTATGCAATAATTGGTGTTTCTCTCACGAGTTTTTGATATCAGGTTATAAAAGCATCAGTGGAATGTAATTTTTTTGTTTTTTAGGGGATAAGCACACCAGCTCAGTACCATGTCCTTTACCATGAGAACAATTTCTCTGCTGATGCCTCGCAGATGCTCACCAACTGCATGTGCTACAAGTAAGCTTTGTTCTCCATTCACTAACAGTTCCTGTGTTTATTACAATTCTATACCAATTTGTTCTTGTGTTTATTAAAGTTGAATTTTAGGATGTCTCAGTCGGAGCATTAGAGGCTACGAAGTCATTGATCGGGAGAATTTTAATTACGGTATATAGGATTAGATGATGAATATTATGATGTGTGTAATTAGTTACATTATAATCAGGATGAACAATCTTTGTTGTGTAATTAGTATAATTGATAACCACGATTGACATTTTGGTAATATTTGATTGGTCATTATAATTTAACGTGTGATAATTTTGGCTGTACATATGTTCATGAACAGTATGTTGCTGACACTAGTAATACGGCTGCCAAATCCTGGCTAGCTCCTAATAGTAGTGCCTGTAAACAATCTGCGACGAGATGTAGCAGAGAGCGTCCCGGATAACCTACATAAAGGGGACAAGCTTCAATAAAGCCCGTCTCACATAAGTTAATAAATTTGCGACGCGCTACATAATAGAGCATCTCAGATAGTAAATATATCTATGACGTGCTTTGTAAGGTCTGTCACGCTTGTAAGCTAGTGGACGACACCCGCCAGCGGCGTCTCCAGTGACACTGTAAATATCGTCTGTTATGACAAAAAGAAAGGAGACACGCTTCTTTTGAGCGTGTATCGCACCTAGTTCGATCGGCGACGCGCCTTGAAGCCCGTCTCTGATGCCACCGTAATGCGAGACGCGATGACAGAGACACACATTTTGTTCGTCTCCCTTCTTCGTTCGGGCACGTCTCGTATGAGCCTTTCTTATGTAGTGTTCTTTTATATTTATTGTCCGATAGGGGGACTATGTAAATATAACTAATTTCATTTTTGAATGAAATCACTGATGATGCATGTATCGCACTGGCACTACAGGAATCCTGATGATTTGCAACGGCTAGGGCCGTCGCAAATAAGGGAAAAACCGTCGCAAATAAGCTATTTGTGACGACTTTCCTTATTTGCGACGGCTTTTGGCCATCGCAAATAATGCGTCGCGGCTGGCAGTAGCCGTCGCAAATTATTGCCAAGGGGCCAGTGGGCCCCACAGGGCTAGTTGTGATGGCCTGGCCGTCGCAATTAAGACCCCATTTGCGACGGCCTGGCCGTCGCAAATAAGGTCAGACAATGGGTCCCATGCGGTCAACCGACGGGGCCAACGCGACCATTTGCGACGGTCTAACCGTCACAAATAGGGCCTTAATTGCGACGGCCAGGCTATCGCAAATAACAGAGGCTTAATTGCGACGGCCTGAGACCTTATTTGCGATGGTACTGTATAAACAGCCGTCACAAATATGGTACTACCCGACTCGATGGCCAGAATCACAGAACAAGCAATATATAACAAACAGTCACATAAACATCATAACAGTCACAAAACACATCACAACACATCGTCGATACATCACATCACCATCAACAAACTAAACAAGGGCTCACTCGCCTGTCTGACCTCCGAAGCCACCTCCAAAGTTGAAGTCGTCGTCGCGCCTCATTGCCAGTGATGGGTCACGATCATGACCCACACTGCAGCGGCATGATCGTGACCCACACTGCAGTGGCGTCGTTCTCTCTTTGCCCGACCTCGAATGAAGGTTAGGGTTGGCCCGATGTGCCGTATATACGCTACATATACGATGCCTACTTTACGTACGACGGCCCTTTTGTTTAGCCGTTTCTATATATAATACATAAGCATAAAAAATATTAACGAAAACATAAGCAACTGTATTTTAATCACAAAACGATAAATGAGAGCAATAATACAAATCTTAAATATTATTAAATAAAACCTAAGCATATATAGTAACATTAAGATTCAATTAACAACTAACTAATAATTAATTAAAATGATCAACTATTAACAACTACTAACAATTAATTGCAATTCAAACCTAATTAGAAACTACTAACAATTAATGAGAATTAACAACTAATTAACAACAACTAACAATTAATTCGTATAATAATTAATCATCAAGAACAATTAACAACTAATCATCAATTAACAATTAACAACTAATTATCTAGAAATTAACAACTAAATGCCTACTTTACCTGTGCGGCGTGGAGTAGCGGGCCGGCGGCGTCAGACGGATGGCGGACGCGTTGGAGGAGGCCGGCGACCGTGCTGTCCGGGACCGGGGCGGGGCGCGGCAGGGCCGGGGGCGCAGGGGCCGGGGGCGGCGGGGGGCCGGGGGCAGCGGGGTCGGGGGCAGCGGGGGGGCGAGGGTGTCGGGGCCGGGAGCGGCGGGGCGGCGGGGGCGCGGAGGGAGCGGGGGCTTCGGCGGAGCAGAGCGGCGGCGGCGCGTGTAGGTACGAAGCGGTTTGGAAATGAGTTCGGCCCGACGGTATAGGCCTTTAACTTGCTACGGCCACGTTAATTGCGACATCATTAGGTTTGGCCGTCGCAATTAACATTATTTGCGACGGCTAATGGAAAAGGCCGTCACAAATAAGCTTTATTTGCGACGGCCGTCTTATATGCGACGGTTCCTGTAGCAGCCGTCGCAAATAAGTGTCTATTTGCGACGGCTTTTTTAATTTGCGACGGCCATATGCGGGCCGTCGTAAATAGGTTTATTTGCGACGGCCGGCCGTTGCAAATTAGGACAGCCGTCGCAAATGATCGTGTTTCCTGTAGTGTGGAAATTCTAAAACTTGATCACCATGCATGTAGAAACAATATATATACATACCGTTACTTCTTCTTTTCTGTTCCACTAAAAGATCTTCAATTCATGCATCTCCTTTAACAAAAGTTTTGCAAGTTTTCTACGAGATGAGATCGATCTGGTGCGAATATTTGATTGAATGTGTAAAGCGGCAGTTGCCACGTATTAAGCCCCATCCTTTCCTATTTTACTACATATTGCTATTGTTTAATTACAGCCAAGTAGACTAGACTAGGTTCTTTGGTCTGAACCTAATTATGAGATGCTATTATTCCAGATATTAGTTTATGCATGTCATATCAAACGATCTATGGACTTTGCTCTTTATATCTTTGTTTGCCAGGGAGAATCAAATCCTAACATGCATGTAAAAAGTCTGTCATCGATCAGATAGTAGTAATATATATAGTACTCCTTTGCAGGGAGAAGTGGTGTCGAATTGTGGTAAGCCGATGCTACCAAGTAAAAGTTGCATTGCTTTGCTTGATATGCATGAACTAGAGTTTTTTAAGATAACATCTCTCACTACGGGAAAACCGACAATAAACGACGGTCGTAACATCTCTTCTTTTTTACGAAACATTAGTACATATGTGTTGTGTGTAAGATAAGCCGCAATCTCTACAGATAACAGTGTGATGATTCACATGTTTGAAACTTTCACCACCCACCCATGACCCATTGTACTCTTATTCGGTGCTCACTTAGCCTCCTATTGGATCGCTCATATATATATATATATATATATATATATATATATATATATATATATATATATATATATGTCAAACTAGCAAGCTGCTCTACCTATATATGTACCTACTCTAGCAGCTAAGCTACCTAGGAAATTAAAAGCAACAACTTGCATTGTAACTAACTTTCTATCTGTTTGATTGATCGAGTTAATTGGATTCCTAAGAACGAAAGGAAGGAGGGGTGCACCACCAATTGGCAATATGGAATGAAATGGCCATTGTGTCGTCTATCCTTTCGGCTAACTTTGAATCCATCATATATTGGTAGGCAGCAAGCACAATTATATTATTCGTTGCTTCTCAATCGCACATTTGGCATGCAATTAGCACGACTCAAATTCTCTGGTTCGAACCTTCTATGTGTGTTTCTTAATCATAGGCATGTAGTACTACATTATTTGCATCCTATACTTCCTAGCACAAACATGTAACTGCAACTTAGAGAATGATTTCTTTCAAACTTTATTAGTTATATATGGACGCCGATTTCCTATACCAAGGGGTAGCGCGCCATCCATAGCCGGGCAACACCAGCAACCCTACGTAATTAAGGGAAGATCATGCAAATGTTAACAACAGCTCCTCTGACCGTAACAACAACCCCCACAACCGTAACAACAACTTGTTGGAAATAATGAGAAAGTGTTGAACCATTTTCTCTGATCGCACTTTATTTATAGAGGATCAAACAACATGATCTGTGGTTTACATAGAAGTTTGGATTACAATCATCTTATACCAAAATCGAATACCTATCATATCTATATTTACAAAAACAGACTCAACCAAATAGGTAACCAATCAATCTAGGTGATACACCCTGAACTCTTTCTTTTATCTCTAACACCCCCCCCCTTAATCACAACTTGGTCAAGTTGAGATTACGTTTGAATTCCTCTAAGGTTCTTGTTGGCAGCGTCTTGGTGAAACCATCAACTATCTGGTCATCTGAATGAATAAATTGAATTTGTAATTGCTTGTTGGACACCCTCTCTCTGACAAAGTGATAGTCAATCTCGATGTGCTTCGCTCTGGCATGAAATACGGGATTGGCAGATAAGTAGGTCGCTCTAAGGTAGTCACACCACAAACATGGAATGTGGGTCTCTTTGTAATTCCCAATTCCTTCAACAGAGATTGAATCCATATGATTTCTGTTGTTGTGTTGGCAAGAGCTTTGTACTCTACCTCAATGCTCGTTCTAGAGACTGTAGGTTGCTTTTCTGCGCACCATGACACCAAGTTAGCTCCAAGAAATATCGCAAAACCCCCTATGGATCGTCGATCGTCCAGGCATCCCGCCTAGTCGGCGTCCAAATAGGCACTTACTCGCATCGTGGATGACCTGTTAAAACACAAGCCAACAGTGAGAGTACTTTGTATATAATGCAACACACATTTTGTCGTTGTCCAGTGTGTTGATGTTGGTGCATGCAAGTATTGACAGATTTTGTTCATTGAGAATGAAAGAACTGGTCTAGTGAGGGTAAAGTATTGTAGGGATCCAACAATACTTCTAAGTTTTGTACTGTCTTCTCCACTTTCTTGTACTTGAAAGATTTTGTTCCTTCATGCACAAACAACTTTTTTGTACTTGAGGAGGTGTCGGTGAAGCCTTGCATCCTTTCATGCCTGCCTTGGTCAGGAGTTCAGTAGCATACTTTTCTTGTGTGAGGACTATTTCTTCTCTTGTTATTTTGACCTCAATACCTAGAAAGAAATGCAGATCACCCAAATCCTTGATGGCAAAGTGAGAATTTAACTCCTTAACCAGATCTGAGATAGCTTCTTAAGATGAACCCGTTAGGATTATATCATCAACATATATTAGCATATACATGATAATACCTCATTTGTTGTAGATGAATAGGGAAGTGTCGGCTTTGGATGGCTTGAACTCGAATGTTAGAAGCTTAGAACTTAGTCGAGAATACCAGGCTCTGGGAGCCTGTTTTAGTTTGTATAGCGCCTTATCGAGTTTACAAATGTATGTTGGTGCATTCTTGTCTTCAAAACCAGGGGGTTGTCTCATAAAAACTTTTTCTTCCAGAACGACGTGTAGAAACGCATTATGTATGTCTAGTTGTCTCAAAATTCACCCTCTTGTGACTGCAATTACTATAGGAAACAGGCAAAAGGCTGTCGGCTATATAGCCGTCGGTAGCCTCCTAAAACATATGCTCATAAGGTATAACCGTCGGTCAACCGACATTCATACCCAATGACTTAGATTCGACGTTTTTAACTCATATGGGCGTCGGGCCCGACGCTCATAAGCTCTAAAGCCGTCAGCCTGAGGCCCAACGCCTTTTAAGTGCATTAAAGCCGTCAGTTGGGCCCTTACCCTGACGCCTTTATAGGGCTTATGTCCATTGATTGCGCACTACCCCCGATGCCTTAATGTCCATTAAGACCGTCGGCCTGCGTGGAGCCCGGCGACCTTACGTAATATGTACATCGGCTTTGCACACATGCCGACACCTTTATGGCCCGTAAGACCGTCGGCCTGCATGGAACCGACGGTCTTACGGCTTATAAGACCATCGGCCAAAATGAAAACTGGCACCTATATTTAATTTTTTTATATAATCGGCATTTTCTGCCTCTCCGGTTGGGGAGCCTCCAGTGAGCAGCAGCTCACACAGCTCACACAATAGATTCACGGTCCAAAAGTTCACAATTCAAAGATTCACAGATTCACATATTCACAATAGCAGCACAATACTAGTAGCATCACACAACAGATTCACAGTAGCATCACACAACAAATTCACAATAGCAGCAGACAATAAATGAAAGTCAAACATTCAAAAACTGCATAACATGTAAACGACATTCACACATCCATGTTTGAACCTCCGCCAACAGCCTCGTTCAAATTCAAAAAGTCATTGCAACCTTGCGGATGATCGGAACCCTGCAAGAAACAAATACAAGTTACATTTTGCATTTATACTTATAATTCGAGTGTCTTAATCTCTCTAAAATGTGCTAATTGACTTATTTGTTACAAAACTCACAAATATGATAATTTGACTCAAAGTCGCTAAGTATTATTCAAATTAACCTATGTTTTTATGAGAAATAATAATTTAGAAGTCATACCGCTGCGACCGGAGTTGTTGATGGTTGAGTCTGTCCTGGATTAAAGGGCATCGGTGGTAGAACACCTGGATACGGCTGCAATCCAGGTGCCAACAATGACATAAATCCTTGAGGTTGTGGAACAAATGGTTGACCACTCTCAGAACCCTGTTACACATATGGTTAGAATTTTATATTATAACTCAATGTAATAAGACATGCGATGATACCTGTGGCGAGGAGACAATATGTTGTCCTGGCTGCATTGGACGAGGCATACCACCTTGAGCGAAGAACTGCATCAAGTAAAGATATTCAGTTAAGTTAGTTTAACATATATAGTAAAGAGTATTGTAACTTGAATAAAATAGACAAGTATACCCGTGACATCATATCAAACTGAGGTGGTTGTGATGTGCCGAACGGAGAACCGGTGCTACTGTGACCGAAGAACTGCATAAAGTAAATTATTTATGAGATCTTAAGTGAAACATTTTAAAATAAAAAAAATAGCTCAATTTTTAAGATTACATGTTATTTGTGCTATATACAGATATTGCATTTGTTGCTGCATCTGTTGCTATATCTGTTGCTGCATCTGCATCTCTGTCTGGTGTTGTTGCTGTTGCTGTTGCAATTGTGTCTGCATCTCTTCCTGAATGTGTCTCAATTCTTCTCTTAATGCATCTGTCTCCGCAGTAGACCGGGACCTACTAGAACTAGCACTGGAGTGTCGTCGCCTAACATAGACCTCATGCTCCACATACCCGTCGCCCAACATAAGTCTACAAAAGATACAAGTGCGATGAATAGACATTCATTAACTTAGAAGCATCATTATATTTACATATACCTCCCATGCGGTACACTTCCACCGGCTTCATACGCTGCACCCACATCCAACGGCGCTCTTACATAATTCGCCTCATCTCCATGATTTTTCCTGAAGCACTCAACATATTTTGCCTGCGATGATACAATGAGGTCATGAGTAGATGTAACAAAAGATAAAATGACTTGGATAGATCATACTTACCATTTTTTTGTTGTTGCCTCGTCACACAATTGCTTCGGGAGATTTGGGTCTGGACATCTATGCCCTTTAAGGTAAACCTAAAAAAACTAGGAGTGACACCAGTTTTAGCATGCTGCAATAATAAAATTTGAAGTTTAATCAATACAATTATTTGAAGCAATCTAAGTACGATTTTAAGAATTCATACCATTCTTTGTTCCATCCGCGCATGTCCATAAGGCCTATAGTTATGCTTTCCAGACTTGCTCGTTCAGTTTCTTCGGTTTCTATTCGAAACTAACTTGAACTCTTGCGATGCCCAATACTCACTTAACCATTCCCAAGCTTTCGGATTGAAACTTATCCAATCCATGCTGCTATCCAAGTACACCTCCTTAGTTAGATGTAATTTGGCTGCTTCATTTTTTGATATACGTGTGAACAAATTAGTCTTGTGGTACACAATCACAGTTTTGATCCGGACATCAGAGAAGTAGTCCTTTGTGCATATTTTTCCTGACTCATGGAAAACCGCTCTTGCATATGCTTCACTCTCACCTTCGTGCAAATGAAACACACCATGCATACAAACAACAATTTATGCCAATCAGAACAAGATATAATATAATTGAAGGACTATGAATACACTTACCCAAAACATATCCCAAACTCTGTTTTGACAAGTACCCGCAGGGGCATAGTCTTTCAGCGTATAGTGATCCCAACTATGTGCGACAATTCTTCGACCATCCAGCACAACCATCCCGGGGAAGGAAAACTGGATGATGTTTCCCAACTCCGTGTTAACTACTTGTCGATGCCCCCTGCCATTCCAATTAACCTCGATCCAGCACCTAGTACCCTTCGACTTTATAACTATCCGCTCATCATCCAAGCTTTTGCTTGGAGTACATAAAAAGTGCCTCCGTAGCCTATACAAACAATATTAGTTAATTAGTTAACAATAAAACAAAGATAAAAGATAGCTTATCAACTAATTTGAAATAGTACCTGAAAGGGCATCGAGCCGGCGGGTGACCTGCCTCAGCTAGCTCCACAAGTCTTGTCAACCTCCTATGTCGCGCGGGATCATTGCCATCTTCGTCATCGCCGCCCTCGTCGCCCCCCTCATCACCACCCTCAGAGGAGGACCGCCCAAAGATCGCCGCAATCATGCGGTCTCTCGTGTCCGAACTTGAGTCTCCTCCTTGCTCTGACGGCTGTCTCACATTATCTGTCTCTGAATGTAGGCCTAGAGGGGGGGGGTGAATAGGCCTTCTTGAATTTTTCGGTTCCTGTAGCACTTCAACAAAAAGGTTAAATCCAGATATATCGGACTAGTCCGGTAAAGTGCGGACTAGTCCGGATTTCACGGGCTAGGTTGATCAAGTTAGGTCAATTTGATTGTTTCGTTGTCGTTTGCAGCGGAAATATAAACTATAATGACAGTTCAATAGTTGTATGTTAAGTTTTATTGCAAGTATGATTCTTGTTCACTATTTAACTTCAATTCAACAAAATGAATCAAACCCTAGATAATGTTGATCAACTAGAATGATGAACACAAACGAACAAGACACAAGATTTATCCCGTGGTTCGGTTACCACGAAGGCAGCCTACGTCCACGTTGAGGAGCCCACAAAAGGACCGGGTCTTTACCAACCCTTCCCTCGTCGGATCGCCACGAAGGCCAATCCTCTTCCACTAATCACACAGGGGTAAATCACCAAGTTGAAGGGGCGATCTCAC
The DNA here is from genome assembly GCA_036927565.1 of Tuctoria greenei. Lineage (NCBI taxonomy): Eukaryota > Viridiplantae > Streptophyta > Magnoliopsida > Poales > Poaceae > Tuctoria > Tuctoria greenei. The sequence goes on from JAYESD010000007.1 coordinate 4,462,302, forward strand.
AAGTTGAGAGCTCCCTTGATTACAAGTTTCAAAACCACCAATAACACACTTCGAAATATACAAATTGAGATGCAAGAGTGTGTTAGAGATTCAAACCAAGAGCTCAATCGTGTGCAAAGTGCCTCTCCAATGATCTACAAGTGATCTTCAAAGGATTGATCAATTTTGCACTCAACTTTGTGGAGAGAGATGGTTTTTGAGTCTCTTGGGAGGTGTGACGGCGCTAGGGTTCGAGAGTGGTTAAAAGTGGGCCATCCACCTCTATTTATATGGGGTTTCTAGAAATTACCGTTAGGGTTTAGAAAGATCGGACTAGTCCGTGGTGGAGACCGGACTAGTCCGGTGTGCTGTGTGAAGCAAACCCTAAGTGTCCAGGAATATCGGACTAGTCCGATTGAAAGACGGACTTGTCCGATTTCGTTGCTGGAAATCTTCGGACTTGTCCGGTTGACATCGGACTTGTCCGGACCTGTGAAACCCTAAGTGTTTTGAACGACAAGTCCGCACTTGGAGGACTTGTCCGATTTAGAACAGAGTGTAAATCGGACTAGTCCGTGTAGGCACCGGACTTGTCCGAAGTGGATCAGAAGGGGAATCGGACTAGTCCGGTAGTGACCGGACTTGTCCGATCTAGTGACTTGTGCATTGTGTTGAGGACTAGTCCGCACTGGGGAGGACTAGTCCGAAGTGGAACAGAAAGATATCGGACTAGTCCGGAGGGGACCGGACTTGTCCGATCTTGTGCAGAATGTGATATCGGACTAGTCCGGTTGATATCGGACTAGTCCGGTCCTGTATGGTTTTGTGCATTGTGTGTGTGTGATAAAGTGAGATTGAGCTCTTGGGTGTGTTTCCTTAACACACTCCATACATACTAATCTACTAATTTCTTCTTCTTGAGCTCAAATTCATTCTCCTTCTTAATTTCCCTCTTTTTGGCATTTTACTCATTTTTCATCATTTTCCTGCATTTATCTCAACAGAAGGATTAGGATCCCAATTGCTTGTCATAAATCATCCAAAACCCACAAGGGAGTCCTAGATGCACTTTCAATCTCCCCCTTTTTGGTGATTGATGACAACCAATTGAGATTTCACAAAATGAGGTATAAAATGAGATTTTCATAAAGTATGCACATATGACTCAAAAATGCATCAGGCAACAAGATAATTATTCATATGTGCATTCTTTATGGTGGGATGCATACTAAGAGCATGAATGCATTAAGAATAACAGAATTTTTTCATTTACCAGCTAATATCAAGTGAATATGGCATTTCAGGAGCAAAAGCTCAGATTTCATCACACACTTACAAATTAATTGAGCAATTCATCACAGGACCAAACATGATATGAAAAGAGAGTTAAGCAAATACAATCACAATAAAAACATAGAAAGCTCTCTCCTCGCATCCTATTCAGCTAAAGCTTAGACTAGAGACTCCCCCTCAATCTCTCCCCCTTTGGCATCAAGACACCAAAAAGAGAGAGAGAGAGGAAGATCCTAGGGCTTCACTCTTCACTGTCAGTCCACTCGTCGTCTTCATCATCTTCATCGCTTTCGGCTTGACGAGGTTGAGAGGTAGGAGGAGGAGCGGAGCTGCTCGAGCCCCCAATGCCAAAATAGGCAAGCTCGGAAGGGGTCAAGGGGCTGAGCTCGGAGATGTTTGGATCAGAATCTTCAGAAATTGCTGGAGATCCAATTGGATTGATCTCCAGCTTCTCACTCAGCTGCTTCACATTTGTTTTTATGTACCTCATGTCCTCCTTCCTCTTTTGATTTAGCTTGTGAAGCTTCACTTCAGTTTTCTTGCAGGAGGAGAAGATTGCAGCCAAGTACTTGAGGATCCCACTGGCGGATCCTTTCTGAGGGGCTTCCCTGGAGGGAGGAGTAGCCCTAGCAGCTTCTCCTTGCCTTGCCGGCACCTCGGGGCTTGAGGCCGGCGATGGAGCAGCCTGGACACTCACGGACTGAGGCTTCTGAGGCCTCAGTGGAGTGTGCTCCACATCCTTCACAAACTCTATCCCTGTGACCTTCTCAATCATGAACATCAAGTAAGGGGCATAGCCACAGGATCGGTTGGGGGTACTCGAGATATTGACCATATCATTCCAGATATAGTCTGCAACATCAAATTGCCTTTTCTTGCTGATGACCTTCATCAGGGTCCGGAGGTAGCCTTGCACACTCCCTGCATCACCATCCTTGGGAGCAATCGTCTTCCTGAGGACTCTGTTGAGGACCACAAAGAAAGGCTTCATGTTCTTTGTGGAGGGGGGAACAAACTTGGAGGAGGGCTCATACATGAATTGCATTCCATCCCTCTCAATGACTCCAATGTTGTGGATAATGAGGTAGTCATCTCCCTCAGAGTCAAGATGCAGCAGGCGGGCAAACTCTTCTTGAGTGATGGAATACTTGGATCCATGAGTCATCCAAGTCACACTTTCTTCCTCTTCACCTGAGAAGTGGCACGTTGCATAGAATTGTGCAATCACTTCATCATTCCAATTATATCTGAAGGCAAGCAAATCCTTCAGCCCATGTCTCTCTGCAGCTTGTATCACTTCATCAAAAGCTGCACATTTCCTCTTCTCAAGGTGGGCCCAGTCAATCCATTGACTGCGCACCACTGGGGTCTTCATCGGCAAGTAGACAAGCTTGTAGAAGTCAGCATGGAAGTTTGACCAAAATCTGCCATCTGCTGCTTGCTTGGGCCTTGCATAGTAATCCACACTTCTCAGCTTCATGGCCACATCACTGCCCTTGCCATTGAATCTCTCCTCATTGGGGTCCCGGACCCCTTCTCTGGGAGTATGTAGCTTTAGAGGCCCAACAGGCCCTGTGGCAACCCCCTTGCCTTTTCCTTTAGCTTGGCGAGGGCCACTTGACGAAGGAGCAGCCTTGGAGGCGGCTTTCTTGACACACACCTTCCTCCGAACCTGAGGAGGTGAGGGAGCAGGCTCGGAGGGTCTCTCTTGGCGTTTCTTGCCAAGACCCGTCGAGGGCCGAGGTGCCACCTCGTGGTCCAACTCGGCCTCGAAATCGGAGATTTCATTGTCGGAGCTCGACATGATCTGAGAATGAGTGATCAAGGGAAAAGACAAGTTATACAAGGTATTTGTGAGGTAAGATGGCAATGGAAGGCAATAGGGAATTAAAGAATTAGGTTTTGGTTCAGAAACATCGGACTTGTCCGGTGCTCAGGCACGGACTAGTCCGGGGGACCGGACTTGTCCGTACCTGGACCGGACTAGTCCGGTGTTCATCAGCAAAAACCTAACAAACTGGATAAAAATTGATCCCTAATGAGATAGCTAGTCTAGCATACACATAGTACATCAACTGGACATGCAACTAGTGAAGAATGCTAGGCCAAACGATAAGCAATGAAGAAATTTGAGATTTCTTAGGGTTTGAGGAAAATTTACCAAGAAATCCAAGGAAGCTTGAAAATGTGGGGGTTGGAGGCCGGACTTGTCCGCTAACTTCAATCCCCGAGTCTTCAAGCTTAATCTCCGCCCAAGTTTGAGGCTTTTCGACGGAGGAATCACGGATTCACCTTGGGAGCTCGAGCGCAAGAGAGAGAAAGCTTGGAGGAGAGTGTGGGGTGAAGAGATTAGGGTTTGGTGGCGGCTAGGGTTAAGGACACGAAAAATCGGACAAGTCCGGACATGACCGGACTAGTCCGAAGTCCTCCAGAGACCTAAATCGGACTAGTCCGTGGTCTGTCGGACTAGTCCGGCCTAACCGGCACACGGCGGACTAGTCTGCAAGGGCGGACTAGTCCGGGTAACCACGGACTTGTCCGTGGTCACCAGGAGAGAATGCATAGCCCATTCATATATATTTGAAGGTCCAATAATTTGAGGGTAGAGAGGCAAAACAATTCAAATAATCCTGATGAATTTGATCAGTAAGCAAACAACAATCATACTATGATCAAAAATTCATCAAGATCTAATAATTGACATTGTTTTTCGAGAGAAAAATGGGGAGGAAAAATTTTCACAATTCAATTTGCTATACGAGATCTAGTGGTTACTCCTTTTTGGATGTCGCCGATGATGTTGTCGATTGGATGATCCCTTTGAATGCATTGGTGTACTCTTGGGTGTGGCACTTGGGGGGTCGTATGTTGGTGATCATCTTCTTCTCCCCCTGAGTTGTTGTCCTCAATGATTTGTTGATCATGTTCATATTCTTGTGATTGATCTTGTATCGAGGCTACCCCTTGATTGTTGATCTCCTCTTGTGGTTCACTTTCCTCTTGTATTTGTGTCGATGACTCTTGTGGTCGTACTTCGCCTAGGGCCATCCTCTTGATTGCTTGATAGGGGGCTTCCTCATTACCTAATTCACATTGATCAACTTGCTCCTTTTGGGAGCCATTAGTTTCATCGAACACTACGTCACGTGCCACTTCAACAAGTCCGGAGGCCTTGTTGAAAACACGATAGGCGTAAGTGTTCGAATCATAACCAAGCAAGAAACCTTCATCGGACTTCGAAGTGAACTTTGAGGTCCTGGGTTTCTTGTTCAAAATATAGCAAGGAGAACCGAAAACTCGAAAATATGAAATGTTCGGTTTGTTACCGGTGAGTAGCTCATAGGGGGTCTTCTTTAGTAGTCGATGAAGATAGAGTCGATTTGTGGCATGGCAGGCGGTGTTGATTGCTTCCGCCCAAAATCGATCCGAAGTCTTGTATTCATCGAGCATTGTTCTTGCCATCTCTATGAGCGTTCGATTCTTCCTTTCGGCAACTCCGTTTTGTTGTGGAGAGTATGGCGCTGAGAATTCGTGCTTGATTCCTTCCTCATCAAGGTACTCCTCCACTTGTATGTTTTTGAACTCCGTGCCATTGTCGCTCCGAATACTCTTGATTGATAGTGAGAACTCGTTTTGCGCTCGCTTGAAGAATTTCTGACTTGTCATGCAAAAAGAACACCCAAGTGAAGCGGGAAAAATCATCAATAATGACTAAATCGTATTTGTTACCGCCTATGCTTATGTAAGCAATTGGACCGAAGAGGTCCATATGAAGTAGTTCGAGCGGTCTTGTCGTGGTCATGATGTTCTTTGCGGGATGTTGTGCTCCAACTTGCTTTCCTGCTTGGCACGCGCTACAAGGCCTGTCTTTCTCAAACACAACATCTTTCAAACCTCGGATGTGATCGCCCTTGAGGAGTTTTTGAAGGTTCCTCATACCAACATGTGCTAGCCGTCTATGCCACAGCCAACCCATGTTGGTTTTTGCAATCAAGCATGTGTCGAGTTCGGCTTTATCCTTGTTGAAGTCAACAAGATAAAGCTTTCCCTTTAACATACCCTTGAATGCAATGGAACCATCACTTCTCCGGTACCGAGGACCCTTCCTTGACTGTTATCCCCAAAGTAGATGCCTTCGTTTGGGTCCTGGTTCACTTCATACTCCACAAACATCCTCCTTTCTCCGGTCATGTGGTTGGTGCATCCACTGTCTAGCACCCATTTGGATCCACCGGAGGAGTAGGCCTGCAAAAACAAATTACGCCTTGGTTTTAGGTACCCAAGCTTGCTTGGGTCCTTGGAGGTTAGTGACAATACATTTGGGCACCCACACATGGGATTTTGTGTTCCCATGGCGTGGCCCAGCATAATAAGCATACACTTTACCAACATTATTTTTCATTAAAACATAGGATGCATCAAATGTTTTAAACAGAAGTTGCTGTTGATTATGGGTCGGACTAGTCTGTGTGACCGGACTTGTCCGGATGACCGGACTTGTCCGGACCACAACCGGACTAGTCCGATTTTCATGAGAGTTCAGATTTTTAGTTTTCAAGTTACCAGGTTGTGAGGGTCCTCCCTTCACAAAGGTGATCCTTCCCTTGTTATTCTTATGATTTCCAGCTTTTTGCTTTCCATCACAAGAGTAACCAATGCCATACTTGACATTTGGAGGTCTTTGGACCAAATATGCACTACGTGCATAGTTGATCCTCTCCTTGTCAAATATTACACATTGGGTGGGATTTTTGTCCTTCGTGGAGGTAGGGTTTTCCTTCAACCTGATGTTGGTTTTATCACATTTGCAAACATGAGCGATATTAGTTAAAGTGGGTTGAGAAGGTAGGGTTAAAGAGGAGGAAGGTTCACTAAGCTTGAGTGACTCAACCTGCACTTCAAGGATCTTGTTGACCTTGATTTGGTCGTCAAGTTGATTCTTGATTGCAACATTTGAGTTGGTTAACTCCAAGCAAGTTTTCTTGCTTGAAGCTAGCTCAAGCTCTAGTGTGTGATTTTTCTCCTTTTCAAGAACTAGAAGATTGTCAAGTTCGACATGCTTCTCCTTTTGGGAGATAATCATGTCTTCTTGACGATCAATCAGCTCTTCCTTCTCCACAAGTTGGTTAAGCAAGAATTTCATTTTTGCAGCAGTTTTTCTATCTAAACCAATTAGCATGTCTTCATCATCACTATCTAGATCATCATCACTTGAGTAAGAATGCGAGGAAGGAGTTTTGATGTTTACCTTGCGTTTACCTTCCTTAGCCATGAGGCAAGTTCCATTTGCCTTCTTTGCACCGAGCGTGGGGAAGAGTGTGAGTTTCTTGGGCATGCTTTCAATGGCTATGCTAGCCATTTCTTCTTCATCGGACGATGAGGACTCATCGTTTGAGTCCCACTCCTTTCCGATGTGTGCTTGTTCAGCTTGTTTCTTCTTCTTGAAGAACTTTTTCGGTTGAGGCTTGGATTCTTTACTCTTCTTCTTGTTGTCCTCATATGGGCAATCAACTATGAAGTGATTGTACTCACCACAATTATAGCATGCCCGCCTCATCTTCGGTTTTGTCTTCTCCTTGTATCTTCCTTCACTTGATTTTGCTCCTTGTCTTTTCTTCATAATTCTTTTGAATTTCTTCATGAACAGAATCATATCTTCTTCGTCCAGCTCGCTGCTTTCATCATCGCTGTCCTCCTCAAACTGAGCTTCTTTTGCTTCTTTGGATAGAGGTTTGAGTGTGGATTTTAAGGCAACTCCCTTCTTCTTGGCCGATGTGAGGTCAGCTATTTCTTTGACATGCTTGGCTTGCTTCTCCATCATCTCAAAGTTGATGATTTTGCCGAGCAGTTCATCCGGAGTCATTTTCTTGTATCCAGGACTTTCTCGGATCATAGAACAGAGTGTGACGTTGCGAGGCATAAAGGCTCTAAGGATGAGCTTCACAACCTCGTGGTCATTCCACTTTTTGCTACCATACGATCGAACCTTGTTCACAAGAGTCTTTAGTCTGTTGTACATGTCCTGGGGGGATTCATCTTCCTCAATCGCGAACCTTCCTAGTTCGCCTTCAATCATTTCAATCTTTGCCTCCCGCACATGCCGGTCACCTTCATGTGCTGTCTGTAGCGTGTCCCAGATTTCTTTGGCAATTTCCAATCCGTCCACCTTTGTGAATTCATCTCTACTTAGAGATGAGGTGATAACGGCTGCGGCTTGGGCATTCCTGTGGATGGCTTGCTCTTGACTTGGCGTGAGTTCTTCATCGTCATCAGGGATGTTTATTCCTGTGCACACAATATGCCATAAACTTGGGTTAAGGGAAATCAAGTGCATCTTCATGTTTTGCCTCCACATGGAGTAATCACTCCCATCGAAGTGTGGGGCTTTCCTGAGAGGGATAGATAGATAATGACTGCTGTTAGAATTTAAACGGTCATAATTAAAAGGATATCGGGAGTAGTCAGTGTGACTACTCCCCTTCTTCTTTTCTTCAACTTTAGCTTTCCCTTTGGAAAGTGCTTTCTTTCGGAGCAGTGCTTTCAGCTCCAATGTCTCCTCATCATCATCATCGAAGTCTTGGATGGCTTCGAGATACCTTTCTAGCTTTTGGTGCTTGTCATTGTTCATTTCTTCCTGGGTGTTGATTTTCTGGACTTCCTTCATGTCCGACATGATCTCTTCGAGTGGTTGCACTCTTTCTTGAAGAACCTGCTCTGATACCAATTGAATGTAGGCCTAGAGGGGGGGTGAATAGGCCTTCTTGAATTTTTCGGTTCCTGTAGCACTTCAACAAAAAGGTTAAATCCAGATATATCGGACTAGTCCGGTAAAGTGCGGACTAGTCCGGATTTCACGGGCTAGGTTGATCAAGTTAGGTCAATTTGATTGTTTCGTTGTCGTTTGCAGCGGAAATATAAACTATAATGACAGTTCAATAGTTGTATGTTAAGTTTTATTGCAAGTATGATTCTTGTTCACTATTTAACTTCAATTCAACAAAATGAATCAAACCCTAGATAATGTTGATCAACTAGAATGATGAACACAAACGAACAAGACACAAGATTTATCCCGTGGTTCGGTTACCACGAAGGCAGCCTACGTCCACGTTGAGGAGCCCACAAAAGGACCGGGTCTTTACCAACCCTTCCCTCGTCGGATCGCCACGAAGGCCAATCCTCTTCCACTAATCACACAGGGGTAAATCACCAAGTTGAAGGGGCGATCTCACAAGTTGAGAGCTCCCTTGATTACAAGTTTCAAAACCACCAATAACACACTTCGAAATATACAAATTGAGATGCAAGAGTGTGTTAGAGATTCAAACCAAGAGCTCAATCGTGTGCAAAGTGCCTCCCCAATGATCTACAAGTGATCTTCAAAGGATTGATCAATTTTGCACTCAACTTTGTGGAGAGAGATGGTTTTTGAGTCTCTTGGGAGGTGTGACGGCGCTAGGGTTCGAGAGTGGTTAAAAGTGGGCCATCCACCTATATTTATATGGGGTTTCTAGAAATTACCGTTAGGGTTTAGAAAGATCGGACTAGTCCGTGGTGGAGACCGGACTAGTCCGGTGTGCTGTGTGAAGCAAACCCTAAGTGTCCAGGAATATCGGACTAGTCCGATTGAAAGACGGACTTGTCCGATTTCGTTGCTGGAAATCTTCGGACTTGTCCGGTTGACATCGGACTTGTCCGGACCTGTGAAACCCTAAGTGTTTTGAACGACAAGTCCGCACTTGGAGGACTTGTCCGATTTAGAACAGAGTGTAAATCGGACTAGTCCGTGTAGGCACCGGACTTGTCCGAAGTGGATCAGAAGGGGAATCGGACTAGTCCGGTAGTGACCGGACTTGTCCGATCTAGTGACTTGTGCATTGTGTTGAGGACTAGTCCGCACTGGGGAGGACTAGTCCGAAGTGGAACAGAAAGATATCGGACTAGTCCGGAGGGGACCGGACTTGTCCGATCTTGTGCAGAATGTGATATCGGACTAGTCCGGTTGATATCGGACTAGTCCGGTCCTGTATGGTTTTGTGCATTGTGTGTGTGTGATAAAGTGAGATTGAGCTCTTGGGTGTGTTTCCTTAACACACTCCATACATACTAATCTACTAATTTCTTCTTCTTGAGCTCAAATTCATTCTCCTTCTTAATTTCCCTCTTTTTGGCATTTTACTCATTTTTCATCATTTTCCTGCATTTATCTCAACAGAAGGATTAGGATCCCAATTGCTTGTCATAAATCATCCAAAACCCACAAGGGAGTCCTAGATGCACTTTCAGTCTCCTCCCCGTGCAAGTCCTGAGTTAGACTCGGCTCTGGCTCTTGTGAGAGCTCTGGCTGTCGTGAGGGCTCTGAATCTGTGACAAATCGCATGAGCTGCCTCTGTCTATCCACACTTACGCATGTACCCTGCAAATAAAAATAAACATGTAACAAATATTAGATAGTTAATTATAATACTAAAATGTATTTAAAAACAAACAATTACCTGAAACAAGTTTGTGTGGTCCGAACTACTAGGGGGTGAGACGTGGAAGACGAATCACTGCGCTTTTTCCTGCGAACTTTGATATGCTTCAACATTTGCATAAATTTCAAAATAATGATTAGTTATACAAAACAAATGATAAATACTAAAATATATTCAAAATGCGTCCAATAAGAATCAAAATCTAACAGAATGCATATAATAAGAATAAAAAATCTAACAGAATGCCTTCAATAAGAATAAAAAATCATCAGCATCAGAATCTGATTCTGCCTCACGTGCTTGAAGATGTTCACGTATCTTTTGTTCTTCTATAGCTTCTTCAAACTCTTCTCCTTTACTGTCTTGATCAAATCTTTCTTGATCCTAAATAATCTTTTTCTGCTTTTCAATAATCCTTTGTGACTGTTGAATACGTTTTCTTAAAATGTTAGTATGTTCTTCAGACATTAACTCAAGGGTACCACTAGCTATCTCTCCTAGTCCCGTCCCGCAAGATATCAATCTTCTACTTCCTCGACTTCATCTTGATAGAGACCACCATCATCATCTTCTCGGTTCTCTATGTATCCATCATAGCGACGATGGTCCACTTCAGGATTAACTTTGTTTACAACCCACCATTTTTTGAAACTTGGGTGAGGATAACTCAAATAGTACACTTGTTCCACTTGATGGGCAAGTACAACATTGTTGTTATGAGCTCTGTACCGCGAGTTGTGGTTAACCTCCACCATTCCAAAATCATCCACTCGCGTGCCCGATGTTGGATCAAACCATTGACAGTCAAAAATCACAAGCTTCAGTTCTTTCAGACCGCCAAATGTGTACTCAATTATTTTTTTAAAAACACTATAGTAAGCATTGACTTCTCCACTACCCTCTGTTGTCGTTATCATTACTCCACTGATTGATGTGGCTGCAAGTGGGTGGCTTGCTTCTAAACTTGCCATACGAAAATTGTATCTGTTGATATCATATCGGATAAATTCTCTTGCTTTCAATTGATCATGTGAAATCTATCACAAGTCATCTAAGATGTTGTGATCTTGCATACACTACAGAAATACACAAAGCTAGCATCTTATGACAAGCATGTGAACTATGATTGAAGAAAAAAGATGGATAGAAACATTACATGTTAACGGAACCATGCCACAAAGCTTAGCTCGCCATTTATACCATCCAGACGCATCTTATCCAATTGACTTTGTGTAGGTCTTCGAGAAGATGTCCAATACAACTTATCAAATATTTCAAAATATGGTAACACTTCCTCCATGTTGAAAAACATGTAAAGCATGTTGTAGATCCTCTCTTGCTGTGAAATATAAGGAGAAGTGGCAGCTCCAACACCTTTACCCTTTCAATTAAAAATCTTAAACTCAGTCATATGTTGCTCTTCTGCATCATGATATCGTATCTTAGATGCATTCACATTGTTAACACGTAAGAAATATTTCATAGAGAAATTTGTAATCTCTTTAGTTACAAATGTCTCTGCAATACACCCCTCAACTCTTGTCTTGTTGCGCACTGTAGCTCTAAGTTTTTTTGATTCCCTTTCTTGACTATACATCCACCTAAATTGTGCAAGTCCCATTACCAACGCTTCATAGGGTAAATGCACCAGCAAATGTTGCATAACATTCATAAAACTGGGTGGAAAGACTTTATTCATCTTACATACAAGCACAACGCTTTCTTTCTCCCACTGTTGCATCATCTTCTTCGACACTTCCTTAGTGCATATATGCCAATAAAAGAAGCTAAGTTCAGCAAATATCTTCCAAAAATCAGGTTTGAAGTAGTTAGGGAACATTACGCGCACAAGTCTCTCCATCATAATATGGTAATCATGACTCTTCAACCCATTTAATTTACCAGTACTAAGGTTAACACATCTTTTGATGTTAGTTGCATAGCGGTCTGAAAACTTCAATATTTTCAACCAAGTAAGTATTTGCCTCCTTTCTTCTATCTTGACACAGTAAGGAGCTCATGGCCTACTGTCATTTCCACTTGTATTAGTTATAATCTCAAGCCCAGGACGATCACAAAGATTAGCTAAGTCTTTTATCACATTCATATTATCTTTGTTTTGATCAGTGAAATCAAAACACATGTTTATGATGCTTTCAACCACATTACACTCCTGGTGCATCAAATCTATGTTGTGCGGTACAAGCAACGCCTTTGCATATGGTATCTTCCAAAAAAATAAATATGAGTATAGTTGTGTTTTGTACCATACCCTTCAAAATCACCTTCAACGTACTCTTTTAACTTTACATGTCATGTCATTTTTTGTTCGCTTGTCAATCGATGAGACGAACCTTTTCTAACCGTTTTGCCTTTCCGGAATGAATGTGTATCACTCTTGAAAGGATGGTTTGAAGGAAGGAATCGTCGATGACAATCAAAGAAGCTAACTTTTTTACCATACTTTAACCCGATGGCATCGGTGTGTGACATACATATGGGACAACACAATTGTCCGTGAACACACCAACCAACCAAATTCCATATGCCAACAAATCATGGATCGACTATAGATACGCGTCTCGTAAAGCAAATTCACATTTCAAATGATTTTCATATGCCTTTACATCATGTCATAGCTCTTTCAACTCTTCAATCAATGGCTGCATAAACACATTGATTTTCTTCCCAGGATGTTTAGGGCCAGGAATGATAGCCGTGAGAAATAAGTATCCTTCTTTCACGCACATGTTGGGAGGAAGATTGTATGGCATGATAAATACAGGTCAACAAGAGTATGAGCTGCTACTGATGTTGAAAGGAGTGAAACCATCTGTTGACAACCCAAGACGAACATTTTTGGGATCTCTTGCAAAATCCAGATCAAAGCGGTCTAGAGCTTGCCATGTCGGGCCATCAGAAGGATGTGTCATAATATCTTTGTCATCGCTCTCACGTATCCCTTCAGAATGCCACCTCATCTGCTTCGCTGTTATGGGATAGGAACAACTGTTCTAGCCTTGATGTGACAGACATGTACCGAAGCTATTTAATCGGTACTTTTGTAGTTATTTCCTCTCCATCATCGTTCATAACCTTGACATATCTAGATGCATTGCAAAGCATACAATGGGTATTGTTCATGTGTTCCTTCCAAAACAACATGCAATTATTATCGCACGCATCAATCTTCTTATAGTTCATGCCCAGATAGCTCAAAAGCTTCCTAGAGTGGTATATGTTTGCCGGCACCTTATGCCTGGAAGGAGATCACTAATCGGCTTCAAGATACCATTATAGCAATTGTTTGCAAAATTGAACTTGGACTTCATCGTCATAAGTCGTGTCACCGCCTACAGAACAGTCACATTGGTGATCTCATGCACTTTTTCACCTGAGGCGGCAAGAAGGTCGTAAAACTCCTTCACCTCCTTCGGCGTTGACTGCTCTTTGTACTCTCTACCGATGTCCGCTAACATCTCATCCATCCGATCATCATCCTCGTTTCTGTCCGACTGATTGTTATGAACCATCTCCCCATGCTTGTGCCATACTAGGTAGCCAGGCATAAAATCATGCTTGCAAAGGTGCAACTCAATTTCATCCTTATATAGATGTCGACGATTATGACACCTGCTACATGGACACTTCACAAGATGAGTACCACTAGCAAAGGCTTGGTTGATGAAAACATCCGCGATACAAGGCCATTTCATAGTGTGCGCACCACTTGAACTCCAACCATCATACATCGCTTTACGATCATCACTTGAAAACATCGCTTTACATGGAAGTTTGGATTACAATCATCTTATACCAAAACCGAATATCTATCATATCTATGTTTAATAAAACAAACTCCTGAAGCTTTCATCAAGGCAATGGATAAATTGTGCCGGCATTTTCTTTTGGCCGGGACTCAAGACTTAAGTGGAGCCAAGTGTAAAGTTGATTAGATGAAGGTATGTCGATCGACTGACAGTGGTGGCTTGGGTCTCTTGGACCTTTGGCGGTTCGGATGGGCTCTCTAATTACGCTGGCTCTGGCTGCAGTGGCGTGCACTGTTAAAGTCGTGGATTGGAATGGAGTTGCCTGTGGATGCTTCGAACGAAAGATTATTTGCTGCAGCCACGCGCGTTGCGATTCGTAATGGTCGCACCGCCAGGTTTTGGACTGCTAAATGGTGCAGCGGTGGCCCCTTGGCCGCGGCATTTCCCCTTCTGTACCGATGCAGCCGATGTAAAAATCAGTTTGTGGCTGATGCACTGCAGCAAAATAATTGGATCCACGACCTAGTGCACTGTCTGACTGTGGATGTCCTAAGCTAGTCGAGTTCGTGCAACTCTGGAGCCTGTTAGAAAACAAGAGGGAGCCCAAAGATCAAATAGCCACTAAATCATCTCGAATTACATGGAGAAATCTGATTACAACATGAACACCAAGTGCTATCTCTCAAATAGCACAAGAACATCAATAATACCTTCTCCTCCATCTTTGTTGTTGCTTGACGATGCGGCCATCTAGCCAACAAGGCGAGGCCGCAAGAAGAACGACGACGAGAGGCGTTTCCCCTTGTTCTTCTCTTGGTATCTTGATCGGATTCTGAGTGGATTAGAGTGTTCAAGTGTGTATGAATGTATGCCCTTAAGCCTTCTTTGATCACACACTTGACCCTCTTCTTATAGTTGACCAAGAGACACAAGAGGGGGCCTCCCACCCTTAGGAATTATTGAGTCTCCCGATCAGAGACTCAAAATTCGGTGGGTTGTGTCCTTTCAATTAGAACACATGTCAATTTCGAGTTCAAACTGACAGTTACTAAAAAATCGGACTAGTCCGTATAGGGTCCAGACTAGTCCGGTCACCCTTACTGGACAATATCGGACTAGTCCTCTAAGGGTCCGGACTAGTCCGGTCACCCTTACTGGACAAAACCGGACTAGTCCGGTCTTTACCAGACAAGTCCGGTACTCCCAACATTCTCCCCCTTGAACTCGAATCTGAAACTTACCAACTTACTTAATACTAAACTTAGTGTCCATTTTCTCATGCTTGACATATAGGGCACGACGCATCACAACAACCATTTACGTATTGTTGGACTCGAAGACCACAATACATCTCACACTTGAAAATGAACCTTACTCTTACTTGGCCCCTAAATATCCAGTGATCATAGGCTCGCCCTTAAACCCATGCCGGCTACGTGTTCACTGAACACGCTGGGTGGAAGACCTTTTGTTAGCGGATCTGCAAGCATACGCTTGGTACTTATATGCTCAAGACTTATGGTATGATCCTGGATTCGATCTTTCACAACATAAAACTTAATGTCGATGTGTTTGGCAGCACCACTCGACTTATTGTTGTGAGAGTAAAATACTGCGGGCTCATTATCGCAGTATAACTTAAGTGGTTTTTCAATGCTGTCGACCACTCTAAGACCGGGTAAAAATTTCTTAAGCCAAACAGCCTGCCCGGTGGCCTCATAACATGCAACAAACTCGGCATGCATTGTGGACGATGCAGTGACGGTTTGTTTGGAGCTTTTCCACGAAATGGCTCCATTCGCGAGGGTGAATATATAACCTGACGTGGATTTCTTAGTATCCACACAACCCGCGAAATCTGAATCTGAATATCCCACTACTTCAAGTGGGTCTAACTTACTATACGTTAACATGAGGCCTTTTGTGCCTTGCACATATCTTAATGCTTTCTTAACTGCCTTCCAGTGATCAATCCCTGGATTGGCCTGATATCTGCCAAGCATTCCGGTCACATAAGCTAAGTCAGGGCGAGTACAGACTTGAGCATACATAAGGCTTCCAACAGCAGAAGCATATGAAACCGACTTCATTTGATCGATCTCATATTGGTTCCTGGGACACTGAAAGTTCCCAAACTTATCGCCCTTGACAATCGGAGCAGGCGAAGGCTTACTCTTATGCATACTGTACTTTCTCAGTACATTCTCTAAGTATGCCTTTTGTGATAAGCCTAATACCCCCATATTTCTATCTCGGTGAATTTCTATGCCCAATACATAGGATGCTTCACCAAGATCTTTCATATCAAAATTAGAGGACAAAAACTTCTTAGTTTCTGATAGTAGATTGACATCACTACTTGCAAGTAGTATATCATCTACGTAAAGCACGAGGAAAATAAATTTCCCGCTCTTAAACTTAGCATAAATGCAATTGTCCTCCTCATTTTCTTTAAACCCAAACTTTCTTACTGTTTCATCGAACTTGAGATACCACTGCCTTGATGCTTGTTTAAGTCCATAAATGGACTTTCTTAAGTGGCATCCCATATGTTCCTTACCCTTAATAACAAAACCTTTCGGTTGTGTCATATAGACGTTCTCATATAGATCACCATTGAGAAACGCTGTCTTTACATCCATCTGATGTAATTCTAAATTATAATATGCAACTAATGCCATAATGATTCTGAACGAATCCTTACTTGAGACAGGTGAAAAAGTCTCATTATAATCAATCCTTCCCTTTGAGTGAAGCCTTTTGCAACAAGTCTGGCCTTAAACTTATCAATATTCCCTTTGGAGTCACGTTTAATTTTGTAGACCCATTTACAACCTACAGTTTTGGCTCCATTAGGAATCTCAACTAAATCCCAGACTTTGTTTGTTTCCATAGACCTCATTTCATCCTCCATGGATTTACGCCATTCAGATGATTGAGGACTTCTCATAGCTTCTTCAAATGTGGTGGGATCACCTTCCATTTGAATTGCCTCACTCAAATAGATCTCATAATCGTCCGGAATGGCCGATTTTCTTTCTCGTTGAGATCTTCTTAATTGCACATTATCCTCATTTTGAGGCTGTTGTTGCTCTTCATTATTAGTGACAACGGGCTGAAAATGCTCAACCTCTCTTAATAATTCCGTTGTCAATGGAGAACTAACAACAGGTCTTGAATCATTACCAATAGGCACTGATGATTCAACAGCAGTAGGTAATGAGAAATATGGTTCTTGAATCATAGGAGTGGGTACATAAACCCGCTTCTCTTCAAGATTAATTTCTCGTCTTACCGTACTCCCCCTGATCATGGCATCCTCTAAAAATACGGCATGACTTGTTTCTACAAACTTAGTATATCGTTCTGGACAATAGAAACGATATCCCTTACTCTTTTCTGCATAGCCAATAAAATGGCAACTTACTGTCTTAGAATCCAACTTACCAATGTTTGAGTTAAACAATTTTGCCTCAGCGGGACAGCCCCATATATGCATATAACTTAATGAGGGCTTACGTCCTGTCCACAACTCATACGGTGTTTTGGGCACCGACTTAGTAGGAACCCGATTTAGCACATGAATGGCGGTTTTTAATGCCTCCATCCATAAGCTAACCGGCAAATCTGATTGACTTAACATGGATCTAACCATATCCATTAGCGTACGGTTGCGCCGTTCCGCTACTCCATTTTGCTGAGGCTCGCCCGGTGTGGAATACTGGGCGACTATGCCATTTTCCTGTAAGAACCGAGCAAACGGTCCAGGAACTTGGCCATACGGGGTATGACGACTGTAGTACTCACCACCACAATCGGATCTTACCACTTTAATCTTAATATTGTGCTGATTTTCAACTTCAGCCTTAAATATCTTAAATTTATCCAACGCTTCAGAGCGTTCTTTAATTGGATAAATATAGCCATAGCGAGAATAGTCATCCGTGAAGGTTATGAATGAATCAAAACCATCAACAGATACTACGGGGAATGGACCACAAATGTCCGTATGGATTAATTCCAAAATTCCCGCACTGCGTATGGCACCTTTCTTAATTTTCTTAACAAACTTTCCCTTAATGCAGTCTATGCATTCTTCTGAATCCGAAAAATCCAAATGGGGAGGAATCGATTGTGAAATCAATTGTTCAATTCTCCCCCTCGAAATATGGCCCAAGCGACAATGCCATAATTTCGAAGACATTTCGGAATCGATTCTCTTACGCTTACCCTGATGTGAGGAAAACTGATTGTCGCTTACAACATTAACATCATCATGCATAGATAATAAGTATAGCATGCCTTGTCTTATGGCAACACCAACCATCTTATTATCATACTTAATTACACATCTGTCTTTGCCAAACTGGCAAACATAACCATCATCATCTAAGCATGACACTGAGATGAGATTTCTACTTAAAGAGGGTACATATAACACATCCTGAAGTGTAAGTACAAAGCCATTTCTTAATACTAATGGATAATCTCCAATGGCTTTCACTTCAGCTTCATGGCCATCAGCAACTTTAATGGCCCTTTCCCCTCTTTCTAGGGTCCTCCTCATATTTAACCCCTGCAACGAATTGCAAACGTGCACAGTGGCACCTGAGTCAATCCACCAAGAAGATGGTGTATAATCTAAAAGCAGGGATTCATCAACAAAGGTCACAAAGTCATTACCATTTTTGCAACACCATTTAAGGAAGCCAATGCAATCCTTCTGATGGTGACCTTTGTCTAAACAAAAGCAGCACTGATCTTTATCCACTTTCACATCCTTATTATAAGGATGGCTTTGTGGAAACTTACTCTTATCTTTATCATGGTGAGATGAACCATGATACTTAAAAGATTGCTTAGAAGAATAATTCTTCTTAGCCTTACCCTTTCCCTTCACGTAATTGATTGCATCATAACCGTGAAGGGACTTAATCCTCTCTTCCTCCTGAACACACATAGCCATAAGTTTTTCTATGTTCCATAGTTCAGGTTGAGAGTTGTAGTTGATGACAAAAGTCTCAAATTCCTTAGGAAGTGAGGCAATGATGAGATGCACAATGAACTCATCTTTAATCCCCAAATCCATAGGCTTAACCTTTGCAGCCATATTTGTCATCCTTAAGATGTGCTCACGCACACCACCTCCGTGATATTTTTCAGTAACAAGCCTCTTGATAAGAGTGCTTGCAGTGGCCTTAGAAGAACCAGTAAACTGATTCTCTATCCTTTGGAGGTACTCAACAGCAGTTTCACATTCAGGGATTGCTCCCCGAATGGCCTCAGTGATAGTGCCCTTAATTACCATCAAACATTTCCTGTTTGATTTCTTCTACTTATAACAATCAATGTCATAAGCCAATAACTCAGTAGTATATTCCTTTGTCCTCACAGCAAAGGCTTCCTGAGTTTCATCATCATTTCTTACTGGTTCAACCAGTGCAACCGGATATGGAGTAGTGAGAGCCAAGTCTATCTCAGAGACTGCCAAAGCAATCTCCAACTTCTCTCGCCATCTCCCATAATTGCTTCCATTGAGTGGATCAATAGAAGCGATGAAACTCAGTGCTGAATTAGCATTGGAGGAACCTTCATAATCAAAAAACCAAAATCAAGAAGAATGCATAGATGTTAACCACAAGAAAATGATGAGTTTTATCTTTCACTTTGGTTACTCGACCAAAACTCAACATTTGAGAATAACTGAAAATCAACATAGTAATTTATCTTTCGCTTTGGTTACTCGACCAAATTACTATGTTCTTACAAAAAGAATGTCATTAATGCCTTTCGCTTTGGTTACTCAGCCAATAATGACATTGAAACTGAATATTGAAGAACAACTGAAATACATAGTAATTTATCTTTCGCTTTGGTTACTCGACCAAATTACTATGTACTTAGAAAGGATAATGTCATTACTGCCTTTCGCTTTGGTTACTCGGCCAATAATGACATTAATAAAACTTAAAATCATGATAATTCTATTTTTCACTTTGGTTACTCAATAGAATTTCATGCAACTTAAATTGACATAGCAATTTATCTTTCGCTTTGGTTACTCGACCAAATTGCTATGACAATAAACTTAATTCACAGCGGAAGCTTAATTTAATAAGCAAACTTAACTGTATAGCACGGACTAGTCCGCACATGGCCGGACTAGTCCGAACTCTTACAATATGGTTTTCGGACTAGTCCGGTCCATACGCCGGACAAGTCCGGTCCCATCAAAAACATTTGATCCGTTCTTTATTGAACTTTTCGAGTTTGGTCCGTACTATTCCGGACTAGTACGACCGACCCCGAAAAAGTTTCATATAAAAAACTGGAAAAAATGTCAAAATACCCAAAAGGGAATCTTAATCCTACCATCTTACCAAATCAACTTAGTTTTCACAATGGATTTCAATCCAAAATGCTTAATTGGTTTTCAATCAGATGAACGCGTCAAAACGCCCTGATCCGAAAACCTAACCACTTAACTGTGGCACACCGGACTAGTCCGGCCTTTAGACCGGACAAGTCCGGACCTTCAAAACTTTCAGCGAAAAACTTCGATCAAAACTCAATTCGAAGTGATTAGTGGTCTAAATGGCTCTGATACCACTGTTAGAAAACAAGAGGGAGCCCAAAGATCAAATAGCCACTAAATCATCTCGAATTACATGGAGAAATTTGATTACAACATGAACACCAAGTGCTATCTCTCAAATAGCACAAGAACATCAATAATACCTTCTCCTCCATCTTTGTTGTTGCTTGACGATGCGGCCATCTAGCCAACAAGGCGAGGCCGCAAGAAGAACGACGACGAGAGGCGTTTCCCCTTGTTCTTCTCTTGGTATCTTGATCGGATTCTGAGTGGATTAGAGTGTTCAAGTGTGTATGAATGTATGCCCTTAAGCCTTCTTTGATCACACACTTTACCCTCTTCTTATAGTTGACCAAGAGACACAAGAGGGGGTCTCCCACCCTTAGGAATTATTGAGTCTCCCGATCAGAGACTCAAAATTCGGTGGGTTGTGTCCTTTCAATTAGAACACATGTCAATTTCGAGTTCAAACTGACAGTTACTGAAAAATCGGACTAGTCTGTATAGGGTCCGGACTAGTCCGATCACCCTTACTGGACAATATCGGACTAGTCCTCTAAGGGTCCGGACTAGTCCGGTCACCCTTACTGGACAAAACCGGACTAGTCCGGTCTTTAACGGACAAGTCCGGTACTCCCAACAGAGCCTACTTCAGGAGGTATCTTTGAGTAATGACCCCCAACAGCCTGATGAGATCACCTGGATTTTCTCTGTAAATGGGGAATACAGTGTACGTTCCTCCTACAGCTTATGGTTTGAGGGCGGATACAGGTCCTGGTACCCGGCCAGGATATGGACAGTCTGGCTAAAGTGTAAATTTTTCTCTTGGCTTCTGGTGCAAAACAGGCCATGGACTACAGCTTGGCTCCAACAAAGAGGTAGGCCTAACCAGTATCTTTGTGCCCTATGCTTCCACATCGTCGAGACGGCGGTCCATTTGTTTGCCGAGTGGCCGGTCTCGTGCTGGTTGTGGGCGTCGGTCTCAGACTCATTCGGATACCCTACCATGCACCCTTATAACTGGATCTGGCCTATTGAATTGACAGCTTGGTTCCAAAGTCTCAGTTTGCTGGGTAAGAGTCATCGCGCCAAGGGCTCCAGATCTCTCACCCTTCTAGTTTGTTGGACTCTCTGGTGAGTGGAACCGTTGGGTTTTCTATCAGTTTGTGAAGCCCTTGCCTCTCCTCCTTGTAGAGCTCTTAGACATGAGTTCTATGTGGACTTTGGTTGGTGCCAAAGGGCTGCGACGATTGCCCTATTGGCTTTGTCTGACAGTTTTTATAGGTTGTTATGATGTACTTCTGGTGTATCAAGGTTGTTGGCATGGTCCTCTGTATAGACTTGACTGTAATTCTCCTCTTGCATAATAATATATGCCGGTTCTACGAGATCTTTCTAAAAAACAGACTCAACTGAATAGGTAACAAATCAATCTAGGTGATACACCCTGGACTCTTTCCTTTATCTCTAACACAACTGACACAATTGTAAGTAAAGATCCTGCAACCGTGTAAATTAACCTCATCTAGAAAACGATCTAATTAATGGAACCATTTGTTGCTTATGCAAATCATCCTCAACGCATTGAAATATCTTGAATCTCTGAAGAATTGAATTAAAGAGTGATAAATATTTTAGAATGGAGAGAGTAGATAGGTATTCTCCTTGCAGCTGGTACGTAGACGATATGTATAGCCGCGTGTGTGTATGCATGTGGTGAGAGAATAATTGTCCAAAGGGAAAGCACGTAAGCCGGACGATGCGATAACGTCGTTGACGATGAGAATTGCTACGTGGCGTTCCAACTCCCAAAGACGGACGGACGGACGCGTTATCCGGACCACGTCTATTGTGCAATGCAACTTAATACCTGCATTTGCATCTGCTGCCTTTTTCAGGAACCTGTTGATGCGAAATTTGTTGCCATTGGCCGGTCAAAGTGATCACAAGAAAAGCATATATATATATATATATATATATATATATATATATATATAGCTCATCGGTGGACATGATTTAGCTAGCTACAGGATCGAGTTCCTGTACATGTTCCTTGTAATCGGTGGTCAAATATGCCAAGGCTTGCTAATGACAGTATGATAGCTACAGGATCGAGATCCTGTACATGTTCCTTGTATGTAATTGGTGGTCAGATATGCTAAGGATTGGTAATGACAATGTGATAGCTATGGCACGTCCAGAAGACACGCAAGTTGGACGATGAGCTTGCGTGGCATGAGATTCTATATGTGACCCATATATATGCAACTGACCCAAATTAATGGCGCGGACATAATTAACTTTCACTATATAGCATATGCGTCCATCTTATAATTAGAATGAAAGCCAGTGCGTTACCGACTCGGATTTTCCTTCTTTTTTGTTAGGTTAATGGGTTCGTTGTGGGTCCCTTCACAAAAATTGGTTCGTTTGGAATTTTTCATCACTCGATAAGATCGTAAGTGCCATTTCTCAATTATCGTCTTTAATTAAACCGCATGACTCGTTCTAGTTTCGCTGTGTGCAAAGTTCGCGCAGTGCCACGACCCAAACACGAAGAATTTTGGGGGAAAGAATTCGGATACATAAATTCATTATATATATTCCCCTGGAATTTCTCATCGCTTTTGTCTTTTTTAATAAAATTCTCAATTGATGTTTTTAATAGAACCTGATTTTTCTAGGGGGAAAGCTGACTTATCTTTTGGTTTTGACTTTTAGCTTGGTAATTTGCTTCGCGTGGTGCATACACTGCCACGAATGACGACCTCTTGCACTGTTGCTGACGAGGATGCCGATACATCATAAAAGGAGCGATTATTCTGCTTGGCATCCAACCACAGCCATCCACGTGTCACCCTCCTGTGCAGATATTCCCTCGACACACTGGACTGACGATTCGACAGAAGGAACAAAAACCGACGTGGCATGTAACGGAAAAGGAGTGGACTCGAGATGATCGGAGGGCTACGTGGCCGCATGGATACAATACAAGCGTGCACGCAGCTATCTAGCAGTGTGCTCGGAAAGATGCTGCTTGCTGCGGCGTTGAGCTCGATGGGCAACGAACTGGTGCTGACCTTCTTTGTCTTCCTAAGCGCTGGGCGTTAAATCTGGTCGAGTCAGATCTTTTCTTCCTTCCACGTGGCATGCATGAATTGACCTGATGGTCCAAAAGGCTACAGTCAAATACACTCGTCCATTTTAAAATGGGAACTGCAGAAGAGGATAATCTACAAATACGTACAGTGAGTATATATTGTTCACTTTAGAAATTCCTCCTATTGGTTTACGTACGTACGCGTACGTAGACGTAGCTTCGAAGTTGGAACGGAAAGCTGGTCCCTCTTCCTCGATCTTCCTCCTCAGGCAGGCCGTTGGGCATTGGAACTCGAAACCGATCGCTGAAGCTAAGCTACATACTCTTAACAGGGGCGAGGTCAGGCGAGCACACTTGTCGCCGTGACAAGGCAGAATCGAATCCAGCTCCGAATTAAGTACTTAAACCGAAAGTTATTTTGTTTTCTCAAGAGGGAAAAAAAAGAGGCTCGAATTATTGGCGGCGCGCGCAGGAGGGAGAAGGAAAGCAGCAGCAGGCAAAGATTCGATGGAGGAGAGAGAGAGAGAGAGAGAGCTCGTGGGGGAAGGAAGATGGCGGGAATTCGGCCATATCTGAAAGGCATCCGTCCACTCATCATCGCCTCCTCCGCCTACGACGTCGATTCTTTCACCGAATTTATCCTCAGAGAATCATCCATCTTCCTTCTTCCTCCCGCCCATAAAATCCCGGCCTCCACCGGCGTCTCCTGCCACCGTGGAGCTCCACATCTCTCTCTCTTTCTCTCTCTTTCTCTCTCTAGGTTGTTCTGCAGTTTGCAGTGTGCATAGCCACCGATCAATCCTCCTCCTCCTCCTCCTCCTCCTCAGCTCTGTTTTAGTTCGCGTCTCCGCGCGACAACAGCAGTTTCTTGGGGTTTCTTGGCGTGGTAATGTTCTTTTCCTTGGCTGCTGGGGTTTTAGATATTCCTTTCCCTGTTTTGGCGGCTTCTTGATGCGTAACACAGACCCATGCATGAAGTTAATAAAGTTTGGCGTTCATCCCTAGCTAGTCGCGATGAGCGAAATATCCCATAGACGTTTAGGTCATCTGATTTGTTTTCGAAAGTACAGAGCCGGGGTTCGTTCAGACATCGTCTCAGGTTTTTGTCTCCTCTGAAATCACACGGTTTCGAAATCTTTGGTCTGCACAATGTGATCACCGACCATAGCTCAACACAATGTTCTCTTCCCCTCTAAATGAAGCAACAAATAGTTTTGAATGCCGTAGAGGTGTCTCGTTAATTGCACGCGCAAACATTAGTTTCTCTGTCTCTCCATCTGAAGGCCAGCATCTTTTTACAACTGAATGGGAATTTGAAAATGATGTGATTTTAACCACGGCAATTTCAATTGCAGGTATGCCTGCTGATCAGTCGTACTGCAACACTTTCACCACCTCGGCCAACCCATCAGGTACACGACCAGAACATATCTTTCTTGGAAACAAAAAGAAAAATGTATTCTTCAAAATATCCTCCTAGAAAGAGAGATGCGGTTTCTGACTCAATTCAGTTCAGTTTTGACACCAAAAGCCATGCATGTTTTCTTCTTGCAGCGCGGGAGATGTCTGAGCTCGTCTGCAACGGTTGCCCGACCATACTCGTCTACAGACGAGGCGTCACCAGTATTCGCTGCCCCAACTGCAGGACTTCGAACTCAACAAGATCAGGTAATCAAAGGATCTGCAAAGAGCGAGCAGATTGGCATTTTTTTGTAGAGATCGACCTGCAAATTTTTTTTTGCATTCACACGCAAATTTCATTCCAAGTGACATGGAAGTTATTTGTTCTGGAGGTGCAGGAGCAAACCAGATTGGTCAGGTGCAATGTGGGCGGTGCCAGACAACTCTAGCGTACCAGCTGGGAGCCTCAACCGTCGAATGCGCGAGATGCCGCCATGTTAATCCCGTCAGGGTACGTGCAAACCAAATACCGGCCCCTTCTCGTTGCTGAATTAAACCTGTCACGATTTTTCCAAGTCTCAGTGGTTAGTATAATTTATGGCGTGTAAGATGAAGTATTTGTGTCAAATATATCTCATGCATGGGGCCATTAAGAAATCGATATAGCAGAGCAACCACTCTTTTGTGGCATCAACTGGGGCATGTTCTTCCAAAAAAAAAGATCACAATTTTGGTGGGCTCAGGTTGTTTCATGGTTTTACGGAATCAGTTCCCCGGTAGGCACGTACCGCAAATGATTGCTTGCTATTCGATCGATGCATCCCCCCTGCTGAGATTTTTAGCATGAAAATCATCTAGCTAGACCATGCCTATTATGAGGAATGGAAACTGCTGGTTCAAACAGCCTTCAGAACCTTGCGTGATGTCAGCATGATGACACCGGCTTTACATACAGGCTGAACTTTTATGCATGCTCCTCCTACTTGCAGGATGCTCGGCCCCAGACAGTTCTGGTGGAGAATCCTAAGACGCTGGATGACAAGGGCAAACTGGTAAGTTTATCTCCAACATTTCCGACCAGAAACTCTTCTGAGTCGGTTATAAATGAACTGTGAAATACGAATGCGATATGACCGTCTACGTTTTCCATGATCCAGGTGAGAAACGTCGCTGTTGGTGTTACTTCATGGAAAAGATGACCAAGAGCGTCGTCGTCTTCAATCTTGGCGCGCGGCTATCTCAGGGGTCTACGATTATGCATGCCCCTGCTGAATACATACGTATGCATGTTTACATATTACCGTGAGTCTGGTGTCAAATCAAGTGTGTTTTAAAGCTTGATATATAAACAAGTGGTGTAACAGTTGAGAGAAAGATCTGAACTGTAAATAGCGCTGGCCGTGTACGCTAGCCTATGCGCTCTATGCCAAAAGGAATGGAAAGGAGCGGAGCATTGTGTCCTCACATGGAATTTCATTCTTGCCCTGCTTACTTGGTAGCTTAGACAGGCAGGCAGGCTGAGTCGACTCTGCACTTTGCGAATTTCGATTCGATTCTTCAGTTGAAAACTTGAGACGGACAGCTACTTTTTGGGGGGGTAAAAAGGATAGTGATAGTGAAAGCAGCAGCAGCAGCAGCGGATTCTGTCACCGTGCAGAAAGTGAGAGAGAGAGACCCGATGTCTCTGTTTTGAGCAATGCGCTCGTGATAAGATTTCGAGGAGGATGCTGGATGATTGGACAAGTGGATAAAGAGAAGGGATCATGCGAAGCTCACCTCCTCGGCTTCGTGGCGTGCTCCCACAGGTGGAATCTCGAGGCGCTCGCACCGGAGCATCTCCTCGCCGTCGCCGCCGCTAGCTGACTGACGAGTTCCTCCCATGGAGAATCTCCCCGCCGTCGCGGTCGCGCCGCCGCTGACTGACGCCCTCCCATGGTGAAGAATCATCTCGCCGTCGCGGTCGCGCCGCCCCTGGGTGACGCCTCCCGTGGAGAATCATCTCCTCGCACGCGGTGCCGAAAGTTCCAAAAACATAGCCGATCGAACATCGCTTCGGTGGCGTAGCGTGGAGGAGGTGGAGCCCACGCGGTCTTTGGACCAGGTCGGGCTCGTCGGAGGCCGGTGGCCGGCGCCGCCATGGCAATGGACAGGTGGGATGGTTCCCGTGCCTCCTCATCCTCAGTTGTTGCTTCCAGAGCTAGTACCGGCCAGATGTTGGGTACGTTACATCGAGCTCCATATTAATGTCGACAACTGGCTTGGAATTTAACGGGCAGCGTCACGGGAAGAGAGAGAGGGAGAGGGGTGGTGAGAAGGAGCCCACCTGGCCACCTCCGTTGAGGCGGTCGATGACGGCGGCGAGCTTGTCCTGGCTCCGAGCGGTGGCCACGGCCCGCTCGTCGTGCTCCCTCAGCGCGCCGCGCAGCACCCCCCACGATCGCCACGGACAAAGACTCGCACCGCTCCGGACGACACGCGGCCTGATCGCCCTCACCCGCGGCCTCCGGTGGTCGGTCGGCGGCGGCGGGGGGAGGTCGGAGCCATCCATTCGTGGTGCTCCCGTCGAGATGGCTGCGGGGGGAGGTCGGAGCCATCCATTCGTGGCGCTCCCGTCGAGATGGCTGAAGGATGGTGGAGTGGAGCGGACCAGAGAAGCTAAGAAATTCTTTTAGCATTATTATTTTATTATTTAATATTAGTAGTGTTCGATTTTTTTTCAAAACTAGCATTACTGCGTCCCACACTGCATTGGAACCGTCCACAATTTGGTCACCAGGGACACGAGGGAGCCATCCACACTATAGAACAGCAGACCCTCGTCATCCTACCGTGGACGGCTGGATTCCCCGCCCCCCCCCCCCCCCCCCCCCCCCCTCTTCTATTCTTGTCATTAATTTAAAATTAGTTAAAGACAAAATTTTAAAATATTTTTATAGAAGTAAATGTAATACACTTTGTTGTTATTTTGAAAAAATGACTTATATAATCTTTAGTGTAAGAAGTGAAATGTTATGTGCATTTGAATAATGTCTAGGATCACATAGTTCAAATTAAGTAGTTTTGCCTCTACCGTATTCAAATTTCGACAGCTACTTAAAAATACTTCGTAACATATTTGAAAGATATTGTTATGGAAGTAAAGGTAATGTACATTGTTATGATTGTATGCAATGAGTTGCACAAACTTTCGATACATAGAATGAATTGTTATATTTTTTTTAAATATGAATTACGAACATAATACAAAAGTGACAGAAATAGATGCATTTCATTAAAAGACTCGGCGATTGCATACATTGCAAAATTCACAAATAAGTGTTGCATATTTTATGTAGATTTTATTGAGTGCAACAGAGATATTTTCCCTACCAGAATGCATCTGGTTCGGCTTCCCTTGCGCGACGTGCTCTTTCACGCATGCGCTCTCTCTCAGCCTCTCTTGCGTGCCGTGTCATACGTTCCTCCTCTTGACACTTGCGACAATATTCTTCTTCCTCTCGACGGCGCTCTTCTTGACGCTTGCGACACCGCTCTTCCTATTCAGCTCTCTCCCTTCTGTCCCCCTCAACTATTTCGTCCCACTCTATTTGGTAGAGGAAGTTACTCATAGCAGATCAATGTGTGCTATACACGTACTCGATCTATTCTGTTGTTTGTTCGTGATCGACGTACTGTGCGAACTCGCGAAGAGGTAGTAGAGATTGTGTGATTATAAATGTGTCATTATAAATAGTTGAATGAAAATGTAAATATGAAATGGTACGAATCGGGGTTGTAAGTATTTTACCTGAGCTCTACTATTGGGAAAAAATAGACAGGTCCTATGAGAAGGATCATACTCATAATTATTACACATCTAGAGTATCAAGCCATAAGTGTCCCCCAACCTAAGATCTTTAACAAACCGACAATCAGTGCCGCATAGACAAATTGGCGGTTGTAATCCCTGGGGATGTCGACTCTCTCTTTTTGTTTAGTAGCGAGTAAGATCCATCTATGGTAAGATGGTGTATGGAATGAGTGTGATGACAGTGTAAGCTGAGTTTGTGAGATGGGATTGTGGTGACGATATGGAGTCGCTCTTATATAGAAGATGGAGACATATAATCGTCCACACTGTGGACGAGTCGTCCACCTTGTACACGAGTCGTTCACCTTGTACACGGTCGTATTTGATATCCATTATTGACTTCAACAAACCAGCATGGTAGTCATGTATGACACATACATTTTCTTGACCTTACACTACATCAACTTTAACCCGATACAGAAATCAATACCAACTGTCAACATTTTCAGTCTCAACAAATGCAAATGCCACAGGTAAAATTTGATTGTCACCATCAACTCCAATGGTTGTAAGGATTTGACCTTTGTACTTTCCAGTTA
This sequence comes from Tuctoria greenei, assembly GCA_036927565.1. Lineage (NCBI taxonomy): Eukaryota > Viridiplantae > Streptophyta > Magnoliopsida > Poales > Poaceae > Tuctoria > Tuctoria greenei. The sequence continues at coordinate 4,491,306 of JAYESD010000007.1, forward strand.
GGAAGGTACCATCAATACAAAGAATAGGTCTACATTGTTGAAATGCATTTACACATTGACCTAACGAAAAGAATGCACAATGAAGAATCAACTTTCTGAGAATCTTATAGTTTGGAACATCCACGATGCCTACAGCAGTGCCAATATTCCAAATTCTTATGGTATGGAGTAACTTCAGAATATTATTATATGATGCTTCATAAGTACCAAATCTAGCCTCAATAACCTTATGTTTGGCTTTCCAAGCTTTGGAATAACTTATGGTATACTTAAAATCTTGCTGAATGGTGTTGATAATAGATTTCAATTCAAAAGAAATATTATCAACCACACGAGCATACATGTGATTTGCAACAAACTGCGATGACAGAGCAGTATTACATTTCTCAAGATGTTGCAACTCACAAGTGTGATTAACAATAATAGAACACTTTCAAAGAGAATTCCACTTCTCTGCATATCTGTAAATACGAAATGGACATGTTGTTGATAAACATTTGACATCATAAAGTTTTTTAGTGGGTCCGCAAACCATAAATGATCTCTTTAGTGAAAGAAACCAGTATTTAACTGTATCTTTCAATACTTTTTTTATCCTTAAAAAAAGATCTCACTATTACTGCATTGTCATGATCAAGGTTTAGTAAGACGCTAGACGCTAGGCGGGCGGTGACCCACCGCCTAGAGCCTAGGCGTGATTAGGCGTGCCTAGGTGTTTCTAGGCGTTTTTACTATCTTTAATATATACATAGTTATCTATGTACATTACAGTAACCAATATATACAATACAGAAATATACATGTATCTTTATTGTCCTGTATTGGTTATATGTGTGTTCTGGGCTGGTTTTGTTGGCCCACTTCTCTTCTCTATTTTACCAAGCCCACCTCTTTTCTCTATTTTACCAAGCCCACTCAACAGAAGTGCACATGAATTGATCTGTCCCGAGCCCCAGACCACATGATTCATCGGTCTGTGCCTGCCCTCACTGTCACTCCTCCGCTCGGCCCCCTCCTCTCCATCGCCGCCAATCGAGCACAGTCCCGCCAGTCGTCGATCCGTCCACCAGTCGCAGATCTGGCCGCCCGTCGCCCACCTCCCACCGATTCAGTTGTCGTCCGTTGCGGATCCAGTCGCCCGCTGCCCCCCTCCTATCGACTCAGCTGCCGTTCGTTGTGGATTCGGCCACCCGCCACTCCCTCCTGTCGATTCGGACGTCGTCCATCATAGATCCGATCGCCCGTCGCCCCCTCCCGCTGATTCAGCCGTTCTTCGTCGCGGAATGTCCGCCTATGCCCCAAGGTGAGGCGGAAGGGTTGCGCCTCGCGCCCAGGCGCGCTGAGGCGGGCGCCTAATGACGCCTTATTGAACATTGGTCATGATAATCTAACAGCAAAGAATATCCTTTAATAACATTTAAACTTTCATAATTTTGATTACTCCATTCCGCAGGAACTGGAGGTTCATCCTCATCGTCTGATGAATCATCTTCAGGAATATTATTGTAGTTTATATTATCTTCATTCATCTGTTGAACCAAGTGTGGAAGATGCTCTCCTTCATCAGCTTGACCCGTTGCATCACCTACAACAACATCCTCATTTTCTTCTTCACCAGTAGAAACATCCCCATTTTCTTCTTCATCTACAGTAACATCATCATTTTCTTCTTCCCCATTACCAACATCCTCAAATTCATCTTATGTCTCGGCAACTACCTCCTTCATTTGTATCTTAACAACAAGAACCAAAGGCCATTCATATTCAAACGCTTTTGCTACGTAAGTTCGCTAGACAGATGTTCTATTTAGTTCAAGTAATTCTCAAAAAATTGTCTCTCTTTTACGAGTAACAACTCCGTAAATTTTCAACTCATATACATCATCACTCAATCCAAACACCTTAATCAACCATCTATAAACACCTATAAATATTCTTTCCGTTGGACTAAGTATTCCCCAATTTATGAAAGGGATTTGTGATAAATCTACTCCAATCGGACTGTAATTTATTCTACATTCTTCTTCATTTCCAAAAAAAATATATTAAAATCTATTTTATCAGACATTCCTAATGAACAAAAAATATAATTATATCAACAACTATAATAACATATTAAACAAGTACAAATACAGAAATAAAATACTATAAAATTACTACAAAATAAAATAAATACACACAAAACTAACTAAATTGCATACTATATTAATGCATTATCTATAAATAAGTACACATAAACTATCTAATTATATAACATATATTACATTAATATATAATAACTACAATCGGATTAACAACATAATATAATCATTATATTAACAATATAATAATTATAACAATAATAATATAATAACTATAATTCTAATACATACTTAAAATAATACTACTAATAATACCTACTTAAAATAATACTAATACTATCTATTTAATATAATATAATAACTATAATTCCAATTAACAATTATACTAAACAAAATTAGGAATACTACTAAATTATTACAACACAAAAATTAAATTAAAAATTTTAAAATTTCAAAAAAAATATACCTTCTCTTCTCTTCTCTTTTTCTTCTTTTCTTCTTCTCTTATCTTCTCTCCTCTCCTCTACTCTATTTGGTGCCTCTCCTTTAGTGACTAGAGCGTATGTCGTCTACTTTGTGGATGACAGGCATGTGCCGCCAACACCCCGTGCCGCAACGATCCACTCCTGCGTCCCAATGGTCGTTTCGACTGACATAGCGGCCACGTGTCGTAATCGTCCACAGTGTGGACGGCTATGCTGCACAGTGGCACCATGGCCTTACAGCCCACACCGTGGACGGCTCCTATACCACGTGGCCCCACTGGCTACAGTGTGAATGGCAGAGATACTAGTTTTGCAAAAAAAAAAAAATGGACGCTATTAATATTAAATAATAAAATAATAATGCTAAAAAAATCAGAAGCGAGCGACACAATGATGGGTCTGGGCCGATAAGGTTTGTTAAGCCTTAACTTGGGCCGTCGTGCCGCTCCTGCTGGACAGAAATACAGAACTCCCATTAGGCTTTGAGACAGACTATGCAGACAAAGTAAATCTTTTTTTTTTCAAGTTAATTACTTTTTCGTAACCCAATACCCAGCTACATACGCAACGCATAACAAAGGGAACTGGCCAGCAAACCAGCTACACTGTAATGCCAATGATCATACACGCTGTAATTTCATCTGGCACGCAGCACTCGTCAATTTACTCACTCGGACAAATAAATTCTGCTAGACCTTTCCTTCACTTGATCAAAATGCAATAGCTCAAGAGCCACCGAACAGCAACTAAGGCCCAAACTCAACATGGCATCATCAATCAGGAACGGGAAACAACCGAAAAACAATAGTCACAACACAAGATAAACCTGAATTATTAGATATAGGTAGATATTAGCATCAAAGAAAGCTCCATAACAGGTTCACAGGAAATGTCTTAGTGCAAACTCTTAACATAACTAGAACCATAACAGGCACGCTGAAGGGCAGCTTTCCTAGACAAGCCATTCGACAGAAGAATGGTGGCAATGCCATGCCAGCTAGATCCGAAGAAACATGCAAACACACCGTCACCACCACCATCATCCATCTCCATCAGCCTACTTGGATCTCTGCCTCATCTTTCGGCGCTTCCTCTTCAGCCTCCTCATGCGCTTCTTCTTCCACTGAATACCAAATGCGAAAAAAAAAACATCAGGTTGTTGAGCAGTAGCCTAAAACGAGGCAGTAATATCACAAGCAGTAAAACTAAAAGTTAACAAGCGGTTACACAAGCAGAAACAAGAATAGATAACCCTACCTAGAAGCATAAATCGAAGACTTCCCCCATGGTTCTACTAGGCATATTTGTATTTTTTGTTTCAATCTAGGTTTAATTAGATGAGGCAACAAATGAAAAAGCAATCTAGGTAATCCGTTGAGGTAAACATCGAATGGATAAATGATCTTACTGGGGAGGGATATTATGATTCTTCAACTGTTGATGCTATGAAACGGAATTAAGACAGCAAACACAGGTCTCTGAAACTATTTTCTATTTAGTACACAATTCATAGCTATCGTTAGAAACAGAACAATGCATATACACAATAAGGTAACTCATCTTGATATATAAAGCTGACGACATAGATACACCACTACAAAATTACCAGGTTATGAATCATATCCAAAATATACAATTCACTAAACAAGTACAAATCTATCTCGAGTCTATTTCTTTGACGATAGCATAAAGACATCGATAACGAAACAATTACCAACAACGCACCCTAGTGATAAAAAAACTAGAACAAAAATTCAGTTACAAAGTAAACTCCAGAGGCAGAAAGACCATCATCCACGGGGCTCATATCAAGTGTATGCGATAATGAAACCTTCGCCGTGGCAGGCAAGAACCCCGCGAGGCGGCGTCGCGCGCTGCACCAATGCCGCGACGGCTGGGTAGGGGATCAGTGAGGGGCACGGTACGGTATCATGGAGCGCGAGATACCAAGCCCCCACGACCGATCTGCGAAGCGCCAAGGCGGCACCTCGCGTCCCACTCTACCGATGCCGAGCCCGGCAACAGCTGCCCACACCCGGCTCCGAGACGAAAGGCGCACACGGACGGCGAGATCCACCGCATCGGCGAGGTTCTCCCCAAGAGTTACGCCACTCGAGCCTCTCTCTCTCTCTCTGTAATCATAGCCCCAGTACGAGAACGAACCAAGCGAAGAGGTGCATCGACTGATCTAAGCAGCGCGCTAGATGTCAGCGGGATCGAGGGAGGGAGGGAGGAAGGTGGAATATACCTTGGCCCTCATGGTCGCCTCCTAGCAAGCTCTTCTTCTCGGCGCGGCGGCTGGCAGCTGCGTGACAGGGGAGAGAGTGTGAAGCGGAAGAAAAGCGGCAGCTGGTTCTATATATATGTGGGAGGGGAAGCGAACCCTAGGAGTGGCCTGGTGTACCTTCGAGAACGTGGGCTTTGGGCCTTTAGGGGCTGTGCTTCGAGGAAGCAAACTCAATGAGTGTTTTGGGCTCATCGTCAATAGTAGTACAGTAGTATATGGCCCAACACAAGAGAGATTCTTAGAACGAATAAATGGGTCAGGTTTCGTTTAGGATCATATGGTGCATTACCAATTCGACACATCCCAGGTCACGTTTTTAAAAAGCAAAAAAGGAAAAAAAATGATCCCTTCAATACTGAGGAAATCAGAGACACATAGCTTCCATTTTGCATCGCGATGCGATCCATGTACAGTAATCAAAAAGGTAAAATGGAGATCTTCAAGATGCAAATTAAGATATCATAATTCTTTTCCAGCTTGAACTAAGAAATAAGTGTTGACAACAGTCATGGTCGAACAAGGGAAAGATGGTGTATGGAACCCAGCAGGTTTCCCTACACCGTGCAGCAGCTTCGTTCTACTATGACGTTCTTCTTCCTGGAGTAAGTAAAGGAAAAGAGGGATTTACATATGCCAGTGAACCATACGTCGAGTTTTAAGGCCTTGGCAATCATTTGCTGCTATTCCCGTTGCACTGGTGAACGAAACCGTTGGCGTGGGTGTTACCGTTTGCGTGGATCCCGTTGCTGCTGCTGCTACTGCCAACATCCTTGCGCTTCAGGCTGGGCGTCTTCACCCCCCAAATGCGGATCGTATGATCATCGCTTGCAGATGCGAGCATGTGTGGATTTGCAGGATTCCAGCTTACGCAGTTGACTGTGCCAGAGTGGCCAGGAAGAGTCTCAATGAGATCACCAGTGGCCCTGTGCCATATATAGACCTGAAAATGAAAAATTATTGCACATTACACATCGGCGGTAAATAGCCAGACCAACCAACTTCTGGTCACGGCAAGCTAAACCTTCTGTTTTCCATGACAACTTAAGATCTAATAAATTTTTAATGAAACAATATGCAAAGTTGCTTATTTCTCACTCTCCAACATGGATGGCACTACTACATGCCTCCATTTCATCAACGAGGTAACAGTTTAATAGTCAGACTGTAAAATCGACTTCCTTTGGGCAAATCGACTCCTTCCAACAGATCAAACTCTGAAGTCCACCTGACATCTCTTACTCAGCATTTTCAAATAATGGGACTTGTGGTAGATGTGGCAATGAATACGCTGCATACTGAAACAGCGAGTGCATACACACAGTGCATACTAAATTTTCATAAGACTGAAGAACAGGCCTGGATGCAAGTGCCAACTCCAACGTTGTGCGGGTGATGTCTTATCAGATACAAAAAGAAAATAGTAACAATGATAATGTGGTCTATGTTCACTGGCAGAATTGACTACTCGGGCAAAAGGAACTCTAGGTCAATCATGCAATTTCACAACCAAACATTTGTCAGGGAGTAAAATCGACTTCGTTTGGGTGAATCGACTACTTCCAAGAGATCAAACTCTGAAATCCACCTGACATCTCTTACTCAGTATTTCAGATAATGGGACTTGTGGTAGATGTGGCAATGAATACGCTGCATACTGAAACAGCGAGTGCATAAACACAGTGCATACTAAATTTTCATAAGACTGGAGAACAGGCCTGGATGCAAGTGCCAACTCCAACAGTGTGCGGGTGATGTCTTATCAGATACAAAAAGAAAACAGTAACAATGATAATGTGGTCTATGTTCACTGGCAGAATTGACTACTTGGGCAAAAGGAACTCTAGGTCAATCATGCAATTTCACAACCAAACATTTGTCAGGGAGTAAAATCGACTTCGTTTGGGCGAATCGACTACTTCCAAGAGATCAAACTCTGAAATCCACCTGACATCTCTTACTCAGTATTTCAGATAATGGGACTTGTGGTAGATGTGGCAATGAATACGCTGCATACTGAAACAGCGAGTGCATAAACACAGTGCATACTAAATTTTCATAAGACTGGAGAACAGGCCTGGATGCAAGTGCCAACTCCAACAGTGTGCGGGTGATGTCTTATCAGATACAAAAAGAAAATAGTAACAATGATAATGTGGTCTATGTTCACTGGCAGAATTGACTACTTGGGCAAAAGGAACTCTAGGTCAATCATGCAATTTCACAACCAAACATTTGTCAGGGAGTAAAATCGACTTCGTTTGGGCGAATCGACTACTTCCAAGAGATCAAACTCTGAAATCCACCTGACATCTCTTACTCAGTATTTCAGATAATGGGACTTGTGGTAGATGTGGCAATGAATACGCTGCATACTGAAACAGCGAGTGCATAAACACAGTGCATACTAAATTTTCATAAGACTGGAGAACAGGCCTGGATGCAAGTGCCAACTCCAACAGTGTGCGGGTGATGTCTTATCAGATACAAAAAGAAAATAGTAACAATGAATCGAGGATCGACGAAATGATAACATGGTCTATATTCACTGGCAGAATTGACTACTCGGGCAAAAGGAACTCTAGGTCAATCATGCAATTTCACAACCAAACATTTGTCAGGGAGTAGCACATATTAATAGACGATAAATTTAAGTGCATCCCTAGTAATAGTTCTATAGGTATAGGTTGTCAAAATACCTGTGAATCTTCGCTCCCACTAGCAATAAAAGCTTGCTCAGATCCACCAAAACAAGACCGTATCACAAACCGGTTGCGCTTATGGCCACTGTACCGGTTGACTCGGATAGGTTCATTCCTTACGCTCCACAAATGGATCTCCTCACTTGTAAGATTTACAAGCAAGAAACCACCATCTTCTGATAGAGAAAATGAAGTGATAGTACTATCCTCTTCAATTAGAGTCTCATGTTTTGTCTCCCTATCCAATAAAAGAATTGTGGAATCTCTATGCATGCTTATTATAAGTTTTCCATCTTTTGATACAGCAAAATCATACGTTCTTGATTGTCTCTGCCCTTTCCAACAATCTACTTCTTTACCGTCTAGATCCCAAATGCAAAAGTTCTGATCTGTTAGACCAGACAATATTTGCTTTCCATCCGGAAACCAAGCACATGATATCAAACCAAGGCCAGGCTTTTGGTAAATATGAATACATTTACCAGATTTAACATCCCAGCGCCTGATCGCTTCTTCCATTCCACATGTGAGAAGCTGGCGATCATCAGGGCTCCACGCAACCATCATCACTGAGCTCCCATGACCACTCAATATATGCTTCAGTAATAGCTCTCCATCTTCTTCGACCTATGAAAGAAAAGAAAGAAGATTATTGCACCAAGTAAACATTGAGAAACAGAAAAATAAACCTCACCACCTTACAACAGAACAAAAAAGGATGTCAAGTAACAGTAGGGGCTTCCCCTACCAGCCTATCGTATATTCATCAAAAATAAAATGAGAAGGTGGTTTTCCTTTGAGAAACAAAGGTTAATTAAACTGCAATTCATGTTCATATGGGCTCAATTGCATGGCCTTGGAATTATAAGACAAGCTGTCAGTGAACAGAGAGATCTAAAGACTTAATAGAGAAGTGGCAGGACGCACAGCATAAAACTGACGAACATCTAAACAGCTGTCAAGTCAGCAGTAGGTAACTAGGTATTAAGGGGAACAATTACATGAAACAAAAATTTTCTGCCTTATTTTCAAGAAACGACCAAGTATTTAGCAAGTTTTGGAACACAACAGGAAAACAAAAGCATCAGTAAAGTTGGACAAGTTCATGTCTTGAAATGGGGTACAAAATAAGAAACTGTGGGATAAGCCTTTCTGCTCTTACACATATCATGAGAAACGCACGAGTTAGAAAGATAGGTTCACAAGTTTACCTCCCATATGATTGCGGTTTTATCATTTGATGCTGAGGCTAAGTACTCCCCATTATTTGAGAATTGGAGAAACCAGACTTCATCTTGGTGTGCACGTAAAACCTGTAACAAAGTTTTGCATGTAGATTACTACCAGCAAATTTTAAGAGAGAAGATTGTTCCTAAAAAGAAGTTATCTAACTTCAAGGAAGATTTTAGCTGAAAACAAACCAACAAAGTATGACATCACGTGAAATTTTAGTGTTTGTATTTATCTTCTCTACTCAGAATCGAAGAACAGTTTCATAACATGAAAAGTTGACTTCAGCTGTATACTCTATGAAGAAAAAAGATGAGTAGCACTCCAACTTTATCAAAATTATTCTCATAGAAATACATTTACAATAACATAATGATACAAATCACTAGTTGGTGTCAAAGAGTGAGAAGAGCAAACAGTGAGGAGGAACCGAAGGAATAAGTGAACAAAGTTAAAATGGGAAGAAGATGTCTGGTGGGAAGCATAAGAGGTTTACAAGTTATAAAGCTGGATCGTGCCCGCAGGTTTGTAAAATGCAACATGAAAGTTCAGACGTCTGTTACTTTCATTCAAACTATTGAATTGAGCCATTCAAATACACCAAAAAAAAAACATGTTTCAAGTAATCTAAGTGATGAATAGAGAAAATGCATGACTGTTTCAGCAGCGTCACAGAGCAGTAGACCTAGAACTAGCACTACATAAGCACTTAAGGCAAGTAAACAACTTTGATTCGCAAAGCAATATTCAAAAAAGCAAGATAAGCATTAAGAAGACACTGAATTTTCATTTTATCTACCGCACTACAAAGAAACAAGCATAGTTTTTACCTGCAGCGTGCGAGATGGTATCTGATCCTTCCCACAGTGATGATCAATGTAGAGTGACAACCCATCAATAGAATTATGGAAGTAGCAAGCATCTCGTTGTACAGTAAGCGCTTGTTCAACTAAATTTTCTAATCTCCTCTCTGGTACCATAACAGTGGGAGGGAGCACCTTCTGCAATTCCTCTAGGAGTTTCAGGTGTGAATTAGAAGAATCCATGCCAATCTTTGAAAAACCAAGGAACAGCTGCTGTGGAGAACACAAAATTATACAACTCGACAGTTCATGCACTCTTTTTCTGTTAACACCAAGGGGTGTGATTTCACTTTGTAAAGTCTTCATAGCACCCATGACATTGTCATTTCTCAGAAGTTCGAAGAATTTCTGCTCCAATATCAAAAATGCAGCAGACTTCACAACATTTTCATCCAGAAGTCCAATCTTATTCAAGGTAGCTACTGCATTATCCCAATGCCCATCAATCACCTGCTTCCTGAAAAGATTCACCATAGGGCTGTGCAAAGTTATCCCTGACTCTTCCTCCAGAACCGCTCCAGTTTTTTCATATCCTAGACTATACAGAGCTTTTGTGATTATCCTGACAAATTCGTCCTTCTTAATGACACACTTAGAACCAACCATAACTTCTTTCCCTTGGGAAGGCAAAGGTCTAGCCATTGTACTTCCCAAAGGATTAGCAGATTTTGGAAAAGAGGAACAGTCTGGCAAGCTTGCTGATTCTACTGAGGATGCTCTTGCGCGTTTTGAGGGTGGTTCATCATCTTCAAAACCTCCCATGAAAAGTCAAAATCAACCCATATATTTTTTTCTACTTCTGGAAAGGTGATTTTATGCAAGGTCCAAATAGGATGTCCCAGGAGTTCCGTCAGAGAATGGAAATTTCTGCAGAGAAACAATTAATCTGAAAATCATGGTTTATTAAACAAGGCCAAGATTCTATCCCAACTCTTCTACAATTTGTAGTGCATACTCACCAGATGAATATGCATAACAACAACAACAACAATCAAGCCTTTGTTCCAAACAAGTTGGGGTCGGCTAGAAATGAAACCCAACAATTTTGAAGAAAAGTAATAGAAAATAAGATGAGAGTAAAAAAATAAAAAATAAAAAAAATATAAATAAAATAACATTCTCATTTTATTTATTTTAGAAATAGATTAATAAGAAAGCAGATAAGAGTAACAAAATTTGAATAAACTAAGATTTTGGCACATGAATTGCTAATTTCCATGCAGTCCTATCATGAGCCAAATATCTAGGTATGTCTCACTCCTTTTAAGTCTCGTTTCACCGCCTCCTTCCATGTCAACCTTGGTCGACCTCTACCCCTCCTAAAATTTTCTCTACTCTTTATAATCCCACTGTTAACCGGTGCTTCTGAAGGTCTCTGCTGAATATGCCCAAACCACCGTAGGCGATGTTAGACTAGCTTCTCCTCAATCAGTGCCACCCCTACCCTATCACGTATCACCTTGTTCCTAATTTTGTCTCTTCTTGTGTGACCGCACATCCACCGTAGCATGCACATCTCCGCAACACTCATTTGTTGGACATGTTGCCTTTTAGTTGACTAACATTCTGCTCCATACATCATCGCAGGTCTGATCATTGTTCTATAGAATTTTCTTTCAATTTTTGTAGAACTTTCTTATCACATAAGATTCTAGATGCTTGTCGCCACTTCATCCACCCGATCTTGATCATGTGGCAAACATCTTCGTCAATATCACCATTGCTTTGTAACATTGATCCTAAATATCGAAATGTGTCCCTTCTAGGTACTACTTGTCCTTGTAAACTAACATTTCCATCCTCGCGCCCGACATCACTAAAGTTGCATCTCATATACTCGGTCTTGGTTCTACTAAGTCTAAACCTCTTAGACTCTAAGGACTGCCTCCATAGCTCCAATTTTCTATCAACATCATCCCTAGTTTCATCTACCAACACTACATCATCAGCAAAAAGCATACACCAAGGGGTATCCCCTTGTATATCCTTCGAACACCTCAACCATCACTAGAGAAAAATGTATGGACTTAAGGTTGATCCTTGGTGTAGCCCTTAAGCCCTATTGTGATAGGAAAAGTATCAACCTCACTATCTCTTACGCGAACACTTGTCACCACATTATCATACATATCCTTGATAAGGTTAATGTACTTTATTGGGACTTTGTGTTTCTCTAACGCCCACCACATGACCGACTTTGGTACCTTATCGTATGCCTTCTCCAAGTCAATGAACACCATATATAGGTCCTTCTTTTGCTCCCTATATCTCTACATAAGCGGACGGAGTAAGAAAATCGCTTTCATAGTGGACCTCCCAGGCATAAAACCAAACTGGTTTTAGTGACATTGATCACTTTCCTCAAGCGGTGTTCAAACACTCTCTTCCAGAGCTTCATAGTATGATTCATAAGCTTAATTCCTCGGTAATTAGTACAACTTTGAACATCTCCTTTATTTTTGAAGATGGGTACTAAAATACTTTTCTGCCACTCTTCAGACATTTTGTTTGACTGAAAAATGCGGTTGAATAGTTTAGTGAGTCATACTATTGCTACATCCCCAAACATCTCCACACCTCAATGGGGACATCATCAGGGTCGAGGGCATTTCCTCCTTTCATCCTTTTTAAGACCTCTCTAACCTCAAACTCTTGTATCCTCCGCACGAATCGTCTATTGGTGTCATCAAATGAGTCATCCAACTCAAACCTAATGCTCTCATTTCCGTCATTGAATAGTCCGTTGAAGTAGTCCCGCCATATGTTCCTAATCTCTTCATCCTTCAATAGAATTTGATTTGTCTCATCCTTAATGCATTTGACTTGGTTGAGATCCCTCACCTTCCTCTCGCGAAGTTTCGCCATCTTGTATATATCCTTTTCGCCTTCTTTTGTCCCTAGCCTCTCATATAACGCATCATAGGCATGCCCCCTTACTTTACTCACAACACGTCTTGCATTTTTCTTAACCTCTTTATACTTCGTCATGTTACTTGCGCTTCTCTCATGATGCCAGCTCTTACAAGACTCCTCCTTAATAGCTTTTTATACATCTTCATTACACCACCAAGTGTCTTTATCTACAAGTTTCTTACCTTTTGTCCACCCAAGCAGCTCCCTAGCTGCCTTCCTAATGTAAGTCGTCATCTTCACCCACATACTATCCGCATCTTCCTCTTCGCTCCAAGGTCCTTCCGCGATCATCCTCCTTTTGAATGATTGTTGTGCTTCATCCTTCAACTTCCACCACTTTGTTCTTGCGGTTTTAACATCTTTGTATCGTGGCACACGCACGTGAAAACGAAAGTCAGCTACCACAAGTCTATGTTATGAAACAACATATTCCCCAGGAATCACCTTACAATCTAAGCATGCCCCCCTCTCCCTTCTCCTAGTGAGGATATAGTCGATTTGACTAGAATGTTGGGCACTAGTAAAGGTCACTAAGTGAGATAACCTCTTCTTAAAGAGGGTGTTAGCTACCAATAGATCATAAGCTACAGCAAAATCTAGGATATCCTTACCCTCCTGGTTTACCAGATGAATATGCATAAAAAAGGGAAATAATAAAAATTATTGACTCAAATAATGCGAAGGAACACATTGCAGTGAGACAGAGTGAAAAAACTCACTAATCTGATGGGACATAATACATACTGACAAGGCCACCAACCCAACCATCACCAAACACCATACAAGAGACCCCAAATGTACAAATAGCATTTGCTTACAATTGATCCTAGTAGTCCAACATTATATGCATTAATCTAGCAAAACATATAGAAACAACTATATTTACTCAAAGCCATAAACATCCCCAATATACGACAGTTAAATTCCGATCCAGCAAGTACAAAAGCACAATGCTAGATCTACAACTTTCAGACTGCAGACATTCCTACCTAGCAAAAGTTCTCGGCCTATCCCACATGCCACACCTACAAAGGCACAGCTGTAGCAAGCACATTTGACATGCTTGTGCATAAGCTGTGGTAGGTTGTACTAATGTAAGCAAAAATTATATTTTTGAAGGCGGATGTCTGGGTGACCCTAAACTTCCCTAGCAAACTACTCAGTCAGTCAGTCCATCTTTGTGCGTACCATAGGCTCTATTGACAAGCAACATCAGCAACACTCTACTGTTGTCACGGCGCTACTTCTTAATGCACCACTCTAACCATTCCTTGATAACAACAGCTTCTAAACCTAACGATCATACCAATCAGATCAGTTCCAGAAAAGGTTAATAACACTAACATGTTGAATCCAATTTGCAATCTGCTACTCCAGTTATATAGTATATACTGCTCAACTAATTGCCACGAACTAGCACCCATTTGATGCCGCTTTGCAATGGTACTCGACAATTCTCGCACGGATACTCAGGATGCAGCGTCCGGACGGCAACCGATCATCATCAAATCCGCGCACGGGAACTCAGTCCCTGAGCAAATTCATCTGTTCATCGTACCTAAACCGCACCGACGCAGCAGTAACCGGCGCACCGAACCCCCTCCCCACGCGGCAGGCACCGAGCAGCACACAGGCAGAGCAAGGATTAGCGACCGGAAGGACCCTGACCTCCGGTCCAGGGCCCGATCCCCGCCGATTCGCCGGGGAACCACGGGAAAAGCCTCGAATCCACGCCGACTCGCGCGGGGTCTCCGGAGAATCGCCGGCGCCAGAGGAGGGGAGACGGCGCGACGGTCGGATTGGGTGGGGAAAGCGGCAAGGGGCGAGAGAGAGAGATGGGAGGAGGAGTGGTGGTGTTTGGCTTGAGGGAGAGGGGAACCGACTGAATAGAAAAGGGCAAGGGATGCAGGGAGCGACACAGCATGTTCAGAGGGTAGAAGAGGCAGAGTGATGGTACCTTGTGGATCTCTCCTTCTAATTTTTTACTTCTCTCTTTAATTGTTTCTTGTTTGTAGTGTTGAAATAAAAGGAGAGTCTAATTTTTAATTGGCTGAAAATATAGAGTTCATTCATTCGACGCTACTTTAGATCTATATCTAACGACTACTCTCTCTGTTTCAAAATATTTATCACTCTCTAATTTAGCAAGAGTGCTAAAATAAAATGAGAGTAAAATTTTTAATCGGCTTAAAATATAGAGTTCATTCACTCAACGCTTACAGCCTTAGATCTATATCTAACAACTACAACTTATAATTTTTCTATATTCAATACATTAATATTTTTTATAATAGTCAATACAAAATCCTCTAAAAGCGTAAAATGACACTCCCTTCTTTCTCAAAAGATTGTCACTTTTAGTTTATTTTTTAAATTAAAGATGACAATATTTTGAGAAAAGAGGAAGTAACTAACAACAAACTTAGGAATATTAAAATAGATTTGAGTCCTTCGCGTTGAGTAAAAAGACCTTAAATTCTATTGAAAATAGAATTATCATAAAATAAAATGTCAGTATTGGTAAAGAAAACAATTACTCCATCCGTTTCGTAAAGAATGTTGCTCTCGACAAGAAGTTGAACAAAAAAATAAATTGTGAAGAGTTGTTCGAGCGACGACTAAATCGGTACAGACAGAGTAGATCATATTGATCCCATGTTCCCTGTCACGGGCAAGTTCAGAACATTAGTCGTGTACTCGTGTTGCTAATTTAAAGGTAAATTATACATTAGCGGACCAAAACAAAACATGTACTCCATGTGTTTGGCTAGAGGTGTACAAGGGTGCGTGCAGAGAGCTACCCGATTTCTCTTATGTAATCATGCCTTGCTCAGATGGAGTGCATGGTATCTACTGCACCCCATTCATTTTGTATAATTTACTCTCTCTATCTCCAAAAATTCGTCACGCTTTAATTTAAAATAGACTAAAATGTGACAAATTTTTGGAGATGAGAAGAATGTTTTTTTTTTCTCTAAACGGTGTTTGCTACTGCTTTTGCATTCTGGGCTAAGGCTAGCTAGAAAAAAGTTGGCCCGGCCCAAAAGACAACCCTGGTAGTTGGCAATCACGCAAGCTTGGGCCTTCACATTTCTGATGATTCTACACAAAAAGCTAGACCGGTGATCCTATACTATCTTAAAAGATCTTTTTTGGAACAACTAGAATGCAATCAGCACTCTAGTGCAATCGTACAAAAAAATAAATCTGAACCGCACAATCAACCTCTAACGCTAGTACATTTTACACTTAAACATCTCCGAATAACACTACATTTATGTTATCAGGTGGGAGGTTTTAAGTGTAAAAATGTAATAACCATTGGATGAAGTTCGTGTAATTCAGATTTAATTTTTGCACGATTGCATCAGAGTGTTGATTGCATTATAGTCGTTCTCATCTTTTTTAGGCTCAAAAGTAGAATTTTGTGAAGACAGATAAGTATATCAATACCATAATAATTCTAAATATTTTTATGACAAAGCTATACTTTTATTACATTCCTATAAAATACTATACTTCTGTGTACATTAACAATAAAAACTTTTTAAAACTTACTTATAACAGAAGTATTGAAAAAACGCGTATATTTGAGACCTCTAAAGGCCGTACCCACGTATGTGAAAGGCACATTTACCAGACTGGGAATTCTTATACGCAACCAATGGGGAGGCCTGGCGTAACAGCTAAAAAGGAGATGTCTGGTGGCCGTGCTGTATGCATCCATTAAGCCGACCTCATGTGTTGGTTGCTCACACTGTCACACACAGATGTGTGGTTTGGTGACCGGTTTCTGTTAATTCCTACGTGACCAATCGACCGCACGAACGAACATGATCCATCCAACAATCTCAAATCAACTCCTACCAGAAAGGCCAAAGTACAAACCCAAATGGCACTGCTCACCAATTTGCGTAGGGACATCACCTCGACAGGCAA
Source organism: Tuctoria greenei (assembly GCA_036927565.1). Lineage (NCBI taxonomy): Eukaryota > Viridiplantae > Streptophyta > Magnoliopsida > Poales > Poaceae > Tuctoria > Tuctoria greenei. The sequence continues at coordinate 4,507,803 of JAYESD010000007.1, forward strand.
CACTTCACTGTCGGAGGTTATGGATTCGCCAGCTTAGTTGGAGAGTGACCAAGACCAAATATGGACCTGGACCTGGTTGGGACGGGCCCAGTGCAAAGAGACACATTTTAGTCAAAGGAGAACAGTCTAAACAGAGATTAGGCAGCTCAGCGACTGTTTTGATGCAGCTCTGTCAGGAGTTAAGGCTGTGTTGTTTCGTGTGGCACCATTTAATTATCTTATATCAGATTATCATAAAAATAAAATCAACTGAAAGTTGACATCCTTCAATATTCTGTCGAGACAGTCAGTTGCCCATGCAGTTCATGCTCGACAGCTGCACATCAATAATCCTCTCACTTCTCTGGTGTGCAATGCCATTCATGTTGCAGCACAGCACAACGCCATGAAGGGCATTTCCAGTAATCACAGAACACGTCAGATTTTTCATAACCCAACACGACCAAACAACCAGTTTGTTTCTGGGTGAAATGTACACTTTTTATCAACACTTTATAGTGTCAGGAACAAGGAAAGTTGCTCCTACAGTAATGCATCCAGGATTCCAGCATGTCACCAGATCACTTTTTATGTCTTCGCTAACCAAAAAGAAAAAAGAAAAAACAACAACCACAGACCTTTGGAAATAAAAAGAGGGAGAGAAGAAAGTTACAAACACATAATTTGATTGGTGTATTGCAAGATCCTATAGTACTAACTAAAGAATCAATATGTATCAGTGAAATTATTGATCAGCAAGTCATATTTAGTTTGTCCCATAGCCGTGTGGATGTGACTTTTGCCACTTCCATGCGATCGACAGGCTCTCCTTGAGGTCGGTATACTTAGCAGTCCAGTTGAGCTCCTTGTTAATCTTTGATGGGTCACTGTATACTTCGGCATAGTCTCCCGGCCTTCTGCTGAGGTATTCAATCTTGATATCAATACCTGTTGCCTTCTTGCAGGCATCCACAAACTCCTTAACGGAACGACCTGAACAAAAGAAATATAAATTTCAGAGTAAAAGCTGAGTTGATGGCAAATGGGACATATCAGAAGACTTCATAGATGATTTGATATGAAACCTTCAGTTACTTGTCCTGTTTTATGCACAAAATAGTACTAGCATCTTTGTAGACTTTTGTGTGTGTCAGTAAAGAACTGTTGTCCCAGATTAACTGGTTACAGGTTCAATGATGTCAAATTACCATGTAAATTAAGCAAAATATTTATTAAAATCTGTACAGAATAAACTCTCCAGTTGTGAGTACATAATGACAACATTTAAGTAAATGAAGAAACTGTGTGTTTCCAAACCTCTTCCAGTCCCAACATTGTAAATGCCAACTTTTCCAGGCTCTGCTTTGTTGAGTGCTTTCACATGGGCATCAACTAGATCTGTGACATCAATGTAGTCCCTTATGCAGGTCCCATCTGCTGTAGGATAATCTGTTCCTTTAACCTAGAAAAGGATCATGCATATCCATCAGTTCCATCATGCACTGTAGTTCCACAATAAAGTGATATACTAGAACAAGCATGATAGCTTGACATGCAGCAGTAAGCTAGTAGTTTATTTTTTTATTCCACAGACATTGTTAGAGTCAAAATACAAGGGGCAATCACCTTGAGTCCTGTAATGACTCCTAATGCTGCATCAAAGCATGCGCCAGATATTCGACCGTGCTCTCGTAATTCTGGCCTAGGAGCTTCACCTAATCTTCCCTCAGGGTCAGATCCAATAACATTGAAATATCTGGCACAGAAGTTGATATGTTAATTCAAATTGGTTTCTGAGTGTTCAAAAGTTCAGGTCTTAACCTAGCAAGTGGAGAAACAAATTACCTTAAAACCATGACGGCCATATCTGTTCTCTTCGAGAAATCCAATATGATGTCCTCTGCCATTTTCTTCGCTTTTCCATATGGATTGATAGGGAACTATATCAAGGTAGGAGGTAAACCAAGTCAGACTACAATAACAGTATGCCTAATTGCTTGCACAGGCAAACACCTAAAACCCATAAATACAAAGGAAAGAACGCGATAATTCAATACAATCTAAAATTATTATTTTTAGCAATAAGAAGACTAAATGACGAAACACACCAAAACATAGTATCCTTAGAATCCATCTCAAGTTCTTGACATTACCTGAGGCGTGGCTTCTGTAATAGGCATCTTCTCTGGTTCTCCATAGGTAGCACATGTACTGGAGTAGATAAAGGTCTTGACTCCATGAGAAGCCATAGCCTCCAGAACCAGTAAGGTGTTTGATGTAATATTGTGATAGTACCTGTTAAGTTGTTGAGACTTAAGAAATATTAGAGAAGTGTCATCTTAAAACAGATTTGTTTAGAATGACAATTCATAGCCATGTATGATATCCATGTTAGAAGAGATCATTGAGCGTACAGATTTATGACGATGCAACATTATCATGACCTAAATATTACAGTGCTTACTTGCCCCTAGAAATGCAGGTCCAAGCAATTGTACATTTGCACACAAGATTGCATAAAAGAGTAAAAGGCAGGATGTTTGCTCTGCATTTTATGTGTAATAGAACGAGGGGCTGTTCGATCTAACTATGAGTGTCAAACTGTCACGGTTAAGGACTTACCTAAGTGGTTCCATTGTGCTCTCACCCACATAAGCAACAGCTGCAAAGTGCATCACAGCATCAAATGCATTTTCAGTGAATATCTTGTTAACCTGAGAACCAGTTAAGTGGAAAGCAAGACTTTGGATGTAACATCATAAATAAAAGAACAGCATATAGGCAGCGCTAAAAGCATAAATGAGGATACAGATTTCTGGTCGCCCAAATCAGCATAGATGAATTGGAGTCTCCCAGGATGTGGAAACAATTCTTGCAGAACCTTTACTGCTCCCATGTTTCCTCTAGAAAGATTATCCTACAAGACGAGCCAAGTGGTGGGTAAACAGAGAAGATATAAAGAACAAACTAATTCACACATCCAATACAACAAAAAACTTAATTACCACAATAGTAACTCGATAGTTATCCTTTAAGAGCCTCAAAGCAGCATGTGACCCAATATATCCAGCTCCTCCTGTAACTAACACGTGGGTAACCCCAGGTTCATGATGAGAGAACTGCAACCATATATGCACCACGGTAAGCTTTACTGTTGCAAATTGGCGTACTACTATTCAATGAATGTGGTCTATTTGTATCTGCAAATTCAAATAAGTTTGTTTAAACTTTAACAAATCAGCATTATTTGTGTAGGTTGCTTGGCTGTCATGAGATAAAAGTACAAGCTTATAGCTGAAAGCTACAGCTTTCATGATGCCACTAAAGCCACTCAGGCCTCAACTGCCACAACAAGCAGTGGCAACAAACACATGTTTGAAAGATCAAATTGGAACATGAACTAATGTAAGAGACATCACAATAACAAAGACTTGTGTATGGAGAGACGTCACTTTCATTTCATCGTCTGATTGTTAGCACTACCACAAGAAGGATTGAAGATACAAGGCTGTATTCCATGACTTAAGCAAAAGGATGTATTCACTGGAACTCCTACAATAGCTTGTTGCTTCATACTAGAATATCTTAGCCAATGAAGTGCATAACAAGAAAACACAAGGAGCAAGACACAGAGAAGAGTTTAGAATTACTATCTGTAGGTAGATTAAAGTGGTTTTAAATTGAAATCTTGAGCATGAATTAAAGAAGACCAAGAAAAGCATATAAAAAGAAATATGATTGAAGAGAAAGGTAAAAAGAAACATGGACATCCTACCACACTATTGCCACCAAAACCAGGAGATTGCTTGAGAACAAATACACAGAGTGCTGTGAGGACCAGGGCAGCAATGACTTTCCCAACATTATGGGACTTCCGCCGTGCATCAAAGTAGTCCATCCCTATCAACAAGATGAACAGATAAGAGAACAGACATACATTCAATCATTACAAACAAGATGATGTCATAATCAGATAGATGGATATACATATGACCTTGTCATTATTCATAATGTGCAGTATGCATACTGTGGGTTTGACCCAAATTGTGATTTTAACACAGTGATGGCTGTCTGCTTAAAGATTTATCAAATCAACTAGAAAATTTTGTGGCTGTACATATCTAGTTGACTTCAATTCAGATATTGTACCTAATAGATTTAGCCCAACTTGCCAATCTTTCTAGCAACCGAAATCTTAACGTGCACATAACAAGCATTACTTCAGGCAGAAGACATGGATCTTTTTGAATAGTTGAAAGGAACTTTTGCGCATGCACACTCGACAAACAAAACTACTGCCAGAAAAAGATACTACTTGCTATACGAAACAACTGTCCACTCATAGATATGCGTATATATCACTTCTAAAGCTAGCATGTACTTGTACACCAAGTGAAGCCCGTTTTAAGGCAAAAAGAAAATGACAGCTTTTCAAGTGGAATGATAAAAATAATCATTGTCTTTCATGTAACATGCATTGGAAAGGCAAACTACACATAAACAAATCCCAGTGCTGGTGGGTACACATGCTCAAGGGCCCTTGGGAGTCAAAAAGGATACTGTTAGATATATCTAAAGCAACAGTAATAACTGAGCCTAGGAGCATCGAGATCTACCAGCCCTAGGCAGGCTTGGCCTCCTGTTTAAAGGGGTCATGTAAGAAATCTTCTCCTTGCGATGCGGCCGGCTATGGTAGAACTCCTACTGGACACGTCACACCGAGCGTCCAGCCAGAAAATAGCCTGCAGAACTACCACATGGCATGCATCAGACAAAATGGTATAGAATCATTCAGTGTCCAGGGAACAAATTGAAAAACAAGCACGGAAGGCAATTCAAACAGAAGCAACAGGACATGCAATTCAAACAGGTCAAGAACAACATTACAATTCAAACAAAAACCAGCAATACTGGAGCTGTCTGTACTGGTACTGGGAAAAGTCATGATCCAGAAAGAAAAAAAAAGGCGAATTAAGCAGTAGAAAATGCCTAAGCATTCAGGGATCAAGAGAATCCACCATATAAACTGAGAATCTAACAGATCCAAAGGAAGTGAGCGAAAACAAATGTCAAGCGAACCCAATATCCGGTCATTTTTTGCCAAAAACAACCACGGCGGCAGACAATTCAAACAACCAGACCCCAAAGCCTCACACCAGTGAACGCCCACGGAATGAGACACCCCAATTCCTCGGCCAAACTGCATCAAGATCGCGCCTTTACTACCCCAGTTCCGGCCAAACGGCGCGACCACCCAGCACCACGAAGCCCGATCCGACCCAGCAAGGAGCAGTAGTAACCGTGGAGCCCAGATCAGGAAACTAACCACGAATGCCGCCAGGTCCCGCCTTGGAGCGAGGCAAAGACCGCACCAGGAGCTCGCCGCCGTGCGGGTGGAGAGAGATGGGAGGGGTACGGGGCAGGAAAGAAGCCGGAGGGGAGAGAGCAGGGGAAACGGAGGAAGGAGAGGGGAGGGGAGGAAGACGGGGAGGTCGTTGGGATGTTGTTTTTTTGGACAAGGTCGGGTCTGATTTATTTTTGTACAGAGAGAAGAGTTGCAAAAGTCTTTGCTTCCACTTCTATCTCTCCATATTTTTATTTTCTCTCTCTAGGAGGTGCAAATTGATTACAGTTTGTTTCGAATTGATTACACTCAGAGGTGAAGAATAAGTAAAACTTTCCGTTTTTTATTATTATAAATCGTGGTATGTCAAATTATGAGGTCCTTGAAAAGCATCAGTAGAAAAAATGTGAGGAGTCAACATCCAGTTGATCTGATGCGAACTGGACACCTTGGTAAGGTGCACAAATTAAAACTCAGGGTCAGGGCTGATCCAATAACAGCGACAAATCACGAAGTTGGAGTAGCTTTTTTTTTTTCAAATATCAGGAGGGAAGTAGACCATCCACTTTGCTACGACAGCAAATGCTAGCTCATGTTTTCAGTGTAGTCAGCCATGCATGTGAAAGAATCTGAACTGTTTCAGATTGATACAATTATAGCCTCGTCTTTATCCAGTATCTCATCATCTCATGGCTTATGCAATATTTTTCTAATCCAAATTGGTGCATACGTACATTCAGAAGCTGAACAGCCATGCATGTGGCGAGTTAGCACTGTGGATTACTGTAGGGCATCAAATGCATGCATTACTGTCCAATGTTCATGGGTTGTTATGTAGGCATGCCAGCCACAAGCCCACATGGTTTCTCATGAACCAACGGATTTCAACACTTTCATGGGCATCATGTGGTCGGCCATTGTGCAGGGTCCAGGTCGGCCATTCAGACTGTGAGCTACTTCCCAAATTACAATACTGATCAAGTTTCATGCATGCTTAATGGTGCCAGGATCCCGGGGTTTGCTTACGATTGATTGCTGGATCTGCTGACAAGTTAATCTGAATGATGTGCAATAATCAGGCGAAGGAGCTTCGTGAGCGTGAACTGAGATTACAGTCCTAATCAACAACACCATAGGGATGTCCCACGCTGATGCTGATCCTGCCATCCCGGCATGTTTGCTAGGCCACTGGTAACCAAACAAGATACCTGTCGCATTGTATCCTCCTGGACCGGGGTGCCTGTTCACGAAGTCTCTGATAATGAAATTAAGTTTTGAGAGACAAGAACACAATTATTCCAATTTATATTTTATTCATTTTTCCCATTGCTTTTTATACATGTTGAATGGATGGGCGTGTCCGATGGCGAGAGGACGCGAGGAGGAGCGGCCACGACCGCTGAGAGGGGACGCGACCGCCGGCAGCGTCAACCGTCGGCGTTCGGTTGAACACACGGTTCTCAACACTTCCACTTGAGCAATCGAACTCCGCGGTAGATGATGTAAGTCTTCGAAAAACCCAGCGAGAAAAATTGAATATATATATATATGTATTTATATAGTAATTGTTGTGTAAAAACTCCTTCATCTTTTATTGAAACAGGAGAAAACACAACATAAAATGTCTTTAGTGTTTTCGAATAAAAACCCTTGTAGGGAAAATTTCGAAAAACAGACGTTACTTGCATTGTCATTGCCTCATTAAAACTTATTGTGAGAAACCTTTAAAAGTAAAACTCACATAAGAAAAAGAGTACAATTTGATGCAGAATGTCATGTGGTTTTCTACGAATCTCCCCCTAAATTTTGGAAATCTCTAAGTCTACGCATACCAATACCCGCAACACATTTAGAAATGTGGAGTATGGTAGGGACTTAGTGAATAAATCAGCTAAATTATCACATGACTTAGTTTGTTGGAGATCAATTTCTCCATTCACCTGAAGTTCATGTGGGTAAAACAGTTTAGGAGCTATGTGTTTAGTAACATTAGTTTTCACATAACCTGACTGCATCTGAGCAATGCAAGCTGCATTATCTACATAGATAATGGTTGATGACTCAATGGGCCCAATGCCACTTGAAATTTGGATACGATTAATCACTCTACGTAGCCAAGCACATTCACGTGCTGCCTCATATAATGCTATAATTTCGGAGTGATTAGAGGACGTAGCAAATAGAGTCTGTTTAGATGACTTCCAAGAAATTGTCGTCTGTCCGTGTAAAAACACGAACCCTATTTGTGATCTTCCGTTGTGGGGATCACTTAAATAACCCGCATCGACATAGCCGATTAGATTTAGATCTTGTTTCTTTGGAAAGAATAGTCCAAGATCTTGTGTACCTTGAAGGTATCTTAAAATATTTTTCACTCCATTCCAATGACGTATGGTAGGAGCGCTACTATATCTTGCCAATAAATTTACTGTAACAGCAATATCTGGTCTTGTGTTATTTGCAAGATACATAAGTGCACTAATGACACTAAGGTAAGGGTATTCTGAACCAAAACATCTTCTCCTTCTTGGCATGGCCGAAACGGATATGTATCCCTTTCTAAGCCTCTTACTACCATAGGAGTTTTAGATGAATATGCTTTGTTCATATTGAATTTATCTAATACTTTTTGAACATAAGATGATTGGTGTATGAGAATGCACGTATGAAGGTGCTCTATTTGTAGACCCAAGCAAAATTTAGTTTTACCTAAATCCTTCATCTCGAACTCCCTTCTAAGATGATTTTGTGCCCCTTTAATGTCATTCTCAGTGCCAATGATATTTAAATCATCAACATACACTGATATGATATAAAAACCAGTTGATGATCTTCAAATGAAGACACAAGGACAATCATCATTAGTAGAGTAGCCTTTGTTTAAAAGGAACTCCTTCACTCGGTTATACTACATCCTTCCAGACTGTTTCAAGCCATATAATGACTTGTTGAGTTTAACACAAAACATGTTGCGATCTACTTTTCCATTCGGTATGGGTATCTCATCGGGAACTTTCATATAAATATCCGAATCTAGTGACCCATATAAATATGCAGTCACAACATCCATCAACTGCGAAGATAGATGTTTTTGTGTTGCTAGAGATATCAAGTATCGAAAAGTTATTCCATTCATAATAGGAGAATATGTTTCATTAAAATCAATGTCGGGTCTCTGCGTAAACTCTTGTGCAACTAGACTTGCCTTGTATCTCACAACCTCATTGTTTTCATTTCGCTTTCGAACGAAAACCCATTTGAACCCAACAGGATAGGTTCGAGGAGGAGTAGGTATTACATTTCTGAATATCTCTCTCTTTTTAAGTGAGTCAAGTTCTGTCTTGATTGCTTCTTTTCATTTGATCCAGTCCGAGCGTTGTTTACACTCTGCCATGGTCTTAGAATCAGGATCTTGGAGAAGATCAGCTATCATGGTTGAAAAGCATGAGTTGGCAACCGTTGTATTACAGTCAAGTAATTCTCCGGAACTAGTATAATTGATGGAAATTTATCTTATCTCCTGTAATTCTTCTTGACTTCCTAACATAGAAGAATCAGGATTTTCCGATTGTCCAGCCTGCTCTATAGTGCACACTTGAGGACTAGATAAAGGATTTAAAATATCCCTTTGATGTATGCCAACATTTTGTTGACTTGCATTTACTTTCCTCGAGGAAGGTCTAGTCTTTGTACGCCTGCTTGAAGCATCTATTCCTTTACTTGCTCTCCCCCTTTTCGGAGGTTGAGTGGTTTTTAATGGTACCTCCACTCGGCAAGGTGCATTGATAGCAGAATTCAAAGACTTTGTGACATTATTATAGTCAGTAAATGCATCTGGCAGGTTACTAGCAATTTGTTGTAAGTCTATAATTTTCTGAACTTGAAGTTCAGTTTCCTTTGTACGTGGATCAACATTTAGGATGGATTTGTCATCCTAATTTATTTCTCGGTGGTTATTGATAAATTTATTATCTCCCCCTAAAGCCGGGAAATGACCCTCATTAAAAATACAATCAGCGAACCAGTCCGTGAATAAATCTCCTGTTAAAGGCTTCAGGTATTTAATAATAGATGGGGATTGATATCCCACGTATATTCCTAATTTCCTGTGAGGGCCCATAGAAGTTCGCTTAGGTTGTAAAATTGGTGTGTATACAACACATCCAAATTTTCGCAGATGGGAGATATTGGGTTGATCTCCACGTACAAGTTGTAAAGGGAAGGTGGTATGATATGCAGTTGGTCTTAATTATAGAAGATCAGCAGCGTGTAAAACTGCATGACCCCAACAAGATGTTGGTAAATTGCATCCTTGTAATAATGACCTAACTATGAGTTTAACCCTCTTAATTAAAGATTCTGCCAAACCATTTTATGTGTGTACATATGGAACATAATGTTGTACTTCAATTCCTTGAGCCATACAATAATCATTAAATGCTCGAGATGAGAATTCAGCAGCATTGTCCATACGGATACTCTTAATCCTATATTCAAGACAATTTGCTTTCAACCTTATGACTTGTATCATAAATTTGGCAAAATCATGGTTATGTGTAGATAATAAACATACGTGTGACCATCTAGTAGATGCGTCAATTAAAACCATGAAGTATCTAAATGGACCACACATTGGTTGTATGGATCCACAAATGTCACCTTTAATTCTTTCAAGGAACTTTAATGGTTCAACATGGATCTTAAGTGGAGAAGACCGCAAGATCAACTTGCCCATAGCACATAAAGTACACATAAAATCATTAGATTTTGGAAATTTAGTGTTCTTTAAATCATGGCCGGTGCAATTTCCAATAATTTTCCGCATCATCCCTATTCCGGGGTGGCCTAGGCGTGAATGCCAGGTCTTAAATGTATCAATATTCTGGAAAATCACCTTGTATGCAACATGAGATACGGGTTTTATGTACGTGAAGTACAGTCCAGATGGAGTAGAAGGAATTCTTTCTAGAACTTCTTGGCCATATTCGGAAGATTTTGAAATAAGAAGAAATTCTTATTTATTTTCTTCATGGGTATGTATATGTAACCCATTTTTCCGAATATCTCTAAAACTTATGAGAGTACGTGTAGAATCGGGATACAATAAAGCATCCTCAATCATCACTTGTGTCCCATTAGGGAGTGTAATAGTGGCTTGCCCAGAGCCAACTATTATCGCATCGCGTCCTGCAATGGTCAAAACATTTCCCGACCTCCTAGTTAGGGTCTGAAAATATTTTGTATCCTTAAGTATAGAGTTTGTGGTGCAACTATCCACAAGACACATTTCTTCTTCTATCGGAAATTTCCCGTAAAATCTAATAAATAATAATAATACTAAGTTGCATTGAAATACAAATATGTATATAAAATATTAGAGTGTTGAATAACCCTAATATAATTTACTTAATGTTTACATTACAACACACTTGTATTTACATAAACTCGAACATATGTAAATTTATGTGGTAGAAGATCTATAAAAGATCATCAAATACATCATTCGAAATGTATTCCACCATAGCATTGTCCAAATCCATGTGATCATCATCATTCAATGTTGAATCATTGTTTCTAGGATCTTCAATATCCTTGCTTGAACAACCGACTTCAAATGTTGGCTTTGTTTGAATACTCAAATGAGTTTCATACTCATTTTCAGATCCTTGAGCTTTCTTGTCTTTTCCCAGTGATTTCTGGTATAAAGTCACAAGGTGTTTATGCGTGCGACATTTATCAGTAGTATGCTTATAAGTGCCACATGCCTTACACTGCACTATTTTCCCTTTGAAGGGAACACCATCCTTTCTCATTTTGTTTGAGAATTTCTTGTTCTTTTGCCTATTACGGCGGCGTCTAGCAGATCTACCATTTTTCTTAGAATATACATTCTTAGAAGCATTAGCTTTCTTCTCATTATGATGAATTTCAGGTAGAGGAGCAGCCCCAACACGACGTTGGTGATGATTCTTAATAGTAAGTTCATCATGCTTCTCTGCCTGAAGTAAATCTCTAATGAGGTCAGCATAATATTGGTAGTTGCGAGCCCGATATTGATGTTATAAGACCCTATCAGAAGGTAACATAGTTTGAAGAGTCCTCTCTATTTTGTCCTCTTCTGATGGTTCTTTTTCACAAAATCTTAATTTAGCACATACCTTATAAACAACATGATTATAGTTTTCTATAGACTTAAAATCTTGAAGATGTAGTTGAGTCCATTCATGATTAGTCTCAGGCAATAGAATTGCCTTTTGCTATTCATAACATCTTTTTAATGCCATCCAAGGAGTGTGTGGTTCTTCTTCCATCACATATTCTGATTTCAAGTCAGGATGGAGATGATTACAGATGATGTATAGTGCCCGGTACTTAAATGTATCCAAAAATGATGTAGGTCTTTCTTCAGGAGGAGTAAGAGCAGCCATGAGTCCTCTGAAAACCAAACTTATCTTGATGTCAAGAGCTCATGTCGGGTAATTATGACCATCAAGTGCAAGTTCTTTAAACTCGTGAGACATTGATTCCTACATGTAGGAAACCAGAAATTTTATTAATAAAATCATCATGGTGGTGTTGTAATGTGTGTTAATCATAATGAAAAACACATTAATTTTATTCTTTCTTATCTAGCCAAATGTAGGAAAATGGCTTGACAAGAAGAACAAATGTATGTATATTTCATGTTAAAGATGGCCAATTAAAGAAATAGCCAAATTAAAAATGAATTATACACTTTATTGTATTAAGATATGATTCATAATGCATTAAGCCAAATTATAGAAAAATGGCTTAATCAAAATGAGTCAATTTACTTTATATTTTATGTGTAGTGTTATTTCCATCATAAGCCAAAATTTTGAAAATTAGCTTTAAATGATGAAAATTTATGAAATTTGTGAATGTAATAAACAAAATTCAAGATTGAGGCTAAATTCTGAAATTGGCCTAAAATTTGAATTTTGGACTGTCGACTGTTGGAGTCGGCAGATCTCCTGACACTATGAAAGTGTTGGAGGAGTTTGTAGTTCGGTGTGGGCGCGCGGAGACTCAAGAAGGTGAATCACGATTGGACTCGAGTGACACAGTGGTTTACGTGGTTCGGGCCGCCTGAGCGTAATACCCTACTCCACGGGTGTGTGTGTATTGTATTAACTTGTGAGCTTCAGAGCGTTCGAGAGTTCCCCCCCGTGTATCGTCGGTTTGTCCTTTTATAGTACAAGGACAAACCGTTACAAGTCAGCCTGACCCGACATGTGGCCCTAGCGGTTACTAGTATTGATACACGAGATTAATTGTTGTTAATAACCCTGTAACGGCTCCGATAGTGCCGTTACAGGTGTTAAGATCGTCCGATTAAGTGTCATTAACGTGGAATTAATGATAATTAATCGGGTCTTGAAGTCCGCGGCTGTCCTTTGGAGATCCGGAGCCGTTACAATGTCTTCCGGGGGTTTGAAGCGGCCAGCTCCGACGTATGGACACGTGGCAGCTCTGGAGCTTGCTTGTGGGAAGCGGGAAGCTCCGGGGTGGCCTGGCACGTGTCAGGTCCGGAGCTTCTCTCGGTCAGGGGTTAAATCCGGAGGTGCCGTTTCAGTACCTAGCCCGGAGCTTCACCCTTGCGGGTAATAGCTCCGGTCTGACAGTACACGTGGCAACCTAGGGGTTAACCATGTTGGAGAAGCAGGTCCGGTTATGTCTGACAGGTGGGTCCCCGAGGGTCTTCAATTTGAGTAGATGTCCTTCCCTTGAGATCTTTGTAACCTCAGGGGGTGTATGGTTTTTAGGGTACCGACAGTGGCCCCCTGGACCTACCTCCGGGGAAGGCCAACGGGGTGAAGTCATTCCGCCGGAGGTGGGTCCACACTTGCGACTCTTGAACTGGGTCTTCAAGGGTCTTCGGAGGTGCCTTTGGCGGGGCTTTACGGTTAAATCCCGACACGTGGCGCACCTCAGGCGGCAGATAGGATCTTTGGCGTGCGGATCTCTCGCAATTGAAGGTCGCCAGTTCCCGATACGAAAACCGTATCGGTTCCGCGCGCCTTGTCAGGTCGCCGCCTTTGGGTTTCCCGCCTCGTGATGACAACCGTTCGCCTGGGTAAGAACCTCGACTTGATCGTCAGGGTGGTCCCGGGCCCTCTTGTCATCGGCAGGGTTGAATTCTTGAGTAGTATCCTTGACTCCCCTGCAGTTTCCATCCAAGCGTTGCGAGGGCTTACTTAAGAAGGAAAGCGCACCGTCGGGAGTTCTTTACGCTTTCCATCTGTTCTTGCGCTCAAACTCCCAACTCGTGCTTTGCTCCTCTTCTCTTGCCTAGCTGTGCTGCGATGGAGTTGGGTCTGCGTGAGAGTCGTTTGAAGATGGAAAGCGATCTGAAGAAGGTCCGAGCCCTCATGGGGTGGTCGTCGGACTTCTTCAACCGTTCGGTCCGCGCCGACGGAGAGCTTCCCTTTAAAAAGGAGCACTCCAGCGAGATGGTGTACTTTTCATCGTACGCCATGGTGGGGCTGATCCCACCGTTTTCTTCTTTCTTCTTGATGCTGCTGGACTTCTATGGTCTGCAGCTGTACCATCTTGGCCCTCACTCCATTCTCCTTGTGTCCATCTTTGTCCACTTCTGCGAGATGTGGGTGGGCATCCCTCCCTGCATCGAGCTCTTCCGAACCTTCTTCACCGTCCAAACCACCGGCCGAAGCGACGAGTATCTTGGCTTCTACTACTTCGTGAAGCGCAAGAAGTGCTCGTTCAAGTACCTCCGGTCATTCCCTTCCGGGAAGTGGGATGACTGGAAGAAAGATTGGGTAGTCGTCCGGGTGGAGGAGCATGAGCGGTTGGAGTTGCCAGATGGTCTGCCCGGTATTGACACGTCGGTGTGGAGCGAAGTTCCGGTGCTGGCGGCAGCTTTCGACCCCGTCCTGACCAGGATCCGCCAATGTGTGGAGGGAGGATTGACTCCCCAGGCGGTGTTCTGCAACTTCTTGTCCAACAGGTGGGCGCCGCTGAAGAGGAGGGAGAAGCTCGCCTGGGCCCTCAACAGCGTGATGGACGAGGACCGGGTTGAGACCGGGTTGAAGTCCAGCATGGTGGGGAAGTCCTTGGAGTTTCACCTCAAGAAATTCCAGCACGGCATCGATGTTGACGGAGATTACTTGACTCCACCGCCGGCTTTCCTTCCCCTGAATGTGGAAGTTGAGTTTAGCAGGGAGCTCCGGCGGAAGATGCCCGCGCTTGACGACCTTGGCGTCGTCGAGAGAAGGTCAACTGCCCGGTTGGCGATCCCCGGGTTGTCCGAAGGCGGCTCCGCCCCTGTCTCTCAGCCAAGAGCTGAGGTCATCGGCAAGGGCAAGGAGCTGGCGGAGGAGCCGGAGAGCCGGAAGAGAAAGCTGCGACATGCTGACGGAAGGTCCGTCGGGCTTGCCACCTCCCCCCCAGTTCTCCGTCCTCAGGAAGGAAGATCCTCCGCCGCCGTGGCGGCTGTCCCCGTGGTGGGGTCTTTTCGGAGCGCTACTGTTCCGGCGGTGGGATCCTCCCGGAGTGCAACTGTCCCCGTGGTGGATCCCTCCGGAGGTGCCAGCTCCGGGCAGGCGACTCCGGCATGAGAAGCGGTGAGGGCCTCCAGGTCCAGGAGTTCCTCCCGATCAAGGAGAGCTCCGACCCGGGAAACGCCCGCGGCCACGGCAAGTCCTGGGAGTCCTCCCGGAGCTCCTACGCCGACCGTGGCCAGCCCGGAATGTCCGAGAAAGAGGTTCCGCGCAAGCTGGTGCGTGAGCCTCCCAAGGTAGTTTTTCTTTCTTACCTCGATTAACTTTTAATTGTAGCATCTATTTGCTCAATTTCTTCGTTTTTTATCTGCAGCGTTCCTAAGAAGGGGAGTGAAGCTCCGCCCTCAGCCACAGTGTCTGAGGCTGCGAGGGCTTCTGCTCCAGCCCCGGTGCCGCCCCAAGCGGAGGCTGCGACAGCTCCGGCGCCGGCTGTCGTGGTCATGGACCTCGACTCGTCTCCAGAAGTTCCCGTGGTAGCGCCGGACCATGGGATTGAAGATGCGCCAGCGGCACCCGTTCCGGAGGTAGAAGCTCCGGGTCCTGGTGCTGCAGAAGTAGAAGCTCCGGCTGTTGAGTCGGAGGAAGTAGCGGTCCCGGCTTCAGAGCCGGAAAGTGTTGAAGCCCCGACAGTTGAGCCGTAGGTAGCTGAAGCCCCGGCATGCGAGCCGGAAGTTGAAGTGGTTCCGGTAGTTGAGCCGGTTACTTCCGAAACTCCGGTCGCAGAGCCGGTAATTATTGGAGCGCCGGCTGCAGAGCTGGTGATTGTTGGAGCGCTGGCCGCAGAGCCGGTGATTGTTGGAGCGCCGGCCGCAGAGCCGGTGGCTGAAGAGGCGAGGGAGCTTGAGCCTCCCTCAGAAGAAGTGTCCCGGCCGGAGCCAGTGGAGGCGACAACGTCAATGGTACCTGTGGCAGAGCCAGAGTGCCTGAACGATGTCGCCGGCCCCCAGCCTGTGGGGGCAGATGAAGACTTGGTGGCGGGACCTCCTTCGATGGCGACTGAGGCCATCCCGGAGGAGGGCCCTAGCGCTTTGGAACCTCGGGGTTCCACTCTCGTAGAGTGGGACCCAATTTTTGTAAGTGAAGACCCGCTGGAACCAGCGGAAGAGACCCCGGCAGGTCCGAAGCCCATCTCTCTGTCGATGTCCATCGACAACGCCTGCTCCAGTCTACGTCAGGTCCAACTGGCCTTCTTCCACGACAGCAAAGCTCTTGAAGAGGAGCGCCAAACCCTTAGGCGGTGGCGAAATCGACACCAATTCGAGACCAAGCTGGCGCAGTCGAGGCTTGCGGATGACAAGGAATGGATTAGGCGGGAGAAGGTCTGCCTGGAGCTCTAGGGTGAGCTGCTGGACGAGAGGGAGAGCATGACTCACGCCCTCGATGCTCAATCCCGGGAATTCCATGACCAAGCAAAGGCTGCTAACGACGCGGCCAACGCTCGGTTCGATCAACTCGAGGCCATCAGCACCGCACTCATCAAGCGCCGAGAGGCACTTGAAGGAAGGGAAAGGCGGCTCGAGGATGAGGAGCAAAAACTCCTGGAGCTACGGGATGACGTCTTGCGACGGGAGGAAGAGCTCGCCGAGAAAACAGCTCTGGCGGACAAGGGCCTCGAGGAGCGCACTAAAAAATTGGAAGAGCGCTGCCTCGAGGAGGAGGAGAAGACCTGGGTGCGGGGGCAGGAACTCTACGAGTACGAGTGTGCCCTTGTCGCCCGGGAGAAGAAAATAGAAGCTAGGGAGAAGGACCTGGTCGACCGCCGGAACAAGATCCACCTCCGGGAGGAGGAGCTCGGAAGACTTGAGAAGCGGGTTGCTACAAAGATTCAGCAAAACGCCAAAGAAGTTGAGCGCCTCTCCCGCGAGAATTCGGAGCTGACGGCGGCCCGGAGATCCCTGGAAGAGATGAAAGGCGTGAGGAAGACGGACTCCCTGCAAATTTGGGAGTTCCTGAGCAAGGCCGACGATGCACTGGCGCCGATGGGTTTCAGCCCCGTGCTCCCAGATGATCCGGAGCCGGAGCCGGACCTTGCGTTGCAAGCGTTGAGCGCCGCGGGCAGCAAGCTCTCCAAGGCGGGCGACGTCATCGCGGACCAGCTGGAGGTCGAGGGGCAATCCCTGGCTAGGAACGTCACAGAGTATGTGTTGACGTGCTACACTAGCCGGAACCCTCGATTCCCTCTGGACCCGGTGCTTGAAGGCCCCGTCGAAGGAGAAGGCGAAGCTACCCGAGCCAGCGTGTCGGAGGTCGCCCAGAAGGTCGCCGAGTTCTTCCATAGGGTCTAGGACTGTCTCTCTTAGCCTTTACTTGTATCTTCTCTTCTTCCTCAATTTTGCAATCCCTTGTCTCCAGATGTAATCTCCGGTCTTCTGATGAAATGAAATCCCCAATTTTTCGTGAATTTCATTTTCTTGTCTTCAAGTCTTCGCTTGGCCCCCTGGTAGATGTGTACAATTTGATTGTGGACATGTACCAAAAGGATGTTGAGTTTTGTTGAAGACGAATTTGCTTCGAACTTGTGGAATCTATGTCCGAAGTTTTTGATAGTGGAGGTCCCCTGAAGTTGTCGGAGCTTAGAAGCTCCGGCACTGTCCATCGCTGGAGCTTAGTAGCTCCAACAATAGCCTCTATCAACACGTTGAGCGTCGATAGTTAATACTCCAAGGTGTCGGAGCTTAGTAGCTCCGGCGATGACCCTTGCCACACTTGGTTTGTTGGCAACAGACTCCAGTGATGGGGTCTTCTCACCATCTTTTAGTCAACGCCGACGGTTGACGCCCTGGTGGGAGTCGGAGCTTGGTTAGCTCCGGTTTTTCTCCCTCAACTTTGGGTTCATTTTTCCTGCACACTTAAGCCAAGAAAAATAGTAAAATTCATTCCTTATCTATAACTTCGTCGCGGCTTACGGTTCTCAAGAGAATTTTAAGTTGAACACGATTTTTAGTACGACTGGATGAATTGTCTTTTCTTTTAGATCCAATTGTCCATGGACCCACCTTACTTTGGCCTGCCGGGATGTAGGTAGAGTGGCGTACTTAGGGTGCTTGACCAGGCTAAGTCGATAGCGCACTCCGGCCCTAGAATGGCTTGGCGGCTTTCAGGCGAGTTGGCCACAGACGATATTTAAATCTAAAAAATCCGACAATTCGACTCGAATCGTACGTAAACCGGTCAAACTAGAATTTCTTAAGAATTGCACGTTTCTGTTATAGACAAGAAAGAGAAAAATAAAAATGTCGAGCCTATGCAAAAATGAATGCACGTGGAGTCTATTTCACATGAAGATGTCTTTCATTATAGGTCCGGGGTACAGGGGAAACAAGTACACTCTTAGGGTACGGAACCAGGCTAAGTGTGTTTGGTTTCTCGTTTGACCCAGGGTAGTTAGCCACACTTCTAGTCCGGAGACTGTATCAAGTGTTGCATGAGCTTTTCAAACCTTTCGGGAAAGGTCCGGCTGCTCTCCCGGAGGAACTACCCGACTCTGTACAATGACTCTATAACATACATTTCAAGTTACTTAAGACTCACCTCCGTGGATTTAGGTGTAGAACTTACGGAGGTGCTCGATGTTCCAAGGATTTGGGAGAGGTGTCTCATCCTCGGTAGCCAAGCGAACGCTTCCGGGACGGGATACTTTGATCACTCGAAAGGGCCCTTCCCAGCCGGGGGAGAGTTTGTTTTGCCCTTCTCTAGATAGTATTCTCCGTAGCACCAGATCGCCTTCCTCGAGCTGTCGGTTGTGTACATGCCGCTGGTGATAGCGCCGTAGAGCTTGGCGGTATCGGGCATTCCGAACAGCTGCTTGGCACCTTCCCTCCTCGAGGAGGTCTAGGTCTTCACGCCGGAGCTGGTCCTGCGCGGCTTCGTCGAAGGTCCGGACTCGGAGGGAACCCAAGGTGATTTCCGGAGGAAGGATCGCTTCAGCTCCGTACACCAGGAAGAAGGGTGTTTCTCCGGTTGCCCGACTTGGAGAAGTCCTGTTGGCCCATAGAGTGGGCGGAAGCTCTTCGATCCAATTAGCTCCGTGCTTTTTCAAACGCTCATAAGTACGCGTTTTGAGTCCTTTAAGGATCTCTGCGTTTGCTCTCTCGGCTTGTCCATTGCTGGCAGGATGAGCTACAGAAGCGTAGCAAACTTGTATGCCGAGGTCTTCGCAATATCCTTGAAATGCGGAGCTTGTGAACTGAGTCCCATTATCAGTGATGATCTTATTTGGGACTCCGAACCTGCTCACGATGGATTGTAGAAAATTGATTGCAGATTGTTTGTTGATCGTCACAACGGGAGTAGCTTCCGGCCACTTGGTGAACTTGTCGATGGCGACGTACAGGAACCTGTAACCTCCGACGGCTCTTGGGAAGGGTCCCAAGATGTCCATCCCCCACACAGCGAAAGGCCATGTAGGAGGTATCATTTGTAAGGACTGAGCAGGTGTATGAATCTGCTTTGCATGAAATTGGCATGCTTTGCATTTCTTCACTAGCTCAGTGGCATCCTGGAGCGCTGTAGGCCAGTAGAAGCCGTGCCGAAAGGCTTTTCCGACCAGCGTGCGGGAAGATGCGTGGTTCCCACACTCGCCTCCATGGATTTCTGCGAGGAGTTCGCAGCCTTCTTCCCTTGTGATGCACCGCATTAGGATGTCGTTGGCACCGCGCCGGTAGAGATCCCCTTCTACCAACGTGTATCTTTTAGCCAATCTGACTACCCGGTCAGCGGATACATCATCGTCAGGAAGGATGTTGTCTTTCAAGTAGCTCCGGATCTCCGAGATCCATGCATCGGAACTAACTTGAGCATTTGAGTCTTGCGTGCTGGGTTGCTCGGAGCTTCCGGCATCACCTACGACCCTTGATGGCTGCCATGGTAACAGGGCCATCGGGACCGTCAGCTTCGGGATGCTGATCTCGCCCCCTTCGTTCAGTTCGGCAGGCTGAACTGTGGGTTTTGACAACCTCCGGACAAAGGTTCCGTCAGGAGCCGGAGCTCCGGTTGACGCCTTGGTCGAGAGTTCGTCAGCTTCAGCGTTGTGAGCACGCTGAACATGGTGAAGGTCTAGGACTTCGAAGTCCTTCTGAAGCCTCTGGACTTCAAGGAGGTAAGCAGCCAGCTCGAGATTATTGCAGGAGCATTCACCCTTCACCTGCTTGATGATGAGTTGTGAATCTCCTTTGACCAGCAATTGCTTGACACCATATGAAAGTGCCACCTTTAATCCATAGATGAGTGCTTCGTACTCCGCCATGTTGTTGGTTGCCTTGAAGTCAAGGTGTACCATGTATTTCACCTTCTCCCCGGTTGGTGCGAGGAGAAGGATTCCAGCTCCGGCTCCCTGCTTCTGCATGGAGCCGTCGAAGTAAAGGGTCCAGTGAGGCTTATTGAAGGCTGGAACTTGAGGTTCCGTCTTCTGCTCGCTGGGGCCCCCAGGGTTTAATGGAGAGGGAGTCCATTCTGCCACGAAATCTGCCAACACTTGACTCTTGATTGCTTGTCTCGGAATGAATTCAAGATCGAATTCAGCCAATTCCGTTGCCCACTTTGCAATATTCCCAGTTGAATTGGGATTATGCAAGATCGCTCGAAGTGGATATGAAGTCACCACTGAGACTTTGTGAGCTTGGAAATAGTGTCGAAGCTTCCTTGAGGCAATAAGAACTGCATAGAGCAGTTTATGCACCTCTAGGTATCGAGTCTTGGCATCATGTAACACTTCACTGATGAAGTATACCGGGCGTTGAATGGTTCGGACCCTCCCGGAGGGGTCCGGAGCTTCCTCTTCATTGATCCGGACCCTCTCGGAGGGGTCCAGACTCTCTTCGGGGACCTCCGGGTTCTGGGTGGAGGAACCCGGAGCTTCTTCAGGAATGACCTGGATCCTCTCGGAGGGATCCGGTTCCTCTGAAGTGGCTTCTTGTGGGTTCAAGTCTGGGAGCTGGGACCCAGACCCGCTTTCAGGAACCTCCGGACCCTCCCGAAGGGGTCTGGATTCCTGAGTATTGGGTAGTTCCGGTCTCTCCGCAACCAGAACCATACTGACGACTTCATCAGCAGCTGAAATGTAAAGCAATAAAGGCTCACCAGGGTTCGGAGCTACCAAGACTGGTAGGGTGGTGAGGAACTGTTTCAGCTCCTAGAATGCCTTCTCTGCTTCTTCAGACCATTGGAATGGTCCGGACTTCCTCAATAACTTGAAGAAGGGAAGTGCCCTTTCCGCCAGTCTTGAAATGAACCGGCTGAGGGCTGCTAGACATCCAGTTAATTTTTGGACGTCTTTGATGCGGGTTGGTGGCCGCATGTCTTCAATGGCTTTTATCTTCGCCAGATTAGCCTCTATGCCCCGGTGACTTACCAGGAAACCAAGAAGTTTTTCGGAACTAACCCCGAAGACGCACTTGTCTGGGTTTAGCTTCGTGCGGGTGGCCCGCAGCTTATCGAAGATAGCCTGCAAGGTGTCCAAGAGGGACTCCTTGCTCTTGACTTTGACCACGATGTCATCGACGTACACTTCCACTATGTCTCTGATGAGTTCTTCGAAAGTTTTGTACATATCTCGTACAAAAGTTGAAGCTGCATTCTTGAGACCAAAAGGCATGGCTGTGTAACAATACAATCCGTCCACTGTGATGAATGAAGTATGCTCTTCATCCTCCCTAGACATCCTGATTTGATGATATCCAGAATATGCGTCTAGAAAACACAATAACTCGCACCCGGAGGTGGAATCCACTATCTGATCTATTCTAGGTAGTGGGAATGGATCTTTTGGACATGCCTTATTCAGTGTGGTGTAGTCGATGCACATCCTAAGTTTCCCGCCGGCCTTGGGCACAACGACTGGGTTTGCCAGCCATTTTGGATGGTAGACTTCTCGGATGAATCCGGCTTCGAGCAACTTCTTCACTTCTTGTCGGATGAAGTTCTGTCGCTCTACAGATTGCTTCCGAGGTTTCTGATGCACAGGCCGAGCGTCGGGGTAAATCTTCAGATTGTGCTCAATCACTTCCCTGGGGATCCCAGGCATTTGTGACGGTTGCCAAGCAAACACGTCAACGTTAGCCCAGAGGAAAGTGATGAGCGTGAGTTCCTATTTGTCGTTCAAGCCACCCGATATGCGGGTAGTTTGAGTGACATCGGAACCAATTTGGACGACTTTAACGGGAATGTCAGTGTCGCCGCTTGGCTGCACACGGGGTGCAGAGGTCGAGCCTCGTTGACGAATGCTCGGAGGTTGTGGAGCTTGCTTCTGTCTGGAGTCCTCCTCTTGCGCTGTGGTGAGTGCGTGGAGTTCCTCCAGAGCAGTTACTCCGGCAGTGCGATCTCCGCGAATCCGGAGAACGCCTACTGGTGTTGGCATCTTCAACACCAGGTATCCATAATGAGCAGCTGCCATGAATTTGTACAAGGCAGGTCTACCCAAGATGGCGTTGAATGGTAAGTTGATCTGAGCGACGTCGAAGACCAACTTCTCGGTGCGATACTTCTCCCGGGTCCCGAAGGTAACGGGGAGAGTAATAGCTCCGAGTGGAGTAATGGCCCCCGGACCTACTCCGGAGAAAGGTCGAGAGGGCTGGAGGTCCGAAGGTCGGAGCTGAAGCTTAGTGAAAGCTTCGAAGCTGATGAGGTTAAGCCCCGAACCTCCGTCTACCAGGACATGATGGAGCTGGATGTTGTTGATGGTGGGAGATACCATCAAGGGTAATTGGCCAGCTCCGACCATGCTTTGAGGACAGTCCGAAGCATCAAAAGTGATGGGTGTGTCCATCCACTTTCGATGTGGCTCCGGTCTAGCTGTAGGAGCTACAGCAGCCATATCCCGTCGCATAGTCTTGATGACACGACGAGAAGTGATGTCCCATGATCCACCAAAGATGGTGTTCATGGTTTTCCGACGCTCGTTGTCGGAGACATCGGAGTCATCGTTGACGGAGGTGTAGACGGCTTTCAGGACCTTTTTGGGGTCCTGAAACCCTAACTCCTCTTCAGCCGGAGCTTTGTCAACCTTCTGTTTCCCCTCCCTCTGTCGGAAAGGAGATCCTTCCCGGCGCTTGTTGTAGCGCTCAGCAAGGTTTTGGACCTCCCGGCAGTCCTCCAGTCTGTGGCTGCCCGTTTTGTGAATGGGGCACCACATCTTGGATTTGCCGCCGTCTTCAGAAGACGGTCGAGGTCGCTTCTCGGGGCGTGGCCCCCGACCACCAGGAGTTGCAGTAGCTGCAACGTTGGATGTGCCGGCCGACGGCTTCTTCTTGCCGTTGGTCTTCTTTTTCTTCTTGCCACTCCCGGAGGTAGCGGCTTCTTCTTTGGAGGATTTTTTATGATCCTCCAAGGCTGGTTTGGAGTGCATTTCACGGCCCTCCGCAGCTCTGGCACATTTGTCAGCCAGGCTGAAGAGCTCCGTGACGCTGGTGATCTCTTTGATCGCCAGCTTCTCCAACATCTTCTTGTCTCGTACACCCTGTCTGAATGCCACAATGACAGAAGCGCTTGAGATAGAAGGGATTGTGTTACGTACCTGAGAGAATCTCTGGATGAATGACCGCAAAGATTCTCCTCCTTTTTGCACGACCGCAAAAAGGTCCAGTTTAGTGCCCGGTCGGGTGTATGAACTCCCGAAATTGGCAGTGAACTGACGGCACAGCTCCTCCCAACTGTCGATAGAGTTGGGTGGAAGGCTCATAAACCAGGACCTGGCGGTCCCAGTTAAGGCCACTGGAAAATAGTTGGCCATTACGGCCTCGTTTCCTCCAGCTGCTAAGATTGCAGTGGAGTATATCTGCAGAAATTCTACGGGATTGACAGTCCCGTCGAATTTTTCCGGCAAGTGTGGCCGGAACTTCTGTGGCCATCTAACCATGCGCAGGTGCATGGCTAGGGCGGAACAGCCTCCTCCTACTCCTTCCAGAGTAGAAAGGTCTTGAGCATCTCGTCTTTCTCGAGCTCGCTCGATGTGGACACGGCCATCCTGTTGACGGTATCGGCGATCAAGCTCCGCCCGGAGGTCATGTGTCGAAAGCCGAGATGCGGTATGGGTGCGTCGTGCCCCAGAGGGCAACGACGTTACTTGCTGTGACGCAGCTCGTCTTCGGTTGTTGGAGACATGCGGACCAAGTCTTCCAGACAACGTCCGTCGCTGCGACGGGGCCCGCCCTGAAGGAGGTGGACCCTGGTTGTTGAGGCGTTCGGCCGCTGCTGCGACCAAATGCTCAACATCAGCCCTCCATTGCTCCATGGCACCTTGAGATGCATCCGGAGGTGGTGGTCGCTGGAGAAGAGCACGCGCTGCATGGAGCGCGTGTTCTGGGTTGTCATGACTTGCCGGCGCAGTATGTGACGCCGGTACACCATCATGTTGTCCGGCATGTCTTGCCGGAGAAGATGGTGGTGGTGGGAGTGTGACTCCTGCTGGTGTTGAGGCTCCTGCCGGTGGCTGCATGTTGGAGGGATTGCCTCCGACAGCCTGAGCAGCAGGTTGCCCGTTGGATGATCCAGCCGCAGAATTCACCATTCTTGAAGATCTCAGGCGCTCCCCCCTACCTGGCACGCCAACTGTCGACTGTTGGAGTCGGCAGATCTCCTGACACTATGAAAGTGTTGGAGGAGTTTGTAGTTCGGTGTGGGCGCGCGGAGACTCAAGAAGGTGAATCACGATTGGACTCGAGTGACACAGTGGTTTACGTGGTTCGGGCCGCCTGAGCGTAATACCCTACTCCACGGGTGTGTGTGTGTATTGTATTAACTTGTGAGCTTCAGAGCGTTCGAGAGTTCTCCCCCCCGTGTATCGTCGGTTTGTCCTTTTATAGTACAAGGACAAACCGTTACAAGTCAGCCTGACCCGACATGTGGCCCTGGCGGTTACTAGTATTGATACACGAGATTAATTGTTGTTAATAACCCTGTAACGGCTCCGACAGTGCCGTTACAGGTGTTAAGATCGTCCGATTAAGTGTCATTAACGTGGAATTAATGATAATTAATCGGGTCTTGAAGTCCGCGGCTGTCCTTTGGAGATCCGGAGCCGTTACAATGTCTTCCGGGGGTTTGAAGTGGCCAGCTCCGACGTATGGACACGTGGCAGCTCCGGAGCTTGCTTGTGGGAAGCGGGAAGCTCCGGGGTGGCCTGGCACGTGTCAGGTCCGGAGCTTCTCTCGGTCAGGGGTTAAATCCGGAGGTGCCGTTTCAGTACCTAGCCCGGAGCTTCACCCTTGCGGGTAATAGCTCCGGTCTGACAGTACACGTGGCAACCTAGGGGTTAACCATGTTGGAGAAGCAGGTCCGGTTATGTCTGACAGGTGGGTCCCCGAGGGTCTTCAATTTGAGTAGATGTCCTTCCCTTGAGATCTTTGTAACCTCAGGGAGTGTATGGTTTTTAGGGTACCGACATGGACAATGTAAGTTTTAATTTTATCAATATGGCCAAAATTTGAAAATTAGCCAAATATTGAATTTATTGCAAATAAATAATATTTAAATGCAATATATACATTGTCATAATAAATATTTACATTACACAAATATTTACAATATATTTACACATACACACTTGCTGGAATTTAAACTTGTCGGTACCCTAAAAACCATACACCCCCTGAGGTTACAAAGATCTCAAGGGAAGGACATCTACTCAAATTAAAGACCCTCGGGGGCCCACCTGTCAGACATAACCGGACCTGCTTCTCCAACATGGTTAACCCCTAGGTTGCCACGTGTACTGTCAGACCGTAGCTATTACCCGCAAGGGTGAAGCTCCGGGCTAGGTACTGAAACGGCACCTCCGGATTTAACCCCTGACCGAGAGAAGCTCCGGACCTGACACGTGCCAGGCCACCCCGGAGCTTCCCGCTTCCCACAAGCAAGCTCCGAAGCTGCCACGTGTCCATACGTCGGAGCTGGCCGCTTCAAACCCCCGGAAGACATTGTAACGGCTCCGGATCTCCAAAGGACAGCCGTGGACTTCAAGACCCGATTAATTATCATTAATTCCACGTTAATGACACTTAATCGGACGATCTTAACACCTGTAACGGCACTGTCGGAGCCGTTACAGGGTTATTAACAACAATTAATCTCGTGTATCAATACTAGTAACCGCCAGGGCCACATGTCGGGTCAGGCTGACTTGTAACGGGTTGTCCTTGTACTATAAAAGGACAAATCGACGATACACGGGGAGAGAACTCTCGAACGCTCTGAAGCTCACAAGTTAATACAATACACACACACACACACCCGTGGAGTAGGGTATTACGCTCAGGCGGCCCGAACCACGTAAACCACTGTGTCACTCGAGTCCAATCGTGATTCACCTTCTTGAGTCTCCGCGCGCCCACACCGAACTACAAACTCCTCCAACACTTTCATAGTGTCAGGAGATCTGCCGACTCCAACAGTCGACAGTTGGCGCGCCAGGTAGGGGGAGCGCCTGAGATCTTCAAGAATGGTGAATTCTGCGGCTGGATCATCCAACGGGCAACCTGCTGCTCAGGCTGTCGGAGGCAATCCCTCCAACATGCAGCCACCGGCAGGAGCCTCAGCACCAGCAGGAGTCACACTCCCACCACCACCATCTTCTCCGGCAAGACATGCCGGACAACATGATGGTGTACCGGCGTCACATACTGCGCCGGCAAGTCATGACAACCCAGATCACGCGCTCCATGCAGCGCGTGCTCTTCTCCAGCGACCACCACCTCCGGATGCATCTCAAGGTGCCATGGAGCAATGGAGGGCTGATGTTGAGCATTTGGTCGCAGCAGCGGCCGAACGCCTCAACAACCAGGGTCCACCTCCTTCAGGGCGGGCCCCGTCGCAGCGACGGACGTTGTCTGGAAGACTTGGTCCGCATGTCTCCAACAACCGAAGACGAGCTGCGTCACAGCAAGTAACGTCGTTGCCCTCTGGGGCACGACGCACCCATACCGCATCTCGGCTTTCGACACATGACCTCCGGGCGGAGCTTGATCGCCGATACCGTCAACAGGATGGCCGTGTCCACATCGAGCGAGCTCGAGAAAGACGAGATGCTCAAGACCTTTCTACTCTGGAAGGAGTAGGAGGAGGCTGTTCCGCCCTAGCCATGCACCTGCGCATGGTTAGATGGCCACAGAAGTTCTGGCCACACTTGCCGGAAAAATTCGACGGGACTGTCAATCCCGTAGAATTTCTGCAGATATACTCCACTGCAATCTTAGCAGCTGGAGGAAACGAGGCCGTAATGGCCAACTATTTTCCAGTGGCCTTAACTGGGACCGCCAGGTCCTGGTTTATGAGCCTTCCACCCAACTCTATCGACAGTTGGGAGGAGCTGTGCCGTCAGTTCACTGCCAATTTCGGGAGTTCATACACCCGACCGGGCACTAAACTGGACCTTTTTGCGGTCGTGCAAAAAGGAGGAGAATCTTTGCGGTCATTCATCCAGAGATTCTCTCAGGTACGTAACACAATCCCTTCTATCTCAAGCGCTTCTGTCATTGTGGCATTCAGACAGGGTGTACGAGACAAGAAGATGTTGGAGAAGCTGGCGATCAAAGAGATCACCAGCGTCACGGAGCTCTTCAGCCTGGCTGACAAATGTGCCAGAGCTGCGGAGGGCCGTGAAATGCACTCCAAACCAGCCTTGGAGGATCATAAAAAATCCTCCAAAGAAGAAGTCGCTACCTCCGGGAGTGGCAAGAAGAAAAAGAAGACCAACGGCAAGAAGAAGCCGTCGGCCGGCACATCCAACGTTGCAGCTACTGCAACTCCTGGTGGCCAGGGGCCACGCCCCGAGAAGCGACCTCGACCGTCTTCTGAAGACGGCGGCAAATCCAAGATGTGGTGCCCCATTCACAAAACGGGCAGCCACAGACTGGAGGACTGCCGGGAGGTCCAAAACCTTGCTGAGCGCTACAACAAGCGCCGGGAAGGATCTCCTTTCCGACAGAGGGAGGGGAAACAGAAGGTTGACAAAGCTCCGGCTGAAGAGGAGTTAGGGTTTCAGGACCCCAAAAAGGTCCTGAAAGCCGTCTACACCTCCGTCAACGATGACTCCGATGTCTCCGACAACGAGCGTCGGAAAACCATGAACACCATCTTTGGTGGATCATGGGACATCACTTCTCGTCGTGTCATCAAGACTATGCGACGGGATATGGCTGCTGTAGCTCCTACAGCTAGACCGGAGCCACATCGAAAGTGGATGGACACACCCATCACTTTTGATGCTTCGGACTGTCCTCAAAGCATGGTCGGAGCTGGCCAATTACCCTTGATGGTATCTCCCACCATCAACAACATCCAGCTCCATCATGTCCTGGTAGACGGAGGTTCGGGGCTTAACCTCATCAGCTTCGAAGCTTTCACTAAGCTTCAGCTCCGACCTTCGGACCTCCAGCCCTCTCGACCTTTCTCCGGAGTAGGTCCGGGGGCCATTACTCCACTCGGAGCTATTACTCTCCCCGTTACCTTCGGGACCCGGGAGAAGTATCGCACCGAGAAGTTGGTCTTCGACGTCGCTCAGATCAACTTACCATTCAACGCCATCTTGGGTAGACCTGCCTTGTACAAATTCATGGCAGCTACTCATTATGGATACCTGGTGTTGAAGATGCCAACACCAGTAGGCGTTCTCCGGATCCGCGGAGATCGCACTGCCGGAGTAACTGCTCTGGAGGAACTCCACGCACTCACCACGGCGCAAGAGGAGGACTCCAGACAGAAGCAAGCTCCACAACCTCCGAGCATTCGTCAACGAGGCTCGACCTCTGCACCCCGTGTGCAGCCAAGCGGCGACACTGACATTCCCGTTAAAGTCGTCCAAATTGGTTCCGATGTCACTCAAACTACCCGCATATCGGGTGGCTTGAACGACAAATAGGAACTCGCGCTCATCACTTTCCTCCGGGCTAACGTTGACGTGTTTGCTTGGCAACCGTCACAAATGCCTGGGATCCCCAGGGAAGTGATTGAGCACAATCTGAAGATTTACCCCGACGCTCGGCCTGTGCATCAGAAACCTCGGAAGCAATCTGTAGAGCGACAGAACTTCATCCGACAAGAAGTGAAGAAGTTGCTCGAAGCCGGATTCATCCGAGAAGTCTACCATCCAAAATGGCTGGCAAACCCAGTCATTGTGCCCAAGGCCGGCGGGAAACTTAGGATGTGCATCGACTACACCACACTGAATAAGGCATGTCCAAAAGATCCATTCCCACTACCTAGAATAGATCAGATAGTGGATTCCACCTCCGGGTGCGAGTTACTGTGTTTTCTAGACGCATATTCTGGATATCATCAAATCAGGATGTCTAGGGAGGATGAAGAGCATACTTCATTCATCACAGTGGACGGATTGTATTGTTACACAGCCATGCCTTTTGGTCTCAAGAATGCAGCTTCAACTTTTGTACGAGCTATGTACAAAACTTTCGAAGAACTCATCAGAGACATAGTGGAAGTGTACGTCGATGACATCGTGGTCAAAGTCAAGAGCAAGGAGTCCCTCTTGGACACCTTGCAGGCTGTCTTCGATAAGCTGCGGGCCACCCGCACGAAGCTAAACCCAGACAAGTGCGTCTTCGGGGTTAGTTCCGGAAAACTTCTTGGTTTCCTGGTAAGTCACCGGGGCATAGAGGCTAATCCGGCGAAGATAAAAGCCATTGAAGACATGCGGCCACCAACCCGCATCAAAGACGTCCAAAAATTAACTAGATGTCTAGCAGCCCTCAGCCGGTTCATTTCAAGACTGGCGGAAAGGGCACTTCCCTTCTTCAAGTTATTGAGGAAGTCCGGACCATTCCAATGGTCTGAAGAAGCAGAGAAGGCATTCCAGGAGCTGAAACAGTTCCTCACCACCCTACCAGTCTTGGTAGCTCCGAACCCTGGTGAGCCTTTATTGCTTTACATTTCAGCTGCTGACGAAGTCGTCAGTATGGTTCTGGTTGCGGAGAGACCGGAACTACCCAATACTCAGGAATCCAGACCCCTTCGGGAGGGTCCGGAGGTTCCTGAAAGCGGGTCTGGGTCCCAGCTCCCAGACTTGAACCCACAAGAAGCCACTTCAGAGGACCCGGATCCCTCCGAGAGGATCCAGGTCATTCCTGAAGAAGCTCCGGGTTCCTCCACCCAGAACCCGGAGGTCCCCGAAGAGAATCTGGACCCCTCCGAGAGGGTCCGGATCAATGAAGAGGAAGCTCCGGACCCCTCCGGGAGGGTCCGGACCATTCAACGCCCGGTATACTTCGTCAGTGAAGTGTTACATGATGCTAAGACTCGATACCTAGAGGTGCATAAACTGCTCTATGCAGTTCTTATTGCCTCAAGGAAGCTTCGACACTATTTCCAAGCTCACAAAGTCTCGGTGGTGACCTCATATCCACTTCGAGCGATCCTGCATAATCCCAATTCAACTGGGAATATTGCAAAGTGGGCAGCGGAATTGGCTGAATTCGACCTTGAATTCATTCCAAGACAAGCAATCAAGAGTCAAGCGCTGGCAGATTTCGTGGCAGAATGGACTCCCTCTCCATTAAACCCTGGGGGCCCCAGCGAGCAGAAGACGGAACCTCAAGTTCCAGCCTTCAATAAGCCTCACTGGACCCTTTACTTCGACGGCTCCATGCAGAAGCAGGGAGCCGGAGCTGGAATCCTTCTCCTCGCACCAACCGGGGAGAAGGTGAAATACATGGTACACCTTGACTTCAAGGCAACCAACAACATGGCGGAGTACGAAGCACTCATCTATGGATTAAAGGTGGCACTTTCATATGGTGTCAAGCAATTGCTGGTCAAAGGAGATTCACAACTCATCATCAAGCAGGTGAAGGGTGAATGCTCCTGCAATAATCTCCAGCTGGCTGCTTACCTCCTTGAAGTCCAGAGGCTTCAGAAGGACTTCGAAGTCCTAGACCTTCACCATGTTCAGCGTGCTCACAACGCTGAAGCTGACGAACTCTCGACCAAGGCGTCAACCGGAGCTCCGGCTCCTGACGGAACCTTTGTCCGGAGGTTGTCAAAACCCACGGTTCAGCCTGCCGAACTGAACGAAGGGGGCGAGATCAGCATCCCGAAGCTGACGGTCCCGATGGCCCTGTTACCATGGCAGCCATCAAGGGTCGTAGGTGCTGCCGGAAGCTCCGAGCAACCCAGCACGCAAGACTCAAATGCTCAAGTTAGTTCCGATGCATGGATCTCGGAGATCCGGAGCTACTTGAAAGACAACATCCTTCCTGACGATGATGTATCCGCTGACCGGGTAGTCAGATTGGCTAAAAGATACACGTTGGTAGAAGGGGATCTCTACCGGCGCGGTGCCAACGACATCCTAATGCGGTGCATCACAAGGGAAGAAGGCTGCGAACTCCTCGCAGAAATCCATGGAGGCGAGTGTGGGAACCACGCATCTTCCCGCACGCTGGTCGGAAAAGCCTTTCGGCACGGCTTCTACTGGCCTACAGCGCTCCAGGATGCCACTGAGCTAGTGAAGAAATGCAAAGCATGCCAATTTCATGCAAAGCAAATTCATACACCTGCTCAGTCCTTACAAATGATACCTCCTACATGGCCTTTCGCTGTGTGGGGTATGGACATCTTGGGACCCTTCCCAAGAGCCGTCGGAGGTTACAAGTTCCTGTACGTCGCCATCGACAAGTTCACCAAGTGGCCGGAAGCTACTCCCGTTGTGACGATTAACAAACAATCTGCAATCAATTTTCTACAATCCATCGTGAGCAGGTTCGGAGTCCCAAATAAGATCATCACTGATAATGGGACTCAGTTCACAAGCTCCACATTTCAAGGATATTGCGAAGACCTCGGCATACAAGTTTGCTAAGCTTCTGTAGCTCATCCTGCCAGCAATGGACAAGCCGAGAGAGCAAACGCAGAGATCCTTAAAGGACTCAAAACGCGTACTTATGAGCGTTTGAAAAAGCACGGAGCCAATTGGATCGAAGAGCTTCCGCCCACTCTATGGGCCAACAGGACTTCTCCAAGTCGGGCAACCGGAGAAACACCCTTCTTCCTGGTGTACGGAGCTGAAGCGATCCTTCCTCCGGAAATCACCTTGGGTTCCCTCCGAGTCCGGACCTTCGACGAAGCCGCGCAGGACCAGCTCCGGCGTGAAGACCTAGACCTCCTCGAGGAGGGAAGGTGCCAAGCAGCTGTTCGGAATGCCCGATACCGCCAAGCTCTACGGCGCTATCACCAGCGGCATGTACACAACCGACAGCTCGAGGAAGGCGATCTGGTGCTACGGAGAATACTATCTAGAGAAGGGCAAAACAAACTCTCCCCCGGCTGGGAAGGGCCCTTTCGAGTGATCAAAGTATCCCGTCCCGGAAGCGTTCGCTTGGCTACCGAGGATGGGACACCTCTCCCAAATCCTTGGAACATCGAGCACCTCTGTAAGTTCTACACCTAAATCCACGGAGGTGAGTCTTAAGTAACTTGAAATGTATGTTATAGAGTCATTGTACAGAGTCGGGTAGTTCCTCCGGGAGAGCAGCCGGACCTTTCCCGAAAGGTTTGAAAAGCTCATGCAACACTTGATACAGTCTCCGGACTAGAAGTGTGGCTAACTACCCTGGGTCAAACGAGAAACCAAACACACTTAGCCTGGTTCCGTACCCTAAGAGTGTACTTGTTTCCCCTGTACCCCGGACCTATAATGAAAGACATCTTCATGTGAAATAGACTCCACGTGCATTCATTTTTGCATAGGCTCGACATTTTTATTTTTCTCTTTCTTGTCTATAACAGAAACGTGCAATTCTTAAGAAATTCTAGTTTGACCGGTTTACGTACGATTCGAGTCGAATTGTCGGATTTTTTAGATTTAAATATCGTCTGTGGCCAACTCGCCTGAAAGCCGCCAAGCCATTCTAGGGCCGGAGTGCGCTATCGACTTAGCCTGGTCAAGCACCCTAAGTACGCCACTCTACCTACATCCCGGCAGGCCAAAGTAAGGTGGGTCCATGGACAATTGGATCTAAAAGAAAAGACAATTCATCCAGTCGTACTAAAAATTGTGTTCAACTTAAAATTCTCTTGAGAACCGTAAGCCGCGACGAAGTTATAGATAAGGAACGAATTTTACTATTTTTCTTGGCTTAAGTGTGCAGGAAAAATGAACCCAAAGTTGAGGGAGAAAAACCGGAGCTAACCAAGCTCCGACTCCCACCAGGGCGTCAACCGTCGGCGTTGACTAAAAGATGGTGAGAAGACCCCATCACTGGAGTCTGTTGCCAACAAACCAAGTGTGGCAAGGGTCATCGCCGGAGCTACTAAGCTCCGACACCTTGGAGTATTAACTATCGACGCTCAACGTGTTGATAGAGGCTATTGTTGGAGCTACTAAGCTCCAGCGATGGACAGTGCCAGAGCTTCTAAGCTCCGACAACTTCAGGGGACCTTCACTATCAAAAACTTCGGACATAGATTCCACAAGTTCGAAGCAAATTCGTCTTCAACAAAACTCAACATCCTTTTGGTACATGTCCACAATCAAATTGTGCACATCTACCAGGGGGCCAAGTTAAGACAAAGATGTTGAAGACAAGAAATGAAATTCACGAAAAATTGGGGATTTCATTTCATCAGAAGATCGGAGATTACATCTGGAGACAAGGGATTACAAAATTGAGGAAGAAGAGAAGATACAAGTAAAGGCTAAGAGAGACAGTCCTAGACCCTATGGAAGAACTCGGCGACCTTCTGGGCGACCTCCGACACGCTGGCTCGGGTAGCTTTGCCTTCTCCTTCGACGGGGCCTTCAAGCACCGGGTCCAGAGGGAATCGAGGGTTCCGACTAGTGTAGCACGTCAACACATACTCTGTGACGTTCCTAGCCAAGGCTTGCCCCTCGACCTCCAGCTGGTCCGCGATGACGTCGCCCACCTTGGAGAGCTTGCTGCCCGCGGCGCTCAACGCTTGCAACACAAGGTCCGGCTCCGGCTCCGGATCATCCGGGAGCACGGGGCTGAAACCCATCGGCGCCAGCGCATCGTCGGCCTTGCTCAGGAACTCCCAAATTTGCAGGGAGCCCGTCTTCCTCAGGCCCTTCATCTCCTCCAGGGATCTCCGGGCCGCCGTCAGCTCCGAATTCTCGCGGGAGAGGCGCTCAACTTCTTTGGCGTTTTGCTGAATCTTCGCAGCAACCCGCTTCTCAAGTCTTCCGAGCTCCTCCTCCCGGAGGTGGATCTTGTTCCGGCGGTCGACCAAGTCCTTCTCCCTAGCTTCTATTTTCTTCTCCCGGGCGACAAGGGCACACTCGTACTCGTAGAGTTCCTGCCCCCGCACCCAGGTCTTCTCCTCCTCCTCGAGGCAGCGCTCTTCCAATTTTTTAGTGCGCTCCTCGAGGCCCTTGTCCGCCAGAGCTGTTTTCTCGGCGAGCTCTTCCTCCCATCGCAAGACGTCATCCCGTAGCTCCAGGAGTTTTTGCTCCTCATCCTCGAGCCGCCTTTCCCTTCCTTCAAGTGCCTCTCGGCGCTTGATGAGTGCGGTGCTGATGGCCTCGATTTGATCGAACCGAGCGTTGGCCGCGTCGTTAGCAGCCTTAGCTTGGTCATGGAACTCCCGGGATTGAGCGTCGAGGGCGTGAGTCATGCTCTCCCTCTCGTCCAGCAGCTCACCCCAGAGCTCCAGGCGGACCTTCTCCCGCCTGATCCATTCCTTGTCATCCGCAATCCTCGACTGCGCCAGCTTAGTCTCAAAGTGGAGCCGATTACGCCACCTCCTAAGGGTTTGGCGCTCCTCTTCAAGAGCTTTGCTGTCGTGGAAGAAGGCCAGTTGGACCTGACGTAGACTGGAGCAGGCGTTGTCGATGGACATCGACAGAGAGATGGGCTCCGGACCTGCCGGGGTCTCTTCCGCTGGTTCCAGCGGGTCTTCACTTACAAAAATTGGGTCCCACTCTACGAGAGTGGAACCCCGAGCTTCCAAAGCGCTAGGGCCCTCCTCCGAGATGGCCTCAGTCGCCATCGAAGGAGGTCCCGCCACCAAGTCTTCATCTGCCCCCACAGGCTGGGGGCCGGCGACTTCGTTCAGGCACTCTGGCTCTGCCACAGGTACCATTGACGTCGTCGCCTCCACTGGCTCTGGCCGGGACACTTCTTTTGAGGGAGGCTCAAGCTCCCTCGCCTCTTCAGCCACCGGCTCTGCGGCCGGCGCTCCAACAATCACCGGCTCTGCGGCCGGCGCTCCAACAATCACCGGCTCTGCAGCCGGCGCTCCAATAATTACCGGCTCTGCGACCGGAGTTTCGGAAGTAACCGGCTCAACTACCGGAACCACTTCAACTTCCGGCTCGCATGCCGGGGCTTCAGCTACCTCCGGCTCAACCGCCGGGGCTTCAACACTTTCCGGCTCTGAAGCCGGGACCGCTACTTCCTCCGACTCAACAGTCGGAGCTTCTACTTCTGCAGCACCAGGACCCGGAGCTTCTACCTCCGGAACGGGTGCCGCTGGCGCATCTTCAATCCCATGGTCCGACGCTACCACGGGAACTTCTGGAGACGAGTCGAGGTCCATGACCACGACAGCCGGCGCCGGAGCTATCGCAGCCTCCGCTTGGGGCGGCACCGGGGCTGGAGCAGAAGCCCTCGTAGCCTCAGACACTGTGGCTGAGGGCGGAGCTTCACTCCCCTTCTTAGGAACGCTGCAGATAAAAAACGAAGAAATTGATCAAATAGATGCTACAATTAAAAGTTAATCGAGGTAAGAAAGAAAAATTACCTTGGGAGGCTCACGCACCAGCTTGCGCGGAACCTCTTTCCCGGACGTTCCGGGCTGGCCACGGTCGGCGTAGGAGCTCCGGGAGGACTCCCAGGACTTGCCGTGGTCGCGGGCGTTTCCTGGGTCGGAGCTCTCCTTGATCGGGAGGAACTCCTGGACCTGGAGGCCCTCACCGCTTCTCGTGCCGGAGTCGCCTGCCTGGAGCTGGCACCTCCGGAGGGATCCACCACGGGGACAGTTGCACTCCGGGAGGATCCCACCGCCGAAACAGTAGCGCTCCGAAAAGACCCCACCACGGGGACAGCCGCCACGGCGGCGGAGGATCTTCCTTCCTGAGGACGGGGAACTGGGGGGGAGGTGGCAAGCCCGACGGACCTTCCGTCAGCATGTCGCAGCTTTCTCTTCCGGCTCTCCGGCTCCTCCGCCAGCTCCTTGCCCTTGCCGATGACCTCAGCTCTTGGCTGAGAGACAGGGGCGGAGCCGCCTTCGGACAACCCGGGGATCGCCAACCGGGCAGTTGACCTTCTCTCGACGACGCCAAGGTTGTCAAGCGCGGGCATCTTCCGCCAGAGCTCCCTGCTGAACTCAACTTCCACATTCAGGGGAAGGAAAGCCGGCGGTGGAGTCAAGTAATCTCCGTCAACATCGATGCCGTGCTGGAATTTCTTGAGGTGAAACTCCAAGGACTTCCCCACCATGCTGGACTTCAACCCGGTCTCAACCCGGTCCTCGTCCATCACGCTGTTGAGGGCCCAGGCGAGCTTCTCCCTCCTCTTCAGCGGCGCCCACCTGTTGGACAAGAAGTTGCAGAACACCGCCTGGGGAGTCAATCCTCCCTCCACACATTGGCGGATCCTGGTCAGGACGGGATCGAAAGCTGCCGCCAGCACCGGAACTTCGCTCCACACCGACGTGTCAATACCGGGCAGACCATCTGGCAACTCCAACCGCTCATGCTCCTCCATCCGGACGACTACCCAATCTTTCTTCCAGTCATCCCACTTCCCGGAAGGGAATGACTGGAGGTACTTGAACGAGCACTTCTTGCGCTTCACGAAGTAGTAGAAGCCAAGATACTCGTCGCTTCGGCCGGTGTTTTGGACGGTGAAGAAGGTTCGGAAGAGCTCGATGCAGGGAGGGATGCCCACCCACATCTCGCAGAAGTGGACAAAGATGGACACAAGGAGAATGGAGTGAGGGCCAAGATGGTACAGCTGCAGACCATAGAAGTCCAACAGCATCAAGAAGAAAGAAGAAAACGGTGGGATCAGCCCCACCATGGCGTACGATGAAAAGTACACCATCTCGCCGGAGTGCTCCTTTTTAAAGGGAAGCTCTCCGCCGGCGCGGACCGAACGGTTGAAGAAGTCCGACGACCACCCCATGAGGGCTCAGACCTTCTTCAGATCGCTTTCCGTCTTCAAACGACTCTCACGCAGACCCAACTCCATCGCAGCACAGCTAGGCAAGAGAAGAGGAGCAAAGCACGAGTTGGGAGTTTGAGCGCAAGAACAGATGGAAAGCGTAAAGAACTCCCGACGGTGTGCTTTCCTTCTTAAGTAAGCCATCGCAACGCTTGGATGGAAACTGCAGGGGAGTCAAGGATACTACTCAAGAATTCAACCCTGCCGATGACAAGATGGCCCGGGACCACCCTGACGATCAAGTAGAGGTTCTTACCCAGGCGAACGGTTGTCATCACGAGGCGGGAAACCCAAAGGCGGCGACCTGACAAGGCACGCGGAACCGATACGGTTTTCGTATCGGGAACTGGCGACCTTCAATTGCGAGAGATCCGCACGCCAAAGATCCTATCTGCCGCCTGAGGTGCGCCACGTGTCGGGATTTAACCGTAAAGCCCCGCCAAAGGCACCTCCGAAGACCCTTGAAGACCCAGTTCAAGAGTCGCAAGTGTGGACCCACCTCCGGCGGAATGACTTCACCCCGTTGGCCTTCCCCGGAGGTAGGTCCAGGGGGCCACTGTCGGTACCCTAAAAACCATACACCCCCTGAGGTTACAAAGATCTCAAGGGAAGGACATCTACTCAAATTAAAGACCCTCGGGGGCCCACCTGTCAGACATAACCGGACCTGCTTCTCCAACATGGTTAACCCCTAGGTTGCCACGTGTACTGTCAGACCGTAGCTATTACCCGCAAGGGTGAAGCTCCGGGCTAGGTACTGAAACGACACCTCCGGATTTAACCCCTGACCGAGAGAAGCTCCGGACCTGACACGTGCCAGGCCACCCCGGAGCTTCCCGCTTCCCACAAGCAAGCTCCGAAGCTGCCACGTGTCCATACGTCGGAGCTGGCCGCTTCAAACCCCCGGAAGACATTGTAACGGCTCCGGATCTCCAAAGGACAGCCGCGGACTTCAAGACCCGATTAATTATCATTAATTCCACGTTAATGACACTTAATCGGACGATCTTAACACCTGTAACGGCACTGTCGGAGTCGTTACAGGGTTATTAACAACAATTAATCTCGTGTATCAATACTAGTAACCGCCAGGGCCACATGTCGGGTCAGGCTGACTTGTAACGGGTTGTCCTTGTACTATAAAAGGACAAACCGACGATACACGGGGAGAGAACTCTCGAACGCTCTGAAGCTCACAAGTTAATACAATACACACACACACCCGTGGAGTAGGGTATTACGCTCAGGCGGCCCGAACCACGTAAACCACTGTGTCACTCGAGTCCAATCGTGATTCACCTTCTTGAGTCTCCGCGCGCCCACACCGAACTACAAACTCCTCCAACACTTTCATAGTGTCAGGAGATCTGCCGACTCCAACAGTCGACAAAACTACACTTGAATTTTAAATTTAAACTGTAAATTGAAAAACAGTAAAATAGGTAAATTTATCTGGGCTTCAGGATGACCAAACCGTGGGCGTGCGGCCCAGCCGACCGCACGGCCCGGCGGCGCGGCCCAGCTGAGCGCACGACCCACAACCTCGCGGTCAGGCGGCGCGGCTCAGCCAGGTCCGGCCGGTGGTGAATAGGGGGGGGGGGGAGGCCGAGAAACGTCGGGGTCGGGTCAAACCGTAGCTGATCACCTCGCCTCGGTACCTCCGCCTGCCGCCTCGGCGCTTCGGTTCCACCTTCCATGACCGCTCCTTCTTCTTCCACCTCCGACGCCAATGCTCTCGTCCTCCGGCACCGTTCCCCCTCAACCCCCTTCCCCCCCACCCCCACCGGTCAGTTAGAATCGGCGGTTGAGGCCCAAGATCTGGACCTCCGGGATGGTCGGGTCGGGGCGGCGAGGTGAGCAAAACGGCGGAGGATCCGGTTGCCGCTCGGGCTCATGAGCGTGGACTGTGAACCGGAGGTTGAAGGACCAACTTCCTCTTGAGGGGTCGTCGGTGCCGTTTTCGGTTCTTCCTCGATTGGGGTCGCTGTCCTCGGGGCTAATGGTCCTCAGGGAATTCCCCTTGGACCAACCCTGATCCTCGTCGTTCGTCGTATTGCGGGCCTTAGTGGTGGCGGCAGTACGGCGGCGGTGTCCACCGTGTTGATTTGGCTGGCGGTTCCTTCTTCCTCTCCCCTTCCCTCCCCCTGTTCGCCCGATGACGAAAGGCCCTGGACTAGCGCAACCCGGTGTGGGGTCTCCCCACCATGGACGGCGCTCGGTCCGCCTTGACGACCCATTTGATGGGCGTCTGGGTCCGAGGGTTGGCGGGGATACAGAGTAGGGGGGCGATCCGCAACGCGACGGCGAGGTTTGCGCAGATCTGTTACTTGAGGGAAATGGTGGCCATCACGGTGGCCTTCACGGTGACCTAGACGACGGTTACAGTGACAGCCACGACGACAACGAACACCATGGTGGTTAAGAAAGCTTGAGCCTTTATCGTCGACGAGGAACACCAAGATAAATGGTTCGGTAAGTCTAATTTCCGGCATTTTTACCTTTGATCTTTGGGATTTCTTCTCTCTCGTTGAATCACTTGTAAAGCAGTGTTGATGACGTGTTGTGAATTAAGTTTTGAGAGACAAGAACACAATGATTCCAACTTATATTTTATTCATTCTTTCCATTGATTTTTATACATGTTGAATGGACGGGCATGTCCGATGGCGAGAGGATGCGAGGAGGAGCGGCCACGACCACTGGGAGGGGACGCGACCGCCGGCAGCGTCAACCGCCAGCGTTCGGTTGAACAAACGATTCTCAACAGAAACCAACAAGCTGCTCAAGATGGATGGGAGGAGTCTGTGCACAGGCGCATCATCGGTCAAGACGAGGCCGTCTCGGCAGTAAGCAGCGCCGTCCTGTGTTCCCGCGTCCTCGGGCTCAAGGATCCTCGTCGGCCGATCGCGAGCTTCATATGGTGGTGGTCGTAGTGAGACGAGCACGGAGGAGGCGTTGTTGGCTTGGTGCAAAAGAAGCGTCAACGCGATGTGCGGTGGTGGTGATGTTGGTGAGGTGCAGAGGAGACCGACGGTGTAGTGCGGTGGTGACCGTGAGTGCAGCGTGTATGGCACGACACATGACACGACATGGTGGTGTCCGTGGTGAGGCGAGGATGAGATGATTTGACAATGACGGGGAACTTCTCTGGACACGTGGTGGGCCGCGCGAGGACGATAATTTCCGACGTGGGGGCGATTAGATCCGCTAGATAGCTCGTCATGTGAGGATTCAATGATGGTGATAGGATGGTAATGGGTCGGGTTCGGATTAGGTGAATAAAAAATCTGCTCGAAATAAAAAGGACCGCGGGTCAATTTTCGGACCCTCACCCGCAAGTGAAATTTTGCACCCACACCCGATAGGTTTTGGGCGGATTTTGAGTACCCGTCGAGTTTCACCAAATATAAGATTTCTGCTGGAGTTATGCAACAAGTTCTCACGCAAAAATGCTTTCTCCACAGCTGAGCATCGAATATTGCTTGTAATATCTTGTGTTTTGCCGGAGGCATTCATGTGGCAGCCACCTCCAGTGGTTGAAACACTAGTTGCCACGGTGCTAGTGCGCTACGGCAAATGTCAATAAATTCAAGTTGTAAAAAAATGAGAATGGGACAAAAAAAGAAGGCGCTAGCTAGATTGCATCAAAAAATGTTGAGAAAATAGACAAAAAAATCCATAAGCACATAAGCATTACAGAAATCGAGTAAAAAGCCGTCGGCCATATAGCCGTTGGTTCATACGTTATATCCGTCGGTATAGCCGTTGGTTCATACGTTATATCCGTCGGTATACCAACGTTCATGATCGACGCCTCAGACTCGATGTATTTAACTAATATAAATGTCGGGCTCGACACCTATAAACTTTAAAACCGTCGACCAGGTACCCAACGCCTTTATTTCATTTAAAATTGTCGGCTCCATTTCATTTAAAATTGTCGGCTCTATCTACAGCTGACAACTTTAATTATATTACTGTCGGTACACCCGACGGCCCTAAAGTGCTCTACGAAATAAAAAAAAATGAAAACACGAGCACGCCAATCTTTTCCAGGATCAAGACCAAATCGTGATATATCTCACAAGATCAAAGAAGAGACATACAGATCAAGCAAGAAGGCACCACAATCCAGTATAACAAATCCAGTACAAATCTTTGGCAGGATCAACACCAAATCTTTCTATCACACAAAAATGCATCACAATCCAGTACAACAACAAAGCCACTAGAACTAATGAACAAAATCACTAGATCACAATTCCTTAGCGACATCTCTGTTCAGCTTCCGTACGGCACGTCCCCTGCACATTCGTCGTCGAAAGCCAAGATAGCATCAGAAAACTTGCACCAACTAAATTGCAAAACACGGACTCTCGGCTCGAAGGCAGCGGTACCTTTGCTGCTCGACGCGCTCGGCGAGCTGCGCGCGGAGCCGCGGCGCCTCGGCTTCGAGCCGCTCGAGGCGGGACACCAGGGCCACGAAAGGGTTCGCCGGTAGAAGAGGACGACGAGTCCGACGGCGCGGATCAACCTGCTCGAACGGGTTCGCCTGCGAAGCGCTGTCAGCTCCGCGCCGAAGCAAAGAGAACGAGGCGAAGGGGCGGCAGAGGACTCGGTAGACTCGCCGGATCTTGGTGTACCTAGCCAGAGCCCGTGATGGAGTGAAGAGGAGAGTGAGGCCGTGGCGGATCTGGGCGGAGCCCGCGCCGGAGCGAAGGAGGACGAGGCGGCGGTGTTCCTGGCCAGAGCCCGCGCCGAAGCGACGAGGGGGCGACAGACCTGGCCGGATCCCTTGTCGGAGTGACGAGGGGGCGGCGGACCTGGCCGAATCCCGCTTCGAAGAGGAGGACAAGCGCTGGCTTTGTGCGGTGGGCGGCGACCGTGGGGAACGAGTTTCTGTGGTGGGAGAGAGGAGAAATGAGGAAGACGTGCTAGGGTTTGGA
The DNA here is from genome assembly GCA_036927565.1 of Tuctoria greenei. Taxonomy (NCBI): domain Eukaryota; kingdom Viridiplantae; phylum Streptophyta; class Magnoliopsida; order Poales; family Poaceae; genus Tuctoria; species Tuctoria greenei. The sequence goes on from JAYESD010000007.1 coordinate 4,549,741, forward strand.
GAATGGACGGGCGGGCTGGGAAATAAAAATGTGAGATTCGGTTCCAAAACGATAGAGCCATCGGTTTTTTTTTTCTGCCCGACGTATTTAACTTGGGATGTTACAGTTGTCGGCCAACCAAGCTCATCCGACGGTCATAAAGTTAGAGGCATCGATTCTTTTCAAAGTCCCGACTTTTTTTAGTTACTCTTGTCGGTTTGGATCAGGAGGCTGATGTTTTTAACAACTGTCGTTGGTTGTATTTGTACCGACGTTTTTAATGTATTTCTATCTGTCGGTCCCGACGTTTTTAAAATAAACCGACAGCCTAATGCTCGTTTCTTGTAGTAAAAAACGAGAAATAGACAAAAGAAGGCGCTAGATTGTAGGATCCAGGCGGCGGCAGTGGGATCGAGGCGTCATGCGTGCCCGCGGGATCCAGGTTGCAGCGCGCGGGATACATGCGTCGATTGTGGGACTCGGACATCGGGGGACGATGGTTGAATACACGCAGTGGTGTTCGGTTACAGCGGCTGCATGTGATGGCGGCGAATGACAAGAGACGGGCTGTGGATTCTAGGTTTTGTGGATGGAGCTGGGCGATAAGCTCACGTACCGGAGATGAGCTGCGTAATAGGAAGGAGATACTCCCTCCGGTCTGTAATATCTGTCACCGAAAGAACTAAAAGGAGTTCTCCCAGCGACAAATATTATGGACCAGAGGGAGTATTATATGGGCTGTATGCTGAGGACTTGGGCCATTTGGGGATTTTGATTGCTTTTTAGATGGGCCATATTATATTCCAATACTATTTCGGGTACCCGCAGGTTGGAAATAAAATCCTCACCCGCACCCGCAAAGTTTCGGATCGGGTGCGGGTCAGACCCGGGGGTGAAAAATCACACCCGCACTCGCACCCGTCGGGTACCCAAACCCGCAGGTGGGATTGACATCTGAAAGTGCATCTAGGCATCTCTGTGGGTTTTGGATGACTGATGACGACAATTAAGAGGCTAATGAGATGAGTTCATCTTAAGCACAGGTGTGATGGTTGAAATGAGATAAAATCCCTCAAAGAAGAAAAAGATTGAAATGAGCGTCGAAGACTCAAGTATAGAAATTAGGGTTTCTATTGTGTTAAGTTTAGACTAGACGTATCATGTGTGAGAGTGGTTGTATCATGTGCAATTGAGATCATCCAAGAGGGCTCAAAGTGGTGGTTGAGAGAAAAACCTAAGTGAGAAGCAAAAATGAGAGAAAACACTCAGAGGACGAACTTGTTCGAGCTTTAGGCCGGACTAGTCTGGTCCGCCAGAGTAGTCCGTTTTGGGTCGGACTAAATGCCTCTGTTCGAGTTCAGACTTGTCCGTATGGGTACGAACTAGTCCGTTCTTCCCTTGGTAAGAAGATTTGAAGCTAAGTCCTGGGAGGCCGAACTTGTCCACCAAAGTGGTCGGACTAGTCTGGACCCCTCAGAGTTGTCCGTTTTGGAACGAACCAAAGCATTATGGATGAGTACGAACTTGTCCGTTGTAACACGGACTAGTCCATTTGGGACTTAGTGGGAAAACTCAAGCCAAGTTCTGGGAGGCCGAACTTGTCCGCCCTAGAGGCCAAACTAGTCCGTGCCTGGCCAGTTTAGTCCGTTTTCAACTGGACTAAATCATTCTGTTCCACTTCGGACTAGTCTGTTGTTGGCCAGACTAGTCTGTGTTGCCATGAACGTTTGAAATACAAACGTTTAGCTCGCACGTCATCTATTTTTTCGATCAATGACATAAAATTATTGGTGGTCCCAAGAGGCCAGACTAGTCTGTGGTTAGGCTGTTTGCAACGACTAGTTGTCGGAACCCTTATAAAAAGGGGACCCCTGGCTTCCATTTGAGAAATCTGGAACCCTAGCACTGCCACAACCAACCTAGAGCCCTCCAAAGCCTTCTACTTCGCCTTCTAGCCCTCTAAGATCAAATCTTGAAAAGACTCGTGTTGTGTTTTGTGGCTTGTGTGAGTTGAGATTCAAGTGCTCCTTGTTGTATTGATTCGTGGGATCCTCAACTTGTGAGTAGCCCCAAACAAACTTGGTGATTACAATTTGATATAGTGGAGACCAAGCTGACCATTGTGGTGGCTTAGTGAGAAGAGAGTCAAGTGAGATCCGATCCTCGTGTGGACTTCTCAACATGGATGTAGGCTTCTTTGTGAAGCTGAACCACATGATAAATCTTGTCTCACTTTTGCTTTACTTTTCGTGATCACTAGAATTGCTTTTAGGGTTCATATTATTCTTCGTATTGATCATCTTGAAATGTTGCAATCTAATTGCTTTCATTGGTTAAGTTGTACTAGGTTGCTAGATATTGTATATGTAGGATCGTAGAGCACGTGAAAAGCTACCAGAGGGGGGGTGAATGGTAGATTTAAAAATTTTACACAGCGGAAACAATTAAACCCCAACCCCTTCAGCAGAAAAACGATCTATTAAAGAAATCGTGTGTGAGACTAATCTAAACGTGTTTCACCGTGACAAAAGTGATATATATCAGAGAGAATCAACTCACGAAGACAACAATACAAGAATCACTCAAATCCGTCAAGAAAAACTCAAGTTATGATCGAAAGATCAAACAAAGGTCAATCTGCCCTATCCGAAAAAAAACAGTTCTGGAACGCTGCAAAGAAACTCGTGTAGATCATAGACCATAAATCTAAGTACCGTGGAATTTTGACAGATGATAGATAATCAAGTTGTGAAGACAATCCAAAAAGAATCACGTCAATTGGCTCTGTAAACTCGAGTTATGATAAAACCACCGACGAAAGGCATTGCTGTCCAGAAATTCGACGAGTAAAACTTGTCTGGAACAAGTCGGACGAACAAGGCACAAAAGTTCCTTCAAACTACGAATTTTATTCAACAGAACATAAGAGGAACAGACCGAAAGTCGTGCACCACGAGCTCTAGGCTTCCTTGCTTATATAACCAGCTCGAAAGCCAACTCAACTCAAATCAGGAACCTAATCCTACTCTGTTCACGAATCGTAACTTTCCATAACTACTTAGGATTCTTCTATACGCAGATAGAAGCAATCTTAAGACTTCCAAACACCTTAGGAACGTATACCACATTCCTAAACAACTCAAATTCGTGACCCACATGAAATCCTATCATAACCAACTCAAATCTTTCCATATTTGAGTCAAACCCGACTCAGCCGTAGCCTAAGTCCATAACCTAGTCGGTTGGACCTTTCCGACCAACTCTTTTCGTCCACATCTCTTCATCACGTCTCGGAACCATGTAGCCACGTCCATGCACTCCTTGCACATGTGCAAACATCTTCCAATGATGTCCACGATACCTACACATGCATTGTTCTTGATTTAATCATGCTGCGCAACCTCCTGATCAGCTCAACCACAATTCCTCCTGAATTTGGTTGTTGGAACCTCATCTCCTCCCTGAGACTAGTCCAATGGATCCCATCACCAGCCATGTCTTGAACTCAAGCAACACCTGCACATGAATAAACAACCAATCCATACAAGCCCAAGTCCTCGACTTGACTCAAGTTAGTTTCGAACACAACACCTTACGTGAGAACCTCACATAAGCATGTTGCAAAACCACAGTAACACGATATCATCCATATCAACCAAAAACGCACCAAAGACTTAGCAAATGAATACTAAGCAATCTTTCCAGAGATGTAAAGCAAGTACGAAACATTGCAAATGAAAAACAGAAGCATTGCGATCAAGTTCCAGACCTTGCCAGAGCAACCCGGACCTTGAGACGGAGCTAACAAAAGCTAGTAGAACCTAGCGCCAGAACTTACCAAAACTAGTATAACCAAGCTCCCTCTGGAGCTTACAAAACTAGCATGACCTTAATAAAAAGGTGTTTTGGTGATATTCAAAACTTTTATCGTCAAAGCAAGTGTATTCACTACAAGCCAATGTATTCAGCACACATATGTCTTACAATCTCCCTCTTGATGAATGCATTGGCAACACCATTTAAAATCCGAACATTGGCTTATTCACATAAAAGTTTTGAAGGAAATTTCTCCCCCTTTGTAAATCAAAAGTAAAATGAGAAGAAAATCCAAAAATTATCCCATATTATCTCTCTCCCTTTATTATCTCTCCTTATGCACATATTCTCTTTCTCTTCATGTTTATCTCTCCCTCTTTGACAATTTATTCAACAAGTCATGAGCATATAAACAAATTATCACCCCCCCCTTTAGTTGTTATGAGCATATTATAACACATACATATAAACAAAGCTCATCCAAGTCATACTATCAAGTATCTTACATTATCACATCAATGAAATACATAAAGTAGTGTAAGCCATGCTAGAGATCAAATGTAATTTTTAATTTAAGTAAGTCATGATCTCACAAACTTAACTATTTCAAAACCTAAAATCATGACACTAGTTGCTGCATTTTACTATTTTTCAAAGCATAAATTTAGATCATATGATATTTTCAAGAGATTATATGCGCATCTGCCTTATTCTAACCAACCAAGCCAAGCCTATGTCATTTGACAATCAGAAGCTTAAGGACATGGTTTTAGTCATACACAACTTCTTCCAAGTTCATATATAAGTGCAATAATAAGCCATCTCAAAAGAAGAAGTGTGATGCATGCATATTCTCTTGATCTTTTCTCAATTTATATTTGTTTATAAAAGCTCAACATGTGAGTTGATTACTTGATTAATTCTTAATGATTAAAAGCACTTGTGAACATGTAACAAGTTCAAAACAGCAAGAAAGTTCGACCATGACCAGTTTTAGTGTAAGTAATTATTCCAATTACTAGACATGAAAAAACTACAAAATGTATAACACGAGTAATGTAGTAAGAACTTTCAGCATGTAAAAGGAATCACAAAGTCATATATGTATGAAATACTATGCTCATATTATTTTAATTCCATATTCACACATAGACTTCCCAAGTTTCAAAACTCCCCCTCAATTTAAGCCATGAGGATGCATAACCCCTATTTCACTACGAATGTAACAAAAACGAGTGAAATCCAAAGGTTTTGTAAAAATGTCAACCAATTGTTGTTCGGTATCTACATGGTGAAGCACAATGTTTCCTTTTTCAACATTATCTCGGAGAAAGTGATACCTAATGTCAATGTGCTTAGTTCTAGAATGTTGCACGGGGTTTTTAGCAATGCAAATGGCACTAGTGTTATCACAGAACAGTGGAACACTATCTAGATCAACCCCATAGTCCTTAAGTGTTTGAACAATCCAAAGAATTTGTGAGCAAGCACTAGCAGCAGCTACATATTCAGATTCGGCTGTTGATTGTGCAACTGAATTTTGTTTTCTAGAGGACCAAGCAACAAGAGAATTACCAAGAAAATGACAAGCACCAGAAGTACTTTTCCTATCAATCCTACAACCCCCAAAACTAGCATCCGAAAAAGCTTTCAAAGTAACAGTTGAGGAAGAAGGAATGCCAAATTCTTGAGTTCCATGTAAGTAACTGGGAATCCTTTTGACGGCTTGACGATGTGAAGCACGTGGGGAGGCTTGAAACCGTGCACAAAGACATACGCTGAATTGTATGTCTGGTCTTGATGCCGTGAGGTACAAAAGTGATCCGATCATGCTTCTATATTCTTTTTGATCCACGGGTTCACCATCTTCATCAAGTCCAAGTGTTGCTGCTGTTCCCATTGGTGTCCGAAAAAGGCTTGCTTTTGTCCATGTTGAAGCGCCTTAGGAGATCTTTTGTATACTTCATTTGATGCACAAAGGTACCCTCCTTTGTTTGCTAGATTTGCAGCCCGAAAAAGTAAGTGAGTTCACCCATCATACTCATTTCAAATTCGGAACTCATCTGTCGACTGTTGGAGTCGGCAGATCTCCTAACACTCCTAAAGTGTTGAAGGAGTTTGTGGTTCGGTGTGGGCGCGCGGAGACTCAAGAAGGTGAATTGCGATTTAACACAGGAGACACTAGGATTTACGTGGTTCGGGCCGCCTGAGCGTAATACCCTACTCCACGGGTGTGTTGGTGTTGTATTAGTTTGTCACGTATGATTGCTCGTCCACGTCTGTGTACGTGTGTCCCGCGTGTATCGTCGGCCTGTCCTTTTATAGTACAAGGACAGACCGTTACAAGCTAGCCTGTCCCGACATGTGGCCCCGGCAGTTACTAGTATTGATACACGATTAATTGCTGTTAATGATTCTGTAACGGGCTCCGACAGTGCTGTTACTGGTGTTAAGATCGTCCGTTTAAGCGTCATTAATATGGCATTAATGACGCTTAATCGGGTCTTGAAGTCCTTGGCTCTCCTTTGAAGATCCGGAGCCGTTACAAGGTCTTCTGGAGGTTAGAGGCTATCAGCTCCGACGTTTGGACACGTGGCAGCTCCGGAGCTTGCTGTGGGAAGCAGGTAGCTCCGGGGCTATCTGACACGTGTTAGGTCCGGAGCTTCTCTCGGTCAGGGGTTAAGTCCGGAGGTGCCATTTCGGTACCTGGCCCGGAGCTTCCCCCTTGTGGGCGGTAGCTCCGGTTTGGCAGTACACGTGGCGACCTAGGGATTAACCATGTTGGAGAAGTAGGTCCGGTCATGTCTGACAAGTGGGCCTCCAAGGGTCTTCAATCCGAGTAGACGGCCTTCCCTCGAGATCTTTGTAACCTCAGGGGGTGTACGGTTTTTAGGGTACCGACAGTGGCCCCCTGGACCTACCTCCGAGGAAGGTCACTGGGGTGAAGTCGTTCTGTCGGAGGTGGGTCCATCCTTGCGACTCTTGAACTGGGTCTTCAAGGGTCTTCGGAGGTGCCGTTGGCAGGGTTTTACAGTTAGATCCCACCGCGTGGCGCACCTCAGGCGGCAGATGAGATCTTTGACGTGCGGATCTCACGCAATTGAAGGTCGCCGGTTCCCGATACGAAAACCGTATCAGTTTCGCGCGCCCTGTCAGGCCGCCGCCTTTGGGTTTCCCGCCTCGTGATGACAACCGTTCGCCTGGGTAAGAGCTTCGACTTGATCATCGGGGTGGCCCCAGGCCCTCTTGTCATCGGCTGGGTTGAATTCTTGAGTAGTATCTTCGACTTCCCTGCAATTTCCATCCAAGCGTTGCGAGGGCTTACTTAAGAAGGAAAGCGCGCACCGTCGGGAGTTCTTTACGCCTCTCATCTGATCTTGCGCTCAAACTCCCGACTCGTTCTTCGCTCCTCTTCTCTTGCCTAGCTGTGCCGCGATGGAGTTGGGTCTGCGCGAGAGTCGCCTGAAGACCGACAACGATTTGAAGAAGGTCCGGGCCCTCATGGGGTGGTCCTCGGACTTCTTCAACCGCTTGGTCCGTGCCGGCGGAGAGCTCCCCTTTGAGAAGGAGCGCGCTGGCGAGATGGTGTACTTTTCTTCGTACGCCATGGTGGGGCTGATCCCACCATTTTCTTCTTTCTTCTTGATGCTGCTAGACTTCTATGGTCTGCAGCTATACCACCTTGGCCCTCACTCCATTCTCCTCGTGTCCATCTTTGTCCACTTCTGCGAGATGTGGGTGGGCACCCCCCCCTGTGTCGAGCTCTTCCGAACCTTCTTCACCGTTCACACCACCGGCCGGAGCAATGAGTACATTGGCTTCTACTACTTCGTGAAGCGCAAGAAGTGCCCATTCAAGTACATCCGGTCGTTCCCTTCCGGGAAGTGGGATGACTGGAAGAAAGATTGGATAGTCGTCAGGGTAGAGGAGCATGAGCGGTTGGAGCTGCCAGACGGTCTGCCCGGCATCGACACGTCGATATGGAGTGAAGTTCCGGTGCTGGCGGAAGCTTTCGACCCTGTCCTGACCAGGATCCGCCGATGCGTGGAGGGAGGATTGACTCCCCAGGCGGTGTTCTGCAACTTCCTGACCAACAGGTGGGCGCCGCTGAAGAGGAGGGAGAAGCTCGCCTGGGCCCTCAACAGCATGATGGACGAGGACCGGGTTGAGACCGGGTTGAAGTCCAACATGGTGGGGAAGACCTTGGAGTTCCACCTCAAGAAATTCCAGCACGACATCAACGTCGACGGAGATTACTTGACTCCGCCGTCGGCCTTTCTCCCTCTGAATGTGGAAGTGGAGTTTAGCAGAGAGCTCCGGCGGACGATGCCCGCGCTTGATGACCTTGGTGTCGTCGAGAGAAGACCAACCACCCGGGTGGCAATCCTCGGGGTGCCCGAAGACGGCTCGGTCCCTGCTCCACAGCCGAGGGTCGAGGTCATCGGCAAGGGCAAGGAGCTGGCGGAGGAGCTGGAGAGTCGGAAGAGGAAGCTACGACATGCCGACGGAAGGTCCGTCAGGCCCGCTACTTCCGCCTCGGTTCCTTCTCCCCAGGGGGGAAGATCTTCTGCCGCCGTGTCGACTGTCCCCGTGGTGGGGTCCTCCTTGAGCGTGTCTGTCCCCGTGGTGGAGCCCTCCTGGGGTGCTAGCTCCGGGTGCACGACTCCGGCACCTGGGGCAGTGGGAGCCTCCAGGTCCAGGGGTTCCTCCCGATCGAGGAGAGCCTCGACACGGGAAACACCCGTGGTTGCGACAAGTTCTGGGGGGCCTCCCGGAGATCCTACGCCGACCATTGCCAGCCCGGAACGTCCGGGAAAAAGGTTCCGCGCAAGCTGGTGCGGAAGCCTTCCAAGGTAATTTTTGATCTTTACCTTGGTTAACTTTTTAATTGTAGCGGTTGCTTGTTAATTTTCTTTATCCATCCTCTGCAGCGTCCCCAAGAAGGGGAGTGAAGCTTCACCCTCGGCCACGATGTCTGAGGCCGGGGGAGCTTCTGCTCCTGTCCCGGTGCCGCCCCAGGTGGTGGCTGAGGCTGCGACAGCTCCGGCGCCGGCTGTCGTGGTCATGGACCTCGACTCGTCCCCAGAATTTCCCGTGGTAGCGCCGGACCACGGGAATGAAGACACACCATCGGCACTTGTCTCGGAGGTTGAAGCCCCGGGTCCTGGTGCTGCAGTGGTGGAAGCTCCGGCTGTAGAGCCGGAGGAAGTAGTAGTCCCGGCCTCGGAGCCGGAACTTGTCGAAGCCCCGGCGATTGAGCCGAAGGTGACTGAAGCTCCGGCATGCGAGCCGAAAGTCGAGGTAGTTCCGGCAGTTGAGCCGGTTACCTTCGAAGTACCGGTCGCTGAGCCGGTTACTGTTGGAGCACCGGTCACAGAGCCGGCGGTTGAAGAGGTGAGGGAGCTCGAGCCTCCCTCAGAAGAGGTGTCCCGGCCGGAGCCAGTAGTAGCTCCTGCTCCGGAGGCGACGACGTCGATGGTACCTGCGGCCAAGCCGGAGTGCCTAAGCGAAGTCGCTGGCCCCCTGCCCGAGGGGGCAAATGAAGACTTGGCGGCGGGGCCTTCTTCGATGGCGACTGAGGCCATCCCGGAGGACGGCCCTAGCGCCTTGGAAGCTCAGGGTTCCGCTCTCGTAGAGTGGGACCCAATTTTTGTATGTGAAGACCCGCTAGAACCAGCGGAGGAGACCCCAGCAGGTCCGGAGCCCATCCCGCTGTCGATGTCTATCGACAACGCCTGCTCCAGTCTACGTCAGGTCCAACTGGCCTTCTTCCACGACAGCAAGGCTCTTGAAGAGGAGCGCCAAACCCTTAGGCGGTGGCGTAATCGGCTCCACTTGGAGACTAAGCTGGCGCAGTCGAGGCTAGCGGACGACAAGGAGTGGATCAAGCGGGAGAAGATCCGCCTGGAGTACTGGGACAAGCTGCTGGATGAGAGGGAGAGCATGACCCATGCCCTCGACGCTCAATCCCGAGAGATCCACGATCAGGCCAAGGCTGCCAACGACGCGGCCAATGCTCGGTACGAGCAGCTTGAGGCCATCAACGCCACACTCATCAAGCGCCGAGAGGCACTTGAAGGGAGGGAGAGACGGCTCGAGGACGAAGAGCAAAAACTCCTGGAGCTGCGGGATGACGTCCTGAGAAGGGAAGAGGAGCTCGCCGAGAAAGTACCTCTGGTCGACAAGGGCCTCGAGGAGCGCACTAAGAAGTTGGAAGAGCGCTGCCTCAAGGAAGAGGAGAAGACCTGGGTGCGAGGGCAGGAACTCTACGAATACGAGTGTGCCCTTGTTGCCCGGGAGAAGAAAGTGGAGGCTAGGGAGAAGGACCTAGTCAATCGTCGGAACAAGATCCACCTCCGGGAGGAGGAGCTCGGAAGGCTTGAGAGGCGGGTTGCTGCAAAGATTCAGCAAAACGCCAAAGAAGTTGAGCGCCTCGCATTCCGAACTGACAGCGGCCAAGAGATCCCTGGAAGAGGTGAAGAGCCTGAGGACGGCGGACTCCCTGCAGATTTGGGAGTTCCTGGGCAAGGCCAATGATGCGCTGACGCCGATGGGTTTCAGCCGCGTGCGCCCGGATGATCCGGAGCCGGAGCCGGACCTTGCACTGTAGGCGTTGAGCGTAGCAGGCAGCAAGCTCTCCAAGGTGGGCGACGTCATCGTGGACCAACTGGAGGTCAAGGTGCAATCCCTGGCGAGGAACGTCACAGAATATGTGCTGACGTGCTACACCAGCCGGAACCCTCAATTTCCTCTGGACCCGGTGCTTGAAGGCCCCGTCGAAGGAGAAGGCGAAGCTACCCGAGCCAGCGTGTCGAAGGTCGCCTAGAAGGTCGCCGAGTTCTTCCATAGGGTCTAGGACCATCTCTTTAGCTCTCACTTGTATTTTCTCTTCTTCTTCCTCAATTTTGTAATCCCTTGTCTCCAGATGTAATCTCCTGTCTCCAGATGAATGAAATCCCCAAATTTTTGCGAATTTCATTTTTTGTCTTCAACATCTTTATCTTCACTTGGCCCCCTGGTAGATGTACACAATTTGATTGTGAACATGTACCAAAAGGATATTGAGTTTTGTTGAAGACGCATTTGCTCCGAACTTGTAGAATTTAGGTCCGAAGTCTTCGATAGTGAAGGTCCCCTGAGGTTGTCGGAGCTTAGAAGCTCCGGCATTGTCCATTGCTGGAGCTTGGTAGCTCCGGCAATAGCCTCTATCAACACGTAGAGCGTCGATAGTTAGTCCTCCGAGGTGTCGGAGCTTAGTAGCTCTGGCAGTGACCTTTGCCAACACTTGGTTTGTTGGCAGCAGACTCCATTTACGGGGTCTTCTCACCATCTTTTACTCAGCGCCGACGGTTGACCCCCTTGAGGAGTCAGAGCTTGGTTAGCTCCGGCTTTTCTCCATCAACATAGAGTTTATTTTTCCTGCACACTTAAGCCAAGAAAAATAGTAAAATTCGTTCCTTGTCTATAATTTCGTCGCGGCTTACGATTCTCAAGAAAATTTTAAGTTGAACGCGATTTTAAATACAACTGGTTGCGTTGTCTTTTCTCTTAGATCCAACTGTCCATGAACCTGCCTTACTTCGGCCTGCCGGGGTGTAGGTAGAGTGGCGTACTTAGGGTGCTTGACCAGGCTAAGTCGATAGCGCACTCCGGCCCTAGATTGGCTTGGCGGCTTTCAGGCGAGTTGGCCATAAACGATATTTAAATCCAAAAGATCTGACAATTCAACTCGAATCGTATATAAACCTGTCAAATTAAAATTTCTTAAGAATTGCACGTCTCTGTTATAGACAAGAAAGAGAAAAATAAAAATGTCGAGCCTGCACAAAATGAATGCATGTGGAGTCTATTTCACATGAAGATGTCTTTCATTATAGGTCCGGGGTACAAGGGAAACAAGTACACTCTTAGGGTACGGAACCAGGCTAAGTGTGTTTGGTTTCTCGTTTGACCCAGGGTAGTTAGCCACACTTTTAGTCCGGAGACTGTGACAAGTGCTGCATGAGCTTTGCAGACCTTTCGGGAAAGGTCCGACTGCTCTCCCGGAGGAACTACCCGACTCTGTACAATGACTCTATAACATACATCTCAAGTTACTCAAGACTCACCTCCGTGGTATTAAGTGTAGAACTTACGGAGGTGCTCGATGTTCCAAGGATTTGGGAGAGGTGTCCCATCCTCGGTAGCCAAGCGAATGCTTCCGGGACGGGATACTTTGATCACTCGAAAGGGCCCCTCCCAGCCGGGGGAGAGTTTGTTTAACCCTTCTCTGGATAGTATTCTCCGTAGCACCAGATCGCCTTCCTCGAGCTGTCGGTTGTGTACATGCCGCTGGTGATAACGCCGTAGAGCTTGGCGATATCGGGCATTCCGAACAGCTGCTTGGCACCTTCCCTCCTCGAGGAGGTCTAGGTCTTCACGCCGGAGCTGGTCCTGCGCGGCTTCGTCAAAGGTCCAGACCCGGAGCGAACCCAAGGTGATTTCCGGAGGAAGGATTGCTTCAGCTCCGTACACCAGAAAGAAGGGTGTTTCTCCGGTTGACCGGTTTGGAGAAGTCCTGTTGGCCCATAGAGTGGGCGGAAGCTCTTCAATCCAATTGGCTCCGTGCTTTTTCAAGCGCCCATAGGTGCGCGTTTTGAGTCCTTTAAGGATTTCTGCATTTGCTCTCTCGGCTTGGCCATTGCTGGCGGGATGAGCTACGGAAGCGTAGCAAACTTGTATGCCGAGGTCTTCGCAATATCCTTGGAATGCGGAGCTTGTGAATTGAGTCCCATTATCAGTGATGATCTTGTTTGGGACTCCAAATCTGCTCACAATGGATTGCAGAAAGTTGATAGCAGACTGCTTGTTGATCGTCACAACTGGAGTTGCTTCCGGCCACTTGGTGAACTTGTCAATGGCGATGTATAGGAACTTGTAACCTCCGACGGCTCTTGGGAAGGGTCCCAAGATGTCCATCCCCCACACAGCGAAGGGCCATGTAGGAGGTATCATTTGTAAGGGCTGAGCAGGTGTATGAATTTGCTTTGCATGAAATTGGCATGCTTCGCATTTCTTCACCAGCTCAGTGGCATCCTGGAGCGCTGTAGGCCAGTAGAAGCCATGCCGAAAGGCTTTTCCGACCAGCGTGCGGGAAGATGCGTGGTTCCCACACTCGCCTCCATGGATTTCTGCGAGGAGCTCGCAGCCTTCTTCCCTTGTAATGCACCGCATTAGGATGCCATTGGCACCGCGCCGGTAGAGATCTCCTTCTACCAGCGTGTATGTTTTAGCCAATCTGACTACCCGGTCAGCGGATACATCATCGTCAGGAAGGATGTTGTCTTTCAAGTAGTTCCGGATCTCCGAGATCCATGCATCGGAACTGACTTGAGCATTTGAGTCGTGCTGGGTTGCTCGGAGCTTCCGGCAGCACCTACGACCCTTGATGGCTGCCATGGTAACAGGGCCATCGGGACCGTCAGCTTCGGGATGCTGATCTCGCCCCCTTCGTTCAGTTCGGCAGGCTGAACTGTGGGTTTTGACAACCTCCAGACAAAGATTCCGTCAGGAGCCGGAGCTCCGGTTGACGCTTTGGTCGAGAGTTCGTCAGCTTCAGCGTCGTGGGCACGCTGAACATGGTGGAGGTCTAGGACTTCAAAGTCCTTCTGAAGCCTCTGGACTTCAAGGAGGTAAGCAGCTAGCTGGAGATTATTGCAGGAGCATTCACCCTTCACCTGCTTGATGATGAGCTGTGAATCTCCTTTGACCAGCAGTTGCTTGACACCGTATGACAGTGCCACCTTTAGTCCGTAGATGAGTGCTTCATACTCCGCCATGTTGTTGGTTGCCTTGAAGTCAAGGTGTACCATGTATTTCACCTTCTCCCCAGTCGGTGCAAGGAGAAGGATTCCAGCTCCGGCCCCCTGCTTCTGCATGGAGACATCAAAGTAGAGGGTCCAGTGAGGCTCGGTGAAGGTTGGAGCTTGATGCTCCGTCTTCTGTTCACTGGGGCCCCCAGGGTTTGATTGAGAGGGAGTCCATTCCATCACGAAATCTGCCAACGCTTGACTCTTGATTGCTTGCCTCGGAATGAATTCGAGATCGAATTCAGCCAATTCCGCTGCCCACTTTGCAATATTCCCAGTTGAATTGGGATTATGCAAGATCGCTCGAAGTGGATAGGAGGTCACTACCGAGACTTTGTGAGCTTGGAAGTAGTGTCGAAGCTTCCTGGAGGCAATAAGAACTGCATAAAGCAGCTTATGCACCTCTAGGTATCGAGTCTTGGCATCATGTAATACTTCACTGATGAAGTATACCGGGCGTTGAATGGTCTGGACCCTCCCGGAGGGGTCCGAAGCTTCCTCTTCATTGATCCGGACCCTGCCGGAGGAGTCCAGATTCTCTTCGGGAACCTGTGGGTTCTGGCTGGAGGAACCCGAAGCTTCTTCAGAAATGACCTGGACCCTCTCAGAGGGGTCTGGGTCTTCTGAAGTGACTTCTTGTGGATTTGAGTCTGGGAGCTGGGACCCAGACTCACTTTCAGGAACCTCTGAACCCTCCTGAAGGGGTCTGGATTCCTGAGTATGGAGTAGTTCCGGTCTCTCCGCAACTAGAACCATACTGACAACTTCGTCAGTAGCTGAAATGTAAAGCAACAAAGGCTCACCAGGGTTCGGAGCTACCAAAATTGGTAGGGTGGTGAGGAACTGTTTCAGCTCCTGGAATGCCTTCTCTGCTTCTTTGGACCATTGGAATGGTCCGGACTTCCTCAACAACTTGAAGAAGGGAAGTGCCCGTTCTGCCAGTCTTGATATGAACCGGCTGAGGGCCGCTAGACACCCAGTTAACTTTTGGACGTCTTTGATGCGGGTTGGTGGCTGCATGTCTTCAATGGCTTTTATCTTCGCCGGATTAGCATCTATGCCCTGATGACTTACCAGGAAACCAAGAAGTTTTCCGGAGCTAACCCCGAAGACACACTTATCTGGGTTTAGCTTCGTGTGGGTGGCCCGCAACTTGTCGAAGACAGCCTGCAAGGTGTCCAAGAGGGACTCCTTATTCTTGACCTTGACCACGATGTCATCGACGTACACTTCCACTATGTCTCTGATGAGTTCTTCAAAAGTTTTGTACATAGCTCGTACAAAAGTTGAAGCTGCTTTCTTGAGACCAAACGGCATGGCTGTGTAACAATACAATCCATCTATTGTGATGAATGAAGTATGCTCTTCATCCTCCCTAGACATCCTGATTTGATGATACCCAGAATATGCGTCTAGGAAACACAGTAACTCACACCCGGAGGTGGAATCCACTATCTGATCTATTCTAGGTAGTGGGAATGGATCTTTTGGACATGCCTTATTCAGTGTAGTGTAGTCGATGCACATCCAAAGCTTCCCGCCGGCCTTGGGCACAACGACTGGGTTCGCCAGCCATTTTGGATGGAAGACTTCTCGGATGAATCCGGCTTCGAGCAACTTCTTCACTTCTTGTCGGATGAAGTTCTGCCGCTCCATGGATTGCTTCCGAGGCTTCTGATGCACAGGCCGAGCATCGGGGTAAATCTTCAGATTGTGCTCAATCACTTCCCTGGGGATCCCAGGCATTTGTGATGGTTGCCAGGCAAACACGTCAACATTAGCCCGGAGGAAAGTGATGAGCGCGAGTTCCTATTTGTCGTTCAATCCTCTCGATATACGGGTGGTTTGAGCGGCATCGGAACCAATTTGGACGACTTTGACGGGAATGTCGGTGTCGCCGCTTGGCTGCACACGGGGTGCAGAGGTTGAGCCTCGTTGACGAATGCTCGGGGGTTTCGGAGCTTGCTCCTGTCTGGAGTCCTCCTCTTGCGCCGTGGTGAGTGCATGGAGCTCCTCCAGAGCAGTTACTCCGGCGGTACGATCTCTGTGGATCCGGAGAACGCCTACTGGTGTTGGCATCTTCAACACCAGGTATCCATAATGAGCAGCTACCATAAATTTGTATAGGGCAGGTCTACCCAAGATGGTGTTGAATGGTAAGTTGATCTGAGTGACGTCGAAGACCAACTTCTCGGTGCGATACTTCTCCCGTGTCCTGAAGGTAACGGGGAGAGTTATAGCTCCGAGTGGGGTAATGGCCCCCGGACCTACTCCAGAGAAAGGTCGAGAGGGCTGGAGATCCGAAGGTCGGAGCTGAAGCTTGGTAAAAGCTTCAAAGCTTATAAGGTTCAGCCCCGAACCTCCGTCCACCATAACATGATGGAGCTGGATGTTATTGATGGTGGGAGATACCATCAAAGGTAACTGTCCAGCTCTGACCATGCTTCGAGGACAGTCCGAAGCATCAAAAGTGATGGATGTGTCCATCCACTTTCGATGTGGCTCCGGTCTAGCTGTAGGAGCTACAGCGGCCATATCCTGCCGCATAGTCTTGATGACGCGACGAGAAGTGATGTCCCATGATCCACCAAAAATGGTGTTCATGGTTTTCCGACGCTCGTTGTCAGAGACGTCAGAGTCATCGTCGACGGAGGTGTAGACGACCTTCAAGACCTTTTTGGGATCCTGAAACCCTAACTCCTCTTCAGCCGGAGCTTCGTCGACCTTCTGTTTTCCTTCCCTCTGTCGGAAAGGGGACCCTTCCCGGCGCTTGGTGTAGCGCTCAACAAGGTTTTGGACCTCTCGGCAGTCTTCCAAACCGTGGATGCCCGTTTTGTGAATGGGACACCACACTTTGGGTTTGCCACCGTCTTCGGAAGACGGTCGAGGTCGCTTCTCGGGGCATGGCCCCCGGCCACCAGGAGTTGCAGTAGCTGCAACGTTGGATGTGCCGGCCGATGGCTTCTTCTTGCTGTTGGTCTTCTTTTTCTTCTTGCCACTCCCGGAGGTAGCGGCTTCTTCTTTGGAGGATTTCTTGTGATCCTCCGAGGCTGGTTTGGAGTGCATTTCACGGCCCTCCGCAGCTCTGGCACATTTGTCTACCAGGCTGAAGAGTTCCGTGACGCTGGTGATCTCTTTGATCGCCAGCTTCTCCAACATCTTCTTGTCCCGTACGCCCTGTCTGAATGCCACAATGACAGAAGCGCTTGAGATAGAAGGGATTGTGTTGCGTATCTGAGAGAACCTCTGGATGAAGGACCGCAAAGATTCTCCCCCTTTTTGCACGACCGCAAAAAGGTCCAGTTCAGTGCCTGGTCGGGTGTATGAACTCCCGAAGTTAGCAGTAAACTGACGGCACAGCTCCTCCCAACTGTTGATAGAGTTGGGTGGAAGGCTCATAAACCAGGACCTGACGGTCCCAGTTAAAGCCACTGGAAAGTAATTGGCCATTACAGCCTCATTTCCTCCAGCTGCCAAGATTGCAGTGGAGTATATCTGAAGGAATTCGGCGGGGTTGACAGTCCCGTCGAATTTTTCCGGCAGGTGTGGCCGGAACTTCTGAGGCCATCTAACCATGCGTAGGTGCATGGCTAGGGCTGAACAGCCTCCTCCTACCCCTTCCAGAGTAGAAAGGTCCTGAGCTTCCCGTCTTTCACGAGCTCGCTCAATATGGACACGACCATCTTGCTGGCGGTATCGGCGATCAAGCTCCGCCCAGAGGTCATGAGTCGAAAGCCTGGATACTGTATGGGTGCGTCGTGCCCCAGAGGGCAACGACGTCACCTGCTGTGATGCGGATCGCCTCGTGTTGTTGGAGACGTGCAGACCAAGTCTTCCAGACAAAGTCCGCCGCTGCGACGGGGCCCGTCCTGAGGGAGGAGGACCCTGGTTGTTGAGGCGTTCGGCCGCTGCTGCGACCAAATGCTCCACATCAACTCTCCACTGCTCCATTGCATCTCGAGATGCGTCCGGAGGTGGTGGACGTTGGAGAAGAGCACGCGCTGCATGGAGCGCGTGTTCCGGGTTGTCATGACTTGCCGACGCAGTAAGTGACGCTGGCGCACCATCACGTTGCCCAGCACGATTTGCTGGAGAAGATGGTGGTGGTGGGAGTGTGGCTCCTGCTGGTGCTGAGGCTCCTGCTGGTGGCTGCCTGTTGGAGGGATTGCCCCCAACAGCCTGAGCAGCAGGTTGGCCGTTGGATGATCCAGCCGTGGAGTTCACCATTCTCGAAAATCTCAAGCGCCCCTTCCTGGCGCGCCAACTATCGACTGTTGGAGTCGGCAGATCTCCTGACACTGCTAAAGTGTTGAAGGAGTTTGTGGTTCGGTGTGGGCGCGCGGAGACTCAAAAAGGTGAATTGCGATTTAACACAGGAGACACTAGGATTTACGTGGTTCGGGCCGCCTGAGCGTAATACCCTACTCCACGGGTGTGTTGGTGTTGTATTAGTTTGTCACGTATGATTGCTGGTCCACGTCTGTGTACGTGTGTCCCGCGTGTATCGTCGGCCTGTCCTTTTATAGTACAAGGACAGACCGTTACAAGCTAGCCTGGCTCGACATGTGGCCCTGGCAGTTACTAGTATTGATACACGATTAATTGCTGTTAATAATTCTGTAACGGGCTCCGACAGTGCTGTTACTGGTGTTAAGATCGTCCGTTTAAGCGTCATTAATATGGCATTAATGACGCTTAATCGGGTCTTGAAGTCCTTGGCTCTCCTTTGAAGATCCGGAGCCGTTACAAGGTCTTCCGGAGGTTAGAGGCTGTCAGCTCCGACGTTTGGACACGTGGCAGCTCCGGAGCTTGCTGTGGGAAGCAGGTAGCTCCGGGGCTATCTGACACGTGTCAGGTCCGGAGCTTCTCTCGGTCAGGGGTTAAGTCCAGAGGTGCCATTTCGGTACCTGGCCCGGAGCTTCCCCCTTGTGGGCGGTAGCTCCGGTTTGGCAGTACACGTGGCGACCTAGGGATTAACCATGTTGGAGAAGCAGGTCCGGTCATGTCTGACAAGTGGGCCTCCGAGGGTCTTCAATCCGAGTAGACGGCCTTCCCTCGAGATCTTTGTAACCTCAGGGGGTGTACGGTTTTTAGGGTACCGACATCATCATCGCTGAAAACTTGGACACAAGATTATGAGAAGCACAACCAAAGATAATATCATCCACATACACTTGAACGAATAATGAGTCATTGCCGTGCTTAAGCACAAAAAGAGTTTTATCAACCTTGCCCATGGTAAACCCTTTTTCAAGTAAGAATGTTTTTAACCTATCATACCATGCTCTAGGGGCTTGTTTGAGATCGTAAAAGGCTTTGGACAGTTTGTAAACATGATTAGGAAAATCTGGATTTTCAAAACCCGGTGGTTGTTTCACATAAACCTCCTCATCTATGTAGCCATTAAGAAAAGCACTTTTAACATCCATTTGATATAGCTTAAAACCTTTAGATGCAGCAAAAGCTAAAAAAATTCTTATGGCTTCTAATCTAGCAACAGGAGCAAAAGTTTCATCAAAATCTAGACCTTCAACTTGAGTGAAACCTTGAGCAACCAACCTAGCCTTATTCCTAACCACAACCCCATCCTCACTTTGTTTATTTTAAATACCCATTTAGTTCCAATTAAAGTGTGACCTTGAGGTGGAGGTACAAGTTTCCAAACATTATTTCTTTCAAAATTTTCTAACTCTTCTTGCATGGCAATAATCCAAGATTCATTAGTGAGTGCGTGTGATATATCTTTGGGTTCAAAAGAAGCAACAAAAGCAGAATGAGCATAAGAGTTTGGATCGCAAAACCTGGACCGTGTGACTCGTTCGTGCAAGCTTCCAATCATCTGTTGTGGGGGATCATCTTTGTAAAACCGTAGGGGAACAAATGTCTCACAAGCTTCTTCTTCTTCCTCTTCATGTTCATCACAAATCGATGAGCTTGTGACTTGAGGATGATTTGAATCAGCATTGATGGTTGTCGGTGCTGGTTGGGAATTAATATCCAGAGCTGAACCAAAGTCTTTAGCTGCTGAATTTTCGGGCAACAGCTCCAATTCTTCCCCATCTTCAACAAAAATGTTTCCCTCCTGTGGATATGGATCTGAACCTGCAATGTTTGAGCTAGTACCTGGGCTAGCTTCATCAAAAGACACTTCACAAGTCTCCACAATCTTGTTACTGTCAAGTAAAAGCACACGATAGCCTCTAGTATGAGATGGATAGCCAAGAAACATGCCATCAATGGATCTAGGTTACCATGTTTCTTAACAAAGCATTTGCAACCAAAGACCCGAAAGTGTGTAACACTAGGCCTATGTCCAAATCGGAGCTCATATAGTGTTTTACCTAGCTTAACACGCAAGAAAACACGATTTGAGACATAACAAGCGGTTGCTAACGCATCAGCCCAAAATTTCCTAGGAGTTTGATATTCATCAAGCATAGTCCTAGCCATCTCAACTAAGGTTATGTTCTTTCTTTCTACAACACCGTTTTATTGAGGTACATATGGTGAATAAAATTGATGATCCATTCTATTTTCAGCACAAAAGTGATCAAAAGATTGATTTTCAAATTCAGTTCCATTATCACTTCTAATTGCTTTTAAAGATCCTGAGTAATCAATTGATAATCTAAGAAATAAAGTTCTAAAGTGACTAAAAACTTCATTCCTAGACGCCATAAAGTAAACCCAAGAGTATCTAGAATAATCATCAACAATCACAAGTACATACCATTTACCTCCGAAGGATTGAACACGTGAAGGTCCTACGGTGTCAAGATGCAGAAGTTACATGGTTCAGTTATCATGATCATTGTGAGAGGAGTATGTGAACCTGCAACCATTCTAGCATGTCTACAAGAAGAGCACATAATTTCTTTGCCCCCTTTAAGCTTAGGCAGCCCACGTATGCGATCAAGAGCACTAACACGCGTTAGGTGATCAAAGCCTACGTGACCAAGTCCACGATGCCAAAAATATAGGTCCTTTGAATCATTAGCAACTAGACACCTATGCTTAGAGGAAGATATATCAAAATCAGCTTTAAAAACTCTTCCAAACTGAGGCATGTTAAAAATAAGCTCACTATTTGAACTTACAACTTTGCAGCAGTTTTTATTAAAAATAATTTCCAGATTTTCATCTAGCAATTGTGAAACAGAAAGCAAGTTGTATTTCAAATTTTTGACAAGTGCCACATCCTTCAAAGTGTAGTGATCATTTACTCTAACTGAACCCTTAACAATTATAGGAGTTGAAGAATTATCGGCAAAAGTAACATTCTCTACACATGACACAAAAGAGAGGGAGGAGAACCAATCTTTGTTACCGGTCATGTGGCGTGAGCAACCTGAATCCACAATCCAAATGTTCTCCTTCCTCAAACGTGTAACCTACATAGAAGCACAATACGTCGATGACTCAATACTGGAGTTAGTCAAAAGGCATTTAGGAATCCAGTACTGAGTCACACGACATGCAGCAGGAAAAACACGCGAAAGCTGAGACAAAACAACAGGTTTATGAGTTAAAGTTTGAGATTTTTATTCTTAACTACTGACCTATAAGGTGTTACTTGTGTAGCAAAAAAATTAGTAGCTCCGGAGGCAAAAACAAAAGGTCCGGAGGTAAACTTTGAATGTTTTTGACTCAAAACAGCAGGTTGTACATTCGGTTCAATATGTGCAACAAATTTTGCATGAAAGTTATGAGATCTAGCAACTATTCTTTCACTTTTCTGTTTTTTAGCTAGTCTATAACAAAAATCTATGACATGACCATCTCTACCACAATAGGTACAATGAAATTTAACTTTGTGTTCATGTCTAG
Source organism: Tuctoria greenei (assembly GCA_036927565.1). Classification (NCBI taxonomy): domain Eukaryota; kingdom Viridiplantae; phylum Streptophyta; class Magnoliopsida; order Poales; family Poaceae; genus Tuctoria; species Tuctoria greenei. Next base: position 4,571,211 of record JAYESD010000007.1, read on the forward strand.
ATGAGCAAACAATATTTTTATTTGAAACCAAATGAGACAACACTCCTGCAGATTTGAAAACCACTTCTTTTTGTTTAGGAACTGTTTGAATCAAACCACTTCCTAATGACTTTACAATTTTAGGTGGATGTGCCTTAGCATGAGCATGAGAATCAAAACCTAAACCAGTTTTATCATTGCAAGACTTGGATGAATTTAGTAGCAAGTTAAGGTTCTTATTCCCATTACAAAACCGATCAAATGTCTTATGCATGTTATCAAGTTTATTGGATAGATCAAGGCAATTTTCACATGAAGTTTTTACTTTTAATTTGCAATTGGAACAATATTTAACTTCATGACAACGTAAAGCATTGCTCAATATAGAGATTTCATTCATAGCATCTTGCAGTTTCTTATCAATATCATCACAACTAGAACAATGCAAATCAATTGTAGAACAAGAAGCATCTTTTAAGTTTCCAATATTAAGTGCAGCAAGCTTTTTGTTATTTTCAATTTCAAGTTCAAGTTTATCAAGTGTGGAGGTATGTGCACTTCTTAGGGAGGACAATTGTTCATATATTAAGTCACATGAGGAACAAGAATCATCATCAGGAATCAAGAATTTCAAACGATTAATTTCAGATTCTAGTGACTCAATTTTAACAGCATTGTCCCTAAGCCTTTTATCCTTTTTCTTAACAATAACTGTGGCACGAGAAATAGCATCACACATTTCTTCGCAAGTGGGACATACCTCTTCATTGTCGCTGTTGTGTTCTGCCTCCTCCATACTTGATCTTGACTTGCCCGCCATGAAGCACAAGTTTGCCAAATCATCTTCATCTTCATCTTCATCACTTCCAATATCCACGTCGCTTGAGCCAAGTTCCTGGAGTGCTGAGATAAAACTGCTCACCAATTGACGTCCTTTAAAACCCTTCTTTTTCTTCGTATCTTTTGCAGAGGAGTGTTTCGTTCTTGTTTTCTTTTCATCTCGGGAAGTAGGATCTGAAAGGTTAGGGCAATCTGAACGAAAATGTCCTGTCTTACCACATTCAAAGCATCGTTGAGGTCTGGAGCTTCCTCTCCTTCTAGTTCTCACATTTGCAATGCTTTTGAGAACCGGGTAGAGATGAGCGCTAGCTCCTCCTCTGGAAACTCCTCAATCTGTTCAAGGGTTAGAGAGGACAGCAAAGCAAGTGTACCACAAGATGATGTTTGACCGAAACTAGGCATGTCACATTGAGAAACAAAAGCAATAGACTTGTTGGGGTTCTTACGTGAGATTATGTCAATTTCATGAGTTTTTAACTTGGAATATAGCACATCTAAAGTAAGTGAACTCATGACAGTAGATTCACGAATAGATGTGACTTTCCTCTCCCAAATTGACATATCTAATGCACTTAGCAATTGCCTAACATTTTCAGCATCTGAAAAATTAACATTGACACTACGCAAGTTGCTGATAATCTTATTAAAGTGAGCAAAAAGATAATCAATAGACTCACCGGGTTGCATCTCGAAGCGCATGTATTCTTTCGTGAACATGTCTTGCCTTACCTCTTTGATCGTGTTGGATCCTTCGTGGTAGTCACAAAGTGCTTTCCACACATCGTATGCAGATCAGAGGTGTGCAACACGGTCGAAGTCACTTTGTGTTAATCCTTGTATGATCAAGTTATGAGCCTTGTTGTTGTTGTCGACATCTCTCATATTTGTAGCTGTAACTTGATCGTTTGATGGCACTTTGTAAGGCTTGTATACCTTCTCCCATATTGCAAAGCCTTGTGCCTGGATGAAAGCCTCCATGCGTGCCTTCCAAACCTGAAAATCAATACCAGCGAACACACAAAGTTTGGCAGAGTACTTCTCCATGATGATTAGTCAAAAACACGCGCAAATCACAAAGATTAGAGCACCGTGGCTCTGAAACCAATTGTAGGATCGAAGAACACGTGAAAAGCTACTAGAGGGGGGGGGGTGAATGGTAGATTTAAAAATCTTACGCAGCGGAAATAATTAAACCCCAACCCCTTCGGTAGAAAAACAATTTGTTAAAGAAATCATGTATGAGACTAATATAAGCGTGTTTCACCATGACAAAAGTGATAGATATCAGAGAGAATCAAGTCACGAAGACAACACAACAAGAATCACTCAAATCCGTCGAGAAAAACTCAAGTTATGATCGAAAGATCAAACAAAGGTCAATCTGCCCTACCCGAGAAAAAAAAACAGTTCTGGAACGCTGCAAAGAAACTCGTGTAGATCATAGACCACAAATCCAATGACCGTGAAATTTTGACAGATGATAGATAATCAAGTTGTGAAGACAATCCAAAAATAATCACGTCAATTGGATCTGTAAAACTCGAGTTATGATAAAACCACCGATGAAAGGTAGTGCTGTCCAGAAACTCGACGAGTAAAACTTGTCTGGAACAAGTCGGACGAACAAGGCACAAAAGTTCCTTCAAACTACGAATTTTATTCAATAGAACACAAGAAGAACAACCACAAATTCGTGCACCACAAGCTCTGGGCTCCCTTGCTTATATAACCAGCTCGAAAGCCAACTCAACTCAAATCAGAAACCTAATCCTACTCTGTTTACGAATCGTAACTTTCCATAACTGCTTAGGATTCTTCTATACGCAGATAGAAACAATGTTAAGACTTCCAAACACCTTAGGAACGTATCACACATTCCTAAACAACTCAAATTCGTGACCCACACGAAATCCTATCATAACCAACTCAAATCTTTCCATATTTGAGTCAAACCCGACTCAACCATAGCCTAAGTCCATAACCTAGTCGGTTGGACCTTTCCGACCAACTCTTTTCATCCACATCTCTTCATCACGTCTCGGAACCATGTAGCTACGTCCATACACCCCTTGCACACGTGCAAACATCTTCCAATGACGTCCACGATACCTTCACATGCATTGTTCTTGATTCAATCATGCTGCGCAACCTCCTGATCAGCTCAACAACAATTCCTCCTGAATTTGGTTGTTGGAACCTCATCTCCTCCCTGAGACTAGTCCAATGGATCCCATCACCAGCCATGTCTTGAACTCAAGCAACACCTGCACATGAATAAACAACCAATCCATACGAGTCCAAGTCCTCAACTTGACTCAAGTTAGTTCCGAACACAACATCTTACGTGAGAACCTCACATAAGCATGTTGCAAAACTACAGTAACACGATATCATCCATGTCAACCAAAAACGCACCAAAGACTTAGCAAATGAATACTAAGCAATCTTTCCATAGATGTAAAACAAGTACAAAACATTGCAAATAAAAAACAGAAGCATTGCGGTCAAGTTCCGAACCTTGCCAGAGCAACCCGGACCTTGAGCCGGAGCTAACAAAAGCTAGTAGAACCTAGCGCCGGAACTTACCAAAACTAGTATAACCAAGCTCCCGTCGGAGCTTACAAAACTAGCAGGACCTTAATAAAAAGGTGTTTTGGTGATATTCAAAACTTTTATCGTCAAAGCAAGTGTATTCACTACAAGCCAATGTATTCAGCATACATAGGTCTTACAGTATCTCTCATTTGCGAACTTAAATTCTGCAATCACTTGTAGAAATGAAATTTTTAGGTTTTAACCCTGAGCTGAGCGGACTAGTTTAGCCCTTACCAGACAAGTCCGACCTCAACAATTTAATCTCCTTTTATTAAGCGATTTCAAGTCATATTGCCTATTCACGTCCCTCTAGGCGATTTTCAATTTGTATCAGAGCCGAACTCTCCACCAAGAGCCTAACAACTCGGAGGGGAGATGGACGAAAGGGGTGACAACGAGATTCTGGTGATCGTCGATGACGACAAGACGAAGAATGTCGATGTTCTTCAAGATGATCTTAATGATAGATGAAGAAGTGTGTCTACTCAAAGCGCAACTTCGTGAGAAGCTAGGTCTTCCCAAGAAGGAGACCAAGGCGATTGATCCAATCAACACCAACAATGGGAGTAGTTCACAATACTACTCCCGATATCCTTACAACTATGAGCGATTAACTGCTAGCAACCATTAATTATCTATTCCTATTGGCAAACCCCCTCAATTTGATGGAAATGACTACTCTATGTGAAAGCATAATATGAAAATACATCTCATTTCCTTAAACCCTAGCTTGTGGCAAATTGTATTGACAAGTGTTCATCTTCCCAAGAATGAGGAAGACATTACCCCGGAGCAAGCCATCCTACTCCACCGCAAAGCGATTGGAGTGATCACCTCCTCCTTGACTCGAAAGGAGTTCAACCGGATTGAATGGTTGGAGGTGGTCAAGGAAATATGAGACACGCTCAAGATGGCACATGAGGGCAATTGTGTCATAAGGGAGGCCAAGATCGAGATGATTGAATGAGATCTTAGAAGGTTCACTATCATGGATGGTGAATCTCCTCAAGACATGTACAACCGTCTCAAGACTCCCATCAACAAGAGTCGATCTTATAAAAGCACCCGGTGGACGGACCACAAAGTTGTGAAGAGGATGATTCGGACATTCATGCCTAGAAATGTCACTCTTTGCTCACTAATCCGTAGGGATGGTAACGGGTCAGGTTCGGGTTGGGTAGAACGAAAACCCGACCTAAATTGAAATAATGTTCGGGTAAATTTCCATACCCAAACCCGTACCGGCGGGTAAAAACTGGTACCTGCACCCGTACCCGACGAGTTTTGGTCGGATTTCGGGTACCTGTCGAGTATGACCAAATGTAACAAACATATCACTATTTCAACAAGAAACAAAAACTCTAAGATTTGGTACAGCTCTATTTTTTGTTTGTCATCCTACAGACATATGTCCAGGAGAAAATATGTATGACCAGTTTTGCCACAAATCGACAACAAAATCAGCTCTGGAGTAGTCAAAAAAATGAAGGCAGGTCTACCAGATTACCACAAATCGACAAGAAATTCAGCTACGGGCAAAACCATCCAGTCCTCTACGTGCTCTGGCTGTCACAGCAAGGGCACCACCTCCTGCGGCATGGCCAGCGCTGCCTCTAGGAGCGCTGCATCCTGCTCCCTACTCCCTAGAGAGAGCGCACTGCCTGGGGATGGACGCGAGTTTGATGAGGAAGGTCCTGGGAGTAGCGCTGCAATGAAAGCAAACGAAGGCGGTGTTGTGTCAATGACGGCAGAGGCGCAAGATAGCGGGGGAAGGCCGGAATCGCCGGATTGAAATCGACGACGTGGCGATGGGCGGCTAGGGATAGCTGATACGTACGCGAGTTGGATGGGGGCGGGGACGGGGTCGGGGTGGCGCTGTTGCGGCATCAACGGTGGCGGTGGCCTGTGGTACCAGGATTGCTAGAGGCAGAGGTGGCAGATCGAGCTCGGCATTTGGAAGTCGAGGCGGCCGGACCACTGGAGGGGAAGGGAATCAGCAAAGGATGCGTTGCGGTGCGTGTGTGTGGCCAATACGTGACGGGGGTGTTATTGTCCAGCTTAGGGTTCACAGTGGGCTGGGCCTCCGCAGGTATGTTGCTTCCTTGGGCTGTTGTGGACAAATTTGTATATTTCAGGTAACCCGACGTGTACCCGCGGGTAAAAAATAAAACCCGTATCCGTACCCGAAATAAATCGGGTCGGGTACGGATTGTACCCACAGGTAAAAAATTAGACCCGTACCCGCACCCGTCAGGTGCCATACCCGCCGGGTACCCGAACTCGGGGGTATAATTGCCATCCCTACTAATTCGTGAATGTCCGGGATTCCATAAGATGACTCCCGAAGAGGTGCTAGGGAAAATAATCAACCATGAGATGATGGAGCAAGAGGATATGTTCTACAACGATCTGCAAAAGCTCTCCCCCTCCAAGAAAAGAGATGTTGCATTCAAGGCAACATCATCAAGATCTTAAGAAAAGGGAGAGAGTGATGAAGAGAGCCCGACACCGATGAGAAAGAGGCACTCTTCATCAACAACTTCAAAAGGATGTGGAAAAGAAAGAGGGGGATCTACCACTGTGATGGCAAGAGCAAAGACAAGCCTAAGACAAGATCAAAGAGGGCTTGCTACAATTGTGGAGAATACGACCACTTCATTGTGGATTGCCCACATGAAGAGAACAAGAAGAAGAAGAAGGGCAATTCTCAAGAAAAGAAATACTTCAAGAAGAAGAAGCAATTGGGACATGCCCACCTTGAAAAGGAGTGGGATTCAAATGAAGATGCCTCCTCCGATGAAGAAGAGAAGATAGCAACTATTGCTATGAAGAAGTAAACCACGGGGAACAAGCTCTTCCCCAACTTGGAGAATTCAAGGCCAACTTGCCTCATGGCCAAGGAGGGAAGAAAGAAGGTTAAATCTAAATCATCCTCTTCAATTTCTTCACATTATGATTTTGATAGTAGTAGTGAAAATGAATATATGCTTAAAGATATGAGTAAGAGTACCTTGAAAAGGTTAAAGTTGTTGACGGATGAAACATTTGAGAAGGAAGAGCTCATCAATCATCAAGGGGACATGCTCATCCACAAAAGGAGAGATGTCAAAAGTTTGAGGAGCTCTTGGAGCTTGAAATAGAAATAAGCAAGGCAAGACACTTGAGCGTGAACTCGCTTTGAGCAAGGAAACTTGCTCAAACCTTGAGAAAACTGCAATTGTGCTAAAGGATGAATTTGTTAGCTTGACAAAAATTAACAAGATCCTTGAAACACAAGTGGAGTCTCTCAAAGTCAATGCACTTTTCTTCCACTAAAAGCTCATCTTACAAATAAACCGAAACAACTCAACCTTGCAAATGCTCTAACTTGATTCTAAAACTTCAAGATGAGCTTAAGTTGGCACAAACCAATCAAGCACCAAAGGGTGACATCTTTGACAAGGAGAAGATGACATATGAAGGTAGTGCATACACCAACACAAGACATCCCCTTGTCAAGGATGGTCTTGGCTATTCTAGGGAGAGGAGGCAAAACGCCAAAACTCTCAAGAATGGCAAAGACTTGATTGTTTTTATCAAAGAAGGTTCATATAACAACAACGAGGGAAAGAATATTGCTACATCTCCTAAAATTCCTAAGAAGGAACCTTATCCTCTGTTCCATCATTTTGATACCGCATATGTGTTATTGAGGAACAAATTTGATAAAGCTTATGCTAGGTATTTTGGGACACACCGCAAGAGTCTTAAACCTTGTGTGTGGGTGCCCAAGTGCCTCTTGACTAACATCATAGGACCCAACACCACTTGGGTACCTAAAGCCAAGGCTTAAATCTTGTTTGTAGGCATACTCCTCCGGTGGAACCAAGTGGGTTTTTGATAGCGGATGCACTAATCATATGACCGGAGAGAGGAAGATGTTTGTAGAGTATGAGGAAAATGAAGATCCAAGTGAAGGAATCTATTTTGGGGACAATAGCCAAGGAAAAATCCTTGACACCGGTAAAATTGCTATTTCCCCTAATCATACTCTTTCAAATGTTTTGCATGTTGATTCACTTGATTATAACCTTTTGTCCATATCACAACTATGTGACAAAGGTTATAATTGTTTATTCACTAATGAGGGTGTGACCGTCATAAAGAGAAGAAATGACTCAATTGCTTTTAAGGGTGTACTCAAGGGAAAGCTTTATCCTGTGGATTTCTTTGCGGATAAAGCCCAACTTGATACATGCTTAATTGCAAAAACTAACATCGGATGACTTTGGCATAGAAGGCTAGCCCATGTTGTGATGAGGAATTTGCAAAAACTTTTTAAGGGCGAGCACATCCGAGGTTTGAAGAATGTTGTGTTTGAAAAGGATAGGTCATGTAGCGCATGCCAAGCCGGAAAGCAAGTTGGAGCCCAACATCCATCCAAGAACATCATGACGACATCAAGACCATTAGAGGTTCTACACATGGATCTCTTCGGTCCAATCGCCTACATAAGCATTAGCAGTAACAAGTATGATCTTGTGATTGTTGATGATTTTTCACGTTTCACTTGGGTGTTCTTTTTGCATGGTAAAAGCGAGACTCAAGTATCCTCAAGAAATTCTTTAGAAGAGCTCAAAATGAGTTCTTCTTGAGGATCAAGACTATAAGGAGTGATAACGACACCAAATTCAAGAACACTCAAGTTGAAGAATTTTTGGATAAGGAAGAAATCAAGCATGAATTCTTGGCCCCCTACTTCCCTTAACAAAATGGGGTGGCTGTCGAAGTGTTCACTAAGACACTTCCCCCGATACTACTAAAATGTAGTCCGCGGAGGTTCGTATTCAGTTGGAGCACGTGTGAGATCAAGAACGAGACAGTGACACGAGAGTTTTTATGTGGTTCGGGCCACCTGAGCATAATACCCTACTCCACGGGTGGTTGTTGTATGTATGAGTGTATGACTTGTTTGTCTGAGCACTAGATTGGACTTGTCCCTTGTACCATGTAGTGCAATCCTTTTATAGTACAAGGGCTGGCCGTTACATTGTCAGCCTAGCCTATCATGTGGCTCTGGCGGTCTTTAATTACCTAATACACTATCTGTATGTATTAAGTACATTTAACAGTATGATAATGCGCCTTAATGGTGGCATTACTGGCACTAAAGGTCCTCTGATCGTGTGTTATTAACATAGCATTAGTGACACGTAATCGGGTCTTGTAACGACTGCTTTAATTGCCCCTTGAATGCTCGCGCCGTTGGAGATCCATCCATCTTCCCGTTGCAGACTTAGGTCCGGAAGCTCGACACGTGGCAGCTTTGGGGCTCCCCTCTGTGGGGAGGCAGGTCTAGAGCTGCTATACCGGAGCTTCCCTCTACTAGGGGTTAGGTCCTGGGCCCTAGAAACGTGGCACAACCGGAGCTTCTCTATTCAGGGAGTTAGGTTCGTCCTTGTGTTACATGCGGTGGCACCGAAGCTACCCAAATGAGGGAGGCAGGCCCAATGCTGCAGAACATGTGGAGCCTTTGGAGGTCTTCAACTCGGACAGGAGGAACTCTGTAGCTTTTCTTGCAGTATCGTGGGGTACCCAGGACACAGGGTACTGACAGTGGCCCCCAGGCCCACTTCTGAAAGAAATCCTTTATGTTAATTTATTCTACTGGAGGCGGGGCCATCTTTGATTCTCGCGCTGTGGATTCAAAGGTCTTTCCATGGGTCGTTGGGGCAATGGTCCGCAGTTAAACCATCGCTGTGTGGCTCTTCTTGATGCGGCAGGTGAGATCCTCGCGTGCGGATCTCATGCAATTGAAGGTCGCCAGTTCACATTACGAAAACTGTATCGGTTTCGAGCGCCCTGTCAGGCCGCCGCCCTCAGGCTTCCAACTCCCCATCATGACAACGGTTCACCTGGTGTAATTACTTTGACTTCTCTGCCGAAGTGGTCTTGAGCCCATTTGTCATTGACGGGTAGATTTTTGAAATGAAATCTTGATCTCAACGCGCTTTCCATCCAAGAGTTGCGGAGGCTTACTTAATAAGGAAAGCCCTCACAGTTTGATGACTCTTTACACTTTCATTTGAACTTGCGCTCAGAGCCTCCCAACCTTTGCATAGCCCTTCCAACTTTTGCTCCACTTTGCGGCGATGGAGTTGGGTCTTCCCCGCAGCAAGATCAAGAGTAACGAAGATCTGTCGAAGGTTCGGACCTACATGGGGTGGTCTAGCGACTCCTTCAACAATGATGTCTGCTTCGGCAAACTTCCCTTCAAGAAGGAGCGCGTCGGGGAGATCATCTACTTCTCGGCATACGCCATGGTGGAGCTGATCTTGCCCTTTCCAAGCTTTCTCTTGATGCTGCTGGGTTTTTACGGCTTCTAGCTTCATCCCCTCGGCTCCCACTCCTTATTGCTAGTGGCAACCTTCGTCCACTTCTGTGAGATGTGGGTGTGTGTGCTGCCGTGCATCGAGCTCTTCTGGACCTTCTTCACGGTCAACACCACAGGGAAGGGGAGCGAGTTGATTAGCTTCTACTACTTCGTGAAGCGCAAGAACTGCCCCTTCAAGTACTTGAAGGCCTTTCCCTCTGGAAAGTGGGACAACTGGAAGAAAGACTGGGTGATTATCGCAGTGGAGGAGCACGAGAGGTTGGAGTTGACCAAGAACCTCCCCAATGTCGATACTGATGTCTGGAATGCTGTTCCGGAGTTATCTGAAGCCTATAAGACCATCCTGGCAAGGATCCAGGAATGCCTAGAGGGTGGAGTGACTGCTCAAATGGTCTTCGACAACTTACTGGTGAACAGGTGGGATCCGCCGAAGACAAGGGAGTGGCCCGCATGGTCCTTTAGCAGTGAGATGGATCATAACCGGATAGAAGCTAGTTTTAATACCAACTTGGATGATGAAGCTTTGAAGCTCTATCTCCAGAAATTTCAGCACAGAGCTATCTCCCACAACGCCTTGACCCCGCTGGCTGCCTTCCTTCCTCTGAACATGGTTCCAGATGTCAGGAGGGAGCTCCGGAAGGGAACGCCAAAGCTGAACGACCTTGACGTGGTGGAGAGACGCAAGACCTCCGGGGTTGCAATCCATGGAGCTTCGGAGAGGGTGGCCCCTACTGCTCCAAGCCAAATGGTTGATGACGTCAGCAAGGGCAAGGGCAAGGAGCCAGCCGAATCTTCCAGCCAGAAGAGGAAGCTGAGACATACTGATGGGAGATCTCTTAAGTTAGCTCCAATTCCAATAGCTTCTTCCCCCCGACCAAGCAGGGCTTTGGCGGCCACACCTCCTTCGGTGTCGACTTCCTCGAGGGGCGCTAGCTCTGGTAAATCGACCCCAGCTCCAGTGCTAACTGCGGGCTCTAGGTCCGGAGGTCCTTCCCAGCCGAGAGAGGTCCCGACTGAGGTGACCCTAGCTGCTACAGCAAGCTCCCGACCAAGGTCTGAGGTTTCTGCCTCACTAGGTATGGTGGGCTCTGACTTCGGACCTCAGAAGAAGAGGTTCCGCGATGATTGGGGCAGAAGCCTCCCAAGGTAACCATTGTCTTCTCACCCTGAGATGCTATTTTTATTGTTTGCTTATTTTGAATTTTTTGATCTTTGCTTCCAGGATGTCGAAAAAGAAAGCTGGAGCTTCAGCGCCTGCTGCAGCAATCGAGGCTATGCAGGCAGAGGCTCCTGCTTCAATCCCGGTGCCTCCCCAAGTGGTGGCTGAAGACACGGCAGCTCCGACGCCAGCTGTCGTGGACTTGGATCCAGAGATGACGCCAGAAGCTCCCGTGGTAGCGTCGGACCACGAGGCATATGTTTGTGATGAAGCACCATCAGCCTTAGAGTCGGTGGCTGAAGTTCCTGCTTTGGAGCCAAAGATGGCAGAAGATCCAGCACCTGAGCCAGAGGTCACCGAAGCTCCAGCCCCAGAGCCAGAAATAGTTGAAGCTCCGGTACCCGAGCCAGAGGTAGTTTATATTCCGACACCTGAGCCGGAAGTTGTTGAAGCTCCGACCCCCCGAGCCAGAGATGGTTGAAGTACCGACCTCTGAGACAGAGGCGGAGGGGGCTCCAAACGAAGCTGCAGTGCCCCCCCAGAGGTGATTACTCCGAAGGGATCTATGTCGGTGCCGGAGCACCCACAAGAGTCAACAGTGTGTCCTCCACCCGCAGAGCCAATGATTGAAGTTTCGACAGGGGGACTGTCAGTACCCTGGGTACTGGGTACCCCACGATACCGCAAGAGAAGTCACGGATTTCACCCGTCCAAGTTGAAGACCTCTAAAGGTTCCACATGTTACACCGCACTGGACCCGCCTCCCTCGTATGGGTAGCTCCGGCACTGCCACGTGTAATGCAAGGCCAGACCCAACTCCCTTCCTAGGGAAGCTCTGGTCTTGACATGTGTCCAGTGACCCTGGATCTAACCCCAGTAGAGGGAAGCTCCGATGTTGCCACATGTATAGTGGCTCCGGACTTTCCTCCCCGCAATGGGAAGCTCCGGAGCCGCCACGTGTCAGGCCTTCGGATCTAAATCTACAATGGGAAGACTGGCGAATCTCCAACGGCACGAACATTCAAGGGGCAGTTAAAGCTACCGTTACAAGACCTGATTATGTGTCACTAATGCCATGTTAATGACACACGATCAGAGCACTCTCAATACCGGTAATGCCGCCATTAAGGCGTGTTATCACACTGTTAATTATGCTTAATACATACAGATCATGTATTAGGTGATTAATGACCGACGGGGCCACATGTCAGGCCAGGCTGATAATGTAACGACCAGCCCTTGGACTATAAAAGGGTTGTGCCGCACGGTACAGAGATAACTAAGCTCATAGGCACACAAGCCACCACATGCTCACACATCAACAAACACCCCGTGGAGTAGGGTATTATGCTCAGGTGGCCCGAACCATGTAAATTTCTATATGTCTCCATATCATTCTTAATCTTCACGCGTCCAAACCGAATACGAACCTCCACGGACTATGTTTTAGTAGTATGGGGGGAAGTGTCCTAGTCAACACTTCGACATTTGGTGCACCTGAGATTTCGAGATGGTGAACTCTGCGACAGCATCATCCACTGGTAATGTTGTGCAGCCTGTTGGAGGAAATCCCTCCAATGCCCAACAACCATGTGGCGCTATTGTCCTTGCGGGTGTTGCTGCACCACCACCACCACCACCACCACCACCACCACCACCTGCTCTGGCAATCATCACCAGACAACAGGATGGTGTCTTCGCGTCAGTCACTGCCTCAACGCATAACAACCCTGAGCACATGCTCAATGTAGCTCGTACTCTTCTCCAGCACCCACCAGCGCCCGGAGCACCTCAGGGTGCAATGGAGCAAGCACGTGCTGATGTGGAGCATCTGGTTGTAGTGGCAAACGATGCAATCAGCAACCAAGGCCCGCCCCCTATTGGGCAGACAACTTCTCAGCGCAGGATCTTGTCTGGTAGACTTGGTCCTCAGGTTTCACAGCACAGGAGACGTGTTGTGTCCCAACAGGTGATGTCACTACCCTCCGGGGCACATCGCACCCATACGGTGTCAAGGCTCTCGACCCATGATCTGCGGTCGCAGCTTGACCGCCATTACAGGCAGTAGGACAGCCGCATCCATATCGAGTGCGCTCGCGAGAGGCGAGAGAACACCGTTCTCCTTTTGGAGTGGGGAACGCCCTTCCTGGGCGAGGCGCTTGACCTCTTTGGCATGTTGCTGAATACTCTCAGCCACATGCTTTTTGCGGTCTACAAGCTCTGACTCCCGGAGGTGGATGCGGTTCCGGCAGTTTGCCAGGTCTTTCTCCCTGCCTTTCACTTTCTCCTCATTGGTGGCGACATCAGATTCTCTTTTGGTGAGCTCCTGTTCCACCTTCTTGTTCTTCTCCTCCTCCTGCTTGCACCGCTGATCAAGCTTTTTGGTGCTTGTCCCGACGATAGTCAACAACCTCACTACTCTTCCTAGCATGTTCGAGAATCTCTTGAGACTTCGCATCGAGGACCCTGATGGAAGCCTCCTGCTCATCCAGCAGCTTGCCCCAGTATATCAGTCGGTCTTTCTCATTTTCGATCCATTCCCGCTGACCCGCAAGCCTTGATTGAGTCAGTTTGGTCTCAAAATGAAGTCTATTGCGCCAACGCCTCAAGGTGTGGCGCTATTCTTCAAGGACCTTACCGTCGTGGTCGAAGGCGAGTTGAACTTGGCGGAGACTCGAGCAAGTGTTGTCAATAGACAACGCCAAAGGAATTGGCTCCGGACCAGTCGAGATCTCCTCCGTCGGCTCCAAGGGGTCTTCTAACACAAAAATCGGGTCCTACAACACAAGTGTGGTCCCCTGCGGCTCTGTGGTGACAGGGCCACCCTTCGGGAGCTCTTCTGCCCTCACCGACGCTGAGGAAGGTCCCACCGAGGGAACATCAACCTCTGGAGCCGACAATGAGGGTCCCTCTACTGGATCTTCAATCATCGGATCTGCAAGAGGAGGACCTGCCGCCGACTCTTCAGGGCACTCCGACTCCGACATAGACGCCTCCGGAGTAATTACCTCCAGAGCAGACGCAACAACTTCATTCGGAGCCCCAACCACCTCTGGCTTAGGGGCCAGGACATCAACCATCTCTGGCTGGGAGGCTGGAACTTTGACCATCTCCTGCTCGGGGTCCAGAGCTTCAACAACTTCTGGCATGAAAGCCGGAACTTCAAGTGCCTCCGGCTCAATTGTTGGATCTTCTACAACTTTTGGCACAGGTGCCGGAGCTTTAGTCACCTCCAGCTCAAACGTCAGAGTTTCTGTCATCTATGTCCCCTGCGTTGGAGCTTCAGCTGCCTGCTCTGCAGTCGTTGGCGCATCTTCACAAACATCTCCCCGTGGTCCGGTGCAACCACAGGAGCTTCGGGCGTCATCTCTATATCCAGATCCACAACGGCTGGCACCAGAGTTGCCGTGTCTTCAGCCGCAACTTGGGGAGGCACAGGGGTTGAAGGTGGAGCTTCCGCACACTCAGCCTTAGTTGCTGCGGCAGTTGCTGAAGCCTCAGTCTTCTTTTTCGACACCCTAGAAACAAAAGGTCAGGAAAATTCAAGACATGATAAAGACAATATTAGCACCACAAGGTGAGATGACGATGCTTACCTTGGGATGCTACCGCCCCAGTTTTCGCAGAATTTCTTCTTTTGAGGTCCAGAGTCAGATCCCACCAAACCTGGTGAGGCAAAAATCTCAGACCTTGGCTGAGAGCTAGCCGCAACAGCTGGAGTCTCCTCAGCCGGGATCTCACCCGGCTGGAAAGGACCACCGGACCTGGAGCCCAGAGCTGACATCGAAGCCGGAGTTGATTCATTGGAGCTAGCGCCCCTCGAGGGCGCTGACTCCGAAGAGGGCTTGACCGCCGAAGTTCTGCTTGGTCGGGGAGTAGGATCTACTGGAGATGGAGCTGACCTGAGGGATCTCCCGTCAGCATGTCTCAACTTCCTCTTCCGGCTGGAGGATTCGGCCGGTTCCTTGCCCTTGCCTTTACCCTTGTTGGTATCGTCGACCTTCTGGCTTGGAGTAGCGGTCAGAGCCACCCTTTCCGAAGCTCCGGGAATGGTAACCCCGGTGGTACTATGCCTCTCCACCAGGCCAAGATCGTCTAGCTCCATATATACCTTCTGGAGCTCCCTCCTGACATCCGGAACATTATTCAGCGGGAGGAAGTCCACCGGAGGTGTCAAGGAGTCACGGGAGATAGCCCCGTGTTGAAGTTTCTGGGGGTGGAGCTTCAAAGCCCCGTCATCCACATTGGTCTGGAGGCCAACTTTAATTCGGTTGTGGTCCATCTCGCTATTGAAAGCCCAGGCGGGCCATTCCCTCTTCATCAGTGGAGCCCACCAGTTCGTCAGGAAGTTTCCGAAGACCATATGAGGGGTCACTCCACCCTCCACATACTGACGGATACTGGTCAGGATGGTCTTGTATGCTTCTGGCAGCTCCAGAGCCGTATTCCAGGCGTCGGTGTCAATATTGGGGAGGCCTGTCAACAGCTCCACCGTGTCGTGATGCTCCACCGCGATAATCATCCAATCCTTCTTCCAGTTGTCCCACTTGCTGAAGGGGAAGATCCTCAAGTACTTGAAGGGACAGTTCTTGCGCTTCACGAAGTAATAGAAGCCCAAGTACTCGTCACTCTTACCGGTGGTGTGGACCGTGAAGAAGGTCCAAAACAACTCAACGCACGGTGGCACACCCACCCACATCTCGCAGAAGTGGACGAAGGTTGCCACTAGCAAGAAGGAGGGGGGTCGAGGTGGTGTAGCTGCAGACCATAGAAGTCCAACAGCATCAGCAAGAAACTTGAAAATGGTGGTATGAGTCCCACCATGGCATACACCGTGAAGTAGACGATCTCTCCGGTGCACTCGTTCTTGAAGGGAAGCTTGCTGAAGCGGATCACGTTGTTTAAGGAGTCGCTCGACCACCCTATGTAGGTCTGTACCCTCGACAACTTCTCATCGCTCTTGATCTCGCTGCGGAGAAGACCCGACTCCATCGCGACAAAGTTGAGCAAAAGTTGTAAAGGCAATGCAGAGGTTGGGAGGCTCTGAGTGCAAGTTCAAATGAAAGCGTAAAGAGTCCTCAAACCGTGCAAGCTTTCCTTCTTAAGTAAGCCTCCACAATGCTTGGATGGAAACCACGGCGGGATCAAACTCACGATTAAAAAAAATCAACCCCATCAATGACGAATGGTACCGGGTACACTCCAACAGAAAGGACGAAGTTATTACCCTAGGTGAACTGTTGTCATGACGGGAGTTGGAAGCCCGAGGGTGGCAAACTGACAGGGCGAGCGGAACCGATACGATTTTCGTATTGGGAACTGGTGACCTTCAATTGCGTGAGCTCTGCACGCCAGGATCTCTATCACCACATCAAGGAGCGCCACACGGCAATGGTTCAACTACAAACCATCGTCCCAACAGCACAAGACAAGACCTTTGAAGCCACAATGCGAGAATCGAAGATTGCCCCACCTCTGGTAGAATAATTTAACCCAAAGGGTTTCTTCCAAAGGTGGGCCCAGGGGCCACTATCGGTACCCTGCGTATCGAGTACTGCACGGTACCACAAGAAAAGTCATGGAGTTAACCCATCCAAGTTGAAGACCTCCGAAGGTTCCACGTGTTACACCGCACTGGACCCGCCTCCCTCGTATGGGTAGCTCTAACACTACCACATGTAATGCAAGGCCGGACCCAACGCCCTTCCCAGGGAAGCTCCGATCTTGACACGTGTCCAGTGACCCTGGATCTAACCCCCAGTAGAGGGAAGCTCCAGTGCTGCCACGTGTATAGTGGCTCCGGACTTGCCTCCCCACAATGGGAAGCTCTGGAGGCGCGATGTGTCAGGGCTTCAGACCTAAATCTACAATGGGAAGACTGGCAAATCTCCAATGGCACGAACATTCAAGGGGCAGTTAAAGCTACCGTTACAAGATCTGATTATGTGTCATTAATTCCATGTTAATGACACACGATTAGAGGACTTTCAATATCGGTAATGCCGCCATTAAGGCGCGTTATCACACTGTTAATTACGCTTAATACATACATATCGTGTATTAGGTAATTAATGACCGTCGGGGCCACATGTCGGGCCAGGCTGACAATGTAACGGCCAACCCTTGGACTATAAAGGGCTGCACCGCACGGTACAGAGACAACTAAGCTCATAGGCACACAAGCCACCACATACTCATACATCAACAAACACCCCGTGGAGTAGGGTATTACACTCAGGTGACCCGAACCACGTAAAACTCTCTGTGTCTCCATCTCATTCTTAATCTCCGCGCGCCCAAACCGAATATGAACCTTCGCGGACTACGTTTTAGTAGTACTGGGGGAAGTGTCCTAGTCAACGCTTCGACAGGGACTTTCCTCATCAGCCCCGGAGGTCGGCTCTAGTGTCGTGGAGTCGCAGGGGACCACACTTGTGTCGTGGGACCCAATTGATTTTCTTGAAGACCCGTTAGAGCCCACAAAGGCGCTTCAGGCGGGCTTGGAGCCAATTCCTTTGGCGTTGTCTATCGACAATGCCAGCTCTAGTCTCTGCCAAGTTCAGCCTGCCTTCGACTATGAAAGCAAGACTCTCGAATAAGATCGCAACACTTGAGGTGTTGGCGTAACAGGCTTCACTTTGAGACGAAGCTAACGCAGTCAAGACTTGCAGACCAGCAGGAATGGGTGGCCAAGGAGAAGAACCAACTAGCTTTGATGGACCGCTTGCTAAACGAGTAAGAGGATACCATTAAGGCTCTCGATGAGAAGGCTCGAGAGATTTTGGAGCATGCCCGAGAGACCAATGAGGCTACTAACGATCATCAGGACAACCTCAACGAAATAAATGAAGTGCTCCTCAATCGTCGGGAGGCCCTCGACGAGAGGGAAGAGAAGCTCCTGGAGAAACAGGAGGACATTTTAAAAAGAGAGGAGGAGCTCGCCTAGAGTCTTTCTTTGGGGGATAAAAGCTTCATAGACCACACCAAAAAGTATGAACAACGGTGCAAGTAGGAGGAGGAGAAGAATTGGCAGGTGGGACAGGAGCTCTCCAAGAGAGAGGTTAATGTTGCCACCAGGGAGGAAAAGGTGAAAGGTAGGGAGAAGGACCTAGCAAACCGTCGGAGCCGTATCCACCTCCGGGATTCGGATCTCGCAGACCGCGAAAAGGGGTTGGCTGAAAGTATTCAGCAGCATGCTAAAGAGGTTGAGCGCATCGCCCGGGAAGGTTCGGAGCTTGCGGTCGCCAACAGGTCACTGGAGGAACTGAGGAATATGAGGGCAACTAAGTCTCAGCGAGTCTGGTATTTCCTGGGGCATGCTAACAAAGCTTTGACACCGCTTGGCTTCAGCCCGATACGTCCGGCTAACTCGGAGCCGGAGCTGGACAAAGCAGTAGTGGCATTGAAGTCTACCAACAACAAGCTGGATGCAATGGGTGATGTAATCGTCGACCAACTAGAGACAGAGTGGAAGTCTCTAGGCAAGAACGTCGCCGAATATGTGCTGTTGTTTTTCAAAAGTCGGGACCCCCAATTATCTCTAGATTCGGTGGTTGAAGGACCCATCCTTGAAGAAGAAGATGCTGCCAGGGCCAGCGTTCGAGAAGTTGCCGAGAAAGTTGCCCCATTCTTCCATGGGACTTAGGACCTCCACTAGCTAGAACCTTTTTCTTCCGCCTTTCATTTGTAGTACTCATTTTGTAATCCAACCCTTTGAATGAACGAAATCCAATCTTCTTGAATGAATGAATTCCATTTTGTAATTGTCTTCAATGCATTGTCCTTTATATTGTTGGCCCCCTGGTAGATGTACACAATTTTGATTGCGAACATGTACCAAAAGGATCTAACAAGTGTTGATGACTTGAACGCTTCAAACTTGTAGCCAGAATGTTTAGCTCTTAGGTTCGAAGTTTACCTCCGACATCTCCAAGGACCCTATGTTGTGTCAACGGTGGGCCCCCTAGGAATTGTCAGAGCTTGTTAGGTCCGACGGCACCCACTGCCAACACATAGAGCGTCAACAGCGCCCCCTGGGGGTTTTGGAGCTTGTTAGGTCCGACGACACCCACTGCCAACACGTAGAGCATCGACAGCGGGCCTCGTGGGGGTTGTCAGAGCTTGTTAGGTCCAACGGTGCAAAACGCTTAGAAACATCGATGGCGGGGCCCCTGGGGGTTGTCGGAGCTTGTTAGGTCCGATGGCACCCACTGCCAACACGTAGAGTGTCGACGGCAGGCCCCCAAAGATCGTCGGAGCTTCCTGGCTCCACTTGTCAACGTATTATACATTGATGGTGGACCCCCTCGGGGTGATTTTTCCACCATCTTTGTTTGTTCTTCATGTCAGTTGTTGGCCCCCCTGGGTGGTTTTGGAGCTTATTAGCTCCGAGGACACCCTCTTTCAACGTATTAAACATCAACGGCGGCCCCCTGGGGGTTGTCGGAGCTTAGTAGCTCTGGCATCAACCACCATCGTGGTGAGTTTTTCATTTTTCCTGCGCATTAAAGACAAGAAAAATAGTAAAATTTGTCCTCCCGTCTATAAGTTGTTTGCGGCTGTCGGTACCCTACGTACCAAATACCCCATGATACCACAAGAAAAGATAAGGAGTTCCACCCGCCCAAGTTGAAGACCTCTGATGGCCGCATGTGTTACATAGTACTAGACTCGCCTCCCTCGTTTGGGTAGCTCCGACACTGACACGTGTGACACAAGGCCGGACCTAACTCCCTTCATAGGGAAGCTCCAGTCTTGCCACGTGTCCAGTGACCCCAGACCTAACCCCCTGTAGAGGGAACCTCCAGTGCTGCCACGTGTATAGTGGCTCCGGACCTATCTCCCCACGATGGGAAGCTCCGAAGCCACCACGTGTTGATCTTCCAGAGCTAGGACCTCAACGGAAGACTGAGAGATCTCCAACGGCTCAAACTTTCAAGGGACAGTTAAAGCGACAGTTTCAAGGCCTGATTACATGTCATTAATACTATATTAATGACACACGATCAGTGGGCTATTAATAGGGATAACACCATCATTAAGGCGCGTTGTCACACTCTATTAACAACACTTAATACCCGTAGATCGTGTATTAGGATATTAACTATTGCAGGGCCACATGTCGGGTCAGGCAAGTGTTGTAACGGCAAGTCCTTAGACTATAAAAGGATTGTGTTGCACGATACAGAGACGGACCAAGCTCACACACTCACAAGCGCCACATAGATTCATACATACAACACACAACCGGTGGAGTTGGGTGTTACGCTTAGGCGGCCCGAACCACGTAAAATCCTCGTGTCATCATCTTGTTCGTAATCTCACGCGCGCCACAACCAATCAAGAACCTCCGCGGGCTATGATCTAGTAGTACCGGGGGAAGTGTCGATCAAACACTTCGACATTTGGTGCGCCAGGTAGGGGCATATGAGATTTAAATATGGTGAACTCCACCGCAGGATCATCCAACAACAATGTTGTGCAACTTGCTGGGGGGAATCCCTCCAATGTGCAACCACCAACAAGTGTTGTTGTCCCAGCGGGCATCACACCACCTCCACCTACTTAGGCTAACAATTATGGACAGCAAGATGGAGTCCTCGTGCCGGTCACTGCATCGACACACAATAACCCCGAGAATGCGCTGATTGCTGCGTGAACTCTTCTAGAGCGCCCACCTGCGCCTGGAGCACCTCAGGGTGAAATGGAGCAGTGGTGCGCTGATGTTCAACATCTGGTTGCAGCTGCAGTTGATGTCATCAGCAACCAAGGTCCTCCTCCTTCAGGGCATCCACCTTCTCAGTGTAGGACCTTGTCCGAAAGACTTGGTCTTCACGCATCACAGCATCGGAGACGTGCTGTGTCTCAGCAAGTGACTTCGCTGCCCTCTGGGGCGCGTCACACCCATACTGTACGAAGACTCTCGACGCTTGATCTGCGGTCAGAACTTGACCGCCGTTATAGACAACAGGACGACCATGTCCACATCGAGCGTGCTTGCGAAAGGCGAGAGGCTCGGGAAAACCATCCTCCTTCAGGAGTGGGGGGCGGTTGTTTAGCCCTGGCCATGCACCAGTGCATGGTCCGCTGGCCTTAGAAGTTTCGGCGCCATCTGCCATAGAAATTCAATGGGACTGTCAATCCCGTTGAGTTCCTCCAGATATACTCTACCGCCATTCTAGCGGCGGATGGCAATGAGGCTGTGATGGCCAACTATTTTCTGGTGGCTCTGGCTGGGACAGCTCGGTCCTGGTTCATGAGTCTTCTTCCCGACTCCATTAACTGTTGGACGGATCTATGCTAGCAGTTCACTACCAACTTCGGGAGTTCCTACACCCGACCCGACACCAAACTGGACCTTTTTGCTGTACAACAAAAATCGGGAGAATCGCTGCGATCCTTCATCCAGCGGTTTTCCCAGGTACGAAACACCATCCCTTCTATCTCGAATGCATCTGTCATCGTGGCATTTAGACAGGGCGTTCGGGATAAGAAAATGTTGGAGAAGCTGGTGACGAAGGAAGTCACTAGCGTCACAAAGCTCTTTAGCCTGGCTGACAAGTGTGCCCGCGCTGCGGAGGGCCGTGAAATGCACTCCAAGCCAACTTCAGAGGCCAACAAAAAGTCCTCCAAAGCAGAAGCCACTACTTCCGGTGGTGGCAAGAAGAAGAAAAAGTCCAGTGGCAAGAAGAAGCCATCGCCCAGCATGCCTACCGCTGCAACAGTTGCAACTTTGGGTGGCTGGGGGCCACGCCCCGAAAAGCGACCTCGACTTTCATCCGAAGATGGCGGCGGTCTGAAGGTGTGGTGTTTGATCCACAAAACGGACAAACATAACCTAGAAGACTGTTGGGAGGTCTAAAACCTTGTTGAGCGCTACAACAAGCATCGAGAAGAAGCTCCTTTACGTCAGCGGGAAGGAAAACAAAAAGTCGATGAAGCTCCGGCTAAAACAGAGCTAGGCTTCCAGGACCCCAAGAAGGTCCTGAAGGTTGTGTACAACACAGTCGAAGACGATTCTGACGTCTCTAACAACGAGCGTCAGAAGACCCTCAACACCATTTATGGAGGGTCCTGGGACATCACTTCTCGCCGCGTCCTTAAGACTATGCGGCGGGAAATGACTGTCGTAGCTCCTACTCCGAATGCACAACCATATCGGAAGTGGATGGACACTCCCATCACTTTCAATGCAACAAACTGCCCCAGGAACATGGTTGGAGCTGGCCAACTACCACTGATGGTGTCTCCAACCATCAACAACGTCCAGCTCTACCATGTCTTGGTGGATGGAGGCGCAACACTCAACCTCCTGAGTTTTGAAGCGTTCGTGAATATCCAGCTTCAACACTCGGACCTTCAACCCCCACGTCCATTTTCTGGGGTAGGTCCTGGGGCCATCAGGCCACTTGGTTCGATTACTCTCTCGGTGACCTTCGGAACTCGAGAGAAGTACAGGACCGAGAAGCTGGTCTTCGACGTCGCACACATCAGCTTGCCATTCAACGCCATCCTAGGCAGGCCTGCCCTGTACAGGTTCATGGCCACAACTTGTAACACCCTCATTTTCATGCATCATGCCTTGCATACATTCATATACATGTTTAACATTAACCCATAACAAGAGGAACAAGTTTAAAATTGATTTGGAGCAAAACCGCACTTAAAAATGTAGGAAAGTGCGGACTAGTCCGGTTTTGCTGAGGACTAGTTCGATTTCTCTCTGTCTAAAAATGGACTTGTCCGTTTTTGCTGCGGATTAGTCCGATATTTGCCTCTGGACAACTTCGGACTTGTCCGATCTTGTGCGGACTAGTCCGGTATTCCATGAATCCTTGAAAATTTGTTAAGTCCCTGGACTTGTCCGGACTAGTCCGGTGTTCCAGCGGACTTGTCCATTTTCCTTTCTAACTAAGATCGGACTTGTCCGATTTTAGGCCAGACTTGTCCGATTTTCTCTCTGAACGACTTCGGACTAGTCTAGTCCTTCCCGGACTTGTCCGATATTTTGTGACTCCGAGATTGACCTTTTGTTTTACGACTTGTTTCTTGGGTTTCACGTAAGTGGGCCTAGGGACGTCGTGCCCAACTCTTTTAGAGCCCATGTGGGACTCTAAACCGGCCTCTACTCATCCCAAACTCGAAATCCATCTAACCCTAGCCTCCACCTCTATATAAACAGCCCCACCCCTTGGTTTGACATATATTTGCCACTTTTCCACCCACCCAAACTCTAGTTCGTGGGGAGCCACCATCAAGGAGGGAGGAGAAGATCCCAAGCAAGAGGAAGAAGAGGAGGAAACGAAGGAGGATCAAGATCTCCACCAAGTTTCGTCCTTCACCACCAATCCATCTCCAAGTTCATCACCAACCCTAGATCATCAAGATCCAAGTGTTACCTCCAAGTTTCTTGGTCCATTGGAGTTCTAAACACCTGGTATACCTTCTATTCTCTTTTCCTTACGTGAATTCAACCCCTAATCTCCAAAATTACGTCGATCTAGAAAACTCTAGTCTGCCGATCTCGTCAAGTGCGGACTTGTCCGGTCCCTAGCGGACTAGTCCGATCTTCCTGGTTAAATTGTGTTGAATTAATTCTAAAATTTGATCTAATCAACTCCAAACCTGTATAAACTTGTTAAAAGCTATTAGAACTAGTTAGTTATCATTAAAAGCAATCTAGTAACAAGTTCTACCTTGCATTTGCATTAATCATGCATGTCATGACATATTGAGTAATATTTGTACACTCTTTGATTGTGTTTCTTGTCTTGTATGTTTATTGTGTGGATTAGACAGATTTGCGCTAGAAAGTGCCGCGGAGGATCTACATCATCAAGAGTTTGAAGGCTTTGACCCTAATAACAGCAAGAGCAAGGCAAGTGTCCTTGAAGCATATTGATCCTGTTTTATTAAATGTTTTGTTTACGAACTTGCATGCTTGTGTCAAATTGATGGGAATCCTATGGTAGGAAGTTTACTAGAGTTGTTAAACCACCCTTGTCACCTGGAATTTATGGTAGAGAGTCGGGAAGGGTTTTTACCTTTTTGCTTCGCTTAATCAACTGGGATGGAAAACAACTATACCAATCAATTTATTTATGCATGGATGAGATTATGGATAACATGAACTGGTTAATATGGTATTGCGATGGGTGATCTAAGCAAGCCTGGTATGGGGATGGGTTGGATGTTATGGTGGTTTGCTTGCTTTATATCTAAGGACCGGTTCATGCGAGAATAGGCCAGGACTACAGTGCCACCACGAGGCCAAGTATGGGTGCGGCGTAGCTGATTAATTAGGGCTTTGCTAGTGCTGTTTGGACCGTTGTGGATGCTCGGGGAAGGGGAGTCAGATTGGGTTTGTTGATGTTTGGTGGGACTACCTTGGGATCCGAATGGCTCAAGAGGGGGCCCTTGGTTGAAGATGTGCTCAGTTGGAGGCATCGCCACCGGTGAAACCTCAGTGGGGTCTAAATAGGCTAGTAATCCCTTTGTAAAGGCTTTTTTGTGATCTCTTGGCCATACACCAAAGGAAGTGTAATTGGCATAAGGGAGGTTCTTTAGTCGCCGATGGGTGATGAAATCACAAACACGTGGGTAAAGAGGTACAAACTCTGCAGAGTCTAAATAAACTATCATGATAGCCGTGCTCCCGGTTATGAGCGCCTGGATGACCTACATGATTAGAGGGAAATTGGAAATTGGGATGGTTATGGTTTGGTAATGGTTATGGATGGTTATGGATTTATTTTTGGTATTGAATATGGTTATTGGCAATGGTGAAATCTGGAATTATGGTTGAGGATGGTGAATTGTGGACTGGTATTATGATATTATTTATGATTATGATGGGGTTACTTCACATAATATGATATATTGCTTTTCAAATGTTTTTATGTACTTTTCAGCACTTAGCCATTATTATTGTCGTCATTTGAATCAGCCACATGTCATACTTTCCACACTTGCTGAGTACGACATGTACTCACTCTTGCAATCCCCCACCCCAACAGTTGCAGGTCAGGTTTGGGAGTTTAATGGCGATAATGCGGAGTTCTAGGCTGTGTCTACCGTCAGCTTTGCCTGTGGTGTTGATTGGAGCTGCGCATATACATACCCTGTCACTTATGCTGCATAGTTGCTTAGTTGCTTAATTAGTTTATGTCCACTGCATTAGTTGAACTTGTCATTAATATTCATTAGAGCTTGTATTCGAGGATAATCTGGTTTGTGTAATAAAATTTGGTTAATTAATCTTGTCTTGTGGTAATTTTCTGTATACTCTTTTGTGATTGCACTCGTGTATGTGTGATGAACATCCTGGGCACACATATGCGTTAGCTTGGTTCATTTTCGGAACCGGGCGTCACAGATTGGTATCAGAGCCAGGTTGACCATAGGACGCAACCTAGATAGAATGGACACTTTAGAGCACATAGGAGCACTCAGGAATCGATGTGTTTTTGCTTGGTGTGCTGTTTGCTATATATATTGGTTGCTTGTGTGCTTAATAGAGGATTTTGGGATGCCTTAGCATTGCCATGTCCACCTAGGCTAGTGTAGCTAGCTTTTAGTTTCATATCCCTTGATGCATATAGTTGGAGACGTTTTCTAATTCTTACCTATTGCTTTTCTTCAGATGGTGAGGACTCGCAACCAGAGGGATGGCAATGATGAGGAGGAGAACAATGGAGTGCCTCAGAACAACGTTGGACAAGGATCTACTCAGGGAGGTATCAACATCGAGCAGCTTTTGGCTATGCAAAACCAGCTCATGCAGACCATGATACAGACTATGGGACAGCTGCAGGCTGGCAATATCAACAATCAACCCCACATGCCTCCACCGCCACCCCTGCCTCCTCATAACCGGTTGGGAGAGTTTATGAGGACTAGGCCGCCAACCTTTGCTCAAGCCGCAAACCCTATGGATGCGGATGATTGGCTCAAGTCCGTGGAGAAGAAGCTAGCTATTGTCCAATGCAGTGACCGGGAGAAGGTGCTATTTGCTTCTCATCAACTAGTTGGAGCAGCTGCGGATTGGTGGGATTCTTATTGCAATGCTCATGAGAACCAAGAGAGAATTACTTGGGCCGAATTCAAGGAAAATTTTCGTTCTCATTATGTGCCGGAAGGTGTTACGCTCTTGAAGAGGCAAGAATTTGAGAATTTGAGGCAAGGAAAATCAAGCGTGAGTGAATATCTCAACAAGTTCACTCAACTCTCAAGGTATGCGCCCGAGGATGTTAGTCGGGACAGTCGAAAGCAATATTTGTTCATGAGAGGCCTCAACAATGAGATTCAAGTTCAACTACTCAACTGTGACTATGGAAATTTCCAGAAGCTTGTGGACAAAGCAACTGTGGTTGAGAACAAGATCCGTGAGATGGAGCAAGAAATCAAGAGGAAGGCGCCGTATCAAGGACAGCAACAAGGAAGTAATGTGCGCCCTCGCTTTGCGCCACCCAATGCGCCTCATTACAGCTCCTCTATTCCTGCTCAGCGCCCTGGTTATGCACCGCGCCCAACTCAGTTTGTGCAGCAGCGCCCTGTTATGCAAGCACCTAGGCCTCCAATGCCTTATGAGCCTCGTGCTAATTTTCCTGCTGCAAATGCTCAAAACCAAGCTCGTCCCAACAATTCTGGTGGGGTTAAGAAGTGTTATACTTGTGGAGAAGCTGGACACTTTGCGCATCAATGTCCTAAGTCGGGCCTTGGTCAAGGAAGCAATGCACCGAGGCAAAACCCAAGACCTAATGGAGGACAACCACAAGGAAGCCATGGACAACAGAATTTTGCTCGTGGCAACGTGAACCATGTCTCTATGGAGGATGCTCAACAAGCGGATGACGTGGTCATTGGTATGTTTCTCGCCAACTCCAACCCCGCGACTATGTTATTTGATTCTGGAGCATCGCATTCATTCATTGCATCGAAGTATGTTGCCAAGTATAGTTTGCCTATTTCTCATATGAAGTTTACTCTATTGGTTAAGTCTCCTGGAGGAGAGATGAGGACAAATATAGTATGTCCAAAAGTAAGCCTTAGAATAAGGGGGGTAGACTTCTCCGCCAACCTCATTGTTTTGGATTCTCAAGGATTGGACATTATACTTGGTATGGACTGGTTGAGGAAGCACAATGGAGTTATTGAGTGTGCCACAAAGATGGTGAAGTTGACTAATGAGGAAGGGATCACCATAGAATTTGAAGCATCTCAAACCGCACCGAAGCAATTGGAGCTGAATCATATGGACGATGCCGTAATTGAGGAGATTCCGATAGTGTGTGAATTTTTGGATGTGTTTCCAGATGAGTTGCCAGGTATGCCACCCGATCGAGACATTGAGTTTGTTATTGATTTAATACCTGGAACTGCACCTATAGCCAAGAGGCCGTATAGGATGCCTCCTATGGAATTAGCAGAGCTCAAGAAGCAAATTCAAGAGCAATTAGAGAAGGGTTTTATTCGCCCTAGCTCTTCACCTTGGGGAGCGCCCGTTCTATTTGTGGACAAGAAGGATGGATCCCAAAGGATGTGCGTGGATTACCGAGCTCTCAACGAGGTGACCATCAAGAACAAGTACACCTTGCCCCGTATAGAGGATTTGTTTGATTAGATGGAAGGCGCCTGTGTGTTTTCCAAGATTGATTTGAGGTCGGGATACTTTCAAATGAAGATTAGACCATCGGACATACCCAAGACAGCTTTTAGGACACGGTATGGATCTTATGAGTACACCGTGATGTCTTTTGGATTGACAAATGCGCCTGCCTACTTTATGTACCTCATGAATAAGGTCTTCATGGAGTACTTGGATAAGTTCGTTGTGGTGTTTATTGATGATATTATGATCTACTCGAAGGATGAGAAGGAACATGAGGAACACTTGAGACTTACGCTGCAGAAATTGAGGGAGCATCAATTGTATGCCAAGTTCAACAAGTGCCAGTTTTTGTTGAAAGAGGTGCCATTTTTGGGTCATATAATCTCAGGAAGAGGAGTATTGGTTGACCCCGGAAAAGTGAGAGACGTGTTGAAGTGGGAGCCGCCGCAAAATGTCAAGGAAATAAGGAGTTTTCTTGGAATAGCTGGATATTACCGTCGATTCATCAAGGACTTTTCCAAGATAGCCAAGCCTATGATGGAGTTGCTAATGAAGGGAAAGGCGTTCCAATGGACTCAAGCTTGTCAGAATAGTTTTGAGGAGTTGAAGAAAAGGTTGACAAGAGCCCCAGTTTTGGTATTGCCGGATGTAAGCAAGAGTTTTGATATTTATTGTGACGCATCAAGACAAGGGCTTGGGTGTGTATTAATGCAAGAAGGTCAAGTGGTCGCCTATGCGTCAAGACAATTGAAGAAGCATGAGCAGAATTACCCCATGCATGATCTTGAACTAGCAGCCGTGGTACATGCATTGAATATTTGGAGACACTATATTCTGGGACATAGGTGTGAAATTTATATCATAAGAGTTTGAAGTATATTTTCACACAAACGGATCTGAACTTGAGGCAACGAAGATGGTTAGAGCTCATCAAAGATTATGATTTGGGGATCAACTATCATCCGGGAAAAGCCAATGTAGTGGCCGATGCTTTGAGTAGAAAAGGAGTAAGTCATCAACTCACGGTTCGAGAGTTACCATTCGAGTTATGTAAGGAGTTTGAACGGTTGAACCTCGGGTATGTAAATGAGATGGAGATGATGGAGTTAAACCCAACCTTGGAGCAAGAAATTCGAGAGGCACAAACCACAGATGAGGAGATCAAGGAAATCAAGGAAAGAACCGAAGAAGGAAGAGAATTCAGATTTGACGAGGATGAACATGGTAACTTATGGCTTGGAAAGAGGATCGTTGTGCCTAATATAAAGCATATTCGGGAGACAATATTAAAGGAGGCACATGACTCGCCTTACTCGATTCACCCAGGTTGTACGAAGATGTACAAAGACTTGAAGACTTGCTATTGGTGGGATAGCATGAAGAAGGACATAGCCGAATATGTTGCATTGTGTGACGTGTGCCAACGAGTCAAGGCGGAACATCAAAGGCCAGCAGGGTTATTGCAGCCATTGAAGATTCCAGAGTGGAAGTGGGAAGAGATTGGTATGGACTTTATAGTTGGATTACCGCGAACCCAGTATGGCTATGATTCAATATGGGTCATTGTAGATCGGTTGACAAAATCAGCTCACTTCATTCCTGTCAAGACCACATATACCACCGCGAAGCTAGCAGAATTGTATATGGAGCATATTGTGTGCCGACATGGAGTACCGAAGAAGATAGTCTCGGATAGAGGTTCTCAATTTACTTCCAGGTTTTGGCAAAAGTTGCATGAAGCTTTGGGAACGAGGTTCAATTTTAGTTCAGCATATCATCCTCAAACGGATGGGCAAACCAAGAGGACCAATCAGATTTTGGAGGACATGTTAAGAGCTTGTGCTTTAAAGCATGGGAAAAGTTGGGACAAAAGCTTGCCATACGCGGAATTTTCATACAACAATAGTTACCAAGCAAGCTTGAAAATGTCACCATATGAAGCGCTTTATGGGAGGAAGTGTAGGACACATTTATTCTGGAATGAAGCAGGGGAAACTCAAGTATTTGGTCCGGATGTGTTGCAAGAAGCCGAAAAACAAGTCCAAATAATTCGTGAAAACATGAGGGCGGCCCAATCAAGACAAAAAGGCTATGCGGACAATAGGAGAAGGAAGTTAACCTTTGAATTAGGAGATTTTGGTTACCTCAAGGTGTCACCAATGAGAGGTCATAAGAGGTTTAACATAAGAGGCAAGCTCGCACCTCGCTATATTGGACCATTCAAGATTTTGGACAAAAGAGGAGAAGTAGCGTATAAGTTGGATATGCCAGCTCATCTTTCGGATGTACATGATGTCTTTCATGTTTCCCAGCTCAAGAAGTGTTTGAGAGTACTGGAAGAACAAGTGCCAATGGAAGAATTGGAACTAGAGGAAGATTTGACGTATGCCGAGCAACCGGTCAAAGTCTTGGAAACCAAGGAGAGGGTCACAAGGAACAAGGTCATTAGATGGTGTAAAGTTCAATGGAAGCACCACACCGAAAAAGAAGCGACGTGGGAATTGGAGGATGATCTCAAGAAGGAATTTCCCTATCTCTTCTCCTCCGCGTCGAATCTCGAGGGCGAGATTCATTTTAAGGGGGGTAGGTTTGTAACACCCTCATTTTCATGCATCATGCCTTGCATACATTCATATACATGTTTAACATTAACCCATAACAAGAGGAACAAGTTTAAAATTGATTTGGAGCAAAACCGCACTTAAAAATGTAGGAAAGTGCGGACTAGTCCGGTTTTGCTGAGGACTAGTCCGATTTCTCTCTGTCTAAAAACGGACTTGTCCGTTTTTGTTGCGGATTAGTCCGATATTTGCCTCTGGACAACTTCGGACTTGTCCGATCTTGTGCGGACTAGTCCGGTATTCCATGAATCCTTGAAAATTTGTTAAGTCCCTGGACTTGTCCGGACTAGTCCGGTGTTCCAGTGGACTTGTCCGTTTTCCTTTCTGACTAAGATCGGACTTGTCCGATTTTCTCTCTGGACGACTTTGGATTAGTCCGGTCCTTTCCGGACTTGTCCGATATTTCGTGACTCCGAGATTGACCTTTTATTTTATGACTTGTTTCTTGGGTTTCACATAAGTGGGCCTAGGGACGTCGTGCCCAACTCTTTTAGAGCCCATGTGGGACTCTAAACCGGCCTCTACTCATCCCAAACTCGAAATCCATCTAACCCTAGCCTCCACCTCTATATAAACAGCCCCACCCCTTGGTTTGACATCTATTTGCCACTTTTCCACCCACCCAAACCCTAGTTCGTGGGGAGCCACCATCAAGGAGGGAGGAGAAGATCCCAAGCAAGAGGAAGAAGAGGAGGAAACGAAGGAGGATCAAGATCTCCACCAAGTTTCGTCCTTCACCACCAATTCATCTCCAAGTTCATCACCAACCCTAGATCATCAAGATCCAAGTGTTACCTCCAAGTTTCTTGGTTCATTGGAGTTCTAAACACCTGGTATACCTTCTATTCTCTTTTCCTTACGTGAATTCAACCCCTAATCTCCGAAATTACGTCGATCTAGAAAACCCTAATCTGCCGATCTCGTCAAGTGCGGACTTGTCCGGTCCCTAGCGGACTAGTCCGATCTTCCTGGTTAAATTGTGTTGAATTAATTCTAAAATTTGATCTAATCAACTCTAAACCTGTATAAACTTGTTAAAAGCTATTAGAACTAGTTAGTTATCATTAAAAGCAATCTAGTAACAAGTTCTACCTTGCATTTGCATTAATCATGCATGTCATGACATATTGAGTAATATTTGTGCACTCTTTGATTGTGTTTCTTGTCTTGTATGTTTATTGTGTGGATTAGACGGATTTGCGCTAGAAAGTGCCGCGGAGGATCTACAGCATCAAGAGTTTGAAGGCTTTGACCCTAATCGACAGCAAGAGCAAGGCAAGTGTCCTTGAAGCATATTGATCCTGTTTTATTAAATGTTTTGTTTGCGAACTTGCATGCTTGTGTCAAATTGATGGGAATCCTATGGTAGGAAGTTTACTAGAGTTGTTAAACCACCCTTGTCACCTGGAATTTATGGTAGAGAGTCGGGAAGGGTTTTTACCTTTTTGCTTCGCTTAATCAACTGGGATGGAAAACAACTATACCAATCAATTTATTTATGCATGGATGAGATTATGGATAACATGAACTGGTTAATATGGTATTGCGATGGGTGATCTAAGCAAGCCTGGTATGTGGATGGGTTGGATGTTATGGTGGTTTGCTTGCTTTAGATCTAAGGACCGGTTCATGCGAGAATAGGCCAGGACTACAGTGCCACCACGAGGCCAAGTATGGGTGCGGCGTAGCTGATTAATTAGGGCTTTGCTAGTGCTGTTTGGACCGTTGTGGATGCTCGGGGAAGGGGTGTCGGATTGGGTTTGTTGATGTTTGGTGGGACTACCTTGGGATCCGAATGGCTCAAGAGGGGGCCCTTGGTTGAAGATGTGCTCAGTTGGAGGCATCGCCACCGGTGAAACCTCAGTGGGGTCTAAATAGGCTAGTAATCCCTTTGTAAAGGCTTTTTTGTGATCTCTTGGCCATACACCAAAGGAAGTGTAATTGGCATAAGGGAGGTTCTTTAGTCGCCGACGGGTGATGAAATCACAAACACGTGGGTAAAGAGGTACAAACTCTGCAGAGTCTAAATAAACTATCATGATAGCCGTGCTCCCGGTTATGAGCGCCTGGATGACCTACATGATTAGAGGGAAATTAAAAATTGGGATGGTTATGGTTTGGTAATGGTTATGGATGGTTATGAATTTATTTTTGGTATTGAATATGGTTATTGGCAATGGTGAAATCTGGAATTATGGTTGAGGATGGTGAATTGTGGACTGGTATTATGATATTATTTATGATTATGATGGGGTTACTTCACATAATATGATATATTGCTTTTCAAATGTTTTTATGTACTTTTCAGCACTTAGCCATTATTATTGTCGTCATTTGAATCAGCCACATGTCATACTTTCCACACTTGCTGAGTACGACATGTACTCACTCTTGCAATCCCCCACCCCAACAGTTGCAGGTCAGGTTTGGGAGTTTAATGGCGATAATGTGGAGTTCTAGGCCGTGTCTACCGTCAGCTTTGCCTGTGGTGTTGATTGGAGCTGCGCATATACATACCCTGTCGCTTATGCTGCATAGTTGCTTAGTTGCTTAATTAGTTTATTTCCGCCGCATTAGTTGAACTTGTCATTAATATTCATTAGAGCTTGTATTCGAGGATAATCTGGTTTGTGTAATAAAATTTGGTTAATTAATCTTGTATTGTGGTAATTTTCTGTATACTCTTTTGTGATTGCACTCGTGTATGTGTGATGAACATCCTGGGCACACATATGCGTTAGCTTGGTTCATTTTCGGAACCGGGCGTCACACAGCTCACTATGTCTACCTGGTGTTGAAGATGCCGACACCCTCGGGCGTTCTCCGGATCTGCGGAGATCGCACTACAGGGGTCACTTCACTGGAGGAACTCCATGCACTCGCCACGGCACAGGAAGGAACCTCCGGCAAAGAGCTAGCTGCTCAACCTCTGAGCACTCGTCATAGAGGCTCGACCTCTGCACCACGCGTGCAACCAAGCGGTGACACCGACGTTCCCGTCAAAATCGTCCAAATTGGTTCCGATGCTTCCCAGACCACCCGTATATCAGGAGGTCTGGAAAACAAATAGGAACTCACACTCATCACTTTCCTCCAGGCGAATGTTGATGTGTTTGCCTGGCAACCATCACAAATGCCTTGGATCCCTAGAGAGGTGATTGAGCATAGCTTGAAGATTTATCCCGACGCACGGCCAGTACACCGAAAGCCCTAGAAGCAATCAGCCGAGCGGCAGAACTTCATCCAACAGGAGATCAAGAAGCTGCTGAAAGCTGGTTTCATCCGGGAGGTTCATCATCCAAGATGGTTGGCAAACCCAGTTGTTGTACCCAAGGCCGGCGAGAAGCTTCGGATGTGTATCGACTACACCACCTTGAATAAGGCATGTCCAAAAGATCCATTTCCACTACCTAGAATAGATCAGATAGTCGACTCCATCTCCGAGTGTGAGCTATTGTGTTTCTGAGATTCATATTCTGGACATCATCAGATCTAAATGTCTATGGAAGATGAAGAGCATAATGCCTTCATAACAGTAGATGGATTGTATTATAATACTCCCATGCCTTTCGATCTCAAAAATGATGCTTCAAATTTTGTGCGAGCTATGCACAAAACCTTTGGACAGCTCATCAGGGACCTGATGGAGGTGTACGTCGATGATATCATCGTGAAAGTCAAGAACAAGGAGTCACTCCTTGACAACCTGCAAGCCGTCTTTGACAAGCTGCGTATCACGCGCACCAAGCTGAAACCAGACAAGTGTGTCTTCAGGGTTAGCTCTGGGAAGCTCCTCGAGTTCTTGGTGACTCACTGAGGAATTGCGGCAAACCCGGTGAAGATCAAGGATATTGAAGATATGCGGCCCCCAACCCACATCAATGACGTCTAGATGTTAACTGGATGTCTAGTTGCACTCAACTGGTTCATCTCAAGGTTGGCGGAGCGGGCGCTACCCTTCTTCAAACTCTTGAGGAAGTCCGAACCATTCCATTGGTCTGAAGAAGCAGAAGAGGCATTCCAAGAGCTCAAGCAGCTCCTCACCACACTACCAACTCTGGTAGCTCCGAACCCTGGTGAGCCTCTTTTGATTTACGTTTCGACAACTACGGAGGTTGTCAGCATGATCCTTGTTGAAAGTGCATCTAGGACTCCCTTGTGGGTTTTGGATGATTTATGAGAAGCAATTGGGATCCTAATCCTTTTGTTGAGATGAATGCAGGAAAATGATGAAAAATGAGCAAAGTGCCAAAAAGAGGGAAATTGAGAAGGAAAATGAATTTGAGCTCAAGGAGAAGAAATTAGTAGTTTAGTATGTATGGAGTGTGTTAAGGAAACACACCCAAGAGCTCAATCTCATTTGATCACACACACACAATGCACAAAGCTATACAGGACCAGACTAGTCCGATATCAGCCGGACTAGTCCGATATCACTTTCTGCACTAGATCGGACAAGTCCGGTCTCTACCGGACTAGTCCGATATCTTTCTGATCCACTTCGGACTAGTCCTCTCCAATGTGGACTAGTCCTTAACACAATGCACAAGTCACACAAAATCGGACAAGTCCGTTGTGACCCGGACTAGTCCGATATTCATTCTGATCCACTTCGGACAAGTCCGGTGTCCACACGGACTAGTTCGATATACACACTGATCTAAATCGGACAAGTCCTCCAAGTGCGGACTTGTCATCCCAAACACTTAGGGTTTCATTTGTCCGGACAAGTCCGATGGCAATCGGACTAGTCCGAAGCTTTCCAGTAGCGAAATCGGACAAGTCCGTTTTCAACCGGACTAGTCCGATATTCCTGGACACTTAGGGTTTGCTACACACAGCACGCGGGACTAGTCCGGTGACCACCACGGACTAGTCCGATCTTTCTGAACCCTAACGGTCACTTTTAGAAACCCCATATAAAGAGAGGTGCACGGCCCACTTTCACCCTCTCTCGAACCCTAGCGCCGTCACACCTCCCAAGAGACTCAAAAACCATCTCTCTCCACGAAATTAAGTGCAAAATCAATCAATCCATTGAAGATCACTTCTAGATCATTGGAGAGGCACTTGGCACACGATTGAGCTCTTGGTTTGAATCTCTAACACACTCTTGTATCTCAATTTGTATATTTCGAAGTGTGTTATTGGTGGTCTTGAAACTTGTAATCAAGGGAGCTCTCAACTTGTGAGATCGCCCCTTCAACTTGGTGATTTACCCCTGTGTGATTAGTGGAAGAGGATTGGCCTTCGTGGCGATCCGACGAGGGAAGGTTTGGTGAAGACCCGGTCCTTTTGTGGGCTCCTCAACGTGGACGTAGGTTGCCTTCGTGGTAACCGAACCACGGGATAAATCTTGTGTCTTGTTCGTTTGTGTTCATCATTCTAGTTGATCAACATTATCTTGGGTTTGATTCATTTTGTTGAATTCAAGTTAAATAGTTGAACAAGAATCATACTTGCAATAGAACTTGACATACAACTATTGAACTGTTATTAAAGTTTATATTTCCACTGCAAACGTCAACGAAACAATCAAATTGACCTAACTTGATCAACCTAGCCCGTGAAATCCGGACTAGTCCGCACTTTATCGGACTAGTCCGATATATCTGGTTTTGACCTTGTTGTTGAAGTGCTACAGGAACCGAGAAATTTCAAAAAGGCCTATTCACCCCCCCTCTAGGACTACATTCAATTGGTATCAGAGCAGGTTCTTCAAGAAAGAGTGCAACCACTCGAAGAGATCATGTCGGACATGAAGGAAGTCCAGAAAATCAACAACCAGGAAGAAATGAACAATGACAAGCACCAAAAGCTTGAAAAGTATCTCGAAGCCATTCAAGACTTCGATGATGATGATGAGGAGACATTGGAGCTGAAAGCACTCCTTAGAAAGAAAGCGCTTTCCAAAGGGAAATCTAAAGTCGAAGAAAAGAAGAAGGGGAGTAGTCACACCGACTACTCCCGATATCCTTTTAATTATGACCGTTTAAATTCTAACAGCAGTCATTATCTATCTATTCCTCTCGGAAAAGCCCCACACTTCGATGGGAGTGATTACTCCATGTGGAGGCAAAATATGAAGATGCACTTGATTTCCCTTAACCCAAGTTTATGGCATATTGTGTGCACAGGAATAAACATCCCTGATGACGATGAAGAGCTCACGCCAAGTCAAGAGCAAGTCATCCACAGGAATGCCCAAGCCGCAGCCGTTATCACCTCATCTCTAAGTCGAGATGAATTCACAAAGGTGGATGGATTGGAAATTGCCAAAGAAATCTGGGACACACTACAGACAGCACATGAAGGTGACCGGCATGTGCGGGAGGCAAAGATTGAAATGATTGAAGGCGAACTAGGAAGGTTCGCGATTGAGGAAGATGAGTCTCCCCAGGACATGTACAACAGACTGAAGACTCTTGTGAACAAGGTTCGATCATATGGGAGCAAAAAGTGGAATGACCACGAGGTTGTAAAGCTCATCCTTAGAGCCTTTATGCCTCGCAACGTCACACTTTGCTCTATGATCCGAGAAAGTCCCGGGTACAAGAAAATGACTCCGGATGAACTGCTTGGCAAAATCATCAACTTTGAGATGATGGAGAAGCAAGCCAAGCACGTAAAAGAAATAGCCGACCTCACATCAGCCAAGAAGAAGGGAGTTGCCCTAAAGTCCTCACCAAGCCTCTATCCAAAGAAGCAAGAGAAGCACAACTTGAGGAGGACAGCGATGATGAAAGCAGCGAGCTGGACGAAGAAGATATGATTTTTTTCATGAAGAAGTTCAAAAGAATTATGAAGAAAAGACAAGGAACAAAATCGAGTGAAGGAAAATACAAGGAGAAGACAAAGCCGAAGATGAGGCGGGCATGCTATAATTGTGGTGAGTACAATCACTTTATAGTCGATTGCCCGTATGAGGACAACAAGAAGAAGAGTAAAGAGTCCAAGCCTCAACCGAAGAAATTCTTCAAGAAGAAGAAACAAGCTGAACAAGCACACATCGGAAAGGAGTGGGACTCAAACGATGATTCCTCATCGTCCGATGAAGAAGAAATGGCTAGCATAGCCATTGAAAGCATGTCCAAGAAATCCACACTCTTCCCCAAGCTCGGTGCAAAGAAGGCAAATGGAACTTGCCTCATGGCTAAGGAAGGTAAACGCAAGGTAAACATCAAAACTCCTTCCTTGCATTCTTACTCAAGTGATGATGATCTAGATAGTGATGATGAAGATATGCTAATTGGTTTAGATAGAAAAACTGCTGCTAAAATGAAATTCTTGCTTAACCAACTTGTTGAGAAGGAAGAGCTAATTGATCGTCAAGAAGACATGATTATCTCCCAAAAGGAGAAGCATGTCGAACTTGACAATCTTCTAGTTCTTGAAAAGGAGACAAACCACTCACTAGAGCTTGAGCTAGCTTCAAGCAAGAAAACTTGTTTGGAGTTAACCAACTCAAACGTTGCAATCAAGGATCAACTTGATGACCTAATCAAGGTCAACAAGATCCTTGAAGTGCAGGTTGAGTCACTCAAGCTTAGTGAACCTTCCTCCTCTTCAAGCCTACCTTCTCAACCCACTTCAACTAATATCGCTCATATTTGCAAATGTGATAAAATTAACACCAGGTTGAAGGAAAATTCTACCTCCACAAAGGACAGAAATCCTACCCAATGTGTAATATTTGACAAGGAGAGGATCAACTATGCACGTAGTGCATATTTGGTCCAAAGACCTCCAAATGTCAAGTATGGCATTGGTTACTCTTATGATGGAAAGCAAAGAACTGGAAATCATAAGAATAACAAGGGAAGGATTACCTTTGTGAAGGGAGGACCCTCACAACCTGGTAACTCGAAAACTAAAAACCTGAACTCTCATGAAAACCGGACTAGTCCGGTTGTGGTCCGGACAAGTCCGGTCATCCGGACAAGTCCGGTCACACAGACTAGTCCGACCCATAATCAACAACAACTCTTGTTTAAAACCTTTGATGCTTATTATGTATTAATGAAAAATAATGTTGGTAAAGTGTATGCTTATTATGCTGGGCCACGCCATGGGAACACAAAATCCCATGTGTGGGTGCCCAAATGTATTGTTACTAACCTCCAAGGACCCAAGCAAGCTTGGGTACCTAAAACCAATGCGTAATTTGTTTTTGCAGGCCTACTCCTCCGGTGGATCCAAATGGGTGCTAGACAGTGGATGCACCAACCACATGACCGGAGAAATGAGGATGTTTGTGGAGTATGAAGTGAACAAGGACCCAAACGAAGGCATCTACTTTGGGGATAACAGTCAAGGAAGGGTCCTCGGTACCGGTAAAATAGCAATATCCTCTTAACATACTCTTTCACATGTTTTACACGTTGAATCTTTAGATTATAACCTGCTGTCCATATCTCAATTATGTGACAAAGGTTATAATTGCCTTTTCACTAACAAGGGTGTGATTGTCTCAAGGAGAAGTGATGGTTCTGTTGCATTCAAGGGTATGTTGAAGGGAAAGCTTTACCTTGTTGACTTCAACAATGATAAAGCCGAACTCGACACATGCTTGATTGCAAAGACCAACATGGGTTGGCTGTGGCAAAGACGGCTGGCACATGTTGGTATGAGGAACCTTCAAAAACTCCTCAAGGGCGATCACATCCGAGGTTTGAAAGATGTTGTGTTTGAGAAAGACAGGCCTTGTAGAGCGTGCCAAGTAGGGAAGCAAGTTGGAGCACAACATCCCGCGAAGAACATCATGACCACGACAAGACCGCTCGAACTACTTCATATGGACTTGTTTGGTCCAATTGCTTACATAAGCATCGGCGGTAATAAATACGGTTTAGTTATTATTGATGATTTTTCCCGCTTCACTTGGGTGTTCTTTTTGCATGACAAGTCAGAAACACAAGGAACACTCAAGAAATTCTTCAAGCGAGCGCAAAACGAGTTCTCACTATCAATCAAGAGTATTCAGAGCGACAACGGCACGGAGTTCAAGAACATACAAGTGGAGGAGTACCTTGATGAGGAAGGAATCAAGCACGAATTCTCAGCACCATACTCTCCACAACAAAACGGAGTTGCCGAAAGGAAGAACCGAACGCTCATAGAGATGGCAAGAACAATGCTCGATGAATACAAGACTTCAGATCGATTTTGGGCGGAAGCAATCAACACCGCTTGCCATGCCACAAATCGACTCTACCTTCATCGACTACTAAAGAAGACCCCCTATGAGCTACTCACCGGTAACAAACCGAACATTTCATATTTTCGAGTTTTCGGTTCTCCTTGCTATATTTTGAACAAGAAGCCCAAGACTTCAAAGTTCGCTTCAAAGTCCGATGAAGGTTTCTTGCTTGGTTATGATTCGAACACTTACGCCTATCGTGTTTTCAACAAGGCCTCCGGACTTGTTGAAGTGGCACGTGACGTAGTGTTCGATGAAACTAATGGCTCCCAAAAGGAGCAAGTTGATCAAGGTGAATTAGGTAAAGAGGAAGCCCCCTATCAAGCATTGAAGAGGATGGCTCTAGGCGAAGTACGACCACAAGAGTCATCGTCACAAATACAAGAGGAAAGTGAACCACAAGAGGAGATCAACAATCAAGGGGGAGCCTCGATACAAGATCAATCACAGGAATATGAACATGATCAACAAATCAACGAGGACAACAACTCAGGGGGAGAAGAAGATGATCACCAACATACGACCCCCCAAGTGCCACACCCAAGAGTACACCAATGCATTCAAAGGGATCATCCAATCGACAACATCATCGGCGACATCCAAAAGGGAGTAACCACTAGATCTCGTATAGCAAATTTCTGTGAACATTACTCGTTTGTCTCCTTTTTGGAACCCCGCAGGACTGAGGATGCATTAAAGGATCCGGACTGGGTGGTGGCAATGCAAGAAGAGTTGAACAATTTCAAGAGAAACGAGGTTTGGGAACTTGTGGAAAGACCCAATGCAAACATAGTGGGCACCAAGTGGGTCTTCCGCAACAAACAAGACGAACACGGGGTGGTGACAAGAAACAAGGCACGACTTGTGGCCAAAGGTTACTCACAAGTCGAAGGTTTGGATTTCGATGAGACTTTTGCTCCAGTAGCTAGGATTGAATCAATTAGAATATTACTTGCATATGCTACTCACCATGATTTCAAGCTGTACCAAATGGACGTGAAAAGCGCCTTCCTCAACGGACCGATCAAGGAAGAGGTGTACG
Organism: Tuctoria greenei; assembly: GCA_036927565.1. NCBI lineage: Eukaryota > Viridiplantae > Streptophyta > Magnoliopsida > Poales > Poaceae > Tuctoria > Tuctoria greenei. Next base: position 4,611,628 of record JAYESD010000007.1, read on the forward strand.
TGGAGCAACCACCCGGATTTGAAGACGAAGAGTTCCCCGACCACGTGTATAAACTGCGTAAGGCTCTCTATGGCCTCAAACAAGCTCCTAGAGCTTGGTATGAGTGTCTTAGAGATTTTTTAATTGATAATGGCTTTCAGATTGGCAAAGTAGATTATACACTATTCACGAAAAACCTGGATAATGATCTTTTTATTTGCCAAATCTATGTTGATGATATAATTTTTGGATCAACTAACCAATCTTTCTGTGAAGAGTTTAGTAAAATTATGACAGACAGATTTGAAATGTCAATGATGGGAGAATTGAAGTACTTCTTGGGATTCCAAGTGCAGCAACAAAGGGAAGGAACATTCATAAGCCAAACCAAGTACACACAGGACGTCCTCAAGAAGTTTGGCATGGACAAGGCAAAGCCCATAAAGACTCCCATGGCAACGAATGGCCACTTGGATCTCAATGAAGATGGACCGAACGTCGACCAAAAGGTATATCGCTCCATGATTGGATCCTTACTATACTTATGTGCATCTAGGCCAGATATTATGTTGAGTGTATGTTTGTGTGCAAGATTTCAAGCCAACCCTAAGGAATGTCATTTGACAGCCGTAAAGAGAATCCTAAGATATTTAGTTCATACACCCAACCTTGGTCTTTGGTACCCAAAAGGCTCAAAATTCAATCTCATTGGGTATTCCGATGCAGATTATGCCGGGTGCAAAGTTGATAGAAAAAGCACTTCCGGCACTTGCCAATTCCTAGAAAGATCCTTAGTTTCTTGGTCATCCAAGAAACAGAATTCCATTGCATTATCCACAGCCGAAGCGGAGTATGTTGTAGCCGGGAGTTGTTGTGCACAACTCCTTTGGATGCGACAAACTCTAAGGGATTACGGTTACAATATGAACCGTATTCTCTCCTTTGTGATAATGAGAGTGCCATTAAAATAGCCCACAATCCAGTTGAGCACTCTAGGACTAAACACATTGACATAAGACACCATTTCTTGAGAGACCATTCCATGAAAGGAGACATATCCATCTCTCATGTCAACACCCAAAAACAATTGGCCGACATATTCACCAAGCCACTTGATGAAAAACGTTTTTGCGAACTCCGAAATGAGCTAAACATTCTTGATTCTCGGAGTGTGGCTTGAAAAGTTGCATACCTGTATGATTGCTTCAAAATATTGATTGAATTGTGAAAATCATCCCTCTTCATTTTTCTCTCGAAAAACTATGTCAATTATTAGATCTTGATGAATTTTTGATCATAGTATGATTGTTGTTTGCTTACTGGTCAAATTCATCAAGATTATTTGAATTGTTTTGCCTCTCTACTCTCAATTATTGGACCTTCAAATATATATGAATGGGCTATGCAATTCTTTCCTGGTGACCACGGACAAGTCCATGGTTACCCGGACTAGTCCGCCATTGCAGACTAGTCCGCAGAGTGCCGGTTAGGCCGGACTAGTCCGACAGACCACGAACTAGTCCGATATAGGTCTCTGGATGACTTCGGACTAGTCCGGTCATGTCCGGACTTGTCCGCTTTTTCGTGTCCATAACCCTAGCCGCCACCAAACCCTAATCCCTTCACCCCACACTCGCCCACAAGCTTTCTCTCTCTTGCGCTCGAGCTCCCAAGGCGAATCCTTGATTCCTCCGTCGAAAAGCCTCAATCTTGGGCGGAGATCAAGCTTGAAGACTCGGGGATTGAAGTTAGCGGACAAGTCCGGCCTCCAACCCCCAAAATCTCAAGCTTCCTTTGATTTCTTGGTAAATTTTCTTCAAAACCCTAAGAAATCACAAATTTCTCTATTGCTTATCGTTTGACCTAGCATTCTTCACTAGTTACATGTCTAGTTGATGTACTATGTGTATGCTAGACTAGTTTTACCTTAGGGATCAATTTTTGTCCAGTCTGTTAGGTTTTTGCAGATGAACACCGGACTAGTCCGGTTCAGGTACGGACAAGTACGGTCCCCCGGACTAGTCCGTGCCTGTGCACCGGACAAGTCCGTTGTTTCTGAACCAAAACCTAATTCTTTAATTCCCTAATGCCTTCCATTGCCATCTTACCTCACCAATACCTTGTATAACTTGTCCTTTCTCTTGATGACTCATTCTCAGATCATGTCGAGCTCCGACAACGAAATCTCCGATTTCGAGGCCGATTTGGACCACGAGGTGGCACCTCGGTCCTCGGCGGGTCTTGGCAAGAAACGCCAAGAGAGACCCTCCGAGCCTGCTCCCTCACCTCCCCAAGTTCGAAGGAAGGTGTGCGTCAAGAAAGCCGCTTCGAAGGCCGCTACTTCTTCAAGTGGCCTTCGACAAGCTAAAGGGAAGGGCAAGGGGGTTGCCACAGGGCCTGTTGGGCCCCTGAAGCTGCATACTCCCAGAGAAGGGGTCCGGGACCCCAATGAGGAAAGATTCACTGGCAAGGGCAGCGATGTGGCTGCGAAGTTGAGAAGTGTTGATTGCTATGCAAGGCCCAAGCAAGCAACTGATGGCAGATTTTGGTCAAATTTCCATGCTGATTTCTACAAGCTGGTCTACTTGCCGATGAAGACCCCGGTGGTGCACAGTCAATGGATTGACTGGGCCCACCTTGAGAAGAAGAAATGTGCAGCTTTTGATGAAGTGATAGCAGCTGCAGAGAGACATGGTTTGAAGGATCTCTTTGCCTTCAGACACAACTGGAATGATGAAGTGATAGCACAATTTTATGCAACGTGCCACTTCTCAAGCGAAGACGAAGAAAGTGTGACTTGGATGACTCATGGATCCAAGTATTCTATTACTCAGGAAGAGTTTGCCAGCCTGCTGCACCTTGACTCTGGAGGACATGACCACCTCATTATCCACAACATTGGGGTCATCGAAAGGGACAGGATGAAGTTCCTGTATGAGCCCAACTCCAAGTATGTCCCTCCCTCCACAAAGAATATGAAGCCTTTCTTTGTGGTCCTCAACAGAGTCCTCAGGAAGACAATTGCCCCCAAGGATGGGGATGCAGGGAGTGTGCAAGGCTACCTCCGGACCCTGATGAGGGTCATAAGCAAGCAAAGGCAATTCGATGTTGCAGACTATATTTGGAATGATATGGTCAATATCTCAAGTACCCCCAACCGATCCTGTGGCTATGCCCCTTACTTGATGTTTATGATTGAGAAGGTCAAAGGGATCGAGTTTGTGAAGGATGTGGAGCACACCCCACTGAGGCCTCAGAAGCCTCAGCCAGTGAGTGTCCAGGCTGCTCCATCGCCGGCCTCAAGCCCCGAGGCACCGGCAAGGCAAGAAGAAGCTGCTAGGGATCCTCCTCCCTCCAGGGAAGCCCCTCAGAAAGGATCCGCCAGTGGGATCCTCAAGTACTTGGCTGCAATTTTCTCCTCATGCAAGAAAACTGAAGTGAAGCTTCACAAGCTAAATCAGAAGAGGAAGGAGAACATGAGGTACATAAAAGCCAATGTGAAGCAGCTGAGTGAGAAGCTGGAGATCAACCCAATTGGATCTCCAGTACTTTCTGAAGATTCTGATCCGGACATCACCGAGCTCAGCCCCTTGACTCCCTCCGAGCTTGCCTATTTTGGCATTGGGGGCTCGAGCAGCTCCGCTCCTCCTCCTCCCTCTCAACCTCGTCAAGCGGAAAGCGATGAAGACGATGAAGACGACGAGAGGACTGACATCGAAGAGTGAAGCCCTAGGACTTTCCTCTCTCTCTTTTTGGTGTCTTGATGCCAAAGGGGGAGAGATTGAGGGGGAGTCTCTAGTCTTAGCTTTAGCTGAATAGGATGCGAGGAGAGAGCTCTCTATGTTTTTTTAATTGTGATGGTATTTGTTTAACACTATTTTCATATCATGTTTGGTCCTGTGTTAAATTGCTCAATTAATTTGCAAGTGTGTGATGAAATCTGAATTTTTGCTCCTGAAATGCCATATTCACTTGATATTAGTTGATCAATGCAAATTCTGTCATTCTTAATGCATTCATGCTCTTAGTATGCATCCCACCATAAAGAATGCACACATGAATAATTATCTTGTTGCTTGATGTATTTTTGAGTCATATGTGCATACTTTATGAAAATCTCATTTTATACCTCATTTTGTGAAATCTCAATTGGTTGTCATCAATCACCAAAAAGGGGGAGATTGAAAGTGCATCTAGGACTCCCTTGTGGGTTTTGGATGATTTATGACAAGCAATTGGGATCCTAATCCTTTTGTTGAGATGAATGCAGGAAAATGATGAAAAATGAGCAAAGTGCCAAAAAGAGGGAAATTGAGAAGGAAAATGAATTTGAGCTCAAGGAGAAGAAATTAGTAGTTTAGTATGTATGGAGTGTGTTAAGGAAACACACCCAAGAGCTCAATCTCATTTGATCACACACACACAATGCACAAAGCTATACAGGACCGGACTAGTCCGATATCAGCCGGACTAGTCCGATATCACTTTCTGCACTAGATCGGACAAGTCCGGTCTCTACCGGACTAGTCCGATATCTTTTTGATCCACTTCGGACTAGTCCTCTCCAATGCGGACTAGTCCTTAACACAATGCACAAGTCACACAAAATCGGACAAGTCCGTTGTGACCCGGACTAGTCCGATATTCATTATGATCCACTTCGGACAAGTCCGGTGTCCACACGGACTAGTCTGATATACACACTGATCTAAATCAGACAAGTCCTCCAAGTGCGGACTTGTCATCCCAAACACTTAGGGTTTCATTTGTCCGGACAAGTCCGATGGCAATCGGACTAGTCCGAAGCTTTCCAGTAGCGAAATCGGACAAGTCCGTTTTCAACCGGACTAGTCCGATATTCCTGGACACTTAGGGTTTGCTACACACAGCACACTGGACTAGTCCGGTGACCACCACGGACTAGTCCAATCTTTCTGAACCCTAACGGTCACTTTTAGAAACCCCATATAAATAGAGGTGCACGGCCCACTTTCACCCTCTCTCGAACCCTAGCGCCGTCACACCTCCCAAGAGACTCAAAAACCATCTCTCTCCACGAAATTAAGTGAAAAATCAATCAATCCATTGAAGATCACTTCTAGATCATTGGAGAGGCACTTGGCATACGATTGAGCTCTTGGTTTGAATCTCTAACACACTCTTGTATCTCAATTTGTATATTTCGAAGTGTGTTATTGGTGGTCTTGAAACTTGTAATCAAGGGAGCTCTCAACTTGTGAGATCGCCCCTTCAACTTGGTGATTTACCCCTGTGTGATTAGTGGAAGAGGATTGGCCTTCGTGGCGATCCGACGAGGGAAGGGTTGGTGAAGACCCGGTCCTTTTGTGGGCTCCTCAACGTGGATGTAGGTTGCCTTCGTGGTAACCGAACCACGGGATAAATCTTGTGTCTTGTTCGTTTGTGTTCATCATTCTAGTTGATCAACATTATCTAGGGTTTGATTCATTTTGTTGAATTCAAGTTAAATAGTTGAACAAAAATCATACTTGCAATAGAACTTGACATACAACTATTGAACTGTTATTAAAGTTTATATTTCCGCTGCAAACGTCAACGAAACAATCAAATTGACCTAACTTGATCAACCTAGCCCGTGAAATCCGGACTAGTCCGCACTTTACCGGACTAGTCCGATATATCTGGTTTTGACCTTGTTGTTGAAGTGCTACAGGAACCGAGAAATTTCAAAAAGGCCTATTCACCCCCCCCTCTAGGCCTACATTCACTTGTCGAGGAAAGACCAGAGCCACTTCTAGTTCAGGAGCCCAGACTGCTCCGAGAGGGTCCGGAGCTACCTTAAGATGAGTCTAGGTCCCAACCCCCAGACACGGATCTTCAAGGTGGAATGTTAGAAGATCAACCTCTCTCATCTGAGGGAGTTCATATGCCTGCTCAAGAAGATCTGGACCCCTCCGGGAGAGTTCGAGTAGAACATCAAGAAGTTCCAGACCCCTCCGGAATGGTCCAGGAAGCTCAACAAGAAGGTCCATACCCCTCCGGGAGGGTCCGGGTCGATGGAAAAGAAGCTTCAGGCCCCTACAAGAGGGTCTGGACCATCCAGCGGCCAGTATACTTCATTAGTGAAGTACTCCACGACGCCAAGACTCGATACATTAAGGTGCATAAGCTGCTTTACGCAGTTCTTATTGCCTCAAGGAAACTTCGCCATTACTTCCAAGCCCACAAGATATCAGTGGTAACCTCCTATCCACTGTGTGGTGTACTGCATAACCCTAATTCTACTGGGATCATTGCCAAGTGGGTAGCGGAGCTGGCGAAATTCGATCTTGAAATTCTGCCTCGACAAGCTATCAAGAGTCAAGCATTGGCTGATTTCATGGCGGAGTGGACTCCTTCTCCATCAAATTCTGGGGGGGGGGGGGGGGGCAATGAGCAGAAGACGGAACCCAAGGTCCCTGTCGGTACCCTGGGTACCATATACTCCTTGGGATTGCAAAGATCTCAAGGTAAAGTCATCTACTTGATTTGAAGACCTTCAAAGGCCCACATGTCAGACATAACCATACCCGCTTCTCCAACATGGTTAGTCCCAAGGTCGCCACATGTACTATCAAACCGGAGCTACCGCCCACAAGGGGGAAGCTCCGGGCTATGTACCGAAATGGCACCCCCCGGACCTAACTCCAGACCGAGGGAAGCTCCAGAACTGACACGTGTCGGGTAACACCGGACCTATCTGTTCCCCACAGTGTGCTCCGGCGCTGCCACGTGTCCAACCGTCGGATCTTCAGCCTCTAACCTCCGGAAGACTCCACAACGGCTCCGGATCTTCAAAGGGGAATCAAGGACTTCAACACCCGATCAAGTGTCATTAATACTATATTAATGACACACGATCGGACGACCTTAATTACCAGTAACGGTGCTGTCAAAGCCCATAACTCGGTCATTAAGGGCAATTAAACGTGTTGAATGTGTATCAATATCAGTAACCGCCGGGGCCACATGTCGGGCCAGGCTAACTTGTAACGGCCTGCCCTTGTACTATAAAAGGAAAGACCGACGATACATAGGACACACTCTCCGGAGACACGCTGACTTTATACTCTCAACTGCCGTTGAGCTCATACATCCAATACAACACCAACATACCCCGTGGAGTAGGGTATTACGCTCAATCAGCCCGAACCACGTAAATCTTCGTGTCCCTTGTGTCACTCAACATCTCACCTTCTGGAATCTCCGCGTGCCCATACCAAACCTCAAACTCCTCTAACACTTTAGTAGTGTCGGGAGATCTGCCGGATCAAAACCACCGACAGTTGGCGCACCAGGTAGGGGCCCGGAGATTTCAAGAATGGTGAACTCAGCCGCTGGATCATCCAATGGTCATCCCGCTGTTCAAGCTATTGGGGGTAATCCCTCCAATATGCAGCCACCAGCAGGAACCATGGTTCCAATAGGAGTCACACTTCCACCACCGCCGCCTCCACCAGCAAATCAAGCTGGACAACGCGATAGTGCACCAGCGTCAATCACTGCGTCGGCGAATCTTGACAACCCAGAACATGCGCTTCATGCAGCACGTGCTCTTCTTCAGCGCCCACCACCTCCGGGCACATCTCGGGATGCAATGGAGCAGTGGAGGGCCGATGTGGAACACTTGGTTGCAGCAGCAGCCGACCGCATCAGCAACCAGGGTCCTCCTCCTTCAGGACGGGCCCCGTCGCAGCGACGGACCTTGTCTGGCAGACTTGGTCCGCACGTTTCCAACAACAGGAGACGTGCTGCATCACAGCAGGTGATGTCGTTGCCCTCCGGGGCATGACACACTCACACGGTATCAAGGCTTTCAACTCACGACCTCCGGGCGGAGCTTGATCGCCGATATCGCCAACAAGACGACCGAGTCCATATTGATCATGCTCGTGAAAGACGAGAAGCTCAAGACATTCCTACTCCTGAAGGAGTAGGAGGAGGCTGCTCAGCCCTGGCCATGCATCTACGTATGGTCAGGTGGCCACAGAAGTTCCGGCCTCACCTGCCGGAGAAGTTCAACGGGACCGTTAATCCTGTCGAATTTCTTCAGATTTACTCCACTGCTATCTTGGCAGCTACAGGAAATGAGGCCGTAATGGCCAATTATTTCCCAGTGGCTTTAACTGGGACCGCCAGATCCTGGTTTATGAGCCTTCCACCCAACTCCATCAGCAGTTGGGAGGAGTTGTGCCGGCAGTTCACCGCCAACTTCGGGAGTTCTTACATCCGACCAGGCACCGAACTGGACCTTTTTGCAGTTGTGCAAAAAGGAGGAGAATCCCTGCGATCATTCATCCAGAGATTCTCTCAGGTATGAAACACTATCCCTTCTATCTCTAGCGCCTCTGTCATTGTGGCATTTAGACAGGGAGTGCGGGATAAGAAGATGCTGGAGAAACTGGCGATCAAGGAGATTACCAGTGTCACGGAACTCTTCAGCTTGGCTGACAAATGTGCCAGAGCTGCGGAGGACTGTGAAATGCACTCCAAACCAACTTCGGAGGATCACAAGAAATCCTCCAAAGGAGAAGCCGCTATCTCCGGGAGTGGCAAGAAGAAGAAAAAGACCAACGGCAAGAAGAAGCCATCGGCCGGTGCATCTAATGCTGCAGCTGCTGCAGCTCCGGGTGGCCAGGGCCACACCCTGAGAAGCGACCTCGACCGTCTTCTGAAGACGGTGGCAAACCCAAGGTGTGGTGTCCAATTCACAAAACGGACAACCACAGTTTGGAATACTGCCGGGAGGTCCAAAACCTTGCCGAGCGCTACAACAAGCGCCGGGAAGAAGCTCCTTTCCGACAGAGGGAAGGAAAACAAAAAGTTGACGAAGCTCCGGCTGAAGAGGGGTTAGGTTTTCAGGATCCCAAAAAGGTCCTGAAGGCCGTCTACACCTCCGTCGACGATGATTCCGACGTCTTTGACAATGAGTGTCGGAAGACCATGAACACCATTTTTGGTGGATCATAGGACATCACCTCCCGCCGCGTCATCAAGACTATGCGTCGGGACATGGCTGCTGTAGCTCCTACAGCCAGGGCGGAGCCTCATCGGAAGTGGATGGACACAGCCATCACTTTTGATGCTTCGGACTGCCCTCGAAGCATGGTTGGAGCAGGTCAGCTACCTTTGATGGTATCTCCTACCATCAATAACATCCAGCTCCACCATGTCATGGTAGACGGAGGTTCGGGGCTCAACCTCATAAGCTTCAAAGCTTTTACCAAGCTTCAGCTCCGACCTTCGGATCTCCACCCCTCCCGACCTTTCTCCGGAGTAGGTCCGGGAGCCATTACCCCACTCGGAGCTATTACCCTCCCCGTTACCTTCGGGACCCGGGAGAAGTATCGCACCGAGAAGTTGGTCTTTGACGTTGCTCAGATCAACTTACCCTTCAATGCCATCTTGGGTAGGCCTGCCTTGTACAAATTCATGGCAGCTCATTACGGTTACCTGGTGTTAAAGATGCCAACACCAGTAGGCGTTCTCCGGATCCGCGGAGATCGTACTGCTAGAGTAACTACTCTGGAAGAGCTCCATGCGCTTACTACAGCGCAAGAGGAGGACTCCAGGCAAGAGCAAGCTCCAAAACCCCCGAGCATTCGTCAGTGAGGCTCGACTTCTGCACCTCGTGTGCAGCCAAGCGGCGACACCGACATTCCCGTCAAAGTCGTCCAAATCGGTTCCGATGCCGCTCAGACCACCAGTATATCGGGGGGATTGAACGACAAATAGGAACTCGCGCTCATCGCTTTCCTCTGGGCTAATGTCGACGTGTTTGCCTGGCAACCGTCACAAATGCCTGGGATCCCCAGGGAAGTGATTGAGCACAATCTGAAGATCTACCCCAACGCCCGGCCTGTGCATCAGAAGCCTCGGAAGCAATCCGTAGAGCGACAGAACTTCATTCGACAAGAAGTGAAGAAGTTGCTCGAAGCTGGATTCATCCGAGAAGTCTTCCATCCAAAATGGCTGGCAAACCCAATCGTTGTGCCCAAGGCCGACGAGAAGCTTTGGATGTGTATCGACTACACAACACTAAATAAGGCATGTCCAAAAGATCCATTCCCATTACCTAGAATAGATCAGATAGTGGATTCCATCTCCGGGTGTGAATTACTGTGTTTCCTAGACGCATATTCTGGGTATCATCAAATCAGAATGTCTAGGGAAGATGAAGAGCATACCTCTTTCATCACAGTAGATGGATTGTACTGTTATACAGCCATGCCATTTGGTCTCAAGAATGCAACTTCAACCTTTGTACGAGCTATGTACAAAACCTTTGAAGAACTCATTAGAGACATAGTGGAAGTGTACGTCGACGACATCGTGGTCAAGGTCAAGAACAAGGAGTCACTCCTTGACACCTTGTAGGCTGTCTTCGACAAGCTGAGGGTCACCCGGACAAAGCTAAATCTAGACAATTGTGTCTTCGGGGTTAGCTCTGGAAAACTTCTTGGTTTCCTGGTAAGTCACCAGGGCATAGAAGCTAATCTGGCGAAGATCAAAGCCATTGAAGACATGCGGCCACCAGCCCGCATCAAAGATGTCCAAAAGCTAACTGGATGTCTAGCAGCCCTCAGCCGGTTCATTTCAAGACTGGCGGAATGGGCACTCCCCTTCTTCAATGTAACACCCTAAATTTTCGCATCCTGCATTGCATACATGATCATGTATTAAACATTAGTAGGATAAAAAGAAAAATGATAAAATATACAAATGAATGTAGCAAAAGAAGAAAAAGAAAATAATAATTATTGCCTAAAACTTGTAATGAGAAATAAGTATAAAAATAATAATAAAAATATATATAAGTATATATATAAATAATATATAACAATATATAAAAATAGATAAAATATTAATATTAATAATATATGTTATAAAAATAATAAATAATAAATAATAAATATATAATATGAATAATAATATATATATAAAAAATATATATAATAAATTATAAAAGGAAGTATAAAAAGAAAAGTAAAATAAAAAAATATAAATAATAAATATAAAATAATAATAATATACAAATAGATTGAATGATAATAAATATATATATAATAATAAATGAATGAAATAAATAAGATAAATAAATAATATAAAAAAACAGTAATATGTTTCAAAAAAAAAGAAGAAAAAAAACGAAAAGGGACCGCTGGCCAGGCGGCCGAGCCAGCCCAGCCAGCCGGCCCCGCACCCGACCGCGCGCGACCGCGCCTCGGCCCCCGCGCCGCCTGCCGCCTGAAGCCTCGCCCGGCCGAGCGCCTCCCGCCTCGATGCGCCGTCCCCCGGGCCTCGCATCCCACGCCCGACGCGCGACCGCCCGCCCCGGGGGTCCCACCCGCCGCCTGCCACGGCTGACGCGACGCCGGCCCCGCGTCCCACCCCGCGCCTGCGCCCCGGTCCCCCCCTCCCTGACGTGACGCGCGCGCCCAACCGCGCTCCCGCGCCTGGCGGACCCCACCCCCGCACGCCGACGCCGTAACGCCCCCCCCCCCCCCCCTTGCCCCGATTCTCCCGCCTCCCGCGTCGTAACAACCGAGCCGGACTCCACGGGAGCCCTAGCTCGCGCCTATAAAAGGGACCGAGGTCCCTAGGATTTTTCCAGATCGATCAAATTAGCCGCCGCCAGAAAAAAAAAGGGATCCCGCCGCCGGTTACAGAGAAGAAGAAAACGCACCAGAGGCTGCGCCGCCAGGAGAAGAAAAGGAAGAAAAAAAGAGGGGAAGAAGAGGAAGAAAAAGAGGAGGGCGCCACCGTTCGCCGGAGATCGTCGCCGACATCGCGCCGTCGTCGTGCCGCCGAGGGACTGCTGCGCCATCCACTTCGTCTACGCGTCGCATTTGTTCCGCGACAGTCAAGCCGTCCGATCTACGGTAGGATTTGTTCCCGATGCGAATTTTAGCGACGCATTAGATCTAATAGACATAAATTGATTTTAGTGGCACTATAATTTTATTTTCAGCAGCATTAATCCACGTTAAAATCCCCGTAAACTCATATGAACACGTATGAACTAGTTGCATCTAATTAATAAACAACCGTAGTTAATTAATTATTGTACCTTGCATGCATGCATATCATCGCATGTTGATTAATGCGTGTGCATCATATTGAATTGTGTGTATATTCTTGTATGTGTGGTCACGAGTAGAGGGAAGTGCTCAAGAGATCGTGTACGAGGATTTTCAGAATCAAGATTTCGAAGCGGTTGAGAAACCCTATCCGCCGGAGCAAGGCAAGTGTCCTTGAAGCATATTGATCCTGTTTTAAAATAAATGTTTTGATTGCAAAACTGCATGCTTGTGTCAAATTGATGGGAATCCTATGGTAGGAAGTTTACTAGATTTGCTAAACCACCTTTGTCGCCTGTAATTTATGGTAGAGAGTCGGGAAGGGTTTTTACCTTTTGCTTCGCTTAATTAATTGGGATGGAAAAACAACACTACAAATTTAATTATGTATTAATGGTATTCTGGTTAATGTGAACTGGTCGATACGGTATGGTGATGGGTGATCTAAGCAAGCCTGGTATGTGGATGGGTTGGATGTTATGGTGGTTTGCTTGCTTTAGATCTAAGGACCGGTTCATGCGAGAATATGCCAGGACTACAGTGCCACCATGAGGCCAAGTATGGGTGCGGCATAGCTGATTAATTAGGGCTTTGCTAGTGCTGTTTGGACCATTGTGGATGCTCGGGAAGGGGTAGTCGGATTGGGTTTGTTGATGATTGGTGGGACTACCCTGGGATCCGAATGGCTCAAGAGGGGGCCCTTGGTTGAAGATGTGCTCAGTTGGAGGCATCGCCACCGGTGAAACCTCAGTGGGGTCTGAATAGGCTATTAATCCCTTTGTAAAGGCTATTTTGTGATCTCTTGGCCATACACCAAAGGAAGTATAATTGGCATAAGGGAGGTTCTTTAGTCGCCGACGGGTGATGAAATCACAAACACGTGGGTAAAGTGGTACAAACTCTGCAGAGTATTAAAACTATCATGATAGTCGTGCTCCCGGTTATGAGCGCCTGGATGACCTACATGATTAGAGGGAAATTGGGATTTGGGATGATTATGGTTATGGATATGATTATGGTTATGGTTATGGATGGAATCATGGTTTATGACATTGATTATGGTTATTGGTAATGGTGAATTATGAACTGGTATTATTATGGTTACATGGTTTATGATGGGATTACTTCACACACATATAATATAATGCTTTTCAAATGTTTTACTGTACTTTTCAGCACTTAGCCATTATTATTGTCGTCATTTGAATTAGCCACATGTCATACTTTCCACACTTGCTGAGTACGACATGTACTCACTCTTGCAATCCCCCACCCAACAGTTGCAGGTCAGGATTGTGAGTTTAATGGCGATAATGCGGAGATCTAGGCCGTGTCTACCGTCAGCCTTGCTTGTGGTGTTGCTTGGAGCTGCGCTATTCCCTTTTGCTTAGTTTGCTTAGTTGCTTAATTAGTTTATATCCGCTGCATTAGTTGAACTTATCAAACATTCATTAGAGCTTGTATTCGAGGATTTAATGAATTATGTAATAAGAGTACTTATTTAATATTTTGAGTTGTGGTAATTATCTGTTTATCAATTGTGAATCACTCGTGTATGTGTGTTGAACATCCTGGGCACACATATGCGTTAGCTTGGTTCAATTTTCGGAACCGGGCATCACAAATTGGTATCAGAGCCACAGGTTGACTATAGGACGCAGCCTAGATAGAATGGACACTTTAGAGCACATAGGAGCACTCAGGAATCGATGTATTTTTGCTTGGAGTGCTGTTTGCTATATATACTGGTTGCTTGTGTGCTTAATAGAGGATTTTGGGATGCTTTAGCATTGCCATGTCCACCTAGGCTAGTATAGCTAGTTGGTTAGCTTCATATCCCTTGATGCATATAGTTGGGGACGTTTCTAAATTCTTACCTATTGCTTTTCTTCAGATGGTGAGGACTCGCAACCAGAGGGATGTCAATGATGAGGAGGAGAACCATGGAGTACCTCAAAACAACAATGGACAAGGACCTGCTCATGGAGCTATCAACATTGAGCAACTATTGGCTATGCAAAACCAGCTCATGCAGACCATGATACAGACCATGGGACAGCTGCAGGCTGGCAATATCAACAATCAGCCCCACATGCCTCCACCGCCATCCCCGCCTCCTCATAACCGATTGGGAGAGTTCATGAGGACTAGGCCGCCAACCTTTGCTCAAGCTGCTGACCCTATGGATGCTGATGATTGGCTCAAGTCCGTGGAGAAGAAGCTAGCTATTGTCCAATGTAGTGACCGGGAGAAGGTCTTGTTTGCTTCTCATCAACTCGTTGGAGCAGCTGCAGATTGGTGGGATGCTTATTGCAATGCTCATGAGAATCAAGAGAGGGTCACCTGGGCGGAATTCAAGGAGAACTTCCGTTCTCATTATGTGCCGGAAGGTGTTATGATCTTGAAGAGACAAGAATTTGAGAATTTAAGGCAAGGAAGATCGAGCGTGAGTGAGTATCTAAATAAATTCACTCAACTCTCAAGATATGCGCCTGAGGATGTTAGTCGGGACAACCGGAAGCAATACTTGTTCATGAGGGGCTTGAACAATGAGATCCAAGTACAATTGCTCAATTGTGACTATCCAAATTTTCAGAAGCTTGTGGACAAAGCAATTGTAGTTGAGAACAAGATCCGTGAGATGGAGCAAGAAATCAAGAGGAAGGCGCCGTATCAAGGACAGCAACAAGGAAGTAATGTGCGCCCTCGCCTTGCACCACCCAATGCGCCTCATTACAGCTCCCTTATTCCTGCTCAGTGCCCTGATTATGCACCGCGCCCAACTCAGTTTGAGCAGCAACGCCCTGTTATGCAAGCAATGCCTTATGCACCTCGTGCTGATTTCCCTGGAACCAATGCTCAAAACCAAGCTCGTCCTAATAATTCTGGTGGAGTCAAGAGGTGCTATACTTGTGGAGAAGCTGGACACTTTGCGAATCAATGTCCTAAGTCAGGCCTTGGTCAAAGAAGCAATGCGCCGAGGCAAAACCCAAGACCTAATGGAGGACAACCACAAGGAAACCGTGGACAGCAGAATTTTGCTCGTGGCAACGTGAATCATGTCTCTACGGAGGATGCTCAACAAGCGAATGACGTGGTCATTGGTATGTTTCTTGCTAACTCCAACCCCGCGACTATGTTATTTGATTCTGGAGCATCGCATTTATTCATTGCATCGAAGTATGTTACCAAGTATAGTTTGCCTATTCTCTCATATGAAGTCTACTCTATTCGTTAAGTCTCCTGGAGGAGAGATGAGGACAAATATAGTATGTCCAAAAGTAAGCCTTAAAATAAGGAGGGTAGACTTCTCCGCCAACCTCATTGTTTTGGATTCACAAGGAATAAGAGGATCCGTTGGTGCAAAGTGCAATGGAAACACCACACGGAAACCGAAGCCACATGGGAACGTGAAGAAGACCTGAAGGCAGAATTCCCTCACCTTTTCTCCACGCTATCGAATCTCGAGGGCGAGATTCACTTTAAGGGGGGTAGAATTGTAACACCCTAAATTTTCGCATCCTGCATTGCATACATGATCATGTATTAAACATTAGTAGGATAAAAGAAAAATGATAAAATATACAAATGAATGTAGCAAAAGAAGAAAAAGAAAATAATAATTATTGCCTAAAACTTGTAATGAGAAATAAGTATAAAAATAATAATAAAAATATATATAAGTATATATATAAATAATATATAACAATATATAAAAATAGATAAAATATTAATATTAATAATATATGTTATAAAAATAATAAATAATAAATAATAAATATATAATATGAATAATAATATATATATATAATATATATAATAAATTATAAAAGGAAGTATAAAAAGAAATGTAAAATAAAAAAATATAAATAATAAATATAAAATAATTATAATAATATATAAATAGATTGAATGATAATAAATATATATATAATAATAAATGAATGAAATAAATAAGATAAATAAATAATATAAAAAAAACAGTAATATGTTTCAAAAAAAAAGAAGAAAAAAAAACGAAAAGGGACCGCTGGCCCGGCGGCCGAGCCAGCCCAGCCAGCCGGCCCCGCACCCGACCGTGCGCGACCGCGCCTCGGCCCCCGCGCCGCCTGCCGCCTGACGCCTCGCCCGGCCGAGCGCCTCCCGCCTCGATGCGCCGTCCCCCGGGCCCCGCATCCCACGCGCGACACGCGGCCGCCCGCCCCGGGGTCCCACCCGCCGCCTACCCCGGCTGACGTGACGCCGGCCCCGCGTCCCACCCCGCGCCTGCGCCCCGGTCCCCCCCCCTGACGCGACGCGCGCGCCCAACCGCGCTCCCGCGCCTGGCGGACCCCACCCCGCACGCCGACGCCGTAACGCCCCCCCCCCCCCCCCCCCGCCCCGATTCTCCCGCCTCCCTCGCCGTAACAACCGAGCCGGACTCCACGGGAGCCCTAGCTCGCGCCTATAAAAGGGACCGAGGTCCCTAGGCTTTTTCCAGATCGATCAAATTAGCCGCCGCCAGAAAAAAAAAGGGATCCCGCCGCCGGTACAGAGAAGAAGAAAACGCACCAGAGGCTGCGCCGCCAGGAGAAGAAAAGGAAGAAAAAAAGAGGGGAAGAAGAGGAAGAAAAAGAGGAGGGCGCCACCGTTCGCCGGAGATCGTCGCCGACATCGCGCCGTCGTCGTGCCGCCGAGGGACTGCTGCGCCATCCACTTCGTCTACGCGTCGCATTTGTTCCGCGACCGTCAAGCCGTCCGATCTATGGTAGGATTTGTTCCCGATGCGAATTTTAGCGACGCATTAGATCTAATAGACATAAATTGATTTTAGTTGCACTATAATTTTATTTTCAGCAGCATTAATCCACGTTAAAATCCCCGTAAACTCATATGAACATGTATGAACTAGTTGCATCTAATTAATAAACAACTGTAGTTAATTAATTATTGTACCTTGCATGCATGCATATCATCGCATGTTGATTAATGCGTGTGCATCATATTGAATTGTGTGTATATTCTTGTATGTGTGGTCATGAGTAGAGGGAAGTGCTCAAGAGATCGTGTACGAGGATTTTCAGAATCAAGATTTCGAAGCGGTTGAGCAACCCTATCCGCCGGAGCAAGGCAAGTTCATGAGGACTAGGCCATCCCCGCCTCCTCATAACCGATTGGGAGAGTTCATGAGGACTAGGCCGCCAACCTTTGCTCAAGCTGCTGACCCTATGGATGCTGATGATTGGCTCAAGTCCGTGGAGAAGAAGCTAGCTATTGTCCAATGTAGTGACCGGGAGAAGGTCTTGTTTGCTTCTCATCAACTCGTTGGAGCAGCTGCAGATTGGTGGGATGCTTATTGCAATGCTCATGAGAATCAAGAGAGGGTCACCTGGGCGGAATTCAAGGAGAACTTCCATTCTCATTATGTGCCGGAAGGTGTTATGATCTTGAAGAGACAAGAATTTGAGAATTTAAGGCAAGGAAGATCGAGCGTGAGTGAGTATCTAAATAAATTCACTCAACTCTCAAGATATGCGCCTGAGGATGTTAGTCGGGACAACCGGAAGCAATACTTGTTCATGAGGGGCTTGAACAATGAGATCCAAGTACAATTGCTCAATTGTGACTATCCAAATTTTCAGAAGCTTGTGGACAAAGCAATTGTAGTTAAGAACAAGATACATGAGATGGAGCAAGAAATCAAGAGGAAGGCGCCGTATCAAGGACAGCAACAAGGAAGTAATGTGCGCCCTCGCCTTGCACCACCCAATGCGCCTCATTACAGCTCCCCTATTCCTGCTCAGCGCCCTGAGATCCGGAACTACTTGAAAGACAACATCCTTCCTGACGATGATGTATCCGCTGACCGGGTAGTCAGATTGGCTAAAAGATACAGTTGGTAGAAGGGGATCTCTACCGGCGCGGTGCCAATGGCATCCTAATGCGGTGCATCACAAGGGAAGAAGGCCGCAAGCTCCTCGCAAAAATCCATGGAGGAAAGTGTGGGAACCACGCGTCTTCCCGCACGCTGGTTGGTAAAGCCTTTCGGCATGGCTTCTACTAGCCTACATCACTCCAAGATGCAACTGAGCTGGTGAAGAAATGCGAAGCATGTCAATTTCATGCAAAGCAAATTCACACACCGGCTCAGCGCCTACAAATGATACCTCCTACATGGCCCTTCGCTGTGTGGGGGATGGACATCTTGGGACCTTTCCCAAGAGCCGTCGGAGGTTACAAGTTCCTGTACGTTGCCATTGACAAGTTCACCAAGTGGCCAGAAGCAACTCCAGTTGTGATAATCAACAAGCAATCTGCTATCAACTTTTTGCAGTCCATTGTATGCAGATTTGGAGTCCCAAACAAAATCATCACTGATAATGGGACCCAGTTCACAAGCTCTGCATTTCAAGGATATTGTGAAGACCTCGACATTCAAGTTTGCTACGCCTCCGTAGCTCACCCAGCAAGCAATGGCCAAGCCGAGAGAGCAAATGCTGAAATCCTTAAAGGACTCAAAACGCGCACCTATGAGCGCTTGAAAAAACATGGAGCCAACTGGATTGAAGATCTTCCGCCCACTTTATGGGCTAACAGGACAACTCCAAACCGGTCAACTGGAGAGACACCCTTCTTCCTGGTGTATGGAGCTGAAGCAATCCTTCCTTCGGAAATCACCTTGGGGTCACTCCGGGTCCGGACCTTCGACGAAGCCACGCAGGACCAGCTCCGGCGTGAAGACCTAGACCTCCTTGAGGAGGGAAGGTGCCAAGCAGCTGTTCGGAATGCCCGATACCGCCAAGCCCTTCGGTGCTATCATCAGCGGCATGTACACAATCGACATCTCGAGGAAGGCGATCTGGTGCTACGGAGAATACAATCCAGAGAAGGGTTAAACAAACTCTCCCCCAGCTGGGAGGGACCCTTCCGAGTGATTAAAGTATCTCGTCCTGAAAGCGTTCGCTTGGCTACCAAGGATGGGACACCTCTCCCAAATCCTTGGAACATTGAGCACCTCCGTAAGTTCTACACTTAATATCACGGAGGTGAATCTGTAGTAACTTGAGGTGTTGTTATAGAGTCATTGTACAGAGTCGGGTAGTTCCTCAGGGAGAAGAGCCGGACCTTTCTCGGAAGGTCCGCAAAGTTCATGCAACACTTGTCGCAGTCTCAGGACTAAAAGTGTGCTAGCTACCCTGGGTCAAACGAGAAATTAAACACGCTTAGCCTGGTTCCGTACCCTAAGAGTGTACTTGTTTCCCCTGTACCCCGGACCTATAATGAAAGACATCTTCATGTGAAACAGACTCCACGTGCATTTATTTCGTACAGGCTCAACATTTTTTATTTTTCTCTTTCTTGTCTATAACAAAGACGTGCAATTCTTAAGAAATTTTAGTTCGACTCGTTCATATACGATTCGAGCTGTATTGTCGATACTTCTAGATTCAAATATTGTTTATGGCCCACTCGCCTGAATGCCGCCAAGCCAACCTAGGGTCGGAGTGTGCTATCGACTTAGCCTGGTCAAGCACCCTAAGTACGCCACTCTTCCTATACCCTGGCAAGCCGAAGGAAGGCGGATCCAAGTACAATTGGATCTGGAAGAAAAGACAACGCATTCAGTTGTATTCAGAATCACGTTTGACCTAAAACTCTCTTGGGAATCGTAAGCCGTGACGAAGTTATAGGCAAGGAACGAATTTTACTATTTTTCTTGGCTTCAGTGTGCAGGAAAAATAAAAAATACACGTTAATGGAGAAAAGCTGGAGCTAACTAAGCTCCGACTCCCCCTAGGTGGCTTGTAATCGATGTTAAACATTGAAGACGAGCATCACCGGAGCAACCAAGCTCCGGTAAAGCTAGGGGGACCAGCCGTCAATGCAAAATAAATGATGGTGAGAAGACCCCGGAAGCGGAGTCTGCTACCAACAAACTACACGTTGGTAAAGGACACTGCCGGAACTACTAAGCTCCGACACCCCGGAGGACTAACTATCGACGCTCTACGCGTTGATAGGGACTATTGCCGGAGCTACTAAGCTCCGACGATAGACAATGCCGGAGCTTCTGAGCCCTGGCAACCTCAGGGGGCCTTCACTATCGAAGACTTCGGACCTACACTCTACAAGTTCAAAGCAAATGAGTCTTCAACAAAACACAATATCCTCTTGGTACATGTTCACAATCAAATTGAGTACATCTACCAGGGGGCCAAGTGAAGACAAAAGTGTTGAAGACAAAAAGTGAAATTCACAAAAATTTGGGGATTTCATTCATCTGGAGACAAGGGATTACAAAATTGAGGAAGAAAAAGAGAGAATACAAGTGGGAGCTACGGAGATGGTCCTAGACCCTATGAAAGAACTGGGCGACCTTTTGAGCAACCTCTGACACATTGGCTCGGGCGGCTTCACCTTCTCCTTTGACGGGACCTTCAAGCACCGGGTCTAGAGGGAATTGGGGATTCCGGCTGGTGTAGCACGTCAACACATACTCTGCGACATTCTTCACCAGGGATTGCCCCTCAACCTCCAAATGGTCCGCGATGACGTCGCCCACCTTGGAGAGTTTGCTACCTGTCGAGCTCAGCGCTTGCAACGCCAGGTCCGGCTCCGGCTCCGGATCATCCGGACGCACGGTACTGAAGCCCATCGGTGTCAGCGCGTCGTTGGCCTTGCCTAGGAACTCCCAAACCTGTAGGGAGTCCACAACCCTCAAGCCCTTCAGTTCTTCCAAGGATCTTTTGGCCGCCACCAGTTTAGAATTCTCGCGAGCGAGGCGCTCAACTTCTTTGGCGTTTTGCTAAATCTTTTCAGCAACTCGCTTCTCGAGTTTTCCGAGCTCCTCCTCCCGGAGGTAGATCTTGTTCCGGCGGTCAACCAGGTCCTTCTCCCTGCCCCTTACTTTCTTCTCCCTGGCAGCGATGGCACACTCTTGCTCGTAGAGTTCCTGCCCTCGCACCCAGGCCTTCTCCTCCTCCTCAGCGCAACGCTCTTCCAATTTCTTGGTGCGCTCTTCGAGGCCCTTGTCAGCCAGAGCCACTTTTCGGTGAGCTCCTCCTCCCTCCACAAGACGTCACCCCGTAGCTCTAGGAGTTTCTGCTCTTCATCTTCGAGCCTTTTCTCCCTCTCCTCAAGTGCCTCCCGGCGCTTGATGAGAGTAGTGTTAATGGCCTCAAGCCTTTCTTGGCGTTCATCAGCCGCACTATTAGCTGCTTTGGTCTGCTCATAAATGGCCCGGGATTGAGCGTCGAGGGCGCGAGTCAAGCTCTCCCTGTCATCCAATAACTTGCCCTAGTACTCCAGGTGGACCTTCTCCTGCTTGATCCATTCTTTGTCATCTCCAGCCTTGACTGCGCCATCTTGGTCTCAAAGTAGAGCCGATTACGCCACCTCCTAAGGGTTTGGTGCTCCTCTTCAAGAGCCTTGCTGTCGTGGAAGAATGCCAGCTGAACTTGACACAGACTGGAGCAGGCGTTGTTAATAGACAATGACAACGGGATAGGATCCGGACCTGCTAGGGTCTCCTCCGCTGGTTCCAGCGGGTTTTCAGTTACAAAAATTGGGTCCCACTCCACAAGAGTGGTCCCCTAAGCCTCCACAGCACCAGGGCCGTCCTCCAGGATGGCCTCAGTCGCCATCAAGGAGGGTCCCGCTGATGAAGTCCCGACCTCCGGAAGTGGTAGGACCAGCCGCCAGATCTTCGTTCGTCCCCTCGGGCAGGGGGCCATCGACTTCATCAGAGCACTCGGGCTCAGCCGTGGGTACCTCCGGCGTCGTCACTCCCGGAGCAGGAACTGCTTCTGGCTCCGGCCTGGGCACCTCCTCTACTGGGGGCTCGAGCGCTGACACCTTCACAACGACCGGCTCAGGCGCCGGAAGATCTTCAACAACAGCCGGCCCTGCGGCCGGAGCTTCAACGGCAACCGGCTCGGGAGCCGGAAGGTCTTCAACATCAACCGGCCCTGCAGCTGGAGCTCCAGCAACAACCGGCTCTGCGGCCGGTGCTTCAGAGGTACCCGACCCAACCGCCGGGACATCCTCAACATCCGGCGCGCATGCCAAGACTTCAATTACCTCCGGCTCAACCACTGGGGCTTCGAAAACTTCTGGCTCTGGGGCCAGAATTATTGCTTCCTCCAGCTCAATGGCCGAAGCTTCCAGCATCTCAGCACCCAAACTCGGAGCATCAACCTCCGGGGCAGGTGCCGCTGGCGCATCTTCTCTCCGTGGTCCGGCGCTACCACGGGAGTCTCGGGGGATGAGTCGAGGTCCATGACCACGACAGCTGGCGCCGGAGCTGCCGCAGCTTCAGCCACCACTTGGGGCGGCACCAAGACAGGAGCAGAGGCTTCCCCCCTCACAACTTCAGCTGCTGTGGCTGAGGGTGGAGCCTCACTCCTCTTATTGGGAATGCTGCAGATGAAGGATGAAGAAATTTAAAAAACAGTTACTACAAAAAAACAACTGTCTGAGGTAAAGATTAAAAATTACCTCAGGAGGCTTCCGCACCAGCTTGCGCGGAACCTCTTTCCCGGGCGTTCTGGGCTGACCATATCCGCCGCTGGCGTGGAAGCTCCGGAAGGCCCCCCGGAACTCATTGCAGTCACGGGCACTTCCTTAGTCGAGGCCCTCCTCGACCGGGAAGGACCTCCGGACCTAGAGGCCTCAACTGGCCCTGGTGATGGAGTCGCATGCCCGGAGCTAGCACCCCGGGAAGACGCCGCTGCGGGTACAGTTGCCGCAGTTGTAGAAGACCTCCCCCTCCGGGGAGAAGGAGCTGATGCAGAGGTTGCAGGCCTGACGGACCTTCCATCGGCATGCTGCAGTTTCCTCTTCCGGCTCAAGGGTTTGCCCGCCGGTTCCTTGCCCTTGCCGACGACTTCGATCCTTGGCTTCGGGGCAGGGTCGGAACCACCTTCGAAAGCCCCAGGGATCACCACCCTGGAGGTCGATCTTCTCTCGACGACACCAAGGTCGTAAAGCACTGGCATCGTCCGTCGGAGCTCCCTGTTGAACTCTACTTCCACGTTCAGAGGGAGAAAGGCTGATGGCGGGGTCAAGTCATCTCCCGCAACGTCGATGCCGTGCTGGAACTTTTTGAGATGTAACTCCAAGGTTGCCCCCGCCATGTTGGACTTCAGTCCGGTCTCGACCCGGTCGTCGTCCATCACGCTGTTGAGGGCCCAAGCGAGTTTTTCTCTCCTCTTCAGCGGTGCCCACCTGTTGACCAGGAAGTTGCAAAATACCGCCTGAGGAGTTAATCCTCCCTCCACGCACTAGCGGATCCTGGTCAGAGCAGGGTTGAAGGCATCCGACAGCACCGGAGCTTCACTCCAGACTGCAGTGTCGATGTTGGGGAGGCCTTCGGGCAGCTCCAGCTTCTCGTGCTCCTCCACCCGGATGACTATCCAGTCCTTCTTCCAATCATCCCACTTTCCAGAGGGAAACGACCGGAGGTACTTGAATGGGCACTTCTTGCGCTTCACGAAGTAATAGAAGCCAAGGTACTCATTACTCCTACCGGTGGTATGGACGGTGAAGAAGGTCTAGAAAAGTTCAATGCAGGGGGGGATGCCCACCCACATTCCACAGAAGTGGACGAAGATAGACACAAGAAGAATGGAGTGGGGGCCAAGGTGGTATAGCTGCAGACCATAAAAGTCTAGCAGCATCAAGAAAAAGGAGGAAAAGGTGGGATCAACCCCACCATGGCGTACGAAGAGAAGTACACCATCTCACCGGCGTGCTCCTTCTCGAACGGGAGCTCTCTTCCGGCGTGGACCAGACGGTTGAAGAAGTCCGGGGACCATCCCATGAGGGCCCGAACCTTCTTCAAGTCACCTTCGGTCTTCAAACGACTCTCGCAGAGACCCAACTCCATCGCAGCACAGCAAGGCAAGAGAGGAAAAGCGAGCACACGTTGGGAGTTTGAGCGCAAGATCAGATGAGAGGCGTAAAGAACTCCAGACGGTGCACACTTTCCTCCTTAAGTAAGCCCTCGCAACGCTTGGATGGAAACCGCAAGGAAGTCGAAGATACTACTCAAAAGTTCCACCCAGCCGATGACAAGAGGGCCCGGGACCACCCCGACGATCAAGTCGAGATTCTTACCCAGGCGAACGGTTGTCATCATGAGGCGGGAAGCCCGAAGGCGGCGGCCTGACAAGGCGTGCGGAACCGATACGATTTTCGTATCAGGAACCGGTGACCTTCAATTGCGTGAGATTCGCACGCCAAAGATCTCATTTGCCGCACACGGGATATGCCACGCGGCGAGGATTTAACTCCAAACTATCGCCAACGGCACATCCGAAGACCTTTGAAGACTCAGTTCAAAAGTCGAAGGATGGACCCACCTCCGGCGGAATGACTTCACCCAAGGGGTCTTCCCCAGAGGTGGGCCCAGGGGGCCACTGTCGGTACCCTAGGTACCATATACTCCTTGGGATTGCAAATATCTCAAGGGAAAGTCATCTACTTTATTTGAAGACCTTCGGAGGCCCACATGTCAGACATAACCGGACCCGCTTCTCCAACATGGTTAGTTCCAGGGTCGCCACGTGTACTATCAAACCGGAGCTACCGCCCACAAGGGGGAAGCTCCGGGCTATGTACCGAAATGGCACCCCCGGACCTAACCCCAGACCGAGGGAAGCTCCAGAACTGACACGTGTCGGATAACACTAGACCTATCTGTTCCCCACAGTGTGCTCCGGCGCTGCCACGTGTCCAACCGTCACATCTTAAGCCTCTAACCTCTGGAAGACTCCACAATGGCTTCGGATCTTCAAAGGGGAATCAAGGACTTCAAGACCCGATCAAGTGTCATTAATACTATATTAATGACACACGATCGGACGACCTTAATTACTAGTAATGGTGCTGTCAAAGCCCATAACTCGGTCATTAAGGGCAATTGAACGTGTTGAATGTGTATCAACATCAGTAACCACCGGGGCCACATGTCAGGCCAGGCTAACTTGTAATGGCCTACCCTTGTACTATAAAAGGACAGGCCGACGATACATAGGACACACTCTCCGGAGACACGCTGACTTTACACTCTCAACTGACATTGAGCTCATACATCCAATACAACACCAACACACCCCGTGGAGTAGGGTATTACGCTCAGGCGGCCCGAACCATGTAAATCTTTGTGTCCCTTGTGTCACTCGACATCTCACCTTCTGGAATCTCCGCGCACCCATACCGAACCTCAAACTCCTCTAACACTTTAGTAGTGTCGGGAGATCTGCCGGATCAAAACCACCGACAGTCCCGGTCTTCACCGAGCCTCATTGGACCCTCTACTTCGACGGCTCGGTGCAGGAGAAGGGGGTCGGAGCTGGAATACTTCTCCTTGCTCCGACCAGGAGAAGGTCAAATACATGGTGCACTTGATTTCAAGGCGACCAACAACATGGCAGAGTATGAAACTCTTATCTATGGGCTCAAGGTGGTGCTTTCATATGGCGTCAAGCAGATGCTGGTCAAGGGTGATTCATAGCTCATTATCAAGCAAGTCAAAGGCAAATGTAGATGCAACAACTCTCAGCTCGCTGCTTATCTCCTTGAAGTCTAGAAGCTCCAGAAGGACTTCCACGTCTTGGACCTCTGCCACGTCTAGCGTCTTAACAACGCAGAAGCTGACAAACTCTCGACGAAGGATTCAACCAGAGCTCCGGCTCCCGACAGATTCTTTGTCCATAGATTGTCAAGACCAACCGCTCAGCCTGCCGAACTGAGTGAAGGGGGCGAGACCAACATCTCGAAGCTGGCGGTCACGGTGGCCTTGTTACCATGGCGTCCACCAAGGGTCGTAGGTGCTTCAGGAAGCTTCGAGCAACCCGACATGAAAGACTCATAAGCTCAAGTTAGCTACAACGCATAGATCTTAGAGATCTGGAGCTACTTGAAAGACAACCACCTTTCTCAATACGGTGTATCTACTGACCGAATCATCAGATTGGCTAGAAGATACACGCTGGTAGAAGGGGATCTCTACCAACGTGGTGCCAACGTCGTCCTAATGCGGTGCATTGCAAGGGAAGAAGGTCGCGAGCTCCTCATAGAGATCAATGGAGGCGAGTGTGCGTGTAGGTACCCTGCGTACCGGATACCCCTTGGGACTGCAAAGAGTGCGAAGGAACTCCACCTATTTGATTTGAAGACCCCCGAAGGCCCCACGTGTCATACGGAACTGGACCTGCCTCCCTTCTATGGTTAGTCCCAGTGCCGCCGCGTGTATCATAAAACCAAAGCTACTTTCCATACATGGGAAAGCTTCAGACTAGATACTTGTATGGCACCCACAGATCTAACCCCCGACAGAGGAAAGCTCCAGTTCCGACACGTGTACAACAGCACCGGACCTACTCGTCCAAGACGGTAAGCTCCAGAGCTGCCACGCGTCCAGTCGTCGGACCTTCAACCTCAACAAGCAGATTGGTGGACCTCCAACGGCTCGGACCTTCAAGGAACATTAAAGACCTCAAGACCCGATTAAGTGTAATTAACACTATCTTAATGACACACGATTGGAGGGCCCATAATACAAGTAACGCCACTGTCAAGGCGTGCTACCACGTTATTAAGGGTAATTAAGCACATTAATTGTGTATTAAGCATCAGTAACTGCCAGGGCCACATGTCAGGCCAGGCTAACGATGTAACGGCCAGTCCTTGTACTATAAAAGGACTGGCCGAGTGATACACTGGGGAAGGGCCATACGCGCTCAAGACACTCTAGTCTCTGACGCTCTAGCACTGAGACGCACAATACAACAACAACACACACCCGTGGAGTAGGGTATTACGCTTAGGCAGCCCGAACCACATAAATACTTGTGTCAAATCGCCACCTTCTTCTGAATCTCCGCGTGCCCACAACCGAACTAAGAACTCTGCGGGCTGCCAATGGTAGTACCGGGAGAATTGATGGATTCACCCTCCAATAGTTGGCGCGCCAGGTAGGGGGGGTGCCTGAGATTCAAAGATGGTGAATTCTGCTGCTGGATCGTCCAACGGCAACCATGCTGCGCAACCTGCTAGAGGCAACCCCTCCAACATGCAGCAGCCAACAGGTGTTGTGGCTCCAGTAGGAGTCATGCCACCACCGCCACCATCCGCACCGGTGAATCAAGCTGGACAGCGAGATGGGGCGTCCGCGTCGGTCATTGCATCGGCGAACAACAACCCCGAACACACGCTTCATGCTGCGCGTGCTCTCCTCTAACGTCGACCGCCTCCAGGAGCCTCCCAGGGTGCAATGGAGCAGTGGAGAGCTGATGTGGGTCATTTGGTTGCAGCAACAGCCGATTGCATCAGCAATCAAGGTCCTCCCCTCTCAGGGCGGGCCCAATCGCAGCATCAGACCTTGTCGGGTAGACTCGGTCCTCACGCTTTGCAGCACAGGAGGCGTGCTGCATCTCAACAGGCAATGTTCCTGCCTTCTGGGGCGCGACGTACTCATACGATAACGAGGCTTTTGACTCATGACCTCCGGGCGGAGCTCGATCGCCGTTACCGTCAACAGGACGGTCGCGTCCACATCGAGCATGCTCGCGAGAGGCGAGAGGCTCGGGACAGCCCTGCTCCTGAAGGAGTAGGAGGAGGCTGTTCTGCATTGGCCATGCACCTGCGCATGGTCAGATGGCCGCAGAAGTTCCGGCCTCACTTGCCGGAGAAGTTTGACGAGACTATTAACCCTGCCGAATTTCTCCAAATCTACTCCACCGCTATCCTTGTGGCTGGGGGAAATGAGGCCGTGATGGCCAATTATTTCCCTGTGGCTTTAACTGGGACCGCTAGGTCTTGGTTCATGAGCCTTCCTCCTGACTCCATCAACAGTTGGGCGGAGTTGTGCCAACAGTTCACCGCCAATTTTGGGAGCTCATACACCCGACCAGGCACGGAACTAGACTTTTTTGCTGTCAATCAGAAGGGGGGAGAGTCCCTGCAATCTTTCATCCAGAGGTTCTCCCAGGTACGAAATACCATTCCTTCTATCTCAGGCGCTTCTGTTATTGTAGCATTCAGATAGGGCTCGAGACAAGAAGATGCTGGAGAAGCTGGCGACCAAGGAAGTAACCAGCGTCACAGAACTCTTCAGCTTGGCAGACAAGTGTGCCAAAGCTGCGGAGGGCCGTGAAATGCACTCCCAGCCACCTCTAGAGGCCAACAAAAAGTCCTCCAAGGGTAAAGCCACTACCTCCAGAAGTGGCAAGAAGAAGAAAAAGTCCACTGACAAGAAGAAGCCGTCGACCGACACACTTACAGCCACTGCTGCTGCAGCTCCGGGTGGCCGGGGGCCACGCCCCGAGAAACGACCTCGGCCATCGTCTGAAGATGGTGGCAGCTCCAAGGTGTGGTGTCCCATACAAAAAACAAACAGTCACAACCTGGAAAACTGCCGAGAGGTCCAGAACCTCGCCGAGCGCTACAACAAGTGTCGGGAAGAAGCTCCTTTCCGTCAAAGGGAAGGAAAACAAAAAGTCGACGAAGCTCCGGCTAAAGAGGAGTTAGGCTTCCAAGACTCCAAAAAGGTCTTGAAGGCTGTTTACACCTCCGTTGACAACGACTCCGACGTCTCGGACAATGAGCGTCGGAAGACCATGAACACCATCTTTGGTGGTTCGTGGGACATCACTTCCTATCGTGTCCTCAAGACAATGCGGCGGGACATGGCCTCGGTAGCTCCCACCGCCAGGGCGGAGCCTTATCGGAAGTGGATGGATACTGCCATCACCTTCGATGCTTCAGACTACTCTCGGAACATGATTGGAGCTGGCCAACTTCCACTGATGGTATCTCCGACCATCAATAACATCCAGCTCCACCACGTAATGGTGGACGGGGGTTCGGGGTTGAACCTCATAAGCTTCAAAGCTTTCGTCAAGCTTCAGCTCCGACCTTCTGATCTTCGTGCCTCACGACCTTTCTCCGGATTAGGCCCGAGGGCCATCACTCCACTCGGTGCTATTACTCTCCTGGTGACCTTCGGGACCCGGGAGAATTACAGGATTGAGAAGTTGGTCTTCGATGTGGCGCATATCAACTTGCCATTCAACACCATCCTGGGCAGGCCAACTTTGTACAAATTTATGGCTGCTGCTCATTATGGTTACTTGGTGTTGAAGATGCCAACACCCTCAGGCGTTCTCCGGATCCGGGGGATCGCACCGCCAGAGTTACTGCTCTGGAAGAACTCCACGCACTTGCTACAGCACAGGAGGAAGAATCCGGAAAGGAGCAAGCTCTGAAGCCTCCGAGCATTCATCATCGAGGCTCAACCTCCGCACCTCGTGTGCAACCTAGCGGTGACACCGACATTCCCATCAAAGTCATCCAAATCGGTTCCAATGCTGCTCAGACCACTCGTATATTGGGAGGTCTGAACGACAAATAGAAACTCATGCTCATCACTTTCCTCCGGGCTAATGTCGACGTGTTTGCCTGGCAACCATCGCAAATGCCTGGGATCCCTAGGGAAGTGATTGAGCACAATCTGAAGATTTATCTCGACGCTTGGCCTGTACATCAGAAGCCTCGAAAGCAAATAGTAGAGCGACAAAACTTCATACGTCAAGAAGTGAAGAAGTTGCTCAAAGCTGGATTCATCCGGGAAGTCTTCCACCCAAAATGGCTGGCAAACCCAGTCGTTGTACCTAAGGCTGGCGGGGAACTTCGGATGTGTATCGACTACACTACATTGAATAAGGCATGTCCAAAGGATCCATTTCCACTACCTATAATAGATCAGATAGTGGATTCCACCTCCGGGTGTGAATTACTGTGTTTCCTAGACGCATATCCTGGGTATCATCAAATCAGAATGTCTAGGGAAGATGAAGAGCATACTTCCTTCATCACAATAGATGGATTATATTGTTACACTGCCATGCCATTTGGTCTCAAAATGCCGCTTCAACGTTTGTGCGAGCTATGTACAAAACTTTTGGAGAGCTCATTAGAGATGTAGTGGAAGCGTATGTCGATGACATCGTCGTCAAGATCAAGAACAAGGAGTCATTCCTTGACACCTTGCAAGCTGTCTTCGACAAGTTGCGAATCACACCCACGAAGCTGAACCCAGACAAGTGTGTCTTCGGGGTTAGCTCCGGAAAGCTTCTTGGATTCTTGGTGAACCACCGAGGAATAGAGGCGAATCCGTCGAAGATTAAAGCTAATGAAGACATGCGGCCACCAGCCTGCGTCAAGGATGTCATGAAGCTGACTGGATGTCTAGCAGCCCTTAGCCGGTTCATCTCAAGACTGGCAAAACGGGTGCTACCCTTCTTCAAATTATTGAGGAAGTCCGAACCATTCAAATGGTCCGAAGAAGCAGAAAAGGCTTTCCAAGAGCTAAAGCAGCTCCTCACCACTCTACCAACTTTGGTAGCTCCGAATTCTGGTGAGCCACTTCTGCTTTACATTTCGGCAACTGACAAAGTTGTCAGCATGGTCCTGGTTGCGGAAAGACCAGAACCATCTCCAGTTCAGGAAGCCAGACCCATCCAGGAGGGTCCGGAGCTACCTGAAGGCGAGTCTGGGTCCCAGCCCCCAGACCCGGATCCTAGAGGTGAAACGCCAAAGGATCAACCTCATTCAAATGAAGGAGTTACTGTTGCTGAACAAGAAGATCCGGACCCCTCCAAAAAGGTCCGGGTAACTTCAGAAGAAGTTCCGAGTTCCTCTAGCAAGGACCTGGAGGACCCCGAAAAAGGTCCGGACCCCTCCGGGAGGGTCCGGGTTGATGAAGAGGAAGCTTTGGGCCCCTCCGGGAGGGTCCGGACAGTCCAGCGCCCAGTGTACTTCATCAGCGAAGTACTTCATGACGCCAAGACTAGGTACTTAGAGGTGCATAAGCTGCTCTACACAGTCCTTATTGCCTCTAGAAAGCTTCATCACTACTTCCAAGCTCACAAGATTTCAGTGGTAACCTCTTATCCACTGTGCGCAATCTTGCATAACCCCAACTCTACTGGGAACATTGCAAAGTGGGCAGTGGAATTGGACGAGTTCGATCTTGAATTCGTCCCAAGACAAGCGATCAAGAGTCAAGTATTGGCAGACTTCGTGGCGGAATGGACCCCCTCTCCATCAAATCCTGGGGGCCCCAGTGAGCAGAAGCCGGAACCCAAGGTTCTGGTCTTCACCGAGCCTCACTGGACTCTCTACTTCGACGACTCTGTGCAGAAGCAGGGGGCCGGAGCTGGAATCCTTCTCCTCGCTCCGACCGGGGAGAAGGTCAAATAC
Source organism: Tuctoria greenei (assembly GCA_036927565.1). Lineage (NCBI taxonomy): Eukaryota > Viridiplantae > Streptophyta > Magnoliopsida > Poales > Poaceae > Tuctoria > Tuctoria greenei. The sequence continues at coordinate 4,642,950 of JAYESD010000007.1, forward strand.
GTGGTTCACCTTGATTTCAAGGCGACCAACAACATGACGGAGTATGAAGCATTAATCTATGGGCTCAAGGTGGCACTATAATATGGTGTCAAGGAGCTGTTGGTAAAGGGTGATTCACAACTCATTATAAAACAAGTCAAAGGTGAATGTTGCTGCAACAACCCTCAACTAGCTGCATATCTACTTGAAGCCCAGAAGCTTCAGAAGGACTTCGAAGTCCTGGATCTTTGCCATGTCCAGCGTCTCAACAATGTTGAAGCTGACGAACTCTCGACGAAAGCTTCAACTGGAGCTCCGGTTCCAAACAGAACCTTTGTGCAGAGATTGTCAAGACCAACAGCTCAGCCTGCTGAACTGAGCGAAGGGGGCGAGACCAACACCTCGAAGCTGGTGGTCCCGATGGTCCTGTTACCATCGCGTCCATCAAGGGTCGTAGGTGTTGCAGGAAGCTCCGAGCAACCCAGCACGCAAGACTCAAATGCTCAAGTTAGATCTGATGCATGGATCTCGGAGATCCGGAGCTACTTGAAAGACAATATCCTTCCTGAAGATAATGTATCTGCTGACCGGATAGTCAGATTGGCTAAAATATACACACTGGTAGATGGGGATCTCTACCGGCGTGGTGCCAACAGTGCCCTAATGCGGCGCATTACAAGGGAAGAAGGATGCGAGCTCCTTGCGGAAATCCATGGAGGCGAGTGTGGGAACCACACGTCTTCCCGCACGTTGGTCGATAAAGCCTTCCAGCATGGTTTTTACTGGCCTACAACACTCCAGGATGCAATCGAGCTAGTGAAGAAATGCGAAGCATGCCAGTTTCATGCGAAGCAAATTCACACACTAGCTCAACCTCTACAAATGATATCTCCTACATGGCCATTCACTGTGTGGGTGATGGATATCTTGGGACCTTTCTCGAGAGCCGTCGGAGGTTAAAAGTTCCTGTACGTCGCCATCGACAAGTTCACCAAGTGGCCGGAAGCAACTCCAGTTGTGACTATAAAAAAGCAATCAACTATCAACTTCTTGCAGTCCATAGTATGCAGATTTGGAGTCCCAAACAAGATCATAACTGATAACGGGACCCAATTCACAAGTTCTGCATTCCAAGGATATTGCGAAGACCTCGGCATTCAAGTTAGCTATGCTTCCGTAGCTCACCCGGCAAGCAATGGACAAGTCGAGAGAGCAAATGCAAAAATCCTAAAAGGACTCAAGACGTGCACATATGAGCGCCTGAAAAAACATGGAGCCAACTGGATTGAAGAGCTTCCGCCCACCCTGTGGGCCAACAGGACAACTCCAAACCGGTCAACTGGAGAGACACCCTTCTTCCTGGTGTACGGAGCTGAAGCAGTCCTTCCTCCGGAAATCACCTTGGGGTCACTCCGGGTCTGGACCTTCGACGAAGCCACGCAGGACCAGCTCTAGCATGAAGACCTTGACTTCATTGAAGAGGTAAGGTGTCGAGCAGCTGTTCAAAATGCACGATACCACCAAGCGCTCCGACACTATCATTAAAGGCATGTGCATAACCGACAGCTCAAGGAAGGCGATCTGGTGCTACGGAGAATACAAACTCAAGAAGGGTTAAACAAACTTTCCCCCAGCTGGGAAGGACCCTTTCGAGTGATCAAAGTATCTCGTCCCGGATGCATTCGCTTGGCAACCGAGGATGGGACACCGCTCCCTAAGCCTTGGAACATTGAGCACCTCCGTAAGTTCTACGCTTAATATCACGGAGGTGAGTTTGTAGTTACATATGATGTATGTTATAGCGTCATTGTACAAAGTTGGGTAGCTCCTCCGGGAGAACAGCCGGACCTTTCCCGGAAGGTCCGCAAGGTTCAGGCAACACTTGACACAGTCTCATAACTAAAAGTGTAGCTAGTTACCCTGGGTCAAACCAGAAATGTAACACACTTAGCCTGGTTCCGTACCCTAAGAGTGTACTTGTTTCCCCTGTACCTAGACCTATAAAGAAAGACATCATTGTGTGAAAACAGACTCCACGTGCATGTATTTTGTACAAGCTCAATATTTTTTATTTTTCTCTTTCTTGTCTATAACAAAGTTGTGCAATTCTCAAGAAAATTTAGCTCGAACAATTCATGTATAATCCAAGTTGCATTGTTAATTCTTTTGGGTCTTAACATTGTTGAATGGATTACTCGCCTGAACGCCAAGCCAATCTAGGTCCGGAGTGTGCTATCGACTTAGCCTGGTCTTGAACCCTAAGTACGCCACTCTACCTACACCCCGGCAGGCCTGAGTAAGGTGAGTCCAGAAAACGATCGGATCTGGAGAACGTAAGCAAATGCACTTGATTGTATATAGAATTGCAGTCGGCCTAAAAATTTCTTTCGGGAATAATAAGCCGCAAACTAGTTATAGATAAGAAATGGATTTTACTGTTTTTCTTGACTTCAGTGTGCAGGAAAAATAAAAATCTCATGATGATGGTGGATGATGCCGGAGCTATCAAAGCTTTGACTGCCCCTAAGGTGACCCGTTGTCGATGTTTTAAACATTGATAGTAGGCGTCGCCAGAGCTATCAAGTTTCGACAAATCCAGGGGCCTAGCCATCAACATGAAGGAAAGATGATAGAAGGACACCCTAATGGGGTTTGTTGTCGACGCTCTACGTATTGACAGTGGACACTACCGGAGCTACTAAGCTCCGACAACCCCAGAGGACTAGCTATAGACGTTCTATGTGTTGACAATGGTCGCTACCAGAGTGTGACACTCGGTTCCAAAAATGAACCAAGTGAACACATATGTGTGCCCAGGATGTTCAACACACATACACGAGTGCATTCACAAAAGAGTATACAGAAAATTACTATAGAACAAGATTAATTATCAAATTTTATTGCACAAACCATATTATCCTTGAATACAAACTCTAATGAATATTGTTGGCAAGTCCAACTAATGCAGCGGAAATAAACTAAATAAGCAATCTAAACAGCTAGGCAGCATAAGCGATAGGGTAGCGCAGCTCCAATCAATACCACAGGCAAGCTGACATACACGAGTGCATTCACAAAAGAGTATACAGAAAATTACTATAGAACAAGATTAATTATCAAATTTTATTGCACAAACCATATTATCCTTGAATACAAACTCTAATGAATATTGTTGGCAAGTCCAACTAATGCAGCGGAAATAAACTAAATAAGCAATCTAAACAGCTAGGCAGCATAAGCGATAGGGTAGCGCAGCTCCAATCAATACCACAGGCAAGCTGACGGTAGACACGGCCTAGAACTCCGCATTATCGCCATTTAACTCCCAATCCTGACCTGCAACTGTTGGGGGGGGACTGCAAGAGTGAGTACATGTCGTACTCAGCAAGTGTGGAAAGTATGACATGAGGCTGATTCAAATGACGAATATAATAATGGTTAAGTGCTGAAAACTACATTAAAACATTTGAAAAGCAATATATGTTACATGTACATGAAATAAACCCATCATAAGCCATATAGTTATCATAATACCAGTCCATATTCTATATCCATCATCATATACCAATATCCATATTCAATACCAGAATTCAATTCATAACCATCCATGACCATAATTCCAACCATAACCATCCCAAATACCATCCCAATATCGAGTTCCCTCTAATCATGGAAGTTGTCTAGATGCTCATAACCGGGAGCACGGCTATCATGATAGTTTATTAGACTCTGCAGAGTTTGTACCACTTTACCCACGTGTTTGTGATTTCATCACCCTTCGGTGACTAAGAACCTCCCTTATGCCCAAGACCTGTCGGTCACATTACACACTTCCGTTGGTGTGTGGCCAAGAGATCACAAAATAGCCTTTACAAAGGGATTACTAGCCTATTTAGACCCCATTGAGGTTTCACCGGTGGCGATGTCTCCAACTGAGCACATCTTCAACCAAGGGCCCCCTCTTGAGCCATTCGGATCCTAGGGTAGTCCCACCAATCATCAACAAACTCAATCTGACTACCCCTTCCCTGGGCATCCACAATGGTCCAAACAACACTAGCAAAGCCCTAATTAATCAGCTACGCCGCACCCATACTTGGCCTTGTGGTGGCACTATAGTTCTGGCTTATTCTCGCATGAACCGGTCCTTAGATCTAAAGCAAGCAAACCACCATGACATCAACCCCATCCGCATACCGGGCTTGCTTAGATCACCCATTACCATATCATATTGACTAGTTCATGTTAATCATAATCTCATAAATACATCATTAATGTGTAGTATTGTTTTCCCATCCCAATTGATTAAGCGAAGCAAAAAGGTAAAAAGCCCTTCCCGACTCTCTATCATAATTCCAGGTGACAAGGGTGGTCAAACAAAGCTAGTAAACTTCCTATCATAGGGTTCCCATCAAATTGACACAAGCATGTAATTTTGCAAACAAAACATTTACTTTAAAAACAGGATCAATATGCTTTAAGGACACTTGCGTTGCTCTTGGGATTTGTTCGGGTCAAAGCCTTCAAACTCCTGGTGCCGTAGATCCTCCGTGGCACTCTCTAGCGCAAAACCGTCTAATCCGCACAATAAACATACAAGACAATAAACACAATCAAAGAGTGCACAAATATTACTCAACATGACATGACATGCATGATTAATGCAAATGCAAGGTAGAACTTGTTAATAGATTGCTTTTAATGATCACTAACTAGTTCTGATAGCTTTTAACAAGTTTATACAGTTTTTGGATGTGATTAGATCTCATTTTAAAATTAATTCAACACAATTTAGTCAGCAAAATCGGACTAGTCTGCAGAAGGCCGGACTAGTCCACACTTCGCAGAACTAGCGAACTAGGGTTTTTTAGATCGACGTAAATTTGGTGATTAGGGGTTGAATTCATGTAAGGAAAAGAGAATAGAAGGTATACCAGGTGTTTAGAACTCCAATGAATCAAGAAACTTGGAGGTAACACTTGGATCTTGATGATCTAGGGTTGGTGATGAACTTGGAGATGAATTGGTGATGAAGAACGAAAGCTTGGTGGAGATCTTGATCCTCTTTCGTTTTCTCCTCTTCTTCTTCTTGCTTGGGATCTCCTCCTCCCTCCTTGGTGCTGGCTCTCCACGAAATAGGGTTCAGGTGGGGTGGAAAAGTGGCAAATAGATGTCAAGCCAAGGGGTGGGTTGTTTATATAGAGGTGCAAGGCTAGGGTTAGATGGATTTCGAGTTTGAGAGGAGTAGGGGCCGGTTTAGAGTCCCACATGGGCTCTAAAAGAGTTAGGCACGACATCCCTGGGCCCACTTAACGTGAAACCCAAGAAACAAGTCGTAAAACAAAAGATCAACTCGGAGTCGTGAAATATCAGACAAGTTCGAAAAGGACCGGACTAGTCCGAAAATGTCCAGAGAGAAAATCGGACAAGTCTGGCCAAAAATCGGACAAGTCCGACTTTAGTCAAAGAGGAAATCGGACAAGTCCGCTGGAACACCGGACTAGTCCAGAAAAGTCCAGGGACTTAGCAAATTTTCAAGGATTCTTGGAATATCGGACTAGTCCGCACAAAATCGGACAAGTCCGAAGGTTTCCAGAGGCAAAATCGGACTAGTCTGCAGCAAAAACGGACAAGTCTATTTTTAGCCAGAGAGAAATCAGACTAGTCATCAGCAAAATCGGACTAGTCCGCACTTTCATGCATTTTAAGTGCGGTTTTTTCCAAATCAATTTTAAATGCTCCAAATCAATTTTAAACTTGTTCCTCTTTATGTGGGTTAATGTTAAACATGTATATGAATGTATGCAAGGCATGATGCATGAAAATGAGGGTGTTACACGGAGTTACAAAGCTCCGACAACCTCAGGGGGCTTTGCTATCGGTGACTTCGGATCTATACTCTAAAAGTTCGAAGCACTTAGGTCTTCAACAAAATGTTACATCCTCTTGGTACATGTCCGCAATCAAATTGTGTACATCTACCAGGGGGCCAAGTGAGACAAAGGTTGAAGACAAAAAATGAAATTCATAAATTTCTTGGATTTCATTCATCTGAGGACAAGAGATTACAAAATTGGAGAAAAGAAGAGAAGATACAAGTGTAAGCTACAAAGAGAAAGTCCTAGATCCTACGGAAGAACGAGGAAACCTTCTAGGCAACCTCTGACACACTGTCCTTGGCGGCATCTCCCTCTCTGTCGATGGGACCTTCAAGCACCGGATCTAATGGGAAGTGAGGATCCTGACTTGTGTAGCACGTCAGCATGTACTCTGCGACGTTCTGCGCAAGGGATTTCCCTTCAGTCTCCAACTGATTTGCGATGACATCGCCCATCTTGTTGAGTTTGCTGCCCGCCAAGCTCAAGGCCTTCAACGCCTGGTCTAGCTCCGGCTCCGGATCGTCCGGACGCACGGGACTAAAACTCAGCGGCGTCATTGGCTTTGCCCAAGAAGTCCCATACTTGTTGGGACTCCTCAGCCCTTGAGCCTCGCACCTCTTCCAAGGACCACTTGGTCACCGCAAGCTTCGAACCTTCCCGGGCAAGGCGCTCCACCTCTTTGGTGTGCTGCTAAATCTTTTTAGCAACTTGCCTTTCGAGTTTAGCAAGCTCCTCTTCCCGAACATGGATCTTGTTCCAGCGGTCGACTAGGTCTCTCTCCCGGCCCCACACTTTCTTCTCCCTGGCAGCAACTTCATTCTCCCTCTTGGTGAGGTCTTGTCCCCGCTACCAGGCCTTCTTCTCCTCACTCTCGTAGAGCTCCTCCAGCTTCTTGGTGCGCTCCGTGAGGCTCTTGTAACCCAGAGCCAGCCTCTGATCAAGCTCCTACTCCCTCTTCATGAGGTCATCCTGCAGCTCCAGGAGTTTTTCTCTTCATCTTTGAGCTTTTTCTCCCGCTCTTCAAGAGCCTCCCGACGCTTGACGAGGTTGTCGTGGATCGCACTGAGCTTCTCCTGGCGATCATTCGCTGCTTCATTAGCAGCCACGACCTGTTTGTGGATGGCCCGAGACTGGTTGTCGAGGGATCGCGCTTTCCCTCTCGTCCAGCAGCTGGCCCCAGTACTCCATTCGGGCCTTCTCCCTTTTGACCCACTCCTTGTCGTCAGCCAGCCTTGTTTGCGCTAGCTTGGTCTCGAACTGGAGTCGGTTGCGCCACCTCCTAAGGGTTTGGCGCTCCTCCTCGAGGGCCTTGCTGTCGTGGTAAAAGGCCAGCTGAACCTGACGAAGGCTCGAGCATGCGTTGTTGATGGACAACGACAGGTGAATTGGCTCCGGACCTGCCAGGGTCCTCTCCGCTGGCTCCAGCGTGTTCTCCATAACAAAAATTGAGTCCTACTCTACAAGAGCGGTTCCATGAGCTTCTACGGCACTAGGGCCGCCCTCTGGGATAGCCTCGGTCGCCACCGCCGAAGGTCCTGCATTGGAAGTTCCTGCCTTCGGAGTCGGCTCCAAAGGTCCTGCCGCCAGGTCATCAGCAACTGGTCCCTCTCGCAAAGGACCAGTCGCTTCGTCTGGGCACCCTGGCTCGGGCACAGGTACCTCCGGAACCACCACCTTCGGGGCAGGCGTTGAAGATTCGGCCGGAGCTGAGACCACTTCCGGCTCTGGTGCTGGTGCCTCCTTGAAAGTGCATCTAGGTTCCCCGTCGGTTTTGGATGATTGATGACGACAATTAAGTCACTAATGAGCTCATGTGATCTTAGCACAGGTGTGGACTCGATCGGAGACGCAAACCCTCAAAAAGGAAAAGGAATAAAACGGAGTCAACTCGAAGCGTAGAAACTAGGGTTTCTAGCGTGTTGAGTTAGACTAGCCGTAGAAATAGGAGGGTGTGTGCGTAAAGTGCAATGAGATCAAAGTAGGAGCTCAAGAGTGGTGGTTGAGGTAGAAATCCTATTTGAAGTTGAAGTTAGAGTAGTCTGGCAGGAATGGCCGGACTAGTCCGTCTTAGGGCCGGACTAGTCCGCTCCTGGCCAGACTAGTCCGTTTTCACACGGACCAGAAGGTCCTGTGTGACTTCGGACTAGTCCGTAGTGGACCGGACTAGTCCGGGGTACCCCTTGAAGTGGAGTTTCGGGACTAAGTCCTAGAGAGCGGACTTGTCCGTTTTGGGGCGGACCAAAAGGTCCTGTGTGAGATCGGACTAGTCCGTCCTTGGGCCGGACTAGTCCGTGGTGCTAAGTGCAGAGAGGTTTTGTGACTAAGTCTGGGAAGGCCGGACTAGTTCGCCCTTGGGGCCGGACTAGTCCGTGGTCTCCAGACTAGTCCGTTTTCACACGGAACAAAAGGTTCTGTGTGAGATCGGACTAGTCCGGTAAGGGCCGGACTAGTCCGTTGTGGAAGTTACCGTTTGAATTTGAACTTTGGCGGGTAGCGTGACGATTGCCGCGCTGTGCGACAGTGTCAGAGGGGTCAGTGGTCCCCTAGGCCGGACTAGTCCGGGCCTGAGGCCGGACTAGTCCGCCCTTTTGCTGAGGTCAGCAGTTTGGGCTCGGGACTCCTATAAAAAGAGGACCCCCAGCCTCATTTCAAACTCTCTCGAACCCTAGCGCCGCCACAGCCAACTTGGAGCACTCTTAAGCCTCTTTCTTGCCAACTTTCCCTCTAAAACTAATTCTTGAGTGGATTAGGGTTTAGTGATGTGGAGAAGAGGAAGAACATCGCGTTTGTGCTCCCGGTTTGATCTCTTGCACTCATTGAGTCTTTGTGGGCTGTGTGTTGAGTGTGTTTTGCATTGCTGATCATATTTGTGGTGTGGGAGCCTCAGATTGTGAGAAGCCCCAACGAATCTTGTATTCACACTTTGAGATAGTGGAGAACCAAGTTAGGCTCGTGCGGTAAACTTGGTGAGGGAAGGGTTGGTGAACCCGGTCCTTTGTGGACTCCTCAACGGGGAGTAGATTCTTGTGTGGAATCGAACCTCGGGATAAAATCCTTGTGTCTCCGTGTTCTTCGCATTTTGTTTATCGCATACTTAGCTCTAGGGTTGCTAGTCTTGTCTTGTGCCTCACATTGTTCAATCTTGTTAAAACTTGACTCACTCTTGTGTTGATAGATTCTAAACTTGTATTAAACATATCCTCACCTGTAGCCTCGAGAAAATCCCCTTAAAACTTGCTAGAAACACTTTTTAGGGATCTTCACGCAGGCTGACCGGACTAGTCCGCCCCCAGACCGGACTAGTCCGCCCCCTGTGATTTAATCTCGTTTTATTAAGTCATTTGCAGGTCGATTAGCCTATTCACCCCCCCCCTCTAGGCAACTTTCAATTGGTATCAGAGCAGGACTCTCCACAAAGAGTCTAACAACTCGGAGAGATGGCCGGAGTGGTGTTTGAAGAGGTGTCGACCAACGACTCACAACCGACACGTGAAGAGACAATGGCTTATCAATACAAGCCAACGGATGATGAGGACACTCGCCAGCTCAAGGCGAAGCTCCGGGAGAAGTTGAAGATTGCTGTGGTCGAGCCGTCAAGCTCATCAAGTGGTGGCGGCAGGGTCAACTACAACCGACAAGGGTTCAACTATGAACGCCTTGCCGCCAACAACCACTACCTCTCCATCCCATTGGGGAAACCTCCTCAATTCGATGGAACCAACTACGGGATGTGGAAACATAACATGAATATCCACCTCGTGTCACTCAATCTGGCATTGTGGCAAATTGTCATGACCGGGGTGGAGATCCCGAAGGATGAGGACAACATCACGCAAGAACAAGCCATCCTCATCCACCGCAACGCTCAAGCTGCGGGTGTGATTATCTCATCTCTCTCAAGAGATGAGTTCAACCGCGTCGATGGTCTTGAGGTGGCCAAAGACATATGGAACACCCTCAAGACGGCGCATGAAGGAAATCGGGTGGTCAAGGAGGCCAAGATTGAGCTCATCGAAGGAGAGCTTGGGAGATTCGCCATCTTGGATGGTGAATCCCCCCAAGACATGTACAACCGGTTGAAGGTGCTTATCAACAAGAGCCGATCATATGGCTGCACCAAGTGGACCGACCACGAGGTTGTGAAGAGGATGATCCGGGCATTTATGCCTAGGAACGTCGCTCTTTGCTCCATGATTCGAGAAAGCCCGGGGTTCACTCAAATGACCCCGGAGGAGGTCCTTGGTAGGATCATTAACCACGAGATCATGGAGAAGGAGGCGCTCTTCTACAACGACCTTCAGAAATTCACCGCCTCCAAGATGAAGAACGTTGCACTCAAGGCAACACCCTCTTTAAAGGAGCAAGAGGAAAGTGATGAGGAGAGCCTCGACACCGATGAGGAAGAGGCCTTCTTCATCAACAAGTTTAGGAGAATGATGAGGAGGAAGAAAGGTGGATACAACCATGAGGGCAAAGGGAAGGAAAGAGCAAGGGCCAAATCAAAATGGTCTTGCTACAATTGTGGCGAGTATGGGCACTTCATCGCTGATTGCCCACATGAAGAAGCGAAGAAGAATAAGGAGGGCAAGCCTCAAGACAAGAAATTTTTCAAGAAGAAGAGGCCCTCCGGACAAGCACACTTGGGGAAGGAGTGGGACTCTAACGATGAGTCCTCCTCCGAAGATGAAGAGGAGAAGATGGCTACCATAGCCATCGGGAGGAGCTCCAAGGGAAGCAAGCTCTTCCCCAACCTCAACGACGACTACAAACCTACTTGCCTCATGGCAAGGGAGGGAAAGAGAAAGGTAACATCTCATCCCTCCTCCACAACCTCCTCTCAAGACGAATTTGATAGTGCTAGTGAGAATGAACACATGTTTAAGGACATAAGCAAAAGCACTTTGCGAAGGATGAAATTGCTTATGGATGAGATCTTTGAGAAGGAGGATCTCATCAATAGACAAGAGGACATGCTCATCCTTGAGAAGGAGAGGTGTCGAGAGCTTGATGAGCTCCTTTTGAGCTCGAAAGAGAGAAGAGCAAGGCATTGGAACACGAACTTGCTCTAAGTAAGAAAACGTGTTCAAGTCTTGAGGAGAAGACAATTGAGCTCAAGGTTGAACTTGGGAACTTGTCAAAAGTTAACAAAATCCTTGAGTCTCAAGTTGAGTCTCTCAAGAACAATGTAGCCTCTTCCTCTAAGAGCTCAACCTTCTCAAAGGCCTCATCCAATGCAACTCTGCCTTGCAAGTGCTCTAACTTAATCCTTAAGCTTAAGGATGAACTCAACTCAGCACAAGGCAAGCAAGCACCTAAGGGTGCCATCTTTGACAAGGAGAAGGTGGCGTATGCACGAAGGGCATACACCAACACAAGACCTCCCCATGTCAAGGATGGTCTTGGCTATACTAGAGGTGGAAGGCATAACGCCAAAACCTCCAAGTATGGCAAAGACATGATTGTCTTTGTTAAGGGGAGTTCATCCCCAACTAAAATTGAAAAGAACTCACCCTCTAACAACAAATTGCCTAAATCTGAATCGCATCCTCTATTTCATGATTTTGATGCATCTTATGTGCTTAAGAGGAACAAACACAGCAAAGTGTTTGCTAGATATGTTGGGCCACTCCGCAAGAGCCCCAAGCCTTGCGTGTGGGTGCCCAAATGCCTAACTACTAACGTGAAAGGACCCAACTCCGCTTGGGTACCTAAATGGAAGGCATAAATTTGTTTTGTAGGCTTACTCCTCCGGCGGATCGAAATGGGTGTTGGATAGTGGATGTACCAACCACATGACCGGAGAGAGGAGCATGTTCATAGAGTATGAGGAGAATGAGGACCCAAGTGAAGGAATCTTCTTTGGGGATAATAGCCAAGGGAAAATCCTTGGCTCCGGTAAAATTGCTATCTCATCTTCGCATACTTTATCTAATGTTTTGCATGTTGATTCCCAAGACTATAATCTCCTATCCATATCACAGCTTTGTGATAAAGGATATAAGTGTGTTTTCTCTAGTGAGGGTGTGAATGTTCTGAGAGAGGGTAATGACTCAATAGCCTTTAAGGGAGTGCTCAAGGGAAAGCTCTATCTTGTGGATTTTACCACGGATAAAGCTCAACTTGACACATTCTTAATGGCAAAAGCCAACATGGGATGGCTTTGGCATAGAAGGCTAGCCCATGTTGGAATGAGGAACCTTCAAAAACTCCTTAAGGGAGAGCACGTTCGTGGCCTAAAGGATGTGGTATTTGAAAAGGATAGGCCATGTGGTGCGTGTCAAGCGGGAAAGCAAGTAGGAGCTCAACACCCCTCTAAGAATGTCATGACGACAACTAGACCTTTGGAGTTACTCCATATGGATCTTTTTGGCCCCATTGCTTACATTAGCATTGGTGGCAACAAGTATGGTCTAGTCATCGTTGATGACTTCTCTAGATATACTTGGGTGTTCTTCTTGCATGATAAGAGTGAAACCCCCGGTGTCCTCAAGAAATTCCTAAGGAGAGCTCAAAATGAGTTCACCTTAAGGATAAAGGCTATAAGGAGTGACAATGGCACCGAATTCAAGAACATGCAAGTAGAAGAGTTCCTAGATGAGGAGGGCATCAAGCATGAGTTTTCCGCTCCCTATTCTCCTCAACAAAATGGAATTGCCGAAAGAAAGAATAGGACGCTCATTGAGATGTCAAGGACGATGCTAGATGAGTACAAAACATCGGACCGGTTTTGGGCGGAAGCGGTTAACACCGCTTGCCATGCCGTAAACCGATTGTACCTTCATCGCCTCCTCAAGAAGACTCCTTATGAGCTTCTCGTTGGTAAGAAACCCAATGTTTCCTACTTTCGTGTTTTTGGTAGCAAGTGTTATATCCTAAACAAGAAGCCTAGGACTTCGAAGTTCGCTTCAAAGTCCGATGAGGGTTTCTTGCTTGGATATGACTCAAACACTCATGCGTACCGTGTGTTCAACAAATCCTCCGGAATTGTTGAAGTAGCACGTGACGTAGTGTTTGACGAAACCAATGGCTCTCAAGTGGAGCAAGTTGATCAACATGCCCTTGATCAAGAGGAACCTCCACTAGAAGCTCTAAGGAGAATGGCAGTTGGAGATGTTCGCCCACAAGAACCATCTCAAAGCCCAAGTGACCATCATCATTATGAAGTAGGTCAAACCCCCATTGGACAAGTTGGAGATCCACTAGATACTCCCCAAAATGATAATGGGAATGAAGATCAAAGGGGAGGCCTGGATCAAGGGGGAGACCAAAGTGAAGAAGATGAAGCAAGTGAATCAAGAGCTCAACCTCCGCATCCTCGCGTTCATCAAAGTGTTCAACGGGATCATCCCGTTGACAACATTCTAGGAGATATCACAAGAGGGGTAACAACACGTTCACGTGTTGCAAACTTTTGTGAGCATTTCTCCTTTGTCTCATCCTTGGAACCCCATAAGGTTGAAGATGCCTTAAGAGATCCCGATTGGGTAGTTGCCATGCAAGAGGAGCTCAATAACTTTGAAAGGAACAAGGTTTGGGAGCTTGTCAAGCGCCCACAAGCTAATGTTGTTGGAACCAAGTGGGTGTTCCGCAACAAACAAGATGAGCATGGCGTGGTAACTAGGAACAAGGCACGACTTGTGGCAAAAGGGTACTCACAAGTTGAAGGATTGGATTTTGATGAGACATTTGCTCCCGTAGCTAGGCTTGAGTCAATTCGGATATTACTAGCCTTTGCTACTCATCATGACTTCAAGCTCTACCAAATGGATGTTAAGAGTGCATTCCTTAATGGCCCAATCAAGGAAGAAGTTTATGTAGAGCAACCTCCAGGGTTTGAAGACCAAGACTATCCTAACCATGTTTACAAATTGCGAAAGGCTCTTTATGGCCTCAAGCAAGCTCCTAGAGCTTGGTATGAGTGCCTAAGAGACTTCCTAGTTGAAAATGGTTTTAGGATAGGCAAAGCGGATTATACCCTTTTCACAAAGCACTTCAACGAAGATCTTTTTGTGTGCCAAATATATGTGGATGACATCATATTTGGTTCCACAAATAAGGTGTTTTGTGATGAGTTCTCCAAGATAATGACGGAGAGGTTTGAAATGTCAATGATGGGTGAGTTGAAGTTCTTTCTAGGATTTCAAGTAAAACAACTCAAAGAAGGGACGTTCATAAGTCAAACTAAGTATACACAAGATATTCTAAGGAAGTTTGACATGGATAAGGCAAAACCCATCAAAACCCCTATGGGGACAAATGGACACCTAGACCTAAATGAGGATGGTCCAAGTGTGGATCAAAAGTTATATAGGTCTATGATTGGTTCACTTCTCTATCTTTGTGCATCTAGGCCCGATATCATGCTAAGTGTGTGTATGTGTGCTCACTTTCAAGCGGCACCTAAGGCTTGTCATTTGACCGCCGTTAAAAGGATCTTGAGATATCTAGTACACACACTTTCCCTAGGACTTTGGTACCCCAAAGGATCTAAGTTTAACCTCATTGGATATTCCGATGCGGACTATGCGGGGTGCAAAGTTGATAGGAAGAGCACATCGGGTACATGCCAATTCCTGGGTCGATCTCTAGTGTCTTGGTCCTCCAAGAAGCAAAACTCTATTGCTCTCTCCACCGCCGAAGCGGAATATGTTGCAGTCGGAAGTTGTTGTGCACAACTTCTCTGGATGCGACAAACCCTTAGGGATTATGGGATTAACTTGCGCAACATTCCACTCTTGTGTGACAACGAGAGTGCCATCAAGATAGCCCATAATCCGGTGGAGCACTCTAGGACCAAACACATAGACATTCGACACCATTTCTTGCGAGATCACTCAATGAAGGGAGATATCGTAATTTCTCATGTGAGGACGGAACATCAACTAGCGGATATCTTCACCAAGCCTCTTGATGAGAAGCATTTCTGTGAGCTAAGAAGTGAGCTAAACATTTTGGATTCTAGGAATGTGGCTTAAACCACATTTCTCACTCTTTGAGCTATTTCGAAAAACTCCTCTCTATCGTGATTTCTCTTCAAAATCTGTTTGAGAAAACTTTTTCTTGGGATTTGAACATGTTTTTATCACATTCTTTCTTTAATTATCATGTTTGTATTGATTGCTATTCATAAGGACCAATAGCATGTGTGCAACTCAAAAACATCGCTTTTCAGCTCAGTCGGACCGGACTAGTCCGCCCTAGTGGACGGACAAGTCCGGTTCCAGACTAGTCCGCGGCTGATCTGCAAACCGGACTAGTCCGCCATTCAACCGGACAAGTCCGGATCCGGACTAGTCTGGGTTTGGTCCACTGACCGGACTAGTCCGGCCACTCAACTGGACTAGTCCGGCTCTTGGGGGCTTAAACCCCCAGGGTCGGCCCAGACCCTCTTCTTCCTCCCACTTGCGCCTCTCCCTCTCCCACGCTCAAGCAACCGCCTTTTTGGCGATTTTTCGCTCCATCCACCAAATCTCGATTCCAATCCGTGCATTGGAGCCCTTGGGAGTGAGGGATCGTTTCCCCGCGCTTCACCTTCGCAATCCATCGTCGATTTCGTCGATTCTCGCGGATTTAAGAAGGTATTCTAGCTTTTTCAAAAACTTTCCCCATTTTTGATTCTTTAGGTTTTTGATAGGAACACCTTCATAGATATTGCTCCATATACCCTTGTGATCATAGCCTAGGAGTATTGCGCGCTGATCCGAAGTTTTTTTGATGATTCGATTAGGGTTAGGGTTTATCCTGTGCAACCCGGACTAGTCCGGCCCCTGGCGGACAAGTCCGCCCTGCGGACTAGTCCGCCCCCAGGGCGGACAAGTCTGGTTTGCACAGAGCAAACCCTAATCCTAGTCCTCTCTCGAGACTTCTTCCGCAATACTTCCATCTCCTTGAACTCATATCTTCCCGTCTATGCTTTTCACAGCATGTCGAACTCGGAGCATTCCCCTCCTCGTCCCAACCCCGAGGGGCGAACCAAAGCTCAAATTGTCGAGGCAAGGACCAAGGCTGCGCTCATAGAAGCACAAAAGGCAAAGGAAGAGAGGCGGCTGAAGGCACTCGAAGCCTCCAAAGTTGCCGCGAGCATCTACAATGAGGAAGAAGCCATAGCTCGAGCAACCGCAGAGTCCCTCAATGAGCTGAGGAAGAAGAAACGGGAAGACAGGGAGGCTCACAACTCCAGGGCCGCTGAGGCCAATGCCCCCAAACGGAAGAAACTCGTCACTGTTGGCGAGAAAGCAAAGGGCAAGTAGCAAGCTCAGAGGGAAGAAGAGCCAAGGGTCGAGCGTGACCCTAAGAAGGGAAAGGCCCCGGCTCCCATCGAGCCGAAAAAGAAGAAACCGGCAGTGAAGGTCTCAGCCAAGAAGGCAGCTGGGGGGTTTGTGATTCGAGAGCAGGGAAAGGACAAGGAACCTGGACCCCTCAAGATGCATTCACCTGCCAGAAACCCAAACCGTCAGCCCAATCTCTCAGCCAACACATTCAAAGGAAAAGGGGCAGAAAAGGCAAGACGGCTGAGAACAGACAAAGTGTACACTTATGAGAAGAGCACAACTGACCCGCGTTTCTGGAATGACTTTCACTGTGATTATTATCGCCTTGTCTACATGAAGATGAAGACTCCTGTGACTGATGCCCAGTGGGTTGACTGGGACTACATGGCTCAGAAGAAGCATGCTGCATTTGATGCTGTGATCAATGCAGCGGAACAGCATGGAATCAAGGATATCATGGGTTTCCAGTACGACTGGAACATTGAGGTGATTGTCCAGTTCTACACAACTGTCTACTTTCACTCCTTTGGAGATCGCCGGATGACATGGATGACAGATGGAGAGCAGTACACTGTCACATTTGAAGACTTTGCCAAGATTCTAGGATTGGAGGAGCACCTTGAGCATGAGATCATCATCTCTAACCTCAAGGCCCTAGACCGAGATGCCCTTGACTTCATGTATCCAGACCATCTTCCTTATGAGGCAGGATTGGCAAGAAACATCAAACCATTTTTTAGTGTGCTCAACCGCCTCCTTCGGAAGACCATTGCCCCGAAGGATGGGGATGCCAGAGTCATCCAGGGCAACTTGAGGCACTTGTTGGTGCTGATAGATGGGGAAGAGAGCTTCAACTTAGCTGAGTACATCTTTGATGATATCTTCAATATATCTCATACCCCCAACAGGTCTTGTGGCTATGCTCCTTATGTGATGTGCCTTATTGAGAAAGTCTCCGGTATTACCTTCCAGAAGGATGTCTCACATAAGAGACTACGTCCTCAGATTCCTCCATCTCTGCCTCTCCCTCCGCGCCGGAAGAACGCGGATCCTCCCTCTCAGCCGGAGGAACCTCGTGGTGGAGCCTCTCGCCGTGCCACTCACTCACCCGGTGGCTCCTCCAGCAGCGGAGTCCTCAAGTTTCTTAGGTCCATCTTCACCTCGTGTCGCAAAGCCGAGGTGCGAGCTCAGCGGACTGAGAGGTACATGAGGAAGCTCTGCGACAAGATGGAGATTCCGATGAGCCCTGAGGCCTCCGACGACGAGCTCACTCCTTACCCCCTTCTCACCCCCGAGGAGTTGGCACTCTTGGGTGAGACGGAGGGTACCTCCTCACCGGGCTCCGACGACGACGACGACGATCATGAGGAAGACGTCGAGGACCCGGAGGCCACGGAGAGTGACTCCCGCGACGGCGATAGTGACGAGGACGAGGACTAGCTCTTGGGTCCTTGTCCCCCTCTTCTTTTCCTTTTTGGTGCCTTGATGCCAAAGGGGGAGAGTTAGGGGGAGTCAGCTAGTCCGTTATATGTGTATGGAGGGAGTAGCAGTCTTTTGTGTTTTGTGTGGTGTGTTCTTGTCATTTGGACCTCTTTTGTAACTCATTCATGCTACTTGGTTGTTTACATTTGTGCAAGACTTGCTAATGTTGTTAAATATCAATATAATGTTCCTATTGCCAATCTTTTGATTATATTGATGCTTTTTATGTCTTGTCACAATTGTTGAGCACATCACGTAGGCACCCCACCATAACGTGTGTGGGTATGAAAGATCTCCTCCACCTCTTTTACATGCTGCATACATTGAGGGGGAGTCATTCATACGCACACAAGTTATGAAAACCAATTTTTATACTCTTACTTATGAAGGACTTGATGTGTTGTCATCAATCACCAAAAAGGGGGAGATTGAAAGTGCATCTAGGTTCCCCGTGGGTTTTGGATGATTGATGACGACAATTAAGTCACTAATGAGCTCATGTGATCTTAGCACAGGTGTGGACTCGATCGGAGATGCAAACCCTCAAAAAGGAAAAGGAATGAAACGGAGTCAACTCAAAGCATAGAAACTAGGGTTTCTAGCGTGTTGAGTTAGACTAGCCGTAGAAATAGGAGGGTGTGTGCGTAAAGTGCAATGAGATCAAAGTAGGAGCTCAAGAGTGGTGGTTGAGGTAGAAATCCTATTTGAAGTTGAAGTTAGAGTAGTCTGGCAGGAATGGCCGGACTAGTCCGCCTTAGGGCCGGACTAGTCCGCTCCTGGCCAGACTAGTCCGTTTTCACACGGACCAGAAGGTCCTGTGTGACTTCGGACTAGTCCGTAGTGGACCGGACTAGTCCGGGGTACCCCTTGAAGTGGAGTTTCGGGACTAAGTCCTAGAGAGCGGACTTGTCCGTTTTGGGGCGGACCAAAAGGTCCTGTGTGAGATCGGACTAGTCCGTCCTTGGGCCGGACTAGTCCGTGGTGCTAAGTGCAGAGAGGTTTTGTGACTAAGTCTGGGAAGGCCGGACTAGTTCGCCCTTGGGGCCGGACTAGTCCGTGGTCTCCAGACTAGTCCGTTTTCACACGGAACAAAAGGTTCTGTGTGAGATCGGACTAGTCCGGTAAGGGCCGGACTAGTCCGTTGTGGAAGTTACCGTTTGAATTTGAACTTTGGCGGGTAGCGTGACGATTGCCGCGCTGTGCGACAGTGTCAGAGGGGTCAGTGGTCCCCTAGGCCGGACTAGTCCGGGCCTGAGGCCGGACTAGTCCGCCCTTTTGCTGAGGTCAGCAGTTTGGGCTCGGGACTCCTATAAAAAGAGGACCCCCAGCCTCATTTCAAACTCTCTCGAACCCTAGCGCCGCCACAGCCAACTTGGAGCACTCTTAAGCCTCTTTCTTGCCAACTTTCCCTCTAAAACTAATTCTTGAGTGGATTAGGGTTTAGTGAGGTGGAGAAGAGGAAGAACATCGCGTTTGTGCTCCCGGTTTGATCTCTTGCACTCATTGAGTCTTTGTGGGCTGTGTGTTGAGTGTGTTTTGCATTGCTGATCATATTTGTGGTGTGGGAGCCTCAGATTGTGAGAAGCCCCAACGAATCTTGTATTCACACTTTGAGATAGTGGAGAACCAAGTTAGGCTCGTGCGGTAAACTTGGTGAGGGAAGGGTTGGTGAACCCGGTCCTTTGTGGACTCCTCAACGGGGAGTAGATTCTTGTGTGGAATCGAACCTCGGGATAAAATCCTTGTGTCTCCGTGTTCTTCGCATTTTGTTTATCGCATACTTAGCTCTAGGGTTGCTAGTCTTGTCTTGTGCCTCACATTGTTCAATCTTGTTAAAACTTGACTCACTCTTGTGTTGATAGATTCTAAACTTGTATTAAACATATCCTCACCTGTAGCCTCGAGAAAATCCCCTTAAAACTTGCTAGAAACACTTTTTAGGGATCTTCACGCAGGCTGACCGGACTAGTCCGCCCCCAGACCGGACTAGTCCGCCCCCTGTGATTTAATCTCGTTTTATTAAGTCATTTGCAGGTCGATTAGCCTATTCACCCCCCTCTAGGCAACTTTCACTCCTCCACTGCTGGTTCAGGCACCGGCGCTTCAACCTGTACTGGTTCAGGGGTCGGCACCTCCGCGACAACCAGCTCAGGCACCAGAACTTCATCAACCACCGGCTCCACCGCCGGGGCTTCAACAACCTCTGTCTATGAGGTCGGTACGTCCGTCATCGCAGCATCCAAAACCAGAGCTTCAATCTCCGGAGTTGGTGCCGCTTGTACATCTTCAATCTTGTGGTCCGGCGCTACCACGAGAGCTTCAAGAGATGACTCGAGGTCCAGGACCACGACAGCTGGCGCCGGAGCTGCCGTGACCTCAGCCACCACCTTGGGTGGCGCAGGAATTGGATCCGAAGCCTCCGCCTGCGCAGCATCAGCGGTTGTCGCAGGAGCCGGAGCTTCAACCCCTTTCTTGGATACCCTGTGGATGAAGGAAGAAGAAAACTCAAAATATGATTACAACAAAAAATAACCAACTGAGGTAAAAAAGCAAATTTAACTTGGGAGACTTCCGCTCCAACTAGTGCGGAACCTCTTCATCGGACGCTCGGAGCCCAACCTAGTCGCAACTGGGGTAGTAGCTCCAGAAGGCCCTCCGGAGCTTGCTGCTGCCGCCAGCGATGTCTTGGTTGAGGCTCCCTTGGACTGAGAAGGACCCTCGGACCTAGGGCCCTTAGCTGGCTCCGGCGCTGGGGTCACCTGGGCGGAGCTGGCGTCCCGGGGAGACACCAATGCTGGAGTGGTTGTCACCGTCGAAGACCTCCCCCGCCGGGGAGAAGGAGCTGTCGTGGAAGGAGCAGGTCTGACGGACCTCCCGTCAGAGTGCTTCAACTTTCTCTTTCAGCTCAAGGGCTTAGCCAACTCTTTGCCTTTGCCTATGACTTCAACTCTCTGTCTCGAGGCAGGAGCATGGCCATCCTCAGAAGCTTGGTGGTCACACGACTCTCAACTTCACCGAGGTCGTCAAGCACCAGCATCTTCCGCTGGAGCTCCCTGCTGAACTCCACCTCCATGTTCAGAGGGAGGAAAGTTGCTGGCGGAGTCAAGTCGTCGCCCTCGACGTCAATGCCGTGCTGGAACTTCTTGATATGAAGCTCCAAAGTTGCGCCTTTCAGGTTGGACTTCAAACCGGTCTCAATGCAGTAATCGTCCATCATGCTGTTGAGGGCCCAAGCGAGCTTCTCCCTCTTCTTCAGCGGAGCCCACCTGTTGACCAGGAAGTTGCAGAAGACCGCCTGGGGGGTCACTCCTCCTTCCACACATTGGCGTATCCTGGTCAAGGCAGGGTTGAAGGCCTCCAACAGCACCGAAACTTCACTCTAGGCTACAATATCAACATTGGGTAGGCCTTTAGGTAGCTCCAGCTTCTCGTGCTCCTCTGCCGTGATGACAATCCAGTCCTTCTTCCAGTCTTCCCACTTGCCAGAAGGGAACGACCTCAAGTACTTGTACGGGCACTTCTTGCACTTCACAAAGTAGTAGAAGCCAAGATACTCATCGCTCTTGCCGGTAGTGTGGATGGTGAAGAAGGTGCGGAAAACCTCGACGCAGGGGAGAATACCCACCCACATCTCGCAGAAGTGGACGAATGTGGACACGAGAAGAATGGAGTGGGGGCCAAGGTGGTAAAGCTACAGACCATAGAAGTTTAGCAGCATCAAGAGAAAAGTGGAGAAGGGTGGGATCAGTCCCACCATGGCGTACGCGGAAAGGTACACCATGTTGCCGGCGCGATCCTTCTTGAACGGGAGCTTGCCGGCACGCACCAGGTGGTTGAAGGAGTCACTGGACCACCCCATGAAGGTCCGGACCTTCTTCAAATCACCGTCGATCATGATACGGCTCTTGCGGAGACCCAACTCCATCGCAGCACGGCGGGGCGAGAGATGAAAAGCAAGCGAAAGTTTGGAGGATTCGAGCGCAAGTTCAAATGAAGGCGTAAGGAATCTCCAAATGGTGTGCGTTTTCCTTCTTAAGTAAGCCCACGCAATGCTTGGATGGAAACCGCAGAAGGGCCAACGATACAGTTCAAAAACTTCACCCTGCCAATGACAATGGGGCCTGGGGCCACCCTGACGATCAAGTCGAGGTCCTTACCCCAGGAAAACAGTTGCCATCATGAGAGGCGGGAAACCCGAGGGTGGCGGCCTGACAGGGCGCACAGAACTGATATGGTTTTCGTATCGGGAACTGACGACCTTCAATTGCGTGAGATCTGCACGCGCAGATCTCACCTGCCGCATCCTGAAAATGCCACGCGGCGGTGGTTTAACTACGAACCACCACCTCAACAACACATCCAAAAATTCTTGAAGACACGGTGCCAAAATCAAAAGATGGACCCACCTCCGGCAGAATGACTTAATCCAAAGGTCTCTCTCGGAGGTGGGCCCAGGGGGCCACTGTCGGTACCCTGCATACCGGATACCCCTTGGGACTGCAAAGAGTGCGAAGGAACTCCACCTATTTGAGTTGAAGACCCCCAAAGGCCCCACGCATCATATAGAACCGGACCTGCCTCCCTTCTATGGTTAGTCCCAGTGCCGCCACGTGTATCGTAAAATCAGAGCTACTTTCCATACATGGGAAAGCTCCAAACTAGATACCTATATGGCACCCACGGATCTAACCCCCAACAGAGGGAAGCTCCAGTTCCGACATGTGTACAACAGCACCGGACCTACTCGTCCAAGACGGTAAGCTCCAGAACTGCCACGCGTCCAGCCGCCAGACCTTCAACCTCAACAAGAAGATTGGTGGACCTCCAACGGCTCAGACCTTCAAGGAACATTAAAGACCTCAAGACCCGATTAAGTGTCATTAACACTATCTTAATGACACACGATCGGAGGGCCCTTAATACCAGTAACGCCACTGTCAAGGCGCGTTACCATGTTATTAAGGGTAATTAAGCATATTCATTGTGTATTAAGCATCATTAACCGCCAGGGCCACATGTCGGGTCAGGCTAACGATGTAACGGCCAGTCCTTGTAATATAAAAGGATTGGCCGAGTGATACACTAGGGAAGGGCCATACGCGCTCAAGACACTCTAGTCTCTGACACTCTAGCACTGAGACGCTCAATACAACAACAACACACACCCGTGGAGCAGGGTATTACGCTTAGGCGACCCGAACCATGTAAATACTTGTGTCAAATCATCACCTTCTTCTGAATCTTCGCGTGCCCACAACCGAACGAAGAACTCCGCGGGCTGCCAACGGTAGTACCGGGAGAATTACCGGAATCACCCTCCGACAGTGCGAACCATGCGTCTTCCCGCACACTCGTCGGTAAAGCCTTTCGGTATGGCTTCTACTAGCCTACAACACTCCAGGATGCAGTTGAGTTGGTGAAAAAGTGTGAAGCGTGCCAGTTCCATGCAAAAAAATTCACACACCAGCTCAATCACTGCAAATGATACCACCTACATGGCCATTCGTTGTGTGGGGCATGGACATTTTGGGACTTTTCCCAAAAGCTGTCGGAGGTTACAGGTTCCTGTATGTTGCCATCGACAAGTTCACCAAGTGGCCGGAAGCTACTCCAGTTGTGACTATCAATAAGCAATCACCTATCAAGTTCTTGAAGTCCATAGTCTGCAGTTTTGGAGTTCCGAACATAGTCATCACTGGCAATGGAACCCAATTTACAAGTGCAACATTTCAAGAGTATTACGAAGACCTCGGCATTCATGTCAGCTACGCATCAGTAGCTCACCCGGCAAGTAATGGCCAAGCCAATAGAGCAAATGCATAAATTTTAAAAGGACTCAAGACGCACACTTATGAGCGCTTGAAGAAACACAGAGCCCACTGGATAGAAGAGCTTCCGTTCGCACTGTGGGCAAGCAGGACTACACCTAACCAGTCAACTGGAGAGACTCCTTTCTTTCTGTTGTACGGAGCTGAAGCAGTCCTTCCTCCGAAGATCACCACGGGGTCACTCTGGGTCCGGACCTTCAACGAATCCGCGCAGGACCAGCTCTGGCATGAATACCTTGACCTCATCGATGAGGGAAGGTGTCAACAGCTGTTCAGAATGCATGTTATCGCTAGGCGCTCTGGCGTTATCATCAAAGGCATGTGCGTAACCGATAGCTCGAGTAAGGCGATCTGATGTTGTGGGGAATACTAACTCATGAAGGTATGAACAAACATTCCCTTAGCTGGGAAGGTCCCTTTCGAGTGATCAAATTATCTCATTCCGGATGCGTTCGCTTGGCAACTGAGGATGGGACCCCGCGCCTAATACTTGGAACATCAAGCACCTCAATAAGTTTTATGCTTAATATAATGGAGGTGAGTCTATAATTACATGCAATGTAAATTATAGAGTCTATACATAGAGTCGGGTCGGTCCTCCGGGAGAAAACCCGGACCTCTCCGGGAGGGTTCGGGAAGTTCAAGCAACACTTGACACAGTCATAACACTAAAAGTGTCGCTACCAGCTCTGGGTTAGTACAAGATGTATAACACATTTAGCCTAGTTTCATACCCTAATTGTGTCCTTGTCTCCCCTGTAATACGAACCTATAATGAAAGACATTGTTGTGTGAAAGCAGATTCTACGTGCATTAATTTTGTACAAACTCATTTTCTTTTATTTACCCTTTTCTTCTTGTCTATAACGAAGTTGTGCAATTCTTTTTGACCTTTAGTCCAAGTTACTCATATGTTGTACAAGTTACATTGTGGTTTTTTTTATTTTAGCATTGCTAGACGGTCTACTCAACTGAACGCCAAGCCAACACAGGTCCGGAGTGCGCTATCGACTAAGCCTGGTCCAACACCCTAAGTACGCCACTCTACCTACATTCCGTCAGGCCTCAGTAGGCAGATCCTAAAAGCATTCAGATCTGACAAGATTACATCAATCTGTTTGTTATGATATCGAGTTCCTTTGGATCTAAAATTCAAATAAGAACAGTAAGTCGCAAAAGAGTTATAGACGAGAGGATGAATTTTACTATTTTTCTTGTCTTTAATGCATAGGAAAAATGGGAAACTCATGGCGATGGTGGAAGATGTCGGAGCTACTAAGCTCCGACATCCCCCAAGGGGGCCCACCATCGACGTTTCGAACGTTGAAAGTGGGCGCTGCCGGAGCTACGAAGCTCTGACAACTCCCAGGGGGACCCGCCGTTGACGTGAAACATAATGAGGATTTAAGCGAAGATGGTGAGGAAAACACCCCGAGGGGATTCATCGTTGATGTATTTTACATTGGTGGATATCGTCGGAACTATCAAGCTCCAACAAC
This sequence comes from Tuctoria greenei, assembly GCA_036927565.1. NCBI lineage: Eukaryota > Viridiplantae > Streptophyta > Magnoliopsida > Poales > Poaceae > Tuctoria > Tuctoria greenei. Next base: position 4,667,888 of record JAYESD010000007.1, read on the forward strand.
CCCAGGGGGCCCGCCGTCGACATCCTATGCGTTGGTAGTGGGTGTCGTCGGACCTACCAAGCTCCAAGAACCCCTGGGGGCCCGCCGTCGACGTCCTATGCATTGACAGTTGGTGCCGTCGGACCTATCAAGCTCTGACAACCCCTGTGGGCCCGCCGTTGACGTCCTATGCATTGATAGTGGGTGCCATCGAACCTATCAAGCTTCAATAACCCCAGGGGGCCCCCTGTCAATGCAACAATGGGTCCCTGGAGGTGTCGAAGGTAAACTTCGGACCTAAAAGCTGAACGTACTGGCTACAAGTTCGAAGATTTCAAGTCATCAAGACATTGTCAAATCCTTTTGGTACATGTTCACAATCAAATTGTGCACATCTACCAAGGGGCCAACAAGATAAAGGACAATGCATTGAAGACAAACATAAAATGGAATTCATTCATTCAAAGAGTGGATTTCATTCATCGGAAGTAGTGGATTACAAAATTAGGATTACAACAAAAGGCAAAAGGGAGAGGTCCTAGCTACTGGAGGCTCTAAGTCCTTTGGAAAAACGAGGCAACCTTCTCGGCAGCTTCCTGGACGCTAGCCCTGGTGGCATCCTCCTCTTCGGCAATGGGTCCTTCGAAAACCGGATCTAGAGAAAGCTGGGAATCTCGGCTCTTGTAACATGCTAGAACATATCCGACGATGTTTTTTGGCCAGAGATTTCCCCTCCGTCTCCAGCTGGTCGGCAATGACATCACCATCGTGTCGAGCTTGCTGCTAGTAGAACTAAGTGCCACCGGAGTTTGGTCCAGCTCTGGTGCTGGGTTCTCCGGACGTACTAGACTGAAGCCAAGCAGCACCAAAGCTCTATCAGCATATGCCCCACGAAGTCCCAGACCTGCTGGGACTCAATTGCCCTCGAGCTCCGCAGCTCCTCTAGTGACCTTCTAGTTGCCGCAAGCTCCGAACCTTCTCAAGTGAGGCGCTCGACCACTTTGGCATGTTGCTGAATACTCTGAGCTATTTGCTTTTCGCGGTCGGCGAGCTCCGTCTCCTAGAGGTGAATGCGGTTCCGCTGTTCGGTCAGGTCCTTCTCCCTGCCTCTTACTTTCCCTTCTCTGGTGGCTACATTAGCTTCTCTTTTAGAGAGCTCCTGCCCCAGCTTCTAGTGCTTCTCTTCTTCTTGCTTGCACCGCAAATCAAGCTTTTTTGTGCGGTCAGTCAAGTTTTGCTCTCCCAGCGACAGTTTCTGGGCGATCTCCTCCTTCCTCCTCATAAGATCCTCTTGCATCTCCATGAGCTTCTCTTCCCTCTCATCGAGGTCCGCTCGACATTTCAGGAGAATCTCGTTCAGCATATTGAGGCTGTCTTGACATTCACCAGTAGCATCATTGCTTTTTATAGCATGCTAGAGAATCTTTCGAGACTTAATGTCAAGGGCCCTAATGGAGGCCTCTCTCTCATCCAGCAACTGGCTCCAATATTCCATCCGGGCCTTCTCCATCTTGACCCACTCTTTTGGTCCGCAAGCCTCGTTTGTGCCAGCTTGGTCTCGAAGTGAAGCCTGTTGCACCAACGCCTCAAGGTGTGGCGCTCTTCTTCGAAGACTTTGCTGTCGTGGTCGAAGGCGAGCTGGACTTGACGAAGGCTCGAGCAGACATTGTCAATAGACAACGTCAGGGGAATAGGCTCCGGACCCGCCAGAGTCTTCTCCTCCGGCTCCAAGGGGTCTTCAAGGACAAAAATTGGGTCCCACGCCACTAGTGTGGTCGCCTGCTGTCCTGCGGCGCTAGGGGCGCCCTCTCGGAGCTCCTCAGCCTCCACTGTTGCCGATGAAGGTTCCGCTGAGGGAACTTCAACCTCCGGAGCTGATCTCGAAGGTTCCCCAGTCGGAATTTCTACCGTCGGCTCAGCGGGTGGAGGGCTCGCTGCAGACTCTTCTGGGTGCTCCGGCTCGGATATGGATGCCTCTGGAGTAATCACCTCCGAGGAGGACGTTAGAGCTTCGTACGGAGCCCCCACCACCTCCGGCTTAGGCACCAGTACATCCACTACATTCAGCTCAGGTGCCGGAGCCTCATCCATTTCTGGCATGGAGGTCGGAGCTTCAACTATCTCCGACAAAGAGGCCGGAGCTTCGGGCACCACCGGCTCACCCGCCGGCTCTTCAACAACTTCTGGCACATGTGTTGGAGCTTCGGTTACTTCCGGCTCAAATGTTGGGGCTTCCGTCATCTTCGTTTCATGAGTCGGAGCTTTAGCCACAGGTGCTACAGTATTGGCGCATCTTCACAAATGTCTCCCCCATGGTCCGGCGCTACCACGGGAGCCTCTGGGGTCGCCTCGGGATCCAGATCCACGACAGTCGGCACCGGAGCTATTGTGACCTCAGCCACCACTTGGGGAGGCACAGGGGTCGGAGCTGGAACTTCCGCCTACACAGTCGTAGTCACTGTAATAGGTGCTGGAGATTTCGTGCCCTTCCTCATTGCTCTGCAAACAAGGACTCAAAAGATTCAATAAATGACAAAAATAAAACCAGCAACTCAAGGTGTGGACGTAATGTTTACCTTGGGAGGTTTCCGCTCCAACTAGCGCGGAACTTTTCCACCGGGCGGTCGGAGCCAGAGCCCACCGTTGTCGGTGTGGCTGGAGCTCCGGATTGCTGCCCGAAACTTATCGTCATCTTCGGCGTTGCCTCAGCTAGGAAGGACCTCCAGACCTGGAGCATACGCCCGATGCTGGGATTGGAGTTGATCTGCCGGAGCTAGCGCCCCTTGAGGACGCCTGCACCGGAGGAGACATGGTCGCTGAAGTTCTCCCTCGCTAGGGAGAAGGAGCAATTGTAGATAGAGCTAACCTGATATGGCTCCCATCATCATGCTTCAACTTCCTCTTCCGGCTGGAAGATTTGGCCGACTCCTTGCCTTTGCCCTTGCCCTTGCCAACATCATACACCTTTTGGCTTGGGGCAGTGGGGGCCACCCTCTCTAAAGCCCCGGGAATTGCTACACCGGAGGTTGACCACCTCTCCACCACGCCGAGGTCGTCCCACAATGGCATTCTTCTCGGGAGCTCCCTACTAATCTCTGGGATCACGTTCGGAGACAGGAGGGCAGCCGGCAGAGCCAAGGCGTCGGGGGAGATGGCTCCATTCTAAAATTTCTTGAGATGGAGATACAAATCCTCATCATACAAGTTGGTGTTCAAACCAACTTCAATTCGGTTGTGATCCATTTTACTGTTGAAAGCCCATGCAAGCCACTCCCTCGTCTTCAGCGGAGCCCACATGTTCACCAAGAAATTGTCGAAGACCATTTGAGGGGTCACCCCTCCTTCTAAGCATTCGTGGATCCTTCCCAGGACGGGCTTGTATGCATTTGATAGCTCTAGAACTACGTTCCAGGTGTCGGTGTCAACATTGGGAAGGCCCTTGGGCAGCTCCAGCCTCTCGTGCTCCTCCACAGTGATGATCACCCAATCTTTCTTCCAATCGTCCCACATGCTGGAGGGGAAGGACTTCAAGTACTTGAAGGGGTAGTTCTTCCGCTTCACGAAGTAGTAGAAGCCGATCAACTCCATCCCCTTTCCGATAGTGTGGACCGTGAAGAAGGTCTGGAACAGCTCGATGCAGGGAGGCACGCCCACCCACATCTCGCAGAAGTGGACGAAAGTCACCACTAGCAAGAGTGAGTGGGTATCGAGGTGATGCAACTGGAGGCCATAGAAATCCAGCAGCATCAAGAAGAAGGTTGAAAAGGTGGGATTAAACCCACCATGGTCTACGCTGAGAAGTACACCATGTCTCGGACGCGCTCCTTCTTGAAGGGGAGCTTGCCGAAGCAGATGTCGCGGTTGAAGGAATCACTGGACCACCCCATGTAGGTCCGCACTTTCGATACATCATCGTTGGTCTTGATCCTGCTGCGGGGAATACCTAACTCCATCACGGCAAAGTGGAGCATAACATGGAAAAGCTAAGCAAAGGTTGGAAGGCTCTGAGCGCAAGATTGATTGAAAGCATAAAGAGTCCTCAAACCGTGCGGGTTTTCCATCTTAAGTAAGTCTCCACAATGCTTGGATGGAAACCGCAATGGGACCAAGATCACGTTTTTTAAAATCTACCTTGCCAATGACTAATGGGTCCGGGTTCACTTTGGCGGAAAGGACGAAGTTATTACCCCAGGTGAACTGTTGTCATGAAGGGAGCTTAGAAGCCCGAGGGCGGCGGCCTAACAAGGCATGCAAAACCGATACGGTTTGCACATTGGGAAATAGTGACCTTCAATTGCGTGAGATCCGCACACAAAGATCTCATTTGCCGCCTTCAAAATAAGCCATGCGGTGATGGTTTAACCACGGACTATCGCCCCAACAGCACATCAGAAGACCTTTGAAGCCGCAATGCAGGAATCAAAGATGGCCCCACCTCCCGTAGAATAACTTAACCCAAAGGGTTTCTCCCAGAGGTGGGCCCGGGTTCACTGTCGGTACCCTGCGTACCGGGTACCCCATGATACCGGAAGAAAAGCTAAGGAGTTCCACCCGTCCAAGTTGAAGACCTCTAAAGGCCACATGTGTTACACAGTACTGGACCCGTCTCTCTCGTTTGGGTAGCTCCGGCACTAACACGTGTAACACAAGGTCGGACCTAACTCCCTTCATAGAGAAGCTCGAGTCTTGCCACGTGTCCAGTGACCCTGGACCTAACCCCATGTAGAGGGAAGCTCCAGTGCTGCCACGTCTATAGTGGTCCGAACCTGCCTCCCCACGATGGGAAGATCCGGAGCCGCCACGTGTTGATCCTCCGGAGCTAGGACCTCAATGGAAGACTGAGAGATCTCCAACGGCTCGGACTTTCAAGGGACAGTTAAAGCGACAGTTTCAAGACTTGATTACATGTCATTAATGCTATATTAATGACACACGATTAGTGGGCTGTTAATAGGGGTAATGCCATCATAAAGACGCATTATCACACTCTATTAACAATGCTTAATACCTGTAGATCGTGTATTAGGATATTAACTACGCCAGGGCCACATGTCGGGTCAGGCAAGTGTTGTAACGGCAAGTCCTTAGACTATAAAATGATTGTGCCGCATGATACAGAGACGAACCAAGCTCACACGCTCACAAGTGCCACACAGATTCATACATACAAAACACAACCCATGGAGTAGGGTGTTATGCTCAGGTGGCCTGAACCACGTAAAATCCTCGTTTCATCATCTTGTTCACAATCTCACGCGCGCCCCAACCAATCAAGAACCTCCACATGCTACGGTCTAGTAGTACCAGTGGAAGTATCGATCGAACACTTCGACAGCGGCTTACTATTCTTATTTGAACTTTATCCTAAGGAACTCAGCATGATAACAAGTAAATAGATGTATCTCTTCAAATCTGAATGCCTTTCGAACCTGCCCTACTGAGGCCTGCCAGAATATAGGTAGAGTGGCGTACTTAGGGTCCTGGACCAGTCCAAGTCGATAGCGCACTCCAAACCTATCATTATCTTTGGCGTTCGGGCGAGTAGACCATCTAGCAATGCTAAGATCCAAAAAAGATCAATAATATAACTTTATATCACATGAATAACTTGGACTAAATCTCAAAAAGAATTTCACAACTCTGTTATAGACAAGAGGGAAAATAAAATAAAAGATAACGAGTCTGTACAAAATAATTGCACGTGGAGTGTGTTTTCACACAACAATGTCTTTCATCATAGGTCCGAATTATAGGGGAGACAAGGACACACTTAGGGTACAGAACCAAGCCAAATGTGTTATTAATCTTGTTCTAACTCAGGATAGGTAAGCCACACTTTCAGTAAAGGGACCAAGTTAGGTGGGCTTCAACTATACAAATCCTCCCAGAGGGGTCCAGATGTTCTCCCCGAGGACCTACGTGACTCTTTCCATAGACTCTATAATTTACATTGTGTGTAATTACAGACTCACCTCCGTGAAACTAAGCATAAAACTTACGGAGGTGCTCGATGTTCTAAGGATTGGGAAGCGGAGTCCCATCCTCTGTTGCCAAGCGAATGCATCTGGGACGGGATACTTTGATCACTCGAAAGGGACCTTCCCAGCTGGGGGACATTTTGTTCATCCCTTCACGAGTTAGTATTCTCTGCAACACCAGATCACCTTCTTCAAGCCATCAATTGCGCACATGCCTTTGGTGATAGCGCCAGAGCGCCTAGGCAATATCGTGCATTCCGAACAGCTGCTTGGCACCTTCTCTCGGTGATGAGGTCAAGGTATTCACGTCCGATCTTGTCTTGTGCGGCTTTATCGAAGGTTCGGACCCGGAGCGATCCCTTGGTGATCTCCAGAGGAAGGACCGCTTCAGCTCCGTACACAGTGCAGATGGAAGCTCCTCTATCCAGTTGGCTCCATGTTTCTTCAGGCGCTCATATGTGCGTGTCTTGAGTCCTTTCAGTATTTCTGCATTTGCTCTCTCGGCTTGGCCATTACTTGTCGGGTGAGCTACTGATGCATAGCTGACTTGAATGCCGAGGTCTTTGCAAAATTCTTGGAATGCTGTACTTGTGAATTGGGTTCCGTTGTCAGTTATGACTCGGTTCGGAACTCCAAATTTGCAGACTATGGAATTCAAGAACTTGATAGCAGATTGTTTGTTGATTGTCACAACCGAAGTTGCTTCTGACCACTTAGTGAACTTGTCGATGGCGATGTATAGGAACCTGTAACCTCCGACGACTTTTGGGAAAGGTCCCAAAATATCCATCCCCCACACAGCGAATGCCCATGTAGAAGGTATCATTTGCAGTGACTGAGCCGGTGTGTGAATTTTTTTGCGTGGAACTAGCACGCTTCACACTTTTTTACCAGCTCAACTGCATCCTGGAGAGCTGTAGGCCAGTAAAAGCCATGCCAAAAGGCTTTACCAACCAACGTGCAGGAAGATGTGTGGTTCCCATACTCGTCTTCATGGATTTCTACGAGGAGCTTGCAGCCTTCTTCCCAGACAATGCACCACATTAGGATGTCATTGGCACCGCGTTGGTGGATATCCCCTTCTACCAGCGTGTATCTTTTAGCCAATCTGACAATCCGGTCAGTGGATGCACCGTCTTCAGGAAGGATGTTGTCTTTCAAGTAGCTCCGGATCTCCGAGATCCATGCATCAAAGCTAACTTGAGCCTTTGGATCTTGCGCGCTGGGTTGCTCGGAGCTTCCTACAGCGCCTACGATCCTTACTGGACGCCATGGTGAATGTGGCCTAGAGGGGGGGGGGGTGAGTAGGCCATTGAATTTTGTCGGAACCTGCAACACTTAATAACCAGATCAAAACTCAAGATATCGGACTAGTCCGATCAAGTGCGGACTAGTCCGGTGTGTACCGACTAGGTTAATCAAGTTTGATCGATTAATTTGATTCTAAGATGTATGCAGCGGAAATATACTTGTAATTGAAGTGTTACAAGATTATGAACTAGGGTATACCACAAGTCAATCTTATATTTAATGTTTCAACGTAAAGTAAGCAAGATTGATTGAAACCCTAGATTTATATGATGTATAAGAACGATGAACGCAAAGTAAGAACACAAGCAATTTATCTCATGGTTCGGTTCCCACAGAAGCAACCTACATCCACGTTGAGGAGTCCACAAAAGGACCGAGTCTTCTCCAACCCTACCCTCGTCGGATCGCCACGAAGGCCAATCGTCTTCACTTATCACAAAGGGTAAATAACCAAATTCAAGGGGCCTTCTCACACGTTGAGGGCTCCCCAAGATTACAACAAGAACTCCACCAAGAACACACTCGAAAGATTACAATGAAAATCATAGGAGTGTGTTAGGGAATAAAACCAAGAGCTCAATGAGTGATGAATCGTGTCTCTCCAATGATTCAAAGTGTATCCTCAAGGGATTGATCTTTGTTGCATTTGATTTCGTGGACAGATGTGTTTTTGAGGCTCTTGGGAGGTGTGATGGCGCAGGGGGTCGAGAGAGTTAAAAGTTGGGCCGTGCACATCTATTTATATGGGGTTTCTAAAAGTGACCATTAGGGTTTAGGAATATCGGACTAGTCTGTGGTGGACACCACACTAGTCCGGTGTGCTGTGTGTAGCAAACCCTAGGTGTCCCAAAATATCGGACTAGTCCAGCTAGAAGCGGACTTGTCCGATTTCGCTTCTGGAAATCTTCGTACTAGTCCGCTAATCATCGGACTTGTCCCGATCAGTGAAACCCTAAGTGAATTAGGTGACAAGTCTGCACTTGGAGGACTTGTCCGATTCAGTTCAGAGGGTTTTCGGACTAGTCTATGCCAATATCGAACTTGTCCAATTTTCATCAGAATGATATCGGACTAGTCCGTTGTGTGATCGGACTTGTCCGATTTTGTGCAACTTGTGAAGTGTTTTGAGGACTAGTCCGCTTTGGGGAGGACTAGTCCGATTCTAGTCAGAGAGATATCGGAGTAGTCCGTGGTGATATCGAACTTGTCCGATATTGTGCAGAAAGATATTGGACTATTCCGGTGTCAGTCGGACTAGTCTGGTCCTGTATAAACTTGTGCAATGTGTGTGATTATTTGTGCTTGAGCTCTTGGGGTGTGTTTCCTTAACACACTCCATACACACTGATCTACTACACTTGTTCCTTGAGCTCCTTTCCACATTGCTCCTCATTCTCCCTTCTTTTTGGCTCTTTGCTCATTTTCTCATTAAAACCTATGCTCATCTCAACAAAGTAGTTAGGATCTCATTTGCTTGTCATAAATCACCCAAAACCCACAAGGGATTCCTAGATGCACTTTCAATCTCCCCATTTTTGGTGATTGATGATAACCAATTGAGATCTCACAAAATATGATAAAAAGTTGAGATTTTCATAAAGTGTGCACATATGAGTCTAAAATACATCAAGCAATGAAAACATGATCTATATGTGCATTCTTTATGGTGGGATGCATAACTAAGTGTATTGAAACAATGAGAATGACATAATTGACATTAACACACCAACAACAAGCATATATGTCATTCTAGGAGCAAAATCATAGATTTTATCAATTACTTCACAAGTAGTTCAAAACATTGCATCATAGGACCATAAGTATCATAAGAGCATATTAAAAGTTTTACAACCCACAAAATAGACAAAAAGCATAAAAAAAGCTCTCCTCCCATCCTATAGCTAAAACCTAAGACTACCCCTCAATCTCTCCCTCTTTGGCATCAAGACACCAAAAAGAAGGAGAGGAGGGACCTAAAGTCTTCAAGCCTCGCTGTCGGTCCTCTCGTCGTCTTCATCTTCATCTTCGGGCTGATGATGAGGAGGAGGAGGAGGAACAGAGCCACTCGAGCCCCCAATGCCAAAATAGGCAAGCTCGGAGGGACTCAAGGGCCCGAGCTCGGTGTAGTCAGAGTCAGAGTCATCAGAAATTACTGGAGATCCAATGGGCTCGATCTCCAGTTTTTGGCAAATCTGCTTCACATTTTCCTTGACATATTTCATGTCAGCCTTTCTTCTCTTGTTGAGCTTGTGGGCCTTCACCTCGGCCTTTTTGCAGGAGGCAAAAATAGCTGCCAAGTACTTGAATATGCCACTTGCAGATCCCTTTTGAGGAGCTGCCCTAGTGGCAGGGGCAGCCCCGACATCTACACTTGCTCTCGCCGGAGCCTCTACACTAGAAGCAGGAGAGGGAGCAGCTTGAACATATGCTTGTTGAGGCTTCTGAGGCCTCAATGGTGTGTGCTCCACATCTTTGACGAATCCGATGCCTGTGACCTTCTCAATCATTAACATGAGGTAGGGGGCATAGCCACAAGATCTGTTGGGAGTGCTAGAGATGTTGACCATATCGTTCCAGATATAGTCAAACACATCAAACTTGCGGTCCTTGCTTATGACCTTCATCAAGGTCCGGAGATAGCCCTGTACACTCCCTGCATCCCCATCCTTAGGGGCAATTGTCTTCCTCAGCACTCTGTTAAGCACCACAAAGAAGAGCTTCATGTTCTTTGTGGAGGGAGGATTGAACTTTGAGTTGAGCTCATAGAGGAACTTTATTTTATCCTTTTCCTAGACCCCAATGTTGTGGATCACCAGTAAGTTGTTGTCGGTGTTCTCCAGGTGGAGGAGACTGGCGAACTCATCGTAGGTAATGGTGTACTTGGACCCATGAGTCATCTAAGTCACCCGCTCCACCTCGTCACTGGCAAAGTGACAAGTAGCATAGAACTGAGCTATCACTTCGTCATTCCAGTTGTACTTGAAGGCGAAGAGGTCCTCCAAGCTATGTCTCTCAGCTGCCTCGACCACCTCATCAAAGGCAGAGTATCTCTTCCTCTCAAGATGTGCCCAATCTATCCACTGACTGTGCACCACCGGGGTCTTCATCTTGAGGTAGACAGACTTGTAAAAGTCTGCATGGAAGTTGCTCCAGAATCTTCCGTCTGCAGCTTGTCTGGATCGGCTGTAGCAATCTATATTTCTGATCTTTGCAGCTGAGTCACTGCCCTTCCCGTTGAACCTTTCCTCTGTGGGATCCTGAGCCCCTTGCTTCAGAGCTGACATCTTTAGAGGGCCAATTGGGCCCGTTGCGATCCCTTTGCCTTTCCCTTTTGCTTGGTGAGCGCTTGCCGAGCTAGGGCCACCACAAGTAGAAGCCCTGGAAGCAGGCACCTTGCATCGAGCCACCCTTTTCTGAGACTGAGGAGGAGAGGGGGCTGGCTCGGAAGGGCGCTTCTTGTTTTGGCCCGTCGAGGACCGAAGTAGGACTTCTTGGTCCATCTCGGTTTCGAATTGGAAAGTTCGTTGTGAGAGTTCGACATGACCTGAGAATGGATTGCACAAGGAATTGATGAGAATAGATGACAAGGAATTGCATTGATGGATCAATAAGTTAGGGTTGAGTTCAGAAAAATCGGACAAGTCCGGTGTACAGGCACGGACTAGTCCGGGTGACCGGACTTGTCCGTGTGTGGACTGGACTAGTCCGGTATTCATCCTCAAGAAACCTAACTATGAGACAAATGGAGTTACTCAATGCAAAACTATCCTAACAGCAATGTAATACATCAAGGACACTAGTATTAAGTGAAAGAAACTAGGTTATTCGATCAACAATGAAGAAAATGGAGATTTCTAGGGTTTGGGGGAAAAAATTACCGAAAAATTGCTTGAGTCTCGGAGAGGATGGTGTTGAAGGGCAGACAAGTCCATGGACTTCAATCCCTAAGCAAAGGAGCTTGGTTTCCACCCAAACTTGGAGCTTTTTGATGGAGGAGTCGCCAAATCGCCTTGGGGAGCTCAAGCGTGGAGAGAGAAAGCTTGAGGCAAGTGTGGGGGGGTGAGGAAATTAGGGTTTGGCGGCGTCTAGGGTTATGGACATGAAAAATCGTACAAGTCCGAAAATGATCGGACTAGTCCTAACTTTTCCAGAGGTTATATAGGACTAGTCTGTGGTCTGTCGGACTAGTCCGGCCTAACCGGTGCTCTGCGGATTAGTCTGCATGGGCGGACTAGTCCGGGTAACCACGGACTAGTCCGTGGTCACTAGGGAAGAACTTCTTAGTCCATTCGTATATATTCGAAGGTACAAATTTAGAAGATAGGGAGGCAAATCAAATCCAATAATCTTGATGAATATGATCTGTAAGCATACAAGAATCAAGCAATGACCATAATTCACCATGATCTAGTAATTGACATAGTTTTTCGGAGAAAATTGAAAGAGATGATTGTCACAATCCAATCAACATATTTTGAAGAATTCATACAGGTATGCAAATTTTCAAGCCACCTTTTGAGCATCAAGGATATTTAGTTCATTTCGAAGCTCGCAAAAGCGTTTTTCATCAAGTGGCTTGGTGAATATGTAGGCTAATTGCTTTTCCGTGTTGACATGGGAAATGGCTATATCTCCTTTCATGGAGTTGTCTCTCAAGAAGTGATGTCGGATGTCTATGTGTTTGGTTCTAGAGTGCTCAACTGGATTATGGGCAATTTTAATGGCACTCTCATTATCACAAAGGAGTGGAATACGGTTCATATTGTAACCGTAATCCCTTAGAGTTTGTCGCATCCAAAGGAGTTGTGAGCAACAACTCCAGGCTACAACATACTCCGCTTCGGCTGTGGATAGGGCAATGGAGTTTTGTTTCTTGGAGGACCAAGAAACTAGGGATCTACCTAGGAATTGGCATGTACCAGAGGTACTTTTTCTATCTACTTTGCATCCGGCATAATCTGCATCGGAGTAACCAATGAGATTGAATTTGGAGCCTTTTGGATACAAAAGACCAAGGTTGGGTGTATGAATTAAATATCTCAAGATCCTTTTTACGGTTGTCAAGTGACACTCCTTAGGATTGGCTTGAAATCTTGCACACAAACATACACTCAACATAATGTCTGGCCTAGATGCACATAAATAGAGTATAGATCCAATCATAGAGCGATATACCTTTTGATCGACGCTAGGTCCATCTTCATTGAGATCCAAGTGGCCATTCATTGCCATAGGAGTCTTTATGGGCTTCGCCTTGTCCATTCCAAACTTCTTGAGTATGTCTTGAGTGTACTTAGTTTGACTTATGAACGTCCCTTCCTTTTGTTGCCTCACTTGGAATCCCAAGAAGTACTTTAGCTCTCCCATCATAGACATATCAAACCTATCTGTCATAATTTTACTAAACTCCTCACAAAAAGATTTGTTAGTTGAACCAAAGATTATATCATCAACATAGATTTGACAAACAAAGAGATCATTGTCAAAGTTCTTTGTAAACAATGTATAATCTACTTTACCAATCTTAAAGCCATTTTCAATTAAGAAATCTCTAAGACACTCATACCAAGCTCTAGGAGCTTGTTTGAGGCTGTAGAGAGCCTTACGCAATTTAAATACGTGATCGGGGAACTCTTCATCTTCAAACCCGGGGGGTTGCTCCACATACACATCCTCCTTGATTGGTCCATTGAGGAAGCCGCTTTGCGCATCCATTTGATGGAGCTTGAAATCATGGTGAGTAGCATATGCAAGTAATATTCTAATGGACTCAAGTCTAGCTACAGGATCAAAGGTTTCATAAAAATCCAAACCTTCGACTTGTCAATACCCTTTGGCCACAAGTCGTGCCTTGTTCCTTGTCACCACCCCGTGTTCGTCTTGCTTGTTGTGGAAGACCCATTTGGTGCTGACGATGTTGGATTTGGGTCTTTCGACTAGTTCCCACACCTCGTTCCTTTTGAAATTGTTGAGTTCTTCTTGCATGGCCACTACCCAATCTGGATCCTTCAATGCATCCTCAACCCTGCGTGGTTCCAAGAAGGACACAAAGTAATGCTCACAAAAGTTAATATACGAGATCTAGTAGTTACTCCCTTTTGGATGTCACCGATGATGTTGTCGATTGGGTGATCCTTTTGGATGCATTGGTTTACTCTTGGGTGTGGTACTTGCTGTCTTGAATCTACATGATCATCTTCTTCTCCCCCTAAATGGTTGCCCTCATTGAATTGTTGATCATCTTCTCTTTCTTGAAGTTGATCTTGTATGGAAGCTCCCTCTTGATCATGGGCCTCCTCTTGTGGTTCATTTTCCTCATGCATATGTAGAGGTGGCTCTTGTGGTCGAACTTCGCCTAACGCCATTCTTCTCAATGCTTGACAAGGAGCTTCTTCTTTATCTAGCACACATGGATCAACTTGCTCCTTTTGGGAGCCATTAGTTTCATCGAACACTATGTCACGTGCTACTTCAACAAGTCCGGAGGTCTTGTTGTAGACACGATAGGCGTAAGTGTTTGAATCATAACCAAGCAAGAAACCTTCATCGGACTTTGCAGCGAACTTTGAAGTCCTAGGCTTCTTGTTCAAAATATAGCATTTGGAACCGAAAACTCTAAAATATGAAATATTAGGCTTGTTACCGGTGAGTAGCTCATAGGATGTCTTCTTGAGTAGTCGATGAAGATAAAGTCGATTTATGGCGTGGCAAGCGATGTTTACCGCTTTCACCCAAAATTGATTCGAGATTTTGTACTCGTAAAGCATTGTTCTTGCCATCTCTATGAGGGTTCGGTTCTTTCTTTCGGCAACTCCGTTTTGTTGAGGGGAGTAAGGAGATGAAAACTCGTGTTTTATACCTTCTTCATCTAGGTACTCCTCCACTTGTGTGTTCTTGAACTTCGTGGCGTTGTCGCTTCGAATGTTCTTGATTGTCAATGAGAATTCATTTTGAGATCGCTTGAAGAACTTCTTGAGTATTTCTTGTGTTTCGGTACCAAGCACCTTTCCTTGACTATTGCCTCCAAAATAGATGCCCTCGCTTGGATCCTCATTTGCTTCATACTCAACGAACATCCTTCTTTCTCCGGTCATATGGTTGGTGCAGCCACTGTCTAGCACCCATTTAGATCCACCGGAGGAGTAAGCCTACAAAAACAAATTATGCCTTGGTTTTAGGTACCCAAGCTTGCTTGGGTCCTTTTAGGTTAGTCACAAGGGATTTGGGCACCCACACATGAGACTTGGTGTTCCCATGGCGTGGCCCAACACAATGATCATAAACTTTTCCATAATTACTTCTCATTAAGACATAAGATGCATCAAAAGTTCTAAATAGCAACTGTTGTTGTTTATACACAATACGAGTCTGGGAGACCGGACTTGTCCGGAGGATCGGACTTGTCGGGATCCTGGCTGGACTAGTCCAGTGATCATGCGTGTTGGATTCATTAATTTTGGATTTTCCAGTTTGAGAGGGTCTTCCCTTTACAAAGACATTGCTCTCCTTGTTATTCTTATGTATTCTAGCATGTTACTTTTCACCATAAGAGTAACCAATGCCATATTTGACATTTGGAGGTCTTGTGACCAAGTATGCACTACGTGCATATTTGATCTTCTCCTTGTCAAATATGCCATTTTGTGAAGGATGCTTGTCCTTGGTAGAGTTTGACTTGTCTTTAAAACTGGTGTCAACTTTACCACATGTACAAGTAGAAGCAACTTCAGTTTTAATGGGTTGAGAAGGTGAACATGAAGAGGATGAAGGGTCACCTTGCTTGAGTGACTCAATTTGCACTTCAAGGATCTTGTTAACCTTGATTAGGTTAGCAAGTTCATCCTTGATTGTAGCATTTGAGTCACTTAACTCCAAGCAACCTTCCTTGATTGAAGCTAATTCAAGCTCTAGTGACTTGCTTTGCTCCTTTTCAAGTTTTAGAAGCTTGTCAAGTTCAACATATTCCTCCTTTTGGGAGATAATCATGTCTTCTTGACGATGTATCAGCTTCTCCTTCTCAACAAGTTGATCAAGTAAGAATTTCATTTTTGTGGTTGTTTTATTATCTAACCCAATGAGCATATCTTCATTATCACTATTAATTTCACTATCACTGGAATAGGAATGCACGGAAGAGGGTTTTGTTGTTACCTTGCGTTTACCTTCCTTTGCCATGAGGCAAGTGTCGTTCCCCTTCCATGCGTCGAGAGTAGGGAAGAGAGTGGACTTCTTGGATGTCTTCTTGATGGCTATGCTAGCCATCTCTTCTTCTTCTGATGATGAGGACTCATCATTTGAGTCCCACTCTTTCCCTATATGCGCTTGTTCGGCTTGTTTCTTCTTCTTGAAGAACTTCTTGGGTTGGGGATTTGCTTCTTTGGTCTTCTTTTTGTTCTCTTCATATGGGCAATCAACTATAAAGTGGCTATACTCACCATAATTATAGCATGCCCGCCTCAACTTTGGCTTTGATCTTTCCTTGTATTTTCCTTCACTTGATTTAGCGTCTTGTCTCTTCTTCATCATCTTCTTGAATTTCTTCATGAATAGTATCATGTCATCTTCATCCAAGTCACTGCTTTCATCATCACCGTCTTCTTCTAGTTGAGCTTCTCGAGCTTCTTTAGACAAGGGCTTAAGGGTGGACTTTAGAGTGACCCCTTTCTTCTTTGCCGAGGTGAGGTCGACAATTTCCTTAACATGTTTAGCTTGTTTTTCCAACATCTCAAAGTTGATTATTTTCCCAAGTAGCTCATTCGGGGTCATCTTCTTGTATCTGGGGATTTCTCGTATCATTGAGCATAAGGTGACATTGCGAGGCATGAAGGCTCTAAGGATGAGCTTCACTACCTCGTGGTCGTTCCACTTCTTGCTTCCGTATGCTCGCACCTTGTTGATGAGCGTCTTTAATCGTTTGTACATGTCTTGTGGTGACTCATCTTCCTCGATTGCGAACCTTCCCAGCTCGCCTTCAATCATCTCGATCTTTGCTTCTCGCACATGACGATCGCCTTCATGTGCGGTTTGCAATGTATCCCATATTTCCTTTGCGATCTCGAGTCCATCCACTTTTGTAAACTCATCACGGCTGAGCGATGAGGTGATAACTGCAGCAGCTTGAGCGTTTCGATGAATCACTTGCTCTTGGCTAGGTGTGAGCTACTCATCATCATCAGGGATATCTATTCCTGTGCATACTATGCACCACAAACTTGGATTGAGAGAAATCAAATTCATTTTCATGTTTTGCCTCCACATTGAGTAGTCATTGCCATCAAATTGTGGGGCTTTTCCAAGTGGAATAGATAGATAATGACTATTGTTAGAATTTAGGTGATCGTAGTTAAAAGGATATCGGGAGTAGTCAGTGTGACTACTCCCCTTCTTTCTCTTTTCATCTTCGATTTTCACCTTTCCCTTGGAAAGGGTTTTCTTCCTTAGGAGTGCCTTGAGTTCCAGCGTCTCCTCACCGTCATCCTCGAAGTCTTGAATGGCTTCGAGGAGCTTCTCCAATTTTTGGTTCTTGTCTTCATCAACCTTCTCTAGGTTGTTGCTCTTGTGAACATCCTTCATGTGCGACATGATCTCTTCGAGCGATTAGTCTCCTTCTTGAAGAACCTGCTCTGATACCAATTGAATGTGGCCTAGAGGGGGTGAATAGGCCTTTTTGAATTTTGTCAGAACCTGCAACACTTAACAACCAGATAAAAACTCGAGATATCGGACTAGTCCGATCAAGTGTGGACTAGTTCGGTGTGTACCGACTAGGTTAATCAAGTTTGATCGATTAATTTGATTCTAGGATGTATGCAGCGGAAATATACTTGTAATTGAAGTGTTACACGATTATGAACTAGGGTATACCACAAGTCAATCTTATATTTAATGTTTCAATGTAAAGTAAGCAAGATTGATTGAAACCCTAGATTGATATGATGTATAAGAACGATGAACGCAAAGTAAGAACACAAGCAATTTATCCCGTGGTTCGGTTCCCACAAAGGCAACCTACATCCACGTTGAGGAGTCCACAGAAGGACCGGGTCTTCTCCAACCCTACCCTCATCGGATCACCACGAAGGCCAATCCTCTTCACCTATCACAAAGGGTAAATAACCAAACTCAAGGGGCCTTCTCACACATTGAGGGCTCCCCAAGATTACACCAAGAACTCCACCAAGAACACACTCGAAAGATTACAATGAAAATCACAGGAGTGTGTTAGGGAATCAAACCAAGAGCTCAATGAGTGATGAATCGTGTCTCTCCAATGATTCAAAGTGTATCCTCAAGGGATTGATCTTTGTTGCATTTGATTTCGTGGAGAGATGTGTTTTTGAGGCTCTTGGGAGGTGTGACGGCACAGGGGGTCGAGAGAGTTGAAAGTTGGGGCGTGCACATCTATTTATATGGGGTTTCTAAAAGTGACTGTTAGGGTTTAGGAATATCAAACTAGTCCATGGTGGACATCGGACTAGTCCGGTGTGTTGTGTGTAGTAAACCCTAGGTGTCCCGAAATATCGGACTAGTCCGGCTAGAAGCGGACTTGTTCGATTTCACTTTTGGAAATCTTCGTACTAGTCCGATAATCATCGGACTTGTCCCGATCAGTGAAACCCTAAGTGAATTGGGTGACGAGTCCGCACTTGTAGGACTTGTCCGATTTAGGTCATAGGGTTTTCGGACTAGCCCGTGCCAATATCGGACTTGTCCGATTTTCATCACAATGATATCGGACTAGTCCGTTGTGTGATCGGACTTGTACGATTTTGTGCAACTTGTGAAGTGTTTTGAGGACTAGTCCGCTCTGGGGAGGATTAGTCCGATTCTAGTCAGAGAGATATCAGACTAGTTCGTGGTGATATCAGACTTGTCTGATATTGTGCAGAAAGATATCGGACTAGTCTGGTGTCAATCGGACTAGTCCGGTCCTGTATAAACTTGTGCAATGTGTGTGATTATTTGTGCTTGAGCTCTTGGGGTGTGTTTCCTTAACACACTCCATACACACTGATCTACTACACTTGTTCCTTGAGCTCCTTTCCACATTGCTCCTCATTCTCCCTTCTTTTTTGCTCTTTGCTCATTTTCTCATTAAAACATGTGCTCATCTCAACAAAGTAGTTAGGATCTCATTTTCTTGTCATAAATCATCCAAAACACACAAGGGATTCCTAGATGCACTTTCACATGGTAACAATGGCACCGAGACTGCCAGCTTTGAAGTGCTGATCTCGCCCCCTTCGCTCAGTTCAGCAGGTTGAGCGGTCAGTCTTGACAATCTCCTGACAAAAAATCTGTCGGGAGCCAGAGCTCCGATTGAAGCCTTCGTTGAGAGTTCATCTACTTCGGCGTTGTTAAGACGCTGGATATGGCAGAGGTCTAGGATGTGGAAATCCTTCTGGAGCTTCTGGACTTCAAGGAGGTACCCAGCGAGTTGAGGGTTGTTGCAACTGCATTCACCTTTGACTTGCTCTATAATGAGCTATGAATCACCCTTCACCAGCAACTGCTTATCGCCATATGATAGCGCCACCTTAAGCCCATAGATGAGAGCTTCATACTTCGCCATGTTGTTGGTTGCCTTGAAATCAAGGTGTACCATGTATTTGACCTTCTCCCTGGTCGGAGCGGGGAGAAGGATTCCAGCTCTGGCCCCTGCTTTTGCACGAAGCCGTCAAAGTAGAGAGTCCAGTGAGGCTCAGTGAAGACCGGGACCTTGGGTTCTGGCTTCTGCTCACTATGACCCCTTGGATTTGATGATGAAGGGGTCAAATCCGCCACGAAGTCAGCCAATGTCTGACTCTTGATAGCATGTCGAGGCAGAAATTCAAGATCGAATTTGCCAGCTTCGCTGCCCACTTTGCAATATTTCCAGTAGAATTTGGATTGTGTAGTATAGCACACAGTGGATATGAGGTTACCACTGATATCTTGTGGGCTTGTAAGTAGTGATGTAGTTTCCTTGAGGCAATAAGGATTGCATATAGCAGCTTATGCACCTCAATGTATCGAGTTTTAGCATCATGGAGTATTTTGCTAATGATGTACACTGGTCGCTGGACAGTCCTTACCTTTTTGGAAGGTCCCGGAACATCTTCTTCATCAATTCGGTCCCTCACCGAGGGGTCCAAACCTTCTTCTTGAGCTTCTAGGACCCTCCCTGAGGGGTCTGGAACTTCTTCTTCAGCCGTGAGAACTCCCTTGGTTGAGAGAGTTTGATCCTCTAGCAACTTGCCTTGAGGATCCGTGCCTGGGGGCTGGGAACCAGACTCACCTTCAGGTAGCTCCGGACCCTCCCGGAGGGGTCTGGGCTCCTGAACTGTAGGTGGCTCAGGTCTTTCGGTGACCAGGACCATGCTGACAACCTCCGTAGTTGCCGTAATGTAAAGCAAAAGAGGCTCACCAGGATTCAGAGCTACCAGTATGGTAGTGTGGTGAGGAGCTGCTTGAGCTCTTGGAACGCCTTTTCTGCTTCTTCAGACTAGTGGAATGGTCCGGACTTCCTCAAAAACTTGAAGAATGGAAGTGCCCACTCTGCCAGTCTCGAGATGAACCGGCTGAGCGCAGCTAGACATCCACTTAGCTTTTGGAAATCCTTGATGCGGGTTGGGGGCCGGATGCCTTCAATAGCCTTGATATTCGCCGGATTTGCCTCAATTCCTTGATAAGTCACCAAGAATCCGAGGAGCTTCCCAGAGCTAACCCTGAAACACATTTGTCCGGGTTCAGCTTGGTGCGCGTCATTTGCAGCTTGTCGAAGACGGCTTGCAGGTTTTCAAGGAGTGATTCCTTGTTCTTCAATTTAACGATGATGTCATCGATGTAGACCTCCACTAAGTCCCTGATGAGCTCTCCAAATGTTTTGTGCCTGGCTCGCACAAAAGTTGAAGCAGCGTTTTTGAGACTCGAAGGCATGGCAGTATAACAATACAACCCATCTACTGTTTTGAAGGCAGTATGCTCTTCATCTTCCCTAGACATTTGGATTTGATGATATCCAGAATATGCATCTAGGAAACACAATAGTCTGCACCCGGAGGTGGAATCCACTAACTGGTCTATCCTAAGTAGTGGAAATGGGTCTTTTGGACACGCCTTATTCAAGGTGGTGTAGTTGATACACATTCGAAGCTTCCCGCCGACCTTGGGTACAACAACTGGGTTTGCCAGCCATCGTGGATGATGAACCTCCCAGATGAAACCAACTTCGAGCAGCTTCTTGATTTCTTGTCTGATGAAATTCTGTCACTCGACTGACTGCCCCGGTGGGATTCTGGTGTATAGGTCGTGCGTCAGGATATATCTTCAGGCTATGCTCAATCACCTCTCTAGGGATCCCATACATTTGTGACAGTTGCTAGGCAAACACGTCAACATTCACCCGGAGGAAAGTGATGAGCACGAGTTCCTATTTGTTGTCCAGACCTCCCGATATACTGGTAGTTTGGGTAGCATCGAAACCAATTTGGACGACTTTGATAGGGATGTTGGTGTTGCCACTTGGCTGCACACGTGGTGCAGAGGTTGAGCCTCGGTGACGAGTGCTTGGAGGTTGAGCAGCTAGCTCGTTGCCCAATGCTTCCTCCTGCGCTGTTGCAAGCGCGTTGGAGTTCTTCCAGCACAGTGACTCCTGCAGTGTGATCCCCGCGCATCCGGAGAACGCCTGAGGGTGTCGGCATCTTCAATACCAAGTAGCCATAGTGAGCTGCGGCCATGAACCTATACAGGGTTGGCCTGCCTAGGATGGCGTTGAAGGGTAAGCTGATATGCGCCATGTCAAAGACCAGCTTCTCGGTCTTATAGTTCTCCCGAGTCCCGAAGTTCACCGAGAGTGTGATTGAACTAAGAGGACTGATGGCTTCCGGACCTACCCCAGAGAAAGGACGTGAGGGGCGTAGGTCCGAGAGTCAGAGCTGGATCTTCAGAAATGCTTCGTAGCTTAGGAGGTTGAGTGTCGCACCTCCGTCCACCAGGACATGATAGAGCTCAACGTTGTTAATGGTAGGAGAAACCATCAACGGTAGTTGACCAGCTCCGATCATATTTCTTGGGCAGTCTGAAGCATCGAAAGTGATGGGAGTATCCATCCATTTCCGATGGGGTTCTGCCTTGGCGGACGGAGCTATGGTAGCCATCTCTCGACACATTGTCTTGAGGATGCGGTAGAAGGTGATATCCCATGACCCTCCATATATGGTATTGAGGGTCTTCCGACGTTCGTTGTTGGAGATGTCAGAATCATCATCGACGGTGTTATACACAGCCTTCAGGACATTCTTGGGATCCTGGAAGCCTAGCTCCGAATTGGCTGGAGCTTCGTAGACTTTCTGCTTTCCTTCCCGCCAGCGGAAAGGAGATTTTTCTCGGCGCTTGTTGAAGCGCTCGACAAGGTTCTGGACCTCGCGGCAATCCTCAAGATTGTGAGTGTCCGTCTTGTAGATCGAACACCACATCTTTTGACCGCAACCATCTTCAGACGATGGTCGAGGTCATTTTTCGGTGCGTGGCCCGCGACCAACTGGAGCTGCAACTGTAGTAGTAGCAGGTGTGCCGGTCGATGGCTTCTTCTTGTCGTTGCACATTTTCATCTTTTTTCCACTGCCATAGGTAGTGGCTTCAACCTTGGGAGACTTTTTTCCAGCCTCCGGAGCTGGTTTGGAGTGCATTTCACGACCCTCCGTGGCCCTAGCACATTTGTCGGCTAGGCTGAAAAGTTCCATGATGCTGGTGACTTCTTTCGTCGCTAGCTTCTCCAGCATCTTCTTATCTCTGATGCCCTGTCGAAATGCAACAACGACAGATGCATTGAAGATGGAAGGAATTGTGTTCCGTACCTGGGAAAACCACTGGATGAACGATCACAGCGACTCCCCTAACTTCTGTTGCATGTCAAACAGATCCAGTTATGTGCCAGGTCGGGTGTAGGAGCTCCCGAAGTTTGCGATGAACTGGTGGCATAGCTCCGCCCAACTATTGGTGGATCTAGGCGGAAGACTCATGAACCAAGACCTGGTTATCCCTGTCAAAGCCACAAGGAAGTAGTTGGCCATCACGACCTCATTGCCTCCCACTGCAAGAATGGTGGGGGAGTAGATTTAGAGGAACTCGACGGGGTTGGCAGTCCCGTCATATTTCTCCAGCAAATGAGGTCGGAACATCTGCGTCCATCGGACCACGCGGAGGTGCATGGCCAGGGATGAACAACCGCCCCCTACTCCTAAAGGAGAAGGGTTTTCCCGAGCCTCCCACCTTTCGCGAGCACGCTCGATATGGACGCGACCATCCTGCTGCCTGTGTCGTCGGTCAAGCTCCGACCGGAGATCATGCATCGAGAGCCTCGACACGGTGTGGGTACAACATGCCCCAGAGGGCAACAACGTCACTTGCTGAGACACAACACGTCTCCTATGCTGTGAAACTTGAGGACCAAGTCTACCAGACAAGGTCCTTCGCTGAGAAGTTGCCTGCCCAGCAGGGGGCAGACCTTGGTTACTTATGACATTGGCTGCGGCTGCAACCATATGTTCGACATCAGTACACCATTGTTCCATGGCTGTCGGAGGAGCTCCAACCACTGGAGGACGCTGGAGCAGAGTACGCGCAGCGATTAGCGCGTTTTCTAGGTTGTTTGTCGATGCAGTCACCGACACGAAGACACCATCTTGTTGTCCGGCATTGGCTGCCAAAGCAGGTGGTCGTGGTGGTGCAGCAACACCCGCCAGGACAATATCCTCAGCTGGTTGTTGGGCATTAGAGGGATTTCCTCTGTTAGGTTGTCCGGCGTTGCCGTTGGACCATGCTGTTGTAGTGTTCACCATCTCGAAATCTCATGGCCCCCCTACTTAGCGCGCCAAATGTCGAAGTGTTCACTAAGACACTTCCCTCAGTACTACTAAAACATAGTCCGTGGAGGTTCGTATTCAGTTGGGACGCGCGTGAGATCAAGAACGAGATAGTGACATGAGAGTTTTTTACGTGGTTCGGGCCGCCTGAGCATAATACCCTACTCCACAGGTGGTTGTTGTATGTATGAGTGTATGACTTGTCTGTCTGAGCACTAGATTGGACTTGTCCCTTGTACCGTGCGGTGCAGCCCTTTTATAGTCCAACGGCTGGTCGTTACATTGTCAGACTGGCCTGACATGTGGCCCTGGCGGTCTTTAATTACCTAATAGATGATCGGTATGTATTAAGTACATTTAACAGTGTGATAACGTGCCTTAATGGTGGCATTACCGGTACTAAAGGTCATCTGATCGTGTGTTAATAACATAGCATTAATGACACGTAATCAGGTCCTGTAATGGCTACTTTAACTGTCCCTTGAATGTTCGCGCCGTTGGAGATCTGTCAATCTTCCCGTTGCAGGCTTAGGTCTGGAGGCTCGACATGTGGCAGCTCCGGATCTCCCCTCTGTGGGGAGGCAGGTCCGGAGCTGCTATACACGTGGCAGCACCGGAGCTTACCTCTACTGGAGGTTAGGTCCGAGGCCCCTGGACACGTGGCACGACCGGAGCTTCCCCATTCAGGGAGTTAGGTCCGGCCTTGTGTTACACGCGGCGGCACCGGAGCTACCCAAACAAGGGAGGTTGGCCCAGTGCTGCAGGGCACGTGGAGCCTTCGGAGGTCTTCAACTCGGACAGGTGAAACTCCGTAGCTTTTCTTGCAGTATTGTGGGATACCCGGTACGCAGGATACCGACAGTGGCCGAGAGGAATAATAGAACTCTAATTGAGATGTCAAGAACCATGTTTTATGAGTACAAGATGTCTCACCGGTATTGGGCGGAAGCGGTTAACACCGCTTGCCATGCTATAAACTGGTTGTATCTTCACCGCATTCTTAAGAATACGTCTTATGAGCACCTAACCGGTAACAAGCCCAACATTTCTTACTTTCATGTTTTTGGGAGCAAATGCTATATTCTCAACAAGAAGCCTAGGACTTCGAAGTCCGCTTCTAAGTTCGATGAGGGTTTCTTGCTTGGTTATGACTCAAACACTTAAGCCTATCGTGTCTTCAACAAATCCTCCAGAATTATTGAAGTAGCACGTGATGTAGTGTTTGATGAAACTAATAGCTCCCAAGTGGAGCAAGTTGATCGTCATGTGCTAGATCAAGAAGAAGCTCCAAAAGTGGTGATAGGAAGGATGGCACTTGGAGACATTCGACCAGAAGAACAATCTCATGACCCAAGTGATCATCCCATGTGTCGGTACCCTGCGTACCGGGTACCCCTTGGTATCTCAAGAAGTGCAAGAGAGTTCCACTTGTCAAAGTTGAAGGTCTCCTCAGGCCCCACATGTCACACTACACTGGACCCGCATCCCTCATATGGGTAGCTCCGGGGTTGACACGTGTAATGTAAGTCCAGAGCTAAACTCCCAACATAGGGAAGCTCCACAGTCAACACGTGTATAATGACCCCGGACCTAACCCCCAGCAGAGGGGAGCTCCAGTGCCACCACGTGTATAGCGGTTTCGGAGCTACCTCTCGGCAAGGGGAAGCTCCGAAGCTGCCACGTGTGGAGCCTCCGGACCTACACCACCAACAGGTACACTGGCGGATCTCCAACAGCACGGACATTCAAGGGACAGTTAAAGCGGCAGTTACAAGACCTAATTATGTGTCACTAATGCTATACTAATGACACACGATCAGAGCACTGTTAATAGGGGTAACGCAGCCATTAAGGCACGTTATCACACTATCAACCACGCTTAATGCTCATAGATAGTGTATTAGGCTATTAAATACGCCAGAGCCACATGTCGGGCCAGGCAAATGATATAACAACCAGTCCTTAGACTATAAAATGATTGCGCCGCATGGTACAGAAACACCAGCTGATATGCCTACGAACACTGCTGAAATCCTCAATAGAATAACGCATGCCCCATGGAGTAGGGTATTATGCTCAGGCGGCCCGAACCACGTAAATCTATGGTGTCATCATATTGTTCCTAATCTTTGCGTGCCCATGCCAATACAAGAACCTATGCGGACTACATTTAGTAGTACTGGGGGAAGCGTTGTTGATACACTTCGACATTTGGCGCACCAGGAAGGGGGGTACCCGAGATTGCAAGATGGTGAACTCCGCTGCAGGATCCTCCAACGGCAACCATGTTGAACATGCTACTAGAGGAAATCCCTCCAACATGCAGCAGCCAGCGGGCGCCGTTGTCCTAGCGGGTTTCATGCCACCACCACCACCATCTACCCCAGCAAACAATGCTGAACAGCAGGATGGGGTACTTTTGTCGATCACAGCATTAGCAAATAACAACTCCGAGAACGCACTAATTGCTGCGCGAACTCTGTTGGAGCGCCCACCAGCACCCGGAGCACCCCAGGGTGCAATGGAGCAGTGGCACGCTGATGTACATCATCAGGTTGCAGCCGCGGCCGATGCCATCAGCAACCAAGGTCCTCCCCCTTCGGGGTAGGCAACAGCTCAACGTAGGACCTTGTCTGGAAGACTTGGTCCTCATGTGTCACAGCACCGACGGCGTGCTACATCCCAACAGGTGACTTCGTTGCCTTCCGGGGCACGATGCACCCACACCATCACTAGGATTCCGACTCATGACCTACGGTCGGAACTTGATCACCGTTACCGGCAACAGGACGACCGCATCCATATCGAGCGTGCTCGCAAGAGGTGAGAGGCTCGGGACAACCCTGCTCCTCAGGGAGTAGGGGGAGGTTGTTCTGCCCTGGCCATGCACCTACGTATGGTCAGATGGACGCAGAAATTCCGGCCTCATTTGCCGGAGAAATTCGACAGGACTGTCAACCTTGCCGAGTTTCTCAAAATCTACTCCACTGCTATACTTGCGGCGGGGGGCAACGATGCTGTGATGGCCAACTACTTTCCAGTAGCTCTGACTGGGACTGCAAGGTCTTGGTTCATGAGTCTTCCACCTGACTCCATCAATAGTTGAGAGGAACTATGCCAACAGTTCACTGCTAACTTCAGGAGTTCTAACACCCAACCCGACACTGAACTAGACTTGTTTGCTGTGAAGCAAACAATAGGGGAATCACTGCGATCCTTTATCCAGTGGTTTTCTCAGATATGCAATACCATACCCTCAATCTCAAGCGCTTCTGTTATCATTGCATTCATATAGGTCGTTCGAGAAAAAAAAAGATGCTGGAGAAGTTGGCGACCAAAGAAGTCACCAGCGTCACAGAACTCTTCAGCTTAGCAGATAAATGTGATAAAGCTGCGGATGGACGTGAGATGCACTCTAAACAACCTCCGGAGGCAAACAAGAAATCCTCCAAGAATGAAGCCACTACCTCCCGAGGTGGTAAAAAGAAAAAGAAGCCCAACGGCAAAAAGAAGTCGTCGGCCGGCGCACCTACTGCTGCAGCTGCCACAGCTCCTGGTAGCCGGGTGCTACGCCCCGATAAACGACCTCGACCATCGTCAGAAGACGGTGGCAGCTCCAAAGTGTGGTGTCCTATCCATAAAACAGACAAGCACGGTCTGGAAGAATGCCGAGAGGTCTCAAACCTTGTCGAGCGTTATAACAAGCGCCGGGAAGAAGTTCCTTTCTGTCAGTGGGAAGGAAAACAAAAAGTTGATGAAGCTCTGGATAAAGAGGAGCTAGGCTTTCAGGACCCCAAGAATGTTCTGAAGGCTTTCTATAATACCGTAGAGGATGACTTTGATGTCTCTGACAATGAGCGTCAGAAGACCTTGAACACCATTTATGATGATTCTAGGGACATCACCTCTCGCCGCATCCTCAAGACAATGCGGCGGGACATGGCTGGTGCAGCTCCCACCGCCAGAGCGGAGCTTCAGTGGAAGTGGATGGACACTCCCATCATTTTTGATGCTTTGTACTGCCCTCGTAACATGATCAGAGCTGGACAACTCCCGTTGATGGTATCTTCGACCATTAACAATGTTCAACTTCACCATGTATTGGTGGACGGAGGTGCAGGGTTGAACCTCATAAGCTTTGAAGCCTTCGTCAAGCTTCACCTCATACCTTTCAATCTTCGCCCCTCTCGACCTTTTTCTGGGGTAGGTCCGGGGGCCATTACCCCTCTTGGCTCCATCACACTCCCGGTGACCTTCGGGACTCGGGAGAATTACAGAACCAAGAAACTGGTCTTTGACGTAGCACAGATCAGTCTACCATTCAACGCCATACTGGGCATGCCTGCTTTATACAGGTTCATGGCCGCCGCCCATTATGGCTACTTGGTGTTGAAGATGCCAACACCTTTGGGCGTTCTCCGTATCTGCGGGGTTCACACTGCATTGGAAGAACTCCATGTGTTTGCTACAGTGCAGGAGGAAGCATCAGATAAGGAGCTAGCTCAAACCTTCGAGTTCTCATCATCGAGGCTCAACTTCTGCACCACGTGTGCAACCAAGCGGCGACACCGACGTTCCCGTCAAAGTCATCCAAATCGGTTCCGATGCTGCTCAGACCACCCGTATATCGAGAGGTCTGAACAACAAATAAGAACTCACGCTTGTCACTTTTCTCTGGGCGAATGTTGACTTGTTTGCTTAGCAACCGTCACAAATGCCTGGGATCGCCAGGGAGGTGATTGAGCATAACCTGAGGATCTATCCCGACGCATGGCCTGTACACCAGAAGCTCTGGAAGCAATCAATCGAGCGACAAAACTTCATCCGACAGGAGATCAAGAAGTTGCTCGAAGCTGGTTTCATTCGGGAGGTGTTTCATCCAAAATGGTTGGCAAACCCTATCATGGTACCCAAGGCTAGCGGGAAGCTTCAGATATGTATCGACTACACCACCTTAAATAAGGCATGCCCAAAAGATCCATTTCCACTACCTAGAATAGATCAGATAGTGGACTCCACCTCCGGGTGCGAGCTATTATGTTTCTTAGATGCATATTCTGGATATCATTAAATCCAAATGTCTAAGGAAGATGAAGAGCATACTGCCTTCATAACAGTATATGGATTGTATTGTTATACTGCCATGCCCTTTGGTCTCAAAAATGCTGATTCAACTTTTGTACAAGCTATATATAAAACATTTGGAGAGCTAATCGGAGATTTGGTGGAGGTGTATGTTGATGACATCGTCGTGAAGATCAAGAACAAGGGGTCACTCCTTGATAATTTGCAAGTTGTCTTTGAAAAGTTGCGCAACACGCGCACTAAGCTGAACCCGGACAAGTGGTTTTTTGGGGTTAGCTCCGGGAAGCTTCTAGGTTTCTTGGTGACTCACCAGGGAATTGAGGCAAACACAGCGAAGATCAAGGCCATAGAAGATATGCGGCCCTACCCCATCAAGGATGTCCAGAAATTAACTGGATGTCTAGCTGCACTCAGCCGATTCATCTCAAGATTGGCAGAGAGGGCACTACCCTTCTTCAAACTATTGAGGAAGTATGTACCATTTCATTGGTTTGAAGAAGCGGAAAAGGCATTCCAAGAGCTGAAGCAGCTCCTCACCACACTACCAATCTTGGTAGCTCCGAATTCTGGTGAGCCTTTACTGCTTTATATTTCTGCAACTACAGAAGTTGTCAGTATGGTCCTGGTCACGAAAAGGCCGGAGCCGCATCCAGTTCAGGATCCTAGACCCCTCCGAGAGGGTCCGGAGCTACCTGAAAGCGAGTCTGGATCCCAGCCCCCAGACATGGATCTTCAAGACACAGTGCTAGAAGATCAACCTCTCTCATATGAGGGAGTTTTAATGACTGTTCAAGGAGATCTCGACCCATCTGAGAAGGTCCGGGTTGAACAGGAAGAAGATCCAGACCCCTCTGCGAGGGTCCGGGAAGCTCAACAAGAAGGCTCGGACCCCTGTGGGAGGGTTCGGGTCGATGGAGAAGAAGCTTCGGGCCCCTCCGAGAGGGTCTGAACCATCCAGCACCCAGTGTACTTCATCAGCGAAGTACTCCACGATGCCAAGACTAGATATATTGAGGTGCATAAGCTGCTTTATGCAGTCCTTATTGCCTCAAGGAAGCTTCATCACTACTTCCAAGCCCACAAAATATCAGTAGTAACTTCTTTTCCACTGCGCGTTATTTTGCATAACCCTAATTCTACTGGGAACATTGCAAAGTGGGCAGCGGAGCTGGCCGAGTTCGATCTCGAATTTGTGTCGTGGCAAGCAATCAAGAGTCAGACTTTGGCTGACTTTGTGACAGAGTGGACTCCCTCTCCATCAAACCCTGGGGGCCCCAGTGAGCAGAAGTTGGAACCCAAGGTTCCTATATTCACCGAGCCTCACTGAACTCTCTACTTCGACGGCTCCGTGCAGAAGCAGGGGGGCCGGAGCTGGAATCCTTCTTTTTGCTCCGACCGGGGAGAAGGTCAAATACATGGTTCACCTTGACTTCAAGGCGACCAACAACATGGTGGAGTATAAAGCTCTCATCTACGGACTCAAGGTGGCACTATCATATGGTGTCAAACAACTATTGGTGAAGGGTGATTCATAGTTCATCATCAAACAAGTCAAAGGTGAATGCTGCTGTAACAATCCCCAACTAGCTGCTTATCTCCTTGAAGTCCAGAGACTCCAAAAGGACTTCAAAGTCCTGGACTCCACCATATTTAGGGCGTGTTTGGCATGGCTCCAGAGCCAAACTCTGAGAAAGAGTAGAAAAAATATTGCCAAACACCTTAACTCCAAAACTCTATGAGTGGTCCAACTCTACGGAGTTTTAAGAGTTCTAGTTCATTTTTTTTAGTACCCCTTTTCCTACTCCAGAATTGGCCCAAAAGGAAGTAGATGTGGAGTTGTGAGGTAATTACTCGCAATGCCACTGGTTACACAAACTTTGAATCATTTTTTTCTTTTTTGTTCTATCGGTCATATGAACCAGCGCAGGGGCGAGCGGCAGAAAGCCGCAGGGCGACGACGCGGCCTAGATATGCCGAGATCGGTCGATGCTCCCGCCAAATCGGCAATCCCGCAGCACTGGAGCTCCTTCCAGTCCACGGTCGTAGGTCTCCTCCCTGTTGCAGGCGCAGAAGCCCTTCCTTGACATCCTCTCCAACTCTGACGACACCGCCACCACCACCAGCGGCGACGGCAGCGTTTGCCGCTCGTCCCCGACCCCCTCCTCTGCTCACGGCGGCGTCTCCTTCTCCGCAGCCTCCGCGCTGCCGCCCCTCAACTCCGCTGCGGTCAACTTCTACTATGGCCCCTTCGACCTCAACCCCGCCGCCTTCTTCGGCAACAACGCCGACTTCGAACTCATGAGCTTCGCCTTCCTCAAGGGCATGGAAGAGGCCAACAAGATACTCCCCAGCAAGGACAAGCTCCTCATCGACCTCGACGTCGGTTCATACGCATCTGCCGGCATACAGGAGGACAAGCTCGCGGCCAGATCCGATGCCACCCGTGCTCCCGTGGCGCTAATCGTGAAGGAGGACAAGCTCGCGGCCAGATCCGATTGCATAAACGTTTTAATTCACATTATATCAAGGTGATGATTTCTATAAGGCATCCGTCTTCACCGCATCAGGCCTTACCCATCTGCCTTAACAGCATCAACTAGTTCATATGATCAAAGCATTGTACATGTCGAAGTGTCCTGACGATGTTGATACTGAATTGTGTTCTTTTTTACTGTAATTTTGAACCTTGTTGTTGGCCAATGATCCAAAGCTGTCGTCAAATGTTTAGGCAAATGTACTGTTCCAATGTTGTGAAATCTTGCTGTTACTGTGTCGGCAAATGTAATGTTACAATGATCTGAAATCTTGCTGTATGTGGCAAATGATCCAATGTTGATGTTACTGTATTTTTTTTGCTTAGGCAAAAGTTTTGTTCCATACAAACTGATATCTTTGAAGCTCTGTTACTGATATCTTGCTGTACGTGTCAATGATCTTGCTTATTGTTCATATGAATTTATTTGTATGTTACAAGTTTATGAGTTGCAGGCCTAATGTCAAGAGAGACTGATACAAGCTTTGTGATTTTTTCATCCAATATATTTGATGTAATTTCCATGTAATTTTCACAAAAAAGAGCAAAAATAAAACGTCACTACCATCAACGTAACATGAAGTTTTCCTAACAAATCAGTCCAGTACGAGCCCAACAAAGAGAGGGTAAAACCGATATTTTATCCAAATATCTCTTCTTTTCAGAGCTGAAAACCATATTCCAACCAAACACCTCTAGTGTCAGCTCCTCCACCACAGTAGAGTTGCTCCACCCCAGCATTTCAGAGTAGAGTTGCTCCAGAAGAGTGGAGCCGTGCTAAAAACGCCCTTAGCGTCTTCACAGTGCTGAAGCTGACGAACTCTCGACGAAGGTTTCAACCAGAGCTCCGGCTCCCAACGGAATCTTCGTCCAGAGGTTATCAAGACCAACAGCTCAGTCTGCCGAACTGGGCAAAGGGGGCAAGACCAGCACCTCAAAGCTGGCAGTCCTGGTGGCCCTGTTACCATGGTGTCCACCAAGGGTCGTAGGTGCTGTCGGAAGCTCCGAGCAATCCAGCACGCAAGACTTAGAAGCTCAAGTTAGCTCTGATGCATGGATCTCGTAGATCCGGAACTACTTGAAAGACAACATCCTTCCCGAAGACAGTGTATCCGTTGAGCGGATCGTCGGGTTGGCTAAAAATACACACTGGTAGAAGGGGATATCTACCGGCATGGTGCCAATGGCGTCCTAATGTGGTGCATTGAAAGGGAAGAAGGTTGTGAGTTTCTCACGAAAATCAATAGAGGCGAGTGTGGGAACCACACATCTTCCCGCACGTTGGTTGGTAAAGCCTTCCGGCATGGCTTTTACTGGCCTACAACGCTCCAGGATGCAGTTGAGCTAGTGAAAAAATGTGAAGCGTGCCAGTTCCACGCAAAACAGATTCACACACCGGCTCAATCACTACAAATGATACCTCCTACATGGCCATTCGTTGTGTCGGGCATGGACATCTTGGGACCATTCCCAAAAGCCGTTGGAGGTTACAGGTTCTTGTATGTCGCCATCGACAAGTTTACCAAGTGGCCAGAAGCTACTCCACTTGTGACAATCAACCAGCAATAAGCAATCAAGTTTTTGAAGTCCATAATATGCAGATTTGGAGTTCCAAACAAAGTCATAACTGACAATGGAACTCAATTTACAAGTGCTGCATTCAAAGAATGTTGTGAAGACCTCGGCATTCAACTCAGCTACGCCTCAGTAGCTCACCCAGCGAGTAATGGCCAAGCCGAAAGAGCTAACACTGAAATTTTAAAAGGACTCAAGACGCGCACATATGAGTGCCTAAAAAAGCATGGAGCCAACTGGATTGAAGAGCTTCTGTCTACATTGTGGGCAAGCAGGACAACACCTAACCAGTCTACTGGGGAGACACCCTTCTTCCTGGTGTACGGAGCTGAAGAAGTCCTTCCTCCGGAGATCACAATGGGGTCCCTCCGGGTCCGGACCTTCGACGAAGCCGTGCAGGACCAGCTCTGGTGTGAAGACCTTGACCTCGACGACGAGGGAAGGTGCCAAGCAACTGCTCGAAATGCACGCTATCGCCAAGCGCTCCGGCGCTATCATCAAAGGCATGTGCGCAACCGACAGCTCGAGGAAGGCGATCTGGTGCTGCGAAGATACTAACTTGCGAAAGGATGAATTAACTTTCCCCTAGCTGGGAAGGTCCCTTCCGAGTGATCAAAGTATCCCGTCCCGGATGCGTTCGCTTGGCAACTAAGGATGGGACTCCGCTTCCCAATCCTTGGAACATCGAGCACCTCCGTAAGTTTTATGCTTAGAATCATGGAGGCAAGTCTGAAATTACACACAATGTATGTTATAGAGTCAATACACAGAGACGGGTAGGTCCTCCGGGATAACATCCGAACCCCTCCGGGAGGGTCCGGAAAGTTCAAGTAACACTTGATACAGTCACAACACTAAAAAGTATAGCTACCTACCCCGGGTTAGTACAAGGTGTATAGTGCACTTAGCTTGGTCTTGCACCCTAAGTGTGCCCTTGTCTCCCATGTAACCTGGACCTATAATGAAAGACATTGTTGTGTGAAAACAGACTCCACGTGCATTTATTGTACAAGGCTCGACATATCAAATTATTATTTTTATCCTTCTTGTCTATAATGAAGTGTGAAATTATTTTTTAATTTTTGTCCAAGATATTCATATATGTTACACGTTATATTGTTGATCTCTTTGGATCTTAACATGTTGTTTAGTCTACTTGCCCGAATGCCAAGCCAACATATGTCCGGAGTGTGCTATCGACTTAGCCTGGTTCTACACCCTAAGTATGCCACTCTACCTTACACCTCGGCAGACCTCAGTAGGGTGAGTACTAAAGAAACATATGGATTTGGAAATATTACATCAATATGCTTATTACCATATCGAGATTCTTAGGATCTAAAGCTCAAAAAAGAATGATAAGTCACAAGATTTATAGACAAGAGGACGAATTTTACTTTTTTCTTGTCTTCAATGTGCAGGAAAAACATAAACTCGTAATGATAGTGGACGGCGTTGGAGCTACTAAGCTCCGACATCCTCCAAGGGGGCCCGCCGTCGGCATTTTATATGTTGACAGTGAGTGCTGTCAGAGCTATGAAGCTCCAACAACCCCAGGGGGCCTGCCATTGATGATTTGTGTGTTGACATCAGGTGCTACCGGACCTATCAAGCTCCGAAAACTCCCAGGGGGCCCGCCGTCGATGTGTTACATGTTGATGGTGGGTGCCGTCGGAGCTATCAAGCTTCGACAACACCAGAGGGCTAGCCGTCGACGCGACAAAGAGAGATAAAGACTTCGCACCTTAAATCTACAAGTTCAGAGTGTTCAAGTCATCAACATACTGTTAAAACCTTTTGGTATATGTTTACAATCAAATTATGCATATATACCAGTGGGCCAACTAGACAAAGCACGGTATATTGAAGACAAAGTGAAATTCATGGCAGAATGAGTGGATTTCATTAATTCAAAGTACTGGATTACAAAATTGGGATTAGAGCAAAGGGAAAAAGGAAAAGACCTAGCTACTGGAGGATCTAAGTCCTTTGGAAAAACAAAGCAACCGTCTCAGCAGCCTCTTGGACATTAGCTCTGGCGGCATCCTCTTCTTCGGCAATGATTCCTTCAAAGACTGGATCAAGAGAGAACTGGGGGTCTTGGCTTCTGTAACACGCCAAGACATACTCGGTGATGTTCCTGGCCAGAGATTTCCCCTCTGTCTCCAGCTGATCAGCAATGATATTACCCACCGCGTCGAGTTTGTTGCCAGCAGAACCAAGTGCCACCAGTGTCTGGTTCAGCTCTTGTGCTGGGTCCTCCGGGCATACTGGACTGAAACCAAGAGGCACAAGGGCCCTGTCCACGTGTCCTAGAAAATCCCATACCATCAGGGATTTGGTTGCATTTGAGCTCTGCAGCTCCTCCAGTGACCTCCGGACGGCCGCTAGCTCCGAACTCTCCCGAGCAAGGCGTTCCACCACTTTGGCATGTTGCTGCATACTCTCAGCAACCTGCTTCTCGCGGTTAGTTAGCTCCGTCTCCCGGAGGTGGATGCGGTTCCGCCGTTTGGCCAGGTCCTTCTCCCTGCCCCTCACCTTCCCTTCTCTGGCGGCAATATCACCCTCTCTTTTCGAGAGTTCCTGCCTCAGCTTCCAGTACTTCTCCTTCTCCTCCCCACTCCACAAATCCAACTTTTTGTTGCGGTCTGCCAAATTTTGTTCACCCAGAGTCAATTTCTGGGTGACCTCGTCCTCCCTCTTCAAAATATCCTCCTGTTGCTCCAGGAGTTTTTCTTCCCTTGCATCAAGGTCCGCCCGATGCTTCTTGAGAATCTCATTCAGTGCAGTAAGATTGGTGTGACGCTCATCAGCAGCATCACTCCTCTCTTTAGCACTCTCGAGTATATCCTGAGAATTAGCGTCGAGGGCCCTGATGGTGGCGTCCTTCTCCTCTAGCATCTTGCCCCAGTACTCCATCCGGGTCGTCTCCCTTTTGATCCACTCCTTCTGATCAACAAGCCTTGTCTGAGCAAGCCTGGTCTCAAAGTGGAGCCTATTGCGCCAACGCCTCAAGGTGTGGCGCTCCTCTTCAAGGACCTTGCTCTCATGATCAAAGGCGAGCTGAACTTGCTGGAGACTTGAGCAGGCGTTGTCTATGGACAATGCCAAGGGGATAGGCTCCAGACCTGCTGGGGTCATCTCTGCCGGTTCCAAGGGATTCTTCATAACAAAAATAGGGTCCCACTCTACAAGTGAGGTACCCTCAGCTCCTGCGGCACTGGGGCCACCCTACGGAAGTTCTTCGGTTGTAGCAGAAGAAGAACCCGCTAGGGGAACTCCTACCTCCATGGCCGACACCGAAGGTCCTGCTGCAGGAACTTCAATCGTTGGCTCCGCGGATGAAGAGCCTGCATCCGCCTCTTCATGGCGCCCTGCCTCGGGCGTGGGCACCTCTAGAGCAGTTACTTCCAGGGCGATCGTTGAGGTTTCACCCGAAGCCATTTCCACCACCGTCTCAGACGCCGATACATCATCTACTTCGAGTTCAGCAACTGGAGCTTCAAGCATCTTCGGGTCAGCAACCGGACCTTCAATAGCTTTTGGTTCTGAGGTCGGAGCTTAGACTACCTCTGGCTCAATGACCAGAGCCTCCATCATCTCCGGTTCAACGGTCGGGGCATCAACGATTTCTGGCTCAAGGGCCGGAGCTTCTGACGCCACAGGCCCCACAACAGCTTCTCGTGCAGGGACCGGAGCCTCAGTAACCTCCGGCTCAGACGCCGAAGCTTCGGACATCTCCAACTTCTGCACTGGAGCCTCAACTTCCAGCGTTGTTGCCGGTGGTGCATCTTCAACTTCTCCCACGTGGTCCCGCACTACCACGGGAGCTTCTGGCGTCTCTTCTGGATCCAAGACCACGACAGCTGGCACCAGAGCTACTGTGACCTCAGCCGCCACTGGAGGAGGCACCGGGCTTGAAGCAGGAGTTTTCGTCTGCACTGTTTCGGTCGGTGCGACGGAGGCCGGAGCTTTAGACCGCGACTTTGATGCCCTGCAGTCGAAAAGTCCGAAGATTCAAAACATGACAGAAATAAGAGTGACAAATCAAGGTGAAAAAGCAAAGCTTACCTTGGAAAGCTACCGCTCCAATCTGTGCGGAACCTCTTAGCCGGAGGCTCTGAGCCGGAGCTTGTCGTGTTTGGCGCGGGGGGAGCTCCGGAATGTTGCCCAGAACCTGTTGACGCCATTCGTTTTGCCTCAGCCGGGGTCTCCCTTGGCCGAGAGGAACCTCCAGACCTAGAGCCCCTCGCTGGCACCGGGATTGGAGTCGAATGTCTAGAACTAGCACCTCTCGAGGACACTTGCATCGGAGGAGGTGTAGCCATAGAAGATCTCCCTCGCCGGGGAGAAGGGGCTTTTGTGGATGGAGTAGGCCTGGGGACCTCCCCTCAGCATGCTTCAGCTTCCTCTTTCATCTGGAAGACTCAGCTGGCTCCTTGCCCTTGCCCTTGCCAATGTCTTCAACCCTCTGGCTCGGAGCAGGGGTGGCCACCTCCTCGGAAGCTACGGGGATTACAACCCTAGAGGTCTGGCATTGTTCTACCTCGCCAAGGTCGTCTAGCACCGGCATCTTCCTCCGGAGCTCCCCGCTGATCTCTGGAATCATGTTTAAGGGCAGAAAAGCAGTCGGCGGAGCTAAGGCATCGCCGTCGACAAGACCATGCTGAAATTTCTTGAGATGGAGCTTCAAAGCTTCGTCATACAAGTTGGATTTCAAACCGGTTTCAATCCAGTCGTCATCCATCACACTGTTAAGAACCCAGGCAAGCTTCTCCCTCTTCCTCAGTGGAGCGCAACTGTTCACCAAGAAATTTCCGAAGACAATCTGTGTGGTCACTCCACCCTCCACGCATTCTCGGATCCTGGTCAAGACATGGTTAAACACATCTGACAACTTCGGAACTATGTTCTAGGCCTCGGTGTCAAAGTTGGGGAGTCCTTGGGGCAGCTCCAATCTGTCATGCTCCTCCACTGCAATGACGATCCAATCCTTCTTTCAGTCATCCCATTTGCCAGAGGGGAAAGACTTCAAGTACTTGAAGGGGTAGTTCTTGCGCTTCACGAAGTAATAGAAGCCAACCAACTTTGTCCCCTTACCAGTGGCATGAGTTGTGAAGAAGGTTCGAAACAATTCGATGCAGGGAGGCACGCCCACCCACACCTCGCAGAAGTGGACGAAGGTGGCCATGAGCAGAAGGGAGTGCGGGCCAAGGTGATGCAGTTGGAGGCCATAGAAGTCCAGTATCATCGGAATGAAGCTCGAGGATGGTGGGATCAGTCCCACCATGGAGTACGCCGAAAAATACACCATCTCCCCGCAGCGCTCCTTCTTGAAGGGGAGCTTGTCAGCGCGGACTAGGTGGTTGAAGGAGTCACTGGACCATCCCATGAAGGTCCGGACCTTCATCAGATTGTCTTTGCTCTGGATGCGGTTCTTGGGAAGACCTAACTCCATCGCAGCAAAGGTTAGCAAAGGAAGGGAAAGCTAGGTGGAGTTTGGGAGGCTCTAAGCGCGAGTTTGATTGAAAGTGTAAAGAGTCCTCAAATTGTGCATACTTTCCTTCTTAAGTAAGCCTCCGCGATGCTTGGATGTAAACCGCAACGAGAGCAGGGTCACATTTCAAAAATATACCCCGTCAATGACGAATGGGCCTGGGGCCACCCCGACGAAGAGGTCGAAGTTATTACCCCAGGTGAACCGTTGTCATGATGGGCGGCGGGAAACCCAAAGGTGGCAACCTGACAAGGCGCTCAGAACCGATATGGTTTTTGTATTGGGAACTGACCTTCAATTGTGTGAGATCCACACTTAAGGATCTCATCTGCCGCATTCAAAACAAGCCACGCGACGATGGTTTAATCCCGGACCATCACCCCAACGGCACATTAGAAGACCTTTGAAGTCACAGCGCGAGAATCAAGAATGGCCCCACCACCGGTAGAATAACTTAACCCAAA
This sequence comes from Tuctoria greenei, assembly GCA_036927565.1. Taxonomy (NCBI): domain Eukaryota; kingdom Viridiplantae; phylum Streptophyta; class Magnoliopsida; order Poales; family Poaceae; genus Tuctoria; species Tuctoria greenei. The sequence goes on from JAYESD010000007.1 coordinate 4,706,155, forward strand.
GGGTTTCTCCTAGAGGTGGGCCCGGGGGCCACTGTCGGTACCCTGCGTACCGGGTAACCCTTGGTACTGCAAGAAGTGCAAGAGAGTTCCACCTGTCAAAGTTGAAGGTCTCCTCAGGCCCCACATGTCACACTACACCGGACCTGCATCCCTCATATGGGTAGCTTCGGGGTTGACGCGTGTAATGTAAGTCCAGAGCTAAACTCCCAACATAGGGAAGCTCCACAGTCAACACGTGTATAATGACCTCGGACCTAACACCCAGTAGAGGGGAGCTTCAGTGCTGCCACGTGTATAGCAGTTCCAGAGCTACCTCTCCGCAAGGGGAAGCTCCGAAGCTGCCACATGTGGAGCCTCCGGACCTACACCACCAACGGGTACACTGGCGGATCTCCAACAGCACGAACATTCAAGGGACAGTTAAAGCGACAGTTAGAAGACCTGATTATGTGTCATTAATGTTATATTAATGACACACGATCAGAGCACTGTTAATAGGGGTAACGCAGCCATTAAGGCACGTTATCACACTATTAACCACGCTTAATGCTCATAGACAGTGTATTAGGCTATTAAATATGACAGTGCCACATGCCGGGCTAGACAAATGATAGAACGTCCAGTCCTTAGACTATAAAAGGATTGCGCCGCATGGTATAGAAACACCAGCTGATACGCCCGCCAACACTACTGAAATTCTCAATACAATAACACACGCCCCGTGGAGTAGGGTATTACGCTCAGGCGGCCCGAACCACGTAAATCTCTGGTGTCATCATCTTGTTCCTAATCTTTGCATGCCCAAGCCGATACAAGAACCTCCGTGGGCTACATTTAGTAGTACCGGGGGAAGTGTCGTTGATACACTTCAACACCATGCATCAAGCAAGTTCTTCCTCAAATGATCAAGCTCAAGACCCTCAAGATGCGCTCCAACAAGATGAAAATGGAGGCATTGATCAAGGGGGAGACAATGAAAATGAGGAAGACAAATATGAAGATTCAATACCTCAAGAACCTCACCCAATAGTACATCAAAGTGTTCAACGAGATCATCCCGTTGACAACATCCTAGGAGACATCTCCAAGGGGGTAACTACTCGATCTCGTGTTGCAAATTTTTGTGAACATTACTCTTTTGTTTCTTCCTTGGAGCCTCACAAGGTTGAAGAAGCACTACGAGATCCGGATTGGGTGATGGCCATGCAAGAAGAGCTCAACAACTTTGAAAGAAATCAAGTATGGGAGCTCATGAAGAGGTCAAACGCTAAAGTTGTGGGCACCAAGTGGGTGTTCCGCAACAAAAACGATGAGCACGGGGTGGTTACAAGGAACAAAGCACGATTTGTGGCCAAGGGGTACTCACAAGTCGAAGGTTTGGATTTTGATGAAACATTTGCTCCCGTAGCTAGGCTTGAGTCAATCCGCATATTACTTGCCTTTGCTACTCACCATGGTTTTAAGCTATACCAAATGGACGTCAAGAGTGCATTCCTCAATGGTCCAATCAATAAAGAGGTGTATGTGGAGCAACCCACCGGCTTTGAATATCAATAATTCCCAAACCACGTATAAAAATTGCGTAAGGCTCTCTATGGCCTCAAACAAGCTCCTAGAGCTTGGTATGAGTGCCTTAGAGACTTTCTAATTCAAAATGGTTTCAAAATTGGGAAGGCAGATTATACTTTATTCACTAAGCAATTCAATGATGATTTATTTGTTTGCCAAATATATGTCAATGAGATTATATTTGGTTCTACTAACAAAGCTTTTTGTGATGAGTTTTCCAAGATAATGACCGAGAGATTTGAGATGTCCATGATGGGGGAGTTGAAGTTCTTTCTAGGTTTTTGTTGGTATTTCTTAACACCACAGAGGTATCCGCAAGCGCACAGAAATACCGTTGTAGCACTTCCCCTTAAGGAGTATTCCCAAGGGTATCGAATCCAAAGAACGTGTGTGCTAATCTTTTGAACTAGCTCACCCAAGGACACAAAGTTGTTTGGTAGGCAAGGAACAGAGAGGAATTCAAAGTATTGATCCTAATTCAAGGTAGTTTGCAGTGGATTCTTGCTTCGGGCACGGTCTTACTCCTAACAATACTAGGATGACTCCCGCCAAGAGTCTATGGCATAGCCGAACGTCGAGGATTACGAAGGACAGATAGGGCTGTCACCACCTACTGCCTACCTCTTCAATCCGTGGGTCTATGAGATATCCACTGATGATTTATAACCTAAGCACCACGCTTACGTTCTAAATCACTACTCTAGTTGTTTCGAACACAAAGCTACAACTAGAGCCTCTAATGAATTAAAGCAGTAAACCCACAAGTAACTACTTGTGCAAACTACTAAGAATAAAAGATCAAACTTGTATTGAATTCACAAAGGCTTACTTGATTGAGTAAAACCTTTGTAGGTGTACAAGTGTAGAAGAGGGACTTGAGAAGCCCAAGCCCCCTTCTCCTAGACTCTTCACCACACTCTCCTTCTACTTTGGTAGCCTCTAGGACTACTCTAAACCCTTGGAGTTTAGCACTATTCTCAACTTTTGGTGTGTGTGAGAAGTGAGGTGAGGGGGTCTATTTATAGGTGGAGGAGGGTCGGTTCCTGCCACAATTAATGCGCGAATCAGTCACCATTGACTCCAGGGAGTCGAGAGGAGCCAACACGTGTCATTTGACCGGGTTTGGCGCCAGGAAGGGGTCGGCCGAACCCCTGGTTCGGCCGACCTGATCAAGCCTCCCCTCGGGGAGTGCTTCCTCCAAGTGGCTTCCAGGTGGGCCCCCTTGATGTATATGGGTGCAACACCATTGGATCTCCTCGTATTCTTCTGTTTGTGGGCCATTTGATACATGTGTTGCCACGTGTCATCGCCTGATTCGTTGAAATCCATTTTCATGGATTCATCCCAGCATGTTTTGGTATTTTGGGTAATAATTCACCTGCATACAAATAGACACCAACACTTGTGGAATTGGGTTAGTGTATAGCCCTACCACTATGTTTCGTGTTTCTTTTATGCACATTATGAGGTGAATTGACGGTCAAAATATGGTACTTAAGGACTGTCTACAAACCCCCCACACTTAGTTCTTTGCTCGTCCTCGAGTGAAGGCAAGAATAACTAGAGTGGTGTCATGAATTTGCTATAAGGTAGAAAATAAGGATACTAGATATTTCAACTTATACTTGAATTCATGGATCCCCTTTGTGTATGTGGCTACCACATCAATCTTGAGTGTTTGAAAAGTGGAACGGTTGGAATGAAGTTCCCTTGGATCATTCTCTGCTGAAATGATTTGGCAATTTCTATATTTGAAAGTCATAGGAACATTTGCCCTTGCCTTCTCGATTGGAATCTCTCAAAGTGTTTGAGTCCTCACCATGTCATGTTTTGCCAATTCTTGTCCCTATACTAAAAGTGGCTATATCTGGAGCTTGATAGGGATGAATGTGGCACACATTTGCAATTCATATGTTACTAAGTCAAAAACTTGATCCTATGAGAGACTTATGCAATGAACAAAGTGAAGGAAAAATTCTTGTGCACATGAATGGAATGGAGGGGTGAGGTGATAACTCCCATGAATTTGCTCTCTTTTAAGGATGAAACTGTAACACCCTAAATTTTCCCATCCTGCATTGCATACATGATCATGCATTAAACATTAGTAGGATAAAAGAAAAATAATAAAACATAAGAGATGGAGCATATATATATAAATGTATATAAATAATATATATAACAATGTATGAAAATAAATAAAATATTAATATTAATAATATACATTATAATAATAATAAATAATAAATATATAACATGAATAATATATATATATAATATATATATAATAAATAACACAAAAAAAAGGTATAAAAAATAATAAGTAAAATAAAAAAATAAAATAATAATAATACTAAAAAAACAGTAATATGTTTCAAAAAAAAGAAAAAAAAAACAAAAAGGGACCGCTGGCCAGGCGGCCGAGCCAGCCCAGCCAGCCGGCCCCGCACCCGACCGCGCGCGACAGCGCCTCGGCCCCCGCGCCGCCGCGGACCCCGCCCCGCCTGCCCCCCCTCCTGACGCGACGCGACGCCCAGCCCCACGCCGCCCCGCCGCCCGCGTGGCCCCCACCCCGGTCTTCCCGCGCGAGCGCGCCTGCACGCGCCGTTTCCCACGCCCGCACGCCACCCGAGGCGCTCCGCGCCGCGTGCCCCGAGCGCGCCCGCCCCGGGGGCCCCACCCTGCCGCCGCCTGCCCCGGGCCCCGCCCCCACGCCGAATGCGCACGCAGCCGACCCCGCCGCCAGCGCACTCCCGCGCGAATCTCGCGCGACTCCCCTGGCCCCACCGCACCGCAGCCACCCCGCACGCGCCGCCTGGCCTTGGCCCCCGCGCCGGACCGCGAAGTCGTCCGCGCGCCTGCGCGCTGGGTCCCGCACGCCGATGCCGCTTGCCGACGCAGCCCGACCCCGACGCCGTCACGCGCCCGAACCGCAACCGACTCGGCGCCTGATGCCGCGTCCCGTGCTCTATAAAAGGGACCGAGGTCCTTAGGCTTTTTCCAGATCGATCAAATCAGCCGCCGCCAGAAAAAAAAAGGGGATCCCGCCGCCGGTACAGAGAAGAAGAAAACGCACCAGAGTCTGCGCCGCCAGGAGAAGAAAAGGAAGAAAAAAAGAGGGGAAGAAGAGGAAGAAAAAGAGGAGGGTACCACCGTCCACCGGAGATCGTCGCCGTCGTCGTGCCGCCGAAGGTCTGCTGCACCATCTACTTCGTCTACGCGTCGCATTTGTTCCGCGACCGTCAAGCCGTCAGATCTACGGTAGGACATGTTCCTGATGCGAATTTTAGCGACGCATTAGATCTAATAGATATAAATTGATTTTAGTTGCACTATAATTTTATTTTCAGCAGCATTAATCCACGTTAAAATCCCCGTAAACTCATATGAACACGTATGAACTAGTTGCATCTAATTAATAAACAACCGTAGTTAATTAATTATTGTACCTTGCATGCATGCATATCATCGCATGTTGATTAATGCGTGTGCATCATATTGAATTGTGTGTATATTCTTGTATGTGTGGTCACGAGTAGAGGGAAGTGCTCAAGAGATCGTGTACGAGGATTTTCAGAATCAAGATTTCGAAGCGGTTGAGCAACCCTATCCGTCGGAGCAAGGCAAGTGTCCTTGAAGCATATTGATCCTGTTTTAAAATAAATGTTTTGATTGCAAAACTGCATGCTTGTGTCAAATTGATGGGAATCCTATGGTAGGAAGTTTACTAGATTTGCTAAACCACCTTTGTCGCCTGGAATTTATGGTAGAGAGTCGGGAAGGGTTTTTACCTTTTTGCTTCGCTTAATTAATTGGGATGGAAAAACAACACTACAAATTTAATTATGTATTAATGGTATTCTGGTTAATGTGAAATAGTCGATACGGTATGGTGATGGGTGATCTTAGCAAGCCTGGTATGTGGATGGGTTGGATGTTATGGTGGTTTGCTTGCTTTAGATCTAAGGACCGGTTCATGCGAGAATATGCCAGGACTACAGTGCCACCACGAGGCCAAGTATGGGTGCGGCGTAGCTGATTAATTAGGGCTTTGCTAGTGCTGTTTGGACCATTGTGGATGCTCGGGGAAGGGGTAGTCGGATTGGGTTTGTTGATGATTGGTGGGACTACCCTGGGATCCGAATGGCTCAAGAGGGGGCCCTTGGTTGAAGATGTGCTCAGTTGGAGGCATCGCCACCGGTGAAACCTCAGTGGGGTCTGAATAGACTAGTAATCCCTTTGTAAAGGCTATTTTGTGATCTCTTGGCCATACACCAAAGGAAGTGTAATTGGCATAAGGGAGGTTCTTTAGTCGCCGACGGGTGATGAAATCACAAACACGTGGGTAAAGTGGTACAAACTCTGCAGAGTATTAAAACTATCATGATAGTCGTGCTCCCGGTTATGAGCGCCTGGATGACCTACATGATTAGAGGGAAATTGGGATTTGGGATGATTATGGTTATGGATATGATTATGGTTATGGTTATGGATGGAATTATGGTTTACGACATTGATTATGGTTATTGGTAATGGTGAATTATGGACTGGTATTATTATGGTTACATGGTTTATGATGGGTTTACTTCACATAAATATGATATATTGCTTTTCAAATGCTTTACTGTACTTTTCAGCACTTAGCCATTATTACATTCGTCATTTGAATCAGCCACATGTCATACTTTCCACACTTGCTGAGTACGACATGTACTCACTCTTGCAATCCCCCACCCAACAGTTGCAGGTCAGAATTGTGAGTTTAATGGCGATAATGCGGAGATCTAGGCCGTGTCTACCGTCAACCTTGCCTGTGGTGTTGCTTGGAGCTGCGCTATTCCCTTTTGCTTAGTTTGCTTAGTTGCTTAATTAGTTTATATCCGCTGCATTAGTTGAACTTATCAAACATTCATTAGAGCTTGTATTCGAGGATTTAATGAATTATGTAATAAGAGTACTTATTTAATAATTTGAGCTGTGGTAATTATCTGTTTATCAATTGTGAATCACTCGTGTATGTGTGTTGAACATCCTGGGCACACATATGCGTTAGCTTGGTTCAATTTTCGGAACCGGGCGTCACAGATTGGTATCAGAGCCAGGTTGACTGTAGGACGCAGCCTAGATAGAATGGACACTTTAGAGCACATAGGAGCACTCAGGAATCGATGTGTTTTTGCTTGGAGTGTTGTTTGCTATATATACTGGTTGCTTGTGTGCTTAATAGAGGATTTTGGGATGCTTTAGCATTGCCATGTCCACCTAGGCTAGTATAGCTAGTTGGTTAGCTTCATATCCCTTGATGCATATAGTTGGGGACGTTTCTAAATTCTTACCTATTGCTTTTCTTCAGATGGTGAGGACTCGCAACCAGAGGGATGTCAATGATGAGGAGGAGAACCATGGAGTACCTCAAAACAACAATGGACAAGGACCTGCTCATGGAGCTATCAACATTGAGCAACTATTGGCTATGCAAAACCAGCTCATGCAGACCATGATACAGACCATGGGACAACTGCAGGCTGGCAATATCAACAATCAGCCCCACATGCCTCCACCGCCATCCCCGCCTCCTCATAACCGATTGGGAGTTCATGAGGACTAGGCCGCCAACCTTTGCTCAAGCTGCTGACCCTATGGATGCTGATGATTGGCTCAAGTCCGTGGAGAAGAAGCTAGCTATTGTCCAATGTAGTGACCGGGAGAAGGTCTTGTTTGCTTCTCATCAACTCGTTGGAGCAGCTGCAGATTGGTGGGATGCTTATTGCAATGCTCATGAGAATCAAGAGAGGGTCACCTGGGCGGAATTCAAGGAGAACTTCCGTTCTCATTATGTGCCGGAAGGTGTTATGATCTTGAAGAGACAAGAATTTGAGAATTTAAGGCAAGGAAGATCAAGCGTGAGTGAGTATCTAAATAAATTCACTCAACTCTCAAGATATGCGCCTGAGGATGTTAGTCGGGACAACCGGAAGCAATACTTGTTCATGAGGGGCTTGAACAATGAGATCCAAGTACAATTGCTCAATTGTGAATATCCAAATTTTCAGAAGCTTGTGGACAAAGCAATTGTAGTTGAGAACAAGATCCGTGAGATGGAGCAAGAAATCAAGAGGAAGGTGCCGTATCAAGGACAGCAACAAGGAAGTAATGTGCGCCCTCGCCTTGCACCACCCAATGCGCCTCATTACAGCTCCCCTATTCCTGCTCAGCGCCCTGATTATGCACCGCGCCCAACTCAGTTTGAGCAGCAACGCCCTATTATGCAAGCAATGCCTTATGCACCTCGTGCTGATTTCCCTGGAACCAATGCTCAAAACCAAGCTCGTCCTAATAATTCTGGTGGAGTCAAGAGGTGCTATACTTATGGAGAAGTTGGACACTTTGCGAATCAATGTCCTAAGTCAGGCCTTGGTCAAAGAAGCAATGCGCCGAGGCAAAATCCAAGACCTAATGGAGGACAACCACAAGGAAACCGTGGACAGCAGAATTTTGCTCGTGGCAACGTGAATCATGTCTCTACGGAGGATGCTCAACAAGCGAATGACGTGGTCATTGGTATGTTTCTTGCTAACTCCAACCCCGCGACTATGTTATTTGATTCTGGAGCATCGCATTTATTCATTGCATCGAAGTATGTTACCAAGTATAGTTTGCCTATTCTCTCATATGAAGTCTACTCTATTGGTTAAGTCTCCTGGAGGAGGGATGAGGACAAATATAGTATGTCCAAAAGTAAGCCTTAAAATAAGGGGGGTAGACTTCTCCGCCAACCTCATTGTTTTGGATTCACAAGGAATAAGAGGATCCGTTGGTGCAAAGTGCAATGGAAACACCACACGGAAACCGAAGCCACATGGGAACGTGAAGAAGACCTGAAGGCAGAATTCCCTCACCTTTTCTCCACGCTATCGAATCTCGAGGGCGAGATTCACTTTAAGGGGGGTAGAATTGTAACACCCTAAATTTTCCCATCCTGCATTGCATACATGATCATGCATTAAACATTAGTAAGATAAAAGAAAAATAATAAAACATAAGAGATGGAGCATATATATATAAATGTATATAAATAATATATATAAAAATGTATGAAAATAAATAAAATATTAATATTAATAATATACATTATAATAATAATAATAAATAATAAATATATAAAATGAATAATATATATATATATAATATATATATATAATAAATAACACAAAAAAAGGTATAAAAAATAATAAGTAAAATAAAAAATATATAAAATAATAATAATACTAAAAAAACAGTAATATGTTTCAAAAAAAAAGAAAGAAAAAAAAACAAAAAGGGACCGCTGGCCAGGCGGCCGAGCCAGCCCAGCCAGCCGGCCCCGCACCCGACCGCGCGCGACAGCGCCTCGGCCCCCGCGCCGCCGCGGACCCCGCCCCGCCTGCCCCCCCTCCTGACGCGACGCAACGCCCAGCCCCACGCCGCCGCGCCGCCCGCGTGGCCCCCACCCCGGTCTTCCCGCGCGAGCGCGCCTGCACGCGCCGATTCCCACGCCCGCACGCCACCCGAGGCGCTCCGCGCCGTGTGCCCCGAGCGCGCACGCCCCGGGGGCCCCACCCTGCCGCCGCCTGCCCCGGGCCCCGCCCTCACGCCGAACGCGCACGCAGCCGACCCCGCTGCCAGCGCACTCCCGCGTGAATCCCGCGCGACTCCCCTGGCCCCACCGCACCGCAGCCACCCCACACGCGCCGCCTGGCCTTGGCCCCAGCGTCGGACCGCGAAGTCGCCCGCGCGCCTGCGCGCTGGGTCCCGCACGCCGATGTCGCTTGCCGACGCAGCCCGACCCCGACGCCGTCACGCGCCCGAACCGCAACCGACTCGGCGCCTGATGCCGCGTCCCGTGCTCTATAAAAGGGACCGAGGTCCTTAGGCTTTTTCCAGATCGATCAAATCAGCCGCCGCCAGAAAAAAAAAAGGGGATCCCGCCGCCGGTACAGAGAAGAAGAAAACGCACCAGAGGCTGCGCCGCCAGGAGAAGAAAAGGAAGAAAAAAAGAGGGGAAGAAGAGGAAGAAAAAGAGGAGGGTACCACCGTCCACCGGAGATCGTCGCCGTCGTCGTGCCGCCGAAGGTCTGCTGCACCATCTACTTCGTCTACGCGTCGCATTTGTTCCGCGACCGTCAAGCCGTCAGATCTACGGTAGGACATGTTCCTGATGCGAATTTTAGCGACGCATTAGATCTAATAGACATAAATTGATTTTAGTTGCACTATAATTTTATTTTCAGCAACATTAATCCACGTTAAAATCCCTGTAAACTCATATGAACACGTATGAACTAGTTGCATCTAATTAATAAACAACCGTAGTTAATTAATTATTGTACCTTGCATGCATGCATATCATCGCATGTTGATTAATGCGTGTGCATCATATTGAATTGTGTGTATATTCTTGTATGTGTGGTCACGAGTAGAGGGAAGTGCTCAAGAGATCGTGTACGAGGATTTTCAGAATCAAGATTTCGAAGCGGTTGAGCAACCCTATCCGCCGGAGCAAGGCAAGTGTCCTTGAAGCATATTGATCCTGTTTTAAAATAAATGTTTTGATTGCAAAACTGCATGCTTGTGTCAAATTGATGGGAATCCTATGGTAGGAAGTTTACTAGATTTGCTAAACCACCTTTGTCGCCTGGAATTTATGGTAGAGAGTCGAGAAGGGTTTTTACCTTTTTGCTTCGCTTAATTAATTGGGATGGAAAAACAACACTACAAATTTAATTATGTATTAATGGTATTCTGGTTAATGTGAACTGGTCGATACGGTATGGTGATGGGTGATCTAAGCAAGCCTGGTATGTGGATGGGTTGGATGTTATGGTGGTTTGCTTGCTTTAGATCTAAGGACCGGTTCATGCGAGAATATGCCAGGACTACAGTGCCACCACGAGGCCAAGTATGGGTGTGGCGTAGCTGATTAATTAGGGCTTTGCTAGTGCTGTTTGGACCATTGTGGATGCTCGGGGAAGGGGTAGTCGGATTGGGTTTGTTGATGATTGGTGGGACTACCCTGGGATCCGAATGGCTCAAGAGGGGGCCCTTGGTTGAAGATGTGCTCAGTTGGAGGCATCGCCACCGGTGAAACCTCAGTGGGGTCTGAATAGGCTAGTAATCCCTTTGTAAAGGCTATTTTGTGATCTTTTGGCCATACACCAAAGGAAGTGTAATTGGCATAAGGGAGGTTCTTTAGTCGCCGACGGGTGATGAAATCACAAACACGTGGGTAAAGTGGTACAAACTCTGCAGAGTATTAAAACTATCATGATAGCCGTGCTCCCGGTTATGAGCGCCTGTATGACCTACATGATTAGAGGGAAATTGGGATTTGGGATGATTATTGTTATAGATATGATTATGGTTATGGTTATGGATGGAATTATGGTTTACGACATTGATTATGGTTATTGGTAATGGTGAATTATGGACTGGTATTATTATGGTTACATGGTTTATGATGGGTTTACTTCACATAAATATGATATATTGCTTTTCAAATGCTTTACTGTACTTTTCAGCACTTAGCCATTATTACATTCGTCATTTGAATCAGCCACATGTCATACTTTCCACACTTGCTGAGTACGACATGTACTCACTCTTGCAATCCCCCACCCAACAGTTGCAGGTCAGAATTGTGAGTTTAATGGCGATAATGCGGAGATCTAGGCCGTGTCTACCGTCAACCTTGCCTGTGGTGTTGCTTGGAGCTGCGCTATTCCCTTTTGCTTAGTTTGCTTAGTTGCTTAATTAGTTTATATCCGCTGCATTAGTTGAACTTATCAAACATTCATTAGAGCTTGTATTCGAGGATTTAATGAATTATGTAATAAGAGTACTTATTTAATAATTTGAGCTGTGGTAATTATCTATTTATCAATTGTGAATCACTCGTGTATGTGTGTTGAACATCCTGGGCACACATATGCGTTAGCTTGGTTCAATTTTCGGAACCGGGCGTCACAGAAACATGGCTACTTTTTTTAGCACTCTTACTTTTTTTCAAGAGTGGATGCTTTTTCTTTTTCTTGTAGCCATGTATTCTACTCCTTTTTATTTTTAGAGAGGCTTTCATTTGTATTGTATGGAGTTTCTTTTTGGCGGATGGGTTATCTATGGATGCAAACTCTCAATGTGAGAAATTTGCATGAGTGGAGTGCACAAGACTTTTCAATTCAAAAAGTTCATGCATGTCACTCAATTGGGTCACGAGTTTGACAAAATTCAATGAAAAGCAAAGTGGCATATGCTTGTGGTTTTCAATGAATGTATCATATGGCCTTGGTGGGTATATAAATTTCCAATGAGAGATTTAGGCAAAGTTCAAGACTTCAAATAGTTACAAATGTCAAAATCAATTTCAAGCAAAAGGATGATTTCTAAAGAACTCATTTACCATATCACACTAGTCAAATACCTAGATGATGTGTTTTTCCTATTGAATTATGGGAATCATAAACAAGGTAATGAATTGGAATATAAAGTATTCAAATTTTCAGCTTAAGCAAATTCTTGACTACCAAATTTTATTTCAATTTGTTGAGTTGATTCATTTTAGATATGCAACAAAAAATATGAAATCAACTCAAACAGTAGGGTAGCACATAAAAGTGGGGATAGGAAATCCAAACCGATTTTCTAGAGCGAAAGGGTGTCGTACGGTGCAGAAAACAAGTCGGCCGACCAGGGGGTTCGGCCGACCTCCTGTTGGTTTTTCTATGGCTCTGTTTCGTCGGGTCGTTTTGCTCATTCGGTCACGACGTGTTTTGATATGCAATGTTAATTTTTCGCGTCAGGATTTCCTGACTTGGGGACATGTTTCCCCCACACTTGTTTCCTGAATTCTCTATTTAACAAAATAAACTAAAGGGGGGACTTTACCGGTGTTAGATGAATCAGTAAGTTCACTTTATCAAAATATAGGGATGCTTACATTATTTAACCTAGCTTCAGAAAACAAATGTTTTTTAAAAAAAAAAAAATCCTAAGTAGTAAGCATCCTATGTTGTTGGGACATTATGGTGCGTTGTAGATGTTGGGCTCCCCGACGACATTGCACAACCGCCGCAGTTTGGCGCTCATGCCACAGCGAACACCGTCAATCTCCTCCTTGAGGGTTGTGATGTCGTCCTTCAGTTCCGCCCTCTTGATGCGCCCTTCAGCCACCAAGTTAGTCAGCTTCTTGTTCTCCAAGCGGAGAGAAGTGAACTCCTTGGTCAGCTGTGCAACTTTAGGGGCACGAGGAGAGTCCTCATCACTGCCCTCGAACTGACTGAGTGGCCCGTTGATGGCAGGTAGTGGGATGTGCCACCTAATTTTGGAGGGCGACGAGCCTGTCGACTCCTCCATCGCCAGATTATCCACGCGCTTGAATAGGCCCTTAGCGTAGCCTCCTTCGGGTTTGCGCACCCCGTGGATAAGAAAGCGATCTCCCATGCGTTCCGGCGAGGTACAGGTGGGCGTCTTGTAGTGGTGGCTCACAACATCGCCCTTCTTAGTCTTCAGTGTGTACATGAACTCCTCGCCAGGCAGCAACGATGGGGGAGACTCGTCTTTTCCATGGAAAAGACGTGTCTTGACTGGGTTCAGCCCAGCCAAAATCAGACGGCATGGCGTCGTTGACTTCATCGGAGTTCTCCGCGCTACGAGGTGTAGGGTTGCGCCCGCGCGGAGTCGTTGCAGGCAGGATCATGGCAAGGGCTTGACATCGATCGCCATGACGGACTCCAAGGCGAGGGAAGTTTTGTTGTTGGTCGGCATAATGTCCCCGTTCAGGTTCAAGGTTGAGGTGGAGGAGGTGTGAGGCACAATCTTCTTGTCGGCCATGACGAGGACGGGAGGAATATGATGATTCAATGAGGTGTATAACTTTCCTCTCAGTTTTCGTCCTTTAAGTAGGCGGGGAACGACGCGTCTCACCGAGGATTTTGTGGAGGATATCGAGGAGGATCAACAAGAGAAAATAGAACGCAAACGGCGCGAAGGGAGAGTCGGCCGACCCTAGGGTTCGACCGACCCCCTTATGGCTCCGTTGGGGCCACATTTTCTCGGGTCGATTAAATGGGCATCATAGATGAAGAATTGGATGGGCCCATTAGTTGGACTTGGAGAATTTAAACAGAATTGAAAGAAATGGCATGGAAATCGATTATATTTACCACGTCAAATTCTTTTTCTGTATCCTTTTGGGAATCGAGAAATAATTTGAGTCGATGCCCATTCACTTTGAATAGTTGGCCATCATCACCTTGGAGTGTGATTGCTCCATGGGATGAAGTCTCTACTACAGTGAAGGGTCCTTCCCATTTACTTCAAAGCCTCCCATGTCCAAAGAGTTTAACCCTAGAGTTAAAGAGTAAAACTTTATCTCCAGGTTTGAACTCTTTCGGCGTAATCCTCTTATCGTGCCATCTTTTGTTTCTCTCTTTATAAATTCTTGCACTGTAGTACGCCTTATCTCTCCATTCCTCAAACTCAGAGATTTGCTTCAAACGGTGATTTCCAGCTTCGTTAAGATTCATGTTCCACCGCTTGATGGCCCAATACGCTCTATATTCCAATTCTACGGGAAGATGGCAAGTCTTCCCATAGACAAGTTGGAAAGGAGACATGTCGATAGGTGTCTTGTAGGCAGTACGATATGCCCACAATGCGTCGGGTAGCTTTTGCTTTCATCCCGTTCCCATTTCCAAGACAATCTTTTGCAGAATATTCTTAATTTGCTTATTAGATGTTTCTGCTTGACCACTTGTCTGTGGGTGGTATGGGGTAGCAATGTTATGCTGGCCTCCAAGTTCTCTTAAAAAGTTCAAGAAGGTCTTATCTATGAAATGTGACCCTCCATCACTTATGACCATACGGGGAGTTCCAAAGCATGGGAAAATGATCTCATAGAACATTTTCCTTACTTGCTTGGAATCAGCATTTTTGCATGGCAATGCTTCTACCCATTTTGACACATAATCGATGACAACCAGAATATACTTGCAATAATAAGACCTAGGAAAAGGCCCCATGAAATCAATACCCCATACATCAAATAATTCCACTTGGAGATTGAATGTTAGGGGCATCGCATCGCGAGCAGAGATTCCTCCATGCTTCTGGCATTTCCAACATCTGCAAATGAATTCCTTGGTTTCTTCATACATTGAAGTCCAATAGAATCCACTTTGTCAGATCTTTGCCTGAGTACGGTAAACACCGTAATGACCACCATAGGGGCCAGCATGGCATTTTTCTATAATTTTGGTGCCTTCGATTGATGGGACGTACCTTCTAAGAAGGCCATCAGCACATACTCGATAGAGGTAAGGGTCATCCCGAAGGTGTCTACGACTCTCATAAATGAGTTTCTTTTTGTTCTCTCCTGGTGGTACGTATCCCGTGACCATAAAGTTCACGATATCCGCATATCTAGGGTGAGAGTCTGTTACCTTGAGGAGCATATCATCTCGTAGAAAGTCATTGATAGGTATGTCCATGGTTTGTGTGACTTCCATACGTGAAAGATGATCTGCTACTGAATTCTCTACTCCTTTCTTTTCTCTTATTTCCAGATCAAATTCTTGGAGTAGAAGAATCCATCAAATTAGCTTGGGTTTAGCATCCCTTTTGGTAAGCAGATATTTCAAAGCAGCATGGTCTGTGTAGACTATGACCTTTGCTCCAACCAAATAGGATCTAAACTTGTCGATAGCAAAAACTACTACTAGGAGCTCTTTCTCAGTTGTGGCATAATTGAGTTGGGCTCCTGTAAGTGTTTTGCTAGTGTAGGCTATTGCGTGATGCTTTTTATCTTTGGTTTGGCCTAAGACCGCACCAACAGCAAAGTCACTGGCATCACACATGATTTTGAAAGGCAACGTCCAATCAGGAGGTTGGATAATTGGAGCTGAGATGAGTGCCTTTTTTAGTATATCAAATGATTTAAGGTATTCATCATCGATATCAAAGGGAGCTTCTTTAGCTAATAGGTTGGTGAGGGGTCTAGCAGTTTTGGAGAAATCCTTCATAAATCGTCGGTAGAACCCCGCATGACCTAAAAAGTTGTGGATTCCCTTAACATTGATAGGAGGTGGAAGTTTTTCAATAACTTAAATTTTAGCTTTGTACACCTCTATCCCTCTCTCGGGCACCAAGTGTCCAAGAATAATGCCTTCTCGGACCATGAAATGGCACTTTTCCCAATTAAGCACAAGGTCCTTCTCCTGGCATCTTTGTAAGACCCTGTCTCAATTTTCTAGACAATGATCAAAAGTTTTTCCATAGACGGAGATATCGTCCATGAAAACTTCCATGATATCCTCGATCATGTCTGAAAATATAGACATCATGCATCTCTGGAAAGAGGCAGGAGCTTTACACAGTCCTGAAAGCATCTAGGCCCCATGAGGTACGGTTTCGGTGATTAATGACAACCATTCGATATTACTAATGAATTGTGAATGCAAGGTCTCGATAACACTCAATCAAATGAAATCAAAATTACATTGGAGACCCATATAAAATCAATGAATGAGATCAAATCAAATCATATGAAGACAAGAAGTGAAAGCTCTAGCTTGATATCACTCAATGCTTGAAGACAATCAAAACAACATTTCAAACAAGTGTCAAAGAGGTCACAAGTTCAAATTCCAAAAGAACAACTCAAAACAACTCGAAGTCAACAAGTTGAACACACCGGATCAACCGACGTTCTATGAGTTGACTACATCGGTCGAGTTGGTTCAAACTGAAGAAGAAGACCTCAGACAAATGCACTCACCGGATCATCCGATGTGAGTGGCTCAGTGACATCGGTCCATCATCACAGATTGCAACACTGTTGGACAAAGTGAAGCACCGGATCATCCGATGTGCAGACTTACACACATCGGTCGATCACTCCAGTGAGCTTCAAGATGAAGCAAAATTCTGGAGGAAGAGCCATCGGATCATCCGATGAGAAGACAGAGCAACATCGATCTAACAACGGTCATATCTGACACAGTGACATCAGCTAATTTGGCTTTGACCGATGTTAACTGAAGGGGAGACATCGGATCATCCGGTGTTTGCAGAGAAGTGATGTCAGCCTACTTTTCCAACGGCTATCTCGTGGAGGATGGCTATTTATACCCCTTCAACCTGTCAAATCGAAAAGTCTTGAAGCCCAGACATACTCTACACATCCTAGAGCATTCAAGCAATAGAGCTACCACTTTCACATCATTTGCTCATCATTTGTACACCAAGAGATAGGCTAGAACTAGCTAGAGATAGTGCTTGGGTGCCTCCATTCTTGGTGATTGGAGTCTCTAGTGTAGTGAGAGCCATAAGGGAGTGTCCCTTGGTGTGTGCGACTTCCGGAGCTTGCCAAGAAGATTGTGGAAGCCCGGAGGATTCCAAAGTGTACAAGGCTTGAGCTCCACCTTGCCGAGGTTGGCGAACGGAGAAGAATAGTGAAGAACCCCCTTGTCTCGGTGACTTGGGAGTGGCAAAACCCTTTGGTGGGTGCCACAACGTGGATGTAGGTAGATCCTTGTGATCTTACCGAACCACGGGATAAACTCCGTGTCCCTTGAGCGTTTGCATCCCTCTCCCTTTTTACACTTATGCAATCTTCATTCCGCAACTTTAATTTACATTGATTGCATAGTTTAATTGCATAGGGAATTGGGCTTGAGGTCGTTAATTTTAATTGCTTTAAAAATTGAAAGAAAGCCCAATTCACCCCCCCTCTTGGGCATTTCGATCCTTACAATTGGTATCAGAGCAAGGTTGCTCATAGGATCATTCTAGCTTCACCGCTAGAGAGCTTAAATGGCCAAGAATGGGGGTTCGGTTCCTATCTTCGAGGGCAAGAACTTTGCCTATTGGAAAGCACGCATGCGTGCCTACCTAGAGGCTATTGCTCCCGAAGTTTGGGAAGCGACCCATGCGGGATTTGGAGATCTCAATTATGTTGGTGATCAACTAAAATGGGATGCTAAGGCTAGAAATGCCATCTATGAATGCATAAGTCAAGACGTTTTTGCTAGAATTGCTAGTAAAGAGAAAGCTTGTGAAATTTGGGCATGTTTAATTGAAATTCATGAGGGCTCATCTCGTGTTAAAGAACTCAAATATCACTTGCTAAAATCCAAGTATGATGAATTCAAAATGCTTCCTCATGAGAATGTTAACCAAATGTTTTCTCGCTTAAATATGCTCATTGAGGAGATTAACGCACTTGACATTGCTTCTCTTGGTAAGGGTCTTATCAACCGCAAGATCCTCATGCTTCTACCCAAGCCCAAGTACAACATTATCAACTCAATGCTCCAAAAGGAATCACTTGACAACATTGAAGTCTCGGAGCTCATTGGAGAAATTCATGCTCATGAGATGAGCGTACTTGGAATGATGGAGGAGTCATCGTCAAAAACCATTGCTCTCAAGGCTTCAACCAAGAAAACAACTCCCAAGAAAAATAAAGTGGTTGAGCCTAGCTCAAGCGAAGAAGAGCAAGCAACAAGCGAAGATGACGATGATGAGCTTGCGTTGATGATGAGAAAATTCTCACGTCTAAACTCCAAAATCGCAAAGAAGGGATACTCTTTTGATCCAAAGAAGAAAGCCTTCCTCCCAAGAAAAGATGAAAACAAGACATGCTACAATTGTGGTGATCAAGGCCACATATCATATGATTGTCCAAGACCCGACAAGAGGAAGGACAACCACAAAGGAAAGTATAGAAAGCTAGAAGAAAGTGATGAAGATGAAGAAGAGGTCAAACCCAAGCGCTCCTTTGGAAAGAAGAAATTTGACAAGGGCAAGAAGACCAAGCTCTTTCCAAAGAAGAGAAGAGGGCCTCAAAAAGTCTTCATGTGCGAGGCAAATGAGTGGATCACGGATGAAGAGTCAAGCGACGAAGAGAGTGAAGATGAAGAAAACTTGGCGGGCCTTGCCATCGTTGACAAGGACAACTCACCTCTTCGTCCACCTCCTATGTGCCTCATGGCTAAAGGTAACACTAAGGTATGTGACGATTCTAGCGATGATGATGATGAGCTCTCCCCCGATGAACTAGCATCTATGATTAATGAATACCATGTCATCATAAAAAGGGAAAAGAGCAAGGTTAAAGCACTTGAACAAGCTTGTGCTAAACTTGAGAGTGCGAAGCTCGATTTGCATGACAAGTATGTAACCATACTTAAAGAGCATGACACGCTCAAAACACATGTCAAGCAAATCGAGGAGGAAAATGCTCAAATCAAGCTTGATCATCATGAGCTTGACTTAGTAAACCAAGCACTCTTGGGAAAGCACAATGACTTGGTTCAAAAACATGAAGTGCTTAACCTTGCTTATGAGGCAATTGAACTAAAAATGAAAAACATGAAAAAGGAAACCCTTGATGGCAAAGTATCAACTATTTCACATGCCACTAATACTTTGGATAAGTCCTTGCCTTTGAAAGCAAGCCTTAGGGAGAAGGAATTGATGGACGAAATTGAAAGTCTCCGCACTAGTGTGGTGAGACTTTCCAAGGGGGAGGACAAGCACAAGGAAATCCTCTACCAACAAGCCAAAGGCTTCAACAAGAGAGGACTTGGATCCTTCCCGGTGCTCAACAAAGGGAAGGTGCCCTCACCGGAGCTTAGGACGAGCTTCATCAAAGAAGTTGGATCCTATTGCCAACATTGTGAGGTCACCGGACACCACACGAGGGAGTGTCCTCTTCCCAACCGTCCTTCTCCCAAATTGCCTCCTAACTACAAATCTACTTTCCATGATTATCACTATCTCTTAAGCAAAGTAGGTGGCAAGGTGAAGGCAAGGTTCATCGGCAAAGACATTAAGGGCATGAAGGGGAAGCTCCCCAAGCAACTTTGGGTCCCAAAATCACTTGTATCACACATACAAGGACCTAAGTTAGCTTGGGTGCCTAAACTCAAAAACTAACTTCATGTGTGTAGGTGAACTACAAAGCCGGAGGAAAGCATTGGGTACTCGATAGCGGGTGCACTCAACATATGACCGGCAATGATGGTATGTTCACCACCATAGAAAACCCCGGTAATCATGAACAAGTTACTTTTGGTGACAATTCTAAGGGTAAGGTAATAGGATTAGGTAAAATTGTTATCTCGAATGATTTATCCATTTCTAATGTGTTGTATGTTAAGTCACTTAGCTTTAATCTACTTTCCATTGCACAACTTTGTGATCTTGGACTAACATGCACATTTAGCAAGGATGATGTTGTTGTGCGTTGTGAGGCAAGCAAAGAGCTTATCTTCAAAGGATTTCGGCATGGACATCTCTACTTAGTAGATTTCTCCAACAAGAATGCTAGCCTAACCACTTGTCTTTTCACTAAGACAAGCTTGGGTTGGCTATGGCACCGACGCATGGCACACATTGGAATGAGCAAACTCAAGAAGTCATTCAAGCTTGGGATGGTGACCGGCGTGAAGGATGTGACGTTTGAGAAAAACAAGCTTTGTAGCGCATGTCAAGCCGGGAAGCAAGTTGCTTCACACCACCCAATGAAGACAATGGTGTCAACCTCCAAGCCACTTGAACTACTCCACATGGACCTCTTCGGACCGTCCACATACCAAAGTCTTGGCGGTAACCTCTATTGTCTTGTTATAGTTGATGACTACTCTCGCTATGCTTGGACTCTATTTTTAGGTGACAAGAGTGAAACTCCGGAAGTGTTCAAGACCTTCGCCAACCGTGCTCAAAGGGAATTCCAACTTCCCATTATCAAGGTCCGGAGTGACAACGGCACCGAATTCAAGAACTACAACATTGGGGAGTGGTGTGACCGTGAAGGTGTGAAGCATGAATTCTCCGCCACGTACACTCCTCAACAAAACGGTGTTGTTGAGAGGAAGAACAAAACTCTCATCACTCTTGCAAGAGCAATGCTTGATGACTACGGCACGTCGGAGAAGTTTTGGGCCGAAGCAATCAACACGGCGTGCCATGCCGCAAATAGGGTCTATCTTCACCGACTACTCCAAAAGACCCCATATGAGCTCCTCATTGGGAGAAAGCCCAACATCTCCTACTTTAGAGTCTTTGGGTGCAAATGCTACATCTACCGCAAGAAAAGGCTCGGTAAGTTTGAAAGAAGATGTGATATTGGCATTTTTCTTGGTTATGCATCAAACTCAAAAGCATATCGAGTATTCAACCAAACCTCCGGTCTAGTTGAAGAAAGTTGTGATGTTGAGTTTGATGAGACTAATGGCTCCCAAGAGGAGAGTTTTGGTCATGATGAAATAGATGATGAGCCTCTACGAGAAGCCATGAAAAACATGACCATTGGAGACATCAAGCCGGAAGTTGAAGAGGGCCATGATCAAGGGGGAGCTTCAAGTTCCAACAACAACACCTCCATGGCGCCTCAAGTAGACGAAGAGGAGAAAGATGATCCATTGCCAACTCAAGACTCACAAGCAACACAACATCAAGATGGAGAAAAAGTCCATGATCAAGTCCAACCACAAGAGGAACAACACGCTTCACCACCGCCAAGTGCTTCACAACCACTTATGAGGCATGGACGCATCTCCAAGGCGCATCCAATGGACCAAATCATTGGAAGTCCTTCAAGGGGCGTAAGTACTCGTTCCCGCCATGTTGCTTCATTTTGTGAGCACTACTCGTTTGTTTCGTGTGTAGAACCCACTCACATCGAGGAAGCGCTCCAAGACCCAAATTGGGTAATGGCTATGCAAGAAGAACTCAACAACTTCATCCGCAATGAAGTTTGGGTGTTGGTGGAGCGACCCAAGGACAAGAACGTCATCGGAACAAAGTGGGTGTACCGCAACAAACAAGACGAGAATGGCGTTGTGGTCCGCAACAAGGCAAGACTTGTGGCCAAAGGGTTCTCCCAAGTTGAAGGACTAGACTTTGGCGAAACATTTGCTCCGATCGCCCGGTTAGAGGCAATTCGTATACTCCTTGCTTTTGCTTCACATCATAACATAATGCTTTATCAAATGGATGTGAAAAGTGCCTTTCTTAATGGCTATATTAACGAGCTTGTTTATGTTGAGCAACCTCCCGGGTTTGAAGATCCGAGGAATCCTAATCATGTGTATAGGCTACACAAGGCGCTCTACGGACTCAAGCAAGCACCTAGGGCATGGTATGAACGACTAAGGGATTTCCTAGTCATGCAAGGATTCAAGATCGGGAGGGTGGATACTACACTCTTCACCAAGGACATCAACGGAGATTTATTTCTTTGTCAAATTTATGTTGATGACATTATTTTTGGCTCAGCTAACAAAGATCTTAGCCATGAGTTTGGCAAAATGATGTCTAGGGAATTCGAGATGTCAATGATTGGAGAGCTCAACTTCTTCCTTGGATTCCAAATCAAGCAACTTCAAGAGGGAACTTTTGTCTACCAAGAGAAATACACCAAGGACCTCTTGAAGAAATTTGAGATGGGAGATTGTAGCTCAAGAAGCACTCCAATGGCAACAAATTGCCATCTCGACGCGGATAAGGACGGTAAACCTATTGACCAATCTCACTACCGCTCTATGGTTGGTTCATTGCTTTATCTTACCGCATCTAGGCCCGATATAATGTTTAGTGTATGCTTATGTGCTCGCTTTCAAGCGGCTCCTAAAGAATCGCATAAGAAGGCAGTCTTTAGGATACTTAGGTATCTTAAGCATACCCCTAGTATGGGCTTGTGGTACCCTAAAGGTACAACCTTCCAACTCTTGGGATACTCGGATTCGGACTTTGCCGGATGCCGCGTAGATCGCAAGAGTACCTCCGGTGGGTGCCACTTGCTTGGGCGTTCCCTAGTGTCTTGGTCTAGCAAAAAGCAGAATTCCGTGGCTTTGTCCACCGCGGAAGCGGAGTATATAGCGGCCGGTGCATGTTGTGCCCAAATTCTATATATGAAGCAAACCCTTTTGGACTTTGGAATTAAAATTGGTTGTGTGCCTCTCCTTTGTGACAATGAAAGTGCGGTTAAGATAGCTAGAAACCCCGTTCAACACTCCCGCACTAAGCACATTGATATTCGCCATCACTTCTTGCGTGATCATGAGGCTAAAGGAGACATCTCTTTGCAAGGTGTTAGATCCGAAGAACAATTGGCGGATATTTTCACTAAACCACTTGATGAGAAAACCTTTTCTAGACTTAGAAATGAATTAAATGTGCTAGATGGATCTAACGTCATGTAAGTTGCCATGTTCATGTAAGGATGCATATCATATAAGTCTTGTCTAACTCCCAAAGGATAGGGGTGAGCTAGAAATAGTATTCTCTGAGGAAGCCTTTGGAAGGTTTAAACTTGGCAAGATAGATTTATTTTATACCTTGCATGATCCCTGCCATATAGACTTGCACTCTTTTAATCTCTTGCACTATAATTTGTTTGGCATTGCATACGGTAGATTGTCACAAAGGGGAACCCACCTCATGAGAAGGAGACTTGTTTGAAATGCAATATCTCAACTCATATAAGGTGGAAAGAACAAAATGTTAGGTACGTTAATGCCTAGAGGATCATGCTTCAAAGAGATAGAAGTCTTCATACTCTACCTCACAAAGCATGGGCCTTACATTTTATTTGTATATTTTCCTCCATTTTTCTCGGTGTTCCATTTGCATTAAGGCCTAGCCAAGCTATTGGCATATTAGCTTTTTGAGGGGTAAGGGGTTGCCCAAAAAGTCCTAAGACATGTGTTTCTCTTTGATTGTTTGTTTGGTCAAAGGACATATATGGGATGTTTTCGTTCTGTTGTCATCGGATTATCCGATCCCTATGTCAATCCCTCATCGGTCCAATAGGTGTTCAATCTTCAAAGCCCAATTCTGTCTGAATTTCAAATGATCCAACGCGTTCATTCCGAAAAATATCGGTCCATCCGATGTTCACTCTTCTGGAGCTGTGGTCAATTCAACCGATGTCTACTTCCTCCTACGTCGGATCATCCGGTGTCAACATTCCTCTTTTGAACACCCTTACTGTGCCATTCGACCGATGACCCAAACCCTAAACATCGGTCCATCCGATGTCAACAGCAATTTTTGAATACCCTTACTGTGGCATTCGACCGATGTGCACTTCACTTATCATCGGACCATCCGGTGTTAAATTTTCGGCTAGGGTTTGGGGTCCACTATTTAAACCCGCGCGCCGCCGCCTCCTTCTTTCTCCCCGACGCCATCGCCCTCCCGTGCCCTCGCCGCCGCCTCTCGCCCACCTCGCCGCAGCCAACCGCGCCGCCACCTCCTCCGCCGCCGGTCGCCGCCGCCGCCCACAGCGCCGCCGTCGTGCTCCCGCCGGGCGCCGCCACCGCACACTCGCGCCGCCTCACCTCCAAGCGTCGTGCCGCCGTGCTCCACCCGCGCCCAAGCGCCGCCGCCGCCTCTCTCCACCGCCACAACAGCCCCACGCACAAACCGCTCCACCCGAGCAACGCCGTCTTCTCCGGCCACCTCGCTAGGTTTTCCCGAGCTCCATCGTCGCTAAGGTTTGCTCCGTGCCGTGCGACATCCCTCGTTGTTTCTCTCGTCGTTCGTTTTCATCGTCGCTAACCCTACCTCTCCATTGCATCAAGATGGGTCGCGATCGCAAAGGAAAGGGCAAGGCAATCGCGGAGCCCGCCGCGAAGAAGCGCAAACTGTCGAAGGATGAGAAGAACGCCCTTATGGCCGCTCGCACCGCCGAGGAGCGTGAGGGTGGCCAGGGGTTTCCCTGAGGATTCGGGAGGCCCGTCCGAGGCAGCCTCCCGTGATCGACGACTCCGACGCCGAAGAGGAGCCAGTTGAGCCTCTCGTCCGCCGGCGCTCAGCCCGGACGCGTGGGGGTCACACCGAGGCTGCTCCTCGTCCGAGACCGACGGCTGCCGACCGTCGTGAGGACAGGGAGGTCGAGAGGGCCATCTACGAGATGGACACGGCCGTCCGTGTCGGTGAGGGAGTCCGGTTGACGGACTACAGGAAGATGAAGGCCAAGCAGCTACGCAAGCTTCGTTGGAACGTGCTGCTTGAGGAGTGGTTCCCACAGCCCCGAGTGACTCTTGTGGATAGTCGTTTCTGGACTATCACCCAGGCGTCTCTCTATGAGACCTACAGGCATCGGGGGCACAAGCTTTTTCAGCACAACTACCTGGACTGGGGGCAGCTTGCAGTGGCAGCGGAGACTGAGGTCCGTCCTTTCTTTGAAAGATACAGAGGTTTGGTGCAGCTGCTGTCTTATGAGAGAAGTGCTCATGTGGAAGAGTGGGTCCATGTCTTCTACGCGACCCTGTACATCTCAGCGGGCAAGAGGTCGATTGCCTTCATGTTCAATGGTCAGCGCTACCACCTCTCGAGGCAGACTTTGGGGCATATTCTTGAGTTGGACCTGCACGACACCTGCGTGCACGAGAAGGTCTATGGGCAGGCAAATCCACCGAGGAGGCCACTTACTGGAGGGGTAGCACCACAGCTTGACGAGATCCGCTCTCTGTTTGGCCCCTCGTTCTCTCCGGACCAGCCGAGAGTTCCAGCTCTCCTGACCCCAGCTGCGCGCATTGTGCACCTCGCCTTGCGCCGCACGCTCCTGCCGAGGTCAGGTTACTTGGAGGGGTTCACGAGTCTGCAGCAGACCCTCCTGTTCTACATAATGAACGGGATGGATTTCGATATCGTGGACATACTCCTATGCGAGATGGAAGACGTAATCACGGATGGGATTGGCATGATGAGGCAGATGGTCTACGGGCACTGGATCAATTACATTTGCTCTATGGTGGTGCCTGAGGGACATACAGCACAAGCCCGGCTAGCTGACGAGAGTGTGACTCGCTTTGGTCACTATCGTGCCTCTGCTCCTGGAGACCGTCGCCTTGGTCGTCCAGTTGAGCGCCAGGTCCGGGCCCGTCTGTCAGAGGAAGACTGGTCCGACCTAGAGCGGGAGGACGAGAGGCTTGCTGAGGCTGAGGCTCAGGGGGAGGACTTGCAGCACGTCTGGTCCGAGAGCGACACAGACGAGAGTGTCGAGGAGTACTTCCCTCCACCTCCACCCTCACCGAGGCAGCACGACGCCGAGGCAGGAGGATCAGCTGCTCCGCCACCGACACCACCTCCTGTGTCCGAGGCACAGGTGACGCAGCCGTCTGAGCTGACCTCGCTCCTCCAGCAGATGATCGAGCAGCAGCGCCAGGACAGGCTCGCTGCTGAGCAGGCCCGGGCAGAGCAGGCTGCTCACCTGGCACAGCTGCAGCGGCAACAGCAGGAGCTCCAGCTGGAGATCGCCCGTCAGAGGCGAGAGGATACGGACCGGTTCACCAACCTGGTAGATCAGATGCACTGCTGTACCCTCGACCAGCAGCAGCAGACCCAGCAGGCCATGATGGGGATCCTAGGGTTGATCACCAACCTTTACACTCAGACCGGGATCGCCCTTCCTCCACAGCAGCCTGGACTGGGACTGGCTCCAGGTGTTTCTCAGGTGCCTACTACTCCTATCCCTTCAATCAGTATGTCACCACTTCTGGCATCCAGCGCACCGATTCACTCACCACTGCCGGCGACGATCTTGTTCCAGCAGACGCCGGCGTCCGTGGTGAGCGCTCCACTTCCTCCAGCTCCACCGGCACCTCCAGTACCTGCTTCCTCTCCTCCAGCACCGGCAGCAGACCCTCCAGCTCCCGCCGCCCCGGCAGCTCCTACGACCGGCGACTCAAGCTCCGACGACTGCGACGGTGCCCAGTTCGTCCTCGCGCCCAGCTCTCAGGGTCTGTAGGCGTTCTGATCCCTTTTGGTGTCTTGATGCCAAAGGGGGAGAAGATGTAGAAGAGTCAGGGGGAGTGGTAGTCTCAGGGGGAGTGTAGGGGGAGTGTGTGTGTGTGTGCTTATCCTTTGTATTCGTGCTTGAGTACTCTTTTGTAATTTTAATTAAGCACTCTTTCACTTGTCTCATTTGCTTATGATTTTAATCAATTGAGCTTTTCGCTCCAAAAATTTCTTTTGCGTTTTACAAGCTTAATGTGTCCTATGCTGTATTCATTGCATATATACTTGAGTATTATCATCAAATTCATTATTATTGCGCTTTAAATATTTGTGTTGTCATCAATCACCAAAAAGGGGGAGATTGAAAGCATCTAGGCCCCATGAGGTACGGTTTCGATGATTAATGACAACCATTCGATATTACTAATGAATTTGTGAATGCAAGGTCTCGATAACACTCAATCAAATGAAATCAAAATTACATTGGAGACCCATATAAAATCAATGAATGAGATCAAATCAAATCATATGAAGACAAGAAGTGAAAGCTCTAGCTTGATATCACTCAATGCTTGAAGACAATCAAAACAACATTTCAAACAAGTGTCAAAGAGGTCACAAGTTCAAATTCCAAAAGAACAACTCAAAACAACTCGAAGTCAACAAGTTGAACACACCGGATCAACCGACGTTCTATGAGTTGACTACATCGGTCGAGTTGGTTCAAACTGAAGAAGAAGACCTCAGACAAATGCACTCACCGGATCATCCGATGTGAGTGGCTCAGTGACATCGGTCCATCATCACAGATTGCAACACTGTTGGACAAAGTGAAGCACCGGATCATCCGATGTGCAGACTTACACACATCGGTCGATCACTCCAGTGAGCTTCAAGATGAAGCAAAATTCTGGAGGAAGAGCCACCGGATCATCCGATGAGAAGACAGATCAACATCGGTCTAACAACGGTCATATCTGACACAGTGACATCAGCTAATTTGGCTTTGACCGATGTTAACTGAAGGGGAGACATCGGATCATCCGGTGTTCGCAGAGAAGTGATGTCAGCCTACTTTTCCAACGGCTATCTCGTGGAGGCTGGCTATTTATACCCCTTCAACCTGTCAAATCGAAAAGTCTTGAAGCCCAGACATACTCTACACATCCTAGAGCATTCAAGCAATAGAGCTACCACTTTCACATCATTTGCTCATCATTTGTACACCAAGAGATAGGCTAGAACTAGCTAGAGATAGTGCTTGGGTGCCTCCATTCTTGGTGATTGGAGTCTCTAGTGTAGTGAGAGCCATAAGGGAGTGTCCCTTGGTGTGTGCGACTTCCGGAGCTTGCCAAGAAGATTGTGGAAGCCCGGAGGATTCCAAAGTGTACAAGGCTTGAGCTCCACCTTGCCGAGGTTGGCGAACGGAGAAGAATAGTGAAGAACCCCCTTGTCTCGGTGACTTGAGAGTGGCAAAACCCTTCGGTGGGTGCCACAACGTGGATGTAGGTAGATCCTTGTGATCTTACCGAACCACGGGATAAACTTCGTGTCCCTTGAGCGTTTGCATCCCTCTCCCTTTTTACACTTATGCAATCTTCATTCCGCAACTTTAATTTACATTGATTGCATAGTTTAATTGCATAGGGAATTGGGCTTGAGGTCGTTAATTTTAATTGCTTTAAAAATTGAAAGAAAGCCCAATTCACCCCCCCCTCTTGGGCATTTCGATCCTTACAAGTCCAAAGGACATACGCCGGTAGGCATAGGTCCCGTAAGGACATGTGAACATGGTCTTACTT
Organism: Tuctoria greenei; assembly: GCA_036927565.1. NCBI lineage: Eukaryota > Viridiplantae > Streptophyta > Magnoliopsida > Poales > Poaceae > Tuctoria > Tuctoria greenei. The sequence continues at coordinate 4,734,312 of JAYESD010000007.1, forward strand.
TGATCATCGGGATGCATAGGAATTTGATGATATCCAGAATACCCATCAAGGAAACAGAAGTAGGGGTGTTTTGCCAATCGCTCTAACATCTCATCGATGAAGGGCAATGGAAAATGGTCTTTCCTTGTTGCCTTGTTAAGTTTTCGATAGTCAATGCACATCCTCCATCTTGTGATGGCCTGTTGAGGAATTAATTCATTCCTCTCATTTTGAACGACCGTTATACCTCCCTTCTTAGGCACTACTTGAACTGGACTTACCCATTCACTATGAGGAACAGGGTAAATAATCCCGGCATGCAGAAGTTTCAAGACTTCTTTCTTGACAACTTCCCGCATCGCATTATTCAATCGCCTTTGAGGTTCCCTTGAGGGGACACTCTCAGGGTCAATAGGAATATGATGGGTGCATAACGCTGGACTAATTCCCTTGAGATCCTGAAGTGAATATCCAAAAACAGCTCTATGCCTTTCTAACATGGCTATGAGTTTGAGCGTTTCATCATCTGAAAGCTTGTCACTTATGGTGGCAGGGGCTTCCAAATCGCCATTTATAAAGGCATAACGTAGGCCTGGAGGTAGAATATTGAGCTCAACAGGAGGTTTTGGGGAGGGCTCTTCTTTTGGCAATTCAATTTCCTCCTGAAATTCATCCTCCTCTTGGACGAAGTCTTCTTCTCCTTTAATTTCAGGGGGTTCTAAAAATTGAAGAGTCCTAACCTCCTCCATTGTCTCATCTTGGATGAGAGATTCTGTAGATGTGTTCTTTGAACGCAGAATAGACATGGAGAAGTTTCTCCCTCCAAGATTGATATTGAGGCTTCCTTACAAAGGAACTTCCATGAGAAATTTCTCTATGGGAATCCCTATCATGATGTCAAAATCTTGGATTTCGAACACGTGAAAATCTGGGAGAGCCTCAACATATTTGTGTCTAACAAATGCTTGTTGCAGAACCCCACATCCTTCAAGAATGGTTCCGAATGAATCTCGGAAGGATGTTGGCGCGAATGGCACATCGCCAAGAATAGCAAGAGCACAAGAATCGGAAATGAGATTTGCTCCAACAGTAGGGTTGTATAGGATTCTCATTGGTGTCCCTCTAATAGAACATAAAATGGTAGCCAAAGGTGAGGTCATCCGAAGAATTTCGGGTGAATCCTCGACTTCAGTTGTCCACTCCCTGCTTAGGATAGAGGTCAACTCCTTGACCGTCTGATGGACGAACACCCCGTCAGGTGGTTCAGGTGGAGTTGGTGGAAATGAAGGTTTCCTATAGCAACAATACTTCGAGGTATTTCCATAATCTTCAAAAAGCTCTTCCTCGAAGTAGTGTATCCTCCGTTCTTGACACGACTTCCTCTTGGGAAGGCTCATTAAGACCCATAATGAAGGAAGAATTTTCTAGAATTCTGTCCAGAAGATCCTTACCTTCTTCTGGAGTCTTATGGAGGAAAGATCCCCAAGCCGTAATGTCAAGATATAGGGCAAACTCTTTGTTCAATCCCATGAAGAAATGTTGCAAGAGCATCGAATCAGGGATTAATAAATATGGGCCAGAATTTTTCAAAAGAGAAAATCTGTCCCAAGCTGCACCTATGGATTCCTTCTCCATCTGCTCGAAGCATAGTACTTCCCTCCGTAAGGAAACAATTATGGCAATTAGAAAGAAAGCAAGACAAAACTTGTCTCATAATTCACTCCAATCACCGTTTGTCTTCCCAACGTAGTGGTTGTACCATTGTTTGGTTTTTTCCTTGAGAAAAAAAGGAAACAACTTCCATTTGAGAGTTTCTTGTGTCACATCTTTGATTAGAAGGCATGAACACAGTTTTTCGAACTCTCGTAGATGGTGGTAAGGGTTTTCACAATCCGTTCCTGGGACGGATTGTTCCTAAACCATGGCTATAAAGTCAGGGCAAAGTTCATAGCTGGTTGAACAAATAGGTTCCGCCGAAGGCGGTGGCTCACAGAACTTGCCCTTCGGAGCAGAGTAAGAAAGAATGGTGGGTTGCTCCATTTATATGGTGGTGGTAGGGTAAGAATAAGAAAGGTAAGATGATAGATAAGGGGGATATGATACGAGGATGATCTTGGTTCGAAGATTAACAGCAATCGTTCCCCGACAATGGCGCCAGAAATGCTTGTTGGTATTTCTTAACACCACAGAGTTATCTGCAAGCGCACGGAAATACCGTTGCAGAACTTCCCCTTAAGGAGTATTCCCAAGGGTATCGAATCCAAAGAACGTGTGTGCTAATCTTTCGAACTAGCTCACCCGAGGACACAAAGTTGTTTGGTAGGCAAGGAACAGAGAGGAATTCAAAATATTGATCCTAATTCAAGGTAGTTTGCAGTAGATGCTTGCTTCATGCACGGGCTTACTCCTAGCAATACTAGGACGACTCCCGCCAAGAGCCTATGGCATAGCTGAACGTGGAGGATTACGAAGGACAGATAGGCTGTCACCACCTACTGCCTACCTCTTCAATCTGTGGGTCTACGAGATATCCACTGATGATTTATAACCTAAGCACCACACTTACATTCTAAATCACTACTCTAGTTGTTTCGAACACAAAGCTACAACTAGAGCCTCTAATGAATTAAAGTAGTGAACCCACAAGTAACTACTTGTGTAAACTACTAATAATAAAAGATCAAACTTGTATTGAATTCACAAAGGCTTACTTGATTGAGTAAAACCTTTGTAGGGGTACAAATGTAGAAGAGGGACTTGACAAGCCCAAGCCTCCTTCTCCTAGACTCTTCACCACACTCTCCTTCTACTTTGGTAGCTTCTAGGACTACTCTAAACCTTTGGAGTGTAGCACTATTCTCAACTTTTGGTGTGTGTGAGAAGTGAGGTGAGGGGGTCTATTTATAGGTGGAGGAGGGTCGGTTCCCGCCACAATTAATGCGCAAATCAGTCACCATTGACTCCAGGGAGTCGGGAGGAGCCAACACATGTCATTTGACCGGGTTTGGCGCCAGGAAGGGGTCGACCGAACCCCTGGTTCGGCCGACCTGGTCAAGCCTCCCCTCGGGGAGTGCTTCCTCCAGGTGGCTTCCAGGTGGGCCCCCTTGATGTATATGGGTGCAACACCGTTGGATCTCCTCGTATTCTTCTGTTTGTGGGCCATTTGATCCATGTGTTGCCACGTGTCATCGCCTGATTCATTCAAATCCATTTTCATGGATTCATCCCTGCATGTTTTGGTATTTTGGGTAATAATTCACCTGCAGACAAATAGACACCAACACTTGTGGAATTGGGTTAGTGTATAGCCCTACCACTATATTTTGTGTTTCTTTTATGCACATTATGAGGTGAATTGACGGTCAAAATATGGTACTTAAGGACCGTCAACAGTTTTCAAGTGAAGCAAGTCAAGGAAGGGACGTTCATTAGTCAAACAAAGTACACACAAAATATAATTAAGAAGTTTGATATGGACAAAGCCAAACTCATCAAGACTCCAATGGCAACCAATGGACACCTCAATCTTAATGAAGATGATCCAAGTGTGGACCAAAAGGTATATCGTTCCATGATAGGTTCATTGCTTTACTTATGTGCATCTAGGCCTGATATAATGTTAAGTGTTTGTATGTGTGCTTGATTTCAAGCCGCTCCTAAGGTGTGTCATTTGACCGCCGTTAAGAGAATTCTTAGATATTTAGTTCACACACCAAGCCAAGGACTTTGGTACCCTAAAGGCTCTAAGTTTAACCTCATTGGATATTCTGATGCGGATTATGCGGGGTGTAAAGTTGATAGAAAGAGCACCTCCGGAACTTGTCAATTCCTTGGTAGATCTCTAGTGTCTTGGTCCTCAAAGAAACAAAACTTCATCGCTCTTTCCATAGCCGAAGCAGAGTATGTCGCTGTCGGAAGTTGTTTTGCACAACTTCTTTGGATGCGACAAACTCTTATAGACTATGACATAACTTGCGTCATATCTCCCTCCTATGTGACAATGAGAGTGCCATAATAATAGCCCACAATCCAGTTGAACATTCAAGGACCAAACACATCGATATCCGCCAATACTTCTTGAGAAATCACTCCATCAAAGGATACATAACAATTTCTCATGTAAGAACCGAAAAGCAATTAGCCGATATTTTCACCAAGCCCCTAGATGAGAAAAAGATTTTGTAACCTTAAGAGTGAGCTTAATATATTAGATTCTCGAAATGTGGCTTGAGTCTTGCACATCTGATTGTTACATGTATTTGCTTCAAAATTCTTACATATTTACTAAAAACTCCTTTTCCTCAATTTTCTATAAAACTATTTGAGATTATTGAATCTTTGTGAATTATGGTCATAGTTTGACTGTTGCTTGCTTACTAACCATGTTTACAAAGATCTTTTGTGAAAATATAATCCAAAGTCCCTGTTGAAAACTCAATATATATGAGTTTTCAGCCTTTGAACCGGACTAGTCCTCCCTTTGGTACGAACTAGTCCGGCTGAACAGATTAGTCCGAACTATGTCCATAGGCCGGACAAGTCCGGGTCACCAACCGGACTAGTCCGACCCCTGGGACTTAAACTCCCCAGGAATCGCTCGAACGGTCACTTCTATTCAAAACACTCTCTCCTAAAAACACGAAAACTGCCCCCAAATCGGCTATTTTCACCTCCCTCCACCAAAAAGTGTTTCCAATCCGTGGATTGAAGCCCTAAGGTGCATGGGAACTCGTCCCCAAGCATCCAAGGCCGTTTATCATCCACATTTCATCGATTTGAAGACTTAAAGAGGTATTTTTGGTCTAACCATAAATCCTCCAAAACTCAATTCTTTTAGGTCTTTTGGTGAAACCCTCTTCACAAAAGTTGTTCTACATGTCATTGTGATCCTATACCTTGAATATTGTGGCTAGATCCGTAGATTTTGCAAAAAATCCTCAAGATTAGGGTTCTTGTTGTGTAAACCGGACTAGTCCAGCTCTAGGGCAGACAAGTCCGGCTTGTACGGACTAGTCCGGCCCTTAGTCGGACAAGTCTGAATTACATAGTGAAAACCCTAACTTTTATCATTTTTGTGAATTATAACACAATACTCTACTTCTTTGGACTCATATACTCTCCTTGTGCACCACTCCTCAGGAACGATGTCGGACTCTGACTACGCACCCCTACCCGATCCCGAGGCTGAGGCAGGGAGGCAAGCACTCTATCGTTGGGATCGTGAGGAGCGAGAGCTTGCTATAGCTCTCCTCGAATCGCAGTCTGAAGCAAGAAAAGCAAAGAGAATCTCATAACTCAACTGTTGCAGAAGTTGCCCCAAGGAAGAAAAGAATTGTGACCATGGGCGAGAAAGCTAAAACTAAAGAAGCTAGAAAGTCGAAGGACAAGGGCAAAACGCCAGTTGAGGAGGCACCCAAGAGGAAGGCTCCTAGTGTCAAGAAGCCTGCAAGCAAGGCTAAGAAGGGACCCTCTCAACCTATTGGTCCCTTGAGGATGTCCTCACTTGTCAAGAACCCTAATTGCCAAGCTGCTTTCAAAGCTAATATTTTCAAAGGCAAAGGGGTCGAGAAGGCAAGGAAAATGAGGATGGTCAATGTGTACCAACGAGTAAGGAGCACCGCTGACCCTCGGTTTTTGGTGCGACTTTCACTGTGACTACTATCGGACCGTCTACATGACAAAGCAAACACCGGTGACAAATGCCCAATGGATTGATTGGGACTACATGGCCCAAAAGAATCATCTCGCATTCAATGTCATGATTGAAGCTATTGAGCGACATGGCTTGAAGAAACTCATGGCTTTCCAATATGATTGGAATGTGGAAGTCATAGTGCAATTCTACTCTATAGTCTACTTCCACACCAATGGAGATTGTCGGATCACTTGGATGACCCATGGAGAGCAATATTCTACTACCTATTGGGAATTCGCTCAGTTTCTTGACTTGGAAGATCAACTTGAGAATGAGATCATCATTTCCAACCTTAAGCCAGTTGATTGAGATGTGTTGGACTACATGTATCCAAGTCATAGATTTCAATATGAGGCAGGACACATTCGGAACATAAAGCCCTTCTATAGTGTGCTTAACCGTGTGCTTCGGAAGACCATAGCCCCCAAGAATGGAGATGCGGGCATCATCCAAGGCAGTTTGAGACATTTGATGGTGCTCATTGATGGAGATGTCGGTTTCAATGTTGTGGACTATATCTTTGATGACATCTTCAACATCTCTCACACACCCAACCGATCTTGTGGCTATGCTCCCTACATTATGTTCGTGATCGAGAAGGTGTCAGGGCTAACTTTCAAGAAGGACATAATTCATAGAAGACTCCGTCCACAGATCCCTCCTCCGGAGCCACCTGCACCTCGAAGGAAGAACGCGGATCCTCCTGTCTCATCCTCTCACTTCGTGCCTTCGCTGCATCCACCTCATCCTCCATCACATTCCGGAAGCGGCTTCTTAAAGTGCTTCAAGGCAATCTTTGTCTCTTGTCGGAAGGCAGAAGTTCGACAATGTCACATGAAGCGTCGCCAAGAGAAATATCTCAAGCCGATGTGCGACAAGCTCGAAGTCCCCATCTCTGCCGCCACGGAGAGTGATGGAGAGATGACTCCATTCTTGGAGTTCACCGTCGAAGAACTCACTCAATTTGGTGATATTAGCACCCCCACGGTGGCTCCATCCGAGGAAGATGGCGATGATGACGATGCCAATGATCTGGAGGCCATGGAGAGCAATAGTGAGCGGCAACAAGGCGAAGACGATGACGGCGATGATGATGATGAAAAGTAGATCCTAGGGCTCTCCTCCTCCCTTTTCCTTTTTGGTGTATTGATGCCAAAGAGGGAGATACTGGTAGGGGGTGCTTAGAGAGTTTTTATGTCGTTGTCTCCTTTGATCCCTTAATTGGACATGTATTATGGTTTTAAAACTCTCGCATTTCAACTTATGTAAGACTCAATCTATGTTTTACATGCACTATGCTTAATTGTGATGTTATACTTGACTTAACTTATTTATCTCGCATATTTATTGTCTTATCACAATTTATGAGCACATTACTTAAGCACCCCACCATAACATATATATGTATGATAACTCTCTCTCTCTCTCTCTTTCTTAATGTATACATTGAGGGGAAGTTACTTATACAAATAAATGTTATGAAAAAAATATTATCCTCTTTGTTGAAGCTTAACGTGTTGTCATCAATCACCAAAAAGGGGAAGATTGAAAGTGCATATAGGCATCTCCGTGGGTTTTAGATGATTGATGACAACAATTAAGAGACTAATGAGCTGAGTTGATATTAAGCATAGGTTTGATGGTTGAAATGAGATAAAATCCCTCAAAAATGAAAAGGTTGAAACGGGCGTCGAAGACTCAAGCATAGAAACTAGGGTTTCTATTGTGTATAGTTTAGACTAGTCGTATCATGTGTGATGGTGGTTGTATCATGTGCATTGAGATCATCCAAGAGGGCTCAAAGTGGTGGTTGAGAGAAAAACCTAAGTGGGAAGCCAAAATGAGAGAAAACACTCAGAGGTCCGGGCTTTAGGCTGGACTAGTTCGGTCCGCCAGAGTAGTCCGTTTTGGGTCAGACTAAATGCCTCTGTTCGAGTTTGGACTTGTTCGTATGGGTACAGACTAATCCGTTATTCCATTGGTAAGAAGATTTGGAGCTAAGTCCTGGGAGGCCGGACTAGTCCGGACTCCCCAGAGTTGTCCATTTTGGGACGGACCAAAACATTCTAGATGAGTTCGGACTTGTCCATTGTGACACGGACTGGTCTGTTTGGGACTTGGTGGGAAAACCTAACACAAGTTCTCGGAAGCCGGACTTGTCCGCCCAGGGGTCGGACTAGTCCGTGCCTGCCCAGTTTAGTCCATTTTCAACCGGACTAAATCATTTTGTTCCACTTCGGACTAGTTTGTTATTGGTCGGACTAGTCTGTGTTGCCATGAACGTTTGAAATTCAAACGTTTAGCGTGCACATCATTTGTTTTGTCGATCAATGAAGTAAAATTATTAGTGGTCCCAAGAGGTCAGACTAGTCCGTGGTTAAGCTGTTTGCAACGGCTAGTTGCCGGGACCTCTGGCTTCTATTTGAGAAATTTGGAACCCTAACGCCGTCACAACCAATCTAAAGCCTTCCAAAGCCTACCACTTCGCCTTCTGGCCCTCTATGATCAAATCTTGAAGAGATTAGGGTTTGAGAAGGGGAGTGAAGGAAGATCATCATGCTTTGGCTCTCGGTTTGATCTCTTGCACTCGTGTTGTGTTTTGTAACTTGTGTGAGTTGAGCTTTAAGTGCTCCTTGTTGTATTGATTCGTAGGAGCCTCAACTTGTGAGCAGCCCCAAACAAACTTGGTGATTACCCATTGATATAGTGGAAACCAAGCCGACCATTGTGGTGGCTTGGTGAGAAGAGGGTCAAGTGAGACCTGGTCCTTGTGTGGACTTCTCAACGTAGATGTAGGCTTCTTTGTGGAGCTGAACCACGGGATAAATTTTGTCTCAGTTGTGCTTTACTTTTCGTGATCACTAGAATTGCTTTTAGGGTTCATATCGTTCTTCGTATTGATCATCTTGAAATATTGCAACTTAATTGCTTTCATTGGTTAATCTAAGTTGTACTAGGTTGCTAGATATTGTATCTTTCATTTGTGAACTTAAATTCTGCAAATCACTTGTAGAAATCAAATTTTTATGTTTTAACCCTGAGCGAACTAGTCCGGCCCTTACCAGACAAGTCCGGCCTCATCAATTTAATCTCGTTTGATTAAGCAATTTCAAGTCATATTGCCTATTCACCCTTCCCTCTAGACGACTTTCAACATCTCTAGACGGTGAGCTCATCTGTTCCCAGATGATCTCCTAAAGCAGTGGTGGTGTAGCCTGCGAGCGATCGCAACAGCAGATGTGGACGTTGGGCCTCACAATTGCCTGTGATGGCGAATCTAGGCGGCAAAACCTGAGGGGTGCATGCGATGGCAGATCTGATCAGCAGGGCCGATGGGGCGCCCACAATGCCGAATATGGGCAATGGGCCTCACTGGCGTCAGCGTTTGCATATGGCACAGCTATTTTGGCAAGTTGGAGGGCAATGCCTCAACCTCTATTGTGTAGCAAATGGAAGGTGGACGAAGTAGGAAGGTCCTGAAAGTTGACGTGTGCTTTGTCGTGCTTAGCCTTAGCATGATCCTAGTTGGAAGTGATCTAGTTGCGAGCTTAAGGAGGTGGATTGCAAAGGTGTTGTGGCTGTAGGTGCAATAGTTTGATAGTGTGGACGCAGTTTGCAAGGGTGACCACGAGTGTGGTGTGGTGGTGGTTGTGGTGTTTGTATCGTCGGGTGGAGGATGCAACATCATCTTCTATGTTGTACAATTTTCGAGTTCGGTTTTTTATGAAAACTGGAGCATTTTTTTCTTATATGAGATTACGCGGGGGCTCCACCTCTGAGATTTCAAAAAAATATAGAAAATCAAAGTACGGATTTTTGAGTTTGAGGTGTACCAAATAGTGCCATATATTCTCTCAATTTTAAATTGATGTCATTAGGATAGTAATATTAATTCAAAATTTATTTTTAGTGATAAAAATTTGAACATTATTTTTGTGGAAAATATTAATGCACTTGACAAAAAATAAAAAAAGTTATATCTGTGATTAAAATAGTTTTGAAAAATGTTAATATGTACAGGTGTACATCAATGAATTACAATACCTTGGCCAAAGGAAAATACACTGGCTATGACCGGGAAAAAAATTCTATGCAGCAGTGCTGCAAATCCCTCTTTTTACAGCACCATCTAGATGGTCGCCACGTGTCATTGTGCGAATCTCAAGCAGCGGCCGCGCCCCCAACGCTACCCCCGACGGCCCGCTTCATTATCAATGCAAATATGCAGCTCGGTTCCGTATCATCTCATCGGATCGCTCCGAGGTCTCCCGATGGACCCCAGACGTGTGGTGCTGGTTTCCGTATCACCTCGCTCCCGATGGACCAAGGCTAGATTCCGTATCGTCTTCGTATTGCTGTGCTCGATTCCCGATGAACCACGACTGCCGTCGCTGCCTATTTAATCGCTCTCTGGGCACTACTGTAAAACATCGAGATCGCCTGGAAAACCCAAATCCGCCGGAAAAGAAACGTGCTGCCGCGACTCAGAGTTTCGTTCACGCAAACTTCCTGCATTGATCGAGATGGACGCCGATAGTGAGACGCGGGCGCCGGAATCCTCTTCGCGCCACGGTGAAAAGCCTCGCGATGGTAACCTGATGAACTTTGATGATTTTGATGCCAACGCGGTCACATCATCTCAAAGATCATTGCAAATTACGGTAAACTATACGAAATTATGCGTTTATATTTTGTCAAAATATGTATTGTTAATTTAATTGTATGTATTACATTGTAGGTGGATGATACACGATGTCAAGCCGTAATTGTTCCTGAAGTAGGCATGAGCTTTGAATCGGAGAATGATGCATATGATATGTATAACTCCTATGCGGTGACGGTTGGTTTCAGTATTAGGAAAAACTTCTTAAGACGAAGACCAGATGGTACTATATATCAGAGACATATTATTTGCAGCAATGAAGGAAAACGAGGTTCACACTCATCACATGACACTTTGAAAGAGAATTCTATTACAAGAACGGTTGCGAAGCTCATGTTCAATTTAGCGTTTCTCGAAAATACTGGGCCGTAAATAAACCGTAAATCAAAATCCACGGCTGCTAATACATTTTGGGTTGGAATAGACTTTCTACCCCTGAACTTATCTTGCATATGGATAGGAACAGATGCTGGGATATGGGTACCATCCAAGGCTCCTATGCATCCCTAAGAAAATAATTTTTGTAGAATTAGTTGAATTGAAATAATCTATGAGAGAATTTGAAAACTAATGGACTGATGCATTACCTCAAAGTAAGGGTGGAATCTGCCTGGGTTACTTGTTATCTTGACATGTGTTTCAGTTGATTTGATGCGTATTAGATCACGAGCAAGTAGGCAAAGGGCATCTAAAACTGCATTGAAGTACCGACTGACGGTCTCTCCAGATCGAATGAACTCAAAGGCAATCGATCTGTTGGTCCAATTTTGACCAATAGCATGGATGAACATTGCAATTTGTTCCTCCACTGTGACATACATTGTGTCCACTAATAACCCGTGTGATCTAATATGAGCACACAACTTGTGAAAAACTAGTTTCCGCATACGCAGCTCGCTGATAGAATGTGCCTCAGTTCCATTAAACAAGCGTTTCAACCTTGACTCCCGTTCAATATCTCTATTCAACATAGGAGTATATTTCACGGCTTTTCTACTCTTTTCTTGAATCTGAACCATATACCAGTACATGGCTAAACACAAAGTAATAGTAGCAATAAACCTTCTCCTCCACGTATGGTAATGATCCATGTAATACTTTAAGTATAACTTCCTCCGACCCATCTAAAAAATATGTGAAATATAGAAAACAAAGAAAAAAAATAAGAAAAAGTATAAAACAAAGTCCAGTGACAAAACAAAGAACAACCTCCAGACATGCAGGCCAAACTTAAGAAATAATGCCATTGAAAGGTAAATTAGTAAAGTAATCAAGCATCTGACAGTGGGAGGTAGATAAAAATACCTTGTCTCCTACACAGACCCTGCTTGATGTACGACCAAAAAAAATTGATGCTGGATAAACTGCAGCTGTTGTTGCTCCAGATCTGCTCAACGTGAGGAGGATTAGTTGGCTTGATAGAGGGAAAAAAGAGAACAGAGGTGAGATCTAATGGAGGGAGAAAGGAAGGTTGTACAGGGAAAAAGAACACTTGCAGGCTGCAGCTATGGAACTCCCGCCACCTTCTATGCAGCTCCCGCCATTCTTTTCTCTGAGCTGGTACCGTAGAAACGTAAAGGGAGAAGGTAACTTTAAAGACTAGCAGTAAAGAGACCGGAAAAGTGTGGCACGCCAGAGAACTTTGGCGCTCGTTTTCCCCGCCACAAGTCTGGCGAAATTTTCTATGGCACAACCTTCTGGATTTGACTAACTTTTATTGGCAGCCTAACTTTAGTAAATAAAGCAAACACTGGCCTAAGGACATCTGGCTTGCCTAACTTTAGCTGTGGCAAGCTTAGGTAGGCAACCAAACAGCCCCTAAATTGAACACCAAATTCCCTCTCGAGAATACTGGGCCAAAGGAAAATACACTGGCTATGACCGACCCAGTACTGGACTACTGGGCCAGACCCAAGTACAAAATACGCTGCACCTCACTGGATTCGGCAGCCCTTCCGCCAAAGGCGAAGAAGAACGGCAGCCGACCGCCGAACTCCGGCGGTTCCACCGGAGAACGAGCGAGCGTCCGGTCACGCTTCTTCCCTCTCCCTCCGACTCCTGGTCTATCGGACTGGAGTTCCGTCTCATGTTAGGGTTTGTTGCTTTCATCCGCTGGTAAGTTGCCCTAACTTGCTCGGATGCAATTTGTTCTCTCTTTACCTGGTTCCTGAGATACCAAATCCGGATTTCGCAGAGAGGAAGAAGGATCGGGTGCCTCCAACCGAGCATCCATGCCTAACGCTAAACCCACCCCTGCCCCTGCCCCTGCCGCCGGCAAGGCGGCTGGTGACTCCGCCGCCACCGCTTCCACCGCTCCTGCAGTCACCAGCGGCGGCAATGGGACGCCTCAGAAGCCTCCGATCCCCGCCGCAGCCTTCGACATGCCCAAGCCCAACCAACGCGGCCTCAACAAGCCCAAGTGCATCCAGTGCGGCAACGTCGCTCGCTCCCGGTAAGAGTTCCGACCCTTCCGATTAGGCCGCTGAATAAATTATTGCTTACTCGTTCTCATGGTCTGTTGTGATTCGAATGCGGTTAGGATAGGTAGGCAAGTGAAAGCACCTTCACTTGTCTTATGTTTTTTAGCACCGTGTTGTTGGATTAATGGATTTGTGCGTGAATTTTAAGTGTACGGCTTGGCTTGGCCTTTTCAGGTGCCCGTTTCAGTGTTGCAAGGCCTGCTGCTACAAAGCCCAGAATCCTTGCCACATTCATGGTATGCGTAACGCAATTTTAATACTTGTAACCGGCTCTGAATAATTTGTTATTGTACCATGTTCTGCTTTATTAGCATAGATCTGGAGGATCCAGAAAGCAGTTTAGTAATATGCTCTGGAACTACCAACCTATTGTTCACCAGACATAACGTTCCTTCCCCAGACCCTGTGCAGGCGGGAGCTACATGCACCGGTTTGCCCTTTTATGAGGATTTACAGGTGCATCTGGCTACTTAGATGAGTTAGCTTACAGGTGTCAGATAGGCAATTTAGCTAAGCCATCCCGATACTGGCTTATTGTTTTTTTATAAACCTTTTTTTCTGGAATTCCTTTTTGGCTCTCACATCAATTGTAAGGCGTTACCTAGATGGCAAGGTGTAACTCGTTTGCTACAGGGGAAAGCATTACTTCGTTACGTTACATGCATCCGCTCCACGTCAGGATTCTGCCATCTACTGCCCCCCGTCCCCATCTCATTTAGCTGTTTTTTTTTTGTTGACGAAAAGTGACTGTGGCGTTGCCTATCCATTAAAGCAGGAGAGTCTCACTTCAGCTGTTGATTTTGCCTTCGCGTACCATTGCCCAGCTCGATTTCGCCGTTACCCGCCATGGCGCCATTACCTGGCTTGATGCCGTTTTCAGCTGCTTTCTCTGGTCATGCCGCTGCCCTTTCCGAGCTTGTTGATTTCGATCATAATTAAGGCTGCTGTCTGTGTGGAGGCTGCAGTCCTCAATGTGGAAGGGAGCATCATGGGGGAGATGGGAAGAAGTTGAGAGGCAGCGGCAGAAAGGAAACCCCAAGATAGAATCATGTGTGGCTGGTGATTTGTGAATGGGGGGATGGATTAATATTGCTGGTGGCCTTATATTGGGCTAGCCTGAGTTGAGTGGGCTGACCCTCAAGCTGCGCTATCTCCCATGCTTCCTTTTTCTCCCCCAACTATTTTTCCTCTGATTGGATATTCCACATGTACGCATGGTGCTGCTTAGGCATCCGCCATAAATGCGAAGGGGGTGGGCTGTCACACCCTGCCTCACTGCCTTAAAAACCATGCTGAGAATGAGATCATCTCATCCAATTAGGAGGTAGGGGGTATTTTTTTACTATTGATTCTTGCAGACCATGCAAGGATACATTTATCCGTATTTCCTCCAGGAATATGTATATATGTGAGGACGAAGAGTAAGATATATTTATTGGAAATCCGACATTCTCTTTGCTGGAAATAGCCTCTGTGCGGCTCATTGTTGTGCGCAGAACAGAACTAGCAGATTAAATCTGCTACATGGTGGCGTGATCCGGTGGTACTGCGCAGAACAGAGAGGAGAAAATATTCTGGGAAGGGACTTATTTTATTCCTCAGTACTGTTGGCTATTTATAGCCTCTTACCGGTAGAATCATTCCATATAACTACTTTAGAGATAGAAACTAATCCCATCGCTTACTTAATCTGAACAATCCAGATTTACTCAAACTAGACTCTATCTAGTACTTCCTAATTCGTTCTATCTTTTCCAAATCAGAACATAACAAACCAACTTCAATTCAAACTAGAAAACAAGATTAGCTCCAATCACCCCTTAATCTTGTTTTCTATAACACACTTGCACTAATTTAGAATGGCAACACACCTATTCCACTCTAGGATGGTGAAACACCTATTCCACCTTTCACTCAATTTTGGGATGCACACATCTACATCCCAAGATGGCGACACAACTTTTCCACCCCGCACTCAATTTCGGGATGGACACATGTTCATTTCCAAGATGGCAACGCAACTTTTCTACCCCACACTCAACCTCGGGATGGGCACATCTTCGTCTTGAGCAAACCTCGATCATGACCAAACTCCACGTGATCATATCACTTCTACGTACACCTTGTGTACGTTCAACGAGAAAACAGGGAACTCTGGTACACTTCACTAGTGTCGTAGGCAATGTCCCCAACACCAAATCGGGTCGACCCAGCCCAACCACCCTTTTGTACACGCAACATAACACCACATGTAGGCCCATCTTGGCCCAACTGTTCATGTGTGTCCTTCCTTTGGAACCTTCGCACGTGGTCTCTCCCCGCACGCGTTCCTTTTCCTCCTTCCTTACCATGAAGCTAAGCCGCCAGGATCCGAAACGTCCCGGTCGTGCGTGCCTACCTTCCTTGTAGTGCGAATTAGCAGCAGCGCCGCGTGGCCCTCACCACCGCACGACCTCGTGCGTTCGACCGCCCTCCTAAGCGCGCATCACGTCTTACGTAGCCCGCCACTCCTCAGCCTCGGGTGTTGCCACACTCTTAGTGCTGCTTGTCGCTTAGGTGTTGTGCCCCTCAACCTCGCTCCCACGCTAAACCGCTCTCTCGCCACCGGATCCACCGTGGAGTCCTGAATCCCCAGCCACACGTCGTGCCTACCCCTATCTTTGACTCGCTACTGGAGCACGGCGACGCTGGACTGCCCTGGATCCGCGCCGCCAGACGTCGGATTCGGCTGATCCGCTCTGGTCTCGTCAAGATCTGCTCGCATCGAACCGTGCCCGAGCTTCCTTTCGCCCAGAGCCCCGCACGATGCGCCGACCTAAGCCACGATCTCGTCGAGGTACGCCCGTCAAGATCCCTCCCCGAGCCGCTTGATCCATGCACCAGCCACCAGATCGCCCACCGCTGGATGGCTCCCCTGCTCGCCGGATCTAGCTGCAGTCGTTGGCCACCCCCGAGAGCACGTACTCCCGAGGATATGATCTAGAACCCAAGCTCTGGATACCAATTGTTGGAAATCCGATGTTCTCTGCCAGAAATAGCCTCTGCACAGCTGCTTGTTTTGCACAAACAGAACTAGCAGATTAAATCTTCTACATGGTGGTACTGCACAGAACAGAGAGGAGAAAAATATTCTGGGAAGGGACTTATTTTATTTGTCATTACTGTTGGCTATTTATAGACTCTTATAGATAGAATTGTTCCATATTCAAACTACTTCATAGATAGAAACTACTCCCATCTCTTACCTAATCTAAACAGTCTTGATTTTCTCAAACTAGACTCTATCTAGTACTTCCTAATTTGTTCTGATCTTTTTCCAAATCAGAACATAACAAACTGACTCCAATTCTATCTAAACTAACTAGGAAACAAGATTTACTCCAACAAGATTATCGATGAAGCCTTGCTTTAACCATCAATCCATCAATGGATATACACTCTTCATAATTCACCAAGGGATGTATAACAGGACATTGAAGGAATAACGAGAAAATATGAGATATTCTTGACTGAGTTTTACGGAAAAGGTGTGAGTTTTTGGAAAGAATGTGCTGTAGTAGGAGAGTGCCTAAACTATCCTTGTTTCTGGCAGTAGCTTCTGCTGTTTATTGGATAGCTTGCCCCTCCTCAGTGTAGCCCACTGAAACCAGGTGACATCCAAAGCCACAATATTTCTATGGTTCCAAAATCCAAACTCCTAACGTAGCCTTGCAGTGATAGAATATCTCTTTGCCATGATCCAAGTGTCTCTGTATGTTTGATGGCAGGATTAGTGACATGCTAGAATACACAGCTTTGTTTATCTTATTTCAAGTACACGGCCTAACATGGTTGTTGTTTGCCTTTGATTTTTTTTTTTTGAACTTACTGATGTTGTCTTGCTTCACTGATCATTGCAGTTCTGAAGCAGACCAACACATTGCCAGATAAGCCATCACCTGCTGCTGCTCCTGTATCAGAACAGCCATCTACCAATTCACTTTTGACGGGGTAAAGTTCATAAAGCACAAATTGATAATTCTTTTGATGCAACGAACTGCATTTATTCTGTTTTTTTTTTTTTTTTTTTTTGCTATATGTCACAGTTCGGTGTCGAGACTCACTGCCTTGCAAAGGCTTCCCCACCATTTTCTGAGTGCTCTCCGGACAAAAAAGTCGATTACCAAAAAGGTTCTTAGCTGTTTCACCCTCTCCGTTTGTCTTGAGCCAATTTCTTCTACATATTAAACTTACTTTTATTGCTGCAGGATGTTGCGAGCATAAACGAGTGGAGGTTTATGAAGCTAAAGGAACATATGCAAGGAGATATTGATGCTGAAAATGAAGCTTACGAGAGATACACACAGAATGTTGGATTACTGGAGGAAATGTTCTGTCCTACTCCTACAGAAGATGCTGCTATTGAAGCTGAACCTGAAGCTGAACCTGAAGCTGAAACAACTTTTTCAGAAAGGTTGGATATGTTAATATCTGAAGCCATAGTGAGGTTAAAATCTGATAAAGAAAGCTCAGATAGCTTTAAAGAGAGGCTTGGCACTATATTGGATCAAAAGCTGAAAGAACTTCGGGAGAATGAAACTGCCCCTGAGGATCAGAGGCCCTCTGATCAAAATGCTGATGACCATACACAGGTGAAGTTTACAACAAAGCAGAAGATGGAGAGGAATGCAAAAATGAATGATCTGATTGGTAAGATGTTGAGAGCAAGTAGCGAGGATGATTTGAAGCCTTGCCGTGAAATTGCTGTGGAGCTGTTTGGGAACAAGATTGATCCCCCAATGGACCAGATGAGGCTGTCGCCAAGCGCCGAAGGATCATCTGCAGCAGCTGCACCGCCTTATCCGTTCCCAAAGCTGTGCACTAGGAGGGAGGTTGATGAGGACTTTGCCTCCAAAGTCAATGAAGAGTTTGCTTCGTTGGGTGATAGTATCGCGCAACTATGAATCTGAAATCTGGTTTGTTCTTCCCTATGTGACTTGTTTGCCGTTTCCTAAATGACGATGGAATTCATCGATGTGGAGTTGTGGACTTAAGCTAGTGTGAACAAGTGTCCGACTGTTTGCCGTGCAGCCATAAACAGTGTGGCAATAATAGAATAAACCTGTATTTATAGTATCCTGTTTGCGATGAAGGTGTCAGGGTATATTGACGATGGTTTAGGCTCTCTTTCCATTAGAACTGTAGAAGTGCAATCTCTGCTGTACCTCTAGCGGTTCTCTATCTGTTGATAAACCTTGTTCGTTGCAAGTTCACCAAACAGAGAGAGGCACATGCGGTCTCAGTGCCTGAAGGTGCTTGCTTGCTTGGAACACACCATTTCCGCGTCTGGGTAACCGAGGTGGGTGCCGGACTGCCGGGGAAAACTCGGCGGCGATTGGAAGTCAGTCCGGCCCGGCCCGGCCGGGGAGGTGGAACTGCTTGTTTGCGAGTGACAGCGCAGCGGTAGTGCGCCCCCACCCGACCCAATGACCCAACCTGGCAGTGCAGTGGCAACTTACCCGACCCCACGCGGCGACCCAGGCCAGGCAGGCAGTCTTTCCCGCTTCCCTCGTCGACCGAATCAATCAGCACACAGCTCGTCTCCTTCTCCTTCCCTTCCCCCCTCCCCATCGCCACACCACGCGCACCGCCCGCCTCCCCAAATCTCTCCAGCTGTCCTGCCCTCGCGCGCCGCCTGATCCAGAACCCTTCCCGCCTCCCGGATCAATCAATCAATCGCCGACGCCGCCGCAGCCCCGGCTCGACTCGCAGCGGCGGAGAACTGAAAAGTCTCGGCCCCCGATGCTCCTCCACCAGGCCGCGGCGGAGGCATGAGCGGAGGGGGACTCGCCGAAGCCGACGCTCCCCATCATGGACGCCACCGCGCGCCCCGCCGTCGTCATCGACAACGGCACAGGGTAACAACCCCCCACCTACCCGATCCCTCTCTCTCCTTCACCCGCCCTCTCCGTCTGTGGTGCTACCAGGGCTTCGCCGGTACGTGCGCGATCTCCGATCGTTACCGAGTTCCGGCTCCAGCTGCTGCGCGTTGTTGCTGAAATGGATGCGCGTCTCTGGGGGTAGTACTATAGCGGTTTCGCGGATCAGGGGAATTTCTGAGTGGAGTTCCAATTCCACGGCGCTGTTTAGGTTAGGGACGGTACATCTAGACCATCACTTGAGGTGAGAGATGCACGGTGCCATGCAGCTGGTGCTGAGTTGAGAACGGTTGTGTGTTGAGGACCAGCGCCTTATTCTATTCAATCCATTAGAGACTAGTGAGTAGGATAAAGGATATATGTGCCCTTATGTAACAAACTCTGATCTCCGTTTCTTCTAAAATGAAAGTGGAAATATTCCAAGCCAAAAAAAAATGCAGCTGGTGCTGCACGCTGTGATGTTGTGTTGCGTGAGGCCATGAGCAATGCACTATTCAGTAAGGAGGACACCTGAGTTTGGGTTCCTGATCGGGAGGGAACGTTCAGGATCACAGCCATCTAGGGTTATTCCTGATTGAGCTGATTTTCCCACTATTCCTGGACTATGTGCCACTTCCGCTTGTTTTTTCCATGAAATTACCAGTTCCAATGCGTTATGCTATGATTCTCGCATATCTTTTCTTATGAGATTCATATGCCTCTCATGTTTAGGTACAGCAAACTTGGGTTTTCTGGTAACTCCGAGCCTTCTTTCACCATCCCTACTGTAGTAGCCGTGAACGAATCCTTTTTGGACCAATCAGAGCTGCTGAGCAGTGCGAACTGGTTAGCACAGTATAATGCGGGTGTCATGGCTGATCTTGATTTTTTCATTGGAGACGAGGCCCTGTCACGTTCTAGATCTAGTGGGATGTACAATTTAAAAAGCCCGATTCATCATGGTCAGGTATGTGTGTAGTGTAGATTTCCTGTTAGTACTATTGTACTTTATTTACGCGCTTGGTTCTGCGCCTTATCATTTTATTACTTTCTAGGTTGATGACTGGGATACAATGGAGAGATTTTGGCAGCAATGCATGTTCAATTATCTACGGTGCAATCCTGAAGAACATTATTTCCTTCTTACTGATAGTCCTGTCAGTACGCCTGAAAGTCGTGAATGTACTGGAGAAATAATGTTTGAGACCTTCAATGTCCCTGGTCTATATATTTCTGTTCAGTCAGTCCTTAGCCTTTCTGCTGGATATGCGTACCTGAAGAGTCTTTCCGATGACAATTCGGATGCTGCGGTAGGCTCTGAAGATACATCCTTTTGTGCTTTCGTTGATAAATTATGATACTGTCGCATGCACTACATCTCGTTAATTTAGAGAGCATTACTTTTACTGAGAATGTTGAAGATAGCAAACGCAAACTTGCTTTAACAGTCTTAGTCCCCATGGTGTGTGTTTTTTATAAAAGTTAGTGCTATAATTTATATATTGTTTATGCTTGTAAAAATCTGGAATTTCTATTTCTTTTTCAAATCTCTGTTTGAGGGTGGACCTTATAGTTGCTAGCAATTGTTGTTTGGTATTTAAATCTCCTCTCATTTTTTTATCTCTTTTCTGTTTGCACTCATGTATTTTGTGGTTGAACATATTACTTCTTGTTAACTCTTACCAATATGTCTGGTCAGTCTGATATGACAGGTGTAGTAGTTGATATTGGGGATGGAGCTCCACATGTTGTGCCTGTTGTAAATGGCTATGTAATTGGGAGTAGCATAAAGTCTTTTCCTTTATCTGGGAGTGATGTAACTAAGTTTGTTTCACAGCTTTTACAGGTAAATATCGTCTCCACATTTTTCTTGTGGTTAAATTAAGATGCAGGAGTCCTATTGTTCATAAGTTGAACTGTATCTATCACTGTTATCATGTTATTAAATAAAAGGGTGTATTTCACATTATACAAATCGCATTAGATTCATTGGTGTTGAGTTAATATTTTCGAGAAAGATGTTGGTGGCTAGTTTTGTTTGTGGGCTTCTTTGCCCGACTGAATGTAACCATTATTCCTTGAAGTCTCTTGTTCCTTGGTATGCCAACAGCAAGTCCTGTCATGGGACTATTATTATAGGTTGTTTAGTAAGATTGATAATTACTGCAGTTTTGTCAAAATAAGAGGGAATGATGCATAGCAAGTTAATCGTATTTTGGATTACTATTGGAGGCCTCCACCTCTAAATTATTGATGTTAATGCATTACCTCTAGATTTTTTTTCCAAACTGCTAGTTTTGCACTTGTTTTCTGTTTGGAGGTGCGTGATTGAATCAACATAGATTGTATTGAGTTTTGTTATCAGCTCTATTACATTAATTCCTTGACCTAATTAATGATGAGAAGTTAAAAATATTAGCATTCCTTACGTATCACCATACCAACGATTAGACACCTAACAATATTATGGAAGTACCATACCTTAAAATGGGAAATTTGCTTGTTGCAATTGCTAGTCATCGGGTGAGAAACTACATTTGACTTCAGAACCACTGGGAACACAAATCATACTTGCAGCTCGTGTCATGTTCTTACTTAGGGTTATCTGTTTTTGGTCATTCGTTCTCTCAACAATTACTTGTCCATTCTATAAACTCTGGTATATCATAAATGTTATTAATGACTAGTGTCATTTTTAATGCAGGAAAGGGGTGAGCTTCTGCCACCCGAGGATTCTTTGGACATAGCTCGTAAGGTGAAAGAAATGTATTGCTACACTTGTTCAGACATTGTCAAGGTATTTTTTGGTTGTACTTAATGTCTACTGTCTTCACAACTAAGTAACTTAACGAATGTTGAAGTCTCCAAATGAATTCCTACTGTATGTTATGTAAAATGTGTTTACCTGTGCAATAACTGTTGGACAATTAGTTTGAATGCTTTCCTTGTATTTATTATCAGTGACTGTATACATACCTCTAGGCCTTCAGCTTCTTATTATGTGAAAGTAATTTCTTCTGTTCTGCATTTATTTTCCTTTACGAATGTATGTGTTGAGAAGTATGATATGAGAATATTCGTTAAATTCTACAAGAGGGGTTATTCAATAGGCATCTATGTTAAATAGACAGGAAGGTTTACATTCTTATGCTCATCCATTATGGTTTCAGGAGTTCAAAAAGCATGACAAGAAGCCTGATAAGTATATCAAACTATGGTCTGCCATTAAACCAAAGACTGGGATCCCATATACAATTGACATTGGATATGAGCGCTTTCTTGGACCAGAGGTATCAAACTCCTATGGAGCTTTTTTCTTCCTGAAAATGCATACTCCAAACTGATATGGTGCTATGGTCCACCGTCATCCTTTGAGTGACAGGTACATTGTGTGCTACACACATGATGAATTTATCATACTCCTCTGATTTTTTATTGTTGTCGCCGGCATGTTCATAAATGAACGGAGCGAAGGCGAACAACAACATTAATCAACCGGAGGGAGTAGCTTTTAAGCCCATATTATAATTGGACACCATGTTATCCTCCTTAGTGGGTCCAATCAAGAAAAATAAGTTTAGTTAGACATTTTGTGCAATTATATTGAATTGGTAAACTCTATTCACCTGGGACCAAATCAATCAATGGCCCTGTGCGTATCACAAAGTCTTATGCACGTATAGAAGCATAATCTAACTGGCAGTCAGGAACTCTGGATACAGATTTGCCACTATTTGGGAATTGAGATCACAGTTTACTTGGTCCATAAGCAAAAATGAAAGATTTGCTAGTTGCCATTATTATCTTGGACTTCCTTTATCCTTTGGTGATATCGTTGTTTTTTACCCCTCATACTGTACTTAATATGTGTTTTCTACTGGAAATAGTGGTGTTGTTATCTAACTTCTTTTTCGAGAGTAAATTTTAATAATTTACAATTTGGTGTGAACTTGACACAAAAGAAAGAAATGTCAGAATCAGGAATGATTCTCTAACCATCTACCAACAAATGCAGATCTTCTTCAACCCTGAGATTTACTCCACCGACTTCTCCACTCCCTTACCTGAACTGATTGATGCATGTGTTCAATCTGCACCAATTGACACAAGGAGAGCTTTGTATAAGGTACTTTCTTTGTATATTGTAGACATTCGAAATAGGAATTGATATTTGTAAATGTTATGATATGTATTAAACATTTGCTTTTCCAGAATATAGTATTATCTGGTGGGTCGACCATGTTTAAAGACTTCCACAAGAGACTCCAGAATGATATAAAGAAGATAGTAGATGATCGTGTTGCTGCAACAAATGCCCGTCATCGTGTGGAAGTGAGAGTAAGTACAGATACCTGATTCTCAAGTTCACAACATTTTGTTGTCAGAATGTTATAATTAATAATCTCCATATGAGTTGTTTTTATTTTTTTCTTACTTTATTTTACCTTGTCAATTTTATTATCCCAGCCTGTTGAAGTCAACGTGGTTGCCCATCCTATACAGAGTTATGCAGTTTGGTTTGGGGGTTCAGTAGCTGCATCTAGCCCTGAATTTTATGAGGTATCATCTACTTGCCATTCAATAACCGATTGTTGTGCCTCTATTTCTTCCTACTGCACTGCCATCTGCCAATGTAATGTGACTAAAGTATACTGCTAAGTTTCAACTGTACTAACTTAGTGCTAGTGGCAAGTTCTTGGCCTCTTCTTGGCTAGGTAGTCTCTTGTAGATTAGATTGAAGTTGTAGTTAGTTTTGCTGCCTGTCCATCAGTTCTTGGCCATGAATTTATGGGCGGTCCCGCTCTGTTTGCTGTTTTGTGTTGTTTTCTTTTCATCTCTTTTGTACAGTTCCAAACTTAGTTCGTATTTATATTATTACCACACTGTAGGGGTTTCCACTACTGTATTCCCCTAAAAAACAGTATGATTAAAGTGAGTGCATTTCACTATAAGCAGTGTTATAACTGGGTTCTATCTGTTTTTTTTTTTTTTTTTGAGTGAAGGTTCCATCTATATGTTCGTCTTAGTATGCATATGACGGTGTGGGGTGATGAAAATATTTATCTGGATTCTGAATCCAACCATGAATTGATTAATACTAATGGAATCTAAGTCTTGTCCCTTTTCCCATTCAGTTTTGCCACACCAAGGAGGAATACGAGGAACATGGAGCAAGCATCTGCCGAACAAGTCCAGTCTTTAAAGGAATGTATTGAATTTTCTGTACATCCAATCTTCTAATAGGTGCCCATTTAGGTTTCTTCAAATAGATTATAGTCAATTTTGATTCTTTTTGGCCCGTTCAATCATTATCAGGCCATCCTGACTAGAATGTAGAGCAGTTTGTTGTTCTGTCTGTTCTGTACTACATGTTGTGTATAGCCAGCATTTTGACTCCTGTTCGAGGAACATGTAGCAAAAACCTCGGGCAGTAGGAAGAAATCAGTTTTCCTTATCCGTTAATTTGTTCGACATATTTTTTATATCAATAAGTCATTTGAATTTAGGATTGCGTCCAGGACATCATGTCTGTAGACTAGAAAAATTAATCGTTAGTGATATTGAACGGTGGCAAAGTATATTCTTATTCTGTTTTCCCCACCAAGGAAAATATGTACCTGCACTTCATAGGAAAAGATCCGATGCTGCCTTGGGTGATTTTGATGTATGACCGCAAAATACTATGTTGTAATGATGGGATTAATTAAGCGTTCCAGGCTGTGGCACAGTGACCAAATGAATACTATTTTTAGTGAATACCACGTTCTTGATAAAATTGAAAAAGTGATAATACCTCAATAACATAAATTTTGAAAAAAAAAATCCCAAATGTGGATGAAATGGTGGGAAAGATGAATATATAATTCCAAATCCAAACTCATCTTCGTTTGAGATACAGAAACAATAAATCACGGGGAAAGGAGACAATTTTGTTCAGGGAAATTTTGCGTCGAGCCAAATTGATCATATGGTACATCTTGTTAGTATGTGTATTGCATTGGCATAATCCACTTGATCATGGCAAAAATAGTTGTAAAATTAATTGAAGTGTACTCTTATCAGTTTGTAGTAGTACACAAATTGCGTGTATACACAACAAAAAGAACAGAAACCCAGGACACTTTACATGGAGGATGCTGGTTTCTCTCCTAAACTGTACACGGCACAACCTCTCTGCCATAACCCAGGACTGCATCCTGTCCCCGGAGCGCTCTGTTCAAATGTCTGTAGTTGCATCATGGCACATATGTCTTGAGCCTACAAAAACCAATTTTGCTGCCACTGCTCCATGCTGCAACTGAGTCAAACAAATCTTGGCAACATATTCCCGAATCATGCTCTGCTAATTGGATCTGAATATTTGAACTAGTACAACTCCATCATGGAAACCTGATGTAACTGAGTGCAAGTTCCCTCCCTGGGATCACAACGGTCTTGCTAAGCACGAAAAGCACAAGAGTTAACTCGAGCATCAGAATCGTGTTTAGAAATGTTCGATCCACAATCCAGCCATATATTGTGATGCCACCTGGATTCGATAGCAGGTACAGCACTGAAATGAAATCGAGAAAAATCATAAGCACAATTAAAAAGAAAGAAGATAATTACATGTGGTGTGGCCTGCCAACATAAGCAATATATTCTATTACATATGAAGCAAAGCCATATAGATTGAGATGTAGAGCATTATCTTCTGTAAATTGAATGACTGAAGAGAGGATAGATTAAGCAATGCAGACTCAAGGAAGCTTTGGATTACTTACCAAGCGATTCTCTCTTGTGATATGAAGACATGTATGACACCAATTGAGCCGTGCCATTAGAATTTCCATGTGTTGATGCACTCTCGAGAGACTCCAGATCGCTTTCCGAATAATCTCTCATAAACATATGTGCTGGAAAGGGCACAAGGTTCCCAGAACTGTTGGGGGTGGTGGCATAAGTAGAATCAGTAGAGCATGTTGCTAATGCATGCCATCGACTAGCTAATGAAGCAATGTTTTGCGCTCTGTGAGAAATTTTTGCAGCAGCATGTAAACAGAGGATGAGACCAACAACTTGAACAACTGAAGACACCTGTATTTTATAAGAAAATCAATTGTTGACCTGATTTCATGTCAAAATACCAAAAAGGAAATTTTAATACAAAAGCATGAAGCACTCACAGCTATGTCTCCGCCATTGGTGAAATTGATTGGCCCGTTGTAGGCAGTTGTCTTAAAAAGAATGGCAAATTGGCTTGCTGTGACGGAAAAGAAGAGCAACAAGAGGAACATGCGGAACCTGTGACTGATTTTGGAGAGGTTATGGCGGAGCTGCAGGTGCTCTTTCAAATAAACAAGAGGATCTGCATCTTGCTCTAGAAGTTTTCCGTAGTCATCAAAGTGAATAAATTGCAGGTTGCAAACCAAGTTGAAGAGCATGCAGGATGACAACAAAATTGTAGTCAAATACATCCATGACATGATGGAAGCAAATAATACAATGCTTGCTCTCCAAATTGATTCCTGAAAGATGTGAGAGAACCGGAAGAGTTCTCGGGTCACCTTCACAAGAAAGCACGGCACTATCCACCACATAAGTATACGGAAGTAGTCCTGTGATAGGAGTAACAACAATTATAAACAGAAAATCGACTTACCAAAACTCTTGGGGTGATGAGAACTGAATGCATGATATGATGGTAAACGTGAATATTTCAATATAAATTTTTACTAGAGATAGATGACCATTGGTGGTAACTCACGAAGGTCAAGAACACTCTGACCGTAGACCTAGGTAGGATATGGACATGCTTGGCTATTACAAAGCAACAGACTTTGGCATTCAGACCATTTTTAACCAAAAAAAAGATCCAGTAAACTACTGTAGCAAGCATTTGAAAGGTATCATCCATAACTAAATGAAATGTCTATACCGTTAGATCAGTTACCACCAAAAGAAAGCAAAAATATAATACAAAATAAGAGTCTAGAAAACTTAATCTGCATCTCCCTGTAAAATCAAGTAATAAAGATAGAGAAAAAGAGACATGTCAGCACAAACCTAAACCGAAACTCATCATCTCACGCACATGAGATCCACTCACATGTTGACATAAGGAGGCACATGCAAACACATATATAACTGCAAGAATAAGTCACTTTGCTCTGTCATTCAGTAAGGATAAAGCCAATAATCCAAGGAGCCACAGTTTAAACAAGGTAACATTTAGGATCTGTAACATCATTTAGTGTGGTTTCATGTTTGCCATCTTTTATCCAAGGGACTTTTTTGCCCTGAACCCACATGTGAATGAAAAAACAGAGAGCGACTTTTTGTGAAGTACTAGTGGTGAATGGAGCGACAAAGATCCAGTGATGAGGTTTAGGTACAAGCTGCTAGAGACTGAGACGAGCAAACTCCCACAAAGGAACATAATGCAAAACAACCAAATGTCATCTTAATTTACTACATCCGTATTCAGTTGCACCATTTGCAGTAAGTTTGGAGAACATGACACACGGTTGCATTCATTCATCGACTAGCGTGAGTGAGTAGTATTACTGGATTAACTAGCCGGGAATTGTGCTGGAAAAGGCAACCCTGCTAGTCTACCTGCTCGAATTAACCGTCTCCGTCCAAAATTACTAGAGTATGTAGTACAAATTGGAAGGAGGAAGACGAGGAATCGGCGCGAGAGCGTCACCTGGATCTTGGCGACGTACTCCTTCTGGAACCGGATCCGCATGCCGAGGTCGGGGTCGACGAAGAGGAACTTGCGGATGCCGTACATGGCCATCTTCCTGGACACGCAGGCGAGCGAGACGGCCGCGGCGGAGGCCTGCGACAGCAGAACGCACAGCTCGAAGGTCTCCACCTCGAACTCGTCGCACTGGCGCCCGCGCTCTTCCCCTTCCCGCGCCCGGCACGGGGAGAGCGCCACGGCGAGCGCCGGCAGCGCGACGCCCACCACGGCGAGGGCCGACGCCGCGGCGGCCACGCCCAGCCGGGTCGTCGCCGCCAGCCCGGCCGCCGAGAGGAACGCCTCCATGCGCCGGAGCCACCGCGCCAGCCGCGCGTCCGCGCTGCCGGCGGAGGAGGAGGACTGCTGCTGATGCTGCAGCAGCGGCAGGGAGATCGCCGTGTGGTTGTGGTTCCCCGTCGGGGCAGGAGAAGGAGGCGGAGGCGGCGCCGTCGGTGGTGGCAGGTGTGCACGGTCGGCGGAGGCCATGAGGAAGAACGGGTGGAGTGGAAGGCTCGCCGGAGTAGTAGGGGCAAAACCGGAACAACTGCTGTTGGAGGGTCGGCTGCGTCGACTCGAGGCAACAGCGCGAGGAGGGAGGAAGTGGACCTTTTTAAGACCCCCGATCCCCGTGGTGGGTCCATATGTCAGAGAACCAAGCGGAATGGTATTTGTGCTTGCTTCAGTCTCGTGGCACGCGCGATTATTACATGAGCCGTGTGACGGCGGGTGAAGGGCCGACACGCGGCATGATCCTAATTGGGTGTCGGCCAACGTGGACGCGGGCATCTGCGTTGATTTGAGCTTAAGCTTGAGACACACGACTAGTACACGAGACTGGAGAGAGGCTGCGTCTGCGTGCGAAGGATGGATGCCACAGAAGGAAGCTGGTTGGCTGAGGTGCGTAGCCTAGCCAAGCCTGCAGGGTCAGCTAGGTGCATACTGAAAGCGAAGACCACTTCATTCCTGTCCTTGATGATCATTATTCTGCAAATAATGGATAAATTATCATTTACCTGAAGTCGAATTGAAGAAGTACTATGTAGTAGTATCTGTCTTTTCGGTATACTCTGGAGAGATGATTTATTTGGCCCTCTTGCAGCTAAAATAACTGAGATGGTTATGACAACACGACACATGATTGAAGAGGCAAGCAAACCTCTAGTCAGCGAGCCAAACCTAGTTTTTTTTTTTAAGATAATAGCCAAACCTAGGTTTAGCTGGCACCAGAGTGCCGCCGGAAGTCCGGGGCTATTGCAATGCGTGGGCAAACTGTCGAAAACCAGCTTTTCGAATCAGTCGGATCCAGCGTGCAGGGTTGATTAGGCTCTTCTTGAATTGAAAGAATGATAAAGGAATTTTGAAAGATAGAATTTATAAAGGATTTTTTCCTATATAATTGTTTGACTCACAGGAAAAATAAAGGGTGGTTTTCATAGGAATGAATTCATTTGCTAAATTTTGTAAGAAACTTAACATGGGCTTAGACCTCTTTTTTTCTTACCTTACTCATGTTACAAGTTTTCTTGTTTTTCCTATGATGCTACCAAAAGACTTCTTATCTCAATTCCTATAAGATTACAAAACATACAATCTCAATTCTTATCTTTTTCCTATTCCTGTGTTTTTTAATTCTTTCAATTCAAAAGGAGGGCTTCGTCTAATGGATCAGCAGCCGTGGCTCGACAGCGACCCAAGAATGCGAAGCCCTGCATTTTGTCTAGAAATAACCTGTCAAGACGATGACGAGATGCAGCTTCTTCAGCGACCACGAATGCAAATGCAAAGCCCTGCCTTTGAGGGAAAATAATCATTCATTAGATGGCTTATTGCCGGCAGCGGCCACCGCCAAATCCAGTGTTTACGGTGTCAGTCAACTGAATAAGATGATGAGGCTGCTTGATTGCTTGCTTGCTTCACGTGATCAGTCATTGTTATTAAGCGTGACAGCGCCATGCAAACGCGGGCACAGTTTATATGCTACATCAAGGAACGGAAAATCGCCGGAGTCACCATCATCCACCGTGTCACTCACCACCGAACGGCTGTGCTGGAAACTGCATCATGAGGAGAAAAATGTATCAAGGACTATAATCGTTATCATATTTGCCTCCAGGAAAACCGCTTCAATTATTTTTCCCAATAAATAAGATATGCTCCGGAAGATCATCATTTCGATTCAATAAAACGGGTCTAGTAGGAAAACTGGTTCTTTCTTTAGGCATGGTAACCATGCATGTCAGAAGGAAAAGGAATGCGATTAAATTACTGAAGAACATTTCTGTTCTGAATGAGTATATGCAGATATTTAGAAGACTACAATAAGATATCCAACCCAGTTGTAAAAATGATTATCTGCAGCAGTCAATTTTTTTTTTTTTTTTTTTTTGAAAAAAGAAGAAGAGTGGTTGCTAAATCAACTATCACCAGTGCATCATGAATTTGGCCAGAGTTTAGGTCAATCTGTGCCAACACATTCAAAAGTAATAGGAAAAAAAGCAAAGGCAAAAAAAAAAGCCTAACTTCCATCCTGTTCGCTACCGCTAGGAACAGAGTAAGTACATCAGGATACACTCCTTTATTCCATAGCTTTTCATTAAGAATAATAATCCTGTCTTTACACAGAAGTTGCCAGTTGATGGTGTGTATTAGAGGGCACGATTGCTTCACAAAGTTCTTTGGGTTCTTTGGGAACATTTCTGAACTTCAGATTCCAAACGTGAGAATGAAAACAAGTAGACAATATTAGCAAAGAATCAGGAAACATGTTAACGTATGCAAAACTGCACTGCGGGGCCTAGATGTTAGGAAATTGGAGAGTTGGCATTCAGCTTACAATTCTGAATCTAAAACGTCGAGTTAAACTACTACCTCCTTCCCACAATAGTTGTCGTTAGGACAGCAAACTTAGTTCAAAATTGAACTAATTTGGTTGTCCTAACGACAACTATTGTGGAAAGGAGGGAGTAGATAATGAGAATCTGAAGACAACAAAATACAAGGCACGAGCATTGCAGCACTAGTCCGAGGTTCCTAGCTGTTACGAACACGGAAAGAGATACAGATCTACAATATAAAGGAATAAAAAAATGTCATGACTTTTAACATCAAAACTGTAGCTTCGTCCTCCACATACTGCCAACAACTTTCTTAGGAGCTGGATTATCGGGGCCGCGGTCTCGCTGCCCAGAAGTAAAATAGAGCCATCCCTTCCAGTAACCAGCTAAGGCAGTCTTGATTCGGAAAGGCATGCGTCCAATGACTGACCATGTCTGCAACAACAGTACAGTACATTTTAATTTAGCTTTTCTTGTCCTCAAAATTAAGAGAAAGCAATAGGACTCTTAAAACACCAAACATCACAAGCAAGACGATGAGCACATAACATACCAATGTTTCCAAATCAAACCGGAAGACTTCACCAACAAGAATCATCTTTTTGGTGATAGGATGCTTCTCTGTAGTTCCACCAACAATTACTATAGAGTTATTGACAATAACCCATGCAAATTCAATGTGTGAATCTGGCTTGGGCATCGGAGACAGTTGTTTCCATTTGTTGCCAGAGCCATCAAGCATATACACATCACCATACACAACCTGCAAGCATGCGAGATTTTGTAAGGTTGTGGCTCTAGCAAGATGTTTTGTAACACACAGAGGGCAAACTGCACACAAGGATTATAACAGCAAGTGCAGGTTTCCTTAGGTTCATGTTGAAGCTATTACAATGAAATAATCATGTAAACCTTGGGATTTCCAAACTCCAATGATCATGAAACTTACAATGGCCCAATGCAGGTCCTGATTAAGGGAAACAAACTGTGGGTGCAGGAATAAAGTTTCATTAGGAACCATATACATACCTCATGCCTCCGTACACATTTAAAAATAGGTGAGCCTGGTTTAGCCATGAAGTCTCCCTCTTGCCCGCCAATTACAAAGAGTTTATCATTAGCTACCACGCACGCCCTGCAAAGTTAAAGTAAGAAACTACAAAAGTAGTGTTCGTCTAAAAATGATGCCAATGATACCAGTTGCCAATCTACTACAAACGACAAGCAGTACGAGCGTCTAAGCACTTTATACCAACAACCATCCCTCGGAAGAGGCAGCTATCATTTGGCGGCAATTTCATGCAAATAACACAAAGTTCAGTCCTAAATACCTATGAGGTCCACCGCGTGGTATGGGTATTTCAGCTTGCCACTCATTCTCCAGTGCCTTGCCATCCTTGACAGCAAGACTCCAGTGCTCCAACCCAGGTTCATGACGATCTTCTTTCCCTCCACCCATCACATGAAGTCGACCACGCCAAAGCTGAGTAGCTGGTGCATACCTGAAAGGTTACACAAAACAAGATTATTCTCTCAGCTTTGCGCCCGCGACAGCGCGAGGAATACACAATGCAAGCAATAAACAATCTCAGCAGATTTTAAAACTATGATTTGACAGTAGATGATTTGACTTTACAAACACATAATGTAGGCTCTGAACAGCAAATTGGTAGGCTTAACCTTAACCCTACCATATGACATACTACAAGATTAATTTCCAAACATAATACTACAATTTGACACTGAGGAATTGAAAAGCTGCTCAAACATTAGCATGCTGCAGATGGTGATACGTGGCATCACATTATGCAACTCTTTATGTGTTTCATCACCTTTTTCTCGATTGAAAAAACAACAGACAATATTCTGAAGTAACATGACTGTGACTATCTACTGATAGAACATAGAAGCCAAAAGACTAAGAATGAATCCTATAAGCATCAGTGCTACATCTCTAAACAGGTTTTGGTCAGTATAAGCAGAACAATATGTACCTGGGAAGTGGTAGCGGGGGCAATTCATGCCATTCTTTTGTCTCCGTGTCTAGAACGAAGTTGCGATTAATAGAGGAGCGGCACTGCGGACCATACTGTCCAGAGACTGCATAGATATATCGGCCATCTGACACCATTCCCAAGTGTGAATGTGCCATCTCCTTAGGCATATCAAACCTTTCAGTCCATGTGTTAGAGGTGAAATTATACACATCCACATGAGAATGGACCTGTGGGAGCAAATGAGCAAAAGCGATATACGTAAAGGGATGATAACAAAATGTTTGCTCTCAGATCATCAAACAGCTACGGTGTAACAGTGCGTCCTACTCTTAAATTAGAACATATCAGCAGTTCTCGGGTAAGTTGAAACCCAACTACAAGACATGATCATCGTTATATTCACTGAGTTGGTTTTACAATAGTTACCGATGGTGTATAGGAAGAGATTAGGAGCAGGAGCGATGAGAAGTGCAGTGAAAGTTGTGTAAGGGCTTATTAGTTGGTTCCTCACATGGTCGAGGTTCTCGTACCCGGCGAAGACGTAGAGGAGATCCCCGATCTGCACAGCCGCCCCGTCGAGGCGCGGCACGGGCGCCGCGGGCATCTCCTCCCACGCCCAGCGCGGCGCGGGCAGGTCGGCGTACGTCGCGTTGAGTTGGTGCCCCGCCGCATGTAGCGCCGCCTTGGCGCGGCTCCCCTTCACCTGCGCCTGCGCGAGAGGAGAAACGTGGTTAGTTAGAACGGCGGGATTTGTTCAGGGAACGGCGTTTTGCGACAGGGGGGAGAGGCAATGCGGAAGCCCTACTACTACGGTTCGGGAAGAGGAGGAGGAGGCCCAGAGGAAGTCGGCGACGAGGGCGAGAGCGAGGAGGAGCGCGAGGGCGAGCGGCACGGCAAGGCGGCGGGGCAGGGGCTTCGATGCGGCGGCGGCGGGCATGGCGGGTTCGATGATCGGTGGGAGGAGGGGAAGCGGAGGATGCTGTACGGAGGAGGAGCAGAAGGCGGCGGCGGCACTGCCTTGCTTTGCATGGAGGGCAGGGCAGGGCAGGAACGGTGGGCCGCCGCTGTTTGGGGGAACGGGGCGCTCCGGCTCGCCGTGTCCGTCCCGGTTTTGGAGGCACAGCGCACGTGGCAAAAAGCTCACGCGCACGCAAGCAGGCTTTCGCATCGCATGGCGCGTCGCGTGCGTCGTTTACAGAGTGCGTGCTGGGCCGTCGTGTTTGCCGGGTGGGCCGGGAACGTTCCGCTTGTTGGGCTAAAACTGACTTGCCTCGCGGGCCCATCTGTCAGTCTCTTAGTCTCGGCAGCTTTTGATTTGATTTGAAGCAACCACCACCATCTATAGATTGCCAAATGGGCCTAGCCCATCCGTCGGCCCGAGGTCCGACGCGGATAGGCACGGCTGCCTCCCCAGCCTGTTGGGTTGGCCCGAGCACGACTTGATTAAGCCACCGGCCCGATACGAGCCCGATCGTCCGTAGCCGTCGATCTCTTACCCTATACTGAATCTGGGCCGCCCATCACCGCCCTGGAGTCCGCCTATATATCAGTCGCTCGCCCTCTCCGATGCTCCTCGCAAACCCTAGCCTCCATTCGATTTCTCTCGAACCTCTCGCATCTTCGGCTCTCTTCGCAAACCCTAGCCAAAACTGCTTCGTCGGCATCGCCGCTCCGTCAATACTGCGGTAGATCTGCGCCGTCACCAGCCTCACACGCTCCTTGCTGGCGTCACCGCATCTGACCCTCTCACCCGCTCTTCATCACTCCTCGTCCTCTCCGCCGCCAAATCCACCCACTCTGTCACCCTCCACCCAATCCACCGCACTCCGTCGCTGTGCTCCACCATTGTGTGGCCCTGAAGGTTGGTGCTCCGGAGTCCTTCGAGGAACCAGTGCTCCGATCTGGTGCTCCGATCTCCGAGAGGGACTAGTGCTCCGATCTGGTGCTCCAGAGTCTAGTTTTCGTCGAGGAACCAGATTCGATGGACAGCGATGACTTCGAGACGCACACCATCCACGATGACCTTCGCTTGATGGGACATGCTGGTGACGACGAGAGCGACAGGGAGGCGGACAGAGAAGAGGTGCTCGGTACCGGCACTTCCGGTGCTGAAATCGTGCCTCCTGAAGCAACTCCTGCCACTAGTGATGCTAGTACTGTAGAACCAGAGACGTCCATGAGCGGTAGCAGGAAGAGGTCCTGTTCCAACACCTCTGATTGCTGGAATGACTTCACAAAAATCTCCAATGCGCAGAAGCTAAGGGTCTCTACCAAATGCCATCATTGTGGAAAGATTTATGCTGCTAGATCTGCCATAGGCACTGGCCCCTTGCTTAGACATATTGAGAAATGCCCTAATAGGAGAGCTAAGCTACGTAGTTCTCAGTCTTTGATTCATTTGATAGTGATGGTAATGTACGACATTGGGAGTACAATGCTGATGTTGCTCGTACTCAATTATGTCGTTCGATTTCTAGATTAGATCTTCCTTTATTTGTTGGTGCCTCTTATGCATTTGAAGAGTATATTAAAATTGCTCATAACCCTATGTACTTTAATATATCTACTCAAGCAACCATTAGAGATATGTGCAAATACTTTGTTGTTTCTTGTGCTAAACTGATTGAATCATTTGATGTTGTTTCTTCTGTTTCTATAACATCTGATATATGGTCTGGTAATGCTAAGGAGGATTACTTGTCTGTTGTTGCTCATTATGTTAATAGTGACTGACAATTAGAGAAAAGGTTACTTGGTTTAAGGCTTATTGATGAATCCCATAATGGTCAAAACATTTAATAGCGTATCTCTAATGTTTTAGAAGAGTATAGGTGTAACATCTCATTTTTCATAAGCTAATAAATCAAATAGATAAAGAGGAAGAGAAAATAAAATAAATACAATAACAACAATAAATCAAGAGAGAATAATAATTAAAAATGAAGAAAATAAAGAGAAAAAAACAAATGAATAACGAAACTAAACTAACTGAGACACACTCCCTTTTCCCTGGACGTTCTTTCTTGGGAGCATCAACTGTCCTAGCCTCCCAGGGGACCACGCATCTGTACCAAGCCAGTGCAACTTATCTTCCAGTCACCCCCTCCTTCTCCTTGATTTCCTTAACTGGAAAAAGCCCATTTCTTCTTTCTCTAGCCAAACAACAACACACGCTCTCCTCTGGAATAAACACAGCAGCAACAGTGATTATGGCGGAAGCAGAACGAACTCGTCGTTCCCCTCCTCTCCTCGTTCTCCATTGCCCTCGATGACTCCCGAACGCGTACGGTGCATTCACTCCCGTCCACTGCTGCTTAAAAGAAGTGACCGCCATCTACCCTCCTTAACCCGTGTGGCGACGACCACTGTCGGTACCCGACATACCGAGTACCCTCGCACACAAGCTAGAGCCGCCTAGGCACCCCGCCTCCCAGCGGAGGCGAGGTCCGAGGGCACCACGTGTTCAATGGACCCAGACCCATCAGCCTAAGATGGGTGGTCTAGGATGCCCGCAAGAAGCCCGAAGGAGAAGCTCAACCCCCCTTTGGAGACGGACCCCCAGGTAACCACGTGTCCAGCAGGTAAGGATCCCTCCTCCCCATGAGACAAGGCTTCAGAGCTGCCGTGTGGACCAAGACACCAGACGAGCCACCTCCTATATGGGCGGGCTCCAGCGCTGCCAGGTGTCCCACAAGGCGGGACCTAGCCTCCCCCGCAGAGATGAGCTCTCAAGCTGCCACGTGGTCAGCAAGGCAGGACCTGACCTCCTCCGTAGAGGTGAGCTCCCGACCTACCACGTGGTCCGCAAGACGGGACCTGACCTCCTCCATAAAGGAGAGCTCCCGAGCTACCACGTGGTCCGCAAGGTGGGACTTGACCTCCTCCGTAGAGGTGAGCTCCCGACACCGTCACG
Source organism: Tuctoria greenei (assembly GCA_036927565.1). NCBI lineage: Eukaryota > Viridiplantae > Streptophyta > Magnoliopsida > Poales > Poaceae > Tuctoria > Tuctoria greenei. Next base: position 4,770,498 of record JAYESD010000007.1, read on the forward strand.
TGTCCAGCAGGATGGAGCCTAGCCTCCTCCGCGGAGGTGAGCTCCCGAGCTGTCACATAGTCCAGCCACTTGCCCTGGACGGAGGGACACAAGAGTTAAGAGGGAGGTGTGCCTTGTCCGTGTCAAGGATGAAAGATACACGGCTTCCCCAGACGTATGGTGCGACGCACGCCTAATGTCAGGTACCGCTGTGACCAATCGCATCACAGTAAGACGCCGTAGTCCTATCCCACTCCACCAAGTGGGTAGATTATGACGACAGAGACAGTTGGACGGGACATCCCCGTCCAATGTCAGCAACGGCGCATGGGCTACTGGCAACGTAGGCGGCAAGACGGCGAGTCTTCAAGTCCTCTCCTACTGTTGTCACCTCGCGCTCCTCGACATGACCTTCAAAAACTAGCTCCAAAGGCAGATTGGGATACCGGCTCCGGTAGCACACTAATACATGTGACACCACTGTCTCCGTCGCTGCCCTACCCTCGGCTTCCAAACGCTGAGCCAGCTGATGCTCCCGCAGATCGTGCTCCCGGGCTTGGACGTCGAGGTCATGCAGGAGGAGTTTCTGACGCTCGGCCAAGTGTTGCACCTGATCCCGCGCCAAGTTGCTCTCCCGGAGCTCAAGGTCTTCGAGGCGGGACTGCATCCTATCCCGATCGGCCTCAGCCCGGGCCATCGTCGCCTGCGCTGCCACCTCTTGTTCGGCGACAGCAGCCTCCCTCTCGGCAACAGCAGCTTCTTAGCGACTTAGGGCCCCTCGACCTTCTTCAAGAGCGCGCAGGCGGGCGTCAGCCGTGTCATTGGCTACCTTGGCGTGGGCCATAATCTTTTGGAACAGAGCGTCTGTTGCCCTCACCAAGCATTGACTCAGCTCCATCTCCTTACTCCCCTTCTAGTACTTCACCTTTGCCTCGACGATCCTGGACCTTAGAAAATCCTCCTAGCCTCGGAGGCGCTCGCCCTTGGCATGCAGCTTCTCCCACTATGCAGCAAAAGCCTCCTGCGCCCGGCAGAGGTTGGATTGCACCTGCAGGATGCTGGAGTGCGTCAAGTCCATGATGTCAGAGAGACGCTCTGGCTGCGCCAAAGTCAGGGAAGGTCATCCAGTGATCATCTTGGGGACCCCTTCCTCTCGTAGCGGTGAAGGCGAGGCCACCAGTACCAGGGATCTTGCCCACAGAGACTGAGCAGGAGTTGCGGTGCCCCCCGAAGCAGCAGCGCCACCATCGCTCAAGGAGTCGCTCGCCGAATCAGCAGCAGTGGAGGCTAGGCCTTCAGCCCCCGGAGTCGACTCCGACATTGCCTCTGCCCCGACGGCCGGAGGTGCCTCTGCCACGACGGCTGGAGGTGTCTCTGGCGTGATCGCTGGAGGTGCCTCTGGCGCGACAGCTGGAGGTGCCTCTGGCGCGACAGCTTGAGATGCAGCCGGAGATGCTTCGCTACCCGCGTTGAGCACAGATTCCAAAGCAGCGCTCCCCTGAATAAGCTTGGCGGGTTGCCCCGCCGGCACAACCGTAGCCTCCTTGGCCGCCTTCGAAGCGCTTCCAGGAACTACCCCCGGCAGTAAGGTCCTCATAACAGCTGACGTAGCCCTGCAAATCAAGATCAAACCCTGACCAATCAACAAAGGCAGGCGAGATAATAGAGCAAGCGTTGGCAAGAATGCCTTACCAACGTCCCCGGAAGCTCCAGTGAGCCTCTACTTTCGGCGACCCTGAAGCCTCAAGCCATGACGATGGCATAACAAGCGAGGTCATCCCAGTTGGGCCTCCACCAAAACCACGAGCAATGCTGCCACCCTGCGCCGGTGTGCCTCCACCAACACTGACAGAGCCACTCCCGGAGCCTCCTCCCATACTGTCGACGACGTTGGCTTGAGACCTTTTTGCCTGAGGCTCCGTAGGTGTGGCGCTGTCGAAGCCCCCTATGGCACCCTGTACCGCGCTGGCGATGGGGATGCTGGATGATGTGCCGACCGCTGACGTCAGTGGAGCTGCCGCTTGATGGACCGAGCCTCCCCTCGAAGAATCGCCGATGCCCAATACTGAAGAGGGGCGTGCCAGGGGACGTTGACTTGGGGCGAAGGCCGCCTGCGGCGGCCCCCTCGGTGGAGATCGAGGGTGCTTCTCCTTCACGACCTCGACCACCAGGGCCTTCCTCTAGCATGTGTCGGGGACCTGTGCCTTCCCCTTACCTGTGTTAGAGACTGACGACTTGCCTTTCCCTCCGACAGAGGGTGCCTCCTCCATCGCGGAAGCTTTGGAACCTGAAGAAGGTGCGGACTCCTGTGGAGAGTCGACGATGGCAAGGCCCTGACTCTCATAACCAACTTGTGGCGGCGCAAGACCGATCGCGTCCACGTTGGGCACCTCCTTCAGAACCCTCGTTCGAAGGTCTCGATCCGTGCAAAGTGGTGGGCAAGACCGTGGGAAGTTGAAGACATTGTCCGACAGCAGGTCACCGCACGCCTTGGACATTGCGTCGAGCACCTCTTTCGGGGTCGTCTCTGTGTCGCGCCCCCGCACCAGCCGGGTGCCATCCTGTAGCCCGAAGTAAAGCCATGCAGGACGGCAACGGTGCTGAATGGGAGCTAGGCGTCGACGGACGAAGTCAGCCATCACCTTCACCTTCAACTCCGACTGAGATTGGACCTTTGACTCCCTCCGAGCTTGCTTACTTCGGCATTGGAGGCACTTCAAGTGGATACGCTCCTCCTCCTCCTCCACAGCCTGAAGATGAAGATTAATATGAGGAGAGGACCGACAACGAGGAATGAGCCTCTAGATCCCTCCTCTACTTCTTTTTGGTGCCTTGATGCCAAAGGGGGGGAGATTGAGGGGGAGTCACTAAGTGTAGGTGTAGGTTGCAAGGAGAGCTCAATGTGTTTCTTTTGGGTTGTAAAACTTTATCTGTGCTCTCTTATGCTTTTGGACATGTGTTGTGAAAGTTTCACTATGTTATGCTCATGACTTATGTGTTATACTCTGAATTTGATATTTGTGCTTGATAACCTTGATGCAATCATGATTACGACATTTATCTTACTTATATCAAGATTATTGTTCACACACATGTAGTTTTACATCCCACCATAAAGAGTGCACATATGCCTCATGTTTTTATTGCTTAACTTATTCCAAACTCATATGTGCACACTTTATGAAAATTCTGCATTTTTAATCATATTTGTGAAATCTCAATTGGTTGTCATCAATCACCAAAAAGGGGGGGATTGAATGTGCATCCAGGCATCCCTTGTGGGTTTTGGTTGATTTATGACAAGCAAATGAGATCCTAACTAAATTGTTGAGATGAGCGCAGGTTTTAATGAAAACATGGAGAAAGCGCAAAAAGAAAGGAGAGTGAGAAATCAAGTTGGAAAGAGCTCAAGAGATGAATAGAATAATCTTTGTGTACGAAGTGTGTTGGAGGAACACACCCCAAGAGCTCAAGCATTTTTTAATCCTCTCACTGCACAAATTCATACAGGTCCGGACTAGTCCGATATCACCACGGACTAGTCCGATATCTCTCTGTTCAAAATCAGATAAGTCCTTCCAGTGCGGACTTGTCTGCACACACAGTCCAGTTTACACAGACTGGACTAGTCCGATATTACCACGGACTAGTCCAATATCTTTCTGACTAAGATCGGACTAGTCCTCCCAGTGCGGACTAGTCCTCAGCACTTCACAGTTTGCATGAAGCCGGACAAGCCCGATATCATAACGGACTAGTCCGATATCTTTCTGTCCTAAATTGGACATGTCCGATATCTGCACAGATTAGTCCGAAAACCTTCTGACTAAAATCGGACAAGTCCTCCAAGTGCGGACTTGTCCCCAATTCACTAATGGTTTCACCACGGCCGAACTAGTTCGATAATGGACGGACTAGTCCGAACATTTCCAGAGACAAAATCGGACTAGTCTGCCCCTGGCTAGACAAGTCCGATAATTTAGGACACTTAGGATATCCCACACGCCGCACACCATTCTAGCCCGGAGTCCTCCATGGACTAGTCCGGACTTTGAAAATCATAACGGTAACCCTTGGAAACCCTAGTATAAATAGAGGTGCACGACCCAACTATGAACACTCTTGACCTCCTGCGCCGTCACACCCTCCAAGAGCCTAGAAAACACGTCTCTCCACACAATCCAACACAAGAAGATCAAATCCTTGAGGATTAACATTAGATCAAAGGAGAGACACAATTCTTCAAGTTTCCAGCTCTTGGGTTTGATTCTCTCGTACACTCTTGTTCTTTATTGCATATAATTCGAGTGTGTTGGTGGTATCTTCAGTTGTAAATCTTAAGGAGCCCTCAACTTGTGAGAAGGCCCCTTGAACACGGTTATTCTTACCCCTTTGTGATTAGTGGAAGAGAATTGGCCTCCGTGGCGATTCGACGAGGGTAGGGTTGGTGAAGACCCGGTCCTTTTGTGGGCTCCTCAATGTGGATGTAGGTTGCCTTCGTGAGAACCGAACCACAAGATAAAAATTTTGTGTCTTCACTTTGTGCTTATTGTTCATTGCATCTAGGGTTTAATTGATCTTAGTCAAATTACATCAAAACTTGAAACTAAGGTTACCTTGTGCTATCCTCAGTTTAATTGAAGCAACATACTCTAGTTACATCTTAATTTCCGTTGCGTAGAGTACTTGGATCGAGATCATCAATCAAACTTGATCGATCTAGTCCGCAAGCACCGGACTAGTCCGCACACTACCGGACTAGACCGATTTATCGGTATTTGATCAAGTTGCTGAGTGTTGCAGGTTCCGACTAAAATTCAAAAAGGCCTATTCACCCCCCTCTAGGCCACATTGAATTGGTATCAAAGTTGGACTCTTCAAAAGGAGACTAATCGCTCGAAGAGAAAATGTCGGACATGAAGGATGTGCACAAGAGCCTCAACCAAGAGAAGATTTAAGATGAAAAGGCTCAGAAGTTTGAGAAGCTCCTCGATGCCATCCAAGACTTCGAGGACGATGATGAGGAGACGCTTGAACTCAAGGCACTCCTAAGGAAGAAAGCTCTCTCCAAGGGCAAAGTGAAGGTCAAAAATGAAAAGAAGAAGAAGGGGAGTAGTCACCGACTACTCCCGATATCGTTTCAATTATGATCGTTTGAATTCTAATAATAACCACTATTTATCAATTCCTTTAGGAAAATCCCCATTCTTTGACGGCAACGATTATTCTATGTGGAGGCAAAACATGAAAATGCACTTAATCTTACTTAACCCCAGTTTGTGGCACATAGTGTGTACACGTATAGATATCCCAGACGACGATGAAGAGCTAACACCAAGCCAAGAGCAGGCGATTCATCAGAATGCTCAAGCTGCAACGGTGATCACATCATCTTTGAGTCGAGACGAGTTCACCAAGGTGGATGGACTCGAAATTGCTAAGGAAATATGGGATACGCTACAAACAGCACATGAAGGCGATCGTCATGTGCGAGAAGCTAAGATTGAGATGATCGAAGGCGAATTGGGAAGATTTGCCATAGAAGAAGATGAGTCACCGCAAGACATGTATAATCAATTGAAGACTCTCATCAACAAGGTTACAACATATGGAAGCAAAAAGTGGAACGATCACGAGGTGGTGAAGTTCATTCTTAGAGCTATCATGCCTCGCAATGCTACCTTGTGCTCGATGATTAGAGAAAGCCCCGGGTACATGACCCCGGACGAATTGCTTGGAAAGATCATAAATTTGGAGATGATGGAGAAGCAAGCAAAACATGTCAAGGAAATTGCCGACCTCACCTCGGCAAAGAAGAAGGGGGTCACCTTGAAATCCACTTGCAAGCCCATGTCCAAAGAAGCTCAAGAAGCCCAAGAAGAAGATGACAATGATGATGATAACAGCGACATAGATGAAGAAAACATGATCCTCTTTATGAAGAAATTCAAGAAGGTGATGAAAAGAAGACAAGGTGGTAGATCAAATGAAGGAAAACACAAAGATAAGTCAAGACCAAAGTTGAGGCGGGCATGCTATAACTGTGGTGAATATGGCCACTTTATAGTTGATTGCCCATATGAAGAAAACAAGAAGAAGACCAAGAAAACAAAGCCTCAACCTAAGAAGTTCTTCAAGAAGAAAAAGCAAGCTGGACAGGCGCACCTAGGAAAGGAGTGGGACTCAAATGATGAGTCATCATCCGAAGAGGAAGAGGAGATGGCTAGCATAGCCGTCAAGAAGACAACAAAAAAATCCACCCTCTTCCCGACTATTGGCTCAAGGAAGAACAACAACACATGTCTCATGGCGAAGGAAGGTAAAAGAAAGGTAACATCTAAATCTTCCTCTTCACATTCTTACTCTAGCGATAGTGATGCCAATAGTGATAATGAAGATATGCTTGTTGGCCTAGATAAGAAAATTGCTGCAAAAATGAAATTCTTAATGGATAAACTTATTGATAAGGAGGATTTTGTTGATAGCCAAGAAGATATGATCACCCTTCAAAAGGAAGAGTATCTTAAGATCAAAAAGCTCATTGAACTTGAAAAGGAGTGAAGCAAGTCACTAGAGCTTGAATTAGCTTCAAGCAAGGAAGCTTGCTTGAAGTTAAGCGACTCAAATGTAATTATCAAGGATGAACTTTCTAACTTGACCAAAGTTAACAAGATCCATGAAGTACAAGCTGAGTCAATCAAGCGAAGTGAACCTTCATCCTCTTCAAGATCACCTTCTCAACACCTAAAATATGAAACTGCTACTACTTGTACATGTGCTAAAGTTAAAACTAACTTGAAAGATAAGTCGAACTTGGCAAAGGACAAGCATCCTTCCCGTAGTGGCATATTTGACAAGGAGAAGATCAAGTATGCACGACGTGCATACTTGACCGCAAGACCTCCTAATGTCAAATATGGCATTGGGTATTCTTATGGTGAAAAGCAAAGTGCTAGAAGCCATAAGAATAACAAGGAGTGCATTGCCTTTATCAAGTGAAACTCCCCTCAAGCTAGAAAGTCTAATAACGTTGACAAGTCCAAACATGTTGATTCATATGAGCAACAACTTTTGTTTAGAACTTTTGATGCATCTTATGTTCTTATAAAAAGCAACTTTGGTAAAGTGTATGCCAAATATGTTGGGCCACACCATGGGAACACCAAGTCCCATGTGTGGGTGCCCAAATCACTTGTAACTAACCTCAAAGGACCCAAGTAAGCCTGGGTACCTAAAACAAAGGCATAATTTGTTTTTGCAGGCCTACTCCTCCGGTGGAGCAAAATGAGTGCTAGACAGTGGATGTATCAACCACATGACCGGAGAAAGAAGGATGTTCGTTGAGTATGAAGTAAATGAAGATCCAAGCGAGGGCATCTATTTTGGAGACAATAGTCAATGAAGGGTGCTTGGTACCGGTAAAATTGCAATATCATCTCGACACACGCTTTCTCATGTTTTGCATGTTGACTCCTTAGATTATAACCTTCTGTCCATATCTCAATTATGTGACAAGGGTTATAGTTGCTTGTTCACTAATGAGAGTGTGACCATCTCTAGAAGGAGTGATGACTCGGTTGCATTCAAGGGTGTGTTAAAGGGAAAGCTTTACCTTGTTGATTTCAACAAAGATAAAGCCGAACTTGATACATGCTTTATTGCAAAAAACCAACATGGGTTGGCTGTGGCATAGACGGCTAGCACATGTTGGTATGAGGAATCTTCAAAAACTCCTCAAGGGCGATCACATCCGAGGTTTGAAGGATATTGTTTTTGAGAAAGACAGGCCTTGTAGCGCGTGTCAAGCCGGGAAGCAAGTAGGAGCACCTCATCCCGCGAAGAATGTCATGACAATGACAAGATTGCTCGAGCTACTTCACATGGACCTATTTGGTCCAATTGCTTACATAAGCATCGGCAGTAACAAATACGGCTTAGTAATTGTTGGTGATTTTTCGCGCTTCACGTGGGTTTTCTTTTTACATGATAAGACAGACACTCAAGGAACCCTCAAGAATTTCTTCAAGCATGCCCAAAATGAGTTCTCATTAAAGATCAAGAACATACGAAGCAACAATGGCACGGAGTTCAAGAACACCCAAGTTGAGGAGTACCTAGACGAAGAAGGGATAAAGCATGAATTCTCAACACCGTATTCCCCTCAACAAAATGGAGTAGCAAAAAGGAAGAACCGAACCCTCATAGAGATGGCAAGGACAATGCTTGATGAGTACAAGACTTCGGATCGGTTTTGGGCGGAAGCGGTTAACACCGCTTGTCACGCCATAAACCGACTCTATCTTCACCGACTTCTCAAGAAAACGTCATATGAGCTACTCACCGTAACAAGCCTATTATTTCCTATTTCCGAGTTTCTGGTTCTAAGTGTTATATTTCGAACAAGAATCCTAGGACTTCAAAGTTCGCTTCGAAGTCCAATGAAGGTTTCTTGCTTGGCTATGATTCGAACTCTTACGTCTATCGTGTCTTCAACAAGGTCTTCGGACTTGTTGAAGTAGCACGTGACGTAGTGTTCGATGAAACTAACGGCTCTCAAGAAGAGCAAGTTGATCAATGTGTGATAGATAGAGAAGAAGCTCCATGTCAAGCATTGATAATGTGACGCCCGGTTCCAAAAAATGAACCAAGCTAACACATATGTGTGCTCAGGATGTTCAACACACATACACGAGTGCATTCACAAAGAGTATACAGAAAATTACCACATAACAAGATTAATTAACCAATTTTTATTACACAAACCATATAATCCTCGAATACAAGTTCTAATAAATATTAATGACAAGTTCAACTAATGCAGCAAAAATAAACTAAATAAGCAAACTAAACAGCTAGGCAGCATAATCAATAGGGTATAGCGCAGCTCCAATCAACACCACAGGCAAGCTGACGGTAGATACGACTTAGAACTCCACATTGTCGCCATTAAACTCCCAATCCTGACCTGCAACTGTTGGGGGGGATTGCAAGAGTGTGTACATGTCGTACTCAGCAAGTGTGGAAAGTATGACATGTGGCTGATTCAAATGATGAATATAATAATGGCTGAGTGCTGAAAAGTACATTAAAACATTTGAAAAGCAATATATTACATGTATGTGAAATAAACCCATCATAAGCCATAATTAAAATTATAGTACTAGTCCATATTCCATATCCATCATCACATACCAATATCCATTTCAATACCAGAGTTCAATTCATAACCATCCATAACCATAATACCAACCATAACCATCCCAAATACCATCCCAATATCGAGTTCCCTCTAATCATGTGAGGGTCCAATTTGCTCATAACCGGGAGCACGACTATCATAATAGTTTTAGACACACTCTGCAGAGGTTGTACCGCTTTACCCACGTGTTTGTGATTTCATCATCTTTCGATGACTATAGAATCTCAATTATGTCGTCTCACACTTCCGTAGGTGTGTGGCCAAGAGATCACAAAATAGCTTTTACAAAGGGATTACTAGCCTATTTAGACCCCACTGAGGTTTCACCGGTGGTGATGTCTCCAACTGAGCACATCTTCAACCAAGGGCCCCCTCTTGAGCCATTCGGATCCTAGGGTAGTCCCACCAATCATCAACAAACCCAATCCGACTACCCCTTCCCCGAGTATCCTTAATAGTCCAAATAGCACTGGTAAAGCCCTAATTAATCAGCTACGCCGCACCCATACTTGGCCTCGTGGTGGCACTATAAATCATGGATGGTCGATCCACGAACCGGTCCTTAGATCTAAAGCAAGCAAAACCACCATAACATCCAACTCATCCACGTACCAGGCTTGCTTAGATCACCCATTACCATATCATATTAACCAGTTCATGTTAACCATAATCTCATAAATACATAATTAAGTTGAGTGGTATAGTTGTTTTCCCATCCCAGTTGATTAAGCAAAGCAAAAAGGTAAAAAGCCCTTCCCGACTCTCTACAATATATTCCAGGTGACAAGGGTGGTCAACAAAACTAGTAAACTTCCTACCATAGGGTTTCCCATCAAATTGACACAAGCATGCTATTTTCAAACAAAACATTTATTTCAAAACAGGATCAATATGCTTCAAGGACATTTGCCTTGATCTTGCGGTTGATTAGGGTCAAAACCTTCAAACTCTTGGTGCTGTAGATCCTCCGCAGCACTCTCTAGCGCAAATCGGTCTAATCCGCACAATAAACATACAAGACAAGAAACACAATCAAAGAGTGCACAAATATTACTCAATATGACATGACATGCATGATTAATGCAAACGCAAGGTAGAACTTGTTAATAGATTGCTTTCAATGATCACTAACTAGTTCTAATAGATTTTAACAAGTTTATACAGGTTTGGATTTGATTAGATCTACTTTTAGAATCAATTTAACACAATTTATCCAGGAAGATCAGACTAGTCTGCAGAAGGCCGGACTAGTCTGCACTTCGCAGAACTAGCGAACTAGGGTTTTCTAGATCGACGTGAATTTGGAGATTTGGGGTTAAATTCTCGTAAGGAAAAGAGAATAGAAGGTATACCAGGTATTTAGAACTCCAATGAATCAAGAAACTTGGAGGTAACACTTGGATCTTGATGATCTAGGGTTGGTGATGAACTTGGAGATGAATTGGTGATGAGGAACGAAAGCTTGGTGGAGATCTTGATCCTCTTTCGTTTCCTCCTCTTCTTCTTCTTGCTTGGGATCTCATTCTCCCTCCTTGGTGGTGGCTCTCCACGAACTAGGTTTTGGGTGGGGTGGAAAAATGGCAAATAGATGTCAAGCCAAGGGGTGGGGTTGTTTATATAGAGATGGAGGCTAGGGTTAGTGTGACGCCCGGTTCCGAAAATGAACCAAGCTAACGCATATGTGTGCCCAGGATGTTCATCACACATATACGAGTGCAATCACGAAAGGATATACAGAAAATTACCACAGCTCAAATTATTAAATAAGTACTCTTATTACACAATTCATTAAATCCTCGAATACAAGCTCTAATGAATATTAATGACAAGTTCAACTAATGCAGCGGAAATAAACTAATTAAACAACTAAGCTAACTAAGCAACTATGCAGCATAAGCGACAGGGTATGTATGCGCAGCTCCAATCAACACCACAGGCAAAGCTGACGGTAGACACGGCCTAGAACTCCGCATTATCGCCATTAAAATCCCAGTCTTGACCTGCAACTGTTGGGGTGGGGGATTGCAAGAGTGAGTACATGTCGTACTCAGCAAGTGTGGAAAGTATGACATGTGGCTGATTCAAATGACGACAATAATAATGGTAAAGTGCTGAAAAGTACGGTAAAACCTTTGAAAAGCAATATATTATAAGTATGTGAAATAAACCCATCATAACCATAAATAATACCATAATACCAAACTGAATTCCTTACCATAATAAATAATTCCAGATTTCACCATCATCAATAACCATATTCAATACCAGAAATTAATCCATAACCATCCATAACCATAACCATTACCAAATTCCAATTTGCCTCTAATCATGGAAGTTGTCCAGGCGCTCATAACCGGGAGCACGGCTATCATGATAGTTTTAGTTAACACTCTGCAGAGTTTGTACCTCTTTACCCACGTGTTCGTGATTTCATCACCCTTCGGCGACTAAGAACCTCCCTTATGCCCATGACCCGTCGGTCACATTACACACTTCCGTTGGTGTGTGGCCAAGAGATCACAAAATAGCCTTTACAAAGGGATTACTAGCCTATTTAGACCCCACTGAGGTTTCACCGGTGGCGATGTCTCCCGCAGAGCACATCTTCAACCAAGGGCCCCCTCTTGAGCCATTCGGATCCCAGGGTAGTTCCACCAATCATCAACAAACCCAATCCAACTACCCCTTCCCCGAGCATCCACAATGGTCCAAACAGCACTAGCAAAGCCCTAATTAATCAGCTACGCCGCACCCATAACTTGGCCTCGTGGTGGCACTGTAGTCCTGGCTTATTCTCGCATGAACCGGTCCTTAGATCTAAAGCAAGCAAATCACCATAACATCCAACCCATCCACATACCAGGCTTGCTTAGATCATCCATTACCATACCATGTTTAACCAGTTCATGTTAACCATAATCTCATCCATACATAATTAAATTGAGTGATATAGTTGTTTCCCATCCCAGTTGATTAAGCGAAGCAAAAAGGTAAAAACCCTTCCCGACTCTCCCTACCATAAATTCCAGGTGACAAGGGTGGTCAAACAAAACTAGTAAACTACCTACCATAGGATTCCCATCAATTTGACACAAGCATGCAGTTTTGCAAACAAAACATTTATTTTAAAACAGGATCAATATGCTTCAAGGACACTTGCCTTGCTCTTGCTGTTGATTAGGGTCAAAGCCTTCAAACTCTTGATGCTGTAGATCCTCCGTGGCACTCTCTAGCGCAAATCCGTCTAATCCACACAATAAACATACAAGACAAGAAACACAATCAAAGAGTGCACAAATATTACTCAATATGTCATGACATGCATGATTGATGCAAATGCAAGGTAGAACTTGTTACTAGATTGCTTTTAATGATCACTAACTAGTTCTAATAGATTTTAACAAGTTTATACAGGTTTGGATTCGATTAGATCAAATTTTAGAATTAATTCAACACAATTTAACCAGAAAGATCGGACTAGTCCGCTTGGGACCGGACAAGTCCGCACTCTGCGAGATCAGCGGATTAGGGTTTTCTAGATCGACGTGGGTTTGGAGATTAGGGGTTGAATTCTCGTAAGGAAAAGAGAATAGAAGGTATACCAGGTGTTTAGAACTCCAATGAACCAAGAAACTTGGAGGTAACACTTGGATCTTGATGATCTAGGGTTGGTGATGAACTTGGAGATGAATTGGTGGTGAAGGACGAAACTTGGTGGAGATCTTGATCCTCCTTCGTTTCCTCCTCTTCTTCTTCTTGTTTGGGATCTTCTCCTCCCTCCTTGATGGTGGCTCCCCACGAACTAGGGTTTGGGTGGGTGGAAAAGTGGCAAATAGATGTCAAACCAAGGGGTGGGGTTGTTTATATAGGGGTGGAGGCTAGGGTTAGATGGATTTCGAGTTTTGGGATGAGTAGAGGCCGGTTTAGAGTCCCACATGGGCCCTAAAAGAGTTGGGCACGACGTCCCTAGGCCCACTTGACGTGAAACCCAAGAAACAAGTCGTAAAACAAAAGGTCAATCTCGGAGTCACGAAATATCGGACAAGTCCGGACAGGACCGGACTAGTCCGAAGTCGTCCAGAGAGAAAATCGGACAAGTCTGGCCAAAAATCGGACAAGTCTGATCTTAGTCAGAAAGGAAAAACGGACAAGTCCGCTGGAACACCGGACTAGTCCGGAAAAGTCCAGGGACTTAGCAAATTTTCAAGGATTCATGGAATATCGGACTAGTCCGCACAAAATCGGACAAGTCCGAAAGTTTCCAGAGCCAAAATCGGACTAGTCCGCAGCAAAAACGGACAAGTCCGTTTTTAGTCAGAGAGAAATCGGACTAGTCCTCAGTAAAATCGGACTAGTCCGCACTTTCCTGCGTTTTAAGTGCGGTTTTGCTCCAAATCAATTTTAAATGCTCCGAACCAATGTTAAACTCGTTCCTTTTTATGTGGGTTAATGTTAAACATGTATATGAGTGCATGTAGGGCATGATGCATGAAAATGAGGGTGTTACAAACCTACCCCCCTTAAAATGAATCTCGCCCTCGAGATTCGACGCGGAAGAGAAGAGATGGGGAAATTCCTTCTTGAGATCATCTTCTAACTCCCAAGTTGCTTCTTTTTCGGTATGGTGCTTCCATTGGACTTTACACCATCGAATCACCTTGTTCCTTGTGACTCTCTCCTTGGTTTCCAAGATTTTGACCGGTTGCTCAGCATACGTCAAATCTTCCTCTAGTTCCAATTCTTCCATTGGCACTTGTTCTTCCGGTACTCTCAAACACTTCTTGAGCTGGGAAACATGAAACACATCATGTACGTCTGAAAGATGAGCTGGCATCTCCAACTTATATGCTACTTCTCCTCTTTTGTCCAAAATCTTGAATGGTCCAATATAACGAGGTGCGAGCTTGCCTCTTATGTTAAACCTCTTATGACCTCTCATTGGTGACACCTTGAGGTAAACAAAATCTCCTATTTCAAAGGCTAACTTCCTTCTCCTATTATCCGCATAGCCTTTTTGCCTTGATTGGGCAGCCCTCAAGTTTCCACGAATTATTTGGACTTGCTTTTCGGCTTCTTGCAACACATCCGGACCAAATACTTGAGTTTCTCCTGCCTCATTCCAGAATAAAGGCGTCCTACACTTCCTCCCATAAAGCGCTTCATATGGTGACATTTTCAAGCTTGCTTGGTAACTATTGTTGTATGAAAATTCCGCGTATGGCAAGCTTTTGTCCCAACTTTTCCCATGCTTTAAAGCACAAGCTCTTAACATGTCCTCCAAAATCTGATTGGTCCTCTCGGTTTGTCCATCCGTTTGAGGATGATATGCTGAACTAAAATTCAACCTCGTTCCCAAAGCTTCATGCAATTTTTGCCAAAATCTGGAGGTAAATTGAGAACCTCTATCCGAGACTATCTTCTTAGGGACTAGTCCGAAAATGTCCAGAGAGAAAATCGGACAAGTCTGGCCTAAAATTGGACAAGTCCGACTTTATTCAGAGTGGAAAACGGACAAGTCCACTGGAACACTGGACTAGTCCAAAAAAGTCCAGGGACTTAGCAAATTTTCAAGGATTCTTGGAATATCAGACTAGTCCGCACAAAATAGGACAAGTCCTAAAGTTTCCAGAGGCAAAATCGGACTAGTCCGCAGCAAAATCAGACAAGTCCATTTTTAGTCAGAGAGAAATCATACTAGTCCTCACTAAAATCGGACTAGTCCGCACTTTTCAGCATTTTAAGTGCGGTTTTGTTCCAAATCAATTTTAAATGTTCCAAAACAATTTTAAACTCGTTCCTCTTTATGTGGATTAATGTTAAACATGTATATGAATGTATGTAGGGCATGATGCATGAAAATGATGGTGTTACAAACCTACCCCCCTTAAAATGAATCTCGCCCTCGAGATTCGACGCGGAAGAGAAGAGATAGGGAAATTCCTTCTTGATATCATCCTCCAATTCCCACGTCGCTTCTTTTTCTGTGTGGTGCTTCCATTGAACTTTACACCATCTAATAACCTTGTTCCTTGTGACTCTCTCCTTGGTTTCCAAGATTTTGACCGGTTGCTCGACATAAGTCAAATATTCCTCTAGTTCCAATCCTTCCATGAGCACTTGTTCCTCCGGTACTCTCAAGCACTTCTTGAGCTGGGAAACATGAAAGACATCATGTACGTCTGAAAGATGAGTTGGCATCTCCAACTTATACGCAACTTCTCCTCTTTTGTCCAAAATCTTGAATGGTCCAATGTAGCGAGGTGCTAGCTTGCCTCTTATGTTAAACCTCTTATGACCTCTCATCGGTGACACCTTGAGGTAAACAAAATCTCCCACTTCAAAGGCTAATTTCCTTCTCCTATTGTCCGCATAGCCCTTTTGTCTTGATTGGGCAGCCCTCAAGTTTTCACGAATTATTTGGACTTGCTTTTCGGCTTCTTGCAACACATCCGGACCAAATACTTGAGTTTCTCCTGCCTCATTCCAGAATAAAGGTGTCCTATACTTCCTTCCATAAAGCGCTTCATAAGGTGACATCTTCAAACTTGCTTGGTAGCTATTGTTGTATGAAAATTCTGCATATGACAAGGTTTTGTCCCAACTTTTCCCATGCTTTAAAGCACAAGCTCTTAACATGTCCTCCAAAATCTAATTGGTCCTCTCGGTTTGTCCATTTGTTTGAGGGTGATATGCTGAACTAAAATTCAACCTCATTCCCAAAGCTTGATGCAATTTTTTCCAAAACCTGGAAGTGAATTGTGAACCTCTATCCGAGACTATCTTTTTTGGAACTCCATGCAAACATACTATTCTTCCCATGTACAGTTCCGCCAATTTCTCTCCATTATATGTGGTCTTGATGGGAATAAAGTGGGCTGACTTAGTTAACCGATCCACAACTACCCAAATTGAGTCGTAACCCGACTGAGTACGTGGTAAACCAACTATGAAGTCCATACCGATTTCTTCCCACTTCCATTCCAGAATTTTTAATGGTTGTAATAGTCTAGCTGGCCTTTGATGTTCCGCCTTGACTCGTTGGCACACATCACACAATGCTACGTATTTAACTATGTCCTTCTTCATGCTATCCCACCAATAACACGTATTCAAGTCTTTGTACATCTTCGTACAACCAGGATGCATTGAGTATGGTGAGTCATATGTGCCTCTTTTATTATTGTCTCCCAAATATGCTTCACATTAGGCACAACAATCCTCTTACCAATCCTTAGGGTACCATGTTCATCCTCATCGAATCTGAATTCTCTCCCCTCTTGGGTCCCTTTCTTGATTTCTTGAATTTCCTCATCCTTAGTTTGGCCTTCCCGAATTTCTTGCTCTAAGGTTGGATTTAACTCCATTATTCCCATCTCATTCACAAATCCGAGGTTCAACCATTCGAACTCCTTACATAACTCGGATGGCAACTCTCGAACTGTGAGTTGATGACTTACTCCTTTTCTACTCAAAGCATCGGCCACTACGTTGGCTTTTCTTGGATGATAATTGATTCCCATATCATAATCCTTGATGAGCTCCAACCATCTTCGTTGCCTCAAATTCAGATCCGTTTGTGTGAAGATATACTTCAAACAGTGAAACCTATGTGTGCTGAATACATTGGCTTGTAGTGAATACATTGGCTTTGATGATAAAAGTTCTAAAATATTGCCAAAATACCTTTTTATCTAGATCCGTCTCTAGCTCCAAGCTACAGCAAGGTCCGACGATAAGTCCGACTTGTTGCGGACAGCTCCAGGTACGTCTGATGCTAGGTCTGATTTGCTGGAAAGGTCCGACTAGCTTTTGGTTAGCTCCGACATGTTTTTGATAGCTCCAGATTTTGGGTTGACTAGCCCTTCTAGTTTTTGTAAGCTCCGGCGGGTGCTTGGTTCCACTAGTTTTGGTAAGCTCCGGCGCTAGGTTCTACTAGCTTTGGTAAGCTCCAGCTCAAGGTCCGGTTAGCTTTGGCAAGAACCGGAGCTTGACCGCGGTATTTCTGCTTTTCATTTGCAAAGTTTCAAACTTGATTTACATTGTTGGAAAGATTGCTTAGTATTAGTTTGCTAAGTTTTTGGTGTGTTTTGGTTGATATGGATGATATCGTGTTACTGTGGTTTTGCAACATGCTTATGTGAGGTGCTCACATAAGGTGCTGTGTTTGGAACTGACTTGAGTCAAGTTGCGGACTTGGGCTCATACGGATTGATTGTTTATTCATGTGCAGGTGTTGCTTGAGTTCAAGTCATGGCTGGTGACAGGATCCTTTGGACTAGTCTCAGGGAGGAGATGAGGTTCCAACAACCAAATTCAGGAGGAATTGTGGTTGAGCGGGTCAGGAAGTCGCGCGGGATGATTGAATCAAGGGCAGTGCATATGAAGGTTACTGGACATCGAAGGAAGGTGTTCGCACGTATGCATGTGGTGCATGACGTGGCAACATGGTTCCGAAAATGGTTTATGGATGGAAAGATCTGGTTGGAAGGATCGGGTCGTATCAGTTGATGAATTTGGCTGAGGCAGAGTCAGTTATGGCTCAATATGGAAAGTATTGAGTTGGTTATGGTAGTTTTTGTGTGCCGCACGAAAATTCGAGTGTTTTAGGAATATGGGATGTGTTCCGGGTTTGTTAGGAAGCCTCGAGATTGTTTCTATCTGCGAATAGGAAGATCTTGAGCGGTTATGGAAAGTTCCGATTTGTGATCGGAGTAGGATTGGAGTCCTAGTTGAGATTGGGTTGGCCTTAGGGCTGGTTATATAAGCAAGAGAAGCCAGAGCTCATGGTAGATGACTTGAGGACTGTTCCTATTGAATAAAATTTGTAGTTTGAAGGAAGTTTTGTGCCTTGTTCGTCCGACTTGTTCCAGACAAGTTTTACTCGTCGAGTTTCTGGACAGCACTACCTTTCATTGGTGGTTTTATCATAACTCGAGTTTTACAGATCCAATTGACATGATTCTTTTTGTGTTGTCTCCACAAATTGATTATATATCATCTGTCAAAATTTCACAGTCATTGGATTTGTGGTTTCTGATCTACACGAGTTTTTTTGCAGCGTTCCAGAACTGTTTTTCTCGGGTAGGACAAATTAACCTTTGTTTGATCTTTCGATCATAACTTGAGTTTCTCTCGACGGATTTGAGTGATTCTTCTTGTGTATTCTTAGTGACTCGATTCTCTCTGATATATATCACTTTTGTCTGGGTGAAACACATTTAGATTAGTCTCACACATAATTTCTTTAACAGATCATTTTTTTTGTCGAAGGGGTTGGGATTTAATTGTTTCCGCTGCGTAAGATTTTTAAATCTACCATTCACCCCCCTCTGGTAGCTTTTCACGTGCTCTTCAATCCTACAATTGGTATTAGAGCCACGATGCTCTAATCTTTGTGATTTGCACGTGTTTTTGACTAATCATCATGGAGAAATACTCCATCAAACCTTGTGTGTTTGCTAGTATTGATTTTCAGGTTTGGAAGGCACACATGGAGGCTTTCATCCAGGCGCAAGGCTTCGCAATATGGGAGAAGGTGTGCAAGCCTTTCGAAGTGCCACCAAATGATCAAGTTACGGCTGCAAACCTACGGGACATCGACAACAACAACAAAGCCTGAAACTTGATCATCCAGGGACTCACTCAAAGCGACTTTGATCGTGTCGCGCACCTTTGATCAACATACGATGTTTGGAGAGCTCTCTGTGATTATCATGAAGGCTCCAACACGATCAAGGAGATAAAACAAGATATGTTCAAAAAGGAATATATGCGTTTCGAGATGTAACCCGCTGAGTCCATCGATGATCTCTTTGCTCGCTTCAATAAAATTCTCAGCAACTTACGTAGTGTCAATGTTAACTTTTCTGATACTGAGAATGCTAGGGAACTTCTTAGTGCATTAGACATGTCAATTTGGGAGATGAAAGTAACATCTATTCGTGAATCAATTATCATGAGTTCTCTTACATTAGATGTACTTTATTCTAAACTAAAAACTCATGAAATTGACATCTTAGCACGTAAGAACCCAAATAAGTCTATTGCATTTGTCTCACAACGTGATACACCTAGCTCCGACCAATCATCATCTTGCAATACTCTTGCTTTGTTGTCCTCACTAACCCTGGAGCAGATCGAGGAACTTCTAGAAGAGGAGTTAGCACTCATCTCAACTAGATTCTCAAAAGCATTGCAAAATGTGAGAACTAGAATGAGAGGAAGCTACAGACCTCAACGCTGTTTTGAATGTGGTAAGACAAGACACTTTCGTACAGAATGCCCTAACCTTTCAGGTCCTATTACCCGTGAAGAAAAATGGAACAAGGTCAAGACCACCTCTGAAAATTCCAACAAGAAAAAGAAGAGTACCATAGGATGCAAGATGATTAACAGCTTCATCACTGCACTTCAAGAACTCAGTTTAAGTGATGTAGACTTTGAAAGTGATGAAGATGATGACGACCAGGCCAACTTATGCTTCATGACGGGCAAAACAAGATCAAGATCAAGTCAGTTGGATGCAGAACACAACAGTGACAATGATGAGGTATGTTCTACTTGTAATGAAATGTGTGATGTTATTTCTCGTGCAACTATTATTGTCAAGAAAAAGGACAAAAAGCTTAGGGATAATGCTGCTAAAATTGAATCACTAGAATCTGAAATCAACCGTTTAAAAACTTTGATTCCTAGTGATGATGCATGTCCCTCATGTGACTTAATCTATGAACAATTGTCCACATTAAGAAGTGCACACTCCTCCACTCTAGATAGACTTGATGAAGAAATTAAAAAGAACAAAGAGCTTGCTGCATTTAATGATAAAAACTTAAAAGATGCTTCTTGTTCAACAGATGATTTGTATTGTTCTGCATGTGATAATCTAGATAAGAAACTAAAAGATGCAATGAATGAAATTTCCATTCTGAACAATGCTTTATGTTCTCATGAAGTTAAATACCGTTCTAATTGCAAATTAAAAGGAAAATCTTCATGTGAAAATTGCCTTATTTGTCCAATAAACTTGATAACATGCATAGGACATTAGATCAGTTTTGTAATGGGAATAAGAACCTAAACTTGCTGCTGAATTCTTCCAAGTCTTGCAATGATAAAACTGGTTTATGTTTTGTTTCTCATGCTCATGCTAAGGCACATCCACCTAAAATTGTAAATTCATTAGGAAGTGGTTTGATTCAAACTGTTCCTAAACAAAAAGAAGTGGTTTTCAAATATGCGGGAGTGCTTCCTAATTCTGTTTCTAATGTTGGGTGCTTATCTAGACATGATTACAAAATTAAATTTCATTGTACTTATTGTGATAAACATGGTCATGTCATAGATTTTTGTTATATACTAGATAAACAAATTAAAAAGAATAAATGTTTGCTAGGTCTCATAAATTTCATGCTAAACCTAAAATTAGAAACATGCAACCTGCTTTAATGAGTTAGAAATTTGAAAAGGTAGCTTCCGGAACTTTTGACAAGAAATCTACAAAGGCAGCTCCGGTAGTTCCGATAGCTCCGAGAGCTCCCGGGCCTTCTGTTGTTCCCTCTGGAGCTTCAGTTTTTGCCTCCGGACCTTCTGCTTTTACCTCCGGAGCTACTGGTTTTCACTCTAAACAAGGAACAACTTCTAAATCAATTGTTAATGTAAGACCTATGTGTGCTGAATACATTGGCTTGTAGTGAATACACTTGGCTTTGATGATAAAAGTTTTTAATATCACCAAAACACCTTTTTATCAAGGTCCGACTCTAGCTCTGAGCTACAGCAAGGACCGACGGTAGGTCCGGCTTGGTTTGGGTAGCTCCGGTTACATTCGATGCTAGGTCCGACTAGCTTTGGTCAGCTCCGGTGAGCTTTATCTTTAGCTCCGGCATGTCTTTGTTAGCTCCGACATGTCTTTGATAGCTCCGGCATGTTTTTGCTAAGCTCCGAGTTGATTTTTCTAGCTTTGGCTTTTGGGTTTACTTGTTCCGACAAGTTCTGGTTAGCTCCGGCGCTAGGTCCTGCTAGTTTTGTAGGCTCCGGCGGGAGCTTGGTTGTACTAGTTTTGGTAAGCTCCGGCGCTAGGTTCTACTAGCTTTTGTTAGCTCCGGCTCAAGGTCCGGGTTGCTCTGGCAAGGTCCGGAACTTGACCGTAGTGCTTCTGCTTTTCATTTGCAATGTTTCGTACTTGCTTTACATTGTTGGAAAGATTGCTTAGTATTCATTTGCTAAGTTTTTGGTGTGTTTTGGTTGATATGGATGATATCGTGTTACTGTGGTTTTGCAACATGCTTATGTGATGTTCTCACGTAGGGTGTTGTGTTCGGAACTAACTTGAGTCAAGTCGAGGACTTGGGCTCGTATGGATTGGTTGTTTATTCATGTGCAGGTGTTGCTTGAGTTCAAGACATGGCTGGTGACGGGATCCATTGGACTAGTCTCAGGGAGGAGATGAGGTTCCAACAACCAAGTTCGGGAGGAACTGTGGTTGAGCTGATCAGGAGGTCGCGCAGGATGATTGAATCAAGGGCAGTGCATATGAAGGATACTGAACGTCGAAGGAAGGTGTTCGCACGTATGCATGCGGTGCATGACATGGAAACATGGTTCCGAAGATGGGATAAGGAAGGAAAGATCTGGTTGGAAGGATCGGATCATACCGGTTGATGACTTTGGCTGCGGCGGAGTCGGTTATGGCTCGTTATGGAAAGTATCGAGTGTGTTATGATAGGATTTCGTGTGGGTCACGAATTTGAGTTGTTTAGGAATGTGAGATACGTTTCTAAGGTGTTTGAAAGTCTTAAGATTGCTTCTATCTGCGTATAGAAGAATCCTAAGTAGTTATGGAAAGTTACGATTCGTGATCTGAGTAGGATTGGAGTCCTAGTTGATATTGGGTTGGCCTAAGGGCTGGTTATATAAGCAAGGGAGCCCAGAGCTCGTGGTGCACGACTTTGGGGCTGTTCCTCTTGTGTTCTATTGAATAAAATTCATAGTTTAAATGAACTTTTGTGCCTTGTTCGTCCGACTTGTTCCAGACAAGTTTTACTCGTCGAGTTTCTGGACAGCACTACCTTTCGTCGGTGGTTTTATCATAACTCGAGTTTTACAGATCCAATTGACATGATTCTTTTTGGGTTGTCTTCAAAACTTGATTGTATATCATCTTTCAAAATTTCACGGTCATTGGATTTGTGGTCTATGATCTACACGAGTTTATTTGCAGCATTCCAGAACTGTTTTTTTCTCGGGTAGGGCAGATTGACCATTGTTTGATCTTTCGATCATAACTTGAGTTTTTCTCGACGGTTTTGAGTGATTCCTTTTGTGTTGTCTTTGTGACTTGATTCTCTCTGATATCTATCACTTTTATCACAGAGAAACACGTTTATATTAGTCTCACACACGATTTCTTTAACAGATCGTTTTTCTGCCAAAAGGGTTTGGGGTTTAATTGTTTCCGCTGCGTAAGATTTTTAAATCTACCATTCACCCCCCTCTGGTAGCTTTTCACGTGCTTTTTGATCCTAAAATTGGTATCAGAGCCACAGTGCTCTAATCGTTGTGATTTGCGCGTGTTTTTGACTAATCATCATGGAGAAGTACTCTGCCAAACCTTGTGTGTTCGCTGGTATTGATTTTCAGGTTTGGAAGGCACGCATGGAGGCTTTCATCCAGGCACAAGGCTTTGCAATATGGGAGAAGGTATACAAGCCTTACGAAGTGCCATCGAACGATCAAGTTATAGCTACAAATCTGAGAGATGTCGACAACAACAATAAGGCTCGGAACTGGATCATACAAGGATTAACACAAAGCGACTTCGACCGTGTTGCACACCTCCGATCTGCATACGATGTGTGGAAAGCACTTTGTGACTACCACGAAGGATCCAATACGATCAAGGAGGTAAGGCAAGACATGTTCAAGAAAGAATACATGCACTTCGAGATGCAACCCGGTGAGTCAATTGATGATCTCTTTGCTCGCTTTAATAAAATTCTCAGCAACTTGCGTAGTGTCAATGTTAATTTTTCAGATGCTGAAAATGTTAGGCAATTATTAAGTGCATTAGACATGTCAATTTGGGAGATGAAAGTTACATCTATTCGTGAATCTACTGTCATGAGTACACTTACTTTAGATGTGCTATATTCCAAGCTAAAAACTCATGAAATTGATATAATATCACGTAAGAACCCCAACAAGTCTATTGCTTTTGTTTCTCAACGTGATATGCCTAGCTCCGGCCAATCTTCATCTTGTAGTACACTTGCTTTGTTGTCCTCTCTAACCCTTGAACAGATTGAGGAGTTTCCAGAGGAGGAGCTAGCACTTCTCTCTATGAAGTTCTCAAAAGCATTGCAAAATGTGAGAACTAGAAGGAAAGGAAGCTCCGAACCTCAACGGTGCTTCGAATGTGGTAAGACAGGACATTTTCGTTCAGATTGCCCTAACCTTTCAGGTCCTACTTCCCGGGATGAAAAGAAAACAAGAATGAAGCACTCCTCTGCAAAAGATACGAAGAAAAAGAAGGGTACCATAGGACGCAAGATGATTAACAGCTTCATCACCGCACTTCAAGAACTTAGTTCAAGTGATGTAGACTTTGAAAGTGATGAAGATGATGACGATCTGGCCAACTTATGCTTCATGGTGGGCAAAACAAGATCAAGATCAAGTCAGGAGGATGCAGAACACAACAGTGAAGACGATGAGGTATGTTCTACCTGCAATGAAATGTGTGATGCTATTTCTTGTGCAACTATTATTGTCAAGAAAAAAGGACAAAAAGCTTAGGGATAATGCTGCTAAAATTGAATCACTAGAATCTGAAATTAACCGTTTAAAAACTTTGATTCCTAGTGATGATGCATGTCCCTCATGTGACTTAATCTATGAACAATTGTCCACATTAAGAAGTGCACACTCCTCCACTCTAGATAGACTTGATGAAGAAATTGAAAAGAACAAAGAGCTTGTTGCACTTAATGATAAAAACTTGAAAGATGCTAGCTGTTCTACAATTGATTTGCATTGTTCTACTTGTGATGATCTTGATAAGAAACTACAGAATGCCATGAATGAAATTTCTATATTGAACAATGCTTTACGTTCTCATGAAGTTAAATTTTGTTCAAATTGCAAACTAAAAGGAAAAACTTCATGTGAAAATTGCCTTGATCTGTCCAATAAACTTGATGACATGCATAGGACATTAGATCGGTTTTGTAATGGGAATAAGAACCTAAACTTGCTGCTGAATTCTTCCAAGTCTTGCAATAATAAAACTGGTTTAGGTTTTGATTCTCATGCTCATGCTAAGGCACATCCACCTAAAATTGTAAAGTCATTAGGAAGTGGTTTGATTCAAACAGTTCCTAAACAAAAAGGAGTGATTTTCAAATCTGCAGGAGTGTTGCCTCATTCGGTTTCAAATAAAAATATTGCTTGCTCATCTAGACATGAACACAAAGTTAAATTTCATTGTACCTTTTGTGGTAGAGATGGTCATGTCATAGATTTTTGTTATAGACTAGCTAAACAACAGAAAAGGGAAAGAATGGTTGCTAGATCTCATAACTTTCATGCAAAATTTGCTGCACACATTAAACCGAATGTACAACCTGCTGTTTTGAGTCAAAAACATTCAAAGTTTACCTTCGGACCTTCTGTTTTTGCCTCCAGAGCTACTGATTTTTGTGCTACACAAGTAACACCTTATAGGTCAGTAGTCAAGAATAAAAAATCTCAAACCTTGACTCATAAACCTGCTGTTTTGTCTCAGCTTTCGCGTGTTTTTCCTGCTACACGTCGCGTGACTTAGTACTGGATTCCTAAATGCCTTTTGACTAACCCCAGTATTGAGTCAACGACGTATTGTGCTTTTATGTAGGTTACACGTTTGAGGAAGGAGAACATTTGGATGGTGGATTCAGGTTGCTCACGCCACATGACCGGTAGCAAAGATTGGTTCTGCTCCCTCTCTTTTGTGTCACGTGTAGAAAATGTTACTTTTGCCGATAATTCTTCAACTCCTATAATTGCTAAGGGTTCGGTTAGAGTAAATGATCACTACACTTTGAAGGATGTGGCACTTGTCAAAAATTTGAAATACAACTTGTTTCCTGTTGCACAATTGCTAGATGAAAATCTAGAATTTATTTTTAATAAAAACTGCTGCAAAGTTGTAGGTTCAAATAGTGAGCTTATTTTTAACATGTCTCGGTTTGGAAGAGTTTTTAAAGCTGATTTTGATATGTCTTCCTCTAAGCATAGGTGTCTAGTTGCTAATGATTCAAAGGACTTATATTTTTGGCATCGTAGACTTGGTCACGTAGGCTTTGATCACCTAACGCATGTTAGTGCTCTTGATCGCATACGTGGGCTGCCTAAGATTAAAGGAGACTAAGAAATTGTGTGCTCTTCTTGTAGACTTGCTAAAATGGTTGCAGGTTCACATACTCCTCTCACAATGATCATGACAACTGAACCATGTCAACTTTTGCATCTTGACACCGTAGGACCTTCACGTGTTCAATCCTTCGGAGGTAAATGGTATGTTCTTGTTATTGTTGATGATTATTCTCGATACTCTTGGGTTTACTTTATGGCATCTAAGAATGAAGTTTTTAGTAACTTTAGAACTTTATTTCTTAGATTATCAATTGATCACCCAGGATCATTAAAAGTAATTAGAAGTGATAATGGAACTGAATTTAAAAATCAATCTTTTGATCACTTTTGTGCTGAAAATAGAATAGATCATCAATTCTCTTCACCATAAGTACCTCAACAAAACGATGTTGTAGAAAGAAAGAACAGAACCTTAGTTGAGATGGCTAGGACTATGCTTGATGAATATCAAACTCCTAAGAAATTTTGGGCTGATGCGTTAGTAACCACTTGTTATGTCTCAAATCGTGTTTTCTTGCGTGCTAAGCTAGGTAAAACACCATATGAGCTCCGGTTTGGACATAGGCCTAGTGTTACACACTTTCGGGTCTTTGGTTGCAAATTCTTTGTTAAGAAACATGGTAATCTTGATAAATTTGAACCTAGATCCTTTGATGGCATGTTTCTTGGTTATCCATCTCATACTAGAGGCTACCGTGTGCATTTACTTGACACTAACAAAATTGTGGAGACTTGTGAAGTGTATTTTGATGAAGCTAGCCCAGGTACTAGCTCCGGTGTTGCAGGACTAAATCTGTATCCTCAGGGGGAGTGTATTTTCGAAGATGAAGAAGAGCCGGTGATACTGCCTGGTAGTTCCGAAGTTGACACGTGTCCAGCTCTGGACATTGAACAAGCTCCGGCTATCACCTATGCTAGTACTGATCATCCACAAGTCACAAGCTCATCAATCTACGATGAACCTAATGAAGAAGAAGCTTGTGAGACATCTGTTCCCCTACGGTTTTACAAAGATCATCCCCCACAACAGATGATTAGAAGCTTGCACGAACGAGTCACACGGTCCAGGTTTTGCAATCCAAACTCTCATGCTCATTCTGCTTTTGTTGCTTCTTTTGAACCCAAAGATATATCACATGCACTCACTAATGAATCTTGGATTATTGCCATGCAAGAAGAGTTAGAAAATTTTGAAAGAAATAATGTTTGAAAACTTGTACCTCCACCTCAAGGTCACACTTTAATTGGAACTAAATGGGTATTTAAAAATAAACAAAGTGAGGATGGGGTTGTGGTTAGGAATAAGGCTATGTTGGTTGCTCAAGGTTTCACTCAAGTTGAAGGTCTAGATTTTGATGAAACTTTTGCTCCCGTTGCTAGATTAGAAGCCATAAGAATTTTGTTAGCTTTTGCAGCATCTAAAGGTTTTAAGCTATATCAAATGGATGTTAAAAGTGCTTTTCTTAATGGCTACATAGATGAGGAGGTTTATGTCAAACAACCACCGGGTTTTGAAAATCCAAATTTTCCTAATCATGTTTACAAACTGTCCAAAGCCTTATACGGTATCAAACAAGCCCCTAGAGCATGGTATGATAGGTTAAAAACATTCTTACTTGAAAAGGGGTTTACCATGGGCAAGGTTGATAAAACTCTTTTTGTGCTTAAGCATGGCAATGACTCATTATTCGTTCAAGTGTATGTGGATGATATTATCTTTGGTTGTGTTTCTCATGATCTTGTGTCCAAGTTTTCAGCAATGATGAGTTCCGAATTTGAAATGAGTATGATGGGTGAACTCACTTACTTTTTGGGACTGCAAATCAAGCAAACCAAGGAGGGTACCTTTGTGCATCAAATGAAGTATACCAAAGACCTCCTAAGGCGCTTCAACATGGACGAAAGCAAGCCTCTTAGGACACCAATGGGAACAGCAACAACACTTGAACTTGATGAAGATGGTGAACCCGTGAATCAAAAAGAATATAGAAGCATGATCAGATCACTTTTGTACCTCACGGCATCAAGACCGGACATACAATTCAGCGTATGTCTTTGTGCACGGTTTCAAGCCTCCCCACGTGTTTCACATCGTCAAGCTATCAAAAGGATTCTCAGGTACTTACATGGAACTCAAGAATTTGGAATTTTTCTTCCTTCTTCCTCAACCGTTACTTTGAAAGCTTTTTCGGATGCTGATTTTGGGGTTGTAGGATTGATAGGAAAAGTACTTCTGGTGCTTGTCATTTTCTTGGTAATTCTCTTGTTGCTTGGTCCTCTAGAAAACAAAATTCAGTTGCACAATCCACAGTCGAATCTGAATATGTAGCTGCTGCTAGTGCTTGCTCACAAACTCTTTGGATTGTTCAAACACTTAAGGACTATGGGGTTGATCTAGATAGTGTTCCACTATTTTGTGATAACACTAGTGCTATTTGCATTGCCAAAAACCCCGTGCAACATTCTAGAACTAAGCACATTGATATTAGGTATCACTTTCTCCGAGATAATGTTGAAAAAGGAAACATTGTGCTTCACCATGCAGATACCGAACAACAATTGGCTGACATTTTTACAAAACCTTTGGATTTCACTCGTTTTTGTTACATTCATAGTGAAATAGGGGTTATGCATCCTCATGGCTTAAATTGAGGGGGAGTTTTTGAAACTTGGGAAGTCTATGTGTGAATCTGAAATTAAAATAATATGAGCATAGTATTTCATACATATATTACTTTGTGATTCCTTTTACACGCTGAAAGTTCTTACTACATTACTCGTGTTATACATTTTGTAGTTTTTGCCATGTCTAGTAATTGGAATAATTACTTACACTAAAACTGGTCATGGTCGAACTTTCTTGCTGTTTTGAACTTGTTACATGTTCACAAGTGCTTTTAATCATAAAGAATTAATCAAGTAATCAACTCACATGTTGAGTTTTTATGAACAAATATAAATTGAGAAAAGATCAAGAGAATATGCATGCATCGCACTTCTTCTTTTGAGATGGCTTGTCATTGCACTTAGATATGAACTTGGAAGAAGTTGTGTATGACTAAAACCATGTCCTTAAGCTTCTGATTGTCAAATGACATAGGCTTGGCTTGGTTGGTTAGAATAAGGCAGATGCGCATATAATCTCTTGCAAATATCATATGATCTAAATTTATGCTTTGAAAAATAATAAAATGCAACAACAAGTGTCATGCTTTCAGGTTTTGAAATAGTTAAGTTTGTGAGATCATGACCTGCTAAAATTGAAAATCACACTTTATCTCTAGCATGGCTTACACTACTTTATGTATCTCATTGATGTGATAGTGTAAGTTACTTGATAGTATGACTTGGATGAGCTTTGTTTATATGTATATGTTGTAATATGCTCATAACAACTAAAGTTGGAGAGATAATTTGTTTATATGCTCATGACTTGCTGAATACATTGTCAAAGGGGGAGAGATAAGCATGAAGAGAGAGAGAATAAGTGCACAAGGAGAGATAATAAAGGGGGAGAGATAATATGGGAATTTTTGTTTCTCATTTTACTTTTGATTTACAAAGGGGGAGAAATTGTTTTCAAAACTTTTATGTGAATAAGCCAATGTCCGGATTTTAAATGGTGTTGCCAATGCATTCATCAAGGGGGGATTGTAAGAACTATGTGTGCTGAATACATTGGCTTGTAGTGAATACACTTGGCTTTGATGATAAAAGTTTTTAATATCACCAAAACACCTTTTTATCAAGGTCCGACTCTAGCTCTGAGCTACAGCAAGGACCGACGGTAGGTCCGGCTTGGTTTGGGTAGCTCCGGTTACGTTCGATGCTAGGTCCGACTAGCTTTGGTCAGCTCCGGTGAGCTTTATCTTTAGCTTCGACATGTCTTTGTTAGCTCCGACATGTCTTTGATAGCTCCGGCGTGTTTTTGCTAAGCTCCGAGTTGATTTTTCTAGCTCTGGCTTTTGGGTTTACTATTTCCGACAAGTTCTGGTTAGCTCCGGCGCTGGGTCCCGCTAGTTTTGTAAGATCCAGCGGGAGCTTGGTTGTACTAGTTTTGGTAAGCTCCAGCGCTAGGTTCTACTAGCTTTTGTTAGCTCCGGCTCAAGGTTCGGGTTGCTATGGCAAGGTCCGGAACTTGACCGTAGTGCTTCTGCTTTTCATTTGCAATGTTTTATACTTGATTTACATTGTTGGAAAGATTGCTTAGTATTCATTTGCTAAGTTTTTGGTGCGTTTTGGTTGATATGGATGATATCGTGTTACTATGGTTTTGCAACATGCTTATGTGATGTTCTCACGTAGGGTGTTGTGTTTGGAACTAACTTGAGTCAAGTCGAGGACTTGGGCTCGTATGGATTGGTTGTTTATTCATGTGCAGGTGTTGCTTGAGTTCAAGATATGGCTGGTGACGGGATCCATTGGACTAGTCTCAGGGAGGAGATGAGGTTCCAACAACCAAGTTCGGGAGGAACTGTGGTTGAGCTGATCAGGAGGTCGCGCAGGATGATTGAATCAAGGGCAGTGCATATGAAGGATACTGAACGTCGAAGGAAGGTGTTCGCACGTATGCATGCGGTGCATGACATGGCAACATGGTTCTTAAGATGGGATAAGGAAGGAAAGATTTGGTTGGAAGGATCGGATCGTACCGGTTGATGACTTTGGCTGCGGCGGAGTCGGTTATGGCTCATTATGGAAAGTATCGAGTGTGTTATGATAGGATTTCGTGTGGGTCACGAATTTGAGTTGTTTAGGAATGTGGGATACATTTCTAAGGTGTTTGGAAGTCTTAAGATTGCTTCTATCTGCGTATAGAAGAATCCTAAGCAGTTATGGAAAGTTACGATTCGTGATCTGAGTAGGATTGGAGTTCTAGTTGATATTGGGTTGGCCTAAGGGCTGGTTATATAAGCAAGGGAGCCCAGAGCTCGTGGTGCACGACTTTGGGGATGTTCCTCTTGTGTTCTATTGAATAAAATTCATAGTTTGAAGGAACTTTTGTGCCTTGTTCGTCCGACTTATTCCAGACAAGTTTTACTCGTCGAGTTTCTGGACAGCACTACCTTTCGTTGGTGGTTTTATCATAACTCGAGTTTTACAGATCCAATTGACATGATTCTTTTTGGGTTGTCTTCACAACTTGGTTGTCTATCATCTGTCAAAATTTCACGGTCCTTGGATTTGTGGTCTATGATCTACACGAGTTTCTTTGCAGCGTTCCAGAACTATTTTTTCTCGGCTAGGGCAGATTGACCATTGTTTGATCTTTCGATCATAACTTGAGTTTTTCTCGACGGTTTTGAGTGATTCCTTTTGTGTTGTCTTTGTGACTTGATTCTCACTGATATATATCACTTTTGTCACGGTGAAACACGTTTAGATTAGTCTCACACACGATTTCTTTAACAGGTCATTTTTCTATCGAAAGGGTTTGGGGTTTAATTGTTTCCGTTGCGTAAGATTTTTAAATCTACCATTCACCCCCCCTATCGTATATTTTCACATGCTTTTTGATCCTACAGTTAAGAACATAAAACATCAACCTTTGACTTATAAACCTGCTGTTTTATCTCAGCTTTCGCATGTTTTTCCTACTGCACATCGTGTGACTCGGTACTGGATACCTAAATGCCTTTTGACTAACCCCAGTATTGAGTCATCGACGTATTGTGCTGCTATGTAGGTTACACGCTTGAGGAAGGAGAACATTTGGATTGTGGATTCAGGTTGCTCACGCCATATGACCGGTAACAAAGAATGGTTCTCCTCCCTCTCCTTTGTGTCACGTGTAGAGAATGTTACTTTTGCCGATAATTCTTCAACTCCTATTATTGCTAAAGGTTCAGTTAGAGTAAATGATCACTGCACTTTAAAAGATGTGGCACTTGTTAAGAATTTGAAGTACAACTTGCTTTCTGTTTCTCAATTGCTTGATGAGAATTTGGAAATAACTTTCACTAAAAATTGCTACAAAGTTGTAGATCCAAATAGTGACCTTATTTTTAACATGTCTCCCTTTGGAAGAGTTTTTGAAGCTGATTTTGATATGTCTTCCTCTAAGCGTAGGTATCTAGTTGCTAATGATTTAAAGGACTTATATTTTTGGCATCGTAGACTTGGTCACATAGGCTTTGATCACCTAACGCATGTTAGTGCTCTTGATCGCATACATGGGCTACCTAAGATTAAAGGGGACAAATAAATTGTGTGCTCTTCTTGTAGACATGCAAAGATGGTTGAAGGTTCACATACTCCTCTCACAATGATCATGACAACTGAATCGGGTCAACTTTTGCATCTTGACACCGTAGGACCTTCACGTGTTCAATCCTTCAGAGGTAAATGGTATGTTCTTGTTATTGTTGATAATTATTCTAGATACACTTGGGTTTACTTTATGGCATCTAAGAACAAAGCTTTTAGTCACTTTAGAACATTATTTCTTAGATTATCAATTGATCACCCAGGAACCTTAAAAGCAATTAGAAGTGATAACGGAACTGAATTTAAAAATCAATCTTTCGATCACTTTTGTGCTGAAAATGGAATAGATCATCAGTTTTCTTCACCATACGTACCTCAAAAAAATGGTGTTGTAGAAAGAAAGAACAGAACCTTAGTTGAGATGGCTAGGACTATGCTTGATGAATATCAAACTCCTAGGAAATTTTGGGCTGATGCGATTGCAACTGCTTGTTATGTCTCAAATCGTGTCTTTCTGCGTGCTAAGCTAGGTAAAACACCATATGAGCTCCGGTTTGGACATAGGCCTAGTGTTACGCACTTTTGGGTTTTTGGTTGCAAATGCTTTGTTAAGAAACATGGTAATCTTGATAAATTTGAACCTAGATCTATTGATGGCATGTTTCTTGGTTATCCATCTCATACTAGAGGCTACCGTGTGTTTTTGCCTGACACTAACAAAATTGTGAAGACTTGTGAAGTTTCTTTTGATGAATCTAGCCCGGGTACTAGCTCCGGTATTGCAGGACCAGATCCGTATCCTCAGGGGGAGGGTATTTTCAAAGAAGAAGAAGAGATGGTAATACTGCCTGATAGTTCCAAAGCTGACACGTGTCCAGCTCCAAACATTGAACAAGCTCCGACTATCACTTCTGTTGGTCCTGATCGTCCACAAGTCACAAGCTCATCAATTTTTGATAAACATGAAGAAGAAGAAGCTTGTGAGACATCTGTTCCCCTACGGTTTTACAAAGATCATCCCCCGCAACAGATAATTGGAAACTTGCACGAACGAGTCACATGGTCCAGGTTTTGCGATCCAAACTCTCATGCTCATTCTACTTTTGTTGCTTCTTTTGAACCCAAAGATATATCACATGCACTCACTAATGAATCTTGGATTATTGCCATCCAAGAAGAGTTAGAAAATTTTGAAAGAAATAATGTTTGGAAACTTGTACCTCCTCCTCAAGGTCACACTTTAATTGGAACCAAATGGGTGTTTAAAAATAAACAAAGTGAGGATGGGGTTGTGGTTAGGAATAAGGCTAGGTTGGTTGCTCAAGGTTTCACTCAAGTTGAAGGTCTAGATTTTGATGAAACCTTTGCTCATGTTACTAGATTAGAAGCCATAAGAATCTTGTTAGCTTTTTCTGCATCTAAATGTTTTAAGCTATATAAAATGGATGTTAAAAGTGCTTTTCTTAATGGCTACATAGATTAGGAGGTTTATGTCAAACAACCACCGGGTTTTGAAAATCCAGATTTTCCTAATCATGTTTACAAACTGTCCAAAGCCTTGTACGGTCTCAAACAAGCCCCTAGAGCATGGTATGATAGGTTAAAAACATTCTTACTTGAAAAGGGGTTTACCATGGGCAAGGTTGATAAAACTCTTTTTGTGCTTAAGCATGGCAATGACTCATTATTCGTTCAAGTGTATGTGGATGATATTATCTTTGGTTGTGCTTCTCATGATCTTGTGTCCAAGTTTTCAGCTATGATGAGTTCAGAATTTGAGATGAGTATGATGGGAGAACTCACGTACTTTTTGGGGCTGCAAATCAAGCAAACCAAAGAGGGTACCTTTGTGCATCAAACAAAGTATACAAAAGACCTCCTAAAGCGCTTCAACATGGAAAAAAGCAAGCCTCTTCGGACACCAATGGGAATAACAACAACACTTGAACTTGATGAAGATGGTGAACCTGTGGATCAAAAAGAATATAGAAGCATGATCGGATCACTTTTGTACCTCACGGTATCAAGACCGGACATACAATTCAGCGTATGTCTTTGTGCACGGTTTCAAGCCTCCCCATGGGCTTCACATCGTCAAGCCATCAAAAGGATTCTCAGGTACTTACATGGAACTCAAGAATTTGGCATTTTTCTTCCTTCTTCCTCAATCGTTACTTTGAAAGCTTTTTCCGATGCTGATTTTGGAGGTTGTAGGATTGATAGGAAAAGTACTTCCGGTGCTTGTAATTTTCTTGGTAATTCACTTGTTGCTTGGTCCTCTAGAAAACAAAATTCAGTAGCACAATCCACAGCTGAATCTGAATATGTAGCTGCCGCTAGTGCTTGCTCACAAATTCTTTGGATTGTTCAAATACTTAATGACTATGGGGTTGATCTAGATAGTGTTCCACTGTTTTGTGATAACACTAGTGCCATTTGCACTGCTAAAAAACCTGTGCAACATTATAGAACTAAGCACATTGATATTAGATATCACTTTATTCGTGATAATGTTGAAAAAGGAAACATTTTGCTTCACCATGTAGATACCGCACAACAATTGGCTGACATTTTTACAAAACCTTTGAATTTCACTTGTTTTTGTTATATTCGTAGTGAAATAGGGGTTATGCATCCTCATGGCTTAAATTGAGGGGGAGTTTTTCAAACTTGAGAAGTCTATGTGTGAATCCGAAATTAAAATAATATGTGCATAGTATTTAATACATATATGACTTTGTGGTTCCTTTTACATGCTGAAAGTTCTTACTACATTACTCGTGTTATACATTTTGTAGTTTTGGCCATGACTAGTAATTGGAATAATTACTTACACTAAATCTGGTCATGATCGAACTTTCTTGCTATTTTAAACTTGTTGCATGCTCACAAGTGCTTTTAATTATAAAGAATTAATCAAGTAATCAACTCACATGTTGAGTTTTTGTGAACGAATATAAGTTGAGAAAAGATCAAGAGAATATGCATGCATCACACTTCTTCTTTTGAGATGGCTTATCATTGCACTGAGATATGAACTTAGAAGAAGTTGTGTATGACTAAAACCATGTCCTTAAGCTTCTAATTGTCAAATGACATAGGCTTGGCTTGGTTGGTTAGAATAAGGCAGATGCGCATATAATCTCATGCAAATATCATATGATCTAAATTTGTGCTTTGAAAAATAATAAAATGCAGCAACAAGTGTCATGCTTTCAGGTATTGAAATAGTTAAGTTTGTGAGATCATGATTTGCTTAAATTGAAAATTACATTTGATCTCTAGCATGGCTTACACTACTTTATGTATCTCATTGATGTGACAGTGTAAGTTACTTGATCGTATGATTTGGATGAGCTTTGTTTTATATATATATGTTATAATATGCTCATAACAATTAAACTTTCTTTTCTGAACCTTGCTGAATACATTGTCAAAGGGGGAGAGATAATATGTGAATTTTTAAAGGGGGAGAGATAATATGTGAATTTTTAAAGGGGGAGATATAATATGTGAATTTTTAACATTTTTAAAGATAAGTGTGAAAGGGGGAGAAAATGATTACACATTGCACATTTTCACAATTGTTTTGACACGATTCTTCTTGGGGGAGAATTTGTTCTTCTTCTGATTTTATTTTTGTTTTTACAAAGGGGGGAATTTTTTTAAAAAAAAACTTTTAATGTGAATAAGCCAATGTTCGGACTTTAAGTGGTGTTGCCAATGCATTCATCAAGGGGGAGATTGTGAGACCTATGTGCGCTGAATACATTGGCTTGTAGTGAATACATTGGCTTTGATGATAAAAGTTCTGAAATATTGCCAAAACACCTTTTTATCTAGATCCGTCTCTAGCTCCGAGCTATAGCAAGGTTCGATGATAGGTCTGACTTGTTGCGGATAGCTCTGGGTATGTCCAATGCTAGGTCCGATTTGCTGGAAAGGTCCGACTAGCTTTTGGTTAGCTCCGGCGTGTTTTTGATAGCTCCGGATTTTGGGTTGACTATCACTGCTAGTTTTTGTAAGCTCCAGTGGGTGCTTGGTTCCACTAGCTTTGGTAAGCTCTGGCGCTAGGTTCTACTAGCTTTGGTAAGCTCCGGATCAAGGCCCGGTTAGCTTTGGCAAGAACTGGAGATTGACCGCAATGTTTTTGTATTTCATTTGCAAAGTTTCAAACTTGCTTTACATTGTTGGAAAGATTGATTAGTATTCGTTTGCTAAGTTTTTGGTGTGTTTTGGTTGATATGGATGATATCGTGTTACTGTGGTTTTGCAACATGCTTATTTGAGGTGCTCACATCAGGTGTTGTGTTCGGAACTGACTTGAGTCAAGTCGCGGACTTGGGCTCGTACATATTGGTTGTTTATTCATGTGCAGGTGTTGCTTGAGTTCAAGTCATGGCTGGTGGCAGGATCCTTTGGACTAGTCTCAGAGAGGAGATGAGGTTCCAACAACCAAATTCAGGAGGAATTGTGGTTGAGCGGGTCAGGAAGTCGCGCAGGATGATTGAATCAAGGGCAGTGCATATGAAGGTTACTGGACATCGAAGGAAGGTTTTCACACGTATGCATGTGGTGCATGACGTGGCAACATGGTTCCGAAGATGGTTTATGGATGGAAAGATCAGGTTGGAAGGATCGGATCATATCGGTTGATGAATTTGGCTAAGGCGGAGTCAGTTATGGCTCAATATGGAAAGTATTGAGTTGGTTATGGTAGTTTTCATGTGCCGCATGAAAGGTCGAGTGTTTTAGGAATATGGGATGTGTTCCTGGTTTGTTAGGAAGCCTCAAGATTGTTTCTATCTGCGAATAGGAAGATCTTGAGCGGTTATGGAAAGTTCCGATTTGTGATCGGAGTAGGATTGGAGTCCTAGTTGAGATTTGTGATCGTTGTCAGAGACGTCAGAATCGTCGTTGACAGTGTTGTAGACAGCTTTCAGGACCTTCTTGGGGTCCTGGAAACCTAGCTCCTCCTCACCCGGAGCTTCGTCGACTTTTTGTTTTCCATCACGCTGACGGAAAGGAGCTTCTTCCCGACGCTTGTTATAGCAGTCGGCAAGGTTCTGGACCTCCCGACATTTTTCCAAGTTGTGTCTGTCTGTCTTGTGGATCAGACACCATGCATTGGAACTATTGCTTTCTTCTGATGAAGGACGAGATCATTTCTCGGGGTGTGGCCCCCGGCCACCCGGAGCTGCAGCAGCTGTAGCAGCTGGTGCACCGACCGACGACTTCTTCTTGCCATTGGGCTTCTTTTTCTTTTTGCCACTGCCGGATGTAGTGGCTTCAGTTTTGGAGGACTTCTTGTTGGCCTCTGGAGCTGGCTTGGAGTACATTTTACGCCCCTCCGCAGCTCTAGCACATTTGTCTGCTAGGCTGAAGAGTTCCGTGACGCTGGTGACTTCTTTGATTGCCAGCTTCTCTAGCATATTTTTATCTCGAACACCCTGTCTGAATGCAACAATAACAGAAGAACTCAAGATTGAAGGAATGGTATTCCGTACCTGAGAAAACCGTTGGATGAAGGATCACAGCGATTCCCCCGTTGTTTGCTTTACATCAAACAGATCCAATTCAGTGCCAGGTGAGGTGTAAGAACTCCCGAGGTTGACAGTGAATTGTTGGCATAGCTCCGCCCAACTATTAATGGAGTCGGGTGGAAGACTGAACCAGATCTTGCAGTCCCATTAGAGCCACCGGGATGTAGTTGGCCATCACAGCCTCATCACCCCCTGCTGCCAGTATAGCAGTAGAGTAGATTTGAAGGAACTCGGCAGGGTTGACAGTCCCGTCGAATATTTCCGACAAGTGAGGTCGGAACTTCTGTGGCCATCTGACCATGCGTAAATGCATGGCCAGGGCAGAACAACCTCCCCCTATTCCCTGAGGAGCAGGGTTGTCACGAGCTTCTCGTCTCTCGCGAGCACGCTCGATATGGATGCGGTCGTCCTGCTGCTGGTAACAGCGATCAAGTTCTGACCGCAGGTCATGAGTCGGAATCCTGGTGATGGTGTGGGTGCGTCGTGCCCTGGGAGGCAGCGAAGTCACCTGCTGGGATGCAGCACGTCTCCTCTGCTGTGAGACTTGTGCACCAAGTCGGCCCAACAAGATCCATCGTTGTGATGGTGCTCGCCCTGAAGGGGGAGGACCTTGATTGCTGATGCCAGCGACTGCAGCTGCAACCAGATGGTCAACGTTAGCTCTCCACTGTTCCATAGCACCCTGGGGTGCCCGTGGAGGTGGTGGAT
Organism: Tuctoria greenei; assembly: GCA_036927565.1. Taxonomy (NCBI): domain Eukaryota; kingdom Viridiplantae; phylum Streptophyta; class Magnoliopsida; order Poales; family Poaceae; genus Tuctoria; species Tuctoria greenei. Next base: position 4,808,547 of record JAYESD010000007.1, read on the forward strand.
GTTGTAGGAGAGCTCGAGCGGCAATGAGCGCGTGCTCAGGGTTGTTGTTTGTTGTTGCAATGATCGACGCAGTTGCCCCATCTTATCATCCAACATTGTTTGCCGGAACAAATGGCGGTTGTGGTACCATTGTGCCTGCCGGAACAATGGCACCTGCTGGCTACTGCATGTTGGAGGGATTACCTCCAGCAGGTTGTTCAACACGATTGGCGTTGGAAGATCCTGCGAAGGAATTCACCATCTTGAGATCTGGGGTACCCCCTACCCGGCGTGCCAAATGTTGAAGTGTAGCAACGACACTTCCCCCGGTACTACTAAAGTGTAGCCTGCGAAGGTTCTTGTTTCGGTTGGGGCACACAGAGATCATGATCAAGATAGTGACGCTAGAGATTTATGTGGTCCGGGCCGCCTGAGCGTAATACCCTACTCTACGGGATGTGTATTGTAGTATTGAGAATCACTAAGAAGTGTAGTGTATGGCTCAGCCTGGAGTTGTCCCCCTGTATCATGCGGATCAGTCTTTTTATAGTCTAAGGACTGGTCGTTACATCATTCGTCTGGGCCAACATGTGGCCCTGGCGTATTTAATAGCCTAATACACTGTCTATGAGTATTAAGCATGGTTAATAGTGTGATAACGTGCCTTAATGGTTGTGTTACCTCTATTAATTGTGCTTTGATCGTGTGTCGTTAATACAACATTAACGACACGTAATCAAGTCTTGAAACTGCCGCTTTAACTGTCCCTTGAATGTCCGTACTGAAGAGATCCTCCAATGTATTCGCTGATGATGAAGGTCCGGAGGCTCCACACGTGGCAGCTTCGGAGCTTCCCCTTGCGGGGAGGTAGCTCCAGAACCGCTATACACGTGTCGACATTGGAGCTTCCCTATGCTGGGGGTTAGGTCCAGAGTCGTTATACACGTGTAGATCGTAGAGCTTCCCTGTGTTGGGAGTTTAGCTCCGGATTACATTACACGTGTCAATCCCCGAAGCTACCCATATGAGGATTGCGGGTCCGGTGTAATATGACATGTGGGGCCTGAGGAGACCTTCAACTTTGATGAGTAGAACTCTCTTGCACTTCTTGCGGTATCATAGGGTACCCGTTACGCAGGGTACCGACGGACACGTGGTCACAGCAGGAGAGACGCACACTGCTTCGACTAACCAAGACAAAATTTAAAGGTCGCACGGGAAAGCAGGATAATGGCTCCACCCTTGGGCTCGACGCCTCCCTCCAAGGTGGACCCAGGGGCCACTGTCGATATTCGGCATACTGGATACCCTCGCGCACAAGCTAGAGCCGCCTAGGCACCCTGCCTCCCAGCGGAGGCAAGGTCCGAGGGTGCCACGTGTTCAACAGCCCCGGACCCATCAGCCTCAGATGGGTGGTCCAAGATGCCTGCAAGAAGCCCGAAGGAGAAGCTCATCCCCCCTTTGGAGACGAGCTCCGAGGTAACCACGTGTCCAACAGTTAAGGATCCCTCATCCCCGTGAGACACGACTCCAGAGCTTCCGTATGGAGCAAGACACCAGACAGGCAACCTCCCATATGGGTGGGCTCCGGCGCTGCCACGTGTCCTGCAAGGTGGGTCCTAGCCTCCCCCGCAGAGATGAGTTCCCGAGCTACCACGGGGTCTGCAAGGCGGGACCTGACCTCCTCCGTAGAGGTGAGATCCCGATACCACCACGTGTCTAGCAGGACAGAGCCTAGCCTCCTCCGCGGAGATGAGCTTCTGAGCTGCCACGTGGTCTGCAAGGCGGGACCTGACCTCCTCCGCAAAGGAGGGCTCCCGAGCTGTCACGTGGTCCGCAAGGCGGGACGTGACCTCCTCCACAGAGGTGAGCTCCCGACACCGCCACGTGTCTAGCAGGACGGAGCCTAGCCTCCTTCATGGAGGTGAGCTCCCGAGCTGTCACATAGTCCATCCACTTGCCCTAGACGGAGGGACGCAGGAGTTAAGAGGGTGGTGTGCCTTGTCCCTGTCAAGTGTGCGAGCGCGTGAGAGAGTATGATACGGTGGTTTTTACGTGGTTCGGGCCGCAAGGAGCGTAACACGCTACTCTACGGTGGATTGTATTGCTACTCGGTGTGTATGCGTGTGTGTGTGTGTGTGTGTGTATCGGGGATTCCATGTTCGTTCCTTTGTAACGGTGGCAATTCGGTCCTTTTATAGCTAACGTCGGGCGCCTTACAAGTGGGGTCTCAAGCCCGACAGGTTGTACCGGGGCGATCTTATCCTAAAGATCTAAGGCTTGTCGCATAAGCTTGCTCTGACCGTGGACTTGAAGTCTCGCTGTCTTGCTGCCTAAGTCGTCAGTAGCCCATGCGTCGTTGCTGACAATGGCAGGGGATGTCCCGTCCAACTGTCTCTGTCGCTATAAGCTACCCACTTGGCGGAGTGGGATAGGCATGTGGCGTCTTCACTGCAATGTGATTGGTCGTAGCGGTACATGACATTAGGCGTGTGCCGCTCCATGTGCCTGGGGAAGACGCGTATCTTCAATCCTTGACAGGGACAAGGCGCACCGCCCTCTTAACTCCCGCGACCCTCTGTCCAGGGCAAGTGGCTGAACTACGTGACAGCTCGGGAGCTCATCTCTACAGACGAGGTCAGGTCCGTCTTGTGGACCACGTGACAGCTTGAGAGCTCACCTCCGTGGAGGGTTTCGGGTCCCGTCTTGCAGACCATACGACAGCTCAGGAGCATACCTCTGCGGAGGAGGTTGAGTCCCGTCTTGCGGAACACGTGGCAGCGCCGAAGCCCACCTATACGGGAGATGACCCGTCTGATGTCTCGGACCACGTGGTAGCTCTGGAGCCCTGTCTCATGGGGGAGAGGGATCCTTCTCGGCTGGACACGTGGCTGCTTGGGAGCTCGTCTCCGAGGGGGAGCTAAACTCTTCTTCAGAGTCTCTTGCAGGTACCCTGGACCCCATATCTAAGGCCGATGGGTCAGGATCTTCTGAACATGTGGCGCTCTCAGACCCTGCCTCAGCGAAAGAAGGGGTACCTAGGCGTCTCTAGCTTGTGCACGAGGGTACCCAGTATGCCGGGTACCGACAGAGGCCCCTGGGTCCACCTTGGGGTGAGGCGACGAGCCCGAGGGTGGAGCCCGATCCTGCTTTTCCATGCGACCTTTCAATTTTGTCTTGACCAACCGAAGCGGTGAGTAATTCTGCTGTTGTGACCACGCGTCCCTCTCTGGTTGAGGAGTCGTGGTGACGGGATCTTTGCTTGTTGTGACAGTTCCCAACGCGCCTGCTGCACTTCCGCTGCTTTCACTTCTGTCTTTATGGGAACCGCCGTGTTGCCTTCTCAGGCAGAGAACTGCCTGGGCTGGTTTTTCTAACAGGGGACCTAGGCCCGCTTGTCATGAACGCATTGGCACGAGCCGTTGATTTCGAGCCTGCCGAAATTTGCTCGATGCGCCCAAACACCACTAGGGTACCTTTGTGGGCAATGGTGGTTCCTTCCTTACGCAAACCCCAACCATTCGAGCTTTTGACTTCCTCCTTGAGTGTCTACTCACCCTTGAGGTTCTCGACTCCTGCTCCAATGGACTCAACCCTGTCTCCTTCCCGGATGGAGGATGTCTCACCCGTGAGGCGACTTTTTGGTTGGGAGGACGAGAAGCGACAGGATTTGATCTGTCCGGACTCCTTGCCACTAGAGTTGGTAGAGAAGGAGATCGTCTTCTTCTAGGCGTATGCATACTCTGGGTTTGTCCCTCCTGTTTCCTCCTTCCCAGTGACACTTCTGGAAGTCTTTGGGCTCCAGCTTCATCACCTGTCGCCAAACTCCCTGGTGGTGGTAGCGGTGTTATCGTATTTCTACGAGATGTTTGTCGGGGTGTACCCGAGCATGTCGGTGTTCCAACAGTTCTTCATGTTGAGGCGGACCGGGAAGAAGAACAAGGCAGAATTTCTCGGAGCCTTCTACTTCCAGCGTCGGGCGAACAACCCCTCCAAGCACATTACTCCGCTCTCCTCGGCGAAATGGCCAGGCTGGAGGAGCGACTGGGTGATAGTGCACGCCAACGCCCACGATCGCGTGGTCCTACCCACCAGCTGGTCAGCAGTTAGGAAGACGGCCTGGGAGGAACGTCCGGAGCTGGAGCCAGCGTATACTCTGGTAATGGAGAGGATCCGATTCTTGGCGGACCATGGCCTATCAGAGCTGGCAGTGATGGCGGACTTCGTTCATCGACGCCTGGCCCCTCTCCAACATCGTTGCCGTCCTGCATGGCTCTACTTCGGGCTTCAGGATGGAACCAGGTTGCTAAGGGGTTGTGACATGGAGACGACCCCGCAAGAGGTGTTTAATCTAATTTCCAAGGCGTGCGACGACCCGCTGTCGCAAGACGTCTTTGTCCTCTCGCGGTCTTGCCCACTGCTCTGCACAGATCGGGACCTTTGGACGAAGGTTATGAAGTAGATGCCCAACCTAGATGCGATCGGTCTTGCGTCATGGCGGGTTGGTGATGAGAGTCGGGGATTGGCCATCGTCAAACCTCCATAGGAGTCTGCACCTGCTCCAGGCTCCGAAGCTTCACGGGCAGAGGACACACCCTCCGTCGGAGGGAAGGGCAAGGCGCCAGTCCTTGACTCAAGCAAGGGGAAGGCGCCAATCCCCGACATGAGAAAGGGCAAGTCGCCGGCGATTGAGGTTGTGAAGGAGAAGCTCCCTCAATCGCCACCGAAGGCGGCACCGCAGGTGGCCTTCACTCCAAGTGAACGTCCTATGGCATGCCCCTCCTCAGCGTTGGGTGTTGGAGGTTCTTAAAGGGGAGGCTCAGCCCGTGAAACGGTGTCTCCACCAACATCCGTGGTAGGCACACCGTCCAACATCCCCGCTGTCAGCACAGTCCAAGGTGCCACAGGGGGCTCCGGGAGCGTTATGCCTTCGGAGCCTCAGGGCGACGTTGGCGGCAGCTTGAGAGGAGGCTCCGAGAGTGGCTCCGTTGGGGTCGGTGGAGATACACTGGTGGTTTTGGTGGAGGCCCGGCCGGTACGACCTCGCCTGCCATGCCATCGTCAGGGCCTACGGCTTGAGGGTCGCTGAAGGTGGAGGCTCACTGGAGCTTCCGGGGGCGCTGGTAAGGCATTCTTACCAACGCTTTATTTGTTATCTCGCCTGCGTTTGTTAGTTGATCAGGCCTTGGTTTTGATTTGCAGGGTCACATTGGCTATTGACACCCTTACCGCCGGGGGTAGTGCCCCGGAGCGCTTCGAAGTCGGCCCGGGCGGCTACGACTGTTCCTGCGGAGCAGACAACCAAGCCAGTGTAGGAGAGCACAGCTCCAGTGTCCGTAATCCACATAGGAAGTGAAGCTTCTTTAGCTGCGTCTCCGGTTGTCGTGTCGGAGGCACCCTCGGCCGTTGCGCTAGAGGTTATGTCGGAGCCGGCTCAGGGGGCTGAGAGCTTGGCCTCCGCTGTTGTTGATCCGGCAGGCGGCTCCCTAGGCGATGGTGATGTTGTCGCCTCGGGCTGCACCACTAATCCTACTCAGCCTCCGGGGACAAGGTCTCCAGTACTGGTGGCCTCGCCTTCGCTGCTTTGGGAGGAAGAGGTCCACGAGATGATTGTCGGGCGGGCCCCATAACTTTGGCGCAGCCAAAGAGCCTCTCCGACATCATAGACTCGGCGCAATACAACATCCTCCAGGTGCAATCCAACCTTCGCCAGGCGCAAGGGGCTCCTGCCGCGGAATGGGAGAAGCTGCATGTTGAGGGCAAGCACCTCCAAGGCTGGGATGACCTTTTGAGGTCTAGGATTGCCAAGGCGAAGGTGAAGTACTAAAAGGAGAACAAGGAGCTAGAGCTGAGGCACCGCTTGGTGAAGGCCCTGGATGCAATGTCCCAGAAGATCCTGGCCGACGCCAAAGTGGCCAACGATACGGCCAACGCCTGCTCGCGCGCCATTGAGGAGGGTCAAGAGGCCCTGGATCGCTTCAAAGCTGCTATTGCTGAGCGGGAGGATGTTGTAGCCGAGCAAGAGGTGGCGGCCCAGGCGATGATGGCTCGGGCTGAGGCTGATCGGGACAGGCTGCAGTCCCGCCTTGAAGATCTTGAGCTCCAGGAGAGAGACTTGGTGCGGGATCAGGCGCAGTACTCAGCTGAGCGTCAAGAACTTCTCGTGCGTGATCTCAACGTCCAAGCTCGAGAGTGCACGATGGAGCGCTACACTCGGGAGCTCAATCTGCAGGAGCATCAGCTGGCTTAGTGCCTGGAAGCTGAGGGTAGGGTGGTGGCAGAGATGGTGGCATCCCATGTCTTGGTGTGCTACCAGAGTCGGTACCCTGATCTACCACTAGAGTTTTTGAAGGTCCTGTTGAAGAACGCAAGGAGGCGGCGGCAACAGAGGTCAAGAATGTTGCAAAACATGTCGTCGCACAATTCGCGAGGGACTGAGGCTGGTAGCCCGACTTTGTATCTGGGGTTCGCCCCTTTGTAAATAATCTTTAATGAATCTGAATTTGTCTTTGACTTCTTGGCTTGTCGAGCTCGTTAGTTTTTGAATCATTAATGAAGTTGCGTAAGGGTTTGCAGAACCTTTGCCGAGCTCGTTAGTTGGGGAGGACCAATGATTGCACAATTGATATGGCCAAAGTGTTGTTCGTTGGCTTCCTCCTTATGGAACCCCCTTAGAGGCCCTGTTGTAGATATGGTTAGTTGGCTGGGCACATCTACCACTTGATCGCAGGATGTCTTCGACGGGCCCCCAACGGAGCAGGGGAGTTGGAGTGCTTCAGTGTCACCCACCATCATCATGAAAGCATCGACGGCGGGCCCCTTGGTAGATGTCGGAGCTGGCTGCTCCGGCATCGCCCACCATCGTCGTAGGGTCGTCGACGGCAGGCCCCTTGGGAGGTGCTGGAGCTGGATGCTCCGGCGTCATCCACCATCATCGTAGAGACATAGACGGCAGGCCCCTTGGGTGGTGCCGGAGCTGGATGCTCTGGCGTTGCCCACCATCATTGTAGGGACTTCGACGGTAGGCCCCTTGGGAGGTGTGGGAGTTGGATGCTCCGGCATCATCCACCATCACCGTAGGGACATCGTTGGTGGGCTCTTATCCACACTTGTTGCTGTCGTCGGCGTGCTGGGACGTCGACGACAGGCCCCTTGGGAGGTGTCGGAGCTGGATGCTTCGACGTCGTTTACCATCGTCGTAGAGTCATCGATAGCAGGCCCCTTGGGGGGTGCCCGAGCTGGATGCTCTGGCGTAGCCCACCACCATTGTAGGGACTTTGACGACAGACCCCTTGGGAGGCGTCGGAGCTGGATGCTCCGGCATTGTCCACCATTGTTGTAGGGGCGTTGGCGGCAGGCTCCTGGTGTACAAGCTATCTCAAGAGAACCCTGTTGGCAACAAGAGCGGGGCAGGAGATTTTACTTACTTATCCATGCTTGTTGTTGTCGTCGGCATGTTGGGACATTGACGGCAGGCCCCTTGGGAGGTGTCAGAGATGGATGCTCCAGCATCGTCCACCATCCTCATAGAGTCATCGACGACAGGCCCCTTGGGCGGTGCCGGAGCTGGCTGCTCCGGGGTCGCCCACCATCATCGTAGAGACATCGATGATAGGCCCCTTGGGAGGTGCCGAAGCTGGATGCTCTGACGTCGTCCACCATCGTCATAGAGATGCCGACGGTAGGCACCTGGTGTACAAGCTATCACGAGAGAACCCTCTTAGCAACAAGAGCGAGGCAGGAGAGTTAACTCACTTATCCACGCTTGTTGCTATTGTCGGCATGCTGGGATGTCGATGGCAGGCCCCGTGGGAGGTGTTGGATATGGATGCTCTGCCGTTGTCCACCATCATCGTAGAGACGTCGATGGTAGGCCCCTTGCGAGGTGCTGGAACTGGATGCTCTGGTGTCGCCCACCATCGTCGTAGAGACGTCGACGACTAGGCCTCTTGGGAGGTGCCAGAGCTGGATGCTCCAGCGTCGCCACCATCATTGTAGGGACTTCGACGGCAGGCCCCTTGGGAGGTGCCGGAGTTGGATGCTCTGGCATCGTCCACCATCATCGTAGGGACGTCGTCGGTGGGCTCCTGGTGTACAGACTATCACAAGAGAACCCTGTTAGCAACAAGAGCAGGGCAGGAGAGATTATTCACTTATCCACACTTGTTGCTATCATCAGCGTGCTGGGACGTCGATGGCAGGCCCCTTGGGAGGTGCTGGAGTTGGATGCTCTAGCGTCATCCACCATCGTCGTAGAGTCGTCGACGGCAGACCCCTTGGGAGGTGCCAGAGCGGGATGCTCTGACATCGCCCACCATCGTCGTAGAGACATCGACGGCAGGCCCCTTGGGAGGTACCAGAGTGAGATGCTCTGACATCGCCCACCATCGTCGTAGAGACATCGACAGCAGGCCCCTTGGGAGGTGCTAGAGCTGGATTCTACGGCGTCATCCACCATCTTCACAGGGACATTGATGGCAGGCCCTTGGTGTACAAGCTATCGCAAGAGAACCCTGTTAGCAACAAGAGCGGGGTAGGAGAGTTTACTCACTTATCCACGCTTGTTGCTGTCGTCGGCGTGCTGGGACGTTGACGGCGGGCCCCTTCGGAGGTGTCAGGGTTGGCTGTCCTGCACATATGATAGAAAGAGGGGGGACTAGTCTGCTCACCAGATTAACTGTTCCTCTCTTTATCTCTGTCATGTCTTACTATCCTGGACTGATGCATGGGGCTTGGGTAATTCAATGCATTGGTGCTCTGGCGTCTGGATCCTGCCGTCTTCAGGGTGTGAGCTTTCTGGCTCCAGTACTCGGCTATAGCACTGGGAGGCAGGATGTGTATGTTTAGGGTATAGGACCAGGCTAAGCAGTTTACACCCCTGGACCTCCTGCTCGGCCATGGCCTTTCCCTGGAAGCCTTCTAGCGCCACATGACCCTAATGACGAGAGCGGTCGGAAGAACCCCTCACACACTGCAAGTACCTCAAGCAAACCCGCATGTAGCAGGACTGCATGTCTTCGGCATGGGTGAGTTGCAGAGTGTATAACCATGTATATAAAGGTAATATACAATAAACGAGTCTAGTACGGTATGGTCATAAAATTAATGTGTAATTAAATGAACGATATTTTTAAGAAAGCATTAAGTAAAACAATGATTTTTTATCAGTGTTCATAGGGGGAGGCAGGATTTTTACAAAAGAGGGCAACAACTAGCTTCCGGATGATGAGGGAGGCAGTGTGTACAGGCTTAGGGTTTAGGACCAAGCCAAGCTGAGCGCACACTCTGGACCTGACCCTCCCAGAGCTTGGTTGTCCTTAATGCTGCTCCTAGGTCCTACAAAAACCTTTACACTGTCCAACTAAGCTTAATATTTACAATAGGGGTGCCCAAAGCTCCAAGGGTAGCTGTGATGGTTGCGGGGAAACCATGCTGTCAACAGCTACTAGAGGGGCGATGAGCGAGCACCCCTACTTCCTGCCTTGACTGCCCACCTTGCGAGTGGTATGAGTAGAGCCGTAACTGAGCATGGCAGCTTTGACGGGGGTGTCGGTGCTGCCGGAGGGCTGCAGCCGTGGCGCCGTGGGTGCTCCGCGCTGACGCAAGCTCGGCGGAGGCTGACTTGATCCAGCGCCGCCCGGGACAGGTGTCGGGTCTGCTGAGGGGGCTTAGAGCTGTTCCAAGGCTAACATCGCAGCGGTGCGGTCTCTACGGATCCTGAGGACGCTGAAGGGGGTTGGCACATTCAGGACAAGGTAGTCTTATTGGGCTACGACCATGAATCGATACAGGGCAGGCTTGCCGATGATGGCGTTGAAGGGGAGACTGACATCAGCGACGTCAAAGAGGATGCTCACCGTCCCGTAGTTATCGGGTGTCCCGAAGGTCACCCGGATATGGATTTTGCCGTATGGGATGATGCTCCCTGGTCCCACCCCCGAGAATGGGCTCGAGGGGGTGAGCTTGGACACCGGGATCTGCATCTCCTCGAAGGCTGCGCGTCTGAGGAGGTTGAGTCCAGGCCCGCCATCTTTCAAGACATAGTGGAGCTTTACTTTGGCAATAGTGGGGGCAACCAGGAGAGGTAGAATCCCTTCCCCGGCCATGTTCTTGGGACAGTTAGAGGCGTCGAAGCTTGTCGGTACCCTAGAAACCGTACACCCCTTAAGGTTACAAAGATCTCAAAGGAAGGCCATCTACTTGGTTTGAAGACCCTCGGAGGCCCACATGTCAGACACGACCAGACCCGCTTCTCCAACATGGTTAATCCCTGGGTCGCCACGTGTACAACCAAACCGGAGCTACCGCCCACAAGGGGGAAGCTCCGGGCCACGTACCGAAATGGCACCTCCGGACTTAACCTCTGACCGAGAGAAGCTCCGGACGTGACACGTGTTTGGTAGCCCCAGAGCTACCTGCTTCCCACAGCAAGCTCCGGAGCTTCCACGTGTCCAGTCGTCGGACCCTTGAGCCTCTAACCTCCGGAAGACCTCGTAACGGTTCCGGATCTTCAAAGGAGAGCCAAGGACTTCAAGACCCGATTAAATGTCATTAATTCCATATTAATGACACTTAAACGGACGATCTTAACACCAGTAACGACACTGTCGAAGCCAGTTACAGGATCATTAACAGCAATTAATCGTGTATCAATACTAGTAACCGCCGGGGCCACATGTTGGGCCAGGCTAGCTTGTAACGGCCTGTCCTTGTACTATAAAAGGACAGGCCGACGATACACGCGGGGGGACGTTCACACAGACGGACGTTCACAAGCGATCATACGTGACAAGCTCTTACAGCCAATACAACACCAACACACCCGTGGAGTAGGGTATTACGCTCAGGCGGCCCAAACCACGTAAATCCTTGTGTCTCCTGTGTCAAATTCATATTCGCCTTCTTGAGTCTCCGTGCGCCCACACCGAACTTCAAACTCCCCAATCACTTTAGCAGTGAAGGGAGATCTGCCAGCTCCAACCGCCCACAGTTGGCGCGCCAGGTAGGGGCGCCTGAGATTTTCGAGAATGGTGAACTCTGCTGCTGGATCGTCCAACGGTCAACCAGCTGTTCAGGCAGTTGGGGGCAATCCCTCCAACAGGCAACCACCAGCAGGAGCCTCAGCACCAGTAGGAGCCACACTCCCACCACCACTGTCTTCTCCAGCAAATCGTGCTGGGCAACGTGATGGTGCGCCGGTGTCGCTTACTGCGTCGGCGAGTCATGACAACCCGGAACACGCGCTCCATGCAGCGCGTGCTCTTCTCCAACGTCCACCACCTCCGGATGCATCTCGAGATGCACTGGAGCAGTGGAGGGCCGATGTGGAGCATTTGGTCGCAGCAGCGGCCGAACGCCTCAACAACCAGGGTCCTCCTCCTTCGGGACGAGCCCCGTCGCAGTGGCGGACTTTGTCTGGAAGACTTGGTCCGCACGCCTCCAATAGCAGGAGACGTGCTGCATCTCAACAAGTTACATCGTTGCCCTCTGGGGATCAACGCACTCACACGATATCTAGACTTTCGACTCATGACCTCCGGGTAGAGCTTGATCGCCGATACCGCCAGCAGGGCGGCCGTGTCCATATTGAGCGTGCCCATGAAAGGCGGGAAGCTCAGGACCTTTCTACTCTTGAAGGGGTAGGAGGAGGCTGTTCAGCCCTAGCCATGCACCTGCGCATGGTTAGATGGCCACAGAAGTTCCGGCCTCACCTGCCGGAAAAATTCGACGGGATTGTCAACCCCGCCGAATTCCTTCAGATATACTCCACTGCAATCTTGGCAGCCGGAGGAAACGAGGCCGTGATGGCCAATTACTTTCCAGTGGCCTTAACTGGGACCACCAGGTCCTGGTTTATGAGCCTTCCACCCAACTCTATCAACAGTTGGGAGGAACTGTGCCATCAGTTTACTGCCAACTTCGGGAGTTCATACACCCGACCAAGCACTGAACTGGACCTTTTTGCGGTCGTGCAAAAAGGGGGAGAATCTTGGTGGTCCTTCATCCAGAGGTTCTCTCAGGTACGCAACACTATCCCTTCTATCTCAAGCGCTTCTGTCATTGTGGCATTCAGACAGGGCGTACGGGATAAGAAGATGTTGGAGAAGCTGGCGATCAAGGAGATCACCAGCGTCACGGAACTCTTCAGCCTGGCAGATAAATGTGCCAGAGCTGCGGAGGGCCGTGAGATGCACTCCAAACCAGCCTCGGAGGATCCAAAGAAATTCTCCAAAGAAGAAGTTGCTACCTCCGGAGGTAGCAAGAAGAAAAAGAAGACCAACGGCAAGAAAAAGCCGTCGGCCGGCACATCCAACGTTGCAGCTGCTACAACTCCGGGTGGCCGGGGGCCACGCCCCGAGAAGCGACCTCGACCGTCTTCTGAAGACGGTGGCAAACCCAAAGTGTGGTGTCACATTCACAAAACGGGCAGCCACGGTTTGGAAGACTGCCGGGAGGTCCAAAACCTTGTCGAGCGCTACAGCAAGCGCCGGGAAGGATCTCCTTTCCGACAAAGGGAAGGAAAACAGAAGGTCGACGAAGCTCCGGCTAAAGAGGAGTTAGGGTTTCAGGATCCCAAAAAGGTCCTGAAGGCCGTCTACACCTCCGTCGAAGATGATTTTGACGTCTCCGACAACGAGCTTCGGAAGACCATGAACACCATTTTTGGTGGATCATGGGATATCACCTCCCGTCGCGTCATCAAGACTATGCGACGGGATATGGCCGCTGTAGCCCCTACAGTCAGGCCACAACCTCATCGAAAGTGGATGGACACCTCCATCACTTTCGATGCTTCAGATTTCCCACGGAGCATGGTTGGAGCAGGTCAGCTACCTTTGATGGTATCTCCTACCATCAACAACATCCTGCTCCACCATGTCATGGTGGACGGAGGTTCGGGGCTTAACCTCATCAGCTTCGAAGCTTTCACTAAGCTTCAGCTCCGACCTTCGGATCTCCAGCCCTCTCGACCTTTCTCCAGAGTAGGTCCGGGGGCCATTACCCCACTCGGAGCTATTACTCTCCCCGTTACCTTCAGGACCCGAGAGAAGTATCGCACCGAAAAGTTGGTCTTCGACGTCGCTCAGATCAACTTACCTTTCAATGCCATCTTGGGTAGACCTGCCCTGTATAAATTCATGGCAGATGCTCATTATGGATACCTGGTGTTGAAGATGCCAACACCAGTAGGCGTTCTCCGGATCTGCGGAGATCGCACTGCCGGAGTAACTACTCTGGAGCAACTCCACGCACTCACCACGGCACAAGAGGAGGACTCCAGACAGGAGCAAGCTCCGAAACCCCCGAGCATTCGTCAACGAGGCTCGACCTCTGCACCCCGTGTGCAGCCAAGCGGCGACACCGACATTCCCGTCAAAGTCGTCCAAATTGGTTCCGATGCCGCTCAAACCACCCGTATATCGGGAGGGTTGAACGACAAATAGGAACTCGCGCTCATCACTTTCCTCCGGGCTAACGTCGACGTGTTTGCTTGGCAACCGTCACAAATGCTTGGGATCCCCAGGGAAGTGATTGAGCACAACCTGAAGATCTACCCCGATGCCCGACCTGTGCATCAGAAGCCTCGGAAGCAATCCGTAGAGCGGCAGAACTTCATCCGACAAGAAGTGAAGAAGCTACTCGAAGCCGGATTCATCCGAGAAGTCTTCCATCCAAAATGGCTGGCGAACCCAGTCGTTGTGCCCAAGGCCGGCGGGAAGCTTCGGATGTGCATCGACTACACCACACTAAATAAGGCATGTCCAAAAGATCCATTCCCACTACCTAGAATAGATCAGATAGTGGATTCCACCTCCGGGTGTGAATTACTGTGTTTCCTAGACGCAGATTCTGGGTATCATCAAATCAGGATGTCTAGGGAGGATGAAGAGCATACTTCATTCATCACAGTAGATGGATTGTATTGTTACACAGCCATGCCATTTGGTCTCAAGAATGCAGCTTCAACTTTTGTACGAGCTATGTACAAAACTTTTGAAGAACTCATCACAGACATAGTGGAAGTGTACGTCGATGACATCGTGGTCAAGGTCAAGAACAAGGAGTCACTCCTAGACACCTTGCAGGCTGTCTTCGACAAGCTGCGGGCCACCCGCACAAAGCTAAACCCGGACAAGTGTGTGTTTGGGGTTAGCTCCGGAAAACTTCTTGGTTTCCTGGTAAGTCACCGGGGCATAGAAGCAAATCCGGCGAATATAAAAGCCATTGAAGACATGCGGCCACCAACCCGCATCAAAGACGTCCAAAAGTTAACTGGATGTCTAGTAGTCCTCAGCCGGTTCATATCAAGACTGGCGGAGCGGGCACTTCCCTTCTTCAAGTTATTGAGGAAGTCCGGACCATTCCAATGGTCCGAAGAAGCAGAGAAGGCATTCCAGGAGCTGAAACAGTTCCTCACCACCCTACCAATTCTAGTAGCTCCAAACCCTGGTGAGCCTTTACTGCTTTACATTTCAGCTACTGACGAAGTCGTCAGTATGGTTCTGGTTGCGGAGAGACCACAACTACCCCACACTCAGGAACCCAGACCTCTTCGGGAAGGTCCGGAAGTTCCTGAAAGCGAGTCTGGGTCCCAGCTCCCAGATTCGAACCTACAAGAAGATGCTTCAGGAGACCTAGACCCCTCCGGGAGGGTCCAGGTCATTTTTGAAGAAGCTCCGGGTTCCTCCAGCCAGAACCCGGAGGTCCACGAAGAGAATCCGGACCCCTCCGAGAGGGTCCGGATCAATGAAGAGGAAGCTCCGGACCCCTCCGGGAGGGTTCGGACCATTCAACGCCCAGTGTACTTCATCAGTGAAGTATTACATGATGCCAAGACTCGATACCTAGAGGTGCATAAGCTGCTTTATGCAGTTCTTATTGCCTCCAGGAAGCTTCGACACTACTTCCAAGCTCACAAAGTCTCGGTGGTGACCTCCTACCCACTACGAGCAATCCTGCATAATCCCAATTCAACTGGGAATATTGCAAAGCGGGCAGCGGAATTGGCTGAATTTGATCTTGAATTTATTTCAAGACAAGCGGTCAAGAGTCAAGCGTTGGCAGATTTCGTGGCAGAATGGACTCCCTCTCCATCAAATCCTGGGGGCCCCAGTGAGCAGAAGACGGAGCATCAAGCTCCAACCTTCACCGAGCCTCACTGGATCCTTTACTTCGACGGCTCCATGCAGAAGCAGGGGGCCGGAGCTGGAATCCTTCTCCTTGCACCGACTGGGGAGAAGGTAAAATATATGGTACACCTTGACTCCAAGGCAACCAACAACATGGCGGAGTATGAAGCTCTCATCTACGGACTAAAGGTGGCACTGTCATATGGTGTCAAGCAACTGCTGGTCAAAGGAGATTCACAGTTCATCATCAAGCAGGTGAAGGGTGAATGCTCCTGCAATAATCTCCAGCTAGCTGCTTACCTCCTTGAAGTCCAGAGGCTTCAGAAGGACTTTGAAGTCCTAGATCTCCACCATGTTCAGCGTGCTCATAACGCTGAAGCTGACGAACTCTCGACTAAGGCGTCAACCGGAGCTCCGGCTCCTGACGGAACCTTTGTCCGGAGGTTGTCAAAACCAACAGCTCAGCCTGCCGAACTGGGCGAAGGGGGCGAGATCAGCATCCCGAAGCTGACGGTCCTGATGGCCCTGTTACCATGGCAGCCATCAAGGGTCGTAGGTGCTGCCAGAAGCTCCGAGCAACCCAGCACGCAAGACTCAAAAGCTCAAGCTAGCTCCGATGCATGGATCTCGGAGATCCAGAGCTACTTGAAAGACAACATCCTTCCTGACGATGATGTATCCGCTGACCGGGTATTCAGATTGGCTAAAAGATACACGCTGGTAGAAGGGGATCTCTACCGGCGCGGTGCCAACGACATCCTAATGCGGTGCATCACAAGGGAAGAAGGTTGTGAGCTTCTCGCAGAAATCCATGGAGGCGAGTGTGGGAACCACGCATCTTCCCGCATGCTGGTCGGAAAAGCCTTTCGGCATGGATTCTACTGGCCTACAGCGCTGCAGGATGCCACTGAGCTGGTGAAGAAATGCGAAGCATGCCAATTTCATGCAAAGCAAATTCATACACCGGCTCAGCCCTTACAAATGATACCTCCTACATGGCCCTTTGCTGTGTGGGGGATGGACATCTTGGGACCCTTCCCAAGAGCCGTCGGAGGTTACAAGTTCTTGTACGTCGCCATCGACAAGTTCACCAAGTGGCCGGAAGCAACTCCAGTTGTGACGATCAACAAGCAATCTGCTATCAACTTTCTGCAATCCATTGTGAGCAGATTTGGAGTCCCAAGCAAGATCATCACTGATAATGGGACTCAATTCACAAGCTCCACATTCCAAGGATATTGCGAAGACCTCGGCATACAAGTTTGCTACGCCTCCGTAGCTCACCCAGCCAGCAATGGCCAAGCTGAGAGAGCAAATGCAGAGATCCTTAAGGGACTCAAAATGCGCACCTATGAGCGCTTGAAGAAACATGGAGCCAACTGGATCGAAGAGCTTCCTCCTACTTTATGGGCTAATAGGACATCTCAAAACCGGTCAACCAGAGAGACACCCTTCTTCCTGGTGTACGGAGCTGAAGCAATCCTTCCTCCGGAAATCACCATGGGTTCACTCCGGGTCCGGACCTTCGACGAAGCCGCGCAGGACCAGCTCCGGCGTGAAGACCTAGACCTCCTTGAGGAGGGAAGGTGCCAAGCAGCTGTTCCGAATGCCCGATATCATCAATCTCTACGGCGTTCTCACCAGCGGCATGTACACAACTGACAGCTCGAGGAAGGCGATCTGGTGCTACAGAGAATACTATCCAGAGAAGGGTTAAACAAACTCTCCCCCGGCTGGGAGGGACCCTTCCGAGTGATCAAAGTATCCTGTCCCGGAAGCGTTGGCTTGGCTACCGAGGATGGGACACCTCTCCCAAATCCTTGGAACATCGAGCACCTCCGTAAGTTCTACACTTAATACCACGGAGGTGAGTCTTGAGTAACTTGGGGTGTATGTTATAGAGTCATTGTACAGAGTCAGGTAGTTCCTCTGGGAGAGCAGCCGGACCTTTCCCGAAAGGTCCGCAAAGCTCATGCAACACTTGTCACAGTCTCAGGACTAAAAGTGTGGCTAACTACCCTGGGTCAAACGAGAAATGAAACACACTTAGCCTGGTTTCGTACCCTAAGAGTGTACTTGTTTCCCCTGTACCCCGGACCTATAATGAAAGACATCTTCATGTGAAATAGACTCCACATGCATTTATTTTGTACAGGCTCGACATTTTTATTTTTCTCTTTCTTGTCTATAACAGAGACGTGCAATTCTTAAGAAATTTTAGTTCGACCGGTTTATATACGATTCAAGTTGCATTGTCAGTTCTTTTGGATTCAAATATCGCTCATGGCCAAGTCGCCTGAAAGCCGCCAAGCCAATCTAGGGTCGGAGTGTGCTATCGGCTTAGCCTGGTCAAGCACCCTAAATACGCCACTCTACCTACACCCCGGCAGGCTGAAGTAAGGCGGGTCCATGGACACTTGAATCTAATAAAAAAGGCAACGCGTCCGGTTGTATTTAAAATCGCGGTCAACCTAAAGTTTTCTTGAGAATCGTAAGCCGCGGTGAAATTATACACAAGGAACGAATTTTACTATTTTTCTTGGCTTAAGTGTGCAGGAAAAATAAACTCTACGTTGATGGAGAAAAACTGGAGCTAACTAAGCTCCGACTCCCCCAAGGGGGCCAACCGTCGACGCTGAATGTAAGATGGTGAGAAGACCCCGTAAATGGAGTCTACTGCCAGCAAACCAAGTATTGGCAAAGGTCACTGCCGGAGCTACTCAGCTCCGACACCCCGGAGGACTAACTATCGACGCTCTATGTGTTGATAGAGGCTATTGCCGGAGCTACCAAGCTCCAGCGATGGACAATGCCCGAGCTTCTAAGCTCCGACAACCTCAGGGGACCTTCGCTATCGAAGACTTCGGACCTAAATGCTACAAGTTCGGAGCAAATGAGTCTTCAACAAAACACAGTATCCTTTTGGTACATGTTCACAATCAAATTGTGTACATCTACCAGGGGGCCAAGTGAAGATAAAGATGTTGAAGACAAAAAGTGAAATTCTCAAAAAAAATTTGGGGATTTCATTCATCTGGAGACAGGAGGTTACATCTGGAGACAAAGAATTACAAAATTGAGGAAGAAGAAGAGAAAATACAAGTGAGAGCTAAAGAGATGGTCCTAGACCCTATGGAAGAACTCGGCGACCTTCTGGGCGACCTCCGACACGCTGGCTCAGGTAGCTTCGCCTTCTCCTTCAACAGGGCCTTCAAGCACCGGGTCCAGAGGAAATTGAGGGTTCCGGCTGGTGTAGCACGTCAACACATATTCTGTGACGTTCCTCGCCAGGGATTGCCCCTCGACCTCCAGTTGGTCCGCGATGACGTCGCCCACCTTGGAGAGCTTGCTACCAGCTGCGCTCAACGCTTGCAGCGCAAGGTCCGGCTCCGGCTCCGGATCATCCGGGCGCACGGGGCTGAAACCCATTGGCGTCAGCGCGTCGTTGGCCTTGCCCAGGAACTCCCAAATCTGCAGGGAGTCCGCTGTCCTCAAGCTCTTCATCTCTTCCAGGGATCTCCTGGATGCCGTCAGTTCAGAATTCTCGCGGGTGAGGCGCTCAACTTCTTTGGCATTTTGCTGAATCTTTGCAGCAACCCGCCTCTCGAGTCTTCCGAGCTCCTACTCCCAGAGGTGGATCTTGTTCCGGCGATCGACTAGGTCCTTCTCCCTAGCCTCCACTTTCTTCTCCCGGGCAACAAGGGCACACTCATATTCGTAGAGTTCCTGCCCCCGCACCCAGGTCTTCTCCTCCTCCTCTTGGCAGCGCTCTTCCAATTTTTTGGTGCGCTCCTCGAGGCCCTTGTCCGCCAGAGCTACCTTCTCGGCAAGCTCCTCTTCCCTCCTCAGGACATCATCCCGCAGCTCAAGGAGTCTCTGCTCTTCATTCTCGAGCCGTTTCTCCCTCTCTTCAAGTGCCTCCCGGCGCTTGATGAGAGCAGTGTTAATGACCTCCAGCCTTTCATGGCGTTCCTCGGCCGCACTGTTAGCTGCTTTGGCTTGATTGTATATCTCCTGGGATTGGGCGTCGAGAGCATGAGTCATGCTCTCCCTGTCGTCCAGCAGCTTGCCCTAGTATTCCAGGTGGATCTTCTCCCGCTTGATCCATTCCTTATCATCCGCTAGCCTCGACTGCGCCAACTTGGTCTCGAAGTGGAGCCGATTACGCCACCGCCTAAGGGTTTGGCACTCCTCTTCAAGAGCCTTGCTGTCATGGAAGAAGGCTAGTTGGACTTGACGCAGACTGGAACAGGCGTTGTCGATAGACATCGACAGCGGGATGGGCTCCAGACCTGTTGGGGTCTCCTCCGCTGGTTCCAGCGGGTCTTCACATACAAAAATTGGGTCCCACTCTACGAGAGCGGAACCCTGAGCTTCCAAGGCACTAGGGCCGTCCTCCGGGATGGCCTCAGTCGCCATCGAAGAAGGCCCCGCCGCCAGGTCTTCATTCGCCCCCTCGGGCAGGGGGCCAGCGACTTCGCTCGGGCACTCCGGCTTGGCCGCAGGTACCACCGACGTCGTCGCCTCTGGAACAGGAGCTACTACTGGCTCCGACCGGGACACCTATTCCGAAGAAGGCTCGAGCTCCCTCTCCTCTTCGACCACCGGCTCTGAGGCCGGAGCTCCAACAATAACCGGCCCAGTGGCCGGTACTTCGAAGGTAACCAGCTCAACTGCCGGAACTACCTCAACTACCGGCTCACATGTCGGGGCTTTAGTCACCTCCAGCTCAACCGCCGGGGCTTCAGTACTTTCCGGCTCCGAAGCCGGGACTACTACTTCCTCCGGCTCAACAGCCGGAGCTTCAATCACTGCAGCACCAGGACCCGAAGCTTCAACCTCCGGGACAGGTGCCGCTGGCGTGTCTTCACTCCCGTGGTCCGGCGCTACCACGGGAACTTCTGGGGACGAGTTGAGGTTCATGACCACGACAGCCGGCGCTCGAGCTGCCGTAGCCTCAGCCACCACTTGGGGCGGCACCGGGACAGGAGCTCCCGCGGCCTCAGACACTGTGGCTGAGGATGGAGCTTCACTCCCCTTCTTGGGGACGCTGCAGATGATGAATGAAGAAAATTAACAAACAGTTGCTACAATTAAATAGTTAACCAAGGTAAAGATTCAAAATTACCTTGGAAGGCTTCCGCACCAGCTTGCGCGGAACCTTTTTTCTGGACGTTCCGGGCTGGCCACAGTCGGCGTAGGAGCTCCTGAAGGCCCCCCGGCCCCGGAACCTGTCGCGGCCACGGGCGTTTCCCGGGTCGAGACTCTCCTCGATAGGGAAGAACCCCCGGACCTGGAGGCTCTCACTGTCCCAGTTGCTGGAGTCGTGCGCCCGGAGCTAGCACCCCAGGAGGGTTCCACCATGGGGACAGACGCGCTCCGGGAGGATCCCACTGCAGGAACAATATCGTTTCGGAAAGACCCCACTACGGGGACAGTCGCCACTGTGGTAGGAGATCTTCCCCCTTGGAGAGAAGGAACCGAGGTGGAAGTAGCAGGCCTGACGGACCTTTCGTCGGCATGTCGCAACTTCCTCTTCCGGCTCTCCGGCTCATCCGCCAACTCCTTGCCCTTGCCGACGACCTCGACCCTTGGCTGTGGAGCAGGGACGGAGCCATCTTCGGGTATTCTGGGGATCGCCACCCAGGTGATTGATATTCTCTCGACGATACCAAGGTCGTCAAGTGCGGGCATCGTCCGCCGGAGCTCCTTGCTGAACTCCACTTCCATGTTCAGAGGGAGAAAGGCCAATGGCGGGGTCAAGTCATCACCGTTGACGTCGATGCCATGCTGGAATTTCTTGAGGTGGAACTCCAAGGTCTTCCCCACCATGTAGAACATCAACCCGGTCTCAACCCGGTCCTCGTCCATCACGCTGTTGAGGGCCCAAGCGAGCTTCTCCCTCCTCTTCAGCGGCGCCCACCTGTTGGCCAGGAAATTGCAGAATACCGCCTGAGGAGTCAATCCTCCCTCCACGCATTGGCGGATCCTGGTCAAGGCGGGGTTGAAAGCTTCCGCTAGCACCAGAACCTTACTCCAGATCGTCGTGTCGATGCCGGGCAGACCGTCGGGCAGCTCCAACCTTTCGTGCTCCTCCACCCTGACGACTATCCAATCCTTCTTCTAGTCATCCCACTTCCCGGAAGGAAACGACCGGAGATACTTGAATGGGCACTTCTTGCGCTTCATGAAGTAGTAGAAGCCAAGGTACTCATTGCTCCGGCCGGTGGTGTGGACGGTGAAGAAGGTCCGGAAGAGTTCAATGCACGGGGGGATGCCCACCCACATCTCACAGAAGTGGACAAAGATGGACACGAGGAGAATGGAGTGGGGGCCAAGGTGGTATAGCTGCAGACCATAGAAGTCTAGCAGCATCAAGAAGAAGGAAGAAAAAGGTGGGATCAACCCCACCATGGCGTACGAAGAAAAGTACACCATTTCACCGGCGTGCTCCTTCTCGAAGGGGAGCTCTCCGCCGGCACGGACTGAGCGGTTGAAGAAGTCCGAGGACCACCCCATGAGGGCCCGAACCTTCTTCAAATCTCCATCGGTCTTCAAACGACTTTCGCGCAGACCCAACTCCATCGCAGCACAGCTAGGCAAGAGAAGAGGAGCGAAGCACGAGTTGGGAGTTTGAGCGCAAGATCAGATGAGAGGCGTAAAGAACTCCCGACGGTGCACGCTTTCCTTCTTAGGTAAGCCCTCGCAACGCTTGGATGGAAACTGCAAGGAAGTCGAAGATACTACTCAAGGATTCAACCCAACCGATGACAAGAGGGCCCGGGACCACCCCGACGATCAAGTCGAGGCTCTTACCCAGGCGAACGGTTGTCATCACGAGGCGGGAAACCCAAAGGCGGCGGCCTGACAGGGCGCGCGGAACCGATACGGTTTTTGTATCGGGAACCGGCGACCTTCAATTGCATGAGATCCGCACGTCAAAGATCTCTTCCATGAGGTGTGCCACGTGGCGGGATCTAACTGTAAATCCCTGCCAACGGCACCTCCGAAGACCCTTGAAGACTCAGTTCAAGAGTCGCAAGGATGGACCCACCTCCGACGGAACAACTTCACCCCAGTGATCTTCCTCGGAGGTAGGTCCAGGGGGCCACTATCGGTACCCTAGAAACCGTACACCCCTTAAGGTTACAAAGATCTCAAAGGAAGGCCATCTACTTGGTTTGAAGACCCTCGGAGGCCCACTTGTCAGACACGACCGGACCCGCTTCTCCAACATGGTTAATCCCTGGGTCGCCACGTGTACAACCAAACCGGAGCTACCGCCCACAAGGGGGAAGCTCCGGGCCACGTACCGAAATGGCACCTCCGGACTTAACCCCTGACCAAGAGAAGCTCCGGACGTGACACGTGTCTGGTAGCCCCGGAGCTACCTGCTTCCCACAGCAAGCTCCGGAGCTTCCACGTGTCCAGTCGTCGGACCCTTCAGCCTCTAACCTCCGGAAGACCTCGTAACGGTTCCGGATCTTCAAAGGAGAGCCAAGGACTTCAAGACCCAATTAAATGTCATTAATTCCATATTAATGACACTTAAACGGACGATCTTAACACCAGTAACGGCACTGTCGGAGCCCGTTACAGGATCATTAACAGCAATTAATCGTGTATCAATACTAGTAACCGTCGGGGCCACATGTCGGGCCAGGCTAGCTTGTAACGGCCTATCCTTGTACTATAAAAGGACATGCCGATGATACACGCGGGGGGACGTTCACACATACGGACGTTCACAAGCGATCATACGTGACAAGCTCTTACAGCCAATACAACACCAACACACCCGTGGAGTAGGGTATTACGCTCAGGCGGCCCGAACCACATAAATCCTTGTGTCTCCTGTGTCAAATTCATATTCGCCTTCTTGAGTCTCCGCGCGCCCACACCGAACTTCAAACTCCCCAATCACTTTAGCAGTGAAGGGAGATCTGCCAGCTCCAACCGCCGACAAAGCTGATCGGCGTCTCCTTCCACTGGTGGTGCAGCGCCGGAGTGGGGGCAGGGGCTATTGAAGCCACTGCACGACGAAGGGTCTTGACCGCGTTCCGGGACGCGGGATCCCAAGACCCTCCGAAGATGACATGGAGTGTCTTGCAACGCTCGTGGTCGCTGCTGGCCTTGGAGTCCTTGTCTTGGTGGACCACTTTGACGTCCCACTCTTGCTTCTCGTACTCCATGTCCTCATCATCATCAGCCTTGGGGTCGACCTTATGCTTGCCCTCCCGCTGGCGGAAGGGGGCACCGTCCAGGCGCTGTTGCGCCCGCTCTTGGTAGCATTCGGTGCATCTCCTGATCTCCTGGCACTCGCTCGCGGTGTCGTCACGAGTCTTGTGCACCGGAAGGCTCAGCGCCATTGTAAGTAGCAGGTGGCTGACGTGGGGGCTTGTCAGAACGTGGGGGTTTTTCCCCCACCGGATGTCGTTGCTGCGATGACGGGAGACCCATGCAGTGACTTGTTCTGGCCGCCGTCCCGGTTCTTCTTCTTGCCGCTACATAGGGTAACGACACTGTCGCCGGTCTGACTGACTCCGCCCGCTTCGGGGGCGGTCTGGGTGTGCCAGTCATGTCCCTCAGTTGCACGGGCACACCGGTCGACGATGGAGAAGAGTGCGGAGACATCTTGCACGTTATGCATGGCTAGCTTTTCGAGCATCTTCCGGTCACGCACTCCCTGCCGGAACGCTACTATGATAGAAGCATTCAGGATGTTGGGGATGGAGTTGCATACCTGAAAGAAGCGCTGGATGAATGATCTCAGCGTCTCCTTAAGTTGTTGGCGCACAGCATGGAGGTCGAGCTTTGTGCCGGATGGCGTGTAGGAGCTGCCGAAGTTCACTGTGAACTGTCGACAAAGCTCATCCCAAGAGGTTATGGACCCCTCGGGCAGGTTCATCAGCCATGATCGGGTTGAGCCAACCAGAGCGACGGGGAAGTAGTTCGCCATGACTAGCTCATCCGCTCCTGCAGCTAGGAGCGTCGTGCTGTAGATCTGCAGGAACTCTGTAGGGTTGACGCTCCCATCGAACCTTTCCGTCAGGTGTGGCTGCAACTTGTGTGGCCACATTGCCGGTTAGAGGTATGGCACCAAGGCCATGCACCTTCCGACGTGCTTCACCGGAGAGGCGTAGGGGACAACATATGCCAGGGGGGTTTGCTACGCCATGTGTGGCTGCTGTGGGACCTGCTGTTGCAGCAAGTACTATTGCAGTACCTAGTGTACAGGGCAGTGCAGGGGTGCAGTCGAACCAACGTACCCCTGGTTTGATGGCGGCGGTGGAGGGTTTACCTGAGGTGCTCCTCGAGCGGAGGACTCCTCCAATTCAGGCCCTCGGGGCCCGTACTCGGTGTCAAGGTTGCGCCGTTTCTCTTGTTGCTGCCCGATGATGACGCGGCCATCCAACTGAGCTTGACGACGGTCAAGCTCAGCCCTCAAGTCCTCCGTGGGGATCTTGCCAGTGCTGGTAGTCCTGGTAGATTTGGAGTCGGCGGTGCGATGGATGATGGACGGCGTGCGTGATAGCAACACTGTAGCGACGATGAAGTGGTCGATGTCTTGGACCCGCTGCTGAGTTGCTCCCTAGGAAGCGTTCAATAATGGTGGGTGGTGGAGAAGAGCTCTGGCTGCTGCCAGAGCTCTCTCCGAGCTTGCAGCTGGTGGTGCCGGAGGCGCCGACTGGGCCGGGATGTGTCCCGGCGTGCCGTCCTGGCCAGCTGTACCTGCACAGGGGCGTGATGGACCAGAGAGTGTCACTCGAGCGACGAATCTGATCACCGAACGACGGCTGCGGAAACCGCCTTCCACGGGCCTGAGGAACACCATGGTGGTGAAAGTGCTACCACTTTTTCGAGGGAAAAAGCCCCTATCTGGCGCTCCAAATGTCGAAGTGTTAATGCGACACTTCCCCCGAATCTGCTAAGGAGCAGCCCGCGAAGGTTCTTGTTCGACGGGGCTTAGGCATCAATCAGGTGTGAGAGCGCATGAGAGAGTATGAGACGGTAGTTTTTACGTGGTTCGGGCCGCAAGGAGCATAACACCATACTCCATGGTGGATTGTATTGCTAGTGGGTGTGTATGCGTGTGTGTGTATCGGGGATTTGATGTTTAATCTTTTATAATGGTGGTGGTCCGAGCCTTTTATAGCTAAGGTCGGACGCCTTACAAGTGGGGTTCGGGGCCCGACAGGTCGTCCTGGAGTGATCTTATCCTAAAGATCTAAGGCTTCTCGCATAAGCTTGCTCTGACCATGGACTTGAAGTCTCGCCATCTTGCCGCTTGAGTCGTCAGTAGCCCATGCGCCGTTGCTGACAATGGCAGGGGATGTCTCGTCCAACTGTCTGTGTCACTATAAGCTACCCACTTGGTAGAGTGGGATAGGCCTGCGACATCTTCACTGCGATGCGATTGATAGTAGCAGTACCTAACATTAGGTGTGTGTCGCGTCATGCGTCTGGGGAAGCTGCGTATCTTCAATCATTGACAGGGACAAGGTGCACCACCCTCTTAACTCCCGCGATCCTCTGTCCAGGGCAAGTGGTTGAATTATGTGACAGCTCGGGAGCTCATCTCTACGGAGGAGGTCAGGTCCCGCCTTGCAGACCACGTACCAGCTCGGGAGCTCACCTTCGCGGAGGGGGTCGGGTCCCGTCTTGCGGATCACGTGACAGCTCGGTAGCACACCTCCGCGGAGGAGGTTGCGTCCCGTCTTGCGGGACACGTGATAGCGTCGGAGCCCGCCTATATGGGAGATGGCTCGTATAATGTCTCAGACCACATGGAAGCTCCGGATCCCTGTCTCACGGGGGAGAGGGATCCTTCCCGGCTGGACACGTGGCTGCTTGGGAGCTCGTCTTCGAGGGGGAGCTGAACTCTTCTTCGGGGTCTCTTGCAGGTACCCCGGACCCTATATCTGAGACTGATGGGTCCGGGTCTTCTGAACACGTGGCGCCCTCGGACCCTACCTCTATGGAAGATGGAGTACCTGGACGGCTCTAGCTTGTGCGCGAGGGTACCCGGTATGTCGGGTACCAACAGACGTAATCCTTGGCATGGATTGACTAGCCAAGTGCAAAGGAAGCATAGCATGTACAAAAAGGACTATGACTATGACAAACAAGAAGGGAAGACCGTGACATGTCATGTCGAGTCTATCCTATCCGAGCCAGTGGTAAACCACCTAAAGGTGGAAACACCCCAAGATGTATCGGTAATCAAGGATTATGTTGATGTGTTTCTGGGGGAATTATTCGGCATGCCACCAGAAAGAGAAATAGAGTTCTTCATTGATATAGTTCCAGGAACTGCTCCCATTGCCAAGAGACCTTATAGGATGGCAGCCCTAGAACTGGTAGAGTTGAAGAAGCAGTTGGATGAGTTACAACAAAAGGGATACATCATGCCTAGTGCATCACCGTGGGGCGCTCCAGTCCTTTTTGTGAAGAAGAAGGATGAAAGCATGGTACTATGTGTAGATTATCGAGCCCTCAATGATGTGAACATCAAGAACAAATATCCTCTACCACGGATAGATGATCTATTTGACCAGTTAAAAGGAGCTAAGTTCTTTTCAAAGGTGGACTTAAGGTCTGGATATCATCAAGTAAGGATCAAGTTTGAGGACATACCCAAGACAACGCTTGTGACTCGATATGGCCAGTTTGAGTTCACAGTGATGTCTTTTGGATTAACCAATGCCCCTGCTTACTTCAGGAACCTTGTGACGGATGACAGAGCTACTCAGGAAGGAAAAGAAGTTTGTGTGGACTGAAGTTTGTGAGCGAAGTTTTAGTGAGTTGAAGAAGAGACTAACCATCGCACCAGTCTTAGTCCTATCAGATATTCACAAGAGCTTCGTCATCTATTGTGATGCATCAAGACATGGCTTAGGACGTGTGCTAATGCAGGAAGGACGAGTGGTGTCCTATGCCTCTTGTCAGCTAAGGCCACACAAGCAGAACTACCCGACCATGATTTGGAATTGGCTGCAGTAGTTCATGCTCTTAAGATTTGGAGGCATTACCTAATCGGTAACAAGTGTGAGATCTACACGAAAATCAAGATCCTTAAGTACATCTTTACCCATTATGACCTCAACATAAGGCAACGGAGATGGTAGGAGCTAAAAAAGGATTATGACTTGGAAATTCACTACCACCTAGGTAAAGCAAATGTGCTAGCTGACGCTCTTAGTAGGAAAGCATATTGCCATCACTTGGTGACTCAAGTACCGCAGCTATGTGAGGAAATGAGGAAGATGGACCTAAGTGTTGTACCTCACTCCTACAACTACAACCTTAGTGTTCAACCCGTTCTAGATGAACAAATCAGGAAGGCTCAGCGTGATGATGAGAAGTTGATGGAGATCAAGGAACAAACCAGCGAAGGCAAGGCCCCAGATTTTAGAGTTGATAGAGATGGAATACTATAGTTCAAGAAACGATTGTGTGTGTGTTCACATGATCACTATCGGAACACCATCATGGATGAAGCTCATAACTTCGCATACTCTATCCACCCTGGAGCTACCAAGATGTACTTGGATCTTAAGCAGAAGTATTGGTGGATTGGTATGAAAGGTGACATAGCTAGATTTGTAGCCTGCTGCGATGTGCCAAAGAGTCAAGGTCGAGCATCAGAAGCCAAGTGACCTACTACAACCCTTACCAATTCTCGTTTCGAAGTGGGATGAAGTAGGAGTGGATTTTATCACAGGGTTACCAAGAACCAAGAATGGTAACAACTCTGTATGGGTAGTGGTCGACTGTCTCATCAAGGTTGCACACTTTATTCCTGTATGCACTACCTACGGTGGAGACAATATGGTCAAGCTGTATATAGACCATATTGTGAAGCTACACGGTGTACCCTCGAGGATAGTCTCAGACAGAGGTACCCAATTCATGTCGAGATTTTGGAGAAGTCTACAAAAGTCACTTGGTACTAAGTTGGATTTTAGCTCGGCGTATCACCCTCAGACAGACGGCCAGACAGAAAGAATCAACCAAATCCTGGAGGACATGTTGAGAGCCGTTGTTCTTACCTAAGGTAAAGATTCTAAAGATAGTCTTACGTATGACGAGTTCTCTTACAACAATAGTTATCAAGCTACTATCAAGATGTCTCCGTTTGAAGCCCTTTATGGAAGAAAGTGTCAGACTCAGCTTACGTGGTCAGAGCCAGAGGTGGGAGACCACATCATAGAGCAACCATATTTCATCATGGAAGCGGAAGACAAGGTAGCGGAGATCCGGGCGAACTTGAGGGCAGCTCAGTCACGTCAAAAAAGCTATGCGGACAAGAGAAGGCGTGAACTCACCTTTGAAGTCGGAGACCACGTTTACCTTAAAGTGTCTCTAATCCGTGGCACTCGCAGATTCCAAGTGTGCGGGAAGTAAGCACCACGGTATATTGGTCCTTTTCCAGTCCTATAAAGGATAGGATTGGTGGCATATAGGATCCAGCTACCCGAAGAGATGGCATGCGTGCACAACGTCTTCCATGTGTCGCAGTTGAGAAAGTGCCGACGGGTTCCCGAGGTACAAGTGGTACGCGACACTCTAGACCTACAAGATGATCTGCGCTACCAGGAGGTGCCTGTAAAGATTTTCGATACTGTCACCCGAAGGACAAGGACAAACTCCATCAAGCTTTGTCGTGTTCAGTGGAGCAGACACTCAGAGGCCAAAGCTACATGGGAAAGGGAAGATGCACTTCGAGTCGAGTTTCCCCACCTTTTCGAGCACCAGCCGAATCTCTAGGACGAGATTCCACCTAAGTGGGATAGGTATGTAACATCTCATTTTTCATAAGCTAATAAATCAAACTTATAGAATAAATCACTCATCATATTTATGCACACTAGTAAAATTTCACAATGGATAAATAAAATAAAATAGATAAAGAGGAAATAAAATAAATATAATAACAACATTAAATCAAAAGAGAATAATAACTAAAAATGAAGAAAATAAAGAGAAAAAGCAAATGAATAACGAAACTAAACTAACTGAGACCCACTCCCTTTTCCCTGGACGTTTCTTTCTTGGGAGCATCAACCGTCCCAGCCTCCCAAGTGACCACGCCTCTGTACCAAGCCAGTGCAACTTATCTTCCAGTCAACCCCTCATTGATTTTCTTAATTGCAAAAAGCCCCTTTCTTCTTCCTCTAGCCAAACAACAACACACGCTCTCCTCTGGAATAAACACAGCAACAACACTGATTATGGCGGAAGCGGAACAAACTCGTCGTTCCCCTCCTCTCCTCGTTCTCTATTGCCCTCGAATACTCCCGAACGCGTATAGTGCATTCACTCCCGCCCGCTGCTGCTCAAAAGAAGTGACCGTCACCTACCCTTCTTAACCCGCGTGGCGATGACCACCTTGGCTGCCACTGTGCGCCACCACTAGATGACACCGGACCGGACGACGTGACGCCTCAAACGGGTGTAGAAAAGAGCCGCTGCCGTGTGGTGTTCTCACGCGCGTGCCGCACAACCGTCGTGTCCGAAGTCGCAGTGAGCCATCTCATCGCTATTACTTGGAGCAGTGAGCGATGAAGCCGACCGCCCACCGCCTTTCCCTACCTATAAATCGAACTCGCCAGCCTCAGCTTCGCCCATCTCGCTCCACCGTCCCGCTGCTCTCCCGCACACCGGAAGCACCGCGTCAATCTCCAGCGAGGAGCTCTCCCAGTCCGAGCCGTGCCTCAGGTGAGCACCTCTGACGCCCAATCTACCTCTCAGACCCGTCCTCAAGCCGTTTCCCCCGCTTCTCGGGCCCAGCCGCGACCACCGGCCGTCATGGCTGCGACCTCCCGAGCAGCCGTCGTCTTGCCTGTCCGATACCTGAATTGATGTTTTACCCGAGTAAGTCATGACCTTGGCATGCGTTTTCCCTCATTCTCTGGCCGCCTTCACACATCTCTCGCGCTGAATCGATCTCCAAAACCCATTCATGGCGTCCAGAGCGTAGGAGGACGAAGCCTCTGTTTCTTCCTCCGTAAAATGTCTGCCTAGCCGTAGGCTTGATTAGCCAATCCCTACGATCTAGCTAGACCATTAGTAGCTAAGCCCATCAGTCGTACGGCCCACACCTCAGGCCGGTCTCAACCTGTAAGCTAAGGTTATCTGCACCAGCGTACTCTAAAGTATACTTTATACACTATTCTTCTTCTATTTTTACAGTATATACTTTAAATTATACTACGATACAGTGTATACAATATGTTTTACAACATGCTATTGCGACAATATGTTTTACAACATGCTATTGCGACGGTCAAAGCCGGACTCCACCCGTCCATGCATTAGCTGTAGTGAGCCTAGTTCATTTCCCTCACACCAAGTCCAAAGCAGCAGCATGCTTAGCCGTTTAGACCAAGCCGTGGGCCCTTAGACCAACAAAACCCAGCTAGCGTAAAGCTCTGGAGCAAACCCGTAAGCCACTCTCTAATTAAATAATTCCCGTAATTAATCTAGCCTTCATCTCATAAAATCGATATCTCACCCGTATGACCTCCGTTTTATTCGATTCTTCTTCTAAAATTTATCTAAAATCATGAACTATATAATACACTTAAAATCGTATGATGTATTGATGTATGTTTTGCTTGTATGTTTGTTTGTGTGCGCGTTGCTGGAGCTGATCCAGTGCCGGAAGAGAACTCGAAGGAGCCAGCTGATCAGGAGCACGACGCTGCAGACGGTAGTGAAGGCAAGTTTCATCTATCCCTTTTTGATCATATCGCACCTATGTGAGGTTTATCCATTGTGTACAATACATTAGGTTACTGCATTTGTTGAGTGTGAGTGATAGAGTAGAGTCATGCTAGTTCCATTTGCTACATATTGGGATGCTGAGATTATACATTATGATGTTGCCTCTTATATGTTGTATTATTGGTGGGAGCATGCATGAGTTGTGACCGGGACATATGGGTTAGTATTGGTGTATGTGCTACCATAGTGGTAGACTTACGGTGAGTTCTATCATGAGGATAGGATCGTGATGTGTGTATGGAGGCTACCCTAGTGAGTCTTAAGGACCGAGTTGTTTTGACATCTCGCCTAACTTCCTTTCAGTACGACCATATGTCCTTGTATGGGCAGGGCTTAGATCCTGGTGGCTGGACCGACAGTCGTCCACGATGGAGAGATAGTTATGTTGAGAGATTATTGAGCTCCCTAATGATACTGATGTTGGATTGGGGGGCGACTGGTGTGGATGATGTTTCGACTGGGTGTCGGTTATGTCAGACCGTCTTTGATGGTCCGTGCATGTGGGTACTGCGTACAACCTCTACAGAGTGTAAAATCCATTCGAATAGTC
Source organism: Tuctoria greenei (assembly GCA_036927565.1). NCBI lineage: Eukaryota > Viridiplantae > Streptophyta > Magnoliopsida > Poales > Poaceae > Tuctoria > Tuctoria greenei. Next base: position 4,839,996 of record JAYESD010000007.1, read on the forward strand.
GTGTCCTCGGTATATGATGGGTTATAGTGTTGTCCTAACAACTAGAAAACCACCTATGGTAAGATTGAGATGAGTGATGTGAGAGATATTCACTCGCATTAGTTGCATTAGGTTGCATTGTTATTTATATTGTGCATTGCATTTATACCTGTTTATTCCCCCTCTCGAAGGGCGAGGTGGATCTTGTTAAGTACTTTTGTACTCAAACGTTGTTGACTGATTATTTTTCAGAGGATCCTGACTTCGTACCGAAGGATTTTGAGTAGAGTCGCGTCGGTACTCAAGTTGTGTGTAGTGAAACCATAGAGGACGACGAGCTACTATTCTACGTGTTGAGGTTTATTATATTTGCCTTGTCACTAGTTGTAATTTTTTATCCATAAGGTTATGCCGTTGAAATAAAGCTTTGTATGGTTGTAGTTCTAATTGTGTTGTAATATTTTGTACCAAACCTTGTATTTGGTAATAATATTACATGTTTAGTTCCGATCTTATGGGTCAGGACGCTTCAATGGGTTGCTTTCTAAAGTCTTTTCTGTTACTTTGAATAATGCATCTTCTAATTCTGGTGCAATTGAGAAACTTAGTCTTGTTTTATCTGCTTATATTGGATCATTGTTTTCACATCAACGTTGTGCTTGTCATATCATCAATCTAATGGTGAAATATGCATTTCATCTGATTTAGATGCATTTATATCTGCAATTTCTTTCATCAATGCTTCTAACCAGCGAATTGCTTCATTTAAGAGATTTTGTCTTACTGTTAATGTGAGGCCTAAAAAATTTGTCTTGGACATGGAGGTGAGATAGAACTCCACTTATCTCATGCTTAAGCATTTGCTCCCTTACAGAAACACTTTTAATGTTTTTATTGAGACTAACTATCCTAGAGGTGAAAGAGATTATATAATCCTAACTAAAGATCATTTGTATGTTGCAGAGATGATGCTTCCCTTTTTTGAACTATTTTATGATTCTATTGTTGTATTATCTGGTGTTTACTACCCTACCTCTCTACTAATATTGCATCAGTTAATTTTGATTGCTAAACATCTTAAACAATATGAAAATGATAGATTGCTCAAAAATATTGTCATTAATGGGAATGACTAGTATGCAATCTCATCTATAGTGCAATCATGCAATCATCCGCTCCTAACCATTGGATGTCCATCTTAGGGTGGTTGCGTTTTTCACTTAACTCCTCCATGTGGTGGAGGGGGTTAAGTGAAAAAATGCAGCCACCCTAGGATGGACATTCAATAGTTGATGATGGATGATTGCATGATTGCACCATAGATGAGATTGCATACTAGTCATTCCCGTTATTAATATGCAGAATTACTATCTTAAGTATTGGAGAGACATTCCTACGCTTTATTCAGTTGCATTCATATTGGACCCTAGAGCTAAAATGAAAGGTTTTCAAAATGTCTTTAAGTTGTTATCTCATCTAACTGCTACTGATTATTCTGCTTACTTAACTGAGGTTAGAACAGAACTGTTCACTACTTTTAAACTTTATAATAACAAGTTTGGTATAGTTTTATGAGTTGGGCTGCACTCTTTTTTCCTATCTAGGGTTTTATCTCACGAGGTGTGAGTTTTACCTAGATATATTTTTAACGAGACAACCATTGCACCAGCTCAAATTAATAAAATTTTGTTAATTATCCATTTGTTTTGTTGTTTATACTCTTAAATATGTTGTGTTCCGCTGCAATCAAGCTGGAACAAATGGTCACACGAAGACGAGAAATTATCGGTCCCATCCCACCGGCCTTGCAAGTTGAGAGCTAGCTGGAGCAAATGCCTGGAAATTACTCCTGAATTATTTCCCTGGACAAACAAGTGGGTGCTTGCTTGCATCAAAGGATTAAAGAACTCGATTGCTGAAGCTAAACTCGAACTACGCGGGGGGAGGCCGGCCGGGATCCGTCATATTCCTGGGTTACGGCTCCACGAGTTCACACTGCATCCTCGCCTCACTGGTAAGAAAAGCAGCAGGCAGCAGCTGCAGATGAAGGCAAAGGCAGGAAGAAGAAGAAGAAGATGCCCCAACTGTGGCGGCCGGTCGGGCCCCCCGCGCGTCAACCACTTAGCGTAAGTCTTACCCACCCGAACCGCCGAAAGCCACTCCGCGCGACGGACTTGTCACGCCACCACCACCCCACACCGCACTCCCCTAGTCCCCTGCGCCTATCTATAAACTTCCGTACCTCTGCTTTCTCCGGCAACCTAGCTAGCTAGCTACCTAGTGTCTCGTACCAACGCTCTCACAAACCAGCTTCAATTCACACACAGCGAAAACCATGTCTTGCTTCGGCGGCGGCGTGGCGACGGCAACATACTACTCCTCGTCGTCGTCGTCGGGGGTGATGAGCGGCAGGAGCGGCCGGCCGTGGCGGTGGTGGCGCGCCAAGTGCGCCGGCATCGCCGCCTCCGTGGGATCCAGGCTCCGCCGCTCCATCAAGGGACTCGACGGCCGTCGTCGCCGGCGGCGCCGCCGCCGTGCGACGACGTTTTCGTCCGTGGTGCTCCACCACCGTCGGAACCAGTACTCGAGCTTCGCGCCGGTCTACGTCGACGAGCTCTACACCCATCACCAGCAGCAGCCCAGCAGCAAGCCCTTCAAGCTCAACGCCGCCGCCGCCGTGCAGGAGGAGCCGAGCACCAGCGGCAAGCTGGTCGACGCCGATGCCACTCGTGCCAGTGGCAAGGCGACCGCTGCTGCCGGTGTTGGCGCGATGAAGAACATCCTGATGAGAAGCCCGGGCAGAGGTGGAGGCGTTCTTGGTGTGGCGAAGGGGATGGGGGAGGTGGACCTGAGAGCGGAGCTCTTCATACGCAAGTTCAAGGAGGACATGCGGCTGCAGAGCCAGAGGTCGGCGGAGGAGTTCCAGGCCATGCTGGCAAGAGGGCTATGACAATCATCATCAACTCATGCATCGATCACTATGGTTACGAAATTGAAGGTTATATGGATTGATTAGTTAGTTTGGGTTTTGTGAATTCGGAAAAAAAAATAGATACTGTATATGGTGTGACGAGAGTGCTAGCAGTGAGCTCTGCCCTGTGGTGGCTTTGGATGGGAGCTTTAGCTTGTTTTCGTCTATGTAGAGAGGAATTGGTTGCATTCATCGGTTGTGTTGCATGGAAGTACATGTATTTGTTGGATGTTCATCATCACAATACAAAAAAAAGAATGATGTAATTATATCGTGTATCTGTTACCTAATGACCTGCTAAAATCAGCCTCACATAGCTAGCCACAGATGAAGATTTAGAACACTATTTTGCCGAGAATACAGCAAATGAGCACATATTCTTGATGCTATGTACATCTGGTCCGCACTTACTCGTGCTCATAAGGCTATGCACATCTTGTCAGCTGTTGTTACTCGTGGCGTTCAAAATCTCGGCATCTCACAATAGGCATACCATTTCTTATATCACTGAGAAATCAACATTACAACCTTAACCATGCGGTCAAGGATACTGGCACGGGGAAATGAATAGAGAGCATAAGGCTCTGCCTTATCAAACTGAGAAAGAAAAGTTGTACTCATACATAAGGACAGCAGCAAGTACATAACACTTAGTGGAGAAATTCTTTCATTGGATCATCGTGGTGAACTTTCGTCATACGGTAGGCTTCCATGTCTTCTGCAGTAACCTCGTCGTTCCACTTCACGTTATATTTCCTCTTCCTTTCATCTCTCTCCTCTTTCTTCCTTGCAGCCTCCTATAGAAAAAGAAAACCACAGTCAGGATGTACCAACAATAAACAACTAAACAGATAGAGATAAAAGGGAAGATGTTGACCTTCTTTAAGGATTCCTCAAGCAGTTTCTTATCAAGAACAAGATCATCAGGAACGTCAGTTCCCCAAGTGGCTAGTCGCTTTTGCTCTTGTTGCACAGGTTCATCTGCATTGAACAGAGTTTAGTTTGCGCTCGTGCATTGCAGTAATTAGACGTGACATGCTTAATATTAGAACAGATTGCCATCTAATGTAAATAAGCTTACATGCAGGTAAGTTGAAATTATAATTAACAAACGGAAACATGTCGTACTGATCAAAGTTACCAGAGATAACAGGACAAAGACGAAAGACCATTACAAAGCAATTTCAAAGCATTAGGATAACAGTATACTGGTAAAACACCGAGCACTTTGTAATAGTCACTGAAGAATGAGATGATATTTTACAGATAATTTGGGGAAAGATCTTTTCTGTGTGCTACCTATCTTTTCGAAGTTTTCATTTTAGCGACACGTTAGTCTAATAGCTACTCCCACAAATAATGAAATAAATATTGCACTTAAGTACTTTAGAAACCAAACAAGTCATTTAAAAAAAAACAGTAAAATACTCCTGTAATCACAAATTGCGGTGTCTTTTACCCCATGCACATTGCGAGTTGTCAACGATGCACAAAAAGACCAAATTTCTCTGTCAGCAAAATACCTTCTGCAGCCTCCTTACGAGCCATATTGGCCTTCATCAGATCTGCTGACGCTTCAGCAGCCTCAATTCCAGCCAAGCCTGTGCAATAACTATTTTTGATAGTCTGTTTGCAGCATCTGTAGCCCCATTGATGATCTTTCCACCAAGAACCCCACACGGTTGTGTGATTATTAATGAAAACATCCTCTTCGTACTTGCTCTTGGGCAGTGATACATCCTGAAGGGAGAAAAACAAGGGATACTCGGCATTCAAGATTGGAGAATGCAAATAACTAGACCTGAATGGTAGGCATATAAACAGGAAAAAATGGCGCACTTGAAGGAAAAATGCAGTGATATTTAAAAAAACTGCAAACAAACATACTTGAAATAGTAATATATGACAACCCTTCTATCACAGCCTTCTAGCTTATGAATTTTGATGGCAACACAAAAGATTGTCATAGAGGGTTCTGTTTCATTAGTTCACTTCTAAAGTTATGCAGGAATAGATAAGGAAGATCTAAGAGCAACAAGCTACAATAAAGACAAGTGCCTAATTAACAAAGAAATCATAGTATGTACCAACCTGTCCTTTGATTATTCGACCAGTCCTGTCATACTCAATCTCTCTCTCACTTTGTCCAAGCAGCAGCTCCCGCGGAATTGGATCTTCTGAAGCAGCATTCCCATACCTCTCCAAAATTTTATCCTTATGTTCAGACTTCAACATTTCTTTTTTGATCTTGAAACTCTTGTACAGCAGTTCAGCTTGAGATGGTGCAGCTTGCATATGGATATCCTGACCCTTCTCAAAAGCTTCCCATGCATGGAGGTTGAGCTGCTTGAACTCCAAAGCTTGTCCACTAAGTCGATTTTGGTTGTCACCCTGCATCATAATATTACATCAGAATACTCAATCCAAGAATCTAGCAAACAAAGGATTTGATATATCACATTTCGTAATTAGTTCTATGTCATTTAACTTGTATGCTGTCTTTTTTTTTGAACGCGCTTGTATGCTGTCTTCACTTACCACATAGAACTTATCATTGGGATCTGCATCTGGCAAGGGGTCTTCTCTCATGGAACGGGTTTTTGGATCATAATATGCAGAGTTCACATCCAGATTCAGAAGGTATTTTGCAGTGTCTTCTCTGATACGCAAGTTCCTGTAAAGAGCAACAAAATCAACATTAGTGTTTAAGCCTCCTGGCAAGCTTGCGCTAGTACTAACAAACAGATTTTATTCTCTCTAGTTGCTGCATACCTCACAGTTCCAGTGCTTCCACCTCCCGTTGTGCGGACACGCTTCTCTACTTTAGCAAAATCCATTTGGGCACTCTCATCAACTTTGGCCTCATCTATCCGCAGTCCATCTTCTTCATCATCTTCACTTCCAGCATTCTCACCATCCTTCTCACTATCCTTCTCCTCAAGTTTTTTTAGCTGTTGTTCTTTCAGATACTTTTTCCTTGCCTCTTCTCTAGCTTCATAGTCAGCGATAACACGGGTGTAGGTTGACGTGTCATAACCATTCCAGCGATCACGCTTCCCATCATAGTCGAGGTCAAAGGATTCAATTTTCTCATCAGGAGCTATGTTGACATTAGTATATTTGGCCCCCACAACTCGAGGACGCTCCATGCATGATTTCTTGTCATGAGTCATGGCTCCACAGCTGAAATATGAGGGAAAATCGTTTGTTAGATCTATACAGTCACCCCAATTCGCTTGGGATTAAAGGTTTTGATGTTGTTGTTGTAGATTTATACAGGCAGGCTAAATAGTCATGCATAATGTCTTGCTGACTACTAAACAGTTGGTCTAATATTTTATGAACAATTCCCATTTAACACCAACAAGAACATCCACAAAATGATTTCAATAATTATCCATGATGAAAGGTTGCAATGGAAAATATCATCAAACAAAGACGAAACGTACTTTTGGCATGCCCCTTTCCGATACTTGTTGGCCTGGAAAAGCTTCACACCCCTATCGTACCATGACTTGGTGTAGTTCTTTTCTGACTTCCACTTCCGCTGATGCTTCAAACTCTGAAGTCATCCAAACAGCAATGAAAGTCAGACATTCGTCCAGCTAGATCCTCATACATAACATCAAACATCACACAAACAAAAGGAAGCAATCACTTACCGGCTTATCTGCATTAAGATACCATGGGGCCGAGGACATGTACTGGGGGATGTGAGGATTGATCTCGTTCCCATCCTCGTCAACCTCGGCTGGCGCAAGCCCCGCCTTACGCGCCTCCTCGAGCTCAAGCTGCTTCCGGTGATCCTCTCGGGACTTGAACGTTACTGCCGCAACAGAAACAAACATCATAAGTAGCCAAGCCAATTCGCTGACGAATGACAATAGAAGCCCCCCCCCCCCCCCCCCCAATCTCGCAATCTCGAACAGACATGGGAGAGAAATCACCGAAGGATCGAACAACCAGCCCATGCGGGACTAGGGTTAGGGTACCGGATGCTCAAATCACCTGAAGCGGTCGCCATGGCGCCCTCCTCTCTTCTCTCAGCCTCTCTTCTCTCAGCCTCGACGGCGACGCGGAACACGACGAAGTGGCTCGACGCGGGCCGGATCCTTTATGCGTCTGGGCTTGAGACCCGAGTCCGCAACGTTACCGCCACTGCGCCGTGGGCCGCACACTTCCTGGGCTATCCATACGGACCTATGAATTTTTTCTGAGGCCCAATTACGGGCCCAACTGTACCTTACCCACCTCCCACGGCGACCCAGATAGACCTCGCCCTGGCTCTGGCTCCCATGGCCGACGGCTTCTCCCGGCTTCGCCACCTCGCCGTCGCGTGAAACTGTTCTAAAACCCTAGGCACCGGGAGCCCCCTATGGCGGCCACGACGGCAACGGTGCCTGCCACTGCGGCGTCGCCTGCATTCACGCTCGCGTCTGGACTCTCACGCCGCGGCTTCCTCCCTCTTCCTCGGCGCGCCGGCCTGCGCGTCCCCCACTCGCTCCGGTAACTTGTTGCGCCGGCTACTTTTCTCGAGGAGTTGTTTGTGGACTGATTTCTGAACTTTTGGCGGGAATGGAAGGCTCTCCGAGACGGCCGTGGGGCGCCGCGGGGCGGTCGTGGTGGCTGCAGATGCGGCGGCGGCGGCAGGCAGCGCGGGATTCGGCGACGAGGAGAATCCGTACGAGGTATAGGTTTACTGAAATGGGGTGATAGCCTTAACCTTTTCTTTTCACGTTGTGATTATTTGCGCTGTCTGTGTGTTAGCTTCTGGGCATCAGGACGCTTGATAGCTTCGACCACATGAAGATAGCGTACAAGAAGAAGCGCAAGGATGCTGAGGAGACTGGAGACGATGAGCTCCTGGCAAAGGTAGTGCACTGTTTCTGTTCCTGACACTGAGGTTGTGTGTATGGCAATATGAGCTAACATACACAATTGTCTTTGTTGATGATTCTAATTGTGGATTTGTTGGGGGTATTCCGTTGTAGTTGGACAGGGCATACGACACTGTCATGTTGCAGCAGCTGCAGTACCGTAAGAAGGGAGTCACTTATGGGTCGGTTCAGGTCAGTTGTCGTGCCACTCATGGATGCCCATGATTCTCCTCTGTAGTTACAGAGCTTGCAGTTTCTTGTTCTCTCTCTTTACTCCTATGGTGCTTACGCACTGGCACAAGTAAAAAAAATAATGGGCTATGGATTATGGAACCATATTAAAATGATCTTTAACAACTTATGAGTTATAACCCATAAAATTGAGGCCATTGAACCTTCCAGAGATATTAGGCGTGAAATTAGGGTCATTAACTATGTACACACTATAGGGGGCAGTATGGCACCATAAGTCATAGAGATGGTGCTCCTTTGAAGATAAAATGAACTCCAGTTTGAAAGTATCTGAAATTTTTGTATAGACCATCAAGTTGGTACTGCTTATGACATTTACACTTCAGGTAATTTGAGGTTATCTGTGATTTCAAGCGCTAGTGGACTATGGTTGCTTGTTGTAAAATATATTTGATAAAACTGTCAATTTGTTCCCTTCTACTTCTGTTTTCCTCCTGTGGTGATTCTATTTATTGATTGTCATTTCTTTTCCCATTGTCAGGTGTCAAAGGATATCAAGTATGCTGACAACCAGCCAATTGTACCTTGGGGACCTAGGTACTTTCTTGTTCCTACTAAGTTAGTTCTAAGAAGGTTCTGTTTTGTTAATCTAACATTCCGGGGCCTCTTAATGAAAAAATGTGCTAAGGCACATTCCCAATAAAAATCTAGAATTTCAAAGATTAGCTGGGTGGTTTCGTTGTGTGAAGCATGTCATGGGAAGTGAGACCTCTCTTTGCTACACATGAACTTGAGCAAGGGGATGTTAGTGCCTGTATCAATAAGCGATCTAAGCCCCTTGTGTAAACAGGATGAAGGGGACTTATAATGGCAGGCATGGTTGTTCTACATACTTTTTACATGTTTATTCTCACCTTATCCTATTTACTATTGATTTGTTTCTTCTTATTCTGTATTGATGTGGTCTAAAACCAATTTCCTATACCTTATGAAGCTAATAGTTGGTGATTAACATATCTTGCAGATTCTCCAGGTCAACAGTTAAGGACATGCGCATAAATATGGCAATATCAGCAGCATTTGTATGTATTCTTAATTCCTAATAGGACTGCAGCTATGACTGATGTACTTCTTGTTTGTGACTATGCACTTCTGTATCTAGTGTCTTGGTTATCCACGAAGACCACATGATTATCCTTCTAATAAAAGTTATCATTTTAAATTATTAGCTTCAAAATATTTGGGAGTATAATCTTAAGTTTGGAGCACTTTAATGTGGATTTTAATGCTTTGTTGCAATGTTTAATTTGGAAAGTTTATTTTACAAGCTAAGATATCATCTAAAAATAAAAAGATTTAGACCTTGTGGAGTAAGTATGACCAAGTGATTCACTCACTTGTTTCTAGCAATGCCATATTTTCAATTCAAGAGTAAACGCATGTAGAAGTATGAAAGCATTTATCTTTTTGTCATTTTGTGTGTCCATACTCCATAGCTGGAACATCTATACTGAATTTTTGGGAGTCTGTTTTATCTTTTATAATTGTTCTGATCTCTCAGTAAAATATGCTTTTCCCGCAAAAGATATTTATTTACTCTTGTCTCCAGGTCGTTTGGATAGCTTTAATGCGCAACGCAGACTGGAAGCCTTTGCAGTTTCTTTGTTTTTCTTTCTTCTACAGGATACTACAGAAACTAAGAGCTACTGAACCACCAATCACTCCAATATATAATGTGAGACTATTTCTGAGGCATCTGTTGTCCTGGTCATGAGCCTACCGTTTGTACAATTTTGTGATATTGCAAATTGCAATCCAATTTTGTTAGCTTGGTCATTTTGTGGTAATTTATTCTCTTCTTGTTACTACCATTGAGGATGGATATAATATAGGTTGCCTGTCGGATTTATTTTCTTATACGTGATCTCTTTTTCATGATGGCCATGTAAGTATAGAGTTTAATTCAGTTCACTGTATCATTTTCTTCTTGTAACTGGTTCTGTGACATATTGCATGCTTACCAAAAGCTAGTTCTGGCATTGATAGGAATAGTCTTACTCGAAAGCTCGCGTAAATTTACAGACAGTTCTTGCTGATGACTGGTGTCATCCTGTAGCTGTTTGTTTAGGTTTTTGAGATGAGTTATGATACATTGGTGTTTGTTGCAGGAGTACGGCGAGGTTGAAGGTCGGGGGATAAGAATGGCAAAAAGAGTAGTCCGGGCTTTGGGCTTGATATTTGGATGTGTGTTCATTGCATCCCTGGTCAGTGGATTTTCATCTAATACGATTCTGCTCAATTTTTCTAGTCTAGAACCTGCAATTTTAACTGCTCATGATTGTTAGTGGTGATGTTATTAGCTCCTCTGAGATTTGATTTTCCTCTATCCTAATCTTTTCAGGGTTATACAACGGCTATTAACTTGATTGAGTTTTCATGGCAGTATACTCCCCGTATTGTTTATTATTACCAGGTATGTGACAAAAAATTTAACATGGCATAGGTTCAGTACTATGTAGAATGCATGCAAGTTCATGGAAGACAATAAAAAACTCGGCAGGTATGGGGAAGACCGGCCCCACAGTTTTCTTTTTAAGAGTAGCTCAACCGGAGCCCGGTCGATAAAGGTCACGAAAGCTGGCTGCCCTTGCAACATGATGGCCCATTCCCAGTGGATTAGATCTTTACCGTGCTTTGAGCCCACCCTAGCCTCTACACGAGGATCTGCCACTCACAGTTCAGTCCAACTCATGTGCATGACCAAAGAACCAGAGATTGACCTTTTTACCCAGCCTGAAAATCCATTCCCACGGGGAATTGAACCCAGGATGCCTGGACACGGGTGCTACTAACAGTCCGAATCACTTGTCTAAGACCCCTTTCACATGGAAGACAATCAAACACAGTGCATAGCAGTACGTTCATGGTATCTGTTTGTGATAGGAGGTGATTTTGTTTTGAGATGCTGGGTCAATATGGTTTCGCAGATTCTATGATCGCTGGTCCTTGGCTATATCATTTCCCTTACTGCATGATCTTTATATTTCTTGATCTTATTGGAATATTGTGAGGTGAAACTGACCGGTGGATGCTTTTTCCCAGGAGTTGATTGTTACTGCAGCTACATCCGCTCTGCTGTACATCACAGCTTCGTATTACCGATAAGCAATGTTAGGAATAACTGTGGCCTGGTTTAGACTGCCTTGAGATGTTAGGAGGTACAGAGCTTCAGTGTTGTTACCTTGTGCATTTAGGGAATTCAACAATTTTTGGGGTGTTTTCAGTCCATGCTTGTGAGCTATCAGGGTTACCTTGCCGGAATGCAGTGGTCGATAAAAATATTTCTTGTGCATATTCCAACAGCAATTTTAATGTTCGAAGATTGTATCAGATCCTGATCCATGTTAAGACAGTAATATTGCTACAGCGCATTGCATTTCAATAGTTGTTGGCTCATTTGACTGCAAAAATCCATGAAAATGTGATTTTTAGACTCCACTTATTCTACAGAGTTTGATGCAAAATGAGCCACCGTAGAGACAATAATGCGCTAGGAAGCTGCTCTTAGATGTACATTTGATTCGTCTCAGTTTTCACAGAACAATTTGATAGCCACTGAACGTTGTCCACTTTAGACTCTTAGACTTCGGCAATTGAGTCTGAAATTTCTGACGACCACCCGCTAGGTATCAGCGTCTCAGCCGTTCCTTCCCACGTTTCTTTAGATTTTCTGGTGAACAAGAATACAAAATGTATTTTTCATTGTTGGCCAAATTACAAGCAATCAAGGAAAATTTGCGCACAGCACCAGCAGTGCTATTATTGACCACTTATAATTTCCTGCAATGCTTGATCAGGATGATATTCACATAAAATTGACAAACTGTCAATTCCATCAGTTAGATACAAAAGAATGATGCAAGTTTTCCTTTACCCAGCAAATTGCTACACCTATACACGACTCATTATCCAGCATTTTTAATTGCAATATGATCCACCAGTCATGAGAATCAGCTACCAAGCCCAGCAATCATTCCTGTAAATGTGGCTACTGCAAATCCAAGAACCCCGCCAGCAAAGACCTGATGAGAGAACACGACATCAGTATTATGTATCCTATGTGAGACTGAGAGTATAAAATCCAAGTTTTTTTTAGAAATGACAGCTTTCACAATGGCATGCACATATTTAAGTAGGATGCGCTAATATTACTGAAGAGTATGTCAATGTGCATGCATAATTTTCCGACTGGCACACATTATTTTCAGAAATATAATGCATATGTTCCTCAGATATCATCCTACTCTTTTAGGTAGGATGATGAATTTTTTGACTGGCTAACAGACTTATCAGAAATATGTATTTATAAATTATAAGTATTTTGCATCATGTATTATAGTGCAAGTCTGTGTAATGCCTTGTTCTCAGTATGCTTAACATAGGGCCAATGATCAAACCTGAGTGGGTGTGTGTCCTAGGAGCTCTCGCAGTGGTCTTGTTTCAGCCAGAGGATGCTCTGATGGAAGCTCATACACAATTTGATTCAAAACCTGTCATCTTAATGTAGTTAGAACTGTAAGAAATGTAAGCATCTACGATACCCGAGTTATAAAATTAAGAATAACAACAGGAAAGAAATGAACATAGTGCATCTTAATATATGTATATAGAGAATAGCATGACCATCCCAGGTTTACAATTTTCTTTCAAGTACATAGGCAACAAGGTCTACATAAAACCTGAGCAACAAATCAATGACGAACAATATCTGATATTATGAAATTATTGTTATCACCCAGCTGCCTATACCAAGTTACCAACTTGCTTGAGGCTAAAAGGTCTCTTTGGTTGTTATTGGCCAGCTAGGGGTTAACTTAGCTGAATAAATGAACCTATTTTTAGAACTTGCCCCTACTGTGTTAACCTCATTTGACCTACAAAAAGTTGCACCTACAATATTATTTTTCTTATAAAGTAACAACTGGTGTAAAGCATAGAAAAATGAAGGCTTCTGATCGTACCTCTGCCTGCTTCCCTGCATGTAGCCTAACACCAAAAGCATCGTACATCACCTGCACAGTTCAAAAAGAGAAGGGACGTAGCCAAGGGCCAAGTCAGTAGATGATGGAGAACATCAGGAACATAGCATGTTGCATTTCTAAAAGATGATATCATAAATCAATTAGAAATTGAGCCAGTGTTTCAATGATGCCACTGTGCAACACAGGACAAGTGATTGGGGGGGGGGGGGGGTAAAACATGATACTAGCCTCCGTGTTGTACTATTGTAATGCCATAGTTTTGCATGACCCTTTTGTACCTGTACTTTTTAAACCACTAGCAGATGTCCTCCGACATGGTTTCATTAACTTCATAGCGATGAGTCCAAATAAATGTACCAGGCACACATAATACATTTATCAGCAGATCGATTTGACGATACATCATATGCACCAAGATGAAATGAAACAAAACATCATGGTTACTTGACTACTGTAATCCTAGCCCTATATAGTCTCTAGCATAACAGGCGAATATTGAGCAGTAGATTCATACGGCATCCCTATTTCCTTACTCATCGGAGCTGTACTTTCAAGTCAACCTCCTACAGCCTCAGTCGGGACTTGAGATGACGTGAACTAATAGAGCACAAGTGAAAGGAACACGCATTTACTCGGTACGGACCATGGCCAGATATGAACTTATCAGATCGACGGATAAATGCCGAAACCATGAATATTTGCATCTTGCAACTGTTTTTTTTTTTTTTGGAGAGAGCATCTTGCAACTGTTTGGGGGACAGAGGGACAGGGAGGGATAGAACGCACCACGGAGGCGAAGATGGCGGCGGTGGCGAAGAGTGAGCTGCTGAAACCCTCCTGCAGCCCGACGGCGACGGTGAGCGCGGTGACAGTGGCCGAGTGCGACGACGGCATCCCGCCTGACCCCACCAGCTGCTTCGCGTCCCACCGGTTTTCCTTGTACCTGCGCGCGGCGGATCCCGTCACGGGGAGCTCAGATCTGTCAAAGACCATCTGGCACCGGCCGGCCAGATCGGCGAGGGGGACGAAGGACGTACCAGGTGGTGAGGACCTTGATGAACTGGGCGATGGCGAAGGCGAGCACCGCGGCGACGAGGGGGCAGTTGGAGAACACGGCCAGGTAGGAGAACGAGGGCGAGCCGGAGGCCGGCGGCGGCGGCGACTGGGCGGCAGCGGCTGCCATGGCTGACCACAGCTGCAGAAGGTTTGGTTGGGTCGGGCTCCCGCACACCAAACGTTTTGGTGTAGGAGACGACCGGTAATCTGCTGCGAAGCGCTATTGGCGTGTGCAGGCTCGCGAGTGGGCCCGATGATTTTTGTTAACTACAGTATAATATTAAACACAAACATCCTCTGTTTCGAAAATATTTGATGCCGGTTAATTCATCCCTCCGTTTTTTTATGATGGTTAGTTCATCTCTCCTAGTAGTATTTAAAAGTATTTACAACATCAAATATTCTAAAACGGAGGGAGTAGTATGCTCCAACTTTTTTTCAAACCAAGAGAATTGTAAGAATAAGAAGAAGTGAGATCCCGTACATCAAGTCTTAAAAAGACGAAAAAATGTATAACTTTCTACTCATATTCAACGTCACACTCTAAATAATGTTGTTAAAAAAATTGGAACTAAATTGAAGCAACGTCCTTTGAACTATCAATTAAAGACATCGAACTTTATTGCAATAATCATCTTTTTTGAACTCGTGTGCCAAGATGAATTTAATTCTATGAATGAGAAGGGATAGAATCTACACCGATAAGGAGAAAGAGATCCCATCTAACCATTCACCATGCTCGGATGAGTCACGACAAAACAAGAGGTTGACCATCCTTCTGGACATTTAGGTCTTCATACCGTCGAGGAAAAAGAGAGCTTAACTTAGTGGTTAAGTACTTCGAGCCACACTTACTTTCTCCGCCTCTAAAAGTTTGTCGTTTTGTAGTTCAAAAATGAACTACAAAGCGACAAACTTTTAGGAATGGAGGGAGCATTTGATATAGGATTCGATTTCGAGTGGAGGTGAATTTCAGCCTAAATTTTATAATATTAAATGTAGATATTCTATAAAGTAATTAATGGATGCCAAAACTGGGGCAGAACTAAAAAAATGTGAGAGGACGAACATGATACATATCGTTCTATGAAGTCCAGTCGAGAGCTGTGTATTTAGCAATCTAGTTATCGTTGTCTTGTTATAAATAATAAGATTATGAATATTTGTATTTGTATTCACTTGTAATAAAATTGATCAATACCTTCTTAGAATGAATGTTCGAATTGTAAAAAAAGTCATCGCTTGTTAGTTTATTTCTAAACTAAAAAACGGTAATCCTCAATCCTTCAAGATTTGTATGAGGAAAATTTTCAATCTTGAAGATATCATGCCAAACTGTTGACGTGGTTGGACTTGCCGTGTAGGAATAAGCACGTGCGTCAAAGACATGAAGCCGTAGCCCTTATGAACACGGAGCCGCCGTACCAGCCGTCCGTTCCTAAACCCAACGGCCTCGATCTCCCTTGCCGAGCCTTTGGCGCACGCCCACACAGGGCCACGTAGCAACGTGGTCCCACGCCTCAGCCAGCACGAGAAACCCTACAGCCCCTCTTACAACGGGCCCCGCTTCGCAATTCGAGCCCGCAAACAAGGCCCGCGAGCGACGAGAGAGGCGCGAGGAGAGAGAAGCGAAGGAGGCGGAGGAGAGAGAAACCCCTAGTTCTGCAGCCGCCTCGCCTCGCCTCGCCACCTCTCGCCGCCTCCGCCGCGCTCGAGGAAGGGGTAGCCCTAGGGTTCGCGCCGCGTGCGGCGGCGCCGGCACCGGCGCCGTTGCCTGCGAAGGCCTCGAGATCTCGCGGCGGCGCCGCCGGCTGGCGTGGCGGCGGCGGCGGTGCTCGGTGAGTCCGTTCGATCCCTCCCGCATCGGAAGCGTCCAATCGAGCTGCCCGGCCCTAGATTCGAGGGGTTTAGCGGTCGCCTTAGCTCCCGGCGGCCGCGGAATAAAGCTTGGCCTCTTGCTTCGCCGGGCTAGGGTTAGGTTTTGCGGAAATTGCGGTGGATTTTGCGGCCAAGGCGGCGCATTGCGGTCGTGAGGAGGAGGCCCTTCGCGCCTCCGCTCCAGCAATGATGGGGAAGACTCATAGGTTCTCGAAGGGGCACCCGCTCGGCTTTGTGCCGGATTATCGGCACGGGGTGGAGACAGTGGGGGAGTCAAAGGGGATCGAAAGCCCGCCGCGGATTGACTCCGGGAGCTCCTGTGCTCCCCTTAAGAGGAAATGCACCAGCGTCAAATTGGAGGACGGGGAAGGGGTTTCTGGATTCAATGTGCCCCGTGAGGTCTTCCAGCTGCCGATGATGACTGCGTTGGATAGGAAGGATCTGGAGATGAGGCTCCGTAATGAGCTTGCGCAGGTGAGGGCCCTCCAGAATAGGCTGCTTTCACGAGGGGCTGCAGCAAGCATGGATTGCGGGGCGACTTCAGCTCCTGGAGGAGATGCGCATCTTCTCAAGAAAAAGGGTGATAAGATCAAGCGGAGCAATTCGCTGCAGTCTGTTAGGGGAGTGCCTCCATTACAGGACCCACCTGTGATCAGCTCTGCCAACTACACAGCGTCATTTAGACAATGTGCCAATCTTTTGAAGAACCTCATGACCCATAACTGGGCACACCCGTTTCTTGCTCCAGTGGATGTTGTAAAACTGAACATCCCTGATTATTTTGATCACATTAAGTATCCCATGGATTTGGGAACGGTCAGGAAAAAGCTGAATGCCGGCATGTACTCTACACCTCGGGATTTCGCTGCTGATGTCAGGCTTACATTTAGCAATGCTATGACTTATAACCCAGTCAACAATGATGTTCACATAATGGCCAAAAAATTGAACAAGGACTTTGAAACTAGATGGAGGCTTATTGAGAAGAAGCTTCCTCAACCAGACGAGAAACCTCCTGTGAGGGAGCCCATAACAAAGAATACGATTAAGAGATATACCATTGAAAAAGAAGAACCAGCTGAGAAAAAACCCTCAAAGAAAGGTGCATTTAAAAAGGACACCTTTCAGAAAGCAGATTTGGTGGAGAATCCAGTTTTGCTACCAAAGAAGAGGAAAGCCTCTCCTGTACAGGATGCTCCAGCGGTGGTGTCTGTTGTTCCCACTGGGAAGGAAATAATGACAGATGAGCAAAAACTCGATTTGAGTGCAAGACTGGAGTCATACGGTGCATTTCCAGAACATATACTAGAGTTCATAAGGAGTCACGCTCCTGATTGTGATGGCAGTGATGAGGTGTTGGAGCTTGATATGGGTGCTCTCAGCGATGATGTACTATTTGAATTACAGAAGCTTGTTCATGACTATGACAGAGCCAACCAGTCAAGAAACCATACAAAAGAGGACCCTCATGAGGCTGAGGTGGGTTCTGTTGTATTGGAGGTTGATATATTTAATTTGGTTGATTTAATAATAATTGTTTTATGCTCTATTCAACAGTCTCGAAGTCAACATGAGCTCGTCAATCCACCGAGGCATCATGAAGAAGGTTTAACTCTTCTGTTGCTTAATCATGATACTTATTTCTTATGTATGTAAGTTTAAAAAAGAATATGCATGTTTGCAGACAACGAACTCATTGATGAAGATGTTGATATTGGGGAGAATGACCTTCCAGTTTCAAGTCACCCCCCTGTGGTTTTTGAAGATGAAATAGCCGACAGAAGCAACAAGCATAGTACATCTAGCAGTTCTAGCAGTGGCTCAGAATCATCGTCAAGTGGTATGTAATTGTACCATTCTTTAAATTATTTTCATATATGTTACACCCAAGTTTGCCATTTCACTGCTATGATGTAGATTCAGAAGTTTTTTTTTTTTTTGGCAAGATGCTGTTAGCTTTTACCAAGTTTTTGTATGTGCAAAGCGTGATGCAAATCTGCGATGTTATTGATTATGCTATCCATAGGGATGGCTAACCCCATGATAGTTTTGAGGCTTCATTATGATTCCAATGAAAGAAGCATGTTTGTTTGTGCTGCTAGTGGTAGAGTGTAGGTTCAGGTCTGCTGCATCATAAGAAGTTTGTATGAATCTCACAAGTAAAATGGAATTTTTAGATACAAAGCCATGCTTCATTTTCTTATTTGAGTCTGCATCTTTATCAGTGTTGATGTAAGCGGCCTTAGAGTAACATGTACATACAGATCCTGATAGCACATTAGTGTACATTTAATGATAACTTCAGTCATGCCTTGTGATATCAGTTTTATTTCTTCTTATTAATTTTTGAATATTCGTGCCTGTTAATCGGAGCTACATAGGGGCTGAAACTGCTGTCAGAAGTATAGGGAAATAAGGGACTAGAGGGTGGGGTGTTTGTAAATGTCTAACTTCGCTTGTTTGCTTGTGCCTGTCTGACAGCTCTAATTTGATGGGGAGAATAAAATATTTGTAGCCTACCCCAACGTGCTTGGGATAAAGCCTTGGTTGTTGTTGTTGTAATGCAATATTTGTAGCCAGCTATAGCAACTTTCGCGCTAGGTGCAGTTACAATTGTGCTAGAGTCCATGAAGAACTAGTTGCACCAGATGTGTCACTGAGTTATAGGATCTAGCTTCAGCTACCGATTGGCGTCCATAAGTCATTTGTGCATTGTTTATTAATCAACACATTTAATTATCCTTCTGTATTTTGGGACCATTCAATGCATACCGTCTGGATAATAGTTCACTATGGTGATGCTAGTCATAAAGGCTCTCTCTTGGGGTGCATGGATCCCTTAGATTGTCCTCCCTCATCGTACTCTAAAGGAATATTCCTAGCCATTTACAACACCCTCTAAATGATTACGTGCTCTATTACAGTCTCCTGCACTCGTCATACTCTAAACCCATACTCTATGTCATTTGAGGATTTAATATAAGGATCGTCATTTCATGTGGATGAATTAGTTAAGCAATATTAATTCAATTTACAGTTCTATCAACATAATTTGAGGGTGATAATATTTGTGAGGGTGTCCTATTAAGGTAGAAACGTGCCTGCAAAGATTTACTATTATTTGGCCTACATAACTAATCTAATAAATCAACATTCATTAGTGTTAATTGATTTTAAATCAAGGCAAAAGATTTAGACACAAAGTTTTATTATTTTATTGGGCAAGTCTGGAAATGTAGAGTTCAACAAAATTTTTCATTTTGATTTTTTTTCTATGGCCTTTTTTGTTTTCTTGAATTTTTTAACCAACCAAACCACACAGGCTGCCGCAAATCAGATCCGCGGACATCCACAAAAGATCATGTCTTCAACCTCCAGCCAGGCATAGTGCCGCCCGTGGAGCTTGCAGGAGAGCTTGAGAAAAGGGGGGGGGGTATTGGATCGGGATTCGAGGGAGGGGGAGGGAAGAGGGGAATGGGTGTAGTGGTTCGTCCATTTAAGTGGGTTGGGGGCGCCAGCATTGCGCGGTGGTGGCCAGCGACAAGGTTGCAGTGTACGATGTTCGGCTCTGTGGTGCACATGAGAGCTTGCTCATCATACCGCATGCCTCGCCGAGCGCTTGAATTGGCAGCACAATGTATGTCAGGTGACCCTGGGCCTGGGCCTGAGGCGGCCTGGTGCGGCTGAGCCCACCAGGGGCGCGCGCCCAAGCGGGGCCCACCTCCCTGGTGCGGTCAGTTAAGATAGAGTCCAGAAAAATTAGAAATTCCGTTTAGAGTCCATAGAGTTATTGCTAATAGATAGAGTCCTGTTTTTAAATAGAGATTAATAGAGTTGTAAGGCCCTGGGACTGTCCCAGTCGGCCCCTATATAAACAGGGGTGCGCCCCTCCCCTGCTGTACCGAAAATCATTGTTTAATACAAGGTTCCACCACCAAAACAGCCCTCACGGCAGCAATTCTCTTCCTCTCTCCTGTTCTGCGCCTGATCAGAATAGAATAGCAGATCAAATCTGCTATTCCTCCCTGTTCATCCCTGCTCTCAGCTGTTCCTGCACAGTTCAGCACCAGGGGTGCTCTGTTCTTCTTCCTGTTACCTGTCTCCTCCCTGTACTGCACGCAGGAACATCCTGTTCCTCTCTGCATGTTGGAACAGATCTGTTCTGACTAAACAGAACAGTACTGCACCTTTGCAAAGGCAGATAAGAGGTTCCTAAGCCCGGATTTACAACAATCGTGGTAATCAGAGCCATGTCGACGGGACCCCAGCAGACCCCTCCTTCCAGCAACACCAGTGGCACCGGTTCCGTGACCGGCGGCAAGATCAAGACGACCCCACAAGTAGTTCGTGAGGTGAACACGGGGACCGGGTTCCCGCTACTCACCAAGACCAACTACACGGAGTGGGCGGTCATGATGGAGATCAAGCTAAAGGCGCGGATGTTGTGGGAGGCGGTGAGCTGCGAAGGCGCACGCCGACGCAGCAGGAGGACATGATGGCGCTGGACATCCTCGTCAGCGCTGTCCCGCCGGAGATGATCACGACGATCGGGAAGACGAAGACGGCAAAGGAGGCGTGGGACACGATCGCCCTCATGCGGGTCGGGGCCGACCGCGTGAAGAAGACCACGGCGCGTCAACTCAGGCGGGAGTTCGACAACGCCGTGTTCAAGGATGGCGAGAGTGTGGAAGACTTCTCCCTTCGTCTGAGCGGCATCATAGCCCGTCTCGAGATGCTAGGGGAGCACATCGACGAAGATGTGGCGGTGGAGAAGCTCCTTCGGAGCGTTCCAGAACGCTTCAAGCAGATCGTGGTGGCGATCTCGACCCTGCTGGACGTGTCGACCCTCACATTGTCGGATGTGACGGGGCGGCTGAGGGCTGCCGAAAACGCCTTCGACACGACGCGGCGCAAGGGAGGAGTGCACGACGGCCAGTTGTACCTCACTCAGGAGGAGTGGGAGGCACGACAGAAGGAGGCGCGAGGAGATGAGGGCTCTTCGAAAAAGGGTGGTCGAAAGGGGGCACCCAAGAAGAAGGGTTCCACGAAAGACATTCCGCGGGACCAGTGCAGGAAGTGCGGCAAGAAGGGCCATTGGGCCAAGGAGTGTCGTTCAAAGAAGAAGCAGCAGCAGGAGCCGTAGCAGCAGGTGCACGTGGCGAAGGCGGAGGAGGAGGGCGCCTTGTTCATGACAAGGGCGGCCTCAGTACAGGAGGAGCCTGTACGCGAGCGTTCCACGCGTCCACTGGAGATAGTGGAGGGACGCGTCTTCACACATCGTGGCGACGACGACTCCGACGACGACCTTTGGTACCTCGACACGGGCGCGACCAACCACATGACTGGTTCGCGCACCGTCTTCTCCGAGCTCGACGAGAACGTCGTCGGAACCATCAAGTTCGGCGACAACTCGGTCGTGCGGATCGAGGGGAAGGGCACGATCCTGTTCGCCTGTGACACGGGTGAGCATCGGCGGCTCACTGGTGTCTACCTCATCCCGCGTCTCACCACCAACCTCATCAGCCTCGGGCAGCTGGATGAGGATGGCTACAGCGTCACCATGCATGCAGGGGTGATGCACATTCAAGACGAGCAGAACTGTCTCATCACACGAGTGCGGCGCGACGACAGCAAGTTGTTCCCCGTCAGGCTCAACATCACGCGTCCAGTTTGCCTGACCGCACGACGTGGTGACGTCGCGTGGCGTTGGCACGAACGTTACGGACACGTCGGCTTCCAGGCGCTTCGAAAGCTGGCAAAGGAGGAGATGGTGCTCGGGCTTCCGCAAATTGATCATGTCGATCAATTGTGCGAGGCTTGCTTGGCCGGGAAGCAGAGGCGCTCCAGCTTCCCCACGCAAGCTCGTCGACGCGCGGAGGGCGCACTCGACCTCGTCCACGGCGACATCTGCGGGCTGATCACGCCGACGACTCCAGGCGGCAACAAAATGTTTTTGTTGCTAGTGGATGACATGAGCCGCTATATGTGGCTCTATCTCCTAGCAAGCAAGGACAAGGCGCTCGACTTAATTCAGCAATTCCAAGCGACAGCTGAATTAGAGTCCGGGAGGAGGCTGAAGCTACTTCGTACTGATCGCGGAGGGGAGTTCACCTCACGGGAGTTCGGCGAGTACTGCGCTCAGCACGGCGTACATCGTCATCTCACAGCCCCATACACGCCGCAACAAAACGGGGTTGTGGAGTGGCGCAACCAGACGGTGGTCGGGATTGCGAGAAGCATGTTGAAGGCGAAGGGTATGCCCGGGTTCTTTTGGGGTGAGGCGGTCCTGACAGCCGTCTACATCTTGAATAGATCCCCCACCCGCGGCCTCGACGGGAAGACGCCATATGAAGCTTGGCACGGGGAGTGACCAGCCGTCAACTACTTCCGAATTTTTGGGTGCGTGGGACATGTCAAAAATACAAGCCCCCACCTGAAAAAGTTGGAAGACCGAAGTACGCCGATGTTGTTTCTTGGCTATATTGCAAGGACGAAGGGCTACCGGATGTACAATCCAGCCGATGGGCGCACACACACATCACGTGACGTGATATTCGACAAGGCGGCCAAGTGGGACTGGGGTGAAGGAGCTGAAGAAGAGGACTACAACGCGTAAGAAGAGGACTACAACGCGTTCTACATCGACTCCATGGGTTTAGCACATGCTGAACCTGCTGTTCCAGCACCTAGCAAGGTGTTGCAGGACTCGGAGGGGCCAAACAGCACCCCTGCAGCACCCAGGAGGGGTGCAGCAGGGTCTGTCCAGACCCGAGGGGCCCCGGTGGGGCACACCAGGGCTGCTGGTAGGCGACCAGCACCCCCTGCAACACCCCGCAGGCTTTTACAGGGGCTGTCCAGTCCAGAACAGACCTGGGATAGCCCGCTACAGGAGTCAGCATCAGCTGGAGGGTCCAAGACTGAAGATTCCAGCACCTTTGTCACGCCCCGACACCCTCCACGACCCATCCGCTTCGCCACGCCGCCGACGGATGTCGGCAGCAACGTCGACGCCTACCACAACGACAACGTTGCACTTCGGTTCCGCATGATGCGCAACGTGCTGGGAACCCTCACCCCTCTTGGGTGTGCACCACGCCCACCAAGCCTGGAGGAGGGGGAGCTCATGTTCACCACCGCGGAGGAGCCTACGTCCTTTGCCGATGCCGAGGAACACCCGTGCTGGAGACGGGCCATGCTCGAGGAGATGGAGTCCATAGAAGAGAACAAGACGTGGCAACTTGTTGATCTTCCTGCAGGACATAAGCCCATTGGTCTCAAGTGGGTGTTCAAGGTGAAGAGGGACGAGCATGGAAAGGTGGTGAAGCACAAGGCTCGATTGGTGGCTAAAGGCTATGTCCAGCGGCAAGGAATAGACTTTGACGAGGTATTCGCTCTTGTAGCCCGTCTCGAGTCTGTTCGCTTGCTCCTTGCAGTATCTGCGCACAAGGGATGGGAGGTACACCACGTGGATGTGAAGAGCGCCTTCCTGAACGGCAATCTGATGGAGGAGGTGTACGTCTCTCAGCCCGCTGGCTTCATCGTCGACGGAGCCGAACACAAGGTGTACCGGCTCAAGAAGGCTTTGTATGGACTTCGTCAAGTGCCCAGGGCCTGGAATGCCAAGCTCAACGATAGCTTGCTATCGCTTGGTTTCCAGAAGAGTACGAGCGAGCACTGGATTTACTTCCGTGGAGCTGGAGAGGATAAGCTCATCGTCGGTGTGTACGTCGATGATCTCGTAATCACAGGAGGGGGCGACATCAAGAAGTTCAAGGAGGAGATGATGAAGCGGTTCAAGATGAGCGACTTGGGCCTCCTATCGTATTATCTTGGCCTGGAGGTGCGGCAGTCTGAAGCAGGGATAAGTGTTGGGCAGGCGGCCTACGCTTACAAGCTTGTCTCAAAAGCTGGCCTGGAGGAGTGCAACCCTTGTGCATTCCCCATGGAGCAAGGCCTGAAGCTTTACAAGACAAGTGACAGTCCGTTGGTGCACGCAACGGATTACAGGAGTTTGGTGGGAGGGCTGCGATATTCAAGTGGGTGTTCAAGGTGAAGAGGGACGAGCATGGAAAGGTGGTGAAGCACAAGGCTCGATTGGTGGCTAAAGGCTATGTCCAGTGGCAAGGAATAGACTTTGACGAGGTATTCGCTCCTGTAGCCCGTCTCAAGTCTGTTCGCTTGCTCCTTGCAGTATCTGCGCACAAGGGATGGGAGGTACACCACATAGATGTGAAGAGCGCCTTCCTGAACGACGATCTGATGGAGGAGGTGTACGTCTCTCAGCCCGCTGGCTTCATCGTCGACGGAGCCGAACACAAAGTGTACCGGCTCAAGAAGGCTTTGTACGGACTTCGTCAAGCGCCCAGGGCCTGGAATGCCAAGCTCAACGATAGCTTGCTATCGCTTG
This sequence comes from Tuctoria greenei, assembly GCA_036927565.1. Taxonomy (NCBI): domain Eukaryota; kingdom Viridiplantae; phylum Streptophyta; class Magnoliopsida; order Poales; family Poaceae; genus Tuctoria; species Tuctoria greenei. Next base: position 4,864,398 of record JAYESD010000007.1, read on the forward strand.
GTTTCCAGAAGTGTACGAGCGAGCACGGGATTTACTTCCGTGGAGCTGGAGAGGATAAGCTCATCGTCGGCGTGTACGTCGAGATCATCACAGGAGGGGGCGACATCAAGAAGTTCAAGGAGGAGATGATGAAGCGGTTCAAGATGAGCGACTTGGGCCTCTTGTCGTATTATCTTGGCCTGGAGGTGCGACAGTCTGAAGCAGGGATAAGTGTTGGCAGGCGGCCTACGCTTCCAAGCTTGTCTCAAAAGCTGGCCTGGAGGAGTGCAACCCTTGTGCATTCCCCATGGAGCAAGGCCTGAAGCTTTACAAGATAAGTGACAGTCCATTGGTGCACGCAACGAATTACAGGAGTTTGGTGGGAGGGCTGCGATATTTGGTGAACACACGCCCCGACCTCGCCTACTCGGTTGGGTACGTGAGTCGGTTTTTGGAGGAGCCAAGGGAAGAACACTACGCTGCAGTCAAGCGCATCGTACGCTATATAGCGGGTACGATCCACTTCGGAGTCTTCTATCCAAAGGGAGGCAACTTGGAGTTGATTGGCTACTCGGATAGCGACTATGCGGGAGACGTGGAGGACCGCAAGAGCACAAGTGGGGTGCTGTTTTGTCTAGGAAACAACCCCGTTTCGTGGCAGTCCAGCAAGTAGAAGGTGGTGGCCTTGTCCTCCTGTGAGGCAGAATATATTGCAGCAGCTCAAGGGGCATGTCAAGGTATATGGATGGCACGGCTGATGGAAGACTTGACTGAAAAGGTGAAGACGCCAGTGCTACGGGTTGACAACAAGTCTGCCATAGACTTGAGTAAAAATCCGGTACACCATGACAGGAGCAAGCACATCGACACCAAATATCACTACATACGAGAGTGTGTAGACAATGGTGTTATAGTGTTTGAGCAAATCTCTACGAAGGACCAGATGGCGGACATCTTGACCAAGGCACTTGGAAGACAGAAGTTCATCGAGATGAGAAGAAGAATAGGCGTTCTGGACATAATGCAGGTCCAGGGTCAGGAGGAGAATGTCGGGTGACCCTGGGTCTGGGTCTGGGGCGGCCTGGTGCGGCTGAGCCCACCAGGGGCGTGCGCCCAGGCGGGGCCCACCTCCCTGATGCGGTCAGTTAAGATAGAGTCCAGAAAAATTAGAAATTCTGTTTAGAGTCTATATAGTTATTGCTAATAGATAGAGTCCTGTTTTTAAATAGAGATTAATAGAGTTGTAAGGCCCTGCGACTCTCCCAGTCGGCCCCTATATAAACAGGGGTGCGCCCCTCCCCTGCTGTACCGAAAATCATTGTTTAATACAAGGTTCCACCACCAAAACAGCCTTCACGGCAGCAATTCTCTTCCTCTCTCCTGTTCTGCGCCTGATCAGAATAGAATAGCAGATCAAATCTGCTATTCCTCCCTGTTCATCCCTGCTCTCAGCTGTTCCTGCACAGTTCAGCACCAGGGGTGCTCCGTTCTTCTTTCTGTTACCTGTCTCCTCCCTGTACTGCACGCAGGAACATCCTGTTCCTCTCTGCATGTTGGAACAGATCTGTTCTGACTAAACAGAACAGTACTGCACCTTTGCAAAGGCAGATCAGAGGTTCCTAAGCCCGGATTTACAACAATGTAGTGTACGCTTTGATAGTGCACACTATAGTTGTCCCGCACTGCAGGCAATACCACCAAGTGCTACACTGCTGCACCAAATTTGGCGTAGCGCTCGGTATAGCACACTCTGCCACAGACAGTCTTAATGCTCATCTGCGGACAGCCTTGTGACTATGAGGTTACAGGTTCGTGTCAATGTTCATTAGTCGTCTAGTCGACCCTAGTCGCCTAAGGGCTGACTAGGGTGACTAGGTCGATTAGTCGTCGATAAGGGCGATTAGTCGACCCCCTAATCGTCCTGGATATTTTGGACGATATATCTAGTCGACACTATATATATGTCAACATATATATACATATTACATACACAAATATCAATTTTGCATAACAGCAGGAACAATATATACAGCAATACAGCAGGAACAATACATACATCATTACAGCTATACAGCAGGGACAGCCATGAAGCATATACAGCGAAGCATCAAGCATGAGGGCAGCAAGGCATGAAGCATTAACAGCAGGGCAGCAGTGCATCAGTGCGTATACAGCAGGGCAGCAGGACATGTAAAGCAAACCATCGAACATCAAGTATACACCATACAGATTTCAGATTATTGAGTACAAGTGTACAAGTACAACACATGAACAAGTATGAAGCATGGACTCTGAAGAACAAGAAACAGGGGAGGGAGGGATGAAATCTTACCATCTTCTGACGAACTCATGATTCCAGCCTTGTCCGGTGCGGTGCGCGCATGGGAAGAGGAGGAAGACGAGCGCTGGAGGCACCGGAGAATGGCGGGCGGCTCCGAATGCGGAGCGGAGAAAGGCGGGCGGCTCCGGAGGCGGAGCGCAGACCGGCGGGTGGCTCCGGAGGCGGAGCGGAGAACGGCGGGCGGCGGGGAGACGGAGCGTTTCGTCTAGACGCGGAGTCGGGACGGCGCGATGTATTGGGGAGACGCTGGGTGGACAGGGGTTTAACCCTAATGGGCCACGGGTAAAAGGGCCCGTTCCAATTTTTCCCTCTACTGAACAGCTAGTCGTCCAAGTTTTCTGATCGCTGATCGGTCGACTAGTCGCCCTGATCGGACAACTAGTCGGTCGACTAGATATCTGATCCCTCTGATGGAGTCGTTCGTCCTAATTGTGCTGCAGATACCGATAAGCTCGATTAATCGCGACTAATCGGACGACTAATGAACAATGGTTCGTGTCATCAAAACAACCTCTTGCAGAAATGCATGGAAATACTGTATACAACAAACCCAAAGTGGGTCAGACCCTGCGCAAGCGGGAGCTAAGCTACGTGCACTTTCATGGCATAATGTTGATGGTGTATTATAAATCAGTGATGCCGCTCTATTCAAATTACAAATGTACATGATTTTTTTTCCTCTGGGCCAGCCAACAATAACTTTATAACTAATGTTTCGGAGCCATCAAAATGCAGAACCTGTATCTTATTTAGAGTGTTACCTGATATGAGGCAATAGAACAAGCATGCACATAACCTGTAAATATCTCCTGCTGCATACTGTTTCTCTTACTTAATCTGGCATCTGATGTTATTTCTATTTTAACCTCTCAAGGTTCAGATTCAAGTAGCTCTTCTGGAAGTGATCTTGATGTCCAAGGTTTTCAGCAAAATAGCAGTCCTAAGGTTCTTCTATATGCCTCTTGTTTTCTGGAAAGTTTCAGGATATAATTCATAGAAGTCCTGATCAAATTATTTTCTATTTTATTCATGTAATGTATTTTTTATCAGCATGCAGTTTCACAGTTTTTGTTACCCCCATTTTTCGTCATATGCAGGAAAATGTACTTCCCGTGGATATCTTTGATCAGGAAAAAGGTAAGAAGTTTCAATATTTTGAAGCTCTCCAAACAGAATCGTTGCTCATCTACAAACATAACCTCATTAAACCCAGTCCAAAACAATTCAGGCCTCATGATGCACCCATATGCAATTTTGAAGCTGATTTTTTTTCTCATATTGTACTACACTTTTTTCTAAGATATGATGGATGGAACTGTTTACTATGTTAGAGCCTGCCTGGAAACTTCTATGTGTTACACTTGATAAAAAACAATCCAAACCTAATAGTTGAGCTGCACATCCTCATTTTATTCTCATTGACCTGCTGAATAGCAATTTATTAGAAACAGTCGCAGACCCCAAATTCATTTGTGGGGTCAGTTATTGGGTATACATCCTCCTAGCTAAATAGTTGGACATGTCTTCTATGGGTTTGTTTGTAGTTGCTTTGCTATAGATTTTTTTTAATTATGTGAAATTTAATTGTCCCAGTAAGATTTTGGTTTTTTTGGATCCTAAGAATATGCCACTAACTAATTATTTTATCCAAATCTAGAATGAAATAAGCACTTTTTAAACCCAACCACTGTACAAAACAAAGCATTAGTAGAATTGTTTTTTAATTGTATTTAACTTGTACTGCTTCCATTCTTAAATTGATGTCATTAAGTCAATAAATCTTGTCTAAAATTGAACTAAAATTATTGTCCTGATGATGATAATTTGATAAGTAAGAAGTATTCTGGTTGTTCCATACAATTTCCTACATTTATAATGAATGGATTTTCTTTTTGAAAAACATGGCAATTCACCTGCATCAGTCTAAATGCCTTTTATACAGCATTTTCTGAACTTTGTAATCGTAGAAGTTAATTGTATCTTACACACTTTCGACTCTTGTATTCAGATTCATTGAACGTACTGAATCCACCAGAGCAAAGTGCAGATCCTATACCCGTTCCTGCTGATCGTGAGGGTAAGCATGATTTTTCATGGTGGCCTGTGAATGCCCAAACCTTGTGGTAGAAAAACTGGGTAGCCTTACAGGTCTATGTATGGAATTTTTAGGGGAGAATGTGTCTGAGAATCCGGTTCTACCTGAAAACCAAATCCGAAGAGCCCTTTTGAGAAGGCGCTTTGCTGATACTATTCTCAAGGCTCATGAAAAGACTCTTGATCAGGTGTGTATTGCCAAAATGATTCATCGAGGGTATTATTGCCCTGGCTCAGCTGATCGTGTTCCCGGTAAGCTTCACGTGATTGTTAATATCAGGTTACACAAAAGGATCCTGAGAAGCTTCGACGTGAGAGAGAGGAGCTTGAGAGGTTACAAAGAGAAGGTGTGATAAATTATAATCTTTTGGCTATAAACCTTCTGCAGTTACGTGACATACTGTTTATTACAGAAAGAGCTCGGTTGCAAGCTGAGGCTAAAGCTGCTGAGGATGCTCGTAAGAGAGCTGAAGCAGCAGCAGCTGCTGAGGCTGCTGCAGAAGCTAAGCGGCAAAGAGAACGTGAGAGAGAAGCTGCTCGTAAAGCCCTGCAAGAGGTAATATTTGTGATAAGCTTCCCATCAGCATTCACGTGCTCTGATGTATTCATTCTGTGAACTGTAAATGTCATTGACTTGCAGATGGAGAAAACTGTAGACATCAATGAAGGTAGCCACTTCTTGAAAGACCTTGAAATGCTCGGAAGTATCACAGGTGAACAGCTACCAAACCCAGTTGGTGAAACGAGTCCTACTCATATGCCTGAGGCTCTTGGTTTTGAAATGGGGGGCAATGTCCTAGAAAAGCTTGGACTGTTTATTAAAAATCGTGAGGATGAGGATGAGGAAGGTGATCCCACAGATGGTCCAGCGGCTGATGTCGAGGAGGGTGAAATAGATTAATTGCTTCTGGACCATTTTTGATACTTGACAGGAGTCCTGTCGACAGCTCTTTTTTATATCTTTGATTATGAAGTGCCCTGACAAGAGATCATGTCGCATCAAACCTGATCAATGCTGTCGTGTACCCACTTCTATGAACTGCATATGCTGAAGTTTTGGATACAAGTGATTGGTTGGTGTATGATGAAGCTAGCGTTGAATGTATATGATATCTGACATCGCGCATATGAGGAATAGGATGGAGCATGCTTCTTTAGAAGGAGTTGAATGGTCAGACATGGAGCAGTTATCATCTCTGTAATGTCCATATCCACACATGGTTATTTGGATTTCGATGGCGATTCTCGGTCGGATAAAAGATGAGGGCAAAAAGAGAATGCGAAAAAAAGAATGGTAGGGGGTCATAAGAAGTGTGGTTATTGGCTCTTGGAACACATTATGTTTGAGCCGTTTTGGAGATAGTTTTAGAGGCATTATCTGTTGTGAATGTAACACCGAAAACTGTACAAAAGGTAGCCTAATAGATGGAAAACTGCTTTAAGTTATGCATCCGCCTCTTTTTTTTTTTTGTTACTTAAAATCTTTTACTGTGCCTAGAGCGTTTGATGCCTGCTGGGTATACCATATTGGTCAGGTAATCCCTCCGTTCCTAAAATTTTATCACATGCTTAGTTCAAAAATAAATTAAAATGTGATAATTTTTTAGAGATGGAGTGAGTACATTTTTTTTTTCATATTCTCATGTAAAATCCTACAGAGCACTTAAGTTTTGGTTACTGTCTTCAGAAGCCATGAGATGTAGGTCTTTTAACTGTGATGTTATCAAATCAGATGATATGTGAATAGTTCTTTATGAAAACATTACCAATGTTTGGTAATGTTGTAAGTCAGGCGGATTGGTTATTTTGATAATGTTGTTGTGAGAAGGGTAGTGCAGTCTTATTCTGTCAAGAATTTTTACTTGACTGTACACTTTCCTGGGTTGCCTGCACCAACTTGGAGTTGTTGGTTATTGAGCATCCGATCATCCATTAAGAATACCAACTTTAAAAATGGGATACAAAGTGTGATACTGAGGACATTCATAGTATCGGCCTCGCCAGAGGAAACATATTCTGTAATACTTTTAAATTTCTCATCCCAAATTGTAACTTGAAAAGGCAACAATTCACTGGCACTTATTTTGACTTGCTATGTACAAACAAGAAATTTGCTGGCTGGAACAAGTTTAAGATTAATCCCATGAAATTCCTCTTTTCCGTTCGGCAACAAAAAGTTCACATTGGAGACTTTTAAGTTCTTTCCTTGCATGGGACCACCTCGATGTCTTAGTTTCGTCATAATTTCTTGACCATGCGAAGAAACAAATTTAGAGTTCAATGCGACTTATGCCGTGGCAAAAAGATATAAAATAAAAGTGGGATGTCATTGCCATGGTATCAAATGCGAAACAAGCTACAGCTGATGATGTTCCGAGACATGTCGTGGTCCTGTTGCTAATGGCCAAGACAGAGGAGCTCGACGCTGAGACAACCATATTTACTGATAAAACTTGTATGTCTTGGCTTTCAAAATGATGTTCCGGAGTCCCCCAATCGGCGCCAATACCATCAGCAGCACTCCGATAACAATGCAGATCTGCAGAACATGCAGGAAACCATGAAAATTAGAGGACATACATTCTACAGAATCAAGAGCAGGAGCCTAGCTAGACAGTTGCTTAATTTTACCCAGTTGATGAACCATGATAGGCTGAACCGCCTGGGCTTTTTTATTGCTAGCCACATTATGCAGGGAAGCTGGAAAAAGGCAAGATTTAGTCAGTTCTCTGACGCATGATTAATAGGACTTGAATTGAAGATAAAATGAGCAAGGGTATCGAAATTACGTAGTAAGTCGTCGGTGCAAAAGCGAAGCCACCGAAAAAACTGAGCAATCCATCGAAGAAGGGAAAGGTGATGCCTACGAACATTGTGAACGCTGCACAAGCACGGTTGCATCATATACTTACTTATCAGTCTAGTTTGATTTGTTTCAGAGTTGTTTAGACTGAATTAGAGTTCGGTTGAGACTTCAGATGGAGCAGGCATCATTACCGACGTAGACAGTCCGGGCAACCAGGCGAAGAGGCAGGCCTGGCCGGAACCGCAGCTTCTTCACCAGCGCCGTCTCCATCATGTCGAACACCGGCATCGCGTAAATCTACACCGACGCCGCGACAAATTCGAGTTCCTCGGAGATGCAGTACTGGTCACTTCCATGGAAAAGACAAGTGATGCATGTACCTGGTAGCTGCCGATGACATGGACGACGACCATCATGTTGGCGAGCGCGATGAGCCACCGAGGTCTGTTGAGCGTGATGAGGATGTCGTCGTCGACGGCGTTGCCGAAGGCCCAGTACCCGACGAGCGAGACGGGGAAGTAGCACACGGCGACGACGATGTAGGCGACCACGACGCCCCTCCACATGGGCGTCTTGGACGGCTTCTCCGGCGTCGACGGGATGGTCGCCTGGATCTCCAGCACCACGTTGTGCCCCGCGTACGCGAACGCCACGGTCCCGAGCGCGCTGAAGAAGCCGAACACCTTCCCTGGCGTCGTTGTCGCGCGCAGGCCGTAGTCCACGTCCGGTAACTTCCCCTTGTCCACCGATGCGCCCCACGCGATGGTCGAGTAACTGGCACCAGTGAGTGGTCGTATCATTGATCGCTCGATCGAGCTATAAATTTGTACTGTATTCAATTTTCAGCAACTTGCCAGATATGCTATACAGTATAATCGATCAGCTGATGGGAGAATAAACGGTGCAACCAAGTAAACTTTATTTCCACACCTGAGCGACATGACGGCGGCGGCGAGGGAGACGCCGGAGATGGAGTTGAAGTTGGGGAGCTGGGCGAGAACAAAGTGGACGGAGGCGAAGATCATGATGAAGTAGGTGAGCCTGATGTCCTTGCACCTACCGTCGCAGATCACATCGTGGAACTTCTTCAGCGAGTTGCCGCCGGTGACCATGTACACGATGTCCACGCCCACCTCGACGACGAGCTGCTGCGGCACGACGATCCACAGGCCCAGCTTCTCGCCGAACGCGTGCTGCCCGAGCTCGTGGTACCGGTCGAACCGCTTCCCCGGCACCGTCTCGTGCATCTCCACCATCTGCCACAGCGTGTACAGCGTGATCACCCACGACACCACCAGCACCGCGACGCCAGGGCCCCTGCGAAGAACACCGTGGTCGGTGATGAGAGGTGTGTAACACCGGCAGCGACAGATGCATGACGGATCACTGATCACCGTGCTAACTGTTACGGCGATTGATTGATCGGCGTATGTGCGAGACGTGTGTGTACGTACGTACCAGCCGAGCTCGGACATGGCGTAGGGAAGGCCGAGCACGCCGGCGCCGACCATGGCGGTGACGTTGTGGAAGGCGGAGTACCACCACTTGGCGTTCCTGGACGCGTTGATCGGAAGCCACTCGTCCACCGATCTTTTCTCCTGCTCCGCCCTCCGGTCACCCTGCGAATTTGTTATTCGACATCAATTTGCTCCTTTTTTTGTTAGCCTTTTGTACGAGTTGGGTGCAAGACAAAGGCTGCCAAGCAAATGGCCGGATATAGGAAACGAGAGGGGCAAGGTGCACGGCGGACTTACGTTGGCCGGCCGGCCGTTCTCAGTTGCTTGCGTCGCCATGGCCGCCGGCGGAGCGGCCTTCACGGTGATCGATCGGTGCCACACACAGCCTCCGGCAATGGAGAAGAAGACAAACAGAGATGAAGGAACAGATTAGGGAGTGGAACCAAAGGCAATGGTCGTCTTGTTGATTTATAGAGCGATAGCAGATATATGCGGCGACGACCAGCTCGTGCGCCGTGGCTCCGTGCAAGTCGATGTCAACGACGAGACCGGCGGCAAGCGTCCGTCCATGATTCATCCACGCTGTTTTTCGGAAAAAAAAATGATTCATCCACGCGTCCTGGGAACTCTCACAGAAGTCATGCGCGTTTAACTTATTCCACCAATCAACTCGCAGCTGACGGCGACCGACGGATCTGCAAAATTTTCCTTGGTTTGCTTCTCGTGACGCTTGGAAACCTGCAGCAACTGATGAACTAGATGAGCTTCATACGGATTTTGAGTTTGATTATTAAACGCCGTGCCAGGAAATCGTGGCGTATTATTTTGACCAGGCGATTGCTATGCCGCGCTGTGCCTATGAATTTGCAACGGCGAGACTTTCCAGCTGCTGCATTGTGCCGCAGACGAGTCATCGGCCTCACTGACTACTCCGCTCCGGCAGTCCAAGTGTCGTGTGTGTTCTTGCTGCTCTCTTGGAGTTTGAGTTGGAGTTGAAGGCGGTGTTACTAACACAATAAACATGTGATCATTTGAACACGTCCAGTAACCGCGCTCCCTCACCAATCGCGCCCGTGCGCCTCCTTGCTCCCGATCGTCGGCGGACGTGTCCATCCATGCAAAATTGTATAAAAGAAGATCAATGAATGAATAAAATGATTAAGGAACAATATTGTGTCTCTCTCAAATTTTTGTCTCTCAATACGTTACCAGCACTTTGCTTTTAAGAATAAGAGAGAAGCGAGATCATAATTCACTAGTAAGATGCCGGAATCTGGACTTACCAATCTAGTTCTTGTGTTCTTCGAAGTTGAAGATCGTCACCGCTGGAATCGCCGTGCACGACATCACCACCATTAGTTGAACCCTGCAAGATTATACAACAACAATGGAAGTGGCCATAGGCACAGAACGCGTTGCCATGGAGGACGGCGTCACTGTCGAGCGACGGTTACTCTGGTGGTGCCACCACCGACAGATCCGCGCAGACCGCATCGTCGTGTCGAGGATCGATCTCCAACCCCTTTCCCAGTCCGTCCCTCGGACCTTGACACCCATTAACCGGGTCCTCAAGGTGGCCCAAGTGCCGTCCTCGGAGGGGAGACCCCAACCCGGTTGCACCGGACCTTGGACCTTCGTCATCGAGCGAAAAGGGGGGGGGGAGAGGAAGAAGGCAGCCGCGACATTTCGGTGATCATCGATGTCGTGGCACCGCCAGCGACTCGCTGCAAGGCGATGATTCGCATCGGCCCTAGAGGCCGACCTCGATGACCTTAGGCTTCAAGGACTCCTCATCCAATGAAGACGTCGCCCTCAACACCGGAGATGCAAGAAACTCTGCTGGCGCCACCCTCCTCCATCGCCGCCCATGTCCCCCTACCAGAATCCCTTCAAGGAGGAGCCGGACCTTCGGGATTCTTCTCACCACCGGTACTCACGAGACCGTATGGCAATCGGATTCTTCGCCGGTTTACCCACCTCGCCGGCAAGACCCAAGCACCCAGATCTGGGGACTCGGAGGCCGACCAGAGTCGGTGAACGATGAAAGAGAGGACGTTCGACGTTGTTAAGGTGGAGAAAAGGGGGAGCGACATCAACATGGAAGAGGAAGATGGTCGAAGAATATGGAAATGCGGCAGAGGAACGGGATAAGATCGCGGTTAGGATTTAACCCTAATCGGCCTCTCTTTTTATTCGGCGGCTACGGGCACCGCTAGGATGGGCCGCGCTGGCCTGAGCCGTACATCGGCTAGGCTGCACGTTGGCCTGGGCCGCGCATTGGCTTGGGCCGCGCACGTGCCTGGGCCATGCCCCTCAAGGCCTAATCCTATTTAAATATATTATTGTTTAATTATTTTGCAGTTAAAAATAATTAATGTTTAGAAGTTAATTTAATTACTGCAGAATTTGTGTAATCTAGTAAATTTATGTAAAATCTTTGTGAACAATATATGTGTTTATATGACAAGTGCATATTGCATTTAAATACTTTATTTATTTGCAAATGTCACAAGAAATTCTATTTTTTTATAATTTTAAAATTTAGGCCAAATATAAATATGATTTTTTCAGTGATACACTATCTACATTTTCTTTGTTTAGGCCATTTTTTTGAGAAAATTTGGCCCAAAGACACATAATTTTGTTCAATATATTCAAAAATTTAATATATGCTATATTTCAAACCAAAATATGCTTTATAATTTGGCAATATGATTACATAAAATAAGTGGAACCAAGTGGGTTCTTGATAGTGGATGCACAAAACATATGACCGGAGAGAGGAAGATGTTTGTGGAGTATGAGCTAAATGAAGATCCAAATGAAGGAATCTATTTTGGGGACAATAGCTGTCGACTGTTGGAGTCGGCAGATCTCCTGACACAGCTAAAGTGTCGAAGGAGTTCGTAGTTCGGTGTGGGCGCGCGGAGACTCAAGAAGGTGAATTGCGGTTTAACACTGGAGACGGACGGTAGATCATACATGATAAGCAACTGTCGACTGTTGGAGTCGGCAGATCTCCTGACACAGCTAAAGTGTCGAAGGAGTTCGTAGTTCGGTGTGGGCGCGCGGAGAATCAAGAAGGTGAATTGCGGTTTAACACTGGAGACACTAGGATTTACGTGGTTCGGGCCGCCTGAGCATAACACCCTACTCCACGGGGATGTTGATGTTGTATTGGCTTATCAAGTATGATCTACCGTCCGTGTCCTTCTCCTCCTGTGTATCGTCGGTCTGTCCTTTTATAGTACAAAGACAAGCCGTTACAAGCTACCTGGCCCGACATGTGGCCCTGGTGGTTACTAGTATTGATACACGATTAATTGTTGTTAATGAGCCTGTAACGGGCTTCGACAGTTCCGTTACAGGCGTTAAGATCGTCCGTTTAAGTGTCATTAATATGGCATTAATGACATTTAAACAGGTCTTGAAACCCTTGGCTCTCCTTTGAAGATCCGGAGCAGTTACAAGGTCTCCCGGAGGTTAGAGGCGGCTTGCTCCGATGTTTATACATGTGGCAGCTCCGGAGCTTGCTGCAGGAAGCAGGAAGCTCCGAGGCTACTTGACACGTGTCAGGTCCGGAGCTTCTCTCGGTCAGGGGTTAGGTCCGGAGGTGTCGTTTCGGTACTCAGTCCGGTGCTTCCCCCTTGTGGGCGTTAGCTCCGGTTCGGTAGTACACGTGGCGACCTAGGGATTAACCATGTTGGAAAAGCTGGCCCGGTCATGTCTGACAAGTGGGCCTCCGAGGGTATTCGACTCGAGTAGTCGTCCTTCCCCTGAGATCTTTGTAATCTCAGGGGGTGTACGGTTTTTAGGGTACCGACAGTGGCCCCCTGGACCTACCTCCGAGGAAGGTCACCGGGGTGAAGTCGTTCCATCGGAGGTGGGTCCACCTTTGCGACTCTTGATCTGGGTCTTCAAAGGTCTTCGGAGGTGCCGTTGACAGGATTTTACAGTTAAATCCCGACGCGTGGCACACCTCAGGCGGCAGATAAGATCTTTGGTGTGCGGATCTCATGCAATTGAAGGTCGCCGGTTTCCGATACGAAAACTGTATCGGTTCCGCGCGCCTTGTCAGGCCGCCGCCTTTGGGTTTCCCGCCTCGTGATGACAACCGTTCGCCTGGGTGAGAACCTCGACTTGATCGTCGGGGTGGTCCCGGGCCCCCTTGTCATCGGCTGAATTGAACTCTTGAGTAGTATTTTCGACTCCCCTGCGGTTTCCATCCAAGCATTGCGAGGGCTTACTTAAGAAGGAAAGGGCGTACCGTCGGGAGTTCTTTACGCCTCCCATCTGATCTTGCTCTCAAACTCCCGACTCGTACTTTGCTCTTCCTCTCTTGCCTAGCTGTGCTGCGATGGAGTTGGGTCTGCGCGAGAGTCGCCTGAAGACCGACAACGATTTGAAGAAGGTCCGGGCCCTTATGGGGTGTCCTTGGACTTCTTCAGCCGCTCGGTTCGTGCCGGCGGAGAGCTCCCCTTTGAGAAGGAGCGCGCTGGCGAGATGGTGTACTTTTCTTCGTACGCCATGGTGGGACTGATCCCACCATTTTCTTCTTTCTTCTTGATGCTGCTAGACTTCTATGGTCTGCAGCTATACCACCTTGGTCCCCACTACATTCTCCTTGTGTCCATCTTTGTCCACTTCTGCGAGATGTGGGTGGGCATCCCCCCCTGCGTCGAGCTCTTCTGAACCTTCTTCACCGTTCACACCACCGGCCGGAGCAACGAGTATCTTGGCTTCTACTACTTCGTGAAGCGCAAGAAGTGCCCGTTCAAGTACCTCCGGTTGTTCCCTTCCAGGAAGTGGGATGACTGGAAGAAAGATTGGATTGTCGTCAGGGTGGAAGAGCATGAGCGGTTGGAACTGCCAGATAGTCTGCCCGGCATCGACACGTCAATATGGTGTGAAGTTCCGGTGCTGGCGGAAGCTTTCGACCCTGTCCTGACCAGGATCCGCCGATGTGTGGAGGGAGGATTGACTCCCCAGGCGGTGTTCTGCAACTTCCTGACCAACAGGTGGGCGCCGCTGAAGAGGAGGGAGAAGCTCGCCTGGGCCCTCAACAGCGTGATGGATGAGGACCGGGTTGAAACCGGGTTGAAGTCCGACATGGTGGGGAAAACCCTGGAGTTCCACCTCAAGAAATTCCAGCACAGCATCGACGTCGATGGAGATTACTTGACTCCGCCGCCGGCCTTTCTCCCTCAGAACGTGGAAGTGGAGTTCAGCAGAGAGCTCCGGCGGAAGATGCCTGCGCTTGACGACCTTGGCGTCGTCGAGAGGAGACCAACCACCCGGGTGGCGATCCCTGGGGTGCTCGAAGATGGCTCAGTCCCTGATCCACAGCCGAGGGTTGAAGTCATCGGCAAGGGCAAGGAGCTGGCGGAGGAGCCGGAGAGTCGGAAGAGGAAGCTGCGGCATGTCGACGGAAGGTCCGTCGTGCCCGCTGCTTCTACCTTGGCTCCTTCTCCACAAGGGGGAAGATCTTCTGGTGCCGTGGCGACTGTCCCCGTGGTGGGGTCCTCCCGGAACGAGACTGTTCCTGCAGTGGGATCCTCCCGAAGCGCTTCCGTCTCCGTGGTAGAGCCCTCCGGTGGTGCTAGCTCCGGGTGTACGACTCCGGCCCCCGGGGCGGTTGGAGTCTCCAGGTCCAGGGGTTCCTCCCGATCGAGGAGAGCCTCAACTCGGGAATCTCCCGTGGCTGCGGCGAGTTCTGGGGGGCCTCCTAGAACTCCTACGCCGACTCTGGCCAGCCCGGAACGTCCGGGAAAAAGGTTCCGCGCAAGCTGGTGCGGGAGCCTTCCAAGGTAATTTTTGATGTTTACCCTGGTTCTTTTTAGTTGTAGTGATTGTTTGTTAATTCTCTTTATCCATCCTCTGCAGCGTCCCTAAGAAAGGGGGTGAAGCTCCACCCTCGGCCACGGTTTCTAAGGCCGTGGGAGCTTCCGCTCCTGTCCCGGCTCCGCCCCAAATGGTGGCTGAGGCTGCGACAGCTCCGGCGCTGGCTGTCGTGGTCATGAACCTTGACTCGTCCCCAGAACTTCCCGTGGTAGCGCCGGGCCACAGGAGTGAAGACATGCCGGCGGCACTTGTCTCGGAGATTGAAGCTCCGGGTCCTTGTGCTGCAGTAATGGAAGCTCCGGCTGTAGAGCCGGAAGAAGTGATAGTCCCGGTCTTAGAGCCGGAACTCGTTGAAGCCCCGGCGATTGAACCGGAGGTGATTGAAGCTCCGGCGTGCGAGCCGGAAGTCGAGGTAGTTCCGACAGTTGAGTCGGTTACCTCCGATGCACCGGTCGCTGAGCCGGTTGTTGTTGGAGCGCCGGTCGCAGAGCCGGCGGTTGAAGAGGCGAGGGAGCTCGGGTCTCCCTCAGAAGAGGTGCCCCGATCGGAGCCAACAGTAGCTCCTGCTCCGAGGGCGACGACATCGATGGTACCTGTGGCAGAGCCAGAGTGCCTAAACGAAGTCGCCGGCCCCCTGCCTGAGGGGGCGAATGAATACTTGGCGGCGGGGCCTTCTTCGATGGCGACTGAGGCCATCCCGTAGGAAGGCCCTAGCGCTTTGGAAGCTCAGGGTTCCGCTCTCGTAGAGTGGGACCCAATTTTTGTACGTGAAGACCCGCTGGAACCAGCGGAGGAGACCCCAGCAGGTCCGGAGCCCATCCCACTGTCGATGTCTATCGACAACGCCTGCTCCAATCTACGTCAGGTCCAACTGGCCTTCTTCCACGACTGCAAGGCTCTTGAAGAGGAGCGCAAAACCCTTAGGCGGTGGCGTAATCGGCTCCACTTCGAGACTAAGCTGGCACAGTCGAGGCATGCGGATGACAAGGAGTGGATCAAGCGGGAGAAGATCCGACTGGAGTGTTGGGAGAAGCTGCTGGATGATAGGGAGAACATGACCCATGCCCTCGATGCTCATTCTCGGGAGTTCCATGATCAGTCCAAGGCTGCCAATGACGCGGCCAATGCTCGGTTCGAGCAGCTTGAAGCCATCAACGCAGCTCTCATCAAGCGCCGAGAGGCACTCGAAGGGAGGGAGAGACGGCTCGAAGACGAAGAGCAAAAACTCCTGGAGCTGCGGGATGACATCCTGAGAAGGGAAGAGGAGCTCGCCGAGAAAACAGCTCTGGCGGACAAGGGTCTCGAGGAGCGCACTAAGAAGTTGGAAGAGCGCTGCCTCGAGGAAGAGGAGAAGACCTGGGTGCGAGGGCAGGAACTCTACGAATACGAGTGTGCCCTTGTTGCCCGGGAGAAGAAAGTAGAGGCTAGGGAGAAAGACCTGGTCGACCGTCGGAACAAGATCCACCTCCGGGAGGAGGAGTTCGGAAGACTTGAGAGGCGGGTTGCTGCAAAGATTCAGCAAAATGCCAAAGAAGTTGAGCGCCTCGCCCGTGAGAATTCTGAACTGACGGCGGCCAAGAGATCCTTGGAAGAAGTGAAGAGCCTGAGGATAGTGGACTCCCTGCAGATTTGGGAGTTCCTGGGTAAGGCCAACGATGCGCTGACGCCGATGGGTTTCAACCCCGTGCGCCCGGATGATCCGGAGCCAGAGCCGGACCTCGCGCTGCAAGCGTTGAGCGCAGCAGGCAGCAAGCTCTCCAAGGTGGGTGACGTCATCGCGGACGAACTGGAGGTCGGGGGGCAATCCCTGGCGAGGAACGTCACAGAATACGTGTTGACGTGCTACACCAGCCGGAACCCTCAATTTCCTCTGGACCCGGTGCTTGAAGGCCCCGTCGAAGGAGAAGGCGAAGCTACCCGAGCCAGCGTATCGGAGGTCGCCCAGAAGGTTGCCGAGTTCTTCCATAGGGTCTAGGATCATCTCTTTAGCTCCCGCTTGTATTTTCTCTTCTTCCTCAATTTTGTACTCCCTTTTCTCCAGATGTAATCTCCTGTCTCCAGATAAATGAAATCCCCAAATTTTTGCAAATTTCATTTTTTGTCTTCAACATCTTTATCTTCTCTTGCCCCCCTGGTAGATGTACACAATTTGATTGTGAACATGTACCAAAAGGATACTGAGTTTTGTTGAAGATGAATTTGCTTCGAACTTGTAGAATTTGGTTCCGAAGTCTTTGATAGTGAAGGTCCCCTGAAGTTGTCGGAGCTTGGAAGCTCCGGTACTGTCCATCGCTGGAGGTTAGTAGCTCCGGCAATAGCTTCTATCAACACGTAGAGCATCGATAGTTAGTACTCCAAGGTGTCGGAGCTTAGTAGCTTCGGCAATGACCTTTAGCAACACTTGGTAAGTTGGCAACGGACTCCATGTACGGGGTCTTCTCACCATCTTTTACTCAGCGCCGATGGTAGACCCCCTTGAGGGGGTCGGAGCTTGGTTAGCTCCGGCTTTTCTCCATCAACGTATATTTTGTTTTTCCTGCACACTTAAGCCAAGAAAAACGATAAAATTTGTTCCTTGTCTATAATTTCATCGCGGCTTACGATTCTCAAGTAAATTTTAAGTTGAACGCGATTTTAAATACAACTGGAAGCGTTGTCTTTTCTCTTAGATCTAACTGTCCATGGACCCGCCTTACTTTGGCCTGCCGGGGTGTAGGTAGAGTGGCGTACTTAGGGTGCTTGACCAGGCTAAGTCGATAGCACACTCTGGCCCTAGATTGGCTTGGCGGCTTTCAGGCGAGTTGGCCATGAACGATATTTAAATCCAAGAGTTCTGACAATTCAACTCGAGTCGTATATAAACCGGTCAAACTAAAATTTCTTAAGAATTGCACGTTTCTGTTATAGACAAGAAAGAGAAAAATAAAAATATCGAGCCTGCACAAAATAAATGCACGTGGAGTCTATTTCACATGAAGATGTCTTTCATTATAGGTCCGGGGTACAGGGGAAACAAGTACATTCTTAGGATACGGGACCAGGCCAAGTGTGCTTGGTTTCTCGTTTGACCCAGGGTAGTTAGCCACGCTTTTAGTCCGGGGACTGTAACAAGTGCGGCTTGAGCTTTACAGACCTTTCGGAAAAGGTCCGGCTGCTCTCCCGGAGGAACTACCCGACTCTGTACAATGACTCTATAACATACATCTCAAGTTACTCAAGACTCACCTCCGTGGAATTAAGTGTAGAACTTACGGAGGTGCTCGATGTTCCAAGGATTTGGGAGAGGTGTCCCATCCTCAGTAGCCAAGCGAACGCTTTCGGGACGGGATACTTTGATCACTCGGAAGGGCCCCTCCCATCCGGGGGAAAGTTTGTTTAGCCCTTCTCTGGATAGTATTCTCTGTAGCACCAGATCGCCTTCCTCGAGCTGTCGGTTGTGTACATGCCGCTGGTGATAACGCCGTAGAGCCTGGCGATATCTGGCATTCCGAACATCTGCTTGGCACCTTCCCTCCTTGAGGAGGTCTAGGTCTTCACGCCGGAGCTGGTCCTGCGCGGCTTCGTCGAAGGTCCGGACTCGGAGCGAACCCATGGTGATTTCCGGAGGAAGGATTGCTTCAGCTCCGTACACCAGAAAGAAGGGTGTTTCTCCGGTTGACCGGTTTGGAGAAGTCCTGTTGGCCCATAGAGTGGGCGGAAGCTCTTCGATCCAATTAGCTCCGTGCTTTTTCAAACGCTCATAGGTGCGTGTTTTGAGTCCTTTAAGGATTTCTGCATTTGCTCTCTCAGCTTGGCCATTGCTGGCGGGATGAGGTACGGAAGCGTAGCAAACCTGTATGCCGAGGTCTTCGCAATACCCTTGGAATGCGGAGCTTGTGAATTGAGTCCCATTATCAGTGATGATCTTGTTTGGGACTCCGAATCTGCTTACAATGGATTGCAGAAAGTTGATAGCAGATTGCTTGTTGATCGTCACAACTGGAGTTGCTTCCGGCAACTTGGTGAACTTGTCGATGGCGACGTACAGGAACTTGTAACCTCCGACGGCTCTTGGGAAGGGTCCCAAGATGTCCATCCCCCACACAACGAAGGGCCATGTAGGAGGTATCATTTGTAAGGGCTGAGCGGGTGTATGAATTTGTCTTGCATGAAATTGGCATGCTTCGCATTTCTTTACCAGCTCAGTGGCATCCTAGAGTGCTGTAGGCCAGTAGAAGCCATGCCGGAAGGCTTTTCCGACCAGCGTGCGGGAAGATGCGTGGTTCCCACACTCGCCTCCATGGATTTCTGCGAGAAGCTTGCAGCCTTCTTCCCTTGTGATGCACCGCATTAGGATGCCGTTGGCACCGCGTCGGTAGAGATCCCCTTCTACCAGTGTGTATCTTTTAGCCAATCTGACTACCCGGTCAGCGGATACATCATCGTCAGGAAGGATGTTGTCTTTCAAGTAGTTCCGGATCTCCGAGATCCATGCATCGGAACTGACTTGAGTATTTGAGTCTTGCGTGCTGGGTTGCTCGGAGCTTCCGGCAGCACCTACGACCCTTGATGGCTGCCATGGTAACAGGGCCATCGGGACCGTCAGCTTCGGGATGCTGATCTCGCCCCCTTCGTTTAGTTCGGCAGGCTGAACTGTGGGTTTTGACAACCTCCGGACAAAGATTCCGTCAGGAGCTGGAGCTCCGGTTGACGCTTTGGTCGAGAGTTCGTCAGCTTCAGCGTTGTGGGCACGCTGAACATGGTTGAGGTCTAGGACTTCAAAGTCCTTCTGAAGCCTCTGGACTTCAAGGAGGTAAGCAGCTAGCTGGAGATTATTGCAGGAGCATTCACCCTTCACCTGCTTGATGATGAGCTGTGAATCTCCTTTGACCAGCAGTTGCTTGACACCGTATGACAGTGCCACCTTTAGCCCGCAGATGAGTGCTTCATACTCCGCCATGTTGTTGGTTGCCTTGAAGTCAAGGTGTACCATGTATTTTACCTTCTCCCCAATCGGTGCAAGGAGAAGGATTCCAGCACCGGCCCCCTGCTTCTGCATGGAGCCATCGAAGTAAAGAGTCCAATGAGGCTCGGTGAAGGTTGGAACTTGATGGTCCTTGGTTGTTGAGGCGTTCTGCCGCTGCTGCGACCAAATGCTCCATATCGGCCCTCCACTGCTCCATTGCATCTCGAGATGTGTCCAGAGGTGGTGGTCGTTGGAGAAGAGCACGCGCTGCATGGAGCGCATGTTCCGGGTTGTCATGACTTGCTGACGCAGTCAGTGACGCCGGAGCACCATCGCGTTGTCCAGCACGATTCGTCGGAGAAGACGGTGGTGGTGGGAGAGTGGCTCCTGCTGGTGGTTGCCTGTTGGAGGGATTGCCCTCAACAGCTTGAACAGCAGGTTGGCCATTAGATGATCCAGCCGCGGAGTTCACCATTCTCGCAAATCTAAGGCGCCCCCCTACCTGGCGCGCCAACTGTCGACTGTTGGAGTCGGCAGATCTCCTGACACAGCTAAAGTGTCGAAGGAGTTCGTAGTTCTGTGTGGGCGCGCGGAGACTCAAGAAGGTGAATTGCGGTTTAACACTGGAGACACTAGGATTTACGTGGTTCGGGCCGCCTGAGCGTAACACCCTACTCCACGGGGATGTTGATGTTGTATTGGCTTATCAAGTATGATCTACCGTCCGTGTCCTTCTCCTCCTGTGTATCGTCGGCCTGTCCTTTTATAGTACAAAGACAGGCCGTTACAAGCTACCTGGCCCGACATGTGGCCCTGGCGGTTACTAGTATTGATACATGATTAATTGTTGTTAATGAGCCTGTAACGGGCTTCGACAGTGCCGTTACAGGCGTTAAGATCGTCCGTTTAAGTGTCATTAATATGGCATTAATGACATTTAAACAGGTCTTGAAACCCTTGGCTCTCCTTTGAAGATCCGGAGCAGTTACAAGGTCTCCCGGAGGTTAGAGGCGGCTTGCTCCGATGTTTAAACATGTGGCAGCTCCGGAGCTTGCTGCGGGAAGCAGGAAGCTCCGGGGCTACTTGACACGTGTCAGGTCCGGAGCTTCTCTCGGTCAGGGGTTAGGTCCGGAGGTGTCGTTTCGGTACTCAGTCCGGTGCTTCCCCCTTGTGGGCGGTAGCTCCGGTTCGGTGGTACACGTGGCGACCTAGGGATTAACCATGTTGGAAAAGCTGGTCCGGTCATGTCTGACAAGTGGGCCTCCGAGGGTATTCAACTCGAGTAGTTGTCCTTCCCCTGAGATCTTTGTAATCTCAGGGGGTGTACGGTTTTTAGGGTACCGACAATAGCCAAGGAAAAATCCTTGCCAGCGATAAAATTGCTATATCCCCTAATCATACTCTTTCAAATGTTTTGCATGTTGATTCACTTGATTATAACCTCTTGTCCATATCACAACTATATGACAAAGGTTATAATTGTTTATTCACAAATGAGAGTGTGACCGTCACAAGGAGAAGTAATGACTCAATGCGTTTAAGGATGTACTCAAGAGAAAGCTCTATCTTGTGGATTTCTCCGCGGATAAATCCCAACTTGATACATGCTTAATTGCAAAAACTAACATTGGATGGCTGTGGCATAGGAGGCTAGCCCATGTTGGGATGAGGAATTTGCAAAAACTCCTTAAGGGCAAGCACATCCGTGGTTTAAAGAATGTTGTGTTTGAAAAGGATAGACCATGTAGCGCATGCCAAGCCGGAAAGCAAGTTAGAGCACCACATCCATCAAAGAACATTATGACAACATCAAGACCATTGGAGCTTCTACACATGAATCTCTTCGGTCCAATCGCCTACATTAGTATTGTTGGTAACAAATATTGTCTTGTTATTATTGATGACTTTTCACTTTTCACTTGGGTATTCTTTTTGCATGACAAGAGCGAGACTCAAGGTGTTCTCAAGAGATACTTGAAGAGAGCTCAAAATGAGTTCTCCTTGAGTATTAGGACCATAAGGAGTGACAATGGCACCGAATTCAAGAATACTCAAGTTGAAGAATTTTTGGATGAAGAAGGCATCAAACATGAGTTCTAGG
This sequence comes from Tuctoria greenei, assembly GCA_036927565.1. Taxonomy (NCBI): domain Eukaryota; kingdom Viridiplantae; phylum Streptophyta; class Magnoliopsida; order Poales; family Poaceae; genus Tuctoria; species Tuctoria greenei. The sequence continues at coordinate 4,885,962 of JAYESD010000007.1, forward strand.
CCCCCTACTCCCCTCAACAAAACGGGATGGACGAGCGGAAGAATAGGACTCTAATTGAGATGTCAAGAACCATGCTTGATGAGTACAAGACATCGAACCGGTTTTGGGCAGAAGCGGTCAACACCGCTTGCCATGCCATAAACTGGCTTTATCTTCACCGTATACTTAAGAAGACGTCGTATGAGCTCCTAACCAGTAACAAGCCAAACATCTCTTACTTTCGTGTTTTTAGGAGCAAATGCTACATTCTTAACAAGAATACTAGGACTTCAAAGTTTGCCTCTAAGTCCGATGAGGGTTTCCTACTTGGCTATGACTCAAACACCTACGCCTATCGTGTCTTTAACAAATCCTCCGGAATTGTTGAAGTAGCACATGACGTAGTGTTTGATGAGACTAATGGCTCCCAAGTGGAGCAAGTTGATCGTCATGTGCTAGATCAAGAAGAAGCTCCACAAGTGGTGATAGGAATGATGGCACTTGGAGATATACGACCACAAGAACAACCTCAAGATGCAAGTGACCATCCTACACATCAAGCAAGCTCTTCCTTAAATGATCAAGATCAAGTTCCCCAAGATGCGCTCCAAGAAGATGAAAATGGAGGCATCAATCAAGGGGGAGACAATGAGGATGATGAAGACCAATATGATGAATCAAGACCTCAAGCGCCACACCCAAGAGTGCATCAAAGCGTCCAACAGGACCATCCCGTTGACAATATACTTGGAGACATCTCCAAAGGGGTAACTACTCGATCTCGTGTTGCAAACTTTTGTTAACATTACTCTTTTGTTTCTTCCTTAGAGCCCCGCAAGGTTGAAGAAGCACTACGAGATCCGGATTGGGTGATGGCCATGCAAGAAGAGCTCAACAACTTCGAAAGAAATCAAGTATGGGAGCTTGTGAAGAGGCCAAATGCAAATGTTGTAGGCACCAAATGGGTGTTCTGCAACAAATAAGATGACCACAGGGCGGTTACAAGGAACAAGGCACGACTTGTGGCCAAAGGGTATTCACAAGTCAAAGGTTTGGATTTCGAAGAAAACTTTGCTCCCGTAGCTAGATGTAACACCCTCATTTTCATGCATCATGCCTTGCATACACTCATATACATGTTTAACATTAACCCATAACAAGAGGAACAAGTTTAAAATTGATTTGGAACAAAACCGCACTTAAAAATGTAGGAAAGTGCGGACTAGTCCGGTTTTGCTAAGGACTAGTCCGATTTCTCTCTGTCTAAAAACGGACTTGTCCGTTTTTGCTGCGGATTAGTCCGATATTTGCCTCTGGACAACTTCGGACTTGTCCGATTTTGTGCGGACTAGTCCGGTATTCCATGAATCCTTGAAAATTTGCTAAGTCCCTGGACTTTTCCGGACTAGTCCGGTGTTCCAGCGGACTTGTCCGTTTTCCTTTCTGACTAAGATCGGACTTGTCCGATTTTTGGCCACACTTGTCCGATTTTCTCTCTGGACGACTTCGGACTAGTCCGATCCTGTCCGGACTTGTCCGATATTTCGTGACTCCGAGATTGACCTTTTGTTTTACGACTTGTTTCTTGGGTTTCACGTCAAGTGGGCCTAGGGACGTCGTGCCCAACTCTTTTAGATCCCATGTGGGACTCTAAACCGGCCTCTACTCATCCTAAACTCGAAATCCATCTAACCCTAGCCTCCACGTCTATATAAACAACCCCACCCCTTGGTTTGACATCTATTTGCCACTTTTCCACCCACCCAAACCCTAGTTCGTGGGGAGTCACCATCAAGGAGGGAGGAGAAGATCCCAAACAAGAAGAAGAAGAGGAGGAAACGAAGGAGGATCAAGATCTCCACCAAGTTTCGTCCTTCACCACCAATTCATCTCCAAGTTCATCACCAACCCTAGATCATCAAGATCCAAGTGTTACCTCCAAGTTTCTTGGTTCATTGGAGTTCTAAACACCTGGTATACCTTCTATTCTCTTTTCCTTATGTGAATTCAACCCCTAATCTCCAAATTCACGTCGATCTAGAAAACCCTAATCTGCTGATCTCGTCAAGTGCGGACTTGTCCGGTCCCTAGCGGACTAGTCCGATCTTTCTGGTTAAATTGTGTTGAATTAATTCTAAAATTTGATCTAATCGACCCCAAACCTGTATAAACTTGTTAAAATCTATTAGAGCTAGTTAGTGATTATTAAAAGCAATCTAGTGACAAGTTCTACCTTGCATTGCATCAATCATGCATGTCATGTCATATTGAGTAATATTTGTGCACTCTTTGATTGTGTTTCTTGTCTTGTATGTTTATTGTGTGGATTAGACGGATTTGCGCTAGAGAGTGCCACGGAGGATCTACAACATCAAGAGTTTGAAGGCTTTGACCCTAATCAACAGCAAGAGCAAGGCAAGTGTCCTTGAAGCATATTGATCCTGTTTTTAAAATAAATGTTTTGTTTGCAAAACTGCATGCTTGTGTCAAATTGATGGGAAATCCTATGATAGGAAGTTTACTAGAATTGTTTAACCACCCTTGTCACCTATAATTTATGGTAGAGAGTCGGGAAGGGTTTTTACCTTTTTGCTTCACTTAATCAACTGGGATGGGAAACAACTATATCACTCAATTTAATTATGCATGGATGAGATTATGGTTAACATGAACTGGTTAAACATGGTATGGTAATGGATGATCTAAGCAAGCCTGGTATGTGGATGGGTTGGATGTTATGGTGGTTTGCTTGCTTTAGATCTAAGGACCGGTTCATGCGAGAATAAGCCAGGACTACAGTGCCACCACAATGCCAAGTATGGGTGCGGCGTAACTGATTAATTAGGGTTTTGCTAGTGCTGTTTGGACCATTGTGGATGCTCGGAGAAGGGGTAGTCGGATTGGGTTTGTTGATGATTGGTGGGACTACCCTGGGATCCGAATGGCTCAAGAGGGGGCCCTTGGTTGAAGATGTGCTCTGCGGGAGACATCGCCACCGGTGGAACCTCAGTGGGGTCTAAATAGGCTAGTAATCCCTTTGTAAAGGCTATTTTGTGATCTCTTGGCCACACACCAACGGAAGTGTGTAATGTGACCGACGGGTCATGGGCATAAGGGAGGTTTTTAGTCATCGAAAGGTGATGAAATCACGAACACGTGGGTAAAGAGGTACAAACTCTGCAGAGTTAATTAAAACTATCATGATAGCCGTGCTCCCGGTTATGAGCACCTGGACAACTTCCATGATTAGAGAGAAATTGGGATTTGGGATGGTTATGGTTGATATTATGGTTATGGTCTGGTAATGGTTACGGATGGTTTCAGATTAATTTCTGGTAATTAATATGGTTATTGACAATGGTGAAATCTGGAATTATTGATGATGGTAATGAATTCAGTTTGGTATTATGGTATTACTTATGATTATGATGGGTTTATTTCACATACTTATACTATATTGCTTTTCAAATGTTTTACTGTACTTTTCAATACTTTACCATTATTATTGTCGACATTTGAATAAGCCACATGTCATACTTTCCACACTTGCTGAGTACGACATGTACTCACTCTTGCAATCCCCCACCCCAACAGTTGCAGGTCAGGATTGGGAGTTTAATGGCGATAATGCGGAGTTCTAGGCCGTGTCTACCGTCAGCTTTGCCTGTGGTGTTGATTGGAGCTGCGCGTATATACCCTGTCGCATATGCTGCATAGTTGCTTTAGTTGCTTAATTAGTTTATTTCTGCTGCATTAGTTGAACTTGTCATTAATATTTATTAGAGCTTGTATTCGAGGATAATATGGTTTGTGTAATGAAATTTGGTTAATTAATCTTGTCTTGTGGTAATTTTCTGTATATCCTTTTGTGATTGCACTCGTGTATGTGTGATGAACATCCTGGGCACACATATGCGTTAGCTTGGTTCATTTTCGGAACCGGGCGTCACAGATTGGTAGCAGAGCCACAGGTTGACCGTAGGATGCAGCCTAGATAGAATGGACACTCTAGAGCACATAGGAGCACTCAGGAATTGATGTGTTTTTGCTTGGAGTGTTGTTTGCTATATATATTGTTTGCTTGTGTGCTTAATAGAGGATTTTGGGATGCCTTAGCATTGCCATGTCCACCTAGGCTAGTGTAGCTAGTTGTTTAGTTTCATATCCCATGATGCATATAGTTGGGGCGTTTTCTAATTCTTACCTACTGCTTTTCTTCAGATGGTGAGGACTCGCAACCAGAGGGATGGCAATGATGAAGAGGAGAACAATGGAGTGCCTCAGAACAACAATGGGCAAGGATCTACTCAGGGAGCTATCAACATCGAGCAGCTATTGGCCATGCAAAACCAGCTCATGCAGACTATGATACAGACTATAGGACAGCTGCAGGCTGGCAATATCAACAATTAGCCCCACATGCCTCCACCGCCACCCCCACCTCCTCATAACCGATTGGGAGAGTTTATGAGGACTAGGCCGCCAACCTTTGCTCAAGCCGCGGACCCTATGGATGCGGATGATTGGCTCAAGTCCGTGGAGAAGAAGCTAGCTATTGTCCAATGCAGTGACTGGGAGAAGGTGCTATTTGCTTCTCATCAACTCATTGGAGCAGTTGCAGATTGGTGGGATTCTTATTGCAATGCTCATGAGAACCAAGAGAGAATTACTTGGGCAGAATTCAAGGAGAGTTTCCGTTCTCATTTTGTGCCAGAAGGTGTTATGATCTTGAAGAGGCAAGAATTTGAGAACGTGAGGCAAGGAAAATCAAGCGTGAGTGAATATCTCAATAAGTTCACTCAACTCTCAAGATATGCGCCTGAGGATGTTAGCCGGGACAGCCGGAAGCAATACTTGTTCATGAGGGGATTGAACAATACGATCCAAGTGCAATTGCTCAACTGTGATTATGTCAATTTTCAGAAGCTTGTGGACAAAGCAATTGTGGTTGAGAACAAGATCCGTGAGATGGAGCAAGAAATCAAGAGGAAGGCGCCATATCAAGGAAAGCAACAAGGAAGTAATGTGCGCCCTCGCTTTGCGCCGCCCAATGCGCCTCATTGCAGCTCCTCTATTCCTGCTCAGCACCCTGGTTATGCACCGCGCCCAACTCAGTTTGTGCAGCAGCGCCCTGTTATGCAAGCACCTAGGCCTCCAATGCCCTATGAGCCTCGTGCTAATTTTCCTGCTGCAAATGTTCAAAACCAAACTCGTCCCAATAATTCTGGTGGAGTTAAGAAGTGCTATACTTGTGGAGAAGCTGGACACTTTGCGCATCAATGTCCTAAGTCGGGCCTTGGTCAAGGAAGCAATGCATCGAGGCAAAACCCAAGACCTAATGGAGGACAACCACAAGGAAGCCGTGGACAACAAAATTTTGCTCGTGGCAACGTGAACCATGTCTCTACGGAAGATGCTCAACAAGCGGATGACGTGGTCATTGGTATGTTTCTCGCCAACTCCAACCCCGCGACTATGTTATTTGATTCTGGAGCATCGCATTCATTCATTGCATCGAAGTATGTTGCCACGTATAGTTTGCCTATCTCTCATATGAAGTTTACTCTGTTGGTTAAGTCTCCTGGAGGAGAGATGAGGACAAATATAGTATGTCCAAAAGTAAGCCTTAGAATAAGGGGGGTAGACTTCTCCGCCAACCTCATTGTTTTAGATTCTCAAGAGTTGGACATTATACTTGGTATGGACTGGTTAAGGAAGCACAATGGAGTTATTGAGTGTGCCACAAAGACGGTGAAGCTGACCAATGAGGAAGGGATCACCGTAGAATTTGAAGCATCTCAAACCGCACCGAAGCAATTGGAATTGAATCATATGGACGGTGCCGCAATTGAGGAGATTCCGGTTGTATGTGAATTTTTGGATGTGTTTCCGGATGAGTTGCCAGGTATGCCACCCGATCGAGACATTGAGTTTGTTATTGATTTAATACCTGGGACTGCACCTATAGCTAAGAGGCCGTATAGGATGCCTCCTATGGAATTAGCGGAGCTCAAGAAACAAATTCAAGAGCAATTAGAGAAGGGTTTTATTCGCCCTAGCTCTTCACCCTTGGGAGCGCCCGTTCTATTTGTGGACAAGAAGGAATTTCCCTATCTCTTCTCTTCCGCGTCGAATCTCGAGGGCGAGATTCATTTTAAGGGGGGTAGGTTTGTAACACCCTCATTTTCATGCATCATGCCTTGCATACACTCATATACATGTTTAACATTAACCCATAACAAGAGGAACAAGTTTAAAATTGATTTGGAACAAAACCGCACTTAAAAATGTAGGAAAGTGCGGACTAGTCCGGTTTTGCTGAGGACTAGTCCGATTTCTCTCTGTCTAAAAACGGACTTGTCCGTTTTTGCTGCGGATTAGTCCGATATTTGCCTCTGGACAACTTCGGACTTGTCCGATTTTGTGCGGACTAGTCCGGTATTCCATGAATCCTTGAAAATTTGCTAAGTCCCTAGACTTTTCCGGACTAGTCCGGTGTTCCAGCGGACTTGTCCGTTTTCCTTTCTGACTAAGATCGGACTTGTCCGATTTTTGGCCAGACTTGTCCGATTTTCTCTCTGGACGACTTCGGACTAGTCTGGTCCTGTCCGGACTTGTCCGATATTTCGTGACTTCGAGATTGACCTTTTGTTTTACGACTTGTTTCTTGGGTTTCACGTCAAGTGGGCCTAGGGACGTCGTGCCCAACTCTTTTAGAGCCCATGTGGGACTCTAAACCGGCCTCTACTCATCCTAAACTCGAAATTCATCTAACCGTAGCCTCCACGTCTATATAAACAACCCCACCCCTTGGTTTGACATCTATTTGCCACTTTTCCACCCACCCAAACCCTAGTTCGTGGGGAGTCACCATCAAGGAGGGAGGAGAAGATCCCAAACAAGAAGAAGAAGAGGAGGAAACGAAGGAGGATCAAGATCTCCACCAAGTTTCGTCCTTCACCACCAATTCATCTCCAAGTTCATCACCAACCCTAGATCATCAAGATCCAAGTGTTACCTCCAAGTTTCTTGGTTCATTGGAGTTCTAAACACTTGGTATACCTTCTATTCTCTTTTCCTTATGTGAATTCAACCCCTAATCTCCAAATTCACGTCGATCTAGAAAACCCTAATCTGCTGATCTCGTCAAGTGCGGACTTGTCCGGTCCCTAGCGGACTAGTCCGATCTTTCTGGTTAAATTGTGTTGAATTAATTCTAAAATTTGATCTAATCGACCCCAAACCTGTATAAATTTGTTAAAATCTATTAGAGCTAGTTAGTGATTATTAAAAGCAATCTAGTGACAAGTTCTACCTTGCATTGCATCAATCATGCATTTCATGTCATATTGAGTAATATTTGTGCACTCTTTGATTGTGTTTCTTGTCTTGTATGTTTATTGTGTGGATTAGACGGATTTGCGCTAGAGAGTGCCACGGAGGATCTACAACATCAAGAGTTTGAAGGCTTTGACCCTAATCAACAGCAAGAGCAAGACAAGTGTCCTTGAAGCATATTGATCCTGTTTTAAAATAAATGTTTTGTTTGCAAAACTGCATGCTTGTGTCAAATTGATGGGAAATCCTATGATAGGAAGTTTACTAGAATTGTTTAACCACCCTTGTCACCTGGAATTTATGGTAGAGAGTCGGGAAGGGTTTTTACCTTTTTGCTTCGCTTAATCAACTGGGATGGGAAACAACTATATCACTCAATTTAATTATGCATGGATGAGATTATGGTTAACATGAACTGGTTAAACATGGTATGGTAATGGATGATCTAAGCAAGCCTGGTATGTGGATGGGTTGGATGTTATGGTGGTTTGCTTGCTTTAGATCTAAGGACCGGTTCATGCGAGAATAAGCCAGGACTACAGTGCCACCACGAGGCCAAGTATGGGTGCAGCGTAGCTGATTAATTAGGGTTTTGCTAGTGCTGTTTGGACCATTGTGGATGCTCGGGGAAGGGGTAGTCGGATTGGGTTTGTTGATGATTGGTGGGACTACCCTGGGATCCGAATGGCTCAAGAGGGGGCCCTTGGTTGAAGATGTGCTCTGCGGGAGACATCGCCACCGGTGAAACCTCAGTGGGGTCTAAATAGGCTAGTAATCCCTTTGTAAAGGCTATTTTGTGATCTCTTGGCCACACACCAACGGAAGTGTGTAATGTGAATGACGGGTCATGGGCATAAGGGAGGTTTTTAGTCATCGAAAGGTGATGAAATCACGAACACGTGGGTAAAGAGGTACAAACTCTGCAGAGTTAATTAAAACTATCATGATAGCCGTGCTCCCGGTTATGAGCACCTGGAAAACTTCCATGATTAGAGAGAAATTGGGATTTGGGATGGTTATGGTTTCGTAATGGTTATGGTTGATATTATGGTTATGGTCTGGTAATGGTTACGGATGGTTTCGGATTAATTTCTGGTAATTAATATGGTTATTGACAATGGTGAAATCTGGAATTATTGATGATGGTAATGAATTCAGTTTGGTATTATGGTATTACTTATGATTATGATGGGTTTATTTTACATACTTATACTATATTGCTTTTCAAATGTTTTACTGTACTTTTCAGCATTTTACCATTATTATTGTCGACATTTGAATAAGCCACATGTCATACTTTCCACACTTGCTGAGTACGACATGTACTCACTCTTGCAATCCCCCACCCCAACAGTTGCAGGTCAGGATTGGGAGTTTAATGGCGATAATGCGGAGTTCTATGCCGTGTCTACCGTCAGCTTTGCCTGTGGTGTTGATTGGAGCTGCGCGTATATACCCTGTCGCATATGCTGCATAGTTGCTTTAGTTGCTTAATTAGTTTATTTCCGCTGCATTAGTTGAACTTGTCATTAATATTTATTAGAGCTTGTATTCGAGGATAATATGGTTTGTGTAATGAAATTTGGTTAATTAATCTTGTCTTGTGGTAATTTTCTGTATATCCTTTTGTGATTGCACTCGTGTATGTGTGATGAACATCCTGGGCACACATATGCGTTAGCTTGGTTCATTTTCGGAACCGAGCGTCACACTAGACTTGAATCAATTTTTATATTACTTGCCTTTGCTACTCACCATGATTTTTAGCTATATAAAATGGACGTCAAGTGCGCATTTCTCAATGGTCCAATCAAGGAAGAGGTGTATGTGGAGCAACCCCCCGAATTTGAAGATGAAGAATTCCCAAACCATGTGTACGAAATGCGTAAGGCTCTCTATGGACTCAAACAAGCTCCTAGAGCTTGGTATGAGTGCCTTAGAGACTTTCTAACTCAAAATGGTTTCAAAATTGGGAAGGCGGACTATACTTTATTCACTAAGCAATTCAATGATGATTTGTTTGTTTGCCAAATATATGTCGACGACATTATATTTGGATCTACTAACAAAGATTTTTTTGATGAGTTTTTCAAGATAATGACGGAAAGATTTGAGATGTCCATGATGGGGGAGTTGAAGTTCTTTCTAGGTTTTCAAGTGAAGCAACTCAAGAAAGGCACGTTCATTAGTCAAACCAAGTACACACAAGACATACTCAAGAAGTTTGACATGGACAAAGCCAAACCCATCAAGACTCCTATGGCAACCAATGGGCATCTCGATCTCAATGAAGATGGTCCAAATGTGGACCAAAAGGTATATCATTCCATGATAGGCTCATTGCTATACTTATGTGCATCTAGGACCGATATCATACTTAGTATGTGTATGTGTGCTAGATTTCAGGCCGCTCCTAAGGTGTGTCATTTGACCGCCGTTAAGAGAATTCTTAGATATTTGGTTCATACATCAAGCCTAGGACTTTGGTACCCCAAAGGTTCTAAGTTTAACCTCATTGGATATTCCGATGCAGACTATGCGGGGTGCAAAGTTGATAGAAATAGTACATCGGGAACTTGCCAATTTCTTGGTAGATCTCTAGTGTCTTGGTCCTCAAAGAAACAAAACTCCATTGCACTTTCCACAGCCAAAGCAGAGTATGTCACCGCCCGAAGTTGTTGTGCGACAAACTTCTTTGGATGCGACAAACTCTTAGGGACTATGGCATAAACTTGCGCCATATCCCTCTCCTATGTGACAATGAGAGTGCCATCAAAATAGCCCACAATCCAGTTGAACACTCAAGGACCAAGCACATCGATATTTACCACCATTTCTTGAGAGATCACTCCATCAAAGGAGACATTGCGATTTCCCATGTGAGAATCGATAAACAATTGGACGATATCTTTACCAAGTCCCTAGATGAGAAAATGTTTTGTGAACTTAGGAGTGAGCTAAATATCCTAGATTCTCGAAATGTGGCTTATGTCTTGCACATCTGATTGTTATATTCAAAATTCACACATGCTTGCGAAAAACTCATCCTCCTCAATTTTTCTACAAATTATTTTGAAATTATTGAATCCTTGTGAATCATGGTCATAGTTTGATTGTTGATTGCTTACTGACCACGTTTACAAATATATTTTGTGAAATCTAGTCCAAAAGGATCAAATCTCTACTGAAAACTCAATATATAGAAGTTTTCAACCTAAGGACCGGACTAGTCCGCTCCTAGACCGGACTAGTCCGGTGGCTCAAAATGTCCGGACCCAGTCTGACAGCCGGACAAGTCCGGGTCCCTGATCGGACTAGTCCGGCCCTTGAGGACTTAACCTCCCCAGGGAGCCCTCGACCTCTCCACTTCCATTCAAACACTCTCTCTCCAAACACGCTCAAAAACCATCTCCCAAACGGCGATTTATATTCCAACCACAAAATCTTGATTCCAATCGGTGGATTGAAGCCCTAAGGTGCTTAGGAACCTTTCCCCAAGCACCAGAGGCCGATTCCTCACTCACATTCCATCGAATCGAAGATTTGAAGAGGTACTCTTGACCTAAACCCAAAATCCTTGAAATTCAATTCTTTTGGGTCCATTGATTGAAACTTCTTCACAAATGTTGTTGTGCACATCAATGTGATCATGTACCTCTATTTTTGTGGTAGGATTCATAGTTTTTGCAAAATTTCTCTAGATTAGGGTTCTTGCTGTGTGAATCGGACTAGTCCGACCACAGGGCGGACAAGTCTGACCCCTGGGTGGACAAGTCCGAGTTACATAGTGAAAACCCTAACCTAGGTTGGTTTTGTGAATTCTACCTCTACCCCTTAACTTCCTTTAACTCATACACATTCCCTTGCTTCTCTTGTCAACAATCATGTCGGACAATGAGTATGTTCCACCTTCCGACTCTGAGACCGAAGCGGAGAAGCAAGCTCTCCATCGCCGGAAGCAACGAGTGGATCAAGAGATGGCTGCTGCATACTTTGCATCACAAAGGGCAAAGAAGACGCAGCGAGAAGAGCATAATTCTGCAGCTGTCGAGGCAGCCCCGAAAAGGAAGCGACTTGTGACCTTGGGTGAGCAAGCTAAGTCCGAGGGGGTGAGGACCTTCAATGATAAAGGCAAGGCCCCAATCGACGCTGCACCCAAGAAGAGGGTGATAGTGGCCAAGAAGGCTGCTAGCAAGGTCAAGAAGGGTGCTTCTCAACCCATTGGCCTGTTGAGGATGTCGTCTCCTGCACGGAACCCAAACTGTGCAGCCACATTCGACGCTAATATCTTCAAGGGAAAGGGGGCTGAGAAGGCACGCAAGCTGAGAAAGATCAATGTCTATCAGCGAGACAGGAGCACAGTGGATCCCCGTTTCTGGTGTGACTTCCACTGTGACTACTACCGGACGGTCTACATGACCAAGTAGAACCCTGTCACATATGGTTAGTGGATAGACTGGGATTACATGGCCCAGAAGGATCTCATAGCCTTCAATGCTGTGATTGAGGCTGTCGAGAGGCATGGCTTGAAGAAGTTCATGGCTTTCCAATATGACTGGAATGCGGAAGTCATCACTTAGTTCTATTCCACTTTGTACTTCCACATCGATGGGGACAAGAGGATTACCTGGATGACCCACTGAGAGCAGTACTCCACCACCTATTGGGAGTTTGCTCAGTTGCTTGACTTGGAGGATCAACTGGATAATGAGATCATCATTTCAAATCTGAAGCCGGTTGATCGGGACACCGTGGAGTATATGTACCCAAGTCATGCATAGTATGAGGCCGGGCACATCAGAAACATCAAGCCCTTCTATAGTGTGCTCAACCAGGTCCTAAGGAAGACCATTGCCCCCAAGGATGGAGATGCAGTGATAATACAAGGAAATTTGAGGCACTTGATGGTGTTGATCGATGGAGATGTCCGCTTCAATGTTGTGGACTATATCTTTGATGACATCTTCAACATATCGCACACCCCCAACCGATCATGTGGATACGCTCCGTACATTATGTACATGATCGAGAAGATCTTTGGGCTCACGTTCAAGAAAGATATCACTCACCGGAGGCTTCGACCACAACTCCCTCCTCCAGAGCCGGCAGCACTTAGGAGGAAGAATGCGGATCCTCCCGCTTCTTCCTCTCGCTTCGTGCCATCTCCTCCACCACCTCCGCCTTCATCACAATGCGGGAGTGGATTCTTCAAATGCTTCAAGGCTCTTTTCTCCTCTTGCCGGAAGTCGGAAATTCGACAACGTCGCATGGAGCATCGCAACGAGAAGTATCTCAAGGCGATGTGCGATAAGCTGTACATTCCTATGTCTCCCACCGAGGAGAGCGATGGTGATATCAGTTCTTTCCCGGAGTTCACTGTCGAGGAGCTTGCTCAGTTTAGAGAAGATGGGACTTCTACCGTGGCCCCGACCGATGATGATGAGGACAATGTTGACCTGGAGGCCATGGAGAGCGACAGCGGGCGCCAAGGCAACGATAACGATGACGACTCCGATGATGAGTAGACCTAATGGCCCTTCCTCTCTTCTTTTCCTTTTTGGTGTCTTGATGCCAAAGGAGGGGAGATTAGTGGATGGGGCACTTAGACATAGGGGGAGAGATATAAGGGGAGAGATGGAGTGGGAAAGTTTGAGAGTCTTTATCTAGTTATTAGTGAAAGAGTATTTGATCTATGAAAGACTTATGTTTTAAACTCTCATTTCAAGTTGTATTGTAAGACTTAATCTAAGTATTCATGTATCTTGCCTAGATTTGTGATGTGTTGCCTCATATTTACATGTCTATCTTGCATAATTGTTGTCTTATCACACTTTATGAACACATCACTTAGGCACCCCACCATAACATATATATGTATGAGAACTCTTTCAATCTCTCTTACTCATGATGCATACATTGAGGGGGAGTCACTCATACAAATACATGTTATGAAAACAAATTATTATCCTTGTTGTTGAAGTCTTAATGTGTTGTCATCAATCACCAAAAAGGGGGAGATTGAAAGTACATCTAGGCATCCCCATGGGTTTTGGATGATTGATGACGACAATTAAGAGGCTAATGAGCTAAAGTGATCTTAAGTACAGGTACAAGGATTGAAATGTGATGAAAACCCTCAAAGAGTAAAAGGATAAAACGGGCATCAAAGACTCAAGCATAGAAATTAGGGTTTCTATGGTATTGAGGTTATATGAGCCATGTCATGTGAGAGGGTGGTTGTATCATGTGTATTGAGGTATTGAGGTTATATGAGCCATGTCATTGAGTCTATCTCACTTAAGTGAGAAGCCCAAAACGAGAAAAACCCTAGGAGGCCGCACTAGTCCAGCCAGGCGGACAAGTCTGTTTCGAGACGGACCAAACGTCTCTGGAGTGAATATGAGTAGACTTGGAGCTAAGTCCGAGAAGTCCAAACTTGTCATTTTTTGGACAGACTAAATCTCTCTGGAGAAGTTCGGACTTGTCCGTTTGGGCACGAACTTGTCCATTTGAGACTTAGTGAGATAGACTGAGACAAACCCTAGAGGGCCAGACTAGTCCGCCCCTGTGGCCGGATTAGTCCGGGCCAACCCATAAAAGTCCGTTTTGGGATGGACCAGATGGTTCTGTTCCACTTCGGACTAGTCTATTGTTGATCGAACTAGTCCGTTTTCTAGTGTTTGAATTTGGAAATTTGGCGGGTAGCGTGACGATCGTTGCTAAGTGTGGCAGTTGTCGGGAACTGACCAGAGGTCAGTGGTCCCATAGGACCAGACTAGTCCAGGATCAGAGGCCGGACTAGTCCGCCCCTCTGCTGAGGTGAGCAGAAGGGGCTTGGGACCCCTATAAAAGGGGGACCCCCGGGCTCATTTGAAAAAGTCTTGAACCCTAGCACTGCCACAAGTAACCTAGAGCCTTCCAAAACCTTCTACTCGTCCTACTAACCCCTTAAGAGCAAATCTTGAAGAGATTGGGGTTTGGGGAGGAGAGTAAAGGAAGATCATCACGCTTTGGCTCTTGGTTTGATCTCTTGCACATTGTGTTGTGTTTTGTGGCTTGTGTGAGTTGAGCTTCGTGTGCTCCTCATTGTATTGATTTGTGGGAGCCTCAAGTTGTGAGCAGCCCCATCAAACTTTGTGATTGCCCATTGATATAGTGGAAACCAAGCCAGCCATCATGGTGGCTTGGTGAGAGAAGGGTCAAGTGAGACCCATTCCTTGTGTGGACTTCTCAACGTGGATGTAAGCTTCTTCGTGGAGCTGAACCATGGGATAAATCTTTTCTCACTTGTCTTTCGCTTTTCGTGATCACTAGTATTGCTATTAGGGTTCACATTGCTCTTATTGCTCTCCACTTTGATCATTATTGTAAACTTACAATCTAAGTGTTCAAACTTCACAATTTGAGCTTTACTAGTTTACCACACATTGCTTATCTCTTTGGTGAACTTTAATTCCGCGAACAACTTATAGAAATCAAGTTTTAGGGTTTTCACCCTGTGCTGAACGGACTAGTCCGGCCCTGTGCAGACAAGTCCAACCACAAAAATTTAATATTATTTGATTAAGTGATTTCAGGTATTATTGCCTATTCACCCCCTCTAGGCGACTTTCACACTCCCATCATTTTCGATGCTTCGGACTGCCCCCACAACATGATCGGAGCTGGCCAACTTCCGTTGATGGTGTCACCTTCCATTAACAATATTCAACTCCACCATGTAATGGTGGACGGAGGTTTAGGGCTGAACCTCATAAGCTTTGAAGCCTTCGTTAAGCTCCAGCTCCGGCCTTCGGACCTTCGCCCATCTCGACCTTTCCCTAGGATCAGTCTGCCGTTCAACGCCATTTTGGGCAGGCCAGCCTTGTACAAGTTCATGGCCGCCGCCCATTATGGTTACTTAGTGTTGAAGATGCCAACACCTGCAGGCGTTCTTCGGATCAGCGGAGATCGCACTGCAGGAGTCACTACTTTAGAAGAACTCTATGCGCTTACTACATCGTAGGAGGAAGCATCCGGTAAGTAGCCAACTACGAACCCTCCGAGCATTTGTTATAAAGGTTCTACCTCCACACCTCGTGTGCAACCAAGCGGTGACACCGACGTTCCAGTCAAAGTTGTCCAAATTGGTTTCGATGCTGCTCAGACTACCCGTATATTGGGAGGTCTGAACAACAAATAGGAACTCGCGCTCATCACTTTCCTCCGGGCTAATGTCAACGTGTTTGCCTAGCAACCATCACAAATGCCTGGGATCCCTAGGGAGGTGATTGAGCACAATCTGAAGATTTACCCTGACGCACGACTTGTACACCAGAAGCCCCGGAAGCAATCAATCGAGCGGCAAAACTTCATCTGACAGGAGATCAAGAAGTTGCTCAAAACTGGTTTCATCCAGGAGGTGTTTCACCCAAAATGGCTGGCAAACCTAGTGGTGGTGCCCAAGGCTAGCGGGGAGCTTCGGATGTGTATCAACTACACCACCTTAAATAAGGCATGTCCAAAGGATCCATTTCCACTACCTAGGATAGACCAGATAGTGGACTCCACCTCCAGGTGTGAGCTATTGTGTTTCTTAGATGCATATTCTGGATATCATCAAATCTAAATGTCTAAGGAAGATGAAGAACATACTGCCTTCATAACAGTAGATGGATTGTATTGTTATACTGCCATGCCCTTTGGTCTCAAAAATGTTGCTTCAACATTTGTGAGAGCTATGTACAAAACATTTGGAGAACTAATCATAGACTTGGTGGAGGTGTACGTTGATGACATCGTCGTGAAGATCAAAAACAAGGAGTCACTCCTTGACAATCTACAAGAAGTCTTCAAGAAGCTACGCATCACGCGCACCAAGCTGAACCCGAACAAATGCATCTTCCGGGTCAGCTCCAGGAAGCTTCTAGGTTTCTTGGTGACTTACCAAGAAATTGAAGCAAATCCGGCGAAGATCAAGGCTATAGAAGATATGCGACCCCCAGCTCGCATCAAGGATGTCCAGAAGTTAACTAGATGTTTAGTTGTGCTCAGCCGGTTCATCTCAAGACTGGCGGAACGAGCGCTACCCTTCTTCAAACTTTTGAGGAAGTTAAGACCATTTTATTGGTCTGAAGAAGTAGAAAATATGCTTCAAGAGCTGAAACAACTCCTCACCATGCTACAGGTCTTGGTAGCTTCGAATCCTGGTGAGCCTTTACTGCTTTACATTTCGACAACCACCGAAGTTGTCAGTATGGTCCTGGTCATGGAAAGACTGGAGCCACATTCAATCCAGGAGCCCAGACCCCTTCGGGAGGGTCCGGAGTTACCTGAAGGCGTGTCCGGGTCCCAGCCCCCAGACACGGAACCTCAAGGCGAAATGCTAGGAGATCAACCTCATTCACCTGAGGGGGTTCACCTGGCCGACCAAGATGATTCGGATCCTTCTAACAAGGTCCAGATCGAACAAGAAGAAATTCTGGACCCCTCCGGGGGGTCCAAAAAGCTCAGCATGAAGGTCTGGACCCCTCCGGGAGGGTCCGAGTCGATGGAGAAGAAGCTCCAGATCCCTCCGAGAGGGTCTGGACCGTCCAACGCCCAGTGTACTTCATTAGTGAAGTACTCCACGATGCCAAGACAAGATACATTGAGGTGCATAAGCTGCTTTATGCAGTTCTTATTGCCTCAAGGAAGCTTCGTCACTACTTCCAAGCTCACAAAATATCAGTGGTAACTTCTTTTCCACTGCGTGCTATTTTGCATAACCCTAATTCTACCGGGAACATTGCAAAGTAGGCAGTGGAACTGGCCGAGTTTGATCTTGAATTCGTGTCATGACAAGCAATCAAAAGTCAAACCTTGGCTGACTTCGTGGCGGAATGGACTCCCTCTCCATCAAACCCTGGAGGCCACAGTGAGCAGAAATCGGAACCCAAGCTCCCGATATTCACCGAGCCCCACTGGACTCTCTACTTTGACAACTCCGTGCAAAAGCAGGGGGCCAGAGCTGGAATTTTTCTCCTGGCTCCGACTTGGGAGAACGTCAAGTACATGGTTCACCTTGATTTCAAGGCGACCAACAATATGGCGGAGTATGAAGCTCTCATCTACAGACTCAAGGAGGCACTATCTTATGGTGTCAAACAGCTGTTGGTGAAGGGTGATTCACAACTCATCATCAAACAAGTCAAAGGTGAATGCTCCTGTAACAATCCTCAACTAGCTGCTTATCTCCTTGAAGTCTAGAGGCTCCAGAAGGACTTGAAGTCCTGGATCTCCACCATGTTCAACGTCTTCATAACGCTGAAGCTGCCGAACTCTCAACGAAAGCCTCAACTGGAGATCCAACTCCTGACGGAATCTTCATCCAGAGGTTGTCAATACCAACAACTCAGCCTGCCAAACTCAGTGAAGGGGGCGAGACCAGCACCTTGAAGCTGGCAGTCCTGGTGGCCCTGTTACCATGGCGTCCACCAAGGGTCGTAGGTGCTGTCAGAAGCTCCGAGCAACCCAACGCAATACTCAGAAGCTGAAGTTGGCTCCTATGCATGGATCTCGGAGATCCGGAACTACTTGAAAGAAAATATCCTTCATGAAGACGGTGTATCCGCTGACCGGGTTGTCAGATTGGCTAAAAGATACACGTTGGCAGAAGGAGATCTCTACCGGCACGGTGCCAATGGCATACTAATGTGGTGCATTGCAAGGGAAGAAGGTCGCGAGCTCCTCACGGAAATCCATGGAGACGAGTGTGGGAACCACGCATCTCCCCGCACGTTGGTTGGTAAAGCCTTCCGGCATGGCTTTTACTGGCCTAGAGCACTCCAGGATGCAGTCGAGCTAGTGAAAAAATGTGAACGTGCCAGTTCCACGCAAAACAGATTTACACACCACCTCAATCACTACAAATGATACCTCCTACATGGCCATTCGCGTTGTGGGGGCATGGACATCTTGGGACCATTTCCAAAAGCCGTCGGAGGTTACAAGTTCCTGTATGTCGCTATCGACAAGTTCACCAGGTGGCCTGAAGCAACTCCAGTTGTGACAATCAACAAGCAATCAACAACCAAGTTCTTGAAGTCCATTATATGCAGATTTGGAGTTCCAAACAAAGTCATAACTGACAACGGAACCCAATTCACAAGTGTTGCATTCCGAGAATATTGCGAAGACCTCGACATTCAACTCAGCTACGCCTCAATAGCTCACCCAGCAAGTAATGGCCAAGTCGAGAGAGCAAATGCAAGAATCTTAAAAGGACTCAAGATGCACACATATGAGCGCCTGAAAAAGCATGGAGTTGACTGGATTGAAGAGCTTCCGTCCACATTGTGGGCAAACAGGACAACACCTAACTGGTCAACTGGAGAAACACCCTTCTTCCTGGTGTACGAAGCTGAAGTAGTCCTTCCTCCAGAGATCACCTTGGGGTCCCTCTGGGTCCAAAACTTCGACGAAGCCCCGTATAACCAGCTCCGGCGTGAAGACCTTGACCTCGTCGATGAGGGAAGGTGCCAAGCAGCTGTTTGGAATGCACGTTATCGCCAAGCGCTCCTATGCTATCATCAAAGGCATGTGCGCAATTGACAACTTGAAGAAGGTGATCTAGTGCTTCGGAAGATACTAACCCGTGAAGGGATGAACAAACTTTCCCTTAGCTGGGAAGGTCCTTTCCAAGTGATCAAAGTATCCCGACTCGGATGCGTTCTCTTGGCAACTGAGGATGGGACTCCACTTCCTAATCCTTGGAACATCGATCACCTCCGTAAGTTTTATGCGTAGAATCACGGAGGTGAGTCTGTAATTACACACGATGTATGTTATAGAGTCACTATACAGACATGGGTAGGTCCTCTAGGAGAACATCCGGACCCCTCCGGGAGGGTTCGGGAAGTTCAAATACACTTCATACAGTCACAACACTAAAAGTGTAACTACCTACCCTGGGTTAGTACAAGATGTATAGCGCACTTAGCTTGGTCCGGCACCCTAAGTGTGTCCTTGTCTCCCCTGTAAATCTGGACCTATAATGAAAGACATTGTTGTGTGAAAACAGACTCCACGTGCATTTATTTTTGTACAAGGCTCGATCTATCAAATTATTATTTTTAACCTTCTTATCTATAATGAAGTTGTGCAATTCCTTTTGAGTTTTAGTCCAAGTAATTCGTATGTATTATAAGTATTATTGATGGTCTCTTCGGATCCTAACATTTTTGCATAGTCTACTTGTCTAAACGTCAAGCCAACATAGGTCCGAAGTGTGCTATCGACTTAGTCTGGTCCTGCACCCTAAGTACGCCACTCTACCTACACCCCGACATACCTCAGTAGGGTGAGTACTAAAAAAACATATGGGTCCGGAAAGATTATATCAATATGCTTGTTACCATATTGAGTTTCTTCGGATTTAAAACTAAAATAAGAATGATAAGTCATAAACGATTTATAGACAAGAGGATGAATTTTACTCTTTTCTTGTCTTCGATGTGCAGGAAAAACAGAAATTAATAACGATGGTGGACGACGTCAGAGCTACTAAGCTCCGACATCCTCTAAGGGGCCCTGCTGTCGATGTTCAATATGTTGACAGGGGTGACGTCGGAGCTACAAAGCTCCGACAACCCTTGGGGGGCCTACCTTCAAACGATTCGTGCGTTGACATCGGGAGCTACCAGACCTATCAAGCTCCGATAAATCCCAAGGGGCCCGCCATCGATGTGTTACATGTTGATGGTAGGTGTTGTCAGAGCTACCAAGCTCCAGCAGCCCCAAGGGACCAGCCGTCGACGCGTCGGAAATAAAGACTTCAGACCTAAAAACTACAAGTTCGAAGTATTCAAGTCGTCAACATGCTGCCAAAAACTTTTGGTACATGTACACACTACAATTTTGCAAATATACCAGGGGGCCAACAAGACAGAGTACAATATATTGAAAATAAAACAACAATAAAGTGAAATTCATGGCAAAGTGGATTTCATTTATCCGAAGTATTGGATTACAAAAATGGGATTATAGCAGAAGGAAAAAGGAAAAAGTCCTAGATACTGGAGGATCTAAGTCCCGCGGAAGAATGAGGCAACTTCCTTGACAACTCCTTAAATGTTGGCCCTGGCGGCGTCCTCCTCTTCAGCAACGGGACCTTGGAGCACCAGGTCCAGAGAGAATTGGGGATCTCAGCTCACATAACACGTCAGCACATATTTCGCGACATTTGTAGTCAAAGATTTCCCCTCTGTCTCCAGCTGGTCCGTAATGACGTCACCCATCGCGTCGAGTTTGCCGCCAGCAGCATTGAGGACCACCAGTGCTCGATCCAAGTCCAGCTCCAAATTTTCCGGACGTACAGGACTAAATCCTAGTGGTGTCAGCGCGTCGTTGGCTCGTCCCAAGAAGTCCCATACTTGGATGGACTCAGTCTCCTTCAAGCTCCGCAGCTCCTCCAGTGACTTCCGGGCGGTCGCAAGCTCCGAATCCTCCCCAACGAGGCGCTCGACCAATTCGGCATGCTGCTGCATATTCTCAGCAACTTGCTTCTCACGATCGGTCAACTCCATCTCTCAGAGGTGGATGCGGTTTCGCCTTTCTGCCAAGTCCGTTTCCCTGCCTTTTACTTTCCCTTCCCTGGTGGCAACATCAGCTTCTCTTTTCGAGAGCTTCTGACCCAGTTTCAATACTTCTCCTTCTCTTCTTTACTCCATAGATCCAGCTTTTTGCTGCGATCTGCCAAATTCTGTTCACCCAGAGTCAATTTCTGGGTGACCTCCGCCTCCCTCTTCACAATATCCTCCTGCTGCTCTAGGAGCTTCTCTTCCCTCGCCTCAAGGTCCGCTCGGCGCTTCAGGAGAACCTCGTTCAATTTGTTGAGGTTTTTGTGACGCTCATCAGCAGCATCACCCCTCTCCTTGGCTTGCTCAAGGTTATCCCTAGATTTAGCATCGAACGCCCTGATGGCAGCTTCCTTCTCCTCCAGCAGCTTGTCCCAGTATTCCAACCGAGCCTTTTCCCTCTTGATACACTCCTTCTGGTCAGCCAACCTTGTCTGTGCAAGCCTGATCTCAAAGTGGAGTTTGTTGCGCCAACGCCTCAAGGTGTTGCGCTCCTCGTCCAGGGATTTTCTCTCATGATCAAAGGTGAGCTGGACTTGCCTGAGACTTGAGCAGGCATTGTCTACGGACAACGCCAAGGGGATAGGCTCCGAACCCGCTAGGATCAACTTCACTGGTTCCAGAGGATTTTCCATCACAAAAATTGGGTCCCACTCTACAAGGGTGGTCCCCTGAGCCTCTGTGGTACTGGATCTGCTCGCTGGGAGCTCTTCGGCAGCTGTTGAAGAAGATCCTACTTGGGGAACTTCCACCGCCGAAGCAGAAGTCGAAGGCCCTTCTTCTGGGTCGTCAATTGTTGGCCCCGCAAGTGGAGGACCTGTCGCCACCTCTCCATGCTGCTCCAGCTCTGGTCCAGACACCTCCAGGGTAGCTACCTAAGGGGCAACGGCTGGAGCTTCATCCGGTGTCCCTGCCACCGTTGGCTTAGACACCGACGCGTTAGTCACTTCCGGTTCAGTGACCAGAGCTTCAAGCATTTCCGACTCAGCCCCCCGAACCTTTAACAACTTCTGGCCCAAGGGCTGAAGCTTCAGCCATCTCCGGCTCAGCGACCGGGACTTCAATTGCCTCTAGCTCAGCGGCCAGGGCTTCAACGACTTCCGGTTCAAAGGCCGGAGCTTCTAACATCTCTGGCTCCGGTACTGGAGCATCAGCCTCCGGCACCGTTGCCAGAGGTACATCTTCAACTTCTCCCCCGTGGTCCGGCCCTACCACGGGAGCTTCTGGTGAGGATTCTGAATCCAAATCCATGACAGCTGGCGCCGGAGCTGCCGTGACTTCTGCCACCACTTGAGGAGGAGGCTCGGTGCTCGAAGCCGGAGCTTCGGCATGCGCAGCCACAGTCGCTGCAACAGATGCCGAAGTCCCTGACCCCTTTCTTGACACCCTGGAAATAAAGGGATGAGAAGATTAAAGACATAACAGAAACTAGATTAGCATTTTAAGGCAAGCACACGATGCTTACCTAGGGATGCTACCATCCTAGTCATCTCGAAACCTCTTCTTCTGAGGCTCGGAGCCAGAGCCCACCAAGTCTGGTGAGACAACGACTTCGAACCTCAGCTGGGGACCACTTGTGGCAGCCGGAGTCCTCTCAACTGGAGCTTCTCTTGGTCGGGAAGAACTCCCGGGCGTGGAGCTCTTAGCCAACACTAAAGCCGGTGTTGACTGTGTGGAGCTAGCGCCTCTCGAAGACGCCTGCGCCAGAGAAGGTGCAGCCGCATAAGACCTCCTCCGTCGGGGAGAAGGAGCCGTTGTAGAGGGAGCAGCCCTGACGGACCTCCCATCAGCATGCTTCAGCTTCCTCTTCTGGCTGGAGGGTTCAGCTGACTCTTTGCCCTTGCCCTTGCCCTTGCCGATGTCTTCAATCCTCTAGCTCGGGGTGGAGGCAGGCTCTCCTTCGGAAGCTCCGGGGATTACCACCCTGGAGGTCGGACGCCTCTCCACCTCACCAAGGTCATCAAGCGCCGACATCTTCATCCAGAGCTCTCTGCTGAACTCTGGCTCCATGTTCAGAGGAAGGAAAGCAGCCGACGGAACCAAGTCGTCGCCTTCAATGTTTATCCCATGCTGAAATTTCTTGAGATGAAGCTTCAGAGCTTCATCACCCAAATTGGATTTCAGATCGGTTTCAATCCGGTCGTCATCCATCACGCTGTTGAGAGCCCAGGCGAGCTTCTCCCTCTTCCTCAGCGAAGCCCATCTATTGACTAAGAAATTGCAGAAGACAATCTGAGGGGTCACTCCACGCTCCACGCATTTTCGGATCCTGGTGAGGACGGGGTTAAAGGCATCTCACAGCTCTGGAACTACACTCCAAGCTCGATATCAACGTTGGGGAGTCCTTGGGGCAGCTCCAACCTCTTGTGCTCCTCCACTGCAATGATGACCCAGTCCTCCTTCCAATCATCCCATTTGCCGGAAGGGAATGACATCAAGTACTTGAAGGGGCAGTTCTTGTGCTTCTCAAAATAGTAGAAGCCAAGAAGCTCAATCCCCTTGTCGGTGGTGTGGACTGTGAAGAAGGTACGAAACAATTCGATGCAGGGGGGAACACCGACCCACATCTCGCAGAAGTGGACGAAGGTCGCCACTAGCAGAAGAGAATGGGGGCCAAGATGATACAGCTGGAGACCGTAAAAGTCCAGCAACATTAAAAGAAAGGTTGAAAAAGGTGGGATCAATCCCACCATGGCGTACGCAGAGAAGTACACCATATCGCCATTACGCTCCTTCTTGAATGGGAGCTTGCCGGTGCGGACCAAGTGGTTGAAGGAGTCACTGTTAATAGAGGTAACACAACCATTAAGGCACATTATCACACTATTAACCTTGCTTAATACTTATAGATAGTGTATTAGGCTATTAAATATGCCAGGGCCACATGTTGGGCCAGGAAAATGATGTAACGGTTAGTCCTTGGACTATAAAAGGACTGAGCCATATGATACAGGGGGACACTCCAAGCTGAGCCATACACTACGCTTCCTAGTGATTCTCAATACAATAACACACACCCCATGGAGTAGGGTATTATGCTCAGGTGGCCCAAACCACATAAATCTCTGGTGTCACCATCTCAATCCTAATCTCTGCCTACCCCAACCGAAACAAGAACCTCCGCGGGCTACACTTTAGTAGTACCGGGGGAAGTGTCGTTACCACACTTTGACAGCGTGGACATTCAAGATGCTATTAAATAGCTGTTACAAGACCTGATTAATGTGTCATTAACTCAATATGAATTACTCACGATCAGAGGACTATTAACACTGGTAAGGCCACTAATAAGGCGCGTTATCAGTCTATTAATCACAGTTTATACATGTATATTGTGTATAGGTGGTTAATTACAGCGGGGGCCACCTGTCGGGCCAGGCAATCTCTGTAACGACCAGTCCTTGGCATATAAAATGGTTGCATCACACGGTAGAGGACGACCAAGCTCATATGCACACTAGCTCCTACATACACCTGCCAAACAATCAACAACCACCCCGTGGAGTAGGGTATTGTGCTCAGGCGACCCAAACCACATAAAAATCCTCTGTGTCACCATCTTGTTCTTGATCTTACACGTGCCCCAACCGAATACGAGCCTCCGCGGACTACACTTTAGTAGTATCGGGGGATGTGTCTTAGTCTACACTTCAAGATTTGGGCGCCAGGTATAGGTGGTCCCTAGGCCCACCTATGGGAGAGATCCTGAGGGAAAGGTGGGAGTGTCGCCCTGCATTGAGCTCTTCTAGTTCTTTTTCACGGTCCATGCTACTGGGAAGAGCAACAAGTACCTTGGCTTATACTACTTCGTGAAGCGCAAGAAATTGCCGCTCAAGTACCTGAAGACTTTCCCTTCTGGGAAATGGGACAACTAGAAGAAGGATTGGGCGGTGATCACCGTGGACCACCGCGACATTTTGGAGCTACCCGAGAGTCCCCACAAGATCGACACCGATATCTGGGAAGTGGCTCCGAAGTTGTCAGAAGAGTATAACCCGATCCTGACAAGGATCCGGGAGTGTGTTTAGGGAGGGGTGACTCCTCTGATGGTCACCGCCAATTTCTTGACAAACCGGTGGGCTCCGCTGTAGTCAAGGGAGTGGCCTACTTGGGCGTTCGGTGGAGAGCATGATCACAATCAGATTGAGACTGGCTTCAGGTCCAATCTGAATGAAGGATCTTTGAAGCTCCATCTCTAGAAGTTGCAGCACAGAGTCATCCGCCTAGATGATCTGACTCCTCTAGCGGATTTCCTGCTTTTAAACATGGTGCCGGAGATCAGAAGGGAGCTGCGGAAGAAGATGCCAACTCTTGATGACTTGGGCCTTGTGGACAAGCGTCGAATCGCTCCTCTAACCGGGATTGCTATCCCTGAAGCTCCTTGCTCCCACAAAAGCTCAAGACGTGCGCCAGTCAGCGGAAAAGGCAAAGGTCCCGCTGCTTCCCCTCCAAAGAAGTCTACCTCCGGCCGAGGCAAGGAGAAGGCTCCCCTCAAAGTTCCGAGTCGCAAGCGGAAGCTGATGAGGAGCGATGGGAGAAAAGTGAGGGAAGCTCTGACAGAAGGGACCCCTCCACCTCGACTCAGGTACGTGGTGATCGTGCCTCCAGTCTGACTGGTTCTTCGGCTCTGGTGCCCGCGGAGGGCACTAAATCTGGCAAGTCTACTCCAGCCCCGATGCCAGCTGGTGGCTCTGGGTCCAGGGTGCAACCTCCGATGGCAGAGATCCCAGAGGTGGTAGCGCCTGTGGCCGCCTCTACTCCAGGTTTGGGCCCTAGAGCATCCGCCACACCGGTGACGGCGGGCTCTAGCTCTCAACGCTCAAAGAAGAGGATCCGTGCCGATTGGAGCGACAATACTCAAAGGTAAGGATCAACTCTTTAACTTTTGTTTTGATTTTGCTCTTTGCTTTGTATTGAATTTCCTACTTTCTGTTTCTAGAATGTCGAGAACGAGCACAGTGGTTCCGGCGCCTACTGTGGCAACGGAAGTTGCATCAGTTGAAGCTCCTGCACTAGCTCCTGCCCCTCCCCCAGTGGAGGTGGCAGATGACACAACAGCTCTGGCGGCGGCTGTCATGGAGATAAATACAGTGCCAACAACCGAAGCTCCGGTGGTAGCGCCGGACCACACGGAGGAAGAATTTGTTGAAGATTCGGCAGTTTTGGAGCCTACTGTAGAAGCTCTGGCATCAGTGCTGGAAGTAAATGAAGCTCCGGCAAGTGCCTCAGTGACAACTCTGGAAGTGACAGCTCTAGACGTAGTTATGTCTGAACCGGGGCAACTATAGGATCCGTCTACAAGTACTTCAACTTCTGAGCCAATGATTCAAGATCCGGCTGAGGGACCTTCTTCATCAGCCCTAGAGGTCGAAGCTCGTGCGCCATGACCTTCTTCTACAGCAGTTAATGTTGATGAGCTCCCAGAGGTTGGCCCCAACGATGTAAAGCTGTTGGATAACACACTCGCACCGTGGGAGCCGGTTGTGATTTTGGAAGACCCGCTGGAGCCCGCTAAGGCACGTCAGGCGGGCCCGAAGCCAACCCCCTTGACGTTGTCTTTTGACAACGCCTGCTCAAGTCTCTGCCAAGTCCATATCGCCTTCAACCACAAAAGCAAGACTCTCGAAGGAGAGCGCATTACCTTAAGGTATTGGCGCAACAGACTTCATTTCTAGACGAAGCTAACACGGTCCCGACTGGCTGACCAGAAGGAGTGGGTGGCCAAGGAGAAGGCCTGGCTAGCGCTACTAGACCACACACTTAATGAAAGAGAGGCCATGATTAAGGTCCTCAATGATAAGACTCAAGAGATATTCGAGCATGCCAAGGAGACCAACGAGGCAACTGATAACCACTCGGATAGCCTCGACGAGTTAAACGAGGTACTCCTCAGGCGCCGGGAAGCCCCCGATCAAAAGGAGGATAAGATCCTGGAGAAAGAGGAAGACCTCGTGAAGAGAGAGGAGGAGCTCGCCTAGAGGCTGTCGCTGGAAGAGTAGAGTTTGGCTGATCGCGCCAAATAGTTTGAACAGTGGTGCGTTCAAGAGAAGGAGTGGATTTGGTAGGTGGGAGAAGAAGTCTCCAGAAGAGAGACCAATATCTCTACCAAAGAGGATAAGGTGAATCCCATGGAGAAGGACTTGGCAGATCTGAGGAACCGTATCTACCTCCAGGAGAAATAGCTCGGCAACCAAGAAAAGTGGATGGCTGAAAAAATTCAAAAGCATGCTATGGAAGTCGAGCACTTCTCCAAGGAAGGTTCTGCGGAACTTTCAGCTGCCAGGAAGTCACTGGAGGAGCTAAGGAGCTTGAGAGCAGCTGAGTCCCACCAAGTCTAGTATTTTTTAGGGCATGCCAATGAAGCCATAGTGCTGTTTGGTTTCAATACCGGTGCATTCGGCTGACCCGGAGCTGGAGATGGACAGAGCTCTGATGGCATTAACCTCCGCCGGCTAAAAGCTTGAAGCCATGGGTGATGTGGTTATCGATGAATTGGAGATGAAAGGAAGGACCCTGGCCAATAATGTTGTCGAATATGTTAGCATGTTTCAAGAGCTGGGACCCCCAGATGTCCTTAGCTCCAGTGCTCGAAGGACCCGTTGTCGAGGAGGAGGAAGCCGCCAAGGCCATCGTCCAAGAAGCTGCCCAAAAAGTTGCCTCATTCTTAAATAGGAAATCCAGTAGCTAGTACTTTGTCTTTTTTGCCTTCGCTTTTTAATCCTCATTTCGAATGAATGAAACCTAAAATCCTTCCGAATTCCATTTTTTGTGTCATTAATGCATTGCTTTTTATATTGTTGGCCCCCTAGTAGATGTGTTTAATGAATTGAAGAAATCTACCATGAGGATTTAGACAATATCTTGAAAACTCGATAGCTCCGAATTCGTAGCTATTATGTTAGCTCCGAGTTCCGAGTCTTGCCCCCGACATCTCCAAGGATCCTTAGTTGCGTTGAACGTTGACGGCGGGCCCCCTGGGAGTTGTCAAAGCTTGGTAGGTTCGACGGCGCCCACTATCAATGCTTAGAACATCGACAACGTGCCTACTGGGGGTGTCATAGCTTGGTAGATTTGACGGCGCCCACTATCAACGCTTAGAATGTCGACAGCGGGCCCCCTAGGGGTTGTCGAAGCTTGGTAGGTCCGACAGCGCCCACTATCAACACGTAGAACGTCGACGGCGGGTTCCCTGGGGGTTGTTGGAGCTTGGTAGGTTCGATGGCGCCCACTATCAACGCGTAGAACGTCAATGGTGGGCCCCCTGGGGGTTGTCGGAGCTTGATAGGTCCGACGGCGCCCACTATCAACACTTAGAACGTTGACAGCAGGCCCCCTGGGGGTTGTCGGAGCTTGGTAGGTCCGATGACGCCCACTATCAATGCTTAGAACATCAATGGCAGCCCCCTGGGAGTTGTTGGAGCTTGGCAGATCCGACGGTGCCCACTATCAACATGTAGAACGTTAACGACAGGCCTCCTGGGGGTTGACGGAGCTTGGTAGATGCGACAGCGCCCACTATCAATGCGTAGAACGTTGACAGTGGGCCCCCTAGGAGTTGTCAAAGCTTGGTAGATCCGATGATGCTTACTATCAATGCTTAAAACGTCGACGGCGGCCCCCCTGGGGTTGTCGGAGCTAGTGCTCCGGCAGCATCCACCATCACTAAGCCAATTGCCATCGAATGTTCATTTTTCATGCGCATAAAAACAAGAAAAATAGTAAAATTTGTCCTATTGTCTATAATTTATTTGCGTCTCATTACCCTTCTCTGAATTTTAGATCTTGAGGAATTTAACATGATGACATAAGTGTATTGATTGAACCTCTTTTAGGTCCGAATGCCTTTCAGACCCGCCCTACTGGGACCTGCCAGGATATAGGTAGAGTGGCATACTTAGGGTACCTGACCTGTCTTAGTCGATAGCACACTCCAGACCTATCATTGGCTTTGGTTTTCAGGCAAGTAGACCATACGACAATGCCAAAACCCAAAATAAGATTACCAATACAACTTATATATCACATGAATACCTTGGATCGAATTTCAAATGGATTGCACAACATTATTATAGACAAGAAGGTAAAAAAGAAATGAGCCTATACAAATGAAATGCACGTAGAGTCTGTCCGTATAAAATGTTTCTCATTAATGTCCAAATTACAGGGGAAGACAAGGACACACTTAAAGTACAATGACCAAGTTAAGTGTGCTATTCGTCTTGATCTATCCCAGGGAGGGTAAAGACACACTTAAAGTACATGACCAAGTTAAGTGCGCTGGGACCCTTCCCAACTCTGTCCATGGACTACAAGAGACACAATTTATACAAACAGACTCACCTTCGTGTAACTAAGCGTAAAACTTATGGAGGTGCTCGATGTTCCACGGATTGGGAAGCGGAGTCCCATCCTCTGTCACCAAGTGAACGCGTCCAGGGCGGGATACTTTGATAACTCGGAAGGGTACTTCCCAGTTTGGGGATAGTTTGTCCATCCCTTCATGAGTCAGTATTCTCCGCAGCACCATATCACCTTCTTCTAACTGCCGGTTACGCACGAACCTTTGTTGATAGTGCCGGAGCGCTTGGCGTATTGTGCATTCTGAACAGCCGCTTGCACCTTGCCTCGTCTACGAGGTCCAGGTCTTCACACCGGAACTTGTCCTGTGTGGCTTCATCGAAGGTCCGGACCCGGAGAGACCCCATTGTGATCTTTGGGAAAAGGACTGCTTCAGCTCCGTACACCAAGAAGAAGGTTGTCTCTCCATTGTCAGTAATGACTTTGTTCGGAACTCCAAATCTGTAGACTATGGACTTCAAGAACTTGATAGCTGATTGTTTATTGATTGTGACAACTGGAGTAGCTTCTGGCCACTTGGTGAACTTGTCAATGGCGACGTACAGGAACCTGTAACCTCCGACAACTTTTGGAAAAGGTCCCAAAATGTCCATCCCCCACACAGTGAATGGACATATAGGAGTTATCATTTGCAGTGACTGAGCCGGTGTGTGAATCTGTTTCGTGTGGAACTGGCATGCTTCACACTTTTTTACCGGCTCAACTACATCCTCGAGTGTTGTAGGCCAGTAGGAGCCATGCAGAAGGCTTTACCAACCAACGTGCGGGAAGATGCGTGGTTCCCACACTCACCTCCATGGATCTCCGCGAGGAGCTCGCAACCTTCTTCCCGGAAAATACACCGCATTATAACGTCGTTAGCACCGTGTCGGTAGAGATCTCCTTCTACCAACATGTATCTTGTAGCTAATCTAACAATTCGGTGAGTGGAAGCACCGTCTTCAGGAAGGATGTTGTCTTTCAAGTAGCTCTGGATCCCCGAGATCCATGCATCAGAGCTGACTTGAGCTTCTGGATCTTGTGTACTGGGTTGCTTAGAGCTTCCTGCAGCACCTACGGTCCTTGGTGGGCTCCATGGTAACAGGCCACCGGGACCACCAGCTTCGAGGTGGTCTCGCCCCCTTCACTTATTTCGGTAGGCTGAGCGGCAGGTCCTGACAATCTCCTAACAAAAACTCCATCAGGCACTTGAGATCCGGTTGAAGATTTCGTCGAGAGTTCATCAGCTTCAGCATTTTTGAGATGTTGGACATGACAGAGGTCGAGGACATGGAAGTCCTTCTGGAGCTTCTGGACCTAAAGGATATAAGCAGCAAGTTGGGGGTTGTTGCAACTGCATTCAACTTTGTGAGACCTATGTCTGCTGAATACATTGGCTATGATGATAAAAGTTTTGAATTCTACCAAAACACCCTTTTCATCAAGGTTCGACTCTTGATCCAAGCTCCTGCAATGTCTGACAATACGACCGACTTGTTTTGGGTAGCTCCGACAAGGTCTAATTTCTTTGTCTAGGTCCGACTTGCTATGGCTAGGTCCAACATGTTTTTGCTAGGTCCGACGCAAGGTCTAACTAGCTTCGGTAAGCTCCGGCGCTAGCTCCCACTAGCTTTGGTAAGCTCGGTGCTAGGTCCCGCTGGCTTTGGTAAGCTCTGGTACTAGGTACTGCTAGCTGTGGTAAGTCCAGTGCTGGGTCCTGCTAGCTTTGGTAAGCTTCAACTCAAGGTCCGGTTAGTTTTGGCAAGGTCCGGAGCTAGATTGTAATGGTTCTGCTTTTACTTTGAATTGATTCGAACTTGCTTTACATCTATGGAAAGTTTGCTTAGTATTCTTTTACTAAGTTTTTGGTGTGTTTTGGTGGTTATAGTTGATATTTTTTTGCTAAGTTTTGCAACATGCTTATGTGAGGTGCTCACGTAAGGTGTTGTGGTTTCAAAACTAACAAGAGTCAAGTCGAGGACTTGTGCTCAGAAGTATTGGTTGTTTATTCATGGGCATGTGTTGCTTGATTTCAAGACATGGCTGGTGATGGGATCCATTGAACTAGTCTTAGGAAGTAGATGAGGTTCAACAACCAAGTTCGGGAGGAATTGTGGTTGAGTTGATCGGGAGGTCGTGCAACATGTTTGAATCAAGAACAATGCATATGAAGATATCGTGGACATTGTTGGAAGATGTTTGCACACGCGCAAGGAGTGCATGGACGTGGATACATGGTTCCGAGGTGTGATGAAGAGATGTGGACGTAAAGAATTGTTTGGAAAGGTCCAACCGACTAGGTTATGAACTCAGGCTGCGGTTGAGTTAGGTTTGACTCAAATATGGAAAGATTTGAGTTGGTTATGATAGGATTTCGTGTGGGTCACGAAAGTTGGGTTGTTTTAGGAATATAGTATATGTTCCTAAAGTGTTTGGAAGTCTTAAGATTTCTTCTATTTGCGTATGTAAGAGTCTTGGACAGTTATGGAAAGTTTCGGTTGAATCTGAGTAGGATTTGAGTCCTAGTTAGGATTGGGTTGGCCTAAGGGCTGGTTATATAAGCAATAGAGGTAAGAGCTCGTGGTGCACGACTTTGGGGATGTTCCTCTGGTGTTTTGATCAATAAAATTTATAGTTTGAAGGAGCTTTTGTGCCTTGTTCGTCTGACTTGTTTTAGACAAGTTTTTCTCGTCGAGTTTCTGCACATCACTACCTTTCTTTGGTGGTTTTCTCATAACTCGAGTTTTACAGATCCAATTGACGTGATTCTTTCTGGGTTGTCTTGAAAACTTGATTATCTATCATCTATGAAAATTTCACGGTCATTGGACTTATAGTTTCTGATCTACACGAGTTTCTTTGCAGTGTTCTAGAACTATTTTTCTCAGGTAGACCAGATTGACCTTTGTTCGATCTTTCGATCGTAACTTGAGTTTCTCTCGAAGGATTTTCATGATTCTTGTTGTGACATCTTCATGACTTGATTCTCCACAATCTATAATTGTTTTGTCACAATTGATCACGTTTAGATTAGCCACACACACGATTTCTTTAATAGATCAATTTTCTGTCAAGGGGTTTTCATTGCTTCTGCTAAAAAGTTTTAATCTACCATTCATCCCCTCTGGTAGATTTACACGTGCTCTTTGATCCTACAACCTTTGACTTGCTTGATTATGAGTTGCAAGTCACACTTCACCAACAACTGCTTGATGCCATATGATAGCGCCACCTCGAGTCTATATATGAGAGCTTCATACTCCGCCATGTTGTTGGTTGCCTTGAAGTCAAGGTGTACTATGTATTTTACCTTCTCCCTGGTTGGAGTGAGGAGAAGGATTACAGGTCTGGACCCCTGCTTCTGCACAGAGCTATCAAAGTAAAGTGTCCAGTGAGGCTCAGTGAAGATCGAGACCTTGGGTTCGGGCTTCTGCTCACTGGGGCCCCATGGAGTTGATTAAGAAGGAGTCCACTCCGCCACGAAATCAGCCAGCGGCTAACTCTTGATAACATGTCGAGGCAGGAATTCGAGGTTGAATTAGCCAGCCCCGCAACCCATTTCACAATATTTCCAGTAGAATTTGGATTGTGCAATATAGCACACAGTGGATAGGAGGTTATCACTGATATCTTATGTGCCTGGAAGTAGTGACGTGGCTTCCTTTGTCACGCCCGGTTCTGAAAAATGAACCAAGCTAACGCATATGTGTGCCTAGGATGTTCAACACACATACACGAGTGCATTCACAGCGGAAATAAACTAATTAAGCGACTAAGCAAACTAAGCATAAGGGATAGCGCAACTCCAATCAACACCACATGCAAAGCTGACGGTAGACACGGCCTAGAACTCCGCATTATCGCCATTAAACAGCCAATCCTGACCTGCAACTGTTGGGGGGGGATTGCAAGAGTGAGTACATGTCGTACTCAGCAAGTGTGGGAAGTATGACATGCGGATGATTCAAATGACGACAATAATAATGGCTAAGTGCTGAAAAGTACATAAAAACATTTGAAAAGCAATATATTATATGTATGTGAAGTAAACCCATCATAATCATAAGTAATATCATAATACCAGTCTAAATTCACTACCATCATCAATAATTCCAGATTTCACCATTGCCAATAACCATATTCAATACCAGGAATAATTCCATAACCAACCATAACCATAATACCAACCATAACCATCCCAATACCGAGTTCCCTCTAATCATGGAAGTTGTCCAGGTGCTCATAACCAAGAGCACGGCTATCATGATAGTTTTATTAGACTCTGCAGAGTTTGTACCACTTTACCCACGTGTTTGTGATTTCATCACCTTTCGATGACTAAAACCTCTATTATGCCGTCTCACACTTCCGTCGGTGTGTGGCCAAGATATCACAAAATAGCCTTTACAAATGGATTACTAGTCTATTTAGACCCCACTGAGGTTTTATCGGTGGCGATGTCTCCCTCAGAGCACATCTTCAACCAAGGGCCCCCTCTTGAGCCATTCGGATCCCAGGGTAGTCCCACCAAGCATCAACAAACCCAATCCGACTACCCCTTCCCCAAGCATCCCTAATGGTCCAAATAGCACTGGCAAAGACCTAATTAATCAGCTACGCCGCACCCATACTTGGCCTCGTGGTGGCACTGTAGTCCTGGCTTATTCTCGCATGAACCGGTCCTTAGATCTAAAGCAAGCAAACCACCATATCATCCAACCCATCCACATACCAGGCTTGCTTAGATCACCCATT
This sequence comes from Tuctoria greenei, assembly GCA_036927565.1. Taxonomy (NCBI): domain Eukaryota; kingdom Viridiplantae; phylum Streptophyta; class Magnoliopsida; order Poales; family Poaceae; genus Tuctoria; species Tuctoria greenei. The sequence goes on from JAYESD010000007.1 coordinate 4,919,966, forward strand.
ACCATATCATATTTAACCAGTTCATGTTAACCATAATCTCATCCATTCATAATTAAATTGAGTGGTATAGTTGTTTCCTATCCTAGTTGATTAAGCAAAGCAAAAGGAAAAAAGCCCTTCTCGACTCTCTATCATAATTCCAGGTGACAAGGGTGGTCAAACAAAGCTAGTAAACTTCCTATCATAGGATTCCCATCAAATTGACACAAGCATGCAATTGTGCAAACAAAACATTTATTTTAAAACAGGATCAATATGCTTCAAGGACACTTGCCTTGCTCTTGCGGTTGATTAGGGTCAAAGCCTTCAAACTCTTGGTGCTGTAGATCCTCCGCGGCACTCTCTAGCGCAAATCCGTCTAATCCACATAATAAACATACAAGACGAGAAACACAATCAAAGAGTGCACAAATATTACTCAATATGACATGACATGCATGATTGATGCAAATGCAAGGTAGAACTTGTAAATTGATTGCTTTTAATGATCACTAACTAGTTCTAATAGCTTTTAACAAGTTTATACAGGTTTGGAGTTGATTAGGTCAATTTTTGGAATTAATTCAACACAATTTATCCAGGGAAATTGGACTAGTCCGCTAGGGACCGGACAAGTCCGCACTTTACGAGATCAGCAGATTAGGATTTTCTAGATCAACGTAAATTTGGAGATTAGGTGTTGAATTCACATAAGGAAAAGATAATAGAAAGTATACCAGGTGTTTAGGACTCTAATGAATCAAGAAACTTGGAGGTAGCACTTGGATCTCAGTGATCTAGGGTTGGGGATGAACTTGGAGCTGAATTGGTGTTGAAGAACAAAAACTTGGTGGAGATCTTGATCCTCTTCCATTTCCTCCTCTTCTTCTTCTTGCTTGGGATCTTCTCCTCCCTCCTTGATGGTGGCTCTCCACGAACTAGGGTTTGGGTGGGCTGGAAAAGTGGCAAATATATGTCAAGCCAAGGGGTGGGGTTGTTTATATAGAGGTGGATGCTAGGGTTAGATGGATTTCAAGTTTGGGATGAGTAGAGGCCGGTTTAGAGTCCCTCATGGGCTCTAAAAGAGTTAGGCACGATGTCCCTAGGCCCACATAACGTGAAACCCAAGAAACAAGTCATAAAACAAAAGATCAACTCGGAGTCACAAAATATCGGACAAGTCCGAAAAGGACCGGACTAGTCTGAAGTCGTCCAGAGAGAAAATCGGACAAGTCTGGCCAAAAATAGGACAAGTCCGACTTTAAACAGAGAGGAAATGGGACAAGTCCACTGGAACACCGGACTAGTCCGGAAAAGTCCAGGGACTTAGCAAATTTTCAAGGATTCTTGGGATATCGGACTAGTCCGCACAAAATCGGACATGTCCAAAAGTTTCCAGAGGCAAAATCGGACTAGTCCACAGCAAAAACGGACAAGTCCATTTTTAGTCAGAGAGAAATCAGACTAGTCCTCAGTAAAACCGGACTAGTCCACACTTTCCTGCATTTTAAGTGCGGTTTTGTTCCAAATCAATTTTAAATGCTCCAAATCAATTTTAAACTCGTTCCTCTTTATGTGGGTCAATGTTAAACATGTATACGAATGTAAGCAAGGCATGATGCATGAAAATGAGGGTGTTACAAACCTACCCCCCTTAAAATGAATCTCGCCCTCGAGATTCGATGCAGAAGAGAAGAGATAGGGAAATTCCTTCTTGAGATCATCCTCCAACTCCCATGTTGCTTCTTTTTCTGTGTGGTGCTTCCATTGAACTTTACACCATCTTATAACCTTGTTCCTTGTGACTCTCTCCTTGGTTTCCAAGATCTTGACCGGTTGCTCGGCATAATTCAAATCTTCCTCTAGTTCCAATTCTTCCATTGGCACTTGTTCTTCTGGTACTCTCAAGCACTTCTTGAGCTGGGAAACATGAAAGACATCATGTACATCTGAAAGATGAGCTGGCATCTCCAACTTATATGCTACTTCTCCTCTTTTGTCCAAAATCTTGAATGGTCCAATATAGCGAGGTGCTAGCTTTCCTATTATGTTAAACCTCTTATGACCTCTCATTGGTGACACCTTGAGGTAAACAAAATCTCCCACTTCAAAGGATAATTTCCTTCTCCTATTGTCCGCATAGCCATTTTGTCTTGATTGGGCAGCCCTCAAGTTTTCACGAATTATTTGTACTTGCTTTTCGGCTTCTTGCAACACATCACCAAATACTTGAGTTTCTCCTGCTTCATTCCAGAATAAAGGTGTCCTACACTTCCTTCCATAAAGCACTTCATATGGTGGCATTTTCAAGCTTGCTTGGTAACTATTGTTGTATGAAAATTCTGCATATGGCAAGCTTTTGTTCCAACTTTTCCCATGCTTTAACGCACAAGCTCTTAGCATGTCCTCTAAAATCTGATTGGTTCTTTCGGTTTGTCCATCCGTTTGTGGGTGATACACTGAACTAAAATTCAACCTCGTTCCCAAAGCTTCATGCAATTTATGCCAAAATCTGGAGGAAAATTGAGAACCTCTATCCGAGACTATCTTCTTAGGGACTCCATGTCGACACACAATATGCTCCATGTATATTTCGGCCAATCGTGCAGCTGTATATTTGGTCTTCACAGGGACAAAATGAGCTGACTTGGTTAAGCAATCCACAATTACCCAAATTGAGTCATACCCGAACTGAGTACGTGGTAACCCAACTATGAACTCCATACCGATTTCTTCCCACTTCCAATACGGGATCTTCAATGGTTGCAATAATCCAGATGGCCTTTGATGTTCCGCCTTGACTCGTTGACACACATCACACAATGCCACATATTCAGCTATGTACTTCTTCATGCTATCCCACCAATAGTTAGTCTTCAAGTATTTGTACATCTTTGTACAACCAGGGTGAATTGAGTAAGGTGACTCATGTGCCTCTTTTAATATCGTCTCCCGAATATGCTTCACATTAGGCACAACGATCTTTTTTCCAAGCCATAAGGTACCATGTTCATCCTCATCAAATCTGAATTCTTTCCCTTCTTCGGTCCTTTCCTTGATTTCCTTGATCTCTTCATCTGTGGTTTGCGCTTCTCGTATTTCTTGCTCCAAGGTTGGATTTAACTCCATCATCTCCATCTCATTTACAAACCCGAGGTTCAACCGTTCAAACTCCTTACATAACTCGAATGGTAACTCTCGAACTGTGAGTTGATGACTTACTCCTTTTCTACTCAAAGCATCAGCCACTACGTTGGCTTTTACCAGATGATAGTTGATCCCCAAATCATAATCTTTGATGAGCTCCAACCATCTCCGTTGCCTCAAGTTCAGATCCGTTTGTGTGAAGGTATACTTCAAACTCTTATGATCCGTATAAATTTCACACCTATGTCCAAGGATATAGTGTCTCTAAATCTTCAATGCATGTACCACGACTGCGAGTTCCAAATCATGCGTTGGGTAATTCTGCTCATGTTTCTTCAGTTGTCTTGATGCGTAGGCGACCACTTGACCTTCTTGCATCAATACACATCCAAGTCCTTGTCTTGATGCGTTGCAATAAATATCAAAACTCTTGCTCACATCGGCAATACCAAAACTGGGGCTGTTGTTAACCTCTTCTTCAACTTCTCAAAACTGTTTTGACAAGTTTGAGTCCATTGGAAAGCCTTTCCCTTCATTAGCAACTCCGTCATTGGCTCGGCTATCTTGCAAAAGTCCTTGATGAATCTACGATAATATCCAGCCATCCCAAGAAAACTCCTTATTTCCTTGACATTTTGCGGGGGCTCCCACTTCAACACGTCTCTCACTTTTCCGAGGTCAACCGATACTCCTCCTCCTGAGATTATGTTCGATGGTCTAATCTTCATTTGAAAGTATCCCGACCTCAAATCAATCTTATAGAAGACACAAGCACCCTTCATCTGATCAAACAAGTCTTCTATGCGTGGCAAGGTGTACTTGTTCTTGATTATTACCTCGTTGAGAGCTCGGTAATCTACACACATCCTTTGAGTCCCATCCTTCTTGTTCACAAATAGAATGGGCGCTCCCCAAGGTGAATAACTAGGGCGAATAAAACCTTTCTCTAGTTGCTCTTGAATTTGTTTCTTGAGCTCTGCTAGTTCCATAGGAGGCATCCTATACGGCCTCTTAGCTATAGGTGCAATTACAGGTATTAATTCAATAACAAACTCAATGTCTCAATCAGGTGGCATACCTGGCAACTCGTCCGAAAAAACATCCAAAAATTCTCTCACCACCGGAATCTCCTCAATTGTAGCACCGTCCATATGATTCAACTCCAATTGCTTCGGTGCGGTTTGAGATGCTTCAAATTCTACGGTGATCCTTTCCTCATTGGTCAACTTCACCGTCTTTGTGGCACACTCAATAACTCCATTGTGCTTCCTCAACCAGTCCATACCAAGTATAATGTCCAATCCTTGAGAATCCAAAACAATGAGATTGGCGGAGAAGTCTACCCCCCTTATTCTAAGGCTTACTTTTGGACATACTATATTTGTCCTCATCTCTCCTCCAGGAGACTTAACCAATAGAGTAAACTTCATATGAGAGATAGGCAAACTATACTTGGCAACATACTTCGATGCAATGAATGAATGCGATGCTCCAGAATCAAATAACATAGTCGCGAGGTTGGAGTTGGCGAGAAACATACCAATAACCACGTCATCCGCTTGTTGAGCATCCTCCGTAGAGACATGGTTCACGTTGCCACGAGCAAAATTCTACTGTCCGCGGTTCCCTTGTGGCGCTCCTCCATTAGGTATTGGGTTTTGCCTCGAAGCATTGCTTTCTTGACCAAGGCCTGACTTAGGACATTGATGTGCAAAGTGCCCAGCTTCTCCACAAGTATAGCACTTATTAACTCCACCAGAATTATTGGGACGAGCTTGGTTTTGAACATTGGCACTAGAAAAATTAGCACGAGGTGCATAAGGCATTGGAGGCCTAGGTGCTTGCATAACAGGGCGCTGCTGCACAAACTGAGTTGGGCGTGGTGCATAACCAAAGCGCTGAGTAGGAATAGAAGAGCTGTAATATGGTGCATTAGGTGGTGCAAGGCGAGGGCACACATTACTTCCTTGTTGTTGTCCTTGATATGGCGCCTTCCTCTTGTTGTCTTGCTCCATCTCACGGATCTTGTTTTTAACCACGATTGCTTTGTCCACAAGCTTTTGAAAGTTGGCATAGTCACAATTGAGCAATTGCACTTGGATATCATTGTTGAGGCCTCTCATGAACAAATATTGCTTCCGGCTGTCCTGACTCACATCCTCAGGCACATACCTTGAGAGTTGAGTGAACTTGTTGAGATACCCACTCACGCTTGATCTTCCTTGCCTTAAATTCTCAAATTCTTGCCTCTTCAAGATCATATCACCTTCCGGCACATAATGGGAACGAAAGCTCTCTTTAAATTTGGCCCAAGTAATTCTCTCTTGATTCTCGTGAGCATTGCAATAAGCATCCCACCAATCTGCGGCTGCTCCAACGAGTTGATGAGAAGCAAATAGCACCTTCTCCCGGTCATTGCATTGGACAATAGCTAACTTCTTCTCCACGGACTTGAGCCAATCATCCGCATCCCTAGGGTCAACGGCTTGAGCAAAGGTGGGTGGCCTAGTCCTCATAAACTCTCCCAATCGGTTATGAGGAGGCGGGGGTGGCGGTGGACGCATGTGGGGCTGATTAATGATGTTATTGCTAGCCTGCAGTTGTCCCATAGTTTGTATCATGGTCTGCATGAGATGGTTTTGCATAGTCAATAGCTGCTCAATGTTGATAGCTCCCTGAGTAGATCCTTGTTCAATGTTGTTCTGAGGCACTCCATTGTTCTCCTCCTCATCATTGTCATCCCTCTGGTTGCGAGTCCTCACCATCTGGAGAAAAGCAATAGGTAAGAATTAGAAAACGTCCCCAACTATATGCATCAAGGGATATGAAACTAAACAGCTAGCTACACTAGCCTAGGTGGACATGGCAATGCTAAAGCATCCCAAAATCCTCTATTAAGCACACAAGCAAGCAATATATATAGGAACAACACACCAAGCAAAAACACATCGATTCCTGAGTGCTCCTATGTGCTCTAAAGTGTCCATTCTATTTAGGTTGTATCCTACGGTCAACATGTGGCTCTGATACCAATCTGTGACGCCCGGTTCCGAAAAATGAACCAAGCTAACGCATATGTGTGCCCAGGATGTTCAACACACATACATGAGTGCATTCACAAAAGAGTATACATAAAATTACCACAGAACAAGATTAATTAACCAAATTTTATTAAACAAACCATATTATCCTCAAATACAAGCTCTAATGAATATTTATGACAAGTTCAACTAATGCAGTGGAAATAAACTAATTAAGCGACTAAGCAAACTAAGCATAAGGGATAGCGCAGCTCCAATCAACACCACAGGCAAAGCTGACGGTAGACATGGCCTAGAACTCCGCATTATCGCTATTAAACTCCCAATCCTGACCTGCAACTGTTGGAGGGGATTGCAAGAGTGAGTACATGCCGTACTCAGCAAATGTGGAAAGTATGACATGCAACTGATTTAAATGACGACAATAATAATGGCTAAGTGCTGAAAAGTACATAAAAACATTTGAAAAGCAATATATTATATGTATGTGAAGTAAACCCATCATAATCATAAGTAATATCATAATACCAGTCTGAATTCACTACCATCATCAATAATTCCAGATTTCACCATTGCCAATAACCATATTCAATACCAGAAATAATTCCATAACCAACCATAACCATAATACCCACCATAACCATCCCAATACCGAGTTCCCTCTAATCATGGAAGTTGTCCAGGTGCTCATAATCGGGAGCACGGCTATCATGATAGTTTTATTAGACTCTGCAGATTTTGTACCACTTTACCCACGTGTTTGTGATTTCATCACCTTTCGATGACTAAAACCTCTATTATGCCGTCTCACACTTCCGTCGGTGTGTGGCCAAGAGATCACAAAATAGCCTTTACAAAGGGATTACTAGTCTATTTAGACCCCACTGAGGTTTCACCGGTGGTGATGTCTCCCTCAGAGCACATCTTCAACCAAGGGCCCCCTCTTGAGCCATCCGGATCCCAGGGTAGTCCCACCAATCATCAACAAACCCAATCCGACTACCCCTTCCCCGAGCATCCCTAATGGTCCAAATAGCACTGGCAAAGCCCTAATTAATCAGCTACGCCGCACCCATACTTGGCCTCGTGGTGGCACTGTAGTCCTGGCTTATTCTCGCATGAACCGGTCCTTAGATCTAAAGCAAGCAAACCACCATATCATCCAACCCATCCACATACCAGACTTGCTTAGATCACCCATTATCATATCATATTTAACCAGTTCATGTTAACTATAATCTCATCCGTCCATAATTGAATTTAGTGGTATAGTTGTTTCCCATCGCAGTTGATTAAGCGAAGCAAAAGGTAAAAAGCCCTTCCCGACTCTCTATCATAATTCCAGGTGACAAGGATGGTCAAACAAAGCTAGTAAACTTCCTATCATAGGATTCCCATCAAATTGACACAAGCATGCAATTTTGCAAACAAAATATTTATTTTAAAACAGGATCAATATGCTTCAAGGACACTTGCCTTGCTCTTGCGGTTGATTAGGGTCAAAGCCTTCAAACTCTTGGTGTTGTAGATCCTCCGTGACACTCTCTAGCGCAGATCTGTCTAATCCGCACAATAAACATACAAGACAAGAAACACAATCAAAGAGTGCACAAATATTACTCAATATGACATGACATGCATGATTGATGCAAATGCAAGGTAGAACTTGTAAATTGATTGCTTTTAATGATCACTAACTAGTTCTAATAGCTTTTAACAAGTTTATACAGGTTTGGAGTTGATTAGGTCAGTTTTTGGAATTAATTCAACACAACTTATCCAGGGAAATCGGACTAGTCCGCTAGGGACCAGACAAGTCCGCACTTTACGAGATCAACAGATTAGGGTTTTCTAGATCGACGTAAATTTGGAGATTAGGTGTTGAATTCACGTAAGGAAAAGATAATAGAAGGTATACCAGGTGTTTAGGACTCCAATGAATCAAGAAACTTGGAGGTAGCACTTGGATCTCGATGATCTAGGGTTGGGGATGAACTTGGAGATAAATTGGTGTTGAAGAATGAAAACTTGGTGGAGATCTTGATCCTCTTTCGTTTCCTCCTTTTCTTCTTCTTGCTTGGGATCTTCTCCTCCCTCCTTGATGGTGGCTCTCCACGAACTAGGGTTTGGGTGGGGTGGAAAAGTGGCAAATAGATGTCAAGCCAAGGGGTGGGGTTGTTTATATAGAGGTGGAGGCTAGGGTTAGATGGATTTCGAGTTTGGGATGAGTAGAGGCCGGTTTAGAGTCCCTCATGGGCTCTAAAAGAGTTAGGAACAACGTCCCTAGGCCCACTTAACGTGAAACCCAAGAAACAAGTCGTAAAACAAAAGATCAACTCAGAGTCACGAAATATCGGACAAGTCCGAAAAGGACCGGACTAGTCCGAAGTCGTCCAGAGAGAAAATCGGACAAGTCTGGCTAAAAATCGGACAAGTCCGACTTTAAACAGAGAGGAAATCGGACAAGTCCGCTGGAACACTGGACTAGTCCGGAAAAGTCCAGAGACTTAGCAAATTTTCAAGGATTCTTGGAATATTGGACTAGTCCGCACAAAATCGGACATGTCCGAAAGTTTCTAGAGGCAAAATCGGACTAGTCCGCAGCAAAAACAAACAAGTCCGTTTTTAGTCAGAGAGAAATTGGACTAGTCCCCAGTAAAATCAGACTAGTCCGCACTTTCCTGCATTTTAAGTGCGGTTTTTCTCCAAATCAATTTTAAACTTGTTCCTCTTTATGTGGGTTAATGTTAAACATGTATATGAATGTAAGCAAGGCATGATGCATGAAAATGAGGGTGTTACATCCTTAAAGCAATAATAACTGCATATAGCAGCTTATGCACTTCAATATATTGAGTCTTGGCGTCATGGAATACTTTGCTGATGAAGTACACTGGCCGCTAGACTGTCCGGACCCTCCTGGGGAGCCCGAAGCTTCTTCTCCATCAACCCGGACCCTCCCGGAGGGGTTCAGACCTTCTTCTTGAGCAACCCAGATGCTCCTGGAGGGGTCCGAATCCTCTTCTTGATCAGCCATAGGAGCTCACTCGGATGAGAGAGGTTGATCCTCAGGCTGCTTGCCTTTAGGATCCGTGCCTAGGGATGGGACCCATACTCGCCTTCAGGTAGCTCCGAACCCTCCCAGTGGGGTCTAGGCTCCTGATTTGGTGATGGTTCCGGTCTCTCCACGACCAGGACCATGCCGAAAACCTCTGTAGTTGCCGAAATGTAAAGCAGAAGAGGCTCACCACGCTCCGGAGCTACCAAGATTGGTCGTGTGGTGAGGAGCTACTTGAGCTCTTGGAATGCCTTTTCTGCTTCTTCGAACCAATGGAATGGCCCAAACTTCCTCAATAGTTTGAAGAAGGGAAGGGCCCACTCTGCCAGTGTTGAGATGAACCGGCTAAGCGCAGCTAGACATCCATTTAGCTTCTGGACATCCTTGACGCGGGTTGGGGCCCACATCTCTTCAATAGCCTTGATCTTCGCTGGATTTGCCTCAGTTCCTCGATGAGTCACCAAGAAACCAAGGAACTTCCTAGAACTAACCCCAAAGATGCATTTGTCCGGGTTAAGCTTGGTGCGCATTATGCGCAGCTTATCAAAGACGGCTTGCAGGTTGTCAAGGAGTGATTCCTTGTTCTTGACCTTGACGACGATGTCATCGACATAGACCTCCACCAAGTATCCGATGAGCTCTCCAAATGTTTAGTGAATGGCTCACACAAAAGTTGAAGCAACATTTTTGAGACCGAAAGGCATGGCAGTGTAACAATATAACCTATCTACTGTAATAAAGGCAGTATGCTCTTCATCTTCTCTAGACATTTGAATCTGTTGATACCCAGAATATGGGTCTAGGAAACATAGTAACTCACACCTGGAAAGAGAATCTACTATCTAATCTATTCTAGGAAGTGTAAATGGGTCTTTTGGGCATGTCTTATTCAAGCTGGTGTAGTCGATGCACATCCGAAGCTTCCCGCCGACCTTTGGTACACTCATGGATGGTGAACCTCCCGGATGAAACCAACCTCAAGCAGCTTCTTGATTTTTTATCTGATGAAGTTCTGCTGCTCGACAGATTGCTTTCAGGGCTTCTGATGTACTGTCCGTGCGTTGGGGTATATCTTCAGGCTATGCTCGATCACCTCCCTAGGGATCCCAGGCATATGTGATGGTTGCAATGCAAACACGTCGACATTCGCCCAAAGGAAATTGATGAGTGTGAGTTCCTATTTGTCGTCCAGACCTCCCGATATATGGGTGGTCTGGACAACATCGGAACCGATTTGGACGACTTTGACGGGTATGTCGGTGATGCCGCTTGGATGCACGCGAGGTACAAAGGTTGAGGCTCGCTGATGAGAGCTCAGAGGTTTAGCAGTTTGCTCCTTGCCGGATCCTTCCTCCTGCGCTGTTGCAAGCGCGTGGAGTTCTTCCAGCAAGCTGACTCCAACAGTACAATCCCCACGAATTCGGAGGATGCCTGTAGGAGTCGGCATTTTAACAACAAGTAACCATAATGAGCTACAACCATGAACCTATACAGGGTCGGGTTGCCTAGGATAACGTTAAAGGGAAGGCTGATGTGTGCTACATCGAAGACCAACTTCTCGGACCTATAGTTGTCCTGAGTCCCGAATGTCACCGGGAGTGTGACTGATCCGAGAGGAGTGATAGCTCCCGGACCTACCCCGGAGAAAGGACGTGAAGTACGAAGGTCTAAGAGGCTGAGCTAGAGATTCACAACGTCGCATAGCTGAGGAGGTTGAGTGTCGCTCCTCTGTCTATCAAGACATGATAGAGCTGGATGTTGTTGATAGTCGGAGAGACCATCAAGGGCAACTGACTAGCTCCGGTCATGTTCTTCGGACAATCTGAAGCATCGAAAGTGATGGGTGTGTCCATCTACTTCTGATGGGGTTCTGCCTTGGCGGTAGGAGCTGCGGCGGCCATCTCTCGACACATAGTCTTGAGAATACGCCAGGAGGTAATATCCCAGGACCCTCCATATATCATATGGAGAGTTTTCTGATGCTTTCAGGACCATCGTCGACGGTTTTGTAGACGGCCTTCAGGACCTTCTTGGGGTCCTAAAAGCCTAGCTCCTGATCAGTCAGAGCTTCGTTGACCTTCTGCTTTCCTTCCCGTTGACAGAAAGGAGCTTCTTCCTGGTGCGTGTTGTTGTGCTCAACAAGACGCTTGACCTCGTGACAGTCTTTGAGATTGTGGTCCATTTTGTGGATCAGACAGAACATCTTCTCACCGCCGCCGTCCTCAGACTATGGTCATGGATGTTTTTTAGGGAGTGGCCCACGACCACCAGGAGCTACAGCTGCAGCAGCAGTAGGTGTGCCGACCAATGACTTTTTCTTGCCGTTTGACTTCATCTTTTTCTTTCTACTACCAGAGGTAGTAGCTTCAACATTGGAGGAGGATTTACTAGCCTCCGCAGCTGGTTTAGAGGGCATCTCACGGCCCTCCGCAGCACTAGCACATTTGTCGGCTAGGCTGAAGAGCTCTGTGACGCCACTGACATCTTTAGTTGCCAGCTTCTCCAGCATCTTCTTGTCTCTAACTCCCTGTCAGAATACAACAATGACAGAGGCATTGGAGATAGAAGGAATAGTGTTCCGTACCTGAGAAAACAGCTGGATGAACGGTTGCAGCAATTCTCTCGCCTTCTACTGTATGGCGAATAAATCCAGCTTTGTACCAGGTCGGGTGTAGGAGCTTCTGAAGTTGGCAGTGAACTGGCAGCAAAGTTCCTCCCAACTATAGATGGAGCTGGGAGGCAGGCTCATGAACTAGGACCTTGTTGTCCCGGTTAAAGCCACTGGGAAGTAGTTGGGCTTTACGGCTTCATTGCCTCTAGCCACAAGGATGGCGATGGAGGAGATTTGAAGAAATTCGACGGGGTTGATTGTCCCATCGTACTTCTCCAGCAGATGAGGCTGGAACTTAGGTGGCCAGTTGGGCATGCGGAGATGCATGGCAAGGGCCGAACAACTGCCCCCACTCCCAAAGAAGAAGGGTTTTCTTGAGCCTCTCGCATCTCGTGAGCACTCTCGATATGGACGCGACCGTCTTGCTGCCTGTATCGGCAGTCGAGCTCCGACCGGAGATCATGCATTGAGAGCCTCGATGTCGTATGAGTGCGGCATTCCCTGAAGGGTAGTGACGTCACTTGCTGGGAGGGCGCACGTCTCCTGTGCTGTGACGCCTGAGGACCAAGTCTACCAGACAAGGTCCTGTTCCTTGAAGGTGCCTTCCCAACAGGAGGTGGACCTTGATTGCTGATGGCATCAGCTGCGGTTGCAACCAAATGCTCCACATCAGCACGCCAATGTTCCATCGCATCCTGAGGTGCTCCGGGCGCCGGTGGATGCTGAGGAAGAGTTTGCACTGCGTTCAGCGCATTCTCATGATTGATCATCGATGCAGTGACCGACACGAATACACCATCTCGCCGAGATGGTGGAGGTGGTGGTGGGACGACACCCGCCAGAACAACGGTGTTGGATGGCTGCTGTACGTTGGAGGGATTTCCTCCAACAGGCTGCTCAACCAATTCGTTGGATGAGGCTGCAGCAGAATTCACCATCTTGAGACCTTAGCTCCCCAACCTGGCGCGCCAAATGTCAAAGTGTAGATTAAGACACTTCCCTCGGTACTACTAAACTGTAGTATGTGGAGGTTTGTATACGGTTGGGGCGTGCGTAAGGTCAATAACAAGATGGTGACACAGAGGATTTTTACGTGGTTCGGGCCGCCTGAGCGTAATACCCTACTCCATGGGGTGGCTGTTGATTGTCTGGCGTGTGTTTGTAGTAGCTTGTGTGCGTTTGAGCTTGGTCGTCCTCTATCGTGTGATGCAACTCTTTTATATGCAAAGGACTGGCCGTTACAGATATCTACATGTATAAACTATGATTAATAGACTGATAACGTGCCTTATTAGTGGCGTTACCAGTCTTGATAGTCCTCTGATCGTGAGTCATTAATATTGAGTTAATGACACATTAATCAAGTCTTGTAACGGCTATTTAATAGCCTCTTGAATGTCCGCGCCGTTGGAGATCATGTAGTCTTCTCGTTGCAGGCTTAGGTCCGGAGGTCCTACACGTGGAAGCTCCGGAGCTTCCCTTTGTGAGAAAGCAGGTCCGAAGCCACTTGATGCATGGCTGTTGACGGCTGTTATATACCAATTTCAGCCGTCAATATAACTCAATTATGTGAAGGATTGATCATTTCTTGCACACATCACCTTTCTACTTGACCTATTTCCATTTGTACTTGGAGAAATATGTGTATGCAGATATTTATACAGGAATTGAGGAAAAGTATGGAGAGCAATCCTATAAAATATCATCCCAGCCAATCAGGCGACGACACGTGGCACCATATGGATCAAATGGCCCACAAACAGAAGTATCCGAGGCCATCCAACGGTGTAGCACCAATATCAGTCAATGGGACCCACCTGGCAGCCACCTGGAGGAAGTACAGGCCGTTTGGAGCCCTGACCAGGTCGACCGAACCAGGGGGTCGGCCGACCTGGTCCTGGCGCCAAACGCGGTCAACTTCCACGTGTTGGCTCCTCCTGGCTCCCTGGAGTCAATGACGACTGATTCACGCACTTTTGGTGGCGGGAACCGACCTCAACACTAGTATAAATAGGACCCCATACCCCTCACTTCAACACACACCACTTGGGCATCATTCTATTGTTTACACTATCTTCCATAGTCCTTAGAGGAGTTAGGATGTAGAGAGGAGAGCCTCTAGTCCCAAGTCCAAATTGGGAAAGGAGTAGAAGGGGTCTCTCTTCCCAATTCCACATTGGGAAGGGTATGTCTCATGTATTACTTCTTGTATTTGTGACTCTGTGCTCAATAAAGATATTATCTTTAGTCTTCTTTTATACGTATACTTGGACAAAGTGTTTCTTGTTTGATTGTGGAGTCCATGTAAGTGGAAGGTATAGTCTTTATGATTGTACTCTCATGATCACATCTTATGGTCATAAACACTATAAACCCCCACTATAGTCTATGTAGTTATGATATGATTATGTTAATATGAATAACTATGCTATGCAATCAACATTGGTTCAACGATGATATAGTTCATTGCCTTAGGATGGCTTGTGCTGCAACTCTTAAGGTATTTGCTTAGTATGTTAGCATGATGCTAGGGTATTTAAGTAGCATTGGATGTCTCGTAGACCCACGGATTGAAGAGGTAGGCAGTAGGTGGTGACAGCCCTATCTGACCTTTGTAATCCTCCATGTTCGGCTATGCCACAGGCTCTTGGTGGGAGTCGCCCTAGTATTGCTAGGGGTAAGCCCGTGCCCGATGTGTTGAATAACATTGCATAGGAATTCATCATTGACATGACCATTAGTATCTACCTTAGGCTATGTATATGTATTAGGAGCATTGTAGGAGCAAATCTCTAACTCTTAATCCAATCTCCCTCTAGGATCCATTTACCCTTTAGAATAGATTGCCTAGGTGTGTGTCACACTACCCCTATTATCAACTTACGCCCTGTTCGGATAATTGATTAGTATCCCATAGCTTGACCATAAGAGTAGTATATACTTTATTCCATTGCCTTCCTTTGGGATAAATACGATACCCTTGGGAATACTCATGGGTGAAATGCTACAACGATATCTTCCGTGCGCTTGCGGATCTCATCTCTTTACCGAAGATGATCTATGGTGTTAAGAAATACCAACAAGCATTTCTGGCACCGTTGCCGGGGATGATTTGTTAGTATATCTTAGGAGCCGTCAACAAGCATTTCTGACGCCGTTGCCGAGGAAGGCAAAGGAAGTGAAGGATAGCTATCACTTGTGATTAAGCTATAGGTACTAATAGTTATTAGACATGATTACCCTTGTTTTTTTTCTCCTTTGTGTGAAAACAGGGTAGTGTTGGCCAACCCATTGTATGGGATGGACAGCGAGGACGCAAGTGCTTAACTACAAGATGATTCAAGGCGTACCTCAACAAATGTCCGCTAGGCAACTGATAAGAAAAGGTTTAGGTCCCGTCGGTGGTTTTGGTACGGCAGATCTCCCCACACTACTAAAGTGTTTGCGGAGTTTGAAGTTTGGTGTGGGCGCACGGAGATTCAAGAAGGTGAAATGTAAAATGACACAGGAGACACAAAGATTTACATGGTTTAGGCCGCCTGAGCGTAATACCCTACTCCATGGGGTGTGTTGGTGTTGTATTGGATGTATGAACTCAACTCAGGTGACGTGAGTTGAGAGCGCGTGTGAGCCGATCAGAACAGATCAGATCAGATGATCAGAGCAGATCAGATCAGATGATCAGAGCAGATCAGAGAGCCCCCTATGTATTGCCGGCATGTCCCTTTATAGTACAAAGACAGGCTGTTACAAGTTGGCCTGGCCCGACATGTGGCCCCGGCGGCTACTAATATTGATACACATTTGATGCACTTAATTACCCTTAATGACCGAGTTGCCGGCTTTGACAGCGCCGTTACTGGTAATAAGTGTCGTACAATCGTGTGTCATTAACATAGTATTAATGACACTTAATCGGGTCTTAAAGTCCTTGATTCCGCTTTGAAGATCCGTAGCCGTTGTGGAGTCTACCGAAGGTTTGAGGCTGAAGATCCGACAGTTGGACACGTGGTAGCTCCGGAGCATACTGTGGGGAACAGATAGGCCTGATGCCACCAGACACGTGTCAGCTCCGGAGCTTCCCTCGGTCTGGGGTTAGGTCCGGGGGTGCCGTTATGGTACATAGCCCGGAGCTTCCCCCTTGTGGGCGGCAGCTCCGGTTTGATGGTACACGTGGTGACCCTGGGACTAACCATGTTGGGAAAGCAGGTCCGGTTATGTCTAACATGTGGGCCTTCGAAGGTCTTCAAATCAAGTAGATGACATTTCCTTGAGATCTTTGCAATCTCAAGGGGTATATGGTACCCATGGTACCGATAGTGGCCCCCTGGGCCCACCTCTGGGGAAGACCCCTTGAGTGAAGTCATTCCGCCGGAGGTGGGTCCATCCTTCGACTTTTGAGCTGAGTCTTCAAAGGTCTTCAGATGTGCTGTTGGCGATAGTTTTGGAGTTAAATCCTCGCAGCGTGGCACATCCCGGGTGCAGCAAATGAGATCTTTGGCGTGCGGATCTCACGCAATTGAAGGTCGCCGGTTCCCAATATGAAAATCGTATCAGTTCCGCGTGCCTTGTCAGGCCGCCGCCTTCGGGCTTTGCGCCTTTCATGATGACAACCGTTCGCCTGGGTAAGAACCTCGACTTGATCATCGGGGTGGTCTCGGGCCCTCTTGTCATCGCCAGGGTGAAATTTTTGAATAGTATCTTCGGCTTCCCTGCGGTTTCCATCCAAGCGTTGCGGGGGCTTACTTAAGAAGGAAAGCGCGCACCGTCTGGGGTTCTTTACGCCTCTCATCTGAACTTGCGCTCGAACCCCCAAACTTGTGCTTGCTTTTCCTCCCTTGCCTCGCTGTGCTGCGATTGAGTTGGGTCTCCGCGAGAGCCGCTTGAAGACCGAAGGTGACCTGAAGAAGGTCCGGGCCCTCATGGGGTGGTCCCCGGACTTCTTCAACAACCTGGTATGCGCCGGGGGAAAGCTCCCATTCGTGAAGGAGCACGCCGGCGAGATGGTGTACTTTTCTGCGTACGCCATGGTGTGGTTGATCCCACCTTTTTCCTCCTTTTTCTTGATGTTGCTAGACTTCTATTGTCTGCAGCTGTACCACCTTGGCCCCCACTCCATTCTTCTAGTGTTTGTCTTCATCCACTTCTGTGAAATGTGGGTGGGCATCCCCCCTGCATTGAGCTTTTCCGGACCTTCTTCATCGTCCATACCACCGGAAGAAGTGATGAGTACCTTGGCTTCTACTACTTTGTGAAGCGCAAGAAGTGCCCATTCAAGTACCTCCGGTCGTTTCCCTCTGGAAAGTGGGACGATTGGAAGAAAGACTGGATAGTCATCTGGGTGGAGGAGCACGAGAAGTTGGAGCTGCCCGCTCCCCAACATCGACACTGCAGTCTGGAGTGAAGCTCCGGTGCTGTCGGATGCCTTCAACCCTGCTCTGACTAGGATCCGCCAATGTGTGGAGGGAGGATTAACTCCTCAGGCGGTATTTTGCAATTTCCCGGTCAACAGGTGGGCACCGCTGAAGAGGAGAGAAAAACTCGCCTGGTCCCTCAACAGTGTGATGGACGACGACCGGGTCGAGACCGGGCTAAAGTCCAACATGGAGGGGGCGACTTTGGAGTTTCATATCAAGAAGTTCCAGCACGGCATCGACGTCGCGGGTGATGACTTGACCCCGCCACCAGCTTTCCTCCCTCTGAACGTGGACGTACAGTTCAGTAGGGAGCTCCGGCAGACGATGCCGGTGCTTGACCACCTCGGTGTCGTCGAGAGACGATCGACTTCCAGGGTGGTGATCCCTGGGGCTTCTGAAGGTGGCTTCGCCCCTGCCCCGAAGCCAAGGACCGAAGTCGTCAGCAAGGGCAAGGAGCCGACAGCCGAACCCTCGCGCTGGAAGAAGAAGCTAAAGCATGCCGACGGAAGGTCCGTCAGGCCTGCACCCTCTGCAGCAGCTCCTTCTCCCCGGAGGGGGAGGTCTTCTACAACTGCGGCGACTGTACCTGCAGCAGTGTCTTCCCGGGATGCTAGCCCCGGGCATGTGACTCCAGTACCAGGGCCAGCTGAGGCCTCTGGGTCCGAAGGTCCTTCCGCGAGGGGGGCCTCAACTAAGGAAATGCCCGCGGCTGCAACATGTTCCGGGGGGCCTTCCGGAGCTACCACGCCGGCGGCGGCCATGGTTAGTCCAGAACGCCCGGGAAAGAGATTCCGTGCAAGCTGGTGCGGAAGCCTTCCGAGGTAATTTTTAATCTTTACCTCAGACAAGTGTTTTGTTGTAGTAACTGTTTTTTAAGTTTCTTCATCCATCATCTGCAGCGTCCCCAAAGAGAGGAGTGAGGCTCCGCCCTCATCCACAACGATTGAAGCTGTGAGGGCGGAGGCTTCTACTCCTATCCCGGTGCCGCCCCGAGTGGTGGCTGAAGCTGCGGCAGCTCCGGCGCCAGCTGTCGTGGTCATGGACCTCGACTCATCCCCCGAGACTCCCGTGGTAGCGTCGGACCACGGGAGAGAAGATGCGCCAGCGGCACCTGCCTCGGAGGTTGAAGCCCCACATCTTGATGTTGAGATGTTGGAAGCTTCGGCCGCTGAGCCGGAGGAAGCAGTGATTCCGGTCCCAGAGCTGGAAATTGTCGAAGCCCTGGCGGTTGAGACGGAGGTTATTGAAGTCCTGGCGAGCGAGCCAGATGTTGAGGAAGCCCCGGCGATTGAGGCGGCTACCTTCGAAGCTCCATCCTCAGAGCCGGTTGCCACTGAAGCTCCGACTGTAGAGCCGGTTGCAGTTGAAGACCTTTCGACGCCTAAGCTAGTTGAGGTTGAAGCTCTGGCCTCAGGGCTGGTTGTTGTTGACCTTCCGGCGCCCGAGCCGGTCATTGCGGAGGCATCAGCACTCGAACCCATGATGGTCGAGGCGCTAACACCTGAGCCACCAGTGGAGGAGGAGGCCAGGCCGGAGCCGGAAGTAGCCCCTGCTCCGGAAGTGATGACGGCGGAGGTGCCTGCTGCTGAGCTAGGGTGCCCTGATGAAGTCGCTGGCCCCCTGCCTGAGGGGGCAAATGAAGACCTGGCGGCTGGGCCTTCGGAACCACTTCCGGAGGTCGGAACTTCTTCTGCGGGACCCTCCTCGGTGGCGACTGAGGCTATCTCAGAGGACGGCCCTAGTGTCGTGGAGGCTTAGGGGACCACTCTTGAGGAGTGGGACCCAATTTTTGTAAGAGGAGACCCCAACAGGTCTGGACCCTATTCCCCTGTCATTGTCCATTAACAACGCTTGCTCCAGTCTGCGTCAAGTCCAGCTGGCGTTCTACCACGACAGCAAGGCTCTTGAAGAGGAGTGCCAAACCCTTAGGAGGTGGCGTAATCGGCTCTACTTCGAGACCAAGCTGGCGCAGTCGAGGCTGGCAGACGACAAGGAGTGGATCAAGCAGAAGAAGGTCCGCCTGGAATACAGGGGCAAATTATTGGATGATAGGGATATCTTGACTCGTGCCCTCGACACTCAATCCCGGGACATTTATGAGCAGGCCAAGGCAACTAATAGTGCGGCTGATGATCGCCAAGAAAGGGTTGAAGCCATTAACACTAGCCTCATCAAGCGCCGGGAGGCACTTGAGGAGAGGGAGAAGAAGCTCGAAGACGAAGAGCAAAAACCCCTAGAGCTGCGGGATGATGTCTTGAAGAGGGAGGAGGAGCTCGCCAAAAAGGTGGCTCTCGTTGACAAGGGCCTCAAACGCACCAAGAAATTGGAAGAGCGTTGCGTTGAGGAGGAGGAGAAGGCCTGGGTGCGAGGGCAGGAACTGTACAAGCAAGAGCGTGCCATCGCTGCCAGGGAGAAGAAAGTTAGGGGCCAGGAGAAGGACCTGGTCGACCGCCGGAACAAGATCCACCTCCGGGAGGAGGAGCTCGAAAAACTCGAGAAGTAGGTTGCTGAAAAGATTCAGCAAAATGCCAAAGAGGTTGAGCGCCTTGCTCGTGAGAATTCTGAACTGGCGGCGGCCAAAAGATCTGTGGCGCCCGGTTCCGAAAAATGAACCAAGCTAACGCATATGTGTGCCCAGGATGTTCAACACACATACACGAGTGCAATCACAAAAGAGTATACAAAAAATTACCACAAAACAAAATTAATTAACCAAATTTTATTACACAAACCAGATTATCCTCGAATACAAGCTCTAATGAATATTAATGACAAGTTCAACTGATGCAGCGGAAATAAACTAATTAAGCAAACTAAGCAACTAAGCAGCATAAGTGATAGGGTACGTATGCGCAGCTCCAATCAACACCACAGGCAAAGCTGACGGTAGACACGGCCTAGAATTCCGCATTATCACCATTAAACTCCCAATCCTGACCTGCAACTGTTGGGGGGGATTACAAGAGTGAGTACATGTCGTACTCAGCAAGTGTGGAAAGTATGACATGTGGCTGATTCAAATGACAACAATAATAATGATAAAGTGCTGAAAACTACAGTAAAACATTTGAAAAGCAATATATACATTATATGTATGTGAAGTAAACCCATCATAATCATAAGTAATACCATAATACCAATCGGAATTCACTACCATCATCAATAATTCCAGATTTTACCATTGTCAATAACCATATTCAATACCAAAAATTAATCCATAACCATCCATAACCATTACCCAACCATAACCATCCCAAATTCCAATTTCCCTCTAATCATGGAAGTTGTCCAGGTGCTCATAACCGGGAGCACGGCTATCATGATAGTTTATTTAGACTCCGCAGAGTTTGTACCTCTTTACCCACGTGTTTGTGATTTCATCACCCGTCGGCGACTAAAGAATCTCCCTCATGCCAATTACACTTCCTTTGGTGTATAGCCAAGAGATCACAAAATAGCCTTTACAAGGGGATTACTAGCCTATTTAGACCCCACTGAGGTTTCACCGGTGGTGATGTCTCCCGCAGAGCACATCTTCAACCAAGGGCCCCCTCTTGAGCCATTCGGATCCCAGGGTAGTCCCACCAATCATCAACAAACCCAATCCGACTACCCCTTCCCCGAGCATCCACAATGGTCCAAACAGCACTAGCAAAGCCCTAATTAATCAGGTACGCCGCACCCATACTTGGCCTCATGGTGGCACTATAGTCCTAACTTATTCTCGCATGAACCGGTCCTTAGATCTAAAGCAAGCAAACCACCATAACATCCAACCCATCCACATACCAGGCTTGCTTAGATCACCCATTACCATATTATATTTAACCAGTTCATGTTAACCATAATCTCATCCATGCATAATTAAATTGAGTGGTATAATTGTTTTCCATCCCAGTTGATTAAGCGAAGCAAAAAGGTAAAAGCCCTTCCCGACTCTCTACCATATATTCCAGGTGACAAGGGTGGTTTAGCAAATCTAGTCAACTTCCTACCATAGGATTCCCATCAAATTAACACAAGCATGTAGTTTGCAAACAAAACATTTATTTTAAAAATAGGATCAATATGCTTCAAGGACACTTGCCTTGCTCTTGATGTTGATCAGGATCAAAGCCTTCGAACTCTTGATGTTGTAGATCCTTCGCGGCACTTTCTAGCGCAAATCCGTCTAATCCACACAATAAACATACAAGACAAGAAACACAATCAAAGATTGCACAAATATTACTCAATATGACATGACATGCATGATTAATGCAAATGCAAGGTAGAACTTGTTACTAGATTGCTTTTAATGATCTCTAACTAGTTCTAATAGCTTTTAACAAGTTTATACAGGTTTGGAGTTGATTAGATCAAATTTTAGAGTCAATTCAACACAATTTAACCAAGAAGATCGGACTAGTCCGCTAGGGACCGGACAAGTCCGCACTTGACGAGATCAGCAGATTAGGGTTTTCTAGATCGACGTGAATTTGGATATTAGGGGTTGAATTCACGTAATGAAAAGAGAATAGAAGGTATATCAGGTGTTTAGAACTCCAATGAATCAAGAAACTTGGAGGTACCACTTGGATCTTGATGATCTAGGGTCGATGATGAACTTGGAGATGAATTGGTGGTGAAGGACGAAACTCGGTGGAGAACTTGATCCTCTTTCGTTTCCTCCTCTTCTTTCTTCTTGCTTGGGATCTTCTCCTCCCCCCTTGATGGTGGCTCTCCACGAACTAGGGTTTGGGTGGGTGGAAAAGTGGCAAATAGATGTCAAACCAAGGGGTGGGGTTGTTTATATAGAGGTGGAGGCTAGGGTTAGATGGATTTTGAGTTTGGGATAAGTAGAGGCCAGTTTAGAGTCCCACATGGGCTCTAAAAGAGTTGGGCACGACGTCCCTAGGCCCACTTAACGTGAAACCCAATAAACAAGTCGTAAAACAAAAGATCAATTCGGAGTCACGAAATATTGGACAAGTCCGGACAGGACCGGACTAGTCCGAAGTCGTCCAGAGAGAAAATCGGACAAGTCTGGCCAAACATCAGACAAGTCCGAATTTGAACAGAAAGGAAAATGGACAAGTCCGCTGGAACACCGGACTAGTCCAGAAAAGTCCAGGGACTTAGCAATTTTTCAAGGATTATTGGAATATCGGACTAGTCTGCACAAAATCGGACAAGTCCGAAAGTTTCCAGTGCCAAAAATCAGACTAATCCGCAGCAAAAAAGGACACGTCCGTTTTTAGTCAGAGAGAAATCGGACTAGTCCTCAACAAAATCGGACTAGTCTGCACTTTCCTGCGTTTTAAGTGCGGTTTTGTTCCAAATCAATTTTTAAACTCGTTCCTCTTGTTGTGGGTTAATGTTAAACATGTATATGACTGTATGCAAGGCATGATGCATGAAAATGAGGGTGTTACAAACCTACCCCCCTTAAAATGAATCTCGCCCTCGAGATTCAACACGGAAGAGAAGAGAGAGGGAAATTCCTTCTTGAGATCATTCTCCAATTCCCACGTCGCTTCTTTTTCTGTGTGGTGCTTCCATTGAACTTTACACCATCTAATAACCTTGTTCCTTGTGACTCTCTCCTTGGTTTCTAAGATTTTGATCGGTTGTTCGGCATAAGTCAAATCTTCCTCTAGTTCCAATTCTTCCATTGGCACTTGCTCTTCCGGTACTCTCAAACGCTTCTTGAGCTGGGAAACATGAAAGACATCATGTACATCCGAAAGATGAGCTGGCATCTCCAACTTATACGCTACTTCTCCTCTTTTGTCCAAAATCTTGAACGGTCCAATATAGCGAGGTGCGAGCTTGCCTCTTATGTTAAACCTCTTATGATCTCTCATTGGTGACACCTTGAGGTAAACAAAATCTCCCACTTCAAAGTCTAGTTTCCTTCTCCTATTGTCCGCATAGCCTTTTTGTCTTGATTGGGCAGCCCTCAAGTTTTCACGAATTATTCGGACTTTCTTTTCGGCTTCTTGCAACACATCCGGACCAAATACTTGAGTTTCTCCTGCCTCATTCCAGAATAAAGGTGTCCTACACTTCCTCCCATAAAGCGCTTCATATGGTGACATTTTCAAGCTTCCTTGGTAACTATTGTTGTATGAAAATTCCGCGTATGGCAAGCTTTTGTCCCAACTCTTCCCATGATTCAAAGCACAAGCTCTTAACATGTCCTCCGAAATTGGATTGGTCCTCTCGGTTTGTCCATCCGTTTGAGGATGATATGCTGAACTAAAGTTCAACCTCGTTCCCAAAGCTTCATGCAATTTTTGCCAAAATCTGGAGGTAAATTGAGAACCTCTATCCGAGACTATCTTATTAGGGACTCCGTGTCCACACACAATATGCTCCATGTATATATCGGCCAATTGTGCAGCTGTATATTTGGTCTTCACAGGGACAAAATGAGCTGACTTGGTTAAGCAATCCACAATTACCCAAATTGAGTCATACCCGGACTGAGTACGTGGTAACCCAACTATGAAGTCCATTCCAATTTCTTCCCACTTCCATTCCGGAATCTTCAACGGTTGCAATAATCCGGCTGGCCTTTGATGTTCTGCCTTGACTCGTTGACACACATCACACAATGCAACATATTCGGCTATGTCCTTTTTCATGCTATCCCACCAATAGCAAGTCTTCAAGTCCTTGTACATCTTCGTACAAACGGGGTGAATCGAGTAAGGCGAGTCATGTGCCTCCTTTAATATTGTCTCCCAAATATGCTTTACATTAGGCACAACGATCCTCTTTCCAAGCCATAAGGTACCATATTCGTCTTTATCAAATCTGAATTCTCTCCCTTCCCCAGTCCTTTCCTTGATTTCCTTGATCTCTTCATCTGCGGTTTGGGCCTCTCGAATTTCTTGCTCCAAGGTTGGGTTTAACTCCATCATCTCCGTCTCATTTACAAACCCGAGGTTCAACCGTTTAAACTCCTTACATAACTCGAATGGTAACTCTCGAACCGTGAGTTGATGGCTTACTCCTTTTCTACTCAAAGCATCGGCCACTACATTGGCTTTTCCCAGATAATAGTTGATCCCCAAATCATAATCTTTGATGAGCTCCAACCATCTACGTTGCCTCAAGTTCAGATACGTTTGTGTGAAAATATACTTCAAACTCTTATGATCTGTATAAATTTCACACCTATGTCCAAGAATATAGTGTCTCCAAAT
This sequence comes from Tuctoria greenei, assembly GCA_036927565.1. Lineage (NCBI taxonomy): Eukaryota > Viridiplantae > Streptophyta > Magnoliopsida > Poales > Poaceae > Tuctoria > Tuctoria greenei. Next base: position 4,944,412 of record JAYESD010000007.1, read on the forward strand.
CTTCAATGCGTGTACCACGGCTGCTAGTTCAAGATCATGTGTGGGGTAATTCTGCTCATGTTTCTTCAATTGTCTTGATGCATAGGCGACCACTTGACCTTCTTGCATCAATACACACTCGGGTCCTTGTCTTGATGCATCACAATAGATGTCAAAACTCTTGCTTACATCCGGCAATACCAAAACTGGGGCTGTTGTCAACCTCTTCTTCAACTCCTCAAAACTATTCTGACAAGCTTCAGTCCATTGGAACGCCTTTCCCTTCATTAGCAACTCCGTCATAGGCTTGGCTATCTTGGAAAAGTCCTTGATGAATCTACGGTAATATCTAGCCATCCCAAGAAAACATCTTATTTCCTTGACGTTCTACGGCGGTTCCCACTTCAACACGTCTCTCACTTTTCCGGGGTCAACCGATACTCCTCCTCCTGAAATTATATGACCCAAAAACGACACCTCTCTCAACCAAAGCTGACACTTATTGAACTTGGCATACAATCGATGGTCCCTCAATTTCTGCAACGTAAGCCTCAAGTGTTCCTCATGCTCCTTCTCATCCTTCGAGTAGACCATAATGTCATCAATAAACACCACAAAGAACTTATCCAAGTACTCCATGAAGACTTTATTCATGAGGTACATAAAGTAGGCAGGTGCATTTGTCAATCCAAAAGACATCACGGTGTACTCATAAGATCCATACCGTGTTCGAAAAGCTGTCTTGGGTATGTCCGATGGTCTAATCTTCATTTGACAGTATCCCGACCTCAAATAAATCTTAGAGAAGATACAAGCACCCTTCATTTGATAAAACAAGTCTTCTATACGTGGCAATGTATACTTGTTCTTGATTGTTACCTCGTTGAGAGATCGGTAATCCACGCACATCCTTTGGGATCCATCCTTCTTGTCCACAAACAACACGGGCGCTCCCCAAGGTGAAGAGCTAGGGCGAATAAAACCCTTCTCTAATTGCTCTTGAATTTGCTTCTTGAGCTCCGCTAATTCCAAAGGAGGCATCCTATACGGCCTCTTAGCTATAGGTGCAGTTCTAGGTATTAAATCAATAACAAACTCAATGTCTCGATCAAGTGGCATACCTGGCAACTCGCCCGGAAAAACATCCAAAAATTCACACACCATTGAAATCTCCTCAATTGCAGCACCGTCCATATGATTCAACTCCAATCGCTTCGGTGCGGTTTGAGATGCTTCAAATTCTACAGTGATCCCTTCTTCGTTGGTCAACTTCACCGTCTTTGTGGCACAGTCAATAACTCCATTGTGCTTCCTCAACCAATCCATACCAAGTATAATGTCCAACCCTTGAGAATCTAAAACAATGAGGTTGGTGGAGAAGTCTACCCCTCTTATTCTAAGGCTTACTTTTGGACATAATATATTTGTCCTCATCTCTCCTCCAGGAGACTTAACCAACAGGGTAAACTTCATATGAGAGATAGGCAAACTATACTTGGCAACATACTTCGATGCAATGAATGAATGCGATGCTCCAGAATCAAATAACATAGTCGTGGGGTTGGAGTTGGCGAGAAACATACCAATGACCACGTCATCCGCTTGTTGAGCATCCTCCGTAAGGACATGGTTCACGTTGCCACGAGCAAAATTCTGCTGTCCACGGTTCCCTTGTGGTTGTCCTCCATTGGGTCTTGGGTTTTGCCTTGGTGCATTGCTTCCTTGACCAAGGCCTGACTTAGGACATTGATGCGCAAAGTGTCCAGCTTCTCTACAAGTATAACACTTCTTAACTCCAACAGAATTGTTGGGACGAGCTTGGTTTTGAGCATTGGCTCCAGGAAAATCAGCACGAGGTGCATAAGGCATCAGAGGCCTAGGTGCTTGCATGATAGGGCGCTGCTGCACAAACTGAGTTGGGCGTGGTGCATAACCAGGGCGATGTATAGGAGCAGAGGAGTTGTAGTATGGCGCATTGGGCGGCGCAAAGCGAGGGAGCACATTACTTCCTTGTTGCTGTCCTTGATATGGCGCCTTCCTCTTGATTTCTTGCTCCATCTCGCGAATCTTGTTCTCCACCACAATTGCTTTGTCCACGAGCTTCTAAAAATTGGCATAATCGCATTTGAGTAGTTGCACTTGGATCTCATTGTTGAGGCCTCTCATGAACAAATATTGCTTTCGGCTATCCCGACTAACATCCTCAGGCGCATATCTTGAGAGTTGAGTGAACTTGTTGAGATATTCACTCACGCTTGATTTTCCTTGCCTTAAATTCTCAAATTCTTGCCTCTTCAAAATCATAACACCCTCGGGCACATAATGAGAACGGAAATTCTCCTTGAATTTGGACCAAGTAATTCTCTCTTAGTTCTCATGAGCATTGCAATAAGCATCCCACCAATCCGCAGCTGCTCCAACTAGTTGATGAGAAGCAAATAACACCTTCTCCCAATCACTGCATTGGACAATAGCTAGCTTCTTCTCCACGGACTTGAGCCAATCATCCGCATCCATAGGGTCGGCGGCTTGAGCAAAGGTTGGCGGCCTAGTCCTCATAAACTCTCCCAATCGGTTATGAGGGGGTGGGGGTGGTGGTGGAGGCATGTGGGGCTGATTGTTGATATTGCTAGACTGCAGTTGTCCCATTGTTTGTATCATGGTCTGCATGAGCTGGTTTTGCATAGCCAAAAGCTGCTCAATGTTGATAGCTCCCTAAGTAGATCCTTGTCCAATGTTGTTCTGAGGTACTCCATTGTCCTCCTCCTCATTATTGTCATCCCTCTGGTTGCGAGTCCTCACCATCTGAAGAAAAGCAATAGGTAAGAATTAGAGAACGTCCCCAACTATATGCATCAAGGGATATGAAACTAAACAGCTAGCTACACTAGCCTAGGTGGACATGGCAATGCTAAGGCATCCCAAAATCCTCTATTAAGCACACAAGCAAGCAATATATATAGCAAACAGCACTCCAAGCAAAAACACATCGATTCCTGAGTGCTCCTATGTGCTCTAAAGTGTCCATTCTATCTAGGTTGCGTCCTACGGTCAACCTGACTCTGATACCAATCTGTGACGCCCGGTTCCGAAAAATGAACCAAGCTAATGCATATGTGTGCCCAGGATGTTCAACACACATACACGAGTGCAATCACAAAAGAGTATACAGAAAATTACAACAGAACAAAATTAATTAACCAAATTTTATTACACAAACTAGATTATCCTCTAATACAAGCTCTAATGAATATTAATGACAAGTTCAACTAATGCAGCGGAAATAAACTAATTAAGCAAACTAAGCAACTAAGCAGCATAAGCGATAGGGTATGTATGCGCAGCTCCAATCAACACCACAGACAAAGCTGACGGTAGACACGGCCTAGAACTCCGTATTATCACCATTAAACTCCCAATCCTGACCTGCAACTGTTGGGGGTATTGCAAGAGTGAGTACATGTCGTACTCAGCAAGTGTGGAAAGTATGACATGTGGCTGATTCAAATGACGACAATAATAATGGCAAAGTGCTGAAAAGTACAGTAAAACATTTGAAAAGCAATATATTATATGTATGTGAAGTAAACCCATCATAATCATAAGTAAATCATAATACCAATCGGAATTCACTACCATCATCAATAATTCCAGATTTCACCATTGTCAATAGCCATATTCAATACCAGAAATTAATCCATAACCATCCATAACCATTACCAAACCATAACCATCCCAAATTCCAATTTCCCTCTAATCATGGAAGTTGTCCAGGTGCTCATAACTGGGAGCACGGCTATCATGATAGTTTATTTAGACTCTGCAGAGTTTGTACCTCTTTACCCACGTGTTTGTGATTTCATCACCCGTCGGCGACTAAAGAATCTCCCTCATGCCAATTACACTTCGTTTCGTGTATGGCCAAGAGATCACAAAATAGCCTTTACAAAGGGATTACTAGCCTATTTAGACCCCACTGAGGTTTCACCGGTGGCGATGTCTCCCGCAGAGCACATCTTCAACCAAGGGCCCCCTCTTGAGCCATTCGGATCCCAGAGTAGTCCCACCAATCATCAACAAACCCAATCCGACTACCCCTTCCCCGAGCATACACAATGGTCCAAACAGCACTAGAAAAGCCCTAATTAATCAACTACGCCGCACCCATACTTGGCCTCGTGGTGGCACTGTAGTCCTAGCTTATTCTCGCATGAACCGGTCCTTAAATCAAAAGCAAGCAAAACATCATAACATCCGACCCATCCACATACCAGGCTTGCTTAGATCATCCATTACCATATCATATTTAACCAGTTCATGTTAACCATAATCTCATCCATGCATAATTAAATTGAGTGGTATAATTGTTTTCCATCCCAGTTGATTAAGCGAAGCAAAAAGGTAAAAGCCCTTCCCGACTCTCTACCATATATTCCAGGTCACAAGGGTGGTTTAGCAAATCTAGTCAACTTCCTACCATATGATTCCCATCAAATTGACACAAGCATGCAGTTTGCAAACAAAACATTTATTTAAAAACAGGATCAATATGCTTCAAGGACACTTGCCTTGCTCTTGCTGTTGATCAGGATCAAAGCCTTCGAACTCTTGATGCTGTAGATCCTCCGCGGCACTTTCTAGCGCAAATCTATCTAATCCACACAATAAACATACAAGACAAGAAACACAATCAAAGATTGCACAAATATTACTCAATATGACATGACATGCATGATTAATAAAAATGCAAGGTAGAACTTGTTACTAGATTGCTTTTAATGATCTCTAACTAGTTCTAATAGCTTTTAACAAGTTTATACAGGTTTGGAGTTGATTAGATCAAATTTTAGAGTCAATTCAACACAATTTAACCAGGAAGATCGGACTAGTCCGCTAGGGACCGGACAAGTCCGCACTTGACGAGATCAGCAGATTAGGGTTTTCTAGATCGATGTGAATTTGGAGATTAGGGATTGAATTCACGTAAGGAAAAGAGAATAGAAGGTATACCAGGTGTTTAGAACTCCAATGAATCAAGAAACTTGGAGGTAGCACTTGGATCTTGATGATCTAGGGTCGGTGATGAACTTGGAGATGAATTGGTGGTGAAGGACGAAACTCGGTGGAGATCTTGATCCTCTTTCGTTTCCCCCTCTTCTTTCTTCTTGCTTGGGATCTTCTCCTCCCTCCTTGATGGTGGCTCTCCACGAACTAGGGTTTGGGTGGGTGGAAAAGTGGCAAATAGATGTCAAACCACGGGGTGTGGTTGTTTATATAGAGGTGGAGGCTAGGGTTAGATGGATTTCGAGTTTGGGATAAGTAGAGGCCGGTTTAGAGTCCCACATGGGCTCTAAAAGAGTTTGGCACGACGTCCCTAGGCCCACTTAACGTGAAACCCAAGAAACAAGTCGTAAAACAAAAGATCAATTCGGAGTCACGAAATATCAGACAAGTCCGAACAGGACCGGACTAGTCCGAAGTCGTCCAGAGAGAAAATCGGACAAGTCTGGCCAAACATCGGACAAGTCCGAATTTGAACAGAAAGGAAAACGGACAAGTCCGCTGGAACACCGGACTAGTCCGGAAAAGTACAGGGACTTAGCAATTTTTCAAGGATTCTTGGAATATCGGACTAGTCCGCACAAAATCGGACAAGTCCGAAAGTTTCCAGTGCCAAAAATCGGACTAATCCGCAGCAAAAACAGACAAGTCCGTTTTTAGTCAGAGAGAAATCGGACTAGTCCTCAACAAAATCGGACTAGTCCGCACTTTCCTGCGTTTTAAGTGTGGTTTTGTTCCAAATCAATTTTTAAACTCGTTCCTCTTGTTGTGGGTTAATGTTAAACATGTATATGAGTGTATGCAATGCATGATGCATGAAAATGAGGGTGTTACAAGATCCTTGGAGGAACTGAAGGGCTTGAGGACTGCGGACTCCCTACAGGTTTGGGAGTTCCTGAGCAAAGCCAACAACACGCTTACACCAATGGGCTTTAGTCCCGTGCGTCCGGATGATCCGGAGACGGACCTGGCGTTGCAAGCGTTGAGCTCGGCGGGTGGCAAACTCTCCAAGGTGGGTGACGTCATCGCGGACCAGTTGGAGGTTGAGGGGCAGTCCCTGGCGAAGAACGTCGCAGAGTATGTGCTGACGTGCTATACCAGCCGGGATCCCCAATTTCCTTTGGACCCGGTGCTTGAAGGTCCCGTCGAAGGAGAAGGTGAAGCCACCCAAGCCAACGTGTCGGAGGTTGCTCAGAAGGTCGCCCAGTTCTTCCATAGGGTCTAGGACCATCTCTGTAGCTCCCACTTGTATTCTCTCTTTTTCTTCCAAAATTTTGTAATCCCTTGTCTCCAAATGAATGAAATCCACAATTTGTTAATGAATTTCATTTTTTGTCTTCAACACTTCTGTCTTCACTTGGCCCCCTGGTAGATGTCTTCGAACTTGTAGAGTGTAGGTCTAAAGTCTTCGATAGTGAAGGCCCCCTGAGGTTGTCGGAGCATAGAAGCTCCGGCATTGACTACCGTCAGAGCTTAGTAGCTCTGGCAATAGTCCCCATCAACGCGTAGAGAATCGATAGTTAGCCCTCTGGGGTGTCGGAGCTTAGTAGCTCCAGCAATGACCTTTGCCAACGCGTAGCTTGTCGACAGTAGACTCTACTTGTGGGGTCTTCTCACCATCTTTTATTCTGTGTTGGCTGGCCCCCTAGCTTTGCCGGAGCTTGGTTGCTCTGGTAATGCTCGTTTTCAATGTTTAACATCGATCACAAGCCACCTAGGGGGAGTCGGAGCTTTGTTAGCTCCAGCTTTTCTCCATCAACGTGGATTCTTTATTTTTCCTGCACACTGAAGCCAAGAAAAATAGTAAAATTCGCTCCTTGCCTATAACTTCGTCGCGGCTTACGATTCCCAAGAAGTTTTAGGTCAAACACAATTCTAAATACAATGGAATGTGTTTCCTTCTTTCTTCCAGATCCAATTGTACTTGGACCCACCTTACTTCGGCCTGCCGGGGTGTAGATAGAGTTGCGTACTTAGGATGCTTGACCAGGCTAAGTCGATAGCACACTCCGGCCCTAGATTGGCTTGGCGGCATTCAGGCGAGTGGGCCATGAACAAAATTTGAATCCAAAAGAATTGACAATACAGCTCGAATTGTACATGAACTGGTCGAACTAAAATTTCTTAAGAAATGCACAACTTTGTTATAGACAAGAAAGAGAAAAATAAAAAATGTTGAGTATGTACAAAATAAATGCACGTGGAGTATGTTTCACATGAAGATGTCTTTCATTATAGGTCCGGGGTATAGGGGAAGCAAGTACACTCTTAGGGTACAGAACCAGGCTAAGCGTGTTTCATTTCTCATTTGACCCAGGGTAGCTAGCCACCCTTTTAGTCCTGAGACTGTGACAAGTGTTGCATGAACTTTGCGGACCTTCTGGGAAAGGTTCAGCTGTTCTCCCGAAGGAACTACCCGACTTTGTACAATGACTCTATAACATACACCTCAAGTTACTACAGGCTCACCTCCGTGATATTAAGTGTAGAAGTTACGGAGGTGCTCAATATTCTAAGGATTTGGGAGAGGTGTCCCATACTCGGTAGCCAAGCGAACGCTTCCGGGACGGGATACTTTAATCACTCGGAAGGGTCCCTCCCAGCTGGGGGAGAGTTTGTTTAACCCTTCTCTGGATTGTATTCTCCGTAGTACCAGATCGCCTTCCTCGAGTTGTCAGTTGTGTACATGCCGCTGATGATAGGGCCGAAGGTATTGGCGGTATCGGGCATTCCGAACAGCTGCTTGGCACCTTCCCTCCTCAAGGAGGTCTAGGTCTTCACGCTGGAGCTGGTCCTGCGTGGCTTCATCGAAGGTCTGGACCCGGAGTGACCCCAAGGTGATTTCCGGAGGAAGGATTGCTTCAGCTCCGTACACCAGGAAGAAGGGTGTCTCTCCAGTTGACCGGTTTGGAGTTGTCTTGTTGGCCCATAGAGTGGGCGGAAGCTCTTCAATCCAGTTGGCTCCATGTTTTTTCAAGCGCTTATAGGTGCGCGTTTTGAGTCCTTTCAGGATTTCAGCATTTGCTCTCTCGACCTGGCCATTGCTTGCCGGGTGAGCTATGGAGGCATAGCAAACTTGAATGTTGAGGTCTTCGCAATATCCTTGAAATGCAGAGCTTGTGAATTGGGTCCCGTTATCAGTAATGATTTTGTTTGGGACTCCAAATCTGCATACAATGGATTGCAAAAAGTTGATAGCATATTGCTTGTTTATTGCAACTGGAGTTTCTTCCGGCCACTTGGTGAACTTGTCAATGGCGACATACAGGAACTTGTAACCTCCGACGACTCTTGGGAAAGGTCCCAAGATGTCCATCCCCCACACAGCGAAGGGCCATGTAGGAGGTATCATTTGTAGAGACTGAGCCGGTGTGTGAATTTTCTTTTCATGAAATTGGCATGCTTCGCATTTCTTCACTAGCTCAGTTGCATCCTGGAGTGTTGTAGGCCAGTAGAAGCCGTGCCGGAAGGTTTTACCGACCAGCGTGCGGGAAGACGCGTGGTTCCCACACTCGCCTCCATGGATTTCTGCGAGGAGCTCACAACCTTCTTCCCTTGTGATGCACCGCATTAGGACGCCGTTGGCACCGCATCGGTAGAGATCCCCTTCTACCAACGTGTATCTTTTAGCCAATCTGACTATCTGGTCAGCGGATACATCATCGTCAGGAAGGATGTTGTCTTTCAAGTAGCTCCGAATCTCCGAGATCCATGCATCGGAGCTAACTTGAGCATTTGAGTCTTGCGTGCTGGGTTGCTCGGAGCTTCTGGCAGCACCTATGACCCTTGATGGCTGCCATGGTAACAGGGACATCGGGACCGTCAGCTTCGGGAAGCTAATATCGCCCCCTTTGCTCAGTTCGGTAGGCTGAGCTGTGGGTTTTGACAACCTCCGGACAAAAGTTCCGTCAGGAGCTGGAGCTCTGGTTGACGCTTTCGTCGAGAGTTCGTCGGCTTTAGCGTTGTGGACACGCTGGACGTGGTGGAGGTCTAGGACTTCGAAGTCCTTCTGAAGCCTCTGGACTTCAAGGAGGTAAGCAGCTAGCTGGAGATTGTTGCAGGAGCATTCACCCTTCACTTGTTTAATGATGAGCTGCGAATCTCCATTGACCAGCAGCTACTTGACACCGTATGATAGTGCCACCTTTAGTTCGTAGATGAGTGCTTCGTACTCCGCCATGTTGTTGGTCGCCTTGAAGTCAAGGTGTACCATGTATTTTACCTTCTCCCTGGTTGGTGCGAGGAGAAGGATTCCAGCTCTGGCCCCCTGCTTTTGCATGGAGCCGTCGAAGTAGAGGGTCCAGTGAGGCTCGGTGAAGACCGGAGCCTTGTGTTCCGGCTTCTGCTCACTGGGGCCCCCAGGGTTTGATGGAGAGGGAGTCCATTCCGCCACGAAATCTTCCAATGCTTGACTCTTGATTGCTTGTCTTGGAATGAATTCGAGATCGAATTCGGCCAATTCCGCTGTCCACTTTGCAATATTCCCAGTTGAATTGGGATTATGCAAGATTGCTTAAAGTGGGTAAGAAGTCACCACTGAAATCTTGTGAGCTTGGAAGTAATGGTGAAGCTTCCTGGAGGCGATAAGAACTGCATAGAGCAGCTTATGCACCTCTAGGTATCGAGTCTTGGCGTCATGAAGTACTTCACTGATGAAGTACACTGGGCGCTGGATGGTCCGGACCCTCCCGGAGGGGCCCGGGGCTTCCTCTTCATTGACCTGGATCCTCCCGGAGGGATCCGGACCTTCTTCGGTGACCTCCGGGTCCTTGCTGGAGGGACCCGGAGCTTCTTCAGAAGCGACCTGGACCCTCCCGGAGAGGTCTGGGTCTTCTGAAGTAACTTCTTGTGGAATCAAGTTTGGGAACTGGGACCCAGACTCGCTTTCAGGAACCTCCGGACCCTCCCGGAGGGGTCTGGATTCCTGAGCATGGGATGGTTCTGGTCTCTCCGCAACCAGGACCATACTCACGACTTCGTCAGTTGCTGAAATGTAAAGCAACAAAGGCTCACCAGGGTTCGGAGCTACCAGAGTTGGTAGGGTGGTGAGGAGCTGTTTTAGCTCCTGGAACGCCTTTTTTGCTTCTTCAGACCATTGGAATGGTCCGGACTTCCTCAATAACTTGAAGAAGGGAAGTGTTCATTAAATGAACCGGCTGAGGGCTGCTAGACATCCAGTCAGCTTTTGGACATCCTTGACGCGGGCTGGTGGCCGCATGTCTTCAATGGCTTTGATCTTCGTCGGATTAGCCTCTATGCCCCGGTGATTTACCAGGAAACCAAGAAGTTTTCCGGAGCTGACCCCGAAGACACACTTGTCTGGGTTTAGCTTTGTGCGGGTGACCCGCAGCTTGTCGAAGATAGCCTGTAAGGTGTCAAGGAGTGAATCCTTGTTCTTGACCTTGACCACGATGTCATCGACGTACACTTCCACTATGTCTCTAATGAGTTCTTCAAAAGTTTTGTACATAGCTCGTACAAAGGTTGAAGCTGCATTCTTGAGACCAAATGGCATGGTTGTATAACAGTACAATCCATCTACTGTGATGAAAGAGGTATGCTCTTCATCTTCCCTAGACATTCTGATTTGATGATACCCAGAATATGCGTCTAGGAAACATAGTAATTCACACCCGAAGGTAGAATCCACTATCTGATCTATTCTAGGTAGTGGGAATGGATCTTTTGGACACGCCTTATTTAGTGTTGTGTAGTCAATACACATCCGAAGCTTCCCGCCAGCCTTGGGCACAACAACTGGGTTTGCCAGCCATTTTGGATGGAAGACTTCTCGGATAAATCCAGCTTCGAGCAACTTCTTCACTTCTTGTCGAATGAAGTTCTGTCGCTCCACAGATTGCTTCTGAGGCTTCTGATGCACGGGCTTGGCGTCAGGGTAGATCTTCAGATTGTGCTCAATCACTTCCCTAGGGATCCCAGGCATTTGTGACGGTTGCCAGGCAAACACGTCGACATTAGCCCGGAGGAAAGCGATGAGCGCGAGTTCCTATTTGGCATTCAGTCCCCCCGATATAAGGGTGGTCTGAGCGGCATCGGAACCGATTTGGACGACTTTGACGGGAATGTCGGTGTCGCCGCTTGGCTGCACATGAGGTGCAAAAGTCGAGCCTCGTTGACGAATGCTCGGGGGTTTTGGAGCTTGCTCCTGCCTGGAATCCTCCTCTTGCGCCGTAGTAAGCGCATGAAGTTCTTCCAGAGCGGTTACTCCGACAGTGCGATCTCCGCGGATCCGGACAACACCTACTGATGTTGGCATCTTTAACACCAGGTAGCCATAATGAGCAGCTGCCATGAATTTGTACAAGGCTGTCCAACCCAAGATGGCATTGAAAGGTAAGTTGATCTGAGCAACATCAAAGACCAACTTTTCAGTGCGATACTTCTCCCGGGTCCCGAAGGTAACAGGGAGAGTAATAGCACCGAGTTGGGTAATGGCTCCTGGATCCACTCCAGAGAAAGGTCGGCAGGGGTGACGATCCGAAGGTCGGAGCTGGCTTATGAGGTTCTGCCCCGAACCTCCGTCTATCATAACATGGTGGAGCTGAATGTTATTGATGGTAGGAGATACCATCAAAGGTAACTGGCCTGCTCCAACCATGCTTCGAGGGCAGTCCGAAGCATCATAAGTGATGGCTGTGTCTATCCACTTCCGATGAGGCTCCTCCCTGGCTGTAGGAGCTACAGCGGCCATGTCCTGACGCATTGTCTTGAGGACGCGGCAGGAGGTGATGTCCCATGATCCACCAAAAATGGTGTTCATGGTCTTCCGACGCTCGTTGTCAGAGACGTCAGAATCATCGTCGACGGAGGTGTAGACGGACTTCAGGACCTTTTTAGGATCCTGAAAACCTAACTCCTCTTCAGCCGGAGCTTCATCAACTTTTTGTTTTCCTTCCCTCTGTCGGAAAGGAACTTCTTCTCGGCGCTTGTTGTAGCGCTCGGCAAGGTTTTGCACCTCCCGACAGTCTTCCAAAACTGTGGTTGTCCGTCTTATGAATTGGACACCACACCTTGGATTTGCCACCGTCTTCAGAAGACGGTCGAGGTCGCTTCTCGGGGCGTGGCTCCCGATGTAACACCCTCATTTTCATGCATCATGCCCTACATGCACTCATATACATGTTTAACTGTGACACCCGGTTCCGAATATGAACCAAGCGTAACGCATATGTGTGCCCAGGATGTTCAACACACATACACGAATGATTCACAAATGATAAACAGAATTTAACCACGTCTTAACTAATAAATAAGTACTTTATTACAATAATCCAATAGTTCACAAATAATAAAACTCTAAATAATTGCAGCGGAAAATAAACTAAGCAGTACGACTCCAATCCACAGGCAATTGACGGCGGTACGCAACCTAGTACTCCTCGTGATCCTCAGGGTACTCCCAATTGTCTCCAGTAGCTGTTGGGGGGGGATTGCAAGGGTGAGTACATGTCGTACTCAGCAAGTGTGGAAAGTATGACATGTGGCTAATTCAAATGACGGCAATAATAATGGCTAAGTGCTGAAAAGTACAGTAAAACATTTGAAAAGCATTACACTATGTCTATGTGAAATAAATCCCATCATATTAACAAAGTGTAAACAATATCCAATTATTACCAACATTACCATTATCCATGTCCAATTACCATAACTCAATTCCATAACCATGACCACAACCATCACCAAACCATAACCATCCCAATTCTAATTCTAATCATGTAGGTCATCCAGGCGCTCATAACCGGGAGCACGGCTATCATGATAGTTTTTTAAACACTCTGCAGAGGTTGTACCACTTTACCCACATGTTTGTGATTTTATCACCTTTCGGTGACTAAGGAACCTCCATTATGCCATCTCACACTTCCGTAGGTGTGTGGCCAAGAGATCACAAAATAGCCTTTCAAAAGGGACTACTAGTATGTACGGCCCCACTAAGGTTTCACCGGCAGGCTTGAACCTCTATTCTCCCACCCACGGGTCCCCTCGTGTGCCATGCGGATCCCAGGGCAGTCCTCCTCGACTCCCATTCCCCGCGCCATCCAATGGTCCATACAATACTAGCAGCGCTCCTAATTATTCAGCTACGCCGCACCCATACTTGGCCTTGTGGTGGCACTGTTGACCTGGCATATTCTCGCATGAACCGGTCCTTAGATCTAAAGCAAGCAAACCACCATAACGACCAACCCATCCACATAACCATGCTTGCTTAGATCACCCATCGTATTGACCAATTCACATTAATCAGAATATCATTGATGCATAATTAAATGTGTAGTGTCGTTTACCATCCCAATTAATTAAGCAAAGCGAAAAGGTAAAAACCCTTCCCGACTCCCTACCATAAATCCAGGTGACAAGGGTGGTCAAACAAAACTAGTAAACTTCCTACCATAGGATTCCCATCAATTTGACACAAGCATGCAAGTTTGCAAACAAAACATTTAATTTTAAAACAGGATCAATATGCTTCAAGGACACTTGCCTTGCTCCGACGGATGGGGTTGCTCAAGCGCTTCGAAGTCTTGGGTTTGGAAATCCTCGTATGGGGCCTCTTGAGCACGTTCCTCTACGCGTGATCATACATACAAGAAAACATATACAATTCAACATAATGCACACAAAATAATCAACATGCAATGACATGCATGCATGCACAGTTTAATAATTAATTTACTACGGTCGTTTAATAATTAGATGCGACTAGTTCATACGTGTTCACATGGGTTTACGGGGATTTTAGGGTGGATTAATGTTGCTGAAAATAAAATTATGGTGCAACTAAATTTAATTTACGCCTACTAGATTTAATACGGTCGCAAAAATTTGCATCGGGAACGAACTCTACCGTAGATCTGACGGCGTGACGATCGCGGAATAAATGCGAGGCGTAGACGAAATAGATGGTGCAGCAGTCCTTCGGCGGTACGACGGCGGCGGCGCGATGTCGGCGACGATCTCCGGCGAACGGCGGTGTCCTCCTCTTTTTCTCCCTCTTCTTCCCCTTTTTTTTTCTTCTTTTTCTTCCCTGGCGCAGAGCTCCTGGTGCCTTTTCTTCTCTGGAACGGCGGCTGGTTCCGTCGGCTTTGGCGGCTGCTGGTTCGTGGGGAAAAAGGGCCTAGGCCTGGGTCCTATTTATAGGGGCGTAGCTAGGGTATGTCACCGGTAAAATCGGAACCGGTTAAGGGATAGACTCGTATCCGGGAAAAACGGGGCGTTACGGCGCGGGAGAGGGCGGGAGACCGCGCGCGTAGGGGAAAATCGCGTCGGGGGGAGAAACCGAGGCGGCTGCGGCCTCGGGCGGTGCGTGCCGCGCGACAGGGGGGGCGGGGCCCGGCGCAGCCTGCGCGGCAGGGGCACGCGGCCGGCTGGCAGGCGGGCGGCGCGTCAGGGGGCGCAGGCGGGGCCCGGCCGAGCGGCGCAGCGCGCGCTGCGCTTCGGCAGGCGGTGCGGCGGTGGGGCCCCCGGGCGGGCGCGCTTGCTCGCGCGTGCGGGCGAGGCCTCGGGGCGCGGTGCCGGCTCGGCCGGCTGGGCGCTGGCCTGGCCGCCGAGCGGCTCCCTTCCTTTTTTTTTTCTTTTTCTTTTTTTTATTCTTTTATATATATATATATTATAATATATTTTATTACTTATATTTTATTTATTATTATTTTTTTTATCTATTATTCTTATAATATATATTATTAATGTTATATATTTTTTTCTATTATACTTTTTTTTTATTTTGTTTTATATATATATTATTTATATATATTTATATTATTCTTTTTTTTTATTCTTACTCCCTATTACAAGTTTTGGCCTATAAATATTGTTTTCTTTCCTTCTTTTGCCACACGTATTTGTATACGCATATGTTTTATTTATTTTCTTTTATTCTACTAGTGTTTAATGCATGACCATGTATGCAATGCATGATGCGAAAAATTTAGGGTGTTACAAACCTACCCCCCTTAAAGTGAATCTCGCCCTCGAGATTCGACAGCGTGGAGAAAAGATGAGGGAATTCTGCCTTCAGGTCTTCTTCACGTTCCCATGTAGCTTCGGCTTCCGTATGGTGTTTCCATTGCACTTTGCACCAACGGATCCTCTTATTTCTCGTGACTCTTTCTTTCATATCCAAAATTTTGATAGGTTGCTCGACATAAGACAAATCCTCTTGAAGTTCTAACTCGTCCATCGGCACTTGTTCTTCCGGTACCCTGAGACACTTCTTGAGTTGAGAGACGTGAAATACGTCGTGTACATCGGAGAGATACGTCGGCAGCTCAAGTCGATAAGCTACCTCTCCTCGCTTGTCCAGAATCTTAAATGGTCCGATGTAACGTGGCGCCAGTTTTCCTTTGACGTTAAACCTTCGCTGACCTCTGATAGGTGACACTTTGAGGTATACAAAATCTCCAACTTCAAAGGTCAAACTCCTTCGCCTATTATCAGCATAACCCTTCTGTCGAGACTGGGCAGCCTTTAGGTTTTCCCGTATTATTTGGAGTTGCCTTTCAGCTTCTTGTAATACGTCGGGACCAAACACCTGATTCTCTCCGGTTTCATTCCAAAACAAGGGAGTCCTACACTTCCTTCCGTATAGTGCTTCATAGGGTGACATTTTCAAACTTGCTTGGTAACTATTGTTGTACGAGAATTCAGCATACGGCAAACTTTTATCCCAACTTTTCCTATGCTTTAAAGCACATGCTCTCAACATGTCTTCCAAAATTTGGTTGGTCCTCTCGGTTTGTCCATCTGTTTGAGGGTGATACGCCGAACTAAAGTTCAGCCTTGTTCCCATTGCTTCATGCAATTTCTGCCAAAATCTGGAGGTGAATTGAGAACCTCTGTCCGAGACTATCTTCTTCGGTACTCCGTGTCGGCACACAATATGCTCCATATACAATTCTGCTAGCTTTGCGGTGGTATATGTGGTCTTGACGGGGATGAAATGAGCTGATTTTGTCAATCGATCCACAATAACCCATATTGAATCATAGCCAGACTGAGTTCGCGGTAATCCAACTATAAAGTCCATACCAATCTCTTCCCACTTCCACTCTGGGATCTTCAATGGTTGTAACAATCCGGCTGGCCTTTGATGTTCAGCTTTAACTCGTTGGCACACATCACAAAGTGCAACATATTCGGCTATGTCCTTTTTCATGCTGGCCCACCAATAACATGTCTTTAAGTCCTTGTACATCTTTGTACAGCCGGGATGAATTGAGTAAGGCGTGTCATGTGCCTCCTTCAATATTGCTTCTCGGATATGCCTAACATTAGGTACCACAATCCTCTTTCCAAGCCACAAGGTACCCTGTTCGTCCTCATCAAATCTGAATTCCTTTCCTTCTTGGGTCCTTTCCTTGATTTCTTGTATTTCCTTGTCCTTCGTCTGTCCTTCCCGTATTTCCTGCTCTAATGTTGGGTTGACTTCCATCGTTCCCATCTCATTTATAAATCCGAGGTTCAACCGTTCAAACTCCTTGCATAACTCAGATGGCAGTTCTTGAACTGTAAGTTGATGACTTACTCCCTTCCGGCTCAAAGCATCGGCCACTACGTTGGCCTTCCCTGGGTGATAGTTGATTCCCACGTCATAATCCTTGATGAGCTCCAACCATCGGCGTTGCCTCAGGTTCAGATCCGTTTGCGTAAATATGTACTTGAGACTCTTGTGATCTGTATAAATCTCACATCGGTGACCAAAAACATAGTGTCTCCATATCTTCAAGGCGTGTACCACGGCTGCGAGTTCAAGGTCGTGCGTAGGATAATTCAGCTCATGTTTCTTTAGTTGCCTCGATGCATAAGCTACCACTTGGCCTTCTTGCATGAGCACACATCCTAATCCTTGTCTTGATGCATCACAATATATATCAAAACTCTTGCTCACGTCCGGTAATACTAACACTGGCGTGGTTGTCAACCTTTTCTTTAACTCCTCAAAGCTATCCTGACAAGCTTGAGTCCATCGGAATGCCTTTCCTTTCATGAGTAATTCGGTCATAGGCTTGGCTATTTTGGAGAAATCCTTAATGAATCGGCGGTAATATCCAGCCATTCCAAGGAAACTCCGAATCTCCTTGACATTCTGTGGCGGTTCCCACTTAAGCACATCTCTCACCTTCCCTGGGTCAACTGATACTCCTCCTCCGGAAATAATATGGCCTAGGAAAGAAACTTCTCGTAACCAAAATTGACATTTACTGAATTTGGCATACAATTGATGCTCCCTCAATTTCTGTAGCGTAAGCCTCAAGTGTTCCTCATGTTCCTTCTCATCCTTCGAGTAGATCATAATATCATCGATGAACACTACAACGAACTTATCCAGATATTCCATGAAGACCTTATTCATAAGATACATAAAGTACGCCGGTGCATTCGTCAATCCAAATGACATGACGGTGTACTCATAAGATCCATATCGTGTCCGAAATGCTGTCTTGGGTATATCTGATGGTCTAATCTTCATTTGGAAGTATCCTGACCGCAAGTCGATCTTGGAGAAGATACATGCACCCTTCATTTGGTCGAACAAATCCTCTATACGGGGCAGTGAGTACTTGTTCTTAATTGTCACTTCGTTGAGAGCCCTATAGTCCACACACATCCTCTGGGTTCCATCCTTCTTATCTACGAAGAGCACTGGGGCTCCCCACGGGGATGAACTTGGGCGTATAAAACCCTTCTCTAGCTGCTCTTGAATTTGCTTCTTGAGCTCTGCTAATTCCTTAGGAGGCATCCTATACGGCCTCTTAGCTATAGGTGCAGTTCCGGGTATCAACTCAATGGTGAATTCTATGTCACGATCAGGTGGCATACCTGGCAACTCATCTGGGAACACGTCCGGGTACTCGCGAACGATCGGAATGCTTTCCAATGTCACTTCTTCCACGTGATTCAGCATCGCTTTTCCTCTTGCAGGTTGGGCTGCTTCAACTTCAATGCGTGTACCATGTTCACTTGTCAACTGCACAATCCTCTCGGCGCATTGAATGACTCCATTATACTTGCTCAACCAGTCCATTCCAAGTATTATGTCTATTCCTTGGGAGTCCAATACTATGAGGTTTGCGAGAAAGTCTACCCCCCTTATTTTAATGCTTACTTTCGGACATACTATATTTGTCCTCATCTCTCCGCCAGGAGAACTTACTAGCATAGTTTGCTTCATATGAGATATAGGCAAATTGTACTTGGCAACATACTTTGACGAGATGAATGAATGAGATGCTCCTGAATCAAATAAAACAGTCGCGGGGTTGGAGTTGGCGAGAAACATACCAATCACGACGTCATCAGCTTGCTGGGCTTCCTCAGTGGAGATATGATTGACGTTGCCACGAGCAAAATTCTGCTGTCCACGGTTGCCTTGTGGTGCTCCTCCATTTGGTCGCGGGTGATTTGGCCTTGGTGCATTGTTCATAGGTCCATTGTTTCTCTTGGGGCATTGACTTGCAAAATGTCCGGGTTCTCCACACGCATAGCATGTCTTACCACCCATAGCATTGGGGAAGTTTGGGCGCATCTGGTTTTGAGCATTTGCCGCCATGTTAGGACGCGGCGCAGGTGGAACAGGATTGCGAGGCGCTTGCATGGCAGGGCGTTGCTGCGGTGGCTGATTTGGGCGGGGCGGATAGGCAGTGCGGTATGCAGGAGCAGAGGGGTTGTATTGTGGTGCAGTAGGTGGTGCATAGCGGGGGCGAACATTGCTTCCTTGCTGCGGTCCATGATGTGACATCTTCCTCTTGTTGTCTTGTTCCATCTCACGAATCTTGTTCTCAACCACAATAGCCTTGTCAACCAGCTTTTGGAAGTTTGGATAATCAGTATTGAGTAACTGGACTTGAATTTCATTGTTGAGACCCCTCATAAATAGATACTGCTTCCTACTATCAGTTTTGATGTCTTCTGGAGCATATCTTGATAATTGAGTGAATTTGTTGAGATACTCACTCACACTCATCCTTCCTTGCCTGAGATTTTCAAAGTCTTGTCTCCTCAATATCATAACTCCTTCAGGTACATAGTGGGAACGGAAACTCTGTTTAAACTCAGCCCAAGTGATTGTCTCCTGATTATCATGAGCGTTGCAAAGAGCTTCCCACCAGTCAGCGGCTGCTCCAACTAGTTGATGTGATGCAAAGAGAACCTTCTCCCTGTCAGTGCACTGGACAATAGCAAGTTTCTTCTCAACGGACTTCAGCCAATCATCAGCTTCCATTGGGTCTGTGGCTTGTGCAAAGGTAGGCGGTCTGGTCCTCATGAACTCTCCCAAACGGTTGTGATGTGGCGGGGGTGGTGGTGGAGGCATATGGGGCTGATTGTTGTGGCCAGCTTGCAGCTGTCCCATGGTCTGTATCATGGTCTGCATGAGCTGGTTCTGCATAGCTAATAGTTGTTCAATGTTGATAGCTCCATGAGCATGTCCCTGGTTGTTCTGAGGTACTTCATTGCGCTCCTCCTCATCGTTAGCATCCCTCTGGTTACGAGTTCTCACCATCTGTTGGCGAAGGAAAGGTAAGGACAGAAAGATTTAGAATTTGGAAGGAAACGTCCCAACTATATGCATCAAGGTATTTGACACTAAATAATCCTTTATTAATATAGACCTATATTAAGAGGGTGTGGACAATTGCCGAAGCATCCCACAACTCTCTACTAAGCACACAAGCACTCAAACAAGCACCAAACAGAATTTACAAAGATCCTAAAAGAAGTAATACAACTCAAGGCCACACAAGTATATCTACATCGCTCTTATTTACTAATGGGGGTGTGCCTATCCTTGAGTCGTGGCATAGGTCGAGGACTAGTCGTCGTCGAGCGGGAACTCATCCGGGTCCTCGTCGTCGTCGTCGTCGTCGTCGGGGTCCTCGGGGTCCTGTGGGTCCTGGGGTGGTGAGGCAGCAGGCGGCGGTGGTGCGGTAGACGCCACACTGGAAGGTTCCTCGTCAGAGGACTCCTCAGAGGATGACTCACGCTGACCGTTGCGACGGTCTGGAGAGTCCGGGGTCCACATCGGGGTGTCGGACGCGTAGTCGTCCGGGTCCTCGTCGGTGATCCGACGATACCTCCTGATTATCGCCTCGTGAAGCTGGGCGAGGTCGCGTCCATCCTGGATTTCCTGCTGCGCCCTCTGAAGTCGGGCACTCAGCTGGGTCACGTCGCCAACAGTCTGACGAGACTGCGGGAGGTCCAGGGGTCTCTCCACGTGTCTGGAGACGAAGCGCGCAGTGCCACTGGGACGCTGCGGGACGAAGGCGTGAACCGTGTCCTCTAGACGGAAACGGCGGGCGTGGCTCCAGAAAGTGGCTGCTTCCCAGCTAGCATCCTGCTCTGCAGATCGGCGGGAGCTCCTCCAAGCAGGGCTGCTGTGGGTCTTCACCAACTCGTCACCGTAGTAGATATAAATTTTGCAGCTCCACTCCTTCCTGCCGGGGCGCTGCACTCCAGTGGTGTGGTAGGAGAGCGAGAGACTGTGGTGGCGGTAGCCAGCCTCACGGAGTAGGGCACGGAGACGGTGTCGCAGCTGTCCTGCGGCTCTGCCGTCAGAACGGATCACCACCGGGTGACGGGGGTCGACGGCCGGAGAGCGACTAGCCAACCTACGCGGGGGCACGAGTCCACCAGTCGACTTACGGGGGGTTGTCTTGGTGCGGGCCATCTACAAGAAACAAGAATACATTAGAAAAATAATGAAAAACAAATCTGAAAATTTCAGCAGCTAAACGGCGGACAAAGAGCGGTGCAGCGGTTCCAAAAGAACGAAAAATAAAGAGAAAAATTACAGCAACCAACACAATAATTTTACCCACACATAATAGCATCAAAACACACCGTTTTCGCGAAAATTTATACAG
Source organism: Tuctoria greenei (assembly GCA_036927565.1). NCBI lineage: Eukaryota > Viridiplantae > Streptophyta > Magnoliopsida > Poales > Poaceae > Tuctoria > Tuctoria greenei. Next base: position 4,965,336 of record JAYESD010000007.1, read on the forward strand.
CAAAACAGCAGCACTTAATATTGCTCACTTCTGAAAATTTTTATCAAAAACGCAGCAGCGATCAATACTTTTTGCGGCCGAAAATAAAGGAAACAAAACAGCAACAAAAATTTTCGAAAATAGCACATTAGAAGAGTGTTCCTAAGTGCTCTAGAGTGTCCATTCTACCTAGGCTTGCGTCCTACGGTCAACGCGGCTCTGATACCAATTTGTGACACCCGGTTCCGAATATGAACCAAGCGTAACGCATATGTGTGCCCAGGATGTTCAACACACATACACGAATGATTCACAAATGATAAACAGAATTTAACCACGTCTTAACTAATAAATAAGTACTTTATTACAATAATCCAATAGTTCACAAATAATAAAACTCTAAATAATTGCAGCGGAAAATAAACTAAGCAGTACGACTCCAATCCACAGGCAATTGACGGCGGTACGCAACCTAGTACTCCTCGTGATCCTCAGGGTACTCCCAATTGTCTCCAGTAGCTGTTGGGGGGGGATTGCAAGGGTGAGTACATGTCGTACTCAGCAAGTGTGGAAAGTATGACATGTGGCTAATTCAAATGACGGCAATAATAATGGCTAAGTGCTGAAAAGTACAGTAAAACATTTGAAAAGCATTACACTATGTCTATGTGAAATAAATCCCATCATATTAACAAAGTGTAAACAATATCCAATTATTACCAACATTACCATTATCCATGTCCAATTACCATAACTCAATTCCATAACCATGACCACAACCATCACCAAACCATAACCATCCCAATTCTAATTCTAATCATGTAGGTCATCCAGGCGCTCATAACCGGGAGCACGGCTATCATGATAGTTTTTTAAACACTCTGCAGAGGTTGTACCACTTTACCCACATGTTTGTGATTTTATCACCTTTCGGTGACTAAGGAACCTCCATTATGCCATCTCACACTTCCGTAGGTGTGTGGCCAAGAGATCACAAAATAGCCTTTCAAAAGGGACTACTAGTATGTACGGCCCCACTAAGGTTTCACCGGCAGGCTTGAACCTCTATTCTCCCACCCACGGGTCCCCTCGTGTGCCATGCGGATCCCAGGGCAGTCCTCCTCGACTCCCATTCCCCGCGCCATCCAATGGTCCATACAATACTAGCAGCGCTCCTAATTATTCAGCTACGCCGCACCCATACTTGGCCTTGTGGTGGCACTGTTGACCTGGCATATTCTCGCATGAACCGATCCTTAGATCTAAAGCAAGCAAACCACCATAACGACCAACCCATCCACATAACCATGCTTGCTTAGATCACCCATCGTATTGACCAATTCACATTAATCAGAATATCATTGATGCATAATTAAATGTGTAGTGTCGTTTACCATCCCAATTAATTAAGCAAAGCGAAAAGGTAAAAACCCTTCCCGACTCCCTACCATAAATCCAGGTGACAAGGGTGGTCAAACAAAACTAGTAAACTTCCTACCATAGGATTCCCATCAATTTGACACAAGCATGCAAGTTTGCAAACAAAACATTTAATTTTAAAACAGGATCAATATGCTTCAAGGACACTTGCCTTGCTCCGACGGATGGGGTTGCTCAAGCGCTTCGAAGTCTTGGGTTTGGAAATCCTCGTATGGGGCCTCTTGAGCACGTTCCTCTACGCGTGATCATACATACAAGAAAACATATACAATTCAACATAATGCACACAAAATAATCAACATGCAATGACATGCATGCATGCACAGTTTAATAATTAATTTACTACGGTCGTTTAATAATTAGATGCGACTAGTTCATACGTGTTCACATGGGTTTACGGGGATTTTAGGGTGGATTAATGTTGCTGAAAATAAAATTATGGTGCAACTAAATTTAATTTACGCCTACTAGATTTAATACGGTCGCAAAAATTTGCATCGGGAACGAACTCTACCGTAGATCTGACGGCGTGACGATCGCGGAATAAATGCGAGGCGTAGACGAAATAGATGGTGCAGCAGTCCTTCGGCGGTACGACGGCGGCGGCGCGATGTCGGCGACGATCTCCGGCGAACGGCGGTGTCCTCCTCTTTTTCTCCCTCTTCTTCCCCTTTTTTTTTCTTCTTTTTCTTCCCTGGCGCAGAGCTCCTGGTGCCTTTTCTTCTCTGGAACGGCGGCTGGTTCCGTCGGCTTTGGCGGCTGCTGGTTCGTGGGGAAAAAGGGCCTAGGCCTGGGTCCTATTTATAGGGGCGTAGCTAGGGTATGTCACCGGTAAAATCGGAACCGGTTAAGGGATAGACTCGTATCCGGGAAAAACGGGGCGTTACGGCGCGGGAGAGGGCGGGAGACCGCGCGCGTAGGGGAAAATCGCGTCGGGGGGAGAAACCGAGGCGGCTGCGGCCTCGGGCGGTGCGTGCCGCGCGACAGGGGGGGCGGGGCCCGGCGCAGCCTGCGCGGCAGGGGCACGCGGCCGGCTGGCAGGCGGGCGGCGCGTCAGGGGGCGCAGGCGGGGCCCGGCCGAGCGGCGCAGCGCGCGCTGCGCTTCGGCAGGCGGTGCGGCGGTGGGGCCCCCGGGCGGGCGCGCTTGCTCGCGCGTGCGGGCGAGGCCTCGGGGCGCGGTGCCGGCTCGGCCGGCTGGGCGCTGGCCTGGCCGCCGAGCGGCTCCCTTCCTTTTTTTTTTTTATTCTTTTATATATATATATATTATAATATATTTTATTACTTATATTTTATTTATTATTATTTTTTTTTATCTATTATTCTTATAATATATATTATTAATGTTATATATTTTTTTCTATTATACTTTTTTTTTTATTTTGTTTTATATATATATTATTTATATATATTTATATTATTCTTTTTTTTTATTCTTACTCCCTATTACAAGTTTTGGCCTATAAATATTGTTTTCTTTCCTTCTTTTGCCACACGTATTTGTATACGCATATGTTTTATTTATTTTCTTTTATTCTACTAGTGTTTAATGCATGACCATGTATGCAATGCATGATGCGAAAAATTTAGGGTGTTACATTAACGTTAACCCATAACAAGAGGAACAAGTTTAAAATTGATTTGGAGCAAAACCGCACTTAAAAATGTAGAAAAGTGCGGACTAGTCCGGTTTTGCTGAGGACTAGTCCGATTTCTCTCTGTCTAAAAACGGACTTGTCCGTTTTTGCTGTGGATTAGTCTGATATTTGCCTCTGGACAACTTCGGACTTGTCCGATCTTGTGCGGACTAGTCCGATGTTCCATGAATCCTTGAAAGTTTACTAAGTCCCTGGACTTTTCCGGACTAGTCCGGTGTTCCAGCGGACTTGTCCGTTTTCCTTTCTGACTAAGATCGGACTTGTCCGATTTTTGGCCAGACCTGTCCGATTTTCTTTCTGGACGACTTTGGACTAGTCCGGTCCTGTCCGGACTTGTCCGATATTTCGTGACTCCGAGATTGACCTTTTGTTTTACGACTTGTTTCTTGGGTTTCACGTCAAGTGGGCCTAGGGATGTCGTGCCCAACTCTTTTAGAGCCCATGTGGGACTCTAAACCGGCCTCTACTCATCCCAAAACTCGAAATCCATCTAACCCTAGCCTCCACCCCTATATAAACAACCCCACCCCTTGGTTTGACATCTATTTGCCACTTTTCCACCCACCTAAACCCTAGTTCGTGGGGAGCCACCATCAAGGAGGGAGGAGAAGATCCCAAGCAAGAGGAAGAAGAGGAGGAAACGAAGGAGGATCAAGATCTCCACCAAGTTTCGTCCTTCACCATCAATTCATCTCCAAGTTCATCACCAACCCTAGATCATCAAGATCCAAGTGTTACCTCCAAGTTTCTTGGTTCATTGGAGTTCTAAACACCTGGTATACCTTCTATTCTCTTTTCCTTATGTGAATTCAACCCCTAATCTCCAAATTCACGTCGATCTAGAAAACCCTAATCTGCCGATCTCGCGAAGTGCGGACTTGTCCGGTCCCTAGTGGACTAGTCCAATCTTTCTGGTTAAATTGTGTTGGATTAATTCTAAAATTTGATCTAATCGACCCAAACCTGTATAAACTTGTTAAAATCTATTAGAGCTAGTTAGTGATCATTAAAAGCAATCAAGTAACAAGTTCTACCTTGCATTTGCATTAATCATGCATGTCATGTCATATTGAGTAATATTTGTGCACTCTTTGATTGTGTTTCTTGTCTTGTATGTTTATTGTGTGGATTAGACGGATTTGTGCTAGAGAGTGTCGCGGAGGATCTACAGCATCAAGAGTTTGAAGGCTTTGACCCTAATCAACAGCAAGAGCAAGGCAAGTGTCCTTGAAGCATATTGATCCTGCTTTAAAATAAATGTTTTGTTTGCAAAACTGCATGCTGTGTCAATTTGATGGGAATCCTATGGTAGGAAGTTTACTAGTTTTGTTTGACCACCCTTGTCACCTGGAATTTATGGTAGAGAGAGTCGGGAAGACTTTTTACTTTTTGCTTCGCTTAATCAACTGGGATGGAAAACAACTATATCACTCAATTTAATTATGCATGGATGAGATTATGGTTAACATGAACTGGTTAAACATGGTATGGTAATGGATGATCTAAGCAAGCCTGGTATGTGGATGGGTTGGATGTTATGGTGGGTTGCTTGCTTTAGATCTAAGGACCGGTTCATGCGAGAATAAGCCAGGACTACAGTGCCACCACGAGGCCAAGTATGGGTGCGGCGTAGCTGATTAATTAGGGCTTTGCTAGTGTTGTTTGGACCATTGTGGATGCTCGGGGAAGGGGTAGTCGGATTGGGATTGTTGATGATTGGTGGGACTACCCTGGGATCCGAATGGCTCAAGAGGGGGCCCTTGGTTGAAGATGTGCTCAGTTGGAGGCATCGCCACCGGTGAAACCTCAGTGGGGTCTAAATAGGCTAGTAATCCCTTTGTAAAGGCTATTTTGTGATCTCTTGGCCACACACCAACGGAAGTGTGTATTATGACCGACGGGTCATGGGCATAAGGGAGATTCTTAGTCGCCGAAGGGTGATGAAATCACGAACACGAGGGTAAAGAGGTACAAACTCTGCAGAGTTAATTAAAACTATCATGATAGCCGTGCTCCCGGTTATGAGCACCTGGACAACTTCCATGATTAGAGGCAAATTGGGATTTGGGATGGTTATGGGTTCGTAATGGTTATGGTTGATATTATGGTTATGGTCTGGTAATGGTTACGGATGGTTTCGGATTAATTTTTGGTAATTAATATGGTTATTGACAATGGTGAAATCTGGAATTATTGATGATGGTAATGAATTCAGTTTGGTATTATGGTATTACTTATGATTACGATGGGTTTATTTCACATACATGTAATGTATTGCTTTTCAAATGTTTTACTGTACTTTTTAGCACTTTGCCATTATTATTGTCGTCATTTGAATCAGCCACATGTCATACTTTCCACACTTACTGAGTACGACATGTACTCACTCTTGCAATCCCCCACCCCATCAGTTGTAGGTCAGGATTGGGAGTTTAATGGCGATAATGCGGAGTTCTAGGCCGTGTCTACCGTCAGCTTTGCCTGTGGTGTTGATTGGAGCTGCGCATATATACCCTATTGCTTATGCTGCATAGTTGCTTAATTAGTTTATTTCCTCTGCATTAGTTGAACTTGTCATTAATATTCATTAGAGCTTGTATTCGAGGATAATATGGTTTGTGTAATAAATCTGATAATTAATCTTGTTCTGTGGTAATTTTCTGTATACTCGTTTGTGATTGCACTCGTATATGTGTGATGAACATCCTGGGCACACATATGCGTTAGCTTGGTTCATTTTCGGAACCGGGCGTCACAGATTGGTATTAGAGCCACAGGTTGACCGTAGGATGCAGCCTAGATATAATGGACACTTTAGAGCACATAGGAGCACTCAGGAATCGATGTGTTTTCGCTTGAAGTGCTGTTTGCTATATATATTGGTTGCTTGTGTGCTTAATAGAGGATTTTGGGATGCTTTAGCATTACCATGTCCACCTAGGCTAGTGTAGCTAGTTGTTTAGTTTCATATCCCTTGATGCATATAGTTGGGGCGTTTTCCAATTCTTACCTACTGCTTTTCTTCAGATGGTGAGGACTCGCAACCAGAGGGGTGGCAATGATGAAGAGGAGAACAATGGAGTGCCTCAGAACAACAATGGGCAAGGATCTACTCAGGGAGCTATCAACATCGAGCAGCTATTGGCTATGCAAAACCAGCTCATGCAGACCATGATACGGACTATGGGACAGCTGCAGGCTGGCAATATCAACAATCAGCCCCACATGCCTCCACCGCCACCCCCACCTCCTCATAACCGATTGGGAGAGTTTATGAGGACTAGGCCGCCGACCTTTGCTCAAGCTGCTGACCCTATGGATGCGGACGATTGGCTCAAGTCCGTGGAGAAGAAGCTGGCTATTGTCCAATGCAGTGACCGGGAGAAGGTCTTGTTTGCTTCTCATCGACTAGTTGGAGCAGCTGCAGATTGGTGGGATTCTTATTGCAATGCTCATGAGAACCAAGAGAGAATTACTTGGGCGGAATTCAAGGAGAGTTTCCGTTCTCATTATGTGCCGGAAGGTGTTATGATCTTGAAGAGGCAAGAATTTGAGAACTTGAGGCAAGGAAAATCAAGCGTGAGTGAATATCTCAATAAGTTCACCCAACTCTCAAGATATGCGCCTGAGGATGTTAGCCGGGACAGCCGGAAGCAATACTTGTTCATGAGGGGATTGAACAATACGATCCAAGTGCAATTGCTCAACTGTGATTATGTCAATTTCCAGAAGCTTGTGGACAAAGCAATTGTCGTTGAGAACAAGATCCGTGAGATGGAGCAAGAAATCAAGAGGAAGGCGCCATATCAAGGACGGCAACAAGGAAGTAATGTGCGCCCTCGCTTTGCGCTGCCCAATGCGCCTCATTACAGCTCCTCTATTCCTGCTCAGCGCCCTGGTTATGCACCGCGCCCAACTCAGTTTGTGCAGCAGCGCCCTGTCATGCAAGCACCTAGGCCTCCGATGCCTTATGCACCTCGTGCTGATTTTCCTGGAGCCAATGTTCAAAACCAAGCTCGTCCCAATAATTCTGGTGGAGTTAAGAAGTGCTATACTTGTGGAGAAGCTGGACACTTTGCGAATCAATGTCCTAAGTCAGGCCTTGCTCAAGGAAGCAATGTGCCGAGGCAAAACCCAAGACCTAATGGAGGACAGCCACAAGGAAGCCGTGGACAGCAAAATTTTGCTCGTGGCAACGTGAACCATGTCTCTACGGAAGATGCTCAACAAGCGGATGACGTGGTCATTGGTATGTTTCTCGCCAACTCCAACCCTGCGACTATGTTATTTGATTCTGGAGCATCGCATTCATTCATTGCATCGAAGTATGTTGCCAAGTATAGTTTGCCTATCTCTCATATGAAGTTTACTCTGTTGGTTAAGTCTCCTGGAGGAGAGATGAGGACAAATATAGTATGTCCAAAAGTAAGCCTTAGAATAAGGGGGGTAGACTTCTCCGCCAACCTCATTGTTTTAGATTCTCAAGGGTTGGATATTATACTTGGTATGGACTGGTTGAGGAAGCACAATGGAGTTATTGAATGTGCCGCAAAGACGGTGAAGTTGACCAATGAGGAAGGAATCACCGTAGAATTTGAAGCATCTCAAACCGCACCGAAGCAATTGGAATTGAATCATATGGACGGTGCCGCAATTGAGGAGATTCCGGTTGTATGTGAATTTTTGGATGTGTTTCCGGATGAGTTGCCAGGTATGCCACCCGATCGAGACATTGAGTTTGTTATTGATTTAATACCTGGAACTTCCTATAGCTAAGAGGCCGTATAGGATGCCTCCTATGGAATTAGCGGAGCTCAAGAAGCAAATTCAAGAGCAATTAGAGAAGGGTTTTATTCGCCCTAGCTCTTCACCTTGGGGAGCGCCCGTTCTATTTGTGGACAAGAAGGACGGATCCCAAAGGATGTGCGTGGATTACCGAGCTCTCAACGAGGTAACAATCAAGAACAAGTACACCTTGCCACGCATAGAAGACTTGTTTGATCAGATGAAGGGTGCTTGTGTCTTCTCTAAGATTGACTTGAGGTCGGGATACTTTCAAATGAAGATTAGACCATCGTACATACCCAAGACAGCTTTTAGGACACGGTATGGATCTTATGAGTACACCGTGATGTCTTTTGGATTGACAAATGCATCTGCCTACTTTATGTACCTCATGAATAAGATCTTCATGGAGTACTTGGATAAGTTCGTTGTGGTATTTATTGATGATATTATGATCTACTCGAGGGATGAGAAGGAACATCAGGAACACTTGAGGCTTACGTTGCAGAAATTGAGGGAGCATCAATTGTATGCCAAGTTCAACAAGTGTCAGTTTTGGTTGAAAGAGGTGCCATTTTTGGGTCATATAATCTCAGGAGGAGGAGTATCGGTTGACCCCGGAAAAGTGAGAGACGTGTTGAAGTGGGAACCACCGCAAAACGTCAAGGAAATAAGGAGTTTTCTTGGAATGGCTGGATATTACCGTCGATTCATCAAGGACTTTTCCAAGATAGCCAAGCCTATGACGGAGTTGCTAATGAAGGGAAAGGCATTCCAATGGACTCAAGCTTGTCAAGAGAGTTTTGAGGAGTTGAAGAAGCGGTTGACAACAGCCCCAGTTTTGGTATTGCCGGATGTAAGCAAGAGTTTTGACATTTATTGCGATGCATCAAGACAAGGGCTTGGATGTGTATTGATGCAAGAAGGTCAAGTGGTCGCCTATGCGTCAAGACAATTGAAGAAACATGAGCAGAATTACCCCACGCACGATTTGGAACTCGCGGCCGTGGTACATGCATTGAAGATTTGGAGACACTATATTCTTGGACATAGGTGTGAAATTTACATGGATCATAAGAGTTTGAAGTATATTTTCACACAAACGGATTTGAACTTGAGGCAATGAAGATGGTTAGAGCTCATCAAAGATTATGATTTGGGGATCAACTATCATCCGGGAAAAGCCAATGTAGTGGCCGATGCTTTGAGTAGAAAGGGAGTAAGCCATCAACTCACGGTTCGAGAGTTACCGTCCGAGTTATGCAAGGAGTTTGAACGGTTGAACATTGGGTTTGTAAACGAGATGGAGATGATGGAGTTAAACCCAACCTTGGAGCAAGAAATTCGAGAGGCACAAACCACAGATGAGGAGATCAAGGAAATCAAGGAAAGAACCGAAGAAGGGAGAGAATTCAGATTTGACGAGGATGAACATGGTACCTTATGGCTTGGAAAGAGAATCGTTGTGCCTAATGTAAAGCATATTCGGAAGACAATATTAAAGGAGGCACATGACTCACCTTACTCGATTCACCCCGGTTGTACGAAGATGTACAAGGACTTGAATACTTGCTATTGGTGGGATAGCATGAAAAAGGACATAGCTGAATATGTAGCATTATGTGATGTGTGCCAACGAGTCAAGGCGGAACATCAAAGGCCAGCCGGTTTATTGCAACCGTTGAAGATTCCGGAATGGAAGTGGGAAGAAATTGGTATGGACTTCATAGTTGGGTTACCGCGTACTCAGTCCGGGTATGACTCAATTTGGGTAATTGTGGATCGTTTAACCAAGTCAGCTCATTTTGTCCCTGTGAAGACCAAGTATACAGCTGCACGATTGGCCGAAAAATACATGGAGCATATTGTGTGTCGACATGGAGTCCCTAAGAAGATAGTCTCGGATAGAGGTTCTCAATTTACCTCCAGATTTTGACAAAAATTGCATGAAGCTTTGGGAACGAGGTTGAATTTTAGTTCAGCATATCATCCTCAAACGGATGGACAAACCGAGAGGACCAATCAGATTTTGGAGGACATGTTAAGAGCTTGTGCTTTAAAGCATGGGAAAAGTTGGGACGAAAGCTTGCCATACGCGGAATTTTCATACAACAATAGTTACCAAGCAAGCTTGAAAATGTCACCATATGAAGCGCTTTATGGGAGGAAGTGTAGGACACCTTTATTCTGGAATGAGGCAGGAGAAACTCAAGTATTTGGTCCGGATGTGTTGCAAGAAGCCGAAAAGCAAGTCAAAATGATTCGTGAAAACTTGAGGTCTGCCCAATCAAGGCAAAAAGGCTATGCGGATAATAGGAGAAGGAAATTAGCCTTTGAAATAGGAGATTTTGTTTACCTCAAGGTGTCACCAATGAGAGGTCATAAGAGGTTTAACATAAGAGGCAAGCTCGCACCTCGTTATATTGGACCATTCAAGATTTTGGACAAAAGAGGAGAAGTAGCATATAAGTTGGAGATGCCAGCTCATCTTTCAGACGTACATGATGTCTTTCATGTTTCCCAGCTCAAGAAGTGTCTCAGGGTACCGGAAGATCAAGTGCTAATGGAATAATTGGAACTAGAGGAAGATTTGACGTATGCCGAGCAACCGGTCAAAATCTTGGAAACCAAGGAGAGAGTCACAAGGAACAAGGTGATTCGATGGTGTAAAGTCCAATGGAAGCACCATACCGAAAAAGAAGCAACTTGGGAGCTAGAAGATGATCTCAAGAAGGAATTTCCCTATCTCTTCTCTTCCGCGTCAAATCTCGAGGGTGAGATTCATTTTAAGGGGGGTAGGTTTGTAACACCCTCATTTTCATGCATCATGCCCTACATGCACTCATATACCTGTTTAACGTTAACCCATAACAAGAGAAACAAGTTTAAAATTGATTTGGAGCAAAACCGTACTTAAAAATGTAGAAAAGTGTGGACTAGTCCGGTTTTGCTGAGGACTAGTCCGATTTCTCTCTGTCTAAAAACGGACTTGTCCGTTTTTGCTGCGGATTAGTCCGATATTTGCCTCTGGACAACTTCGGACTTGTCCGATCTTGTGCGGACTAGTCCGATGTTCCATGAATCCTTGAAAGTTTGCTAAGTCCCTGGACTTTTCCAGAGTAGTTCGGTGTTCCAGCGGACTTGTCCGTTTTCCTTTCTGACTAACATCGGACTTGTCCGATTTTTGGCCAGACCTGTCCGATTTTCTTTCTGGACGACTTCGGACTAGTCCGGTCCTGTCCGGACTTGTCCGATATTTCGTGACTCCGAGATTGACCTTTTGTTTTACGACTTGTTTCTTGGGTTTCATGTCAAGTGGGCCTAGGGACGTCGTGCCCAACTCTTTTAGAGCCCATGTGGGACTCTAAACCGGCCTCTACTCATCCCAAAACTCGAAATCCATCTAACCCTAGCCTCCACCCCTATATAAACAACCCCACCCCTTGGTTTGACATCTATTTGCCACTTTTCCACCCACCCAAACCCTAGTTCGTGGGGAGCCACCATCAAGGAGGGAGGAGAAGATCCCAAGCAAGAGGAAGAAGAGGAGGAAACGAAGGAGGATCAAGATCTCCACCAAGTTTCGTCCTTCACCACCAATTCATCTCCAAGTTCATCACCAACCCTAGATCATCAAGATCCAAGTGTTACCTCCAAGTTTCTTGGTTCATTGGAGTTCTAAACACCTGGTATACCTTCTATTCTCTTTTCCTTATGTGAATTCAACCCCTAATCTCCAAATTCACGTCGATCTAGAAAACCCTAATCTGCTGATCTCGCGGAGTGCGGACTTGTCCGGTCCCTAGCGGACTAGTCCGATCTTTCTGGTTAAATTGTGTTGGATTAATTCTAAAATTTGATCTAATCGACCCAAACCTGTATAAACTTGTTGAAATCTATTAGAGCTAGTTAGTGATCATTAAAAGCAATCAAGTAACAAGTTCTACCTTGCATTTGCATTAATCATGCATGTCATGTCATATTGAGTAATATTTGTGCACTCTTTGATTGTGTTTCTTGTCTTGTATGTTTATTGTGTGGATTAGACGGATTTGCGCTAGAGAGTGCCGCGGAGGATCTACAGCATCAAGAGTTTGAAGGCTTTGACCCTAATCAACAGCAAGAGCAAGGCAAGTGTCCTTGAAGCATATTGATCCTGTTTTAAAATAAATGTTTTGTTTGCAAAACTGCATGCTGTGTCAATTTGATGGGAATCCTATGGTAGGAAGTTTACTAGTTTTGTTTGACCACCCTTGTCACCTGGAATTTATGGTAGAGAGAGTCGAGAAGGCTTTTACTTTTTGCTTCGCTTAATCAACTGGGATGGAAAACAACTATATCACTCAATTTAATTATGCATGGATGAGATTATGGTTAACATGAACTGGTTAAACATGGTATGGTAATGGATGATCTAAGCAAGCCTGGTATGTGGATGGGTTGGATGTTATGGTGGGTTGCTTGCTTTAGATCTAAGGACCGGTTCATGCGAGAATAAGCCAGGACTACAGTGCCACCACGAGGCCAAGTATGGGTGTGGCGTAGCTGATTAATTAGGGCTTTGCTAGTGTTGTTTGGACCATTGTGGATGCTCGGGGAAGGGGTAGTCGGATTGGGATTGTTGATGATTGGTGGGACTACCCTGGGATCCGAATGGCTCAAAAGGGGGCCCTTGGTTGAAGATGTGCTCAGTTGGAGGCATCGCCACCGGTGAAACCTCAGTGGGGTCTAAATAGGCTAGTAATCCCTTTGTAAAGGCTATTTTGTGATCTCTTGGCCACACACCAACGAAAGTGTGTATTATGACCGACGGGTCATGGGCATAAGGGAGATTCTTAGTCGCCGAAGGGTGATGAAATCACGAACACGTGGGTAAAGAGGTACAAACTCTGCAGAGTTAATTAAAACTATCATGATAGCCATGCTCCCGGTTATGAGCACCTGGACAACTTCCATGATTAGAGGCAAATTGGGATTTGGGATGGTTATGGGTTCGTAATGGTTATGGTTGATATTATGTTTATGGTCTGGTAATGGTTACGGATGGTTTCGGATTAATTTCTGGTAATTAATATGGTTATTGATGATGGTAATGAATTCAGTTTGGTATTATGGTATTACTTATGATTATGATGGGTTTATTTCACATACATGTAATGTATTGCTTTTCAAATGTTTTACTGTACTTTTCAGCACTTTGCCATTATTATTGTCGTCATTTGAATCAGCCACATGTCATACTTTCCACACTTGCTGAGTACGACATGTACTCACTCTTGCAATCCCCCACACTATCAGTTGCAGGTCAGGATTGGGAGTTTAATGGCGATAATGCGGAGTTGTAGGCCGTGTCTACCGTCAGCTTTGCCTGTGGTGTTGATTGGAGCTGCGCATATATACCCTATTGCTTATGCTGCATAGTTGCTTAATTAGTTTATTTCCGCTGCATTAGTTGAACTTGTCATTAATATTCATTAGAGCTTGTATTCGAGGATAATATGGTTTGTGTAATAAATCTGATAATTAATCTTGTTCTGTGGTAATTTTCTGTATACTCGTTTGTGATTGCACTCGTATGTGTGTGATGAACATCCTGGGCACACATATGCGTTAGCTTGGTTCATTTTCGGAACCGGGCGTCACACCCGACCACCTGGAGCTGCAGCAGCTGCAGCATTAGATGCGCCGGCCGACGGCTTCTTCTTGTCGTTGGTATTTTTCTTCTTTTTTCCACTCCCGGAGGTAGTGGCTTCGCCTTTGGAGGATTTCTTGCGATCCTCCGGAGGTGGTTTGGAGTGCATTTCACGGCCCTCTGCAGCTCTGGCACATTTGTCAGCCAAGCTGAAGAGTTCCGTGACACTGGTGATCTCCTTGATCGCCAGTTTCTCCAACATCTTCTTATCTCGTACGCCCTGTCTAAATGCCACAATGACAGAAGCGCTAGAGATAGACGGGATAGTGTTTCGTACCTGAGAGAATCTCTAGATGAATGATCGCAGGGATTCTCCCCCTTTTTGCACGACTGCAAAAAGGTCCAGTTTGGTGCCTGGTCGGGTGTATGAACTCCTGAAGTTGGCGGTGAACTGTCGGCACAACTCCTCCCAACTTTTGATGGAGTTGGGTGGAAGGCTCATAAACCAGGACCTGGTGGTCCCAGTTAAAGCCACTGAAAAATAGTTGGCCATTACAGCCTCATTTCCTCCAGCTGCCAGGATAGCAGTGGAGTAGATCTGAAGAAATTCGACGGGATTAACGGTCCCGTCAAACATCTCCGGCAGGTAAGGCCGGAATTTCTGTGGCCACCTGACCATACGCAGATGCATGGCCAGGGCTGAACAGCCTCCTCCTACTCCTTCAGGAGCAGGAATGTCTTGAGCTTCTTGTCTTTCACGAGCACGCTCAATATGGACTCGGCCATCTTGTTGACGGTATCGGCAATCAAGCTCCGCCCGGAGGTCATGAGTTGAAAGCCTTGATACCGTGTGAGTGTGTCGCGCCCCGGAGGGCAACAACGTCACTTGCTGTGACGTAGCACGTCTCCTGTTGTTGGAAACATGTGGACCAAGTCTGCCAGACAAAGTCCGTCGCTGCGATGGGGCCCGTCCTGAAGGAGGAGGACCCTGGTTACTGATGCGGTCGGCTGCTGCTGCAACCAAGTGTTCCACATCGGCCCTCCACTGCTCCATTGCATCCTGGGATGCATCCGGAGGTGGTGGCGCTGAAGGAGAGCACGTGGTGCATGGAGCGTGTGTTCCGGGTTGTCACGATTCACTGACGCAGTGATTGACGCCGGTGCACCATCGCGCTGCCCAGCTTGATTTGCTAGTGGAGGCGGCGGTGGTGGAAGTGTGACTCCTGCTGGAACTAAGGTTCCTGCTGGTGGCTGCATATTGGAGGGATTGCCCCCAGCAGCTTGAACAGCGGGATGACCATTGGATGATTCAGCAGCTGAGTTCACCATTCTTGAAATCTCAGTCGCCCCCTACCTGGCGCGCCAACTGTCGGTGGTTTTGATCTGGCAGATCTCCTGACACTACTAAAGTTTTTGCGGAGTTTGAAGTTCGGTGTGGGCGCGCGGAGATTCAAGAAGGTGAAATGTAAAATTACATAGGAGACACAAAGATTTATGTGATTCAGGCCGCCTGAGCGTAATACCCTACTCCACGAGGTGTGTTGCTGTTGTATTGGTTGTATGAACTCAACTCAGGTGACGTGAGTTGAGAGCGCGTGTGAGCCGATCAGAACAGATAAGATGATCAGATCAGATGATCAAAGTAGATCAGAGAGCCCCCTATGTATCGTTGGTCTGTCCCTTTATAGTACAAAGACAGGCTGTTACAAGTTGGCCTGGCCCGACATGTGGCCCCGGCGGCTACTAATATTGATACACATTTGATGCGCTTAATTACCCTTAATGACCGAGTTACGGGCTTTGACAGCGCCGTTACTGGTAATAAGGGTCATCCGATCGTGTGTCATTAACATAGTATTACTGACATTTAATCGGGTCTTGAAGTCCTTGATTCCCCTTTGAAGATCCGGAGCCGTTGTGGAGTCTACCGAAGGTTTGAGGCTGAAGATCTGACAGTTGGACACGTGGTAGCTCCGGAGCATACTGTGGGGAACATATAGGCCCGGTGCCACCAGACACGTGTCAGTTCTGGAGCTTCCCTCGGTCTGGGGTTAGGTCCGGGGGTGCCGTTATGGTACATACCCGGAGCTTCCCCCTTGTGGGCGGTAGCTCTGGTTTGATGGTACACGTGGCGACCCTGGGACTAACCATGTTGGGAAAGTGGGTCTGGTTATGTCTGACATGTGGGCCTTCGAAGGTCTTCAAATCAAGTAGCTGACATTTCCTTGAGATCTTTGCAATCTCAAGGGGTATACGGTACCCAGGGTACCGACAGGTCCAATCTTCCGATAGGTAAGGATAAGTCGATTGATGTGGAGATCTCGACGTTGATGATCTGAGGCTCTCGAGTAGAACACGAACAACCCCTGCAATCACTACACCACTGCTCCGTTGGTTATCAACCGTGCTTCAAACAATTGACCTCGCCAAGAAGGCTAATACCTGCAAGTGCAACCGAGAACACAAGCAAGAACGTAGAAGACATGATCTGAAATCGTGAAGTTGGGGTCTCACAAACCGTAGAACGACGATATTATTGATCTAAGCAAAACCTAATTATTCATAGCGGTACTATGGAGTATATATAGTTGGGAGGACGTCCAAGGGGGTGTTGGGGTTGTGATCTAACCCTAAGATACGAAAATAATGGACTTAGACTTGATACAATGCCCAATGGCCCAATATGGTGGCGCAACACCCTGACAGATTCTGAACTCGATTTTATTTCGACGATTCCCGTCGACTCCGAAGGAATTTTAACATGGGACCAGAGACATTGGAAAGGTTATCCTCTTCCCTTTCAGTGCATATGTAGAACGTCAAAAACGGAGTCCGTATGCTTCCTGGGCGTACGTTTTAAGGTGGACTGCTCCTCGACTCCGACTTGAACTCGAGTCCGAGTTGTAAACTGTTTCCATCAACTTGTGGACGTATTCTCTGGTCCTCCACGCCCCTAAACCTTCCTCCAATTACTCCTTGAATCACTCCATATACCCTAATTACAATTAAATTATTAGATAACAATCTATTCTCCAAAATATGTAAGGAAACATATAAGAACGAGCTCACCTCTGAAATTAATTGGTGTATGTAAATTTTATTGATTGCATCTTGTATGTTGAATGGAGTGTTGTGTATATCCATAGGAGTAATGTCCTCATCATCCTCCCCTTCTTGAATTGGAGTCGTCCTCGACTCAAGTTCATCTTCTCTCATGTGTGGATCCATATGTGCAACGCCATCAAATCTTCTTGTATGCATGAAAGGAGGAGGCCAAGGTGGTGGACGACATATTGTACCATCTTGATCTTGTCCATCAAACAAGAGCGCACATTCACTTGAGCCAGGATCCCAAACAAATAAACATTGTGTCATGTTTGTAGGTGCAATGATAACGTGCATGATCTTGTCATTCTCCCCTTATTTATGACAAGCCGTCCTCGGCTTACTCGTATGTCCAGGAAAGAGGCTTTTGGGGATAGTATGAGCGTTGTTCATATTGCACAACTGCAGTGAACAATGCTTCTCTTTTATTTGTTGTCCCCACTACAAGCAAAAAATACTAGAAAAACTTGACAAGACATTATTAGTGTTAGTACATTCATTTACTTGACCATGTTGTTGCATCACAAAAGGAGCTTCCTCATTTGAACATATGTAAACTTTATGCACCATAAACATACTACTATTTTCATATTTGCCTATAGCATGAAAAATATTTCTACTTAACGAAGGCAATTCAGATTGAGAAATTATTATCTTATCTACGATATCTAGATGACAAAGAGTGTCAAATTCAATATAACCCAAAGTATTTAGAGAAGACAATAATTTTAGTTCATCCCTTTCACATGTAGTTGGAATCAAATGCTTAATTTCAGCACAAGTGAGTGATAAAGTATCAAATTCATTTGGTTGTTCTAGCATAGGTACAATATAATTATCAGCACACAACTCATTTTTGTTGTAAGAATCAGTAGGAAAATCAATTAGTGGTAAAGGTCTATTATGAAAAGGTTCATCTTGTTGTTGCTCATCCATACCATGATTGGTAGCAAAATTCAGCACATCTAAAAATGTCATACCTTGGTTAAATGTAGAGCATTGTTCATTAACATTACTCTCATTTTCAGCAAGGAATTCAAATGCATTATGAGTTGATTTATAAAAAAAATCAGAAGAGTTGTTCAACACCTCACTCTCATTTGCATCTACATTTATTTGTTCATGTTCCTGCAAAAGATTAGGCAAAGGAGGAGGTACAACAAGAAAATTCTTCTCAAGTTCATGTATTTCATCTTTACAATTAGATACATTAGCAAAAGTTTCTCATATAAGAATTTTCATATCTTTCCATGTTCGAGGTCTTTCTAAATCATTTAAGTTGTTCCACCAAGTCAATGCACAACCTACTAATGCACTTGCAAC
Source organism: Tuctoria greenei (assembly GCA_036927565.1). NCBI lineage: Eukaryota > Viridiplantae > Streptophyta > Magnoliopsida > Poales > Poaceae > Tuctoria > Tuctoria greenei. The sequence continues at coordinate 4,983,255 of JAYESD010000007.1, forward strand.
ATTTCTAATCTTTCTTTTCTCACACATATGACATTGTCCAAAAAATTTATCCAACTCTATTTCCCAAGCAATATATTCATCTTAACCAAAACCATCATAAGAAGGAAGAGATGTGAGAATATAATTACTTCTTGTGGAAGGTGTTGTAAAGGTGGTATGAATTTCATGTGAAACCTCGATTGATGTTTGATTTTGAGTGAGCAACTCCATCGTCGTCTTCATCATGTCAATCATCTCAGCATATAAAGCATGATTCTTGCTTTTATCTGACATTGTTAGTAGCAAACAAAAGACAACAAAAAATATTATCCCTATCCACTACAAAGGATAATGGAAAAGTGGAAGTGGAATCACACACTCTCAAGCATCTTACCACGCTCTTACAAGTGTTCTTACCAACACTGCAGGTGGCAAACGATGGACGGTATGAAGAAACCAATGAAGTGTGGGATGATTGCAAAGGTGTATCGATTCTACTCAAGAGTAAGGTGTAGCTTGGATGGCAATTATATGTAGCAAGGATTAGCAATAATGCAATCAGATAGTAAAGTTGAATAAGTATCCAAAGTATTTGTCAAAGTTGCTGGCCTAAATATGTTCCTAGTAGTTCAAGCTAGCAAGACATGAGACAAAACTAGATGACACAAAGAATGCAAGCACTTCTATTTTTTGTAGTTTTTTTATCCTTTTTTGTGCGGCTTTTGTATCTTGTTTTGCACTTGACTTTTTCTTTTTTCTTCCTTTTTTTTTCAAAATGTGCTGCAAAAGAAGAATACAATGCAAACACTCAAAGATATCTCGTTGGTCTGTTACAGATTTTCTGCTCAATGTTCTAAGGACAATTAAACACCTTTATAGGCCCTAAATCTAAAAACTTTGAACAGAAATATTATAGATCTATCTTTCCTCTTTAATTTCAGTATATGGAAGATCTATTTTGGATAAGAACAATGGGAGATATTGCCCCCAAAATACAGACTGTTCAGAATTTCTAGATCAATAACAGATTCAGATCTAATGCAATTTTGACCTTGATAACTCTAATTTCTGGGAAACTGATGAATACAAAAGTTATAGAGAACTTCATATGTTTCCAGAAAGTACAAGAACACTAAAATCCGAGTTAGTATGAGCAAGATATGATGAAAATACCAAACTGGACAGAGATGAATCTAATCTGGACGTGATGACGTGATTTAAAAGGATGAATCACACAATGCAAAACTCAAACTAAGACCAAAAACACTTTCTAAACCAGCAATATGACTCAACAATGGACAAAAACTCACCAAAACCAAACTGAATAACAATGTTGCAAATGGCTCAATGGTGGTTTGGACAAAGTGATGAAGAGATCTACTAAACTGCAAAAAAAAATTGTGGCTTTTTTGTGGACTCTAGGTATGAATAACAAAACTAATGTAATGGATAGATGATATACCTAACGGGCAACCTGGAAATCTAATACTAATTGATAATAAAAGGTTTAGGCCCGATCTTCCGATAGGTAAGGATAAGTCGATTGATGTGGAGATCTCGACGTTGATGATCCGAGGCTCTCGAGTAGAACACGAACAACCCCTGCAATCACTACACCACCGCTCCGTTGGTTATCAACCGTACTTCACACGATTGACCTCGCCAAGAAGGCTAATCCTTGCAAGTGCAACCGAGAACACAAGCAAGAACGTAGAAGACACGATCTGAAATCGCGAAGTTGGGGTCTCACAAACCGTAGAACGGCGATATTATTGATCTAAGCAAACCCCAATTATTCATGACAGCTACTATGGAGTATATATAGGTGGCAGGAAGTCCAAGGGGGTGGTGGGGTCGTGACCTAACCCTAAGATACGAAAATAATGGATTTAGACTTGATACAAGGCCCAATGACCCAATACGGTGGTGCAACACCATGACAGATTCTGAACTTCAAATTATTTCGACTATTCCCGTCGACTCCGAATGAATTTTAACATGGTACCAGAACAATTGGAAGGGTTATCCTCTCCCCTTTCCGTGCATATGTAGAACCTCAAAAACAGAGTTCGTATGCTTCCTGGGTGTCCGTTTTAAGGTGGACTGCTCCTAGACTCTGAGTTGAACTTGAGTCCGAGTTGTAAACTGTTTCCATCAACTTGTGGACGTATTCTCTAGTCCTCCATGCCCCTAAACCTTCCTCCAATTACTCCTCGAATCACTCTATGTACCCTAATTACAATTAAATTATTAGGTATCAATCTATTCTCCAAAATATATAAGGAAACATATAAGAATGAGCTCACCTCTGAAATTAATTGGTGTATGTGAATTTTATTGATTGCATCTTGTATGTTGAATGGAGTGTTGTGTATATCCATAGGAGTGATGTCCTCATCAGCAACACCATTTCCTTTTGCAGGAGAATTTCAGCTTTCAGTAGGAGCCAAAATCATCCATACCCAAGCTTGGGGAAGGCTCCAAGAAGTTCTTCTTAGTTTGCCTCCACCATGGGGTGGATAGTTGGCTCTTCATCCAACACTCGTGTCATGGGTTGGCTCCACCAATCTAGGACCACATTCATCCTGGAGCTGAAGGAGTCCTATTCTCATTCATCATGGATGAGAAGAAGGTCTCCACTCAAGGGGTGGATTGAAGAATGCTCCAGTTCCCATAGCTTGTCATGCACACCACTTCACAAGGTGGATATGCTAGTTATGGAACTACACCTCCCATTGAAGTGTCATGAATATCCAAGTCGTTGAAGATTTGTTTGGATAAATAATCCAAGTCATGGATGTTCACATGATTTGTGAAAATCCATGTAATCATGGGACGCGTGGGAATTATTTTTCTAAGACCCATGAGGACCTTTTTCAAACAACAACTCCAATGGCTACCATTCACAAGGAGGTCAAGGCTGGAATTAACATCACCCTTGTATTCAAGGAGGCTATGGCTTTCCAAGGGATTTAAGTTCAACTAGCCTACCTTGAAGTATCTTGGCCAAGCAGAAATCAAGACAACATTCACATGAAGATCTTGGCCAAGGACAAGAACTTAAGGAGCATTCAAAGTCCAAAATATCCCACATCACTTGTTGGGATTCCCACACTTTGACCAAACCCATTCAACCTAGGGCAAGTGACATTGTGGATGAAGCGTTTCTTGTTTGATTGTGCAGTCCACATGTCATCATGCCCAAGGAAGCCTTTGATCCATGATCAAGGTATGAGTTGATTCAATAGAATATCAATATGGTCAGAGTGGCACCCCTAAGAAGGACAAAGCCTCACCATGCTCATGAAGGAATACATTCAAGTGGGAGAACCCGTCGCTACAATATCAATACAATGGGGAGAGGCTAGGCCCACCAGGTGGCCCACATGTCCAAATGACAGCAAAATGAGTTTGGCATGTCAAAACAGAAGAAATCGTCCACATCTTCAACTCCGGGATTGGACAACAAATCATCGCGCTGAACAGAACGGAGGTAAGTCCTACTCATCGGACTTCAAAAATTTGGTGAGTCCTCGCCAATAGGTTAATTGGTAGTTATCTCATATTTGTTTTCCAAATTGCATCAACCCTTGCATTTGCATGTTTTCCACACTTGCATGTTGGAAAGTAAAATTTCCAACCATCATAAAACTAAAAATTTGAATTAGGGGAGAAATTTAATTGGATATGAACTACGTGCATGACCTCTTGAATTTATCTTCCTAGTTCAAACTAAAAAGATTTGCTTTGACCCTCATTACATTTACAAGTTATTTCAAGCTGGGCAAGACAATTTGAAAATTGGGTTCAATTTTCTTTTGGCTAACGTAATCCGTTTTCAAGTTGTTTTGTGTGTTCTTGATTAAAGTGCAGCTAGGTCAAAATTGTGAAGAGGTGGTATGGCAAGAAAGTGGAAGGTTTCATCAAGCTCAAGTCACCATTAGGAGGATTTGAGAACACTTCTCTCCTTCAAACTCATTTTGAGTTCGAGGAAGAGAAATGTTCAAGATGATGACCCAATGGAGGAGCCAGAACCAAATCCATTGCCAAATCCATTCTCATCTTGGCATTTGACATCAACCATCAAGCCTACGCCGAAAATCGAGGTTGTGAGTTTCTCACACAAAGACCTTCGTCACCAACTGCTCTTCAAATGAGGTATGAGTTTAGAATTTTTCATTATTTGGTTTTCCATAGAATTGAATGTATTTGCTTGCATTTGTGAGGAAGGTTGACACTTACTCATCATTTAATTCTCATGCATCCTCACAAGAGTAAGTGTGGGTATTGACTTTTGGATCTCCAAAAGGAAATCCCACCTTACTTGGAAAAATCTAAAAACATGGAGCCAACTGGATCGAAGAGCTTCCGCCCACTCTATGGGCCAACAGGACAACTCCAAACCGGTCAACTGGAGAGACACCCTTCTTCCTAGTGTACGTAGCTGAAGCAGTCCTTCCTCCGGAAATCACCTTGGGGTCGCTCCGGGTCCGGACCTCCAACGAAGCCACGCAGAACCAGCTCCGGCATGAAGACCTTGACCTCCTTGAAGAGGGAAGGTGCCGAGAGCTGTTCGAAATGCCTAATACCGCCAAGCTCTTCGGCGCTATCACCAACGGTATGTTCACAGCCAACAGCTCGAGGAAGGCGATCTGGTGCTACGGAGAATACAATCCAGAGAAGGGTTAAACAAACTCTCCCCTAGCTGGGAGGGACCCTTCCGAGTGATCAAAGTATCCCGTCCTGGATGCGTTCGCTTGGCAACCGAGGATGGGACACCTCTCCCAAATCCTTGGGACATTGAGCACCTTCGTAAGTTCTACGCTTAATATCATGGAGGTGAGTCTGTAATTACATGTGATGTATGTTATAGAGTCATTGTACAGAGTCGGGTAGCTCCTCCGGGAGGGCAGCCGGACCTACCCAGTTAGGTCCGCAACGTCCATGCAACACTTGTCATAGTCTCAAAACTAAAGGTGTAGCTAGCTACCTTGGGTCAAATGAGAAAGAAACACACTTAGCCTTGTTCCGTACCTTAAGAGTGTACTTGTTTCCCCTGTACCCCGGACCTATAACGGAAGACATCATTGTGTTAAAACAGACTCCACGTGCATTTACTTTGTACAGGCTCAATATTTTTTATTTTTCTCTTTCTTGTCTATAACAAAGTTGTGCAGTTCTTAAGAAACTTTAGCTCGGCCAGTTCATGTACAATTCGAGTTGCATTGTCTATCCTTCTGGGTTCAAACATTGTTGATGGTCTACTCGTCTGAATGCTGCCAACACAATCTAGGGCCTGAGTGTGCTATCAACTTAGCCTGGTCATGCACCCTAAGTATGCCACTCTACCTACACCCCTGCAGACCGAAGTAAGGTGAGTCCAGAAACGATCGGACCTGAAGGAAACAAGACGGTGCTCTTGATTGTATTTAGAATTGTGTTTGACTTAAAACTTTCTCGGGAATAGTAAGCCGTAATGAAGTTATAGATAGGAAACGGATTTTACTGTTTTTCTTGACTTCAGTGTGCAGGAAAAATAAATATTACATGATGATGGTGAATGAAGCCGGAGCTGCCAAAGCTCCGACATCCTCCAGGTGGCTCGTGGTTGATGTTCAAACATTGACATCGAGCATCACTGGAGCTACTCAGCTCCGGTAAAGCTAGGGGGAATGCCGTCAACGTGAAGATGGTGGAATGACTCTAAAGTGGAGTCTGCCATTGACACACCATGTGTTGACAGAGGTCACTGCCAGAGCTACCAAGCTCCGACACCCAAGAGGGCTAACCATCGATCCTTTACGCGTTGATGGAGACTACTTCCGGAGCTACTAAGCTCCGATGATGGTCAATGCCGGAGCCACTAAGCTCCGACAACCTCAGGGGGCCTACACTATTGAAGACTTCAGACCTACATTCTACAAGTTTGAAGCACGCAAGTCTTCAACAACTGTTACATCCTCTTGGTACATGTTCACAACCAAATTGTGTACATGTACCAGGGGGCCAAGTGAGACAAAGGTGGTGTTGAAGACAAAAAATGAAATTTGAATTCACAAAAATTTGGATTTCATTCATCTGGAGACAAGAGATTACAAAATTGGAGAAGAAGAAGAGAGAATACAAGCGGGAGCTACAGAGAGATGGTCCTAGACCCTATGAAAGAATTGGGTGACCTTCTGGGCCACCTCCGCACGTTGGTTCGGGTGGCTTCACCCTCTCCTTCGATGGGGCCTTCAAGCACCGGGTCCAGAGGGAATTGAGGGTCCTGGCTGGTGTAGCATGTCAGCACAAACTCTACGACATTCTTCACTAGGGATTGACCCTCTGTTTCCAGTTGGTCCGCGATGACATCGCCCATCTTGGTGAGCTTGATGCCTGCTGAACTCAATGCCTCCAACGCCTGGTCCAGCTCTGGCTCCGGATCATCCGGACGCACGGGACTGAAGCCCATTGGTGTTAGCGCGTCGTTGGCCTTGCCCAGAAAGTCCCAAACTTGTTGGGAATCCGCAACCCTTGCGCCACGCATCTCTGCCAAGGATCTTTTGGCCGCCGCAAGCTCCGAGCTCTCCTGAGCAAGATGCTCCACCTCTTTGGCATTCTGCTGAATCTTTTCATCAACCTGCCTTTCGAGTTTGCTGAGCTCTTCCTCCCGGAGGTGGATCTCATTCCGGCGGTTGATCAGATCTTTCTCTCGGCCCCGCACTTTCTTCTCCCTGGCGGTGATGGCATTCTCCTGCTTGTAGAGATCTTGCCCTCGCTCCCAGGCCTTCTTCTCCTCCTCCTCGCAACGCTCCTCCAATTTCTTGGTGCATTCTTCGAGGCTCTTGTCAGCCGGAGCTGTCTTTTGGACAAGCTCTTCCTCCCTCTTCACGAGGTCGTCCCGCAGCTCCAAGAATTTCTGCTCTTCAACTTCAAGCCATCTCTCCCGCACTTCAAAAGCCCCCCAGCGCTTGACGAGACTATCGTGGATGGCGGCGAGCCTTTCCTGGCGATCATCTGCAACACTATTTGCAGCCTTGGCCTGCTCATAGATGGCCCGAGACCGGTTGTCGAGGGTTTGCGTCATGCTTTCCCTCTCATCCAACAGCTTACCCCAGTACTCCAGGCGGACCTTCTCCCTTTGCACCCACTCCTTGTCGTCAGGCAGCCTCGATTGCGCCAGCTTGGTCTCGAAATGGAGTCGGTTGCGCCACCGCCTAAGGGTTTGGTGATCCTCTTCAAGGGCCTTGCTGTCGTGGTAGAAAGCCAGCTGGACCTGGCGAATACTGGAGCAGGCGTTGTCAATAGACAACGATAGGGGGATCGGTTCCGGACCTGTCGGGGTCCTCTCCGCCGGCTCCAACGGATCTTCAGTGACAAGAATTGGGTCCCACTCTACAAGAGCGGTTCCATGAGCTTCCACGGCACTAGGGCCATTGTCGGTACCCCGCAGATCGGGTACCCCCGCACACAAGGAGAAAACGGCTAAGGACTTGGCCTCTACTTGGAGGCAGGGTCCGAGGCTGCCACATTGTGGGGGTAAGGACCAGATCCTACCTCTCTACCGGGGTGGTCTCCCGAGCTGCCATGTGGCCGGCGGGACCGGACCCTCGCCTCCCTGCCGAGGCGGGCTCCGGGGCAGCCACGTGACACCCAGAACCGAACCCTCACCTCCCCGCCGAGGCGGGCTCCAGGGCTGCCATGTGGCCGGCAGAACTAGACCCTCGCCTCCCCGCCGAGGCGGGCTCCGGGGCTGCCACGTAGCCATTGGAACCCCCGGGACCAGGTCCGTCTCCCCACAGGGAAGGGCTCCAGAACTACCACGTGGCCCACAGGGCTGAGCCTCCGCCCTTCCGCGGAGATAGGCTCCGGAGGCGCCACGTGGCCTGAACAACCGGGCGCTCGACTCCCCGCAAAGGCAGGCTCCGGTGCGACCACGTGGCGGACGGCCAACTCAATGCGGTAGGAGGCCCTAGTAAAGGAAAGAGTGCGCTGCTCAGAAAGGCATTAAGTACGCGCGCCTTCCCCAGGCGCGCGGAGTTGCTCATGTGCAAGTCAAGGCTCCAGTGTCCTGTCTTGTCCAAGTAGCCGGTACAAACCCACTGCGCAAGATGGACGGGTGAGCCATGGGGACAAGATGGGCAGGACATGCCCTGCCATCATCAACAACTATGCGTAGCCCTGATGCATGACGCGACGGGATGGCACATTGAAGCCCCTGACAAAGGGAAGTAGATAGCATTTAATCCTAGATCTTGTATAGGATTTGGCTCTCCTCGGGACCATTTGTCGGGCCCCGAGGCCCACCTTGTGACTGCAGAGTCCTTGGACTATAAAAGGACTCAACAGGCGACCTTCACAGGGGATCGAAACTCATACACGCTCAAGCAAGGCAATACACAAACACTCCCGTGGACGTAGGGTGTTACGCTTCGGTGGCCCGAACCACGTAAACCCTATGTGTTCATCATCATGCTGCGCTCAATCTCCTGGGACTAGCCCTCGTGAATCTAAAGAACCTCCGCGGGCTGCTCTCTAAGCAGGCCCGAGGGAAGTGTCGTTTACGACCTTCGACATTTGGCGCGCCAGGAAGGGGGCTTTTCTCCTGCAAGAATCTTCACCGACAGCATGGTGAAAGCCCGTTCCAAGGCTAGCTCCTCTAGGCCATGCTCGTTCTCGCATATTCTCTGTCATATTCTAGGGCACTCTCTTCTTGCCTCGCGCCTAGTGTAGTTATGCAATCCTGTTGCTGGCGGGTCTGCTGGGGGTTCCTATTATGTATTTGGGTTCTTTGGTTGTTTTCCTGCTCGGGAGCCCGTGGCGCCGAATGGTCACTCCTCTGAAAAGCTAACGCCCGTGGGAGGTCCAAAGTGTACAGCCTGCTTAGCATGGTCCTGCATCCTAAGCATGTAAACTTTGCCTCTTCAGTGCTAGCGGATGAGTACAGGGGACCGGACAGCACACACTTCTGATCAGGGTGATAACCATAATCTGGATACCGTCGCATTGAATTACCCACCCACCATAAGCCCGGCTCGGGACCATAAGACATAACGAGACTAAAAGCAGGAAGGGAGTAACCGATGAACAAAACTATTTACATTATGCTTTAATTTATTGCTTACTTTCGCATATCGTTTGCCATAAGCCCGGTTACATTTTTCTGCCTCGTCCTAGTTGAAGTTGTGCTATCCTGCTAAAGGCGGATCCGCGTGAGGTACCTGCAATGTGTTTGGGGTCTGATGGTCGTTTTCTTGCTGGGGGTCCATGGTGTCGAATGGTTCTCACTCCTGAAAGGCTAAACGCCGAGCTGGAGGTCCATAGTGTGCAGCTCGCTTAGCCTGGTTCCGTACCCTAAGCATGCACACCTTGCCTCCCAGTGCTAACAGCTGAGTACAGGGGGCCGGACGACTCATGCCCTGAGCAAGGCAGCAACCATACCCTGAATGTTGTCGCACCGAATTGCCCATGCTCCGTATCTTAGCTAAGGATTGTAAGCCATCACGAAACTAAAGAGCAGGGAAGGGATGACTGGTGAGCGAAATTACTTTTTATCTATCATGTGTGCAGGACATATAGGGAGCCCGCCGCTGACGTTTTACGCGTCTGTGGAAGGCGCCGGCGACGCTACGCCGAGCTCCGGTGCCCCCCAAGGGGGGCGCTGACGTCACTTCTCCGAGCTCCGGCGTCCCCAAGCGGGTTGCCGACGTCGCTCTTGCGAGCTCCGGCGCACCCCAAGGGGGCCGCTGACATCACTTCTCTGAGCTCCGGCGTCTCCAAGCGGGTCACCGACGTCGCTCCTGCGAGCTCCGGCGCCCCCCAAGGGGGCCGCCAACGTCACTTCTCCGAGCTCCGGGCCCGCTGGTGTCACTTTAACAAGACAAGATGAAGGCCCCACCCACGGGATCGTCATCTCTCCCAAGGTGGGCCTGGGGGCCACTGTCGGTACCCCATAGACCGGGTACCCCCGCGCACAAGGAGAAAACGGCTAAGGACTCGGTCTCTACTTGGAGGTAGAGTCTGAGGCTGCCACGTCAAGGAGGTAAGCACCAGATCCTACCTCCCCGCTGGGGCGGGCTCCCGGGCTGCCACGTGGCCGACGGGACTGGACCCTCACCTCTCCGCCGAGGCGGACTCCGGGGCTGCCACGTGGCCGGCAGAATTGGACCCTCGCCTCCCCGCCGAGGCGGGCTCCGGAGCTGCCACGTAGCCATTGGAACCCCCGGGACCAGGCCCATCTCCCCGCAGGGAAGGGCTCTGGAACTACCACGTGGCCGGCAGGTCTGAGCCCCCGCCCTTCCGCGGAGGTGGGCTCCGGAGGTGCCACGTGGCCTGAACAGCCGAGCGCTCGACTCCCCGCAGAGGCAGGCTCTGGTGCGACCACGTGGCAGACGGCCAACTCAATGTGGTTGGCGGCCACAGTAAAGGAAAGAGTGCGCTGCTCAGACAGGCATTAAGTATGCGCACCTTCCCCAGGCGTGCAGAGTCGCGCATGTGCAAGTCAAGGCTCCAGTGTCCTGTCTTGTCCAAGTAGCCAGTACAGACCCACTGCGCAAGATGGGCGAGTGAGCCGCGGGGACAAGACGGGCGGGACATGCCCTGCCATCATCAACAACTATGCGTAGCCCTAGCGCATGACGCGGCAGGACGGCACATTGAAGCCCCTGACGAAGGGAAGTAGATAGCATTTAATCCTAAATCTTGTATAGGATTTGGCTCTCCCCGGGACCACCTGTCGGGCCCTGGGGCCCACCTTGTGACTGCAGTATCCTTGGACTATAAAAGGACTCAACAGGCGACCTTCATAGGGGATCGAAACTCATACACGCTCAAGGAAGGCAATACACAAACACTCCCGTGGATGTAGGGTGTTACGCTCGAGCGGCCCGAACCACGTAAACCCTCTGTGTTCATCATCTCGCTGCACTCAATCTCCTGGGACTAGCCCTCGTGAATCTAAAGAACCTTCGCGGGCTGCTCTATAAGCAGGTCCGGGGGAAGTGTCGTTTACGACCTTCGACAGTCGTCCTCCGGGATAGTCTCGGCCACCGCTGAGGAAGTACTTACAACAGAAGTTCCAACCTCCGGAATTGACTCTGAAGGTCCTGCCGCCAGGTCATCAACAACTGGCCCCTCAGGCGGGGGGCCAGCAGCTTCATCTTGGCACCCTGGCTCAGCAGCGGGAGCCTCCGAGATCACCACTTCCGGAACAGGTTTTGAAGGTTCAGTCGGAGTAGGAGCTACTTTCGGCTCCAGCGCAAGCGCCTCCTCCGCCGCTGGCTCAGGTGCAGGAGCTTCGACCACCATGGGCTCTGGCACTGGCGCTTCAACCGCTATAGGATCAAGCGCCGACACCTCTGCAGAAACTGGCTCGGATGCCAGAACCTCTTCAACGACCAGCTCCACAGCCGGAACTTCTGCAGCAACCGGCTCTACCGCTGGAGCTTCCTCGACAACCGGCTCAAGTGTCGGAGCTTCATCAACACCCGACTCCACCGCCGGGACCTCATCAACCACCGGCTTGACTACCGGGGCCTCAACAACATCCGGCTCTAGGGCCGGAGTCGCAGCTACCTCTGGCTCTGTGGCCGGAGCGTCCAACATCTCAGCATTCAAGCTCGGGGCTTCAACCTCCAGGGCTAGCGCCACTAGTACATCTTCATTCCCATGGTATGGCGCTACCACGGGAGCTTCTGGGGATTAGTCGAGGTCCAAGACCACGACAGCCAGCATCGGGGCTACCGCAGCCTCAGCCACCTCTTGGGGCGGCGCTGGAATCAGAGCCATAGCTTCAGCCTGCACAGCCTCAACCGATGCTGCAAGGACTGGAGCTTCAGCCCTTTTCTTAGGCACGCTGTGGATGAAGGACGAAGAAACTCAAAATGCAGTTATAACAATAAAACAACTGACTAAGGTAAAAAATTAAAAATTACCTCGGAAGGCTTCCGCACCAGTTAGCACAGAACCTCTTCTAAGGACGCTCCGGACTGGCCCCAGCCGCCACTGGCATGGTAGTCCCGGAGGTTCCCCCGGAGCTTGCTGCTGCTATCGGTGTTGCCCTGGTTGAGGCCCCCCTTGACCGGGAAGGACCTCCGGACCCAGAGCCTTCAGCTGGTCCTGGTACTGGAGTCACTTGGCCGGAGCTAGCACCCTGGGAAGATGCCGCTACTGGAGTAGATGCCGCCGTTGTAGACCTCCCCCTCCAGGGAGAAGGAGCCGCCACGGAAGAAGCGGGCCTGACGAACCTTCTGTCGGCATGCTTCCTCTTACGGCTTGAGGGTTCGGCCAACTCTTTGCCCTTGCCTGCGACTTCGGTTCTTGGATTTGGAGCAGGAACGGAGCCGCCTTCAGGAGCTTCAGAGATAGCCAACCTGGTGATCGAAGGCCTCTCAATGACACTGAGGTCGTCAAGCACCGGCATCGTTCGCCAGAGCTCCCTACTGAACTCTGCTTCCATGTTCAGAGGGAGGAAAGCTGCCGGTGGAGCCAAGTCGTTGCCCTCGACGTCGATGCCGTGCTGGAACTTCTTAAAGTGGAACTCCAAAGTTGCACCCTCCATGTTGGACTTCAAACCAGTCTCGATGCGGTTGTCATCCAGCATACTGTTGAGAGCCCAAGCAAGCTTCTCCCTCCTCTTTAGTGGAGCCCACCTGTTGGTCAGGAAGTTGCAAAACACCGCCTGAGGAGTCACCCCTCCTTCCACACACAGGCAGATCCTGGTCAGAGCAGGGTTGAAGGCGTCCGACAACACCAGAGCTTCACTCCAAACTGTAGTGTCGATGTTGGGGAGGCCTTCCGGCAGCTCCAGCTTCTCGTGCTCCTCCACCCTGATGAAAATCCAATCCTTCTTGCAGTCGTCCCACTTCCCAGAAGGGAACGACCGCAAGTACTTGTACGGGCACTTCTTGCGCTTCACAAAATAGTAGAAGCCAAGATACTCGTCACTCCTGCCCGTAGTTTGGACAGTGAAGAAGGTGCGGAAGAGCTCAATGCAGGGGGGAATGCCCACCCACATCTCGTAGAAGTGGACAAAGATTGGCACCAGGAGAATGGAGTGGGGGCCAAGGTGGTACAGCTGTAGACCATAGAAGTCTAGCAGCATCAAGAAGAAAGAGGAGAAAGGTGGGATCAGCCCCACCATGGCGTATGCGGAGAAGTACACCATGTGGCCAGCGTGTTCCTTCTCGAACGGAAGCTTGCCGTTGCGGACTAAGTGGTTGAAGAAGTCAGGGGACCATCCCATGAGGGCCCGGACCTTCTTCAAATCATCATCGGTCTTCAGTCGGCTCTGGCGGAGATTCAACTCCATCGCAGCACAGCGAGGCAAGAGAGGAAAAGCAAGCGAAAGTTTGGAAGGTTTGAGCGCAAGTTAGAATGAAAGGCGTAAAGAACCCCAAACGGTGTGTGCTTTCCTTCTTAAGTAAGCCCCCACAACGCTTGGATAGAACTGCTGAGGAGCCGACGATACCAGTCAAAAACTTCACCCTGCCAATGACAAGGGGGCCCGAGGCCACCCCGATGATCAAGTCGAGGTTCTTACCCCAGACGAACGGTTGTCATCATCAAAGGCGGGAAGCCCGAAGGCAGCGGCTTGACAGGTCGCGCGGAACCGATACGATTTTCGTATCGGGGACCGACGACCTTCAATTGCTTGAGATCCGCACGCTGAGATCTCACCTGCCGCCTCCTGGATATGACATGCGGTGTAGTTTTAACTGTGAACTATCGCCAACTGCACATCCGAAGACCCTTGAAGACATGGCTCAAAAACCAAAGAATGGACCCACCTCTGACTTCATCCAAAAGGTCTCTCCCGGAGGTGGGCCCAGGAAGCCACTGTCGGTACCCTTCGTACCGGATACCCCTTGGGATTGCGAAGATCACAAGGAAACTTCATCTACCAGATTTGAAGACCTTTGAAGGCGCCACATATCAGGTGTAACCGGACCTGCTTCCCCAACATGGTTAGTCCCAGGGCCGCCACGTGTATCATAAGGCCGGAGCTATCACCCACACATGGGGAAGCTCCGGACTAGATACCAGTATGGCATCCCCGGACCTAACCCCAGACAGAGGGAAGCTCCGGTACTGACATGTGTCCAGCAGCACCGAACCTACTCATCCACGACGGTAAGCTTCGAAGCTACCACATGGCTGAACCGCCGGACCTTCAACTTCAACAATCAGACTGGTGGACCCCCCAACAGCTCTGGACCTTCAAAGAGCAATCAAAGACTTCAAGACCCGATTAAGTGTCACTAATGCCACATTAATGACACATGATCGGATGGCCCTTAATACTGGTAACGGCATTATTAAGGCCCGTTATCAGGCTATTAAGGGCAATTAACCTCATTAATTGTGTATCAAGCATGTATAACCGCCGGGGCCACATGTCGGGTCTGGTTAACAGTGTAACGACCAGTCCTTGTACTATAAAAGGACTGGTCGACGATACACAAAGGACAGTTCCAGACCACTACTGAACTCTCTGAGCTAGACGAGCTTCTTCTTCTGGAGCTTCTTCTAGACTCACACGCTCAATACAACACCAACACATACCGTGGAGTAGGGTATTACGATCAGGCGTCCCGAACCACGTAAATCTTTGTGTACACTTGTCTTTCACCTTCTTGAATCTTTGCGCGCCCATTACCGAACTACAACTCCTCGATCTACCAAACGTAGTGTCGGGAGATCTGCCGGATCCAAACACCGACAATGGCCAAGAAGTTCTAGAATGAATTACTTCTACTCCATCTGGACTGTACTATTTGTACATAAAACCCGTACCATATGTTGCATACAAGATGATTTTCCAGAATGTTGATACATTCAAGACCTTGCATTCATGCCTAGGCCACCCCGAAATAGGGATGATGCAGAAAATTATTGAAAATTTCACCGGCCATGATTTAAACAACACCAAATTTCCAAAATCAAATGATTTTGTGTGTACTTCATGTGCTATGGGCAAGTTGATCTTGTGGCCTTCCCCGCTTAAGACTCATGCTGAGTCATTAAAGTTCCTTGAAAGAATTCAAGGTGATATTTGTGGATCCATACAACCAATGTGCGGTCCATTTAGATACTTCATGGTTTTAATTGACGCATCTACAAGATGGTCGCACGTGTGCTTATATTCTATATGTAATCATGCTTTCGCCAAATTTATGATACAATTCATAAGGTTGAAAGCAAATTGTCCTGAATATAGGATTAAAAGTATATGTATGGACAATGCTGCTGAATTCTCATCTTGAGCCGTTAATGATTATTGTATGGCTCAAGGAATTGAAGTACAACATTGTGTTCTATATGTTCACACACAAAATGGTTTAGCAGAATCTCTCATAAAGAAGGTTAAACTCATAGCTAGGTCATTATTACAAGGATGCGATTTACCAACATCTTGTTGGGGTCATGCAGTTTTACACGCTGCTGATCTTCTACAATTACGACCAACTGCATATCATATCACCTCCCATTTACAACTTGTACGTGGAGATCAACCAAATATCTCCCATCTACGGAAACTTGGTTGTGTTGTATACACACCAATTTCACCACCCAAGCGAACTTTTATGGGTCCTCACAGGAAATTAGGAATATACATGGGATATCAATCCCCGTCTATTATTAAATACCTGGAGCCTTTAACAGGAGATTTATTCATGGTCCGGTTCGCTGAATGTATTTTTAATGAGGATCATTTCCCGGCTTTAGGGGGAGATAATAAATTTTCCAATGAAAGCCGAGAAACAATTTGGGATGACAAATCCATCCTAAATATTGATCCACGTACAAAAGAAACTGAACTTCAAGTCCGGAAAATTATAGAGTTACAAAAAATTGCTAGTAACCTTCCAGATGCATTTACTGACTATAATAATATCACAAAGTCTTTGAATCCTACTGTCAATGCACCTTGCCGAGTGGAGGTACCATTAAAAACCACTCAGCCTCCAAAAAGGGGGAGAGCAAGTAAGGAAATAGATGCTTTGGGCAAGTGTCCGAAGACTACGAGATTAAGATCTTCCTCGAGGAAAGTAAATGTGAGTCAACAAAATGTTGGCACACATCAAATGGATATTTTAAATCTAACATCTAGCCCTCAAGTGCACACTATAGAGCTGGCTGGACAATCAGAAAACCCTGATTCTTTTATGTTGGGAAGTCAAGAAGAATTACAGGGGATAAAAGAAATTTCCATCAATTATACTAGTTCTGGAGAATTATTAGACTATAATACAACGGTTGTCAACTCATGCTTTTCAACCATGATAGCTGATCTTCTCCATGATCCTGATCCTAAGACCAAGGCAGAGTGTAAACAACGCTCGGACTGGATCAAATGGAGAGAAGCTATCAAGGCAGAACTTGACTCACTTAAAAAGAGAGAGGTATTCAGTAATGTAATATATACTCCTCCTCAAACCTATCCTGTTGGGTTTAAATGGGTTTTCGTCCGAAAACGGAATGGGAACAACGAGGTTGTGAGATACAAGGCAAGGCTAGTTGCACAAGGGTTTGCGCAGAGACCCGACATTGATTTCAATGAAACATATTCTCCTGTTATGAATGGAATTACTTTCCGATACCTGATATCTTTGGCAACACAAAAACATCTATCTTTGCAGTTGATGGATGTCGTGACTGCATATTTATATGGGTCACTAGATTTGGATATTTATATGAAGGTTCCCGATGGGATACCCATACCGAATGAAAAAGTAGATTGCAATATGTTTTGTGTTAAACTTAACAAGTCATTATATGGCTTGAAACAGTCTGGAAGGATGTGGTATAATCGACTGAAGGTGTTCCTTTTAAACAAAGGCTACTCTACTAATGATGATTGCCCTTGTGTCTTCATTCGAAGATCCCCAACTGGTTTTTGTATTATATCAGTATATGTTGATGATTTAAATATCATTGGCACTGAGAATGACATTAAAGAGGCACAAAATCATCTTAAAAGGGAGTTCGAGATGAAGGATTTAGGTAAAACTAAGTTTTGCTCGGGTTTACAACTCGAGCACCTTCATGCGGGCATTCTCGTACACCAATCAGCTTATGTTCAAAAAGTATTGCAGAAATTCAATATGAACAAAGCATATCTATCTAAAACTCCTATGGTAGTAAGAGGTTTAGAAAGGGATACAGATCCATTTAGGCCATGCCAAGAAGGATAAGAAGTGTTGGATTCTGAATACCCATACCTTAGTATCGTTGGTGCACTTATGTATCTTGCAAATAATACAAGACCCGATATTGCTTTCGCAGTAAATTTGTTAGCAAGATACAATATCGCTCCTACCATACGACATTAGAATGGAGTGAAGAATGTATTAGGATACCTTCAAGATACACAAGATCTTGGATTTTTCTTTCCAAAGAAACAAGATCTAAATCTCATCGGTTATGTCGATGCGGGTTATTTAAGTGATCCTCACAATGGTAGATCACAAACAGGTTTCGTGTTTTTACACGGCCAGACGTCAATTTCTTGTAAGTCTTCAAAACAGACTCTAATTTCTATGTCTTCAAATCACTCAGAAATCATAGCATTATATGAGGCCGCACGTGAATGTGTTTGGCTACGTAGAGTGATTAATCATATTCATGTCTCAAGTGGCATTGGGCCTATTGAGTCACTAACTATTATCTATGAAGATAATGCAGCTTGCATTGCTCAGATGCAGTCAGAGTATGTGAAAACTAATGTTACTAAACACATAGCTCCTAAACTATTTTATCCACATGAACTTCAAGTGAATGGAGAAATTGGTCTCTAGCAAACTAAGTCATGTGATAACTTAGCAGATTTATTTACTAAGTCCCTACCATATTCCACATTTTCTAAATGTGTTGCAGGTATTGGTATGCGTAGACTTAGAGATTTGCAAGGTTTAGGGGGAGCTTCATCAAAAGCAACCTTACAAATAAGCATCAAATTGTACTCTTTTTCTTATGTGAGTTTTACTTTAAGTTTTCTCACAATAAGTTTCAATGAGGCAATGACAATGCAAGATAATGTTTGTTTTCTTATTTTTCCTACAGAGGTTTTTATTTGAAAACAATTATGACATTTCATGTTGTGTTTTTCCTATTTTATAAATGTTTCAGGAGTTTTTACACAAGCATTTTATTATGTATATATCTTCAGATTTTTCCCATTGGGTTTTTCGAAGATAAATTTCATTCAAAGAGGAGTTCAAGTGCTCAAGGAGTAGTGTTACAAAACATTTTCCATGTGATCACTTGAATGGTCACAAGCAGTTCCAACCGCCCTCCCGAACAGCCACGTTCCCTCACGAATGTGTCTCCTCGCAATGTATAAATACATGATGAATGAATGAATGAAACAACAGTTGAATCATTTGCAAGTGTCTTTGTCTCTATCTCTAATTTTACTTTCAACAATGCCCACGAGACCTCCATCGCCGGCGGTTGCCAACGGCGCCTCCTCGCCATCAGTCGCGCCCCTTGAATAGTGCCTCCTCGCAATGTACGAATAGAAGAATGAATGAATGAAAGAATTAGTGGAATCATTTGAAGTTATCTCAATCTCAATTCTCTCAATCACGATTTCAACATACATAAAAAACATAATGATTAATGAGAACACAAAAAAATGCATTATGTCTAAACATTTGTCTACTATTGTCTTCTTTCTATTCTACTCAATTCATAACATGTCTCAAAAATTTTTGTCTCTCAATAGGCGGCACGTATGTGCAGTGAATACTACACATGACTGACCCACGGGCCACGGCTCATATACGGCATGTGTTCTTCGCAATTGTTAGAATTAGATTAGAGAGAGACAAACAAATTATTCCAACTTATTCTTTATTCATTCTTTTCATTGACTTTTTATACATGTTGAATGGACGGGCGTGTCCGATGGCGAGAGGACGCGAGGAGGAACGGCCACGATCGCTAGGAGGGGACGCAACCGCCGGCAGCGTCAACCGCCGGTGTTCGGTTGAACTCATGGTTCTCAACACTCCCCCTTGAGCAATCGAACTCTGCGGTAGATGATGTAAGTCTTCGAAAAACCCAGTGGGAAAAATCGAAGATATATAATTGAATGCTTGTGTAAAAACTCCTGAAAATATTATTAAAACAGGAGAAAAACACAACATTTAAATGTCATATATGTTTTCGTATTAAAACCTCTGTGGGGAAAATAAGAAAACTAACATTATCTTGCATTGTTATTGCCTCATTAAAACTTATTGTGAGAAGCCTTTAAAAGTAAAACTCACATAAGAAAAAGAGTACATTTTGATACAGAATTGTCAGGTTGTTTTCTATGAAACTCCCCCTAAACCTTGCAAATCTCTAAGTCTATGCATACCAATACCTGCAACACATTTAGAAAATGTGGAGTATGGTAGGGACTTAGTAAATAAATCTGCTAAATTATCTCATGACTTAGTTTGTTGGAGATCAATTTCTCCATTCATCTGAAGTTCATGTGGGTAAAATAATTCAGGAGTTATGTGATTAGTAACATTAGTTTTGACATAACCTGACTGCATTTGAGCAATGCAAGCTGCATTTTCTTCATAGATAATGGTTGGTGACTCAATGGTTCCAATTCCACTTGAGACTTGGATATGATTAATCACTCTACGTAGCCAAGCACATTCACGTGCGGCCTCATATAATGCTATGATTTCGGAGTGATTAGAAGACGTAGCAATTAGAGTCTGTTTAGAAGACTTCTAAGAAATTGTTGTTTGTCCGTGTAAAAATACGAAACCTGTTTGTGATCTTCCATTGTGGGGATCACTTAAATAACCCGCATCGGCATAGCCGATGAGATTTAGATCTTGTTTCTTTGGAAAGAATAGTCCAAGATCTTGTGTACCTTGAAGGTATCTTAAAATATTTTTCACTCCATTCCAATGACGCATGGTAGGAGCGCTACTATATCTTGCCAATAAATTTACTTCAAAAGCAATATCGGGTCTTGTATTATTTGCAAGATACATAAGTGCCCCAATGGCACTAAGGTATGGGTATTCAGAACCCAATACTTCTTCTCCTTCTTGGCATGGCCGAAACGGATCTGTATCCCTCTCCAAGCCTCTTACTACCATAGGAGTTTTTGATGGATATGCTTTGTTCATATTGAATTTCTCTAAAACTTTCTGAACATAAGCAGATTGGTGTACGAGAATGCCCGTAGGAAGGTGCTCTAGTTGTAAACCCAGGCAAAATTTAGTTTTACCTAAATCCTTCATCTTGAATTCTCTTTTAAGATGATTTTGTGCCTCTTTAATGTCATTCTCAGTGCCAATGATATTTAAATTATCAACATATACTGATATGATACAAAAACCAGTTGAGGATCTTCGAATGAAGACACAAGGGCAATCATCATTTGTAGAGTAGCCTTTTTTTAAAAGGAACTCCTTCAGTCAGTTATACCACATCCTTCCACACTGTTTCAAGCCATATAATGACTTGTTGAGTTTAACACAAAACATGTTGCGGTCTACTTTTCCATTCGGTATGGGTATCCCATCGGGAACCTTCATATAAATATCTGAATATAGTGACCCATATAAATATGCAGTCACGACATCCATCAACTGCAAAGAAAGATGTTTTTGCGTTGCCAGAGATATCAAGTATCGGAAAGTTATTCCATTCATAACAGGAGAATATGTTTTATTAAAATCAATGTCGGGTCTCTGCGTGAACCCTTGTGCAACTAGCCTTGCCTTGTATCTCACAACCTTATTGTTTTCATTTCGCTTTCGAACAAAAACCCATTTGAACCCAACAGGATAGGTTCGAGGAGGAGGAGTAGGTATTACATTTCCGAATACCTCTCTCTTTTTAAGTGAGTCAAGTTCTGCCTTGATTGTTTCTTTCCATTTGATCCAGTCTGAGCGTTGTTTACACTCTGTCATGGTCTTAGGATCAGGATCTTGGAGAAGATCAGCAATCATGGTTGAAAATCATGAGTTAACAACCGTTGTATTACAGTCAAAAAATTCTCCAGAACTAGTATAATTGATGGAAATTTCTCTTATCCCCTGTAATTCTTCTTGACTTCCCAACATAGAAGAATCAGGGTTTTCCGATTGTCCTGCCTGCTCTATAGTGCGCACTTGAGGGCTAGATAAAGGATTTAAAATATTCCTTTGATGTATGCCAACATTTTTTTGACTTGCATTTACTTTCCTCGAGGAAGGCTAGTCTTTGGACGCTTGCTTGAAGCATCTACTCCCTTACTTGCTCTCCCCCTTTTTGGAGGTTGAGTGGTTTTTATTGGTACCTCCACTCGGCAAGGTGCATTGACAGCAGGATTCAAAGACTTTGTGACATTATTATAGTCAGTAAATGCATCTGGCAGGTTACTAGCAATTTGCTGTAACTCTATAATTTTCTGAACTTGAAGTTCAGTTTCCTTTGTACGTGGATCAACATTTAGGATGGACTTGTCATCCCAATTTATTTCTCGGCGGTCATTGATAAATTTATTATCTCCCCCTAAAGCCGGGAAATGATCCTCATTAAAAATAAAATCAGCGAACCGGGCTATGAATAAATCTCCTGTTAAAGGCTCCAGGTATTTAATAATAGACGGAGATTGATATCCCAAGTATATTCCTAATTTCCTGTGAGGGCCCATAGAAGTTTGCTTAGGTGGTGAAATTGGTGTGTATACAGCACAACCAAATTTCTGCAGATGGAAGATATTGGGTTGATCTCCATGTATAAGTTGTAAAGGGGAGGTGGTATGATATGCAGTTGGTCTTAATTGTAGAAGACCAGCAGCGTGTAAAACTGCATGACCCCAACAAGATGTTGGTAAATTGCATCCTTGTAATAATGGCCTAGCTATGAGTTTAACCCTCTTTATTAGAGATTCTGCCAAACCATTTTGTGTGTTTATATATGGAACAGAATAATGTACTTCAATTCCTTGAGCCATACAATAATCATTAAAGGCTCTAGATGAGAATTCAGCAGCATTGTCCATACGGATACTTTTAATCCTATATTCAAGATAATTTGCTTTCAACCTTATGACTTGTATCATAAATTTGGCAAAGGCATGGTTACGTGTAGATAATAAACACACGTGTGACCATCTAGTAGATGCGTCAATTAAAACCATAAAGTATCTAAATGGACCACACATTGGTTGTATGGGTCCACAAATGTCACCTTGAATTCTTTCAAGGAACTTTAATGGTTCAGCATGGATCTTTAGCAGAGAAGGCTGCAAGATCAACTTGCCCATAGCACATGAAGTACACATAAAATCATTAGATTTTGGAAATTTAGTGTTTTTTAAATCATGGCCGGTGCAATTTCCAATAATTTTCCGCATCATCCCTATTCCGGGGTGGCCTAGACGTGAATGTCAGGTCTTAAATGTATCAACATTCTAGAAAATCACCTTGTATGCAACATGAGGTACGGGTTTTATGTACGTGAAGTACAATCCAGATAGAGTAGAAGGAATTCTTTCTAGAACTTCTTGGCCATATTCGAAAGATTTTGAAATAAGAAGAAATTATTTTTTATTTTCTTCATGAGTATGTATATGTAACCCATTTTTTCGAATATCTCTAAAACTTATGAGAGTACGTGTAGAATCAGGATAATATAAAGCATCCTCAATCATCACTTGTGTCCCATTAGGGAGAGTAATAGTGGCTTGTCCAGAGCCAACTATTGTCGCATCGCGTCCTGCGATGGTTAAAACATTTCCCGACCTCCTAGTTAGGGTCTGAAAATATTTTGTATCCCTAAGTATAGAGTTTGTGGTGCAACTATCCACAAGGCACATTTCTTCTTCCATCGGAAATTTCCCGTGAAATCTAATAAATAAGAATTATAATAACATAATAAGTTGCATTATAATATGTATATACAATATTAGAGTGCTGAATAACCCTAATATAATTTACATAATGTTTACATTACAACACACTTGTATTTACATAAATTTGAACATATGTAAATTTCTATGGTAGAAGATATATAAAAGATCATCGAATACATTGTTCTAATTGTATTCCACCATAGCATTGTCCAAATCCATGTGGTCATCATCATTCAATGTTGAATCGTTGTTTCCAGGATCTTCAATATCCTTGCTTGAACAACCGACTTCAAATGTTGGCTTTGCTTGAATACTCAAATGAGTTTCATACTCATTTTCAGATCCTTGAGCTTTCTTGTCGTTTCCCAGTGATTTCTGGTATAAAGCCACAAGGTGTTTAGGCGTGCGACATTTATCAGCAGTATGCTTATAAGTGCCACATTCCTTACACTGCACTATTTTCCCTTTGAAGGGAACACCATCCTTTCTCATTTTGTTTGAAAATTTCTTATTCTTTTGCCTATTACGGCAGCATCTAGTAGATCTACCATTTTTCTTAGAATATAAATTCTTAGAAGCAATAGCTTTCTTCTCATTATGATGAATTTCAGGTAGAGAAGCAGCCCCAACACGACGTTGGTGATGATTCTTAATAGTAAGTTCATCATGCTTCTCTGCCTGAAGTAAATATCTAATGAGATCAGCATAATGTTGGTAGTTGCAAGCCCGGTATTGATGTTGTAGGACCCTATCAGAAGGGAGCATAGTTTGAAGAGTCTTCTCTATTTTGTCCTCTTCTGATGGTTCTTTCTCACAAAACTTTAATTTAGCACATACCTTATGAACAGCATGATTATAGTCTTCTATAGACTTAAAATCTTGAAGAAGTAGTTGAGTCCATTCATGATTAGCCTCAGGCAATAGAATTGTCTTTTGCTGTTCATAACGGCTTTTTAATGTCATCCAAAGAGTATGTGGTTCTTCTTCCATCACATATTCTGATTCAAGTCAGGATGGAGATGATTACGGATGATGTATAGTGCCTGGTACTTAAATGTATCCAGAAATGATGTAGGTCTTTCTTCAGGGGGAGTAAGAGCAGCTATGAGTCCTCTGAAAACCAAACTTATCTTGATGTCAAGAGACCATGTGGGGTAATTATGACCATCAAGTGCAAGTTCTTCAAACTCGCGAGACATTGATTTCTACATGTAGGAAACCAGAGATTTTATTAATAAAATCATCATGGTGGTGTTGTAATGTGTGTTAATCATAATGAAAAACACATTAAGTTTATTCTCTCTTATGTAGCCAAATTTAGAAAAATGGCTTGAAAGAAGAACAAATATATGTATATTTCATGTTGAAAATGGCCAATTAAATAAATAGCCAAATTAAAAATGAATTATACACTTTGTTATATTAAGGTATGATTCATAATGCATTAAGCCAAATTATAGAAAAAATGGCTTAATCAAAATGAGTCAATTTACTTTATATTTTATGTGTAGTGTTATTTTCATCATAAGCCAAAATTTGAAAATTAGCTTTAAATGATGAAAATTTGTGAAATTTGTGAATGTAATAAACAAAATTCAAGATTGAGGCCAAATTCTAAAATTGGCCTAAATTTTGAATTTTGGACAATGTAAGTTTTAATTTTATCAATATGGCCAAAATTTGAAAATTAGCCAAATATTGAATTTATTGCAAATAAATAATATTTAAATGCAATATAACATTGTCATAACAAATATTTACATTACACAAATATTACAATATATTTACACATACACACTTGCTGGAATTTAAACTACTCTTGAATTTTAAATTTAAACTATAAATTGAAAAACAGTAAAATAGGTAAATTTATCTGGGCTTAAAAGGCCCAACCGTGGGCGTGTGGCCCAGCCGAGCACGCGGCCTGGCGACGCGGCCCAGCCGAGCGCACGGCCCACGGCCTCGCTGCCCAGCCAGGTCTGGCCGGCAGTGAATAAAGGAGAGGGGGGGTGGGGGGAAGCCGAGAAGCTTCGGGGCCGGGTCAAACCGTAGCCGACCACCTCGCCTCGGTACATCCGCCCGCCGCTCGCCGCTTCGGTTCCATCGCCCATGGCCGCTCCTTCTTCCACCTCCGACGCCGCTCCCTCGTCCTCCGACGCCGCTCCCCCTCAACCCCCATCCCCCCCACCCCCACCGCTCAGTTAGAACCGGCGGTTGAGGCCCAAGATCCGGACCTCTGGGATGGTCGGGTCGGGGCGGTGAGGTGAGCAAACCGGCGGAGGATCCAGTTGTCGCTCGGACTCATGAGCGTCGATTGGGAAACGGAGGTTGAAGGACCGACTTCCTCTTGAGGGGTCGCCGGTGCTGTTGTCGGTTCTTCCTCGATTGGGATCGCCGTCCTCGGGGCTAATGGTCCTCGGGGAAGTCCCCTTGGACCAACTGTGATCCTCGTCGTTCGTCGTACTGTCGGCCTTAGTGGTGGCGGCAGTATGGCAGCAGTGTCCACCGTGTTGATTTGGCCGGCGGTTCCTTCTTCCTCTCCCCTTCCCTCCCCCTGTTCGCCCGATGACGAAAGGCCCTAGGCCGGCGCAACCCGGTGTGGGGTCTCCCCACCGTGGACGGTGCTCGGTCCGCCTTGACGACCTATTTGATGGGCGTTTGGGTCCGAGGGTTGGCGGGGATACGGAGTAGGGGGGCGATCCGCAATGCGACGGTGAGGTCTGCGCAGATCTGTTACTTGAAGGAAACGGCGGCCATCACGGCGGCCTTTACGGCGACCTCGACGGCGGTTACAGTGACGGCCACGGCGACAACAAACACCATGGTGGTGAAAAAAGCTTGAGCCTTCATCGTCAACGAGGAACACCAAGATAAATGGTTCGGTAAGTCTAATTTCCGGCATTTTTACCTTTGATATTTGGGATTTCTTCTCTCTCATTCGCTCGTAGAGCAGTGCTGATGATGTGTTAGAATTAGATTAGAGAGAGACAAACAAATGATTCCAACTTATTCTTTATCCATTCTTTTTATTGCCTTTTTATACATGTTGGATGGACGAGCGTGTCCGATGGCGAGAGGACGCGAGGAGGAGCGGCCACGACCGCTGGGAGGGGACACGACCGCCGGCAGCGTCAACCGCCGGCGTTCGGTTGAACATGTTGAAAATCTAGAGTACTTGAAAGTAAAGTAGACAATAGTTTGCAAATGAAACTTGTGTATTATTCATTACTCATTCTGGGACTTATATACATGTTCAATGGTTGCGAGGGAGGAAACCGCCGACGGCGTCGCGTCTGTTGGAGGAGCAACCGCCGACGGCATCTACTGTTCACACTTGTAACTGTTGTGTTGTAACAGTTTCTTAACACTCCCCCTTGGACAGTCAATGCCCATTATCATGAGTTATATTATATTCCATGTCTATATGTCTCCTTCAAAAACCCTTTGGGAAAAATAGAGAGACATACATATTCTTGTGTGCACATTGCCTCGTTAAAAACCTTTCAATGAGAATTCTTTAAAAACTCATAAAGGGAAAAAGAGTACAATGTGATGCTTTTAATGGGATACTTCACAGAGGTTCTCCCCCTGAATCTTGCAAGTGTCTAAGTCTTTTCATCCCAATGCCTTTGATACATTTATCAAATATGGCTAGTGGTAATGACTTTGTGAACAAATCTGCAAGATTATCGCAAGACTTCGTTTGTGTAACACATATTTCTCCATGTTGTTGTAGTTCATATGGATAAAACAATTTTGGAGAGATATGTTTCGTGTAATTAGTCTTTATGTATCCTGTTTGCATCTGAGCAACACAAGCTGCATTATCTTCATAGATAATCGTAGGTGACTTCATTTCACCTATACCACATGAAGTTTCTATGTGGTTAATCACTCT
The DNA here is from genome assembly GCA_036927565.1 of Tuctoria greenei. Lineage (NCBI taxonomy): Eukaryota > Viridiplantae > Streptophyta > Magnoliopsida > Poales > Poaceae > Tuctoria > Tuctoria greenei. Next base: position 5,009,975 of record JAYESD010000007.1, read on the forward strand.
TCGTAACCATGCACATTCTCTTGATGCTTCTTATAGTGCTATTATTTCTGAGTGATTTGTGGACGTAGCTATTAAAGTCTGTTTTGATGACTTCCATGATATAGCAGTCCCATTGTGTAAAAACACAAAACCCGTTTGTGATCTACCATTATGTGGATCAGATAAATATCCTGCATCGGTATATCCAACTAAATCAGATTCTTGTCTTCTTTGGTAGAATAAACCAAGATCTATTGTGCTATTTAAATATCTCATGATATTTTTAACTCCTTTCCAATGACGCATAGTTGGTGCTGAACTGTGTCTAGCAAGACAATTCACTGCAAACGCAATGTCGGGTCTCGTATTGTTTGCTAGATACATTAATGCACCAATGGCACTAAGGTATGGGTATTCTGCTCCCAATACTGCTTCATCTTCTTGTTTCGGCCTAAATGGATCTTTATCCTTTTCTAAGGCACGAACTATCATTGGAGTTCTTTGGGGGTATGCTTTGTCCATATTGAATCTTTCCAATACTTTCTTGACATAAGCAGACTGATGCAGAAGGATACCCTTCTGCAGATGTTCTATCTGTAGTCCTAAACAGAATTTGGTTTTACCCAAATCTTTCATTTCGAACTCTTTCTTAAGATGATTACGTGCTTCATTTATATCCTTTTCATGACCAATGATATTTAGGTCATCCACATATACTGATATTATACAAAAACCAGTATTGGATTTTCTTATGAACACGCATGGACAATCATCATTATTTGAATATCCTCTTTTTATAAGGAATTCTTTTAGTCTGTTATACCACATTCTTCCTGATTGTTTTAATCCATACAAGGATTTAACAAGTTTAACACAATACATATTGCGATTTATATTTCAATTCGGCACAGAAATTCCATCTGGAACTTTCATGTATATATCCGAATCTAATGACCCGTATAAATACGCGGCCACGACATCCATCAACTGCATTGATAGATGCTTTTGCATTGCCAGAGATATTAAATATCTAAATGTTATTCCATTCATTACTGGGGAGTAAGTTTCATTAAAATCAATTCCAGGTCTCTGCGTAAAACCCTGTGCAACCAGCCTCGCTTTATATCTTACCACCTCATTATTTTTGTTTCTTTTTCGAACGAAAACCCACTTGAATCCTATAGGAAAGGTTCTTGGAGGTGTAGGTATTACTTCAGTAAATACCCTTCTCTTCTTAAGCGAGTTAAGCTCAACTTCAATTGCCTCTTTCCATTTGTTCCAGTCTGAGCGTGTCTTACACTCTGCCATGGACTTAGGTTCTGGATCATCTTGGAAATTTTCAGCAATGATTGTTGAGAAGCATAGGTCTGCAATTGTAGTACTACGATTATAAACTTCCCCTTAACTAGTATAATTAATGGAAATCTCTTCCATCCCTTTTGACATCTCATGATTTCCCAATACGAGATTGTCGGGATTTTCCGATCCTCTAGTCTCATTTATATTGCGCGCTTGAGAACTAGACTGTGGATCATTCACATTCACTTGAGGTTGTTTACCTCTTGGTTTTCTCACATTCCTAGGTTTTCTTGGAGCTTTTGGTTTCTCTTTTCTTGGTTGCTTTTCTTTAGCAATTTTCTTTTTAGGTTCTACCCTCCCCCTCTTCCGTGTAGAAGGAGTCAGAGTGGTTTTCTTTGGTACCTCCACTCGTTCGGGTGCATTTACCGCGGGATTCCAAGATTTCATAACTCCAATATAATCTGTGAATGAATCTGGCAAATTATTTGCAGCATTCTGCAAATTTATTATTCTCTGAACCTGTAGTTCAGTCTCTTGTGTACGTGGATCTGAGGATATTATGGATTTATCATCCCAATTTATTTCCTGGCATTCTGAACTATTCTGAAATTCTCCCCCTAATATCGGGAAATGATCCTCATTAAATATACAGTCAGCGTATCTTGCTGTGAATAAATCACCAGTCATGGGTTCTAGGTATTTTATAATTGAGGGAGAATGATATCCCACATAAATACCCATCTTTCTATGAGGACCCATTTGTGTACGCTGCGGTGGTGAAATTGGTGCATATACTGCGCACCCAAATTTCCGCAGATGGGAAATACTCGGAGCATTACCACGTACTAACTATAGTGGGGAAACACTATGATATGCAGTTGGTCGCAATTGTATCAAATCTGCAGCATGTAAAACTGCATGACCCCAACATGTAATAGGTAAATTACAGTTATGTAATAATGGTCTTGCAATCAACTTAATTCTCTTAATAAGTCATTCAGCTAAACCATTTTGAGTATGTACATATGGTACTGAATGTTGCACTTCAATTCCTTGAGCCATACAATAATCATTGAAGGCTTTTGAAGTAAATTCTGCAGCATTATCTAATCTTACAGATTTCAATCTATGTTCAGGATAATTTGCCTTTAATCTTATGAGTTGAGTCATAAATTTAGCAAATACATGGTTTCGTGTGGACAAAAGACACACATGTGACCATCTAGTAGATGCGTCTATTAAAACCATAAAGTACCTGAATGGTCCCGATAAGGGTCTTATAGGTCCACAAATATCTCCTTGAATTCTTTCAAGGAATTTAAGTGGTTCAACTTTAATCTTAAGAGGTGATGGTTTTAAGATTAATTTTCCAGTTGCACATGCTGTGCATACAAAATCTGAAGATTTAGGCATTTTGGCTGTCTTTAAATTATGACCATAACTATTACCAATAATCTTCCTCATCATTCCAACGCCCGGATGTCCAAGTCTTTCATGCCAGGTTTTGAATGCATCTACATCTTGGAAGATTACCTTGTATGAAACATGTGGTACAGGTCGTATGTATGTATAATACAATCCAGATGGTAAGCATGGCATTCTTTCTAGAATATCATAGCTATCACCATTTTTCTTAATAATGTGGAGAAACTCCTCATTATTTTCTTCATGGGTATTCACATGTAACCCATTCATTCTTATATCTCTATAACTTAGCAATGTACGAGTAGAATCGGGATACAACAATGCATTCTCGATTGTTACTTGCGTACCCATTGGAAGGACTATAGTAGCACGTCCAGAGCCTACTATATTTGTATCATGTCCTGTAATGGTCAAAATATTCCCAGTCCTCTTTGTAAGAGTTTGAAAATACTTTGTCTCTCTAAGTATAGTGTTTGTTGTGCCACTATCCACAAGGCACATTTCTTGTTCCATTGGATTGACTTCAAGGATCTATACAAAATAACAACTTTATTTAGTATAGAACACATATATACATAGGTATATCTATTTACATAGTATATTACATACTATATATACAATACATATCACAATCCATATTATCACTAATATTTACATAGACACTAGATTTACGAAAATCTAGTAAGACAAATGGAGCTACTCTTGATCTCCATACACATCGTTGTTATATTCAACGAGCATTTCTTCGTCGTCAATGTCATCATCCTTTGATGGACTTGGCTTAATTTCTTCATCGGGGTCCTTTCCCGAAGTAGTAGCCTCATCAGATGTATCATTAAAGTGTGCATCATATGATCCTTTAGCTTTTTCTTCTTCTTTGATGTATTTCTGATATAAATCAACCAAGTGTTGGGGAGTCTTGCATTTCTTTGCAATATGATTAGGACCACCACACCTGTAGCACTTGTATGGTTTCTTTCCTTTCCCCTTTTTCTGTCCTTTGGGTTTGTTTTTCTTGTGCTTATTTTTCTTACTTTTCTTAAATTTACCAACATTTTTAGATGATTTAAAATCATCTTTCTTTCCTTTACCCTTTGAACCATAGTTGACCTCAGGCAGTGGAGCAGCACCAACAGGACGTTGGTGATGATTTCTCATAGTGAGTTCATCATGCTTCTCTGCTTGTAGAAGGTCTTGTATGAGTTCTGAGTAACGTTGGTAATTTCTAGCACAGTATTGGTGCTTTAAGACCCTGTCTGATGGGAGCATAGTGGTGAGAGTTTTCTCAATCTTCTCCTCATGAGTTGGTTCCTTCTCACAAAACCGTACTTTAGCACAAATTTTATGAACAGCATGATTGTAATCCCCAACAGATTTGAAATCCTGTAGGCGTAATTGTATCCAATCATGGTTAGCCTCAGGTAGGATTACTGCCTTTTGCTGTTCATATCTATTTTGTAAAGCACTCCAAAGAACACTTGGTTCTTCTTCCAGCACATACTCTGCCTTCAAGTCAGGGTGTATGTGGTTCCTTAATATATACAAAACATTGTATATATATGTGTTAGGCAACTGTTGTTGTCTATCTTCTGGTGGAAGTAATGCATCAGAAATCCCTCTAAGATTCAAGCTTATCTTGATGTCCATCGCCCATGTAGGATAATTATGCCCATCTAGAGCAAGCTCTTCAAATTCACGAGCCATTTATCCTACAATATTCAACCAAGATTTATTAGAATCAAGGTTATATTGTGACATACACTAGTATATTAGTGATCTTGTGATACTTGAGTGATCAACACTCATTCAACATCATGTGTTGTTATTTCTGATTTCACATCAAATGAAATCTATAATTTCATGTTTAGTTTCATAATTATGGTTGTTGTAAAATAAACTCCATGAGTTTATCATTTTATGTGTAATTCATCTCTGTAAACTCCATGAGTTTGATGAATTTTGCAAGAAATAATCATAATTTCATGCCTCACATAAAATTATGGTTAATACATCATTGAATAACCATATATTCAATTTCCACATAATGGAAAATGACTAAGTACAATTACAATACCATAATTATCCATTTTACAACACTAAACTGAAATTTACAGAATTTAAATGCTAAATACAAACTTAAAAGCAAATAAAACTATACATATAAACATCAGCCGCAGTAGGCTGTTTTTTTTCTCTCTTTTTCTTTGGCCCATTTGGCCTGTTTTCAGCCATCCGGCCCAGCCAGCCATGTGGCCCAGCCGGCCCATGGGGTATAGAGATGGGGGGAAGGGGGGGGGGGGTAGGGTTGCCGACACCCCAGTCCATCCCCACGCGCCGCAGCTTCCCGAGTCTTCGGACTCGGTCCTTCTTCCTCCTCGGTCTTTCCGCCTCGGTCCTTTGCGATGCCGGCGGCGCCGCACCTTTCTCCGGTCCTCCTCCTTCCCCCACCCCGCCTCCCCCTCTCTTGGTCCTCATGACCGATTAGGGAAGGACCAAGCCCCCGGGCGTCGGCCCGAGTTGCTTGGTTTCGCTAGGTGGGCAAACCGCTTGAGGATTCGGCCCCCGTTGGGGCTCCGGAGCGGCGGCTCTTCGCTTGTTGCGGTTGAATCCGAAGGATTTGACGGTTGGTTCGTCAGTTGGTCGCCGGATCCGGTAACCATTGCCCTTTGTTCATCTTCTTTTGCACTTGTTCTTGGTGCTAGGGGTCCGGTAGGGCGTCCTAGTGGCCCGATTCGGATCCTTGCAGTTTGCTTGTATTTTGGGCGCAGTGGTAGGGACTCGGGCACTGAGTCGGGGTCGACCGATTGGTTGTCTCCGGCGGCGACGGCCACCACTAGCATATTGCCGTCTTGTTGGACGACGGTTACTTCGTCTTCACCGACACGGTCGGTTCCTTCCTCCTCCCCTTCTTCTTCTCCCTCGTCCTTTCCCGGTGATGAAAGAACCGGTTGTTGATGCGCAACCGGGTATGAGCAAGGGCCCGCACCATGGATGGCGCACGGCAACCTCCGGCGATTCCATGGTGAATCCGCCAGATCTGAGGGTTCCATCGGCATATATGCCGGTGGACTTAGGGATGAGGGTCTTGGTCTTTTGTTAACCCTAACCCTAGGGTTAGGGATTTGGTCCATTGCATGACTTGATGAACCGGCCCCGGCCTCATCTCTGATCTGGTGAAACTATTCCAGATGCTTGCGAGAGCGCCTATGGCGTCGACGACGACGGCATTTTTTTTCTTTGATGATGTTCATGTCTCTGTTCATCACTTTGCCGTCGATACCCTCTGTTTTTTCTCTTCAATCTTCTTGCAGAGAATTACCGACGACGATTGTGGCGGCCTCCTCTTGATGAAGCAAATTGATCCAGTACATGGCGAAGATCATGGATTAAAGATTCGGTAAGTGAATTCTTCTTCGCCATTACCTTTATGTTCTTGAATCCTATCAACTTCCTGGTTGATCTAGCGTGCTTGATAACGTGTTGAAAATCTAGAGTACTTGAAAGTAAAGTAGACAATAGTTTGCAAATGAAACTTGTGTATTATTCATTACTCATTCTGGGACTTATATACATGTTCAATGATTGCGAGGGAGGAAACCGCCGACGGCGTCGCGTCTGTTGGAGGAGCAACCGCCGACGGCATCTACTGTTCACACTTGTAACTGTTGTAACGGTTCTCAACAGCAATATCAGAGCTATTTGTTGTTCTGCGGTATTGTACTTAATGCAACTATGCAAGGTGAAAGAGGCAGTTATAGTTTTCAAATTCCGATTTCTCGAGCAGGGTTAAACCACCAGTACCAATTCTTAGCTTCCTTAATGAACATAAAAATTTCTTATGCACACACACAACACAAAAGCCAAGTTCAGACTAAGATACAGAGAACCCATATATATAAATATAGCTGTATACAAACGATTAACCAACACACCATAGCTGCGGATCAATGAACAAGAATATTAGTTCATTTTGTTCTTGCACAGACTCGCGACATGGCTCTTGGAGCACCAACATTTGGATAATACTCCCTCCGTTTCAAATTATTTGTCGTTTAGAACAAGAATATTAGTTCATTTTGTACTAAAATTTTTGTTCTAAACTACAAATAAAAAGAAACGGAAGGAGTATGTTCTGAATTTGATTTCGTGGTATCCCCTTTTAATTCATTGTCACAGCAAAAAGAGATCTCGTGCCAGGGCTTCATCAGCACGAAGTAAGACGATGACTGGTAGTTTACGAGTAGAACCGGTACGTCTTAGCGTCCATGATTATCTGCCGAAGTCCTCCGATCGGGGACAGGATCATCAGGAGAACCCCAAGAACAATGCAGATCTGAAGAGAACGGATTGCACAGAAAGAGTTATTAAATGAGTACTGCAGGCTAAGCAGAGACACCAATTCAGTTCTGGTGCAGAAAGGAAAAGGAAGGCCTTCTTACCCAGTTGGCAAACCATGAGAGGCCGAACCGTCTAGGCTTGTAGATTGCAAGCCACATGACGCAGGGAAGCTGCAATGCAGATGAAAGATGTCATCAGCTACTAGCTCTCAAGTTGTTGTTGAGCTTGAGCTATATACAGTGCGATGAGTAAAGAGAAAAGATTGATGAGAGCTTACGAAATAAGTCGTCGGTGCGAAGGCGAATCCGCCGAAGAAACCGAGTAGTCCACCGAAGAAGGGGAAGGTTATGGCGACGAACATTGTGAAGGCTGCACAGGTTGCATTGCATCAGTCAGTGTGATGAACAGCACTGGACTGAAGAGTCCATTCAGCAACTTCAGTTTAGTTGAGAGAGGCATTACCAACATAGAGACTCCGGGCAATCAGGCGGAGCATCAGGCCTGGAGGGAAACGCAGCTTTTTCACCAGCACGGTCTCCATCATGTCGAACACCGGCATCGCATAAATCTGCATCGAAAAAAGAACGTTCAGTTTTGGAATGCTTTACTGAACTTCCATAAAATACAGTATGATTTACTGAAAAAAAAATAACAGTAGAGCGTGAACGGAATAATGAGTGTGCAGTTATGTATGTACCTGGTAGCTGCCAATGACATGGATGACAACCATCATATTGGCCGCGGCGATGAGCCACTTCGGCCTTTTGAGGGTGATGAGGATGTTGTCGTCCACTCTGTTGCCGAAGGCCCAGTACCCGACGAGCGAGACGGGGAAGTAGCAGAGGGCGACGACGATGTAGGCGACGACCACGCCCTTCCACATGGGCTTCTTGGACGGCTTCTCCGGCGTCGACGGGATGGTCGCCTGGATCTCCAGCACCACGTTGTGCCCCGCGTACGCGAACGCCACGTCCCCCAGCGCGCTGAAGAAGCCGAACACCTTCCCCGGGGTCGTCGTTGCCCGGACGTGGTAGTCCACGTCCGCCAGCTTCCCCTTGTCCACCGACGCGCCCCACGCGATCGTCGAGTAACTGAGCGACATGACGGCGGCGGCCAGGGAGACGCCGGAGATGGAGTTGAAGTTGGGGAGCTGGGAGAGGACGAAGTGGACGGAGGCGAAGATCATGATGAAGTAGGTGGTCTTTATGTCCTTGCAGTGGCCGTCGCAGATCACGTCGTGGAACTTCTTCAGGGACTTGCCGCCGGTGACCATGTACACGATGTTCACGCCCACCTCGACGATGAGCTGCTGCGGCACGACGATCCACAGGCCCAGCTTCTCGCCGAACGCGTGCTGCCCGAGCTCGTGGTACCGGTCGAACCGCTTCCCGGGAACCATCTCGTGCATCTCCACCATCTGCCACAGCGTGTAGAGCGTGATGATCCATGACAGGACCAGTACCGCAATGCCGGGACCCCTGCAGATCAAATCGTCATCGGAAAATCATCAGGAAATGAATCTTCACGGTAACTCCGGTGATTGCCGATGTAGGAAGATGGCAGACACGTACCAGCCAAGCTCGGACATGGCGTACGGTAGACTGAGCACGCCGGCGCCGACCATGGCGGTGACATTGTGGAAGGCGGAGTACCACCACTTGGCGTTCCTCGACGACGTGATCGGGAGCCAGTCGTCCACCGCCTTCTCCTTTGCAGTCCTCTCATCTCCCTGCATTTTTTTTCCCGTTGTTGTTAGCTGGCAGAGCCATAGGATTCAACAAGGCAAGCTGCAGATCTGACGCGTCACATTCACGACTAGCGTGACAAATAACTACACGAGAACTTGCTGTTGGGGCTTAAAAAAATATTCAAAGTCGAATGGCTGCCGGCGCACAATATTTTCGGAAATCCCCCTTATTCGGTTCGCGACTATTGATCGGGATCCAAATATTTTACAGAAAGACCCCTGGTTCAGTCATATGCCTTCTCATATATATTAGTCCCTGGCACTAAAGATCTCCCCGCTCGTCCGAGCAGCCGCGTGCTTGGATAGTTGGAGCTCAGGCTGTAGCCGCCCATGGCGCCTCGGTACGGACATGTCCAGCGGGAAGCCGCGTTTTTCGAGCTCAGGTTGCCGGCCATGGCGGCTGTCCCTGAAAGAGCTGCACCTGCACGTTTCCGCTTTTCCCATGATGATGCTGAACTGAACTCTCAGGAAGATAGCTTAGAGCCTTAGCCTGGGCTTGTGAGTTGTAATAGTATGTGATTTTGACTAACCTCTGGAAATACTTGGGTTAATTGTTGAATTTAGGGTTAATTTGACTTGATACTGTTGCTACAGTTACGACGCTTATTCTTGGTGCACATGGAAAACTATCTAATGCAATTGCCGTGAAGCAACATGTTGGTGCACATGGAACCATACTGAATTCTTTTCTCATCGGCAGTTGACTGGTCACATGGGCCACATGGCCCAGCTGCCACGGTCAAGATCACCGGATGCTTATCATGCATGGCCACTTCGAAGACAAACTTTTTCATTTTATTTATCCACGCATGTTACCCAACAACTAGAAAATTAATATTAAAAAGTTAAGGTGCACAAATATCTGATGAAGGAGCACACAAACAACTGCAGGGTGAGGGTACCAAGTTGCTTGTTGATTGCAAGTAGATGATTATCCTACTGATGTGTGCTATTAACCTACTTCAAAATCATTACTGTACGTGACATCTGTTTCTTGGAGCTTGTGATATTAAATGCTCCCTCTATTTTAAAATAAACACGTTGGTTAGTTTCAAACTAAACTAATTAGCATCATTTATCTCGACGCATCCGTCATCAGTTTAATGTTTCGGGGTGCAACGCATTGTACCACTCAATACATGGTGATCATCTATCTACTCTGCTCCTGTATGCGATACGGTATGATAAGTAAATCATGGCTTGACTCCTTGAGAGGTCTGATTAATCACATGCATGAGATGAACAAGAAGCATGGGCAGCGGCAGATGCTACGCGCTTACTTAGGGTGGGGTTATGTGGGCGCCTTCATATCAAAGTGGCGCCGCCCAGCCCCACCCCCACTCGCCGAGAGAAGAATCCGCCGCCAAGCGAAAGGCGTCCAAAAAACAACTTTTTTTTTTCGAGATCTCGTAGCGTTCTGCAAAGGTAGTACAGTATCTGAATCTGGATGCTAAGTGCCTGTCCCCCTCCCTCCCTCCCTCCTTTATTTCATGAACTGGAAAGATGGTGTCCGTTTCGAACTCCATGCTCCTCGCAACTCGACAGCTCTAGACGGAGTAGTATTTGTTTCTCGCTTATAGCAGGGAAAAAGGTCTCTGCTTTTATCTTTGGACGCCCAAAAATCTGGGTGACAGGGACATGGTTTGCATTGCAGACTTGCAGTGAGCCGCTGTTACGAGAACTTGCGTTGTGGTTCTTGGTTTGATGTAATTTGGATCGTTGGAATGAAAATCAGACAAGAAACGAGGGCGATACTGCTACTCTGGCTGTCGAAACTTGGTACTGTACGAAAACTGGACAGCGCATACATGAGAGAGAGAGAGAGGATAGGGATGGAAGACTGACCTTAGGAGAAGGGTAGTTTTCAGGCGCTTGCGTCCCCATGAGAGCTGGTGTCGTCAGAGCACAGCCTTCTTCGACAATAGAGGAAGAAGAGCCCGTGAGGAGATGCAGAGATGGAAGACGAGGCGGCTCGTCTGCTTTATACTGAACGCGTGCTGCGGCGTTCACATCTCCCTCCCTCCCTCTCGTTCCTCGCTGTGAATGCAATGATACGTTGACCATTGACTCCAGCGCCACCACGATAGCACGGACCCTTCGATTGCGATGGTACGTTGACTGCAGCGCGGCAAACGCGGACTTGGGATCCGCAACGGCACTCCGTGTGTTTCAATGCAGAGCGTTCGGTCAGGATCGGGTGGTTACAAGGTCATATTTGTGTTGCGCCTTTCGAATCGTAGGAATTTCGCCAAGTTGGTTAAAATATCAGGGAAACAAGCTTTAATAAGGCGTGTTCTAAGCCTGATTCTAACCTGAACGGGTGAAAGGCAGAATTTCTTTTTAGAGTCCCAACGGCGGAATTTCAATGCAGTTTTCTGCATTCAGTAGTGCCAGCAGATTTCAAGGCCACGGGAACGCAGCTAGCTATGCGCCTAGCTAGTAAACTCTCTTGAGTAGCGGATGACATGTGTGCGTTGCATTTGGTCCATTTTGCATATCTGCGTCTAGGCAAAGAGGCGCATATGTTGAAACTGAGATTCCTAGTGGCTGTGGGTGGAAAAAATCCTCCTTCAGCTGGCTCTGATTCCATCCACACAAGACAAAGACAACAACCGGAACTGAAAGATCCTATGCAGCCTATGGTTAAATGAATCAGCCGTTGCACTTTGTGAGCTTCTTTTCCCTGTGTCCGCGGCAGTGACGGGGATTCAAACAAAAAAGTACGTAGCAGTGTTTCAGCTCTAAACGTTGTAAAAAAACAAGTAATGGTTTCCGTTTTTTTATTTGTTGCTGGCTAGTTTGTTTTTGAACTAATCAGCAACAAATAAAAAGAAAATGAAGGAAGTATCGCATATTTACGCTATTAATTACTGAAGATGCATTTGGTGGGCAGACCAATGCATCTTCTGACGCGTACTACGATCCTCCCATTTCAACTGAGTACAGTTATCTATCCTGGTTCAGTCCATAATAATTAGAGTAGGGAGTCTCGAGCATTTTCTGCATGTTGCACAAGTGCCTTATTGTATGCTTTTCTGATTCCTGACCATGTCTGAATACAAATCCTCAAGCCCGGCAGTCCGCGTGGCACACATATGCTGACTTCTCCGCTAGGGCGACCTATGTGTCACCAAAAGAAAAATTTAAGTGGGGATTCCCTCGTGGGCACTGCACTCGCCAAAAAAAAAAATCTTCGTATGGCCAACAACAGTTTCCATCAAAACTGAACTCCTGCTTGCATACTATGGATGCATGGTCAAGAGGTGACAAGGTTCATGCATCTCCAAATAGTGCCCGGAAATCCCTCTCACGACTCCCACCGTCGGCATGATGGTGGGGCTGCGTCACACAGTACAGCCTTCATGAACTTCTCGGTTGTTAATTAAATGAGGAATTTACAATTTAAAGTGATGATCACTACAGTTTGCGTTCATACAGTGTACTAGTTTCAGAAGCTAGAGATGTCGTGTTTCGTCTGCTACTGCGGCGCCCTATTGGTATTAGTATTAGTATTAGCTCTGGTCAAAGGCTGAAGCTGAACTGCGCTGTGCTTATCCATGCGAGAAAATTATGTTCATTCTTCTAGTAGTAACAAAAGGCTGCATTAATCTACACATTAACAGGGAGACAAACCCGAGGATGTCAAGGAAACGGACAACCGTACCGGAGCCGTATGTAAACAAGGATCGATGGATCCAACAGCTGATATCAGCATGCACGAAAAACGGGGGGCGCCCTCATTATCCATGTTCGCTTCACACTCTGTCTCAGTGTTCATTTGCAAAATGGAGAGAGGTACGACTTGCTGTTTTCTTTTCCAATGAAGTCAACTCCTGCTGGTGTTTTGTATATATGTGCATGAGTACAACAGCTGCCAAGAATGCAGAGTTTGCACGGCATCGATCAATCATCCATTAATTTGGCTTCTCCTTCTCGCACCAATAAGAGATTAGTTTCGTCGAGTGATGCGTTCGAGGAAAAACGATACTCCATGTGATGACCACTGCGAGCGAGTTGCCGATTTGGTCCAATCGTGAGGCGGTTGAGGACGATTGCGCCGCGTGTTGACCTGACAGACGCCGTGACGCGAGGGTTGTAGATTTATTAAGCAGAAGGTGTCCCGCTTTTGCGTTAGTTAGATGAAGGTACGGTGGGGGCAAGTGATGTCGTCGGCGGGGACTCGGGGAAAATAGCAGCGCAGGCTGTCCAATCGCGTGCAGACACTGCTCGGGTCAATGAACCGGAAGGAGTTCCGAACAGTTTTCAACTTCCGGACGTGGCGCTGGGCCATTTGTTGTCTAAAAAAGTCTTGTTCTCCATCTGTTTGTTCAGCGCGCGTAGAACGACGGCCATCTGTCTGTACTGTCTCGTTCACTCATTTCCAATTTTTTTTTGTCATCCAAGTCGGGGTTAGAAATTTCGCCGGAACGATCCGATCCGATGGACGCGCGCGGCCAGTGCCGGAACGCCAATAATGGCTTCAGGTTGACAGTCAGACGGCAGAGACAGGGACAGGATGCAGGAAGAATCCCGGTGTCTGTATGTATGCACTGCAGGACGGCGGCGGCGGGACGCCGGAGTTTATGAATCCGATTACATATATGGAGCTCGACGACAGGTCAAGGGCTCTCTGGGCTCCATGCCTCCACCGAATCGGAGACTGTCGCCAGCCAGCGCGCCGTACAAGTGGTACAACCAAGAACCAACCAACACTACTGTCACGCTTGTCCAAGGTTACACGGCCTTTTCTGAAAGTAGTATGGAACTGCAGCCAAGAGCCAACAAGGTAGATGGTGACAGGCTATACCTATACGGCTGGGAACTGGCACAGGCACCACCCGGGTCGTCGCCCGTCGACTTGACGTCGGCCGGTCTCCTGTGGAGAGGGTTGAAATACAGATACAGTAGTTGTCATTAACATGTGAACCCGATGCCTCATGACTCACAATGATGGCAGCTACCGGAGACGATATGAGTCCGACGACGCGGAGCTCTCCAGACGTGATCCTGGAAATTCCCGGCACGCGTGATCCACCGCGTCATTGATGACTGATAGCTCCCTCCCTTTCCGTACCGGACGAGATGACTGACCTCTGACCGTAGGAAAAGTTAAGAGCAAGTGGGCTGGGAGTTCCATGGCTCTGCTCCACAAGTTGCGATATTTTGCTTGCAGATGAGGTGTGTTACGAGCAGGGTTGCAGAAATTTCGTTCGGAAATTTCTGAAAAATATCAACCTGACGATCCCTGGCCGGTAGCTCCGGCGTGGAGTCGTCCTTCCGTTCCGTGCAAAGCCCTCTTCGGGTTCCGGCGTCATTGTCGCTAATTACCGGTACGGTTCAACTTGGATTGAATTGGCCATTTGGGCCTCGATTCGGCTGAAATACTCTGGAACAGAGGTTGGGCCGCTGCTGGACTACTTAGGATTAGGAACAAGGGCCTGCATATTAGGGTAGGGGTCATGTTCTGTGGCACGAGCAGCACACACCTGGGCTAGGCCGGGGCAACGCCCCCGCCCTCGCCGGAAGTTACCCAGAAGGGCTGTGCATCCTTGACCAACCATCTGAGCAGAAGGTTACTAGTCAGTCCAAGAATGCAAGGAGGAGGCGAGGAGCAGCAGATGTTTTTTTTTTGATGAAAATGACAGGTGCTCTGCCTTTTTATTAAATAAGAAGTAAATTACAGAAATACAAAACACGAACATAGATATAGGCAGTCTCAGCTGCCACAACTAACACATCACGGACACGAACAAACACATCCCAACTTCCCAGACTGAGAATAAAGTACACCACAAATTAGATAAATAGTAATGAACTCTATATCGCGATGACCAGCCGCTAACCATTGAACTCCCCAGCTGCTCAATGGCAAACAAACTGCAAAGAGGAAGAGACAAGAGAGAAGAAGATCCGCTCCTCAACAGCACTTCCACCATCCAAGCAATTGGGAGGTTAACCATAAGCGACCAGTCATCTCGCTAGCAGGTTATGATGGAATGAAAAAGAACCTCAAAAAAACGACGCCTCGAACGAGGAACACGACATAGTAATGTCGTTGTCGCTTGTCCAGTGGACTTGGGTTTTCACCCGGAGGGAGCCAGGAGGTGACGGTAACTACGACAACATCTCCAAGGAGATCACGACGTACGAGGACGTCGCTGTTGTCGGTCCAACCACCGTCAGATAAGATTTTTGCCTATACTCGTCAGCCACCGCATCCATCTGCCTGCTACATAGAGGCTACCGCCAGCACCTTGCGACGCGCCGTCTTCCACCCAACGGCCAACCGCCCCGCACTTGCCGACGCCATCGTTGCGTCGCGCTGACCACGCCGCACCAAAACGGTCAACTGCGCCGCACAACCTCCAGGATCCTCGAGCTCCGCTCACCTTGCAATCGCTGCGCTCTGAAGGTTGAAACACTAACTTCCAACTATCCCAAGACAACGACTCTCCACAGATGTTGGCTCCCGTGAGTCCCGTCACCCAGATCCGCCGTCGCAAATGCCCCACTAGCCTTGCCGCTCAGACCCGCCGTCGCAGGCGCCCCACTCGCCGTGCCGCCCAGGTCCGTCATCGCAGGCGTACCAGGCTGCCCAGATCCGCCGTCACGGACGCCTACCGGCAAACCTTCGCCGCTTCAGTAAACTGTCCAGGGGGGGAAGAAGGTCACCGCTGTCACCATCGCCGCTGCAACCCGTGAGGAGCCACCAACTACAGCCCACCACAGGTAACAGAGATCCCCGTCGCGGGCACCACCGCGCGCATCCGGCCGCCTCAACCGCAAGCACCAACTCCTCGTCGACACAGGGTCCCGCCGCGCACACCACTCTGCGTTGTCCACTTCAGCCCGACACTGCTGCCATGCTCTGTTCCACACCGTCCTCCACGACGCCTCTGTACACCGCCTCTGTTCCACACCGTCCTCCACGACGCAGATGACGAAATCGAGCTGTGCTCGACCGTCTCGCCGCCGGCAGGTGCGGCTGCGACCCGCGGCTCCTCCAAGCGGGACCTCAGCTCACGCCGAAGGCCCACGCAGCGCTCCGCCTCCTGTCCATCCTGCACCCACGCGGCTCTGATCATGCTGACTCTTCGTCAGATCCGGCCGCCGGGCCACCGGATCCGCTCGCCAGAACCACGGATCTGCCCGCGGCTGCCGTCTTCATCAAGGCCTCGGACCTCCTTGATTTTGACTCGCCTGTTCGCTAGCACCTCGGCGCCGCCTTCCTTGCGAACCGCGACGTCTTGCTTCAGGGGCGGCGTGACTGAAGATCTGCCCGCGGCTGCCGTCTTCATCAAGGCCTCGGACCTCCTCGATTTTGACTCGCCTGTTCGCTAGCACCTCGCCGCCGCCTTCCTTGCGAACCGCGACAGCTTGCTTCAGGGGCGGCGTGACTGAAGGGCAGAGGATTTAGGGTGTGTGGTAGACGGCAGTGGTGGCCGCGCGGGGGCGGGCTTGTCCTCTCCTGAGTAACTCAGGAGCAGCAGATGTTGCCTGTTGGTTCATCAGCCGACTTCTCCGATTGTTATACGGCGTGCTGTGATCTTTCAAAGTTCAGCAACTGCTCCTAACCCGCGAATCATTACAAAAGATAGAACGGGTGGAAGACCAAGAGAATGACACATGATAATGGGGCGCTACCTGAATCGACAATTGTTTTGGCTGGCGTACTTTGTGCTGTACGAGACTGAACCAAGAAAAACCATCCAAGGTTGCAGAGTAAAGAAAATGAAAAGGTCCCAACGATCGGAGGGGTCTCCTTCATCAGCAGTATGAGAACAGAATACCGGAACTGGATTCAGCAACAGTCCCGATGCAGCTTTTGTTCTTAAAAAAACGACAAAAGAACACACGGTAAGGTGCTGCATTGTGAACCAAATGGGCAAGACTTACGCTCGCAAGGCACCACCAACTAAATGGACAAGCGACGAGAAAAGGCAGCTCAAAACTCTGCAGGCAGGACTCTTTATCATACCGAACGATGCTCATCTATGCAACCAGCACAATTATCACGAATGGTTCACACTTCTACACATGCAAAACTAACTCAGGTTCATATTACCAACTTCCTTACAGGCAGACACTAGTAGACACGCAAACAAAAGGCAGCAAATTCATGTCCGACTGGAATGATCCAGAGGCACCATCCACATTTATTCTCGGCACAGGCAAGCAGCAGAACGGTCAGGGACCGAACCTAACAACAGAGACCAACGCGAAGCAGGACGCTCTTCTTCTACTGGGTCTTGGACATGTGGCGGACCAGGTCGACAACACGGTTGCTGTAACCCCACTCATTGTCGTACCAGGAGACAAGCTTGACAAAGTGGTCGTTAAGAGCAATTCCAGCCTTGGCGTCGAAGATGCTCGACCTAAACAGAAAACCAAAACAGAACCATGAATTAGACAATGTGATACAATGCTCTAGGCATTCCTCGATAATGTAATAAAGCTTCATACAACAAACCGAAACGTACCTGCTGTCACCAACAAAGTCGGTGGAGACCAAGTCCTCATCAGTGTAACCCATGATTCCCTTGAGCTTGCCCTCAGAAGCCGCCCTGTAAAATAGCACGTTCCAAGCCAATTATATTTTGCAACTACAGAGTTCAGACACATATGGGTTACATAGCCAATGGTTGCAAACTATACAAGATGTTTCACCGCGAGCAGTATATACAGATCCATCTCAACATGAAATGCTATTTGTATTAATAGAGATTTCTTTTGAATGTTAGAAACTTACTTGATAGCAGCCTTGATGTCCTCATATGAGGCAGCCTTCTCGGTCCTCACAGTGAGGTCAACAACGGACACATCAACTGTTGGGACACGGAAAGACATACCGGTAAGCTTGCCATTCAAATCAGGGAGAACCTTGCCAACAGCCTGGGCACAACATATCCATAACACCAGTCAGTATGCAGCAAAGTAATTAGTTTGGTCACCACAATTACACAAAATGAAGCTCCAAAACCCAACAAAATTAGTGAGCTTGTGACAAACCTTGGCAGCACCAGTGCTGCTTGGAATGATGTTAAAGCTGGCAGCCCTGCCACCTCTCCAGTCCTTGGCTGAGGGTCCATCCACAGTTTTCTGGGTGGCTGAAAGACAAATCAAATTTTCAATTTGCTGCGTCATACAAAACCTTCAAATGATCCAAAAGGTCAGGCTGCAGGATTAGCCAAAGAGAACTCACCAGTGATGGAGTGAACAGTGGTCATCAGACCCTCGACGATACCAAAGTTGTCATGAATGACCTGGTTAATGCCATTAGATATCATTATGGTATGAAATTAATATCCCCAAAGCAAAAACTATTAAAAGTTTCCACAAAATAAAACACACCTTGGCAAGGGGAGCAAGGCAATTTGTGGTGCAGCTAGCATTGGAGACAATGTTAAGATCTGGGGTGTACTTGTCCTCATTGACGCCAACAACGAACATGGGGGCATCTTTGCTAGGGGCAGAGATAACCACCTTCTTGGCACCGCCCTATTATTCAAAGTAAAAAAGCATGCATCAGAAAGGTCAGCTACAGACGTGACAAACTCCATTTTCATGATACAAAACTAACCTACTTCATAAACCCTGCAGATGAGTCAGTAACTGTGCTTATAGGAGCAAAGCATGAAAAGACTACCTCAAAAAACCAAGTACCAAATTCATGATATGGTATCAACTAAATAATAATCAAATTGTTATGTTGTGAAGAAATTTAAGACAACCTGTCCAAGTTAAAAAACTAGGAGTATCATCATTCAATTAAGATGTCCAGAATGTATACAATCCCCAAAGTAAAGGCACACAATTAGGAACATGATACAGTGCCTCCAAAAGGTCCATAAACTAACAATATATATAAATAATCACAGCAGCAATTATACCTTCAAGTGAGCAGCAGCCTTATCCTTGTCGGTGAAGACACCAGTGGACTCCACGACGTACTCAGCACCAACCTCACCCCACGGGATCTCCTCCGGGTTCCTTTTTGCATCACCAACGATCAAACATATCAGTTCCGCACCAAGAGCACAGAATTCAATACATCTTTCGCAGAAGTTGTGCTGAACCATTACTACCTGACGCCGAAGACGGTGACTGGCTTCTCACCAAAGAGAAGGGTCTTGGTGTCCTTCACCTTGATGTCGCTGTGCTTCCAGTGGCCATGCACCGTGTCGTACTTGAACATGTAGGTCTGCAGAGCACACAACCACCATAGAAATTATTGTTATAGCACACAAAAGTCACATGATTAAGATTAAGCACACCAGCACAACTTTGCACCAAGCATGCCACTGAAACTATGACCTCTCTCACACCCTGTTTAAACTAACTGATTTGATACAGTACAGTATGCTTGTAAAATTTTATGTAAGCTGACCGAGACAATTAACAACTCAGATCTAAACAGGGCAACCAGCAAAATTAGTAAGACGTAACCGACCGCTTTAAGCAATTTAATCTAGCTGTCCAATCGAGCCTAATAAACCCAGCAAGCATTAAACCCTGCAGACCAACAGATGTAAGCGTCACGGAGAAGGGAAACCAGGGATGGAGTCGTCGCGTACCATGTAGTCGGTGGTGATGAAGGGGTCGTTGACGGCGACGAGCTCGACATCCGGGCTTTGAAGGGCGACCCTGGCGACGAGCCTGCCAATCCTTCCGAAACCTGAGCCGCACCGCACACACAACACAATCACACGGAAATTAAACCAACTAAATCAAGCCGAATCCAACAGAACCGCGTCGTGAAGGGTTAGTTCAGGCGGGAAGAGAACTCACCGTTGATTCCGATCCTAATCTTGCCTGCGCGCCAAAAATTGGACAGGAAAACAGAAAACAGTCAGCGAAACCGGTTTGGTGAGATCTAGAGACGAAGCGACAGAAGAGAGCGGTAGATTTTAGACGGAGGGAGCAGGGGCTAGCGATTACCCATGGCGACTGGTGCTTGCGACGCCGCCGACGACGAGGAGGGCCAGGAGGAGGTCTGGGAGTGACGAGAGGTTGAGAAGAGTCTAGAAGCGGATATGGTGGTGGTGGGGGCGCTCCCTTTCTCCTTATAAAGCGTGAGTATTAAAAAAATGAATTTAGTAATGGATGGGGAAAGCGGAATGGAACAATTGCTTGAGGAAAAGATGAAGAATTGGAACAGATTTTTTAGCGCGCGGGGTGACCTGTCACGCACGCAGTCTCTGGAAGGCGTGGGGTGGGTGTGAGGTCTCTCGATGACGTGTGGACCCATTGGTTCATGGCCCCATGTGCCATCGAGGAGGAGGAGGAGCAGCAGCAGGGGACAGGTGCGTGGTTTGTGGTGGCGCGAGGTGAAGTGGGCATGGTAGTATTTGTTGCAATAATGCCGCCGGGTTACTAAGATGAATAATTGGTGGAGGAGAAAGGGAAAGTGGATTTGTGCAAAAGGAGGGAAAAAAATAGGGTTGCGGTGCGGCCGACGTGAGCGGACCAAGTGGTTGGCGTTGCGCCGGCGTTGTTGGGTGGTGACTGGGAAAGGCGAACGGAAAGTGGCCGGAGCTGGGAGGATGGTCCGGCCGGCGGCGAAGTGGAAGTGTTGGGCAGCTGCCGGCGGCGAACGGGAAGCGTGGTCACGGATACTAAAATCTTACGAACCCGTTTCGTTCGTGCACACACAATTGAGTTTCGGTAGCGATTCCGGTGCTTTCCGTTGCTCTTTGTTCTACTCCAGTTTTTCTCTTCATTTTGTAATACTTACCTCCAGTTGCAAAAAAAAAATCAGCGTTGACGGTACTATTTAAAATTTAATCGGTTAATAAGTACAGTAACTTGTGAATTTTTAGCCATATAAGATAAACATACCACGATCTTTTTGAAGAACACGTACGGTACGACCCGAGTTAATTAGACTGGAACAAAACTCCCAACCAAGGGAAGTTCTAGTGACTACGCGTGTGCAACAGCCCCGGATCTAGCCCCATCAGAAAGGAGCTCCGGTACCGACACGTGTACAGCGACCCCGGACCTACCCTCCCGCAAGGGAAAGCTCTGGATCTGCCATGTGTGGAGCTTCCGGACCTTCGTCACCAACTAAAATACAAGCCGATCATGACCATTACAGACATTTAAGGATGGTTAAAGTGGCAGTTACAAGGTCTGATAATGTGTCAGTAATGCCATATTAATGACACACAATCAGTGCACCGTTAATAGGGGTAACGCTACCATGAAGGCACGTTACCATACTATTAATTGTACTTAATATCCTTTAGACAGTGTATTAGGTCATTAAGCACGTCAGGACCACATGTCGGGTCAGACCAGCTTTGTAACGGTCAGTCCTTAGAACTATAAAGGGCTGCACCGCACGAATATGGGGGGGGGGGATCTGAAGCTGGAGGATTCGACCTGACCCTAGCGAACACACTCGCTCAATACAATTACACAAACCCCGTGGAGTAGGGTGTTATGCTCAGGCGGCATGAACCATGTAAATCCATGAGGTCACCATATTGATCTTGATCTTGATCTTTGCGTGCCCTAACCATAAAAGAACATTCGCGGGCTGCTTCTCAGCGGGTCTGGGGGAAGTGTCGTATCAAACACTTTGACACTCGTGTTGCAAAGTGTCCGTGTATCAAGTGTCGGAATCATCGACGTTTGGATAAGTCTGAAGTGGAGTTGCATCTTTGCAAGCACGGATTTATGCCCGACTATCTGGTGTGGCGTGAGCATGGGGAGATAGAACATGGTGATGAGTCGGACAGTAATAAGGATGAAGATCGGATGGATGAGATGATAGCATACATTGGTAAAGAGTACGAAGATCAGTCACAACCGAAAGAGGTGAAGGAGTTTTACGAGCGTCTTGCCACCACAGATCGAAAAGTGTATGAGGGCGCCAATATGACCGTTTTGCAGGCGGTCACACGACTTGTGGCGATGAAGTCCAAGTTCAATTGCGCGAACAATTGCTACAATGGTATCATTAAGCTGATCAGTGATCTCCTTCTATCAGGTCATCAGATGCCGCCAAATCTATATCAATCTAAGAAAATTTTGGCTGGTTTGGGCATGAATTATGAGAAGATTTATGCGTGCGAGAATAATTGCATGTTGTTTTGGAAGGAACACATGGACGATACTCATTGTATGCATTGTAAGAAATCTAGATATGTGGACGTCATGAATGATGATGGAGAACGAATAACTACAAAAGTACCGATCAAACAACTTCGATACATGCTAATCACATCAAAGCTTAAACGATTGTTTGTGTCTCAAGAAACAACGAAACACATGAGATGACACTCTGAAGGGATACGTGAGAACAATTATAAAGACGTTATGTCGCACCCTTCGAATGTCGCAGCTTGGCAAGCTTTAGACCGTTTCGATCTGGAGTTTGCAAAAGATCCAAGAAATGTTCGTCTTGGGTTGTCAACAGATGGTTTCACTCCATTCAGCACTAGTAGCAGTCCATACTCTTGTTGGCCTGCTTTTATCATGCCCTACGATCTCCCTCCCAACATGTGCATGAAAGAAGGATACATATTCCTTGCGGCGGTCATTCCTGGTCCTAAACATACAGGCAAGAAAATCAATGTGTTTATGCAACCGTTGATTGAAGAGTTGAAAGAGTTGTGACAAGGTGTAAAAGCATATGACAGTCATATAAAATGTGAATTTGACTTACGTGTCGCGTATCTATGGTCAATTCATGATTTGTTGGCAAATGGCATTTGGTCTGGTTGGTGTGTCCAAAGACAATTGTGTTGTCCCATATGTATGAGTGGCACTGATGCCATAAGGCTGAAGTACAGGAAAAAAGTTAGTTTTTTTATTATCATCGACGATTCCTTCCTTCAAATCATCCTTTCAGGAGAGATACACTATCATTCCGGAAAGGCATAAGAGTTACAAAAGGAGCACCTCGTTGATTGACAAGCGAGCAAAAAATGGCATGGCATGCAAAGTTAAAACATCCAAAAGAAGATGGTTTCAAAGGGTATGGTACAGAACACAACTGGACTCATATCTCTTTTCTTTGGGAGCTACCATATGCAAAAGCACTGCTTCTACCACACAATATTGATTTGATGCATCAGGAGCGTAATGTCGCTAAAAACATCATAAGCATGCGTTTTGATTTTACCGGTCAAACCAAAGATAATTTGAATGCAAGAAAAGATTTATTTGATCTTTGTGTTCGTCCTAGGTTTGAGATTAGAACAAATGCAAGTGGAAATGAAATTCGGTCACGAGCTCCTTACTGTGTCAAGCCAGAAGAAAGAAATCAAATACTTAGTTGGTTGAAAATATTGAAGTTTCCAGACTGCTATGCAGCTAACATAAAATGATGTGTTAATCTCAACACTAGTAAACCGAATAGGCTGAAGAGTCATGATTACTATATTATGATGGAAAGACTTTTAGCAGTAATGTTTCGTGGATACTTCAAATCTGACTTGTGGAAGATATTTGCTGAACTTAGCTATTTTTATAGACAAATATGTGCTAAGGAAGTGTCAAAGAAGATAATGCGGCAGTGGGAGAAAGAATTCATCGTGCTTGTATGTAAGATGAAAACCTCTTTCTGTCTGGATTTATGAATGTTATGCAACATTTGCTGGTGCATTTGCCTTATGAAGCATTAGTAGTAGGCCCTGCACAATTCAGATGGATGTATAGTCAAGAAAGGGAACTGAAAAATTTAGAGCTACAGTGCGCAACAAGGCAAGAGTTGAGGGGTGTATTGCAGAAGCATTTGCAGCTAAAGAGATTACAAACTTCTCTAGCAAATATTTTGCACGTGCCAACAATTTGAATGCATCTATGACATGATATCATGATGCTGAAGAGCAGCCTATGACCGAGCTTAAAATTTTTTATTAGAAGGGTAAAGGTATTGGGGTTGTCAATTCTCATATATTTTAGAGCAAAAGAGAAACTACACCATGCTTTACATGTTTTTCAACATGGAAGAAGTGTTACCATTTTTTGAAATGTTTGACAATATGTATTGGATATCTTCTTGAAGGCCGACGCAAAGTCAATTGGATAACCTACGTCATTATGGCATAAAAGGTGGCAAAAACGTCATGAACTGGTTCCGTGAACATATAATATGCTAACTTCTCCGATGTCCTTTGTTCTTCAATCATAAATCATATATTTATTATAAGATGATAACTTTGTATATTGTTGTACCTATAGTCTATGAAAGATGTCAACATCTCCGATGATTTGCGACAAATCGCGAATGGTCAGTTGAAATCTAGAGAATTTAGCCGATACGATATCAATGGATATCATTTCCGAACGGCAAGTTTGGAAGCAATTTGTCCACTTGCATCCACATCAAACAATGGAGTGTGTATAACGGCTGCAGAGGGTAGTGTATAAGTGAAGGAATACTATGGTGTTCTTCAAAAAATAATTGAGTACACATTTGGCGGTATAAAAGAACTGAAGCTGGTGTTCTTTGACTGTCACTGGTTTGATCAAACATCCGACACGCGAGTGGATGATTTTGGAATGGTGGAGGTCAACCACAACTCACGCTATACAACCTCTAACAACAATGTTGTACTTGCACATCAAGTGGAACAAGTGTACTATTTAAGTTATCCTCATCCAAATTTGAAAAATTAGTGGGTTGTATATACAGTTAACTGTAAAGTACACCTTCGTCGTTATGATGAGTACATAGACAATCAGGAAGACGATGATGGTGGTGTTTATCAAGATGAAGTCGAGAAAGTACAAGATATTAGGATATCTTCTGGGACATGACTTGCAAAAAATTGCTAGTACTACTCTAGAGTTAATGTCTGAAGAAGAAGCTGACCCTTCGAGAAAACGTCTTCAGCAATCTCAAATGATTATTGAAAAGCAAAATAGAATTATTGAAGAAGATGGTGAAGGACAAGAGTTTGAGGAGGAGATGGTAGAAGAAGAGAGACATGAAAACATTCATGCGCGTGTGATAGAGGTGGAATCGGATGCTGATAATTTTTAGCACATTCTAATGCTGGTGATTTTTAGTTCTTATTGTATGCATTCTTTGAGATTTAAATTTTTATTGTGTACATCTTTTAGTATTTATCATTTATTATTTATTGTTTAATAATCTCTTATACTAATCATTATTTTGAAATTTGTGCAAATGTGGAAGCATTTCAAAAAAAAGGAAAGAAGCGAAGTGATGATACTTCTTCCTCTGCATCTCACCACAGTAGTGGTTCGATTCACACGTCCTTGTTTCACGTATTTTGTTTTTTTTAACACTTCAATATCATAATCAGCTATTTACTATTTGCTATAAGTTTATTTACATTTATAGGGCACAACCATGAGTGCAGATAGATAGAGACAACTTATGGGGTGTGTGACAGAGCAGGCATCGAGTCAACTAGCACCAGGTTCAGGAGGAGGCTTAGGTGTGTACTCAGAGGAGGCTCAGGAGCAGGGAGGAGGCTTAGAAGCAGGCACAATGGAGGAGGTTCAGGAGCAGGGAGGAGGCTTAGGAGCAGAGGAGGTTCTAACGCAGGTCTTTGAGACGTCGTCTTCTGAGGGTGGACAAGGTGGTACTGAGGGTGGACAGGGTGGTACTGAGGGTGAAGAGAGTGGCGAAGAGGAAGATGGCCCAGAACAAGATGCAAAGTTGGCAAGATTGACAGAGTTACAAGAGGCAACATGGGGACAGAGTGATTGATGCCCTTATAGGTATTTTTTTGAATTATTTGATAAGTTATCTTATACATTTGGTTTTCTTGTCAACTAACTAATGTTATTTGTACAGGCCGCGAAGGCATCTTTTATGTACTCTAAGTAGAAGTCCCGATACGCGTGCGGTTATAAGGCTAAAGGGTACTAGGTGCTGGCTCAAGATTGGTTGGGATGGCAGGGGGTATCAACGCTGTGTTAACATAGAGTTGGGAAATGCCATTCGGTTTTGTTTTTTATGGGGATGGTTCTTGCGGGCGGTCAACTAATTGCCACGCATAATTGGGATCACTATGCCCTGAAACCATATGGCACTGCGGGTACTTGTCAGTACAAAGTTTGGGGAATTTTTTGGGTAAGTTTGTTTTCATTGTTTAAAATAGGGTTGTATCTTACTTTTGTTGATACTAATTGTTGGTTTTATGCAGGGTATATTTAAATTGGAGGAAGGTGTAGCTCCAGCATATGCAATGCCTGTTTTCGAGACATCAGCGAGAAAGCTCACGAAGGACTCATTCTCTGGTGCACGGATCAAGGTTGTAACCGTGTGTTACAAGACCAGATTGCATCAGCCATGACAAACAAGCGAGCAACTACAATTTATCTGCAGAAGCATGAGTACATGGAGAGTAGTGTGGATTGGATCTGTGTAGATTCGACAGCTTGGGAATGGCTATGCAAATACTGGGTGTCGAAAGAGTTCAAAGATATTTCAAAGAGAAACCGAAGCATCCAAAAGAGCAAGTCTGAACTACAACGTTATGGGGCAGATGGACATGTGCGGATGGCACAACAAATGGTATGAACTATCACAACCACTTGTACCAAAAAATTGCATTGATTGAACTGATGTTGTATTCTGATATTGTAGGAAGCTGAAACCGGTGATGCTCCTTCTTTTATCGAGGTTTACCTCAGGGGGCACAGAGGCACAGATCCGGCACGCCCGGAGCAGTTGCGTGACGAGGCGGCAACACAAAAAGTGGTAAGTGTGTTGACTACTCTATATCTATGAAATGAGTCTATCTTTTATGACATCCACTCGTGAACTTAATTTATTTTTGCAGACAAAATATGTTGAGTGTCTCAAGAAAAAGCATGGAGATGATGTAGATTATCTAAGAGCGCCATTGGATGTGGGTGCGGCGTACGAAGCCGGCAAAGGCATACCGCATGGGAGGTACATGTAAAGATAATAATTGTTTAAAGGTTAATTACCGTCGATTCATCACATTTGTGTTTTTTTGTAGACTTGGATTAGGCGACGATTATGTAGAGCGTGATGCTTATGTTGGATGACGGTCTTCTATTTCCAGTTCGAGTCGATCCCGTGTTGCAGATGAGGTATTAAAAGAAAAATTAAGACGGTACGAGGAGAAAGTGGAGCAGCAACAACAACAAATACAACAAATGCAGATGCAGCAGCAGCAGATGCAGTATCTGTATATGGCGCATATAACTTGTAATCTTAACATTTGAATAGTTTATTCATTTACAAACTGTTTCTACTTAAGATTTCATAAATAATTTCTTTTGTGTAGTTCTTGGGCCAAGGCAACACTGGAACTCAGTTCAATATGCCACAACAGCCTCAGTTTAAGATGATATCACAGGTAAATTACTGTTTTACTTAAATTTGTATACTTATTACTATATTTGTGTTAAAGTCGGTAACTGAATATTCTTACCTTATACAGTTCTTTCCTCATGGTGGCTTTGGATTGCAGTTCGATATGCCTCGTCCGATGCAGCTCGGACACCAAGTTGGCTCTTCTTCGCAGGTATAACCACATTTGTTAATAATTTAACTGATTGAACAAAATATTAATCATATTTGTCTTAGGGTTCTCAGAGTGGTCAATCTTATCCTCCACCTCAGGGATTCATGTCAATGTTGGCCCCTGGACTACAGCCTTATCTAGATGTTCTCCTGTCGTTGCCCTTCGCTTCGGGGCATAGTCAACCATCAACTCCTCCAGGCGTCGTAGCGGTATGATTACTAAATCATTAGCTCTAATAAAATAATTAGCACCGTTTGAACAATACCTAGCGACTTATTCAATGACATAGTTGGTAATACCTTTAAGTCAATTACACATGTGAGTTAAGCATTTCTGAATTTTAAAAAGATTGAGACATATGAATTGTAACAATTAATGCAAAGTTAACTTTTATTTGTTTCTCGTAGGGTTTCGCTCATGGTTGCGATGATTTCCTCAATTTGAACGCCGGAGGTGCAAGTGGTGGAGCTTCGAACCATGACATGGATGCAGATTAATCTTCATAATCGTGTTTATGTTGCCTTTCTCTTGGACTAATTTAGTATGGAACTTAGTTGTATTGTGTGAGAAATGTGTTTATATGTGTTGTTGGTGTATGAAACTTATTGCATTGTTGTATGTGCTGTTTTGCGACTGTTTATATGTGTCGTTGCTATTTTTGCATTGATGTGTCTTATATCTGTTATAAACTGTCGATGATGTATACTGTAACCGGAGGCTTCCCACCCGGGGAGGGAGGGAAACCAGCCAGGTTTTAAAAAAAATGCAAGTATGACCGTCGGTGTCTAGTGACCGACGGTCATAAGTACCTTAAAGCCGTCGGTATAACACCAAAACCAACGGCTATAGGTCCTCGGAGCACCTACGTAGCGTACATATGACTTTCGAGACCGACAGCTTTAAAGTGCTTTAAAGGCGTAGGGGCAGCTGGGCCGACGACCTTAAGCCGATATGACCGTCGGTCTGCGACACCCGACGTTCATACAGCGCATACACATTAAAGTCATCGGGGTAGCCCGCCGACGTCTTTAAATCGGCAAAAACGTCGGTCCCAACGACTTTAATGCCTTAAGAACGCCGACCTCGAGTCGACGGAGGCCGTCGGTAGGCCGCCGACGGTCTTACTGTAAATACGTCGGTTACTGTAGTTTACCAACAGCGATAAGGCCGATATTTCTTTGCGCGTTTCCTGAAGTGGTAAGTGCTACTTCCGTGTTTAAATATTTATCGTTTTGTAATTCAAAAATAAATTGCAAAACGATAAGTATTTAGTGACGGAGAGAGTACTGCCTCCATCCTAAGTACCTAACATTGGCTTTGGATCTGCATTACGTGTCGGTGTTGGCGCGTTGCATGCATCGCAGCGACGGCCGCTTGGCTAGTTTTTCAGTCAGGGGCGGCGGGTTTTGCTCTAGCCGCGTGCAAGGAGCGTCCGATGCCATGAATCAACGCATGAACATGCTACAGAATACCGCAGATGCAGAAATGCTTGTGCTTGTCGGGGCTTGATCAATCTTCATAGCACGGGGGTGGCCGTGTGTGTTGTGCAGGCAGGCGGTGAATGGACGAGGCGTGTGCGCCCGTGTGGTTCGGCACAGGCACAGCTAGTGGCTGTGGGTAAAGCATCCGATCCGATCCGAGGGCCGAGGGGAAGACGCTCCAACGATAAGCGTCGTCATCGTTCGTGGCCCATAATCTGGACAACGATCCAACTCGTGGGCATAGATGTTCTTCAGCGATACGCGCAGGCGCCCGGGAAGGCGCCGGCGAGGCTGTTGTAGGAACGCTGCAACAAGGGAGGAGCACGTTTCCTGTTACAGTATAAAACAGCTGGATATCTCTACCTCTGAAAATGCAGGGTTCTACAGTCGTACATTCACCCGACAGCTTAACAGGTTACTCTCTCAATCTCAAAATATATATCACTCTTTAGTGCAAATATTTTGAGATGAAAAAAGTATCATACTTGTTAACAGGGAAGCATCCAGTTCTGATGTGCCAAGCTGAATGCTCCTTCATGGCCTGCCCGAGGAATAAAATTCGCTTTGGAAAAAGGATATAATCTATACCTAATGTCATTACTTGTTTTTATATCAATTCCATTTCATTACTTATCAGAGAGAAGAATGTAAAAAAAATGAACAAGGATAATGTATTTGTACCAATTCCGACTTGTTTTCCGGGTGCACCAACAAAACGTACGCCGGATATCTACGACCGACCGACCGACCGACCGAGGCTATCCATTTCACAGGAATTCGGATTTGGTCCAAAAAGGACGTCATTTCTCTCCACATCGTCCTCAGCTTTTAATTTTTCTCGCCCATTTTGGCTTTCGCCGTTCGCCCACCCACTGCTGCCCGTCCTTCTCCTCCCACTGCGCCGCGCCCGCAGGAAGAGACCCGAACGAAGCCACATCCTCCACCGAAATCCCCACAGGTTCCCGCACGAATCGATCCAGTCCGCAGCCTTTCGCGTCCGCCCCGAACCATTCGGTGCGGAAATTCGTGAATAAAGCGGCGATTTTTCCCTCGTCAGCTCCAGACGCCTTCTTTTCCTTTCTCTGACTCGGTCGGCCCGGTTCTTTGTTGATTGGTGCTGTTGATTGTGTCTATCGTCGAACGGCGGCGGCGGCGGCTTTGGGAGCGCATCGATCGCGGATTCGGCCCCGGAGGCGTCGATTTGATCCGAAGGTGCGTTTTTCCTGTTTTCCCCTAATTTCATTTCGTTCGAATGTGTGGAAGCTTTCCTTTCAGCTTCTTATGGTGCTTATTTTGGTCAGATATAGGAATAATGGATGCAGGGATCATTTTCTAGCCGCTCTTTTCTTTACCGGGGAGTTGTTGGGGCGATCCACCATGATTAAGCAAATCCTCGGCCGGCTGCCAAAGAAGACGACCAAGTCCGGTGACAAGGATTTGGCCGGGGCCGGCTCGTCTCTGCCCAGCCCGACCTCGGACGCGAGAACCACTACGGATTTGACCATGTCTAGCAGGATTGTTGTCAATCCGAACAATTATTCTGGGATGACAGCGCATCCTGGACAGAATTACGGTGTCAAGAACGCCGGTGTCAGTAATGGATTCACGGCCTCCTCCGCCAGGTACGAGGCTCTCCCGAGCTTCCGGGATGTGCCTGCATCAGAGAAGCCCGGCCTGTTCCTCTGGAAGCTGGCCATGTGCTGCATGGTGTTCGACTTCACAGACCCGACAAAGGACGTGAAGGAGAAGGAGGTCAAGAGGCAGACGTTGCTTGAGCTGGTGGAGTATATCACTTCAGCCACTGGTAAATTCCCGGAGCCCGCTCTTCAGGAGGTCATCAAGATGGTGTCCGCAAACCTGTTCCGGGCCCCGACGCCTGCTCCGAGAGAGAACAAGGTTTTCGAGTCATTCGATTTGGAGGAGGAAGAGCCCGTCATGGATCCAGCATGGTCGCACTTGCAGATTGTGTATGAACTGTTCTTGAGATTTATTCAGTCTCCCGAGACAGATGCGAAGCTGGCCAAGAGATACATTGACCACGGTTTCATTATCAGACTTCTTGATCTCTTTGACTCGGAGGATCCTAGGGAGAGGGAGTATTTGAAGACGATACTTCACAGGATTTACGGGAAGTTTATGGTGCACCGTCCTTTCATCCGGAAGGCAATTAATAATATCTTCTACAGATTGATATTTGAGACGGAGAAGCATAACGGCATTGCTGAGCTGTTAGAGATTTTGGGGAGTATAATTAATGGTTTCGCTTTGCCACTCAAGGAAGAGCACAAATTATTTTTAGTCAGAGCACTGATTCCACTCCATAAACCAAAATGTGCTAGCATGTATCATCAGCAACTGTCATACTGTGTAACTCAGTTTGTCGAGAAAGATTGCAAGCTTGCCGATACTGTTATAAGGGGCTTACTGAAGTATTGGCCCATCACTAATAGCTCAAAGGAGGTAATGTTTTTGGGCGAGTTGGAGGAGGTATTGGAAGCTACTCAGCCAGCAGAATTCCAGAGGTGTATGGTGCCACTTTTTCGTCAAATTGCTCGCTGTTTAAGCAGTTCCCACTTTCAGGTAAGACAAGATTGCAGAGTACCAACTACACCGTAAACATGAAATATATATTTGTCTATAGCTCGTAAATTTCTCATCATCAAAATGATTATTGGTTTTGTGGACCATTATGTGCATAGTGCGTGACTCTAGAATGCAAGTCAACTAAGCTGTAGCAACCGATAACGATAAGTCATCAACTCATCATAGTAAATAATCATATTGGGCTTTCGGCTCTTTGTGCCTGTCACTTCTGCATGATGGAACTTCAGTATACTGAAGCTCTGTCCACTGTCCATATTTCTGAATTAACTCCTCTCCAAAAGGCAGCCCTTTTTTGCTTCCAATCAAATTGTAATTTCCGTTACAGAATGTAGCTATTATTTCTAACTGGTCCTTGAATCTTTGTTAGCATTCCCTTAAATGCTATGACATATCACAGATTCACAATTCACAAGAATAATCTTGCTTTAATTGTCTGAAGAACGGTACTGATTTAGAGAAGGTTGAATGATGATTCACACTGAAGAAGCTGTAGAGAATGTGGCTTACTTAAACATGTTTCATATGTGGATGCCAATCTTCCTATGAAGCCATTTTAACTCTTCACTCACATTTTCTCTTTTCCAAATAAATTGTTTGAACACAGAATATAGATTTACTTTAATTCCTTGTCATCTCAGTACACCCACTTAATTTTGCATTTCTTTGAAACATGTTAAGCTACTTATATTATAAGACTGATGTACAATGGTGAACTTGTTACCTGTTATGGACATTCTTGTCTATCTCTTCCCAAAACATTGGTTTTATTACTTGAATGAGCATTATATAAAAAAATTACTCGAGTGAGGCAGTTGGGGAAGCAAGTGGCCTTAATCCACTTTTTCCTATATCAAGGTCCGTTTGATTTGATCTCTTGGCCACAGAAATTTTGTTTTGAGCTTCCTTGTTTCATTTATTCCCCTTTTTTTTCTCCCCTCTTTTTTTTTCTATTCTCCTTACCGTCTTCCTTTTTTGTCTATTTTTTGTGTTGGGTCGTGTGGGTTTCATCTCTAGCCTACCCCAACTTGCTTGGGGCTAAAAGTCTTTGTTGCTGCTGCTGTTGTGCTCCTTATATCATTTATCATTGTTAAACTGATTAGTTTTTACTCATGATGCTCCTTCTATTTGGATTTGTAGCATGTTGTTATCTGAACGCTAAGAATGACCATCTGCTACTTGATCTTTTATCTAATGGTTTTATTTTTATTGTGTGTTTTACCAGTAGTGTTAAATCAAACCATTTTATCTTGTGATTCCACTCCATTAATTTGCTATAAGCTAATCTTGTGGATTTCCTACTTTATTTGCAGGTTGCGGAGAGGGCTTTGTTTCTATGGAACAACGATCATATTGGAGGTTTGATCAAACAGAACAGCAAGACGATACTGCCCGTAATCCTTCCTGCGTTGGAAGGAAATACAAAAGGCCACTGGAATCAGGCAGTTCAAAGCTTGAGTCTAAACGTTCGCAAACTATTCATGGACCATGATCCCACACTGTTTGAGGAGTTCCGTAAGAAGTTTGAGGAAGATGAAGCTCAAGAAGCTAGCTTGAGGTCAAAGCGTGAGGCTAGATGGAAGCGCCTAGAAGAAATCGCCTTGTCGAAATCTACTCAGTGAGCAGAACGTCATACTGAGGCTATAGTTCAGCAGGCTTCTTCTTTCTAGTTTTTCTCGCAGAACAGAAGCAGTTCTTCCTCACAGTACCAGGTTCGATCAGCGATGTAAATACTCATGGATGGCTGGGTAATGCTTGTTACTTGTTCCTGGACAACTTTTCTCGCTGACATGCAAGTCCAAGGCAGATGATGATGGGCTGTGAAAGTGAAACCGAGCCTCGAGTTCTCTATTTGTGTGGTCAGAGTGATCATATTCTGTTTCGTCATCAGGGAACAAAGAGGAGACATATTATCTGTCCTGCCTTCTGTGAGTTTTGTACGCTACGGTTCACTGTGTAGGCTGCAGCTCTGTTTCTGGTCTCTGGAACGGCAAGAAGCACGCAACAAGTCGTGTAGCATATGCAGTTGCTTCTCGATGGTGATTTTCCTGAAAATGTAACGCCTTTAAATATATATATATATATATATGAATGGTGACTTGAATCCCTGTGATAGTAATTTGCACACTGGGTGCACATGTCTCTGCTTCGTTATATGTATACTGGAATATGAAATGTGCATTGCTGACATATGGTTGTGTTATCAAAATGCGGTGCCCAGGCTGGGACCTGAATCATGCTGTGCAACTTTGCATGTCGACTGGCTCTGCTCGCTCTTCCACCATCGAGCCCCAGCATGTCGCTGACGGACAGATAGATCGCGCTTGGCCATGGGCAAGCACGCGTGAGCAGGTCCACGCACGCGCTGAGACTGAGAGCGAGACGCGTCCCAGACGCCGCAGAGGCATCATCCATCATGTCCAGCGCGGCGGCGAGTGCATGCATTATTGCAGCACCTCATTCAGCCTGCCTGCTGAAAATTCCAAGAAAGTTCACGGTCGATGATTTGTGGGAGGACCCGCGGCGCAAGGCCAGTGCGAGCACGGAAGTAGCTGGTCCACCACCGCGTACACAGCGCCCGTCTCCGGCTGACTTGGTCCATGGAACGTTCTCCGCGTTTACTACCTTACCTTTTCCAACGGAAAAGTCGTCACTGGAAGCATATTTTTCCCTACGGGCACGGTACGTCCGGAGGAAACCAAGTCTTGCTTCGGTCTCACTGAAAAATTATACTCCATTCGTTTCAAAAAGTTTGTTGCTTTGTAGTTCGGGACGGAGAGAGTACTCCATTCTTAGAATGACAATAACATTTTTCTCAAACACTAAGGTCGTCTGCAGTGGCACTGTCGGTACCCTAAAAACCATACACCCCCTGAGGTTACGAAGATCTCAAGGGAAGGACGTATACTCAAATTGAAGATCCTCGGAGGCCCACTTGTCAGACATAACCGGACCTACTTCTCCAACATGGTTAACCCCTAGGTTGCCACGTGTACTGCCAGACCGGAGCTACTACCCACAAGGGTGAAGCTCCGGGCAAGGTACCGAAACGGCACCTCCGGACTTAACTCCAGACCGAGAGAAGCTCCGGACCTGACACGTGTCAGGCCACCCCGGAGCTTCCCGCTTCCCACAAGCAAGCTTCGGAGCTGCCACGTGTCCAAACGTCAGAGTTGGCCGCCTCAAACCTCCGGAAGACGTTGTAACGACTCCGGATCGTCAAAGGATAGCCGCGGACTTCAAGACTCGATTAATTGTCATTAATTCCATATTAATGACACTTAATTGGATAATCTTAACACCTGTAACGGCACCGTCGGGGCCCGTTACAGGGTTATTAACAGCAATTAATCGTGTATCAATACTAGTAACCGCCGGGGCCACATGTCGGGTCAGGCTAACTTGTAACGGTTTGTCCTTGTACTATAAAAGGACAGACCGACGATACACGAAGGAAGGCTCTCGAACGCTCTCAGGCACACAAGCTAATACAACACACACACACACCCGTGGAGTAGGGTATTACGCTCAGGCGGCCCGAACCACGTAAACCACTGTGTCTTTCGTGTCCAATCGTGATTCACCTTCTTGAGTCTCCGCGCGCCCACACCGAACTACAAACTCCTTCAACACTTTAGTAGTGTCAGGAGATCTGCCGACTCCAACAGTCGACAGACACGCTGTAAATCATACTATATATATTGCAGCGCAGTAGAAGTTTAGAGTACATACTATAAAATTAGAAGAATAATAGTGTATAGAGTATGTTTTAGAGTACCGTTGAAGTGTATAATACGACACTTCCCCCGGACCCGCTGAGAAGCAGCCGCAAATGTTCTTTTGTGGTTGGGGGACACAAGATCAATATCAAGATGGTGACCTCAGAGATTTACGTGGTTCGGGCCGCCTGAGCGTAACACCCTACTCCACGGGGTTTGTGTAATTGTATTGAGCGAGTGAGTTTGCTAAGGTTAGGTCGCAATAGTCTGGATCCGAATCCTCCATTGTTTGTGCGGTACAACTCTTTTATAGTTCTAAGGACTGACTGTTACAAAGCTGGTCTGACCCTACATGTGGCCTTAGCGTGCTTAATGACCTAATACACTGTCTAAAGAGTATTAAGTACAATTAACAGTGTGATAACGTGCCTTTATGGTAGTGTTACCCCTATTAACGCTGCACTGATCGTGTGTCATTAATATAACATTAATGACACATTATCAGACCTTGTAACTGCCGCTTTAACCATTCTTGAATGTCTGTAATGGTCATGACCGACTTGTATTCCTGTTGGTGATGAAGGTTCGGAGGCTCCATACGAGGAAGATCCGGAGCTTTCCTTGTGAGAGAGTAGATCCGGGCTTGCTGTACACGTGTCAGTACCGGGGCTCCTCTCTGACGGGGGATAGGTCCGGGACTGTTGTACACGTGTAGCCGCCAGAGCTTCCCTTGGTTGGGAGTTTTGTTTCGGGCTTATTTTACACGTGTTAACTCAGGAGCCAACCATGTGAGGGGAGCGAGTCTAGTGCAACGTGCCATGTGGGACTTGCGAGTGCCTTTGATTCTGATGAGTGAAACTTTCTTGCACTTGTTGCGGTATCGTGGGGTACCCGGTACGTAGGGTACCGACAGTGGCCCCTGGGCCCACCTCTGGGAGAAACCGCTTGGGTTAAGTTGTTCTGCCGGAGGTGTGACCATTCTCAATTCCCGCACTTTGATTTTTAAAAAGTCCTCTGATGCGCTGGTAGAATGGCGGTCCGGGAGTGAACCTTCGACGCGTGGCTTGTTATGAATACGACAGATGAGATCTTTGAGTGCGGATTTCACGCAATTGAAGGTTGCCGGTTCCCAATACGAAAACCGTACCAGTTCCGCGCGCCTTGTCAGAGCGCCGACTTTGGGTTTCCCGCCGCTCATCATGGCAACGGTTGGCCTTGGGTAAGGACCTCGATCTCTTCGTCAGGTGGCCCAGGCCCACTCGTTATTGACAGGGTGGATTTTTTGAAAAGTACTCTTGATCTCACTGCGGTTTCCATCCAAGTTTCGCAGAGGCTTACTTAAGAAGGAAAGTGCGCACGGGTTGAGGACTCTTTACGCCTTCGATCATCTTTGCGCTCAGAGCCTCCCAAACTCCGCCTAACTTCCCATCCTTTGCTCTACTTTGCCGCGATGGAGTTGGGTCTCCCCAAGAGCCGCCTCAAGAGCGATGATGATCTGAAGAAGGTCTGAACCTACATAGGATGGTCCAACGACTCCTTCAACCATCTGGTCTGCGTCGGCAAACTTCCGTTCAAGAAGGAGCGCGACGGCGACATGGTGTACTTCTCTGCGTACGTCATGGTGGGGTTGATCGAACCTTTCTCAACTTTCCTTTTGATGCTGCTGGACTTCTATGGTCTGCAGCTGTACCACCTTAGTCCACATTCTCTTCTTCTTGTGTCGACATTCGTCCACTTCTACGAGATGTGGGTGGGTATTCCCCCCTGTGTTGAGCTTTTCTGCACCTTCTTCACCATCCACATCACCGGAAAGAGGTCTGAATTCCTTGGCTTCTACTATTTCGTGAAGCGCAAGAAATGCCCCTACAAATACTTGAGATTGTTTCCTTCCGGCAAGTGGGACGACTGGAAGAAAGATTGGATCGTTGTCACGACAGAGGAGCACGAGAAGTTGGAGCTGCCCGAAGGTCTCTCCAATGTTGATACTGACGCATGAAGTGTGGTTCCGGTGCTGTCAGAGACCTTCAATCCTGCTTTGACCAGGATCCGCGAATGCATGAAAGGTGGAGTGACCTCCCAGATGGTCTTTTGCAACTTCCTGATCAACAGGTGAGCTCCGCTGAAGAAGAGGAAGAAGTCACAGCGCGGCGGCGAGTGCATCCGCTGAAGAAGAGGGAGAAGTCACAGCGCGGCGGCGAGTGCATGCATTATTGCAGCACCTCATTCAGCCTGCCTGCTGAAAATTCCAAGAAAGTTCACGGGCCAGTGCGAGCATGGAAGTAGCTGGTACACCACCGCGTACACAGCGCCCGTCGGCGGCTGACTTGGCCGGCCTGGTCCATGGAACGTTCTCCGCGTTTACTACCTTACCTTTCCCAACGGAAAAGTCGTGACTGGAAGCATATTTTTCCCGACGGGCACGGTACGTCCGGAGGCCCACGAATGAGATATCGGAAGAAACCAAGTCTTGCTTCGGTCTCACTGAAAAATTATGCTCCATTCTTAGAATGGAATAAAATATTTAAGCTACAGTACATTTTTCTCAAACGCTAACCTGCTGTGTACTTATGATTCTATTAAAACTCGACGCTATATTTTCGTTTTCAATGTGAAGTTAATGCAATGTCAACGAATCAATACGGGCAACCACTGTCACTGAACCGGTAATTCCATCATCACTCGTCAAGAAGTGACAGGATTCTCTGATTTTTCTTATTCAGTGTATACGTGTGCTTCAGGGTTCAGAAGGCATGCCAAAGAATCTCAAGTACCCGAGTACAACATTGCACAGAAAGGCAAAGTAGTTGCAGGACCAACAGGTCAGTCAATAAAGTATTACTCGGACACTGTCATTCTTTAAGCCTTTTGGTATGGGCTCTAGGTTAGTTGGATATGGCAGGTTTTCAGGAACATCTCACTCATATTTTTACATAATGGACACAAGGTTCCAGCAAACAACTCTCTCTCATACTCCAATTTTTCACAGGAGTCAAAATAGATATGAATATGGTGAACCATTTGAGGACCACATATGACTTTCTTGGCCTCCTTCGATGTAGGGTGTTCTTGGCTGCAGGTTCCTAGAACAACCAAAGACCAAACTCTGAAATTATTAGAAATTATCTTCTCTTAGCTAGGAAAGGGACCAAGGTTTCACGTGCATGTGAAAAGTGCCAAAACATTTAAATCAAGTAGGACCCGACTGGCCCTGATCTTGGATTACTGTGCTCACAAACTTAAACACGTACTACTAGAAGCTTTCCTCGTCCAGATGCTACCCGCATTTAGGCAATCATCAAATAGGAACTGTTTGTGTATCTCTTACTTTCGAGGAAAACATTATTACTCTATAGGTTCCATTTTATTTGACCTGGAAGTATTATATTTTTCCAAATTTAAATAATTTCCCTTCATGAACAACAGGATACCTTCCCCCATGTGCAAACCAATTATCGTTGTGGGCCCCACTGTCATACCCTCTGCTCCCTGACAAACCAACGGCCCAAGGCGACCCGCCACCCCATTGGTCGGACGTGTCCGTGCCGTTAGACGCAACCTCACTTGTCACTGACAGACTGTCCCGCCCCGGGGCCAACACGTCATTGCCAAACAACGCGCCGGGAGACCGTGTCGCGCGGCCGGCCTCCCGCCACCGACGCGCGGGGCCAGACGACTAGCGCTGGTCCACCGGTCAGCCACTTGAACGTTGGTATATACGCGACACACACCAGCTTGCGGAAGCAAAGCATCGTTTCGTTCGTTCCCACACTTCTCCCATTCCGCAACCACCGCTTCGGATTCGCCGGCCGCCGCGCCACCTCCTCGCCATTTCACGTTGACCAGCGACGTAGGGCGGCCGGCGGCTTTCCGATGCCTCCCGTCCCGCGCGCCGGTTAGCACCTTTCTGAATGGTGCGGCACTGTAGGGCCCACTGCTGTTAGTTAGGGGGATCTGAGCTGCTGCTTCTGCTGCGGCGTTGAGCTGTTTGGTTTGGCTGCCGCCGTGACGGTGAACCGTGGTGCAACCTGCTGCCGGGCCGGCGATGGCGATATCGTCGAAGGAGAGGAAACTGAGCAGGCTCGGGAGCTGTAAGGGCGGCGCGGCAGGAGCTGCTGGCGGTGGAGGTCTCGGCTCCCCCGCCGCGAGGGGTCACCGGGCGGCGTCGTCGTCGGCGGGGCCGCAGCAGCGGCGGTTGTTCGCGGCGCTCTTCGCGTTCCTGTGCGCCGGCGTGGTCGTACTCGGTGTCGTGCACGTCATTGGAGGTGAGCCTTGGCCCTTGCTTCGCATTTTCCTCCTCCTCCTCCTGCGGCGTCCTGCCTTCCCCTGGTGTCAATTTGGATGGATCTTGGTGGGGTTTAGGTAGGCCTCGGAAATATGTAATCTCACGGGAATCTCGTGCTTGGAGCGTGGTGTAATTAAGAATTGTGTAGGTGAAAAAGTCCGCACTATTTTAGCTACAATTTTGGTATGTATTTGGTGTTCGTTGTTAAGGTGGCGAGAAAAAAAAATAGCTCTTTTTGCGGGGTTGCGATAGATCTGATAGGGTCTTACCGCTCTCGGTCAAATTGGTACTATTCTCATTGGATTTTTGCGTTTCTCTAGGTGTTTCGTGGGAGCAGTAGCAGTTTGGCATTCCTGGATTAGAAGTTCGTGATCGAGTAGGAGTATAATATACGAGCTGGTGGCGTTTCTTTTGACTGATTGATGCTAAGATAGGAAACGCTCACGCCATCACATGAAGAATGTGTGTGTTGGTGTTTCTTGATTTTGGGTTTTTTTTAAAGCCGCTTGGTTTGTTTCTGCTTTTCTACGCCAAGTGCTGATGCTCTCATCGTTCATGCAGCATCGTTCCGGCCTGTGCTCATGACGGCGTGGCCGTCGGCCACCATGAACGCCATCTCGTCTGATGCCGAAGCGCATGAAGCTGGCAGCGACGCCGACACCGTGTTGCCATCAGTACAGATCCGGCACGCGGTTGCCTTGCCGGACCATGTTCTCCTAATCCTCAAGGACGGGTCGGTGCTGCCAGCTGCCGATCGGTTCAAGTGCCTGTACTCCCCTGCCAACTCCTCGGAGCTGCGCCGCCCGCCCCTCTCGGCTGTCTCCTTGCCGGACGGCCCGAGCCTCGTCCATTGCCCGTCCGGACCGTCGTCTGATATCGCCGTCTCGCTGTCACTGTCCCTGTCACCTCCGATGGCACCGCTGCAATGGGACAGGCTTGTGTACACCGCGCTTATTGACGGCCGGGACAACTCCACTGTTGTGTTCGCCAAGGGGATGAATCTCCGGCCAGGCCGTTTGGGTGTGGCCTCGCGGTATGAGTGTGTCTTTGGCCGTGACTTGTCGAAGCCGAAGCATGTGCTCACCTCCCCTGTGATTTCTGCTGCACAGGAGGTATTCCGGTGTGTGACACCAGTTCGTGTTCGCCGGTACCTCAGGATGGCAACTGACGCGAACAGCAATGGAGACAGTGATGACAAGCCTATGCTGGTCTCCATCAGGACCAAGGGCCGGGGGAGCTCTACACTTCCATCAATCGCTCAACCTGAGCCACTTCCTCGGTACAACAGGCGTCGGCGGCAGAAGGCACACTCAATGTGTGTGTGCACGATGCTGCGCAACCAAGCACGGTTCCTCCGAGAATGGATCATGTACCACTCCCAGATTGGAGTGCAGCGGTGGTTCATCTATGACAACAACAGTGACGACGACATTGAGCAGGTCCTCAATAGCATGGATCCATCAAGGTACAATGTGACACGCTACTTGTGGCCATGGATGAAATCGCAGGAGGCTGGATTTGCTCACTGTGCTCTCAGGGCTCGGGAGAGGTGCGAGTGGGTGGGATTCATTGACATCGACGAGTTCTTACACTTCCCTGGCAACCAGACTCTAGAAGATGTCCTCCAGAACTACACAAACAGACCACGGATCGGTGAGCTCAGGACTGCATGCCACAGCTTTGGTCCATCAGGTCGGACTAAAATTCCCAAGAAAGGTGTTACGACAGGCTACACCTGCAGGCTGGCTGCGCCGGAGCGGCACAAGTCAATTGTGAGGCCAGACTTGCTAAACCCATCACTCATCAATGTGGTGCACCACTTCCATCTGAAAGAAGGGGTGAGGTATGTGAACATTGGTCAGGGAGTGATGCTGATCAACCACTACAAGTACCAAGTCTGGGAGGTGTTCAAAGATAAATTTTCCGGCCGTGTCGCCACCTATGTTGCTGATTGGCAGGATGAGGAGAATGTCGGATCCAGGGACAGGGCACCGGGGTTAGGGACCAAACCGGTGGAGCCAGAGGATTGGCCAAGGCGGTTCTGTGAAGTATATGATACCGGTCTTAAAGATTTTGTGCACAAAGCGTTCTCAGATCCAGACAATGGACATCTTCCATGGTAGATGGTAAACACTGTATTTGATCTGGCACGGCACATACTAGATGACATGGAGACACGCACGCAGACAGGGAAAGAAGATACAGGAAATGAGTTAGTTAGATGAATTAGTCTTTTATTTTTTTCTTATCTCATTTATAACCATCCATTTTTTTACATATTTAAGTCAGAAATGATTCTTTTGTAGATATAGATAGGTACCACGTTCACTGTAAGTTACTACGTCGCTGGAAGGGAATGCAATTGATGAGTACTTGGCTTTTCTTTTTCCCGTTCAGTTATTTTATCTTGCTTTACATTCTTATACTGAAGTCATGGAAAAGAAGAGCACAATCCATACCAGTAACCAAAGGATGGTTAGCTGACAGCTTGTGACTTGTGAGGAAGACAAGGATGGTGCACCTTCCTTGACGTAGTGGTCCTGGAAGAATATTTGGCTTTTTTAGGGAAATTCACAGCCGTAGTAATTTGCCTTTTCTTGTTCTTTACTTCAAAATGGCAAGTTTATGCTTAGCATATTGGATGTAACTAGCTGCCTCGGCAAAGTATTCTCTTGTATAAATTCAGCAAGTTTACCAGAACAAGGAAAGAACCATATAAACATCCAGAACACTCTCATGACCATTGTTTTCACCTCCAGCTTACACCAGAAGACCTTCATCTTTTACTTTAGTTCCATAACGTTCATTCTTTATTATCTAAAAGGTTCCTTAACAGGATGATGGCCTTGCCAGGATGCCATGCCAGGGCCCCAGTTCTTTATTGTATCACTAATCACACAGGTTCATCAGGACAGGTTTTATCATATGCAAGTCAAAAGCAAGGGGAAGGAAACAGACATAGCCTTTCCAATATCCTATATTCTCTAACCCCCAAAACTAGCGCTTGTTTTTATATGTTTGTTTTGCTGTACTAATCAAGAAGAACAAACCAAAAGCTGGCAGTATGATTGATGCCGATTGGTTTGGTGCCTTCTGGGGAAGGTTTCTATCTGAATATTTCTCCCGAGAAAAAGCTCAATGAGTAAATTACAAACTGTTGGTGCCGCGTCAGTGTAACAATAGTATATATAGTAACGACACAGCAATACATGTATGTAGACATACGAGCTGCCATGGCCCATGATACCCGGATGCTGTTGCTCAGTTGGAAGGGTTTGAGAAAGGTTCTTGCGTTGGACAACCAAGCACTGTCTGAATTCCCGGTTGGCGGCACACCTTTGCTTGTCTCTCTGGCACAGCGAGGTTCGGTCCACAACACATCAGCTAATTGGAGGGATGAGAGGCAGAGCCTCCAGTTTAGTGTACAGCTGCAGCGGCCTTTTCCTAGTGACGCAGAGCAGAATGACAGGTCCATGGGGCTTCACTGTAGATTGTGGCAGCTCTGTGATTTGGTATTGATGACCGATCTGCAGGATGAATTCTTCTACTGCAAGTTGGTAGTGCTGGTTAGCTGAATCCTTAGTGACTGAATCCTTGCACTGCATTAGATAGATACCCGTTTCAGTACCTGACATAGTGCTGCTGGCTGGTACTACATGCAAATTCCTGACAGCTCCAAATAATCGAATCATCTCAGAAATTCAGTATTGCCCATTCAGGGTACTAGTACTAGCTGGACGAATACTTTGACTGTTAGTTGCTAGAAAAACAAAAACAATTAACTGAACGATGCAAGGAAAAAAAGCAAGGCTGGCGCAGCCTCGTCATGGGTTCGTTCAACATGGAAGACCAGCTGACCAGCAGGCACGCGGATGGGGATGGCTTGCACTTGTGTGGATGCACGTTTAAATTGTTTCACCATTGAGAACGGAATGCGTGAACATACTTTGAACGCTGGGGCCTGGTCGTCTCGTCCAGAGGTAGGCTGTCGGTCGGATCGCTGTCACCTGCAGAAGCAATCTGCACCTTTCCGTCGCTCTGCCTCGAGCCTTCTTCGTGTTAGAATTAGGATTAAGAGAGAAAAGAGATTGAACACACAAATGATTCCAACTGATGATTTATTTATTCTTTCTATGGACGGTCGCGTCCGATAGCGAGGGGGCGCGAGGAGGAGGCGCCGGCGATAACCGCCGGCAACCGTCCCTGAGGAGGTTCGAGTGTTCACACTATTTGTTCTGTAACAGCCCCCCTTGAACGCTTGAATTCCTCGTTAGAATGAATGTTATTGTCGGTAGTTTGGATCCGGCAGATCTCCCGACACTACTAAAGTGTTAGAGGAGTTTGATATTCGGTGTGGGCGCACGGAGATTCAAGAAGGTGAATTGTGAATAGCACAGGAGACACGGAGATTTACGTGGTTCGGGCCGCCTGAGCGTAATACCCTACTCCACGGGTGTGTTGGTGTTGTATTAGCTGTATGAGCTTGTGTCGAGCGTCTATGGAACGTCTAGAGTCTTTCGTCGGCCTGTCCTTTTATAGTACAAGGGCAGGCCGTTACAAGTTAGCCTGACCCGACATGTGGCCCCGGCGGTTACTAATATTGATACTCATTCAACACGTTTAATTGCCCTTAATGACCGGGTAATGGGCTTTGACAGCACCGTTACTGGTAATTAAGGTCGTCCGATGGTGTGTCATTAATATAGTATTAATGACACTTGATCGGGTCTTGAAGCCCTTGATTCACCTTTGAAGATCCGGAGCCGTTGTGGAGTCTTCCGGAGGTTAGAGGCTGAAGATCCGACGGTTGGACACGTGGCAGCTCCGGAGCATACTGTGGGGAACAGATAGCTCCGGAGCTACCTGACACGTGTCAGTTCTGGAGCTTCCCTCGGTCTGGGGTTAGGTCCGGGGGTGCCATTTCGGTACATAGCCCGGAGCTTCCCCCTTGTGGGCGGTAGCTCTGGTTTGACAGTACACATGGCGACCCTGGGATTAACCATGTTGGAGAAGCGGGTCCGGTTATGTCTGACATGTGGGCCTCCGAAGGTCTTCAAATCAAGTAGATGACTTTCCCTTGAGATCTTTGTAATCTCAAGGGATGTACGGTTCCCAGGGTACCGACAGTGGCCCCCTGGGCCCACCTCTGGGGAAGACCCTTTGGGTGAAGTCATTCCGCCGGAGGTGGGTCCATCCTCGCGACTTTTGAACTGAGTCTTCAAAGGTCTTCGGATGTGCTGTTGGCGATGGTTTGGAGTTAAATCCTTGCCGTGTGGCGTATCCCGCGTGCGGTAGATGAGATCTTTGGCGTGCGGATCTCACGCAATTGAAGGTCGCTGGTTCCCGAT
Source organism: Tuctoria greenei (assembly GCA_036927565.1). Taxonomy (NCBI): domain Eukaryota; kingdom Viridiplantae; phylum Streptophyta; class Magnoliopsida; order Poales; family Poaceae; genus Tuctoria; species Tuctoria greenei. The sequence continues at coordinate 5,054,679 of JAYESD010000007.1, forward strand.
ACGAAAACCGTATCGTTTCCGCGCGCCTTGTCAAGCCGCCGCCTTCGAGCTTCCCGCCTCATGATGACAACCGTTCGCCTGGGTAAGAACCTCGACTTGATCGTCGAGGTGGTCCCGGGTCCTCTTGTCATCGGCCGGGTGGAATTTTTAAGTGGTACCTTCGACTTCCTTGCGGTTTCCATCCAAGCGTTGCAAGGGCTTACTTAAGAAGGAAAGCGCGCACCATCTGGAGTTCTTTACGCCTCTCATCTGATCTTGCGCTCAAACTCCCGACTTGTGCTTCGCTTTTCCTCTCTTGCCTTGTTGTGCTGCGATGGAGTTGGGTCTCCGCGAGAGTCGTTTGAAGACCGACGGTGACCTGAAGAAGGTCCGTACCCTCATGGGATGGTCCTCAGACTTCTTCAACCGCATGGTCCGCGCAGGGAGAGAGCTCCCGTTTGAGAAGGAGCATGCCGGTGAAATGGTGTACTTTTCTTCGTACGCTATGGTGGGGTTGATCCCACCTTTTTCCTCCTTTTTCTTGATGCTGCTAGACTTTTATGGTCTGTAGCTATACCACCTTGGCCCTCACTCCATTCTCCTTGTGTCTATCTTTGTCCACTTCTGTGAGATGTGGGTGGGTATCCCCCCCTGCATTGAACTCTTCCGGACCTTCTTCACCGTTCATACGACTGGCAGGAGCAATGAGTACCTTGGCTTCTACTATTTCGTGAAGCGCAAGAAGTGCCCATTCAAGTACCTCCGGTGGTTTCCCTCTGGGAAGTGGGATGACTAGAAGAAGGACTGGATAGTCATCCGGGTGGAGGAGCACGAGAGGCTGGAGCTGCCCGAAGGCCTCCCCAACATTGACACGATGATCTGGAGTGAAGCTCCGGTGTTGGCGGACGCCTTCAACCTTGTCCTGACCAGGATCCGCCAGTGCGTGGAGGGAGGATTAACTCCTCAGGCGGTGTTTTGTAACTTCCTGGTCAACAGGTGGGCACCATTGAAGAGGAGAGAAAAACTCGCTTGGGCCCTCAACAGCGTGATGGACGACGACCGGGTCGAGACTGGGCTGAAGGCCAACATAGTGGGGACAACCTTGGAGTTTCATCTCAAGAAGTTCCAGCACGGCATCGACGTCGAGGGTGACGACTTGACTCTGCCATCAGCTTTTCTTCCTCTGAACGTGGAAGTTGAGTTCAGTAGGGAGCTCCGGCGGAAGATGCCCGTGTTTGACGACCTTGGTGTCGTCGAGAGAAGATCAACCACCAGGGTGGCTGTCAGTACCCTAGAAACCGTACACCCCTTGAGGTTATAAAGATCTCAAAGGAAAATCATCTACTTGGTTTGAAGACCCTCGAAGGCCCACATGTCAGACATAACCGGACCCGCTTCTCCAACATGGTTAATCCCTGGGTCGCCACGTGTACTACCAAACCGGAGCTACCGCCCACAAGGGGGAAGCTCCGGGCCATGTACCGAAATGGCACCTCCGGACTTAGCCCCAGACCGAGAGAAGCTCCGGGCCTGACACGTGTCGGGTAGCCCTGGAGCTACCTGTTTCCACAGTATGCTCCGGAGCTGCCACGTGTCCAACCGTCGGATCTTCAGCCTCTAACCTCTGGAAGACCCCACAACGGCTCCGGATCTTCAAAGGGGAATCAAGGACTTCAAGACCCGATTAAGTGTCATTAATACCATATTAATGACACTTAAACGGACGATCTTAACACCAATAACGGTGCTGTCAAAGCCCGTTACAGGGTCATTAAGAGCAATTAAATGTGTTAAGTAAGTGTCAATACTAGTAACCGTCGGGGCCACATGTCGGGTCAGGCTAACTTGTAACGGCCTGCCCTTGTACTATAAAAGGACAGGCCGACGACACGTCCAAAGGGAGAGACACACGCTAGAGACAGACACACACGTCATTGACGCTGAACACAAGCTCAAATAGCTAATACAACACCATCACACCCGTGGAGTAGGGTATTACGCTCAGGCGGCCCGAACCACGTAAACTCTTGTGTCTCCTGTGTCAATTCCTACTCACCTTCTTCAATCTCCGCGCGCCCATACCGAACATCAAACTCCCCTATCACTTTAGCAGTGTAGGAAGATCTGCCGGTCCCAAACCTCCGACAGTTGGCGCGCCAGGTAGGGGCGCCTGAGATTTCGAGAATGGTGAACTCAGCTGCTGGATCATCCAACGGTCAACCTGCTGTTCAGGCTGTTGGAGGCAATCCCTCCAATAGGCAGCCACCAGCAGGAGCCTCAGCACCAGTAGGAGTCACACTCCCACCACCACCATCTCCTCTAGCAAATCGTGCTGGGCAACGTGATGGTGCGCCGGCGTCAATTACTGCGTCGGCAAATCATGACAACCCGGAACACGCGCTCCATGCAGCGCGTGCTCTTCTCCAACGCCCACCACCTCCGGATGCATCCCGGGATGCACTGGAGCAGTGGAGGGCCGATGTGGAGCATTTGGTTGCAGCAGCAGCTGAACGCCTCAGCAACCAGGGTCCTCCTCCTTCAGGAAGAGCCCCGTCACAGCGGCGGACTTTGTGTGGAAGACTTGGTCCGCACGTCTCCAATAACAGGAGACGTGCTGCATCACAACAAGTGACGTCATTGCCCTCCGGGCACGACATATTCACACGGTATCCAGGCTTTTGACTCATGACCTCCGGGCGGAACTTGATCGCCGATACCGCCAGCAGGATGGCCAAGTCCATATTGAGCGTGCCCATGAAAGACGGGAAGCTCAGGACCTTTCTACTCCTGAAGGAGTAGGAGGAGGCTGTTCAGCCTTGGCCATGCACCTGCGCATGGTTAGATGGCCACAGAAGTTTCGACCTCACCTGCCGGAAAAATTCGACGGGACTGTCAATCCTGCCGAATTTCTTCAGATATACTCCACTGCAATCTTGGCAGCTGGAGGAAACGAGGTCGTGATGGCCAATTACTTTCCAGTGGCCTTAACTGGGACTGCGAGGTCTTGGTTTATGAGCCTTCCACCCAACTCTATCAACAGTTGGGAGGAGCTGTGCCATCAGTTCACTGCCAACTTCGGGAGTTCATACGCCCGACCAGGCACTAAACTAGACCTTTTTGCGGTCGTGCAAAAAGGGGGAGAATCCTTGCGGTCATTCATCCAGAGGTTCTCTCAGGTATGAAACACTATCCCTTCTATCTCTAGCGCCTCTGTCATTGTGGCATTCAGACAGGGTGTACAGGACAAGAAGATGTTGGAGAAACTGGCGATCAAGGAGATCACCAGTGTCACGGAACTCTTCAGTTTGGCCGACAAATGTGCCAGACGTGCGGAGGGCCGTGAGATGCACTCCAAACCAACCTCGGAGGATCACAAGAAATCCTCCAAAGAAGAAGCCGCTACCTCCGGGGGTGGCAAGAAGAAAAAGAAGACCAACGGCAAGAAGAAGCCGTCGGCCGGCACATCCAACGTTGCAGCTGCTGCAGCTCCAGGTGGCCGGGGGCCACGCCCCGAGAAGCGACCTCGACCATCTTCTGAAGATGGTGGCAAACCCAAAGTGTGGTGTCCCATTCACAAAACGGGCAGCCACAGTTTGGAAGACTGCCGGGAGGTCCAAAACCTTATCGAGCGCTACAACAAGCGCCGGGAAGCAAAAAGTCGACGAAGCTCCGGCTGAAGAGGAGTTGTGGTTTCAGGATCCCAAAAAGGTCCTGAAGGCCGTCTACACCTCCGTCGACGATGATTCTGACGTCTCTGACAACGAGCGTCGGAAGACCATGAACACCATTTTTGGTGGATCATGGGATATCACCTCCCGTCGCGTCATCAAGACTTTGCGTCGGGATATGGCCGCTGTAGCTCCTACAGTCAGGCCGGAACCCCATCGAAAGTGGATGTACACAGCCATCACTTTTGATGCTTCGGATTGTCCCCGGAGCATGGTTGGAGCAGGTCAGTTACCCTTGATGGTATCTCCTACCATCAACAATATCCAGCTCCACCATGTCATGGTAGATGGAGGTTCGGGGCTAAACTTCATTAGCTTCGAAGCTTTCACTAAGCTCCAGCTCCGACCTTCGGATCTCCACCCCTCTCGACCTTTCTCTGGAGTAGGTCCGGAGGCCATCACCCCACTCGGAGCTATTACTCTCCCTGTTACCTTCGGGACACGGGAGAAGTACCGCATCGAGAAGTTGGTCTTCGACGTCGCGCAGATCAACTTACCCTTCAATGCCATCTTGGGTAGACCTGCCCTGTACAAATTCATGGCGGCTGCTCATTATGGCTATCTGGTGTTGAAGATGCCAACGCCAGTAGGCGTTCTCCGGATCCGCGGAGATCGCACTGCCGGAGTAACTGCACTTGAAGAACTCCATGCGCTCACCACGGCGCAATTGGAGGACTCCAGGCAGGAGCAAGCTCCAAAACCCCCGAGCATTCGTCAACGAGGCTCGACTTCTGCACCTCGTGTGCAACCAAGCGGCGATACCGACATTCCCGTCAAAGTCGTCCAAATTGGTTCCGATGCCGCTCAGACCACCCGTATATCAGGAGGATTAAACGACAAATAGGAACTCACACTCATCACTTTCCTTCGGGCTAACGTCGATGTGTTTGCTTGGCAACCGTCACAAATGCCTGGGATCCCCAGGGAAGTGATTGAGCACAATCTGAAGATCTACCCCGATGCTCGACCTGTGCATCAGAAGACTTGGAAACAATCCGTAGAGCAACAGAACTTCATCCGACAAGAAGTGAAGAAGTTACTTGAAGCCGGATTCATCCGAGAAGTCTTCCATCCAAAATGGCTGGCAAACCCAGTCGTTGTGCCCAAGGCCGGCGGGAAGCTTCGGATGCGTATCGACTACACCACACTAAATAAGGCATGTCCAAAAGATCCACTCCCACTACCTAGAATAGATCAGATAGTGGATTCCACCTCCGGGTGTGAATTACTGTGTTTCCTAGATGCATATTCCGGATATCATCAAATCAGGATGTCTAGGGAAGATGAAGAGCATACTTCATTCATCACAGTAGATGGATTGTATTGTTACACAGCCATGCCCTTTGGTCTCAAGAATGCAGCTTCAACTTTTGTACGAGCTATGTACAAAACTTTTGAAGAACTTATTAGAGACATAGTGGAAGTGTACGTCGATGACATCGTGGTCAAGGTCAGGAACAAGGAGACACTCCTTGACACCTTGCAGGCTGTCTTCGACAAGCTGCGAGCCACCCGCACAAAGCTAAACCTAGACAAGTGTGTCTTCGGGGTTAGCTCCGGAAAACTTCTTGGTTTCCTGGTAAGTCACCGGGGCATAGAAGCTAATCCAGCGAAGATTAAGGCCATTGAAGACATGCGACCACCCACCCGCATCAAGGACGTCCAAAAATTAACTGGATGTCTAGCAGCCCTCAGCCAGTTCATCTCAAGACTAGCAGAACGGGCACTCCCCTTCTTCAAGTTATTGAGGAAGTCCGGACCATTCCAATGGTCCGAAGAAGCAGAAAAGGCATTCCATGAGCTGAAACAGTTCCTCACCACCCTACCAATTCTGGTAGCTCCGAACCCTAGTGAGCCTTTGTTGCTTTATATCTCAGCTACTGACGAAGTCGTCAGTATGGTTCTGGTTGCGGAGAGACCAGAACTACCCCACACTCAGGAATCCAGGTCCCTTCGGGAGGGTCCGGAGGTTCCTGAAAGCGAGTCTGGGTCCCAGCTCCCAGACCCAAATCCACAAGAAGTCGCTTCAGGAGACCTAGACCCCTCCGGAAGGGTCCAGGTCATTTCTGAAGAAGCTCCGGGTTCCTCCAGCCAGAACCCGGAGGTCCCTGAAGAAAATCTGGACTCCTCCGAGAGGATCCAGGTCAGTGAAGAGGAAGCTCCGGACCCCTCCGGGAGGGTCCGGACCATTCAGCGCCCAATGTACTTCATTAGTGAAGTACTACATGATGCCAAGACTCGATACCTAGAGGTGCATAAGCTGCTCTATGCAGTTCTTATTGCCTCCAGGAAGCTTCGCCATTACTTCCAAGCTCACAAAGTCTAAGTGGTGACCTCTTACCCACTTCGAGCAATTTTGCATAATCCCAATTCAACTGGGAATATTGCAAAGTGGGCTGCAGAGTTTGCTGAATTTGATCTTGAATTTATTTCAAGGCAAGCAGTCAAGAGTCAAGCGTTGGTAGATTTTGTGGCAGAATGGACTCCTTCTCCATCAAACCCTAGGGGCCCCAGTGAGCAGAAGACGGAGCATCAAGCTCCAACCTTCACCAAGCCTCACTGGACTCTCTACTTCGACGGCTCCATGCAAAAGCAGGGGGCCGGAGCTGGAATCCTTCTCCTTGCACCGACTGGGGAGAAGGTGAAATACATGGTACACCTTGACTTCAAGGCAACCAACAACATGGCAGAGTATGAAGCACTCATCTACGGACTAAAGGTGGCATTGTCATATGGTGTCAAGCAATTGCTGGTCAAGGGAGATTCATAGCTCATCATTAAGCAGGTGAAGGGTGAATGCTCCTGCAATAATCTCCAGCTAGATGCTTACCTCCTTGAATTCCAGAGGCTTCAGAAGGACTTTGAAGTCCTAGATCTCCACCATGTTCAGCGTGCCCACAACGCTGAAGCCGACGAACTCTCGACGAAAGCGTCAACTGGAGCTCCGGCTCCTGACGGAACTTTTGTCCGGAGATTGTTGAAACCCACAGCTCAGCGAACCGAACTGAGCGAAGGGGGCGAGATCAGCATCCCGAAGCCGACGGTCCCGATGGCCTTGTTACCATGGCAGCCATCAAGGGTCGTAGGTGCTGCCGGAAGCTCCGAGCAACCCAGCACGCAAGACTCAAATGCTCAAGTTAGTTCCGATGCATAGATCTCGGAGATCCGGAACTACTTGAAAGACAACATCCTTCCTGATGATGATGTATCCGCTGACCAGGTAGTCAGATTGGCTAAAAAATACACGTTGGTAGAAGGGGATCTCTACCGGCGCGGTGCCAACGGCATCCTAATGCGGTGCATCACAAGGGAAGAAGGCTGCGAACTACTCGCAGAAATCCATGGAGGCGAGTGTGGGAACCATGCGTCTTCCCGCACGCTGGTCGGTAAAGCCTTTCGGCATGGCTTCTACTGGCCTACAACACTCCAGGATGCAATTGAGCTGGTGAAAAAATACAAAGCATGTCAATTTCATGCAAAGCAAATTCACACTCCGACTCAGCCCTTACAAATGATACCTCCTACATGGCCTTTCGCTGTGTGGGGGATGGACATCTTGGGACCTTTCCCAAGAGCCGTCGGAGGTTACAAGTTCCTGTACGTCGCCATTGACAAGTTCACCAAGTGGCCGGAAGCAACTCCAGTTGTGACAATCAACAAGCAATCTGCTATCAACTTTCTGCAGTCCATTGTATGCAGATTTGGAGTCCCAAACAAAATCATCACTGATAATGGGACCCAATTCACAAGCTCCACATTCCAAGGATATGGCGAAGACCTTGGCATACAAGTTTGCTACGCCTCCGTAGCTCATCCAGCCAGCAACGGCCAAGCCGAGAGAGCAAATGCTGAAATCCTTAAAGGACTTAAAACGCGCACTGATGAGCGCTTGAAAAAACATGGAGCCAACTGGATTGAAGAGCTTCCGCCCACTCTATGGGCCAACAGGACATCTCCAAACCGATCAACCGGAGAGACACCCTTCTTTCTGGTGTACGGAGCTGAAGTAATCCTTCCTCCGGAAATCACCTTGGGTTCACTCCGAGTCCAGACCTTCGACGAAGCCGCGCAGGACCAGCTCCGGCTTGAAGACCTAGACCTCCTTGAGGGGGGAATGTGCCAAGCAGCTGTTCGGAATGCCCGATATCGTCAAGCCCTACGGTGTTATCACCAGCGGCATGTACACAACCGACAGCTCGAGGAAGGCGATCTGGTGCTACGGAGAATACAATCCAGAGAAGGGTTAAAAAAACTCTCTCCCGGCTGGGAGGGGCCCTTCCGAGTGATTAAAGTATCCCGTCCCAGAAGCGTTTGCTTGGCTACCGAGGATGGGACACCTCTCCCAAATCCTTGGAACATCGAGCACCTCCGTAAGTTCTACACTTAATACCACGGAGGTGAGTGTTGAGTAACTTGAGATGTATGTTATAGAGTCATTGTACAAAGTCGGGTAGTTCCTCCGGGAGAGTAGCCGAACCTTTCCCGAAAGGTCCGCAAAGTTCATGCAACACTTGTCACAGTTCCCGGACTAAAAGTGTGGCTAACTACCCTGGGTCAAACGAGAAATGAAACACGCTTAGCCTGGTTCCGTACCCTAAGAGTGTACTTGTTTCCCCTGTACCCCGGACCTATAATGAAAGACATCTTCATGTGAAATAGACTCCACGTGCATTTATTTTGTACAGGCTCAATATTTTTATTTTTCTCTTTCTTGTCTATAACAAAGACGTGCAATTCTTAAGAAATTTTAGTTCGACCGGTTTATATACGATTCGAGTTGTATTGTCAATTCTTTTGGATTCAAATATTGTTCATGACCAACTCGCCTGAAAGCCGCCAAGACAGTCTAGGGTTGGAGTGTGCTATCGACTTAGCCTGGTCAAGCACCCTAAGTACGCCACTCTACCTACACCCCGGCAGGCCGAAGTAAGGCGGGTCCATGGACAGTTGGATCTAGAAGAAAAGACAGCACATTCGGTGGTATTTAAAATCATGTTAAACTTAAAGTCTTCTTAAGAATCGTAAGCCGCGACGAAATTATAGACAAGAAACAAATTTTACTATTTTTCTTGGCTTAAGTGTGCAGGAAAAATAAAATCTACGTTGATGGAGAAAAGCCGGAGCTAACTAAGCTCCAACTCCCCTAAGGGGGCCAACCGTCGACGCTGAATAAAAGATGGTGAGAAGACCCTGTAAATGGAGTCTGCTGCCAACCAACTGAGTGTTGGCAAAGGACACTGCCAGAGCTACTAAGCTCCGACACCCCGGAGGAATAACTATCGATGCTCTACGCGTTGATAGAGACTATTGCCGGTGCTACTAAGCTCCAGCGATAGAAAATGTCGGAGCTTCTAAGCTCCGACAACCTCAGGGGGCCTTCACTATCGAAGACTTCGAACCTAAATTCTACAAGTTCGGAGCGAAAGAGTCTTCAACAAAACGCAATATTCTCTTGGTACATGTTCACAATCAAATTGTGTACATATACCAGGGGGCCAGGTGAAGATAAAAGTGTTGAAGACAAAAAGTGAAATTCACAAAAAGTTGGGGATTTCATTTATCTGGAGACAAGGGATTACATCTGGAGACAAGGGATTACAAAATTGAGGAAGAAGAAGAGAAAATACAAGTGAGAACTATAGAGATGGTCCTAGACCCTATGAAAAATTGGGCGACCTTCTGGGCAACCTCCGATACGCTGGCTCGGGTAGCTTCGCCTTCTCCTTCGATGGGGCCTTCAAGCACCGGGTCCAGAGGAAATTGGGAGTTCCGGCTGGTGTAGCACTTCAACACATACTCTGCGACGTTCTTCGCCAGGGATTTCTCCTCAACCTCCAGTTGGTCCGCGATGACATCACCCACCTTGGAGAGCTTGCTACCTGCTGCGCTCAACGCCTGCAGCGCTAGGTCCGGCTCCGGCTCCGGATCATCCGGGCGCACGGGGCTGAAACCCATCGGCGTCAGTGCATCATTGGCCTTGCTCAAGAACTCCCAAATCTGTAGGGAGTCCTCAACCCTCAAGCCCTTCATCTCTTCCAGGGATCTTCTGGCCGCCACCAGTTCAGAATTCTCGCGGGCAAGGCGCTCAACTTCTTTGGCGTTTTGCTGAATCTTTTCAGCAACCCGCCTTTCGAGTTTTCCGAGCTCCTCCTCCCGGAGGTGGATCTTGTTCCGGCGGTCAACCAGGTCCTTCTCTCTACCCCTCACTTTCTTCTCCCTGGCAGTAAGGGCACACTCTTGTTCGTAGAGTTCCTGCCCTCGCACCCAGGTCTTCTCCTCTTCCTCTTGGCAGCGCTCTTCCAATTTCTTGGCGCGCTCCTCGAGACCCTTGTCAGCCAGAGCCACCTTCTCGGTGAGCTCCTCCTCCCTCCTCAGGACGTCATCCCGTAGCTCTAGGAGTTTCTGCTCTTCATCCTTGAGCCGTTTCTCCCTCTCTTCAAGTGCCTCTCGGCGCTTGATGAGTGCAGTGTTAATGGCCTCAAGCTGTTCGTGGCGTGCATCTGCCGCATTATTGGCAGCTTTGGCCTGATCGTAGATCTCCCGGGATTGAGCATCAAGGGCACGAGTCATACTCTCCCTGTCATCCAGTAACTTGCCCCAGTACTCCAGGCAGATCTTTTCCCGCTTAATCCATTCCTTGTCATCCGCTAGCCTCGACTACGCCAGCTTTGTCTCGAAGTAGAGCCGATTACGCCACCGCCTAAGGGTTTGGCGCTCCTCTTCAAGAGCCTTGCTGTCATGGAAGAAGGCCAGTTGGACTTGACGCAGAGTGGAACATGCGTTGTCAATGGACAGCGACAACGGGATGGGTTCCGGGCCTGCTGGGGTCTCCTCCGCTGGTTCCAGCGGGTCTTCAAATACAAAAATTGGGTCCCACTCTACAAGAGTGGTCCCCTGGGTCTCCATGGCACTAGGGCCGTCCTCCGGGATGGCCTCAGTCGCCATCGAGGAAGGCCCCGCCGCCAAATCTTCGTTCACCCCCTGAGGCTGGGGGCCAGCGACTTCGCTGGGGCACTCCGACTCGGCCGCAGGTACCTCCGACGTCGTCGCTTCCGGAGCAGGAGCCGCTACTGGCTCCGGTCTGGGAACCTCTTCCGATGAGGGCTCAAGCTCCGTCACCTCTTCAACAACCGGCTCAGGAGCCGGAAGATCTTCAACATCGACCGGCCCTGTGGCCGGAGCTCCAACAATGACCGGCTCAGCGGCCGGTGCTTCGGAGGTAGCCGGCCCAACTGCCGAAACTACCTCAGTTTCCGGCGCGCACACCGGAGCTTCAATCACCTCCGGCTCAACCGCCGGGGCTTCAACAATTTCCGGCTCAGAGGCCAGGATTACTGCATCCTCCGGCTCAACAGCCGGAGCTTCCATCATCGCAGCACCAGAACCCGGGGCTTCAACCTCCGGGACATGTGCCGCTGGCGCATCTTCACTCCCGTGGTCCGGCGCTACCACGGGAACTTCTGGGGATGAGTCGAGGTCCATGACCACGACAGCCGACGCCGGAGCCGTCGCAGCTTCAGCCACCACTTGGGGCGGCACCGAGACAGGAGCAGAAGCTCCCACTCTCATGGCTTCAGCCACTGTGGCCGAGGGTGGAGCCTCACTCCCCTTCTTGGGGACGCTGCAGATGATGAACAAGAAAATTAAAAAATAGTTGCTACAATAAAAACAACTATCCAAGGTAGAAATCAAAAATTACCTTGGGAGGCTTCCGCACCAGCTTGCGTGGAACCTTTTTCCCAGGCGTTCTGGGCTAGCCATAGCCGGCGCAGAAGCTCCGGAAGGCCCCCCGAAACTCATCGCGGCCACGGGTGTTTCCCGGGTCGAGGCTCCCCTCGATCTGGAAGAACCCTCGGACCTGGAGGCCTCCACCGGCCCAGGAGCTAGAGTTGCACGCCCGGAGCTAACACCCCGGGAGGACCCTACTGCGGGGACAGTCACGCTCTGAGAGGACCCCACCGCGGGAACAGTCGCGTTCCGGGATGACCCCACTACGGGAACAGTCGCCGCAGCTGTAGAGGACCTTCCCCTCCAGGGAGAAGGAGCCGACGCAGAAGTAGCGAGCCCGATGGACCTTCCATCGGTGTACTGCAACTTCCTCTTCCGGCTCACTGGTTCATCCGCCAGCTCCTTGCCCTTGCCGACGACTTCTCCCCTAGGCTTAGGAACAGAGCCGGAGCCATCCTTGGGTACTCCGAGGATCGCTACCCCGGAGGTTGGTCTTCTCTCGACGACACCAAGGTCGTCAAGCATGGGCATCTTCCGCCGGAGCTCCCTGCTGAACTCCACTTCTACGTTCAGAGGAAGAAAAGCAGACAGCGGAGTCAAGTCGTCGCCGTCGACGTCGATGTCGTGCTGGAACTTCTTGAGGTGGAACTCCAAGGTTTTCCCCACCATGTTGGACTTCAAGCCGGTCTCAACCCGGTCGTCGTCCATCACGCTGTTGAGGGCCCAAGCGAGTTTCTCCCTCCTCTTCAGCGGCGTCCACCTGTTGACCAAGAAATTGCAAAATACCGCCTGAGGAGTCAATCCTCCCTCCACGCATTGGCGGATCCTGGTCAAAGCAGGGTTGAAAGCTTCTACCAGCACCGGAGCTTCACTCCAGATCGTTGTGTCGATGCCGGGAAGACCATCGGGCAGCTCCAACCTCTCGTGCTCCTCCACCCTGACGACTATCCAGTCTTTCTTCTAGTCATCCCACTTCCCAGAGGGAAATGACCGGAGGTACTTGAATGGTCACTTCTTGCGCTTCACGAAGTAGTAGAAACCAAGGTACTCATTGCTCCGGCCAGTGGTGTGGACGGTGAAGAAGGTCCGGAAGAGTTCAATGCAAGGGGGGATGCCCACCCACATCTCACAGAAGTGGACGAAGATGGACACGAGGAGAATGGAGTGAGGGCCAAGGTGGTATAACCGCAGACCATAGAAGTCTAGCAGTATCAAGAAAAAGGAAGAAAAAGGTGGGATCAACCCCACCATGTCGTACGAGGAGAAGTACACCATTTCGCCGGATTGCTCCTTCTCGAATGGGAGCTCTCCACCAGCGCGGACCGAACGGTTGAAGAAGTCCGAGGACCACCCCATGAGGGCCCGAACCTTCTTCAAATCGCCATCGGTCTTCAAGCGACTCTCGCGGAGACCCAACTCCATCGCGACACAGCTAGGCAAGAGAAGAAAAGCGAAGCACAAGTTGGGAGTTTGATGCAAGAACAGATGAGAGGCGTAAAGAACTCCCGACGGTGCACACTTTCCTTCTTAAGTAATCCCTCGCAACGCTTGGATGGAAACCGCAAGGAAGTCGAAGGTACCACCCAAAAATTCCACCCAGTCGATGACAAGCGGGCCCGAGACCACCCCGAAGATCAAGTTGAGGTTCTTACCCAGGTGAACGGTTGTCATCAAGAGGCGGGAAGCCCAAAGGCGGCAGCCTGACAAGGCGCGCGGAACCGATACGGTTTTCGTATCGGGAACCGGCGACCTTCAATTGCGTGAGATCCGCACGCCAAAGATCTAATCTGCCGCACGCGGGATACGCCACGCGGCGAGGATTTAATTCCAAGTCCTTGCCAACGGCACCCTCAAAGACCCTTGAAGACTCAGTTCAAAGGTCGCGAGGATGGACCCACCTCCGGCGGAATGACTTCCCCGAAGGTAGGACCATGGGGCCACTGTCGGTACCCTAGAAACCGTACACCCCTTGAGGTTATAAAGATCTCAAAGGAAAATCATCTACTTGGTTTGAAGACCCTCGAAGGCCCACATGTCAGACATAACCGGACCCGCTTCTCCAACATGGTTAATCCCTGGGTCGCCACGTGTACTACCAAACCCGAGCTACTGCCCACAAGGGGGAAGCTCCGGGCCATGTACCGAAATGGCACCTCCGGACTTAGCCCCAGACCGAGAGAAGCTCCAGGCCTGACACGTGTCGGGTAGCCCCGGAGCTACCTGTTTCCACATTATGCTCCGGAGCTGCCACGTGTCCAACTGTCGGATCTTCAGCCTCTAACCTCCGGAAGACCCCACAACGGCTCCGGATCTTCAAAGGGGAATCAAGGACTTCAAGACCCGATTAAGTGTCATTAATACCATATTAATGACACTTAAACGGACGATCTTAACACCAATAATGGTGCTGTCAAAGCCTGTTACAGGGTCATTAAGAGCAATTAAATGTGTTAAATAAGTGTCAATACTAGTAACTGCCGGGGTCACATGTTGGGTCAGGCTAACTTGTAACGGCATGCCCTTGTACTATAAAAGGACAGGCCGACGACACGTTCAAAGGGAGAGACACACGCTAGAGACAGACACACACGCCATTGACGCTGAACACAAGCTCAAACAGCTAATACAACACCATCACACCCGTGGAGTAGGGTATTACGCTCAGGCGGCCCGAACCACGTAAACTCTTGTGTCTCTTGTGTCAATTCCTACTCACCTTCTTGAATCTCCGCGCGCCCATATCGAACATCAAACTCCCCTATCACTTTAGCAGTGTAGGAAGATCTGCCGGTCCCAAACCACCGACAGTGGCGATCCCTGGAGTGTCTGAAGGTGGCTCCGACCCTGCTTCGAAGCCAAGGGTCGAGGTCGTCGGCAAGGGCAAGGAGCCGGCGGATGAACCCTTGAGCTGGAAGTGGAAGCTGCAGCATGCCGACAGAAGATCCGTCAGGCCTGCCACCTCTGCATCGGCTCCTTCTCCCCGGAGGGGGAGGTCTTCTGCAACCGCGGCGACTGTACCCGCAGTGGGGTCCTCCCGGGGTGCTAGCTCCGGGCATGCGACTCCAGCACCAGGGCCGGTTGAGGCCTCTGGGTCCGGAGGTTCTTCCCGATCAAGGGGGGCCTCGACTAGGGAAACGCAGTGGCTGCAACGAGTTCCGGGGGGCCTTCCGGAGCTTCCACGCCGGCTATGACCAGCCCAGAACGCCCGGGAAAGAGGTTCCGCGCAAGCTGGTGCGGAAGCCTCCCAAGGTAATTTTTAATCTTTACCTTGGACAGTTGTTTTGTTGTAGTAACTATTTTTTATGTTTCTTCATCCATCATCTGCAGCATTCCCAAGAAGAGGAGTGAGGCTCCACCCCCAGCCACAGCAGCTGAAGCTGTGAGGGCGGGGGCTTCTGCTCCTGTCCCGGTGCCGACCCAAGTGGTGGCTGAAGCTGCGACAGCTCCGGCGCCAGCTGTCGTGGTTATGGACCTCGACTCATCCCCAGAGACTCTCGTGGTAGCGCCGGACCGCGGGAGAGAAGATGCACTAGCGGTACCTGTCCCGGAGGTTGAAGCTCCGGGTCCTGGTGCTGAGATGATGGAAGTTCTGGCCGTTGAGCCGGAGGAAGCAATAATTCCGGCCTCAGAGACGGAAATTGTCGAAGCTCCAGAGGTTGAGCCGGAGGTGATTAAAGTCCCGGCGTGCGTGCCAGATGTTGAGGAAGTTCCAGCAGTTGGGCCAGCTTCCTCAGAAGCACCGGCCGCAGAGCCGGTCGTTGTTGGAGCTCCGGTCGCAGGGCCGGTTGATGATGACGATCTTTCGGCTCCCGAGACGGTGGTTGCAGAGGCGTCGGAGCTCGAGCCCCCATCGGAGGAGGTGTCCCGACCGGAGCTAGCAGCGGCCCCTGCTCCGGAAGTGACGATGTCGGAGGTACCCGCGGCTGAGCCGGAGTGCCCTGATGAAGTCGCTGGCTCCCTGCCTGAGGGGGTGAATGAAGACCAGGCGGCGGGGCCCTAGTGCCATGGAGACCCAGGGGACCACTCTTGTGGAGTGGGACCCAATTTTTGTATCTGAAAACCCGCTGGAACCAAGAGGAGACCCCAGCAGGTCCGGAACCTATCTCGTTGTCACTGTCTATTGACAACACATGTTCCAGTCTGCGTCAAGTTCAACTATCCTTCTTCCACGACAGCAAGGCTCTTGAAGAGGAGCGCCAAACCCTTAGGCGGTGGCGTAACCGGCTCTACTTCGAGACCAAGCTGGCGCAGTCGAGGCTAGCAGATGACAAAGAGTGGATCAAGCGGGAGAAGGTCCGCCTGGAATACTGGGGCAAATTGTTGGATGACAGGGAGAGTATGACTCGTGCCCTTGACGCTCAATCTCGGGAGATCTACGAGCAGACCAAAGCAACTAACAGTGCAGCCGATGAACGCCAAGAGAGTCTTGAGGCCATTAACACTATACTCATCAAGCGCCGGGAGGCACTTGAGGAGAGGGAGAAACGGCTCAAAGATGAAGAGCAGAAACTCCTAGAGCTGCGGGATGACATCCTGAGGAGGGAGGAGGAGCTCACCGAGAAGGTGGCTCTGGCTGACAAGGGCCTCGAGGAGCGCGCTAAGAAATTGGAAGAGCGCTGCGCTGAGGAGGAGGAGAAGGACTGGGTGCGAGGGCAGGAACTCTACGAGCAAGAGTGTGCCCTTGCTGCCAGGGAGAAGAAAGTGAGGGGCAGGGAGAAGGACCTGGTTGACCGCCGGAACAAGATCCACCTCCAGGAGGAGGAGCTCGGAAAACTCGAGAAGCGGGTTGCTGAAAAGATCCAGCAAAACGCCAAAGAGGTTGAGCGACTCACTCGCGAGAATTCTGAACTGGTGCCGGCCAGAAGATCCTTGGAAGAATTGAAGGGCTTGAGGACTGCGGACTCCCTACAGATTTAGGAGTTCCTGGGCAAGGCTAACGACGTGCTAACACCGATGGGCTTTAGCCCTGTGCGCCTGGAGGATCCAGAGCCGGAGCCGGACCTGACATTGCAGGCGTTGAGCTCGGCACGCAGCAAACTCTCCAAGGTGGACGATGTCATCGCGGGCCAATTGGAGGTTGAGGGGCAATCCCTGGCGAAGAACGTCGCAGAATGTGCTGACGTGCTACACCAGCCGGAACTCCCAATTTCCTCTGGACCCGGTGCTTGAAGGACCCGTTGAAGGGGAAGGCGAAGCTGCCCGAGCCAACGTGTCAGAGGTTGCCCAGAAGGTCGCCCAATTCTTCCATAGGGTCTAGGACCATCTCTGTAGTTCTCACTTGTATTTTCTCTTCTTGTTCCTCAATTTTGTAATCCCTTGTCTCCAGATGAATGAAATCCCCAAATTTTTGTGAATTTCACTTTTTGTCTTCAACACTTTTGTCTTCACTTGGCCCCCTGGTAGATGTACACAATTTGATTATGAACATGTACCAAGAGGATATTGTGTTTTGTTGAAGACTCATTTGCTCCAAACTCGTAAAGTGTAGGTCCGAAGTCTTCGATAGTGAAGTCCCCCTGAGGTTGTCGAAGCTTAGAAGCTCCAACATTGTCTATCGTTGGAGCTTAGTAGCTCCGGCAATAGTCCCTATCAACGTGTAGAGCATCAATAGTTAGTCCTCCGGAGTGTCGGAGTTTAGTAGCTCCAGCAGTGACCTTTGCCAACGCGTAGCTTGTCGGCAGCAGACTCCGCTTGTGGGGTCTTCTCACCATCTTATATTTTACGTCGACGGCTGGCCCCCTAGCTTTACCGGAGCTTGATTGCTCCGGTGATGCTCGTTTTCAATACGTAACATCGATTACAAGCCACCTAGGGGAGTCGGAGCTTTGTTAGCTCCGGCTTTTCTCCATCAACGTAGATTTTTTATTTTTCCTGCACACTGAAGCCAAGAAAAATAGTAAAATTCGTTTCTTGCCTATTACTTCATTGCGGCTTACGATTCTTAAGAAGATTTTAGGTCAAACGCGATTCTAAATACAACTGAATGCGTTGTCTTTTCTTCCAGATCCAATTGTACTTGGACCCGCCTTACTTCGGCCTGCCGGGGTGTAGGTAGAGTGGCGTACTTAGGGTGCTTGACTAGGCTAAGTCGATAGCACACTCCGACCCTAGATTGGCTTGGCGGCATTCAGGCGAGTGGGCCACGAACAATATTTGAATCCAGAAGAATCGACAATACAATTCGAATCGTATATGAACCGGTCGAACTGAAATTTCTTAAGAATTGCACATCTTTGTTATAGACAAGAAAGAGAAAAATAAAAAATGTTGAGCATGTACAAAATAAATGCACGTGGAGTCTGTTTCACATGAAGATGCCTTTCATTATAGGTCCGGGGTACAGGGGAAACAAGTACACTCTTAGGGTACGGAACCAGGCTAAGCGTGTTTTATTTCTCGTTTGACCCAGGGTAGCTAGCCACACTTTTAGTCCTGAGACTGTGACAAGTGTTACATGAACTTTGCGGACCTTCCGGAAAAGGTCCGGCTCTTCTCCCGGAGGAACTACCCGACTATGTACAATGACTCTATAATATACACCTCAAGTTACTACAGACTCACCTCCGTGATATTAAGTGTAGAACTTATGGAGGTGCTCAATGTTCCAAGGATTTGGGAGAGGTGTCCCATCCTCGGTAGCCAAGCGAACGCTCCCGGGACGGGATACTTTAATCACTCGGAAGGGTCCCTCCCAGCTGTGGGAGAGTTTGTTTAACCCTTCTCTATATTGTATTCTCCGTAGCACCAGGTCGCCTTCCTCGAGTTGTCGGTTGTGTACATGCCGCTGATGATAGCGCCGAAGGGCTTGGCGGTATCGGGCATTCCGAACAGTTGCTTGGCTCCTTCCCTCCTCAAGGAGGTCTAGGTCTTCACGTCGGAGCTGGTCCTGCGTGGTTTCGTCGTAGGTCCGGACCCGGAGTGACCCCAAGGTGATTTCTGGAGGAAGGATTGCTTCATCTCCATACACCAAGAAGAAGGGTGTCTCTCTAGTTGACCGGTTTGGAGATGTCCTGTTGGCCCAGAGAGTGGGCGGAAGCTCTTCAATCCAGTTGGCACCATGTTTTTTCAAGCGCTCATAGGTGCACGTTTTGAGTCCTTTAAGGATTTCAGCATTTGCTCTTTCAGCTTGGCCATTGCTTGCTGGGTGAGCTACGGAGGCGTAGCAAACTTGAATGCCGAGGTCTTCGCAATATCCTTGAAATGCAGAGCTTGTGAATTGGGTCTCATTATCAGTGATGATTTTGTTTGGGACTCCAAATCTGCATACAATGGACTGCAAAAAGTTGATAGCAGATTGCTTGTTGATTGTCACAACTGGAGTTGCTTCCGGCCACTTGGTGAACTTGTCAATGGCGACGTACAGGAACTTGTAACCTCCGACGGCTCTTGGAAAGGTCCCAAGATGTCCATCCCCCACACAACGAAGGGCCATGTAGGAGGTATCATTTGTAGGGGCTGAGCCGATGTGTGAATTTGCTTTGCATGAAATTGACATGCTTCGCATTTCTTCACCAGCTCAGTTGCATCCTGGAGTGTTGTAGGCCAATAGAAGCCATGCCGAAAGGCTTTACCAACCAGCGTGCGGGAAGACGTGTGGTTCCCACACTCGCCCCCATGGATTTATGCGAGGAGCTCGCAGCCTTCTTCCCTTGTGATGCACCGCATTAGGATGCCATTGGCACCGCGCCGGTAGAGATCCCCTTCTACTAACGTGTATCTTTTAGCCAATCTGACTACCCGATCAGCGGATACATCATCGTCAGGAAGGATGTTGTCTTTCAAGTAGTTCCGAATCTCCGATATCCATGCATTGGAACTAACTTGAGAATTTGAGTCTTGCGTGCTGGGTTGCTCGGAGCTTCCGGCAGCACCTACGACTCTTGATGGCTGCCATGGTAACACGGCCATTGGGACCGTCAGCTTCGGGATGCTGATCTCGCCCCCTTCGCTCAGTTCGGCAGGATGAGCTGTGGGTTTTGACAACCTCCGGACAAAAGTTCCGTCAGGAGCCGGAGCTCCGGTTGACGCTTTCGTCGAGAGTTCGTCAGCTTCAGTGTTATGGGCACGCTGAACATGGTGGAGATCTAAGACTTCGAAGTCCTTCTGATGCTTGTGAACTTCAAGAAGGTAAGCAGCTAGCTGGAGATTGTTGCAGGAGCATTCACCCTTCACTTGCTTAAGGATGAGCTGTGAATCTCCCTTGACCAGCAATTGCTTGACACCGTATGACAGTGCCACCTTTAGTCCGTAGATGAGTGCTTCGTACTCCGCCATGTTGTTGGTCGCCTTGAAGTCAAGGTGTACCATGTATTTCACCTTCTCCCCGGTTGGTGCGAGGAGAAGGATTCCAGCTTCGGCCCCCTGCTTTTGCATGGAGCCGTCAAAGTAGAGGGTCCAATGAGGCTCGGTGAAGACCGAAGCTTCTTGTTCCGTCTTATGCTCACTGGGGACCCCAGGGTTTGATGGAGAGGGAGTCCATTCTGCCACGAAGTCCGCCAATGCTTGACTCTTGACTGCTTGCCTTGAAATAAATTCGAGATCGAATTCAGCCAATTCTGCTGCCCACTTTGCAATATTCCCAGTTGAGTTGGGATTATGCAAGATTGCTCGAAGTGGGTAAGAGGTCACCACTGAGATCTTGTGAGCTTGGAAGTAATGTCGAAGCTTTCTGGAGGCGATAAGAACTGCATAGAGCAGCTTATGCACCTCTAGGTATCGAGTCTTGGCATCATGTAGTACTTCACTGATGAAGTACACTGGGCGCTGAATGGTCCGGACCCTCCCGGAGGGGTCCAGAGCTTCCTCTCCACTGACCCAGATCCTCCTCGAGGGATCCGGATTTCCTTCAGGTACCTTCGGGTCCTGGCTGGAGGAACCCGGAGCTTCTTTAGAAGTGACCTGGGTCCTCCTGGAGGAGTCTGGGTCTTCTGAATTGGTTTCTTGTGGATTCGAATCTGGGAGCTGGGACCCAGACTTGCTTTCAGGAACCTCCGGACCCTCCCGAAGGGGTCTGGATCCCTGAGTATGGGGTAGTTCTGGTCTCTCCGCAACCAGGATCATACTGACGACTTCGTCAGTGGCTGAAATGTAAAGCAACAAAGGCTCACCAGGATTCGGAGCTACCAGAATTGGTAGGGTGGTGAGAAATTGTTTTAGCTCCTGGAACGCCTTTTCTGCTTCTTCAGACCATTGGAATGGTCCGGACTTCCTCAATAACTTGAAGAAGGGGAGTGCCCGTTCCGCCAGTCTTGAAATAAACCGGCTGAGGCCTGCTATACATCCAGTTAGCTTTTGGACATCTTTGATGCGGGCTGGTGGCCGCATGTCTTCAATGGCCTTGATCTTCGCCGGATTAGCTTCTATGCTCCGGTGACTTACCAGGAAACCCTTTTCCGGAGCTAACCCCGAAGACACACTTGTCTGGGTTTAGTTTTGTGCGGGTGACCCGCAGCTTATCGAAGACAGCCTACAAGGTGTCGAGGAGTGACTCCTTATTCTTGACCTTGACCACGATGTCATCAACATACACTTCCACTACGTCTCTAATGATGTCTTCAAAGGTTTTGTACATAGCTCGTACAAAGGTTGAAGCTGCATTCTTGAGACCAAATGGCATGGCTGTATAACAGTACAATCCATCTACTGTGATGAAAGAGGTATGCTCTTCATCTTCCCTAGACATCCTGATTTGATGATACCCAGAATATGCGTCTAGGAAACACAGTAATTCACACCCGGAGGTGGAATCCACTATCTGATCTATTCTAGGTAGTGGGAATGGATCTTTTGGACATGCCTTATTTAGTGTTGTGTAGTCGATACACATCCGAAACTTCCCGCCGGCCTTGGGCACAACGACTGGGTTTGCCAGCCATTTTGGATGGAAGACTTCTCGGATGAATCCAGCTTCGAGCAACTTCTTCACTTCTTGTCGAATGAAGTTCTGTCGCCCTACAGATTGCTTCCGAGGCTTTTGATGCACAGGCCGAGCGTCGGGGTAGATCTTCAGATTGTGCTCAATCACTTCCCCGGGGATCCCAGGCATTTGTGACGGTTGCCAGGCAAACACATCAACATTAGCCCGGAGGAAAGTGATGAGCGCGAGTTCCTATTTGTCGTTCAGTCCTCCCGATATACGGGTGGTCTGAGCGGCATCAGAACTGATTTGGACGACTTTGACAGGAATGTCGGCGTCGCCGCTTGGCTGCACACGAGGTGCAGAAGTCGAGCCTCGTTGACGAATGCTCGGGGGTTTTGGAGCTTGCTCCTGCCTGGAGTCCTCCTCTTGCGCCGTGGTAAGTGCATGGAGTTCTTCCAAAGCAGTTACCCCGGCAGTACGATCTCCGCAGATCCGGAGAACGCCTACTGGTGTTGGCATCTTTAACACCAGATAGCCATAATGAGCAGCTGCCATGAATTTGTACAAGGCAGGCCTACCCAAGATGGCATTGAAGGGTAAGTTGATCTGAGCAACATCAAAGACCAACTTCTCGGTGCGATACTTCTCCCGTGTCCCGAAGGTAACGAAGAGAGTAATAGCTCTGAGTGGGGTAATGGCTCCCGGACCTACTCTGGAGAAAGGTCGGGAGGGGTGAAGATCCGAAGGTCGGAGCTGAAGCTTGGTAAAAGCTTCGAAGCTTATGAGATTGAGCCCCGAACCTCCGTCTACCATGACATGGTGGAGCTGGATGTTATTGATGGTAGGAGATACCATCAAAGGTAGCTGACCTGCTCCAACCATGCTTCGAGGACAGTTCGAAGCATTAAAAGTGATGGTTGTGTCCATCCACTTCCGATGAGTCTCCGGTCTGGCTGTAGGAGCTACAGCAGCCATGTCCCGACGCATAGTCTTGATGGCGGGAAGTGATGTCCCATGATCCACCAAAAATGGTGTTCATGGTCTTCCGACGCTCGTTGTCGGAGACGTCGGAATCATCGTCGACGGAGGTGTAGACGGCCTTCAGGACCTTTTTGGGATCCTGAAAACCTAACTCCTCTTCAGCCGGAGCTTCATCGACTTTTTGTTTTCCTTCCCTCTGTCGGAAAGGAGATTCTTCCCGGCGCTTCTTGTAGCGCTCGACAAGGTTTTGGACCTCCCGGCAGTCTTTCAAACTGTGGTTGCCCGTTTTGTGAATTGTACACCACACTTTGGGTTTGCCACCGTCTTCAGAAGACGATCGAGGTATCTTCTCGGTGTGTGGCCCTCGGCCACTCGGAGCTACAGCAGCTGCAACGTTGGATGTACCGGCTGACGGCTTCTTCTTGTCGTTGGTCTTCTTCTTCTTCTTGCCACTCCCGGATGTAGCGGCTTCTTCTTTGGAGGATTTCTTGTGACCCTCCGAAGTTGGTTTGCAGTGCATCTCACGGCCCTCCGCAGCTCTGGCACATTTGTCGGCCAAACTGAAGAGTTCCGTGACACTGGTGATCTCCTTGATCGCCAGTTTCTCCAACATCTTCTTATCCCGTACACCCTGTCTGAATGCCACAATGACAGAAGCGCTGGAGATAGAAGGGATAGTATTCCGTACCTGAGAGAACCTCTGGATGAATGATCGCAGGGACTCTCCCCCTTTTTGCACGACTGCAAAAAGGTCCAGTTCAGTGCTTGGTCGGGTGTATGAACTCCCGAAGTTGGCGGTGAACTGTCGGCACAGCTCCTCCCAACTGTTGATGGAGTTGGGTGGAAGGCTCATAAACCAGGACATGGCGGTCCTAGTTAAAGCCACTGGGAAATAATTGGCCATTATAGCCTCATTTCCTCCAGCTGCCAAGATAGCAGTGGAGTAGATCTGAAGAAATTCAACAGGATTGACGGTCCCATCGAACTTCTCCGGTAGGTGAGGCCGGAACTTCTGTGGCCACCTGACCATACGCAGATGCATGGCCAGGGCTGAACAGCCTCCTCCCACTCCTTCAGGAGCGAGAACTTCTTGAGCTTCTCGTCTTTCACGAGCACGCTCAATATGGACTCGGTCGTCCTGTTGGCGGTATCGGCGATCAAGCTCCGCCCGGAGGTCATGAGTTGAACGCTTGGATACCGTGTGAGTGCGTCGTGCCCCAGAGGGCAACGACGTCACCTGTTGTGATGCAGCACGTCTTCTGTTGTTGGAAACGTGCAGACCAAGTCTGCCAGACAAGGTCCGTCGCTGAGACAGGGCCCGTCCTGAAGGAGGAGGACCCTAGTTGCTGATGCGGTCGGCTGCTGCTGCAACCAAATGTTCCACATCAGCCCTCCACTGCTCCAGTGCAATCCCAGGATGCATCCGGAGGTGGTGGGCATTGGAGAAGAGCACGTGCTTCATGGAGCACGTGTTTCGGGTTGTCATGATTTCCCGACACAGTGACTGATGCCGGTGCACCATCGCGTTGTCCAGCTTGATTTGCTGGTGGAGGTGGCGGTGGTGGCAGTGTGACTCCTGCTGGTGTTGAGGCCCCTGCTGGTGGCTGCATATTGGAGGGATTGCCCCCAACAACTTGAACAGTGGGATGACCGTTGGATGATCTAGCAGCTGAGTTCACCATTCTCGAAATCTCAGGCACCCCCTACCTGGCGCGCCAACTGTCGGTGGTTTGGATCCGACAGATCTCCCGACACTACTAAAGTGTTAGAGGAGTTTGATGTTCGGTGTGGGCGCGCGGAGATTCAAGAAGGTGAATTGTGAATAGCACAGGAGACACGGAGATTTACGTGGTTCGATCCGCCTGAGCGTAATACCCTACTCCACGGGTGTGTTGGTGTTTTATTAGCTGTATGAGCTTGTGTCGAGCGTCTATGGAACGTCTAGAGTCTGTCGTCGGCCTGTCCTTTTATAGTACAAGGGCAGGCCGTTACAAGTTAGCCTGGCCCGACATGTGGCCCCGACGGTTACTAATATTGATACTCATTCAACACATTTAATTGCCCTTAATGACCGGGTAATGGGCTTTGACAACACCGTTACTGGTAATTAAGGTCGTCCGATCGTGTGTCATTAATATAGTATTAATGACACTTGATCGGGTCTTGAAGCCCTTGATTCACCTTTGAAGATCCGGAGCCATTGTGGAGTCTTCCGGAGGTTAGAGGCTGAAGATCCGACGGTTGGACACGTGGCAGCTCCGGAGCATACTGTGGGGAACAGATAGCTCCGGAGCTACCTGACACGTGTTAGTTCTGGAGCTTCCCTCGGTCTGGGGTTAGGTCCGGGGGTGCCATTTTGGTACATAGCCCGGAGCTTCCCCCTTGTGGGCGGTAGCTCCGGTTTGACAGTACACGTGGCGACCCTGGGATTAACCATGTTGGAGAAGCGGGTCCGGTTATGTCTGACATGTGGGCCTCCGGAGGTCTTCAAATCAAGTAGATGACTTTCCCTTGAGATCTTTGTAATTTCAAGGGGTGTACGGTTCCCAGGGTACCGATAGTTATCTTCGAAAAACCCACTGGGAAAAATCTAAAGATATATACACGATAAAATGCTTATGTAAAAACTCCTGAAACATTTATAAAACAGGAGAAAACACAAAATGAAATGTCATAATTGTTTTCAAATAAAAACCCCTGTGGGGAAAATAAGAAAACAGACATTATCTTGCATTGTCATTGCCTCATTAAAACTTAATGTGAGAAAACTTAAAGTAAAACTCACATAAAAAAAGAGTACAATTTGATGCTTAATTGTCAGATGGCTTTTAATGAAGCTCCCCCTAAACCTTGCAAATCTCTAAGTCTATGCATACCAATACCCTCAACACACTTAGAAAATGTAGAGTATGGTAGGGACTTAGTGAATAGATTGGCTAAATTATCACATGACTTAGTTTGTTGGAGATCAATTTCTCCATTGACTTGAAGTTCATATGAGTAAAATAGTTTAGGAGCTATGTGTTTAGTGACGTTAGTTTTCACATAACCTGACTGCATCTGAGCAATGCAAGCTGCATTATCTTCATAGATAATGGTTGGTGACTCAATGGGTCCAATGCCACTTGAGACTTGTATATGATTAATCACTCTACGTAGCCAAACACATTCACGTGCGGTCTCAATAAAATTAAAAGCTAACTCCTTTAGATTTCTCGCAAAAAATTGATAACGTTAAAACTTCTCCAAAAGTTAAGTTTGACTACGTAACATATATCCGACATGTAATATAAACTCAAAGAAAAAATAAATTTACGACCAATTTTTCGCAGAAAACTCGTTTCGATAACATCGAAGGCTAACCCTTTTGGATTTCTCGCGAAAATTTTATACAATTTAAATGTATTCAAAACTTAAGTTTGAATACATAACGTATATTCTACATGTAACACAAACTCGATCTTGAAGAAAACTTAATTTACAATTAATTTTTAAAGAAATTCGATTCTCGATAAAAATCGAAGACTAATCCCTTTGAATTTCTTGCAAAAAATGATACCTTCGAAACTAATCCAAAATTAAGTATGACTACGTCACGCATATTCGACATATATTAAAAGATCGATCTCGAAGAAAAATAAGTTTACGTTCCATTTTTCGCAGAAAATATGGTTCTAGATAAAATCGAAGGCTAACCCCGTTGGATTTTATTACGAAAATTTGATACCATTGAAACTACTCCAAAACTTAAGTATGACTATGTAACGCATATTCTACATGTAATACAATCTCGATCTCAAAGAAAAATGAATTTACGACCCATTTTTCTCGAAAAACTCGCTTCTTGATAAAATCGAAGGCTAACTCCTTTGTATTTCTCGAGAAAATTTGGTACCTTCGAAACTTCTCAAAAAATTAATTATGACTACGTAACGAATATCTTACATGTAATACAAGTTTGATTTTGAAAAAAATAAATTTACAACTTATTTTTTACAAAAGAACTCGGTTCTTGATAAAATTGAAGGCTAACCCCTTTGAATTTCTCATAAAATTTTTATACTGTCAAATCTTCTCCAAAAAATAAGTATTGCTACGTAATGCATATCCGACATGTAATACGAATTCGTCCTCGAAGAAACATAATTAATGACCCATTTTCGCAAAAAAAAACTCGGTTCGTGATAAAATCGAAGGCTAACTGCTTTGGATTTCTCGCAAAAATTTATACCGTTGAAACTTCTACAAAAGTTAAATATGACAACATAACGCATATCCGACATGTAATAAAAGATTGATCTCGAAGAAGAATGAATTTACAACCCCTTTTTCGCTAAAAACTCGATTCTTGATAAAATCGAACGATAACGCGTTTGGATTTCTCGCGAAAATTTGATACCATTGAAACTAATCTAAAATTTAAGTATGACTAATTAACGCATATCCGACATGTAATACAAGATCAATTTTGAAAAAAAATGAATTGACGACCCATTTTTCGTAGAAAACTCGGTTGTTAATAAAATCGAAAGTTAACGTCTTTGGATTTCTCGTGAAAATTTGATACCACAGAAACTCCTCCGAAACTTAAATATGCCTACAAAATGCATACCAAACATGTAATACAAGCTCGATCCTAACAAAAAAAATAAATTTACGACCTATTTTTTGTAGAAAACTCGATTCTCAATAAATTAAAGGCTAATCTCTTTAGATTTTTCGCGAAATTTTCATGTCGTCGAAACTTCTCCGTAAAATAAGTATGACTAAATAATGCATATTTGACATGTATACAAGCTCGATCTAGATGAAAAATGAATTTACGATCCATTTTTTATAGAAAACTCTATTCTCAATAAAATCAAAGGCTAACTTCTTTGGATTCTCGCAAAATTTTGATACCGCTGAAAATTCTTAAAAATTTAAGTATGATTACGTAACGCATATCTGACATGTAATACGTGCTCGATCTTAAAAAAATGAATTTACGACCTATTTTTGCATAAAACTTGATTCTCGATAAAATTGAAGGCTAACCCTTTGTATTTTATCACAAAAATTTGATACCATCAAAACTACTCGAAAACTTAAGTATGACTATGACATGCATATCCAACATTTTATACAAGCTCGATCTTCAAGAAAAATGAATTTACGACCCGTTTTTCAAGGATAACTCGATTCTCGATAAAATCGAAGGCTAACTCCTTTAGATTTCTCGCGAAAATTTGATACCGTCAAAACTCCTCCAAAAATGAATTATGACTACATAAAGCATATTAGACTTGTGATACAAGCTTGATTTTGAATAAAAATGAATTTACTACTCTTTTTTTTGCGGAAAACTCGGTTCAAAATAAAATCGAAGGCTTTCTCGCGAAAACTTTCTCGCGAAAATTTGATATCTTTGAATCATTTACAAAAAAAGTATTACTACCTAATACATATCGGAGATGTAATACGAAATCGTTCTCGAAGAAAAAAATAATTAACGACTCAATTTCGCAAAATACTCGATTCTCGATAAAATCGAATGCTAACCTATTTGAATTTCTTGTAAAAGTTTGATACTATTGAAACTTCTCCAAAACATAAGTATGACTACATAACGCATATATGACATGCAATACAAGATCAATCTAAAAAAATTAATTTAAGACCCCTTTTTCGCGCAAAACTCAGTTCTTGATAATATCGAATGCTAACCCCTTTTAATTTCCCGAAAAAATTTAATACAATCAAAACTTCTCCAAAATATAATTATGACTATGGAATGCATATTCGACATGTAATACAAGCTCGATCTCGAAGAAAAATGAATTTATGACCCATTTTTTGCAGAAAAAACTCTGTTCTTGATAAAATAGAAGGCTAAGCCTTTGCATTTCTCACAAACATTTCATACTGTCAAAAATTCTCTAAAAATTATGTATGTCTACGTAATGCATATACTACATGTAATTAAGGCTCGATTTCAAAGAAAATGAATTGACGACCCAATTTTTCTAGAAAACTCGGTTCTCGATAAAATTCAATACTGTCGAAACATCTCCAAAAATTAAGTATGATTATTTCACACATATACGACATGTAATAAAATCTCGATCTAGAAGAAATACGAATTTACGACTCATTTTTCGCAGAAAACTCAGTTCTTGATAAAATCGAAGGCTAACCCCTTCAGATTTCTCGCAAAAATTCAAACCTTCAAAACTTCTCAAAAAATTAAGTATGCATACGTAATGCTTATCCGACGTGTAATACAAGGTTGATCTTGAAGAAAAATGAATTTACGACCCATGTTTTGCAGAAAACTTGATTCTCGATAAAATCAAAGGCTGGCCCTTTTGATTTCTCGCGAAAATTTGATATCGTTGAAACTTCTCTAAAGATTAAGTATGACTACGTAACACATATCCAATATGTAATACAAGCTCGATCTCAAAGAAAAATAAATTTACAACTCATTTTCGTAGAAAACTCGATTCTTGATAAAATCGAAAGCTAATCTCTTTATATTTCTCTTGAAAAATTGATATCGTTGAAAATTCTTCAAAAATTAAGTATGGCGACGTAAAGCATATACAACATGTAATACAAGCTCGATCTCGACATAAAATAAATTTATGACCCATTTTTTGCAGAAAATTCGGTTCTCGATAAATTTATGACCCATTCCCTTTGAATTCACGCGAAGAATTTGATATCTTTGGAAATTCTCCAAAACTTACATATCGCTATGTAACACATATGAAATATGGAATACAAGCTCAATCCCCAAAAAAATTAACTTACAATCATTCTTTTGCAGTAAAATTGTGTTTTAAATAAAATTGAATGATAATCCATTTGAATTCATGCAAAAAATTGATATCTTTGAAAATTCTCCAAAACTGATGTATAGCTACTTAAGACATATATAACATGGAGTGGAAGCTCGATCTCCAAAAAAATGAATTTTAAGTCATTCTTTCGAAGAAAGCAAAATTTTGAGTAAATTTGAAGGCTAAACCTATCGAATTCACGCGAAAATTTGATATCTTCAAAACTTCCACAAAATTTACGTATGGCTACGTAAGACATATACAACAAGAATAACAAGCTCGACCTCAAATAAAATGAATTTGAGATCTTTCTTTAAAGAAAATTGTGTTTTAAATAAAACCGAAGACTAACTTCTTTGAATTCAAGCGGAAATTTGATATCTTCGAAAATTCCCCAAAACTTAGATATGGATACATAAGACATATAAAACATTGAATACAAACTTAATCTTGAAGAAATATGAATTTATAAGTAAAATTGAAGCCTAACTCATTTGAATTCACGTAAAAATATGATATCTTCAAAATTTCCCCAAAACTTACGTATGGTGACTTAAGACATATACAAAATGGAACACAAGCTTAGATATCTAAGAAAAATGAACTTACTGTCATTCTTTTGTATAAAACTACGTTTTGAGTAAAATCAAAGGCTCACCCCTTTGAATTCACGCAGAAATTTAATGTCTTCAAAAAATTTGATAAAACTTACGCATGTCTACAAAATACATATACAACATGGAATACAAGCTCAATCTCAAGGATAAAATGAATTTACGGTCATTCTATCGAAGAAAACTACATTTCGAGTAAAATCGAAAGCTAACCCCTTTGAATTCATGGGGAAAATTTGATATCTTCGAAACTTCCCTAAAACATACGTATGGATACGTAAGACATATACAACGTTAATTACAAGCTCGATCTCGAAGAAAAATGAATTTATGATCATTCTTTGAAGAAAATTGCATTTTGAGTAAATCGAAAGCTAACCCTTTTGAATTTATGCGAAAATTTGATATACTAAAAAATTCCCCAAAAATTATGGCGCAGTAAGACATATACAACAGGGAATAGCTCAATCTCAAAGAAAAAAAAAACTACGGTCATTCTTACGAATAAAACTACGTTTTGAGTAAAATCGAAGGCTAACCCTTTTAAATTCACATTAAATTTTATATCTTCAAAAATTTAACAAAAAATTTGTATGACCACGTAAGACATATACAACATGTAATACAAGTTTGATCTTGAAGAAAAATGAATTTACGATCATTCTTTCGGAAAAACTGCGTTTTGAGTAAATCAAAGGCTAACCCCTTTGTATAACAACAACAAAACCTTTGTCTCAAGCAAGTTGGGGTCGGCTAGAAATGAAACCCAACAATCTTTAAAAAGAATTAATAGAAAATGAGATGAAAGTGAAAAAATAAGGTTAACCCCTTTGTATTCAAGCAAAAATTTTATATCTTTGAAAATTCTCTAAAACTTACTTATGATTACGCAATATATATACAATATGGAATACAAGCTCGATCTTAAAAAAAGTTACAGTCATTCTTTTAAAGAAAACTGCATTTTGAGTAAAACCGAATGCTAACCATTCGAATTCACAATAAAATTTGATATCTTCGAAAATTTTCCAAAAAATACCAGTGGCTATGTAATATATAAAACATAGAATACAAGCTCAATCTCGAAGAAAAAATGAATTTACAATTATTCTTTTGAAAAAACTGCGATTTGAGTAAAATCGAAAGCTAACCCTATTGATTTCACGCAAAAAATTGTATGTCTTTGAAACTTCTCCAAAATTTAAGTATGATTACAAGAGACACATACAACAAGAAATACAATCTCGATCTTGAAGAAAAATAAATCTACAGTCCTTATTTTAAAGAAAACTGTATTTTTAGTAAAATTGAAGGCTAACCCCTTTGTTATTTCACGTGAAAATAGAATTTACTATCATTCTTTTGTAAAAAATTGGTGTTTTGAGTAAAATAATCGATAAGTAATACAAGCTCAATCTTGAAGAAAATTAATTTACATTTTTTTTGAAGTAAACTTCATTTATGGTAACATCAAAGGATGACCCTTTTTTATTTTTTGTGAAACTTAGATACCTTCAAAACATACCCAAAACTTAAAGCCCTCTTTAGCACAACTTCACAAAGCTGATTCTCTGGATTCACTTCTGATTTTCTGGTGAAGTGATTCTGTGGCTGAAAATGATTCTTTATGATTTCCTAGAATAAACTCTAAGAATCATGAGAGAGAATCACTCCATAGAATCAGAAGAAGTTACTTTTTTCAGCTTCCAGCCCCTAAGTTCATTTCAGAGAATCACTTCACAGAATCAGACTTCTTCTGAAAAACAGTATTTAGCACAGCTTCCCTAATTCTGCCTGCGAATCAGCTCTGTGGAGCTCTGCCAAAGGAGCCCTAAATATGACCACGTAACACATAGACGATACGGATACAAGCTCGATCTCGATGAAAAATGAATTTGCGACACGATTTTTGAACAACACTTCATTTTCGGTAAAAGCGAAGGCCAACCCTTTTGCATTTTTTTTGTAAAAATTTGATACCTTAGAAAAATTTCCAAAATTTAAGTATAACTATGTAACATATAGTGGATAAGGAATACAAGTTTGATCTCAAAAATAAAAAACAACATGTTTTGTTTTTTGAAGAAAACTCCATTTTTGATAAAAGTGAGGGCTAACCGTTTTGGATTTTTCACGAAAATTTGATACCTTTGAATCTTTCCAAAAACTTAAATATGACTATTTAACACATAACCTATAAAGAATACAAGTTCAATCTCGAAGAAAAATGATTTTACGACTCTTTTTGAAGAAAATTTCATTTTAGTTAAAAGCGAAGAGATTTTAAAAACTTTGAAAGGTAACTTCGAAGGAATGAGTTTACGACCTGTTTTTTTTTTTGAGAATCCTTCATTTTATTAAAATCAAAGACTAATCACTTTAATTTTTTTTGTAAAAAGTTGGTAATTTGAAAACATCCTCGAAAAATAGTTAGAGCTAAGTAACATATTGACGATAATGAATACAAATCTCATGTGCAAAAAATATAAATTTACCGCTATTTATTTACATGAAGCCCCCTTTTCCGGTATATGGGTCGGAAAGAAGCATAGGCCCATATATAGATTTCTGGAAAGAAGCAGAGACGTGTGTTGCCCGGCCTTGAATCTGGCTTCGCCCGGAACGCACTTCTTTTCTCTCAAGTTCTCCTCACGCCGCCGCCGCCATGTCCGGCTTCTTCCGGCGAATCGCAGGCATCCCGTGGCGGAACATCGCCGGGGACGCCTTCTCCCGCACCTTTCTGATGGTGAAGGCCTTCTGCGTCATCCATGTCATCGACGAGCACGTCTGCTCCTTCTCCATCGTACGGGGCCCGAGCATGCTGCCGGCAATGAACCTGGCGGGCGACGTGGTGGCGGTGGACAAAGTGAGCGTGAGGCGAGGGCGGGTGGGGCCCGGGGACGTCGTGCTGCTGATCTCGCCCGAGGACCCGCGCAAGCTGGTCGCCAAGCGCGTGCACGGCATGGAGGGCGAAGCCGTCACCTACTTCGTCGACCCCGGGAACAGCATCGCATCTAAGACCGTCGTGGTGAGTTTCTCGGCTTGGTGCTAGTGATACTTCATACTTGTAGTGATGGTCCTGTGATAAGATTGGGTATGAATTTGAACTTTTGCCTTTTGGTGCCCTAAAGATTGTGTTTTTACTGTTTTGTACGGCATTGACCCTTAGGATTTAGATGTAATAGTGTCTAATTCTTCGGTCAGTAGCCTGCAATTCAGCGGTCACTGATTGCTTCATTGGTGATATTTTAGTGCTCCGGGGATATGTGATAAACTGGTGTTTCAGAGTATCCTAGATCTTAAAAGGTTCGGTGCTGATTTAGAGAGGTTTATTAGCTTAACTAGCTCATTAGTTGCTTCGGTCGAAGTGCTTAAAAAATGGATGTTTCGATGAGTAGTATGTGACACGCGCATTTGTATCACTTACTGATGTAGTGAAATATTTCTGTTCCAGTACTCTGCTCTGGTTTGAATCTTTTGCATGAACTCAGGAAGTATCACCCATCAGAAGGCGCAAATTCTACTCATCTTTAGGTAGATTATCAATTGCAAAAATTTGGCTTAGAAAGTTTTGGTTATTAAAAGGACTGCCTAAAAGACTTCCCCTGTTCTGGAAGAGTAGCGTCTGTTTCTTTCATGTTCATGGCTTTAACAGGTCCCCAGATAAATTTGAGGCATGATAAGGTCCATTCTTTATTTGGTTTTGTATTCCTCTTCTTCGGAATTATGTACAGTTCCTTTACAGATTGTAGAGTCACCTCATGATCCTGGGTGATGTAAAATTGTAGGTACCGAAAGGTCACGTTTGGGTTCAAGGTGATAATCTTTACGCGTCTAGGGATTCAAGGCATTTTGGACCAGTGCCTTATGGTCTCATTACTGGGAAGGTATTTTGTCGGGTAAGCCAACATTTCACCTCATTGGTTAATCTGTATAAGAGGAGTATGAAAACTACCAGGCTCTTTTGCCTTTCATATTTATATTTTAGGAGTGAAAACTTATTCGATGCTTTTGCCTAATGCTACCAAAACGTCATGTGGATGGTGGCCATTCCTCTAGAACATCATCACAGCAAGTACGCTCTTTATGTGAATACTTGACCGTTATTGTTCAATGATAGGTTTGGCCAC
The DNA here is from genome assembly GCA_036927565.1 of Tuctoria greenei. Classification (NCBI taxonomy): domain Eukaryota; kingdom Viridiplantae; phylum Streptophyta; class Magnoliopsida; order Poales; family Poaceae; genus Tuctoria; species Tuctoria greenei. Next base: position 5,088,522 of record JAYESD010000007.1, read on the forward strand.
CAGACCGTTTTGGTTCTATCGATTCTAATGCACAGGAGTTATGACAATCGAGGTAAATTTATCTTTTTCCTTTTCACTTGCTTCTAAAACATATCGGTTTCTCACTGTCTCTGTTCCCGTTTATGTGCTAACTTTTCTTGCTGTTTCGTACAGCGCTCATTGGAGGCAGAGATGTGCTCGTATATGTCAAATGTCAAGAGGTTTATACTCAATGACAGGTCCCTGAAATCAAGCTTCATTTTAGTTGTCATGGCACAGTTTTGCAGCAAAGCATAGTGTATCTCGAACCTCATCATTCGATTTTATCTTTAATTTTGGTTCTCACCCTCCTTTGATCCCAATCAACATTTGTATCTTGACACGCGGTGTACTTAATCGTAAGTTGATTTTTTTAGAGGGTAGAAATTCAGTACCTCGCTGATTTATGCTAGTTGAGGTATAAGGAGTTTTGATGATGGTGGAACAGAACCGGTTTATTTTTTTGTAAAAGTAGTACAGAGTGCCGTTTGGTTGGAAACAGCTTGATTTGTGCAGGGAACGCTCCTTCGTCAATAATGAAGCTGAATGGCTGCCATCACATGTAAATGCACTAATCTGATGAAGTGTTAATTGTAAACTGTATCAAGCTCAGTTCATTTGCATTTGTATTTTGGATCGAAGTCCTCGCTAAGTGAGGCGCTCACACATTCTGATGTTGAAGCTTGCAGATAAATGATTCTCCAGGTGAATTATGCCACTACATGTAGCGTGGGGTAGGGTATCAATAAAGCTCGAGGCTCGTAAATAATTAAGTTTGGTTCGTTGAAAACTCGATTTGAGTTCGGCTCAAAAGATGAACTAGCCGGACTTAAATTTCATCCAAAATTCACGTGTCTGACATACTCGATAAGACTTGTTTAGATAAATTTTATTATTGTAACCATATCTGTTATTGTAAACAGCCCTAGCGTGGGGATAGCTTATAACTTCAACATCTAAGCTACGAGACAAAAGTTTGCATTTCAAGGAAAAATAAGCAGGGCATTTCGATCATGGAAGCAGACAAAGCGTCAGTGTAGAACACAAACCCACCGAGATGGCAAACTCCACAGTGGAGCTCTTGTCGGTCGAACATGTAGGTGTTTGGCTTGAAGAAGGCGAACGGTCTGCAGATATTGTGAGACGGCGGAGGGAGGATGGCCACTGTCGCCGCCGAGCCGAAGAGGTGGTCCCGCTTGCAGCGCTGCCTCCGTCGCGGCGGGAAGGGCGTGGTCGTTCCGTAATGGCCGGCCGGCGTCTCGCCGAGGGGTTTGGTCGGAGGCCTCGCTGCTCCCGTCTCACAGCGGCACAGCTGCGACTTCATCAGCTTGTTTCCTGGTACGCCCTGCTGCGTCTTTCTGATGGTTCCTTCAATCAAAGTGCTCCCAGTTGCAAGAAGAAAAAAAATCACACATCTGGTGCAATCGTGCAATCATACGCTCACAGCTTTTGGATTCTCATCCTATGATAACTGTACTTTTACATATAAATCTCTTCATCCGCCCACAAATTAATGGAGGGATTTATATGTAAAATTGTAGTTACCGTAGAATGAACATCAAAAAGTTAAAATCGCATAATTTCATAATTGCACCAGATGCTAAATTGCACACCGATAGCTGTCCTTACACTACCTACAGATCATGTTCCTGACTATTCTTTTTCAGGCTTAGAGAGTAAGATTATTATGCTTATATTTCTGTTCAATCGAATCACAAGTTCAGTTCCCACTAATAAGCAGTAGCAATATAGGGAAATCAATTCAGCTCTAAAGCAAATGTTAGAAAAGCACACCATTACAATAACAGTAATGCTATACATCAGGTGCCTAAAAACAACCCTTATCTCAGACGACATTTAGATATGTTTTAAGATTCGTGTGCTCACACTATTTCTTTCCAAACCCTATTTCTTTGCAGACTCTACCCGATCCAATCCGGCTAGCGGCGGTGGCCACCGGCGCAGCTCGACGCCCACGGCGGCTCGTGACGCACGGCGGTGAGAACGCGACCCTCGACGCGCGGCGGCGAGCAAGCGACCTTCGACGTGAGGCGGTGAGCAGGCGGGGCAGCGGCGGCAGCTCGACGGCGGCGTGGCGGCAGAAGCTCGAAGTCGGCGCGCTGCTATCGGCACCGACACCAAATGTGAAGATGAGTATTCAATTTTTTTTATTTTTCTTGTTTATTTTGTAGTTATTAAATCATAATTGTAGGATTATGTCAATTGTAAAATTATTAAACAAAAAATTATGATTGATTAACATATAGAATTAAGGCTTAATAGTTAATTACAAAGATTAGTGATTACAACAACAACAACAACAACCAAGCCTTTTCTCAAACAAGTTGGGGTCGGCTAGAAATGAAACCCAACAATTTTGAAGAAAAGTAATAGAAAATAAGATGAAAGTAGTAGTAGTAGTAATAATAATAATAATAATAATAATAATAATAATAATAATAATAATAAATACAAATAAAATAAGATTATACATTTTATTTATTTTAGAAAAAGGTTAATAAGAAAGAAGATGAGAGTAACAAAATACGAATAAACTAAGATTTTGGTACATGAATTGCTAATTTCTATGCAGTTCTATCATGAGCCAAATCTCTAGGTACGTCTCACTCCTTTAAGTCTTGTTTCACTGTCTCCTGTCACGTCAACCTTGGTCGACCTCTACCCCTTCTAAAATTTTCTCTACTCTTTATAATCTCATTGTTAACCGGTGCTTCTGGAAGTCTCCGCTGTATATGCCCAAACCATCGTAGGCAATATTGGACTAGCTTCTCCTCAATCGGTGTCACCCCTACACTATCGCATATCACCTCGTTTCTAATTTTGTTTCTTCTTGTATGACCGCACATCCACCGTAGCATGCGCATCTTCGCAACACTCATTTGTTAGACATGTTGCCTTTTAGTTGGTCAACATTCTGCTCCATACATCATCATAGGTCTGATCACCGTCCTATAAAATTTTCCTTTCAATTTTTGTGGAACTTTCTTATCACATAAGATTCCATATGCTTGTCGCCACTTCATCCACCTGATCTTGATTCTATGACAAACATCTTCGTTAATATCACTATTGCTTTGTAACATTGATCCTAAATATCAAAATGTGTCCCTCCTAGGTACTAATTGTCCTTGTAAACTAATATTTCCATCCTCGCACCCGACATCACTAAAGTCGCATCTTATATACTCGGTCTTTTGGTTCTACTGAGTATAAACCCCTTATACTCTAAGGTCTGCCTCCACAACTCCAATTTTCAATCAACACCATCTCTAGTTTCATCTACCAACACTACATCATCAGCAAAGAACATACACCAATGGATATCCCCTTGTATATCCTTCGACACCTCATCCATCACTAAGGAAAAGATGTAAGGACTTAAGTCTGATCCTTGGTGTAGTCCTATTGTGATAGGAAAAGTGTCGGTCTCACTATCTCTTATGCGCACACTTGTCACCACATTATTATACATATCCTTGATAAGGTTAATGTATTTTGTTGGGATTTTGTGTTTCTCTAGTGTCCACCACATGACCGGTTTTGGTACCTTATCGTATGCCTTCTCCAAGTCATTGAACACCATATGCAGATTCTTCTTTTGCTCCCTATACCTCTCTATAAGCTGATGGAGTAAGAAAATCGACTCCATAGTGGACCTTCGAGGCATAAAATCAAACTGATTTTTAGTGACATTGGTCACTTTCCTCAAGCGGTGTTCAATCACTCTCTCCCAGAGCTTCATAGTATGACTTATGAGCTTAATTCCTCAATAATTAGTACAATTTTGAACATCTCATTTATTTTTGAAGATGGGTACTAAAATACTTTTTCGTCACTCTTTAGACATTTTGTTTGACTGAAAAATGCGGTTGAATAGTTTAGTGAGCCATACTATTGCTACATCCCCCAGACATCTCCACACCTCAATAGGGACATCATCGGGGCTGCGGGCATTTCCTTCTTTTTAAGGCCTCTCTAACCTCAGATTTTTGTATCTTCCGCACGAATCGTCTGTTGGTGTCATCAAATAAGTCATCCAACTCGAACCTAATGCTCTCAAGGATTAGTGATTAATTATGAAAATTAGTTGCTAATTACTCGGTACTGGAAATTTTCTCAAATTTCAGGCACCTGACAAATAGACAGACCCTTACAATAATGTGATCCCCCTCGTGTAGGAAAACACATGTTGAGGTTCTCCACACAGTTGAAAAGAAATTATCACACAGAAAAGAAATCATAGCAGCAAGAAAAATAAAGCAAACTCCAATGCGGCAGATTAACATATTCTCAAAACATGCTTTACTCTTGTCGCAGGAATTTTAGCATCATAGTACCATACCTTCAAGTCGATTTGTGATGCTCTGTAACGATCTCCTCAACCTGTGACCTCCTCAATCTCTGACACCGCACCTCTAGTCTGATGGTTCACCCTATTTGTACCAGCATTATTGATGTTGTTATTTCCAGCATCACTCGCCTTGATTTCACTGTCGTCGGTGAGTTTGCCTGGCCATCCTCCAGTTTCAACATCTAGGTCCTCCGCTACAATGTCATCGGAGTCCTTCTCAATCTCTGGCACATCACCTCTGGTCTGGTGGTTCGCCCTATCTGTACCAACATTATTGATGTTGTTATTTCCAGCATCACTCGCCTGAAGATCTGCAGTATCATTGTTTTCTGAGGCATCATCCTCTGGCCACAACTTACTCTTCTCAATGCCACAATGCCAAAGCAAGGCCCAGATGATGGTTATGAACTCTCCTCCAGACTCGAGGCATTTTTTGTGTGCCTCTGCATTCCATGTGGGTGCAATGTGTATAATTAACTCAGTCCATACGTCTGCCAGGATCTCCCAGCAGACTTCTTCTCCTTCATCTAGTAGTTTTTTGCCTAGCATTGCACCTTGTTTCACAACCTCTTATTCCATTATGACACTCTCACGGTTTTCTGCTGCTTCAAGCGCCTCTAAGCTCAATTTGGTGTACCTGTTCTCTAAGGAATCACATGATCTTAGAATGTTATCACGAGCACTCTTCACATTTTTTCTGAAGACCATCTGTGGCACAAGGAAGCTATCAGGAATCAGGTCAGGTTTTGAAACTAGTAGATATGCACAGTACCGTGATAAGCTATTTCCTACTATGTATTTTTCCTTCAGCTTTCCAAATAACTTTTTCTTCGATGATTTGGATGAAGCAAAATATCCGAATCTAGTTACTCATATAAATATACAGTCATAGCATCCATCAATTGCAAAGATAGATGTTTTTGTGTTGCCAGAGATATCAAATATCGGAAAGTTATTTCATTTATAACAGGATAATATGTTTCATTAAAATCAATGCCGGGTCTCTGTGTGAACCCTTGTGCAACTAGTCTTGCTTTGTATCTCACAACCTCGTTGTTCTCATTCCGTTTTCGGACGAAAACCCATTTAAACCCAACATGATAGGTTCGAGGAGGAGTAGGTATTACATTACCGAATACCTCTTTTTTTAAGCGAGTCAAGTTCTGCCTTGATTGTTTCTTTCCATTTGATTCAGTCTGAGCGTTGTTTACACCCTGTCATGGTCTTAGGATCAGAATCTTAGAGAAGATCAGCTATCATAGTTGAAAAGTTGAGTTGACAACCGTTGTATTACGGTCAAGTAATTCTCCGGAACTAGTATAATTGATGGAAATTTCTCTTCTCCCCTGTAATTCTTCTTGACTTCCCAACATAGAAGAATCAGGGTTTTCAGATTGTCCAGCCTGCTCTATAGTGCACACTTGAGGGCTAGATAAAGGATTTAAAATATCCCTTTGATGTATGCCAACATTTTGTTGACTTGCATTTACTTTCCTCAAGGAAGGTCTAGTCTTTGAACGCTTGCTTGAAGCATCTATTTTCTTATTTGCTCCTCCCCTTTTCGGAGGTTGAGTGGTTTTTATTGGTACCTCCACTCGGCAAGGTGCATTGATAGCAGGATTCAAAGACTTTGTGACATTATTATAGTCAGTAAATGCATCTGGCAGGTTACTAGCAATTTGCTGTAACTCAATAATTTTCTAAACTTGAAGTTCAGTTTCCTTTGTACGTGGATCAACATTTAGGATGAACTTGTCATCCCAATTTATTTCTCGGCGGTCATTGATAAATTTATTATCTCCCCCTAAAGCCGGGAAATGATCCTCATTAAAAATACAATCAGCGAATCGGGTCGTGGATAAATCTCCTGTTAAAGGCTTCAGATATTTAATAATAGACGGAGATTGGTATCCCACGTATATTCCTAATTTCCTGTGAGGGCACATAGAAGTTCGTTTAGGTTGTGAAATTGGTGTGTATACAACACATCTAAATTTTCGCAGATGGGAGATATTGGGTTGATCTCCACGTACAAGTTGTAAAGGGGAGGTGGTATGATATGCAGTTGGTCTTAATTGTAGAAGATCAGCAGCGTGTAAAACTGCATGACCCCAATAAGATGTTGATAAATTGCATCCTTGTAATAATGACCTAGCTATGAGTTTAACCCTCTTTATTAGAGATTCTGCCAAACCATTTTGTGTGTACATATGAAATAGAATGTTTTACTTTAATTCCTTGAGCTATACAATAATTATTAAAGGCTCGAGATGAGAATTCAGCAGCATTGTCCATACGGATACTCTTAATCCTATATTCAGGATAATTCGCTTTTAACTTTATTACTTGTATCATAAATTTGGCAAAAGCATGATTACGTGTAGATAATAAACACACATGTGACCATCTATTAGATGCGTCAATTAAACCCATGAAGTATCTAAATGGTCCACACATTGGTTGTATGAGTCCACAAATGTCATCTTGAATTCTTTCAAGGAATTTTAATGGTTCAAGCGGGGAAGGTCGCAAGATCAACTTGCCCATAGCACATGAAGTATACATAAAATCATTATATTTTGGAAATTTAGTGTTCTTTAAATCATGACCGGTGCAATTTCCAATAATTTTCCGCATCATCCCTATTCCGGGGTGGCCTAGGCATAAATGCTAGGTCTTAAATGTTTCAACATTCTGGAAAATCATCTTGTATGCAACATGAGGTACGGATTTTATGTACATAAAGTATAGTCCAGATGGAGTAGAAGGAATTCTTTCTAGAACTTCTTGGCCATATTCGGAAGATTTTGAAATAAGAAGAAATTCTTCTTTATTTTCTTCATGGATATGCATATGTAACCCATTTTTCCGAATATCTCTAAAACTTATGAGAATACGTGTAGAATAGGGATACAATAAAGCATGCTCAATCATCACTTCTGTCCCATTAGGGAGTGTAATAGTGGCTTGTCCAGAGCCAACTATTGTCGCATCGCGTCCTGCGATGGTCAAAACATTTCCCGACCTCCTAGTTAGGGTTTGAAAATATTTTGTATTCCTAAGTATAGAGTTTGTGGTGCAACTATCCACAAGGCATATTTCTTCTTCTATCGGAAGTTTCCCGTAAAATCTTGGTTTCAATCTTCAATCTCTCTTGTTCGTAGAACAAAGTGTTGATAACGTGTTGAATACTAATTGAGAGAGAATTGAGAGAGACAATTGAGAGAATTGCAAAATAATTCAACTATATTTTATTCATTCACTTGTCTTCTATTTATACATGTGATGGTGGCCATTGGAGAGGAGACATGACTTTTAGATGGAGGACTACATATGACCCTTCAAGTGATCACATGTCAAAATTGGATTGCAACAGGTAGGTAACTGCCGGTCCAGCCGCTCGTCTCGTCTCGTCCGCTTCGGAGATCCTCTCGACCAGGAGCGGCGGTGGCGAGGGTGAGTTTCCCTTCCAACCATCTGCTCATTCTTCGTTCCTCATCCCCCCACCTTCTGTAGAGTCTATAAGCCAAGATAGGAAATGTTTAGGTTCTAGTGAGAGATCAGCAGCGCGTGCAGGTCGCCCGTTCGACGGTTCGCCTCACCCACCCAGACCCAGGACTGCGTTCTCGTGGCCGTGTCGGGTTCCAAATTCCATTTTCACTGCTATTCACTATTCTGAAGTGTACTGATTGTATTAGAAAACTGTTTTTATATTTGTTAAGATTCCATAATCACCGATTGATTGTTAGCTGGCCACGCATGATCTGACTTGCGCCGTGCGGTTAGGATCGTAGAAATGTTGTGCCGCCTCTTTCCATCTTGTGCTCCGAGATACTCGGTCACTTCTGCTGTAACGTAACTATATAAAGCCCTCACATTAATGGAATCAATCAGTGGCAATTATCATTTACATGGTAACCAGAGCAATCTAAGATCCCTTCTTTTCTTCTTCCCACCCACCTCTCCCTCTGATGGCCGACACATTCTCCTCGTCTGCGAGCCACTCCGCCAGTACGACGTCTTCTACAACAACGATCTCAACGACTTCATCGACAACTTTGCCAAGCAACGGTGCCACAGTCTTGCCGTCCATGGCAACTGCTGCTCAATCGGTGAACATCACCAGTCTGGTGATCGTTCGCCTTTGACATGTTCTCTACGGCATATCGCCGTTGGAAGAGGATGTTCATGGTCGTTCTTGATCGGTTCAACTTGCGACATCACATTGACGACACCCCTCCTCGTCTTGATGATGTCGTTTGGGTTCAGAAAGATCTGACAGTCCTCATGTGGATCCATGCCACACTGGCTGCCGATCCGCTAGACTTTGTTATGGAGGACGACATCACTGCGGCAACTTCCTCACGGTCAGTCACTCTCCTCCCTCGTCTTCTTCTCCCATGAACTCAGATGATCTGCTTCTCGCACTTCTTCTTATCCTCCCTTTTAACTGAAGTTTCGATTGGCCTTTTCTGGGAATGCAGGTATGGCAAAAGAGAAGAGAACAGCACTATCGATTCAATATGTACAGGGCGGTGTTGACAGAAGATTTGTTGGACTAGGACCATGCATGGTAATTTCACTCTTTCTCATCACCATGAGGTTGTTAATCCAATGTATGGAGTGAGTCCAGCTAGAGGATTAAGCTGTTTCATCAAATTCCATTTTCTGCAAGGGGTAAACGTGACAAATAAAAGGATTTATTAAGATTATGTACCAGGAAAAATGGAATAGTAGAGAAAAATGCGCAGAGTTTTCTGCACATGTTGATGGTGCCATATTTTAACAGCGGTTGCATTCAAGGGAAGTTAACACGGATTATGGAGAGACGACTTCAATGCTAGCTTGAGCTTTGAGATTAAATTCAGGCTACTGATTTCATGGTACAACAATGTGTAATCATTTTTCCTGTAGTACCATTAAATCATAACGGTAAAGAACTATCCCAATTACCTTCCCACAGACAGGGCATGCCTCACTTCTTTCCATCCACTCATATATACAGCCAAGGTGGAAATGGTGAGAGCACTGCATTACTATCCTAGGATTTTCCGGTCTGTAATCTGCATTGTAGTTTGGCAACCATATAACACAATGAGAACACAAGGAAAATAATGTTCAGGCGAAAAGGTTGGCATTCCGATATCAGGATATTTCGTTGTAAGCAGCACGGCATTTGAGTCAACTGGCACGAGTCCTGTTACTAATCAACTCATGAATGTAATGGACAAGTAATACCTTCAAGGCATGTTGGGCAGACGTCCTCATCTTCAGCAGATCGGGAGAAGTAGGTAAAGTAATTCCCATGTTCCCTTGGTGGCAGCTTCTCTCCGTAAGCAGAACTGCATATTTTCATTTTAGTATCATAGTTTGTTTTGCTTGTCTTGTGTACTGTGACCGGTGTCTCTCCATTTCCTCCTCCTCATCATCAGGCCTAAGTGGTTCTGATTCTTCTGGGGAATGACTTGAGAGGCCTCACGCCTTGATGCAAGCCAGTCACGAGGGGAAAATCGTGGATCATCATATGGCAGTGGTCTTGAAGGTGAACGGTACGTATCAAAGGAAATTCCGGCTGAATCAACTGGAGTGGCTTCTATAGCCTGAGAAACGGGATGTGCCGCTCCAACACGAAATAAAACAGTGTACTGAAACCAAAAAGATCAAAACGTAATGGCTGCCGACCCTGTATCATTGCAAGGAGGATGATTCGAACATAGGACCTCCAAGACACACAAGTGAAAAAAAAAACTCTACCACTGCGCCAGGCCTAGCATTGATCAATTCCTTTTTTTGAAACCCGATAACAAATTGCTACAAATGAGAACAGTTAAGGCATAACTATTTGTTCCACAAATGAAGCTTTCAATTATTCATGACACATGGCAAATGATTAAGGCCATAGTTTTCGTTTAAATTGGATACCAGAGGGTAACTTAAGCCATGAGAATCAACTGATCATTTTCAGGTCAACATACCAGTTGCAAGAACAGCATTGTCATCTGGAAGACAAGAACATACCGCATTGATCAGCTGCTGGGTAAAGCATCTAAGGCACACACAGTTGCTAAACGCCGAAGAGAACAGATAACAGACAAGAACAGAGAGCTCCCATAATCCACGGAAAGGTCACAAGAGAGTTTCGTGAACCAGAACTCTAATCAGCAAGTCCGACCGGGTACCAGATAGTACAGGATATATATGAACTGATCTGCGATCAAGTCTTCCAGAATCCTGAATTATTCAATGCCAAGAGGGTTGAAACAAAGCAGGTGCTTGCCAATACCTACAATGGCAGAAGATAGCATCATTGCGGAGCTTAATCTGACAACAAAGTTACATCTTTTGTGCAAGTTGAGAGTCTATCTGAACTATATTTCTAACGAACCATCATCACAGTATTCGCCAGTAAACTGTTTTTTTAAGCAACAACTACTGTGCAATCTGGATTTCTGTGCAAGCGTGCAATCTGCAAATCTCAGTCATTTGACGTACATCTAAGGGTGTCTGACATTTTATGCAAATCTCAGTCATCTGACGTACATCTAAGGGTGTCTGATATTTTACACATAAATCCTTCCACTGCCTGTGTAAAAGGGTGGCTGATATTTTACACATAAATCCTTTCACCTGCCCGTGTAAAAGAAAGGATCTATGTATAAAATGGTAGCCACCCTTAGATGTACATCCAATGGCTGAGATTCACGGATTGCACGTTTGCACATGAGTTCAGATTGCATAGCAGTCGTTGCCTTTTATCTGATAGAAACAATATAACACATCGTTACAGGAAATATGTCCCCTGTTTTCTATCAAAGTACATTCCTGGTTTAAATTTACAGTAGGGGTTTGTTTGGATAGCAGTTGATCCACTACAATCTAAGCGGAATTAAGTAGATTGAGAAGAAAATTAGTTTATTTTCTACTTCAATCCACTTCGATCCACTTATATTAAGTGCATCCAAACAAGCCTTAAAGTTGATAGTGTGAGAACGCGATCCACCAAAATTCCATGCCCCTATTGATCAGGACGGCACCCAAATAGACTCTAATCCCGGATCGTCCAACTTACACACAGCGACGATAGGATCATCCACTACCCGAGGAACAGAGAATAATCCCAAGCGCAGATCGATCCAGGCGAGAAACGGGGAGGTGGAAGAAGGGAGGCACCACGGACGCCCACTCTCAACGAGATAGGAAAGAAGGAGGAGGAGCGTGGGTTTACGGAAACCTCTCGCGCCACGCCCGCGATAGGGAAGGGGAATCCCCTTACTCTTGGTGTGGTGGAGAAGTTGACCGATCTGCTGAGGAAAGCGAAGCAGAGGTCCCAGGATTTGCTGCGGTGGCGGTGGGATCATTCTTGCCGTCTCTCGAGCTCTTCTCTTGGTCGTCGAAATGGACGAAGCCAACCTCTTATCGGGTCCCGACGGGGGAGACCCGGTAATCGAAGCTACAGTGACTCAGACGCGATGAGTGTGAGTCACAGTCGCCAGGAGCAAGCAGCTACAGTGATTTTCTTCTTCCCCAGAACGGCTGCCGGCGGACGGTGAGAGGATTTGCTGAGGTCTCGACTGACACACAGTCCCGCGCGCTCAGGCACATGTGAGTGGCGGCGGAGCTTTGTAGATCTGGCCACACGTGGATTGGCCTGCATGCGGTGTGTGGCGATGTTCTCGTAGAGGTGGGAATTGGGCCGGGCCAAATCCATGCGGCCCGAAGCACGATGCGGCGGCTTGAGGTCCAGCCCGGCCAGGCCCGGAACACCGGGCCATGTCGGGCCTGCGTTTTGGGTACGGCGTGCGGCACAGCCCGACACGACGACGTGGGTTGTGTCCAGGCCGGCACGGCACGAAAATAGCCCGATAGCCCGAAGTGGCCCGACACGTCTTTTCTTGAGTTTGCAGATTTTTTTTATTTTGATTCCTATTTAAATATTCAAACTTGTATAGATTCCGCAAATGAAATCTAAATTCGATGATTCTTTTTTCTATATTCTTAAAAAAATACTCTCTACCACTTGGAACAATTATTTTCAAACTTATATAGGTCTTATTGTACTTTTTTGTAAACAACCAAAACAAATCATATGTACATATTCTTCACTATTTTGTAAATCTCCAAAAAATAAAGATGTTGTATAAGATTTTGTTTTGTATGTGTATATTCTATATTTATACATGTATGCATTTTTTAGAATTTTTTGAGGTACTCTAACATGTGAAGATTCACATTTTCTCTCTTCTCACTCGAAAGTTAATAAGCATATGAGGCAATCTTCAAATTCAAACACACTTTCATTCAAACAAAGTTCAAAAATTCTTTAAAAAATCATGGCGGTTGCTGTCATCATTAAAAACCCTCACAAAAAACTTCACTCACTAAATCGATGTATTATTTAAGATATAAAAATAACAAAAACTCCCCAAATCCCTTTTTTGTTTATTTTTTTGTTCTGATCAATTTAGTATGTTTCTCAAACTCAAGTTGAGAGGACACATGAAATCCAACATCCTTAGACTCCAGTATTTTTTTTCAGATTTTTTTGGATTTCTTTTGTCCATGTATTGCATAAAAAACTAAAAATTCATTTTTCTTTGTTTTTTATTCTCTGCAATATATTATTTGTTGAATGTAATTTTTTTAAGAACGTGTAATTCAACTCTCTCAATCTTCAAAAAAAAAATTCATATCTTTTGAAGGTTTTTTGGCTATGTATTAAAAAAATTTGTTCTAAAATCATTTTTTAAATGTTGTTGGGCCAGCCCAGTAGTGCTGGGCTGCTGCTGGGCTAAGGTTGTTTTTTTTTCATTTTTATTCAAATTTGAAAGTTCAAACTTGTATAATTTCATCAAATTCGGTCCAAATTCGATAATTTTGTTTTTAAATTATTCAAAAATATTCTCTATCACTTCAGTATTTTTACATTTTTTTGCATTTTGTCCATTTATTTCATAAAAAACCTGATTTTTATTAATTTTAATTGTTTGTGGGCTTAAATCAGTGAATTGGGCCGTGCTCGGGCCTGGCCCGGCCCGAAGGCGGCCCGTCGGGCCCCGAGCCGTGCTTGGGCCTGGATTTCCAGCCCCCGATCGGCCTGGCCCAAGCTGGCCAGAAGTGCTTTCGAGCCCGAGCCATTTCGGCCCAAAGCACGAACGGGCCGTGTTGGGCCGGCACGGGCACGAGCCGAGTCCCACCTCTAGCTTCTGGGTGCGTGGGTACACTCCCAACAAGCAGAAGGAGCTAGCTAGTATGAGATCCCACAAGATCAACCACTGTCAATCCCTCTACCATGCATCCGTTCATCTGCGTTTGGCCGGAGAAGAATCTGCACAATTTGAACTGTTGATCTCAGTGTAAGTTGTCCCTAAGTATGCAGCATCGTTGATCACTCGGTACACCTTTTCTCGTTGTTTCTGTTCTTTTCTTCAGCCTAGAACTTCTCTTAAATATTATCCACTCCATCGTTTCAAATTATTTACTTCTTCCGTTCTAAAAAATTATCGCTTTGTAGTTCATTTTTTAACTACAAAACGATAAACTTTTGAGGACCATGAGAGTATCGCTTAAGACAAGAATATTAGTTCATTTTGAATTAAAATTCTTATTCAATGATAAATAATTTAAAATGAAGATAATACGTTTTTATAGAACTGAAGCGGAGGTTACCTTGATTCACAATTTAAAAAAAGTTAAGGTGGTGTAGGTGAGAAGAGTAAAGCAGAATAACTCATTTCACACGCAGATCAAGACATTGACGAAGTGATATAAATACATAGCTCAAACACAAACTCATGCCAAAAAAGCCGTTCCAAAAAAAAAAATAAGCTCATCGTTCCTCTTCTTTCAAACATGTGTGTAGGACTGGGAAGTATTGGGAGGTTTTACAAAGTACACCTAGTGTAAACGGAACGAGAACCAGCAACCATATGCTCCGTTGTTCCATCAAGACATTTTCATTGGAGTCTTTGTTGCATTATGGTTGGGTGAAGAATGTGAGCGGGTAGCAACAAAAGTGTTCTATTGTGTTGTGGAGTAACCTCGTGTTTAAATTTCCTTGTGGTTGTAGAATGAGAGTTCTGAGTTATATTGAATAAAATAATAATGTTATTCATGCTTAATTTTACCTCTGATTAGGGTGCTAACCTCCACACGCTGCAACGATGAGAGGTCCGTCTGGAACACCGTGAGCCACAACTTTGGCCGTCGTAAATCAGCTAAATTCATGTAGTATCTATTTCAGTCGTCTTGTGTTCGAAGATGTTAAATCATAAGTTCAACACCACCGTTACATACCTGAGATGATCAAAATGAATATATGGATATGTCAAGTTTTATGGGGAAGATATCATACCACATTGAACTATATTGTAATTAGTACTTCCCTTGTCCTCAAAAGTTAATCGATTATTATTTTTTAACTAACAAGCGATGAATTTTTTGACGATGGAAGGAGTACTAGTTTTCTTGTCCTGGCATTTACCAAGATAAAAAATCCCTCAAATTTTATCAAAATAAAAACAAGGGAGTACTATTTTGTAGTCATGTACAATTATTCATTTACAATAAAGAATGTATTAAGTGTTGAAAGCTCTCATAAGATGGGATCTGAGGAAGAAAATTTCTAGACAACATTTGCCTTGCTTATTTTGTAAGGAGACTGAGACTAATTCAAACTATTATTTATTTGTAATGTATGCAAACAATTAAGATTACCCTGATGTCTTCAGATACACTTTCTTGAGGTGAGAAAAAACCATACTCATAACTCATCATGGTAATTCTATTACATTAATATAAGTTCCTGGTAGATCTATTACATTAATATAAGTTCCTTGAATCCTTGTATCAATGCACCATTATTTACATTATTATTTATGTACACAAAATGACTTTTTGCTTTTTATCCTTGTGACTGGCCTCATTTATGGCCATAAAACATTTTCAAAAGGAAGACCAATTTTGTTGTTGGTATAACGGAGAGGGTAATAGCATATATAAGCTCACATAGAACTGAATATAGGTACACGGGAACATAAAGGCTATATATATCTTACTATATTCAGAGCACCATAAGCATCACTAGTACTGCTACTTTCTCTACATGGTTTACCGCAACAAAACTTCACAAATGGGTTTGGAATGCATAGGGAATTTGAAAACGACCCTATGCTGCTGGTAAATAATAATGGCACCACAGACTTCCTCTTCTTCCTCGTCCTCACCTACTATGCATCACCAAGTGCATCATCACGTAGAATCCTAATTTGATGGGCTGATGCACTCCAGTGACGATGGCTTAAAAAATTAAAAGATTACATGTCCTAAAAAGCACACCCAAGCTTAGCTAAAGGATTTGACTCAGCCGAGGCCAGAGGCAGACCCGGACCCTTGGAGGAATCTCTAAGGTGGCGAGCTCCAGCCCAGCTCCACGACCTAGCCTGCTCCTTGATATTGTTAACAATCGCCATGACTGGCAGTTTGAAAATCATCTGCAGCGTCGTTGATCCTTATGTGCGACACCCATTTGCTGTTGCCCTTCTCTTTTCTCGAACCTAGAACTTCCGTTAAACTTGACCCATGTTCTTATACAATTGTAGGTAACGGGTAACCTCGATTCTATTTTTTGAAAAAAAAAGTTAAGATGGAGGAGTAGATGATCAAAGTAAAAGAAGGCCACTCATTTCAGGGTAGTTCAAGACATTCATTTGATATAAATACACAAGTCCAAACCCAGGCTAAATAAGCCGCTCCTATGGTGGGAGCACGGATGAAACCCATTGTCTCCCTTCTTCCAAATAGTGTGTAGGAATGGAAAACATTGGGAGTTTTGCAAAGTAAAGCTGGATCATTTGTCGCGTTAAGCTTGAGTGAAGAAGGTGGACGGATATCAACAAGTGCTCAACGGTGATGTATACTTCCATGCACAATTCCGTGGATGGTTAAATGTTACATCAGGAGGAAATATGAAAGAAATTTTAGAATGAGAATTATGATCTGCTTTGAATAAAATAATAATTCCGAATCCCCTCGTTTTTGCACGGTTCAACTGATTTCTGCGTTTGCATACTACACCCCGATTCTGTTTTCTCTGCTATTATGATTTCACCAACTCATGGTTGTGTACTACGGGTACGTCTTAAAATTGGTTAAGATTTGTCACAATTGTAAATAAATTGGCTTTTTTATTTACTCACTATTTTTTTTGCATGATGGTTCGTATGGGCTATGGTGAACCAAGGATATGTATGTAGACAGCATAATAATTCAGTTGGTAGTCTCACAATATTTTTTTTTGCTTGACATGAAATACTTTGTCAAGCTACTTTCCAGTAAGTTCCTTTCTATTCCACTCGCTTTGTGCTTTGTTATGCCTTCATTGGATCACTACCCTGTTCTCAAATATATTATGTTTTAAGAACTAATTTTAATTCTCAAAATATCATACATTTGGGAACGTAGGGAGTATCATTTATTGGGCTCTTGCGACCTTTGTGCTTCCGGATACTGAATTTGTTTTGTGGGCTTCTTTGGATGCCGAGTATGATGCTTGCTCCTGTCCTATCATGTTGTTGCTTATTTTACGCCACGGATGTATACTTGATGTTTAGTATGTTATAAAACTTGAAGTTTCACACTATTTTATTTGAATTTACAAGGTGTGATTTTTAATTCTAGTATTTTTAGCCGGGCAGGAACTTTCCAATTTGCAGTGTCGCTGTTACTTTTGTGGTACCAGTTTTTTTCCTTTCTTTTCTTGAACAATTATTTTACTATTTTACAACAAACATAATCCTTACAATTAACATATTTAACATATTGAACAATTAAGTGAAAGGGTAATTGCCTGAAGTGTCAGGCGCCTGAAAAGTAGGATTTCTGTTTATTATTTATGTAGACAAAATGACTTTTTGCCTTTTATCCTTGTGACTGGCCTCATTTGTGGCCATAATTTTTTTTAAAAGGAAGACCAATTTTTTTGTTGGTATAACGGAGAGGGTAATAGCATATATAAGCTCACAGAGCACTGAATATATGTACTTCCACCGTTCCCAAAAGTTTATCGCTTTCTAGTTCAGAAATGAATAAGAAAGCGACAAACTTTCGAGAACAGGGGGGGTACATGAGAACATAAAGGCTATATATATCTTACTATATTCAGAGCACCACAAACATCACTATTACTCCTACTTTCTCTACATGGTTTACCACAATAAAACTTCACGAATGGGCTTGGAATGCATAGGGAATTTGAAAACGACTCTATGCTGCTGGTATATAGTAATGGCACCACCCACTTTCTCTTCTTCCTCGTCCTCACCTACTATGCATCACCAAGTGCATCATCGCGTAGAATCCTAATTTGGGGCTGATGCACTCCAGTGACGATGGCTTAAAAAAATGAAAAGATTACATGTTCTAAAAAGCACACCCTAGCTTAGCTAAAGGATTTGACTCAGCCGAGACCAGAGGCAGACCCGGACCCTAGGAGGAATCTCCTAAGGTGGCGAGCTCCAGCACAGCTCCACGACCTAGTCTGCTCCTTGATATTGTTAACAATCGCCATGACTGGCAGTTTGAAAGTCATCTGCAGCATCGTTGATCCTTATGTGCGACACCCATTTGCTATTGTCTCTTCTCTTTTCTCGAAACTAGAACTTCTGTTAAACTTGACCTATGTTCTTATACAATGGTAACGGGGTAATCTCGATTCAACACTTTTTTTCAAAAAAAAAAAGAAAGTTAAGATGGAGTGGGAGATCAAACTAAAATAAGACCGGTCACTCATTTCATGTCATTCAAGGCATTCATTTGATATAAATACACAAACCCAAACCAAGGCTAAATAAACAGCTCCCATGGTGGGAGCACGGATGAAACTCGTGCATTGTCTCTCTTCTTACAAATGTGTGTGTAGGAATGGGAAACATTGGGAGGTTTGCAAAGTAAAGCTGGATCATTTGCCGTGTTAATGTTGAGTGAAGAAGGTGGACGGATATCAACAAGTGCTCAACGGTGTTGTATACTTACATTCACAGTTCTGTGGATAGTTAAATGTTACATCAGGAGAAAATATGAAAGAAAATTTAGAATGAGAATTATGAACTGCTCTGAATAAAATAAGAATTTTGAATCCCCTCATTTTTTGCACGGTTCAGTTCATTTGTGCATCTGCATACTACACCGTTAATTCTATTTTCTCTGCTATTATGATTTCACCAACTCATGGTTGTGTACTAAAGCGACGTCTTAAAATTGGTTAAGATTTGTCACGGTTGTGAATAGGTTGGCTTTTTTATTTACTCACTGATTTTTTGCATAATGGTACATATGGGCTATGGCGAACCAAGAATATTATGTGTGTAGGCAGCATGATAATTATATTGGGATCATGTGACCTTTGTGCTTCCAGATACTGAATTAGTTTGTGGGCTTCTTTGGATGTTGATTACTCCCCCCGTTCTCAAAAGTTTATCGCTTTATAGTTTAAAAATGAACTACAAATCGATAAACTTTTAGGAATGGAATGAGTATGATGCTTGCTTCTGTCCTGTCAAGTTGTTGCTTATTTTACATCACAGATGTATACTTGATGTTTAGTAAGTTATAGCGCTTGAAGCTTCGCACTGTTTTGTTTGAATCTACAAGGTGTGATTTTTAATTCCAGTATTTTTACCCGGGCATGAACTTTCTAGTTTGCAGAGTCGTTGTTCCTTTCGTGACACCAGTTCTCATTTTCTTCCCTTTCTTTTATTGAACCACAAAACTTTTGTTAAATTTGACTCCGTACTTGAATTGAAGTGGAGTAACCTTGATTCCTAAAAAGACAGAGTAGGTGAGAAAAGTAAAACAAGATCACTCATTTCACAGGCACTCATTTCATATAAATGCGTATGCTCAAAACCAAGTCGAAACACAAAACCAGCAGGTAAAATAGCAACGCTAAAAAAGCCGCTCTCATGGTGGAAGCACAGTTCGAACCCATCGTCTCTCTCCTTCCAAACATGTTGTGTAGGATTGGGAAACATTGGGAGATTTTTCAAAGTGCACCTGGTTCCCGATGAAACGAGAACCAGCAACTATCTAAGTCAAAGTCCGTTCCCTTGTTGCATTAAGCCATTTTCGCTGCAACCAAGACGATCAACAACTGTTCAAGGGTGTGATGGAATTAGGTCGATGGTCACAAAGAGACTTCTTCGGCGGCCGTGCGTCCCTCCACAGCCTCAACCGCATGACGTTAGCGACTATCCCATCCCGCATGTCGTACACGACGGCATGGTGGAAGTAGGCCGATGCTCATCTTCTCCTCATGGTGGAAGTAGGTCGACGGCTTCTTTGGATGCACCATGAACATCTAGTTTATTGAATGAATTCCATTCTATTCCAGTAGCTCTGTGTTTGAAGATGTTTTTAAATCATAAGTTCAACACCACCGTTACGTACCTGGGATGATCAAAATTGATATATGGATATGCCAAGTTTTATGGGGAAGATACCATACCACATCAAACTATGTTGCTAGTACTAGCTTTCTTGTCCTGACATTTATAAAAATAAAAAAATCCCCTCAAATATTACCAAAATAAAAACAAGGGGATACAATTTGGCTCTCGTGTACAATTATTCATTTACAATAAAGTATGTATCAAGTGTTGAAAGCCCTCACTACACGTTATTATGGAGCCTGAGGAAGAGAATGTATAGGCAACCATCTCCTTGCTTATTATGTAAGAAAACTGATTCAAACAATTATTTATTTATAATGTATGCAAATAATTAAGATAATTATGCGTTCAACAGATACACTCCTTTAAGGTGAGAAAAGGACATACTCATAACTCATCACAGTAGATCTGCTACATTAATATTATAATTTTTTTGTCAATGCACTTAGTCACATTATTATTTATTAGACAAAACAACTTTTGTTTTTTTATCCTTGGGCCTGGCCTCATTTGTGGCTACAAGATCTAAAACTAATTTTGTTGTTTTTTTAAAGGAAGACCAACTTTGTTGGTCATATAGAGAGAGTAATAGCATATATAGGCTCACAAAGCACTGGAATACATGTACCTAAGAATACAAGGTTATATATATCTTACTATATTCAGATCGAGCACCACAAGAGCCACTATTACTGCTACTTCCTCTACATGGTACACAACAGCCCCCCCCCCCCCCCCCCCCCCCCCCAATGGGCTTGGGATGCATAGGAATCTGAAAAGGACCGTATCCCAAACTACTCATAGATCTTGAGCTCGCCAATGTCGGATGTGGCTGCTCAATGTAGCTGGTCTTCACGAACTGCGACTGGCAAGGTGTGGGAGGTAGCATCGGCGGTGATCACTTCATCTGCTGCAATGATTCTTTTGGATGCCTGCCACGTGTTGGGCGTATAAAGAACACATTCTTTTTTTTTCAAGATCTGGAAAACACATCTTTAGTTGCTTGTTCTAGTTGATCTTCGTTCCATTATCAAAAATTGAATGAGCTGAGATTGTTTTTTATTTTTTGATCCAGACTGATCAGTTTATCACTTAATTATACACGAAAAGAAAGATGAAGTGCATCAACTTCAAAGGTTTCAAATATCGAGTTGGGGTTGGAGTCGAATAGACTCTCCTCTACACTCTAAATTTTGAGTACACTTGAGCCTCCTGGCATAAATTACTTCTCAAGTGGCAGGTAGTCGAGCGTAAGCAGTCTCGTCGCCAACCTCAAAACTAAGTTTCGGGTTTCTAGGTTATGGTGATGTTTTTCAATTACAATTACAACAATGACGATACACGACAGTAGACCTAGCAGTTTCGTGATTCAATGTTGATTTTTTGCTGGCAATGCCACCATGTCGGAATTCTCACGTCTTAGCTAATTCAAGCATGTAGATGTAGCCTCCAATTATGATTTCTCAATATTTTTTTCGAAAGGCCAATTATGATTTCTCAATACATTACTGATTGAAGTAGGTACCATTTCTAATTGACTCCGATGATTTCTCTAAAAAAATTGACTCTAGTAATTGATGAGTAGTTGACACTTGAAGGCACTAATGCAAGGTTATTATTTAGATTCTTTTTACAGGAATAATAAAGTTATCAAAACGATTGGCCTTATAATACCACATGCATCTAGCACTGAATGACCCCTTATCTTTTTGTCGCAAAGTTCTCATTCTAGGTCTTAAACAATATGCGGTTGCCTCATCGGCTTGGAAGACATCGAGAAGCTCGTGGTTCACACTTTCACTAGGATGCACTAGCCACTAGGATGGCACGTGAACAGTGGAGATAGAAGTCATGGGGTCATTCAAATTTCCTATTCGTTATTCACTTGATGAGTGAGGGATGAGAGGAGGGGGGACTTACGTGTGGCTATACCTCATGTGGTGGCTTGGGCTTGGATAACACTGGGAAGACATACTACTCTGCCATTGTCTTTCATATATGAGAAAAATAGTGTCAAACAATGCAGTTTATCCATGCACGCAGTAGTTAGAGATAAAATGAAAATAAATTATAAGATGATGGTAAGATGCAGCAGGTATGTCATCATAACCAACGCAACTGAAACACGAGGTCCGGTGCCACCGGAGCAGAACGTCTCCACAGATAATGCTTCTTTGATCCTTGTAGTTTTTTTTTGAGTCGGAAAACTCACCTCCATTTAATTATAAAACAGAGATTATTACAGGTTTGTTTGGGTGCACTCAATCTAAGTGGATTGAAGTGAAAAATGATCTAATTTTCTTCTAAATCCACTTCAATCCACTTTCCAAACGAACCCTAAAGTAGAGATAGCAAGCAGAGATCAGACTCTAATCTCCGCCTATCTACCTAGTCACTAGACTTTGCTCCTTGTATATGTAACTATTTTCTCACCTTCTTAATATATATAACACCATTTTTGGAGTTTTTTTTGAAAAAATAACCATGCGACATAACTTTCTTAATATGTAGCTTTGCGCTCCTTCCAGTTCCAGCTGGATTAATACAAAAGCAATGTGCATCTACAATGCTTCCGTGCACAGTAAAATAGATGCGACTCCTTTTTTCTCAAATATATTACTGGCCGAGATGGAACGGATAAGGACGCTCATTAGTATTCGACTTTTATTGTGCGAGTCTACCAGACAATCACAAACTCATCCACCACATTTAATTGAGTCTGTAATGCTAGAGCAGGTGAGGGAGAGCAATTCACGTACAAACTATAATTTTGCTTCCAAAGTAAAGCTTCATTGTTCAGAGCCACAAACGAGAACATCAGCCTATAAATACCCAATTTGAAAGACGTATTCTTTGGAACAGAATTCCTCATTCAGCCATTATTCACATCGACACGTTAAAATCATGGGCATGGGAGACATCCAGGAGTCGGCGACTAACATTTTCGCATACACGGTAAAAATCAAAATAATCTTTATTGTTTATGCTATAAAAGTTTTCATGAATTAAAAAACTGTTATATTTAGTTTAAAAAATGAATTAAATGTGATAATCTTTTGAGAAAGGAGTAAGAATAATTTTGATGCTACAATGCAATTATGACAAAGATTCAGTATAAAGCACATTAATACCTTTTGTATTGTTTTCAGGGGCTACATTTTCTGAATGATGCAACGGTATGGAAGTGAGAAATAGTTCATTCAAAGACGCAGTTATGGTTCATGAACACCAAGCATCAGAGCAATCTCAACTGACGCTGATGCATTACCCGTCACAGAAAGGTCGCTGCAAATGTTCAAACCACCCAAACTGCTATGTGGATTAAAAGGATTTTGTGTCACTGTTTCACTACATAAGAAACTCAAATAGAAGATAAAGATCGGCGACGAGTGCAAAAGCGGTCGTCTCTGATATGGGTAAACGAGACGTGTCCGCTTCAACGAGGATTTGTACATAGCTCGGTTGAGAGTAAAAGGAAACGAACTACTATAAGGCGCGTCTCATTTGAGAAAATATACGAGACGCACCCGCTCCTCTGACAAAAGGGAGACGATCTTAGCACAGAGATCGTCGATTTACGTAAGTAAATGAGATGAGCTTTACAGAAAGATCGTTTTCTGCACCTCTGTCAAAAGGGAGATGATCTTAGCAGAAAGTGCATCTCCTATTTTCGAAAGGAAATGAGATGGTCTTTACGAAGAGCTCGCCTCCATTGGCTTCGTGATTTTCTACCTTTTGCTTCGGTTCACTTGATATCACACAAACATGAGCACATTTACTAAAACAACAACATATTCACTTGATAACTAAAATAAATTGTCATTCCAATGTAGAGCACCTTCACTGAATGAATTGGTCCAATTTAAATCAAAAAAAATAATCAAATCTCCGTTCCTTTTTAATTGTCATTCCTGATGAACACGATGAACACACAACACATTCATTTATTCACACAGATAAACACACAAGATAATATTCATACAGACGAATGTAGATAATACATGCATTCATTAACATAATATATTACAAAACACAAAAAAGTACAAGAAGACACAAGAAAAGAAAAATAACATCAATTAAAAATAACAAAAGAAAAACTAAATCCTACTCCTCCGACACAGGCTCCGGCAGCTGCTCCGGCGGTGCAACAGAAGCCTGTACACAAGGGGGGCTGCTCCGGTTGTGCAACCTAGAGACCGAAGTTCCTCGCCGTTGTTGCCACCAGGTTATTGCGGACCTCGGCGTCGAGCTCCTGGGCCATCATCCCAAACAGAGTGTCGAGACGATTGAACACACCTGTGAGGGCGTAGAGGTAGTGGTTGATGTTATCCATTCATGTAAACTCTGAAAGGATATCCAGACCCAAGGAACTCAAGAAGCAAGACATACTGTTGTATGCCTCTCGCGCCATAATGACGTGTAGGTCGTTCTTAAGCCTCTCGGTGGAGTTGCAACATTGTTTCCTGAAGGGTGGCTCCCTCGGCAGGCTTGGCGGTGGAACGTTGGCCATGGCGTGGGTCGGCGGTGCAGAGGAGATAAAGAAGAAGAGAAACGAAAGGATGCAAAAGGGAGACACGCTCATGGAGAACTGATGGTGCGCCTTATATCGAGGTTTGTGCGGAGTCGATAATAGAGCGGTTGGTTTCGCGCGCATTGATGAGATGATGGGATGCCTCGCGGAAATGAAAGGTCGCACGCCTGTCGCACGTCTCTGCACAACCACGACCGCAATTAAGTTATCCGCACCTCCTCCTCCTCGGGTCGCGCGTCTCCCTTTGTCATCAATGAAAAATGCACTTATATCTCGCCCGTCTCTGCACCACTAGCCACAATTAAGTTCTCTGCACCTCCTCCTCCTCCTCGGGTCGCACATCTCTTTTTCATCCAACTCCAGCTGCTCTCTTTCCTCCTTAGTGATCGACCAACTCCAGTGCGACCGCCGCCTATTCGACCCATCTCTATTCGCCATCGCTGTCATCGTCGTCGCCATCCACACGGTCATCACCGTCCTCATTGTACCGTCCTTGCCGTCGCTACTTCCTCCTATTCTACACTACTTATATTCCATTTTTTATGTAGTTCATGGCTGGGAAGTTTGATATCAACTTGGCGTATTGCCGACTCAAGGACGAGCGCTTGGCGTGGCGCAAGAACCACCCCATGTATGTACATATGGCACACCGGTCGTATGATTGTATGTAGCTCTGCAATGGACTGATGAACTTAATGACACACTCTGTAGTTTTGCTTTTTTGTCTTGTTTGTTTTTGGTATTTGCAATTTCATTGCTCGCCATTTGCGTCAGTTGTTGTCTAATTTCTCTAAGCAGGGTTTCTCTGGGAAGCTTGAGTCGGGAGACTTAATGAAGTGGCAGTGCATCATCCCCGGTAAAGAAGGGGTAAGTCATGAAGAACAAGCACAATCTATTATAACCATCGTCCCATTATTAATGAATTTCCTGTGTAGACTGATTGGGAAGTTGGTTACTACACCTTGACAATCTCCTTCTCAGAGGACTATTCCTTGGTACCTCCAAGATGTGCCTTTCCGTCTGGTTTCTTCCACCTGAATGTCCATCACTCAGGAGCACTATGTCTTAGGATTCTGGATCAAGAGAATGTAAGATAGTCTTATATTGCTCAAGTAATTAGTAATTTTTGCCGAACTTATTTGAAGTGGTTTCTTATGTTGCTTAAATTGATATTTCGTATGAGTGGTGTCCTGGTTTTATTGTCAAAATTTTAGTACTTGAAGTTTAGCGTTTGCTTCATCAGCCAAATGCGCCCGATGTTGAAAATGATTGCTACAGTCTACTTATCAAGGTTAGTAACTTTGTGTTAGTGAGCAACCTAGGTTACTTCACCAGCCAAATAATCCTCATTCGACTTTTGTTAATTTAAAGATTGTTAATATTTTTAGGGTCCAGAGGAATATAAGAGATGTGTTTGGAAGCAAGCTCGACGGTATAGTTTAGATTGATCTATGGGAGATTTATAGGAATATTAAGTCTGAAAATGTATAGTAGAGGGCACACAATGTATAAACTCTGAAATGTATAGTTTAGATTGATCTATGGGAGCTTTATATGAATATTAAGTCTAAAAATGTATAGTTTAGAGGGCACATAATGTATAAACTCAGAAATGTTCCTCGAGTTGCAAATTTTTATCTCTGAATTGCAATATGACTGCAGTTCTAATACGTTCGTTGTGGCAACAATATTTATTTTCTCTGCGCGCAAAGTGGCACGACATTCACGATGTTAACTTTGCGCGCGAGTGGCAACAGACGCTTATAATGTTAATTGCGTGTGAGTGGCAAAAGGGAGACACACAAATGAGAGACGAGCATTATACAAGCTTGTCTCCGATTGTTGACCTAGCTATTTTTAGCTCTTGCGCGCTCTCTCCCAATACTTGGCAAAAATTTTGCACTCTCCCAACCTAGAAACCGCAGCTCCGGCACCTCAACCACCTCATCCCAGGAGCACGCTGCCACTTGATCGTCCCATCCCCAAAGCACGCCGCCATCTGATCGTTCTGTCCCCAGAGCACGCCGCTACCTGGACCCTGCACTCGGAGCGTGTCGGCGTTGTCCCTCTTCCTCAACTCGCTCTTCATCATTGCCGCGCAGCCGCCGTTGACCCCGACCTTGGTATGATCATTTATGCGCTCTCTTCCAACACTATCGGACTGTTGTCATCAAAGAGTTGAGGAACCGCCGCTCTTACGCCTCCGCAACCTCGTCTCTAGAGCACGCTGATGTCTGATTGTCTCTGTCCCTGGAGCGTGCCGCCGCCTCTATCCTTCTCTCAAAGTGTGTCCCGCCATCGACCCCGACCTTGGTAATCGACAAATCAAGCTCTAACCAATAAATTTCCAAATTTTCTCAAATAGTGGTAGTAAAAGTTTCAAAATTTGGGCAACCACGACATATTGCATAATAGAAACATTATTCTCCAGTAAATTTGTTCCTAAGCCATTAGACATTTGCTCCTTTATGTGATTATTTGTGCAAATGTCACTGCAATTTGATAATGTATAGGATTTCAGTTATTTTATTGAATTTAAGGATGTCTTAGTTGAAGCATCAGCAGCAGACTGAAGAGGCTGGACAACAGACTACTCCATGTCTCCTTAAGCATGGTTGTATTTGGAGAGCCGACAAATTGCAATGTATGTGTAACTGCATTTATTTTATTCTAGTATTAGGCCCCGTTTGGATGGTAGAAACGTTTCTGATTCTCATTTTATCATGTGGCAGGTTCATCATTAATGAAGTTATTGATCCAAAGGGAGAATTTTTCATTACAGTATACAAGACTACATGATGACAGTTATAATGTGTGTAATTAGTTACTTGGTAAGCAGAATGAACAGGGGGGCATTCTTTATGTAATTAGTTACTTGATAACCACGATTGATACTTTATTAATATTTGATTGATCAATATAATTTAATGTATGATCTCCATTTGGCTATACATATGTTTATGTATGTGTATCCTACTCACACTAGCAATGCGACTGCCAAATCCTAAATAGCTCCAGGATGCAGTCGACAAGCAGGGTAAATAAGGGGTGGGGGCATCTAATAGGAGACAAGCGTCTAACATGGAACGTCTATGTCGAAGTGTTCCAACGACACTTCCCCCGATACTACTTAGAAGTAGTCAGCGAATATTCATATTTAGGTAGGACACTAATCAAGATCCAAGAGTGAGGTGACACAGGAATTTACGTTGTTTGGGACGCCTGAGCGTAGTATCCTACTCCATGGGATGTGCATTTTTTATGTGAGAATCTGTAAGCCTGAGCTTAGTTGTGTATGAGCGTAGCTTGGCCTAAGATGGAGTGTCTTTCTGTCGGTGGTTGCTCGATCCTTTTATATGCCAAGGGTCGACAGTTTAAATTATGATCGGGGCCAGACAGGTGGCCCCGGGTTAGCTTGTCTTGAAAGCGCATTAACTTGGTTTTAAATGCATGTTAATGGGTATTGATAATACATTAATGTGGTATTGATGACATGTTAATGGGTCTTGATAGAGTATTAATGTTGTCTTGAAAGCGTAGTCTTGATGACACATTAATGTTGTCTTGAGGGTGCGTTAATGTGGTCTTGAGTGCACATGTCGCCTTCATGAATCGCGGGACGCGTGGCAACACTGGAGCCACCCTTGGCAGGAAGGCAGGTCTGGAGCTACGGGACACGAAGCAGCACTAGAGTCACCCTTAGCAGGGAGGCAGGTCCGGAGCTACGGGACACGTGGCAGTATCAAAGCCACCCTTAGCAGGGAGGCAGGTCCGGAGCTACAGAACATGTGATAGTACCGGAGCCACCCTTAGCAGGGAGGCAGGTTCGGAGCTACGAGACACGTGGCAGCACCTGAGCCACCCTTAGCAAGGGGCAGGTCCGGGGTTGCGGGACAAGTGGTAGCCTTTGGGTACTTCCTCTCTTGTGAGCTGAAATCCAGCATCTTGTCTTCCTTGTATGCGAGGGTACCCGGTCTGCACGGTACCGATAGTGGCCCCCGGGCCCAACTCGGGAGAGGTGACGATCCTGTAGGTGGGGCCACCATCATCGACACTTAGAACTCGTCGATCGCGGGTGTCGGAGCTTGAGGTCCGACAGCGGAACCCGAAGAAGGGTGAACTAGAACGTGCACAAGAGTGACAGCAGAAAGAGTAATAGTGCTCATTGGTTACAATCTTCCTGCCCTCAGCTTTGTTGTGGCTTACGGTCCTTAGTCGGGCTACAGGGCATGAGTAATTCAGTGCGATAGTGTCCGGGTACTGGTTGCTGCCTCACCTAGGAATATGTGCTGTTCGGACCCGCCTTCTTTGACGCAACACCAGAATAGGTAGAGTGGGGTACTTAGGGTGCTAGACCAAGCTAAGTCATTAGCACACTCCGGACCTGTCATTGGCATTGGTTTTCAGACGAGTAGGCCATTCAGGGTGCACGAGATACCAAATGTGAAAACAATCAGAAATACCCAAACACATCACAAGTACTTCAAGCTGTTCGTCTGCAGCATGATAGCACAACTCACTCTATGGGCAAACAAAAAGTTGTAACACGTTGAAAATGAGACAATATGCATAATATAATTATATGAGCATGGTGACAGTATCCAAATTATGGTTATTGCTTCATCCAGGAGCATGTGCCTTTCAGTCCTTGGTACTGAACCACGATGCTGGGGAGGAAGAGTGCGCTGACTTAGGCTCACAGGACACAGACTTATAGTGCAAGACGAGGCTATGCAGGCTGCACGCTCTTGACCTTCCACAGACATTAGTCTTTCAGGGGACGTTCGGTCCCCAGTACTCATCCACATCATTGGAAAGGTAGAGTGTGCATACTAAAGGTGCAGGACCATGCTAAGAAGGTAGCACACCCCGGACCCCCAAAACTCAGTCGCAAGAAAGGTAGAGTGCACATACTTAGGGTGCAGGACCAAGCTAAGTAGACAGCATACTCCGGACCCTCTATTAGCTTTAGCTTTTCGTGGGAGTTACCATTCAGCTCCATGGGACTCCGAGACAGAAAATAACCAAGGAAATCATATATGTCACATGTACCTGGTGGCATCATTGTTGTCGTGATCGCAGGTAGTCTCGTGTAGTGATGGAAGTAGCCACAAGGCAAAGTGTACTTGCTTAGAGTCACAGGGCACAGGCTTAGCGTGCAAGACCAAGCTAAGCAGGTTGCACACTTTGGACCTCCACTGGCGGCGTCACTGTTGCAGTGGCGGTTGAAAGTCATTGCATGGTGACAGCAGTAACTACCGAAAGTGTGACCATGTGTCTGCTGGATCAACCTGCTATGGAGCGTGAAGTGGCGCCGTCCTGCCGGCTCCCTTCATGGTGGGAGGGTCGAGAGGAGTCGGTGATGGACTGAGCAGCAGCAACAGCTGCAGGTGGTCGTTCGTTGTTTTCAGGTTGTTGTCCTGGAGCTCCACCTTCTGGATCAGTGGCAGGATTGCTACCAGGACGACGAGAGGTGTCACCAACTTCATTGCCTCTATCAGCCCGTGCATCCGGGCTAGTGGAAGCTACAGTGGAGTTCACCATCGTCGATCTTGAAATTCTTGAGAGGGCCCCGTACCTGGCGCGCCAAATGTCAAAGTCTTCTAACAACACTTCGGCCGATACTACTTAGAAGTAGTCCGCGAAGGTTCGTATTTAGGCGGGGCGCTAATTAAGATTCAAGAGCGAGGTGACACATGAATTTTACATGGTTCGGGCCGCCTGAGCGTAATACCTTACCACGAGATGTGTGTTGTTTGTATGAGAATTTGTAAGCCTGAGCTTAGTTGTGTATGAGTGTAGCTTGACCTAAGATGGAGTGTCCTTTTGTCGGTAGCTGCTCGGTCCTTCTATATGCCAAGGGCGGTCAACTTATATTATGATCGGGGCCCGATAGGTGGCCCCGGATTAGCTGGTCTTGAAAGCGCATTAACGTGGTCTTGAAGACACGTTAATGGGTCTTGATAACATATTAACATGGTCTTGATGATACGTTAATGGGTCTTGATAGCATATTAATGTTGTCTTAAAACCGTGGTCTTGATGACATATTAATGCTGTCTTGAGGGCGCGTTAATATGGTCTTGAGTGCACACGTCGCCTTCATGAACCGCGGGGTGCTTGGCAGCACCGAAGATGCGGAGCTGCAGAGCACATGACAACATCGAAGCTACCCTTGGCAGAGAGGCAGGTCCAGAGCTACGGGTCACGTGGCAGCACCGGAGTCACCCTTAGCAAGGAGGCGGGTCTAGAGCTGTAGGACACGTGGTAGCACCAGAACCACCCTTAGCAGGGAGACAGGTCCGAGGCTACAGGACACGAGGCAGATCATTACAAGAGAGATCACTAGACTTTGCTCCTTGTATATGTAACTATTTTCTCACCTTCTTAATTTATATAACACCATTTTTGGATTTTTTTTGAATAACCATCCCACATAACTTTCTTAATGTATGTTGCGCTCCTCCCAGTTCCAGTTGGACTAATACAAAAGCAATGTGCATCTAAACTGCTTCCATGCACAGTAAAATAGATGTGACTCCTTTTTTTCTGAAATATATTGCTGGCTGAGATGGCACAGATAAGGACGCTCATTAGAATTCGACTTTTATTGTGCCAGTCTACCAGACAATCACAAACTCATGCACCACATTTAATTGAGTCTAGTAATGCTAGAGCAGGTAAGGGAGAGGAATTCAGGGACACACTATATTTTGGCTTCCAAAGTAATGCTTCATTGTTCAGACCACAAACGAGAACATCAGCCTATAAATACCCCATGTGAAAGACGTATTCTATGGAACAGAATTCCTCATTCAGCCATTCTTCACATCGACACGTTAAAATCATGGGCATGGGAGACATCCAGGAGTCGGCGACTAACATTCCGCATACACGGTACAAATCGAAATAATCTGTAGTGTTTATGCTATACATTTTTTCATGATACTCCCTCTATTCTTGAAAGTTTATCGCTTTGTAATTCATTTTTGAACTACAAAGCGACAAACTTTTAAGAATGAAGAGAGTACGATTTATCATTCCAGGATTACATATCACAAGCTGCCTTTAGGCATGAAAACTAAAGGAACGTACAATTTTGATGCTACAATGCAAATATGACATAAATTCAGTACAAAGCATCTTAATACCTTTTGTATTGTTTTCAGGGGCTGCATTTTCTGAATGATGCAACGGTATATGGAGATGAGAAATAGCTCATTCAAAAACTCTGTTATGGTTTGTGAACATGAAGCATCACCACAACCATAACACGTGCAGATGCATTACCCGTCACAGAGTGGTCGCTGCAGATGTTCATAGCAAGGAACCACTATGTGCATTAAAAAAATTGCATCGCTGCTTGTTTGATGCCAATTGGGCAGAACTTCTAGTCCAGTATCGTTCAAACAACTTTGCATGTACTCTGCAGTCGGCTAGTAAACAAAAATAATTCGACAAGAAGGATCATACGTGTCTGACTTCACCAATTAAAGTGCTATAATGAATCAGCACGAGTCCTGAGAGTAAAAATATTGCAAGAAACTGACAGGCTGGGGTTGAGCTAGTATATCGTACAACTCTTCACTAAATGTATGATGTGCCAGGATTCTCAATTGAAGGTAAAATGGATTTTTATTTTCAAACACGCACGAGAGTTATATATGTATCTTTATATTAGTTTATACTACCTCCGGTTTCTAATATTTGATGTTTCGGACCAACTCAACAAGTAAAAAAGAACTAAGAAGGTCTGTCCGGACGACAAATATTACGATACCGAGGGAGTACTAGACAACCCTGTCTTATTTTTCTCATACACAAAAAGGATAGCCTTATCTGAATTACTCCAATTCAAGTGAGCAATGAGCAGCAGGAACAAGATGGGTGTGGAGGAATGATTGATTCATTCATTGGAGCAACCGGTACAAATAGAGAGGGAGAGGCACTGCCCCGATCCGCAGGACTCGGAAAGGGCCGGCACCTAGTCGCTCACGCAGCCAGGAATCGAGGAAGATTGTTGCATGTTGATCCGGTGCATGGGCACCTATCCAAATATTTCTCTACAGCCCCCTCAGTTTGTAGTACATTGCAAATGATACACAAGTTGTTCCTAAACTCCTCAAACACTGACATAGCTAGGTCCTTAGTCATGATGTCCGCGAATTGATGACGTGTTGGTACGTGGAGTACCCGAAGTTCCCCGAGTGAGACCTTCTCCCGGACGAAGTGGATATCTAACTCAATGTGCTAGATACACAGCCAAGACATTGCCGTAATACATGATCATATCGCTCTTGATGTCGATGTACAACTCTTGGAGGAGTTGGCCCAGCCAGCAGCAGTCCGCAGTAGCATTGGCCACCGCACAGTATTCAACCTCGACCCTCGAACGGGAGACAATCGTCTGTCTCTTCGAAGACCAGGAGACCAGTGAGTCACCGAGGAATATGCAAAAACCAGAGGTTGATCGACGTGTATCCGGGCAGCTGGCCCGGTCGGCGTCCGAGTACGCGGTGAGCGTCAAACTTGGTGACGAGTGCAGCTGAAGACCGTGGTGTAGACGAATAGGAACGAGTCGGATCGTGTCCCACTGAAGCCGATGGCAGTCAGAGCAGTCGTGAAGGTGCGGAACCAAGCTCGTGGTGCTTGCTTAAGTCCGCAGAGGGACTTGGACAGTAAGCACACGTAGTCGGGATGCTCTTTGTTGATGAGGCCAACAGGTTGTGAACAGTAGACACGTTCTTACAGCTGCCCGTGCAAGAAAGCATTCTTGATGTAGAGTTGGTGCACCGGCCACCCACGAGAGGCCGCAAGATGCAGCACGATGCGAATGGTTGGAGGTTTGACGATGGGGGAGGAGAAAGTTTGGTAGAAGTCGATCCACTGTTGTTGTTTGAAACATCGGACCACCCAACATATGCTTTGCGACAATCCAAGGTACCATCGGTGTGGACCTTGTCCTTGAAGACCCATTTGCCTGTAATCACGTTGAGACCTGCAGGTCGAGGCACTAGTGTCCAAGTGTTGTTAGATCGTAGTGCATCGTACTCCTCTTGTATCGCCGCCAACCAGAAGGGGGTCGCGCATGGCAGCCCGAACGGAGGTGGGTGGTGGTTCTGATACTGTGTAGGCATGTGCAAGGCCGGCGTTTTGGGTTGGGGCGGAAAGTTCCAGTTTGTGCGCGAGTCACCATCTGGTGCTGGGATGGTTTGGATACCGGGAAGATGGTGCGGTTCTCAGGAGGTGGAGAGATTAGGGGACCTGGTTGTTGTGAATGGCCGGCGATAATGGATGTGGTGCGCAATATAGGGGCGCTAATTGCGGCAGGTTCGGAGGATCCAGACGGGCTGTATCTCTCATGCGCGCAACAGCGTGGGTTCCGCTGATAATGGCAGACGAGTTTGTTATGGAAGCTGGCCGATCTGAATTTTGGGATCCGCGCGTGTCGACTGGATAAGAGCGTGTGGCACTGGTTGTTTTGGGGCTGGTGTGTCGGCACCCTGGATATGTGCGGAAGGCACGGAGGTCGAGCGGGAACCTTGCGCTACAGGCTCATGCAGCAGGACGTTCCATGCACGTAGCGGGAGCGGGTAAGGCGGCACGTACCGGGCCTGGCCGCCGTGAAGCAAGCGGGAGAATCAGATCGACGATGGCCGGACCGATAGGAGCGGGAGTGGCGACAACGGAAGCAGGATTGTCTAGCGATCGAAACGGAAATATATGCTCCACGAAAGTGATGTGGCGGGAGGTGACCACGCGCTTTGTCACGGGATTGAAGCACCGGTACCCCCTTGATGTCGCTTGGGTACCCGACAATGATGATGCACTGGTGTGATCGTGGAGCCAGTTTGTGTGGGGCCAGAGCTGCTGCGTTTGGGTAGCACAAGCACCCGAACACGCGAAGGTGATTATACTCCGGAGGTCGACCAAGGAGGATCTCATGCGGGGTTAGGCTGGAGCGAACGCGGCAGGGACGCCGGCAGTTTGCCGTGGACAGCAAGGCCATGTTCGCCTCCATCTTGGCCGTATGGGCCAGTCTTGCTTCGTCCTGTAGGAGGTAACCCCATGCGAACAGGAATGAAGGGGTTTGGTGGATTTTTTTTTATTAATATACCTTTTAAAAAATCATTTATAATAAATAACCCACGGATTCCAAAATTTGTCAAAATGACCCACCGTCGTATGTGCCTCATACGAAATGCGAATTTCGTATCGCATTTCGTATGAGGCACATACGAAATGCAGATCCAAATGATGCCACGTCAGTATACATCTGCCACGGTGGTGTTATGACCTGCCACGGTGGAAAAAAAGGGCACGCACGCATTTCGTACGTGCCCCATACGACGTGAACAGTACCGTCATATGGGGCACATACGAAATGCGTGTGTGCCCTAACCCTAGCCCGTGTTGAACCATGTTGTAATGGATTTTAGTCAAAGTTTTTAAATATTTGTAGACCGATTTGCTAAAAACTTGTAAAGTAGAAAATAGAGAATACATTGTGAAGTTTTGAAATCAATGAACTTTCTCTATGTTTAGTATGTAGAAACTAGAGTAATTGTATGTGTTATTAGGCAATACGATCACGTTTCTGCACATTTGTAAAATGTATTCAGTTTTAATTTTTTTGTTTACAAATATTTATAGTTAGAATCGACATAAATGTTCAAAAAGGTTATTGTAATGTAAGTTTTGTTGAGTATAAAAAATAAGTTATGAATATAGTTTATGGGAGTTTAATGGGAGTATCAATTTTTTTAAAATCCTATAGCGATAACAAATGCATAGTTTGGAAAATTATACAATTAATGTATAAATTTATACAAATGCATATTAATTGAAGATAATTAATTGTAAGCTTGGCGACGGTTACATGAAATGAAATTACGTAGTTCCGAAAGTATGTGCATGTTGTTTGCCACTCTACTACTACGGTACATGAGGCAAAACATAAGTGCACATATTTGTGGAAGAAAATGTAAAATAAGTGATACAAATGACGTGTGTACGATGCACTAAAGATGCGTCGATCTAATCCTAACACGCCTTAGTTGAATTAAACGCCGAGCGTAGTTTACCCAAGTTGCTACTGAGTGCAACGGGAGTATTTTCCCTTACGCAAAGCATCCGGACCGGCTTCTTTTGCGCGATGAGCTCTCTCGCGCATGCGTTCTCGCTCAGCCTCTCTTGCTTGTGCTGCGACGCGTTCCTCCTCTGCAGCTTTGTGATCACACTCTGCTCTCCATTGTCAAATTTCTTCTTGCCTCTTGCGACGACGCTCCTCCTGTGCAGCTCTATTCCTCCTCTCTTGCTCTATTCTTTCATCCCACTCTCTTTCTTCTTTGAACTTCCAATATGCAAGTCGAGCCATTCTCTCAACCTCTGCGGCGTCTTCTGCCGATTGTTCCTGGTCGATGTAGTTCCTGAAGTCGCATAGAGGTGGCGGCGACTACACAAGTGTTTGTCCAAAATATTAGATTCTATAGCATGCATAAAACATAAATAATGTTGCATATTACGTGTTTCCTACCACCTGGAAGAAATGGGCACGTCCTGTGAGGAGGATCGTACTCGTAGTTGTCGCACATCCAAAGCCGGCCACATCCTGAAAGCGCGCAGACATCTCTGTGCGCCAAGTAGGTGAGTCCTCTAGAGCGCAAACAGGGACACCTGCGATAGGAAGACCCAACAAGAACGACACATCCTCTAGCGTGACGATCATCTCTCCACACGGCAAGTGAAACGTGTGGGTCTCTGGCCTACAACGATCTGTCAAAGCTGACAGTAGGGCTCTGTCGAGGCTGAACCGGTACTTGCGATCAACCCGATCATATGGCCTCTCCTCAAGTAGCCTACATATCGGAAGCAACCCGGCTGCACTCAACCTGTTACATATCAAGCAATACATTAAAATCTACAGAATGATAAAATCAATTTAAGTTTTGTATTAACAGAAGAATGTACCTGGGAATCCATCTATCGTCTATCTTCCAAAACTTAGCAGGCAGCTGAGGACGAAGCACGGGCAAATCCTCACCACGCGATAGTCGGAAAGCTCGGTGAGTAACATCAATCCGAAACTGTAGTAACTCAGGACACTGTCCTTCATCTGCAGCCATATCTATATATGACACAGATAATATTAGTACGACAAAATATATGGAAAACATATTGACATGAACGACGTGGACAACATATTGAAATAAGAGACGTGCACAACATATTATAACAGAAAATATGTCAATGTTCCATACAACACACTTAACTTAAGGTACATGTACAAATTCATAGTTCATAATAATAAGATATTACATAATGTAGCACATCTGAATAGGTCGATGCACATCAAATAGCATTGCCATCCCTAAACATAGATGTGCGGCGCGCACGAGGACGCCGACCATCCTTAGGATTCCCAGAAGGTCCAACTTGAGCCACATTTCCCTCATTGTTTGAAATGCAATTCTTATAAGTATGTCCAATTTGGTTGCACTTGCTGCATGTTCCTTGAAATCTGCCAATTTTGGACTCATCCATATCATTTCTGATACAACGAGTCTTGCGACGACCTCTTTTCTGTTTCAACCGCGTGGTGTCTGGTCCTTGCAAAGCGGCTGGTCCTGGATCTGTGGTAAATGTCCCTTCCGTAGCAAACTCATATATCTCTGCATTCCAAGTACTCACAAGAACCTCTTTCTGGAAGTAGTAGGAGACGTAATTACTTGGTGTTAACTTGGTATATGAGCAAGCTGCAATAACATGAGAACAAGGCCTATGAAAGAGTTGTGGCTTCATACATGTGCACGTGCAATCATCCTGACGAAGAATGCACTGCTGAACAACTCTATCACGGTTAGCACCACGACGATACTTAACCCTACACAGAATTTCAAACCTGTGCTCCGCAGTTCCCATAGCTCGCACACGATGAAATGCGGCCTTTTGGATCTTCTTCTCCATGAACTTGCACATGTAGGGTGAATAAGCCAAATTGACATCATTCCTTACGGAAATTGTAGTAGCGTAGCGCTCACGAAAGTACTTGCATGTCCCATATAAAATGCCCTCAACAATAGCAACCAAAGGTAACCCTCTTAAACCACGTATCACCCAGTTGTAAATCTATATTCAGTACCACTACATTAGCATGTGTAAAATATAGTTCTACTAAATAAAATTTAATAGAAGAAATGTAACAGAAGAACCTCACCTTTAGTTGTCATGATGCCATACCTAGCACCATTAGTGTCGTATAATGAAGACCACTTCTCTTTCGGTTCGCGCAGAATCCAACTAGAGAAGTTTCGGCTGGATGAACCAACAGTTGGAACAGAGACTTCATTAGGATTGGCTCTGCTTGAGGACACCTCTGCTTGTGTCGTAGTCAATTCGTCTAGACGTTGCATAGAGCCATAAACTTCCTCTCTTGATTCTGACTACACAACATCTTGAACAAATTCATAAGTTGTTTGTTCTTGAAGTGACTGAAAAAGTTGGCGCCCAAATATCTCATGCAATATCTTGATTCAATGTCTGTCCAATAAGGTTGTTGCCCACGCTCGGAGGAACCATGTTTCAAATCAGATATTGCTTTAAGTAGACCAGCATGACGATCGTGTATTAAACAAACATCAGGTCGTTCTTGCACAACAGCCATCTTTACCCAACTAAGAAACCAATACCAGCTATCAGTGTTCTCGCTTTCGACAAAAGCAAAAGCTACAGGCAACACCTGTTGGTTCCCATCAACTGCAATAGCTGTTAGAATTTAACCTTTGTACTTTCCAGTTAAGAAAGTACCATCAATGCAGAGAATAGGCCTACAATGTCTGAATGCAGCAATACATTGACCTAATACAAAAAATGCACGATGGAGAAACAACTTCCCCGCATATCTCTGTTCGACACATCCATAATGTCATAATAAGTACCAACATTCCTCTCCTGGATGGTCTGCAATAACTTCGTAAGATTTTCATAAGAAGCTTCAAATGAACCAAATCTTTGCTCAATCACCTTTTGTTTTGCCTTCCAAGCTTTGGAGTAACTTATAGTGTACTTGAACTCCTCCTCAATAGTGCTTATTATTGATTTCGGCTCAAACCGAATGTTGTCCACAATGCGGGCGTACATGTGATTCGCAATAAACTGCGATGTAAGAGCACTATTGCACTTCTCCAATTCATGTAACTCGCATGTGTGATCAATCATTTTAGAGACTCTCCATACTTTCGTCCACTTCTCTTCGAAACCATGGACCCGAAAAGGGCAACTTGAGAACACACATTTAACATCATAATATTTTTTATTTGACTTGTAAACTGTAAAGGATCTTTGCACAGCCAGATACCAATATTTCACGGCATCCTTCAAACTATCTTTGTCTTTAAAGATATCTCCTTGTGTTAACTGATTCTCGTGATATCCCGATAAGCCACAATACTTTTCTGTGGCTGATAAATTACTCGGGATTGGATTGTTCCACTCAACCAGAACAATAGTATCATTCTCATTCTCATCATCAGAAGAATCAACTTCTGGAACATTTTCGTGTTCCATATCTTCGATTCTTATTTGTTCAACTATGTTCTCAATGTGTTCTCCTTCATCTGCCACACCACGTGCTTCTACATGTACCGAGTTCTCTCCAGCTTCTTCTACTCCAACATCATCTTCCACACTATTTGCTTCATCACATTCCGTTACAATCTCTACTTCTTTCATTTCCGCTTGCGCAAGAAGCACTAGAGGCCAACCCCGCTCCACAACTAAATCTACATATTTCCTCCAATTCAGTGTTCCCTTAATAATAATTACATCCCAATAAATTCCATTTCTTGCCCAATTAATCATTCCTTTCAATGTCAACTGATGTTGTTCTGGATCAAGGTTAAATTTTTTCATCAACCAGTTTATAACACCACTAAATGTCCTCTCATTTGCTCTTGTTATCCCTCCATCACACGACGCGAAACCAGACAAATCAATCCCAATAGGGCTATAAACTATTGTGCCTTCTCCATAAAATATCCGAAATACTAACTTCTCTGACATTCCTATTGGAATTTATACACACAAATAAAAGTAATCGCATGAATTAGAGAAGTGCACTCTAAACATTTATCAAATATTATTACTTTTAAAATTATCAACATTAATTAAAAATAACTTACGAATATAAACCTAAAAATTATAACTATTAGAACCTAATAACATGTATGGTAAATAACTATGAAACCTATTGTAAAATGTCAAAAAAAATATCTAAAGAGCAATAACACATAATAACACATAACTAGCACTACCTAAAATACCTAAAATAAAGATACATCCGTACTTAACTTACAACATAATAATACATAGATCATACGTAAATCACAAACTAGAATAATAATACCTAAAACACTAACTAAAATAATAATGTGCACTACATATTAATACCTAAATCACTAACTAAATTAATAATGTGCACTACATAATAATACCTAAATCACTAACTAAAATAACTAACAAATAAATACCTATTGAAATAAGTAAGCAACTTAGTACTAGAGAATACAAATAAATAGTACTAGAGAATAACAAATAGTACAAAATAACTAACAAATAAGTACCTATTGAAATAAGTAAGCAACTTAGTACTAGAGAATACAAATAAATAGTACTAGAGAATAACAAATAGTACAAAATAACTAACAAATAAATACCTATTTAAATAAGTAAGCAACTTAGTACTAGAGAATACAAATAAATAGTACTAGAGAATAACAAATAGTACCTTAGTACCGAGGACAATCGGGGCCGAGAGGGAGGCGACGGAGCGGCGGCGCGGTGGATCACTGGTGGCGGCGGCGTGATTCAGTGCCGAGAAGAAATGCCCGGCGCGTTTTATAGAGGGACGCAAATCGTCCGTAACACATACGACGCTTCGGGCGGGCCCCACATGCGGGCGAATTTCGTATGCGCCGCATACAAAATGTGAATGTCGTATGCGGCGCATACGAGATTCGTTCTCCTCGGGAACGCAACCGCCACCTCGGGAACATGTGGCGCGCCACGTCACCGTCGTATGCGCCTCATACGAAATGCGTGGCCAACGTGGCAAATCGTATGAGGCACATACGACAGTGGGTCATTTTGGCAAATTTTGGAATCCGTGGGTTATTTATTATAAATGATTTTTTAAAAGGTATATTAATAAAAAAATTCGGGTTTGGCGGCTGTCAACACGGATATCGCGTGGCTAAACTTCGAGTTTAGCCCGCGAAGCGCGTTGATCACCATCGAAGCCTCAGAGATGGGGTGTCCAACATCGCGAAGGAGATCGACGAGCTCCTTCAAGCGACCGAAGTAGGAGGACACGCTGAGGTCGCCCTGGTACAAGCCGTGAAACTCTTGCAGAGCATAGACGGCGCGCTGATCCGCGTTGTCGAGGAAGACGCAGTGGAGCTTGGGCGCTACACCATCTCCATGAGTCTTGGTGTGATGGAAGTGTATAGCCAAGGCACGATACACTGATCTGTCTGCAGCCAATCCGTGTTGTGCCACATCATGTGCGTGTCGATGGTGCCATCCACGTGATCCAGTAGCCCGAATTTCCTGAAGGTGGCCTCAAAGAATGCGCACCAAATGGAAAAATTCGAGTCACCGTA
Source organism: Tuctoria greenei (assembly GCA_036927565.1). Classification (NCBI taxonomy): domain Eukaryota; kingdom Viridiplantae; phylum Streptophyta; class Magnoliopsida; order Poales; family Poaceae; genus Tuctoria; species Tuctoria greenei. The sequence goes on from JAYESD010000007.1 coordinate 5,129,544, forward strand.
ATCAATGATGACAGAAACATGAGTGCGTATGTTGACGTGCTGAATGACTGTGGACACAACAGCGGCAGAGGTTGGAGCATCGGCGAAGGGGTTGGTGGTGTGGGAGGATGAGCCGGCAGTAGAATGAGGAGAGCCGGCCGACATCCTGACTTGAGCGGAAGATAGAGATCGATTATGCTGATAGCATGTGGAGGAACGATTGATTCATTCATTGGACCAACCGATACAAATAGAGAGGGAGAGGCGCTGCCCCGATCCGCAGGACTAGGGAAGGCCGGCACCCAGTCGCCCACGCAGCCAGGAATTGAGGAAGACCGTTGCATGGCACATGCAACGTGATCCGGCACTACAGGAATCCCGACGATTTGCGACGGCCAGGGCCGTCGCAAATAAGCCAAATGCCATCACAAATAAGCTATTTGTGACGGTTTACCTTATTTGCGACGGCTTCTGGCCGTCGCAAGTTTGGCGTCGCAAATAAGCTTATTTGCGACGGCCACCATCGCAAATAAACTTATTTGCGACGGCTGGGAGTGGTCGTCGCAAGTTATTGCTGCGGGCTGGTGGGCCCCGCAGATTTATTTGCGACGGCCAAGCCGTCGCAATTAATGCTTATTTGCGACGGCCTGGCCGTCGTAATTAAGGGCCACTATTTGCGACGGCCAGGCCGTCGCAAATAAGTTCAGTGGGCAGGGCCCACGTGTCTCCTCCGGGACCCACGGCGCTATTTGCGACGGCCAGGCCGTCGCAATTAATGGTTATTTGCGACGGCCTGGCCGTCGCAAATAACAGTGGTTTAATTGCGATGGCTTGTACTCTTATTTGCGACGGTACTGTATAAAAAGCCGTCGCAAATAAGGTTTTTTATTTTTTTTAAAAACAGAAAATACTAACCGGCTCGATGGCCAGAATCACAACAAACACAATATACACAATATACACAATATACACAATATATACACAGCATACACAAACATTATCACAATCACAAACTAAAATTCCGATACATCTCACATCGTCATCAACAAAGTAAATAAAAGGGCTCACTCGCCCATCTGACCTCCGGAGCCACCTCCGAAGTCGAAGTCGTCGTCGTCGCGCCTCATTCCAGGCGGCGGTAGCGAAGGCGACGGCGTTTGTGCAGCCGTCGCGGATCCCTGCAATTAATAAAACTTAGAGTTAGAATATAAATGCATCAACATCTCTCTCCCTCCCTCTCCCTCTATCTTCATCTAGATCATCCTCTCTTCCTCTCTCTTTTCATTTCTCTCTTTGTCTCTCACTCTATCTTTCTTGCTCACTCTATCTCTCTATTGCTATCCTTTTCCCTCTATCTTCCTCCCTCGATCTCCATCTACATCTCCCTCCCTCTATCTTCCCCTCTCTCTATCTCCATCTACATCTTACTCTCTCTTCATTCCCATCCTACTCTATCTATCTTTCACTCTTTCTTCTGTCTCCCTTTCTTCTATCTCTTTCTTTCTTCTATCTCAATCATTTTCTTCTATCTAACTATCTCTCTCTTTCATCTATCTCAATCTTATTACGCTGGAGAAGAAGGATTACATAGAAACTTACCTGACTCGCTGAAGAAGGATCGCCTGGGAGGACCGGTGGTAGTACCGGTAGCTGGATTCCCAGACCCTGCGCCCGAGCGATGGCCTGTCATTGCAAACATTAAATGCTACCTATTAGTAAGTCATTTACGCGGAATTAATGAGAATTTTAATTTTTAGATTGTTACCTCCATTGCTTCCCGCATCTGCGCCAACGCTGCTGCCTGGGTTTGGATCGTGGCCTCCATCGCCCTCCTTTCCTCCTCATGTCGTCTTTCGTTTTCTTCTACAGTTTCTCGGAGGGACTGCATCTCAATGTCCCTCTGCGACACGCGGCGACCTCCCGTGCCCGAAGCCTGCGTGGAGCTGCCTCTCGCAGGTCTACCCGCCCTCGAGTCGACAACTCTGTCGAATATGGCGAGCCTATAAAAAAGAGAGTCAGTAATATGAAATTAAAATATCTTGAATACTTTGAATTGAAAACGATAAAATGACTTGCAAACTCACCTTCCGTGTGCTTTTCCACCACCGGTTGCATACGCGGCTTGAGGATCAATCGGTTGACGTTCCCAATCGAAATCCTCGCTGTGTATCTTCCTAGCCTCCTCCCCGTACTTAGCCTGCAAAACAATAAAATCGTGTAAGTTCAACAATCTATATAGTTATATTTAATATGAATGATTTCTAAACTTACCAAACGCTAAGCTGCAGCCTGACTGCACCCCGTCGGCTGAGAAGGGTCCCTGTGACCTCTCTTCCAAACCTCAGCAGGGGTGGGCGGCACCCCCGTCTCGCGCTCCTGTCAATACGTGTTAGTACGAACAATATATTATTAATATATAAACATAAGTTACACACACTTACCATGCGTTTAGCTAAACGCAAGTGGTTATCTTGCCCGTGCCTGCTCTTCCCCTCCACCCCTCTGCAGTCTCGAGCCTTCTCAGACTTAGCTTTAAACTCGTCGCTAGCCCAGTAGCGACAAAGGGCCCGAAATGCATCGGTCCGACCCTGCAACCAGCTCACGTGACCCTGCACATAGTTCGAAGTCATTAAAAGTACCATCGAGGACATTATCAGAAAAAATACTTACTACACTCCACGTACCTGCGCGTACTCCTCCTCCGTCAGGTGCCTCTCGCTCTCTTGTCGGAAGTGTAACACGTGCTGCTGGTTCGCCTTCAAGTGCTCATTAATAATTTGAACACGGGCGTTCGACAAAGCTTGTCGAAGCGCCTTGGCAGCGTTGAAGTGAAACACCCGCCTCGCATCCTCAAACATGCGACGGTCGTTCGGGTCCTCTAAAGTATATCTTGCCTGCGATAAAGAATATATTGAAGATATGTTCACTAAAAGAGTTTAAGAGTTGTAACTTAGAAACTTTTTTAACATACTTACCATAAAATCGGCCCATACGGTCTCCTGAAGGTTGTCGTGCTCCTGGTGATGGACGCGTGCGTAGTCCTCCCGCGAAAGAGCAGGCACCCCGTCGATGACCCCGGGATAGTGCAAACGCACTATAGACCCGAGGACACAGTTCACCGGTCTGTGGTGTTTCTCACCGGTGAAAGACAAGTCGTCCCAAGCCCTGTAAGATATTTATTCATTCATTCATTACTTAAGTAATCAAAAGAAACTAAAATTGAAAACTATAATTTTTATTACCTGTCTCCGACTGGACGAATCATGGTCCTCTGTGAAGGGACCGCGGGAGGACTGACAAAGTGAGTCCTCCTCGTCCTCCGCGTCTGCTGGGGCGCCACGTCAGGTGACCCAGACGGCTCCTCACCAGCCGAGTCAAAGGCCTCAAGAACAAACTCATCGTTAGCCAGGGGCTGGCTGGCCGAGGGCTGGCTCGCCGAGGGCTGACTCGCCGAGGGCTGGCTAGCCGAGGGCTGCCTCGCCGAGGGCTGCCTCGTTGAGGGCTGGCTCACCGAAGGCGCCGTAGCCTCTAAGTCAGCCGGTGAGGACTACAACATTCAAATGATTCATAAGTAAGTTTAATGTGAATTTGAATTTAAAGAATTTGTCAAAAACGAGTGATATTTACTTGTGACGAAGCTCTAGAGCTAGTCTGAACGTGCCCCAGCAGCTGAGAGCGTCTGCTGCCAGTCGACGAGGCACCAACGAAAGCGTCCTCAGGTCTAGAGGGGTAGAACCCCCTCGTCGGAGGCACCTTCTTACCCTTCTTTGACGCCATCCTATTGTAATTAGATAATTAGTAAATATGCAAATAAAATATATAAAATTCATGTTACTATCTTCAAGAAAACATTACTTGTAGTCACTTTCAAAATTCATCAACATCATTGTCATGTGCCTGTGCCCTACTCCTTAAACCAGCCCAACGATCTTCCATCGTGGCCTGTTCTAATTTTCGTTTTCGCGTATCATCTACCTCTACATCTTCAACGTCTTCAACATCTCCAACTAATTGATCGAGTCCTGCACCAAGCTCGACGATAAAAGTGTCTGGCAACTCTTCTTCTTGGTACACTTCTTCAACGTCTTCGCTATCATGGTAACCATCATCCCCAGGAGTATATAGTCGCTCACGAGGATTCACCTTATATACCACCCACCAAGCACTGAGCTTCGTGCATGGATAAGGTAGATAATACACTTGTTCAACTTGATGCGCAAGAACAAATGTATCGTAACCTCGTAGTCGGTCCTTATGTTTCACTTCCACCATTCCAAATTGGTTTTCTCGAGTTCCATGAGTACGATCAAACCAGTCACAGTCAAAGAAGACAACTCGAAGGGTCTTATTTCCGATAAAAGTAAATTCAAGGATTTTGTTAATGATACCATAATAATCGGTTAAATTCCCTTGAGTGTCCATTGCTCTCGTCACAACACCGGAATTTGATGTTGCCGCAAGAGGACGATGAGCTTCAAAATGAGTTGTACGGAATCGGAAGCCATTTACGTCATATCGACCATAGCTTCTAACATTCACCAATCCATAAGATAGCTGCCGCAAATCTTCATGGACATTGTGAGTCCGACACTGTTATAAAAGACGAGAGAATATTACATAATACTTCTTTAATAATAGTAATTTATAATACATAGAAGATGAGAGAATATTACATATTCTCGAAACCAAGATAGAAAACTCTGCCCCCATTTATTCCTTCCTTTCGCATCGCTTCTACTTTTTTGGCCGTAGGTTGATGCCTATGTGGCCAATATTGTCTGTGGAACTCGCTGAACATGAAAAAACATCTTTTAGAGTACATGTGTAGCAAAATATGTAGATTAACATAAACATAGGAGAAACACTTACTCGAAGTATTCCTGCATGCCTTCTATATTCGCGTACATGTAGAGTAAAGCAATAGTCCTTTCCTGTTCGGATAGCTCGTAGGTCGTGTAGCTACCAACGGTGGCACCTCTCGTTTGAAAAATGGAAAGGTCGCTTAGGGGGGGTGTTTCGTCCACATTGTACCGCATCGTCAAAGTATTGATATTGTTTTCTTCCGCAAAGTAGACACTTGAAAAGTATCCAACTTCCTTAAGAGCATATGCTTCAGCGATGCACCCTTCCACCCTTGCCCTGTTGCCAACCATTGGTTTCAGATATCGTAGCGCTCTTTCAATGTGATACATCCACCTATATTGCACAGGACCGCCAACTTTAGCTTCGAATGGAAGATGGATAAGCAGATGTTGCATTGGACTGAAGAAACCCGGTGGAAAAAAAATTTCCATCTTACATAAAAGTATGGGTATCTCCTTCTCTAACTTATCCATCATACCGATCTTGATTTCTTTAGCACAAAGCTGTCTATAAAAATAGCTGAGCTCGGCTAAAACCTTCCATACCGCATCATCTAGATAGCCTCGGAACATAACAGGTAGGAGTCTTTTCATTATAATATGATAATCATGACTCTTCAACCCAGTGAGGTTTCCTGTGTTAACATTTACAGCTCGTTTCAGGCTAGCTGCGTAACCATCTGGGAATTTCAAAGTTTTCATCCATTTCATAACTTCTTTCTTTTCTTTCGATCGAAGACAGAAAGAAGCACGTGGCTTTCCACCACTTTCAGAGATTTCAAGAGTTGGACGGTGACAAATGTCTGCCAAATCTAGTCTAGCTTTATAATTGTCTTTCGTTTTGCCAGGCATATCCATGCAAGTGCTTATGATACTTTTGCTCATATTACGCTCCTGATGCATGACATCAATGTTGTGCATTAGAATCAACGACTTCACATATGGTAGCTCCCAAAGTCCACATATGTGAGTCCAATTGTGTTCCTCTCCATAACCTACGAAATATCCAGGACGACCTTCATCAGACACCAGTTTGTCCAACATATCAGAAATTTCTGACCCATTGAGACGCTTTGGTGGTCCTTTAGTGACAACAGTGTTCTTTTGAAAGACATGCCTCTGCTGCCTAAATATATGATTCGAGGGCAGCCAACGTCTGTGACAATCGAAGTAAGATATTTTGCCTCCATGAGTTAGTCGAAAGCAATCCGTGTCTGAAGAACATATCGGACATGTCAGACGACCGTGAGTGATCCATCCGGAAAACATGTCGTATGCCGGCAAATCATGGACGGACCACAAATAAGCAGCTCGAAGGTTGAATTTCTGCTTCTTGTAACTGTCGTACGCTTCGACTCCTGTCCACAAGACTTTCAATTCTTCGATCAGCGGTTTTAACATCACGTTGAGACGTGACCCGGGATGATCAGGTCCAGGTAAAATGAGGCTGAGAAACATGATCTCGTTCCTCGTACATAAAGCAGGTGGCAGGTTGTACGGAATGACAAAGACAGGCCAACATGAGTATGGCGTGGCATTCGTACTGAACGGTGAGAATCCGTCTGTCGCTAATCCGATGCGAACATTACTCGCATCACGAGAAAAGTCTGGATCGAAACGGTCTAGCGCCTTCCATGCATCACCGTCGGACGGATGCGTCGAGAATTCTTTGTTCTCACGTTTACCTTCTTTGTGCCATCTCATGTGTCTTGCGGTTCTTTTTGAAAGAAACATCCGCTTCAACCGAGGTGTCACAGGCAAGTAACGAAGCTGCTTATGTGCGACATCTGTCATCACATTATCGCCATCGTCATTAACAACTTCGACATACCTCGATTTACCACATTTCAAGCACATCTTCTCATTGGCGTGCTCTTTCCAGAATAGCATGCAGTTGTCTAGGCACACATCAATTTTCTCATACTTCATACCAAGACCAGATATCTTGATCTTTGACTGATATATATCTGGTGGCGCTTTGTGAGGTTGTGGAAGGATATCGCAGATCAATTTCATGAGATCATTGTAGCAGTTGATGGAAAAAAAGTACTTGGACTTAATTGCCATAAATCTGGTCAAGAAAGCAAGTACGGTCACAGCCGTGTGTTCATGCAACGGCTCTTGTGATTTCTTCAGCTCCTCGAAGAACTTCTCTGCCTCATTTGTAAGAGGATCCTCCACTTCAAGAGCTTCTAACATCTCATCCATCCTATCAACCTCTGTTATATCATCATCCTCATCCACTTCGGCTATGACTCGAGAATTAGTCTCGCCGTGGAAGGTCCACACTTCATATTGTGGAGTGAAACCGTTTCGACATAAGTGAAACGAAAGCTCCAATCTTCTCAAAAACTTAGTATTCCTGCATTTTGTACATGGGCACTGCACCATATCTTCCGTTGACAACGAAAATGCTCGATCCAAAAATTGATCTAACTTGATAAACTACTCATCGGAGTGACCACCATTTCTGCTCTTCCAGCCAATATACATCCAACTGCGGTCTTCACCCATGTTTGACTCTACAGTTTAATGCGAAAGAAATTGTCGTTAATGTATTGTTGTGTTATGTCACGGCCCTACAACCTAGGCAGATAGATCCTAAACCCACCCAAGAGTGACCGAGCAGAGCGTGCTCATGACGAGACGCGTGATCCGGATTCGAACGAAATTTCTGCAGCATAACCCCGCTGTTCTCCACTACACGCCCAAAAATAGTGCAGCAGAGAACAACAGGGTTACGCCACCGAAATCTCGTCCAAATCCGGACCCGCGTCTCATCACAAGCCACACCCCCTCGGTCACTCCGAGGCTGTTCAAAAAGGGACAATTCCGAACCTACACGTCTCACATGCCAATGGCATGTGAGACGTGCCGATCCGAAACGGGTAATCAATTGTTATAGGTTACGTTGCTCATGTTCATTTATAAATCATTTACGAATGAGGAAAGAGAACGAGAGTGAGGAGAAAAGTGGGTCAGAGTTGAAAGTTTCATAGTCAGGGCCGTCCACGATAATTATGTCTATATATATGCACGCAAACCCAACTCGAAAGATCAACGAGCCAAGCATCCACAACGACCTTTTAGCTTTCTGCAACAAAAGCTCTACCACAAGCTAGGTTTTGACCGGGTAGTAGCTCTGCTCGATCGCCCCTTCCAGCTAGAACGAAGGCAGCAATTGCCATGGCGAGAGCTCTTGCAGTTGCAGTCGTGGCCTTCATGGTCGTGGCCGTGTTCGGCATGACGTCGGCGGCAACGTACAACGTCGACGAGCCGAGCGGCTCCTGGGACCTGTAGACCAACGTCGGCGGCGCGGGGAGGCGGAGGGCGGCGGCGGCGCGGGGAGGCGGCTCAATGAGTCGTGAGTGGACCAGAAAGAAGGGTCGGGTCGGGATGAAGGCAATTATTTGCGACGGCCAGTTAAATTGCGACAGCCAGTTAAATATATAAAACATATAAAGTATATACAAAATCTAATTATGCATTTACTACAAAATCTGAACAAACAACATATGAACCACAATGGACAAGTGTGAAATCACAAGTGTAATACAAGACAAGATATAAAACATATTAGCCAATTATGCAAGACAAAAACCATATTAGCCAAAAAGATAGCCTAAAAACTTAATAGCCAAAAAGATAGCCTAAAAAACATATTAGCCAAAAAACATATTAGCCGGCGGGGGCGCGGTAGAGCCAACAATATAATATAAAGGACTTCAATGTTTGCCTAAATAGACGGTAAAAAATAACATTTCTGTAAGAGTCAGTATCTTTTTAACTTTGCAAGTTATATGCACAAGGTGAAATAACAAAAACAAAGATAGTGACTTGTTGGGACCTATATATGAGTTGGATTGACTTCAAGTCTTATTGACAGGAAAGATGTCAGTGGTATCTACTTTCCTAAGCTTTGAGGCCAAGCACACCCTAGGCAGGCAGTCTAATGGCTAATCCATGAACAGACATGCAACAAAATTAATAATCGAGCCTATGTCTATGTGTGAAGAAATAAAAGGTCCTGTGGGGTAGATAGAAAACGAATATGTCGGCCATGCAACTTGTGTACCTAATTTGACCATATTTATCTCCTATACAAATAATGCTCCACTCTGCAATTAAAATAGAAATTATTTTCGAGCCGTCCCAATCTATCCACCGTGAATGTTCCATGATGTCTCTCATCTTTTCCTAATCTGCTCCTCCTATAACTTAGGTCACATATATATCTCATATGTTTATCATAGCAAATAAGATCACATTCTTGATTCAAAATAGCAAAGCACTTACTCCTAAGTGTAATTAAACTAATCTTGCTGGACAGAACTGGTGGCGGGGGGAGAAGCGAGGAAATACCTGTGTTTCACGGCGGGGCCGGGGGCGCAGGGGCGGCGGAGCCGGGGGCGAGCCGGTGGCGGGGCTGGCGCAGGGGTGGCGGGGCCGGGGGCGGGCGGCGGCTGGGGCGTGGAGGCGCGCCTGGAGCCGGGGGCGGGCCGCCGATGAGGGCGCAGGGGCGGCGGGCCGGCGGCGGAGCCGGGGGCGCGGCAGGGCGACGGCAGCGGGCCGGCGGCGGAGCCGGGGGCGCGGCAGGGCGACGGCGGCGCGGCAGGCGGCGGGGGCACGATAGGCGGCGGCGGTGGAGTGAAGTGAATGAAGAGTCGGGGCCGGAGGGTCCCGATATTAGCCCTCATTTGCGACGGCGGGCTTAATTGCGATGGCCTTAACTTACGGCCGTCGCAATTAAATCCTATTTGCGATGGCCGTCGGACAGGCTGTCGCAAATAAGTGTTTATTTGCGACGGCTCCTTTATTTGCGATGGTCCTAGGGTTGGCCGTCGCAAATAAACTCTTATTTGCGACGGCCATTCCGACAGCCATCGCAAATAAAGACTTATTCGCGACGGCCATGTTATTTGCGACGGCCAAAGGCGGGCCGTCGCAATTTAAGCTATTTGCGACGGCTGACCGTCGCAAATAAATCCAGCCGTCGCAAATGATCGTGTTTCCTGTAGTGCGGTGTATGGGCACCTATCCAGATATTTCTCTACAATGGGAAACGCAGGGAAAATTTAATGTACCTGTAGTTTGTCCGTGAAGCTTTTCATGATAGCTCATTTGGTGACAGGGAGCTAGAGAATACGGCAAAGGTGAGCGAGCTCTGAGCTGCAGATTTGGCGGAAAGCTGCAAAGCCTTGCACTTTGCATCACAGCTCTCGGTGATCAATTTATGCACCGTTGTAGTACCCACGATAGTTTTGGTCGGTGCCCGTGGTAGCCAGGCATCGCGTGACGTCGTGCAGCAGCCCCCAGCAGCAGCAGCAGCTCGTGACCGGCTGGACCTCCCCGGCGGCGTCGGCGGCGCGGCACTGGTCCGTGGCCGGCACGAGGCACCGCGGGTGATGCCGAAGACACTGACAGGATTGGAAGGACATGCAGCAGCCGCATGATTGGAAGGACAGAGAATGGCAAGGCACTGACGTGCGGCTTCTGCAATATTTCATTTCTCCTGAATTTTAAATCTGCTCTCTTGTTCTAAATTCAAAATAAATACTTTGGAATCTTATAAAATGGTAAAAATTGACAGAAGTGTTCTACTCAATATTCCCTTTCTTTTGGTGTAGCTACATTTGATTTTTCGTTAGTAAAATTTAAAGTTGAAAAATATTAAATTGAAAGTAACTCAAATCAAAAAATGGGTCAAGTTTTAAAGTTTTGAGACCAAGTCCTCAGTAGTGAATAAACCTCATGAAGTTACGTCAAATTATGAGTCCCTAAAATTTCTTACCGAATTAAAACACTGTTTATATGTGTATTGTAATTAAATCAAATAGTTTACAAAAAATCAGAATCTAAATATTACAAGAGAAAAATGAAGTGTAAGTACACCAAAAGGAAGGGAATATTCAGTAGAACACATCTGCCATTTTTTACCATTTTATGAGGCTCCAAAAGATTTTTAATTTAGAACGAATGGCAGATTTGAAACTTGGGAGAAATGAAAATTTGTGGGACCCGCACATCAGTGTCTTCTCATCTTCTGTCTTCCCCAATCGTGCGGCTGCTGCATATGCCTGAGGAAGTGCACGGTGGATATTGGCTTACTGCACCGGCGTCTGCAGTAAAATGGCTCAAGTCAGAGGATACTCGTCTCTCTGCCATTGTCTTTCAGATATGAGAAAAATAGTGTCAAAGGATCAAGTTCGTTCATGTAAGCAGTAGTTAGAGATAAAGCGGAACGAAATTACAAGATGATGGTAGGATGCAGCAAGTATGGCATCATAACCAACGAGGTCCGTACACTGCTACAATAAGCCTCATCACAGGCTGCTCCAAACCTATTATCACAGACGGCTTTTAAAACCGTCTGAAACGAAGAGTCTGTGATAATCCGCAATTTCACAGGCGGAGAAATGAAACCGCCTGTGAAGACAAATTATCATAGGCGGTTCTTCACTTATGCTAGCCGCCCGTGAAGATAGATTATCATAGGCGGTTCTTTACTTAGAATAGCCGCCTGTGAAAATACTTTATCATAGGCGGATCGTGCAACATATATAACCGCCTGTGATAAATGTCTTATCACAGACGGTTATTGAAGCATAACTAACCGCTTATGATAATGAGTCTTCACAGACGGGTATTGAAGCATAACTAACCGCCAATGATAATGTGTTTTCACATGCGGGTTTTGAAGCATAACTAACCGTCTATGATAATGTGTCTTCACAGGCGGAGTTTGAAGCATAACTAACCGCCTATGATAATGTGTCTTCACAGACGGGTGTTGAAGCATAACTAACCGTCAATGATAATGTGTCTTTACAGACGGTTATTGAAGCATAACTAACCCGTCTATGATAATGGTGTTATCACAGACGGAGTTTACCTATATCAGCCGTCTGTGAAGACCCTTTAACGCAACCGGTTTCTACCATAACAGATACCGCCTGTGAAAATTAGGTTATCACAGATGTTTCTTTACTTGTATCTAGCCGCCTGTGATAATTGTTTTTCACAGTCATGCGGTACTACTGTTGTTATTTCTAATCCAGGTCAATTCAATATAATCACAGAACAAAAAATAACAATCATCATAGAACAAAAGTCAACAATATTATCATCACAGAAGTCAATTTCACTAAAACAATATACATATGTACAAGTTACAGATCCAATTCATCTCAAAGTTTACAAGTTTTCACTAAAAACTGTTTAGATTAGCATAGTCGCAAAGTTCTGGCACATCAGCTGCTGAACCTCTCTTATCAAAGAACTTCCCCTTTTTGTACAAAATTTCGCGACGAATAAACTGACAGAGTTCAGAAGCAATCCTGTCGGCTCCTCCATCAGGAATACATCTACAAACCGGCCATTCTTCGTTCATATTCTTCTTGTGCTGCAATATAACACATAAGAAGGCTTAGAATGTGTTGGTTTGAACAATCTCAAAGTATAGATCAAAGTGAGAGTATACAAGAATTTAGTAGGTATTTTTGGAGCAGTTGTACTATGAGCAATTGAATTTTGAAGTTGGAATCAAAATATGAAAATAATGTTTCTGGTAATATTGAACAGCAGAGAATATAAGCATTAAACTATGCTAGTTACAATGAAAATGAAACACAAAAGTAAGAAAATAAGGTATCGACATTAAGGATAACTTACATCCTCACGATTGACTCTATATACGGCGGCGGTCCGAAGATGCTCGTATACATAATACCCGCATAAGACACTCCCAGCAGGCTGCTTTGGACAAGCATAACACGTTTTAATGTCCAATGCATTCGTATTAGGAGGTCTCTGACCGCCAAGCTCCGCGTAAAACTGCCAAGCGCTGTAATACAAGAAATGTCATATAAAACTTGTCAACACATTCTAAATGTGCGTAAATTAAAATTATTGAATAAACGTACTTTTTCAAAATGGAAAGGAAATCTTTGTAACGATCTGGTGGGTAATCGGTCGAGTCCAAGACTGTTGCCATTCCCTGCGTTGGCTTGATGAAGATCATTATGTAGTGATTACTGCAAACATACAAACACACGTGTTAATAATTACCAATAATTGCTATTTCAATGTCATGTGTCGAACTTACTCGAAGTGGTACGGAACCTTTACGAGGTCCTGGCCGTCTCTGACAAAGTTAAACATCGCATGTCCTATGTAAGCTGCAACTTCTGCCTTTCTATCCTTCTTAAGTTTTGCAATTGCTCTTTCAAAATCTTTTTTTTCATGTGTTTGTACTGGCTTGATTCTCGATTCGCCTGGACGTCGAATAGCGACTTTGCAATCCTAGTAGGGTCAAGGATACCTGTCTTGCGCGCCAACTTTACATTATCCATGTATTGCATCCTATTGAAGAAGTCCAGAATTGTTATAATCTCATGAAATGCGTATGCGTGTAGTAAGAAAAGCAAATACAAAATATTAGAGCACTTACAAGCACCAGACGAGCAGCAGGTTGATTTCGAGCATGCCCCGATGGAAAAGGGAAAGCAGCTCGTCAAATAAAATGACTTGTTTATCTACTCCATTGCTCCAGAATGCTTATTTTGGAATACGAAATGTGACGCAATTAAGACCAAATTTTGTGCTGGCAGTGATGTACCACTCATGCATTCTTCTGAGCGCGACGGGTTGTTTGCTAAGTTGTACGGATGTCATGAACGGCTTCCCATTCTCAAATTTAGGAGGAACATCCTCAAGCTTGTATATTGGAACTCCTGGTTTAACTAAAGCCGTCCGCCGATTATACATGACACCGTCTTCTTCCCACTCCTCGATATCTTCTAATGCTGGCTCATGAGAAGAACGAGATGCACTCGATTTTCTAATATTTTCCTTCATAGCTTCCAAATGTTTGTCACTTCTGATGAAGGTTTCTTATTTTCGTATGAGCTAACTTTGACAGGCACTGATGATCGAGGAGTAGTCGTCGGAAGTTGGATACTGGCTTGTTGTTGAACCTGTTGTTCAACTGATTGCTCTTTACTCCCAGTAGCTGGCTCTAGTACTACTTCAAGCTGTTGCTCAACTAGTTGCTCTTTACTAGTAACAGCTTGCTCTGGTACTGCTTGAAGTTGTTGTCCAACTTGTTGCTCTTGGATATCATCATCCTCGCTCAGACATAGGGGGAGTGGATCTTTCCGGACTGGGAATGGATCTTCATGCACTTTCGTCTTAGAAGATGGGGTTGCAGTATTTGGAGATGCGACGGGGCTAGAAATTGGCTTATCGTCCAACACGATATCGCGTCGGTGCCAAAGGATTAATTGGTTGACAGCTTGCCCTAGAGTCGCGATCCCCTCAGGTGTGACGTGGTCTATTTCATAATCTTCATAATCATTATCAATGATCTGAAGAATTTGCACCACAGAATAATACAACGGAAGTGGACTCCCGTTGAAGTCACGATCAGGCTTTGCCATAGCAGTGGCAACCTGTTTGGTTTTGTTCCCTGCTCTGCCTATCAGGACAAGAAGACGACAAGATTTGTCGTTAGCAATATCATCGACAGGGAACTTATGGGCTGACCCTGAGCCTGACACAGAACCAACGCTGCTAGGGTAGGCAGTTGGAGATACTAATTTCTCCTTTTGCACCGGAACCATCATTGTACTCGGTGCCACTAATTGTCCTGATTGTCTAAGTTGTTCCATTATTTCTTGCATATTTTTCTTTGACCTTTTGAGCAATCATTTCATCAAGTGTTTTCTTAAACTTCTCACGTCTTCTATATGTGTCTTTATCTTTAGGGAAACCATATAGCCAAGACATTTGAGAAGAGAATCTAAACATGTTTGAGTATTTATATTGGAATCTAAATAAAAAAGAAGCAAGGGATAAGGAAACTGAAGAACAGTATCGGGAATTATCCCAGGCGGCTGTTAAGTAATACCCGCCTGAGATAAACATATTTTCAGACGGTTGTTAAGTACCAACCGCCTGTGAAGATATTTACTTCTTCTTAATTAATATTCTTGATTAAATGTGGTCCTTTAAAAAGGCAAAAATCCACTTTCTTGTAATATTATTGATAAGTAAAGGTTACCATTAAATTTCACTTCATAAATCCTTTAAAATTGGCCAGAACATAAAAAACATACAACAAATGCTATTTTTCATTTTTCTATCTTGATGAATATAATGCTTTTTCATTTATTTTTTCAGTGGATATTTTTACTCATCATACCAACCTATACGAATTTTTTCATATTTTTTTAAATTTTTTGGAATCAATGTGTGTTCATAATTTGATGAATGCCTCATATGAATATGAGCATTTAGTTAGAATGGTGGATAATTTGAAGTTTGACATGTTGGAATGCTTTTAAAAAAATTAAAAAAATTCATACATGTATAAATTATACAAATATGTTCATACCAACAATTTTGAGTGAAGTAACTTTTTTTATGAGATACACAAATGTGAATAATATGTGAGTAGAAATTAATTTGATATTTACCAAAACATTACAATGTCAGCTATACAAGTTTTAAAAATATTTTGTTCAGGTGGTAGATGTTAACTTTATACAAATGTAGAAGAAAGAATCATAGAATTTGGACATAATTTGCAGAATCTAAACATGTTTGAGTATTTATATTGGAATCTAAATAAAAAAGAAGCAAGGGATAAGGAAACTGAAGAACAGTATCGGGAATTATCCCAGACGGCTGTTAAGTAATACCTGCCTGAGATAAACATATTTTCAGACGGTTGTTAAGTACCAACCGTCTGTGAAGATATTTACTTCTTCTTAATTAATATTCTTGATTAAATATGGTCCTTTAAAAAGGCAAAAATCCACTTTCTTGTAATATTATTGATAAGTAAAGGTTACCATTAAATTTCACTTCATAAATCCTTTAAAATTGGCCAGAACATAAAAAACATACAACAAATGCTATTTTTCATTTTTCTATCTTGATGAATATAATGCTTTTTTCATTTATTTTTTCAGTGGATATTTTTACTCATCATACCAACCTATACGAATTTTTTCATATTTTTTTTAAATTTTTTGGAATCAATGTGTGTTCATAATTTGATGAATGCCTCATATGAATATGAGCATTTAGTTAGAATGGTGGATAATTTGAAGTTTGACATGTTGGAATGCTTTTAAAAAAATTAAAAAAAATTCATACATGTATAAATTATACAAATATGTTCATACCAACAATTTTGAGTGAAGGAACTTTTTTTTATAAGATACACAAATGTGAATAATATGTGAGTAGAAATTAATTTGATATTTACCAAAACATTACAATGTCAGCTATACAAGTTTTAAAAATATTTTGTTCAGGTGGTAGATGTTAATTTTATACAAATGTAGAAGAAAGAATCATAGAATTTGGACATAATTTGCAGAATCTAAACATGTTTGAGTATTTATATTGGAATCTAAATAAAAAAGAAGCAAGGGATAAGGAAACTGAAGAACAGTATCGGGAATTATCCCGAGCGGCTGTTAAGTAATACCTGCCTGAGATAAACATATTTTCAGACGGTTGTTAAGTACCAACCGCCTGTGAAGATATTTACTTCTTCTTAATTAATATTCTTGATTAAATGTGGTCCTTTAAAAAGACAAAAATCCACTTTCTTGTAATATTATTGATAAGTAAAGGTTACCATTAAATTTCACTTCATAAATCCTTTAAAATTGGCCAGAACATAAAAAACATACAACAAATGCTATTTTTCATTTTTCTATCTTGATGAATATAATGCTTTTTTCATTTATTTTTTCAGTGGATATTTTTACTCATCATACCAACCTATACGAATTTTTTCATATTTTTTTTAAATTTTTTGGAATCAATGTGTGTTCATAATTTGATGAATGCCTCATATGAATATGAGCATTTAGTTAGAATGGTGGATAATTTGAAGTTTGACATGTTGGAATGCTTTTAAAAAAATTAAAAAAATTCATACATGTATAAATTATACAAATATGTTCATACCAACAATTTTGAGTGAAGTAACGTTTTTTTATGAGATACACAAATGTGAATAATATGTGAGTAGAAATTAATTTGATATTTACCAAAACATTACAATGTCAGCTATACAAGTTTTAAAAATATTTTGTTCAGGTGGTAGATGTTAATTTTATACAAATGTAGAAGAAAGAATCATCGAATTTGGACACAATTTGCAGAATCTAAACATGTTTGAGTATTTATATTGGAATTTAAATAAAAAAGAAGCAAGGGATAAGAAAACTGAAGAACAGTATCGGGAATTATCCTAGGCGGTTGTTAAGTAATACCCGCCTGAGATAAACATATTTTGAGACGGTTGTTAAGTACCAACCGCCTGTGAAGATATTTACTTCTTCTTAATTAATATTCTTGATTAAATATGGTCCTTTCAAAAGGCAAAAATCCACTTTCTTGTAATATTATTGATAAGTAAAGGTTACCATTAAATTTCACTTCATAAATCCTTTGAAATTGGTCAGAACATAAAAAACATACAACAAATGCTATTTTTCATTTTTCTATCTTGATGAATATAATGTTTTTTTCATTTATTTTTTCAGTGGACATTTTTACGGATCATACCAACCTCTACAATTTTTTTCATATTTTTTTTAAATTTTTTTGAATCAATGTGTGTTCATAATTTGATGAATGCCTCATATGAATATGAGCATTTAGTTAGAATGGTGGATAATTTGAAGTTTGACATGTTGGAATGCTTTTAAAAAAATTAAAAAAATTCATACATGTACAAATTATACAAATATGTTCATACCAACAATTTTGAGTGAAGGAACTTTTTTTTTATGAGATACACAAATGTGAATAATATGTGAGTAGAAATTAATTTGATATTTACCAAAACATTACAATGTCAGTTATACAAGTTTTAAAAATATTTTGTTCAGGTGGTAGATGTTAATTTTATACAAATGTAGAAGAAAGAATCATCGAATTTGGACACAATTTGCAGAATCTAAACATGTTTGAGTATTTATATTGGAATCTAAATAAAAAAGAAGCAAGGGATAAGGAAACTGAAGAACAGTATCGGGCATTATCCCAGACGGTTGTTAAGTAATACCCGTCTAAGATAAACATATTTGCAGATGGTTGTTAAGTACCAACCGCCTGTGAAGATATTTACTTCTTATTAATTAATATTATTGATTAAATGTGGTCTTTTAAAAGGCAAAAATCCACTTTCTTGTAATATTATTGATAAGTAAAGGTTACCATTAAATTTCACTTCATAAATCCTTTGAAATTAGTCAGAACATAAAAACATACAACAAATGCTTTTTTTCATTTTTCTATCTTGATGGATATAATGATTTTTTCATTTATTTTTTCAGTGGACATTTTTAATATAACCCATAGAGTACAACACGTTATGGGAGAACAGGTCATACTCGCGCTCAATCCTACAGTTCTCAGTATAGAAGACGGCCTCGGACCACCCTCGCCTGCCGCAGCGGGCAGGCCCCTAGTTCCCCCCTGTTGGGCAGCGGCAAACGCCATCGTCAATGTCGGGCAGCGCCACCGGCGGCGGTCCGGGATGAGGCCTACGCAGTAACCTCCAGCTCACGAAAACGTCGAGCCTCTGCATGGCTTGATGCTGACACCGGCAACACTCCTTGTTGGTCCTCTTCATCGCGACGGACCCGACCGTGTTGTTGCCGACGTGGGCCTCGCCTTCGACCTGCCAGATATACTCGAGAGCGTTGCGGTCCCCGCGGTCGGCGTCGTAGCGGAGCATGGCGAGGACGTAGGCCGCCACCTTGTGGTCGTTCGCGGCCGCCCGGGCAAGGAACTGGGTGCCCCGTTGCGCCTGCGCGCGGCCGTAGTTGGAGACGAGGTCGAACCCGGTGACGTAGCACGCATGAGGGTTGCCCACGTTGGCCAGGCGCTCCACGAGGGCATCGTAGCTCCTATTCCCGTGCTGTTGGAACCACTCCCAGCTGCTCTCCCGCTCCAGCGCCACGCGCATGCCCACGGTGGGATCATGGCATGCCGCATGCATGGCCTTGCAGGTGGCGCGCAGACTGGAGAGGTCGTCCATGGGCTGGGTGGAGGTTGCGGCGACCCACCCCGCGATCAGGACCGCAATATCGTGCGGCAAGGGGAACTCCATGGGCTTATCTCAGGCGGTTGGTAAGTAACAACCGTCCCCGAGATAAATATATTCTCAGGCGGTTGGTGCCTGAGAAGATGTTAATTAACTGACGCGCCGCACGAGGTCTGCGGAGAAGTTAAGAAGCCGTGGTGTAGGGACGCGTGCGACAGAAGGATCTCTGAAGATCGTCTTCCACGGTGGTTTAATTGTGCGCCGCACGAGGTCTGCAAAGAGTTCAATGCGCAATGAACAAAATATTTTGTTCAGTTGGTAGATGTTAATTTAATACAAATATAGAAGAAAGAATCATCAAATTTGAACACAATTTGCAGAATGTAAACATGTTTGAGTATTTATATTGGAATATAAATAAAAAAGAAGCAAGGGATAAGGAAACTGAAGAACAGTATCGGGCATTATCTCAGGCGGTTGTTAAGTAATAACCGCCTAAGATAAACATTTTTGAAATTACAAGATGTTAATTAACGGCCTGAGAAGATGTTAATTAACTGACGCGCCGCACGAGGTCTGCGGAGAAGTTAAGAAGCCGTGGTGCAGGGACGCGTGCGACGGAAGGATCTCTGAAGATCGTCTTCCACAGTGGTTTAATTGTGCACCGCACAAGGTCTGCAAAGAGTTCAATGCGCAATGAACAAAATATTTTGTTCAGTTGGTAGATGTTAATTTAATACAAATGTAGAAGAAAGAATCATCGAATTTGAACACAATTTGCAGAATGTAAACATGTTTGAGTATTTATATTGGAATCTAAATAAAAAAGAAGCAAGGGATAAGGAAACTGAAGAACAGTATCGGGCATTATCCCAGGCGGTTGTTAAGTTATACCCGCCTCAGATAAACATATTTTCAGACGGTTGTTAAGTACCAACCATCTGTGAAGATTTTTACTTCTTTTTTTCTCAGGTGGTTTGTAAGTAATACCCGCCTGAGATAAACATTTTTGAAACTACAATATGTTAATTAATGGCCTGAGAAGTGTTAATTAACTGATGCGCCGCACGAGGTCTGCGGAGAAGTTGAGAAGCCGTGGTGCAGGGACGCGTGCAAGGATCTCTCAAGATCGTCTTCCACAGTGGTTTAATTGTGCGCCGCACGAGGTCTGCAAAGAGTTCAATGCGCGGGAAACGAACCGCTCCCTCGTCTACTCCGCACAGACCATATATAAGGCGCGTCGTCGGTTATGTACAAGCACAGAACTTTTGCACTCCTTTCTTCTTCTTCCATCGTTCCACCTCTCCTAGCCCGGCGTCGACGAACCACCACCGCCATGGCCAACCTTCCGCCACCTAGCCCGCCGAGGCAGCCACCCTGCAAGCGGATATGCTGCAGATCCCTCGAGACGGTGAATGACGACGACCAGCGCGTTCCACCGCCGATGCAGCCGGAGCCACCGGTACAGCCGGAGCAATCGGCTCAGCTGGAGCAGCCGACCCCTGCATCGTCGCCGGAGGAGGAGGAGGAGGAGGAGGAGGAGGAGGAGGAGGAGGAGGAGGACGACGACGACGACGACGATGATGACGATGATGACGACGAGTTGTCCTCCAACGACGGCGACGACGAGTCGTCCTCCGACGACGGTGACCACCACCATGGTGACGACTACGACGACGACGACGATGAGTCGGAGGAGGACCGCTTGGCGTGGTTTGAGAAGTTGGCGGAGAGGATGGAGGAGGCGGGGCCGTAGAGTAGTTTTTAGGATTTCAATCAAGTTTTCTTGTACATATTTCTTGTGTTTTGTACATATTTCAATCAAGGATCAATGAATACTCGTGGATAATTTGAAGTTTGACATGTTGGAGTGCTTTTAAAAAAATTTAAAAAATTCATACATGTATAAATTATACAAATATGTTCATACCAACAATTTTGAGTGAAGGAACTTTTTTTATGAGATACACAAATGTGAATAATATGTGAGTAGAAATTAATTTGATATTTACCAAAACATTACAATGTCAGCTATACAAGTTTTAAAAATATTTTGTTCAATTGGCATTATCTCAGATGGTTGTTAAGTAATACCCGCCAGAGATAAAATCTTCTTAGGCGGTTATTAAGTACCAACAGCCTGTGAAGATATTTACTTCTTAATTAATAAACATCTTCTCAGGCGGTTGGTAAGTAAAACCCGCCTGCGATAAAGTTAAAAACCGCCTGTGAAAAACCGACGTCTATATAAGGACCCCTCACCGCAGTCAAAACGCAACCCTGAAGAATTTATATCGACGCCGCCAGGCTGTTGAATTTCCCCTGCGCCGCGCTGCCGCTCCGCTGCCCAGCCCATACTGCCGCGCCGCCGCTCAACCCCGCACCGCCACTTCTCCACCCAGCCGGCCCACCGTGCTGACGCCTCCCCACCGTGCCGACGCCCCTGCAAGGTAAATGTAGTTTCCTTACTTTTTCTTTGTATATTTTCATTAGCTGATAAGCTGTTAGTTTTGTGTGTTCTGGTATATGGATGCTGTCCTTTTGCATGTGTAAGGACTGTATGGATTGTGTTCTGGTATATTGATGTATGGACTATATGGATTGTTTCCTTTTTGTACCTATTATGTGACATGAATATGATGTTTAATTAACAGATGCTATTGTAATGTATATAAGATGCATTTGGGCTTGTTTCTCGATATAACGGACTGGATCCCACCCGGACCTAGCCCATGCTGCTGGGCCTGTTTCCCCCTTTGACTCCGTCCGCCTCAAGACGTCGCCCGTCTCCTACATTAGTTGCCCTAATCATACTTGTTATGTCTCTGTAAATTCATTTTATAGAAGACCTTTAGAGAATATTTGTGGCCAAATTTTGTAAATCTGACAAAAAATTCTATTATTGAAGCATGGACCGTCGAGCGTGGATGTATAACATGCCAAGACCCGATCCTATGCATATTCGTAATGTTGCAAATTTTATTGAACCATCCAAGAGACATGCGAAGTTGCAAAAGATAGATGACATATTATGTCCATGTATCGACTGCGAAAATAAGATTGCTTGGACGGATACTATAGTAATCCAATCTCATTTGGTGAAAAGAGGTTTCAAAAATAACTACACAATATGGACAGAGCATGGTGAGTTAAATACACATGATGTGGATAAAGATGATAAGAGAGGCTCAAATGATGATAATGTTCATATCGATGATGGTAGTGACAATCAAGCTGGTGATGATGATGATGAGTTCGATTGTGAGGAGATGTTGCGTCACATTGAACCATATGTATTGACTTCTATGGGAGCAAGCAAAGGTTTAAGTAAAATGGAGACATTGCAGAATGCGGCGACAGAGCTTTTATATGATGAATCAAACGGTTGTGATAAAGAGTTTACTACATTGCGTGCAGTCTTAGAACTACTAAAGTTGAAAGCTACGCACGGATGGTCCGATTGTAGTTTCTCTAATCTTTTGAATCTTCTGGCAGAAATTCTTCCAAATCCAAATAAACTGCCTAGAAGCACTTATAAAGCGAAGAAACTTCTTTGCCCGATGGCACTAGGTGTGACAAAAATACACGCTTGTGTGAACCATTGTATTCTGTATCGCAAAGAGCACGAGCTCGCAACTAGATGCCCCATTTGTGGTGTCAGTAGATACAAGGACTACAATCACCAGTATGTTACCAACATGAAAAATACTCAGAAGAATAAGAAGTTTATTATTGGTCCTGAAGGTGACGATGACGATACTTCTGGCGATGCAGACGGGAATAATAAGAGAAAAATTCCTGCATTGGTGATGTGGTACCTTCCGGTAATTGATCGCTTGAAGCGTTTGTTCTCAAACCCTAGGGAGACTGAACTTATGCGTTGGCATTCCGAGCAATGCAAGAAGAATGAAAAACATATACGACACCCTGGTGATGCAACGCAGTGGAAAAATTTTGATATCCAATATCCAGAATCTGCGAAGGAAATCAGAAATGTGAGGTTTGCCTTGGGTACAGATGGAATGAATCCGTTTGGTGAAAAAAGGAGCATACACAGCACATGGCCCGTGGTCTTAACTATGTACAACCTACCGACGTGGTTGTGTCACAAAAGGAAATATATCTTATTATCTGTTCTTATCCAAGGTCCGAAACAACCTGACATCGAAATTGATGTGTTCTTGGAACCTTTAATCGAAGATATGGCGAAATTGTGGAATGAAGGGGTACGTACATGGGATGAGTACAAGCGGGAGTATTTCACGCTAAGAGCAATGATATTCATTACTGTGCATGATTATCCCGAACTGTTTACATTATCGGGACAAATGAAAGGGAAGAAAGTTTGCGTTAGGTGTGTGGATAGAACTAGATTTCTATACCTCACTTCATCCAGAAAGACGGTGTACATGAGACATCGACGGTTCTTGACAGATACACACAAGTATAGGAAGATAAAAGAACAATTTGGTAACAAATCGAAAAAGATACTGCACCAAAACCTTACAGTGGAAAACTTGTGTTTGAAATGGTCAAGAACATTCATATTGCTTTCGGTAAGGGAAAAAAGAGTAAAGGAATTAAGAGAAAGAAAAGTACATCTTCGGATGATACAACTGACATGGCTTTCAAGAAACAATCAATTTTTTTCAAGTATCTTCCGTATTGGAAGAATCTGGAATTTTGCCGTATTGGATGAAAACTTATTTGAACTTGTTTCTTATATTGCTTAAATTATATTTCGTAGGGGTGGTGCAGTGCTTTTACAATCAAAACTATACTACTTGAAGTTCAGCATTTGCTGCATCAGCCAAATGTGCCTGATGTTGAAAATGATTGCTATAATCTACTTATCAAGGTTAGATGACACTTTGACTTAGTGACCAATGTAGGTTATTCATTCCTCCTTCGACATTTGTTAATTTAAATAATGTCAATATTTTCAGGATCCAGCGGAATATAAGAGACGTTTTCGGGAGCAAGCAGGACGGTACAATTTAGATTGATCGATGGGAGCTTCATCGTCGATCTACAATGAATGTAGCATGATTTTTGTTTAGTGTGTAAAGAAATTATCTTTGAACAATTGTAAAGCCTCTAATGGTGTATTATCACAATTAAGCCAGCCTCACTGGTGATCGAGCATTTCCTATAATGCATTACTGCACTAGTATCCGCTAGCTCATCTGTGTTTTTTTTCCTGATACAATTTTGCCTGCACGACTACATACGGTTGTGATATATAATTGCAACTACATCCCTGTAATTTCAATGAAAACCGCTTATGATAATTAAACAATGACCGCCACTGAAAATACATGATCTTCTCAGGCCGTTGTTAATCAAGAACCGACTATGAAGTTCATTGCATTACAGACGGTTATTAATTAAGAACCGCCAACGAAGATCATGTATTTACCCAGACGGTTGTTCCTTAAAATCCATCTGTGAAGTTCATTGCATTACAGACGGTTATTAATTAAGAACCGCCATAGAAGATCATGTATTTGCCCAGACGGTTGTTTCTTAAAATCCGTCTGTGAAGTTCATTGCATTACAGACGGTTAATAATTAATAACCGTCTGTGAAGATCATGTATTTACCCAGGCGGTTGTTTCTTAAAATCCGTCTGTGAAGTTCGTTGCATTACAGGCGGTTCTTAATTAAGAACCGATTCTGAAGATCATATATTTACCCAGACGGTTGTTCTTTAAAATCCGCCTGTGTTGTTCTTTCATCACAGACGGTTATTATATCATTCGTCATCACAGTCGCATATTTTTAAGGACCGCCTGTGTTTGAAAAATTGAGGCGCCTGTAAAAATGCTTTTTGTAGTAGTGGTATGTGGTGCCACTGGCAAAACATCTGCACGGATGGTGTTTCTTTGCTCTTGTATATGTAACTATTTTATCACCTTCTTAATATATACTCCCTCCTTCCCATAATATTTGTCGTTTAGGATAAGAATTCTAGTTCATTTTGAACTAAAATTTTTGTCCTAAACGACAAATAATATGGGAAGGAGGGAGTATAACACTATTTTTGGATTTTCTTTTTGAAAAAACAACCTTGCAACATAACTTTCTTAATGTTTAGCTTTGCGCACCTTCCGGTTCCAGCTGGATTAACACAAGAAGCAATAATCTGCATCTATACTGCTTCCGTGTACAGTAAAATAGATGTGACTCCTTTTTTTTTCTGGATATATTGCTGGCTGAGATGGCACAGATAAGGACGCTCATTAGTATTCGACTTTTATTATGCCAGTCTACCAGGCAATCACAAATTCATCCACCACATTTAATTGATTCTAGTAATGCTACTATGCTAGGCAGGTGAGCGTCAGGGATAGTCCTGGCAATTGGGCCGGGCCCAAAACGGGCGGCACGAAGCACGCACCACCGGCCCGAGGATGGGCACAGCCCGGCACGATTTTTTTCGGGCCGTGCCGGCCCGGCACGGGTAGTCGGGCCGTGCCGGGCCGTGATATTGGGCCCGGCGGGCGGCACGGCACGACACGGGATTTGGGCCGTGCCCGGGCCGGCACGGCCCGAAATAGGCCCGAAGCACGAAATAGGCCCGAAGCACGAAAATAGGCCCGAAGCACGAAAATAGGCCCGAGGCACGAAATAGGCCTGAGGCCCGAATGCGGCTGTTCTTCAGTTTGCTAGTCTTTTTTTAATTCCAATTAAAATATTCAAACTTGTATAGAATCCGCAAAATAGATCCAAATTCGATGATTCTTTTTTCTATATTCTTCAAAAAACAATATGTACCACTTGGATGAGTTATTTTCAGACTTATAATGATAACTTTTATTTGTTTAGATAAATCTCAAAATAATCCTTATGCACATATTGTTCATTTTTTTATATCTCATCAAAATCAATGGATCTTGAGCTGAAATTTGTTGTGTGCATACTTGTTATATATGTATACATCCATGAATTTTGTACAAATTTTTTGAAGCACTCCAACATGTGAAAACTCATATTGCTTCTCATTCCATTCAAACTCTATTAACATATTAGCCATTTCTAAATTTTGAACACACATTAATGCAAACATAAACAAAAAAATCTCAAAAAAATCATAGATGCTCATATTGTGATTTAACAACTGCACCAAAATTTTCATGTCAAAATTCGTTTTACTTTTTGAGATACAAAAAAGACAAATATTGTTTTTTCTTTGTTTTTTTATTACCAACAATATATCATGTTTTTGAATGTCAAATTTTGCAAGAACGTGTAATTCAATATTTCATACCTTCCCTAATTTTTTCATATTTTTTGAAGTATTTTTATCTATGTACTCTAACTGAATTTCTCTCAAAATCGAATTTTAAACATAATGGGCCATGTCTGCTGCTTTTGGGCTGCTGCTGGGCCTTTGTGGCTTTTTTATTTATATTCAAAAGTGAAACTTCAAATATTTATAGTTTTCGTCAATATGGATGGAATTTGATGATTTTTCTTCCTAAATTCTCCAAATAATATTCTCTATCACCTCCGAATTTTTCTATATTTTTTGCTAATTTTTTCCATTTATTTTATAAAATACTCAATTTTTGTTCACATTTCAATTATGTGGGCCAAACCATCCTTGTGGGCCGTGCTTGGGCCGGCACGGCCCGAAGCCGGCCCGACGTGTTTTGGGCCGTGCCTGGGCCCTATTTTTCCGCAGCAGGCACAGTCGGCCCGGCACGAGGCGGCCCGACGTGCTTTCGGGCCGCGGGCCATTTCGGCCCGAAGCACGAACGGGCCGGGCCGTGCCGGCCCGGCACGGCCCGATTGCCACCTCTAGTCAGGGACATAACTATGTTTTTGCTTCCAAAGTAAAGCTTCATTGTTCAGAGCCACAAACCAGAATACCAGCCTATAAATACCGAACGTGAAAGATGCATTTTGTGGAACAGAATTTCTCATTCAGCCATTCTTCACATTGACACCTTACAAGCATAGGCATGGGAGACATCAAGGAGTTGGCGACCAACATTTCCGCGTACATGGTAAAAATCAAAATAATTTGTAGTGCTTATATGCTATAGAAATTCTCATGTGATACCATTCAACGTTCCAAGATTATATATCACAAGTGCATTTATTAGCCATGAGAACTAAAGGAACGTACAATTTTGATGCTACAATGCAAATATGACATAAATTCAGTTCAAAGCACCTTAATTAATACTGTATCTTTTTGTATTGTTTTCAGGGGCTATATTTTCTGAATGATGTGGTGCGGTATGGAGGTGAAAAATAGCTCACTCAAACATGCCGTTATGATTCATGGACCTGAAGCATAATCACGAGCATGTGCAGATGCATTACACAAAACGGCTATGTGCATTAAAAATTTGCATCACTGCTTGTAAGCTTGTTTGGTGTCTTGGACGGGCCGGGTTTGGAATCTAGATAACTTAGCATGTACTGTACTCTCCAGTCCGTTAGTAAAAAAAATATTGACAAGAAGGGTCATCCGTGTCTGATTTTACCAAGTTTTAAGTGCTACTCCCTCCGTTTTTTTATTTGTAAACGGATAGTTTACGGATGAACTAGCCAATAACAAATAAAAAAAACAGAAAAAGTAGAATGAATCAGCACAAGTTCTGAGAGTGAAATATAATGCAAAGAATGGAGAGGCTGGCGTTGAGCTAGTACAACTCTTCACTAAATGTATGGTGTGTCTGAATTCTCAATTGAAGGAAAAATGGGTTTTTATTTCTGGAACTCATGCAGGAAAAGGATAGCCTTATCTGAATTACACCAATTCAAGTGAGCACTGAGCAGCAGGAACAAGATCGTGGAAACACAGGGAAAATTTAGTGGACATGTAATTTGTCCATCAAGCTTTTTATGATAGCTAATTTGGTGACAGAGAGCTAGAGAATACGGCAAAGGTGAGTGTCAAAGTGTATCAACGACACTTCTTCCGGTACTACTAAAGGTAGTCCACGGATGTTCTTGTATTGGTTTGGGCGCGCAGAGATCGGGAACAAGATGATCACACAGGTGATTTACGTGGTTCGGGCCGCCTGAGCGTAATGCCCTACTCCATGGGGTGTGTGTTGTTGTATTGAGTAAGTCTGTAACGCTCGTATGCGTATGAGCTTGGATCAGATTCGATGTCTATGTACCATGCGGCGCTATCCTTTTACAGTCCAAGGGCTGGCCGTTACAATATTTACCTGGCTCGACATGTGGCTCCGGCGTATTCAATAACCTAATACACAGTCTATGAATATTAAGCGTGATTAATAGGGTGGTAACATGCCTTAATGGCTGCCTTACCCCTACTAACAGTCAACTGATTGTGTGTCATTAATATAGCATTAATGACACATAATGAGGTCTTGTAATTGCCGGTTTAACTATCTCTTGAATGTTCATGCTGGTGGTGTTGTAGGTCTGAAAGCTCCACACGTGGCAGTTCTGGAGCTTTCCCTCGTGGGGAGATAGGTCCGAAACTGACATACACGTGGCGGCACCAGAGCTTCTACGGGGGGTTAGGTCCGGGGTCATTACCCACGTGTCAACGCTGGAGCTTCCCTATGTTGGGAGTTCAGCTCCAGTCTTATATTACACGTGGCAGTCCCTGAGCTACCCATATGAGGGAGGCGGGTCTAATGGCATGTGAGACGTGGGGCCTGAGGAAGCCTTCAACTTGGACAAGTGGAATTCTCTTGCACTTTTTGCGGTATCATGGAGTACCTGGTACGCAGGGTACCGACAGTGGCCCCTGGGCCCACCTCTGTGAGAAACCCTTTGGGTCATTATTCTACCGGAGGTGGGGCCATCCTCGATTCTCGCCTTGTATTTCAAAGGTCTTCGGATATGCCGTTGGGATGATGGTTCGGGGTTAAACCATTGCCACGTGGCTTGCTTTGAATGCGGCGGATGAGATCTTTGAGTGTGGATCTCTCGCAATTGAAGGTCATCAGTTCCCAATACAAAAACCGTATCGGTTTCAAGCGCCTTGTCAGGATGCTGCCTTTGGGTTTCTTGCCGCCCATCATGACAATGGTTCACCTAGGGTAATAACCACGACCTCTTCATCGGGGTGGCCTCGGGCCCATTCGTCACTAACGGGGTAGATTTTTGAAATGTGACCCTGCTCTCGTTGCGCTTTCCATCCAAGCGTCGTGGAGGCTTACTTAAGAAGGAAAGTATGCACGGTTTGAGGACTCTTTACGCTTTCGATCAAATTGGCGCTCAGAGCCTCACAAACTTCGCATAGCTTTCCTTTCCATTGCTCCACTTTGCCGCGATGGAGTTAGGTATTCCCAAGAGCCGCATCTAGAGCAAGGACAATCTAATGAAGGTCTGGACCTTCATGGGATGGTCCAGTGACTCCTTCAACCACCTAGTCCGCATCGGCAAGCTCCCCTTCGAGAAGGAGCGCCGCGGAGAGAAGGTGTACTTTTCGACATACGCCATGGTGGGACTGATCCCACCATTCTTGAGCTTCATCCTGATGCTGCTGGACTTCTACAGCCTCCAACTGCATCACCTAGGCCCGCACTCCCTTCTGCTCATGACCACTTTCGTCCACTTCTGCGAGATGTGGGTGGGTGTGCCTCCTTGCATTGAATTGTTCCGGACCTCCTTCATAGCTCATACCACCAGCAAGGGGACAAAGTTGGTTGGCTTCTATTACTTCGTGAAGCGCAAGAACTGCCCCTTCAAATAATTGAAGTCGTTCCCCTCTGGCAAATGGGACAACTGGAAGAAGGATTGGATCGTCATTGCAGTGGAGGAGCGCGACAGGTTGGAGTTGCCCCCAAGGACTCCCCAACGTCGACATCGAAGCTTGGAACGTAGTTCCAAAGTTGTCGGATGCGTTTAACCCTATCTTGACCAGGATCCGAGAATGCGTGGAGGGTGTAGTGACCCCCCATATTGTCTTCGTAAACTTCTTGGTGAACAGGTGGGCTCCGCTGAGGAAGAGGGAGAAGCTCGCCTGGGCTTTAAACAGTGTGATGGATGACGATCGGATTAAAACCGGTTTGAAATCCAACTTGGATGACAAAGATTTGAAGCTCCATCTCAAGAAATTTCAGCATGGGCTTGTTCACGGCGACGCCTTAGCTCCGTCGGCTGCTTTCCTGCCCTTAAACATGATTCCAGAGATCAGCAGGAGCTCTAGAGGAAGATGTCGGCGCTAGACGACCTTGGCGAGGTAGAAAAATGTCGGACCTCCAGGGTTGTAATCCCTGGAGCTTCCGAGGAGGTGGCCGCCCTGCTCCGAGCCAGAGGGTTGAAGGCATTGGCAAGGGCAAGGAGCCAGCTGAGTCTTCCAGTCGGAAGAGGAAACTGAAGCATGTTGACGGGAGGTCAGTTAGGCTTGCTCCATCTACAACAGCACCTTCTCCTCAGCGAGGGAGATCTTCTGCGGATTCACCACCTTCAGGGCAAGCCTCTTCTAGAGTCGCCAGCTCCAGACAGTCGACTCTGGTCCCGGTGCCAGCGAGGGGCTCTAGGTCCGGAGGTTCTTCCTGGCCAAGAGAGACCTCGGCTAGGGCAACACCAACGACGACAGCAGGCTCCGGGCAACATTTCGGAGCTCCTCTCGCGCCAGCCACAACAAGCTCCGATTCAGAGCCTCCAGTGAAGAGGTTTCGCGCAGATTGGTGCGGTAGCTTTCCAAGGTAAGCTTTGCTTTTTCACCTTGATTTGCCACTCTTATTTTTATCATGTTTTGAATCTTCCGATTTTTTGACTGCAGGGCGTCAAAGTAGGGGTCTAAAGCTCCGGCCTCCATTGCACCAGCTGAAATAGTGCGGACGGAAACTCCTGCTTCAAGCCCCATGCCTCCTCCAGTGGTGGCTGAGGTCACGCCAGCTCCGGCGCCAGCTGTCATAGATCTGGATTCAGAATCATCGCCAGAGACTCCAGGGGTAGCGCCGGACCACGGGAAAGAAGTTGAAGATGCACCGCCGGCAACAGTGTTGGAGGTTGAGGCTCCAATGCGAGAGGTGGAGATGTCAGAAGCTCTAGCGTTTGAGCCAGGGGTTACCGAGGCTCCAATTCCTGCACCAGAAGTTGTTGTGGGGCCGGTGTTGCCAGAAGCTCCGGCACTTGAGTCGTAGGTTGTTGAAGCTTCGGCCGCTGAACCGAAGGCAATTGAAGCCCAGACTAGTGAGCCGGAGATGGTTGAAACTCTGATCTCAGAGCCAGTGGTTGTTGAAGGTCCAGTGGCTGAGCCAGAAATGTTTGAATCTCCGGTTGCTGAACCGGAAGTGGCTGACGTGCTGGCGCTTGAGCCGGTGGTAGCAAAGGCATTGGGTGAAGCTCCAACTGTCGCTCCGGAGGTAGCTGCTCCGGAAGTGTCCGGGCCAGAGCCGGAGCTCCATGAAGAAGTGGCGGCAGTCTTTCCATCCACGGAGCCGGCAACTGAAGACCCGGAAGCAGTACCTTCAACTTCTGCTTCGGAGGTGGAAGTTCCCCCAGTGGGGTATTCCTCAACACCAGCCGAGAGCTCTCGGTGGGTGGACCTAGTGCCGCAGAAGCTCAGGGAACCACACTTGTAGAGTGGGACCCAATTTTTGTTATGGAGGATCCCCTGGAGCCAGCGGAGTTGACCCCAGAAGGCCCGGAGCCTATTCCCTTGGCGTTGTCCATAGACAATTCCTGCTCAATCCTCTGACAAGTTCAGCTCGCCTTCGATCATGAGAGCAGGGTCCTTGAAGAGGAGCACCACACCTTGAGGCGTTGGTGCAACAGGCTCCATTTTGAGACCAGGCTTGCTCAAACGAGGCTTGCTGATCAGAAGGAGTGGATCAAGAGGGAGACGACCCAGATGGAATACTGGGGCAAGCTGCTGGAGGAGAAGGAAGCCACCATCAGGGCCCTCAACGCTAATTCTCGTGATATTCTCGAGCATGCTAAGGAGAGGAGTGATGTTGCTGATGAGCGTCATGAAAACCTCACTGCACTGAATGAGATTCTCCAGAAGCACCGGGCGGACCTTGATGCGAGAGAAGAAAAACTCCTGGAGCAACACGAGGATATTTTGAAGAGGGGGAGGAGGTCACCCAAAAATTGACTCTGGGTGAGCAAAATTTGGCAGATCGTACTAGGAAGTTGGATCTGTGGAGTGCGGAAGAAAAGGAGAAGTACTGGAAGCTGGGGTAGGAGCTCTCGAAAAGAGAGGTTCATATTGCCTCAAGAGAAGGGAAAATGAGGGGCAGGGAGAAGGACCTGGCCGAACGACAGAACTGCATCCACCTCCGAGAGACGGAGCTAACCAACCACGAAAAGCAGGCTGCTGAGAATATGCAACAACATGCCAAAGTGGTGGAACGTCTCGCTCGTGAGAGTTCAGAGTTAGCAGCCACCCGAAGGTCACTGAAGGAGCTGCGGAGCTCAAAGGCAATTGAATCCCTGATGGTATGAGATTTTCTGGGGCGTGCCGACAGGGCCCTTGTGCCTCTTGGTTTTAGTCCAGTACGCCCTGAGGACCCAACGCAGGAGCTAGACCAGACGCTGGTGGCGCTTGGCCTTGCCGGCAGTAAACTCGACGCAATGGGCAATTTCATCGCTAATCAGCTGGAGACAGAGGGGAAATCTCTGGCTAAAGACGTCGCCGAGTATATCTTGGCGTGTTACAGAAGGTGAGACTCCCAGTTCTATCTCAATCCAGTCTTTGAAGGGCTCATTTCCGAAGAAGAGGATGTCGCCAGAGCTAGTGTCCAAGAGGCTGCTGAGAAGGTTGCTTTGTTTTTACACAGGACTTAGATCCTCCAGTAGCTAGGACCTTTTACTTTTGCTCCTTGATGTAATCCCAATTTTGTAATCCAATATTTTGAATTAATGAAATCCACTCTTTTTTCCATGAATTTCACTTTGTCTTCAATATATTGTGCTCTATCTTGTTGTCCCCATGGTATATATGCACAATTCGAGTGTGTACATGTACCAAAAGGATTTGACAATATGTTGATGACTTGAACGCTTCAAACTTGTAGATTTTAGGTCTGAAGTCTTTATCTCCGATACGTCGACGGCTGGCCCCCTGGGACTGTTGGAGCTTGATAGCTCCAACGGTACCCATCATCAACATATAACACGTCGACAGCGGGCCCCCTGGAATTTATCGGAGCTTGATAGGTCCGTTATCTTCTGATGTCAAGGTGCAAATCGTCGACGATAGACCTCCTCGGGTTGTCGGAGCTTTGTAGCTGCGACGGCACCCACTGTCAACATATAAAACATCGACGATGGGCTCCCTTGGAGGATGTCAGAGCTTAGTAGCTCCGGCGTTGTCCATCATCACTATGAGTTTTTGTTTTTCCTGCACATTAGAGACAAGAAAAGAGTAAAATTCGTCCTCTTGTATATAAATCGTTTGTGACTTATCGTTCTTATTTGAGTTTTAAATCCGAAGAAACTCAATATGGTAACAAGCATATTGATGTAATCTTCCCAGATATGTTTGCTTTTTTAGTACTCACCCTACTTAAGCTTGTCGGGGTATAGGTAGAGTGGCGTACTTAGGGTGCAGGACCAGGCTAAGTCGATAGCACACTCCGGACCTATGTTGGCTTGGCGTTTAAGCAAGTAGACTAGAAAACATTTTAAGATCTAGAGAGATCAACAATATAACTTGTAAAACATATGAATAACTTGGACAAAAACTGAAAAAGAATTGCATAACTTCATTATAGACAAGAAGGGTAAAAATAATAATTTGATATACCGAGCCTTGTACAAAAATAAATGCACGTGGAGTCTGTTTTCACACAACAATGTCTTTCATTATAGGTCCAGATTACAGGGGAGACAAGGACACACTTAGGGTGCAGGACCAAGATAAGTGAGTTATACATCTTGTACTAGCGTTGGGCATGTAGTTACACTTTTAGTGTTGTGACTGTATAAAGTGTTACTTGAACTTTTTGGACCTTCCCGGAGGGGTCCGAATGTTCTCCCGGAGGACCTACCCTTCTCTGTGTATTGACTCTATAAAATACATTGTGCGTAATTACAAACTCACCTCCGTGATTCTAAGTATAGAACTTACGGAGGTGCTCGATGTTCCAAGGAGTAGGAAGCGGAGTCTCATCCTCAGTTTCCAAGCGAACGCATCCGGGCTGGGATACTTTGATCACTCGGAAGGGACCTTCCCAGCTGGAGGAAAGTTTACTCATTCCTTCGCAATTTAGTATTTTCGGCAGCACCAGATCACCTTCCTCGAGTTGTCTGTTGCGCACGTCCCTTTGATGATAGCGCCGGAGAGCTTGGCGATAGCGTGCATTCCGAACAGCTGCTTGGCACCTTCCCTCATTGACGAGGTCAAGGTCTTCACGCCGAAGTGGTTCATGCGTGGCTTCGTCGAAGGTCCGGACCCGGAGGGACCTCATGGTGATCTCCGGAGGAAGGACTGCTTCAGCTCCGTACACCAAGAAGAAGGGTGTCTCCTCGGTTGACCGGTTAGGTGTTGTCCTATTTGCCCACAATGTGGAGGGAAGCTCTTCAATCCAGTTGGCTCCATGCTTTTTTAGGCGCTCGTATGTGCGTGTTTTGAGTCCTTTTAGGATTTCTGCATTTGCTCTCTCGGCTTGGCAATTACTTGCTGGGTGAGCTACTGAGGCGCAACTCAGTTGAATGTTGAGGTCTTCGCAATATTCTTGAAATGCAGCACTTGTAAATTGAGTTCCGTTGTCAGTTATGACTTTTCTCAGAACTCCAAATCTGCATAGAATTGACTTCAAGAATTTGATAACTGATTGTTTGTTGATTGTCACAACTGGAGTAGCTTTCGGCCACTTGGTGAACTTGTCGATGGAGACATACAGGAACCTGTAACCTCTGACGGCTTTTGGGAATGTTCCCAATATGTCCATGCCC
Organism: Tuctoria greenei; assembly: GCA_036927565.1. NCBI lineage: Eukaryota > Viridiplantae > Streptophyta > Magnoliopsida > Poales > Poaceae > Tuctoria > Tuctoria greenei. The sequence goes on from JAYESD010000007.1 coordinate 5,164,311, forward strand.
TGCACAGTGAATGCCCATGTAGGAGGTATCATTTGTAGTGATTGAGTCAGTGTGTGAATCTGTTTTGCATGGAACTGGCACGCTTCACACTTTTTCACTAGCTCAACTTCATCCTGGAGTGTTGTAGGCCAGTAAAAGCCATGTGGAAAGGCTTTACCATCCAACGTGAGGGAAGATGCATGGTTCCCACACTCGCCTCCATTGATTTCTACAAGAAGCTCATGGCCTTCTTACCTAGTAATGCAATGCATTAGGACGCCGTTGGCACCATGCCAGTAGAGATATCCTTCTACCAGTGTGTATCTTTTAGCCAATATGACAATCCGGCCAGCGGATGCACCGTCTTCAGGAAGGATGTTGTCTTTCAAGTAGCTCCAGATCTCCGAGATCCATGCACTGGAGCTAACTTAAGCTTATGAGTCTTGCGCGCTGGGTTGCTCGGAGCTTCCTACGGCACCTACGACCCTTGGTGGACGCCATGGTAACAGGGCCACCGAGACTGCCAGCTTTGAGGTGCTGGTTTCGCCCCCTTCGCTCAGTTCGGCAGACTGAGCTATTGGTCTTGATAACCTTCGGACGAAGATTCCGTTGAGAGCCGGAGCTCTGGTTGAAGCCTTCGTCGAGAGTTCGTCGGCTTCAGCGTTGTGAAGACGCTGAACATGGTGGATATCCAGGACTTCGAAGTCCTTCTGGAGCCTCTGTACTTCAAGGAGATAAGCAGCTAGTTGGGGATTGTTACAGCAGCATTCACCTTTGACTTGTTTGATGATGAGCTGTGAATCACACTTCACCAATAGTTGTTTGACACTATAAGATAGTGCCACCTTGAGCCCATAGATGAGAGCTTCATACCCCGCCATGTTGTTGGTTGCCTTGAAGTCAAGGTGAACCATGTGCTTGACCTTCTCCCTGGTCGGAGCAAGGAGAAGGATTCTAGCTCTGACCCCCTGGTTCTACACAGAGCCGTCGAAGTAGAGAGTCCAGTGAGGCTCGGTGAATATCGGAACTCTGGGTTCCAGTTTCTGCTCACTAGGGCCCCCAGGGTTTGATGGAGAGGGAGTCCATTCCGCCACGAAGTCATCCAAAGCTTGACTCTTGATTGCTTGTCGTGACATGAATTCAAGATCGAACTCGGCCAACTCCGCTACCCCACTTTGCAATGTTCCCAGTAGAGTTAGGGTTATGCAAAATAGCTCGCAATGGATAAGAAGTTACCACTGATATTTTGTGGGCTTAGAAGTAGTGATGAACTTCCTTGAGGCAATAAGAACTGCATAAAGCAGCTTATGGACCTCAATGTATCTTGTCTTGGCGTTATGGAGTTCTCCACTGATGAAGTACACTGGGTGCTGGACGATCCGGACCCTCTCGAAGGGGCCCGGAGCTTCCTCTCCATTGACTTGCACCCTCCCAGAGGGGTCTAAGCCTTCTTGTTGAGCTTCCCGGACCCTCCCGAAAGGGCCCAAATCTTCTTCCTATTCAACCCGAACCTTTCCCGGTGGGTCCAGATCTTCTTGAACAGCCGTTAAAACTCCCTCAGATGAGAGAGGTTGATCTTCTAGCATTCTTTCTTGAAGATCCGTGTCTGGAGGCTGGGACCCAGACTCGCCTTCAGGTAGCTCCAGACCCACCCGAAGGGGTCTAGGCTCCTAGACTGGATGTGGCTCTGGCCTTTCCGCGACCAGAACCATGCTGACAACTTCTATGGTTGCAGAAATATAAAGCAGTAAAGGCTCACCAGGATTCGGAGCTACCAAGATTGGTAGTGTGGTGAGGAGCTGCTTTAACTCTTGAAATGCATTTTCTTCCTCTTCAGACCAATGAAATGGTTTAGACTTCGTCAAAAGTTTGAAGAAGGGTAGTGCTCACTCTACTAGTCTTGAGATGAACTGGCTGAGCGCAGCTAGACACCCAATTAACTTCTGGACGTCTTTTATGCGGGCTGGGAGCCGCATATCTTCAATGGCTTTGATCTTCGCTGGGTTTTCTTCAACTCCTCGGTGAGTCACCAAGAAACCAAGGAGTTTCCCAAAGCTAACCCCGAAGACACACTTGTCAGGGTTCAGCTTGGTGCGCGTGATGCGCAGCTTGTCGAAGACAGCTTGTAAATCATCAGGAGTGACTCCTTGTTCTTGATCTTCACGATGATGTCATCGATGTACACCTCCACCAAGTCTCTGATTAGCTCTCCAAATGTTTTGTACATAGATCGCACAAAAGTTGAAGCAACATTTTTTGAGACCAAAGGGCATGGCACTATAACAATATAACCCATCTACTGTTATGAAGGCAGTATGTTCTTCATCTTCCTTAGACATTTGGATTTGATGATATCCAGAATATGCATCTAACAAGCACAATAGCTCACACCTGGAGGTGGAGTCCACTATCTGATCTATTCTAGGTAGTGGAAATGGATCCTTTGGACATGCCTTATTTAAGGTGGTGTAGTCGATACACATCTGAAGCTTCCCGCTAGCCTTGGGCACCACGACTGAATTTTCTAGCCATTTTGGGTGAAACACCTCCCAAATGAAACCAGCTTCAAGTAGCTTCTTGATCTCCTGTCGGATGAAGTTTTGCCGCTTGATTGATTGCTTCCGGGGTTTTTTGGTGTACAAGCCGTGCGTCGGGATAGAACTTCAGGGTGTGCTCAACCACCTCTCTGGAGATCCCAGACATTTGTGATGGTTGCCAAGAAAACACGTCAACATTCGCCCGGAGGAAAGTGATGAGCATGAGTTCCTATTTGTTGTTCAGACCTCCCGATATACGGGTGGTCTGAGCAACATTAGAACCAATTTGGACGACTTTGACGGGAACGCCGGCGTCGTCACTTGGTTGCACACGAGGTGCAGAGGTTGATCCTTGATGACGAGAGCTCGAAGGTTTCGGAGCTAACTCCTTACCGGATGCTTCCTCTTGTGTTGTAGCAAGCGCGTGGAGTTCTTCCAATGCAGGGATTCCTGTAGTGCGATCCCCGCGGATCCGAAGAACGCCTGAAGGTGTTGGCATCTTCAACACCAAGTAGCCGTAGTGGGTAGCGGCCATGAATCTGTATAAAGCAGGCCTGCCCAATATGGCATTGAATGGTAAACTGATCTACGCCACATCGAAGACCAGTTTCTTGGTTATGTAATTGTCCTGAGTCCCAAAGGTCACTGGGAGTGTGATGGAGCCGAGCGGGGTAATGCCCCCCGGACCTACCCTAGAAAAAGGTCGAGGGGTGTGAAGGTCCGAAGGTCAGAGCTGGAGCTTGACGAAGGCTTCAATGCTTATGAGGTTCAGCCCTGCAACTTCGTCTACCCTTACATGGTGGAGGTTAACATTGTTAATGGTCAAAGACACCATCAACGGGAGTTGGCCAGCTCCGATGATGTTACGAGGGCAGTCCAAAGCATCAAAAATGATGGGAGTGTCCATCCACTTCCGATGAGGCTTCGCCCTGGCGGTAGGAGCTGCAGCGGCCATGTCCCGCCACATTGTCTTGAGGATGTGGCGGGAGGTGATGTCCCAAGAACCACCATAAATGTTGTTTAAGGTCTTCCGATGCTCATTGTCAGAGATGTCAGAATCATCATCGACGGTGTTGTAGACAACTTTCAGGACCTTCTTGGGGTCCTGAAATCCTAGCTCCTCTTCAGTCGGAGCTTCGTCGACCTTTTGTTTTCCTTCCCGCTGGCGGAAAGGAGCTTCTTCTCGGCGCTTGTTGTAGCGCTCGACAAGGTTCTAGACCTCTTGGCATTCTTTCAGACTGTGCTTGTCCGTCTTGTGGATCGGACACCACACATTGGATCTACTGTCGTCTTCTGATGAAGGACGATGTCCTTTTTTGGGATGTGGCCCCCGACCACCCCGAGCTGCAGCAGCCGCAGCAGTAGGTGCGCCGACCGACGACTTTTTTTTGCCGTTGGACTTCTTTTTCTTTTTGCCACCTCCAGAAGTAGTGGCTTCATTCTTTGAGGATTTCTTGTTTGCCTCCGGAGGTAGTTTGGAGTGCATCTCACGTCCCTCCGCAGCTTTAGCACATTTATGTGCTAAGCTGAAGAGTTACGTGATGCTGGTGACTTCTTTGGTCGTCAGCTTCTCCAGCATCTTCTTATCTCGAACACCTTGTCAGAATGCAACGATAACAGAAGCGCTCGAGATTGAGGGGATGGTATTACGTACCTGAGAAAACTGCTAGATAAAAGATCGCAGCGATTCCCTTGTTGTTTGCTTCACAGCAAATAAATCCAGTTCAGTGTCGGGTCGAGTGTAAGAACTCCCGAAGTTGGCAGTGAACTGTTGGCATAATTCTTCCCAGCTATTGATGGAGTCGGGTGGAAGACTCATGAACAAGGACCTTGCAGTTCCAGTCAGAGCCACTGGGAAGTAGTTGGCCATCACGACCTCGTTGCCCCCTGCTGCAAGTATAACAATGGAGTAGATTTGAAGAAACTCAGTGGGGTTGACAGTCCCATCGAATTTCTCCAGCAAATGAGGTCGGAACTTCTGTGGCCATCTGACCATATGTAAATGCATGGCCAGGGCAGAACAACCTCCTCCTACCCCCTGGGGAGCAGGATTGTCTCGAGCCTCTCACCTCTCACGAGTACACTCGATAAGGACACAATCGTCCTGCTGCCGATAACAGCAATCAAGTTCTGACCGCAGGTCATGAGTCGAAATCTTGGTGATGATGTGGGTGCGTCGTGCCCCAGAAGGTAGCGAAGTCACCTGCTGGGATGCAGCACGCCGTCGGTGTTGTGACACGTGAGGACCAAGTCTTCCAGACAAGGTCCTACGTTGAGTTGTTGCGTGCCCCGAATGAGGAGGACCTTGGTTGCTGATGGCATCGGCTGCGGCTGCAACCAAATATTGTACATCAGCGCGTCACTGCTCCATCGTACCCTGAGGTGCTCCAAGCGCTGGTGGGCGCTACAACGGAGTTCACGTAGCAATTAGCGCGTTCTCTGGGTTGTTGTTTGCCGATGTTGTGATCGACACAAGTACCCCCGTTCTGTTGTCCAGCATTGTTTTCTGGGGCAGATGGTGGTGGTGGTGGCATGACACCCGCCGGGACAACGGCGCCCGCTGGCTGCTGCATGTTAGAGGGATTGACTCTAGCAGGCTGTTCAGCTTGATTGCCGTTGGAGGATCCTGTGGTGGAGTTCACCATCTTGCAATCTCAGGGCCTCCTACCTGGCGCGCCAAATGTCGAAGTGTATCAATGACACTTCCCTCGGTACTACTAAATGTAGCCCGCGGAGGTTCATGTATTGGTTTGGGCGTGCAGAGATCGGGAACAAGATGATGACACAGGTGATTTACGTGGTCCGGGCCGCTTGAGCGTTATACCCTACTCCACGGGGTGTGTGTTGTTGTATTGAGTAAGTCTGTAGCGTCCGTATGTGTATGAGCTTGGATCAGATTCGATGTCTATGTACCGTGCGACATATTCCTTTTATAATCCAAGGACAGACCGTTACAATATTTACCTGGTCCGACATGTGGCCCTGACGTATTCAATAACCTAATACACATTCTATGAGTATTAAGTGTGATTAATAGGGTGATAACCTGCCTTAATGGTCGCGTTACCCCTATTAACAATCCACTAATCGTGTATCATTAATATAGCATTAATCACACATAATTAGGTCTTGTAATTGTCGCTTTAACTATCCCTTGAATGTCCGTGCTGGTGGTGTTGTAGGTCCGGAAGCTCCGCACGTGGCAGTTCTGGAGCTTCCCCTCGTGACGAGATAAGTCCGGAACTGACATACATGTGGCGGCACCGGAGCTTCCCTCTACGGGGGTTAGGTCCGGGGTCATTTTCCACGTGTCAACGCTGGAGCTTCTCTATGTTGGGAGTTCAGCTCCGGTCTTATTACACGTGGCAGTCTCGAAGTTACCCATATGAGAGAGGCGGGTCCAATGTCATGTGACACGTGAGTCCTGAGGAAGCCTTCAACATGAATAGGTAGAATTCTCTTGCACTTTTTGCGGTATCATGGGGTACCTGGTATGCAGAGTACTGACAGTGAGCGAGCTCTGAGCTGCAGATTGGGGGGAAGCTGCAAAGCCTTGCAAAGAAAATTTCAGGCTCAGATGAGCCTCCGCTTTTGCACTCGCGCAACTCGATCGGTGACCAACTTATGCACCGTTGTAGTACCCACGATAGTTTTGGGCGGTGCCCGTGGTAGCCAGGCACCGCGTGACTTCGTGCAGCAGCCCCCAGCGGCAGCACCAGCTCGTCACCGGCTGGCACTCCCCGGCGGCGGCGACGGCTGCGGCGGCGCGGCACTGGTCCGTGGCCGGCACGAGGCACCGCGGGTAGAGGTCCTCGCGGCACTTCACGCACTGGTACAGCCACGCGCCCAGGAGGCGCCCGCACGCCGCGCACGGCCACGCCGGCGTGGTCGCGGAGGAGAAAGGCGGCGGCGGCGACGGCGACGATGCGCGGACACGCATGAGCCACGCGTCGTGCCCGCCGGCAGCGTGCGCGGGGCCGCGGGCGGATCCCGGCAGCCACACGCACAGCGGGTGCACGGCGACCCCGCCGCCACCGCCACCGTCAAGCCCCGCTGCGGTCTCCCGCCGCCGCAGCAGCCTGTGCCCCTGGTGGACGGCGGACTTGAGCTTCTTCGAAAAATCGCATGCGCACGTCTCGTGGATCGTGAAGCCGCACCCGGGGTGGCCGCAACGGTAACGCATCCCGACGCCAGCGACCAGGCAGCCGTCGCAGGTGAACTCGCTGCCTCCATCGTCGTCGTCCCTGGACGTCACCGTCAGGAAACAGCCAGTGTGCCGGGTCGTGCGCAATGAAGGCTACTGAGACTTTCTACGACAACACATCCTTGCACTTTTGCAGGGGCAGCTGGCTAGTGATCCCGGACCTGCAGTTCTGAACGCATGCTAATAACAATCAGAAATGCTAAATTTCAGGTGCTTGAGATCTACTATTTTTTCGGACGACCATTAGATTCACTTTAAGATCCGTGCTGCCTCTTTTTCATCTCTCCACTCCCTTCCCCTCGGTCAACCCTAAGCAGCACGGCCCGATAGTCACGAAACTTTTCCCCTCACGATACGCGGCGGCCGGACAGCGGCGTGGCGCCACTACCGGCGGTTCTCCGGCGACGGCAACTCCCGCGGATCCCGGCGAAGGCGGCGCGGTCCCCGGCGACAGCGGCGCGTATCTCGGCAACGGCGGCGCGGATTTCGGCGGCGACGGCGGCCCAGCACGACGACGGCGCGGAGCCCAGGCGGCGGCGGTCCTGGGCGGCGCGATGGCGGCGGTCCGGCGGGTGCAGCATGATGGTGGCCCGAAGCGGTGGCTGAGGCCGGCTGGACGCAGGAAGTAAGAAGATAAGTTTTTTTTCAATTGGTAATTTGTAATTTGTAGTTGTTAATCTGTATTTTGTAGGATTATGTTGATTGTAAATTAATAGAACAATAACTTTGTAATTGATTTACCTATAGAATTAAAGGGTGATAGTTAATTACAACATTAGTGATTAATGACAGTAATTAGGTACTAATGATCCGGTGCCTGAAATTTTCTTAATTTTCAGACACCTGAAAAATAGATAGACCCAATAACAATACCTTTGTGAATAGATATATACGGTTATCAGTGCAAAGCCAGTCACAATAAACAAATGTGACAATCTTTTAAGAATAAAAATAAGAGGGATTTGCTACTCTCGTGGACAACTAATTTTTGAGGTAGACTTTGCAAGGCACCTCTGACGTGTGTAAGAACGCAACCAAAACCGTGTAGAAATTTTGTAGAAAATGCATGCCGCGCGTTTGTCTCTACTACTCAACAGTTATCAATTCGAGTTTTGGTCTGCAGTTGATGACGTTCAAATCGACTGGCAACACCGAATCGTGTGGAAATTTTGTAGAAAATTCATGCCGCCGCTTTGTCTATTCTAGTCACTACGAAATGCGATCATTTGCGACGGATAAATTTTTTTGCGCAAATAGCTTAAATTGCGACGGTCAGCCCTTGGCCGTTGCAAAATAGGCTTCTATTTGCGACGGCTGAAGTTGAAGCCGTCGCAAATAGGCTCTTATTTGCGAGGACCAACTCTAGTGCCGTCACCATTTAATAGACAGTCACAAATAGGAAGTTATTTGCAACGGTCAGAAAAAGAAGTTGGCGTAAGTAAATTTAATTGCGATGGCCAACCTAGGGCCGTCGCAATTAACGGAGCCGTCGCAAATAAAAAGGATATACCCGGCTCACTATCGGTCTGACTCACACACTTACGCGCTCCCAACGCTCCAGATGCCGCCGTGCGCCCGCCGCAGGTCGCCGCGCGGCCACCTCCGCCTCGCCTCCTCGATGTTGCACGCCTCGCGTCGTTGCCTCTTAGGTAAGCTCCTCCTCCTTCTCTCCCTCCCCCCTCCTGCATGGTCGAGCGCCCCTCCACCTCCCATGGCCGAGGGGCCCCCCTCCCCTCCCTCCATGGTCGAGCCCCCCTCCCCTTCCTCCATGGCCGAGCTCTCCCCTCCCCTCCCTCCGTAGCCGAGCCCTCGCCCTCCCCTCCCTCCATGGTCGAGCTCCCCCTTCCCCTCCCTCCATGGTCGAGCCCCCCCTCCCCCCCCACCCTCCCATGGCCGAGCCCCCCTCCCTTCATGGCGAGCTCCCCCCTCCCCCAACCCTCCCATGGCCGAGCCCCCCCTCCCCCTCCCTCCATGGCCAAGCCCCCCACCCTCCCATGGCCAAGCCCCCCTCCCCCACCCTTCCTCCCTCCATGGACGACGTATTGTGATTGAATGCAATTTTTATTGAAATGCATTTGAATTTTGAATGCAATTGAATTGTGATTGAAATTCAACTGAATTTTGAATGCAATAGAATTGTTGATTATGCAATTCAATTTTCAAATGCAATTGAATTTAGAAATCCAATTAAATTGTTGATTATGCAATACAATTGTGAATTATGTAATTAGATCTCAATTTTTAATTGTTAATGTAATTACATATTAATACTTGCATGCAATTGCCTTCTTTAATGCTTTTCTATATTATATTGTTTATTATGTTGTTTAGTTAGAATGTTCATACTAACAAAAATCTAAATAAATCGAGCACTAACCTCTTGATCACTGCTTGGACCTCCTCGTGTCAAGCCTCGTGTCGATAGGATTAAATCCAGAAGCGGACTAGCAGCGCATACTATTTAATGCTTCGCCGCACTACACCCCGTTCTTTCCTCCTCTCTTGTTCTTTCCTTGCCTCTCGTTCTTTCCTCTCTCTCTCTCTCTCATAAATAACTCGTCTTTCACCTTACACAGCTAACCGTAAAGCCATTGTATGTTAACTTGGTTTACCTACTTACGACGGGTAACCCTAAGCCGTCATAAGTTAAATTTGGACCAAGTGTATTATCTATCTTATCCATGCATAAAGCTCGGTGCTTAGTGGGTGGCATATAAGGTGAATCCTCGTGAGTGATTATATACTCTTAGGGATGATGGTTACCATGATAGTGAAGACGTTGAAGAAGTGTACCAAGAAGAAGAGTTGTCAGATACTTTTATCGTCGAGTCTGGTGCGGGACTCGATCAATTAGTTGGAGATGTTGAAGATGTAGAGACAGATGATATGTGAAACAAAAATTAGAACAGGTCATGATGAAAGATCGTTAGGCTAGTTTAAGGAGTAGGTCACATGATAATGACATTGGTGAATTTTGGAAGTGACTACAAGTAACGTTTTCTTGAAGATAGTAACATGAATTTTGATATTTTATTTGCATGTTTACTAATTATCTATTAAAACGGGATGGTGTCAAAGAAGGATAAGAAGGTGGTGCCAACGAGGGGGTTCTTCCCCTCTAGAGTTGAGGACGCTTTTGTTGGTTCCTCGTCGACCGGGAGCAGACGCTCTCAGTTGCTAGGGCACATTATGAGCAGCTCTAGGGCTTCGTCACAGCAGCCCACACAGGTAAATTTTACTAGTCTTTGACAAATTCTTCAAATTCAATTTCTAATTAAACTTACTTATGAATTGTTTGAATGTTGTAGTCTTCATCGATTGACTCAGAGCTAGGCGCCAGTTAAGCTTGGCTACCCTTCGGTGAGCCAGCCCTCGCCAGCCAGTCCTTAACTAGCGAGCCTTCTGTTCCTTAGCCTTCTAGCTCGGCTGGTGACGAGCCTTCTGGGTCACCAGACGTGGTGCCCGAGCAGACGTAGAGAAAGAGGAGGACTCACTTTATTAGTCCTCCTATGGTCCCTTCACAGAGGGTTGTGATTCGTCCGGTCGGAGATAGGTAATAAAATCATAGTGTTCAATTCTGATTTCTTTTTGGTTACTTAAGTAATGAATTAATAAATATCTTACAGCACTTGGTACGACGCGTCTTTCACCGGTGACAGACACCACAGACTGATGAATGGTGTCCTCGGGTCCTTAGTGCATTTGCACTATCTCTGGGTCGTCGACGGGGTGCCTGCTACTTCGTAGGAGGACTACGCACGCACCCCTCACCAGGAGCACGACAACGTTCAGGAGGCCATATGCGCCAATTTTATGGTAAGTATGTTAAATAAAGTTTATAAGTTTTAATTTTAAAACTCTTTTAATAAACATTTCTTCAATATATTATTTATCATAGGAAAGATATGTTTTAGAGGACCTGAACTACCCTCGCATGTTTGGGCATGCGAGGAAAGTGCTTCGCGTCAATGTTGTGAAGGCGGTTCGGCAAGCTTTGTCGAACGCTCGTATTCAAGTTATCAATGAGCACTTGAAGGAGAACCAACACGACGTGCGACACCTATGGCAGGAGAGCGAGAGGCACCTAATGGAGAAGGAGTACGTGCATGTACGTTAGATGTAGTAAATATTTTCTGATAATTTTCTCAATGGTATTTTTAATGACCTACAACTATGTACAGGGCCATGTGAGCTGGTAGCAGGGTCGGTCCGATGCATATCGGGCCCGTTGTCGGTACTGAGCTAGCGATGAGTTTAAGGCTAAGTTCCAGAGGGCTCGAGTGTGCAGAGAGATTGAGGGGAAGCACAACCACGGTCAAGATAACAACTTGTGTTTAGCTAAATGCATGGTACGTGTATCTAACTTATGTTTATATAATTATAATATAATGTTCATACTAACAGTATTGACAGGAGTGCGAGATAGGGGTGACGCCGACCCCTGCTGAGGTCTGGAAGAGAGGTCACAGGGACCCTTCTCAGCCTCAGGGGTGCAGTCTGGCCGCAGTCGAGCGGTTGGTAAGTTTAGAAATCATTCATATTAAATATAACTATATGGATTGTTGAACTTAAAAGGTTTTCTTGTTTTTAGGCTAGGTATAGGGAGGAGGCTAGGAGGATACACGACGCAAGTTTCGATTGGAGACATGAACCAATTGATCCTGAAGCCGCGTATGCAGGCAGAGGTGGAAAAGCCCACGAAAGGTGAGTTCCTAAGTCATTTTATCGTTTTTAATTCAAAATATTCAAGATATTATAATATCATATTACTGATTCTTTTTTATAGGCTCGTTATATTCGAAGGAGTTTTTGACTCGAGGGTGCCGAGACCTGCGAGAGGCAGCTGCACGCAGGCTTTGTCGGTGGGCCCGAGTCGCTGTGTCTCTCGCGGGTGGAGACTCTCGCCCATCAGGTCTAGGAGAACCACAAGCAGTACCAGGCAGACATGGAGGTGCAGAGGGCGACGATGGAGGCCACCATCGCCTACCAGCGAGCCTGCATGGAGCAGATGCGACAGGAGATGTAGATGCAGAGGCAGGCAATGACTGTAAGTCAAAGTAATTTAATCCATCACATTCTTAACAATATATAATAACCTGTAACGTTTGCAATGACAGAGTCTCTTTCAAGGCCACACAGTCGAGGGGTTGCACCTCGAGCTATCCTCCACTGCCACCACCAATTCCACCACCAGAAATGCAGATACCGCCGCTGGTGCACACTTCTCCGGGTTTTCAGGTAATCAAAAATGTTCTTACTTAGTCTTAATTCATCAAATATAGGAAAATCTAATTCAACTTAGCTATTGTAGTCTTACTTAGTCTTAAATAATCAAACATAACAAATCTAACTCAAATTATCTAAAGTAAGTTCAATATGATCAATTCTAGACTTTGTGTTTCTGTTATGGATCGAGATGTTTGTTATATATTGTGTTTCTGTTATTGTTATACTAGCCATCAAGTTGGGCAGACTGTTCTGTTTTAAAAAAAATAAAAAACCTTATTTGTGATGGCTTTTTATACAGTACCGTTGCAAATAAGGCTTTTGGCCGTTGCAAATCAACCTACATTATTTGTAACGGTCAGGCGTCGCAAATAGGACATGTGTTATTTGCGACGGTCGTGGCAAGCCGTCGCAAATAAAGCCTTAATTGTGATGGCCAGCGCCAGCCATCGCAAATTGTCGATCCTAGCCCATCCGCCGGGCCCGGACTTTTGTTTGTGACGGTCATCGCAAGTCGTGCAAATTGTTGCGCAAATAACTTTATTAGCGACAGTGACCGTCACAAATAAGCTAAATTGCGACAAAACACGAGCGACGACCAAAAGCCGTTCCAAATAAGAAAAATGGTCGCAAATAGCTTATTTGCGACGTTTTTTTATTGCTTATTTGTAACGGTCTTGACCGTCGCAAATCGTCGGGATTCTTGTAGTGAATCTACTATGCATTCTTTTCTGAGGTGGTTGATTGAATATGTGGAGTCAGTCAAGGTTTGTCCGCACAAGCATGGCCAGCAGCAGCATCATCAGGTTATTTGTAAAAGAAATCGTAAATGGGCTTGTGATTCAAAAAAGTTAAGATGGAGAAGTTGATCAAAGTAAAAGAAGACCACTCATTTTACGGCAGTTCAAGGTATTCATTGATATAAATACACAAGTCCAAACCCAGGCTAAATATATAAGCCGCTCCCACGTGGGAGCACGAATGAAACTCTTTGTCCCCCTTCTTCCGGATATGTGTGTAGGATTGAGAAACATTGGAAGGTTTGCCAAGTAAAGCTGGATCATTTGTCGCGTTAAGGTTGAGTAAAGGTGGACAGATATCAACAAGTGTTCAACGGTGCTGTATAATACTTTCATGCCCAATTCTGTCGATGGTTGTTACATCAATACTGGGAAGAAACACGAAAGAAATTGAGAATGGAAATTATGAACTGCTTGAATAAAATAATGATTTTGAATCCCCTTGTTTTCGCACGGTTCAGCTGATTTCTGCATCTGCATACTACACATTTAATTTTGTTTTTGAAAGCATCTAGGCCCCCATGAGGTATGGTTTCGGTGATTAATGACAACCTTTGGATATTACTAATGAGTTTGTGGATGCAAGGTCTCTCGTATATCTCATCACACTTAATGTATTCTACACTTATATCATCTAATGCTCATTGGATACGATTGGAGACCCCTTAACAAATCATTCTATGAGGTCAATCGAATTTTATGAAGATTAGAAGAAAAAGCTCATATGTCAAAATTATTCAACCGAAAATGACAACACCCAAGACCTGGTAATCATCAGAAGAATATTTCAAACCAATGTATAAGAGGTCACTCGAGCAAATTCCAAAAGAATTACTTAGAACAACTCGAAGCAGACAAAATCAACTCATCGGATCAACCGATGTTTCCAGAAAACTATACATCGGTCGAGTTGGTTTAGCACAAGAAGAAGACCTCAGAACTAAGTACTCACCGGATCATCCGATGATGAAGGGAATGTTACATCGGTCCATCAGTACAGTAAGCAATCTTCCTGGACCAAGTGTAACACCGGACCATCCGGTGTACAACTATAAACACATCGGTCAATCCCTCCAGTAAGCATTAATTCTGAACCAATTTTGGATGAAGTGCCACCGGATCATCCGATGATGAGACAAGGGTAACATCGGTCTATCAACGGTCATATATGACACAGTGACATCAGCTAATTTGGATTCGACCGATGACAACTGAAGGGAGAACATCGGATCATCCGGTGTTCGCAGAACAATGATGTCAGCCTACTTTTCCAACGGCTATTTCGTGGAGGCTGGCTATTTATACTCCTTCAACCAGTCTATTCGACATGACTTGAAGCCCAGACTTACTCTACACATTACCAAGCATTCAAGGCATTGAGCTACCAATTCCATATCATTTTCACCACTTGTACACCAAGAGATAGGCTAGAACTTACTAGAGATAGTGCTTGTGTGCCTCCATTCTTGGTGATTGTAGTCTCTAGTGTAGTGAGAGCTGTAAGGGAGTGTCTCTTGGTGATTGCACTCACCGTGTAAGAGTCGGTGATTGGAGAGAGCCTTCCGAAGCTTGCCAAGATGGTTGTGGAAGCCCGGAGGATCCAACTTGCACAAGGCTTGAGCTCCACCTTGTCGAGGTTGGCGAACGGAGAAGTTTAGTGAAGATCCTTGGTCTCGGTGACTTGGGAGTGGCTATACCCTTTGGTGGGTGCCACAACGTGGATGTAGGAAGATCTTGACGATCTTGCCGAACCACGGGATAAATCTCCGTGTCTCCTCGGGAGTTTGCGCTTTCTTCCTCTCCCCTTACACTTATGCATTTCATATACCGCAAAGTTACTCTTCACTTGAATGCATAGGTTGTTTGCATAGGGAATTGGGCTTTTAGTAATTAAGTTTTATTGCTTTAATTTTTGAAAAGAAGCCCAATTCACCCCCCTCTTGGGCATTTGATCCTTACAATTGGTATCAGAGCGAGGTTGCTCATTGGATCATTCTAGCTTCATCGCTAGAGAGCTAAAATGGCCAAGATTGGGGGTTCGGTTCCTATCTTCGAGGGCAAGAACTTTGCCTATTGGAAAGCATACATGCGTGCTTTTCTAGAGGCTATTGCTCCCGAGGTATGGTGAGCGACCCATGGGGGGTTTGGTGAGCATAACTATGTTGGTGATCAAATTATGTGGGATGCTAAAGCTAGAAATGCTATTTATGAATGCATTAGTCAAGATGTGTTTGCTAGGATTGCTAGAAAAGAAAAAGCTTATGAAATTTGGGCATGCTTGATTGAAATTCATGAGGGTTCTTCTCGTGTTAAAGAACTAAAATATCATATGCTTAAAGCCAAATATGATGAGTTCAAAATGCTACCTCATGAAAATGTCAATGAAATGTTTTCAAGCTTGAATGTGCTTATTGAGGAAATTAATGCTGTTGATATTGCTTCTCTTGGCAAGGGACTCATCAACCGCAAGATTCTTATGCTCCTTCCCAAGCCAAAGTACAACATTATCAACTTCATGCTTCAAAAGGAATCTCTTGATCACATTGAAGTTTCAGAACTTGATAGTGAGGATGATAAAGAGGACAAGCCCAAACCAAGACTCTTTGGGAAGAACAAGCATGACAAAGGCAAAAAGGCAAAACTCTTCCTAAAGAAGAGAAAAGGTCCACAAAAGGTGTTCATGTGTGAGGCAAATGAATGGATCACCGATGAAGAATCAAGTGATGAAGAGAGTGAAGCGGAAGAAGAAAGCTTGGCCGGCTTTGCCATTGCCAGCAATGATGATTCATCTCTTCATCCACCTCCCATGTGCCTCATGGCTAAAGGTAACACCAAGGTATGTGATGACTCTAGTGATGATGAGCTTTCCCCCGATGACTTAGCTTCATTAATAAATGAATACCACACTATCATTAAGAGGGGAAAGAGTAAGGTCAAGGCTCTTGAAGAAACTCGTGCTAAGCTTGAGAGTGCTAACCTCGATTTGCTTGACAAGTATGAAAGCATACTTAAAGAGCATGACACGCTCAAATCTCATGTCAAGCAAATTGAGGAGGATAAGGCTCAAATCAAGCTAGATCATCTTGAGCTTGACGTAGCACACCAAGCAATCTTGGGAAAGCACAATGAGTTAATCCAAGAGCATCAAGTACTTAACCTTGCTTATGAAGTTCTTGATCAAGAATTGAAAAATATAAAGAAAGAAACTCTTAATGATAAGGTATGTATTACTTCTCATGCCACTAATGTCTTACATAAGTCTTTGCCTTTGAAAGAGAATGCTAGGGAGAAGGACTTGTTGGAAGAAATTGAAAGTCTCCGCACTAGTGTGGCAAGACTATCTAAGGGAGAAGTCAAGCACAAAGAAATCCTCTTACAACAAGCAAAGGCCTTCAACAAGAGAGGACTTGGATCCTTCCCGGTGCCTAACAAAGGAAAGGTGCCCTCACCAGAGCTTAGAACAAGCTTCATCAAGGAAGTTGGTTCATATTGCCAACATTATGAGGTCACTGGTCACCATACAAGGGAGTGTCCTCTTCCTAACCGGCCTTCTCCAAATTGCCTACTAACTGCAAGTCTACCTTTAATGATCATTACTATCTCTTGAGTAAAGTAGATGGTAAGGTGAAGGCAATGTTCATCGGCAAGGACATAAAGGGCATGAAGGGGAAGCTCTCCAAACAACTTTGGGTCCCAAAAACACTTGTATCACACATACAAGGACCTAAGTTGGCTTGGGTGCCAAAAATCAAAAATTGAATTAATATGTGTAGGTGAACTACAAAGTCGGTGGAAAGTATTGGGTACTCGATAGCGGGTGCACTCAACACATGACCGGAAACGATGGTATGTTCACCTCCATAGAGAACCCCGACAATCATGAACAAGTCACCTTTGGTGATAACTCCAAGGGGAAGGTAATTCGGTTGGGTAAGATTGCAATTTCAAATGATTTATCTATTTATAATGTATTGTATGTTAAGTCACTTAGTTTCAATTTGCTTTCTATTGCACAATTATGTGATCTTGTACTAACGTGCACTTTTAGCAAGAATGATGTTGTTTTGACTAGTGAAACAAGCCAAGAACTAATCTTCAAAGGATTTCGGCATGGACATCTCTACCAAGTAGACTTCTCCAACAAGGATGCTAGCTTGACCACTTGTCTTTTCACCAAGACGAGTTTGGGTTGGCCATGGCATCGTCGCATAGCTCACATCGGAATGAGCAAGCTCAAGAAGTCATTCAAGCTCGGGATGGTGACCGACGTGAATGATGTCATATTTGAGAACAAGCTTTGTAGTGCTTGTCAAGCCGGGAATCAAGTTGCTTCTCACCACCCGATGAAGACAATGGTGTCAACCTCCAAGCCACTTGAGTTGCTCCACATGGACCTCTTCGGATCGTCCACATATCAAAGTCTTGGCGGTAACCTCTATTGTCTTGTTATAGTTGATGACTACTCTCCCTATGCTTGGACTTTGTTTCTAGGTGACAAGAGTGAAACTTTGGAAGTGTTCAAGACCTTCGCTAACCGTGCTCAAAGGGGATTGCAACTTCCCATCATCAAGGTCTGGAGTGACAACGGCACCGAATTCAAGAACTACAACATTGAGGAGTGGTGTGATCGTGAAGGCGTGAAGCATGAGTTTTTGGCCACATACACTCCTCAACAAAATGGTGTCATTGAAAGGAAGAACAAGACTCTCATCACTCTTGCACGAGCAATGCTTGATGACTATGGCACATCCGAGAAGTTTTGGGCCGAAGCAATCAACACGGCGTCCCATGCCGCAAATCGGGTCTACCTACATCGACTACTTCAAAAGACCCCGTACGAACTTCTCATTAGGAGAAAGCCCAACATTTCCTATTTCTGAGTCTTTGGGTGCAAGTGCTACATCTACCGCAAGAAAAGGCTCGGTAAGTTTGAAAGAAGATGTGATGTTGGTATTTTTCTTGGTTATGCATCAAACTCAAAAGCATATCGAGTATTCAACCAAACCTCCGGTTTAGTTGAGGAAAGTTGTGATGTTGAGTTTGATGAAACTAATGGCTCCAAAGAGGAGAGTTTTGGTCATGATGAAATAGATGATGAGCCTCTACGAGAAGCTATGAAGAACATGACCATTGGAGACATCAAGCCTAAAGTTGAGGAGAGCCATGATCAAGGGGGAGCTTCAAGTTCCAACATCAACACATCTATGGCACCTCAAGTTGACGAAAAAGAAAAAGATGATCCATTGCTGACACAAGATTCACAAGCCACACAACATCAAGAAGAAGAACAAGTCCATGATCAAGTCCAACCACAAGAAGAGCAACACGCATCACCACCGCCAAGTGCTTCACAACCACTTATGAGGCATGCATGCATATCCAAGGCGCATCCGATTGACCAAATTATCGGAAGTCCGTCAAGAGGAGTAAGTACACGTTCTCGCCATTTCGCTACATTTTGTGAGCACTACTCGTTTGTTTCATGTGTAGAACCCACTCACATTAAGGAAGCACTCCAAGATCCAAATTGGGTAATAGCCATGCAAGAAGAACTCAACAACTTCATCCGCAATGAAGTTTGGGTGTTGGAGGAGCGACCCAAGAACGTCATGTAAATTGCCATGGTCATGTAAGAATGCATCTCATATAGGTCTTGTCTAACTTTCAAAGGATAGGGGTGAGCAAGGGTTAGCTTGGGATGGAGGTTCTTTTGTGTTTCCCCAAGGCTTGGAGAGTGGCTCTCCCTGAAGAAGCCTTTGAAAGGTTCAAATTTGGCAAGATAGATTTAAATTTATGTCTTGCATGATGCCTGCCATATAGACTTGCACTCACGTTTAATTTCCTGCATTATAAATTGTTTGGCAATGCATACGGTAGATTGTCACAAAGGGGAATCCACTTCATGAGAAAGAGACTTGTTTGAAATGCAATATCTCAACTCATATGATGTGGAAAGAACAAAATGTTAGGTGCGTTAATGCCTAAAGGAACATGCTTTAAAGAGATAGAAGTATTCATCCTCTAGCTCACAAAGCATGGGCTTTACATTTTGTTTGGATTTCTTCCTAAATTTCTTCAGTGTTCTATTTGCTTTAGGGCTTAGCCAAGTTATTGGCAATTAGTCTTTTTGAGGGGTAAGGGGTTGCCCAAAAAGTCCTAAGACATATGTTTCTCCGTGTTTGTTTGTTTGAGTCAAAGGACATATATGGGATGTTGCTATTTTGTAGTCATCGGATTATCCGATGCTTAGGGCAGAACCATCGTCAAATCAGTTTGTGCTCAAGTGCCAAGGGTCAGCTCAGTCAGAAAGTCAAATCCTCTGATGAGTTAATTCTGAGAAACATCGGAGCATCCGATGTTCACATTTCTGGAGTTGTGCCAAAATCAACTGATGCTTATTCTTTCCTCGTCAGATCATCCGGTGTCAATGGTGCCTCTGGAATACCCTTACTATACCATTCGACCGATGCGCCTCCAAACTAACGTCGGTTCATCCAATGTTAAATTTTGAGCTAGGGTTTGGGCCCCACCTATTTAGCGCCTCTTCGCCTTCGTCTTTCTCTCTCCCCGACTTTGCTCTCCGCCACCGAAGCCCCGATGCCTCCTCTCCGCCACCACCACTCCTTGCCTCCGGCCGCTGCCCTCCGGTCGCCGCCTTCCCACGCAGCACCGCCACTCCACGTTGTGCCACCGCCACCTCCCCACGCTTCACCGCCGCCGCCCTAAGCGTCGCCTGACACTCCACGCGCCCTAAGAGCCCCATTGTTGTCCCGCAACTTCACTGCTAGGGTTCTCCAGCCGCGTCGATCTTTGCGTCGTCGTCCCGTGCGCCCGAGCTCGTTGTCCCACGTGCTCATCTTCACCGTCGTCATGGGCCGTGACAAGAAGGGGAAGGGCAAGGCTATTGAGGAACCAGCCACTAAGAAGTAGAAGTTGTCAAAGGAGGAGAAGAAAGCTCTGATGGCCGCTTGCGCCGCTGAGGAGCGAGAGCGTGGCCGAGGAGGATTGCTGAGGACCCAGGAGGCCCGACAGAGGCAGCCTCCAGTGCCTGAGGAGCTAGAGGAGGAAGAGGAGCCTGAGGTGCCGCTAGTTCGCTGGCGCTTAGTCAGGACCCGTGGGGGTCATCCAGCTGCAGCCCCGAGATCGAGACCGTCAGCAGCTGACCTTCGGGAGGACAGGGCGGCCCAGAGAGCCGTCTATGATATGGACACCAACGTCCGTGTTGGTGAGGGTGTCCGCCTGACAGATTACAGGAAGTTGAAGGCCAAGCAGCTCAAAAAGCTTAGGTGGAGTATTTTACTTGAGGAGTGGTTCCCGCAGCCCAGAGAGTCACTTGTGGACAGTCGCTTTTGGACTCTGACACAGGTGTCGTTGTACGAGACTTACAGACGTCAGGGCCATAAGCTCTTCCAGCATAACTTTCTTGACTGGGATTAGCTCGCACTTGCAGCCGGGACGGAGATACGCCCTTACTTTGAGAGGTACAGAGGGCTAGTGGAGTTGATGTCTTACCAGCGGGGTGCCTTCATGGAGGACTGGGTCTGAGTGTTCTATGCCACACTCTACGTCTCTGATGGCCGCCGATCCATTGATTTCATGTTCATTGTCCAGCATCACCATCTGACCATGCAGACTTTGGGACAGCTGCTAGGAGTGGATCTCCATGACACCTGCGTGCACGAGAGGGTATATGGATAGGCTGACCCACCGAGGAGACCACTCACTGGAGCTGTGGCACCACCGTTTGAGGAATACGATCACTGTTCGCTCAGCCCGTCTCTCCAGACCAGCCGAGGGTACGGCTCTACTCACTCCAGCTGCACGCACTGTGCACCTTGCCTTGCGCCGCACACTTCTATCGAGGTCCGGCTACCTTGAGGGGTTCACCAGCTTGCAGCAGACCCTCCTGTTCTATGTCATGAACGGGATGGAGTTCGACATTGTGGACATCCTTATATGTGAGATGGAGGACGTCATCACCGATGGAGTTGGAATGATGAGGCAGCTTGTGTTTGGCCACTGGATCAGTCACCTCCTCTACCTGATAGCTCCAGAGGGGTTCGTTGTGCGTGACAGTCTCACCGACGAGAGCATTACACGGTTCGGGCACTACCGTGCTCTAGCTCCTGGAGACCGCCGCCTTGGCCGTCCAGTTGAGCGTCAGGTCCGTGCTCGTCTATTTGAGGAAGATTGGTCAGACCTGGAGAAGGAAGATGAGAGACTAGCACGGGCTGAGGCTCAGGGTGGGGATCTACAACACATTTGGTCTGAGAGTGACACCAGTGACAGTGTCGAGGAGTACTTCCCACCTCCTCTCTCACCCAGGCAGCACGATGCGGAGGCTGGAGGCTCGACTGTGCCACCACCTACTCCACCTCCCGTGTCCGAGGCACAGGTCTCTTAGCCATCTGAGCTCACCTCCCTACTTCAGCAGATGGTTGAGCAGTAGTGACTGGATAGGCTTGCAGCTGAGTAGGCCCAAGCTGAGCAGGCTGCGTGTGTCTTGAAGCTCCAGCAGGAGATGCAGCGATAGATTGACCGTGAGAGGCGAGAGGACATTGACAGACTCACTGGGCTGATTGATCAGATGCACTAGCGTTCTCTCGACCAGCAGCAGCAGATGCAGCAGGCTATGATGGGCATTCTGGGGTTGATCACCAACCTCTACATGCAGACCGGGATTGCCCTACCGTCGCAGCTTCCAGGCCTAGCTCCAGGTCCGCCTGTCCTGGCACCAGCTTCAGCACCAGTGCCGACTACGCCGATCCTGACGATCAGCATGTCACCACTGCATGCTCCAGGCGCACCTATCCACTCCCCCCTACCGGCTGCGACGCTCTTCCAGCAGACTCCGGCGTCCGTTGTCAGTGCCCTGTTGCCAGCAATCCAGACTCAGCAGGCACCGACAGCAGCTCCTGTAGCCCCCGTCACCTCCACTCCAGCTTCAGCAGCAGCAGGCAGCAGCTCCAACGACAGCACCCCCGACGGCGACTAGTTCGTCATCGCCCCGAGCGCTCAGGATCCTTAGGCACTCGGCTTCCTTTTTGGTGTCTTGATGCCAAAGGCGGAGAAGAGTTAGGGGGAGGGATAGCTTAGTCCTAGGGGGAGTCCTAGTTGTATGGGGAGTTTTTATCTTTTTGGGAGTCTTTTGTAATTTGGAGATTTGCTACTCTTTTGCTATTTATTGGTTATTAGTGTGCCACTTCATTCTCCCATGTGTTATTGATCGCTTTTTGATCTTTCGAGTTTTGTATGATGGATTTTGTGCTTATTGCATATCCTCTTGAGTATCATATTCTTAAATTCATTACTATTATGCTTTACTCGTTGTGTTGTCATCAATCACCAAAAAGGGGGAGATTGAAAGCATCTAGGCCCCCATGAGGTATAGTTTCGGTGATTAATGACAACCGTTGGATATTACTAATGAGTTTGTAGATGCAAGGTCTCTCGTATATCTCATCACACTTAATCTATTCTACACTTATATCATATACTGCTCATTGGATACGATTGGAGACCCCTTAACAAATCATTCTATGAGGTCAATCGATTTTTATGAAGATTAGAAGAAAAAGCTCATATGTCAAAATTATTCAACTAAAAATGACAACACCCAAGACTTGGTAATCATCAGAAGAATATTTCAAACCAATGTATAAGAGGTCACTCGAGCAAATTCCAAAAGAATTACTTAGAACAACTCGAAGCAGAAAAAATAAACTCACCGGATCAACCGATGTTTCCAGAAATTTATACATCGGTCGAGTTGGTTTAGCAGAAGAAGAAGACCTCAGAACTAAGTACTCACCGGATAATCCGATGATGAAGAGAATGTTATATCGGTCCATCAGTACAGTAAGCAATCTCCCTGGACCAAGTGTAACACCAGACCATCCAATGTACAACTATAAATACATCGGTCAATCACTCCAGTAAGCATTAATTTTGAACCAATTCTGGATGAAGTACCACCTGATCATCCGATGATGAGACAAGGGTAACATCAGTCTATCAACGGTCATATCTGACACAGTGACATCAGCTAATTTGGATTCGACCGATGACAACTGAAGGGAGAACATCGGATCATCCGGTGTTCGCAGAACAGTGATGTCAGTCTACTTTTCTAACGGCTATTTCGTGGAGGCTGGCTATTTATACCCCTTCAACCAGTCTATTCGACATGACTTGAAGCCCAGACTTACTCTACACATTACCAAGCATTCAAGACATTGAGCTACCACTTCCATATCATTTTCACCACTTGTACACCAAGAGATAGGCTAGAACTTACTAGAGATAGTGCTTGTGTGCCTCCATTCTTGGTGATTGGAGTATCTAGTGTAGTGAGAGCTGTAAGGGAGTTTCTCTTGGTGATTGCACTCATCGTGTAAGAGTCGGTGATTGGAGAGAGCCTTCCGGAGCTTGCCAAGACGGTTGTGGAAGCCCGGAGGATCCAACTTGTACAAGGCTTGAGCTCCACCTTGCCGAGGTTGGCAAACGGAGAAGTTTAGTGAAGATCCCTGGTCTCGGTGACTTGGGAGTGGCTATACCCTTTGGTGGGTGCCACAACGTGGATGTAGGAAGATCTTGACGATCTTGCGGAACCACGGGATAAATCTCCGTGTCTTCGTGTCTTCTCGGGAGTTTGCGCTTTCTTCCTCTCCCCTTACACTTATGCATTTCATATACCGCAAAGTTACTCTTCACTTGAATGCATAGGTTGTTTGCTAGGAAATTGGGCTTTTAGTAATTAAGTTTTATTGCTTTAATTTTTAAAAAGAAGTCCAATTCACTTCCCTCTTGGGTATTCGATCCTTACAGTTTTCTCTGCTATTATGATTTCACCAACTCATGGTTGTGTACGGCTACATCTTAAAATTGGTTAAGATTTATAAAGGTTGTGAATAGATTGGATTTTTTTATTTACTCACTGATTTTTTGCATCATGGTTCGTATGGCTATGGCGAACCAAGGATATGTGTGCAGGCAGCATAACAATTCAATTGGTGGTCTCACTACACCAGGAACTTCTGTTAAACTTGGCTCCTCCGTTCTTATGAAATGGAAGTGGGGTAACTTTGATTACGAAAAAAACGGAGTAGGTGAGAGAAGTAAAACAAGATCACTCATTTCACAGGCACTTCAAGGCATCCACACTCATATAAATACATAATCTCAAACCCAAGTCCAAACTCAAAACCAGCAGATAAAATAGCAACACAAAAAAAGCCGCTTCATGGTGAAAGAAGAGATCAAACCCATCGTCTCTTTTTCCAAACATGTTGTATAGGACTGGGAAACATTGAGAGATTTTGCAAAGTGCAGTTGGTTCCCTATGAAACGAGAACCAGCAACCATCTAAATCAAAGTCTGCTCCCTTGTTGCACTAAGCCATTTTCGCTGCAACCATGCCAATCAACAAGTGTTGTAGATGGATGGTCACAAAGAGGCATCTTCCGCGGTTGTGCATCCCTCCACAGCCTCAACAGCAGGACGTAAGCGACCGTACGTCCCGTCGCGCATGTCATACACAACGGCATGGTGGGGAAGTAGGTCGAGGGTCAGCTGCTCTCCATGCACGCCAAGTCGTGCGTCAGGAAGAAGATCTGGTCTCGGTCCACCGCGTTATTGTCTGCGGGTTCTCGCATAGGCATGAGGCCCTATGAACAGCACCTAGCTATCGCCGTCACTGAGGGTGTTCACCTCCACCCACTGCAATGACGAGACGTACGGCCAAAACACCACGAGCCGTGACGTCTCCTCCTCGGCGAGCTTGAGCGGTCGTTGTACCATGAACAGCTAGTACGTACTTAGTAATTTAGTAGTCGATACTTAGACGGTAGGCACCGACGCAAAGTTATTGTTATTATTTAGATTCTTTTACAAGTATAATAACATTATCAAAACCGGTAGTTGCCTTTATATAATATTTTTTCTGGATCTTTTTATTTGTCAGTAGCAAATTTAAAAATAAACTAATCAGTGATAGATAAAAAGATCCAAGAGAGTACCACGCAATAAGCAGCATGCCTCTAGCACCGAATAGCCCATCATTTCTTTGTGCTGCAAAGTTCTCATTCTCCATCATAATCCATATGTGGTTGCCTCATCGGCCTGGAAGGCATCGAGAAGCTCGTGGTTCACACTTTCACTAGGAGGCACTAGCCAGGTGTCACATGAACAGTGGAGATAGAAGTCCTGAGATCATTCTAATTTCCTGTTTATAATTCACTGGATGAGTGAGCCAGTTAGGTGTGTAGGGTTGAGTGGATACTGGCATACTGTGTCTTTACCTTATGTTCTGCCATGACTATTTTTTTTTTGAAAAGTCAAAGAAATGGCATTCAATTATAAGAAAAAGAAGTTTGTACCAGTGGTGCATACAGAAGGTGTTACAACAATACGATTTTACAGATTGTAAGAGAGCAGAGCAGCTAAGTGCATTGCCCCGGCCGCACACCACATGGGGATCTCATCTTTAATAGTTCGAACTACTATCTCTGCCACTTGCTCCTGCGCTTGGAAGACTCTTGCGTTCCACTCCTTCCAAGTAATCCATAAGACTGCGATGATAACAAAGTTTGTGCCTTTTGTGTGGTTAGGTGTGGCGGTCTTAGAGAGTTGATCGAACCACGCTCCCATGAGGAGTTATGTGCGCCAGTGAGTTGGATGTAAGCATTGTTCCGTCCATTCAGCTTCCTTGCTCCAGATTTCGAGCACCACTGCACATTCAGAGAAAAGATATTGTGCCGTCTCAAGGTGTCAATAACACAGGGGACAAAAATAGATATTTGACCATCCTGTGTTGCAATCTATCAGTCATCCACAATCTGTTCTGCAACAATAACCAAACGAATATTTTACACTTTGACGGTGCCCAAATCTTCCATACCAGCGCTGGGAAGGAGAATGCAATGCTATCATGGAACTGCAGCGCATAGGCAGAGCTGGTTGTGTACTGTCCGCCGGAGCTGTGGAGCCATAGCTATTAAAACATTTATATACTATCTTGTCATTATCTTTCAAATAAGAAAAAAATAACGTCAAATGATGCGGTTCATCCATGTACACGGTAGATAGAGGGAATAAAAGAAAATTATAAGATGATGGTAGCATGCAACAATTATGACATCATAACCAACATAATTGTCTTAATATTTATCTTATTGCGCTCCTTCTATCTGGATTATGCAAAAAGCAATTTGCATCTATACTGCTTCCATGCACAGTAAAATAGGTGTGGGTCTCTATTTTTTTCCTAAAATACTCCCTCCGTCCCTAGATATATGTCGTTTTGAGAATTAAATTTATCTACCAAAAAAGTTACTCTAACCGTTTTTAGAAATTTATCACTTTGTAGTTTATTTTTGAACTACAAAGCGGTAAACTTTTAAAGATGAAGAGAATATATATTTGTGGACGAAGATACTGTATTGTTGGCGAGATGTCACGCATAAGGACGCTCATTAGTATTCACTTTTATTGTGCCAGTTTACCAGGCCAATCACAAATTTAGCTACCACATTTAATTGACTCTAGTAATGATAGAGTAGGTGGCACATAGGAATTCAGGGCAAACTAATGGTTTTGCTTCCAAAAGTAAAGATTCATTGTTCATAGCTACTAACCGAACAGCAGCCTATAAATACCGAACGTGAAAGACATATTTTGTGGAACAGAATTCCTCAATCAGCCATTCTTCACATCGACACGTTACAAGCATAGGCATGGGAGACATCAAGGAGTTGGCGACTCACATTTCCACATACATGGTAAAAATCAAAAATAATTTGTAGTGTTTATGCTATAGAAATTTTCATGATACCATTCATCATTCCAGGATTACATATCACAAGCTGCATTTAGCCATGAAAATTAAAGGGACGTACAATTTTGATGTTTCCAGGGGCTACATTTTCTGAATGATGCCACGGTATGGAGGTGAGAAATAGCTTATTCAAAGACGCAGCTATGGTTCGTGGACACCAAGCATCAGGGCAACCCTTATAGATGCAGATGCATTACCCGTCACAGAAAAGTCGCTGCAGATGTTCATAGCACTACAGGAAACGCGGTCATTTGCGATGGTCAGCCGTATTTGCGACGATCTGCCATAGCAAATAAGCTTAATTTGCGACGGCCCGCATATGGCCGTCGCAAATTAGGTAAACTGTCGCAAATATACACTTATTTGCGACGGCCGTCTAAAATGGCCGTCGCAAATAAGGAGGCCATCACAAATTAAGCTTATTTGCGACGGCCTCTTCCATTAGCCGTCGCAAATAGTGTTAATTGCGACGGCTAACCCTAGGGCCGTCGCAATTAAAATGGCCGTCGCAAGTTAAAGTCCTATACCGTCGGGCCGAGCTCATTCTCTTCGTCCTATCCTTACGCGCCCCCCTCCCCTGCTCCGCTCCGCCCCCGGCCCCGCCGCCCCCGCTCCCGCTCCCGCCGCCGGCCCGCCGCCCCCGGCCTCGCCGCCCCCGTCCGCCGCGCCCCCGGCCTCGCCTCCCCCGGCCTCGCCGCCCCCGGTCCGCCGCACACCGGCCTCGCCGGCCCCGAAACGTCGCGCCCCCGCTGCGCCCCCGCCGCCCCTGGTCCCCCGACGCCTCCGGCACCGAGGTGAGCTCATTTTTTTCTTTCATTTTAAAATCCATATGCAAAATAGGGAATTATTCCTACAAATTCTATAGATACACAATAGGGAATCATGCATGGTAGTTAGGGTTATTATTCCTACAAATTCCTACGAACTCGACGGCCTTCTTGAGGCCCCTGCACCTGGGCTTGCCGCACTTGCGCGTGGTGGCCCAGCAGCTCCCACGCGAGGACCATGGCGGCGACGGCCGGGTGCAGCAGTGCGCCCAACTCAAGGAGCAGCAGCTTGGTGTACGGGACGACAAGGAAGCCTAGCGCGACAAGGGCGGCGAGGAGGATGACCGCGTTGACGGCGGCCATCGGGAGGCTGTCGCAGCAGGATCCGGCAGCCCTGGCCCTGGATCGGGAGCAGGCCGCCAGGGTGGAGCTGTCTGCCGCCCTGCGATGCTGCTCGAAGGCGCGGAGGAACTCGATGAGGCTGCGACACTCGGCCATCGCGAGTCTGGGAGCGACGGGTAATTCGCCACCGATTCTGGTGTGAGCGGGCGAGCAATGAGAGGAGTGGGCTGTGTGGTGGGGGCATCGGGATCTATGTGGAATGGAACTGACCGGAAGGGGAGGGGGAGGAGGAGGCGATTGATTTGCCGATCGGATTCGTGCCCGCTCCCGAGCCGTGCGTTAGCGCGTGTGGACCGGGACCGCTGGTTTCACTCTTTCTGACTTCCTTCCCCAGTGTGTCCTGCTGCTGCTACTCGATCCAACTGCACCTCGCTTCCGTGACGTACGTCGCCCGTAGCGTACCGCTCGCCTGCCCCGAGAGCGCTGTGACGTGGTGCGAAGGGAATGAGAGCTTGAGACGATCATGTCCCCACTGACGTGTGAGGAAGGAAGCAAGGGACCAGCCGCGAGTGAGACCGAGGCGGACCGCGAACCACGAACGCCTCCAGAATCACGAACGCCCGTGTACCTCCCCCTAACCGACGGCAGATCTCCCTATCCTCCTTCATCCCTTCGCACCTCCGCTCCTCTCTAACCGGCGGCAGATCTGGCACCTCCGTCGCCATCAGCGGCTCTGGCATCTCCTCCTCTCCACTGTGCAGGAATCTAGCACCCCGCCGACAGCGGATCTGGCGCCTCCACCTCCGGATCTCTGGCGCCAGAATATGCCCCCTCCACCCGACGCAAAATGGCCGCCTATACCCTGAGGCGAGGCGGAAGGCCTGCGCCTTGCGCCCAGGCGAGCGCCTAATGGTGCCTTCCTGAACACTAATTATTAGATAAAAGGGAAACACAATTACTACAAATTTTTTCTGTTTAGCACTAGAGTAACCTCTTAAAGCTGAAAATTAGGTTATTAACCATTGTGTTTTAGCAAGTGAGGGACTTGCTTCTGGACCAACCAAAAGCATCATAATATGGTGATCTAGCTGGCCCAATTATATTCAGTTCTTTAAGTGTTCTAGCTATTTTTATCAAATAGGTCTTGACATAATGCATTTTCTTTACATTGCTCAGGTCCCCTCCCCACCGTGCACACTCAGATCCACTTCACTGCTCAGGTATGGCACCATCATTCTTCTCATATTGTATATGACAGAGTACAGTGCTTTTAGTTGTATATGACGACTTGTTGCTCTTATAGTAGCTGCCCTGATATGTATAATGTTCCAACTGTTTTTTATCAAACTTTTAATGATGTAACACATTTTCTTTAGATTTGCATCACCATGTTACTAGTTCAGCCTATGTCAAGTGGGTGATCTAGATGTTGCTAGATGATTATGTTTTTTTAGGTTTAGATAATTTTTTGTCATGCTTTGGTAAATATGTTTATTATGCAGGTTACTAGAATTAATATATTTTTCTCTTGTTCTTTTGATTGCGTGAGTGCTTAGAATTAATAATTTTTTCTATTTTGTTCAGTGTATGTTTAGACTTTAGTGCATTCATATAATGTTTTTGAGTGACTACTTAATATATATAAATAAAGGGGTTTTGGGTCGGCTCGGACTAACCGGGAAGGGCACGACACGTAATAAGTGTGATCGTGCCGTGTAGACCATTGTAGTGGTACCGTATGCGTCAAGTCGACACGGAAGCGAACGGGTTAGTAAGGACGTCAATGACCCCCGATTGCGTGGACAGTGGAAATAGATGTGGAATTGTCATCTAAGACCAACTTTCCTCTCACTCTTTCTCTAGTTCTTTCCTCTCTCTTAAATGACTTCAAAATGAAAATAAGCAACGTAACCTATAGCAATGTATTACCCGTTTCGGATCGGCACGTCTCACATGCCATTGGCATGTGAGACGTGCAGGTTCGGAATTGTCCCTTTTTGGACAGCCTCGGAGTGACCGAGGGGGCGTGGCTTGTGACGAGACGCGGGTACGGATTTGGATGAGATTTCGGTGGCGTAACCCTGTTGTTCTCTACTGCACCATTTTTGGGCGTGTAGTGGAGAACAGGGGTTATGCTGCCAAAATTTGGTTCGAATCCGGATCACGTGTCTCGCCATGAGCACGCTCTGCTCGGTCACTCTTGGGTGGGTTTAGGATCTATCTGCCTAGGTTGAAGGGTCGTGACATAACATAACAATACATTAACGACAATTTCTTTCGCATTAAACTGCAGAGCCAAAGATGGGTGAAGACCGCAGTTGGATGTATACTGGCTAGAAGAGCAGAACTGGTGGTCACTCGGATGAGTGGTTTATCAAGTTAGATCAATTTTTGGATCGAGCATTTTTGTTGTCAATGGAAGATATGGTGTGGTGCCCATGTACAAAATGCCGGAACACCAAGTTTTTGAGAAGATTGGAGCTTTTGTTTCACTTATGTCGAAACAGTTTCACTCCACATTATGAAGTGTGAACCTTTCACGACGAGACTAATTCTCGAGTCATAGCCGAAGTGGATGAGGATGATGATATAATAGAGGTTGATAGGATGGATGAGATGCTAGAAGCTCTGGAAGCGGAGGATTCTCTTACAAATGAGGCAGAGAAGTTCTTCGAGGAGCTGAAGAAATCACAAGAGCTGTTGCATGAACACACGGTTGTGACCGTACTTGCTTTCTTGACCAGATTTATGGCAATTAAGTCCAAGTACTTTTTTCCATCAATTGCTACAATGATCTCATGAAATTGATCTGCGATATCCTTCCACAACCTCATAATGCGTCGGCCGATATGTATCATTCAAATATCAAGATATCTGGTCTCAGTATGAAGTATGAGAAAATCAATGTGTGCCCAGACAACTGCATGCTATTCTGGAAAGAGCACGCCAATGAGAAGATGTGCTTGAAATGTGGTAAATCAAGGTATGTCGAAGTTGTTAATGACGATGGCGATAATGTGATGACAGATGTCGCACATAAGCAGCTTCGTTACTTGCCAGTGATATCTTGGTTGAAGTGGATGTTTCTTTCAAAAAGAACTGCAAGACACATGAGATGGCACAAAGAAGGTAAACGTGAGAACAAAGAATTCTTGACGCATCCGTCCGACGGTGATGCATGGAAGGCGCTAGACCGTTTTGATACAGAATTTTCTCGTGATGCGAGGAATGTTCGCATCGGATTAGCGACAGACGGATTCTCACCGTTCAGTACGAATGCCACGCCATACTCATGTTGGCCCGTCTTTGTCATTCCGTACAACCTGCCACTTGCTTTTTGTACGAAGAACGAGTTCATGTTTCTCAGCCTCATTGTACCTGGACCTGATCATCCCGGGTCACGTCTCAACGTGATGTTAAAACCGCTGATCGAAGAATTGAAAGTATTGTGGATAGGAGTCGAAGCGTACGACAATTACAAGAAGCAGAAATTCAACCTTAGAGCTGCTTATTTGTGGTCCGTCCATGATT
Organism: Tuctoria greenei; assembly: GCA_036927565.1. Taxonomy (NCBI): domain Eukaryota; kingdom Viridiplantae; phylum Streptophyta; class Magnoliopsida; order Poales; family Poaceae; genus Tuctoria; species Tuctoria greenei. Next base: position 5,195,531 of record JAYESD010000007.1, read on the forward strand.
TGCCGTCATACGGCATGTTTTCCGGATGGAGCACTCACGGTGTCTGACGTGTCCGATATGTGCTTCAGACACGGATTGCTTTCGACTAACTCATGGAGGCAAAATATCTTACGTTGATTGTCATAGACATTGGCTGCCCTCGAATCATATATTTAGGCAACAGAGGCATGTCTTTCGAAAGAACACTGTTGTCACTAAAGGACCACCAAAGCATCTCAACGGGTCAGAAATTTCTGATATGTTGGACAAACTGGTGCCTGATGAAGGTCATCCTGGATATTTTGTAGGTTATGGGGAGGAACACAATTGGACTCACATATGTGGAATTTGGGAGCTACCGTATGTGAAGTCGTTGATTCTAATGCACAACATTGATGTCATCCATCAGTAGCGTAACATGAGCGAAAGTATCATAAGCACTTGCATGGATATGTCTGGCCAAACGAAAGACAATTATAAAGCTAGACTAGATTTGGCAGACATTTGTCACCGTCCAACTCTTGAAATCTCTGAAAGTGGTGGAAAGCCACGTGCTTCTTTCTGTCTTCGATCGAAAGAAAAGAAAAAAGTTATGAAATGGATGAAAACTTTGAAATTCCCAGATGGTTACGCAGCTAGCCTGAAATGAGCCATAAATGTTAACACGGGAAACCTTACTGGGTTGAAGAGTCATGATTATCACATTATAATGGAAAGACTCTTACCTGTTATGTTTCGAGGCTATCTAGATGATGCGGTGTGGAAGGTTTTAGCCGAGCTCAGCTATTTCTATAGACAGCTTTGTGCTAAAGAAATCAAGATCAGGATGATGGATAAGTTAGAGAAGGAGATACCCATACTTTTATGTAAGATGGAAAAAAATTTTCCACCGAGTTTCTTCCATCCAATGCAACATCTGCTTATCCATCTTCCATTCGAAGCTAAAGTTGGTGGTCCTGTGCAATATAGGTGGATGTATCATATTGAAAGAGCACTACGATATCTAAAACCAATGGTTGGCAACAGGGCAAGGGTGGAAGGGTGCATCGCTGAAGCATATGCTCTTAAGGAAGTAGGATACTTTTCAAGTGTCTACTTTGCGGAAGAAAACAATATCAATACTTCGACGATGCAGTACAATGTGGACGAAACACCCCCTCTAAGCGACCTTTCCATTTTTCAAACGAGAGGCACCACCGTTGGTAGCTACACGACCTACGTGCTATCCGAACATAAAAGGACCGTTGCTGTACTCTACATGTACGCAAATATAGAAGGCATACAGGAATACTTCGAGTAAGTGTTTGTCCTACATTTATGCTAATCGACATATTTTGCTAACATGTACTCAAGATGTTTTTTCATGTTCAGCGAGTTCCACAGACAATGTTGGCCACATAGGCATCAACCTACAGCCAAACAAGTAGAAGCGATACAAAAAGAAGGAATAAATGGGGGGCAGAGTTTCCTATCCTGGTTTCGAGATTACGTAATATTCTCTCGTCTTCCATATATTATAAGTTACTATTATTAAAGAAGTATTATTTTAACTTATGATCATTTATGACTGTGTCGGACTCACAATGTCCATGAAGATTTGCGGCAGCTATCTTATGGATTGGTGAATGTTAGAAACTATGGTTGATATGATGTAAATGGCTTTCGATTCCGTACAACTCATTTTGAAGCTCTTCTTCCTCTCGCGGCAACATCAAATTCCGGTGTTGTGACGAGAGCAATGGACACTGAAGGGAATTTAACCGATTATTATGGGATCATTAACAAAATTCTTGAATTTACTTTTACCGGAAATAAGACCCTTCAAGTTGTCTTCTTTGATTGTGATTGGTTTGATCGCACTCATGGAACTCGAGAAAACCAATTTGGAATGGTGGAAGTGAAACATAAGGACCGACTACGAGGTTACGATACATTTGTTCTTGCACATCAAGTGGAATAAGTGTATTATCTACCTTATCCATGCACGAAGCTCAGTGCTTGGTGGGTGGTATATAAGGTGAATCCTCGTGAGCGGTTATATACTCTTGGGGATGATGGTTACCATGATAGCGAAGACGTTGAAGAAGTGTACCAAGAAGAAGAGTTGCCAGACACTTTTATCGTCGAGCTTGGTGCAGGACTCGATCGATTAGTTGGAGATGTTTAAGACGTTGAAGATGTAGAGGCAGATGATATGCGAAAACGGAAATTAGAATAAGCATTGATGGAAGATTGTTGGGCTGGTTTAAGGAGTAGGGCATAAGCATATGATAATGATGTTGATGAATTTTTAAAGTGATTACAAGTAATGTTTTCTTGAAGATAGTAACATGAATTATATATATTTTGTTTTCATATTTACTGATTATCTAATTAAAACGGGATGGCGTCAAAGAAGGGTAAGAAGGTGCCGCCGACGAGGGGGTTCTACCCCTCTAGACCTGAGGACGCTTTTGTTGGTGCCTCGTCGACTGGGAGCAAACGCTCTCAGCTACTGGGGCACGTTCTGAGCAGCTCTAGAGCTTCTTCACAGGTAAATTTCACTCGCTTTTAACAGATTCTTTAAATTCAATTTCACATTAATCTTACTTATGAATCATTTGAATGTTGTAGTCCTCACCGGCTGACTCAGAGGTTGCGGTGCCAGTTGACCTTGACTACCCTTCGGTGAGCCAGCCCTCGGCCAGCCAGCCCTCGGCTGGCGATCCTTCTGTTCCTAAGGCCTTTGGCTCGGCTGGTGAGGAGCTGTCTGGGTCACTTGACGTAGCGTCCCAGAAGACGCGGAGGACGAGGAGGACTCACTTTGCCAGTCCTCCTGCGGTCCATTCACATAGGATCGTGATTTGTCCAGTCGGAGACAGGTAATAAAAATTATAGTGTTCAATTTTAGTTTCTTTTGGTTCTTAAGTAATGAATCAATAAATATCTTGCAGAGTTTGGGACGACACGTCTTTCGCTGGTGAGACACCATAGACCGGTGAACGGTGTCCTCGGGTCCTTAGTGCGTTTGCACTATCCCGGGGTCATCGACAGGGTGCCTGCTCTTTTGAGGGAGGACTACGCACGTGTCCATCACCAGGAGCACGGCAACCTTGAGGAGGTTGTATGGGCCGATTTTATGGTAAGTATGTTAAAAAAAAGTTTCTAAGTTTCAACTCTTAAACTCTTATAATGAACATCTCTTCAATATATTCTTTATCGCAAGCAAGATATACTTTAGAGGACCCGAACGACCATCGCTAGTTTGAGGATGCGAGGCGAGTGTTTCACTACAATGCTGCCAAGGCGCTTCGACAAGCTTTATCGAATGCCCGTGTTCAAATTATTAATGAGCACTTGAAGGCGAACCAGCAGCACGTGCCACACTTCCGGCAAGAGAGCGAGATGCACCTGACGGAGGAGGAGTACGCGCAGGTACGTGGAGTGTAGTAAGTATTTTTTGATAATTTCCTCGATGGTATTTTTAACGACTTCCAACTATATGCAGGGCCACGTGAGCTGGTTGCAGGGTCGGAACGATGCATTTCGGGCCCTTTGTTGCTAGTGGGCTAGCGAATGAGTTTAAAGCTAAGTCCGAGAAGGCTCAAGAGTGCAGAGGGGTCGAGAGGAAGAGCAGGCACGGGCAAGATAACCACTTGCGTTTAGCTAACGCATGGTAAGTGTATGTAACTTATGTTTATATATTCATAATATATTGTTCGTACTAACACGTATTGACAGGAGCGCGAGACGGGGGTGCCGCCGACCCCTGCTGAGATCTGAAAGAGAGGTCACAAGGACCCTTCTCAGTCGATGGGGTGCAGTTAGGCTGCAGCCGAGCGATTGGTAAGTTTAGAAATCATTCATATTATAACTATATAGATTGTTGAACTTACACCGTTTTCTTGTTTTGCAGGCTAAGTACGGGGAGGAGGCTAGGAAGATACACGACGAAGATTTCCATTGGGAACGTCAACCAATCGATCCTCAAGCCGCGTATGCAAGCGGTGGTGGAAAAGCACATGGAAGGTGAGTTTACAAGTCATTTTATCATTTTCAATTCAAAGTATTCAAGCTATTTCAATTTCATATTACTGACTCTCTTTATTATAGGCTCGCCATATTCGACGGAGTTGTCGACTCGAGGGCGGGGAGACCTGCGAGAGGCAGCTCCACACATGCTTCTTCGATGGGCACGGCTGGTCATCGCGCCTCTCAGAGGGACATTGAGATGCAGACCCTCTTCAGACGACAAGAGGAGTCGGAACACCAAAGGATCGCGATGGAGGCCACGATCCAAACCCAGGCAGCAGCATTGGCGCAGATGCGGGAAGCAATGGAGGTAACAAAATAAAAACTAAAGTTCTCATTAATTCAGCGTAAATGACTTACTAATAGATAACATTTAATGTTTGCAATGACAGGCCATGGCTCGGGCGCAAGGTCTGGGGATCCAGCTACCGGTAATACCACCGCTCCTTCCACGCGATCCTTCTTCTGCGGGTCAGGTAATTTTCTATGTAATCTTTCTTCTCCAGCGTAAAAAGATTGAGATAGAAGAAAGAGGAAGATAGTTAGATGGAATAAAATGATTGAGATAGAAGAAAGAGAGAGATAGAAGAAAGAGAGAGACATAAGAAAGAGTGAAAGGTAGTTATATAGAGTAGGAGAGGAATGAAGAGAGAGAGGAAGATGTAGATGGAGATAGAGGGAGGGGAAGATAGAGGGAGGGAGATGTAGATGGAGATAGAGAGAGGAAGATAGGGGGAGAAGGATAGCAATAGAGAGATAGAGTGAGAGAGAAAGATAGAGGGAGAGAGAAAGAGAGAAATGAAAAGAGAGAGGAAGAGAGGAGGATCTAGATGAAGATAGAGGGAGAGGAAGGGAGAGAGAGAGATGTTGATGCATTTATATTCTAACTCTAAGTTTCATTAATTGCAGGGATCCGCAACGGCTGCACAAACGCCGTCGCCATCGCTACCGCCACCTGGAATGAGGCGCGACGATGACTTCGACTTCGGAGGTAGCTACAGAGGTGGATACGGAGGTTAGATGGGCGAGTGAGCCCATGTTTAGTTTGTTGATGTTGGTGCCATGTTTCGACGATGTTGTGATGTGTTTTAAGACTGTTGTGATGTGTTGTGATGTTTATATTGTCTGTTCTGTGATTCTGGCCATCGAGCCAGGTAGTATTTTCTGTTTTTTTAATAAAAAACCTTATTTGCGACGGCTTTTTATATAGTACCGTCGCAAATAAGCATCCCGACCGTCACAATTAAGCCACTGCTATTTGCGACGGCTCAGTCGTTGCAAATAAGCTTTAATTGCGACAGTCGGGCCGTCGCAAATAGGGGCATGGGTCCCTGGAGATGACATGTGGACCCTGCCGGCTGAACTTATTTGCGACGGCCTGGCCGTCGCAAATAGAGCTTTAATTGCGACGGCCCGGCCGTCGCAAATACTGCTGTGGGGCCCACCAACCCCCTGGCGATAACTTGCGACGGCCACTTTGAGCCGTCGCAAATAAGCTTATTTGCAACGACTTATTTGCGACGGCTAGAAGCCGTTGCAAATAAGAAAAGCCATCGCAAATTGCTTATTTGCGACGGTATTTTCCTTATTTGCGACGGCCCTGACCGTCGCAAATGGTCGGGATTCCTGTAGTGTAGCACATGAAATCGTTATGTGCATTAAAAAAATTGCATCACTGCAAGTTTGTTGTATTGGGACGGGCTTGGAATCCATATAACTTAGCATGTACTATGTAGTCCGCTAGTAAACAAAAATAATTTGACAAGGGTCATCCGTGTCTGATTTTACCAATTTAAGTGTTATAATGAATCAGCACGAGTCCTGAGAGTGAAAAATAATGCAAGGAATGGAGAGGCTGGCGTTGAGCTAGTAATAACGTGCTCTCTCCATTCCGAAAAAGATGATGTTTTTTGTAGAATTAGTTGAAAAATGGGATGTTGAGAGTACAACTCTTCACTAAATGTATGATGTGTCTGGATTCTCAATTGAAGGTAAAATGGATTTTTGTTTCTCAAACACGCACGGGAGTTATGTATCTTTATATTAGTTTATGTTTCTTCGTCTTCAAATATTTGATGTATTTAGTAAAAAAAAAAGATGATGACAAATATTCAAGGATGGAGGGAATATTGGACAACCCGTCTTTTTTTTTCTCAAACAGGAAAAGGATAGCCTTATCTGAATTACACCAATTCATGTGAGCACTGAGCAGCAGGAACAAGATGGGAAACGCTGGGAAAATTTAGTGTACTTGTAGTTTGTCCATGAAGCTTTTCATGATAGATCATTTGGTGGCAGGGAGCTAGAGAATACGGCAAATTAAAGGTGAGCGAGCCCTGAGCTGCAGATTTGGAGAAAATTAAGCAGCAAAGCATTGCACTTTTGCATCGTCAGTGGCAGTGCAAAGAGAATTTCAGGCTCAGATGACTGATGAGCCACCGCTCACAGTTCGGTGATCAATTTTTGCACCGTTGTAGTACCCACGATAGTGTTGGGCGGTGCCCATGGTAGCCAGGCACCGCGTGACGTCGTGCAGCAGCCCCCAGCAGCAGCAGTTCGTCACCGGCTGGCCCTCCCCGGCGGCGGTTGCGGCGGCGCGGCACTGGTCCGGGGACGCCACGAGGCACCGCGGGTGCAGGTCCTCGCGGCACGTGACGCACCGGTACCGCCACGCGCCCAGGGGACGCCCGCACGCCGCGCACGGCCACGGCCACGCCGGCGCGGAGGAAGGACCCGGGCCAGGGCCCTGGGGCGAAGTCGACGACGCGCGGACGCGTACGAGCCACGCGCACGCCTCGTGGATCGTGAAGCCGCACCCGGGATGGCCGCAGCTGTAACGCCGCCCGGCGCCAGCGACCAGGCAGCCGTCGCAGGTGAACTCGCTGCCTCCATCGTCGTCGTCCTGGGCGTCACCGTCGGGAAGCAGCCGGTGTGCCGGGTCGTGGGCGAAGAAGGCTACTGACTTGCTACGACAACACATCCTTGCACTTTTGCAGTGGCAGCTGGCTAGCGATCCCGCCGGACCTGCAGTTCTGAACGCATGCTAATAACAAACAATACATTGTGAATCGATATATACGGTGATCAGTGCAAGGCGAAGTTTACATGTCTTCGCCTCTCACTATAGATCCCAAAATGGGCCGGGCCCATTCGGCGGCCCGAAAATATACGGCCCGAGCACGAGCCCGACCCGAAGTGAATAGTGTCGGGCCGGCCCGAGAACGATAATTGGGCCGTGCCTGGGCTGACTTTCTAGCACGTTGGGCCAGCACGAGCCCGGCCCGATTTTTAGACTGGCTCAATAATAGCCCGACTAGTCATATAAAAGTCGGTGTTTCCTCCAAACCCTAATCTCTTTCTCTCCCAATCCGGCGGTTGCGCTCTTCTTCTGCCGCGCTCCGGTCCCGCGCTCGCGCGCCGCCCGCCGTCCCCGCTCGCGATGCCGGCCAAGCTCGGCCCCGCGTTCGCGCGCCGCCCGCCGTCCCCGCTCGGCCCCGCGCTCGCGTGCCGCCCGCCGTCCGCACTCGGGCCACTGCGCTCGCGTCGCCGTCGCGCTCGCCGCCGGTCGAATCCCGCGCTCCCGCCGTCAGCAGCCATGTCCGAGCTCGCCCTCCTCCCTCCTCCGCCGCCGACGGGCTTGTGCTGTCGTGCTGCCGGGCTGCCTCGTGCCGCCGGGCTGCCGCGTGCCGCCATGCCGGCACGGCACGAAGCAACCTTCGCCGTGCCGTGCCTGGGCCGACTCTTTGGCACGGCGGAACGGCGTGGCACGGCACGGAAGCGGCGCCGTGCTTGGTAGTGCCGGGCTACTTCGTGTCGGGCTTTACCGTGCTCGGGCCGTGCTTAGGCCGGGCGGCCCATTTGGGGATCTATACCTCTCACCAGCCTAAGAACAGTCAGTCAGTCTCCGGATGGCATGGCAACGACCCACCAAATCGCGTGGAAATTTTGTAGAAAATTCAAGCCGCGGGTTTGTCTGTATTTTTTTTGAAAACGTCAGAAGGAGGAGCTTCCGTGTAATATCATATAAAAAGAAATGATTCAGTTTATAAGGGAAAACGGACCCGAAAACCATACAACAAAGAGGATAACTACACATCCTCCAACCGACAACTCAAACACCACTACACCTGCCAGAATCCACAACCACCACAACACAAACCAAACACACGATGATCATCGGTATCCACCTACTCCGCTCACATATCAGTCACTGCGCCACTGAAGCTGAGACACTATTCTTCAGTCTGTCCAAGACCGCCCCAATCTGCTAATGTGGACGTCCGCAAACCTCGCTGCCCAGATCCACTATCGTGAGCGTCTCGCGGTCTTGCCGCCCAGATCCGTCGTCGCAGACGCACCGCAAGCCATGCCGCCCAGATCCGCCATCGCAAACAACCGCGAGTCCCACCGCCCAGATCCGTTGTCGCGACCTACTGCGAACTCCAGCATCGTGGCTTCAATGGGTCGTCCTAAGAGAGGGAGAAGAACATTGCCACCGGACACTCCTGTGTCGAGCAACCCACCATGTCAGACCCCCTCCAACCTGATAATCACCGCTGCGCCATCATTGCCACCACAACACCAGCTCCACAACCACGCCAATCACCCTCGTCTTGCTCAAGACCACTACTGCACACTGCTTCGAGCCACCACGTCGCACCACATCCTCTCCACAGAGCCACACCAATATCGCCTCCTCGTCCATGATAGTCCCTGGAGGAAGATGCGGCAGTGGCTGATCCACGCCGCCCACACCATGCTGGTTGGCCTGTTTCGCGCCTCACCTGACAACGACTCGCCCGAGATGAGTTGCAGCCGCCGCAGAAGAGGCCAACACAGCCATCTCCGCCTCAACACACCTTCAGGTCACCGCCACCTCTCCTCCACCGTAACAACACATGCCTCTGCCTCAGCAGAGCACGCCACAACCGCAACAGCACCATGCTTGCCGACCCACGCCACCGCTATTCCCACGCCCTATGCTTCATCGACCGCGATCAACAAATGCTCAGATTTGAGCATAGTCAGCTTCGCTTGTTGGTTCCTCCACGGGACGCGCCTCCACATCATCAGGCCGCACAACTAGCACCGCCACCACGTCAACACCAGAACACCATCTTCCGGGTGCCATCTTCCTCTGTCGGCGTTTTGGCGCCGGCAGATCTCCCTACACTACTAAAGTGATAGGGGAGTTTGATGTTCGGTGTGGGCGCGCGGAGATTCAAGAAGGTGAGTAGGAATTGACACAGGAGACACAAGAATTTACGTGGTTCGGGCCGCCTGAGCGTAATACCCTACTCCACGGGTGTGTTGGTGTTGTATTAGCAGTATGAGCTTGTGACGAGCGTATGAGGCGCGTGTGTCCCTCTCTCTCTTGTGTATCATCGGCCTGTCCTTTTATAGTACAAGGGCAGACCGTTACAAGTTAGCCTGGTCCGACATGTGGCCCCGGCGGTTACTAGTATTGATACACGTTTAATTGCTCTTAATGACCCTGTAACGGGCTTTGACAGCACCGTTACTGGTGTTAAGATCGTCCGTTTAAGTGTCATTAGTATGGCATTAATGGCACTTAATCGGGTCTTGAAGTCCTTGGCTCTCCTTTGAAGATCCGGAGCCGTTGCGGGGTCTTCCGGAGGTTAGAAGCTGAAGATCCAACGATTGGACACGTGGGAGCTCCGGAGCTTGCTGTGGGAAACAGGTAGCTCCGGGGCTACCCGACACGTGTCAGGTTCGGAGCTTCTCTCGGTCTGGGGTTAAGTCCGGAGGTGCCGTTTCGGTACATGGCCCGGAGCTTCCCCCTTGTGGCGGTAGCTCCGGTTTGGTAGTACACGTGGTGACCTAGGGATTAACCATGTTGGAGAAGCGGGTCCGGTTATGTCTGACATGTGAGCCTCCGAGGGTCTTCAAACCAAGTAGATGAATTTCCTTTGAGATCTTTGTAACCTCAAGGGGTGTACGGTTTCTAGGGTACCGACATCCTCTCTAGCATCAGCCGCAAATCCGAGGAGCGCGAGACTGCGGCTCAGCCGTGCGAGCCGACACTGCGACCCATCCTTCCGAGCCACCAGTGCCCGTCGCAAGCACGTCAGATTCTCCAGCAACCTCGCAAGCACGTCGCCCTTGTCGTAGCATCGGCTGGCCTGTTGCCGCGCCGACCACTGACTCGTCGGGGACAGGATGCAGCTGCCCAAGCCGCGCCGCTGTCACTGTCTTTCGTCGCCTCTTTCAATTGCCAGTGCCATGCGCGACGTCCTTTCTCCTCGATGAAGAGATTGTTGCCGCCGTCGGAGCTCCCCACCGCGTGTCGGTGGGAGGAGGCCACTGCCAGGCCAGCACTAGATCTGGGCGACGAGTTGCCAAATTCGGACGCCTCCGGCAACACCGCCGCGGCGGTCCACAACTCCATATGCGTCGGATCTGGGATTCCGACCGCCGAATCCGGCCTCCGTAGCCCCAGGGAACGCCATCACCACCACCACCGTTGTCGGCCTCAGGGGAGCTTCCAAGCTTCAAGGTAGGAGCCCTGCCGCCACCATCCTGACGTGCATCCGGTTCGCGACCGGCGCGCGCTCCGGTGGCGGCAAGGTGGGGAGAGCGGTGGGATGGACCGACGACTGCTAGGGTCTACGCCGCCGGTGTTGCCTATGGCGAGCAACGCAGGGGCCTCTGAGGTGGTTTGTCTGTACTAATCTATACTATGGATTCTGTTCTGAGGTGGTTGATTTACTGAATACGTGGAGTCAGTCAACAAGGTTTGTCCCCACAAGCATGGCCAGCAGCAGCAACAGGCTAAAGCAAAAACTAAAATGCAATCTATTATATAGTGCAATCGTTCAATCAACAACTTTGAGCTATTGGATCTGAATTTTACGGTTGTTGCATATTTTTGCTTAACCTCCTCCACATGAGTATCACGTGAGTAGAGGGTTAATTAAAAATATGCAACAACTGTAAGATTCAGTTCCGATTGCTGAGAGTTGTTTTTGAAGCAATGATTGAAAGTTGTTGATTGCACAATTGCACTATATCCTAAATTGTATTCTAGTCGTTGCCATTTGTAACATCGTAAATGGGCTTGTCAAACTTGTAAAGGCTAACTAATGGACTTAGCTAACCACTCCAACCGAGCAGATCGATCCATCTGACCTTGCTTGGAGCTCGGCCCATGCACGCTGACTGACAGATTTGGCCATCACCGTTAACCTGTTGCGAACTCGACCCGGATGTTGCTGTTGGTTTGGATAGGATAGGGTGCGTTCCACTTCCAAGCGGCCACGTCGGCCGGTCACCGGCCACTCGCTTCGGCTCAGCTGACCCGCCTTGGCCGTTCCAAACAAAACAGGGAGCTTGAGCAGCAGCACCACCACCACTCGCGAGGAAGAAGAAGAAGACGAGAGAGGCAGTCTCATGGCGCTCTTCTCCGTTCTCGGCGCGTCGCCGGCGACAATAATGTCGACTTCTCGGCTGCCGTCCTTCGGCCGCACCTCCAGCCACGGTACTACATGTCAAATCCAGAGCTTGATAATTACTGCCGTCGACAGACAGCTGCTTTGTTCGAACACCGTCTAGAGGGGACCAAAAAACTGCTCTGTTCATTACTCCATCTATCTGCGTTCTGACGCCTGAGTTCGTTCCGTGTGTCAAAAACGCAGCGTGCGTAGCCCTGCCGCTGCGCGTCACGTCCAGCAAGAGGCGGGTATCTTCCGTCAGGTGCGAGCAGAGCGCGAAGCAAGGTGGCGCCGGCGCCGGCGTGTGGCTCGGCCGCGCGGCCATGATGGGCTTCGCCTCCGCCATCGCCGTCGAGGTGTCCACCGGCAAGGGCTTCCTCGAGGTACATTACACGTTCGTTACGTTATTACACAGCACTTGCGTTCAGTATATGATGTACGTACGTATCTCCTCTTCTTCTCTTGAAACGTGACGGTGTTGTGTTGTTGCCGCGCGCATGCAGAACTTCGGCGTGACGACGCCGGCGCCGACGCTGGCGCTGGCCGTGTCGGGGCTAGTCGTCGGCCTGGCCGTCTTCTTCCTGCTCCAGTCCGGATCGCAAGACTGACACTACCTGCCTGGCGCCTGCCTGATTCGACGCTGCCCCTGGTCGTGCAGATTTCTCATCACAGACGTGCTGCTGCTGTTTCAGATTCCCATCAGATTGCCACGCCATCGCAATGAAAACTCATATGTAAAGCGAAACTTCAATGGAGATACTACTTGTTACAATGCGTTGGTGTATCTCTGGGTAGTACGGAGTAATAAGCAATGATAGGCTATATATGCCATGGTTATCCATCGAGCAAAAGAAAATAATATCTTCCAGATATTCATCATTGTTGACAATCTTATTGCTTAGTTAGAACTTGTTTGAACAAATTGAATCCACGTGGTCGGGAGCAGAATGAAGTGGAAAATTGAGCTAATTTTCACTTCAGTCGGTCAGTCCCTCCCAACCTACGTACATCAGCCTCTTGATTCACCTCTATCCAAAATGAGCCATTACAGTTTTCTTTCGTTATTTTATTTATTTAGTTAGTAGTATACCTCATTTTGTTTAGCAGAATATTTTTTTTTTGGAAACCCCCGTTGGGGCTATATATTAAGCGGGAAAGAAAAGTTATAGTTACAGTACATAAGGCAGCAACCAGCACAAGACGTGCGCGTGCCAAGCACAGCTAATCGTTACACCTTCAGACCCATCAACTACTATTAGTCAGTTTCCCTTTGAATGATTTCAGCCAGGTGTGTTGCTCCAGCTTGTGCCCAGGAGTTCGCCAATTCCTTGATCTCGGCACTGATCTGTTGTATCGAGTTTCCCGCGCTTCAAAAATTCTTCTATTCCGTTCTCGCCAAATGGCCCAAGCTGTTAAGATTACGATTGAGCGGACACCTTTGTTGCGGTCACTACAAGTGGCAGACAGTTCCCGAAACCAATTCAGCATTTCCGATCTTTGCTTCCACATAGCAGGGCGAAGAGAAGGAATTCCATACCATTCAGCAACTCTTAACCATATATCCTTGGCAACCGGGCATTCCATAAACAGATGCGATGTTGTTTCCAAACTTCGAATGCAGATTGGACAAAAATACTGATTCGGCCAGCCTCTTGCCTGTAGTGCCCGATCCTGCAAGAGAAGCCATGTGAACATTTTACACCTCGCAGGTGCCCACACTGTAACACCCATATTTTTTATAAATTAAAAGAAAAGGCCATAATCTAATTAAATGATAAAGAAATAAAAAAAAAAAAGAGAAAAGAAAAGAAAAGAAGAAGAAAAAGAAAAGAGCAAAACCCTCAATTGGGCCAAAAACCCCATCCCGCAGCCCATCTCCACTCTCCCCTGGCGGCCCAACCTCCTTTCCCCCCCTCCTTCCCTCTCCTCTCTCTCTGCGTGTGGGGCCCGCCCGTCAGGGGCTTCTTCCCCAACCGCCATCCCACCCTGCCCGCACCCGCCACGCCTCCAACCGACGCCCTAGAACCGTCGGCACGCCCGCGCCCCCTGCCCCCAGCCGCACCCACGTCGCCTTAGCAACCGCCGCCCGCTCACATGCGTTTCCCCTACAAAAACCGGCCCCACACCCCCTTTCCCCCTCCCAAACCCTAGCCGCCGCCATGGCCGCGCCGTGGAGGTCGAGGCCCCGCTAGGCCGAGCCGTTTCGGCCGCCCCCAATGAGCCGCCGAGCTCCGCGGCATCGCACCACCCGTAATTCACCCCTGGGCGACGCATTTCACCATTCCGAGCACCACCACGACGCCGCCAATGGCCAACCGCCGCATTCCACCGTCGCCGCACCTCTCCGGTCGCCTCTGAGCCCGATTAACCCCATGGTGAGTTTCCCCACCCCCTCCTTGTCATTTTAGGCAAACTCCCGTCGAGTTTTAGCCACCGAGGCACCATTCCGGCGGCTCTCCGGCGAGTCTTGGCCGCCGGCCATGGAGGCGCCGCCGCCTCTGGTGGCTCAGGCCGCCGCCGGCCGCTGCCTACCCCGTAGGACCCCTCCCAGCCGTCGGATCAAGTCCGACGGCCAGGATTAAAACACCCCGAAGGGGTATGGTCCAGGTCCACCGTGGACCCATGGACCGCACCTCCTCCCCTGGTCCATGGCCCTGTAGCCCTATTCTATGGCTTTTCCCTTAGAAAAATAAATCACGAAAGAAATAGAAAATACATAATGGCGGCTAAGTCCCTGGACCTTTATAAATAATTGCGCATAAGCCCCTGTTTTAACAAAAACAACCCTGACCTTCATATTAATTATGTAATATTCTTTAAATAGATGAAAATAATAATATAATCATTGGATAATTTGTAAATTACATTTTAAGCCACTGTTCTATTAGGGAAAGTTATAAAACAGCCCCTGAACTTTATGGAAATTAGTTTATACTTTATATTATTATTACTGTTTTATAGGAAAATCCCAGTAAATAGAATTAAATTGTAGAAAAATATATTTAATGCCTAGAAAAATGTTTTAAGTGATAAAAATAAATATAGAAAATATAGGAAACTAGTTATAAATCTTTTATACTAAAATAAAATTGTAGAATTCATATAAAATATATTTTGACAATAGAAAATTTTATAAAAATGCTTTTATCTATAAATAAATAATAAAAATAGAGGATAAATATGAAAATAATAGGAAAAATATTTATAAAATGTTTTATGCTGAAATAAAATTTATAAAATGCATATAAAGTATATTTTGACTATAGAAAACTCATTAAAGATGTTTTTAACCTGTAAATAAATAGTAAAAATAGGAAATAAATGATAAATGCATTTCCTTGGCTATGAAAAATAATAAGTCACTCATAACTTTGATTTAAATTATAATTGTAGCATAATCTATGATAGCATTTGTATAATTTGTATGGTGTACTGCTAGTGATTGCTTGTATTACTCTTTTGTCGGTAGTTTATACACACTCGTATTTCTACGATCAAGAAGCTACATGAAGATGTGAAGATCAAGAGTTCAATGAAGAAGAACTGAGCAACTATTTATACAAAGGCAAGTGCCCTTGACCATCTTGTACCAATTTTAGGAATTTAGATAGATGCATGCTAATTAAATTGATGTCCTACTTCATGTTTACATGCCCTGTTCCATATAATTCCTTGTTACCTGATGTGGGTTGGGAAGTAGATAGGTCATAGTTATGCTTAGCCATGCTTAAATATTGGGATTGGGATTTCATACAATTGTGCTACATTAAACTTTATGGTTACTTGAACTTGTGGTGATTACACTATTGTAGTGGATAGGAATCTGGTGGTTGGTTAGTATTGGTATGGTGCAGTTTGCACGAGACCCGGGATTGGGGTTTGTCACCACCAGATTCTAAGGACCGGTTTATGGAGGAAGCCACTAAGCTTTATAGTACCACCACGAGACTGAGATGGGGCAGCATGGTCAATTAATTAGGTTTCTCCCGATGAAATGCTAGTGGTTGGATGGTGCGGGGAATGATGCGGGTGATCTGCTCTGGGATCCGCAAGGCTCAAGAGGGGGCTCTGGGGCGGAGGGTTACTCCGAGAATCCCCAGTGGTGGAAACCTTAGAGGGCTAGCACTAGTCGGGAGTACCTTTGTAAAGACCATGTAGTGATCTCCGGGCCACACACCTACGGAAGTGTGAAATGTGGTTGATCACCACGGGCTACATGGAGGTTTACTCAAGTCCACCTGGCAACAGGGGATGGAATCACTGCTTGTGGGGAAAGGGTACACTCTCTGCAGAGATTTGGTAAAACTGTCATGACAGCCGTGCTCACGGACAAGAGCGGCTTGGTGTCCAATTCATAATTAGATGATGGTTGAGATGATGGTTTGGGAATGATGTTGGTATTGATTCATTATTATTGTTATTCTATAATGATTGGGAATATACACTTATATGTAGGTGCTTATGAAAGCTAAGGTTAGGTTTAATGCATAGTGCTTAAACCATTATCAGCCTTTCCTTTTTGATTGGCCTACATGTCATTTATTTCCCACACTTGCGGAGTACCACGAGATGGTACTCACACTTGCTTTGTTGTACTTTTGATATGCTGCTCAGTGAAGAGAAGATCTAATGAAGACAGTGACAAGTGAAGACGGTGCATAGGTCGCGTTGCTGCCAGTCAATTTGCATGTGGTTGTTATAGAGTTTTTCCTCTTCCGCTGCTATTCAAAACTCTTTTGAAAGGTATAAATGTTGTTTTCATGCGATATAGAACTGTTTATCACTACTTGTCGTACATGTATGGTGAAACTGATCCTGGCATACATGTATTTTGCAGCTGGTTTTATGCTTAATAAAACCGGGTGTGACAAAGTGGTATCAGAGCTATATGTTGACTCTAGGCACGTGACCTTAGTTAGAATGGACCTCTTAGATTCTCCTTTGACCTTTCTCATGAAGACGAAGTTTCGTATCGACGGACAGAAGCTTGAAGATCGACGTAGGAGGACAATGCAAAAGAAGAAGACTTTTCGAGATTACCATACATCACTTGCTTAGTTCCCCTTTGTTTAGCAAGTGAAGTCCATGCCTTGTTCACAGCGAATTAGAACATGTTGCTTGATGCATGGCATAAGATTAAAAATAACAACAACAGTAAAATTATAGCATTTGTCTGTTTAAGGGGGGTAGCCGACCCACTTAACCCTCATAATTACAAATAAATAAATAAATAAATAATAAATATAGTAATCATGACAATGCCTTTTAAATGGAAGACTTTAAGATTAAAACCATAGTGCATATTTAAGCCAAGATCAAAATAATATTAATAATAATAAGAATAAGAATAAGAATGTATAAGAACATAAAAATAAAGTGTAACAACTAGAGAAAAATAAAAATTATATAATAATAAACAAATTTACTCAATATAATAGTAACAACATAATGAATAAATAAATAAATAACAATTGAAACAATCATGAAAATCAATTAAATAAATAAATCCTAAGTGAAAGAAAATGAACTTAATGTGTTGTATCAAATGCAAAATAATTTATTGAGGTGCTTTGGTTTGAAAACAAAATTTTCAATTGCTAAAGAAGACTTTTAAGTTCAAAAAAAAAAAACAACGTTCAAACCCTTGAACCTTTCATTCAAATAATAGTAAGAATAATAATGATAGTAAAATGAGAAACTAAACACAATAAAGAGGAAGAAGAAATAAAACTTTAGTGTACAAATTTTCATGGTGTTGAAAGTTAGTTTTCCTTAAAACTTATTCAAACTAAATTATTGTATTATATTTGTACATCTGTGTAACATTTTGTAACTTCCAAAATAACTTAAGATCAGAATTTGAAATAGAAATAAAAATGTATAATAATATTTTCAAAAGAAGAAATTGGTAATTAATTAATTCAGCTAAAAAAAAAATCCCGTCCTAAACTTTACGCGATCCAGAATCTCGGGGCGAGATTCCGTTTAAGGGGGGTAGAATTGTAACACCCATATTTTTTATAAATTAAAAGAAAAGGCCATAATCTAATTAAATGATAAAGAAATAAAAAAAAGAGAGAAAAGAAAAGAAAAGAAGAAGAAAAAGAAAAGAGCAAAACCCTCAATTGGGCCAAAAACCCCATCCCGCAGCCCATCTCCACTCTCCCCTGGCGGCCCAACCTCCTTTCCCCCCCTCCTTCCCTCTCCTCTCTCTCTCTGCGTGTGGGGCCCGCCCGTCAGGGGCTTCTTCCCCAACCGCCATCCCACCCTGCCCGCACCCGCCACGCCTCCAACCGACGCCCTAGAACCGTCGGCACGCCCGCGCCCCTGCCCCCAGCCGCACCCACGTCGCCTTAGCAACCGCCGCCCCCTCACATGCGTTTCCCCTACAAAAACCGGCCCCACACCCCCTTTCCCCCTCCCAAACCCTAGCCGCCGCCATGACCGCGCCGTGGAGGTCGAGGCCCCGCTAGGCCGAGCCGTTTCGGCCGCCCCCAATGAGCCGCCGAGCTCCGCGGCATCGCACCACCCCTAATTCACCCCTGGGCGACGCATTTCACCATTCCGAGCACCACCACGACGCCGCCAATGGCCAACCGCCGCATTCCACCGTCGCCGCACCTCTCCGGTCGCCTCTGAGCCCGATTAACCCCATGGTGAGTTTCCCCACCCCCTCCTTGTCATTTTAGGCAAACTCCCGTCGAGTTTTAGCCACCGAGGCACCATTCCGGCGGCTCTCCGGCGAGTCTTGGCCGCCGGCCATGGAGGCGCCGCCGCCTCTGGTGGCTCAGGCCGCCGCCGGCCGCTGCCTACCCCGTAGGACCCCTCCCAGCCGTCGGATCAAGTCCGACGGCCAGGATTAAAACACCCCGAAGGGGTATGGTCCAGGTCCACCGTGGACCCATGGACCGCACCTCCTCCCCTGGTCCATGGCCCTGTAGCCCTATTCTATGGCTTTTCCCTTAGAAAAATAAATCACGAAAGAAATAGAAAATACATAATGGCGGCTAAGTCCCTGGACCTTTATAAATAATTGCGCAGTAAGCCCCCTGTTTTAACAAAAACAACCCTGACCTTCATATTAATTATGTAATATTCTTTAAATAGATGAAAATAATAATATAATCATTGGATAATTTGTAAATTACATTTTAAGCCACTGTTCTATTAGGGAAAGTTATAAAACAGCCCCTGAACTTTATGGAAATTAGTTTATACTTTATATTATTATTACTGTTTTATAGGAAAATCCCAGTAAATAGAATTAAATTGTAGAAAAATATATTTAATGCCTAGAAAAATGTTTTAAGTGATAAAAATAAATATAGAAAATATAGGAAACTAGTTATAAATCTTTTATACTAAAATAAAATTGTAGAATTCATATAAAATATATTTTGACAATAGAAAATTTTATAAAAATGCTTTTATCTATAAATAAATAATAAAAATAGAGGATAAATATGAAAATAATAGGAAAAGTATTTATAAAATGTTTTATGCTGAAATAAAATTTATAAAATGCATATAAAGTATATTTTGACTATAGAAAACTCATTAAAGATGTTTTTAACCTGTAAATAAATAGTAAAAATAGGAAATAAATGATAAATGCATTTCCTTGGCTATGAAAAATAATAAGTCACTCATAACTTTGATTTAAATTATAATTGTAGCATAATCTATGATAGCATTTGTATAATTTGTATGGTGTACTGCTAGTGATTGCTTGTATTACTCTTTTGTCGGTAGTTTATACGCACTCGTATTTCTACGATCAAGAAGCTACATGAAGATGTGAAGATCAAGAGTTCAATGAAGAAGAACTGAGCAACTATTTATACAAAGGCAAGTGCCCTTGACCATCTTGTACCAATTTTAGGAATTTAGATAGATGCATGCTAATTAAATTGATGTCCTACTTCATGTTTACATGCCCTGTTCCATATAATTCCTTGTTACCTGAAGTGGGTTGGGAAGTAGATAGGTCATAGTTATGCTTAGCCATGCTTAAATATTGGGATTGGGATTTCATACAATTGTGCTACATTAAACTTTATGGTTACTTGAACTTGTGGTGATTACACTATTGTAGTGGATAGGAATCTGGTGGTTGGTTAGTATTGGTATGGTGCAGTTTGCACGAGACCCGGGATTGGGGTTTGTCACCACCAGATTCTAAGGACCGGTTTATGGAGGAAGCCACTAAGCTTTATAGTACCACCACGAGACTGAGATGGGGCAGCATGGTCAATTAATTAGGTTTCTCCCGATGAAATGCTAGTGGTTGGATGGTGCGGGGAATGATGCGGGTGATCTGCTCTGGGATCCGCAAGGCTCAAGAGGGGGCTCTGGGGCGGAGGGTTACTCCGAGAATCCCCAGTGGTGGAAACCTTAGAGGGCTAGCACTAGTCGGGAGTACCTTTGTAAAGACCATGTAGTGATCTCCGGGCCACACACCTACGGAAGTGTGAAATGTGGTTGATCACCACGGGCTACATGGAGGTTTACTCAAGTCCACCTGGCAACAGGGGATGGAATCACTGCTTGTGGGGAAAGGGTACACTCTCTGCAGAGATTTGGTAAAACTGTCATGACAGCCGTGCTCACGGACAAGAGCGGCTTGGTGTCCAATTCATAATTAGATGATGGTTGAGATGATGGTTTGGGAATGATGTTGGTATTGATTCATTATTATTGTTATTCTATAATGATTGGGAATATACACTTAGATGTAGGTGCTTATGAAAGCTAAGGTTAGGTTTAATGCATAGTGCTTAAACCATTATCAGCCTTTCCTTTTTGATTGGCCTACATGTCATTTATTTCCCACACTTGCGGAGTACCACGAGATGGTACTCACACTTGCTTTGTTGTACTTTTGATATGCTGCTCAGTGAAGAGAAGATCTAATGAAGACAGTGACAAGTGAAGACGGTGCATAGGTCGCGTTGCTGCCAGTCAATTTGCATGTGGTTGTTATAGAGTTTTTCCTCTTCCGCTGCTATTCAAAACTCTTTTGAAAGGTATAAATGTTGTTTTCATGCGATATAGAACTGTTTATCACTACTTGTCGTACATGTATGGTGAAACTGATCCTGGCATACATGTATTTTGCAGCTGGTTTTATGCTTAATAAAACCGGGTGTGACACACACCTTCTATATGATTTTTGGGAAACAGGATGTCACGGATCCAACAAATTGGAGCCTGTACGCCGATCTTGCCGAGTATTTTCCATCGGATGTCCTTGTCTAGACAATAGCATCATGCCTTTGCTCATCCAACTGAATGTTGATAGCCTGCGGGATGTTCCAGAGAGCCACAATTTCTTGAAGCACAGGGGCAGACATAACATGCATGACATCCATGATCCAGTTCCCATTTGTCACGCCCGGTTCCTGCAAAAGAAACCAAACACACTCTCGTGTATACCAGGATCAGTTAAATCATACACGAGACGACAAAAGTGAAAAATCATATATATATATATATATAAAGGCAAGTTCAACGTATTTATTCAGTACATGAATGACTCAAAGGTCCAAAAAGGAAAAGATACATAGCAGCGGATAACTAAGCGTGAAGCTCCATCACATGCGTTGTCCGGAGGCACGCCAGCCTAGTACTGCACGCCGGGGTCGAAGCCGTCGTCTTCATCATCACCCGCTCCATCTCCATGGTCTCAGCAGCAAGTACATACAAGAAAAAGAGGCAACAAATAAGTGTGAGCACCTAATGTACTCCCGCAAGTGTGGGAAATTATGACATGCAAGCTAATCAATGAGGAAGGCTAAACATGGTTTAACCACTAAGCAAAAATCTCTATCCTTAGTTTACCTTAGCATCCTATTTACTAGGTGAACCATCTCAAACTCCAGTAACCAAAACCAAGTAACCAAAACCAAGACCCTCAGGTCCCAACCAAGTGACCAATAAGAACTGTCCAGACTCAAACCAACTGGACACCAACCCAAAGGTTTCCGACCAACCCGTCATCAAAACAAAACCATCCAACTCAGCTAATCATGAATAAGTCCAAGCATTGCTCTTGACCGCGAGCGCGGCTATCTAGATAGTTTTACACTCTGCGGAGTCTGTACCACTTTACCCACAAGTCGTGATTTCGTCCCTTGTGTTGAAATGTAAGTGAATTGTCTACCTTTTCTCATCAGCTTAAGCTTTTGAGGGCAATTGGTCAGCGCACACTAGCTTAACATGGTATCAGAGCCAGAGCTCTCGAGTTTGAATCCTAACGGGCGCAATATCTTAAGAAAATAAAATAAAATTGCAGCCAACTCCAATTCTACGTATGCGGCCCAAAGGAGCCTGCACGTGAGGGGGGTGTTGAAATATAAGTGAATTGCCTACCATCCCTCATCAGTTTAAGCTTTTGAGGGCAACTGGTCAGCGCATAGTAGCTTAACACCTTATCGCCAAGTGGACTAGACCCTCCCTGATGCCTGTGATTGTGAATCACACTTCACACTTCATATGGTGTGTGGCTAAGAGATCACTATGAGGCCTTTACATTACACTACCAAACTTGTGCACACACCCGCTAAGGTTTCAACCCACGCCAGAGTCTATTTGTACCTCTCCGCGACAGCTCCCTCTTGCGCCATTCAAACATCTCACATGGTATACACAAAATAAGGTAGAAATTGACTTAATTGGTCAAACTGTTCCATAGCAGTCTTGTGGTGGCACGGTAAAGCCGGGTTACATGCTCATGAACCGGTTCTTAGAATCTACAGCAGACGCTAGCAACCCACTCGAGTCTCGTGCATGCATGCACCCACCGAACCAACCAGTCTGCCTAGATTCCTACACTCCAACTACAAACCACCACATGTCCATACGATTAAGAGTAATATAATAACAAGTATATTAAATCCCATAACCCATCCCAACTAAGACAGTATGGCTAAGCGTAATAATATCCCGACATGTAACATAATCCACCCAACATGGCTACAAGGAATAATATGGAAAAACTAGTAAACAACCTATCATAGGATTCAAATTAATTGACTGCGCGCAACTAATTCTATCCACATATTTAATTTTCTAACAGAAGAGATATGGTCAAGGACACTTGCCTCTAGGAAATTGCTGTTGCTCGCCGATGGCGAAGTCTTGATCTTGCAGGTTCAAAAATGTCTCACCGACGGCGAAGTCTTGATCTTGCAGGTTGAAAAATGTCTCAGGGACTATCCGCATCATCGAACGTGCCACAAAAATAGCAAGAATACAATAAGAATCACACCATACAACAAAAGACAGAGAATACATAAACCTACAATCAAAACATACGTGTATATGATGTTGTGTACACAATTATTAATTATTCTAAGTCATATTTACTCTTAAAAGTGATTCAATATTTTTAGTGTGAAATCTCAGCATTAATACACATTAATTG
The DNA here is from genome assembly GCA_036927565.1 of Tuctoria greenei. Lineage (NCBI taxonomy): Eukaryota > Viridiplantae > Streptophyta > Magnoliopsida > Poales > Poaceae > Tuctoria > Tuctoria greenei. The sequence continues at coordinate 5,218,397 of JAYESD010000007.1, forward strand.
ATATTTGTTGAGCTGTTATATGCATAACCAGCCACTATCCGTGTTCTGGAAGCCAATAGAGCATGAAAATGGGTTTCTATAAAAACATAGATGTGCAGTAGCTTTTATGTGATGATCAGACCGCTGCATGCACTAAATCATCATTTTTATTGATGTAAAAAGGTGCAATGCTAAATACAGTGCCGTTGCAGGGGTTAAAATATTAATTCTAGCATCCCTAAACATTTCCACTTAATCATAGGGGGTGAAGTGAGATATACACATGTTAAAACAGAGTTCCAGTGAAAACAAGGGACCAAACCATAAAATATAAGGGCTAAATTGTAATTTGTCTGAAACATACAGGGTCCTAGGAGCAAAACAGTGAAGGGGTATGGTTGATTCTATTATGAACCATCAGATCTTTGATGGACGCACAAGATTAAATGAACAAAGGGGTATGACCCAGGATATAAAATGAGTGGACTGGATTGAATGTAAATGAAGGGGTATTCCTTTTCTAATCTACACTACACATTGAGAATCCAAGGGCTAGGAACAAAAGCAGCCATGGTTTTTCTTCTACCTCTGGACAGCACGATGGTGCAGCCATGGGTGCGGTGCTGGAGCTTGCCAGGGCATGCCACCAAGGGGAAAAATGCCTAAATCTAGTCGAGCTCTACCAAATCCGAAGGAGAGGGACATCACGAACTCACCTAGGGAATTTTCAGGGGCTGGAACGGTGCGGTGAGTGGATGGCAACGAGGGGAGGCGGCGACTCTCGTCAGCCTTCGTCGGGGACGTCGCTGGGGAGGCGTTTCCTCGAGGTCTTCGTGTCTGGGGTGAGTTCTGGAGCAAGGAGAGGAAGTTGGGGTGGTTAGCACAAAGAGAAATCAGATAGAAATTGGGGAACATCGATAAGGGCGGGATAAACTCACGGAAACTCGCTGGAGCAAGGGTTTGAGGCGTCTGCTCGAGCCTGGACAAGTCGGGGAGGCTCGCGGGAGTCCCTGCAAAGCCACTGGTTGCGTTAGAAGGGCAAATCGGAGGCGGCAGGGCCGAATATTATCGCTGTGGCGGCGACTCACCTAGGGATGGCGGCAATGACCCTTGCTCGAGCTCGGCTGGGAGGACCTAGGGTATGGGGGCTGCGGTTTATAGGAGGGTGCGCGATCTTCACAGATGGAAGGAAAACGGTGAGGCCCGAAATCATCGGGGATTCCGATTTCATCGGATGTGGGCGTGCGTTCGTGGGTGCCGTGAAGGAAACGTGTAGAACGGGAGAAGGAAAGAAAAGGGTGCTGACGAGTGGGCCCCACATGATGGAGAAAGAGCAAAGAAGAGGGGAAAATCTGGGCGTTACAACTCCCCCCCCCCCTCAAATGGAATCTCGACCTGAGATTAAGGTGTGCTAGGTTTCAAGTGTTTTGTGGATAGAAGAAGGTTTTGACCGATCGACAAGATAGAGCTTTGCAAGATTTGTAGGGTTTGAATATAGAAGTCTCGAACCAAATCATACGCATGTATGATTATAGGCAGGTCAAACGATGATTTTTAGATATGGTCAAGGAATCTAAGTTCAAATAATCAAAGATACACACTACAAGATGTCGTTGACTCTATGGCAATCTTCAACTTTGTTGCTTGCTTGTCTTGTGTCTTCATGTTGATTCTTCCTTCTTCGTCAGTTGTTGTCGGTACGACTTGAATGTAAGAGCATCGGATCGTATGAAAGGTGGTGTGCTACCCCCTTAAATAGAAAGGAACTAGGGATATGTGGATCATAAACCCTAACTCGTATGCATCTAGGTCTTTCTTTTCTATTTTATTTTGTTTTGTTTTATTGTAACAGTGAATATGAGGTTCTGAACATATGTACAAACCTACCATCACCGCTACCACACAAATCATCAAATCAAAGAAGCACATTTCAGGGTTCAAACAATGCAATCAAAAACAAGTCAAACGTTTCTACTCGATTTGGTACATCGGAGAGGAAATAACTATTCCTAAGTCGCATTATTCTCCAAGAGCTCTCCTTCTTCCGAATCTTCATTACTAGTCTTAGTCACGCAATGAGGTGGCATCAAAGTCTTTCCCGAGCGATGTGTGATGGCAATTTGTTGCTCTTCGGTCAAGTGAAGTGGTGGTCCAAGACTCATTTAGCTAACAATAACGATTCACACTCTTTTATCTTCCATCCTCCAGATCGCACAAAGGATGGCCTACATGTTCCACTCGACACCGTCTAATATTTTGAATAAGGAGGGAGACAAAAACTCATTTTGTAAGGTTTTATGACACAAATAAATAGAAATGATAGAGTTTTCCTAAAATGGAGTAAGATACACGTCAAAATAGAAACTCACGCAAAATCACCCAAGTTGTGTCGCAAATAGTCTTTGAAATAAAAACATAATTAGTTCACAACCGTTTCTAACTAGGCTTGCGTCCTACGGACAACCTCGGCTTTGATACTGTCGGTACCTTGCATACCGGATACCCCTTAGAACCGCGAAGAGTGCAGAGGAACTCCACCTATCTGAATTGAAGACCTCCAAAGGCCCCACGTGTCATATGGAACCGGACCTACCTCCCTTCTATGGTTAGTCCCAGTGCCGCCACGTGTATCGTTAAACCGAAGCTACATTCCATACATGGGAAAGCTTCGGACTAGATATCTGTGTGGCACCCCCGGACCTAACCCCCGACAGAGGGAAGCACTGGTACCGACACGTGTACAACAACACCGGACCTACTCATCCAAGACAGTAAGCTTCGGACCTGCCACACGTCCAACTGTCGGACCTTCAACCTCAACAGGCAGATTAGTGGACCTCCAACGGCTCGGACCTTCAAGGAACAATTAAAGACTTCAAGACCCGATTAAGTGTCATTAATGCTATCTTAATGACACACGATCGGATGACCCTTAATGCCAGTAACGCCACCATTAAGGGACGTTACTAAGCTATTAAGAGGAATTAAGTACATTAACCGTGTATTAGACATCAGTAACCGCCAGGGCCACATGTCAGGCCAGGCTGATGGTGTAACGCCCAGTCCTTATACTATAAAAGGACTAGCTGAGCGATACACGAGGGAGGGACTTCCACATGTGCTCAAGACGCTCTAGTCTCTGACACTCAAGCGCTCAGACGCTCAATACAACAACAACAACAACACACACCCGTCCAGTAGGGTATTATGCTCAGGCGGCCCGAACCATGTAAATACTCGTGTCAAATCGCCACCTTCTTCTGAATCTCCACGAGCCCACAACCGAACTAAGAACTCCGCGGGCTACCAACGATAGTACCGGGAGAATTGGCGGAATCACACTGTGTCAAAGTTGTTCTGGAAATTCTCCCGGTACTAGTATTGGTAGCCCACGGAGTTTGTAGTTCGATATTGGGCGCGAAGAGATTCAGAACATGATGGCAAATGGACACAAGGATTTACGTGGTTTGGGCCGCCTAAGCGTAATACCCTACTCCACGGGGTGTGTGATTCTTGTATTGAGCGTCTGAGCACTTGTGAGCGTGTGTTAGAGCTAAGTCTGGAAGAGTCTGAAAAGTCTCTCCTGTGTATCGCTCGGCCAGTCCTTTTATAGTACAAGGACTGGTCGTTACATCGTTAGCCTGACCCGACATGTGGCCCTGGCGGTTACTGATGCTTAATACACAATTAATGAGCTTAATTACCCTTAATAGTGTGGTAACACACCTTGACAGTGTCGTTACTGGTATTAAGGGCCCTCCGATCGTGTGTCATTAAGATGGTATTAATGGCACTTATTTGGGTCTTGAAGTCTTTGATTGTCCCTTGAAGGTCCGAGTCGTTGGGGGTCCACCATTCTGATTGTTGAGGCTGAAGGTCCGACGGTTGGACACGTGGCAGCTCTGGAGCTTACCGTTTGGGACGGGTAGGTCCGGTGCAGTTGTACACGTGTTGGTACTGGAGCTTCCCTCTGTTGGGGGTTAGGTCCGGGGATGCTGCGCGGGTATTTGGCCCGGAGCTTTCCCATGTGTGGGATGTAGCTCCAGTTGCAGTATACACGTGGCAGCACCGGGACTAACCATAGAAGGGAGGCAGGTCCGGTCCCGTATGACAAGTGGGGCTTTCGGAGGTCTTCAACTCAGACAGGTGAAGTTCCTTTGGTCTTCTTGTAGTCCCAAGGGGTATACGATACGTAGGGTACCGACAGTGGCCCCCTGGGCCCACCTGTGGGAGAGACCTTTTGGATGAAGTCGTTCTGCCAGAGGTGGGTCCATCCTTCGGTTTTTGAGTCGTGCCTTCAAGGGTCTTTGGATGTGCCGTTGGCTGTAGTTCGCAATTAAACCATCGTAGCGTGGCATATCCAGGATGCGGCAGGTGATATCTGAGCTTGCGGATCTCACGCAATTGAAGGTCGCCGGTTCCCGATACAAAAATTGTATCGGTTCCGCGCGCCCTGTCAGGCCGTCGCCCTTGGGCTTCCCGCCTTTCATGATGATGACCGTTTGCCTGGGGTAAGGACCTCGACTTGATCGTCGGGGTGGCGCCGGGCCCCCTTGTCATTGGTAGGGTGAAGTTTTTGAACTGTATCGTCGGCTCCTTTGCGGTTTCCATCCAAGCGTTGTGGGGGCTTACTTAAGAAGGAAAGTGCGCATTGTTTGGGGATTCTTTACGCCTTCATTTGAACTTGCGCTCGAATCCTCCAAACTTTAGCCTGCTTTTCATCTCCCACCCCGCTGTGCTACGATGAAGTTGGGACTCCCCAAGAGTCGCATTGGGAGCAAGAAGGAGTTGTCTAGGGTCCGGACCCACATGGGTTGGTCCAGTGACTCCTTCGACAACGACATTCACTGCGGCAAGCTTCCCTTCGAGAAGGAGCGAGCCGGAGATATGGTGTACTTCCTTGGGTACACCATGGCGGGTTTGATCCCACCTTTCTCCACTTTCTTTTGGATGCTGCTTGATTTCCATGGTCTGCAACTCTACCATCTTGGCCCCCACTCAATCTTGCTCGTGGCGACTTTCGTCCACTTTTGCGAGATGTGGGTGGGTGTTCCCCCTTGCGTGGAGTTGTTCCGGACTTTCTTCACTGTCCACCTGATGGGGAAGAGCGATGAGTTCATCGGTTTCTACTACTTCGTGAAGCGGAAGAACTCCCCCCTCAAGTACTTGAGGTCCTTCCCTTCCGGCAAGTGGGACGACTGGAAGAAAGACTGGGTGGTCATCACCGTCGAGGGACACGAGAGTCTGGAGCTGCCTGAAGGCCTCCCTCACGTCGACACCAACATTTGGAGTGACGTGCCAGAGGTGTTGAGGGAGTACAAGCCCATTCTGGACAGAATCCAGGAATGTGTCAAAGGTGGGGTGACCCCCCAGATGGTCTTCGACAACTTCTTGATTAACAGGTGGGCCCCGCTGAGGGCTAGGAGCTGGCCTGCCTGGGCCTTCAATAGTGAGATGGATACCAACCGCATTGAGGTCGGCTTGGACACCAACTTGACCGGTGAAGCCTTGAAGACCCATCTCAAGAAGTTAAATCCTGGGAACATCGGCCCTAGCGACGTGTCTCCACCGAAAACCTTCCTTCCTCTGAATATGATACCAGAGGAGTGCAGAGAGCTCCGAAGGAAGATGCCGCTGTTGGACGACTTGAGCCTGATGGATAAGCGATCAACCTCTGGGGTGGCGATCCCCGGAGCTTTAGAGGATGGCTTCGTTCCTGCCCCGAAGCCAAGAACCGAAGTCGTAGGCAAGGGCAAGGAGTTGGTCGAGCCCTGGAGCCGCAAGAGGAAGTTGAAGCATGCTGATGGGAGGTCCATTAGACCTACTCATTCCATGACGGCTCCTTCTCCCCGGCGGAGGAGGTCTTCGACGGCGGCAACCACCCCAGCATCGGCATCTCCCCGGGACACTAGCTTCGGCCTTGTGGCTCCGGTACCAAGGCCAGTTGAAGGCTCTAGGTCTGAAGGTCCTTACCAGTCGAGGGGGGCCTCAACCAAGACGTTGCTGATGGCGGGAGCAAGCTCTGGGGAACCTTCCGGAGCTACCATGCCAGTGGCGACATGGTCCAGTCGTGAGCGTCTGGTGAAAAGGTTCCGTGCTAGCTGGAGCGGAAGCCTTCCAAGGCAAGTTTTATTTTTTACCTCAGTTGGTTATTTTTGTTGTAATCATATTTTGAGTTTCTTTGTCTTCATCTGCAGGGTACCCAAGAAAGGGGTTGAAGCTCCGGTTTCGTGCAGCAGCAACTGATGCTGCGCAGATAGAGGCTTTGGCTCCAGTTCCAGCGCCGCCCCAAGAGGTGGCTGAGGCCGCGGCAGCTCCGGCGCCAACTGTTGTGGTCCTTGACCTTGAGTCGTTCCCTGAAGCTCCTGTGGTAGCGCCGGACCACAGGAATGAAGATGTACCAGCGGCACCAGCCCTGGAGGTTGAAGCTTCGGGTTTGGATGCTGAGATGATGGACACTCCGACCTCAAAGCCAGAGGTAGCTGCAGTCCCGGCCCTAGAGTCGGATGTTGATGAAGCCCCGGCAGTAGAGATCGGTCTCGATGAAGTTCCGGCGCCTCAGCCGGTTGTCGCAAAAGTGCCGGCGCCTGAGCCAATGGCGGTCGAAGCACCAGCGCCTGAACCGGCAGTGGAGGAGGTGCCAACGTCGGAGTCGGAAGTGGCTCAGCTCCAGCCGAACCTTCAACGTCTGCCCCGGAGATGGTGGTTCCGGAGGTGCCCGCGCCTGAGCGAGGGTGCCAAGATGAAGCTCCCGATCCTCCGCCTAAGGGACCAGTTGCTGATGACCTGGCGGCGGGACCTTCGGAGTCGACTCCGGAGGTAGAAACTTCTGCTGCAGAACCTTCCTCGGCTGCGGCCGAGGCTATCCCGGAGGGCGGCCCTAGTGTCGTGTAAGCTCAACGGACCTCTCTTGTAGATTGGGACCCGATTTTTGTTATGGAGAACCAGCTGGAGCCATCGGAGAGGACCCCGGCAGGTCTGGAGCCAATCCCTTTGTCGCTATCTATCGACAACGCCTGCTTCAGTCTTCGTCAGGTCCAGCTGGCCTTCTACCACGACAGAAAGGCTCTCGAGGAGGAGCACCAAACCCTTAGGAGGTGGCGCAACGGGATCCAATTTGAGACCAAGCTGGCGCAGACGAGGCTGGCCGACGACAAGGAGTGGGTGAAAAGGGAGAAGGTCCAGTTGAAGTACTGGGGTCAGCTGCTGGATGAGAGGGAAAGCATGACGCGATCCCTCGACGACCAGTCCTGGGCCATCCATGTACATGCCATAGCTGCTAATGAAGCAGCGAATGAGCGCCAAGAGAAGCTCAGCGCCATCCACGACAGCCTCGTCAAGCACTGGGAGGCTCTTGAGGAGCGGGAGAAAAAGCTCGAAGATGAAGAGCAAAAACTTCTGGAGCTGCGGGATGACCTCGCGAAGAGGGAGGAGGAGCTTACTCAGGGGCTGACTCTGGGTGACAAGAGTGTCGCGGAGCGCACCAAGAAGCTGGAGGAGCACTGCGAGAAAGAGGAGAAGAAGGTCTGGCAGCGAGGACAGGACCTTCACAAAAGGGAGAATGAAATTGCTGCCAGGGAGAAGAAAGTGTGGGGTCGAGAGAAGGACATGGTCGACCGCCGGAATAAGATCCACCTCCGGGAGGAGGAGCTCGGTAAGCTCGAAAGGCAGGTTGCTGAAAAGATTCAGCAGAATGCCAAAGAGGTTGAGCGCCTTTCCCGACAGAATTTGGAGCTTGCGGCGACCAGAAGATCCTTGGAAGAGATGCGAGGCTCAAGGACTGCGGAGTCCCAACAAGTTTGGGACTTCTTTGGCAAAGCCAATGACGCGCCGACGCTGATGAGTTTTAGTCCCGTGCGTACGGATGATCCAGAGCCGGAGCTGGACCAGGCGTTGCAGGCGTTGAGCTCGGTGGGCAACAAGCTCACCAAGATGGGCGATGTCATCGCGGACCAGGTGGAAACAGAGGACAATCCCTGGCGAAGAACGTCGCATAATTCATGTTGACGTGCTACACAAGCCGAGACCCTCACCTCCCACTGGACCCGGTGCTTGAAGGCCCCATCGACAGAGAGGGAGAAGCTGCCAAAGCCAGCGTGTCGGAGGTTGCCCAGAAGGTCGCCTCGTTCTTCCATAGGGTCTAGGACTCTCTCTTTGTAGCTCCCGCTTGTATCTTCTCTTCTTTTTCTCCAATTTTGTAATCTCTTGTCTCCAGATTAATGAAATCCAAGAACTTTATGAATTTCATTTTTTGTCTTCAACACCTTTGTCCCACTTGGCCCCCTGGTAGATGTACACAATTTAATTGTGAACATGTACCAAGAGGATGTAGCATTTTGTTGAATACTTGTGCACTTCGAACATATAGTTTGTAGGTTTGAAGTCGCCGATAGTAGGGGCCCCCTGAGGTTGTCAGAGCTTAGTAGCTCCGGCAGTGACCCTTGTCAACACGTAGAGCATTGACGGTTAGTCCTCTGGGAGTGTCGGAGCTTGGTAGCTCCGACAGCGACCACTGTCAACACGCGGTGCATTGACAGCAGACCCCACTGGGGAGTCTTCCCACCATCTTTTTTTTTCACATTGACGGTTGGCCCCTGGATTTGCTAGAACTTTGTTGTTTCGGCGATGTCTGCTATCAATGTCTGAAACATGGACAATAGACCACCTTAGGGGGTGTCGAAGCTTTGATAGCTCCGGCTTCATCCACCATCATCATGAGATCTTTATTTTTCCTGCACACTGAAGTCAAGAAAACAGTAAAATCCATTTCCTGTCTATAACTCGTTTGCAGCTTACTATTCCCGAAAGTAATTTTTATGTCGAACGCAACTCTACATACAATCAAGTGCACTGGCTTATTTTCTCCAGGTCCGATCGTTTCTGGACTCGCCTCACTTCAGCATGTCGGGGTGTAGGTAGAGTGGCGTACTTAGGGTGCAGGACCAGGCTAAGTCGATAGCACACTCCGAACCTAGATTGGCTTGGCGGCATTCAGACGAGTAGACCATTAACAATGTTTAGACCCGGAAGAATTGACAATGCAACTTGAATTATATATGAATTGGTCGAGCTAAATTTTCTTAAGAATTACACAACTTTGTAATAGACAAGAAAGAGAAAAATAAAAAATATTGAGCCTATACAAAATAAATGCACGTGGAATTTGTTTTCACACAATGATGTCTTTCATTAAAGGTCCGAGGTACAGGGGAAACAAGTACACTCTTAGGGTACAGAACTAGGCTAAGTGTGTTGCATTTCTCGTTTGACCCAAGGTAGCTAGCTACACTTTTAGTTCTGAGATTGTGACAAGTGTTGCGTGAATTTTGCGGACCTTCCGGGAAAGGTCTGGCTTTTCTCCCGAAGGAGCTACCCGACTCTATACAATGACTCTATAACATACATCACATGTAACTACAAACTCACCTCTGTGATATTAAGCGTAAAACTTACGGAGGTGCTCAATGTTCCAAGAGATTAGGAAGAGGTGTCCCATCCTCGGTTGCCAAGCGAACGCATTCGGGACGGGATACTTTGATCACTCGGAAGGGTCCTTCCCAACTGGGGGAGAGTTTGTTTAACCCTTCTCGAGTTTGTATTCTCCGTAGCACCAGATTGCCTTCCTCGAGCTGTCGGCTGTGAACATGCCGTTGGTGATAGCGCCAAAGAGCTTGGCGGTATCGGGCATTCTGAACAGCTGCTCGGCACCTTCCCTCTTCAAGGAGGTCAAGGTCTTCACGTCGGAGCTGGTCCTGCATGGCATCGTCGAAGGTTCGGACCCGGAGCGACCACAAGGTGATTTCTGGAGGAAGGACTGCTTCAGCTCCGTACACCAGGAAGAAGGGTGTCTCTCCAGTTGACCGGTTTGGAGTCGTCATGTTGGCCCACAGTGTGCGTGGAAGCTCTTCGGTCCAGTTGGCTCCATGTTTTTTCAGGCGCTCATATGTGCACGTCTTGAGTCCTTTTAGGATTTCTGCATTTGCTCTCTCAGCTTGGCCATTGCTTGTCGGGTGAGCTACTGAGGCGTAGCTGACTTGAATGCTGAGGTCTTTGCAATATCCTTAGAATGCAGAGCTTGTGAATTGGGTCCCATTATCAGTTATGATCTTGTTTGAGACTCCAAATCTGCATAAGATGGACTGCAAGAAGTTGATAGCTGATTGCTTGTTTATTGTCACAACTGGAGTTGCTTCCGGTCATTTGGTGAACTTGTCAATGGCAACATATAGGAACTTGTAACCTCTGAAAGCTCTTGGGAAAGGACCCAAGATATCCATCCCCCACACAGCGAATGGCAATGTAGGAGGTATCATTTGTAGAGGTTGAGCTGGTGTGTGAATTTGCTTTGCATGAAACTGGCGTGCTTCGCATTTCTTCACTAGCTCGGTTGCATCCTGGAGTGTTGTAGGCCAGTAAAAACCATGCCGGAAGGCTTTACCGACCAGCGTGCGGGAAGACGCGTGGTATCCACACTCGCCTCCATGGATTTCTGCGAGGAGCTCGCAGCCTTCTTCCCTTGTAATGCACCGCATTAGGACGCCGTTGGCACAACGCCGGTAGAGATCCCCTTCTACCAGTGTGTATATTTTAGCCAATCTGACTATCCGATCAGCGGATACATTATCTTCAGGAAGGAAATTGTCTTTCAAGTAGCTCCGGATCTCCGAGATCCATGCATCAGAGCTAACTTGAGGATTTGAGTCTTGCGTGCTGGGTTGCTCGGAGCTTCGTGCAGCACCTACGACCCTTGATGAATGCCATGGTAACAGGGCCATCGGAACCGCCAGCTTCGAGGTGCTGGTCTCGCCCCCTTCGCTCAGTTCATCAGACTGAGCTGTTGGTCTTGACAATCTCCGGACGAAGGTTCCGTCAGGAGCCGGAGCTCTGGTTGAAGCTTTTGTCAAGACTTTGTCAGCTTCAGCGTTGTTGAGACGCTGGACATGGCAGAGATCCAGGACGTCGAAGTCCTTCTGAAGCTTCTGGACTTCAAGTAGGTATGCAGCTAGTTGATGGTTGTTGCAGCAGCATTCACCTTTGACTTGTTTTATGACGAGCTGCGAGTCACCCTTTACCAACAGTTGTTTGACACCATATGATAGTGCCACCTTGAGTCCATAGATTAGTGCTTCATACTCCGCCATGTTGTTGGTCGCCTTGAAGTCAAGGTGAACCATGTATTTGACCTTCTCCACGGTCGGAGCGAGGAGAAGGACTCCAGCTTCGGCCCCCTGCTTTTGCACAAAGCCATCGAAGTAGAGAGTCCAGTGAGGTTCGGTGAAGACCAGAACCTTGGGTTCTAGCTTCTGCTCACTGGGGCCCCCAGGATTTGATGGAGAAGGGGTCCATTCCGCCACAAAGTCCGCCAGTGCTTGACTCTTAATTGCTTGTCTTGGGACGAATTCAAGATCGAACTCGGCCAGTTCCGCTGCCCACTTTGCAATGTTCCCAATAGAGTTGGGATTATGCAAGATTGCACGCAGTGGATAAGAAGTTACCACTGAAATCTTGTGAGCTTGTAAGTAGTGTCAGAGCTTCTTAGAAGCAATAAGAATTGCATAGAGCAGCTTATGCACCTCCAGGTACCGAGTCTTGGCGTCATGGAGTACTTCGCTGATGAAGTACACTGGGCGTTGGACTGTTTGGACCTTCCCGAAGGGGCCTGGAGCTTCCTCCTCATCAACCCGGACCCTCCCGGAGGGGTCCAGACCTTGTTCGAGGACCTCTGGGTTCCTGCTGGAGGAACCCAGAGCTTCTTCTGAAGTGATCCGGACCTTCCTGGAGGGGTTCGAATATTGCTTCTCAGCAACAATAACTTCTTTATTTGAAGGAGGTTGATCCTCTGGCATCTCGCATTGAGGATCAGGGTTTGGGAGCTGGGACCCAGACTCGTCTTCAGGTAGCTCTGGACCCTCCCAAAGGGATCTGGATTCCTGAACTGGATATGGTTCTAGTTTTTCCGCAACCAGGACCATGCTGACAACTTCGTCAGTTGCCGAAATGTAAAGCAGAAGTGGCTCACTAGGATTCGGAGCTACCAAGGTTGGTAGAGTGGTGAGGAGTTGTTTCAGCTCCTGGAATGCCTTTTCTGCTTCTTCAGACCATTGGAATGGTCCAGACTTCCTCAATAACTTGAAGAAGGGTAGTGCCTGTTCCGCCAGTCTTGAGATGAACCGGCTGAGGGCAACTAGACATCCAGTCAGCTTCTGGACGTCCTTGATGAGGGCTGGTGGCTGCATGTCTTCAATAGCTTTTATCTTCGCCGGATTTGCTTCTATCCCTTGGTGGTTCACCAAGAATCCGAGAAGCTTTCCGGAGCTAACCCCGAAGACACACTTGTCTCGGTTAAGCTTCGTGCGTGTGACTCGCAACTTGTCGAAGACAGCTTGCAGGGTGTCAAGGAATGACTCCTTGTTCTTGATCTTTATGACGATGTCATCGACGTACACTTCCACTACATCTCTGATAAGCTCTCCAAAAGTTTTGTACATAGCTCGTACAAATGTTGAAGCAGCATTTTTGAGACCGAATGGCATGACGGTGTAACAATAGAATCCATCTACTGTGATGAAGTAAGTATGCTCTTCATCTTCCCTAGACATTCTGATTTGATGGTACCCAGAATATGCGTCAAGGAAACACAGTAATTCGCACCCGGAGGTGGAATCCACTATCTGATCTATTTTAGGTAGTGGGAATGGATCTTTTGGACATGCCTTATTCAGTGTAGTGTAGTCGATACACATCTGAAGCTTTCCGCCGGCCTTGGGTACAACGATTGGGTTTGCCAGCCATTTTGGGTGGAAGACTTCTCGGATGAATCCAGCCTCAAGCAACTTCTTCACTTCTTGACGTATGAAGTTCTCTCACTCTACTGATTGCTTCCGAGGTTTCTGATGTACAGGCCGAGCGCCGGGATAAATCTTCAGATTGTGCTCGATCACTTCCCTAGGGATCCCAGACATTTCTGACAGTTGCCAGGAAAACACGTCGACATTAGCCCGAAGGAAAGTGACGAGCATGAGTTCCTATTTGTCATTCAGACCTCCTGATATACAGGTGGTCTGAGCGGCGTCGGAACCGATTTGGACGACTTTGACGGGAATGTCGGTGTCGCTGCTTGGTTGCACGCGAGGTGCGGAGGTTGAGCCTCGATGACGAATGCTCGGGGGTTTTGGAGCTTGCTCCTTTCCGGATTCTTCCTCTTGTGTTGTAGCAAGCGCATGGAGTTCTTACAGAGCAGTTACTCCGGCAGTGCGATCCCCGCGGATCCGGAGAACACCTGCTGGTGTTGACATCTTCAACACCAAGTAGCCATAATGGGCAGCAGCCATGAATTTGTACAAGGTTGGCCTGCCCAAGATGGTGTTGAATGGTAAGTTGATATGCGCCACATCGAAGACCAACTTCTCAGTGCGGTAATTCTCCCGGGTCCCGAAGGTCAGCGAGAGAGTAATGGCACCGAGTGGGGTTATAGCCCCCGGACCTACTTCGGAGAAAGGTCGGGAGGGGCGAAGATCAGAAGGTCGGAGCTGAAGCTTGACGAAAGCTTTGAAGCTTATGAGGTTCAGCACCTAACCTCCGTCCACCATCACATGATGGAGTTGGATGTTGTTGATGGTAGAGAGGGAACTCCGGGAAGATACAATAAATTAATATTAAGTGGTAGGAATCAACAAGCATGTTGCAATAAATAAAAAACTATTTATTTTTTCCCATTTTTCTTTCTTTTCCTATAACAAACAAAAGAATCTAAGCTGGATGAGATACCATCAGTGGAAGTTGCCCAGCTCCGATCATGTTCCGAGGGCAATCTGAAGCATCGAAAGTGATGGCAGTGTCCATCCACTTTCGGTGCGGCTCTGCCCTAGCGGTGGGAGCTACTGAGGCCATGTCCCATCGCATGGTCTTGACAACACGGCGGGAGGTGATGTCCAACGAACCACCAAAGATGGTGTTCATGGTCTTCCGGCACTCGTTGTTGAAGACGTCATATTCGTCGTTGACGGAGTTGTAAACAACATTCAAGACCTTTTTAGGGTCCTGAAAGCCTAGCTCCTCCTCCCTTTGACTTTCTATTTTCCTTCCCTTTGACGGAAAGGAACTTCTTTCCGATGCTTGTTGTAGCGCTCAGCGAGGTTCTAGACCTCTCGGCAGCCTTCCAGGTTGTGGCTGTTCGACTTGTGTATAGGACACCACATCTTAGAGCTGCCACCGTCTTCAGACAACGGTCGAGGTCGTTTCTCAGGGCGTGGCCCCCGGCCACCCGGAGCTGCGGCAGTAGCGGTTGTAGGTGTGTCGGCCGACGGCTTCTTCTTGCTATTGGACTTTTTCTTCTTCTTGCCACTCCTGGAGGTAGTGGATTCACCCTTGGAGGACTTTTTGTTGTCCTCCTAAGGTGGTTGGGAGTGCATTTCATGTCTATCCGCAGCTTTGGGGCACTTGTGTGCCAAGTTGAAGAGTTTCGTGACGCTGGTGACCTCCTTGGTCGCCAGCTTCTCCAGCATCTTCTTGTCTCGTACACCCTGTCTGAATGCCACAATAACAGAAGCGCTTGAGATAGAAGGGATTGTGTTTCGTACATGGGAGAAACTCTGGATGAAGGATCGCAGGGACTCTCCGCCCTTCTGCTTGACAGCAAAAAGGTCCAGTTCCGTGCCCGATCGGGTGTATGAACTCCCGAAGTTGGCAGTGAACTGTTGACACACTTCCGCCCAACTGTTGATGGAGTCGGGTGGAAGTCTCATGAACCAGGACCTGGTGGTCCCAGTTAAAGCCACGAGGAAATAATTGGCCATTACAGCCTCATTGCCTCCAGTCGCAAGGATTGCGGTGGAGTAGATTTGGAGAAACTCAGCGGGATTGACAGTCCCGTCAAATTTCTCCGGCAGGTGAGGCTAGATCTTCTGCGGCCATCTGACCATGTGTAGGTGCATGGCCAGGGCAAAACAGCCTCCTCCTAGTCCCTCAGGAGCAGGACTGTCCCGAGCCTCTCGCCTTTCGCGAGCATGCTCGATATGGACGCAAATATCTTGTTGACGGTAATAGCGATCAAGCTCCGCCCGGAGGTCGTGAGTTGAAAGCCGAGTTACCGTATGGGTGCCTCGTGCCCCGTAAGGCAACGACGTCGCCTGTTGAGACGCAACACGCCTCCTGTGTTGTGAAGCATGCGGACCAAGTCTACCCGACACAGTTCGATTCTGCGATGGGGCCCGCCCCAAGGGGGGACCATGGTTGCTGATGCGATCGGCTGCTGCTGCAACCAAGTGTTCCACATCAGCCCTCCACTGCTCCATTGCATCCTGGGATTCTCTTGGAGGCGGTGGACGTTGGAGAAGAGCACGCGCGACATGGAGTGTGTGTTCAGGGTTGTTGTTTGCCGATGCCGTGACCGACGCATACGCCCCATCTCGCTGTCCAGCTTGATTCGCCGATGCGGACGGTGGCGGCGGTGGCATGACTCCTGCTGGAGCCACAACACCTGTTGGCTGTTGCATGTTGGAGGGATTGCCTCCAGCAGGTTGCACAGCAGGATTGCCGTTGGACGATACAGCAGCAGAGTTCACCATGTTTGAATCTCGGGCGCCCCTACCTGGCGCGCCAACTATCGGAGTTTAGTTCTGGAAATTCTCCCGGTACTACTGTTGGTAGCCTGCAGAGTTTGTAGTTCGGTATTGGGTGCACAGAGATTTAGAACACGATGGCAAGTGGACACAAGGATTTACATGGTTCGGGCCGCCTAAGCGTAATACCCTACTCCACGAGGTGTGTGATTGTTGAATTGAGCGTTTGAGCACTTGTGAGCGTGTGTCAGAGCCAAGTCTGGAAGAGTCTGAAAAGTCTCTCCTGTGTATCGCTCGGCCAGTCCTTTTATAGTACAAGGACTGGTCGTTACATCATTAGCCTAGTCCGACATGTGGCCCTAGCGGTTACTGATGCTTAATACACAATTAATGAGCTTAATTACCCTTAATAGTGTGGTAACGCGCCTTGACAGTGTCGTTACTGGTATTAAGGGCCCTCCGATCATGTGTCATTAAGATGGTATTAATGGAACTTAATCGGGTCTTGAAGTCTTTGATTGTCCCTTGAAGGTCCGAGCCATTGGGGGTCCACCAGTCTGACTGTTGAGGCTGAAGGTCCGGCGGTTGGACACGTGGCAGCTCTGGAGCTTACCGTCTGGGACGGGTAGGTCCGGTGCAGTTGTACACGTGTCGGTACCGGAGCTTCCCTCTGTCGGGGGTTAGGTCCGGGGATGCTGCGCAGGTATTTGGCCCGGAGCTTTCCCATGTGTGGGACGTAGCTCCGGTTGCAGTATACACGTGGCAGCACCGGGACTAACCATAGAAGGGAGGCAGGTTCGGTCCCGTATGACAAGTGGGGCCTTCGGAGGTCTTCAACTCAGACAGGTAAAGTTCCTTTGGTCTTCTTGCAGTCCCAAGGGGTATACGCTACGCATGGTACTGACACACTCCACAGTTGGCGCGCCAGGTAGGGAGGCCTGAGATTCAAACATGGTGAAATTTGCTGTTGGATCGTCCAACGGCAACCATGTTGCGCAACCTGCTGGAGGCAATCCTTCCAACATGTAGCAGCAAGTAGGTGTTGTGGCTCCAGCAGGAGTCATGCCACCACCGCCACCGTCCACACCGGCGAACCAAGCTGGACAACGAGGTGGGGCGTCCGCGTCGATCACTGCATCGGCGAACAACAACCCTGAACATGCGCTTCATGCTGCGCATGATCTTCTCCAACGTCCACCGCCTCCAGGAGCATCCCAGGGTGCAATGGAGCAGTGGAGAGCTTATGTGGATCATTTGGTTGCAGCAGCAGCCGATCGCATCAGCAATCAAGGTCCTCCCCCCTCGGGGCGGGCCCAATCTCAGCATCGGACCTTCTCGGGCAGACTCAGTCCGCACGCTTAGCAGCACAGGAGGCGTGCTGCATCTCAATAGTCGATGTCGCTGCCTTCCGCGGCGCGACGTACCCATACGATAACGAGGCTTTCGACTCATGACCTCCAAGCGGAGCTCGATTGTCGTTACCATCAACAAGACGGCCGCGTCCACATCAAACGTGCTCGCGAGAGGCGAGAGGCTCGGGACAACCCTACTCCTGAAGGATTAGGAGGAGGTTGTTCTGCCCTGGCCATGCACCTATGCATGATCAGATGGCCGCAAAAGTTCCGGCCTCACCTGTCGGAGAAATTGGACGGGACTATCAGTCCTGCCGAATTTCTCCAAATCTACTCCACCGCAATCCTTGCAGCTGGGGGAAATGAGGCCGTGATGGCCAATTATTTCCTTGTGGCTTTAATTGGGACCGCGAAGTCTTGGTTCATGAGCCCTCCGCCTGACTCCATCAATAGTTGGGCGGAGTTGTGCCAATAGTTCACCGCCAATTTTGGGAGCTCATACACCCGACTAGGCATGGAATTGGACCTTTTTGCTGTCGAGCGAAAAGGGGGAGAGTCATTGCGATCTTTCATCCAGATATTATCCCAGGTACGAAATACCATTCTTTCTATCTCAAGCGCTTCTGTTATTGTATCATTCATACAGGGCGTTCGGGACAAGAAGATGCTGGAGAAGCTGGCGACCAAGGAAGTCACCAGCGTCACGGAACTCTTCAGCTTGGCAGACAAGTGTGCCAAAGCTGCGGAGGGCCATGAAATGCACTTCCAACCACCTCCGGAGGCCAACAAAAGATCCTCCAAGGGTGAAGCCACTACCACCGGGAGTGGCAAGAAGAAGAAAAAGTCCAACAACAAGAAGAAGTCGTCGGCCGGCACACCTACTGTCGCAGCTCCGGGTGGCCAGGGGGCACGCCCCGAGAAACAACCTCGACCGTCGTCTGAAGACGGTGGCAGCTCCAAGATGTGGTGTCCCATACACAAAACAGACGACCACAACCTGGAAAACTGCCGAGAGGTCCAGAACCTCGCCGGGTGTTACAACAAGCGCTGGGAAGAAGCTCATTTCTGTCAAAGGGAAGGAAAACAAAAAGTCGACGAAGCTCCAGCTGAAGAGGAGTTAGGCTTTTAGGACCCCAAAAAGGTCTTGAAGGCTGTTTACACCTCCGTTGACGATGACTCAGATGGCTGCAAAAGTTCCAGCCTCACCTGCCGGAGAAATTTGACGGACTGTCAATCGAGCTGAATTACTCTAAATCTACTCCACCGCAATCCTTGCGGTTGGGGGAAATGAGGCCGTGATGGCTAATTATTTCCTTGTGGCTTTAACTGGGACCGCCAGGTCTTGGTTCATGAGCCTTCCGCCTGACTCCATCAATAGTTGGGCGGAGTTGTGCTAACAGTTCACCGCCAATTTTGGGAGCTCATACACCCGGCCAAGCACGGAACTGGACCTTTTTGTTGTCAAGCAAATATGGGGAGAGTCCTTGCGATCTTTCATCTAGAGATTCTCCCAGGTACGAAATATCATTCCTTCTATCTCAAGCGCTTCTGTTATTGTAGCATTCAGACAGGGCGTTCGAGACAAGAAGATGCTGGAGAAGTTGGCGACCAAGGAAGTCACCAGCGTCATGGAACTCTTCAGCTTGGCAGACAAGTGTTCCAAAGCTGCAGAGGGCCGTGAAATGCACTCCCAACCAACACCGGAGGCTAACAAAAAACCCTCCAAGGGTGAAGCCACTACCTCTGGGAGTGGCAAGAAGAAGAAAAAGTCCAACGGCAATAAGAAGTAGTCGGTCGGCACACCTACTGTCGCTGCTGCCACAGCTCCGGGTGGCCGGGGGCCACGGCCCGAGAAACGACCTCGGCCATCATCTGGAGACGGTGGCAGCTCCAATATGTGGTGTCCCATACACAAAACAGACAGCCACAACCTGGAAAACTACCGAGAGCTCCAGAACCTCGCCGAGCGTTACAACAAGCATCGGGAAGAAGCTCCTTACTGTCAAAGGAAAGGAAAACAAAAAGTCGACGAAGCTATGGCTGAAGAGGAGTTAGGCTTTCAGGACCCCAAAAAGGTCTTGAAGGCTATTTACACCTCCGTTGACGATGACTCCGACATCTCCGACAACAAGCGTCGGAAGACCATGAACACCATCTTTGGTGGTTTGTGGGACATCACCTCCCGTCGTATCCTCAAGACAATGCGGCGGGACATGGCCTCTGTAGCTCCCACCGCTAGGGCGGAGCCTCATTGGAAGTGGATGGATACTGCCATTACCTTCTATGCTTCGGACTGCCCGCAGAACATGATCGGAGCTAGACAACTTCCACTGATGGTATCTCTGACCATCAATAACATCCAGCTCCACCACGTAATGGTGGATGGAGGTTCGGGGCTGAACCTCATAAGCTTCAAAGCTTTCGCCAAGCTTCAACTCCGACCTTCAGATCTTCGCCCCTCCCGACCTTTCCCCAGAGTAGGTCCGAGGGCCATAACTCCACTCGGCGCCATTACTCTCCCGGTGACCTTCGGGACTCAGGAGAATTACAGGACCGAGAAGTTGATCTTCGACGTGGCACAGATCAACTTGCCATTCAACGCCATCTTGGGCAGGCCAGCTTTGTACAAATTCATGGCTGCTGCTCATTATGGCTACTTGGTGTTGAAGATGCCAACACCCTCAGGCGTACTCCGGATCCGCGGAGATCGCACTGACGGAGTTACAGCTCTAGAAGAACTCCACGCGCTGGCTACAACGCAGGAGGAAGAATCCGGAAAGGAGCAAACTCCGAAGCCCCCGAGCATTCTTCATCGAGGCTCAACCTCCGCACCTCATGTGCAACCAAGCGAGGACACCGACATTCCCGTCAAAGTTGTCCAAATTGGTTCCGATGATGCTCAGACCACCCGTATATCGGGAGGTCTGAACGACAAATAGGAACTCGCGCTCATAACTTTCCTCCGGGCTAATGTCGACGTGTTTGCCTGGCAACCGTCACAAATGTCTGGGATCCCTAGGGAAGTGATTGAGCACAATCTGAAGATTTATCCCGACACTCAGCCTGTACATCAGAAGCCTTGGAAGCAATCAGTAGAGTGATAGAACTTCATACGTGAGGAAGTGAAGAAGTTGCTCGAAGTTGGATTCATCCGGGAAGTCTTTCACCCAAAATGGCTGGCAAACCTAGTTGTTGTACCTAAGGCTGACGGGAAGCTTCGGATGTGTATCGAATACACTACACTAAATAAGGCATGTCCAAAGGATCCATTCCCACTACCTAGAATAGATCAGGTAGTGGATTCCACCTCTGGGTGTGAATTACTGTGCTTCCTAGATGCATATTTTGGGTATCATCAAATCAGAATGTCTAGGGAAGATGAAGAGCATACTTCCTTCATTACAGTAGATGGATTATACTGTTACACTGCCATGCCATTCGGTCTCAAAAACGCTACTTCAACGTTTGTGCGAGCTATGTACAAAACTTTTGGAGAGCTCATCAGAGATGTAGTGGAAGTGTACGACGATGACATCGTCGTCAAGATCAAGAACAAGGAGTCATTACTTAACACCTTGCAAGCTATCTTCAACAAGTTGCGAATCACATGCACGACGCTGAACCTAGACAAATGTGTCTTCGGGCTTAGCTCCGGAAAGCTTCTTGGATTCTTGGTCAACCGCCGAGGAATAGAGGCGAATCCGGTGAAGATTAAAGCTATTGAAAACATGCGGCCACCATCCTGGAGGTCTGGGTCACTTCAGAAGAAGCTCCGGGTTCCTCAAGCAAGAACCTGGAGGTCCCCAAAGAAGGTCCGGACCCCTCCGGGAGGGTTCGGGTTGATGAGGAGGAAGCTTCGGGCCCCTCTGGGAGGGTCCGGACAGTCCAGCGCCCAATATACTTCATTAGCGAAGTACTTCATGACGCCAAGACTCGATACTTATAGGTGCATAAGCTGCTCTATGTAGTTCTTATTGCCTCTAGGAAGCTTTGCCACTACTTCCAAGCTCACAAAGTAACCTCTTATCCACTGCATGCAATCTTGCATAACCCCAACTCTACTAGGAACATTGCAAAGTGGGCAGCGGAATAGGCCAAGTTCGATCTTGAATTCGTCCCAAGACAAGCGATCAAGAGTCAAGCATTGGCAGACTTTGTGGTGGAATGGACCCTTTCTCCATCAAATCCTAGGGGCCCCAGTGAGCAGAAGCCAGAACCCAAGGTTCCGATCTTCACTGAACCTCACTGGACACTTTACTTCGACGGCTCCGTGCAGAAGCAGGGGGCCGGAGCTGGAATTCTTCTCCTCGCTCCGACCGGGGAGAAGGTCAAATACATGGTTCACCTTGACTTCAAGGCGACCAACAACATGGCGGAGTATGAAGCATTAATCTATGGGCTCAAGGTGGCACTATCATATAGTGTCAAGCAGCTGTTAGTAAAGGGTGATTCGCAGCTCATTATAAAACAAGTCAAAGGTGAATGTTGCTGCAACAACCCTCAATTAGCTGCATATCTACTTGAAGTACAAAAGCTTCAGAAGGAATTCGAAGTCCTGGATCTTTGCCATGTCCAGCATCTCAACAACGCTGAAGCTGACGAACTCTCGGCGAAAGCTTCAACCGGAGCTCCAGTTCCTGACGGAACCTTCATCCAGAGATTGTCAAGACCAACAGCTCAGCCTGCTGAACCGAGCGAAGGGGGCGAGACCAGCACCTCGAATCTAGTGGTCTCGATGGCCCTGTTACCATGGCGTCCATCAAGGGTTGTAGGTGCTGCAGGAAGCTCCGAGCAACCCAGCACGCAAGACTCAAATGCTCAAGTTAGCTTCAATGCATGGATCTTGGAGATCTGGAGCTACTTGAAAGACAAAATCCTTCCTGAAGATAATGTATCTACTGACCGGATAGTCAGATTGGCTAAAAGATACACACTAGTAGAAGGGGATCTCTACCAGCATGGTGCCAACGGCGTCCTAATGTGGTGCATTACAAGGGAAGAAGGTCGCGAGCTCCTCGCGGAAATCCATGGAGGCGAGTGTGGGAACCACGCGTCTTCTCGCACGTTGGTCGGTAAAGCCTTCCGACATGGTTTTTACTGGCCTACAACACTCCAGGATGCAACCGAGCTAGTGAAAAAATGTGAAGCATGTCAGTTTCATGCGAAGAAAATTCACACACCAGCTCAACCCTTACAAATGATACCTCCTACGTGGCCATTCGCTGTGTTGGGGATGGATATCTTGGGACCTTTCCCAAGAGCCGTCGGAGGTTACAAGTTCCTGTACATTGCCATAGACAAGTTCATCAAGTGGCCGGAAGCAACTCCAGTTATGACAATAAACAAGCAATCAGATATCAATTTCTTGCAGTCCATCGTATCAATTTCTTGCAGTCCATCGTATGTAGATTTGGAGTCCCAAACAAGATCATAATTGACAACGGGACCCAATTCACAAGATCTGCATTCCAAGGATATGGCAAATGCAGAAATCCTAAAAGGACTCAAGACGAGCACATATGAGCACCTAAAAAAACATGGAGCCAATTGGATTGAAGAGCTTCCGCCCACCTTGTGGTCAAACAGGACAACTCCAAACCGGCCAACTGGAGAGACACCTTTCTTCCTGGTGTACGGAGCTGAAGCAATCCTTCCTCCGGAAATCACCTTGGGGTCACTCCAGGTCCGGACCTTTGACGAAGCCACGCAGGACCAGCTCCGACGTGAAGACCTTGACCTCATTTAAGAGGGAAGGTGTCGAGCAGCTGTTCGAAAAGCACGATACCGCCAAGCGCTCCGGTGATATCACCAAAGGCATCTGCATAACCGATAGCTCGAGGAAGGCGATCTGGTGCTACGGAGAATACAAACTCGAGAAGGGTTAAACAAACTTTCCCCCAGCCGGGAAGGACCCTTTCGAGTGATCAAAGTATCCCGTACCGGATGCGTTCGCTTGGCAACCGAGGATGGGACACCGCTCCCTAATCCTTGGAACATTGAGCACCTCCGTAAGTTCTACACTTAATATCACGAAAGTGAGTCTGTAGTTACATATGATGTATGTTATAGCGTCATTGTACAGAGTCGGGTAGCTCCTCCGGGAGAACCGCCGGACCTTTCCTGGAAGGTCCGCAAGGTTTAGGCAACACTTGACACAGTCTCAGAACTAAAAGTTTAGCTAGTTACCCTGGGTCAAACAAGAAATGTAACACACTTAGCCTGGTTCCGTACCCTAAGGGTGTACTTGTTTCCCCTGTACCCTAGACCTATAATGAAAGACATCATTATGTGAAAACAGAATCCATGTGCATTTATTTTGTACAGGCTCAATATTTTTTTTCTCTTTCTTGTCTATAACAAAGTTATTCAATTCTCAAGAAACTTTAGCTCGAACAATTCATGTATAATTCAAGTCGCTTTGTTAATACTTTCGGGTCTTAACATTGTTGAATGGCCCACTCACCTGAACGCCAAGCCAATCTAGGTCCGGAGTGTGCTATCGACTTAGCCTGGTCCAGCACCCTAAGTACGCCACCCTACCTACACCCTGGCAGGCCTGAGTAAGGTGAGTCCAGAAAACGATCAAACCTGGAGGAAATAAGCTAATGCACTTGATTGTATATAGAATTACGGTCGACCTAAAGATTTCTTTCGGGAATAGTAAGCCGCAAACGAGTTATAGATAAGAACTGGATTTACTATTTTTCTTGACTTCAGTATGCAGGAAAAATAAAAATCTCATGATGATGGTGGATGATGTCGGAGCTATCAAAGCTTCGATACCCCATAAGGTGGCCCGTTGTCGATGTTTTAAACATTGATAGTAGGCGTCGCCAGAGCTACCAAGTTCCAGCATATCCAGGGGGCCATCCGTCAACGTGAAGGAAAGATGATAGAAGGACACCCTAATGGGGTCTGCTGTCGACGCTCTACGTGTTAACAGTGGACACTGTCGGAGCTACTAAGCTCCGACAACCCCAGAGAACCAGCTGTCGACGTTTTACGCGTTGATAAGGTCGCTGCCGGAGCTACTAAGCTCCGACAACCTTAGGGGGCCCTGCTATCGACGACTTTGGACCTATACTCTACAAATTCGAAGCACTCAAGTCTTCAGCAAAATGTTACATCCTCTTGGTACATGTCGGCAATCAAATTGTGTACATCTACCAGGGGGCCAAGTGAGACAAAGGTTGAAGAAAAAAATGAAATTCATAAATTTCTTGGATTTCATTCATCTGAAGACAAGAGATTACAAAATTGGAGGAAATAAGAGAAGATACAAGTGGAAGCTACAAAGAGAAAGTCCTAGATCCTAAGGAAGAAAGAGGCAACCTTCTGGGCAACCTCCGACACGCTGGCCTTGGCGGCATCTCCCTCACTGTCGATGGGACCTTCAAGCACCGAATCTAATGGGAAGTGAGGATCCCGACTTGTGTAGCACGTCAGCATGTACTATGCGACATTCTGCGCAAGGGATTCCCCTTCAGTTTCCAGCTGATGTGCGATGACATCACCCATCTTGTTGAGTTTGCTGCCCGCCAAGCTCAACGCCTGGTCCAGCTCCGACTCCGGATCATCCGGGCGCATGGTACTAAAACCCAGCGGCATCAGCGCATCATTGGCTTTGCCCAAGAAGTCCCAAACTTGTTGGGACTCCGCAACCCTTGAGCCTCACACCTCTTCCAAGGACCTCTTGGTCGTTGCAAGTTTCGAACCCTCTCGAGCCAGGTGATCCACCTCTTTGGCGTGTTGTTGAATCTTTTCAGCAACTTGCCTTTCGAGTTTAGCAAGTTCCTCTTCCCGGACGTGGACTTTGTTCCGGCGGTCGACTAGGTCTCTCTCCCGGCCCCGCACTTTCTTCTCCCTGGCAGCAACTTCATTCTCCCTCTTGGTGAGGTCCTGTCCCCGCTACCAAGCCTTTTTCTCCTCGCTCTCGCAGAGCTCCTCCAGCTTCTTGGTGTGCTCCGTGAGGCTCTTGTCACCCAGAGCCAGCCCCTGAGCAAGCTCCTCCTCCCTCTTCACGAGGTCATCTCGCGGCTCTAGGAGTTTTTTCTCTTTATCTTCGAGCTTTTTCTCCCGCTCTTCAAGAGCCTCCTAGTGCTTGACGAGGCTGTTGTGGATCGAGCTGAGCTTCTCATGGCGATCATTCGCTGCTTCATTAGCAGCCATGGCCTGTTCGTGGATGGACCAGGAATGGTTGTCGAGGGATCGCACCATGCTTTCCCTCTCGTCCAGCAGCTGGACCCAGTACTCCATCCAGGCCTTCTCCCTCTTGACACACTCCTTGTCGTCGGCCAGTCTTGTCTGCGCCAGCTTGGTCTCGAATTGGAGCCGGTTGCGCAACCTCCTAAGGGTCTGGCGCTCCTCCTCGAGGGCCTTGCTGTCGTGGTAAAAAGCAAGTTATACCTGATGAAGGCTGGAGCAGGCGTTGTCGATGGACAACAACAGGGGGATTGGCTCCGGACCTGCCGGGATCCTCTCCGCTGACTCCAGCGGGTTCTCCATAACAAAAATCAAGTCCCACTCTAGAAGAGTGGTCCCCTGAGCTTCCGCAGCACTAGGGCCGCCCTCCGGGGTATCTTCGGTCACCGCCGAGGAAGGTCCTGCAATGGAAGATCATACCTCCGGAGTCGGCTCCGAAGGTCCCGCCACCAGGTCATCAGCAACTGCTCCCTCTGGCAGAGGACCGGTCGATTTGCCTTGGTACCCTGGCTCAGGCGTGGGTACCTCCGGAACCACCACCTCCAGGGCAGACATTGAAGATTCAGCCGAAGCTAAGGCCTCTTCCGGCTTCGGTGCTGGTCTCCTCCATTGTCGGTCTAGGCGCCGGAACTTCATCAACCACCGGGTCTACCACCGGGGCTTCAACAACATCCGGCTCTAAGGCTGGAACTGCAACTATCTCCGACTCTGGGGCTGGAGCGTCTATCATCACATCATCCAAAATCGGAGCTTCAACCTCCGGAGCTGGTGCCGCTGGTACATCTTCATTCCTGTGGTCCGACGCTACCACGGGAGCTTCAGGAGACGACTCGAGGTCCAGGACCACGACAGCTGGCGCCGAAGCTACCGCGACCTCAGCCACCACCTGGGGCGGCACTGGAACTGGAGCCGAAGCCTCCGCCTGTACATCATCAGTTGTTGTCGCAGGAACCGGAGCTTCAGCCCCTTTCTTGGATACCCTGTGGATGAAGGATGAAGAAACTCAAAATATGTTTACAACAAAAAATAACCAACTGAGGGAAAAAAATTACCTTGGGAGACTTCCGCTCCAGCTAGCGCGGAACCTCTTTGTCGGACGCTCAGAGCCCGACTGTCGGTACCCCGCAGACCGGGTACCCCCGCGCACAAGGAGAAAACGACTAAGGACTCGGCCTCTACTTGGAGGCAGAGTCCGAGGCTTCCACGTCATGGAGGGAAGGACCAGATCCTACCTCCCCGCCAGGGTGGGCTCCTGGGGCTGCCATGTGGCTGGCTGGACCGGACCCTCGCCTCCCCGCTGAGGCAGGCTCCGAGGCTGCCACGTGGCCAGTAGAACCGGACCCTCGCCTCTCCGCCGAGGCGGGCTCTGAGGCTGCCACGTGGCTGGCAGAACCGGACCCTCGCCTCCCCGCTGAGGCGGGCTCTGGGGCTGCCACGTGGCCATTGGAACCCCCGGGAACAGGCCCGTCTCCCTGCAGGGAAAGGGTCTAGAACTACCACGTGGCCCGTAGGGCTGAGCCTCCGCCCTTCCGCGGAGGTGGGCTCCGGAGGCGCCACGTGGCCTGTATAGCCGGGCACTCTACTCCCCGCAGAGGCAGGCTCCGGTGCGACCACGTGGTGGACGGCCAACTCAATGCGGTAGGAGGCCGCAGTAAAGGAAATAGTGCGCTGCTCAGACGGGCATTAAGTATGCGCGCCTTCCCCAGGCGAAGCGGAGTCGCGCATGCGAAAGTCAAGGCTCCAGTGTCCTGTCTTGTCCAAGTAGCCGGTACAGACCCACTGCGCAAGACGGACGAGTGAGCCGCAGGGACAAGACAACGGGACATGCCCTGCCATCATCAACAACTATGTGTAGCCCTGGCGCACGATGCGGCGGGACAGCACATTGAAGCCCCTGACAAAGGGAAGTAGATTGCATTTAATCCTAGATCTTGTATAGGATTTGGCTCTCCCCGGGACCACCTGTCGGGCTCCGGGGCCCACCTTGTGACTGCAGAGTTCTTGGACTATAAAAGGACTCGGCAGACGACCTTCACGGGGGATCGATCAAAACTCATACACGCTCAAGCAAGGCAATACACAAACACTCCCGTGGACGTAGGGTGTTACGCTCCGGTGGCCCGAACCACGTAAACCCTCTGTGTTCATCATCTCGCTACGCTCAATCTCCTGGGACTAGCCCTTGTGAATCCAAAGAACCTCTGCGGGCTGCTCTCTAAGCAGGTCTGGGGGAAGTGTCATTTAAGACCTTCGACATTTGGCGCGCCACGTAGAGGGCTTTTTCCCCGTGAAGATTTCCACCAGCAGCAATGGTGAACGGCCATTCCAACGCCGGTTCATCCAGGCCGCAGTCACGGCGACCAGCAGTAGCTGAGGACCAGACATCATCTCGCTCTAGGGTGGGATCCCGTTGTAGAGCAGCAAGGTCGGGACCTTCACGTCACCCTGCTGTCACCTCGCCGGTTGCAGACCAGCACGCCACACCATGGCGTACTCCAGCCGTGACGGCAGCTACAGGGCTGCTTGCTGCGAGCCCGGAGAGTGCGCTCGCAGCAGCGCGAGCGCTACTCCACAACCCACCTGCTGGGGATGCTCCTCGGGGAGGAGCTCAGCAGTGGATCAACGACGTCGACCACCTCGTCACCGCTGTGCTCAACGCACCTCCACCAAGGGAGACACATGCCCAACCGATGCATGTGTTGTTGTCACGGACTCCAACAATCGACCGATGGATGGTAGACTCGCGCTCGACCAGGATCTCGACAATGGACCTGAGAACCGGGCTGCAGCGCCGCAGGTCAGGAGAAGACTACTGAGTCACCATCAAGCGATAGAGGGAGCGGCAGCGCAACCTCAAGGCAGATTACAGTGCGCCGGGCCCTGAGCCCTAGACTCACGTTGTGCCTCCACCATACCAGTCTTACGTTGCGCCTCCACCTCCACGGGCGTACGCTGCACCGCCCCAGCATCAGGTGTACGCAGCCCACCTACTCACCAGGGGTATGCAGTGCCACGGCCGGCGCAAGCCAGCCCCACCCAAGGGTGTGCAACTTTGGCACCTTACCTCCGTTTTGTGGTCTGGCCACGAAAGTTCCGGCCACACATACCGGAGAAGTACGACAGGAGCGTCAACCCGAGCGAGTTCCTCCAGATCTACTCCACCGCAATACTAGCTGCAGGAGGCGACGAGACCATCATGGCTAACTACTTCCCCGTCGTCCTGACTGGCCCAGCCCGATCATGGCTCATGAACCTGCCCCAGGGGTCCATAACCTCCTGAGATGAGCTGTGCGGACAGTTCGTGGCGAACTTCGGCAGTTCATACAAGCGTCCCAACACAGAGCTTGACCTCCATGCCGTCAGACAGCGCGCTGGAGAGTCACTGCGATCGTTCATCCAGCGATTCTCTCAGGTACGGAACACCATCCCTCATGTTGCTAGCGCATCAGTTATTGTTGCGTTCAGGCAAGGTGTGAGAGACAAGAAGATGCTCGAGAAGCTAGCCACGCATGAAGTGTGTGATGTCTCTGAGTTGTTTGCTCTGGCAGACAGATGTGCTAGGGCAGCTGAGGGACGCAATTGGCACTCCCAACCTTCCTCAGAGGCAAGGGAGGTCACGCTGACTGAGGAAGGATCCTCTGCAAAGAGCAACGGCAAGAAGAAGAATAAGGGCAATGGCAAGAACAAGCCAAAGTCCGGAGCCCATGCGGTGGCGGCCGCGGCACCCGGCGAAGCCCGACCGCCGCGCCGAGACAAGTGCCCTCGGCAGTCACCAGAACGCGAGGAGCCTGGCTTCAAGTGCCCGGTGCACCGCACAAATAGCCATAGTGCTAGCGAGTGCCGGGAAGTGAAGAAGTCCGCGGAGCGCTTCCGAGAGTAGAAACAGAAGCAGCATCGCCAGGTTGGCGCGCCTCCCTGCTAGAGGGAGGGCAAACAGAAGGTCGATCCTGAAAAGGAGGATGACAGCGAGATGGGGTTCCAGGAACACTAGAGGGCGGTTAAGGCCATCTTCTAGGGTGGCGACTCCGACTCCAGCAGCGATAAGGAGCGCCGCAAGACTCTCCACGTCATCTACGGGGGTGCCACAGATCCCACGTCCCGAAATGCAGTGAAGACTCTGCGACGGGCAGTGGCCGTAGTGGCCCCCGCTCCGAGCCCGGCTCCCCACCACAAGTGGATGAGCACGGCAATCAGCTTCGACGCCTCTGACTGCCCGAAGAACATGGCAGGAGCAGGCGTACTCCCGTTGCTAGTGTCCCCGACCATTGCCAACGTGAAGTTCTTTCACGTGCTGATTGATGGTGGGGTAGGCCTCAACCTCATCTCCACGGTGGCCTTCCGGAAGCTGCAGCTGCCGATGTCCCGGCTCACACCCTCGAGCCCGTTCTTAGGTGTCGGATCGGGGCAAATCCTCCCGTACGGTAACATTCACTTCCTGGTGACCTTTGGGACCCCAGAGAATTACTGTACGGAGAGTGTTTTGTTCGACGTGGCGGACGTCGACCTCCCCTTCAACGCAATCATCGGAAGACCGATGCTCTACAGGTTCATGGCTCTAGCCCACTATGTCTACCTCGTCCTGAAAATGTCGACGCCTTCCGGCGTCCTCAGGGTCAAAGGGGACCGCTCAGCTACAATATCCGCCTTGGAGCAGCTCCAGGCGCTCGCAGCGGGGAGGGCTCCGACTCCAGGGGGCGCGAAGGAGAGTCGACCAGAATAGGGCCCGACGCAGCGGGCCTCCACTTATGCACCCCGCGGGCAACCAGTCGGCGACGACATCCCGGTAAAGGTCGTCAGGATTGGCTCCGAGGCTGCCCAGACAACCCGCATCGCGGGGAACCTGGACAGCAAATAGGAACTCGCGCTCGTCACCTTCCTTCGGGACAATGTTGATGTGTTTGCATGGAAACCATCACAAATGCTCGGGATCCCCAGGGAGGTGATTGAGCACCATCTGAAGATCTACCCCGACGCTCGACCGGTGCAACAGAAGCCCAGGAAACAGTCCATCGAGCGGCAGAACTTCATCCGTGAAGAAATCAAGAAGCTGCTCGATGTTGGTTTCATCCGGGAGGTCCACCACCCACGGTGGTTGGCCAACCCTGTTGTCGTCCTCAAGGCTGGCGAGAAACTTCGGATGTGCATCGACTACACCAACCTCAATAAGGCATGCCCAAAGGATCCATTCCCTCTTCCTAGGATAGATCAAATAGTAGACTCAACATCAGGTTGTGATCTTATGTGTTTCCTAGATGCATGTTCTGGTTTCCACCAAATACCAATGTCTAGGGAAGATGAGGAACACACTGCTTTCATAACAGTAGATGGCCTGTATTGTTATGTCTCCATGCCTTATGGACTTAAGAATGCTCTCCCCACCTTTATACGTGCAATGCATAAGACATTTGGGGATCTCATTAGAGATCTGGTAGAGGTGTATGTCGATGACATCGTGGTAAAGATTAGAGCCCACACATCCTTATTAGACAACCTAGCCCAAGTCTTCAGCAAGCTGCGCACGATGCGCACGATGTTGAACCCTGACAAGTGCGTCTTTAGGGTTTCTGCAGGGAAGCTCCTTGGTTTCTTGATCTCGCACCAAGGAATTGAAGCTAACACAGACAAGATTAAGGCAATAGAACTGATGCGACTGCCGGCCCGCATCAAGGATGTGCAGAAGCTTGCAGGGTGTTTGGCAGCCCTCGGCCGGTTAATCTCAAGACTGGCTGAGCGAGCGCTGCCCTTCTTCAAGATTCTACGGAAGTCGGGTCCCTTTGTGTGGACCGAGGAAGCGGAAGCGGTGTTCCAGGAGCTCAAGAATCACCTGATGACGCTACCCATCATGGTGGCGCCAGAACCCGACGAACCACTCCTGCTGTACATCACCGCAAGAACGGAGGTGGTCAGCATGGTCCTGGTTGCAGAGCGATCGGAGCTACTGCCGAAGCAAGCACCCGAGGGAGCCTCTGAGGAGGAAGCTAAGCCTCAGGCCCCGGACCCAGCAGAGGACCCCCTCGTTGTGTGCTCCAGTCACCTAGTGCCCTCCAGGTCCCAGCCCCTGGAGGTCCGACTAGATCCTGCGGGCCACATTCCCCGGGATGCAGATGCATTGCAAGGAGCCCCGGACCCCCAAGGAGGGTTCGGACCTCCCAACGGCCAGTCTACTACATCAGTGAGGTCCTCCATGAAGCAAAAACAAGATATCTGGAGGTACACGAATTGTTGTATGCAGTGCTCATAGCGTCGAGGAAGCTCCGGGTTTACTTCCAGGCTCACCGGGTTTCAGTGGTCACCTCCTTCCCACTAAAGACCGTACTCCACAGCCCCAACTCGATTGGCAACATCGCCAGGTGGGCAGTGGAGTTGGCGGAGTTTGAGCTGGAGTTTTACCACGACATGCAGTCAAGAGCCAACCACTGGCGGACTTCTTGGCAGAATGGACTCCATCGTCAAGCAACCCAGGGGGGCCCGGACAATGGAGAAACGGTGCCCAAGGCCCCAGTTTTCACCGAAACCCCCTGGACGCTCTACTTCGATGGCTCCTCGCGGAAGCAGGGGGCCTGGGCCGGGGTCCTGTTCCTCACCCCGACTTGGAAGCAGTTCAAGTACATGGTGCGCCTCGACTTCAAGGCGACTAACAACATTGCAGAATACGAGGCCCTAATCTTTGGGCTAAAAACTGCCCTGACTCTCAATGTCCGCCAGCTTCAAGGTAAAGGTGATTCTCAGCTGATCATCAAGCAAGCCAAAGGGGAGTGCAGCTGCAACGTCCGGAAGCTGGAGAAGGACTTTGAAGTCTTGGACCTGTGCCATGTACCCTGAGCCGACAACTCAATCGTAGATGACCTGTCAACGAAGGCCTCCACAAGGGCCCCAGTGCCTGAAGGAGTCTTTGCAAGGACGTTACCGTGACCAACCGCCCGGGCAGCCGAACCGGGCGAAGGGGGCGAGCCCAGCAACTTGAAGCTGGCAGTCCCGGCAGCCCTGCTACCATGGAGTCTGCCAAGGATCGTATGCGCCACCGGGGGCTCCGAGCTACCGGGCGCCCAAGATCCAGAGGCTCAAGCAAGTCCCGATGCTTGGATCTCGGAGGTCCGGGACTACTTGAAAGACGACATCCTTCCCGAAAAACATGCCCTGGCAGAAAGGATAGTCCGCATGGCTAAGAGGTACACGCTGGTGGAAGGAGATCTCTACCGGCATGGCGCCAATGACATCCTGCTGCGATGCATTACCCGGGAGGAGAGTTGTGACTTGCTCGCAGAGATCCATGGAGGCGAGTATGGGAACCACGCGTCATCCTGCACGCTGGTCGGTAAAGCCTTTCAGCATGGCTTTTACTGGCCGACAGCACTCCAGGATGCCGCCCAGATGGTCAGGAGATGCAAGGCGTGTCAGTTCCATGCCAGGCAGATCCACACACCAGCTCAGGCACTGCAGATAATCCCTCCCTCATGGCCATTCACTGTGTGGGGTTGGATATCCTAGGGCCCTTTCCCAGAGCCTTCGGAGGATTCCGGCACCTCTACGTCGCCATAGACAAGTTCACCAAGTGGCCGGAAGCCGCCCCAGTTGTCACCATCAACAAGTAGTCAGCAGTCAAATTCATCAAGTCGATCGTCTGCCGGTTCGGGGTCCCAAACAAAATCATCATTGATAACGGGACCCAGTTCACAAGTGCAGTGTTCCAGGAATACTGCGAGGACCTTGGGATCCAAGTCTGCTATGCATCTGTTGCTCATCTAGAGAGCAATGGACAGGTCGAGAGGGCCAATGCAAAGATCCTCAAGGGCCTCAAGACTCGCACATTCTCACACCTTGAGAAGCATGGTGCAAATTGGGTAGATGAGCTTCCGTGTGCGCTGTGGGCTAGCCGGACATCAACCAGCCGGGCTACGAGGGAAACGCCTTTCTTCTGGTGTACGGGGCAGAGGTCGCCCCCCCCCCCCAGAAATTACTAGGGGCTCCCCCCGTGTCCGGGTGTATGATGAAGCCGCGCAGGACCAGCACCAGGGTGAAGACGTGGACCTCATTGACGAGGGACGAGTGAGAGCGGCTCTCCGAAATGCACGGTACAGGCAGGCGCTCCGGCGCTACCACCAGAGGACCGTGCGTAGTAGGGAGCTAAAGGTAGATGACCTGGTGCTGCATCGCATATTGTCCCGAGAAGGGGCTAACAAACTCTCCCCTGGATGGGAGGGCCCCTTCCGGGTTACAGAGGTATGCCGCCCAGGGTGCGTCCGCCTAGCTATGGAGGATGGAGAGCGACTGCCCAACCCATAGAACATCGAGCACCTTCGTAAGTTCTACCCCTAGACTAGTGTTAGGACAATTTTCTTTCATTGTAAAAGGTACATAGTGTCTAGGGACAATACTTAGGGTAACGAAGGCTAGGGAGACGGGGCTCTGAGTGCACATTTCGCTTCGCCTGGTCCAGAACCCTGAGTAGGTGCACTCGACGTCCTTTGTCGCCCGGGCGGGTCGTTCCCCTTGTAAAGTCTGTCCCATCTTATGGGAAACCGCAATGAAAGAATGTTGTCCTGTCCTTTATAGGGTTTGTCATTCAAAAAATTATCTTTAATTTTTTATGATATTGTTGTAAGTTCGCCATAGCTCGTGATCTATCATGGGCGCTGTCATTTTTTCCCTGCTTTAGCAATAGTGGGAGCCTTGCTGTCTGGTTGCAGGTGGGGTCGCTTGAGGTACCTGCAATGTGCCTGGGGCCCCGGATGTTCCCATACTCGGGGGCCTGTGTCTCCAAACGGTCTCCCCGGGAAAGGCTTACGTCGAGCGGGAGGTCCAGGGGTACAGCTTGCTTAGCTTGGTCTTGTACCCTAAGCCTGTGCGCCCTGCCTCCCAGCGCTGCAGCTGAGTACTGGGGGCCAGATGGACCACCCTTAAGTAGTATGGATAGCGAGCCCTAGGTGCACATGCACTGAATTACCCAGGCCCCATGAGTCAGCCCAAGATCGTAAATCAAGCGACACTAAAAAAGAGCAGGGGAGAAATGACCAGCGGACATAATTACTTCTCCTATTTTTGATCTATATGTAGGTCTTTGAGGAGTTATTCCGGCAATAACCGTCAGAGTACCCACGAAGATGGCGGGCACCGCCGGACTGAGGCTTTGGTGGCACCCCCAGGGGGCTCGCCGTCGACCCTTCACCGAATATGGTGGGCACCGCCGGACTGAGGCTCCGGTGGCACCCCCAGGGGGCCGCCGTGGACCCTTCACCGAAGGTGGTGGGCACCGCCGGTCTGAGGCTCCGGTGGCACCCCTAGAGGGCCCGCTGTCGACCTTTCACCGAAGGTGGTGCGCACCACCGGACTGAGGCTCCGGTGGCACCCCCAGGTGGCCCGCCGTCGACCTCTCACCGAAGGGCACCGCCGGACCGAAGATCCGGCGGCACCCCCAGGGGGCCCGCCGTCGATGTCCTTGCATACTCAGTTACAGCAATGCTACCTACGCATACTAAGCTCCCCTGCAACCGTCCGCCCTAAGTTCTAGGTATTTGATAGGTGTGCCAATAACAACTGGCCACACCTGCCAGGGGGCCACACTCCGGGTGACGGCAGGTGTGGGAAGCTAAGGAACAACAGGCAATTAGAAGATATTGCTAAAAAGTAAAACATGCTAAGTATGAGGGGCACTCCAAGCAGATTTTTCGTTCCAAAATGAAGGTCTGTCATCACAAACAACTATAAAGAAAAACTGAAAGAAACACAAGATACAAGCAGCGCATGGGGAGCCCTCAGCCGCTCTGCTGGAACCTTGAAGTAATGAGCACCACCGCATTTGAGACTTCAGATTTGCCAGCCCCCTCCCTCTCGGCGATGGGCCCCTCGAGGACCGGCTGAAGAGTGACATCAAGGTACCAGCTCCGGTAGCAGGACAGGATGTGCGTCGCCACTTCCTTCACCAGCATCTTCCCTTCTGCCTCCAGCTGGTTGTCGATGATGGCCCCCAGCGAACACATCCTCGAGCTGGTGGAGTCAAGGGCTGGGAACACCTGACTCACCTTCTGCGCTGGTTCCCCCACGCGCACCGGGCTGAAGCTGAGCGGCACCCGAGCTGAGTCGGCGCCGCCCAGAAACTCCCAGACCTTCCGGGCCTCAATAGAACGCAACGCCCGGAGCTCCTGCACCTCCTTCTGGGCTGCTACCAGTGCCCGGGGGCCGTCGTCCAGGAACCACTCCTCCTTCGCTGTCAGGGCCCTCTCGCGCTCGCTGACCTCCCTCTCGCGGCGGCTCAAGTCACCCTCCTTGAGGGTGACGTTGAACTCGCGGTCCAGGAGAGCTTGGCGCTCAGCAAACTGGCTTGCTCCACCTCAGCCAGGGCAGCATCACGACGGTCTAGCTCGGCGGCACGGATTCTCGCCCCTTCTTGCGGAAGGATGAGCCGGCGGGAGGTCGCCTCCACCTCAGCCTGCTTCGCCGCCAGCTCCTGCTCCCGTTCGGCAAGAGTAGCCCCCCAGCGAGATAACAGCTGCTGGAGCTCCTCGCGGGACTGGAGGCGGGAGCTGGCCTCAGCATGGATCGCCGCAGCGTCCGCCTTCAGCTTCTGGGTGACGGCGTCCAGACGAGCGATAAGATCGCACTCCTGGTCGAGGATTCTCATCTCCTCCTGGACGACCGCCTCCCGCTGCGCCACCCGGCTCTTCGCCAACCGGGTCCGGGCTTCCAGGGTCCTCGCCCATCCCCGAAGCCGGTCCTCCTCGTCCTCAAGCCTCCCCCTCTCCCGGTCGAGGGCCGCCCGAGCCTGCCAAAAACCGGAGTAGGCTATGGCCATGGCTTCAGACAGGGGGAGGGGCTCCACCGTAGTCGCGGGTCCCTGCCTCCCCACCTCTTCAATATCGTCCTCCATTTGGAGGACCACCGGGGAGACGGGGACCAGAGCTCCCCCAATCGGAGAAGGCGGGGGGGGGGGGGGGGGGGGAACCACCGCTGGAAGCAGGCGCATCGTCTCCAGGGGCCCCCTCCCCAGTGGAGGCCCCAGCACTGCTGCCGACGGCTCCTAAGCTGGCTCCAGGAGCTCCACCCGGGGCGGTGGCGCCAGCCAACGTAGCAGTGTCAGTCGGCGCGGTAGCATCGGCCGGTGCGGAGTAGCCGGTGGATGCGGAGTCATTGGCGGGCACGGCACCAGTTGCCGGCGTGCGCTGCGGACCCTTAGCAGCTGATGTAGGGGCCTCGGGCATGAAGGCCCGGGGCACCTCGGCGGCAGCAGCCCGGTGCGCCCGAGCAGGGTCCGAAGCTACGGAGGAGCCCCGTGAGCCGGCTAGAGCAGCATGCCCACCAGCAAAAGGGCGCGCGAGCGGAGAAGGAGTAGCCACGGTTGCGCTGAAAATAGACAAACCCGAATCATAAGGATATTACAGGGTGAGCACACAGCAAAGAACATCCAAGATGAAATTTATGCAGACTTACCGGGGGACGTTGAAGCTCCACCGCTTCCCGAAAGGGTTGGGGGGTCCGAACCCCCCAAACCCACGGCAGGGGCTGCTGCGTGTGCTGGGGGCCCCTGAGATGGAGGAGTCGGCGGCATCCCCGAAGTCTGGCGCTCCTCCGAACGGCGAGGAAACGTTGGGGTCCCATCGGCGTTGAGGAGCCTCCCCTTCTTGCGCGTCGAGGACTCGGGCGGCAAGGTGGCACCACTGGCACCCCCTGACACTGAGTACGGCAGCGACTAGGCGCGCTTCTTGGGGGTCAGGTCCGACACTGGCACTGGTGCTTTCCCTTTCCCCATGTCAGCAGAGGTGCCGACGCCTCCCCACTAGCGGAGCTGGAGCCCACATGAGGGGTCATCACTCGAGGGATCTTCGTCGCTTGAGGTATCTCCGCCTCCCTCAGCATCGTCGGCAATGTCGACCCCTCGGCATCATCGGCAATCTCGACCCCCCAAAACGGGTCTCCAATCTGGCGTTGCGCCAGCCCGAACTCGTCGAGCGTCGGCATCGCCTTCAGCAGCCGCCTCTTCAGCTCAGAGTCTGAGCACAGGGGGCAGCAGGCCGCCGGAGGGGCCAATCCCTCAGGGGAAACGTCGTCGGGGCAGACCCGGACCAGCATATCGTGCAGCAGCTGCTCGTCCGGGTTGGAGTCAGAGCCGGTCTCGAGCCGGGTGCAGTCCATTGGACCGGTGTACATCCAAGCCGGGCAGACGCGGTGCTGGAGCGGAGCCATGCGTCGGGACATGAAGTTCCTCAACACCAACGCAGACGTCAGCCCGTGGTCCGCCAGCATCTGGATCCTCTCCAACACCGGGTCGAACGCCTTCTCCAGCTCTGGGCGCTCCTCCCAGAATGACCGCTTGGAGTAGGGGCTCCCAATCGTGAGCCTCGACCTTGACGACCATCCAATCTTCGCGCCATTGCTCCCATCATGCAGAGCTGAAGGAAGCAATGTACCTAGAGGGGACCTTGGTTCGGCGCTGGAAGTAGTAGGCGCTGAGCTGATCCTTCGAGCTTTTGTCAGTGGCCCTCAATACAAAGAAGTACCTGAAGAGCTTCACTGATGGCATCACCCCCACGAACATCTCGTAGAGTTGAGCAAAGACCGCCAGCAAGGCGATCGAGTTCGGCGGGAGGTGGTGGAGTTGGAGGGCGAAGGTCTCCAGAAGCATTACCAGGAAGGCGGATGCTGGTGGAACGAAGCCGTCCAGCACGTACGACGAGAACAGCACCATTTCCCCATCGGTGAGGTTTAGTGGGAGCTCCCCGCAATGGAGCCACTTCTCCTGCTCAGGGTCTTGCCAGCCGAGAAGCCGACGCACGGGGGCCAGATCGGCAGACCTGAACAGCCGGGACCTGGGCAGGATGCTTGCCATGAGTTTGAAGGAGGAGGCTTCAGAAAGGGAGATCGGGAGCTAGAGCGCAAGAACTGGGCTTGGGGCAAGAGGCACGAGCGCAAGGATGTAGAAGCGGAAGAAAGGACCCTTAGGGGGAAAGGTCTCTTTTTATTCACCTCTGCAAGCCAACAGACACGGCGTGTGAATCACCACAGCCTCAGTAGAAGAGCAACAGACCCGCATAGGCAATGACATGAGGGCCCGGGTCGCTCGACAAAGAAGACGAGCCGGGTGGCCAACTATGCGGGAGGTAACTCGGCGGTTTCTGAAAAGGCAAAAGCAGCGGAAGTGCAGGAGACACCTTGGGAACCACCACAGTTAAAGCACGATTGAAAGCAAAAGTCATGTCACGCGACGCACGTGCCGCGCCTCCGCTTACCAGAGGGAGACGCGTCGCCACGATGACAGGGACGTGCCGCCCGGGGAACTGCCCTGAATTGGAATTGAAAGAGTTGCGTGGGAAGATAAGGAAGAAGACCCCACCTGCGGTATCGACGACTCTCCCGAGGTGGGCTCGGGGGCCACTGTCGGTACCCCGCAGACCGGGTACCCCCGCGCACAAGGAGAAAACGGCTAAGGACTCGGCCTCTACTTGGAGGCAGAGTCCGAGGCTGCCACGTCATGGAGGGAAGGACCAGATCCTACCTCCCCACCAGGGCGGGCTCCCGGGGCTGCCACGTGGCCGGTAGGACCGGACCCTTGCCTCCGGCGGGCTCTGGGGTTGCCACGTGGCCGGCAGAACCAGACCCTCGCCTCCCTGCCGAGGCAGGCTCCGGGGCTGCCACGTGGCCGGCAGAACCGGACTCTCGCCTCCTCGCCGAGGCGGGCTCTGGGGCTGCCACGTGGCCATTGGAACCCCCCGGACCAGGCCCGTCTCCCCGCAGGGAAAGGGTCTGGAACTACCACGTGGCCCGTAGGGCTGAGCCTCCGCCCTTCTGCAGAGGTAGGCTCCGGGGGCGCCACGTGGCCTGTATAGCCGGGCGCTCGACTCCCCGCAGAGGCAGGCTCCGGTGCGACCACGTGGCGGACGGCCAACTCAATGCGGTAGGAGGCTGCAGTAAAGGAAAGAGTGCGCTGCTCAGACAGGCATTAAGTACACGCGCCTTCCCCAGGCGAAGTGGAGTCGCGCATGCGAAAGTCAAGGCTCCAGTGTCCTGTCTTGTCCAAGTAGCCGGTACAGACCCACTGCATAAGACGGACAAGTGAGCCGCGGGGACAAGACAGCGGGACATGCCCTGCCATCATCAACAACTATGTGTAGCCCTGGCGCGCGACGCGGCGGGACGGCACATTGAAGCCCCTGACAAAGGGAAGTAGATAGCATTTAATCCTAGATCTTGTATAGGATTTTGCTCTCCCCAGGACCACCTGTCGGGCCCTGGGGCCCACCTTGTGACTGCAGAGTCCTTGGACTATAAAAGGACTCGGCAGGCGACCTTCAAGGGGATCGATTGAAACTCATACACACTCAAGCAAGGCAATACACAAACACTCCCATGGACGTAGGGTGTTACGCTCCAGCGGCCCGAACCACGTAAACCCTCTGTGTTCATCATCTCGCTGCGCTCAATCTCCTGGGACTAGCCCTCGTGAATACAAAGAACCTCCGTGGGCTGCTCTCTAAGCAGGTCTGGGGGAAGTGTCGTTTAAGACCTTCGACACTGACCCAGTCGCAACTGGGGTAGTAGCTCTGGAAGGCCCTCTGGAGCTTGTTGTTGCCACCAGCGACGTCATGGTTGAGGCCCCCTCGACTAAGAAGGACCCTCGGACCTAGAGCCCTTAGCTGGCTCCGGCGCTAGGGTCACCTGGGCGGAGCTGGCGTCCCGGGGAGACACTGATGCTGGAGTGGTTGTCGTCGTCGAAGACCTCCCCCGCCGGGGAGAAGGAGCTGTCGTGGAAGGAGCAGGTCTGACGGGCCTCCCGTCAGAGTGCTTCAACTTCCTCTTTCGGCTCGAGGGCTCGGCCAACTCCT
The DNA here is from genome assembly GCA_036927565.1 of Tuctoria greenei. NCBI lineage: Eukaryota > Viridiplantae > Streptophyta > Magnoliopsida > Poales > Poaceae > Tuctoria > Tuctoria greenei. The sequence continues at coordinate 5,258,303 of JAYESD010000007.1, forward strand.
TTCCCTTGCCTACGATTTCAACTCTTTGTTTCGGGGCAGGAGCAGGGCCACCCTCGGAAGCTCCGGGGATCACCAGCTTGGTGGTTGGATGTCTCTCAACTTCACCGAGGTCGTCAAGCACTGGCATCTTCCGCCAGAGCTCCCTACTGAACTCCACCTCCATGTTCAGAGGGAGGAAAGCCGCCGGCGGAGTCAAGTCATCGCTATCGACGTCGATGTCGTGCTGGAACTTCTTGAGATGAAGCTCCAAAGCTGCGCCTTCCAGGTTGGACTTCAAACCGGTCTCAATCTGGTCATCGTCCGTCACGCTATTGAGGGCCCAGGCGAGCTTCTCCCTCTTCTTAAGCGGAGCTCACCTGTTGACCAGGAAGGTGCAGAAGATCGCCTGGGGGGTCACTCCTCCTTCCACACATTGGTGAATCCTGGTCAAGGCAGGATTGAAGGCCTCCGGCAGCACCAGAACTTCACTCCAGGCTTCAGTGTCAACGTTGGGGAGGCCTTCAGGCAGCTCCAGCTTCTCATGCTCCTCTGTCGTGATGAAAATTCAGTCCTTCTTCCAGTCGTCCCACTTGCCGGAAGGGAACGTCCTCAAGTACTTGTACGGGCATTTCTTGTGCTTCACAAAATAGTAGAAGCCAAGATACTCGTCATTCTTGCCGGTGGTGTGGATGGTGAAGAAGGTGCAGAAGAGCTCGACGCAGGGGGGAATACCCACCCACATTTCGCAGAAGTGGACGAATGTGGACACGAGAAGAATGGAGTGGGGGGCAAGGTGGTACAGCCGCAGAACATAGAAGTCTAGCAGCATCAAGAGAAAAGTGGAGAAGGGTGGGATCAATCCCACCATGGCGTACGCGGAAAAGTACACCATGTCGCTGGCGCACTCCTTCTTGAACGGAAGCTTGCCGGCACAGACCAGGTGGTTGAAGGAGTCGCTGGACCATCCCATGTAGGTCTGGACCTTCTTCAAATTGTCGTCGATCGTCAAACGGCTCTTGCGGAGACCCAACTCCATCGCAGCACGGCGGGGCGAGAGAGGAAAAGCAAGCGAAAGTTTGGAGGATCCGAGCGTAAGTTCAAATGAAGGCGTAAGGAATCCCCAAACGGTGCGCGCTTTCCTTCTTAAGTAAGCCCCCGCAACACTTGGATGGAAACCGCAGAAGGGCCAACAGTACAGTTCAAAAACTTCACCCTGCCAATGACAAGGGGGACCGGGACCACCCCGGCAATCAAGTCGAGGTCCTAACCCCAGGCGAACAGTTGTCATCATTAGAGGCTAGAAACCCGAGGGCGGCGACCTGATAGGGCACGCGGAACCGATACGGTTTTCGTATCGGGAACCGGAGACCTTCAATTGTGTGAGATCCGCACGCGTAGATCTCACCTGTCGCATCCTCAAGATGCCACGCGGCGGTGGTTTAACTGTGAACCACCACCGCAATGGCACATCCAAAAACCTTTGAAGACACAACGCAGAAATCGAAGGATGGACCCACCTCCGGCAGAACGACTTAATCCAAAAGGTCTCTCCCAGAGGTGGGCCCAGGGGGCCACTGTCGGTACCCTGCGTACCGGATACCCCTTGGAACCGCGAAGAGTGCAGAGGAACTCCACCTATCTGAGTTGAAGACCTCTGAAGGCCCCACGTGTCATACAGAACCGGACCTGCATCTCTTCTATGGTTAGTCCGAGTGCCGCCACGTGTATCGTTAAACCGGAGCTACATTCCATACATGGGAAAGCTCCGGACTAGATACCTGTGTGGCAGCCCCGGACCTAACCCCCGACAAAGGGAAGCACCAGTACCGACACGTGTACAATAGCACGGGACCTACTTGTCCAAGACAGTAAGCTCTGGAGCTGCCACGCATCCAACCGCCGGACCTTCAACCTCAACAGGCAGATTGGTGGACCTCCAACGGCTCGGACCTTCAAGGAACAATTAAAGACTTCAAGACCCGATTAAGTGTCATTAATGCTATCTTAATGACACACGATCAGATGACCCTTAATACCAGTAACGCCACCATTAAGGGACATTATTGCGCTATTAAGAGGAATTAAGTACATTAACCATGTATTAGACATCAGTAACCGCCAGGGCCACATGTCGGGCCAGGCTGATGGTGTAACGGCCAGTCTTTATACTATAGAAGGACAGGTCGAGCGATACACGAGGGAGGGACTTCCACACGTGCTTAAGACGCTCTAGTCTCTAACACTCAAGCGCTCAAACGCTCAATACAACAACAACACACACCCGTGGAGTAGGGTATTACGCTCAAGGCGGCCGAACCACGTAAATACTCATGTCAAATCCCACCTTCTTCTGAATCTCCAAGCGCCCACAACCGAACTAAGAACTCTGCGGGCTGCCAACGGTAGTACGGGGAGAATTGCCGGAATCACACTCCGATAGATACCATTTTGTCACGCTCGGTTCCTGCAAAAGAAACCAAATGCTTTCTCGTGTATGTCAGGATAAGTTAAATCATACACGAGACGACAAAAGTGGAAAATCATATATATATATATATATATATATATATATAAAAAGCCAATTTCAATGTATTTATTTAGTACATGAATGACTCAAAGGTCCAAAAAGGAAAAGATACATAGCAGGGGATAACTAAGCGTGAAGCTCCATCACAGGCGTTGTCCGGGGCCACGCCAGCCTAGTACTGCACGCCAGGGTCGAAGTTGTCGTCTTCATCATCACCCGCTCCATCTCCATGGTCTGAGCAGAAAGTACGTACAAGAAAAAGAGGCAACAAACAAGCTTGAGCACATAATATACTCCGCAAGTGTGGGAAATTATGACATGCATGCTAATCAATGAGGAAGGCTAGACACGGTTTAAGCACTAAGCAGATCTCTCTATCCTTAGTTTACCTTAGCATCCTATTTACTAGGTGAACCATCTCAAACTCCAGTAACCGAAACCAAGACCCCCAGGTCCCAACCAAGTGACCAACAAGAACTGTCCAGGCTCAAACCAACTGGACACCAACCCAACAGGTTACGACCAACCTGTCACCAAAACCAAACCATCCAACCCAGCTAATCATGAATAAGTCCAATCGTTGATCTTGACCGCGAGCGCGGCTATCTAGATAGTTTTACACTCTGCAGAGTTTGTACCACTTTACCCACAAGTCGTGATTCCGTCCCTTGTCGCCAAGTGGACTAGACCCTCCCTGATGCCTGTGATCGCGAATCACACTTCACACTTCCTATGGTGTGTGGTCAGGAGATCACTATGAGGCCTTTATATCGCACTACCAAACCTGTGCACAACCGCTAAGATTTCGCCCCACGACAGCGTCTATTTGTACCTCTCTGCGGCAGCCCCCTCTTGCGCCACTCAAACATCTCACATGGTATACACAAAATAAGGTAGAAATCAACTTAATTGGCCAAATTGTTCCATAGCAGTCTTGTGGTGGCACGGTAAAGCCGGGTTACATGCTCATGAACCGGTCCTTAGAATCTACGGCAGACGCTAGCAACCCACCCGAGTCTAATGCACGCATGCACCCACCGAACCGACCAGTCTGCCTAGATTCCTACACTCCAACTACAAATCACCACATATCCATATGATTAAGAGTAATATAATAACAAGTATATTAAATCCCATAATCCATCCCAACTAAGATAGCATGGCTAAGCGTAATAGTATCCCGACATGTAATATAATCTACCCAACATGGTTACAAGGAATAATATGGAAAAACTAGTAAACAACCTATCATATGATTCAAATTAATTGACTGCGTGCAACTAATTCTATCTACATCCTTAATTTCCTAATAGAAGAGATATGGTCAAGGACACTTGCCTCTAGGAAATTGTTGTTGCTCGCCGACGTCGAAGTCTTGATCTTGCAGGTTGAAAAATGTCTCAGGGACTATCCGCATCATCGGACATGCCACAAAAATAGCAAGAACACAATAAGAATCACACCATACAACAAAAGACAGAGAATACATAAACCTACAATCAAAACATACGTGTATATGACGTTGTGTACATAATTATTAATTATTCTAAGTCATATTTACTCTTAAAAGTGATTCAATATTTTTAGTGTGAAATCTCAGCATTAATACACATTAATTGATATTTGTTGAGCTGTTATATGCATAACCAGCCACTGTCCGTGTTCTGGAAGCCAATAGAGCATGAAAATGGGATGTTTCTATAAAAACATAGATGTGCAGTACTCCCTCCGGTGTACAAAATATTGTCGTTCTATACTAGAGCTAAGAGTGCACAAAAAATTGTCGTTTTACACTGCATGCCATGGAAAATGGTGTAAAAAAATAGGGTAGCGTGTATCTAGGAATCGAACCTGCATCAGATTGGCTGGAAAAACGTGAAGAAGACCACTCAGACCACTAAAGAGAGTTGTATTGTAAAAGAAAGAAATGTATTTAATGCTTCCTTGGTATGCGAGAACATGTCCAAAACGACAATTTTTTGTACACCGGAGGGAGTAGCTTTTATGTGAAGATCAGACCGCTGCATGCACTAAATCATCATTTTTATTGATGTAAAAAGGTGCAATGGTAAATACAGTGCCGTTACAGGGGTTAAAATATTAATTCTAGCATCCCTAAACATTTCCACTTAATCACAGGGGGTGAAGTGAGATATACACATGTTAAAACAGAGTTCCAGTGAAAACCAGGGACCAAACCGTAAAATATAAGGGCTAAATTGTAATTCGTCTGAAACACACAAGGTCCTAGGAGCAAAACAGTGAAGGGGCATGGTTGATTCTATTATAAATCGTCAGATCTTTGATGGACGCACAAGATTAAACGATCGAAGGGGTATGCTCTTTATTTAATCTAGACCGCAGGATATAAAATGAGTGGACTAGATTGAATGTAAATGAAGGGGTATTCCTTTTCTAATCTACACTGCACATTGAGAATCCAAGGGTTAGAAACAAAATCAGCCATAGATTTTCTTCTACCTCTGGACAGCACGATGGTGCAGCCATGGGTGCGGTGCTGGAGCTTGCCAGGGCACACCACCAAGGAGAAAAACGTCTAAATCTAGTCGAGCTCTATCAAATACGAAGGGGAGGGACATCACAAACTCATCTAGGGAATTTTCGGGGGCTGGAACGGCGCGGTGAGTGGATGGCAACGAGGGGAGGCGGCGGCTCTCATCAGCCTTCATCGGGGACGTTGTTGGGGAGGCGTTTCCTCGGGGTCTTCGTGTCCGGGGTGAGTTCTGGAGCAAGGAGAGGAAGTTGGGGTGGTTAGCACAAAGAGAAATCAGATAGAAATTGGGGAACGTCGGGAAGGGCGGGATAAACTCACGGAAACTCGCCGGAGCAAGGGTTTGAGGCGTTTGCTCGAGCCTGGACAAGTCGGGGAGGCTCGCGGGAGTTCCTGCAAAGCCACTGGTCGCTTTAGAAGGGCGAATCAGAGGCGGCACAGCCGAATATTATCGCTGTGGCGGCGACTCACCTAGGGATGGCGGCAACGACCCTTGCTCGAGCTCGGCTGGGAGGACCTAGGGTATGGGGGTTGCGGTTTATAGCAGGGTGCGCGATCTTCACGGATGGAAGGAAAACGGCGAGGCCCGAAATCGTCGGGATTCCGATTTCATCGGATGCGGGCGTGCGGGCGTGGGTGCCGTGAAGGAAACGTGTAGAACGGGAAGAAGGAAAGAAAAGGATGCTGATGAGTGGGCCCCACATGATGGAGAAAGAGCAAAGAAGAGGGGAAAATCTGGGCGTTACACCATTGTTCAAGGTCGATGCCACTGACCTCCTTTTCCTTCTAGCATGCCTGAACAAGCTAGGGAAAATAGATGCAGGCGCAACTCCATTGATCCAGCTAGAAGTCCGGAAGGTAACTGTTTTGCCATTGTCGATGGTGACACTCGTTGCCGCTACAAAGAGGTTTAGCAGAATATACGGTTGAGAGATTTGTTTAAAAAGGATGAATGACTTAGGGTATGTTCGCAATCATGTGTAAGGTTAGTCAAGTTTGATCGATTTAGGCATGTGTTTGTTTCGTAGTCACACCTATACTTAGTCAAATTTGACAAAATTTTGTGACAAATGATGACAACTTTAATATATGAATCAATTATGGCCTTATATTTTTTCGTGTAAGGAAAAAGAACGAGGGATTCTGCCATGCGTTGCAATCTACTACCTTTGTTCTTTTTTAGTTGTCGTTTTGTACAAACAAATGAACTAAAAAATAACTAAGAGATGATGTCCTAACGACAAATATTTTGATCCAAAGGAGTAATTGACGTGCGTAGGAAGCGCGGGCAGGCGAAAAAAATCGGTTTTAAATTTTAAATGCATTTTCTTCTAAATGAAACCACAAGTCTTTTTGAATCCTCATAAACAATTGTGTTGTTTAAAGTTAATAATTACACTATGAGATCTAATTTATTTAGTTTAACAATTAATTTTAAAGCTTTTAAATATAATGGCAAAAATTTATGTATATTATGTCACATTTTGGATATATTATGTCCCCTGTTTTTTCCCCTTAAAATATTGAACATATTTCTACAAGAGGCTGTCTAGATTTCAGGTGTCTGAAATTTGAGAAAATTTCAGGCACCGAATAATCAGCAACTAATTATTATCATTAAACACTAATCTTTTTAATTAATCATTAATCCTTAATGATATAGGTTGATCAATAACAAAATTATTTTGTTTGATTATTTTACAATTAACATATTTTTTAAAAAATACGAATTAATAATTAACAAAATAAAAAAACAGTTAATTACGTGTCAGACCAGTGCCCATCTAATCCCGGTGCCCATTCCAACAGTTAGTATTTCCGTTCTACAAAATATTGAACCATCACTGAGGCGGCGAGGCAGGCGCAGGCCCGTGAGTGACACGTCCCTTTTTTTTTATAGATCAGGCGGAGCGACCAAGGAAGCACCGCGTCCGTGTACCGGGGCGTCAGGAAAGTCAGCGCCGACCGCCGGCGGCAATCGGTTCACCCGTCCCAGTCGACGCCAGCGCCGCGTCGGTAACCGCTACGGCCGATCGACTCCCCCCTCGCCGCGAGATCCGTTGGAGGGCGGCGCCCTTGTTTGTTCGGCTGCGGCGACCACGACCGTGTCGTGCTCGTCCGCCGGCGATGGGGTCGTTCAAGGGCCACGTGCTCCCGGGCACGCTGTTCCTCCTCGTGGGCCTGTGGCGCGTCTGGTCCTCCGTGGCACGGTTCGCCGCCGACCCGTCGGCCTTCCGCGTGCGGGCCTGGAACCCCGTCGGCGGCTCCTCGTCGGCGTCGCCGCTGCGGCTGCTGGAGCTGTACGTGATCGCCGGCGGCGCGTTCGCGGACATGTGCGTGGAGGTGCTCTACTCCACGCACCTCCGCATCTTCGCCGACGGGGAGGTCAACCCGGCCCACCTCAACGACCTCGAGCACGGCGGCATGCTCTTCATGTTCTTCCTCTTCGGCGCGCTCGCGCTCCTCTCGCAGAAAACCAGGTCAGTCAGTCAGTCACCTCTCTCATCGCCATGGATCATCCGTTTCTCGCTCGATCCATCGATCGCTCGATCGTTTTTTAGTCCTAGGTACTATACTACCACTCCACGACGGATCCAGTCAACCTTCTGATCACATGACCACCACCAAAACTTCGATCTTGTTTTTTGGTTCCCCAAAAAAATCATATATTTTTGTTCGTTTCGGTTTGGATGGACTGGAAAGGCCACCATGACGAACACGATGATCAGCTAACTACCACGGCCGTCGTACTCCATGCGAATTGATCCGAAGGAAAAGAAAAAAAAAGGCGATGGGGGCACGATCACGAGTGGTTGTATTAGTTGTCTGGTGCAGGATTCTTCGCTCGTGGCAGATGGGTCTTGACTATCGGGATGTCGCATCTCTGGCTGGTCCAGTTCCAGCCTACGCCATGTGGCAAATACGTACGAGTAGCTTCCTCTCAGTTTCCAAAGAACCTTTCGTTTTTGTACTGCCTTTTTTGAATCTCGAAATTTCGTATGAACTTTTTGGATAGAATCCTGTTTAAATCTCCTGGTAACTTTGGGAACCAAAAATATTTACACACTGTTAGTAGTACTAACTACTCCCTCCATAATGACGTTTTTTCAACTCATTTTAGTTAAAAAAACGTGAGTACTTATAATAGAAGCTGTTAACCTTGTGGCAGCAGGGGGGGGGGGGGGGGGCAGTTTGGTCTCAGTGGAATGCGTCCCTGCTTGTCACACCCGGTTTTATTAAGTATAAAATCAGCTGCAAAATACATGTATGCCAGGATCAGTTTCACCATACATGTACGACAGGTAGTGATAAACAGTTCTATATCGCATGAAAACAACATTTATACCTTTCAAAAGAGTTTTGAATAGCAGCGGAAGAGGAAAAACTCTATAGCAACCACAGACAAATTGACTGGCAGCAACGCGACCTATACACCGTCTTCACTTGTCACTGTCTTCATTAGATCTTCTCTTTACTGAGCAGCATATCAAAAGTACAACAAAGCAAGTGTGAGTACCATCCCGTGGTACTCCGCAAGTGTGGGAAATAAATGGCATGTAGGCCAATCAAAAAGGAAAGGCTGATAATGGTTTAAGCACTATGCATTAAACCTAACCTTAGCTTTCATTAGCACCTACATCTAAGTGTATATTCCCAATCATTATAGAATAACAATAATAATGAATCAATACCAACATCATTCCCAAACCATCATCCCAACCATTGACTAATTATGAACTGGCCCCAAGCCGCTCTTGTCCGTGAGCACGGCTGTCATGACAGTTTTACCAAATCTCTGCAGAGAGTGTACCCTTTCCCCACAAGCAGTGATTTCATCCCCTGTTGCCAGGTGGACTTGAGTAAACCTCCATGTAGCCCGTGGTGATCAACCACATTTCACACTTCCGTAGGTGTGTGGCCCGGAGATCACTACATGGTCTTTACAAAGGTACTCCCGACTAGTGCTAGCCCTCTAAGGTTTCCACCACTGGGGATTCTCGGAGTAACCCTCCGCCCCAGAGCCCCCTCTTGAGCCTTGCGGATCCCAGAGCAGATCACCCGCATCCTTCCCCGCACCTTCCAACCACTAGCATTTCATCGGGAGAAACCTAATTATTTGACCATGCTGCCCCATCTCAGTCTCGTGGTGGTACTATAAAGCTTAGTGGCTTCCTCCATAAACCGGTCCTTAGAATCCGGTGGTAACAAACCCCAATCCCGGGTCTCGTGCAAACTGCACCATACCAATACTAACCAACCACCAGATTCCTATCCACTACAATAGTGTAATCACCACAAGTTCAAGTAACCATAAAGTTTAATGTAGCACAATTGTATGAAATCCCAATCCCAATATTTAAGCATGGCTAAGCATAACTATGACCTATCTACTTCCCAACCCATTTCAGGTAACAAGGAATTATATGGAACACGGCATGTAAACATGAAGTAGGACATCAATTTAATTAGCATGCATCTATCTAAATTCCTAAAATAGGTACAAAATGGTCAAGGGCACTTGCCTTTTATTAAATAGCTGCTCAGTCTTCTTGAGTGAACTCTTTGCCTTCACCTCTTCATATAGCTTCTTGATCGAGATATGAATGTGTGTACACTACCGTGAAAAGAGAAATAAAAACAATCAAGAACAATACACCATACAAGCAATACAAATATTTTAATTGAAATATGTTATGATTATGATTTAAATCGGAGTAATGAGTGATTAATTATTTTTCATAGCTAAAGAAATGCATTTTCCATTTATTTTCCATTTTTAGTATTTATTTACAGGCTAAAAGCATTTTTAATGAGTTTTCTATAGACAAAATATATTTTATATGCATTTTATTTCAGCATAAAACATTTTATAAATAATTTTCCTACTATTTCCATATTTATTCTCTATTTTTAATATTTTTTTATAGCTAAAAGCATTTTTATCAAATTTTCTATTGTCAAAACATATTTTATATGAATTCTACAATTTTATTTAGTATAAAAAGATTTATAACCATTTTCCCTATATTTATATATTTATTTTATCACTTAAAAACATTTTCTATGTATTAAATATATTTTTATGCAATTTAATTATATTTATTAGAATTTTATTTTAAAAACGGTGAAAATAATAAGTATAAACTAATTTCTCTAAAGTTCAGGGTTTGTCTTATAATTTTTCCATATATGACAGAGGTTAAAAGTTGTATTTTATAAAGTTTCAAGGGTTTAAATGCAAGTTTACATATTTTTAGATTACTTACATAATTAACATAATGGCTAGGGGTGTCTTCATAAGGTCAGGGGCCTATATTTACTTTTAACTCAAACTGCAAGGGTTTAAATGCAAATCTCCATTTTCCTTTCTTATTCCTATTTATTTTTCTTAAGAAAAAGGGCATGGGCTGGGTCTAAAGGTCTGTGGACCGTGGGCGTCGGTGTGGTCCATGGTCCATGGTGGACCAAAGGCCATACCCCTTCGGGGTGTCCTAATCCTGGCCGTAAGGCCGGATCCAACGGCCCAGGTGCGGCCATGTCACCCACGCCGGCATAGGGGCAGCGTGCGGGTGTTGCGCACGCCGGAAAACGGCCGGAGACGGCGGGCGATGGTGAGGGGCGGCGGCTCGGCCATCGGTTCCGCGGGGGAGCATCTCGGGTGACGGGATTCAATCGATTTTGGGTCCTGCGTGGGCGGAGGGGGCGTTGGAATCCTCAGAGGACCGTCGGCGGCGGCTGGGAGGGCTCCCACACGCAAGGCACCGAGGTCGGAGTGGTGGTATCCATGGTGATGGTGGCTAGGGTTCGGGCAAGGGGGGGGGGAGTGGGGCGCGGTTGTAAATAAAATGGGGGAGATGGTTGCTGGGGCATAGGGGGCACGTGAAGGCAAGAGGTGGGGCGCTGGCGGTTGCTGCGCGGGAGCGCGCACACGCACGGACGAGCGGGCGGTTGGAGGAAGGGGCGGTTGGGGGAAGAAGAGGAGTCTGACAGGCGGGCCCCGCGTGTAAGAGAGAGAGAGGGGGGAGGGAAGTGCGGGTTGGGCTGGGCCGAGGTGGAGAGGAGGGAGAGAGGATGTGCTCTGATATGGGGATTTGGCCCAGGTATGTTTATTCCCTTTTCTTTTATTTTGTTTTCTTTTCTTATCCATTTGAATTTAAATTCAAATCTTGGCAAATTTACTGTTTGAATTTAAACAATCACACAAAAATGCACAAACAAATGTAATTAAATTATTTTTCTTTCTTTTTTTAAAAAAATGTGGGTGTTACAATTCTACCCCCCTTAAACGGAATCTCGCCCCGAGATTCTGGGTCGCGTAAAGTTTAGGACAGGATTTTTAGCTGAATTAATTAATTACCAATTTCTTCTTTTGAAAATATTATTATACATTTTTATTTCTATTTCAAATTTTGATCTTAAGTTATTTTGGAAGTTACAAAATGTTACACAGATGTACAAATATAATACAATAATTTAGTTTGAATAAGTTTTAAGGAAAACTAACTTTCAATACCATGAAAATTTGTACACTAAAGTTTTTTTTTCTTCTTCCTCTTCATTGTGTTTAGTTTCTCATTTTACTATCATTATTCTTCTTACTATTATTTGAATGAAAGGTTCAAGGGTTTGAACGTTGTTTTTTTTTTTGAACTTAAAATTCTTCTTTAGCAATTGAAAATTTTGTTTTCCAAGCAAAGCACCTCAATAGATTAGTTCTAATTAATTAGCATTTGATACAACACATTAATTTTATTTTCCTTCACTTAGGCTTTATTTATTTATTCATTTGCCATGATTTTTTTTCAAATTTTTATTTATTTATTCATTATGTTATTACTATTATATTGAGTAAATTTGTTTATTATTATATAATTATTATTTTTCTCTAGTTGTTACACTTTATTTTTATGTTCTTATACATTCTTATTCTTATTATTATTATTAATATTATTTTGATCTTGGCTTAAATATGCACTATGGTTTTAATCTTAAAGTCTTCCATTTCAAATGCATTAACATGATTACTATATTTAGTATTATTGTATTCTTTTCCTTTTTGGCAATTATGAGGGTTACAATCCCACCCACCTTACAGAGAATCTCGCCCACGAGATTCAAGTGGGTCGGCTACCCCTCTTAAACAGACAAATGTTATAATTTCTTGTTGTTATTATTATTAATCTATTGCAATACATCAACAACGTGTTCTAATTCGCAGTGAAGAAGGCTTGGACTTCACTTGCTAACTAAAGGGGGCCTAAGCAAGTGATGTATGGTAATCTCGAAATGTCTTCTTCTTTTGCATTGTCCCCCTTCGTCGATCTTCAAGCTTCTGTCAGTCGGGTCGAAGCTTCGTCTTCATGAACGAGGTCAAAGGAGTGTCTAAGAGGTCCATTCTAACTAAGGTCACGTGCCTAGAGTCAACATATAGCTCTGATACCACTTTGTCACACCCGGTTTTATTAAGTATAAAACCAGCTGCAAAATACATGTATGCCAGGATCAGTTTCACCATACATGTACGACAGGTAGTGATAAACAGTTCTATATCGCATGAAAACAACATTTATACCTTTCAAAAGAGTTTTGAATAGCAGCGGAAGAGGAAAAACTCTATAGCAACCACAGGCAAATTGACTGGCAGCAACGCGACCTATACACCGTCTTCACTTGTCACTGTCTTCATTAGATCTTCTCTTTACTGAGCAGCATATCAAAAGTACAACAAAGCAAGTGTGAGTACCATCCCGTGGTACTCCGCAAGTGTGGGAAATAAATGGCATGTAGGCCAATCAAAAAGGAAAGGCTGATAATGGTTTAAGCACTATGCATTAAACCTAACCTTAGCTTTCATTAGCACCTACATCTAAGTGTATATTCCCAATCATTATAGAATAACAATAATAATGAATCAATACCAACATCATTCCCAAACCATCATCCCAACCATTGACTAATTATGAACTGGCCCCAAGCCGCTCTTGTCCGTGAGCACGGCTGTCATGACAGTTTTACCAAATCTCTGCAGAGAGTGTACCCTTTCCCCACAAGCAGTGATTTCATCCCCTGTTGCCAGGTGGACTTGAGTAAACCTCCATGTAGCCCGTGGTGATCAACCACATTTCACACTTCCGTAGGTGTGTGGCCCGGAGATCACTACATGGTCTTTACAAAGGTACTCCCGACTAGTGCTAGCCCTCTAAGGTTTCCACCACTGGGGATTCTCGGAGTAACCCTCCGCCCCAGAGCCCCCTCTTGAGCCTTGCGGATCCCAGAGCAGATCACCCGCATCCTTCCCCGCACCTTCCAACCACTAGCATTTCATCGGGAGAAACCTAATTATTTGACCATGCTGCCCCGTCTCAGTCTCGTGGTGGTACTATAAAGCTTAGTGGCTTCCTCCATAAACCGGTCCTTAGAATCCGGTGGTAACAAAACCCAATCCCGGGTCTCGTGCAAACTGCACCATACCAATACTAACCAACCACCAGATTCCTATCCACTACAATAGTGTAATCACCACAAGTTCAAGTAACCATAAAGTTTAATGTAGCACAATTGTATGAAATCCCAATCCCAATATTTAAGCATGGCTAAGCATAACTATGACCTATCTACTTCCCAACCCATTTCAGGTAACAAGGAATTATATGGAACACGGCATGTAAACATGAAGTAGGACATCAATTTAATTAGCATGCATCTATCTAAATTCCTAAAATAGGTACAAAATGGTCAAGGGCACTTGCCTTTTATTAAATAGCTGCTCAGTCTTCTTGAGTGAACTCTTTGCCTTCACCTCTTCATGTAGCTTCTTGATCGAGATATGAATGTGTGTACACTACCGTGAAAAGAGAAATAAAAACAATCAAGAACAATACACCATACAAGCAATACAAATATTTTAATTGAAATATGTTATGATTATGATTTAAATCGGAGTAATGAGTGATTAATTATTTTTCATAGCTAAAGAAATGCATTTTCCATTTATTTTCCATTTTTAGTATTTATTTACAGGCTAAAAGCATTTTTAATGAGTTTTCTATAGACAAAATATATTTTATATGCATTTTATTTCAGAATAAAACATTTTATAAATAATTTTCCTACTATTTCCATATTTATTCTCTATTTTTAATATTTTTTTATAGCTAAAAGCATTTTTATCAAATTTTCTATTGTCAAAACATATTTTATATGAATTCTACAATTTTATTTAGTATAAAAAGATTTATAACCATTTTCCCTATATTTATATATTTATTTTATCACTTAAAAACATTTTCTATGTATTAAATATATTTTTATGCAATTTAATTATATTTATTAGAATTTTATTTTAAAAACGGTGAAAATAATAAGTATAAACTAATTTCTCTAAAGTTCAGGGTTTGTCTTGTAATTTTTCCATATATGACAGAGGTTAAAAGTTGTATTTTATAAAGTTCCAAGGGTTTAAATGCAAGTTTACATATTTTTAGATTACTTACATAATTAACATAATGGCTAGGGGTGTCTTCATAAGGTCAGGGGCCTATATTTACTTTTAACTCAAACTGCAAGGGTTTAAATGCAAATCTCCATTTTCCTTTCTTATTCCTATTTATTTTTCTTAAGAAAAAGGGCATGGGCTGGGTCTAAAGGTCTGTGGACCGTGGGCGTCGGTGTGGTCCATGGTCCATGGTGGACCAAAGGCCATACCCCTTCGGGGTGTCCTAATCCTGGCCGTAAGGCCGGATCCAACGGCCCAGGTGCGGCCATGTCACCCAGGCCGGCATAGGGGCAGCGCGCGGCGGCCGGTGTGGACAGGGGCGGCGGTGCCATGGCCGGAACGGCTGGCGACGCACGGGGGGGGGGGGGGGGGGGGGGGGCGCTAGAGACCACAAAACTTGCCGGAAAATGGTGAAAATGAGAGAGGAGAAGAAGGGGGACTCACCCCCGGGTGTTGCGCACGCCGGAAAACGGCCGGAGACGGCGGGCGATGGTGAGGGGCGGCGGCTCGGCCATCGGTTCCGCGGGGGAGCATCTCGGGTGACGGGATTCAATCGATTTTGGGTCCTGCGTGGGCGGAGGGGGCGTTGGAATCCTCAGAGGACCGTCGGCGGCGGCTGGGAGGGCTCCCACACGCAAGGCACCGAGGTCGGAGTGGTGGTATCCATGGTGATGGTGGCTAGGGTTCGGGCAAGGGGGGGGGAGTGGGGCGCGGTTGTAAATAAAATGGGGGAGATGGTTGCTGGGGCATAGGGGGCACGTGAAGGCAAGAGGTGGGGCGCTGGCGGTTGCTGCGCGGGAGCGCGCACACGCACGGGCGAGCGGGCGGTTGGGGGAAGAAGAGGAGTCTGACAGGCGGGCTCCGCGTGTAAGAGAGAGAGAGGGGGGGGGGAGGGAAGTGCGGGTTGGGCTGGGCCGAGGTGGAGAGGAGGGAGAGAGGATGTGCTCTGATATAGGGATTTGGCCCAGGTATGTTTATTCCCTTTTCTTTTATTTTGTTTTCTTTTCTTATCCATTTGAATTTAAATTCAAATCTTGGCAAATTTACTGTTTGAATTTAAACAATCACACAAAAATGCACAAACAAATGTAATTAACTTATTTTTCTTTCTTTTTTTTAAAAAAATGTGGGTGTTACAATTCTACCCCCTTAAACGGAATCTCGCCCCGAGATTCTGGGTCGCGTAAAGTTTAGGACAGGATTTTTAGCTGAATTAAGTAATTACCAATTTCTTCTTTTGAAAATATTATTATACATTTTTATTTCTATTTCAAATTTTGATCTTAAGTTATTTTGGAAGTTACAAAATGTTACACAGATGTACAAATATAATACAATAATTTAGTTTGAATAAGTTTTAAGGAAAACTAACTTTCAATACCATGAAAATTTGTACACTAAAGTTTTTTTTTCTTCTTCCTCTTCATTGTGTTTAGTTTCTCATTTTACTATCATTATTCTTCTTACTATTATTTGAATGAAAGGTTCAAGGGTTTGAACGTTTTTTTTTTTTGAACTTAAAATTCTTCTTTAGCAATTGAAAATTTTGTTTTCCAAGCAAAGCACCTCAATAGATTAGTTCTAATTAATTAGCATTTGATACAACACATTAATTTTATTTTCCTTCACTTAGGCTTTATTTATTTATTCATTTGCCATGATTTTTTTTTCAAATTTTTATTTATTTATTCATTATGTTATTACTATTATATTGAGTAAATTTGTTTATTATTATATAATTATTATTTTTCTCTAGTTGTTACACTTTATTTTTATGTTCTTATACATTCTTATTCTTATTATTATTATTAATATTATTTTGATCTTGGCTTAAATATGCACTATGGTTTTAATCTTAAAGTCTTCCATTTCAAATGCATTATCATGATTACTATATTTAGTATTATTGTATTATTTTCCTTTTTGGCAATTATGAGGGTTACACTGCTTTACCTTTTCCCCTGCAATCATGCTGTCAGAAGAGTGAGTGGAATCTCTACACGACCTCTTCCAACTGAAATCATATTGCCCTTTTGTTTCACCTTGTGATCTTGTCCCTGCAACCACTAACGGTTCATTCCCGTTGTGGTGTGTGACACAACGATCATTACCTCATTATGTAAGGACGTGAAGGTAATCATCACTAGTGTTCAGTCACTTCAGTCAGTGCGCACACAGTGTTCTGAACGGATTGTACAAGAAGCTGGCTTTACCCCATTGTTAGTGTCCACTTGCTTAGCTGGTGACCATTGTCTCAAGCTGAGTTACTACTAACGTAAGGTCTCTGCAACTGCAATGGTGACCATCAATCAATCCGTGCAGGTACCTGCCGCTGTCGGAGGGCGCGCTGTGCCTGGTCGCGGCGACGGCGTTCACGGCGGAGCTGGTGCTGTTCTACTTCCATTCCACCACCCACATGGGGCTGGAGGGCTACTACCACCACCTCCTGGTCGTCCTCGTCGGCCTCTGCATCGCCGCCACCGTCCTCGGCGCGCTCCTCCCCGCGAGCTTCCCCGCCGACCTCGCCAGCGGCGTGCTCGTCGCGCTGCAGGGCCTCTGGTTCTACCAGACCGCGTTCGCGCTGTACGGGCCCATGCTCCCCGCCGGGTGCGCCCGCGACGCCGCCGGCCACATCGAGTGCCGCGCCCGCGCCGCGCAGGAGCGCGCCGAGCAGCTCGCCGTCTCCCAGCTGTTCGCGCTCGTGCTCCTCGCCTTCGTCTACGTGCTCGGCTGCTACGCCGTGGCCGCCGCCAAGTACGGCCACCCGGACCTGGCCACCACACACGACGAGCACGTCACCCCTGCTGCTGCTCCTGCTGGCGCTAGGGATGATGGTGCGATATACTAGTGTGCAACCTGTTGTCCTCCTTGGATTTGGTTTGGTATAGAAAGAAGAGTACTTACAGGACGCTCAGAAATATATGCCTGGCTGTTGAGAGAGTTTCATACCACAAAAGTTGTGATGTTTTCACGAGTGTACATTAGGATTAATTACGGCAAATTTGCTATAGATTTTTACTCAGGTTTACTAAAGTTCTGACTGAAAGCTAACTTATGTCATAGACTTATTTATTTTTTGTGTTGCATATATTAGAGCAAAAATACCTGTGATTCTCTCAAGTTGTTCCTAAACTTTATGTTTCTTTTCTACAAATAAGGAACCAAATACTTGTTTTGTTAAACTAACTTTGTATGTTAAAATTACAAAAGAAACGCAATAATAAAGAGTCAGATCTTGTTGAGCGTGCTGTTCAAAAGTGTTCTTTCAGCTAATTGGTTTTATAATGACAACATGTGTTGTTTGATTGCTTGCTTGATTGATGGCTTCAGAGAAGAGAGTTATATTTCCTAGTTTGTCCTAGTATTATACCCTCTCCTTTTATGAATCCAAGGCCAGTTTGAGTTTTGATTTTAAGAGGAGTTTGTAGGGCCCTTTTTCTGAAGATGCTCTGACTAGAGAACAGGGGAAGATGTTTTTGACCTGATTACAAGAAATAGAAATAGTTACCCTATTTATTCTCAAAAGTTTGTCGCTTTCTTATTCATTTTTTAAATAAGAAGCGACAAAATTTTGAGAAAGGAGAGAGTACGATTTTACATTCATTATAAGAAATACACTAGTGGTGAAACTGAAAATAAAAATCATATCTTTGTTTAGAAAAAAACTAAAAAAAAAACCATCTGACGCCTAAGAGATTCGAACTCTCGTAGGAAAACTCGATGTAAATAATTTAGTGGTTCAAAACTAATATCCATCTTACAACAATTCTGTATGCAAATCCTAACGTAAAGAGATTGCTATGGACATGCACCATTTTATAGTGGTTCAAACTAATATCCCTCCTCCAAACTAGATGAAATGCATGGACTTTTGTTTTTCTACTTTCCGTTTTCCTTGTCATTTTACAGATTCAGGCCTTCATTGTATATACCCTTTTTCCCGAATTCTTGTGATCATCAGTGAGCAACGGCCAGGATTTGACCACACGCGCATGCTGTTCATCCGTGTGACTCGTTCCATTCCGTCCCATGCATGGACGACTAGTGACCACTGATCGATTGATTACGAGGCGCCACCGGCGGCGATCTCCTCCACCATCCTTGCCGCCTCCGGCATGCTGGGCCGGCACTCCGGCTCGGCGCTGGCGCAGTGGACGCCGACCCGGAGCAGCCTTACCGCGCTGTCTCCCCCGGCCGCGGCGACGGCCGGGTCCACGAGTCCCCGCTCGCCGCCCTCCGCCACGGCGGCCGCGGACCAGTGCACGACGTCGGTGCCGCCGCGCGCGGTGGTGAGGTACTGCGACGGGAACCTCCCCGTGACGAGCTCCAGGAGCACGACGCCGAGGCAGTACACGTCGGACCGGGGCGACACGACGCCGCGCGTGGTGCCCTCGGGCGACCGGAACGCGAACATGGCCTGCGGCGCCTGCGCGGTATTCACCAGCGGGAAGAAGCCGTAGTCCACCACCCGCGGCTCCAGGTCGCCGTCCAGTAGGATGTTGCCCGACTTGAGGTTCCCGTGCGGCGGCGGCGGTGGTGGTGCGTCGAAGTCGGCGCCGTCCATGCTCACCAGCCGCCCCGACGGGATGCCGAGCTTCTCGTGGAGGAACGCCATGCCTCGCGCCACGCCCACGGCGACCCTCAACCTTGCCGGCCAGTCCAAGACCACCCGGTTTGGGCTCTGATCCCCTGCACACATTGCGTCGATCTCGGTTGATTTAGTAAGCCACTGCACGTGATCAATTATCGACGACTAATTACGATTACCAGTTTGCTTCGTTCAACCGGTTAACAAATTACTCCGTACCGTGCAGGACGTAGAGGAGGCTGCCGCGGGGCATGTACTCGGAGACGATGAGCTTCTCCTCCTTGCGATAGTGGTAGCCGATGGGCGGGAGCACGTTAGGGTGGCGGAGCTCGCTGAGCATGAGTAGGTGCTGCTCGAACTCGACGCGGCCGACGCGGTTCATGTCGCGCATGCGCTTGACGGCCACGGTGACGCCGTTGCGCATGGCGGCCTTGTACGCCGACCCGAGGGTACCGTTGCCGAGCACCTCGGCGGACGCCTTCATCAGCTCCGGCAGGCCGAAGGGGGGTACGTCCTCGCGCATGAGGACGAACTCGCCCATCCGCCGTCCGCCGCTCTGAGAGCCGCCGTGGCTGGACGACGACGATCCGCGGCCGGAAGAGCTGCTGGCCAGGTCCACGGCCACCATCTCGGCGGCGGCTTGTGGGTCCGTCGACATCGATAACGACGGCACGGGCTTCCCAGCGCCGGCGCTGGCTCCAGGGTAGTAGTCCCACGCCGGCGGCGGCGCCCTGCTGCTGTTCCGCTGCTCGTCCTGCCGCAGCATGAGTATCATCGCGCCGGTGACCAGCAGGATGACGACCAGGATGATGCCGATGACGACGAACACGCTGGTCTCCTCCTGGACAGCGAGCGCGTCCTCCGGCGTGGGCGGCGGCATGGGCGAAGGCACCGGTATGATCCCGGCGCACGCGTCGGGGTCGCTACCCACCGCGCCGCACAGCCGGGGGTTCCCGGCGAACGCGGACTCCTCGTACCGCGTACCCACGCCTCGGGGTATCGCGCCTGTCAGAAGGTTGTGCGACACGTTGAACATGTGGAGCGACGCCGGGAGGAAGGTCGGGACGGGGCCCTCGATCCGGTTGTACTCGAGGTGGAGCTCGAGGAGGCGCGGCGCGTCGGCGAGCGCGTCGGCGGGGAGCGGGCCGGTGAGGTCGTTGTGGTCGAGGTAGAGCTTCTTGAGCCACCGCATGCTGGCGAACACGGCGGCGGGGACCGGGCCGGTGAAGGAGTTGTAGGACAGGTACAGCGCGCGCAGGCCGCGCGCCTCCGCGAGGCTCGCCGGCAGCGGGCCGGAGAACGCGTTGTGCTTGAGGTTGACGGAGTGGAGCCCCGGGAGCCTCGCGATGGCGGCGAAGTCGAACGTCCCGGACAGATTCATGCGCGCGAGGCGGAGGCCGGCCAGCGCGCCCTTGTAGCACTGCACGCCCGGCCACGGGCCCGCCATCTCGTCGCACGGCGCCGACGGGGACGTCGCCGACCACGCCTCCAGCGCGCCGGTCGGGTCGGAGAGTGACTCCTTGAGCCGCACCAGCGCTGCCGCTTCGTCCCTGCCACCGTCCGCCGCGGCGGCGGCGAGGGCGGTTATTAGGAGACCGAACAAGAGAGGGGAGAGCCGGAAGAGGGTGGCGGCCATGACCGGTTCGGCGGTGGTCACAGCCTTTTCCTCGAGCTTTCTTCCAGCTTTCCCTACTACGTCTATGGCAATTCCTTCTCCTTCATTGCCTTTTTCCTCGAGTGGTTGGCCAATGGCCAGGGCAGGCAGTTAGTTTTGGGGAGCTAAAAATAGGGCGACTACAGAAGCAGCAGCAGAAGCAGATCGACGCAATTCAGCAGTTCAGTCAGCAACGAAACACGCAACACAAACAGTTTGAGCCAGCAGCTCCTGTTCCATTCACCTCTGTTCCCTTTTTCTCCCCCTCAGCTCAGAGAGAAACCAAATGTGAGGCAGGCAAAATTCGGAGCAAGTAGTTCAGCAGATCGTCCGGACTAAAATTAGTCATCGTGTAAAAAT
Organism: Tuctoria greenei; assembly: GCA_036927565.1. NCBI lineage: Eukaryota > Viridiplantae > Streptophyta > Magnoliopsida > Poales > Poaceae > Tuctoria > Tuctoria greenei. Next base: position 5,279,419 of record JAYESD010000007.1, read on the forward strand.
AGCAGAGGTCTAAAGAAACGGCTTTCATGTCCACTGTTGCATACATATATCACGTTTGAAAATCAGAGCCGTGTGAAAAAAAGACTGTTATAGTTTAGAACTTGAGCCTGCTGGTGACCTCATCAGAATGATAATCACAAGAGTAGTACTGCATGTTTTACCACTTCGCGTAGGTTTTAAATGAGGCTACACGGCAACATTTGGTTCTGTTTAGGAGTTGGAAACGATGGCAAACGCAAATGGATGAAGGAATCATACTCTCTCCCTTTGCAGTTGCAGCAGATCATCGTCGTCGGATGATACTCTCTATATTTTAAAAAGTTATGACGTTTTAATTTATTTTTAATTAAAACGTGATAATTTTTTTTGAGAACCAAGAAAATACTTAACGTGGTTTCTGAGAAGCCAGGACAAGATCCTCTCGTGAGAGAGTGAAAAATTACTATACTTGTGTCAGGTTCATCAGGTTCGCTGGATTTGGCGCCCTCGATCGAAGTGCGGATGGATAAGCGACGAAGTGGGTGTAGACTGTAGTGTAGGACCTGCGTAGAAACTGTACCCAACTGAAGGGCTGAAACGTAAATAACGCGCGTCTGCGACTCCGCGTAGAAAATATCCGTCGTCTTCTCCCCCTCGGCTTCGAGGATTACTTTTCATTTTTTTTTCTTTCGTTTTTTTTCTTTTCTTCCGTTTTCCCGTCGTTGGGGGGCGCTCGTTCCCCGACCGAACCCTAATAATAATCCGCGCCGGGCCGGGCGATCGTCGTCGGCGGCATGCAGCAGCCGCACCACCAGCAGCAGCAGCAGCTGCTCATGCAGCAGGCGCTGCTCATGCACCAAGCGGCGCAGCAGCAGCAGCAGCCGCCCGTGTTCCCCGGGCACCTCCACCCCGGCCTCCTCGCCGCGCCGCAGGTGGGTCTCCCCTCCCCACCCGCGATTTGTTTCCTCCGGTTCGATTGGCCGGGTTGGCGTTTGCTTGGTGAGCCTGACGGGTCGATTTGGGTAGGGTGGGAGGTAGGGTGTTAGTGATTACGTTTGTTCTTTTAGTTTTTTTCCCCGTAGAATTATTGGGATTCGGCGGTCGAAATTCCTCAAATTTCTTTGCCGCGTCTCGGGATTCTTGTCGTCGGTGCGTGCCCGCACGCATGAGAAAAAAAAAGGGTTTCCTTTTTCTTTGGTAAAGCTTGACATGATGAAGTGCTTATTTGCGATGTCTTGGCGAATCGCTTAGTGGGACGCAACTGCACCGCTTGATCAGCTTTTGAGTTTTGGTTCTACTGTGATGAGTGGATATCGGTTCATGCCTGCTTGCACCACACGAGGTTGAGGTTTACTATTTAGACCGCGGAAGCAACAATACACTCTTATTCAGGTGCACACGATGGGTGCTTTTACTGCAGTTGTGTATGCTACAAAAGGGGTTCTTGTGCTACTGTTCTAGTGGTGATAAACGCCTTTGTTTTTTTGCCAGTATTGATTTTGATGCGGACAGTTGTAGAGCAAGTGTTAACTAGTATGTGTAAAGGTCTGCTGAAATTGATTGCTTAACTAGTCACCAGTTAAGGATATGTTTTACTTTTTGGGCTATAAATTCAGTCACAATGAATTGCAAATGAACCGATGATTACTCCCTCCGTTCCAAAATGGTTGTCGTTTTGTAGTTCAAAAAAAAAAGAACTACAAAGCGACAACCTTTTTGGGACAGAGGGAGTACATGCTAACGTGCCATAACTGTGTGGAGTTCCGTGAGTTGTCACGTTAGATTTGGAACCTAGTGTGTTGGTTTCATTCATGTAGAAGCTCAAGAACCAGATTATAGTAGTTATGAATAAGCATTTTTCTGGAAAATCCTCGATGAAAAAATCAAACCGTGTATATGTCTTTTCCTTTTTTGTGATTTTCTGTTCTGTTCTTGCATAGAAGTTTACTCAACCTTTTGCATACCTCCATCTGTCTAAAATGTTTTATACCTGACTGAAGATAATTGTGCTCTGAAATCAGATCTGTGTTGACCATGTATACCTTTTCCTTACACTTGTATACTTTTGCAGATAGAGCCCATCATTAGCGGAAACCTTCCTCCTGGTTTTGATCCAAATACATGCCGTAGCGTGTAAGTGCTGGGGATAGTTCACCCCATATTTTTCTGTCTTAGGGACTTCTGTAGTGCTCAAAATTGTTTTTTTCTATAAAACCTCTCTCTAAAATGTAGCTCTGTTACACAAATTTTTGAAATGGTTCAAATGGAATATTGCCTTTGTGCAAATATTCTGCATCTTATTGTGATGATCAAGTCTCCTTTTTATCAATGAAACCTGCATCCTGCAAGTTATTGTTGACTACGTATCCTACATTCTTCCTCTCTGTACTCATTGATCATGTTCTGAACAGGTATGTTGGCAATATCCATCTTCAAGTGACAGATACATTGCTGCAGGAGGTTTTCCAAAGCATTGGTCCAGTAGAAGGGTGCAAGCTTATCAGAAAAGAAAAGGTGAGTTTTTCTTTCTTAAAATAAATGAATTTAGATAATGTTTCTTGCCCCGAACACACTCACATGCTCAAAAGTATTAAAAAAATATAAACATGCCTTAGCGGCTTAGCGCTGTTTCTCATTGTTTCTGTGATTGAGACACATTTTGATGAATCAATTACCAAGTGACTTAACGATTTCTGTACTCATGTCAATAATTTCAGTGATTTAGGTACATGTAAATACATGACTTTCGCGTACACTCATATTGCATGTTAGAAGTATTATTAAAATCAATGAAACGATCACACCAGATAGTTTAATCAATTATATATGATTTAAGTCGTCTATAGAGATAAAGGATGTCAAGTTGTTTAGTGAAACAAGTATAAATGAGATATGTGTCCTGAAGGTCTTGGGTTCGAATCAGTCTCCTTACAAAATAAGCAAGGGGGAGGCTGATAGAAATTCCCTTCCACAATGTTTGGGAGCTTTCAATATTGGTTGCACCCATTACCGTGAAGCGTTAACACTGGTGAAGCTAGTATAACTACAACCCTGGTGCATCACCACAAAAAACAATATTCAAAGAAACATGTGCCACTAATAAAAGAACGTTTTTTGACCTGGTGCCTGTGCACCAGGATAGGATAACCTAGTTTCGCCATTGACTGTGAAGAAGGGATGTATACAGGGTGTTCTGTTTTTGCATTACTTTTGACATTTTTAATTTTCATTTAATTTAACTGCAATCAGTGACTGGTTCGTGCCACTTTTCTTTTGCAGAAGTAGTGAGCATGAACCATGGCGTGTGCTTAACTTATTTAGCTAAGTTGCACGTGAGCCTTTTGGCCAGTAGAGTTCAGGGGAAAGTTGCGCATGAGCTCCAGTAAAAAAAAATTAACGTGTGCATTATCACTTGAGGCAGATCATGATTTGAACTCCCACATTGTTTTCTGAATCATCCTTATGTTAGTATCAATTCAAATTTATATTTGAATATTTTGCGAGCATGAGCATAGCAGTTACAGCTGATCCATTAGTTATGTAGCTGGATTTTGGAGTGTCATTAACCTATGGATTGGCATGGTAGGCAGTGGGTTGGATGAATGCCAGATTTAGAAGCAAGTAGCTGTATGGGAGCTTTAATCAAATGTTACGAGTGCTTATTTATTTGATGAATCTCTTTAGAAATTGATTAAATTGTTAATAACTCAAATAAAGCATGTTAGGGCTGCACTCTATGATATCACAATCATATTCCCTTTTCACGAAGTTCTGGATGTTGCATTTAATCTGTTCAATTTGTCAATAGTTAATGATTTACAGTGGGTTATTGCTAGAATATCCTGTCATTAGGCCTCATTAGTGCTGTCATTAGGTCTCATTACTTCTGTTATTAGAATTTATTAGTGTTGTCATTAGAGGCTGTTATTAGGGGCCGTTAGTGCTGTGATTAGAGCCAGCGCTTTGGGTGCAAGGCTGCTGTCCTATATATGTACCCCCTCTTCCATTCTATCATATCAATCCATTCTATTCTTCGACAGTACACCTTCTATACCTTCTATCATGGTATCAAGAGACCTAGGATCTCGCTTCCACTTTCTTCTTTAGTTTAGACACTTTCCTTTTCTCTCCTCTATTTCCTACCTGATCGGTTCTCCTCCCAGCCGGTCATTGCAATCACCTTCGCCTCCTGAGCAAGAGGAGAAGGCGGTTGCGGTTGCCGCGACCGTCGAAGCAGCC